>CM075351.1:145998333-148677500 GCA_037693485.1 Kitagawia praeruptora
TGTTGAAGTTTGAGATTTATGCATATGTGTTTCTACACCCTTGAACTTAGAATGAAAGTGTTTTCTTCGGACAACGACTCTAACAATAGAGGTCGTAGCGGTCCAAATATACTATTGACCGGGGAGCGGTATATTATTGTATCGTGATTAAATTGCGAAAACCCGAAGAGTCATTCGGGAAGTATCATATACTTAAGTATTTATTATTTTTACGTTGTTAAAAATACTCAAAAATATCTATCTTGGATTAAAAGCTTATTTTAATTAAATAATTATTTTATTAATTGTTTATATTAAATCTCAAAATATTATTTATTAATAATTGTTCATTATTTTAAAGACAAAACTAATCCAAGATACGTCTAGCACTTTTAAACTCGAACTCTTTCTAACTCAAAAATTTTTCGAAAACCCCCCGTCAGGTTTTACTCCTTTGCACGTTTTTTTCAAGAATTATCGGTCGACTGATGTCGGACCTCAACTACTCGATTTTCAATCAAAATAAATTTTTTGAAAAGAAAAGAAAAAAGGGGACTCTGGCAGGTGTGGGGATCATTGACGAACGATTCCCGGGATGTGTAAGCGGCCGTAAGCCAGGCGGTCCATCATTTATTCCGGCCCAGGTGTTGCCGAAGGATGTGTTGGGTGGTGTCAACCCAAGTACCACATCGAGGAGATAAGAGATAGTTATCTTGTATATAGAGCAGTCAGTTAACTCCATTAGTATGAGGCCTTTTGGGAGTTATCCAAAAACAAATCCGTGCGGGCTCGGCCCAAAGCAGACAATATCATACTATTGTGGAGTTATGGCTCGCTCGCGGACCAACAAGTGGTATCAGAGCCCATGGTTTGGTAATTGGATCTTGGGGGTAATGGGCTGCAGGTGTTGCGATGTGGGAGGTTCCCCTCGGTGGCGATTGAAGATTTGTTGGGTTCCTTGTATCGAAAGTCTTCCTGAAAGGGTTCAGGCAGCGGGTTCTACGAGGTAAATCGTGGCGGTGCAAGATGTAGACAGATTAATCGTAGGTGTAAGACCACGGGTCATGTGGTTCTTAGTTTGAGGGGAGGATTGTTGGGTGGTGTCAACCCAAGTACCACATCGAGGAGATAAAAGATAATTCTCTTGTATATAGAGGAGCCAAATAACTCCATTAGTATGAGGCCTTTTGGGAGTTACCCAAAAACAAATCCGTGCGGGCTCGGCCCAAAGCGGACAATATCATACTATTGTGGAGTTAAGGATTTCTGGCGGCCCAACAAGAAATTGTGAGATTGAAAGGTTGGGCTAGTTTTTTGGTGCTAATGTGAAAAATTCGTAGTAATTTTTTCTGGTTGCGTTAGCTGTTTTGTTTTTGCGTTTCCCGGAGTTCCAACGGTCGGATCGCCCTGAATTTTGGACAGCGTCTTCCTTACTCATGTATCTAAATTCTGAACAGTGGAGATCGGATTTGGAGGTGCAGAAGGCCTGTTTATTGAGATAGGGGCAGAAGTTATTGTTAGGTCCCAAACAAGGGACAACATTTGACGCAGCGGAATAACACCCCAAAGAGAAGACTACGACCACAAGTTATAAGCTATAACAAGACAATAATCAAAGTAAACACACAAAGAAGAAGGAATTTTTGGCCAAGTGAAAGAGCCTTTTTCTTGTATATATTGATACGTTTCTGTTTTCTGTATACAATATCACAAATCATTAAAACCTAGCTAGTTCACTACCGTTTACATATCATATTAACTATGGGCCTAGTTTAATAATTAACCCAAAAACACTTTTGGGCCAAAAATACCCGCTCCAAGTCACCTCACCACGGGGAGCTTAATCCACACCGTGGTGCAAAAACTTCCGCCCCTAGCTCAATAAACAGGCCTTCTGCACCTCCAAATACGATCTCCACCGTTCCGAATTTAGATACATGAGTAAGGAAGACGCTTTCTAAAATTCAGGGCGATCCGACCGTTGGAACTCCGGGAAACGCAAAAACAAAACAACTAACGCAACCAGAAAAAATTTCTACGAATTTTTCACATTAGCACCAAAAAACTAGCCCAACTTTTCAATCTCACAGGATGATTACGGATGTAGTTTTCATCGAGGGTGATTACGGATGTAGTTTTCACCCGAAGGTAGTTACGGATGTAGTTTATATCCTTCTACTAGTAGAGAAGACCCGCGGATTATTGGACTTGGATGTGGCGACTGATCATCGTCAATCCCTGTCAGGTTTCATGTTTTCTTCAAGTCTCATCCTCCACTTTGGAAAAATACTCAGACACTGCTTCTTAGGCCTATGTGCCAAGTTGCCGATAGTGTTATTTTTGGTAAGAAAAATATTGATTTCATGCAGTATCTAGAACTGCAAGATTGTTTTGAAAACAAGGGCACGTGTTGGCGCACCCTTGCGATGGTTCAAAAATGAAAGATGGTTCTATACTATGTGCTATAATCAAGCTTAATATTTTCTAAATCAAATAAAAGGTTAACACTTCTTATCTTATATATATATATATCTTGCTGAGCTATAGTTGCTCACTCTTGCTTGTCTTTAAAAATACAAACACAACAGTTAAGAGAAATGGCAAGACCCCGTCAGACTGTCCGAAAGCAGGTGACTAGACCCCAGGCAGTAGATGAGATTCCACCGGTAGGCCCCATTAGCCGAATTGGTTTGTAACTTTTGTTATTACGCTTTATTTATAAGTATGACATGTGAAAGGCCGTGTACCGCAACAAACATTCAAGCCGCTAACACCGCTTCATGTAGAAGTGTTGTTGATAGCATAAATACTATTAAATCCGGTCTGTAATAACTCTTGTTAGGAATAATTCATGAGTTTTGATGTTAAGAATAGAATTTTACTTATACTTCTTGTATATCCTGATTTATAAAGGATTTAGCACTTTGTATAGGAAATATGTGTAAGATAGTTATCTGTAAAGTTTAGTTAGGAATGAACAGTGCATCGAGTACTACATGTCAGGAACTGAGATTAAATCCTGATACGTCAAGTCAATTACTGATCAAGTACTGATGGGATGGTTAGATCCTGATGCAAGATGGAATCCTGATATCAGTCGTGTTACTGATGATGTCATTATGGATGCTACAGAAACTGGCAAGTGCTATAAAACAGGATCTTTGTTTGAGGAACAAGCAAGAAGATTTCATGAAGAAAAGAATTTTCTATTGATGGAAACTATCAACTGGACGGCAGAACATTGTCATGTATAGATTATCTTTCTGTTATTAGTTGATAAGAAGAATTACAAATACTCTCTCTATATCATTGTAAAAAGTGTCGTGTTCGTGAGGTTTGTAATCGTAAGTATACGAGAGTGCAAACAGAGAGAATTTTATTTTGTAAGCAGCTGCTAAAGGTATTTGTATACCTTTGGTAGAGTTTGTATTTGATTTATTTAATACAAACAGAATTTGATTCATTCGTTTATTCTTGTTCATATAACCAAGCAAAAATCAGACACGATTATATAACTTGTATTCAACCCCCCCCCCTTCTATAAGTTATTCGAGTTAATAATTGGTATCAGAGCAGGTTGATTTCGAATAATCATAAAGATCTGCAATGATGTCTGGTTACAAGGATGGGAATACTAAGATTCCTATGCTCAAGAGAAACGAATATACTCTATGGGAAGTAAAGATGTTGCATCATCTGGAAGCAACAGATCCTGATTATCTTGATAGAATCAGAGATGGACCTTTTATCCCAACAAAGGTTGTTGGACAAGCAACTGTTGATGGTCAAGTTGTTCCAGAACATACAGCAGAGAAGCCAAAATCTGAGTGGTCAGATAAGGACAAGGAGAATGTTCTTAAAGATGCTAAAGTGAGAAACATATTATTCAACAGTCTTGATTCTGTTCTCACTAACTATGTTATCTCTTTTAAAACTGCTAAAGATATATGGGACAATCTTAAGGTTCACTGTGAAGGAACTAAGCCTGTCAGGAAGAATATGAGGACACTACTTATACAACAGTATGAGTACTTTGAATCCAAGTCTGGTGAGTCACTTACTGATACCTTTGATAGGTTTACAAAACTCATCAATGAGATGGCCATGCATGGTAAATATTATGACTTGGAGGATATGAATACAAAGTTCATGAAAGCTTTGCTTGATTTCTATAATGAGAAGATATTTGCGATTAAGGAAGCTAATGATCTGGATGAGATATCATTAGAGGCAGTGTATGGAAAACTGAGAGCTTATGAACTTGACAAGCAGCAGAAGAAGAGCATGAGTGAAGGACAGATGAAGACTGTTGCACTTACTGCTCAATCTGAATTAAAGAAGCTTCCAGAAGAACAACATGAAGAGACTGCTGTAAAGAACTCAAGGAAGATGAAATGCAAAGAAAGTTCTGAGTCAGAGACTACTGATATGGACTCTGACAACAATGATTCTGAATCTGAGATGCGGGAACTCTTTGTTATGTTTGCTAAAGCTTTCAAGAAAGGAAGATTAAATAGGAAAAGATTTAGCAAAGACCTTTTCAAAAGAAGGAGGAGAAGAATGGTGACAAAGGCAAAAGTACAATTGTCAAGCTTGATAAGGCCAAGATCAAGTGCTTTAACTGCATCGAGCTTGGACACTTTGCTAGTGAGTGTAAGAAGCCTAGGAATTCAGGAAAGGGTAATGCACTTATGGTCAAACAGAAGGATTGGGCTGATTCCAGTGATTCTGAAGATGAATTGGATTATGACAACATTGCATTGATGGCAAATGTTTCAGACAAACCTGGATCTCTAAAGAAAACTTCTCCATCCTCTGTTAAGGTATCACTTCACTCTCTTGATTCATTCGATAACTTAAATTCTGATGAAATTAGATCTATCCATGCTGAGTTTAAGAATCTTATGACTAATTTTAGAATTCTTACTTGTGAAAGAGATGAACTTAAGGTTAAGAATGATAAATTAGTTGATAGAAATAATCGTCTTGAATCTGAGTTAATTCAAATGGAAGAATACAAGTTAAGTTCTGATAAAGCTAAGCATGATTATAGTGTTATTCTTGAGGCTTATGACTATGTCAGAAAAGAACTAGAAGAAGAGAGAGATGTGATTAAGACCATTAACAATTCTGGTAAAAAGACCATAGAAATCTTTGAAAGTGGAATTCGTGGTAAGGTTAATGGTTTAGGTTTTGATAAGGCTAGACAAGAAGAAAAAGTAGCTATTGTCAATGATGATAGTAAAATAGAAGCTAGCACATCTAAATCTGAAGGTAAGAAAATTGTTTCTGAACCTAATCATGTTAAATTTGTTAATTCAAAAGGTACCCCTGTTGTACACAAAAAGATTAATAATAGTAATTCTGATGAGAAAGTGTTAGAGAAACCTAAGAATGTAAACATAGGGTTTCTGTCTAAGTCTCAGTTGAAACAGAGATTAGATGGTCTTTCAGAGTCTAGCAAAATCATGAGAAATAGGAATGGAAAAGAAGGTATTAACAAAGAGAATAATTACAAGAATGTAATTGATGCACCTAGGAAAAAATGCTATAAGTGTGGAAATCATAATCATTTGGCCCTAGACTGCAATCAAAAACCTTCTTGGAAAACTGAGTCCAGATTTCCCAAGACTCAGAAAATTCAATACCAACCACAAAAAGCTTGTTATCATTGTGGTAGTTTACTTCATTCCATTTACATGTGTAGAGAATATCATGAACTGTATTATGACTATTATTCTCTGAAATCTGAAACTCCTAGTCACAAACAGTTTGTGAAATCAAAGTCTAAGGTTGACTCTGCAACAGATAAAGTAAAGGTAAAATCTTCAAAGCCTGTTGTTTCTAAATCTAGTAAGAAAGGATCCAATCAAAGTTGGGTCCTAAAAAATTCTAACTAGTTACTTTTTGTTTGCAGGGCACAGGAAAGAAGCATTCAATTATCTTGGACATTGGATGCTCTGGACATATGACTGGAAAGAAGTCCCTGCTTATAAAGTTTGAGAGGAAAGCTGGCCCAGTAATATCTTTTGGAGATGGCAACAAAGGAGAAACTCTGGGATATGGCTCAATTGTTTTGGGGAATGTCATCATAGAAAATGTAGCACTGGTTGTAGGCTTGAAACATACTCTTTTAAGCATAAGTCAACTAGGTGATAAAGGTTACAAATCTATCTTTGACAGAGAAGGATGTAAAATCTTGAATATGCAGAATGAAGACATTGTTCTAACTGGTAAAAGACATGGTAACATATATGAAGCTAGCTTAAGTGATACATCTAAAGAAATTGTTAGATGTCTCTACAGCAAAGCAACAAGTAATGAAAGCTGGAATTGGCACAAGAAGCTCTCACATCTCAACTTCAAGAAGCTTAATCAACTTGTTAAGCATAATCTGGTGAGAGGTCTACCTAAGGCAAATTTTGTGCAAGATGGACTTTGTGATGCCTGTCAGCTTGGAAAACAGAGAAGAACCACTTTCAAGAGCAAGATTGAAAATTCAATTACTAAACCATGTCACATGCTACAACTTGATCTGTTTGGTCCAGTAAACATTATGTCTATCAGCAAGAAAAGATATACTCTAGTAATAGTGGATGATTTCACAAGGTTTACATGGGTGTTCTTTCTACAAAAGAAGGATGAAGCTCCTCAGCAAATCATTGAACTTGTCAAGAATATTCAGAATAACTCTGAGTACAAAGTCAAAGTACTTAGGAGTGACAATGGTACAGAATTCAAGAATTCTACAATGGAGGATTTTTGTGCAGACAATGGGATCACTCAACAATTTTCTGCACATGGTACACCTCAGCAAAATGGTTTAATGGAAAGAAAGAACAGGACTCTCATAGAGGCAGCAAGAACCATGCTTGCAGATGCAAAACTTCCAACCTATTTTTGGGCAGAAGCTATTAACACTACATGTTTCACTCAAAATTGTACCTTGGTAAATAGTCATCGAAAAACTCCCTATGAGATGATCAAAGGAAAGAAACCAAGTGTGAAATACTTTCTGTTTACACTAAAACACGCAAGCGTACGTGGTCACAAGTAATATATAAGGTTAAGTCCAAATTCGTTCCCACAGGGATCTGGTTATGGTTTTAATTCAGTAAACGCACCTATGCAACAGTGTATGATCTTAATTCACTGCTAAGACAATTAATAAATTAAGGTTTTAACTAACTAAATTAAAATAAGAAGCAAATTAACAAAACTACGAATTAACTAACTAACAAGAATTGAAATCTAATTACTTCTGCAAGATAAACCATGGAATCCTAACTTCATTAAATACTTTGCTTAGATCTGACGTCTTTAATCACTATATGCAATGGTTATGATATCTGATCAGACAACACGAAACAAGTACACGCTACCTCTCAGTATACGTATACCAAACTAAACATACATCCACAAAAGAGATAGAAGATGAATGGACACCAATTATGCTTAGACCCTATATCTCTATAGAATTTGAAAACATAAAGGTTGAAGAGCAAGTTATCCATTAAGATCACACAGGGCAGTATAAGTATTTTCATCTCACACCACGAATCATGATGTAAAAACATCAACCTATCCTATGCTAGCATGGCAAGTTCTAAATCTCAAGATCCACTCTCGTTTAGCAAGAGATTAACAAATTAGATGTTCATGACGCATCTAAACACATGAATCACAACCATACGAGGATATCAAGATATACATCACACACAGATCTTTTAAAGCATCAAGATACTAAAATCCATAAATAAATCCGTTAGAATCCCATGACAACGATTAGTTCATAATTGAACCTCTCGTCATCATGGGATCTGATGAAACCATGAAAAAAAACAAAGTATGAAAAGATACAAATAAAACTAAGTAATTGATATGTAATGGTGTGTAATGATACTCCTAATAATACAAATTAAAAGGGTTGGATGTGTTTATATAGGCTCTAGAAGTCTTGTCCAACAAGAACTACCAAAACAGAATTATAATAGAATTACGTTTCCTAAACTGATTCTGTTTTAAAGGAAAATTCGTAGCTGCCTTTTCTTCAGATTTTATGGAACGTTCCAATTATAGTTGGACCTCTGGACCACCTTAGAATGATAGAGAATCTCGTTATCTTCGCGTGGATAGCTTACGGGCCTCAAACGGACTTCTAGAACTCAAGATATGGCTAAAATCGTAAAAAGGGCAAAAACTGGAATTTCACGCAGCAACCCGCCGCGCCAACGGCGCCAACGGGGCTGACGGCCTCGCTCCAAACTGCATAAAACGGCTCCAGGAGCGCAAGTTAGGCTCCCGGCTCGGCCCCAATCTGCGAAAATTGATTTTTCTTCGATTTTTCAACTTTTTCTTCCCGTTCCTTTTGCATGAGCTTCCGTCTTTAATCCTCAATGACTTGTATACTTCTTGATAGTTGACATTAGCCTCCATTCTTCCTTCCATATCATAAATCAACTCCAAATAATGACGAAAACTACACCTTTAATCGATATTTCTCCAACCCTGCACAATTAAACAAAACACATCAAAACTACCACAAACTTGAGGCCAAAGCAATCAATTTAAGCCGATTTGGAATGCTCTAAATGGATATAAAATCCATTTATCACACCCCCAAATTTAAACCGATGCTTGTCCTTAAGCATAAACAACTAACTAACTAACTAGTACCACTTCCGTAGGTGATCACGGTTGCATTTGGCATATGCAACAAGCCCTTTAAACCCCTAGGCAGCCCTAGTGGACGAGTAAGGTCTCGTGAGGGCCTATAGCGAATGTACCCACAAAATCCAATGCAATACAATGCATGAATGCAACTAATATGAAAATGCAATTGACTACTACTAATATCCTACCATACCTTCAAATCCTCTCATGCCATATCAACTTAATCAAAGTAAATACACAATGTCTTGGTGTCGAAAGTGCAAGTATTCACATAGTCTACTCAATGAACATGCATAAGTTCTCACAAGTCCATGTCAAGTGTAAGAATAAGTTAGTAACCATGCTAAGCCTACAAGAATACATCTTTGAGACAAAACTCGGGATCTCATACGCAAAAAAAAAAACAAGCAAACACTCACAATCCACTAACAAAAGAATTTTCACTCAAAAACAAGGGTAAGTGTATCACTCAATTCCAACAAAAATCATAAGCATGCTTGACATTTGGTATCAATCTAATTCTTAACACAACATACATCAATGACGATAATCAAAAGGTCTTTATTTGGGTTGAAATGGAGCTAGGGACAAGGTATGTCAAATAAAGCTAAATCAGGTGAAGTGTCAAAAGCTAGTAAGTACCATAATAAACCAAACACAACACCCTATTTCCCCCCCCCCCCACAATTTTACTATTTTTCTTCCAACAAAAATGCTTGACTAGTCGACTGAAGTAGGATCACAACAAACACAACTATGCTCTAATAATATTTTTTCTATTTTTTTTTCTCTTTTTTTCTTTTTTTTCGAGAGCTAAATAAAACACAAACAATAATATACACAATAACAATGATCCCATGAATTTATTACACATGTCGACTATCAAGTAACAACAAAACCCAATATTCAATATTTCCCCCAAAATTATGACCAACAATAACCCTTTTTTGCACACCTTATTACTCCCTTAAGCACTCTACTAGCCTTTGACAATGTGGGTTCAAATTAATGTAAGGCCAATACAAGAAAAAGGTCTAGGCAAGTAATGTGGTGTGTCATCGAAAAAATAGGATTAAGCTCAACGGGTTAACTAATTGATCATATAAATATGGTGTGGTAATATGGGAAAATACGCGGTTATTCCTACATGCCTTTATCATTTTAATCGTCAAATAATGTCATGCGTTTCAAGAAAGACCTCAAACAACTGCTAGCAATGCAAACAATCCGTGGACTCTCAAGCAAATGAATAAATTGCAAAAAAATATGCAATATGGCTCAAAATCTCACTTGGTGGAAAAACGTACTCAATCCCAAGCAAAAAATCTCTCTAATGCACCTACTTGTATTCAAAGCATGTGAACTAATTCATCTTGCGCATATTCATGTCCTTCTAATTACTTACTTCAATAAATCTACTAGCTTCAACTTATTAGTGTATGTGTATGCACAAGATCAAAGCATATCACTTCTCAATCAAAAGCATCAACAACACAAAATTCCTATCAAGCATGGGTGCAAATGCAAACTATTATGAACTCACATGGTATACAAAAATAAAAAATAGAATGTCCTATATGAAACAAACGTAGATAACACGAACATAAATGCATAATTTACTATTACTAATATGCAAAACATGAAATCCTACAAGAACACATAAATAACACAAATACTACACACACTAACTACATATCCCTCAAACCACCCCCAAACTTAAAATATTCAATGTTCGCATTGAATGGAAGTAAATACAAAGGATAGTAGAAAACATACCTAAAAAAAATACCGAAAAGCGTGGGTTGCCTCCCACGAAGCGCTTCTTTAACGTCAATAGCTTGACGTTACTTCCAAGCCTCCATTAAGGATGATAATAAGTTGCCTGGTCTTCTCTTCGGGATACTTCATCGTCATCACAGTGACACACTTTCTGCCCCTTCTCCTTGTTTGGCCAATTCATATAACAACTATGTCCTCTTCCAATGCCTTCATCTGTCGACCTAAAATCTGTCAATTTGTAGAACAACACACATTCGCGGGCTTCGCTTGAAAATAATGGAGGAGGGTAAATGTAAATTGCTGAAGCCTTTGGTTTCTCAAAGAGAACTTCCTCCATTGGCTCTAATGCGCTACCTCCATCTTTAAAATCTGAGACAAGTAGAAGATCTGCATCTTTCCCATGTTCATCAGCCTCTTGGTACGCACATACCAATTCTTGAAATTTGTGCAGCTCACTAGTGTCCTCTTGGTACGCACATACCAATTCTTGAAATTTGTGTAGCTCATCAGTGTCTGTCCCGAATTGTACCATTTCCAAATCATCCACCTCACTAGCTTGATCAAATTCCTCACATGACTTGTGAATGCTCACCTCACCTTGGAATTTGTCTTCCTCAATAAAGCATGTAGTACCTTGCTCCAAGTCATCGTTATTCTCTGGAATTGCCTCTAGCATAAATTGTTGATTCTCTTGTTCCAAGGCTCTCAAAACTTGAGCAACAAGTGTCCCCATAGATTTGATAGACTCCTCATGACTCTTTATAAGCATCCTAAGCTCCTTCCTAATCTCCTTCAAATCATCAACCTCATCTGACTGAAAAGTAGGAATAGGTTGCTGATGTTGAAACTCTTCACTACCAAAGACATATGACATATTTGGAACATCTTGCTGGTACTGTTGAGGATGGTATTGAAAATACGGTTGCTCCTCATAAGTGACATATGGATCAACTCCTCCATAGTAACAATATTGTGAGGGATCATGAACGCCCAAACACTGCTCACATTGCTGAGGCTGTTGAATACCACCTTGGTTGCTCCAGCACTGATACGTCTCATGTGCGCAAGCACATGGCTCACAAACACTAGCCACCTGCTGAACTCCATAGTAAGTTAGAAATCCATCTTCAACGTCAACACTCTCTGATAAGTACCTGAAACACCAACGAACTATACAAGAATAGATTAGAAAAAGCAATCCGAGTCAGTGAACTCTAACGACCACTATTGACAAGCACATAAACCAAAAATAAAACACCGATGATCCCCGGCAGCGGCGCAAAAAACTTGTTTACACTAAAACACGCAAGCGTACGTGGTCACAAGTAATATATAAGGTTAAGTCCAAATTCGTTCCCACAGGGATCTAGTTATGGTTTTAATTCAGTAAACGCACCTATGCAACAGTGTATGATCTTAATTCACTGCTAAGACAATTAATAAATTAAGGTTTTAACTAACTAAATTAAACTAAGAAGCAAATTAACAAAACTACGAATTAACTAACTAACAAGAATTGAAATCTAATTACTTCTGCAAGATAAACCATGGAATCCTAACTTCATTAAATACTTTGCTTAGATCTGACGTCTTTAATCACTATATGAAATGGTTATGATATCTGATCAGACAACACGAAACAAGTACACGCTATCTCTCAGTATACGTATACCAAACTAAACATACATCCACAAAAGAGATAGAAGATGAATAGACACCAATTATGCTTAGACCCTATATCTCTATAGATTTTGAAAACATAAAGGTTGAAGAGCAAGTTATCCATTAAGATCACACAGGGCAGAATAAGTATTTTCATCTCACACCACGAATCATGATGTAAAAACATCAACCTATCCTATGCTAGCATGGCAAGTTCTAAATCTCAAGATCCACTCTCGTTTAGCAAGAGATTAACAAATTAGATGTTCATGACGCATCTAAACACATGAATCACAACCATACGAGGATATCAAGTATACATCACACACAGATCTTTTAAAGCATCACGATACTAAACTCCATAAATAAATCCGTTAGAATCCCATGATAACGATTAGTTCATAATTGAACCTCTCGTCATCATGGGATCTGATGAAACCATGAAAAAAAACAAAGTATGAAAAGATACAAATAAAACTAAGTAATTGATATGTAATGGTGTGTAATGATACTCCTAATAATACAAATTATAAGGGTTGGATGTGTTTATATAGGCTCTAGAAGTCTTGTCCAACAAGAACTACCAAAACAGAATTATAATAGAATTACGTTTCCTAAACTGATTCTGTTTTAAAGGAAAATTCGTAGCTGCCTTTTCTTCAGATTTTATGGAACGTTCCAATCATAATTGGACCGCTAGACCACCTTTGAATGATATAGAATCTCGTTATCTTCGTGTGGACAGCTTACGGGCCTCAAACGGACTTCTAGAACTCAAGATATGGCCAAAATCGTAAAAAGGGCAAAAACTGGAATTTCACGCAGCAACCCGCCGCGCCGACGGCACCAACGGGGCTGACGGCCTCGCTCCAAACTGCATAAAACGGCGCCAGGAGTGCCAGTTGGGCTCCCGGCTCGGCCCCGATCTACGAAAATTGATTTTTCTTCGATTTTTCAACTTTTTCTTCCCGTTCCTTTTGCATGAGCTTCCGTCTTTAATCCTCAACGACTTGTATACTTCTTGATAGTTGACATTAGCCTCCATTCTTCCTTCCATATCATAAATCAACTCCAAATAATGATGAAAACTACACCTTTAATCGATATTTCTTCAACCCTACACAATTAAACAAAACACATCAAAACTACCACAAACTTGAGGCCAAAGCAATCAATTTAAGCCGATTTGGAATGCTCTAAAATCCCTTTATCACTTTCATATCTTTGGATGCAAATTCTATGTCCTAAAAGTTCATCCAGAATAACTTGGAAAATTTGAAGCCAAATCGGATGAAGCAATCTTTCTAGGATATTCAGCATCTAAGGCTTCAAAGTTTATAATCTCAGAACTCACATTGTTATGGAATCAATTCATGTTGTATTTGATGATAAGAAATTTGGAAATCTGCAAACTGATGAAAGCCATGACAAATTGGAATTTGAAAATCTGAAGAATTCTGAGATACTCTCCAGTGATGATGAAGGTTCTCCAGAAGGAATTTCTATTACTTCTCAAAGGAATGCTACTGTTGAGGGGGAGCAAATAAATCAAAGAGAACACAGTGATCATCAGGAGCAGACTAGCTATTCAGAGTCTACTCCATCAAGAACTGATCTTTCAGAGTCTACTGAGGAAAGATCAGTAACTAGCAGCAATATGGAATCTATTGATTCTATTGATCAAAGGGGAGTTATTGAAGGCAGAGAGAATTCATCTACAAGAGATACCACTAACTTAGGGGGAGAATCTAGTAGAGGCAATCTACCAACTGTTAGAAAATGGACAAAGGATCGTACTGAAGATTTGATTATTGGTGATCCAAATAGTGGTGTTCGAACTAGAAGATCAATTCAAAATGAATGCTTGTATAGTTGCTTTCTCTCAAAGAATGAACCTAAGAAGGTTGAAGAAGCCTTACATGATCTTAATTGGGTAATTGCAATGCAGGAGGAGTTAAATGAGTTTGAGAGAAACAAAGTCTGGAAACTGGTACCAAGACCCAAAGATAGATCTATTGTTGGTGCAAAATGGGTTTTTAGAAACAAGCTAAATGAATCTGGTATGATTGTAAGAAAAAAAGCAAGACTGGTGGCCAAGGGTTACTCTCAGGAAGAAGGCATTGATTATGATGAGACCTTTGCACCTGTAGCAAGATTGGAAGCAATCAGAATGTTTCTTGCACTTGCAGCTGATTCAAAATTCAAGGTATACCAGATGGATGTAAAGAGTGCTTTTCTAAATGGCAAACTTGATGAGGAAGTGTATATGGAACAGCCACTTGGATTTGTTGATCCAAAGATTCCAAATCATGTCTACAAACTTGACAAGGCACTCTATGGACTAAAGCAGGCACCAAGAGCATGGTATGAGACTTTGTCTAAATTTTTTCTTGAAAATGGCTTCACAAGAGGTACAATTGACAAAACTCTATTCTTTATAAAGATAAAAGGTGAATTGCTTTTAGTTCAAGTTTATGTTGATGATATCATATTTGGCTCTACTAATGAAAAGTTGTGTGCTAAGTTTAGCAAGCTTATGCAGTCTAAGTATCAGATGAGCATGATGGGTGAATTAAATTATTTCTTAGGCTTACAGGTCAAACAGACTGACACTGGTATTTTCATTAATCAGTCAAAGTATATCAAAGATCTTTTAAGAAGGTTTGACTTTCAAGACTGTGCAGTTGCAAAAACACCCATGGAAACAGCCACTAAACTAGACTCTGATCCTAAGGGAAAGAGTGTGGATAATACTAGTTATAGAGGCATGATAGGCTCATTGTTATATCTAACTGCAAGTAGACCAGATATAATGTTTTCTACCTGTTTATATGCTAGATTCCAAAGTGGTCCTAAGGAATCTCATTTAATTACTGTGAAGAGAATTTTTATATATCTCAAAGGAACTCCAAATCTTGGTTTGTGGAAGCTCTTTGTTTACAAAGAGGTTTTGTGTGTTTTTGGAGTTAAGAAATGCAAAAGACATCAAGGGTTTATAAACGAAGGAGTGAGAAGCTGAACAATCATTTTAAATATTCAATGTATCGGCATAAATATCTAAACGTATGACAGGTTCTCTCATATTTCCAAGATATTTTAATAATCTAACAAAATATTTTTGTTTGGATTATTGATGTTCTTTACAGGTTAAATTCTAAAATTGCCACGTGGAACTCCATTTAATCTTTGGAATCAGGATGATAGTGATCAGGAAAACGAAAGTGATTTCATCAGGATTGATGATTATTTTGATGAAAAAGATCACATCAGAAAATGAAGCAGATCAGTAATGATTTTATTTTGATTTACCTTGATTTATTTATTTGAAATCAATTTTGGATTTTATTTTCCAAAAATCATGGGTAAACTCCATTTTTCAGGGACTGACACCTGTCAACCTACGTGTCAACGTGGGTTAGAGGGTCTGAAGGATTTTTGAAAATATCTTTATTTTGAGACTCTGATTGTTTATTGCTAACTTCTAATTCATATTTCCTAAAGCAAAAACATTCATTCAAGTTCTCAAAATCGCTAATCAATTTCAAGATTTCTCAAGTTCATTTCAGATCAAAAATGGCAGCTCAAAGAAGTCTACCTAAATCAGTAGCTTTCAAGTTTGGTGACTTTGATTTTATGACTAACAATCATGTTGCAGCAATCACCAGCAAGAAGGGAGTATTAGCTGATTTTCATCCAGTAATGGATTTTATGACCATTGGACCTTTGCATTATGCATTGGCAGCATCTCCAGAAATAAATCAAGCTGCTGTCTCACAAGCTTGGGAGAATGCTGAGGTAATTGATTCTACTCAAAGTCAATCAGGTAAGATTGTTCTACACTTAGGACAAGATACTTTTGATATTACTGAATCTATTGTTAATTCAGTACTTCGCTTACCTGTTACTGATAATTATGCAAATGAACCATCTGATGATGATGTAAGAACTATGTTGTCTGCATTAGGTTATAGTGGATCTCTAGACAACATGAGTCAGTTAAATAGGTCTTTTCTTAGGAAGGAATGGTCTTTCTTCTTTGATCAAATTGCTAAATGTTTTACTGGTAAATGTAGTTCTTTTCAGCAAATTAATTCTGTTACTTCACATATTGCTTATAGTTTGCTTTATGACGGAGTAATTAACATTGATCACATTATCTTAAATCAGATGAGTATTAAACTTGGGTTAAGAGATCAAAACAGGAAAATGGTTTATTATCATAGATTTATGCAAATGTTTATTAACCATTTTATTCCTGATGTTGAAGCTAGATTTGGTAGAGAACATTGTGTTTTTTCTTATGTACAGTAAAAGAGAATTTTCTCTGACATTACAAAGAAGGACAATGAAAAGAATCTAGATGAAATACCTGCAATTCATTATCCACATCATGTTCAGGTAATTCTTAAAACTCATCTTCCTACTTTCTACAATTCTTCTTTCTTTTGTGGTGAAATGGCTCAGGAATCTCATTTGGAGGAGAACTCACCTGTGTCTACCCAAGTAACCCAAAACTTTATAGTCTCTAAAACAATTCAAGAACAAAGTTTTGATCCACAGCCTATTGTTTCAAAGAAACTAACCTATGGTGTTTCTCAAAAGACATCAGTTGTAAGGAAGAGAAGATTTATTATGTCAAGTAGTAGTAGTAGTTCTAGTGAAGATGATGATAATATATCTCTTGCTGAGAGAGAAGAATTGAAGGCTGCAATTCGACTTTCTAAGCTAGGACAAAGAGATGAAGCACCTAGTCACAGCCAGGCTGCAGTCTCTCAAAAGACTGTAGTACTTAAAAAGGGAAAACAGTTACTGGATACTGTCTCTCAAAAGACTGTGTCTATTGAAAAAAGATCCCATCCCTAGATCACTTCTGTGTCTACACCTCTTGAGTCTTCTCAGGATAAATCTTTTGCTCACTATACTAGGAGAACAAGGAGAAAGATTCAATTGTCACCTACACACACAGAGTCTAGTCCAACTAATCTCATGCAGGTCTCTACAAATAAAGCAACAATCAAGTCAGCAAATGACAATAGAGATCTGGATATTGATTCTTTATGGGAAACTACATTATCATACAGACTGGCTATGGGAGTTATTTCTATCAAAGTGAAGCTATCGAGGCCTGTTCTAGATTTTCTGGTTGAAAGAGTACCAAAACTTTTATTTCCAGACGAATATGGACTTCTACATCAAAGACTTGACTTAATGAAGATGTATTTCTATGTATCTGTCAGAAGACAATTAGTCAAGAAATTTGGACTCTCGAAGCATGTTGCACTTCAATCACTTCATGCATATTTATTTGACAAGGATGTCATTATTGAAGATGCTTCAGCTCAAGGTGAACAACAGGAGGAAGTAGATAAGGGAATGAAGTCAACAGAAGATACTATTGCACCAGTGGTGAATAGTAGGATGGATCAGATCACAGTCACTGCAACACAAGAACCATCTAGTCAGAAGTTGGATGACTCAGGAGCTGTGATAGCTGATATTGAAAGGTCTTCTACGATGACTGAAATTGCAAGTGAGAAACCCTATGATATGGGAGGAATAACTTTGACTGATTTTCTTGAAGATCAAACAGATATTACTCAGTCAGAGTCTATCCACCTTGAGGGTGAGTCTCAGCAAACAACAATTAAAGACAGTGACATACTAACTAGGGTGTCTAATGAAGTATTACTGAAGACATCAGAGTCTAGTAGAGAACCTGAAAGTGGTATACTGGAGCCTGTAGTCTCTGAAAGGAAAGAAGATGATTGTAAGGATTCAGAGATTATAGCAGCTCACTCCTTGGAGAAAGCCTCAAGCCCCTTGCCAAATGAGGAACCCTCTCTCCATGTGAGTTTAGGTATAAAAACTTCTTCTAAACTCTATTTTTCTGTTGGTCATGAGAGCACTTTTCTAAATTTGAGTGATACACTTGAAAAGATGGATATTGATCCACAATCAAAGAGGCTGTCTCTTGACCAGGAAAAAGGAGAGGTAGAAAGAGTGTTGACTTTAGATAGTCAAAGTGAGAATGAGGGTATGGATGATCAACTCCATAGTGAGGGAGAGAAAATTAGGAAACCACCATCGTTTGATTTCTGGGATCAGGTTTTTCCTGAATCTTGGTTTAACAATCTTGGTATGGATTGTAAGAACCCAGATTTTTGGGTAGAATTAAAACTTTTTATTATGTATTAATGTAATAGTGAACAGTGGTTACAACTACAATGTAATACTGGCTTTAATGAATGAATAATGAAAGGATATAGATTCCAAGGTTATATGTCCTGAAGGATGCTATTGGGTGATAACTTAGATTAGAATAATCTATCTCCTAGAAAGTTAAGATAAGATTCCCTAGAGAGAAATAGATACCTTCATGTCATCCAGATCAATATCGGTTACAAGTACGGAGGTTCCATGGAAGAGTTAAGGAACGCTCGAGGAAGCACAAAGATATTTTATAAGTACCAGGACTAAAAAGAGAATAAGTGATGAATAGTGTTTTTTTATGGAAATAAGAATATTATGAGACGACACTATATAGAAGTACCTGGAATGAATTTTTGAGTTCGTATTAGTGATCTGAGGGGGAAGTAAGTGTATGTAAACGATATCGGATTCAGAAAATTAGCACTTTTATTTTCTCCGAGATTTCCCTGGACACTGAAAGACTTAAGGATTTATTAAGAGGATTTAAGGAATTTAAATTCCAAGATTATAAAGGAGGATTGAGAATAGAAGTATTAACATTAAGAAGGTTTTCGGTAAAACCCTAACTAGACACGAATGAGTTATTCCCTCGAACGATCAATGAATTGAGCAATAAATGGACAAAGAATCTAGCAGAGGAAGCAAGATGCATGCATGTGAAAGTGATAAATATCTAGTAACTAGCAAGGAACTAGATCAATTAGAATGCAACCAAGTATTTAGCACACAAACCACTTGGTTAGCCTTAAACCACCCATTGATCAACACATGGCTTGCTAAAAACATCATCTAGTGCATCATCACTTTATTAAAGCAACCAAGAATGAGATATTTTGTTAAACTCATCCACTTTATGCATTATTGATCAAAAACCAACCAAGCAACTCAAACTCTCTCTCAAAACAAGCCATTCGGCTTTCCTCTAAATTCAAGAATCAAAAACCCACTTCTAACCCTTGTTTGATCTTTCAATTTTTATGGTGAGTTCTATATTTCATAAAAGTAATCTCCAAGAAATTTTAGCTTCAAACTCCTTTGTTTCCATTTTCAAATAAATCATTCAAGAGGAGGGTGAATAGTGTTTTCATGAACTAATATTTGATTTTCTTGTTTTCATGGTTGATCTTAGCTAACTTAAGGCTATCCAAGGACCATACCAAGCTTTGTAAGGCTAGATAATACTCCAAGGAAGGTATAACAACTTGAAACCCTAAATCTACTTTGAGTTTTAAGCATGTTCTTGAGTGATCTAAGTTTAGTTATGTTATTAGTAGGTTATAAGCATGATTATAAGCATGATTATGATTTGGTTTTGGTAAATGTTAAAAATCATTTAGATGAATGGAAAGGCATTGCTTGGCCTCAGTTCATGGGTATATATCATGTATATGTTGTTTGGAGTGGATACCATGATTATTGGAAGGTTTGGAATTTGGAAATATTCGATTTATAGCCGTCGTAATGTCGTAATGCCGAAATTTCATTAACTTTAAGAACACGAACTTGACAGTAGATGTAACTCACTGATTAGCTTCTATTTTTGCCATGATTATATAGATTATGTTATAAGCTTCGTTTTGATATAAAGTTCGTATGAAATGGATTTACGGTTTAGGAGTTATGATTAATTCGTAAAAGTGGTTCAAAACCGTAAAAGCAAGTTCGTAACTGAAATTGAACCTTCGTAAAATGCGTTATGCAGTGACGAATCATGGTAATTAAATATTGGAGGTCATAAGGAAGGTGTGAAAGAAAACCTCATGTCAACCGAATCGTTTTTCAATTTTATAAAAATGTTCGAATCAAGGATAAGTGCGAAGAAGCCCTTTTCAGAGGAAGCACTATTCACCAAAAAGCCCCTGCCCTGTTTTAGTGAAATCTTGAAAAACTGATCTTCTGACCAAAGTCAAATTTTGAGTTAGCTACCTTCTAGACATTCTCTAGATCATGTACGCGAAAACGGTGCGTCATTTGAGTTAACGGTTATCAAGTTATGATTTAGTAAAGATGTGTGAATGGTACAAATCCGCAGTTGACCGAACTTCAAAAATACATTTCACCTATCTAGACCCGTGGATTCGAATTGGAAATTTTATGATAAATATTAAAAATACCAAAGGTCATTTTAAAAGTGGTTTCGTAATTAAATACGTTTCCAGTGATTTATTAAAAGTGTTGAAGTGCGAGTCACGGAATAGTGATTCTCAGAATAGTCAACCCTAGGGGTACTACTTTGGCCACCCATTTTGGCTAGATTAAAAGAGGAATCTCGAGTCGACTAAAACATGAAACTTGTTAAGAATTATCAAGACAACATATTGCTGCAAAGAACGAGGCTATAAATTATAACGACCTAGAAAATCGCGTATTTAAAATTTATTATTTAATAATAAATGTGGATTATATGATGTGAAAATTTTTGGGAAGGTCAATTATTTGTGATATGGTGTTTATGTGTTGATATGATGATTTGTGTATGCCGGACAAGCCCGTGTTTTTTTTAATTTGTATTTTTGAGGATTTAAATATGTTTAAATCATGCATTATTGATCTTCTGAGAATTTTATAAAATCACTGGAGTTGTTAAAAATCATGAAATCTATTATGTTATCATCTTTATGATATTAATTTGTTTTTAAATTTTCGGGAGTATTATTTTGGGTGTTTAAGGATTTTAAACTGATTTTAAGAGTTTTATTTTGTTTAAAGGATCTTATCTTATAAAATTCATATTTAATTCGTTTTTGATCCTAAAATTATTTTAAAAATACGTGGATGTTCGTAATTTTATACTCTTTATTTTAAAAAATGAAAGATGTAATTTTCACCAATTCCATTTAAATCTGATTTTCAAAAGCTATTAAATTAGTTTTAAAATTGTTTCTCGGCCAGGAAATTACTAAAGTGCCCCTGTGCTTTAAATCCCTAATTCAGCTGTTTCCCCAAATTCAGTTTTTCAATTCTGTGTTGCAGAAGTCTCTCGAACTCTCTCCTGAGTTCTCAATCTCTCCCTCATCTCTCTCTCGCCATTCTTTCTCTCTCAATCTCTCGCTACCTCTCCATTGTCCTTTCGCAAACCTCGAGCTCTCTATCTTTCCTCCTACAATCGCTTTTATGGTGGGTCTATGTTTGTTTGAGCCGAAATGGCTGTGTAGAGGTGAATCGCGGTGTGTGTGTGGCGATATCTGGGTATGCTGCAACTATGTTGTTGTGTGTAAGTATGGTATGTGTTTGTGTATAAGTGCAGTGTGTGGGTGAGAGCTCTTCACGATTTCTTGAAGCTGCTGCAGATTCTTGTTCTTCCTTTATAGGCTTCCTTCCCTTTAAGTGCTTCCCTGGGTTTGATTCTCAGTTAGTATTGTTAGTACAGCAGTGGTGTTGCCATGAGTGTGTTAGTCAGCTGGGTGTGTGTTAATCTGGTATGCTTGAAGTGTGTGGTGTGTGCACAGTTTGTGTGTATGTATTCGAACTGGTGTGTAAGAATTGGGGAGTTCGGTAGGTGAGTTCAGTGGGTAATGGGGGAGTATGGTGTAGTTTAATTGGGTGGCCAAATCCGTGTGTATGTGTGTGGCCTGGGTCGATTATATTGTTACAATACTGTTTCCTCCCCTCCCCTGTTCTGGTTAATTGCAGGATGTGGCTGTGTCTAATTGTGCAAGTGTGTATATAGGCAAGGTGTGTGGGTTAACTGAGTATGTGTGCGCGAATGTAAGCAGTGCTTATGTGTGTGTATCTGATGGCAATATAGTTGTGTGGATTATATATGGCGATGTGGGTGTGGTGTCGAAGTTGTGTGTGTGGGCTTGTTAATTGTATTAGGACTGTTTGATTAATGTTGTGTTGCTGTGTGTGCAGTGGTAACTAAAAGGGGGGTTTTGTTCGGTTAATTGTTGCGAGTTATGGGTTGGGTAGAGTTGTATAATATTGCTCTTGTGTGTGGAGTTATACGGATGAAAGGAGGCAGGGGGGTTGGTCTGTTGAGGCTGTGCAGGTGGTGGAGTTATACGGATGAAAGGAGGCAGGGGGGTTGGTCTGTTGAGGCTGTGCAGGTTTGTCTCAGTCGGGTGTGTATGGTTGCGACCGGGTGATGGGAACTGTGATAATCGGAAATAGAGTGGAGTAATTGGAAGGTAGTGCAGGGCTGGGGTGCGCTTGGGGTGTCCTATTTTTGGAGCAGTATGTTTAAAAGAGGTAGCAGTGGTGGTGTATCGTGGTCGCCATAAAAGATACGGGTGGTGTGTACGTGCATTCGCCGTAAGTGCGCGAAAGCGTGTCTTAATTTTGTTTTATCATAAAAATGAAAAGTATGAAGGATTGTTGTTACTTTTAGAGGTCAGTTGAATATTAGAGATATAATTTTTGGAATTTAATTTCGAGATTTGTTGAATATTGTGGGTATCTGTCGGAGATATGATTTTTAGGAGCTTGATAAATGTTTGGGTTAAAGTGTTTTAAAGTTGTCGGTTATTCATCAGGGATTTTACTTGTTTTAAAATGTTAAATATGTGGATTGTCAGAAGCATGTCAAGTGTGTTTATTAGAATATATTGTGAATTGTATTGAGTTGGAAACTAGTATGTGAATGGTGGATTGTGAGTTGTAAATACAAGTTGAGTTAATAATTGGATTTAAGAGTGATTGTTTATTAATATTGAGTCGGTTGTATTCCGACGGGTTATACAATTCTATAAAGGATGTGATGTCCGACTTTCTTAAAAATATATTCTAATTTGTAGAGTAAGTAGACAAGGACTAATTGTGAACCAATGTGCTATATATATGTTAAGTTGTAAACGTTATAGCATTTGGGTAGACAGAGTTAGACGGTTACGATTATAAGCGTAATAAAGTAGTACTTTACCTTGATATAGGTACGAGTAGGAGGTCAGCCAAGAGCAGTGCGTGTCGATGGATCTCGCGGAAGGAGATAATTGTAGGGGTGGACGAGTGTGGTTGTATAGAGGCTGACCAATGTTAATCGAAAGACGGATATATGATCGACTAGAGGCCAACGTGAAGAGAAGTAGAGATTAATGTGAAGATGAGTCACAGATCGATGTTGTAGGATCGAGAACTTCGTGTATCGAGGCAAGTGTTATCGCTCCTCACTTATTGTTCAAGTGATGCAATCATGTTCTATTTATATGTCAAATGTGTCGGTCAAATTATGTTTACAAAGTGACGTCCTTCTTTAAATGATGTGCAAATATTTAGATGTTTCACCTATAGTTCAAGAGCAAATTTTCAAATGATCTTACAAATACCCTTTTTCCTCAATCATATTTTAAAACATGGAATATTATTGGATTCCTCAGGAAAGTACCATTTCTTTTATTTTATTTTATTTTATTTTATTCAAAAATGTTTAAGAGGTGTTCTAAAACAGAGGAAATCCAAGATTTTAAAATCTTATAAATCTTTTAACATGATTTCTGATCTTAGCATATTTTACCCGATGGACCCTCTCTAAGGGATGTTTTCTTCAAATTGATTTACAATTAATTATCTTGGAATTCTTTTACAAATGATCGTTTTAAACTACTTAATTCACTTATATTGATTCAAACTTTTCAATGTGTCGGAAACTTAATTAGATGTTTAGCACTTGACTATAACCCTTATTTTGTAGTATCACTTGTTAATCATATTGCAAGTGTTTTCCTTCACTTCTTGTTCAAGTGAAAGTTATTTTAATTCTTCTGATTATGTTGTTATTCAATGTATTGTTGATTCGTCGATATTTATTGATACTGTTGTTATTCAATTATCACCCTAATTGTTGTCGAACTTGTCGACATTTATTCTAATTATTGATTATTCAGTTATCACCCCATTTACTATATCGATCTTGTTGATATCTAAGATAGAACTGTTGATTACTTTTATTCGACCAGTTGAGTTGTTTTGGAACGTGAATGTTCCAGATTGTTTGATTGACAAAGGTTGTCGATTGTCCCGACACCTAGTGCGTTGGATTTAGAATTGGAATGTTTTTCAGATGTCCCTTCGGGGAGACCAGTTTAATGGTCAACAGAGGAGTCCCTTCGGGGAGACCAGATTCGTGGTCAGATGTTAAGGCCAATGTGTGCCGTGGATCCATTTTAGGACATTGCTGTGTGCGTTTGTCCGGGGTTAGTGCGTGACTGATCAGCAGCCTAACCTTATTGTTTTTAAAATATATAAAAAAATCCAATTCTAATCCATTCATTGAGGTTGAGTGCTTTAAAGCCTGATTCTTTTGAAGCCTATGATGATTATCTTTGATTATCAGAACTTTTATCAGTTCTCATTGTTGATGCATTTTATTCTAGCAGAGCCCTGTGGCTCATCTTGGAGTTATGATATTTAATGTCTTCAGCTGATTTCTTTCGTATCTTATGATGATTATTCTTGTGGATCAGAATCTATATTGTTCTTGATATTGCTATCACTGTTTACACTTGCTGAGCATTGTTGGCTCACTCTTGCTTGTTTATTTTTCTTCAGTTATTAGAGGAGATTAGTGGACCTTGTGGTTGATGAGTTTCCTGCTACAGCAGCGAGAGGTGACGTTCGAGTTGTTGGTTTCGTCGGGTAGTGGTTTTGGAATTGTCAAGGTTGGTTAACTAGCTTGATTGTGGACTTAGTTTGTTATAAGATTGTATAACAATTTTATTCTGAGGTTGGATTGTAATAATGAAATTTGATAGTTGTTTCATACCATAACCTGTAAGCGGTCTTGGATTAGGGGTATTTCTTATTATTTTATGTTTATATCCAGGTTTATATTATGTTGATTGTGGTTAGTGGCCCCAAATCTGTACCCCGGATTTTGGGAATGTCACAGTTGGTATCAGAGCTACAGGTTATGGTCACTGAAACAGTTAGGATGGGTGGGTATACGTGTGTGAGACGGCGTTAGGTAGAACGATTTAGGATAAGGTTCGCCTTAGGTTATTATGGCGAATATTGCGACGTTGTACGGTCCTTCGACATATCGCACGAGTAGAAGTTCGATTCGTTTGAAGATTAGTGGACGAGCGAGACTGATAATCCAGAGCCACATGAGCTAATTGGGCAGTTGGAGCTACCAATTTGGAAGATATTATCTTGAGACTTTCATGTACCTTCTAGAGTGTTTCTACGACTTTAGTTACGACGTGAACGTTATAGAGAGAATACGAGAAGACTAGAAATAAGATGTGGGAAGCGATTTTTGGCATAAGTTGGAAGTGTGGGCATAGCTGCACGCTACTAGCCGTTGATCTCAGTTGAATTCTTAATTGATTCCCCATTTGGGCATTTGAATTGATTCTTGTTCTTACTCTAAATTGATTTTAGCGAATTCACGGTTTATATTGTCGCTGAAGCATTTGTTGCGCAGTGCCTGTTAAAATCGAGAATGAATGAAGATCTTCTTATTTATTCAACTCATTATTGTCAGGCCGGTTTTGGCAGCTGGGTATATTAATGCTTAGCCGACAAGAGTGAGATTATGAATAACTATGAATTTCTTGAATGTTTGTTTAATCGACTATACTTCAATTGATGATGAACTTCGTATGTCAGATTCGATTACACACATTTCTATTTTTTCAGAGATACCTCTATTTTCCAGGGGATCACTTGATTCAACATGGTGCGTGTAAATTTTTGAGACCCTTGAATTCTTTCTATTCTCCCTGAATATTTAATCTTTTCATCCAAACTGAGATGAACAACCTATATATATATAGGGGATTCAGGGACATTTTATCTCTGTGATAGAAGTCTGGTGGGACGCCACTGATTGTGTTTGTCATGAAAGTACTAAAGACTGGCCATCTTTATGTACTAGGGTGTGACCTAAGTGACAAATACAACCTGATAATAGTTCAATGATCATATTGATCTCTCGGTTAAATCCTTTTACAAAAAGTTATATCAAACAAAATTCAGTGTTCGTTCATACCTATTCATTCTATTGACTTCCTTTGTCGGAAACCCTGATTATTTTAGATTACCAGTAATGAAGAGCAGCGAAGATAGATGCGACGACATCCTAAGTGGTCAAAACTGCGATTACATGACAAAGAATTGATTAAGCAAGACTGAGAAGTTGATGTTAAAACATAGAGTGAGTATCAAATTGGATAAATTATTGGATTGGGAACATATGTGCAAGATTCAAGATTAATGAAAATTGAGTCAAGAAAGGAGCATGTATTAAGGGCATAAGATTGAGGATTTATTAAAGATTGAAAAGACAATGATGATGAAGATGGTGGGTATGTGAGGCTTATTATTGATGAAAGATTGTTTTGGACACCTGTTAAATTTTGACGATAGTAAATAGATTATTATAAGATTTTGAATGTTTGAAACCCATTGTCGAGGATAAGATTTTAGAATCAAAGAAGGATAAATTGAGTAAAGTAGAATGAAACAGGATAGATGTGTTTGTGAGAACATTCAGAAGGAAATGAAATTTGAATAAGAAAAGGAAGATAGTGAACCAGGAAGTTTTCAGAAGCATTTTAGTAGAAGATATGTAATTCAAATAAGGGAAGAATGTGGAGGATTTGGTGTTGGAAGAGTTAGGGCACAGTAGTTGCCTACAGGATGAGGAGTGACAGAGTCAGAAGTTAAAGTTATGTGCCATGAGCTTGGAAAGATAGGATTTTTTGCCAGAGATTGTATCATATCAGTCCAAATGGACCCTATGACGAAAATAACAGGACTATATTCTATAAATCACACGGAAGTTAGAAATTCAATATGATTACTAATGATGTTATCAAGAATTTGAATGTGATGGTAGTGAAAAGAGTTAAGTGCAATTCAGGACTGGATTGAGTAGTTAACTACGAAGTACAAACAAATTATGAGGGCAAGAAAGTGAGATTATGATTTTAAAGGGATGTAAAGTGGTGTTTTGAGGCTGAAAGTAGATAAAGAATTCTTAACGAGCGTGCAGATCAATAGATTATTATACAAGATTATGGAGTTATTTTGGACAGAAAGAAATATCAGAAAGAAACCAGTTAAATCGAAGAAGATTTCAATGATTAAAATTTTCAAATGTATAATTGGATGGATTACCTGGATTGTCACCAGGTAAGGAGGAAGAGTTTGTTTGTTATTCATTTTCCAAAAAAATAGAATTACTAGTTTCAAGGAGTTCAATATTGAATGACCTCAATGGAAATGTTGGAGCTAACAAATTGATTAAAGGATTTTTTTTTTTGCCAGAAAAGGAGTGGTAATACTCGGTGTATCTCAGAATGATGTGCTAGTACTGTTCATGAAGAGGAAAGAAGATAAATTGAAGTATACATCGATCTGTAAAAATGGAATAAGTGGACCAGTAGTCACGAGGAATTTTGTTTTATTAAGGTTGGATGAGTTGTTTAACCAGCTAGAAGGTGTTTGTTACCTAAAGTCGATTAATGAAATGGATTAAGATCATTGAAGGTATAAACCCTAAGATATTTTTGAAGCAACATTTTGAGTTGATGTGGACATGATAAATTATTGATGATGGCATATGATTGAACGAGAGTAGTTACCGCTTTATAGGTAAAATGAATAAGATTTCGAGCAGTCTTCGGGTCAAGAATTTAAATATGTCCATAAATGATATTTCAAGATGTTCGAAGACTTGTGAATTGTATGCGACTCAATCGAGAATGACTTTAAGGAGTTCCAAGAAAAAGGAAGAAGATTTTGCACAAGAATTTTAATGTGAATTTGAATGAGAAGGAACCTGTTTTCAGGACTTGTGGTTAGAAAAAAATTATGAATTTTGTGAAGATGAAGCAGTATGAAGTGGGAAGAAACCTAAAGGTCAGCAGAGGTCGGAAGTTTTGTGAGAGTAACTAGGGATTACTGAAGATTATCGAAGATTTTATCCAGATAGCTACAGTAGTAATCAATTTTACCAGAAAGAGAACAAAAAGAATTAATTAGTCAGGAGGGCAATTGGTGAACATGTATTTATTCAGAATAGTTCAGAATGTAAGCGATGGATGAATGTCATTATTTTGCAGTTAATTTGAGTAGTATTAAACGTTGAAGTTATTGAGCGCAGAGTCAAATTCGAGACCTTGTTGAGTATGCAGAGCTATGATTCGGGAATTGATTTCAGAGGACGCGGGATTGTGAAGTTTATATGATTTCGAGGATTGTGAACTATCTGTTGAAGACATACGATTGATAAGATGGTCGGTATTACAAACCGAGTATTTCAATATTTTGTTTGTGTGGTAGATTATGTCAAAGCCGAGGTCATGGAGTTTATTAGTTTTCAAGGACTGCAGATGTCGAGAATAAAATGATTTTTGAATTGTTTTAAACCAATAAAATATTTGAGATTGTATTTCAAGAGTTTTAACTGACCAGAACATTTTTATAAGAGTGAGAATTGAGTTATAGACTGAATTGTGTTTGATGTGTATCTAATGACGTATGTGTTTAATTGTAATATTCGATTTCGAGGACGCGATCGAGAAGAGATGATATGAGGTTTAGGTGACAGATTAGAGTCAAGGTATCATAGACTTGTTTATTTACATGTTTACTTCAAGTCAAAGCAGATTTCATATTAGCGTTGTATATGATTAAACTAAGATGGTGAATAAATAGAGATGAATTGGTTATGAATGATTGGGTTGGTATTTGAAATGATTACGCAGGGCATAGTCCATTATACGAAAATGGCATCCCCGATTTTCTGTAGATCAGACATTCGTTTAAGAGTAATAAATGTTTCGAATTAACGAAATTTGTAGAGGTAAGGTTTAAGTTTATCTTGGAGTTTGAGGGCTTACAGGATAAGCCTATTGATGTATGAGTTGATATAGAGTAGTCCTAGAGTTGAGAATACAACCTGGGAAATTGAAAGCGAATGTTTGAGAAGAACCGTTACTTGTGTTCTTAGGATTGATTCTGAGGACAGAATCCTTTTAAGGGGGGAAAGATATAACGACCTAGAAAATCGCGTATTTAAAATTTATTATTTAATATTAAATGTGGATTATATGATGTGAAAATTTTTGAGAAGGTCAATTATTTGTGATATGGTGTTTATGTGTTGATATGATGATTTGTGTATGCCGGACAAGCCCATGTTTTTTTTTAATTTGTATTTTTGAGGATTTAAATATGTTTAAATCATGCATTATTGATCTTCTGAGAATTTTATAAAATCACTGGAGTTGTTAAAAATCATGAAATCTATTATGTTATCATCTTTATGATATTAATTTGTTTTTAAATTTTCGGGAGAATTATTTTGGGTGTTTAAGGATTTTAAACTGATTTTAAGAGTTTTATTTTGTTTAAAGGATCTTATCTTATAAAATTCATATTTAATTCGTTTTTGATCCTAAAATTATTTTAAAAATATGTGGATGTTCGTAATTTTATACTCTTTATTTTAAAAAAATGAAAGATGTAATTTTCACCAATTCCATTTAAATCTGATTTTCAAAAGCTATTAAATTAGTTTTAAAATTGTTTCTCGGCCAGGAAATTACTAAAGTGCCCCTGTGCTTTAAATCCCTAATTCAGCTGTTTCCCCAAATTCAGTTTTTCAGTTCTGTGTTGCAGAAGTCTCTCGAACTCTCTCCTGAGTTCTCAATCTCTCCCTCATCTCTCTCTCGCCATTCTTTCTCTCTCAATCTCTCGCTACCTCTCCATTGTCCTTTCGCAAACCTCGAGCTCTCTATCTTTCCTCCTACAATCGCTTTTATGGTGGGTCTATGTTTGTTTGAGCCAAAATGGCTGTGCAGAGGTGAATCGCGGTGTGTGTGTGGCGATATCTGGGTATGCTGCAACTATGTTGTTGTGTGTAAGTATGGTATGTGTTTGTGTATAAGTGCAGTGTGTGGGTGAGAGCTCTTCACGATTTCTTGAAGTTGCTGCAGATTCTTGTTCTTCCTTTATAGGCTTCGTTCCCTTTAAGTGCTTCCCTGGGTTTGATTCTCAGTTAGTATTGTTAGTACAGCAGTGGTGTTGCCATGAGTGTGTTAGTCAGCTGGGTGTGTGTTAATCTGGTATGCTTGAAGTGTGCGGTGTGTGCACAGTTTGTGTGTATGTATTCGAACTGGTGTGTAAGAATTGGGGAGTTCGGTAGGTGAGTTCAGTGGGTAATGGGGGAGTATGGTGTAGTTCAATTGGGTGGCTAAATCCGTGTGTATGTGTGTGGCCTGGGTCGATTATATTGTTAAAATACTGTTTCCTCCCCTCCCCTGTTCTGGTTAATTGCAGGATGTGGCTGTGTCTAATTGTGCAAGTGTGTATATAGGCAAGGTGTGTGGGTTAACTGAGTATGTGTGCGCGAATGTAAGCAGTACTTATGTGTGTGTATCTGATGGCAATATAGTTGTGTGGATTATATATGGCGATGTGGGTGTGGTGTCGAAGTTGTGTGTGTGGGCTTGTTGATTGTATTAGGACTGTTTGATTAATGTTGTGTTGTTGTGTGTGCAGTGGTAACTAAAAGGGGGGTTTTGTTCGGTTAATTGTTGCGAGTTATGGGTTGGGTAGAGTTGTATAATATTGTTCTTGTGTGTGGAGTTATACGGATGGAAGGAGGCAGGGGGGTTAGTCTGTTGAGGCTGTGCAGGTGTGTCTCAGTCGGGTGTGTATGGTTGCGACCGGGTGATGGGAACTGTGATAATCGGAAATGGAGTGGAGTAATTGGAAGGTAGTGCAGGGCTGGGGTGCGCTTGGGGTGTCCTATTTTTGGAGCAGTATGTTTAAAAGAGGTAGCAGTGGTGGTGTATCGTGGTCGCCATAAAAGATACGGGTGGTGTGTACGTGCATACGCCGTAAGTGCGCGAAAGCGTGTCTTAATTTTGTTTTATCATAAAAATGCAAAGTATGAAGGATTGTTGTTACTTTTAGAGGTCAGTTGAATATTAGAGATATAATTTTTGGAATTTAATTTCGAGATTTGTTGAATATTGTGGGTATTTGTCGGAGATATGATTTTTAGGAGCTTGATAAATGTTTGGGTTAAAGTGTTTTAAAGTTGTCGGTTATTCATCAGGGATTTTACTTGTTTTAAAATGTTAAATATGTGGATTGTCAGAAGCATGTCAAGTGTGTTTATTAGAATATATTGTGAATTGTATTGAGTTGGAAACTAGTATGTGAATGGTGGATTATGAGTTGTAAATACAAGTTGAGTTAATAATTGGATTTAAGAGTGATTGTTTATTAATATTGAGTCGGTTGTATTCCGACGGGTTATACAATTCTATAAAGGATGTGATGTCCGACTTTCTTAAAAATATATTCTAATTTGTAGAGTAAGTAGACAAGGACTAATTGTGAACCAATGTGCTATATATATGTTAAGTTGTAAACGTTATAGCATTTGGGTAGACAGAGTTAGACGGTTACGATTATAAGCGTAATAAAGTAGTACTTTACCTTGATATAGGTACGAGTAGGAGGTCAGCCAAGAGCAGTGCGTGTCGATGGATCTCGCGGAAGGAGATAATTGTAGGGGTGGACGAGTGTGGTTGTATAGAGGCTGACCAATGTTAATCGAAAGACGGATATATGATCGACTAGAGGCCAACGTGAAGAGAAGTAGAGATTAATGTGAAGATGAGTCACAGATCGATGTTGTAGGATCGAGAACTTCGTGTATCGAGGCAAGTGTTATCGCTCCTCACTTATTGTTCAAGTGATGCAATCATGTTCTATTTATATGTCAAATGTGTCGGTCAAATTATGTTTACAAAGTGACGTCCTTCTTTAAATGATGTGCAAATATTTAGATGTTTCACCTATAGTTCAAGTGCAAATTTTCAAATGATCTTACAAATACCCTTTTTCCTCAATCATATTTTAAAACATGGAATATTATTGGATTCCTCAGGAAAGTACCATTTCTTTTATTTTATTTTATTTTATTTTATTCAAAAATGTTTAAGAGGTGTTCTAAAACAGAGGAAATCCAAGATTTTAAAATCTTATAAATCTTTTAACATGATTTCTGATCTTAGCATATTTTACCCGATGGACCCTCTCTAAGGGATGTTTTCTTCAAATTGATTTACAATTAATTATCTTGGAATTCTTTTACAAATGATCATTTTAAACTACTTAATTCACTTATATTGATTCAAACTTTTCAATGTGTCGGAAACTTAATTTGATGTTTAGCACTTGACTATAACTCTTATTTTGTAGTATCACTTGTTAATCATATTGCAAGTGTTTTCCTTCACTTCTTGTTCAAGTGAAAGTTATTTTAATTCTTCTGATTATGTTGTTATTCAATGTATTGTTGATTCGTCGATATTTATTGATACTGTTGTTATTCAATTATCACCCTAATTGTTGTCGAACTTGTCGACATTTATTCTAATTATTGATTATTCAGTTATCACCCCATTTACTATATCGATCTTGTTGATATCTAAGATAGAACTGTTGATTACTTTTATTCGACCAGTTGAGTTGTTTTGGAACGTGAATGTTCCAGATTGTTTGATTGACAAAGGTTGTCGATTGTCCCGACACCTAGTGCGTTGGATTTAGAATTGGAATGTTTTTCAGATGTCCCTTCGGGGAGACCAGTTTAATGGTCAACAGAGGAGTCCCTTCGGGGAGACCAGATTCGTGGTCAGATGTTAAGGCCAATGTGTGCCGTGGATCCATTTTAGGACATTGCTGTGTGCGTTTGTCCGGGGTTAGTGCGTGACTGATCAGCAGCCTAACCTTATTGTTTTTAAAATATATAAAAAAATCTAATTCTAATCCATTCATTGAGGTTGAGTGCTTTAAAGCCTGATTCTTTTGAAGCCTATGATGATTATCTTTGATTATCAGAACTTTTATCAGTTCTCATTGTTGATGCATTTTATTCTAGCAGAGCCCTGTGGCTCATCTTGGAGTTATGATATTTAATGTCTTCAGCTGATTTCTTTCGTATCTTATGATGATTATTCTTGTGGATCAGAATCTATATTGTTCTTGATATTGCTATCACTGTTTACACTTGCTGAGCATTGTTGGCTCACTCTTGCTTGTTTATTTTTCTTCAGTTATTAGAGGAGATTAGTGGACCTTGTGGTTGATGAGTTTCCTGCTACAGCAGCGAGAGGTGACGTTCGAGTTGTTGGTTTCGTCGGGTAGTGGTTTTGGAATTGTCAAGGTTGGTTAACTAGCTTGATTGTGGACTTAGTTTGTTATAAGATTGTATAACAATTTTATTCTGAGGTTGGATTGTAATAATGAAATTTGATAGTTGTTTCATACCATAACCTGTAAGCGGTCTTGGATTAGGGGTATTTCTTATTATTTTATGTTTATATCCAGGTTTATATTATGTTGATTGTGGTTAGTGGCCCCAAATCTGTACCCCGGATTTTGGGAATGTCACATAAATGATTAAGTGAGATGTGCGAAAGATCTGACATTAAGGATGGATTCGAGTGTCGGATTATAACGGTATTAATTAGAGTTATGTTAGGGTTTGCCTAACGAGATAATTTGAAAACGTGTTTTAGCCTAAGTTAAATATATACTTAGCGTGTCGAAGTGTTAAAGTGATTAACCTAGAATATTGTGACTATTTATAGATCACCGGATTGAACCGAGGTACACTACACCCACAGGATTACCAGGTAAGTTTCAAATCCTTTCTAAAGGCTGTTGTTGTGATAATATATATATATATATATATATATATATATATATGATTGTTGTTATACATATGCCATAGCATGCATGCCTAATTTCAAAGTCTATTGAAATACTTGTTCCCTGAATTGATATTGGCTTATAGACTAGATGAGGATTATCATTTATAAGCCGGATTGTTTTGTAAGACCCTTAGTGAAGGGTATATAATATTCATTCTTTAAATATAGATCGGTAGTCGGTATTTTGAAATATAGAGATAGTAGTGGAAACCCGGAGGGATTCCAGCGGCAGATTAGTATTCCTTTTGAGGAATGTTATTATTAAACATTAATTATATTTCCATAAAGTATTAATTATTTGGAAATCTTTCGAGGAATGTTATTTGAGTATTATCTCAGTCGAGAAATATTTAGTGAATATTATTTTGGAATATTCATTTAGAGTTTGATTATTTCATGAATATTATTTCAATATTCTTTAGAATATTGTTTATTAAATGAATATTACTTTCGGATATTCATTTAAGGTTTTATCTATTTAGCGAATATTATTTTAAGATATTCATTCGGAATTCTAATTACTTAAGGAATATTAATTCAAATATTCCTTTAGAGTGTCGATTACTAAATGAATATTATTTGGATATTCATTTAGAATAGTATTTATTAAATGAATATTCCTTTCGGATATTCATTTAAGGTGTTATTTACTTAATGAATATTATTTTAGAATATTCATTTAAAGTTCTATTTACTTAAGGAATATGATTTCGAATATTCCTTTAAAGTTTTGGTTATAGAATGAACATTACTTTTGAATACTCATTTAGAATATTATGTATTAAATGAATATTATTTTCAAATATTCATTTAAGGTTTGATTTATTTAATGAATATTATTTTAAATATTTATGTAAGTTTATTTATTTAATGAATATTGTCTTGAATATTCATTTAAGGTTTGAATTATTTAATGAATATTATTTATTCATTTAAGAACAGATTTATTTAGTAAATGATTTTATATATTCATTCGAGGATTACTTACGAGCAATATTATGATTTAATCATATTCCTTAATTATTATTGATTTAATAAATATTCTTGGAATATTTATTTAAATTCTTTTAAGTTCCTCTTATGATAATTCATATTATTCAAAGATTGTCTTTCACCTTCAGATATGACGGAAAATATTTCGGAGTATGTTATGACTATGTTATCAAGGGGAGGTTTTCAAAACTTTATTTTCATTTAAATCTATCTTATAAGAAGATTTAAATACTCGCTCAACTTCCAAAAATATATAAGGGAACCTCACTTGAGATATGTTATTTAATTGGACTGCCCGGTCCTATACTTGATAAACCATCTTGTCACTCACATCTTGATTATTTCAAACAACGATATGAATCTATTTGGTTACCTTCTCATCATTCGAGGGGTAGAATTGTTGGAACAAGTTGGTATCCATTAACAAGCTTCGGTTTGGGAAATATTGATGAATTTTCCTTTCCAACTAGATATGACTGCCTTATGGAGTCCTATCAACAAGTATTATACTTGGGGAAAGGGGGACGAGTTATACGTTTCAGAATCATGGGTTTACTCGAACTAGGAGTATTTATGTAAGAGGCTGTGGGACAGTCCATCATTGAAAATCGGTGTAAGAGGCTGTGGGACAGTCCATCCTTGAAATAGGGTCCGAGTAGCGCCGGTCCCGTCTATGCCAAACCGTTAGCTAGGGAGATCCGGCGTATGGTGGTGCCCATATGTTCTTCCTTCTACATGTAGAGAAACAACTCTTGAGATGCACAACCTACGACTGATCATCGTAAGGCGGTGTCATCTGGCACGACATACTCCAATATTGCTTCACTATCCATAATCTATTTATTTTCTGCAACATCATCATGGTCGGCAGAGTTGAAAAATATTTAAAACTGGAATTGCAATATCTTCCTTGTAAGTTCCTATTTTATGAAAATGATGCTATCTTACTTATCTTGAAATAACATATACTTCCACGAATTATATAGGTGATGAATTACCTTGTAACTTCATCCTTTATATTGAACTGGCATTATTTTTGATAATGCATGGCATATGGTTTCAAAGATATTTTGGACAGTTATATATTATCACTGTTCAAGTATATTTTTGGTGGGCTATTGCTCACCCTTGCTTTATTTATTTATATCACAACAACAGCTAGATCAGATGGCCGCGCAAGGCGTACCCAGATAGGCAGGTGTCAACAGTCAGAGGATTAACCACTGAGGTCATAGCTACCATTGCTGAGGATGCATCTTCTGGTAGGCTAGTTGTTAGCATTTGGGCATCAAATGTATTTATTATATGGCATATATAAATGGATGGCAAAGAGTATGTACTGGTTAATTATAATTCTTTGGGTTGTAAGAACTCAAACTTGTGATTAATAATATTGATGGTTACTCTGATTTCATCTCTGGGACTATAACGGGTGTGTTTTATGTTGTTGTTTTGGGTAATAAGGTTGTAGTTTAAATTATGTTGGTTTTGTGGAAGGATATTGAGACCGTAACGACCAGATTCCTGACCCCGGATCTGGGGGTGTTACAGAAATGGTATCAGAGAGTACGTTATAAACCCCAGAGATGCTGCGACGTTAAAATAATAAATTCATTAAGATAATAAGAACTCTTGCCAAGTTCATAGTCGGACTACTTAATGTAGTACCGACATATATAAACCCTTATGGGAACTCTTAAGTATCATGATATTAATTTAGTTCGTTCCCATGTCGAGTAGTAAAGTGATAGACCTTGAGGTGTACGAGCAGTAGTACAATGATGCTTTATTGTATGTTGGCAATCGGATTGTGAATTCGATGGAGTACCCTACTAAGGACCCGGAAAGGGTTCCAGCAGAGGAAGGGAATCATGTTGAGTATGAGGAATTACCCCTGAGGAAATGAGGGTTGTAGCCCGAAAGACTGTAAGAGTTAAGATATAGTGCTCAGAGGAATGAGCGTAAAGAACTGAGATATTGTTAATGGAATTAAAGAGGCATATTGGATTCATAGCCGGACTACCGGATGAAGTACCAACAAGTAAGATGGATTTGAGGAATTACTCAAGATCTTATGTAAGGATAGATAAGAAACCTTGGAGACTTTCAGATTAATGAGAAAGGAGTTAGAACGATGCATGATTATCAAAGACATTGATATAGGACGGGGAGCAGAGCCCCTAGGAACAATTAAGACATAGGTGGCAAGTGCCATATCTTCGGATAAATGGATTAGTGTGAATATTGTCAATGGTAATTCGCCATGAGAAGATAGATTTCTTAGGTTTTAATTTATGAAACCAAATTGAGATTGTAAAGGTGATTTTATTCAGGGAAATGCCCATCTTATAAATGGATCAACTTAGAAAGTAAAGACATTGGGAAGTGATGGCCCGATTGGGAAAGGTTATACAAGAGGAAAAGACCAGTGAGTTTGTGATAAACTCGTAACAACACTATTATCAAAGACTAAGTATAGGGTTATTTTAACTCAGTGGAATGAGGAACCAGAGGCATTAGATATATGTGGTTTAGGAGAATATTAAATTCTCTCTTTTCCTTGACTAGATTATAGTGGTTGCATTAGTTACGCCAATGCGGAATCATAAATGGATCGGGTAATACGATTAGTGGTTAAGAGATAACAGAAAAATATTTTAGATGAGACCTAAAGGAGGTAAGTGTCTGCCAAGTTCTCTGAGTATGAGTTCGGGCAATTGAAGTTCCGTTATTAGGTCATGCGATCAATAAGTGAGTAGTGTTGGTGGACCCCACCGATTTAAAGGCAGTTTCAGGCGAGAAAGGTCAACCACACCAACAAAGGACTAAGAAGTTGAATAGGCAAAAAAATGGGAGGAAATCTTCCTGGAGCTAAAAAATGAAATTGGTGACGACCCAGCGTTGGCGTTGCCTAAATGGAAGAAGGAGAACATTGGGATATATTATGATGCACCTAATACCAGATTAGGCATTGTACTTATATAGTACGGTAGCGTAATCTCGAATACATTTGAACAACACGGTTCACCAGATTTGGATGGCCTTGGAAGTGCCAATTTTGTGGAATGACTAACCCCGACGGTAGTGTTCCTTCTGAGACTAGTTGTTTAGAAGACTGGTATTTGGTAATATCGACTAATAGGACGAATATGTATTGGGAAGATGTGTCATGTTTCAGTTTGAAACTTTGACTTCCCTTCTAAGGGATGTAAATATATTGGGATCCTTTCCAGTAGCTAAACTTCTGACTTTATGTTGATCATTCTATTAATATAACTGTTTACGGTTCGACCTTCTTGGATGTTCCTAGAACTATTCCTCTGGTATCAAAATGGATCTTCTTAGTGTTCCTAGTGGGTGGATAGATTGACTAAAATTTTCCAAATTCTGGAAAAGAATTCGACGAATTTCGGCAAACCTTGTCTTTTTGATTATCAAAAGACGTCATTGAAGAGAGTGGAAACTGGAGCGAACCATGTGGATTGGGTTGGGTAGCCGCTATACGGGTTGGTAGATAGACCCCGATTATTACGATTGATTCTAGAGAAAAACTGATGAAGTTGAGTGTAAGAACCCTAATTTTTGGTAATATATTTTCTTTTATTTAATATCTTTTGGCAATGTCAATATGGAACCTTTCTGGCCATCCCTGTTGATTAATAGAATTGATTGTCTGAGAAACTGTGTTATTGCATGCACTATGTAAGATAAAAGGAAGATTGTGAAGGCAAGAGTCTTATTGTTAGTAAGATTTATAAAACTTGGGATTTGAGAATGATTAGAGTGTTAAAAGAATTATTAAGGATTATGACAAGGAATTATGGACATTCGAGGAATTTACACAATTAAGTACTTAAGGAATTATAGGGGAAATCTCTACGCGACAAAATATTATTACGAGAGATTAATTAAGATACGATACGAATTAAAGATTAAATGAAAAGCACTGGTGGGAGAATAATGATACAAGGAGTAGTATTGCATGCAAGTTCCATGCAACCAAGTAGTTAGGAAATAAGCAAGCTAGTTAACCAAATGGAAGAGGAATAGTAGCTAGTTACTTTGCTTTTCAAAAAGAGGAGACAAGAAGTACAAGGAGCCATACCTAGGCTTGTACCATGCTTATACATACATTAATACATATCACCCAATCACTTAACTCAATTATTCATCTAACACAAAAATCAAAACACAAAACACTCTCCCCCCCCCCCCCCCCCCCCGTGGAACAAAAGCTCTCGGCCAAAGAAGAAAGTGAAGAAGAAAAATTCTTCTTCCCCCTTTCCCATCACTCATAAATCATAACATAAATCCTAGGCCATCTCCATCATCTAGACAAGGTATGTTAGTAATTTCAAGCCATTTCATCCACCCAAATTCAAGTTACAAATTGTTAAAGATTGGGTGAATTGTAACCATGTTTGATTTTCTTTTAGATCTTGGATTGTAAGGGTTGTAGGAGACCATTCAAGGTGTTATTGAGTTGTGTAAAGCTTACCCAAGGCTCCTAGGTGCTCAAGAAGGTATAAAAATCATAAACCCTCTTGGTTATGTAGTATTTATAATGTTTGGTAGTAGATCCATGTATTTGTGAGCTAATCTTGGTTGTATAAGTATTGGATGACATGGATCTTGAGTTTTGATGTTAAGATTGTGACTTTTATGATTATGGATAACATATATATCTCCATGAGTGTTATGAACCATGAACTAAGTTTATTAAGTGTTGGTTGTGTTGTGGAATTGTGGAAAATGGTTGATCTTAGTAGTATGTGCATGCTGAGTTTTTCCAGGTGCATTGACCTGTCTTGTAACCCGTGTTTGAACCCCCAAATGTTGTCCCCTGGGGTCCTACCATATATTGTTGGAAAGATAATTGAATTTAGTTTCTGGAAATGTAAAGTTCATGACTAGGTGATGTATATATTTTAAGTTATGGCCGGAGAAGTGAATTGTGTTCCTGGATTCCGGACTGCACTAAGTGACCCCCTTGTGAACCTTGTTTAAACCCCTAAAAATTTATGTGGGATCATGGAAAACTTAGAGAGGCTAGTAAATGCAGTAGGGAAGGCTACCCAAAAAGAATTGGATTAAAATATGAATTTTTCAATTTTATAGAAATGCTAGAGTAAATTTTGCGCAAGGGAAAAAGTCGTTAGTGGAGCATAATTCTAGGGGCAATGGTTATGATTCGAATGTGGTAACTAAATTAAGTCGAATAAGTGACGGGCATAATCGAGTGGTGACATGAACCTATAGTGGGGCTAGAGTGTCTTAAGACGAAGTCATTAATTTAATTTTGTACCCCCCTAAAACCCCGTAATTAAAGAGATATTGTTAAGGTACTAACGAGCGGTTATTGCTTATGTATAGATCGTTCCACTCCGCACGCTCGACCACCCCAACCAAACCAAGGCAAGTTTACTTTTCGAAACTTATACATATACAAGGACTTTCACTGTTGTGTTTGTAGTTTTCAATTATATCAAATGCTATGTTTATCGAAGTATGGATGCCATTGAGATTGTATAAGTACATATATGCTTGTACCCCTTGAACTTAGATTGAAATGTTTTCTTCGGACAACGACTCTAGCAATAGTGGTCGTAGCGGTCCGTATATATCTATTGACCGGGGAGCGGTATATTATTATATCGTATCTAGATTGCGAAAACCCGAAGGGTCATTCGGGGAGTATCATATACTCAAGTATTATATTCATATCTTCGTAAATACTCGAAACCCTATCTTGGATTAAAAGTTTATTTTATCGAATAATTATTTTATTAATTATTAATATTAAATCTTAAAATATCATTTATTAATTATTGTTCATTATTTTAAAGACAAAGCTAATCCAAGATACCTTTAACACTTTCAAACTCGAACTTTTCCGAATTCAAAACATCTTCGAAAACCCCCGGTCAGGTTTGTTTCTTGTATGATTTCAAGAATCATCGGTCGACTGATGTCGGACCTCAATTACTCTATTTTCAATCAAAATCAAGTTTTTAAAAGAAAAAGAAAAAGGGACTCTGGCAGGTGTGGGAACCGTTGACGAACGATTCCCGGGATGTGTAAGCGGCCGTGAGCCAGGCGGTCCATCAATTATTATTCCGGCCAGGTGTTGCCGAAGGATGATTACGGATGTAGTTTTCATCGAGGGTGATTACGGATGTAGTTTTCACCCGGGGATAGTTACGGATGTAGTTTCTATCCTTCTACCGGTAGAGAAGACCCGCGGATTATTGGACTCGGATGTGACGACTGATCATCGTCAATCCCTGTCAGGTTTTATGTTTTCTTTAAGTCCCATTCCTCCATTTTGGAAAAACGCTTTGACATTGCTTCTCAGGCCTATGTGCCAGTTGCCAATAGTGTTCTATTTTGATGAGAAAGATGTTGACTCTATGCAGTATCTAGAACTGCAAGGTTATTTTGAAAGCAAGGGCACGTACTGGTGTACCTTCGAAATTTATCAACAATGACAAGTGATTTTATAACTGATTGATACAAACGAGTTTAATGACTGCTAAACGTATGAAATGTTATATTGCTTATCTTATACATATATTCTTGCTGAGCTATAGTTGCTCACTCTTGCTTGTTTTCAAATTTTACAAACACAACAGCTAAGAGAAATGGCAAGACCCTGTCAGACTGTTTGAAAGCAGGTGACTAGACCCCAGGCCGCAGTTGAGATTCAACCGGTAGGCCCCATTAGCTGGATTGGTTGGCAAATTTTGTTAGTACGTTTTATTTATAAGTATGACCTGTGCAAGGCAGTGTACCGTAACAAACTTTCAAGCCGCCAACTTCGCTTCATATCGAAGTGTTGCTGGTAGCATAAATGCTATTTAATTCGGTCTGTAATAACTCTTAAACTTTTACTTTTGCTTAATCAAGTGTATGACGTTTCTGAGACTCTAACCTGTGTGTGTGTGTGTGCGGTGTGAGTTTTATTGTGGGGTCGATGGCTGTTTTATTTATATTATGTGCAAGAACAAGTATGTTATTAATGGAAAATGGACCGTGAGCGCCTAGATCTCTGACCCCGGATCTGGGGGCGTCACAGAAATGGTATCAGAGAGGAGGTTACAGTTCTCAGAAATGATAGTAATTAGGAAAGCAACCATAATAATATGAATAATAATAACACTAATAATAACCCCATTAATACCTAGAGCTCTCATCGAGTTCACAGTCGGGTTATCGGATATAGCCCTGACTTCTAAGGCCCGTGAGGGAACTACTCCTTAAACCCTTCTTTATGATTAGTAACCCACCTTATTTCCCTTGTGTAGATGGAGGAGATACCAGACCCTGAGGCCTATGAGAGGGAGCATGATGAGGCACTACTGAGAGGGATTGAGGACCCTGTTGAGGATACTGATGCTGACTCTGAGACCGACCCTGTGATTGAGCTGATAGAGGACACTGAGGAGGAGGATCCCGATGAGGAGCCCTTTGTTGAGCCCGAGCCTGTTACCCCCTCCCCTGTAGCCACTGATGAGGAGAGTGTGCGATCCGGTGAGGGCCATGTTGTGTCACCCCCACCCTCTCCACAGTCATTGAGCCCCACTTCTTCAGATGATGACTCCGAGGAGGATACTTCTAGCGAGGAGGAGGGTGACCCTACCCCTGCTCCTGCTCCTGCCCCTGTTATGCCACCCCCACCACTGGACCTACCCCCGGTGTCGGGCGCTGAGCACGCCTACGTCGTGCAGTTCATGACCCGAGACTTACTTTCTGCCGAGGCCAGACTTAATGAGGCGAGGCGAGCACTAGTGGAGGAGCGCGAGGCGCGACTGAGGATTCAGGCTGAGATGAGGACCGTTGTTGCTAGGAGGACTAGGGCTCGACTCCACAGGATTGAGAGGAGGAGTCGCGAGAGGATTCTTGGATTAGGGATCCGCGGGGGCGGAGTGATCCAAGCTGGGGATGCTAGGCGTGTTGTGCGTCGTGCATTTGCCCGAGTGAGGACCTTGCTCCGTCGCGGTGCGGCCCCGTGATGTGTTACTGATATCTCAGTCCCCTAGGTTCAGATTACATTAGTGTGTCGATTTTGCGGGATAGTTGACTTGTGCAGTGGCGTCCTTTCTGACCAGTGGATGAGTAGACTGACCTACATATATGTAGATGTGACTTCGGATAGTATGTACGGATGTATCCCTATTTTTGTGTAGCATTGACTATTCAGATGATGTACTTGTATTTGTTCCACTTTTGCTAGACTTTGACATCGGAACTATGTATTTGGCCCTAACATCCAAACTTTGTGACAACCCTTGTACCGTACTTATTTAGTTTCAGTTTCCTTGATTTTGTCTCAACTGCTTTACTTTCCGATGCCATGCTCTACTGTTTTGATATACAACTGTGATTATACAATTGCTATAAGCCACAAATACAACCATGCTATTTCAAATTACGATATGCTATTTCAAATTGTTCTCTACATTTTCCAAAAATGTTCCTACAATTTTTCTAAAATAAACCTTTCAAAAAAAAAAGGTTTTAGTTTATTTAAAATTTTGAAAATATTTCTATAAGTTTCGAAGTTTGGAAATCTTGGAAAATTCCTAAAAGTGTTTTCGAACCACGTAACGACTTTCCCTAAAAAGGTTTTACAGTTTTATCGCCATCATAAGGGCACTGCGAGTTTCGAAATTTTAACCCTGTATAAGGAGGAACAATACGTTCCTGACTTCTCTAAATACGGTCAAATAATTTGAAAACCCTAACCCATTTTTGTCTTATTATCAGAATCATGCCACCAAGAAGAATGAACACTCGAGCTCACCCGGCCAACTCTGAAGGCCAGGGTAGCCACCATGGGTCGGGAGGCCACCAAAACCGTGAGAGAGAGGATTTGAACCTGAGCGAGGATGAAGGTAGTGACTATAACTTGTTTGATAACTCTGAGTATGATGAAGAGGAAGCTGAAGATGATACCCGAGAGGTGGAAAATCCAAGGAGAGACCCTATGGAGCAGTTCATGGACCTACTCAGGCAGAACTTGGACCGTCCCCCGGTTCAGCCACCACCCAACAATGCGAATGCCAATGCCTTTCGGAATTTCAAATCCCTGAAACCCCCGGAGTTTAAGGGAACTGCAGACCCGGTCGAGGCAAGGGCCTGGCTGAAAGAAATGGAAAAATCTTTCGAGATACTAGGAGTCGCTGAAGAGCAGAAAACTATTTTCGCCACCTATCTCCTGAAGGGTGAGGCGAACTACTGGTGGGAAGCTAAAAGAAATTTGGAAGGAAGAGGTGTGGTGACCTGGGAGAGGTTTAGCGAGCTGTTCTTGGAAAAGTATTTCCCTAGGTTCATGGAAACACAAATGGAGCTGAAATTTTTGGAACTGAAGCAAGGTAACATGGCGGTGGCCGAGTATGAGGCCAGATTTACTGAGCTATCAAGGTTTGTGCCGGAATATGTGAACTCTGAGGCAAAGAGGGCCCAAAGGTTTCAATTGGGGCTAAAGCAATGGATTCAGAATCGTGTGGCGGTTCTTGAGCTGACGGACTATGCCACCCTGGTACAGAAAGCATCGATTGTTGAGGCAGGGTGTGAACAGATGCAGAAGGAGAGAGAAGGAAGGAAGAGGAAGTTTGATAGTCGAAAGGGGAACTCTGCGGGAGGGAGCTTTCCGAGCAAATTTAAGCGAGGAACAGTGTCCCAACCCAGCGGAAACTTTGGAACCAAGAGAGCTGAAAGTTGGAGTGTGGGCCAGAGCGGCCGACCACAGGGATCGTCTTACTCTACCCCACCCCGAGCCCCACCCACGGAATGCAATAAATGTGGAAGGAAACATGCGGGCGTGTGTAACCTGCAAGATGTGAAGTGCTTCAAGTGTGGGCTGACAGGACATTATGCTAACGCCTGTCGAGGAACTAGTAACAACACCAGTGCCGGAGGTAATTGCTTCAAGTGTGGGAAACCAGGGCACCGAATGAGGGAATGTATGTCCTCTGGCCCAGCTGCATCAAGAGTGAGTGGAACTGCTTCTAACAAGGCTCCTACTGCAAGGACTTTTAACATGACTGTGCAAGATGCCGTGAGGAACACGGATGTGATCGCAGGTACCCTACTACTCAACTCAGTTAATGCGAATTTTTTATTTAATTCGGGAGCTACCAAGTCTTTCATATCTCTAAATTTTGTATGTCAGTTAGGCCTTAAGACTGAACCATTGAAAGACAGACTGCAAGTAGAGATAGCAAATCATGAAATTATTCCTGTCAACCAAGTATGCCCAGGTTGCGACCTAGAAATAGAAGGGCAACACTTTCGGGTAGATTTAATACCTTTTAAATTAGGAGAGTTTGACGTAATAGTAGGTATGGATTGGCTGACAACCCATGGAGCTCAGATTGATTGTGTGAAGAAGAAAGTGAGTTTAAGACTGCCAGGGGATGAGGAAGTAGTGTTTAGTGGAAAACGACAAACCCAGAAGTTCATAACTGTAATTCAAACTAAGAAGCTGTTGCGTAAAGGATGCGAAGCTTATTTAGCCTATGTAAGGGACACCATAAAGGAGGCACCAAGCCTACTGGAGATCCCTATCGTTAATGAGTTCACAGACGTATTCCCGGATGATCTTCCATGGCTACCACCTGACAGAGACATTGAGTTCGCTATAGACTTAGTTCCGGGCACGGCCCCAATTTCAAAAGCCCCATATAGGCTAGCCCCAGTGGAGATGAAAGAGTTGGCCACTCAGTTGCAAGAGCTGTTGGATAAAGGAATGATAAGATCTAGTGTGTCACCGTGGGGAGCCCCGGTGCTATTCGTGAAAAAGAAGGATGGCAGTATGAGATTATGCATAGACTACAGGGAGTTGAATAAGGTGACCATAAAGAATAAGTATCCTTTGCCCAGGATAGATGACCTGTTTGACCAGCTAAAGGACGCGGTTTATTTTTCCAAAATCGATTTGAGAACCGGGTACCACCAGTTAAGGATTAAGCCAGAAGATATACCAAAGACGGCCTTTCGCACCCGGTACGGACACTATGAGTTTTTAGTAATGTCGTTTGGGTTAACGAATGCACCCGCAGCTTTCATGGACTTAATGAACCGAGTCTTCAAAAAGTACTTAGACAAGTGTGTTATAGTCTTCATCGATGACATCTTGATTTATTCCAAGACGAAAGAGGAACATGCAGAGCACTTGAGGATTGTATTGGGAGCATTAAGAGAAGAAAAGTTGTACGCTAAGTTCTCGTAGTGTGAATTTTGGTTGAAGGAAGTTCAGTTTTTGGGGCATGTGATTAGCGAACAAGGCATTCTAGTAGACCCAGCCAAAATAGAGGCTGTATCAAATTGGGAGAGACCAACCACTCCGACAGAGGTGAGAAGTTTCATAGGATTGGCTGGATACTATAGGAGATTTGTCCAAGACTTTGCAAAGATAGCAGCCCCTTTGACCCGGCTAACTCGCAAGACCGAGAAGTTTGTGTGGACTGAGAAATGCGAAGAAAGCTTTCAAGAGCTGAAAAAGAGGTTGGTGACAGCCCCAGTACTAGCCCTACCCGATGATAAGGGGGATTTTGTGATTTATAGCGACACATCCCATAAGGGTTTAGGGTGTGTGCTTATGCAGCACGGTAAGGTGATTGCGTATGCGTCCAGACAACTTAAGGAATATGAGATAAGATACCCCACCCATGATTTGGAATTAGCAGCGATAGTTTTCGCTTTGAAGATCTGGAGACATTACCTTTACGGAGAAAAGTGTGAAATCTACACGGATCACAAGAGCTTAAAGTACATATTCACTCAGAAAGAGTTAAACATGAGGCAGAGGAGATGGTTAGAGCTAATCAAGGATTATGATTGTGAGATTCATTATCACCCAGGGAAGGCCAACGTAGTGGCCGATGCACTTAGCCGAAAGGAGAAGCTTAAGATGATTACGTCAGTGGACGAATTGATCAAGGACCTCGAGAGGCTGGAGATTGAGGTGCGGTTACCAGGAATTGGCCAAGAGAGTCTCATGGAAATAAAAGTCCAACCACCGCTATTGGAAAAGGTTAAGTTGTGCTAGAAAAGGAAGATAGAAGAAAAAAAGAATTCGACGGAGAAAATTTTGACTGGTGAGGAAATTAAGTGTGTAATGGACGGGAATGGAGTTTTGAGCTACGCATCTAGGATATGGATCCCGAATGTTCAGGAATTAAAAGATGAGATTTTGCGAGAGGCTCATAGTTCAAGGTATTCGATTCACCCTGGAGGCACCAAGATGTATAGGGATTCGAAAGAGTATTATTGGTGGCCAAATATGAAGAAGGACGTAGCAGAGTGGGTAAGTAAATGCTTGACATGTCAAAGAGTGAAGGCCGAACACCAGAGGCCCAGTGGATTGTTGCAACCCTTGGAGATACCCGAGTGGAAGTGGGAACAGATTGCGACGGACTTTGTGGTCGGATTACCAAGGACCAAGACTAATTATGACGCCATTTGGGTAATTATCGATAGATTGACCAAGTCAGCACATTTTCTCCCAATCAACGAGAGATACACTGTCGACAAGCTGGTGGATATCTACTTGAAGGAGATTGTGGTTAGGCATGGGGTTCCTGTGAGCATTGTATCAGATAGAGACCCAAGATTCAACTCCAGGTTCTGGAGGAGTTTTCAGGATTGTGTGGGGACTAAGTTAAATATGAGTACGGCATACCATCCCCAAACAGACGGACAGAGTGAGAGAACCATCCAGACCATCGAGGACATGTTGAGAGTATGTGCCATAGATTTCAAGGGAAGTTGGGATGACCACTTGCCATTGATCGAATTTTCCTACAACAACAGTTACCATGCGAGTATAGGCATGCCCCCATATGAAGCTTTGTACGGACGAAGATGTCGGTCTCCCTTGTGTTGGGAAGAGGTAGGAGAGCGGAAGATATTAGGGCCTGAACTGGTCCAACAGACAAGAGAAACTATCGAACTCATAAGAGGACGGCTGGTAGCGGCCCAAGACAGATAGAAGAAGTATGCGGACCAGTCCCGCAAGGATAAGGAATATGAGGTAGGAGAGTTTGTGATGTTAAAAGTATCACCGTGGAAGGGATTGATGAGATTTGGCAAGAAGGGGAAACTAAGCCCGAGATTTATTGGACCTTTTGAGATCTTGAAATGAGTTGGAAAGTTAGCCTATGAATTGGCTTTACCTCCGAGCTTATAGCAAGTACATAATGTGTTCCATGTGTCCATGCTACGACCCTACCATACCGACATCCGACATGTGATAGAACATGATCAAGTGGATCTACAACCAGACTTAACATATGTGGAGCAACCCGTAGAAATCATGGATAGAAAAGAACAAGTGCTGAGGAACAAGGTTGTCAAACTAGTGAGAGTCTTGTGGAGGAACCAGAATGTCGAAGAATCAAAATGGGAACTAGAAAGCGCAATGCGCGAAAAGCACCCCCAACTGTTTTCAGCCTGATTCCGGGACGGAATCCTTTTAAGGAGGGGAGGCTGTAAGAACCCTAATTTTTGGTAATATATTTTCTTTTATTTAATATCTTGTGGCAATGTCAATATGGAACCTTTCTGGCCATCCCTGTTGATTAATAGAATTGATTGTCTGAGAAACTGTGTTATTGCATACACTGTGTAAGATAAAAGGAAGATTGTGAAGGTAAGAGTCTTATTGTTAGTAAGATTTATAAAACTTGGGATTTGAGAATGATTAGAGTGTTAAAAGAATTATTAAGGATTATGACAAGGAATTATGGACATTCGAGGAATTTACACAATTAAGTACTTAAGGAATTATAGGGGAAATCTCTACGCGACAAAATATTATTACGAGAGATTAATTAAGATACGATACGAATTAAAGATTAAATGACAAGCATTGGTGGGAGAATAATGATACAAGGAGTAGTATTGCATGCAAGTTCCATGCAACCAAGTAGTTAGGAAATAAGCAAGCTAGTTAACCAAATGGAAGAGGAATAGTAGCTAGTTACTTTGCTTTTCAAAAAGAGGAGACAAGAAGTACAAGGAGCCATACCTAGGATTGTACCATGCTTATACATACACTAATACATATCACCCAATCACTTAACTCAATTATTCATCTAACACAAAAATCAAAACACAAAACACTCCCCCCCCCCTTGGAACAAAAGCTCTCGGCCAAAGAAGAAAGTGAAGAAGAAAAATTCTTCTTCCCCCTTTCCCATCACTCATAAATCATAACATAAATCCTAGGCCATCTCCATCATCTAGACAAGGTATGTTAGTAATTTCAAGCCATTTCATCCACCCAAATTCAAGTTACAAATTGTTAAAGATTGGGTGAATAGTAACCATGTTTGATTTTCTTTTAGATCTTGGATTGTAAGGGTTGTAGGAGACCATTCAAGGTGTTATTGAGTTGTGTAAAGCTTACCCAAGGCTCCTAGGTGCTCAAGAAGGTATAAAAATCACAAACCCTCTTGGTTATGTAGTATTTATAATGTTTGGTAGTAGATCCATGTATTTGTGAGCTAATCTTGGTTGTATAAGTATTGGATGACATGGATCTTGAGTTTTGATGTTGAGATTGTGACTTTTATGATTATGGATAACATATATATCTCCATGAGTGTTATGAACCATGAAATAAGTGTATTAAGTGTTGGTTGTGTTGTGGAATTGTGGAAAATGGTTGATCTAAGTAGTATGTGCATGCTGAGTTTTTCCAGGAGCATTGACCTGTCTTGTAACCCGGTTTTGAACCCCCAAAGGTTGTCCCCTGGGGTCCAACCATATATTTTTGGAAAGATAATTGAATGTCGTTTCTGGAAATGTAAAGTTCATGACTAGGTGATGTATAGATTTTCAGTTATGGCCGGAGAAGTGAATTGTGTTCCTGGATTCCGGACTGCACTAAGTGACCCCCTTGTGAACCTTGTTTAAACCCCTAAAAATTTATGTGGGATCATGGAAAAATTAGAGAGGCTAGTAAATGCAGTAGGGAAGGCTACCCATAAAGAATTGGATTAAAATATGAATTTTTCAATTTTAAAAAAATGCTAGAGTAAATTTCGCGCAAGGGAAAAAGGGCGTAATCGAGTGGTGACATGAACCTATAGTGGGGCTAGAGTGTCTTAAGACGAAGTCATTAAGTTAATTTTGTACCCCCCTAAAACCCCTTAATTAAAGAGATATTGTTAAGGTACTAACGAGCGGTTATTGCTTATGTATAGATCGTTCCACTCCGCACGCTCGACCACCCCAACCAAACCAAGGCAAGTTTACTTTTCGAAACTTATACATATACAAGGACTTTCACTGTTGTGTTTGTAGTTTTCAATTATATCAAATGCTATGTTTATCGAAGTATGGATGCCATTGAGATTGTATAAGTACATATATGCTTGTACCCCTTGAACTTAGATTGAAATGTTTTCTTCGGACAACGACTCTAGCAATAGAGGTCGTAGCGGTCCGTATATATCTATTGACCGGGGAGCGGTATATTATTATATCGTATCTAGATTGCGAAAACCCGAAGGGTCATTCGGGGAGTATCATATACTCAAGTATTATATTCATATCTTCGTAAATACTCGAAACCCTATCTTGGATTAAAAGTTTATTTTATCGAATAATTATTTTATTAATTATTAATATTAAATCTTAAAATATCATTTATTAATTATTGTTCATTATTTTAAAGACAAAGCTAATCCAAGATACCTTTAACACTTTCAAACTCGAACTTTTCCGAATTTAAAACATCTTCGAAAACCCCCGTTCAGGTTTGTTTCTTGTATGATTTCAAGAATCATCGGTCGACTGATGTCGGACCTCAATTACTCTGTTTTCAATCAAAATCAAGTTTTTAAAAGAAAAAGAAAAAGGGACTCTGGCAGGTGTGGGAACCGTTGACGAACGATTCCCGGGATGTGTAAGCGGCCGTGAGCTAGGCGGTCCATCAATTATTATTCCGGCCCAGGTGTTGCCGAAGGATGATTACGGATGTAGTTTTCATCGAGGGTGATTACGGATGTAGTTTTCACCCGGGGATAGTTACGGATGTAGTTTCTATCCTTCTACCGGTAGAGAAGACCCGCGGATTATTGGACTCGGATGTGACGACTGATCATCGTCAATCCCTGTCAGGTTTTATGTTTTCTTTAAGTCCCATTCCTCCATTTTGGAAAAACGCTTTGACACTGCTTCTCAGGCCTATGTGCTAGTTGCCGATAGTGTTCTATTTTGATGAGAAAGATGTTGACTCTATGCAGTATCTAGAACTGCAAGGTTATTTTGAAAGCAAGGGCACGTACTGGTGTACCTTCGAAATTTATCAACAATGACAAATGATTTTATAACTGATTGATACAAACGAGTTTAATGACTGCTAAACATATGAAATGTTATATTGCTTATCTTATACATATAGTCTTGCTGAGCTATAGTTGCTCACTCTTGCTTGTTTTCAAATTTTAAAAACACAACAGCTAAGAGAAATGGCAAGACCCTGTCAGACTGTTCGAAAGCAGGTGACTAGACCCCAGGCTGCAGTTGAGATTCCACCGGTAGGCCCCATTAGCTGGATTGGTTGGCAACTTTTGTTAGTACGTTTTATTTATAAGTATGACCTGTGCAAGGCAGTGTACCGTAACAAACTTTCAAGCCGCCAACTTCGCTTCATATCGAAGTGTTGCTGGTAGCATAAATGCTATTTAATTTGGTCTGTAATAACTCCTAAACTTTTACTTTTGCTTAATCAAGTGTATGACGTTTCTGAGACTCTAACCTGTGTGTGTGTGTGTGCGGTGTGAGTTTTATTGTGTGGTCGATGGCTGTTTTATTTATATTATGTGCAAGAACAAGTATGTTATTAATGGAAAATGGACCGTGAGCGCCTAGATCTCTGACCCCGGATCTGGGGGCGTCACATTGAGATTGGATGATAAAAATGGAAATGTAATTAAGAAACGAGCCGGACTGAGAAATTCCGGGATTGACTTAAATAAAAAGGTTGTTATGCAAAAAGTGTTAAGCTTTTGTGGCACGTGAAATTGATAAGAACAGCTGAAAGAATAAAAGTAAAGGAAAGGTGACCGGAGGCGGTACCGAGAAGTCGATTGAGATTTATATGAAGTAAAATTTTGAAAAGATCAAAAGGGTATCAAAGTAGAAGGCACTATGCCAGCAATTGCTAGAAAAGTACTGCTATTAGCCAACCCTAAACTCACATATTTTAGAATGGCCAGTGGGGCCAAGTCACTAAGGATTATCAAGTGACTAAACCAGCAATGTAAGGACAAAGCGGGGTAGCTTCTAACCAAGCGCCAACCGCGAGGACTTGATATAAAATAAATTGAGATACATGATGATGGACTTTATAAATGCCATGGGTGTATTCGGATTAAGGATAATGACCAAGGAAGGTTATGTAGATTATCAGAGATAATGCAGCGTGATGCATAAATGTTATCTGAAACTTAGTGTCCTCAAGAAAAGCAATAAATGCTAAGAGATTCACGTTGAACACGACCAATATCTTCCAGAACATCCTTGCTACCATTACCAAGTTCTGTAAGAAAGACAGATAGACATATGTTGTGTTTTGGAGGGTTATATAGACTGACATTCGTTTGAAAGAAGAGGTTAGCATTAGGCTACCTATAGGTTATAAAGATGAGAATGATTGAAAAGAGACCCTTATTAAGGATATATGATTGAATTGCCAAGTACAGGATGTATGTATTCCTTGAAAATAGAATTGAGGATAGAATGTCCAGAGATTAAGACGAACCCTGGGGGATGCACAAAGGATAGCATCAACCCTAATAAAGACATTGTGAAATCAGACGATATAAGTTGAATCGACAAGGTATCAATAACCTATAAGGATTTGTAAAAAGGAGTCTCAAAAAGTACATAGACAAAATTGTTATAGAGTTGATTAATGATGTTTGATGTACCCTGTACCCAGAAGATACAGGAGGAATAATGAGGATGACCTAAGAAACCTTATAAGGGAAGAGGTAATATTCCAAACTTCAAAAGGGAAGTTTGGTAAGGAATGTATGACATAGTAACAATAAGGCCAGAAAAAGCATGTTTGAAACCATGAGCAAGTATGGATTGAACCAATAAGGTTTAGATTTTCATAAAATAAGAAAGGACTGAGATAGGAAATATCCTAGATATGATTGGGAGTAACCGTGATAAAGTTCCCACGGAAAGGTGGAAGCAATGATTTTTGGAAAAAGACTGGAACATGTTTTCTCTCATCTAGCAGAGTTCAAGGGAGGATGCTTCCACCCTGAGTTGGAATAGATCCAGAAAATATTGATTTTAAGAAAATATAATATTCAGGAAAGGCCAATGAGGTGGCCGACACTTTAACTATAAGGGAGTAAGTATATATGCTCATACTAAAGAGATAGAATGATAATGTAAATGACCTTGATGGTCATAATGTGGTAGAGGAAGTTACATTCTGTCTGATTATTGTGCCAGGATCAACTACAAGAATAGTTTAAGTAAAGATTCGATTCCTTATGTTGCCGGTAGCACATTACCGACATTAGGAGGCTCTACGATAGGCCAGACCAAATTCCCCAAGAGACTCGCCTATTCTTTGGAAAGAGAGATGGGAGGTTAAGTAACAATGAATTGGTAGTAAATGACCAGAAACAAAGATGGTACAAATACTGATAAGCTAAATGGCATGATGATGAATGACAAGAAAGTTATTGTTGGTGTGTTTCTGTGCAAACAAGATAGAGTACATGAAGTTAAAGATTCGTGATGCTGAAAGGTATCCCTGTATTAAGGATTAACGAGATTTGGAAAGTGATAAGTAAAACGTTGAGCTTCCAGTCTGCAACTAGAGATATACGATTAATAATCTCCTCAACCTATCCTAGCTGCAACGTTTGAAGATCTTCTGCAATTCTATCTTCTTCATGTGTATCTGTATCAAGTTCAGGAAGTATTCCTTATGGGTAACGAATAGTGATTATTTTGTCTTCCTAAGAGAGTGGTGATTTGACAAATCATGAAACCCGTATGTCTAGCTATTAAAGCCCTACGTAAATGATAAATGATGACGAATTATCCAGGGACCACATTAATGTAGTGGTGATTTTCTGCGGAATTAGATGATAATGACTGTGGAAGGGTCGGAATTGAATCTAAGTTAGAGAAATCATCCAGGTTTGTTTCGGATGGTTTAAATTTTGGAATGACATGATATTTGAAATACTGATTAGGATATGATGGTCCATAGAAAGATGGACAGAACATCGAGAATGCGTTAACACACGAGATTACGATAAAATAGTATTTATTACGATTACGACTATTTTCTTCTTTGACAAACCTCTATAGTTCAGGGGTAAATTCCAAGTATGATATTTTGCAATCAAGAAAATTTTTCTACAAATCTTTGAAATTCTTTTCTTTTCTTCTCACTTATTCATATTCTTCTGAATTGAGAAGAACAACCCTTTAAGGAGGGGAGGTACTACTACGTGACGATCAGTCTGTGTGATAGAAGTCTAAGTGGAATTCCATTAATTGTTTAATTGCTTGTCAAGTACTAAAGGCTGGCCCCCTTCTGTACTAACTATGCAATAAAACAAATGTTTCATTGATCACAGTGATCTCTCAATAAATTTTTCCACTTCAATATATATATATATATATATATATCCAGATTGCGAAGGTAAAAGCAATCAGGAATGTAGTACGAGTAAGGTTATCTCCGAATTCGTAGCGCGATAGTGATACCGAAGTCACTAAACGTACCAATAAGGTTAATATTATAAGACCGGACAAGAGTGTATACCGGATAATGTGTTGTACGATAGTATCAAAGAATTGGTAGAACGGATAAAGGGTGTATTGTAACACCAGTATGAGGTGCTTTGAAAAGATTGGAGTGTGTAAGGATCAACCAGAGAATTGGAAAGTGAAATAACCAACAAGTACCCAATTGTCTTCTACCTTATTCCGGGACGGAATCCTTTTAAGGAGGGGAGACTGTAAGAACCCAGATTTTTGGGTAGAATAAAAACTTTTTATTATGTATTAATGTAAGAGTGAATAGTGGTTACAACTACAATGTAATACTGGCTTTAATGAATGAATAATGAAAGGATATAGATTCCAAGGTTATATGTTCTGAAGGATGCTATTGGGTGATAACTTAGATTAGAATAATCTATCTCCTAGAAAGTTAAGATAAGATTCCCTAGAGAGAAATGGATACCCTCATGTCATCCAGATCAATATCGGTTACAAGTACGGAGGTTCCATGGAAGAGTTAAGGAACGCTCGAGGAAGCACAAAGATATTTTCTAAGTACCAGGACTAAAAAGAGAATAAGTGATGAATAGTGTTTTTGATGGAAATAAGAATATTATGAGACGACACTATATAGAAGTACCCGGAATGAATTTCTGAGTTCGTATTAGTGATCCGAGGGGAAAATAAGTGTATGTAAACGATATCGGATTGAGAAAATTAGCACTTTTATTTTCTCCGAGATTTCCCTGGACACTGAAAGACTTAAGGATTTATTAAGAGGATTTAAGGAATTTAAATTCCAAGATTATAAAGGAGGATTGAGAATAGAAGTATTAACATTAAGAAGGCTTTCGGTAAAACCCTAACTAGAAACGAATGAGTTATTCCCTCGAACGATCAATGAATTGAGCAATAAACGGACAAAGAATCTAGCAGAGGAAGCAAGATGCATGCATGTGCAAGTGATAAATATCTAGTAACTAGCAAGGAACTAGATCAATTAGAATGCAACCAAGTATTTAGCACACAAACCACTTGGTTTGCCTTAAACCACCCATTGATCAACACATGGCTTGCTAAAAACATCATCTAGTGCATCATCACTTTATTAAAGCAACCAAGGATGAGATATTTTGTTAAACTCATCCACTTTATGCATTATTGATCAAAAACCAACCAAGCGACTCAAACTCTCTCTCAAAACAAGCCATTCGGCTTTCCTCTTAATTCAAGAATCAAAAACCCACTTCCAACCCTTGTTTGATCTTCCAATTTTTATGGTGAGTTCTATATTTCATAAAAGTAATCTCCAAGAAATTTTAGCTTCAAACTCCTTTGTTTCCATTTTCAAATAAATCATTCAAGAGGAGGGTGAATAGTGTTTTCATGAACTAATATTTGATTTTCTTGTTTTCATGGTTGATCTTAGCTAACTTAAGGCTATCCAAGGACCATACCAAGCTTTGTAAGGCTAGATCATACTCCAAGGAAGGTATAACAACTTGAAACCCTAAATCTACTTTGAGTTTTAAGCATGTTCTTGAGTGATCTAAGTTTAGTTATGTTGTTAGTAGGTTATAAGCATGATTATAAGCATGATTATGATTTGGTTTTGGTAAATGTTAAAAATCGTTTAGATGAACGGAAAGGCATTGTTTGGCCTCAGTTCATGGGTATATATCATGTATATGTTGTTTGGAGTGGATACCATGATTATTGGAAGGTTTGGAATTTGGAAATATTCGATTTATAGCCGTCATAATGCCGAAATTTCATTAACCTTAAGAACACGAACTTGACAGTAACTCACTGATTAGTTTCTATTTTTGCCATGATGATCTAGATTATGTTATAAGCTTCGTTTTGATATAAATTTCGTATGAAATGGATTTACGGTTTAGGAGTTATGATTAAATTCGTAAAAGTGGTTCAAAACCGTAAAAATCAAGTTCGTAACTGAAATTGAACCTTCGTAAAATGCGTTATGCAGTGACAAATCATGGTAATTAAATATTAGAGGTCATAAGGAAGGTGTGAAAGAAAACCTCATGTCAAACGAATCGTTTTTCAATTTTATAAAAATGTTCGAATCAAGGATAAGTGCGAAGAAGCCCTTTTCAGAGGTAGCACTATTCACCAAAAAGCTCCTGCCCTGTTTTAGTGAAATCTGGAAAAACTGATCTTCTGACCAAAGTCAAATTTTGAGTTAGCTACCTTCTAGACATTCTCTAGATCATGTACGCGAAAATGGTGCGTCATTTGAGTTAACGGTTATCAAGTTATGAACGTTTTAGTAAAGATGTGTGAATAGTACAAATCCGCAGTTGACCGAACTTCAAAAATACATTTCACCTATCTAGACCCGTGGATTCGAATTGGAAATTTTATGATAAATATTACAAATACCAAAGATCTTTTTAAAAGTGGTTTCGTAATTAAATACGTTTCCAGTGATTTATTAAAAGTGTTGAAGTGCGAGTCACGGAATAGTGATTCTCAGAATAGTCAACCCTAGGGGTACTACTTTGGCCACCCATTTTGGCTAGATTAAAAGAGGAATCTCGAGTCGACTAAAACATGAAACTTGTTAAGAATTATCAAGAAACCATATTGCTGCAAAGAACGAGGCTATAAATGATTAAGTGAGATGTGCGAAAGATTCGACATTAAGGATGGATTCGAGTGTCGGATTATAACGGTATTAATAAGAGTTATGTTAGGGTTTGCCTAACGAGATAATTTGAAAACGTGTTTTAGCCTAAGTTAAATATATACTTAGCGTGTCGAAGTGTTAAAGTGATTAACCTCGGATATTGTGACTATTTATAGATCACCGGATTGAACCGAGGTACACTACACCCACAGGATTACCAGGCAAGTTTCAAATCCTTTCTAAAGGCTGTTGTTGTGATTATATATATATATATATATATATATATATATATATATATATATATATATATATATATATATATATGATTGTTGTTATACATATGTCATAGCATGCATGCCTACTTTCAAAGTCTATTGAAATACTTGTTCCCTGAATTGATATTGGCTTATAGACTAGATAGGGATTATCAGTTATAAGCCGGATTGTTTTGTAAGACCCTTAATCAAGGGTACATAATATTTATTCTTTAAATATAGACCGGGAGTCGGTATTTTGAAATATAGAGATAGTCGTGGAAACCCGGAGGGATTCCAGCGGCAGATTAGTAATACTTTTGAGGAATATTATTATTAAACATTAATTATATGTCCATAAAGTATTAATTATTTGGAAATCTTTCGAGGAATGTTATTTGAGTATTATCTCAGTCGAGAAATATTTAGTAAATATTATTTTGGAATATTCATTTAGAGTTTGATTATTTCATGAATATTATTTCAATATTCATTTAGAATATTGTTTATTAAATGAATATTACTTTCGGATATTCATTTAAGGTTTTATCTATTTAGCGAATATTATTTTAAGATATTCATTTGAAATTCTAATTACTTAAGGAATATTAATTCAAATATTCCTTTAGAGTGTCGATTACTAAATGAATATTATTTGGATATTCATTTAGAATAGTATTTATTAAATGAATATTCCTTTCGGATATTCATTTAAGGTGTTATTTACTTAATGAATATTATTTTAGAATATTCATTTTAAGTTCTATTTACTTAAGGAATATGATTTCGCATATTCCTTTAAAGTTTTGGTTATAGAATGAACATTACTTTTGAATACTCATTTAGAATATTATGTATTAAATGAATATTATTTTCAATTATTCATTTAAGGTTTGATTTATTTAGTGAATATTATTTTAAATATTTATGTAAGTTTATTTATTTAATGAATATTGTCTTGAATATTCATTTAAGGTTTGAATTATTTAATGAATATTATTTATTCATTTAAGAAGAGATTTATTTAGTAAATGATTTTATATATTCATTCGAGGATTACTTACGAGCAATATTATGATTTAATCATATTACTTAATTATTATTGATTTAATAAATATTCTTGGAATATTTATTTAAATTCTTTTAAGTTCCTCTTATGATAATTCATATTATTCAAAGATTGTCTTTCACCTTCAGATATGACGGAAAATATTTCGGAGTATGTTATGACTATGTTATCAAGGGGAGGTTCTCAAAACTTTATTTTCATTTAAATCTATCTTATAAGAAGATTTAAATACTCGCTCAACTTCCAAAAATATATAAGGGAACCTCACTTGAGATATGTTATTTAATTGGGCTGCCCGGTCCTATACTTGCTAAACCATCTTGTCACTCACATCTTGATTATTTCAAACGACGATATGAATCTGTTTTGTTACCTTCTCATCATTCGAGGGGTAGAATTGTTGGAACAAGTTGGTATCCATTAACAAGCTTCGGCTTGGGAAATATTGATGAATTTTCCTTTCCAACTAGATATGACTGCCTTATGGAGTCCTATCAACAAGTACTATACTTGGGGAAAGGGGGACGACTTATACGTTTCAGAATCATGGGTTTACTCGAACTAGGATTATTTGTGTAAGAGGCTGTGGGACAGTCCATCTTTGAAAATCAGTGTAAGAGGCTGTGGGACAGTCCATCCTTGAAATAGGGTCCGAGTAGTGCCGGTCCCATCTATGCCCAACCGTTGGCTAGGGAGATCCGGCGTATGGTGGTGTCCATATGTTCTTTCTTCTACATGTAGAGAAACAACTCTTGAGATGCACAACCTACGACTGATCATCGTAAGGTGGTGTCATCTGGCGCGACATACTCCAGTATTGGTTCACTATCCATAATCTATTTATTTTCTGCAACATCATCATGGTCGGCAGAGTTGAAAAATATTTAAAACTGGAATTGCAATATCTTCCTTGCAAGTTCCTATTTTATGAAAATGATGCTATCTTACTTATCTTGAAATAGGATATACTTCCACGAATTATATAGGTGATGAATTACCTTGTAACTTCATCCTTTATATTGAACTGGAATTATTTTCGATAATGCATGGCATATGGTTTCAAAGATATTTTGGACTGTTATATATTATCACTGTTCAAGTATATTTTTGGTGGGCTATTGCTCACCCTTGCTTTATTTATTTATATCACAACAACAGCTAGATCAGATGGCCGCGCAAGGCGTACCCAGATAGGCAGGTGTCAGCCGTCAGAGGATTAACCACTGAGGTCATAGCTACCATTGCTGAGGATGCATCTTCTGGTAGGCTATTTGTTAGCATTTGGGCAGCAAATGTATTTATTATATGGCATATATAAATGGATGGCAAAGAGTATGTACGGGTTAATTGTAATTCTTTGGGTTGTAAGAACTCAAACTTGTGATTAATTATATTGGTGGTTACTCTGATTTCATCTCTGGGACTATAACGGGTGTGTTTTATGCTGTTGTTTTGGGTAATAAGGTTGTAGTTTAAATTATGTTGGTTTTGTGGATGGATATTGAGACCGTAACGACCAGATCCCTGACCCCGGATCTGGGGGTGTTACGTGGATGCTGGTACTTATTCTTTTATCAAGATGTATGAGAAGAATGACTTAGCAAAGCAAAACTCAAAGCCAGAAGTTAAAGCTCAGAAGAAAAAAGAAAGGCTTGCAGGAATTATAAACAAAAGAGGTGAAAGGGTAAGACAAACTTCTACACCATCAGTACCAGAAGATATTCCTAATGATCCTAGTATTCCTTTGTTTGTACTACCAATATCATCAAGAATTGAGACATCAACAGTATCTGATCAATCTAAGGAGGAGTCAGGTTTTGTAGATGTTAGTACACAAAATACTGGTGAAGGACAAGATGATCATATTGGAGCTTCAGATCAGAAAGATGAAGATGTTTGTAACTCTAATCGAGTTTTATTACTTGAATATCATTCTACACAGGCAACTTCTTCTACAAGACTTGAATCTGAAGATATTCCAAACACTTCCAACATTGAAGTCAATTCTGAAGTTCTACAAGACATTCAGAAATCTCAAGTTGAAATTCAATCACGACTTCAAACACTTGAAGATAACCAAGTCACTATTATGGAAAATCAAGCAGTTCTGATGAATCTCATTTGTTCTGTTACTGAATCTCTTGGATCTGTTACTGAATCTCTTGGAATTAATGTTGCTGATGTCAAAAAGGGGGAGATAAAAACAGTTAAAAGGCAACAGACTGGGGGAGGAGATAGACAGACTGGGATAAATAAAAGAAGAACTAAGGATGACAGAGGTGAATCTTATCAGGGAAGTGGTAAAGGAAAAGAAGCATCAAATAGTTGAATTCTTTCTTCTAAGTACTAGATACTATGTCTATATCTGGTGAAGGAGGTACTTAACTTCATGATTTTTGAATTCATAAATTCTATTATGATTGTATTGTTATATGTTTTGACATCAACAACTCAGTTTTATGCTTCAGATCTTAAAGCATAAATAGGGGGAGATTGTTAGGAATAATTCATGAGTTGTGATGTTAAGAATAGAATTTTACTTATACTTCTTGTATATCCTGATTTATAAAGGATTTAGCACTTTGTATAGGAAATATGTGTTAGACAGTTATCTGTAAAGTTTAGTCAGGAATGAACAGTGCATCGAGTACTACATGTTAGGAACTGAGATTAAATCCTGATACGTCAAGTCAATTACTGATCAAGTACTGATGGGATGGTTAGATCCTGATGCAAGATGGAATCCTGATATCACTCATGTTATTGATGATGTCATTATGGATGCTACAGAAATTGGCAAGTGCTATAAAACAGGATCTTTGTTTGAGGAACAAGCAAGAAGATTTCATGAAGGAAAGAATTTTCTATTGATGGAAACTATCAACTAGACGGCAGAACATTGTCATGTATAGATTATCTTTCTGTTATTAGTTGATAGGAAGCATTATAAATACTCTCTCTATATCATTGTAAAAAGTGTCGTGTTCGTGAGGTTTGTAATCGTAAGTATACGAGAGTGCAAACAGAGAGAATTTTATTTTTTCAGCAGCTGCTAAAGGTATTTGTACACCTTTGGTAGAGCTTGTATTTGATTTATTTAATACAAACCGAATTTGATTCATTTGTTTATTCTTGTTCATATAACCAAGCAAAAATCAGACACTATTATATAACTTGTATTCAACCCCCCTTCTACAAGTTATTCGAGTTAACAACTATAAAACTTTTACTTTTGCTTTTGCTCTATCAAGTGTATGACATTTCTGAGACTCTAACCTGTGTGTGTGTGTGTGTGAGTTATTGCGGGGTCGATTGCTGTTATAATCATTATGTGCAAGAACAAGTATGTTATCAATGGAAAATGGACCGTGAGTGCCTAGATCTCCGACCCCGGATCTGGGGGCGTCACAGTATTTGTATAATAGTTGTAGATTATGAGTTTTGACTTGAACTGACAGTGGATAAAAGGATTATTTGTTTTGGGGTCGGTTGTGTTCCGACAGGTTATGTCATATTTTAAAGGAGATGTTGTCCAAATTTTATTAAAATTATTTTATGATTCTTATAGTATTTTTATAAAGATTTTGGTGTGCAAATGTTATATATGTGTTATGAGATATAAGTGTAAGTTGATATTACGTGCTAAATACTTATATGATTTTGTGGTTATGCATTTCTATTTTGAGAATATGATAAGTAGGGGCTATATGTGTTAAGTGTAAAGCGTATTAGGACGCGTTTTAGGTAGAACAGAGTTAGACAGTTACGGTTATTAGCGTACTCAAATAGTACTTTGCCTGTATATAGGTACGAATCGGAGGCCGGCTAAGAGCCAGTGCACGTGTAGATGGAATATAGGGCAAAAAGATAGTTACCTAGAGTGACGAGTGTGTTCGGGTAGAAGCTGATAAGTGATGGAGGAAAGATGGATGTGTGATTGGATAAAGGCCACTGTATAAAGAAGTGGAGACTGATGTAAAGTGAATAAAGAATTGAGATATTGGAATTCGAAATTTCATGTATTGAGGCAAGTTTACTATGCCTCACTTATTATTCCAGTGATGTAAAACCTTCTGTGTTATTTATTTGTTCTATCGATATTCCTTTCATACCATTTTGCTAGTGTCTATACCCTTTAGTTTTATTTCCAGTGACATTCATCTTCTATTAATTTAGCAACACTTATTCTTAAATTATTCCATCATTGTTATTCTCCTCACCTATCGTTCAGGTGTTGATTTCCTTTAAAATTATTTTATCTTAATATTCCCCGTCTTTATTAATATTCTTAAAAAAATAATGTTTTTCTTCAAATTGATGTAAACTAATTCGAGGTTTATACTGTTGTTGAGGCATGTGTTGCTCAGTGACGGTTAAAACCGAGAATGAATTGAGATCTTTTTAATTATTCAAACTAATTATTATCATCATGCCAGTTGTGGCAGTTAAAGCCTATGAGTGCTTAGCCGACAAGAATGTGACTTTGAGTAATTGAGAATTTCTTAAATCTTCGTTTTAGACTATTCAAATCCACTATGCTAGTTCAAGTTTTACAACGGAATTTCATCAATTGATAATCTTTGAAATAAGTGGTTATAGCCAGTGCAGTAACTTAATTTTTTTTGTTAAACTTTGAATTTTCTATATTCTCTGATTTCTTTATAATTGCTGTTCAATTTCTCGAATCTTAATAATTGCTCCGTTATTTAATTGATTTATGTTTCCTTATTGATATATGATTCTATCTTGCTGAACCCTACCATGTTTAGTTAAATCTTATTGCTTTGTTGTTATGATTCTTTATATCGAATGCTTCCATGTTCCTTAATCTTCTAATGTTGCTCTTTAAAATGGATTAAATAATTAAAGATGTTTTTTTAAAAAAATTCCTCATACTGGGCTGATCTGTTATCATTTAGTATAAAGGACTTAAAAAGTGAAATCTTTTAAAGGTTTTGATGTGGAGGATTCCGTTTAAATGTTTTTCACGGATTCCTTCATATTGGAGGCGTAGGAGGTCGGGTGATGTCAGCCCAGCATTTTTTTTAACGTAAGAGGCTGGGGGAGTGCCCAGTCCAGCATTTGAAAGGCCAATGTGTTGCCTAATTGGGAACCCAATTTCAAGGTCCAGAGGGACTTCGTCTCCGGTATGGGGACTTTACGTGGCTGATCACCCGTATCGTCCGTAGTCGTGGAAAAACTCCAATCAACTAAAATGTTTTAAAAAGGTTTTATGAAAAGTATGCTCAATGATTTTAAAGAAACGAATGTTTTGATGAGAAAATACGAATGTTGGAAATGAAAAGACTTATTCTATGATAGAAATTGAATTATTCCCTTGAGATAAATTGGTCATTGATATTGTTCATCAATGAATCACCGAGATAATGTTGTTTCACTATATTATTCACTTGCTGAGCATTGTTGGCTCACTTTTGCTTTGTTTTACCTTCCCTTTCAGTTAGGGTTAAGGAGTTGGGTACCTGCACATTATAATTCAAATGAGAGCGATGGTGCATTCTTTAAAGGTTAGATACAGAGCCAGCACGGGCATATACTAATTGGCGTGCGCTATGGTTTAAACGGTATAAAGGTTTTTATTTGGATTTGGGATAGAAGTTGTAATAATTTGTATAGTATAGATTCTTGTTTCATACCATAACCTGGAATCGATCCTCGGTGAGGAATCGTTGGTGTATTAAGTTTTATTATTCAGGTATTTGTATTTGTATTTGTTATTGGTTGGGTGAGCTGCTATAGAAAATTATGTACGTATTTTGGCTGAAAGTCATTGAATGTGTTAAAAAATCAATTCAAAAGACTTCCTTGGACATACCAGTGGTTTTTTATTATATGATTTTTTAATGATTTGCCTACTTATCCTGGACCAGTACTACGGATAAAGATTTAAATGTCAAATCAGTTACAGATGAAGATTTTTGACGCTAGAAGATTTCTATAGATTTAGATGTCTAAATCTACACAATTAAAGGAATTTATAAAATGTTAGATTTGTTGAAGGATAACATCTGCTCGCAATCTAAAACTATCAAAAACTTTATCTCTAAGCCTATTTAAATTCAACTTCTCGTTTGCACTTAACATCATAACAATTTTCATTGCACACTACATTGGTAAGATTGCTTATGTTTACTATTTATGATTAAAAACGAGTTCACAAGTTAAAATTTTCTTGTTAGATTAGTCTGGTATAATTTACAAAACATAAAGGGTCGAAGGTAGGTAAGTGGCAGTGTACCCATGATATGTGTGTCGTGCCCTGCCACTGTGTACATAAGCATGTGGTGCTTTTTTTTTAGAAATACTTGAATTATTCACTTAGCCAATAAAATAAAATTCACCTCTTATCTACTATTGTTTGTCATAATTTAACTCTCTTATTTATATATTTAATATGTATTCTTGTGCAAACAGGTCATAAGAAGTATGGCTTTTGAAGCAGGAAATTCAAATGCAGGAAATGATGTTACCTGCAAAATGACTACAGGAAAAGAAGTACATGCACTGATTGTTGATGATGATTCAATGGCACATGTAATTCACAAGTGTCTTCTAAGCGGATTTGGGTTTAAAACAGTCATTGTTGAAAATGGAAAGCAAGCTGTTGAGTTATTTGAGACTGGATCGCATTTTGATCTCATTACCATGGATTTCCATATGCCAATAATGGATGGTCTTGAGGTTAGTTGTTTGATTAAATTTAATACATCCTTTCTAGAATGACATTTTCAAATATCAACGTATTTAATATTTATCATTTATATTTCAGGCAACTAAAACATTAAGAAATATGGGAGTGGATTCAAAGATTCTTGCAGTGAGTGCTGAGGCTACCGTAAAGGAATTGTTTATTGAAGCCGGCGCAAATGACTTCCTTACTAAGCCTCTGACTCATGAAAAACTTGCTAGCTTCCTCAAGAATATATGATCAAGAAATCAACAAAGTAGTAACCACCAGTTATAAATAATTATGTCTTATGAATAAATGTGTTTTGTGTAAGGACAAAATGTTTTCCTATATGTAAACTATTAAGCTGGTGTCAATTTTATAAACTTTTTATAGATCTCTACACTCAATTGAAACTTTACACATTTTTCTTGATAACAACATATAAGAACAATAAGCTTAAAGGCCAAATTCAATACAAAATATATAGGTTTAAAAAATCAAACGAGCCCATAGATCACCCACAACAACTTCAACATAAAATCAAGCAAAAACCAATATAAGGCTGAAATATATGTGATTGGTTTGATATTATAATACTCCACTTGATTGGTCGAAAATTTTTAAACAATTCTGATTGATTAATCACATGGTATAATAGACTCACCTATTATAGTTATAATTAAAAATATCCATACTCCCAACTCTTTTTCATTTAACTTTCAAACAGAAAAAAATTACTACTATACCATCATCAATCAAATAGTCCAATACACATATGGGCCGGGGTCGGGCTTTAAACCGAGTCCATGAGAACACTTCTATAAACAAAAAAAAAGTACATGTTTATTGTAAAGCACATTCCAACTTAACCCATAGTTTTGTATCCCTAAGATTTTAATAACTTTTATTTACCTAAATTTTCGTTTTTAATTACTACTTGATGTTTTAAATCCATGTGCTTTGATCTTAGAGGAGAATCATAATTCTTACTCAACCCAAAGTGTTGCTCAAACTCATGGAACAAATCACAATAACATGTAGTGTGTACTAAAGGTACTAGCTTAAAACCCCCACGGTTCTTTTTTTCAAAATTTATAATTATGTTAATTTACAATTTTTTTTATATTTATATGTTATTAGATTTTAAATGTTGTTAATATTTTTAGGGCTAATATATGAGTTGCACTCTAGGAAGAACATCTTATATAAAGAAGAGTAATTAGCATTTTGCACCCCTTATCTTTGGGCGCTTTTTCAATTTTGTCTCAAACTATGTTTTTTGGCAGATTGCATCTCTACGGTTTCAAAATCGCTTCAATTTGCACCCTTTTGATCAAATTTTGTCCACTTTGACCGCTACTATTAGGCTAATCAAGGGTAAATTGACTGTTTCTTGAATAAATCTTTGTATTTTTACCCTCGCTCATCCTAATAGTAGCGGTCAAAGTGGACGAAATTTGGTCAAAATGGTGCAAACTGAAGCGAGTTTGAAACCATAGAGGTGCAATCTGCCGAGAAACATAGTTTGAGACCAAATTGAAAAAGCGCCCAAAGATAAGGGGTGCAAAGTGATGATTACTCTATAAAGAACAATAAAGAACACCATCATAATACTTTATTTTTCATAAATAATGATTTGTTATGATAAGAATGAGAAATTATAACAACAATTCAGCTTAACATATTGAATCTAACGTAGAATCTCATCTAAATTAAAAATTCTAATGTTACATAGAATCCAGTATAAAATCTTAAATATATTTTTGTAACAATGAAATTATGTGTAATCATGTTATATTTGATCCTAATTTTTTGTTAGTGTCTATATTTCTTCATGAAACATCATTTTTAATGTGAAAATAGAATCTAAAAAAGATTTTATGTAAGATTCCATGGTGTTCTTTATTGTTCTTTATATAAGGACAATGGCCTATATATATATATATATATATATATATATATATATATATATATATATCCAAAGGAGAGAGATCAAAAGAGAACTTGATGTTAATGATGGGATTTGAGCTTTAAATTTATGAAGAAGAAATAATCCAATATGTGAAATCTAACAATTTCATCTATTTATTTTAAGATATAAATTATTTTTTTTGTAATATTGTACCATGATGATAGAAATTCTGTATAAAATCGCTGTTACGCTTATTTTTCTTGCATTTTACCCGTGCTTCGCATCGAAAATATCATTTCAATAAATTTGAAATAGTAAAACAATAATTTATAAGTATTAAAAAATACCTTATTTTCTAATAATTTGTTTTTTTCAAATAATTTTACGACATTTTATGCTACTTTTACGGAAAAGTTCAATATAGCCATTTCTTGTGGGCGGAGCATAGAAAATAATAAATACATATTTGTAAATAGAAAATTAAGGCAATTACACATTTATTTTCTCTTCTAAAAATGCAAATAAAACATGAAGTGATCTATTCCTTGGAGATTGTTGAATGACTACGCTATAATGTTAATCAGACCTCTTATGCTACTTAATGGATTTAATGCCTTGGAGGCTTCTAAATGGTCGTACTATGCTACACATTGATTACCTCCATTACCTTGGTTTTTGTTCAAACTTTCCTTTGTTAATTTCATATACAGCCTCGTTGAATGCAAGAAAAGTCTCAAAAACATCGAAGACATATTAGTATTTTTTTTCTTGTGCAACGAATAAAATATATTAAAGACAATAACAAGAAATAAGAAACTGATTGAGTGACTGATATATTAATCTCAAGGCATAAGTCTGGAAGCATTTAAACCCATGACAAATAAATATTCTCATAAAAGGTCAAGCTAAATGGGAATTTCATGATATTGAAGTAGCTTGTTGCCAGTGATCTTAGTACACTGTTAACCGATCAATCATGTTACATGAAAATGTAACTTCCTGGATCAATAGCTTAATGTATCTACAAGACATGACCTCCAAGCTCATGAAGATGTTTGATATGCCACTATTGAATATAAAAAGACTAAAATATCAATTTTAATCAAACAAAAAGTTATATATATTATTTATTAATCTTCAAACTATTTCCAACGATTTATTTTTTTGCTAGATCTAATTAGAGATCAAATAAAATATTACATATAATGATAACAACAAAGATCTAATGGTCATTCTTGTCATATATTTCTTGCCCTTTCGAATGCAGTAACAAAAGTTTTTAGCCAACCCTAAAGTACCTTATATAGAGTACATATCCCATTAGTGACATATTAATTTTTGCGTATGTTCTGGTGACCTACAAATAAAATAAGTGGAAAATATATTTTCCAAACATTTATAAAATAAATTCACCTTATGTTCTCGGGTAGTCAGTGACACTGATCATTATCATAATTAAGACATGAAATTCACTCAAATTTAAGATCCGCCAATTATTATGCAGATCCATAAAATATAAGAAAAGACTAAAATTGAACATCTTTGAAGGGTGTAAGCAATGGTAGAGTTTTATTCTCTTAGATTATATAATTACTTGACTTAAACTTATAGAATACTTAGTCGACTACCAAAATACAAAAATGGGTTTGAAGAACATATATAGGTGTTTTTTATAACTCTAGTTACTACTCTGACAACAAAAAATTGTCTGATAATATGTATTCAAAACACGAACAAATATATTAACATGAGTATTTATTAATTTGAAAAAATCTATATGCTTCTACCGGGAGCATGCATGATTGTGTGAATAAGTGTGTAGTTATTTTTGTCAGTAAAAAAACAAAAGTAGAGATAGAAGTTGATTAACTCTTACAAAAAAAATGGCATCAGTCACAAACATTAACTTTTCCCCAATCTAATAATTAAATTTCCAAATATAAACACTTCGAAGTTATACAAATACGCTAGTCATTACTTGTTTGGGGAAGGAATTCGGATGCTCACTGGGGTTTGGTATAATCTCAAAGAAGTAGAGACTGATTTGGTATACAGAAAATTTATAACGAAATAATTTCAAATTAGTATAAATAGTCAAATTTATGCATATGTCTGATATACATCAATTAGACTAATTCGTAAAAGATGGAGAGAAGTGAAAGAATATAAAAAAATTTGAACCTTAAAAATAACTAAATAATAATTAATAAACCTGTGAAATCAATATATTATCTACAAATACATCACATAAAATTTACGTATATTTAACTAATTGATTGTATATCTAATTTAATTTAAATTTGATATGAACTTACTAAGTAATTGTCATTTACATTTCTGGATTTTTTTAATTAATGGCAAACCATAAATAAAATTTCTGGGCAAATATTTGAAATGTTAATGATGAAAAAATGAATTGTTCTGATTTTAAAAAATAATTAGAAAGCATTGATTAAATTATATGTACATCTAATTTAATATTAATTTTAATATGGACTTCAATTGATTACCTTTTCATTCATGGATTTTTTAGTTAATACGAAACCAAAAACAAAATTTAAAAGCAAAAAAAATGATAATTATAAAAATGAATGAGTTTTATTTTAAATGATAATTATATAAAAAAATGATTCAAAATGAATGATTAATTACTGGTTTTAAGATTGTTTCCCTACCATTAGTCGTTGATTCAAGTTGTGGTGTAACATCCCACATCGATTAATATAAGGGTATTTGGGGCCTTTATAGATACAAGTCAATCACTTAATGTGTACCAACTTGCTAGTACTTTTGTACTGACCTGTGGTGGGTTGTTGGGTCTAGTATACATTCAGTTTTGGGTTTGGATGTTATAAATGGTATCGGCGCTCTTCCTGGTTGGAAGTGCAGAGTCACTTCCCGGGTTCCGTAAGTGTGTTTACGGGCTCAACGAGGACGTCAACCCAATAAGAGGGGGGTGTTTGTAACATTCCACATCGATTAGAATAAGAGTATTTGGGGCCTTTATAGATACAAATTGAACAACTTAATGTGTACCAACTTGCTAGCGCTTTTGAACTGACCTATGGTGGGTTGTTGGGTCCGGTATGTATTCGGTTGTGGGTTTGGATGTTATAAATGGTATCAGAGCTCTGCCTGGTCGGAAATGCAGAGTCACTGCCCGGGTTCTGTAAGTATGTTTGTGGGCTCGACGAGGACGTCGACCTAATAAGAGGGGGTGTTTGTAACATTCCATATCGATTAGAATAAGAGTACTTGTTAGGAATTATGTTGTCCTTGATGATATATTCACAAAACACCTAAAACATATTTGTATAAGTTATTTTTTTGTAACTCATCAACGGATGACATGCTTATTAGCATCCGTTGATGAGGCAGCTTATCAATGGATAAGTTTGTAACATACTGTTTAAGTCTCGATGGATAAGTTATCTGTTGATGTCATAGTTGCTAACTTTTCTAAGTCATGTTGACTATCAATGAATATACAGAATAGGGTAGCTAATTATAAATAGGCCATGCCATGTAATTCTGTATAAGTGATATGGTATTTCAATTGATGAATACACTACATCAACGGATGTGACACTTCAACGGATAGCAGTCAACCTATCAATGGATGTTAGCTTCAACGGATACTCACTGCAACCAATAATGTCTTGAACTTAGCAATTGATAGTGACTTGACATGCTTGACAATTCACATGGGTTGATGGACTTAAAAAGTGTATGGAAGCCAGTATTGGAAACATATAAAAAAAGAAACATTACTTATTCTCACAATCAAATTGGCTGATAGAAACTAGTGAAAAATCTGTCCAAGACAATCAGACAAATTTGCATCACATGGAGACAAGGAGTGGCAGCAAACCTTCAAATACTTTGACTTTGTAATATTCGTATTATTTGTAGGGTTTGCAAACTTGGAGCATATATATATCTCTAAGTGTAGCATTATCTTAGGTGAGAAGAAAACAATGAGTATAAACGTAGAGAACATTAAGTATTCTCGTAAACACAAAGCCTTGTAATAGCAGCTGTGTAGTTCTTACACATGTTATTTTTCTTCAATACAATTCTCAGGTGGAGCTGATAAACCCACCTAAAATTTTTAATATTGTGTTGCATGTGCTTGTATTTTACTTTAGCTATCTGTTCTTACACAAATTGTTTGAGCTTCTATCAATTCGAAAGAATTTTTAGTCAAGATTGTATTCAACCCCCTTCTACAATCTTGTGGTGTATAACTGGGAAATATTAATTGGTATCAGAGCAAGCTTCTAACATACAAGAAGTTTAAAGATCAACACCATGGGACAGAAGGATACAAGTGTGAAGATTCCAATGCTTGACAAAGATAATCACTTTCACTAGAAAGTAAAGATGCGTCTCCATCTCTCAACCATCGATGAAGGTTAGTGATTTTGGTGATTAATTGTATATAAATTTAGAGATTTTATTTGATGATTGAATAAGTGATTAATTAAGGATGTTGGTTATTGATTTCAGATAATATAGTAATGTGATTGTAACTTGTTAGTGGAATTAGAAATCCATTGGGTTGTGATTTGAGTCGGTTATTGTGACGCCCCCAAATCCACCCTGTCCGGGGACCCGGGTCACCACATCAGGTCTCAGCATCTTGCAACACACGTTAGCTCAATAATAATAATATATTTATTATAACGGAGTGGAACAGTCCCGCTCCACAGATCCAAGATCGGTTTCACACTTCATTACAATACGATTATTACATCTCCGAATAATATCTTGCAAAAGTCTATAAAGGTAGAAAAGATAAAAGGTTCCAGCTGGTCATTCTAGTCCTTGTCAGCAGAGTGATAAGTGGATTTTATATCCTCTTGGATCGCTTCAATTCGGCTTAAATTGATTGTCTTGGACTCAAGTTTGTTGTAGTTTTGATGTGTTTTGTGTAGTTGTGCAGGTATGTAAGAATGTCGACTATGGTTGATGCTTCTGTCATTTTTGGAGTTAAATTTGTGCAATGGAATGAAGAATGGAGTTGTCATTAAACTCTCATAAAGGTTCCTAAGTCAAGGGAAATAAAGAATGTGATCTAACGCAAAAAGAACGGACGAAAACGGAGTAAGAACGAAGGAAATAGAGCTGAAAAACGACCGCGGACGGAGGGGAGGCGCAGGCTGCGCAAGATGGCACGCAGGCTGCGCGTCTGGCAGCTGAATTTGGGGCAGGCTGCGCACGCGCAGTGCTGGTAAAATTACAGTTTTGCCCTTATTCACTGTTTTGGCCATATCTTGAGTTCTACAAGTCCGCTTTGGACGATCTTACTGTCCACGCGAAGCTAACGAGATTCTCTATCATTATAAAGTGGTCCAGAGGTCCAATTACAACTGGAATGGCCCAGAAATACTGAAGAAAAGTCAGCTACGAATTTTCCTTAAAAACAGAATCCGTTTTGGAAACGTATTTTGTGTTAAACTGCAGAAATTCTATTTTAACTCTATTTTGGGTATTTTCTTGCTGGGCAAGACTTCTAGGGCCTATATAAACACATCATACCATTGTAATTTGTATCATTAGTTAGCATATTATAACATAATCTTTGTTTATTATCATGGTTTCATCAGATCCCATGATGACGAGAGGTTCAATTATGAACTAATCGTTGTCATGGGATTCTAACGGATTTATCTATGTATCTTAGTAGTTTGATTGCTTTAAAGATTTATGTGTGGTGAATTCTTGATATCCTCGTATGGTTGTGCTTCATGAATTTAGATGCGTAGCTAACATCTAATTTGTTAATCTCTTGCGAAAAGAGAGTGGATCTTGAGGTTTAGAACTTGCCATGCCAGCATAGGATAGGTTGATATTTTAACATCATGATTTGTAGCGTAAATAGAGATATTATGTTGCCCTATGTGATCTTAATAGACAACTTGTTCTTCAACCGTTATGTTTTCAAATCTAATAGAGATATAGGGTCTAAGCATAATTGGTGTCTATTCATCTTCTATCTCTTTTGTGGATGTATGTTTAGTTTGGTATTCGTATACTGAGAAGTAACGTATACTTGTTCCGTGTTGTCTGATCAGATATCAAAACCATCACATGCATTGATTAAAGGCATCAACTCTAAGCGAAGTATTTAATGAAGTTAGGATCCCATGTTTATTCTCATATAAGTAATTCGATTTTAATTCTCATTAGTTAATTAATTCTTAGTTTTGTTAATTTACTTCTTAGTTAATTTAGATAATCAAAATCATCTTTGGTATTGTCTTAGCAGTGAATAAAAACCATACATTGTTGCATAGGTGCAATAACTGAATTAAACCAAAACCAGATCTCTGTGGGAACGAAATTGACTTATTCATATATTACTTGTGACCACGTACACTTGCGTGATTTAGTGTTAACAAGTTTTTGGCGCCGCTGCCGGGGATCATCGGTATTTTATTTTTAGCTTATGTGCTTGTCATCAGTGGTCTTTGTTCACTAACTCGGATTGTTTCTTACATAGTTGTTTAGTTTTATGTGTTGCAGGTAGCACTGGGAGAACCAGCAGTAGCAGCGAAAGCATTGATGTATTATTCTCAACCAAAGATCAATGACGTCCAATTTAGCATTGTCAGGCCAGCTATTGCAGTTAATACTTTCGAAATCAAGCTTAGCATAATTCAGATGGTGCAGAATTCGGTTCAGTTTGGGGGTGCTCATACGGAGGATCCTAACATGCATATTCAGAACTTTATTAAGATCTATGACACTTTCAAGATCAACGGGGTGTCGGAAGATGCTATCAAATTGAGACTTTTCCCATTCTCTATGAGGGATAAAGCTAAGGGCTGGTTGCACTCTCTACCAGCAGGTTCTATTTTGACATGAGAGGATCTTGCTCAGATATTTCTCACTAAATTTTTCCCCATGGCAAAGACCACAGCAATCAGGAATGCTATAACTCAATTTTCACAGCAGTTTGAAGAATCTTTGTGCGAGGCTTGGGAGCGATATAAGGAGATGCTAAGGAAGTGTCCACATCATGGGATGCCTGATTGGATGGTGATTAACTACTTTTATAATGGTTTGGGTGCACAGTCAAGACCCATGCTAGATGCAGCATCAGGTGGAGCTCTATGGGCTAAAATCTATGAGGAAACTTATGAGTTAATTGAGATGATGGCTGCAAATGAATACTAGAATCCAACTCAGAGATTATCACAAGGCAAATTAGCAGGAATTCTAGAAGTTAATACAGTCATAGTTCTAGCAGCTCAGCTAGAGGCGCTTAATAAGAAATTGGATTTTATGTCAAAGCATAGGGTGCCTCAAGTTGCTAGTGTTTGTGAGCTATGTGAGGGTGCACATGAGACGAGTCAATGTGCCATATCTTCTGAATCGGCACAGTTTGTGAGCAACTTCCAGCAACCTTCGCAACCAGCTCCAGCCACCTATCATCCCAATTTCGGCTGGAGCAACAATCAAGATTTTCAGCAGCAACAGTTTCATGGGGATGATGGTCAATTTTCGAATGGAAAATCTGAATTGGATGAATTGAGGTTGATGATTAAAAGTCAGACGGTATCTCTCAAGACATTGGAGAATCAGATTGGGCAAATTGCAAGTGCCTTTCTCAACGGACCGCAGGGAGTTCTTCCTAGTGACACAGAGGTGAATCCAGGAAAACAAGATGGCATGGAGCAGGTTAATGCCATAACACTCAGATCTAGAAAAGTCACGAACGATCAGAATTCAGCAATTTAGGATGAAGAAGAAATTCAAGATCAAGACCCTACAGAAAAAGAAGAACATTCTGTTTTGTCAGAACCTGTAGTGGATAGTGATGAGGAGGAAGAGTGTGAGTCACTAGGCTTGGCTGATCTCTGGGATTTTAAGGTGCTGGTTGATGAGGTGGTTTCATGGTCAAATCTTGAGGATAGTGCAATTGAGTCTTTTCTTGAGGAAGATGTTTTGATTGAGGGTAATGAAGATCTTCATGAGTTGTATAGGAATTTTACTTCTGATGAGATGTTAGAGGAATTGAAGGTCATTTGTTCTAAGCATGAAATCCAACTTGAGAAGAGTTCTTTTGATCCTAAGTCTGTTGTGAAGACTTCTGTTGGTGAACTACCCACTTTCGTTCCTAATCCATCTATTTCCACTCTTGATCAGTCTTGGGAAGTAAATAATGAAAATCATCATATTGAAGAAGCCTCCAGACTCGATTTTAAACCACCAGATCAGCTGAGGTATGTATATTTGGGTCAATCATCTACTTTGCCTATTATTATTGTTGCTAACTTGTCAGGTAGTGAAGAGAGCATTGTTGCTGACACCTTTGAAGAGCGAAGAAGGCTGAAAATTGTTATCAAGGATGTAGCACCGGAAAAGATAATTAAATGGCCATATTAAGCTACCGTGTAGATATTTTCAAGAGAAAAATCCATGGTCATGTCTAGCTAAAGACTTTAAACAAAGGCGCTTCATGGGAGGCAACCCACGTGTTTCAGTATTTTTAGGTATGTTTCCTACTATCCCTTGTATTTACTTCCATTCAATGCGGACATTGAATCTTTTAAGTTTGGGGGATAAGTAGTGTATATTTAGTTAGTTGTGATTATGTGAGTCATTGTGTTCATATAGATATCATGTTTTGCATAGTAGTGGTAATTCATTCATGTTTGTTCGTATTTTTTATGTTTGTTTCATATAGGACATTATGTTATTTTTTTTATTTTTCGTATACCATGTGAGCTCATTTTAGTTGCATTTGCATGTCATGCATTTTTCAAGATCCCTTAGAATGAGCTAATTCTGATTGGTAGGTAGTGATAGTGTTAGTGCCCTAGAGACAATGTAATTGTGCTTCTAGGAAAGACTATTTTGTAATTTAATGATTATGTTCTACTGATTATCTATATTAATTTATTATGTCTTTATTTACTGCGATATAAATGTTAGAGTAATAAATGTCCTTGGAATATAGAACATGTATTCTATATCTTTAAGTATGTGACTTAAAAATGAGATTATATGAATAGTGTTTATATTCCTAGATATCCCTAATCGAGCATTATTAATTTGGAACAATTATAATGCATAAAGATTAGTATGTTTGTTGACGGATGACCACATCTCATTGGTCATATGTATAGTGATACTAAAGTCAAGAACATATGTGCATGTAATTTTATACATGGCACTGGATTAACCCACGGTGAGATTCTACATGTTGATAATGTCATTAGAAAGACTCACAGTGGTAATGGTGTAATGATCCTTAGACTTGAGATCATTATATTTCTATACGAGGATTAATATACTTTGACTACATTAAAAGTTACCTTTGACCGAGTGATGATAAAAGTGTACATTGGGTATATTATGAGTCGTATGAGAAATATGAATGATAGATAAATGATTTAACCCTCCTATTAATATGAGAGATATTATTGGCCTCTTGATTGAGTGAGACTATGAAAATGCATGGCCATGCTCAAATATTGATTTGTTTTAATAGTCTACTCATTGATCAAGGAAATCCGGATTAAACGTTGAAGAGGATGACTAATGACATGCCTCGAGTTTAATCTATAATATTTGGTTAAATGGATTATATTACACGGAAACATTAATCATGAAAGGTTTAATTGGATCTGTTAGGAATAATTCATAAGTTGTGATGTTAAGAATAGAATTTACACATTATACTTCTTGTAATCCTGATCTTATAAAGGATTTAGCACTGTATTTAGGATTTATGTGTAAGACAGTTATCTGTATAGTTTAGTCAGGAATGAACAGTGTATCGGAGACTACATGTCAGGAACAGAGAGCAAATCCTGATGATGGTCCAATACTGATGGTTGATCAGATACTGATGCAGTGTGCAGATCCTGATATCAGTCATGTTACTGATGATGTCATTATGGATGCTATAGAAACTGGCAAGTGCTATAAAACAGGATCTTTGTTTGAAGAACAAGCAAGAAGATATTATGAAGGAAAGAGTTTTCTATTGAAGGAAACTATCGACTAGAAGGCAGAACATTGTCATGTATAGATTATATCTTTCTGTTATTAGTTGATAGGTAGCATTATAAATACTCTCTCAATATCATTGTAAAGAGCGACGAAGTTGTAAGTTCGTGTGCGTAGCTCTGTATAAGGTTTGTATTCGAGAGTTCGAAACAAACAGAGAGATATTTGTATTGTCAGCAGCTGCTAAAGGTATTGTACACCTTTGGTAGAGTTTGTATTTGGTCTTATTAATACAAATAGAGTTTGATTCATTCGTTTATTCTTGTTCATATAATCAAGCAAAAATCAGACACGATTATATAACTTGTATTCAACCCCCCCCCCTTCTACAAGTTATTCGAGTTAACAATTGGTATCAGAGCAGGTTGATTTCAAGTAATCATAAAGATCTGCAATCATGTCTGGTTACAAGGATGGGAATACTAAAATTCCTATGCTCAAGAGAAACGAATATACTCTATGGGAAGTAAAGATGTTGCATCATCTGGAAGCAACAGATCCTGATTATCTTGACAGAATCAGAGATGGACCTTTTGTTCCAACAAAGGTCGTTGGACAAGCAACTGTTGATGGTGTGGTTGTTCCAGAACATACAGCAGAGAAGCCAAAATCTGAATGGTCAGATAAGGACAAGGAGAATGTTCTTAAAGATGCTAAAGTGAGAAACATATTATTCAACAGTCTTGATTCTGTTCTCACTAACTATGTTCTCTCTTGTAAAACTGCTAAGGATATATGGGACAATCTTAAGGTTCACTGTGAAGGAACTAAGCCTGTCAGGAAGAATATGAGGACATTACTTATACAACAGTATGAGTACTTTGAATCCAAGTCTGGTGAGTCACTTACTAATACCTTTGATAGGTTTACAAAACTCATCAATGAGATGGCCATGCATGGTAAATATTACGACTTGGAGGATATGAATACAAAGTTCATGAAAGCTTTGCCTGATTTCTACAATGAGAAGATATCTGCGATCGAGGAAGCTAATGATCTGGATGAGATTTCATTAGAGGCAGTATATGGAAAATTGAGAGCTTATGAACTTGACAAGCAGCAGAAGAAGAGCAGGAGTGAAGGAAAGATGAAGACTATTGCACTTACTGCTCAATCTGAAGTTAAGAAGCTTCCTGAAGAACAGCATGAAGAGATTGTTGTAAAGAATTCAAGGAAGAAGAAAAGCAAAGAAAGTTCTGAGTCAGAGACTACTGATATGGACTCTGACAACAATGATTCTGAATCTGAGATGCAAGAACTTTTTGCTATGTTTGCTAAAGCTTTCAAGAAAGGAAGATTCAACAGGAGAAGATTTAGCAAAGGACCTTTTCAAAAGAAGGAGGAAAAGAAGAGTGACAAAAGCAAAAGTACAATTGTCAAGCTTGATAAGGCCAAGATCAAGTGCTTTAACTGCAGCGAGCTTGGACACTTTGCTAGTGAGTGTAAGAAGCCTAGGAATTCAGGAAAGGGTAATGCACTTATGGTCACACAGAAGGATTGGGCTGATTCCAGTGACTCTGAAGATGAATTGGATTATGACAACATTGCATTGATGGCCAATAGTTCAGACAAACCTGGATCTCCAAAGAAAACTTCTCCATCCTCTGTTAAGGTATCACTTCACTCTCTTGATTCATTTGATAGCTTAAATTCTGATGAAATTAGATCTATCCATGCTGAGTTTAAGAATCTTATGACTAATTTTAGAATTCTTACTTGTGAAAGAGATGAACTTAAGGTTAAGAATGATAAATTAGTTGATAGAAATAATTTTCTTGAATCTGAATTAATTCAAATGGAAGAATACAAGTTAAGTTCTGATAAAGCTAAGCATGATTATAGTGTAATTTTTGAGGCTTATGACTATGTCAGAAAAGAACTAGAAGAAGAGAGAGATGTGATTAAGACCATTAACAATTCCAGTAAGAAGACAATAGAAATCTTTGAGAGTGGAATTCGTGGTAAGGTTAATGGTTTAGGTTTTGATAAGGCTAGACAAGAAGAAAAAGTAGCTATTGTCAATGATGATAGTAAGGTAGAAGCTAACACATCTAAATCTGAAGGTAAGAAAATTGTTTCTGAACCTAATCATGTTAAATTTGTTGATTCTAAAGGTACCCCTGTTGTACACAAAAGGATTAACAATAGTTATTCAGATGAGAAAGTGTTAGAGAAACCTAAGAATGTAAACATAGGGTTTCTGTCTAAGTCTCAGTTGAAACAGAGATTAGATGGTCTTTCAGAGTCTAGCAAGATCAAGAGAAATAGGAATGGAAAAGAAGGTATTAACAAAGAGAACAATTACAAGAATGTACCTGATGCACCTAGGAAAAAATGCTATAAGTGTGGAAATCATAATCATTTGGCCCTAGACTGCAATCAAAAACCTTCTTGGAAAACTGAGTCCAGATTCCCCAAGACTCAGAAAATTCAATACCAACGACAAAAAGCTTGTTATCATTGTGGTAGTTTACTTCATTCCATTTACATGTGTAGAGAATATCATGAACTGTATTATGACTATTATTCTTTGAAATCTGAAACTCCTAGTCACAAACAGTTTGTGAGATCAGAGTCTAAAGTTGACTTTGCAACAGGTAAAATAAATACAAAATCTTCAAAGTCTGTTGTCTCTAAATCTAGTAAGAAAGGATCCAATCAAAGTTGGGTCCTAAAAAATTCTAACTAGTTACTTTTTGTTTGCAGGGCACAGGAAAGAAGCATTCAATTATCTTGGACAGTGGATGCTCTGGACATATGACTGGAAAGAAGTCCCTGCTTACAAAGTTTGAGAGGAAAGCTGGCCCAGTAATATCTTTTGGAGATGGCAACAAAGGAGAAACTCTGGGATATGGCTCAATTATTTTGGGGAATGTCATCATAGAAAATGTAGCACTGGTTGAAGGCTTGAAACATACTCTTTTAAGCATAAGTCAACTGGGTGATAAAGGTTACAAATCAATCTTTGACAGAGAAGGATGCAAAGTCTTGAATATGCAGAATGGAGACATTGTTCTAACTGGTCAAAGACATGGTAACATATATGAAGCCAGCTTAAGTGATACATCTAAAGGTATTGTTAGATGTCTCTACAGCAAAGCAACAAATGATGAAAGCTGGAATTGGCACAAGAAGCTCTCACATCTTAATTTCAAGAAGCTTAATCAACTTGTTAAACACAATTTGGTGAGAGGCCTACCTCAGGCAAATTTTGTGCAAGATGGACTTTGTGATGCATGTCAGCTTGGAAAGTAAAGAAGAACCACTTTCAAGAGCAAGACTGAAAATTCAATTACTGAACCATTTCACATGCTACATCTTGATCTGTTTGGTCCAGTAAACATTATGTCTATCAGCAAGAAAAGATATGCTCTAGTTATGGTGGATGATTTCACAAGGTTCACATGGGTGTTCTTTCTACACAAGAAGGATGAAGCTCCTCAGCAAATCATTGAACTCATCAAGAATATTCAGAATAATTCTGAGTACAAAGTCAAAGTACTTAGGAGTGACAATGGTACAGAATTCAAGAATTCTACAATGGAGGGGTTTTGTGCAGACAATGGAATCACTCAACAGTTTTCTGCACCTGGTACACCTCAACAAAATGGTGTAGTGGAAAGAAAGAACAGGACTCTCATAGAGGCAGCAAGAACCATGCTTGCAGATGCAAAACTTCCAACCTACTTTTGGGCAGAAGCTATTAACACTGCATGTTTCACTCAGAACTGTACCTTGGTAAATAGTCATGGAAAAACTCCCTATGAGATGATCAAAGGAAAGAAACCAAGTGTGAAATATTTTCACATCTTTGGATGCAAATGCTATGTCCTAAAAGTTCATCCAGAACAACTTGGAAAATTTGAAGCCAAATCGGATGAAGCAATTTTTCTAGGATATTCAGCATCTAAGGCCTTCAAAGTTTATAATCTCAGAACTCACATTGTTATGGAATCAATTCATGTTGCATTTGATGATAAGAAATTTGGAATTTTGCAAACTGATGAAAGCCATGACAAATTGGAATTTGAAAATCTGAAGAATTCTGAGATACTCTCAAGTGATGATGAAGGTTCTTCTGAAGGAATTTCTATTGCTTCTCAAAGGAATGCTACTGTTGAGGGGGAGCAAATAAATCAGAGAGAACACAGTGATCATCAGGAGCAGACTAGTCTTTCAGAATCTATTCCATCAGGAATTGATGTTTCAGAGTCTACTCCATCAGGAACTGACATTTCAGAGTCTACTGAGGAAAGATCAGTAACTAGCAGCAATATGGAATCTACTGATTCTATTGATCAAAGGAGAGTTTTTGAAGGTAGAGAGAATTCTTCTACAAGAGATACCACTAACTTAGGGGGAGAGACTAGCAGAGTTGATTTACCACCTGTTAGAAAATGGACAAAGGATCATACTGAAGATTTGATAATTGGTGATCCAAATAGTGGTGTTCGAACTAGAAGATCAATTCAAAATGAATGCTTGTATAGTTGCTTTCTCTCAAAGAATGAACCTAAGAAGGTTGAAGAAGCCTTACAGGATCCTGATTGGGTAATTGCAATGCAGGAGGAGTTAAATGAGTTTGAGAGAAACAAAGTTTGGAAACTGGTACCAAGACCTAAAGATAGATCTATTGTTGGTGCAAGATGGGTTTTCAGAAACAAGCTAGATGAATCTGGTATGATTGTAAGAAACAAAGCAAGACTGGTGGCCAAGGGTTATTCTTAGGAAGAAGGCATTGATTATGATGAGACCTTTGCACCTGTAGCAAGATTGGAAGCAATCAGAATGTTTCTTGCATTTGCAGCTCATTCAAAATTCAAGGTATACCAGATGGATGTAAAGAGTGCTTTTCTTAATGGTAAACTTGATGAAGAAGTGTATGTAGAATAGCCACCTGGATTTGTTGATTCAAAGTTTCCAAATCATGTCTACAAACTTGACAAGGCACTCTATGGACTAAAGCAGGCACCAAGAGCATGGTATGAGACTTTGTCTAAATTTCTTCTTGAAAATGGCTTCACAAGAGGTACAATTGACAAAACTCTATTCTTTAGAAAGATAAAAGGTGAATTGCTTTTAGTTCAAGTTTATGTTGATGATATTATTTTTGGTTCTACTAATGAAAAGTTGTGTGCTAAGTTTAGCAAGCTTATGCAGTCTAATTATCAGATGAGCATGATGGGTGAACTAAATTATTTCTTAGGCTTGCAGGTCAAACAGACTGAGACTGGTATTTTCATTAATCAGTCAAAGTATATCAAAGATCTTTTAAAAAGGTTTGACTTTCAAGACTGTGCAATTTCAAAAACACCCATGGCAACAGCCACTAAACTAGACTCTTATCCTAAGGGGAAGAGTGTGGATAATACTAGTTATAGAGGCATGATAGGCTCATTGTTATATCTAACTGCAAGTAGGCCAGATATAATGTTTTCTACCTGTTTATGTGCTAGATTCCAAAGTGATCCTAAGGAATCTCATTTAATTGCTGTGAAGAGAATTTTTAGATATCTCAAAGGAACTCCAAATCTTGGTTTGTGGTATCCTAGAGAATCTGATTTCTTTCTAATTGGCTATTCAGACTCTGATTATGCAGGGTGTAAGATAGACAGGAAAAGCACTACAGGTACATGTCAATTTTTGGGAAATAGATTGATTTCTTGGGCAAGCAAGAAGCAACAATCTGTTTCAACCTCAACTGCAGAAGCTGAGTATATAGCAGCAGGCAGTTGTTGTGCACAGCTCCTTTGGATAAAAAATTAGTTGATGGATTATGGTATGACACTTAGTAATATTCCTATGTTTTGTGATAATACTAGTGCTATTAAAATTGCAGAAAATCCAGTTCAACATTCAAGGACTAAGCACATTGATGTCAGGTATCATTTTATTAGAGAACACATTGAGAATGGTACTGTGGAACTTCATTTTGTTCCTACTGACAAACAGCTTGCAGATATTCTAACTAAACCACTTGATGAGACTACATTCAGTAGACTAGTAAGTGAGTTAGGAATGTTAAATTTTTAGATCTTTAACATCTGCAAAAGTAGCAAGGTATGTTGTTCTTAGCTTATAGACTTGATATTCCTGTCAGGATCTATATTTGATTGTTAAATGCTTTAGCTATAACACATTGCCTTGATAAATTTCAGTATTATAGACTTGTTAATAATCATCAGGATTAGATTTGTTATCAGGATGCTGACGTCATCAGTATTGTGTCAGTATCAGGATTATGAAAATTGTTTCAGATCCTGACGTTTACTTTGTGTAGTAATCTGATTCTGTGATGTGTTAAGTCTATGCTAGCAAGTTTTGATGTTTGCATACTGATAATTTATACATCATCCAAAAATCAAAAGACAAGTAGATAACAAGAAACTGTATTTTCATTAATAAAAATCATTACATGGAAATGAAATACAACATCTTTTTGTCTAAATCTCTATTGATAATTCTATACTTGTCTTTGATATGAACTCTGAGGAACAGGACAAGGAGCATCTCAAGAAATCCATCAGGGGATGAAAGCCTCGTTTGCTCTTGGATTCCTTGTCTGGGCGGCTTGAATGAGAGCAGCTAACTTAAATGTATAGCATCCCCATCAAGATCGACCTCAGACTCTCGACCAAATTCTTCATCCTCAAGTTTTGAGAAGGTTAGGGGAAGATTGTATCCAACAGATGCTAATTATTGCATGAGACTGTATTTCTTGTTTCAAGAAATATTGAAAATATCTAACCAATTGATTTTTGTTCAGATTAATTGTTTATTTTCTTTTTCAGATAAAAGAAAAATGCCACGTGGAAAACTCCATATTAAGTCGCTGATGATATTGGTCAGGATTTCATGTGTGACCATCAGGATTTGAAAATTATATTTTTAAATCATATTGCATTTTGTGATTATTTTGATGAGAGGTCATCAGGAAAAGGAAGCTGATCAGTATTGCTTATTTATACCCTGATTTATTTCATGTAAATCAATTTTGGATTTTATTTTCAAAAAAAAAATCGTGGGTAACCGCATTTTTCAGGGACTGACACCTGTCAATCTACGTGTCAACGTGGGATAGTGGTCTGAAAGATTTGTGAAATATATTTGTTTTGAAACTCTAATCGTGTAATTGCTTTCTCTAATTTTACATTCTCTAAAGCAAAAATCACTCTTGAGTTTTCAAAATCACTAATCCATTTCAAGAATTTTTCAAGTTTCTTTTCAGATCAAAAATGGCAGCTCAGAGAAGATTACCTAAATCAGTAGCCTTCAAGCTTGGTGACTTTGATTTTATGACAAACAATCATGTTGCAGCTATCACCAACAAGGAAGGAGTATCATCTGATTTTCATCCAATCATGGACTTTTTGGCATATGGACCATTAAGTTATGCATTGACAGCATCTCCACAGATTAATCAAGTAGCTGTTTCACAAGCTTGGAAGAATGCTGAGGTAATTGATTCTACTCAGAGTCAATCAGGTAAGATTGTTCTACATTTAGGACAAGATTCATTTGACATTACTGAATCTGTTGTTAATTCAGTACTTTGCTTACCTGTTACCGATAGTTATGAGAATGTACCATCTGATGATAATATAAGAACTATGTTGTCTGAGTTAGGTTATAGTGGACCTCTAGATAACATGAGCCAGTTGAATAGGTCTTTTCTTAGAAAGGAATGGTCTTTTTACTTTGATCAAATTGCTAAATGTTGTACTGGCAAATGTAGTTCTTTTCAGCAAATTACTTCTGTTACATCACATATTGCTTATAGTTTGCTTTATGACAGAGTAATTAACATTGGTCATATTATCTTAAGTCAGATGAGTATCAAGCTTGGGTCAAGAGATCAAAACAGGAAAATGGTTTATTATCATAGATTTATGCAATTGTTTATTAACCATTTTATTCCTGATGTTGAAGCTAGATTTGGTAGGGAACATTGTGTTTCTTCTTATGAACAGCAAAAGAGAATTTTCTCTGACATTACAAATAAGGACAATGAAAAGAATCTAGATGAAATACCTGCAATTCATTATCCACATCATTTTCAGGTAATTCTTAAAACTCATCTTCCTACTCTCTATAATTCTTCTTTCTTTTGTGGTGAAATGGCTCAGGAATCTCAATTGGAGGAGAACCCACCTGTGTCTACCCAAGTAGCCCAAAACATTATAGTCTCTGAAACAATTCAAGAACCAAATTTTGATCCACAGCCTATTGTTTCAAAGAAACCAACCTCTGGTGTTTCTCAAAAGACATCAGTTGTAAGGAAGAGAAGATTTGTTGTGTCAAGTAGTAGTAGTAATTCTAGTGAAGATGATGATGATTTAACTCTTGCTGAGAGAGTAGAATTGAAGGCTGCAATTCAACTTTCTTTGTTAGCACAAAGAGATGAAAAACCTAGTCACAGCCAGGGTGCAGTCTCTCAAAAGGCTGGAGTTCTTAAAAAGGGAAAACAGTTACTGGATACTGTCTCTCAAAAGACTGTGTCTATTGAACAAAGATCTCATCCCAAGATCACTTCTGTGTCTACACCTCTTGAGTCTTCTCAGGATAAATCTTTTGCTCACTATATCAGGAGAACAAGGAGAAAGATTCAATTGTCACCTACACACACAGAGTCTAGTCCAACTAATATCATGCAGGTTTCTACAAATCAAGCTACATCTATGTCAGTATTTGACAAGAGAGATCTGGATATTGATTCTTCATGGGAAACTACATTATCATACAGACTGGCTATGGGACTAATTTCTCTCAAAGTGAAGTTGTCAAGGCCTGTTCTAGATTTTCTGGTTGAAAGAGTACCAAAACTTTTATTTCCAGATGAATATGGACTTCTACATCAAAGACTTGACTTAATGAAGATGTATTTCTATGTGTCTGTTAGAAGACAATTAGTCAAGAAATTTGGACTCTCGAAGCATGTTGCACTTCAATCACTTCATGCATATTTATTTGACAAGGATGTAATTATTGAAGATGCTTCAGCTCAAGGTGAACAACTGGAGGAAGTAGATAGAGGAATGCAGTCAACAGAAGGTACTATTGCACCAGTGGTGAATAGTAGGAAAGATCAGATCACAGTCACTGTAACACAAGAACCATCTAGTCAGAGGAAGGATGACTCAGGAGCTGTGATAGCTGATGTTGAAAGGTCTTCTGTGATGACTGAGAATGCAAGTGAGATACCCTATGATATGGGAGGAATGACTTTGGTTGATTTTTCTGAAGATCAAACAAATTTTGTTCAGTCAGAGTCTATCCACCTTGAGGGTGTGTCTCAGCAAACAACACTTAAAGACGGTGATATACTAACTATGGTGTCTAATGAAGTATTACTGAAGACATCAGAGTCTAGTAAAGAACCTGAAAGTGGTATACTGGAGCCTGTAGTTTCTGAAAGGAAAGAAGATGATTGTAAGGGTTCAGAGACTATAGCAGCTCACTCCTTGGAGAAAACCTCAAGCCACATGCCATATGAGGAACCCTCTCTCCATGTGAGTTCAGGTATAAAAACTCCTTCTAAACTCTATTTTTCTGTAGGTCATGAGAGCACTTACTAAATATGAGTGATACAGTTGAAAAGATGGACTTAGATCCACAATTTGAGCGGCTGGCTCCTGACCAGGCAAAAGGTGAGGTAGAAAGAGTGTTGACTTTAGTAAGTCAAAGTGAGAATGAGGGTATGGATGATCAACTCCATAGTGAGGGAGAGAAAATTAGGAAACCATCATTTGATTTCTGGGATCAGGTTTTTCCTGAATCTTGGTCTGAAAATTTGGGTATGGATGCTGGTACTTATTCATTCATCAAAATGTATTAGAAGAATGACCTAGCACATCACAATGCAAAGCCAGAAGTTAAAGCTCAGAAGCAAAAGGAGAGGCTTGCAGAAATCATTAACAGAAGAGGTGTCAGGATAAAGCAATCTCTTGATACATATGTACCAGATGAAGATCCTAATGATCCTAGTGTTCCTTTGTATTTACTTCCAATATCAGCTAGAATTGAGACATCAACAGTCTTTGATCACTCTAAGGAGGAGTCAGGATTTGAAGATGTTAGTACACAGAATACTGGTGAAGGAGATGATGATCATGTTTCAGTTCCAGAACAGAAAGATGAAGATGTTGATACTTCTAATCAGGTTTTATTACTTGAATATCATACAACTCAAGCAACTTCTTCTACAAGACTTGAAGATACAGTTCTTTCTGATTCTGATACTGACGATACTAGAAGCACTTCCAACATTGAAGTTCATTCTGATGTTTTGAAAGATATTCAGAATTCTCAAATTGCTATTCAAACAAGACTTCAATCACTTGAAGATAACCAAGTCACAATTATGGAAAATCAAGCAGTTCTTATGAGTCTCATTTGTTCTGTTTCTGCATCTCTTGGAATTAATGTTGCTGATGTCAAAAAGGGGGAGATAAAGACAATTCAAAGACAACAACAACACCACCAGACTGAGGATGATAAAGCTGGGGGAGATAAAGATCAGACAAAGGGAAGTAAAAAGAAGAACCAGGAGTGACAGTGGTGAATCTCAGCTAGGAAGTGGTAAAGGAAGAGCAGCATTAATAGTTAAAATTCTTTCTTCTAAGTACTAGATAAGCGTCTACATCTGAGAAGGAGGTACTTAAACTTCATAATTCTACATTCATAAATTCTATTCTGGTTGTATTGTTATATGTTTTGACATCCACAACTTAGATTTATGCTTCAGATTTTAAAGCATAAATAGGGGGAGATTGTTAGGAATAATTCATAAGTTGTGATGTTAAGAATAGAATTTACACATTATACTTCTTGTAATCCTGATCTTATAAAGGATTTAGCACTGTATTTAGGATTTATGTGTAAGACAGTTATCTGTATAGTTTAGTCAGGAATGAACAGTGTATCGGAGACTACATGTCAGGAACAGAGAGCAAATCCTGATGATGGTCCAATACTGATGGTTGATCAGATACTGATGCAGTGTGCAGATCCTGATATCAGTCATGTTACTGATGATGTCATTATGGATGCTACAGAAACTGGAAAGTGCTATAAAACAGGATCTTTGTTTGAAGAACAAGCAAGAAGATATTATGAAGGAAAGAGTTTTCTATTGAAGGAAACTATCGACTAGAAGGCAGAACATTGTCATGTATAGATTATATCTTTCTGTTATTAGTTGATAGGTAGCATTATAAATACTCTCTCAATATCATTGTAAAGAGCGACGAAGTTGTAAGTTCGTGTGCGTAGCTCTGTATAAGGTTTGTATTCGAGAGTTCGAAACAAACAGAGAGATATTTGTATTGTCAGCAGCTGCTAAAGGTATTGTACACCTTTGGTAGAGTTTGTATTTGGTCTTATTAATACAAACAGAGTTTGATTCATTCGTTTATTCTTGTTCATATAATCAAGCAAAAATCAGACACGATTATATAACTTGTATTCAACCCCCCCTTCTACAAGTTATTCGAGTTAACAGGATCACCAATTATTATTATTACTTGGGTAACAATGATGTATTAATAGATGCCGCTCATTGTTTATAATTTTATTATTGGATATTAAAATTTTTGCCAACGTAATAATAACCTAAAGGGTTACACAATAAGAACGTTTAAAAGGAGTTTTAATTTAAATTACGAATTTAAATTAAATTATTAAATTTGAAATTGGATATTTAATTAATTGAGATGGTCTTAATTATAATTAAATAGAATTTGAATTTAATATTAAAACCAAATCAGAATGGGTTTAGAGAAGCCCAATTCGATTTAGGGTTTAGCCCAATCTCTTTTCCTTATAAATACATTATGATGTATTGTTCAGGGATACACTTTTGCAATTCATTTTTAGAGAAAAACGTGTGAGAGGCAAGAGAGAGAGAGAGAGGCAGGTTCTTCGGCTAGTACCGGCTCCGGTGATCGTTGGACGATCAAGCGTTCGTGTGGACTACTTTGAAAACGTAGATCTCGAAGAGGGCTGCGTGGTGATTGCTTTGGACCTCCATCTATCATCAATTTGTAAAGCTTCTTTAAGGTAATCATCTAACTCCGAATTAAATATCATGTTTTTACATGGATCCTGCGGTAGGGTTTCGATTTTTATTCTTTTTCAAGTTTAATTCCGCTGCATTTGATGCTCGAAACCCTGTAATGGTATCAGAGCTACTTGCAAAAATGTTTTAATTCGGTTGTATGTTACAGTTTTGATATATATATATATAATCATGTTTGATGATTGTCATGTGTGATGCGTTGATTTTGATATATATGTATAAACTGTATGTTAATGGCGATTAAGATGATCACATGATGATTATATAATCTGTATATATACTGATATATATTATTTATGTTTGTTCTTGATATGGGGATTGTATACGATACGATTTCTGTATACGCTGCGCAGATTTGGTGAAATCAGTATCCAGTGTCCGATTTTCGCAAACGATATGTGGTTTCTGACTGGAAACGAGCGTCTGAACAAAACTGATAGTAAAACTATCATCGACTCGTTTGTAAGGAGTTTGACGCCGTATAGTGCCTCAAAACAGCGATTTATTATTATCAGAATTTGATTCTGATTTTCTGATTTTTGCGTTATATGATTTCTTTGATTGGATCACCTAAAATATGATATGGTTACATGTTCTTAATTGTTATATGAGCATGGTGATTGGTTATGGCCCTAAGACCAATAAGATAGTGGTTTTGATTTTATGGTTTGGTTTCTAAATACGACTTGCATGTCGTTATTCCTTGTAATTAATAAATCTTGAATGTAACTCGGGTTCATCTTGTAAGTTTATTAGTGTAGCATGTTTTTCAATTATTCAATGTAACTATTAAAGAAGACAAGAAGAACAAGGAAGCAAGGAGGCGATTCCCCACGAAGATGCAATGGAGAAGACATGTATTTAAATTTTATTTTGTTAACCACCATAGATTGACCTTGATCTTTTCATTAGCTTGAAAAGATCACATAGGATGGCCCATAACCAAACACGTTTAATTTATGCACTTTACATATATATGAATGTATGCGATACAATGTATATGTAGAGATAAAGATGCCTGTTTAATTAGATTAATCATGTATGTATTGAATACGACACCCATGCCATGCCTGCTTAAACAAGATAAAATCTGTAGCGACTTTAGATTTTATAATTAAACAATAACGACTATGAGATTTCTGTGTTTATGAAACACGGAATTAAATACGAATTTTCAATTATTTCGATATGGGGAGATTTTGTCAAAAACGGGTCATACCTGTAAGGAAGTTGGGTATTAAGTGAGACCACTTGTGACTCCTCCAACAACCTGGAAATCAAACCATTGGTAAATATTGATTTGAAGTATTTAATTCAAGGAAAAATTGGGAATCTCTTTATGATGGGATCATGGTCGTTTTAATTAAAAACCCCTAAGCAAAAAAAAATATTAAGTTTAAGATGCCTTCCAAATGGGAAACACTCGTCAAGACCTAGATCGACAAAGGGTAGGTGCGCCAAAGCGGAGTACCCTCGTTTATCGTGGTAAGGTACGATCGAGTAAATTAGTGATACTCAACTGTTAGACCTTTGCGTTCGGCTTAACTAAGTGACCACAATAGGATTATGAACTTAGAGGCATAGAGTTTGGTAAGATTTATTGGATAAATAGGAACGAATGTTGTTATGTGAACAAATGTTGTTCTACCAAACTATCCAAGAGTTATATATGATATAATTGACAAATGTTGTCTACCTAAATAATCATTTTAAGGAGAAAAGCCAAAGCTGACCTTAAAAGTGATGAAATATGGATCTTGGCTCACTAGAAAGGTTTAGAGAAACTTTTCCGAATTGATAGGTAGGGATATTGATTTGATAAAAATAGTGGGAGATATATATTGTGAATATATATGAATAATCACTTGAACATAATTTAACAAATCCGTAGACTAATTATTTTATGCAATTTTAACATTGTAGATATTCGAAATGGCAAATAACTCAATTAACTTCTCTGTATGATCAGTCCTTGAGAAGGACAAGTTGACAGGAACTAACTTCCTAGATTGGCAAAGGAATATGAGGATTGTCCTCAGGCAAGAGCGAAAGCTCTATGTCATAGATATTCCTCGCCCTGGACCTCTCCCTAAAGGTGCAACGGAGGCTCAACGAAATGCTTATCAGAAGCATTTGGATGATGACATCGATGTCACCTGTTTGATGCTTGCGACTATGAGTCCTGAGCTACAGAAATAGCATGAGAATTTTGATTCTTATATCATGATCGAGCACCTTAAACATATGTTTGAAGGACAGGCTCGACAAGAGAGATTTGATACAAACAAGGCCTTGTATGCGTGTAAACAAGGTGAAAGGAAGAGAAACTGTCAAAATTATTTGGAGGATCTAAAGAAATTGAATGTTGTTCAGATTTATGATTCAGGTATTTATGTTATAGAAGTCAATTTGTCTACTTCTACATCATGGGTATTAGATACTGGATGTGGTTCCCACATTTGTATAAATGTACAAGAACCTCGAAGAAGTAGAACTTTGGAGAAAGGAAAAGTTGACCTACATGTTGGCAATGGAGCAAAGGTTGTTGCTTTAGCTGTAGGGACTTATTATTTATCGTTGCCCACCGGGCTTATTTTAGAACTTGAGAACTGTTATTACGTGCCTGCGATTTGTAGAAACATTATTTCCGTTTCTTGTTTGGACAAGATTGGCTTTTCGTTTTTGATTCAGAACAATGGTTGTTCGTTTTCATTGAATAATGTTACCTATGGGGTTGCACGTTTGTTTAATGGTTTATATGTTCTTGATCTTGATACTCTTGTCTATAATATAAGTAATAAACGTCTTAAGACAAATGACTCAAATCAAACATACCTCTAGCACTATCGTTTAGGCCTTTTATGTTAGTGTAGGTGCCCTAGAGGCAATACATTGTTTCTTGAATAAACCTTTATGTCATTTGATTATTAAATAAATGTATTTATTATGACTTTAATTAGTGCGATATATTTGTTAGCATAATAAGTGTCCTTAGAATCATGATACACATTGTATGGTTTAAGTACATGACTTGAACTTGAGATTTTATAATATATCATATTCTTAAATGTCCCTAGTCAAATATTATTATATAGGACAATGATAATACACAGATAGACTAGTATGTTGTTTGACAGATAACCACATCGCATTGGTTATAAGTATGGAGATACTAAAGTCAATACATTGGTACATGTAGAAGTACATGGTACTGGACAGACCCATAGTGAGATTCTTCATGTTTAATAAAGTCATAAGAAAGACTCACAGTGATAATGGTGTAATGATCCTTGTTGGTAGTATTTTTGTGAAGTTCGTTCGCAGGGAAGGACTGTTAATACAGGTTCAAGTTTTAATTTCTTACAATCTAGAAGTGTGGAGAAATAATTGGGTGTTTTGTTTCTAACTAAATTTAACTAAAATAAGCAATTAAAACTAAGTTTTATCGATAAGGAAAGTAACCCGAGAACTAGGTTTCTTCAATTGGTTCCATAATGTTGATGTGATGCTATATCTATTTCTCGTACTTCGCTAAAAACAATCCTTCTAAATTCTATAATGTTCTCTCCCAAGATACAAAATAGTGTCTATAATTATATCTCAAAAGTCACTCCCATAATCAATCGAAATATAATTTTAGATTATTAAGACGCAAGAATTATAAGTTTCATAGTCCTCTTATTAATCTCCCGATTCAATAATTGCACTATGTCTATCAAATCATGAACAAGAATTATGACTCCTTTCCCAATTTATCATAATCCCTATGAATACAATTAAAGGTTAGCTACTCCCTTAATTGGGTTGAGCCCTCAATGATAGATTAACAAAAGTAGAGAATTAGAATCACAATCAAACAAATATATATCACCAATGAATACTACCTAATTCTCGGATTATAGAATTAGTTACACATGATATATAAAGAACACAAACATATATATAAAATAAAAACCATATTTACAAGAGTGTAGAGTTAAGAAAGATACAACTTTGAAGAAATCTATAAGTCTGAATTGAATCCCTTCAACCCTTGCCCAAGCTCTTCTTCGAAGTATTTTCTTTTTCTCTACTTTTATTATCTACCCCTACACTAAACTAACTACTAAACTGAAAATATATGTTATAGGATTATTTGATACAGGATTGATTCATTGTCGGGTCTCCTTTGCTCCCAAGAAAACATCCATATTTATATGCCATAATAGCACACCATCTGCAATAATTAAGCTAGCCGGAAGCAAAACTAAAGAACTGGAAAGTAGTTGTGGGCGGTTCAATTTGTTGAAGTGCGGCGACTGTACTTGCTTTTGATTAATACTTTTATTTGTTTATTCATAAACAAATCAATTCACATGACTTCATGACCTGCTACACCATTTAAACAAACCGGGGCTTATTTTGTCCTTATATGGATGAGCTTCGTAGAAATGCTTTTTAACCTGCATAGCTTGTAATCTTTAATTAATAAATAATTAATTAAATCCAGAAATTATAAAAATAAATATCTAATATTATGAGATATTTATAAATATAATTTTCTAAATAAATTAAATATTTATTAATATAAATAAATCCTTAAATCCTAAGCTGCGGTATATGGAGGGCTTGGAACCGGACTCCTTTCGCTTCACAAATATTATATTAATTCCAACCGGGATTCCTGCGTTAAGAATATATCACTTTCCATATTTTAGTGACAATTCTTATTTCCTCATTGCTCGTCTAAGTTCTCTTGAAGATGTGAAATCAGGCTCCTTTTGCTTCCAAAATTATCCTATAAACATAAAAAATCAACTTAGCATCCAATCCAAATTAAAATGCTACTAACATGCTAATCAAGGACAAAATTATTACAAACTAAGGATAAATGAGAGATAACATGCTATAAAATGTACATAAAATTAGCATGTATCAAATACCCCCCAACTTGACCTTTACTCGTCCTCGAGTAAACCACTATAAAATAACTACTTATTAATACCACTTTCGTAGGTGACACGATTGCATTGAGCACATGCAACAAGCCGTTAAACCCCTAGGTAGCCCTAGTAGGACGAGTTTAGTCTCGTGAGGGCCTATAGTAAATGTACCCACAAAATCCATCTAGCTCATGTAAAAGATCGAATGCCAATACAACACCACACATACAAGTCCTCTCATGCCACATCAACTTAAGAATCAAAGTGAATAATGCAATGCCTTGGTGTCAATGGTACAAGTATTCGCATAGTCTACTCAAAGAAGATGAATAAGTTCTCAAAAGTCTATGTCAAATGTAAGAATAAGTTGGTAACCATGCTAAGCCCACAAGAGTACATTTTTGAGTCAAAACTTGGGATCTCAAATGCAAAATACAAGTAATAACTCACCTTTCACTAACAAAAGAATATTCACTCAAGAACAAGAGTAAGTGTATCACTCAATTCCAACAAAATCATAAGCATGCTTGACATTTGGTATCAATCTAACTTTAACACAACATACATCACTGATGATAATCAAAAGGTCTTTATTCGGGTTGTGCTGGGGCTAGGGACAAGGTATGTCAAATAAAGCCAAATAAGGTGAAGTGTCAAAAGCTAGAATTCATGATACAACGCTCACAACCCCTCATATATCCTCCCCATTCATTTCTGCCCCTGCAATTTCCTTTTTTTTCCGAAGGCATTTACTCTATTTTATTATTTTTTTTAGCCTTCCAATTTATTTTTATTTTTTTAACTCAATATTTTCCCAATGCAATGATCAAAAGATACATCTCACACACCTTATTACCCCCTCAAAAACTCAACTAGCCTTTGACAAAAAGTGATCAAGTTAGTGTTTAAGGCTAATACAAGAAAAAGGTTTAGGCAAATAATGTGGTGTATCACTGAAAAATAAGATTAAGCTCAAAGGGGCAACTAATTGATCATGTATAAATGGTGTGGTAACATGGGAATTATGAGGTTATACCTAACTGCCTTTATCATCTTATCATCAAATAATGTCATGTATTTCAAGAAATACCTCAAACAAGTGCTAGCAATGCAAACAACATGTGGACACTTAAGCAAACGAATATAAGATGTAAAAGATATGCATATAGGCTCAAAAGCTCACTTGGTGGCAAATCATAATCAATCCCAAGTAAATAATCTCTCTAATGCACCTACTTGTACTCAAAGCATGAAAACCAAATTATCTTGCACATATTCATGTCATTTTAATCACTTACAACATTCAATGAGTTCACTTGCTTCAACTTGCTAGTTTATGTGTGTGCACAAGAACAAAGCATATCACTTCTCAATCAAAAGTGTCAATAGCACAAGATTCTTTTAGCATGCATGGATGTATCAAGCTAACTTAGAAAAAGTAATCTTCACAAGGCTAGAATTATTTTTGTGATTTTTAATTTTTAATAAATTTTTTTAACACCAAATAACCCAATAAGTTTTATCTAAATGAACACATTAATACCCCCCAACTTATCACGTTTCTTGTCCACAAGAAACAACACACAATGGACTAATATGCGAGGAAGAAAAGAAAGAACTACCCTGAATCATGGTCGAGGTTGTAGTGTGCAACCAAGAAATGTCATTGAGGCATCCATCTTGAAATGAAGATCCTCCTGCATAGTCCAAACACACAGAAAATATTATTCAAATCAACAAAATTCCTTGGGTTACCTCCCAAATAGCGCTTGTTTATTGTCATTAGCTTGACTTATTTGCACAAAGAATAATACTAGTGAGGAGAAAAAGCAAATAGATGCACATATCTACGAATTAGTAATAAAACCATAATGTGCAAATATACCTCTGATTCATTAAAACTTACGAAAACTTTAATGAATCTCACATGCTCAGGAGACTTGCAAAAGTAGCTAGAAAAGTCGTCAGAATAATCAACATAAATACGACTCATAAACTCCTCCCAAATCGGATCCTTATACTCTAAAGCAAGATTTTCAACTTCATCAATCTTAACTTCCTTCTCTTTTATAATTGGACACTCATCAACTTTAATCTCGTCTACCAATGTATTAAGCTCAAAATTTTCTAGATTTGGTAGAATTTCAATTGCATCCAAATTATTATTAATGCGCATCCGACGATTATCAACTACACAAGTAGACTCATCAGACACAACATTATCATCAATTGCTAAACAAGAAGCATGGCATAGAGGAAAATTGACACAAGGGGGAGTTCGATAACAGCCGTCATGCCACACTGCTCGAACTTCCCAAGTAAAATTATTTAGTTTAGCATTCTCCTCGTACCAAGCTATTGAATCACATGGAATATCATTATCACTAGCAATTTCTAATGGTGGGTCCTCAAAGTGATTAAAAACTCCCATCGAAAGTAAAGAAGGATCAGATTGAATTAAACTCGTATCAACATCATTGCACATATATGGATTAAGATCATCATGATATTGATTTTCTAAGGCAAATGAAAAATCATTGCTAGGGGGTATGGAGCATAAAATGAGTTCTCAGAATAGAACGAATTCACCTGATATGCATTACAATCCTCATAAGTATCGAACTGTGGGTAAGGATTGAAGTCTTGATATCGTTCTTGACTGTTGTAGAAATTCTGAGCGTTGTTCCAACCAAAATTGTACTCCATGTAGTCTCTCTCCTCAAAAGCTTCCTCTAGATTACTCACTTTTTATTATTTATTTATTTATTTATTATGATTATTATTTTATTTTTATTTTTTTACATAGGGTCAGAAAGTCTCGGGACAAATAGACAAAACAAAACAACAAATAAAAGTGAAAAGAACTAAAACTAAATTAATCTAAAAAAAAAATTATAAGTTAGAATTGATATTTATTCTAATTTTTTTTTTGTTAAATTGGATATTATTTACAGAAAAATCAAAAAATCAAAAATCGGAACAGTAAAACTCAGCCACGCAGCAACGTACTAACGAAACTAAACCAGTAGTTGCAAAACAAACTACAGTAATAGAAAAACAGATCGCAGTACTACACAGCAATATTCAAAACAAGAAACAATGGCCAGTCCTTAAAACTCAAAACTAAAATTGAAACTCGACAGCACACTTCTGATAATCAAAAACTCAGTCCACATTATAAGCTCAACAACGACTCGATTCGACTACTGAATACACAACTCCTATTCAACTCGCATAAATCAACAACCGCAAACTCAGCAATTGTACATTCGAACGAATCGGCGGCTGCAAACAGCCACAAGAACTCGACTAGAGACCACAATGACTCAGACCACAATAACTCTCAGTCGCAACCAGTGACTCGTTCTCAGAAAACTGGCAATCAAATGAACGACTCAACAACTTGAACAACTCAAAGAACAAAACTCACGAAGCACAGACCACAGCAACTCATAGATTCGACTCAAACCGAAACTAAACAAAACTAACAAGTGATTTAATAACAGTAATTTGTAGAACCCAGAACAAAACAAAAAGAACTCCAACTCGGTAGACGCGATGGCGAATCACAGCAGCAAACAGTGACAACAATCGCAGAAAACCAGAAAACAAAATTCAACAAACAAAACCAGGAAATTCACTACATCGACTCAATCGCATAAAAACATTCAGACTTGTCAACAGGGAACAGATTCGCAGTAAGACAGGGCTAGCAGGAAATAAACTCCGAGACTCACGCAAAACGCAGAAAACTCGACAGACTAACAAAGCCTTAGTGACGAATTACAAACATAGCGAACTAGGAACTCAGACTTGGTACAAACTACAATTCGCAAGACTCATAATAGAATAGAAGAAGAGTGGCGAGTGGGGTTCGATGGAATTGAAGTTGAAAAACAGAGTGGTGAGTGCGACTGTGCGAGGTGAGTGGACGGTGGGCTGGTGAGAGCAGACGTCGGGTGGAATGGGGAAGGTGTTGAGGCGGATGGTGGCGTGAGGATGAAATTGACAGGGGAGGAGGCTAGGCGATCGGTGAATTGATGTTGTGGTGGACTGGTGTTTTGCAGGAAATTGGAGAGTGAAGGAGGTATAGTTGTGGGTTTATGAGTGTGTGCGAGACAAATGGGTATTCGGATAAAATAGGGGATAAATCAAAACAGGGGAGTTATAGAATAAACACACTGTGACTAAAATAAACACACTGTAATACGAACTGGGTTTCTAATTAAACAAATAAAAACAGAAAATAAATGTTGAAAATTTATAAAACTAATTTTTTTTTACACTGAACAAAACAAAATCTAAATTATAAGAAATAAATAACCTAAACTTAATATTGATGCCTTCCCCGGCAGCGGCGCCAATTTGTTGGTAGTATTTTTGTGAAGTTCGTTAGCAGGGAAGGACTATTAATACAAGTTCAAGTTTTAATTTCTTACAATCTAGAAGTGTGGAGAAATAATTGGGTGTTTTGTTTCTAACTAAATTTAACTAAAATAAGCAATTAAAACTAAGTTTTATCGATAAAGAAAGTAACCCGAGAACTAGGTTTCTTCAATTGGTTCCATAATGTTGATGTGATGCTATATCTATTTCTCGTACTTCGCTAAAAACAATCCTTCTAAATTCTATAATGTTCTCTCCCAAGATACAAAATAGTGTCTATAATTATATCTCAAAAGTCACTCCCATAATCAATCGAAATATAATTTTAGATTATTAAGACCCAAGAATTATAAGTTTCATAGTCCTCTTATTAATCTCCCGATTCAATAATTGCACTATGTCTATCAAATCATGAACAAGAATTATGACTCCTTTCCCAATTTATCATAATCCCTACGAATACAATTAAAGGTTAGCTACTCCCTTAATTGGGTTGAGCCCTCAATGATAGATTAACAAAAGTAGGGAATTAGCATCACAATCAAACAAATATATATCACCAATGAATACTACCTAATTCTCGGATTATAGAATTAGTTACACATGATATATAAAGAACACAAACATATATATAAAATAAAAACCATATTTACAAGAGTGTAGAGTTAAGAAAGATACAACTTTGAAGAAATCTATAAGTCTGAATTGAATCCCTTCAACCCTTGCCCAAGCTCTTCTTCGAAGTATTTTCTTCTTCTCTACTTTTATTATCTACCCCTACACTAAACTAACTACTAAACTGAAAATATATGTTACAGGATTATTTGATACAGGATTGATTCATTGTTGGGTCTCCTTTGCTCCCAAGAAAACATCCATATTTATATGCCATAATAGCACACCATCTGCAATAATTAAGCTAGCCGAAAGCAAAACTAAAGAACTGGAAAGTAGTGGTGGGCGGTTCAATTTGTTGAAGTGCGGCGGCTGTACTTGCTTTTGATTAATTCTTTTATTTGTTTATTCATAAACAAATCAATTCACCTGACTTCATGACCTGCTACACCATTTAAACAAACCGGGGCTTATTTTGTCCTTATATGGATGGGTTTCGTAGAAATGCTTTTTAACCCGCATAGCTTGTAATCTTTAATTAATAAATAATTAATTAAATCCAGAAATTATAAAAATAAATATCTAATATTGTGAGATATTTATAAATATAATTTTCTAAATAAATTAAATATTTATTAATATAAATAAATCCTTAAATCCTAATCTGCGGTATATTGAGGGCTTGGAACCGGACTCCTTTCGCTTCACAAATATTATATTAATTCCAACCAGGATTCCTGCGTTAAGAATATATCACTTTCCATATTTTAGTGACAATTCTTATTTCCTCATTGCTCGTCTGCGGTCTCTTGAAGATGTGAAATCAGGCTCCTTTTGCTTCCAAAATTATCCTATAAACATAAAAAATCAACTTAGCATCCAATCCAAATTAAAATGCTACTAACATGCTAATCAAGGACAAAATTATTACAAACTAAGGATAAATGAGAGATAACATGCTATAAAATGTACATAAAATTAGCATGTATCAATCCTTTGACTTGAGATCATTATATTTCTATACGATAATTAATATACTTTGACTACATTAAAAGTTACCTTTGACCGGGTGATGATAAAAGTGGTCATCGGGTATATCATGAGTCGTATGAGAAATATGAATGATAGATAAAGGATTTAACCTCCTATAATTAGGAGAGATATTATTGGCCTCTTGATTGAGTGAGACTATAAAATGCATGGCCGTGCTCAAATAATGATTTGTTTTTAATAGTCTACTCATGGATCAAGTAAACCCGGATTAAATGTTGAAGAGGATGACTAAATACATGCCTCGAGTTTAATCTATAATATATATGGTTAAAAGGATTATATTACACGGAAACATTAGTCACGAAAGGTTTAAATTGGATCACCAATTATTATTATAACGCCCTAGAAAATATTGTAATTATTATTATTATTATTTAATTATTCGATATTAAATGTGGATTATAGGGTGTAAAAAAAATTTTAGGATAAAATGTATGTGACATCATGTTTACATGCTTATATGATGGTGTATATGTGAAATGTGAGTCCGTATATTTTTTTTAATTGTATTTTTTATGATTTAAATCTATTTAAATCATGCATTATTGATCTTTGAAATTTTTTATAAAATCATCGGAGTATTTAAAAATCCTGAAAACTTTGGTAATATTATCTTTGTATAATTATTTAGTTTCTAAAATTATTGGGTGAATTATTTTGGGTGTTTAAGTATTTTAAAATGGTTTTAAGATTTTTATTGTATTTAAAGGGTCAAAACTTGTAAAATTCATATTTAATTCATTTTTTATCCTAAAAATATTTTAAAAATATGTGGGTGTTCGTAATTTTGTACTCTACATTTTAAAAATGAGAAGTTTAATATTCCACCTATTTTCCATTTAATTTCGATTTTAGAAAGTTTTATAATTGGTTTTAAAAAAATTTCCAACATTGTGTAAATATTAAAATACCCTGGTTTTTCCCCTTTTCTAACCCAAAATCCCTAATTCCCTAATTAGAGAACCCAGCTCTGTTTTTCACTTTGTTTCTCTCGATTCCTCTACAACAATCTCTCCTATCTCTCGTTGAGTCTCTCTGTCAAGCTCTCTCTAGCTGTTCTCTCTTCTATAAATACCTCATTTCACTCTTCTTTATCCCCCCGACCTGCTGTGTATCTTGTGTGTACGAGTGTGTGTGTGTGTGCGATGGTGTGTGTGCGCGTATGTATTCTCTATGCGTGTGTAAGCCTGTATGTATGTATATAGTATGTATGCGCGTGTTTTGCCACTGTGTTGTGGGAGCTGTTGGTGCCAAATTCTGGGGGTTTCCGTGGTAATGAGTTCGATTACAGCGGTGAGTATAGTAGTCGCAGCTGGGTGTGTGTATTTCGAGAGGTGGGTATGTTGTGTGGATTGAAGTGTGGGGTTTGAAGGGTGAGATTAAGGATGAAGGTGTGCAGGTGAGTGTGTGTCTAGGCGGGTTTTGGTGTAATAAGGCTGTGAAGCTGTGAAAGAAAGGTGTGGTAGTGTTTGGACATCGAAGGTGGAGATGGTGAAGTGAATGGAGGTACTGTAGGTGTGTTCGGAGTGCCATATGTGAGTTTTTGGTGCACAGCTGTTCGAAGGGGAAGATGTGGTGAGGAGAACAATGAGGGAAGGTATTAGAGTGTGGGGAGATGGTGAACTGGGTATGTTGTAGTGTCATAAATAAGGGTGTGTGAGACTGTGTGTAAATGCTGAGAGGTATGTGTGTTTTGCTGTTAAAAGTAAGAGAAGGATGGAGGGTGGTCTGCCCTGGGATTGAGTGTCGTATACAGTATGCTTGTGGGTGTATAAGTGCAGTAGGTGTATTGAAATGTCGAGGCTAAAGACCTAGAGAGGCTGAGAAAAATGAAAGGAGATGGAAAATAAATGGAAGGAAAGATACGGATTGTTTATATTGTTCCAGTCTTATATGAAGAAGGTTATGGTTAAAGTGAATTTCCTTTAGCATTATTTGACTTAAAAAATGTGATTTTGATACTAAACTATGTGTTGGATTCAAGTGTATGATTTTAAGTTCCTTTAGGTTAGAATTTTAGTGTAATTACTTTTATTTATGTTTGAGTTTTGGGTATGGGAGATTGAGTGGTGATTGGTAAGTCACCTGAAGATTATACAATTTTGTGATCGGGTTGTAAAAGAAGTATGCTGGAATCTTAGAATTTACGTGCGTGTTTTGATTCGAATGTTGATAGTTAATGTTGAGTATTTAGAAAACTTATGGTATATAATTTTGTAATCTTGATGGATGAAATCAGATGTGAAACTTCTCAAGCTGTAATGATACGCAATGGGAACTTGAACGTGCTGGATTTTTGTTTAATTAGTTGATAGTATATACAAGCATATAACAAACTAGGAACATCTATTCGGTCTTAGTAATTATTAGTTGTGTGCGTATGGGCTAAGTACTTGGGTGGTTTATCGGGTTTCATTATACTATTTTGAGTAATTGGTCTATATGTGCTATACGCGCTATAAGTATAAAATGAAATAGGTAAAGTTAGGCTAAATTAGAGAGACAGTACAATTTTGATTGGTTATATACTGAAATAGTACTTTACCTTCATATAGGTACGAGTAGGAGGCCCGGCTAGGTGCCAGTGTACGAAAGGATGGAATTTTGGAAAAGGAGGTATTCATCGAAGCTGACGAGTATAATAGCAGAGCGACTGAATAATGATAGGGGAAAAACGAATGTATAGTCGAGCAGAGGGCAACGTATAAAGAAGTAGAGACTGATGTAAAGTGGTTAATGAATCGATGTGATGGAATTGGATCAAACTTCATGTATTGAGGCAAGTATACTAACCCTCACTTATCGTTCAAGTGATGTGAAACTGCTTCTGTTATTTATACGATGCTTCTGTCAAATCATTTTGCTTGTGTCTATACCCTTTCCTTTGTTTCAAGTGACATTTCCTTTAACTAGCATCCAAATAATTATTCTCAAATTATTTTTCAGTTGTCGATTCTCTCCACCTACTGTTCAGTGTTGATTCGTTTAAACTTTATTTTATATAAATATTCCTCATCTTTATTTATTATTATTCCTCAAAAACGTTTTCTTCAAATTGATGTCAACTAATTCGAGATTTAGATTGTTGTTGAGGCATGTGTTGCTCAGTGACAGTTTAAATCGAGAATGAATTGAGATCTTCTTATTTATTCAAACTCATTATTGTTAGGCCGGTTTTGGCAGCTGAAGCCTATGAGTGCTTAGCTGACAAGAGTGAGACCTTGAGTAATTGAGAATATCTTAAATCTTCGTTTTAAACTATTCAAATCTTTTATGTTAGTTCAAACTTTGCAACGGACTTTTATTAATTGGTAACCTTTGAAATGAGTGGTTATAGCTTGCGCAGTTACTCAAATTTACTGTTGAACTTCAGATTCCTTTATTCCATGATTTCCTTATAAATTGTTGTTCAATTCTAGAACCTGAATAATTGCTCTGTTCCTTAATCGATTAATGTTCCTTGTTGATATATGATTCTGTTTTGTTGATCTATACCCTGCTTAGTTAAATCTTATTGCTTTGTTGTCTATGATTCATTATATCAATTGCTTCCCTGACTCTTAATCTTTTATTGTTACTCATTAAAATGGCTTAATTAATTAAAGATGTTTTAAAAAAATTCCTTATACTGGGCTGATCTGTTATCAGTGAGTATAGAGGACTTAAACGTGAAATGTTTTAAAGGTTTTAAAGATTTCACTGTGGGGGATTCCATCAAAATGTTTTCTACGGATTCCTTCAGATTGGAGGCGTAAGAGGCCTTGTGACGCCGGTCTAGCATTTTTTTAGCGTAAGAGGCTGGGGGGAGTGCCCAGTCCAACAACGTAAGAGGCTGAGGGAGTGCCCAGTCCAACAACGTAAGAGGTTGGGGGAGTGCCCAATCTAGCATTAAAGGCTAATGTGTTGCCTAATTGGGAACCCAATTTATGTCCAGACGGACCGCGTGTCTGGGCTGGGGACTTTACGTGGCTGATCACCCGTATTGTCCGTAGTCGTGAAATAACTCCAATCAGCTTAAAATGTTTTTAAAAGGTTTTGTGAAAAGAAAATTTCAAAGATGAAAGGGTTTTAAAGAAAAGAATATTTTAGTGAAAAGTGATGAAAGAAAGGAAATTTTTTGATAAGATATATATATTTCAAGGAAAATGGTCATTAGCTTCGGAATTATGGATATTAGAGTTAGTTGTTTCTATCTTGATTAAAAAATTGAAACTCAGTAAAACAATGAGATTAAGGATGGATAGAACTTTCCCAGTTATCCTCTTCGCGAGTAACATTGTACGTTGAAAGTGGAGTAAGAGTGATTGGGGGATTTCTTGATATTCTTTTTCTTAAAGTTTTATCTGCGGCCGTGATGGTTTGTAGTAAATGGAAAGTTGAATCTTGTGATGGAAATTGAATTACTTCCTTGAGTAAATTTATCATTGATATTGTTCATCAATGAATTATCGAGATATTATCATTTCACTATATTATTAACTTGATGAGCGTTCTTTGGCTCACTCTTGTTTTGTTTTAACTAACCCTTTGCAGTTAGGTTTAAGGATGATCTACTCCATTTATCCCCGTGAATGAGAGCGATGAGGCATTCTATACATGATAGATTTCAGAGCTAGAGCGGGTAAGCACAGATTGAGATTGAGCTATAGATTAGATGATATAGTAAATTGTATTCAGAGCAGTGATAGAAGTTGGAAATAATTTGTATTAATTAGATTCTTGTTTCATACCATAACCTGGAATTGATCCTCGGTGAGGAATCATTGGTGTAATAAGTTTTGATTGTAATTGTTAAATTGGAATTTGGTTTGGGTTGAATTACAGGTGGATAGTCCGATTTACGAATATTTCATGCCGAAATTTTCTAAAATTCCCCTATATCAAACACTAGTACAAAAACTGTCATATGTGTCTGTTAAAAAGGTCATTTGCGTCTGTTTTCAGCAGACGCGTATGGAGGAGTCACAAAAAGTATAAAGTATTTGCGTCTGTTTTGCAAAAGACGTATATAGGTATTTGCGCCTGTTGAGAACAGACGTATAAAGTTAGAGAACTGACGCATAAAGTATTACTTTATGTGGCTGCTTAGGATTAACAGACGCATAAGGTTATTTGCGTCTGTCTAGAACAGACGCATATTGATTTAGAACAGACGTATAAACACAATTTTTGCATTTGCTATGAATGACCAAACGTATATAATATATTTTATCCGTCTGTTTTTAGAGAACAAACACATATTGTATTGTTTTTTAAATTTAGCATTAATTTTTTCCAGCCACCTGTTATACATCTTAAACACTAAAGGCTAGAGCTCATGCATAAAGTAAAAATGAAAATTGACAATAAAATGCTTCATAATAATTTTAACATCCAAAAATTCGTAATAATAATTATTATCATTGAAAGTTAAAATCAAGTCACATCATATATTACAATTTCTGAAGTAGTGAAATAGAACAACACTAGTCTAGGTAGTATCCAAAATCCAATTCGGATCAGCAACAAACCGAAAGACATCAAGATCAATAATGTAGTGGTTAGCCATGCGAATCACTAGGTTTGAGCCATGATTGAGGAATATGATACCTGCAAACACATTAACATACTCATAATTAGTCTTTCAAACTAACATAAGTAACTCAAAGACATCCATTACTACTTTATAATTAAACTTAAAATAATCTATCAGTCCCTTGCATGTAACTATAAATTATAATAATAAATACAAGTGATACACTAGCACTTGAATACTGGTATATCAATTACCGCTCATGCTATATTTTCGTTAACTGCTAATGTGCTAAATGCTGTACCTTTAGCTTGGCCAAAAATGGTATAGTATGCGGTAGGAAACATACCATGGTAGTTGGCTGCATAGTAGAACCCTCAGCTCTATGGAAATGATCCAATAAAGGAGACGACAGTCCATAGTGGAATATTTCATGATTCTTTGACAGCCAAGTACGTACCCCTCACCATATGAGTGGTCCAATCAGACATTAGGCTTCCATATTCAGAATCATCAACACCAGGAAGATCTAAACCTGCATAAAGATTGAAAAAAGGTATGAGAAAGAACAAGCATGCATGCGAATTCTATTAGAGGTTATACAAGCATGCACCTTTGTTACAAGAAGAACCAAACATATTGAAGCAGAAAAAGCAATCATTTATGGTAAAAAAAAAAAAAACTAAATGATGCATACCCCTTGGAACCTCTTGAGTAGTAGATAAATTATAAGCAACTAATAGAGCCTAAACTTGCATACCCCTTGGAACCTCTGCTTTTAATCCACTCTGGAATATTTCCAGTGAAAGAGTTGTTTGTGAGATACCTAAGTAGCAGATATCAGAACTTAAAGGTATGAACATTAACATGTACTCCGTATACGCGGCAAATAACATGCTGAAATAATGCTTGAAGGATATAAAGCTATGCATTGGATTGTGTACACCTCAAAATAGCTAGTTATGTTCCTATCACATTTATATTTTGCAAGCTAATGATTGCCATTTCATGTTATTACTCATAATATCTAACCCTATAGGTTGTTCAAATTAAAATTGAATGCACTATTACTATTTGCTAATTAACATTTAATGATCACAATGCATGTAATGCCCTTTATACTAAAATAAGATTGCTTATAGTATCTGGAGAGATGCCAGGCTACTAAAGTCAATTTGTATATCTCCTTCCAACTTGTTTAAGCTTAGGTCTCTGCAACAAAAAAAGACATGATACTTAGTATATGTGACTTCTATAAAGAAATAAGGGGAAAACTGAGTGAAAGTAGTATTACAATCTCTGCAAATCCGTCAATTGTGAAAGATATTTAGGAAGTTTTCCAGATATATTACAGCTCCTCAACACTCTGTTCCACATTTAATAGTAGTAATAATTTTTATGAAGCATATACATTCATATATATACTAGTATACTACACATACGTAACACATACAGTAATATAACTCACAAATTCTTCAATATTGTCATCCTTTCAAGCTGAGGAAATTCCGATGCCCCTCCATTCAAATTGCTAATTAATCTACAAAGAAGAAAAATTTTGCATCATGATTTATCTAAAAGTCAATCAACCTATGATACTAGAAAAAAATATGAAATTCATTTTTACTTTGTTTGAATGTCGGTGTGATATTAGATTGAACGAACTTGGACTTGTATGTGAGTGTGGTAATTTTTACTACTTGTTTCATGCTCTGCATGTGGTTGAAATTTTTTTGTGTTTGGATTTATATAAATTTTGGAAAAATGCATCAACTTTAACCAATGTAATGTCTATACAAAACATTTTACCCCAGAAAGACATTTAAACAAACTAGACACCAGTGTTTTACTAAAGAAATAGAGTTGAGTTTATTTTACTTCACAGGTTTGCAAAACTCAGTCAGAAATCCAGAGGTCAGAAAATACAGGTTGTGACTCTGGGACTTTACTGTAAACAGCAGATCGAATAAAAGAACAAATATGAAATAGTAGCAACACCAAAGGCCAGAAGATGTCAATTAAAAACAAATCAACAAAGATGAAAAAACAAGCTAATACGATTATCATTTAATATATATTTGTCACAGAGGAAGAAATTCAAAACAAGACCAGCATTATGGATGCATAAACTTATCCACTATAGTGTGAAGTTGTAAATAAAAGGCAACAATTGCAGACAAGAACAGACATGTATAGTAGATGCTTCAGCTTACATGGAATTTGACGCCCCCAGAGAGGAACCAGGCCCTTTTACAAACTGCACATATTAAACAAAGCTTAGTAACCAGATCAACCCAAAAAAAAGGTAAAAAGACATACTAGCTTAGATCAATTTGAAGAAAACATATTTATAAATTAGATCTTTACCCTAGAGCGCCTTCAGACTTGACAAACATGGGAAGCCCATCACCCAAACCTCTAGTAAAACATGGCTGTGTCTAAACACGGACCTTCACTGCCTCAAAGGGGCATAGAGCAATATCAGCAATGACTTCAGCAGAAGCAGAACCAGCAAGGTAGATAAGAGTTTTGTATTTGGCTGCATACTCGGGCCCTGCATTAAGAATTCATAGAAACCAAATTTGCAGGCACCCTGAGCACTGTATCCAAGAAGCGTTGAAGAAATCCCAAACAAAAGGGTCGGAACTTGCTGACTAGTATCTAAAAATAAGCAAGGAACTCCCTGTTCCTCTAGTAGCACTTTACAGGGTCAATCTAAACAGAACAATAGCAATAGAAAAAAATCTGTCATCACAAGGAAAAATGTTGGCAACACCTTGAGTAAATACAAAACCGCAAAATATAAGCCCCTTGCATAATTCAAAAAAAGATAAATATTCTACTAATAATACTTGTCACTTCAAACAAATCAATAAGAACAAAATCTAAGCAATGTACATAAATTTCAACCAGCATCAATTATCAAAACACGTTACATCAGATGTTTCAAATCGAAACACATTTTAGCCACATAGTAAGGACAAAAGCAGGCTCCTCGGCTTCCAAGCGATGAAGTTTCTAAAGCGTCACAGTGTTACCGCTTGGCAACCTGGCTTCATACACTCTACCATAGCCGCCGATGCTAATGCAGTATTTGATGTCAAACTTGTTTGGATGTATTTGATTATTGTAAACCACAATGATAAATTAATACTTGAGATTGAATTGCTGGTGGCTGCTTGAATTAGGGTTGGGAGATTAAATGCTTCAATTAGGGCTTGGAGACTGAAGATGCAATTAGGATTGAATCACCCCAACTTTGGAGAAGAGAATCGCCGGTTTGTAATTGAAGAGGTCTGTACTTTGTAATTAGGTCGATATAAGGATATACACATACCGTAATTGTAAGGAGATATATACATACCTTAATTGGTCCACTCATATTTTATTATATTTGTTTTATAATTTTTTTATTTATACATCTTTATACGTCTGGTTTAAAAGGTAAGACATATATAGTTGAACTATATACGTCTGTTGTAATATAACAGACGCAATTGATTTTTTAACAGACGTATAAAACTACTTTATACGTCTGTTGTAAAATAACAGACGCAATTGATTTTCCAACAGACGTATAAAACTACTTTATACATCTGTTCAAATACAACAGACGTATAAACGTGTCTCTTTCTGATATATACGTCTGTGTAGTGCTGAACAGACGCATAAAACTACTTTATGCGTCTGTTTCTTCTATAACAGACGCAAATGGAGAGACGCATGTGGCAGTTTTTGTACTAGTGAAAGTATATTTTCAGTATTGGGGAATTGGGGTGTTACAGGTTGGTATCAGAGCAACAGGTTATGGTCACTGAAACAAGTTAGGATGATTCGATGCACGTATTTAGGTTAGACATTAGAAAAAACGATTTAGGATAAGGTTCGCCTTAGGTTATTATGACGAGTGTTGCGACGTTAATTTGCATCCCGACATATCGCGCGAGCAGGAGTTCGATTCATTCGAAGGTATGACTTTGGATGAGGTAGTAGATTCGGCGCCGCCTACTTTAAATAGATGACCGGAGTTACCAACTTGGAGGATGCTACGTGTAGACCTTCGTGTATTTTCTAGAATTTCTTTTGCGACTTTAGTGACCCCGTGAACGACATAGAAAGTGCGAAAGGACGGTAAACAAGATGCGAAATGTGATTTACGGCGTGTGATGGAGTAAGGACTTGGTTATTCATTACTAGCCGTTGATTTCATTTAATTTATTGATTAAGGAGATTTAACCTTTCTTTCTGTTTCTTCTTATCTTGATAATACCCCATCACCTTTGATAATCAACTATATTTCAATTGAAGACGAATTTTTCAAATTCATTTAAACACATTTGTATTTTTCAAAGATACCTCTATTTTTCAGGGGATCACTTGATCAACATGATGCATATAAATTATTGAGAACCTTGAATTCTTTCTAAATTTTCCGAATAATTGTTATTCCTTATTCAACATTGTATATCTATAATCTTTTTGAAACTTTTAAATTATTTTTGTTTCTCTTTGAATCCTTAAACTTATTTATTCTGACTGGGATGAACAACCCTGTTGGGATTTATGGGTGATGGAATAGACAACTTAACTAGTTTTATTGGTATACTTAGTTTTTACTAAGTACAACATACTGTCATAGCCTGAAATGTATTCTTGTAATTTAAATAAATACTGTTATGTAATAAGTGTAATTCTTGGAAGAAGTTCGATTTTGTTCAAGCCTCAAGAAATACATAAGTTCGACAGAAGGAATAAAAGTTACTGTCAAGCCCTGACAGTAAGGTTACAAGGAAACATCATGTTGCCTAGGTCGACAGCAAGTTTCAACTTGACAGCAACATTGGCGGAGATTCTAATGACAGCAACTTTGATGTACAGTTTGCGACAGTAAGTTTGGAATTCCTGACAGCAATCTCTGCGGGAAATACATGCTGTCAATCAAAGCACAATTCTTGACAGCAATCTCTGCGAGAATTTATACTGTCAACCAAAGCAAAATTCTTGACAGTAATATATGCGGGAAATTCATACTGTCAACCAAAGCATAATCAATTGACAGCAAACTTTGTGGCAAACATACTGTCATATAGAATCAGCTTGATTTAGGAATTTTCTAAGTCAAATTAAGCGACAGAGTACATGTTCAAAAGAAGCAGGCGTGTTGTAATATTCAACCTTTACAGCAAGCTTGGAAAGTCTATAACTGAAGCTCGAGAGATCACATGGAACAACCTGTAAAGTCTAGAGCAGATAAAATTGAATACGGCTAGATCTGGGTGGCTCAAATGTGGAAAGTATCTTAAAGTTACTTTGTGATGATCACATGGGAATGAATCATGGAATGAGCTGCAAAAGGAATATAACAGCAACTCAACAACCCATGTTGATGGTGGTGGTACAGTAGATTATCATACTATAAATAGAACACTCTATTTATACAATAATGAGAACTCAACAACTGTAATCTCTTGAGTATTTGTAGCTTGAGAATTATTTTGTTCTCAAGGTTGTAGCAAAACTTTGCAAAATAAATAAAATATTTAATTTGTGAAATCCTCGTATTTGATTTTACTTGTGTTTGCATTTCTTCTACTAGTAAATTACAAATTCTATTTAAGTTGTTGAAATAGTTTTTGAAATTTATTAGTATTGCATTCAACCCCCCTTCTGCAATACTTTCCTGGACCAACAACTGGTATCAGAGCGATCAGATTAATACACATATCTGAGATCCAAATGGCAAGTATTCAAAGGTCAAGTAATATCAAGATTCCAGCTTTTGATAAAGAAAACTACAACATATGGAAAAAGAAGATTATGTTATTTATCAAAGCTCAGAATCCACTATTCCTAGGTATTCTGGAAAATGGCCCCTTCATTCCTCAAAAGGAAATTCCATCTGCTACAGTCAATGATGTAGTAATCCCAGCTCATTGGGTTGCTAAGAAGCCTTCTGAGTATAATGACTCAGAAAAAGAAAAGGTAGCACTGGATGATCATCTGCAACTCATTCTACTAGATGCACTTACCCTGGACAAAGCTATGAGTGGAAATATAATAGCATGCAACTCTGCCAGGGATATGTGGAAAAAGATAGAACTGTTATGTGAAGGAAGTGAAGAGGTCAGAGAAAATCAAAAACAAATACTGGTGTCACAATATGAAGCGTTTATGGGCAATCATGGAGAAGAGCTAACTCACATGTTTGAAAGATTTAGCAAACTGATAGCTGAGCTCCAGATTCATGGAAAGTTTTATGAAAAGAAGGAAGTCAATATCAAGTTTCTGCTATCTCCAGATTCACATGTTTAAACTCTGTCTCTCTTGAAACATTGTATGGAGTTCTAAAATCTTATGAACTTGAATATTATCAAAAGAAAGCTATACAAAGTGGATCCAAAGGATTGATGGCAAACATGGCTGGTGCTCTAGTTGCTCAAGGACCATCATATTTTCAAGCAAGTGAGCAAATTCAAAATGATCAACAACCTCAATTTTCATCTGTGAAAATTGAAGAGGTGGTTGAAGATGAAGAAAAGGTTGTCCTTCAACTAGAAGATGTTGAAGATGAAGAATTCTTCACTCTAGAAGAAATGGAGAAAATGGATAATCCAACCATGGATTTTATGGCAAGAAAATTCAAAAATATAAGGTTCAGGAGGAACAAGCCATATAAGCCTCAAGGTCAATTTCCAAAATATAACCAAGGAAGCTCATCAAAACCTGCTACTGGCACCAAGGGAGGATACAAAACAGGAATGGTAGATAGGTCAAAGTTTAGATGCTACAATTGCAATGAACTTGGTCACTTTGCTACTGAATGCAAAAGACCAAAACAAATACAAAGAATGGAGAGAGGAACTGGGAGTCAATTTAAGAAAGGACAAGGAAAAGCCTATGTGGCTGAAGGAAAATGCTGGGATGAATCTGATAATGAAGAAGAAGAGGAATTTGTGAATTTAGCCTTGATGGCTAGAGAGGATGAAGAAGCATCAACCTCGTCAAGTCAGGTACCATCTCTAGTATTACTAGATATGTCTTTAAATGACTATAAGCAAACCATTGAGGAAATGAGTACTGAAATGTTTAATATTCATACTAGTTTATCTGCTGCAAATGAAGAAATTGCTAGATTAACTAAAGAAAATGAAGTACTCAGATCCAACAATGATGTGTTGTTGCTTAAGACCAGTTCTATTGATTCTTTAGCTCAGGAAAATGAAAGACTAAAAAATGATTTAATCTGTGCTAAAGAGATAGAGGATTATCTAAGAAAAGAAATTTCTGAGAATGAATTTAAGCTAAAGGCATTTAGAAATTCCTCTAAAATAGTTCAAGAGTATCATGAGAAACATACTGAAAGTAAGAAGATAGGCATAGGCTATGATTATAGCTAGGAGACCTGGTAAAGAGGCTGTTATACAGAACAATGATGATAATAATACTGTAAGACCTCACATCCTCAAAAATGTGAGCAATCCAATCTTCAAAAGTACAGAGTTTGAGGTTAATGAAAATTCCCTAATTATTAATCAAGAACTCTGTGATGAAGATGAGAGGATTGACAGTGAATCTAAGAAAGAAAAAGATTCTGTCAAAATGTCTATGACAGAAACAGTATTAAACAGTCCAACCAAGTGTTCAAAAGATACTGTCAAGAAGTCATCCAAGACAGTAACTTTCAAACCCACTGTCAAGACAGCAAGTACAAAAGATGCTGTCAAAAATAGCTCGACAGCATCTTCTGAACAGATTGTCAAGACAGTTGTCTCAAAATCCAAAAACAGAAATGGGAAGCTAGGCATTGATAAAAAGAATAATTATGCATATGTTAAGCAGGCACCAAGGAAACTTTGCAATAATTGTGGCTCCTCACATCATCTAACTCATGTTTGTAAGAAATCAACTAGTAGCATATCTAATGCAACAGAGTTGAAAGGGAACTTACACAGAACCCCCATTATGCAAAGAAAATTGGTAGTTTGTAATAACATTGACTGTATGCCATGCAAAATTACTGCCATGAGTACATGTTTTAATTTGCAAATTTCATCTAATGAATTATGTTCTTATATGCAAACTGCAAAGACTTTTGAATCCACTAAAGAAAGTGAGAAGTCTGCTCTCACTAAGAAAAAGTCTAAGTCAAAAACTAAGTGGATAATAAAAGAAGTCAAGGAACCATCTTCTGATAATATTGTTTCAAATATTGATAAAGTTTCTGATGATACTGAGTATGCAGGACCCAACAAGACTTGGGTACCAAATGCAAATTAAACTCTTTCTGTCTTGCAGGGAAAGAAAGGTAAACAGGTCATGTGGATAATCGACAGTGGATGTTCCAAACACATGACTGGTGATATATCCCTGCTATCACAATATGTTGAGAAGGCTGGCCCAACAATAACCTTTGGAGACAACAGCAAAGGTTACACTGTGGGATATGGCTGTTTAAAAGCTGGAAATGTTGTCATTAAAGAAATCTCTCTTGTGGAAGGTTTGAAACATAATCTGCTCAGTGTTAGTCAATTCACTGACAAAGGATTCAAAGTAAACTTTGGCATGATGGAATGCACAATCCACCACAAGAAGGATAGAAACCTATCTCTGAAAGGAGTAAGGAAAGGAAGCCTATTTGTTGCAGACTTAAACTCAACAAATGAGGAAAGAATATTTTGCTTCTACAGCAAAGCAAGTGTTGGAGACAGCATGCTTTGGCACAAGAAACTTTCCCATCTCAACTTCAAAACAATGAACATGCTAATGAAGAAGGAATTGGTGAGAGGACTACCTCAACAGGAATTCTGTCAAGAAGGACTGTGTGAAGATTGTCAAATGGGAAAACTGAGGAAAGCAATGCATAAATCAAAGCAAGTCAACACTTACACTGAAGCACTCAAGTTGATACACATGGATCTTTTTGGACCAGTGAATGTTCAATCACTATCCAGAAAAAGATATGCACTGGTCATGATAGATGACTATTCTAGGTACACTTGGGTGAAATTTTTAGAATCAAAGGATGAAGCTGCTCAAGAAATCATTGATCACATAAGGGTACTTGACAGGACCCCTGAAGCAAAAGTTCAATTTCTAAGAAGTGACAATGGAACTGAATTCAGAAATGCTACACTTGGAAACTTCTGCAAAGATCAAGGAATTGTTCAACAATTCTCTGCTGCAAGAACTCCACAGCAAAATGGAGTTGTAGAAAGGAAAAATAGGACTCTTATTGAAGCTGCAAGGACTATGTTGAGTAATGCTAAATTACCAACATATTTCTGGGCAGAAGCCATCAACACTGCTTGTTACACACAGAACAGGACACTAATCAACAAGGCTCATGACAATACTCCTTACTATCTTTTGACAGGAAAGAAACCTATTGTCAAGTACTTTCATATTTTTGGAAGCAAGTGCTTTTTGATGAAAGACAACCATGAAAGAAAAGGCAAGTTTGATACTAAAGCATATGAAGGCATTTTCATGGGATATGGGATAGAAAGGACTGCCTATAGAGTCTATATCATGGAGCACAAAACAATTGAAGAAAGTGTCAATGTCACGTTTGATGAAACCAAGTTTCCAGGGCTACATGAGGATGGTCAAATGCAACCCTTCAGATTTGAGAATCAAGGATACTTGGAAAAAGAAGAATATGTTGATGAAGAACCAAGTCTCATTCAATCAATGGGATATGAGAAAGAATCTGTCAATACTCATAATCTAAATCAAACATCAGCTCAATCACAGACAATTTCAGGCATCAATCAACAAGAATGTGAGACTGGAGAATTTGAGCTAAATGAGCAGAACAATGAAAATGGTGGAGAATCAAATCCTCATATTGATGAAAGACAATCTCATCAAACAAGTAGCTTGCCTCAATCAACAAAGTGGAACAGAGATCATACCAGTAATCTAATTATTGGAGATCCCACTACTGGTGTAAGGATAAGGAGGAATATCTCTGCTGAAAGCATGTTTTCATGTTTCTTATCTCAAATGAAACCAAAAATAGTTGAAGAAGCATTGTTGGATTCTGATTGGGTGATGGCCATGCAGGAGGAGCTCAATCAATTTGAAAGAAACAATGTTTGGAAACTAGTTCCAAGCCCAAAAGGAAAATCAGTCATTGAGACAAAATGGGTTTTCAGAAACAAGATAGATGAGAGTGGAAATGTGACAAGAAATAAGGCAAGGCTAGTGGCCAAAGGTTACTGTCAACAGGAAGGGATAGATTATGATGAAACATTTGCTCCTGTTGCCAGACTTGAAGCCATAAGAATTTTCTTAGCCTTTGCTGCACACTGCAAATTCAAGGTATTTCAAATGGATGTTAAAAGTGCCTTTCTAAATGGAGAATTAGAAGAAGAAGTGTATGTTGAACAGCCTCCTAGATTTGAAAATGACAAACTGCATAATTTTGTCTACAAGCTGTTCAAGGCTCTCTATGGCTTAAAGCAAGCACCAAGAGCCTGGTATGACACATTATCCACTTTTCTCCTGGAAAATCAATTTATAAGAGGTATGGTGGATAAAACTTTATTCTATAAATACCATGGCAAAGACATCATTCTTGTGCAGATATATGTTGATGACATAATCTTTGGCTCAACAAACGAAAAATTGTGTGAAAAGTTCTCATCTCTAATGAGAAACAAGTATGAAATGAGCATGATGGGAGAATTAGCATTCTTTCTTGGTCTTCAAATCTATCAGAAGAAGGAAGGAATCTTCATCTGTCAATCTAAGTATGTCAAAGAACTTCTCAAGAAGTTTAACTTAGAAGATTCATCACCTGCCAAGACACCTATCTCAACAGCCACCAAATTAGAGTTAGATCCTAAAGGCAAGAAAGTGGATTCTAGTACCTACAGAGGCATGGTTGGATCATTGCTTTACTTAACAGCAAGCAGGCCAGACATAATGTTTGCTACATGTCTCTGTGCAAGGTTTCAGGCTGATCCAAAAGAATCACACTTAGTTGCAATTAAAAGAATCTTTAGATATCTCAAAGGCACCCCAAATCTAGGTCTTTGGTACCCTAAGGAAACTGGATTTGATCTAATTGGATATTCTGATTCAGACTATGCTGGCTGCAAAATTGACAGAAAAAGTACTACAGGAAGCTGTCAATTTCTTGGGGGGAGATTGGTGTCATGGTTCAGTAAGAAGCAACACTCAGTTTCTACATCAACTGCAGAAGCTGAATATATTGCAGCTGGAAGTTGCTGTGCACAAATTCTTTGGATGAAGAATCAATTAATGGATTATGGACTAGAGTTGTCAAATATTCCTATCTACTGTGACAACACTAGTGCCATAGCCATATCAGACAATCCAGTTCAACACTCCAGAACAAAGCACATTGATATAAGGCATCATTTCATCAGGGAGCATGTTGAAAAGGGAGATGTAAAATTGGTTTATGTTCCAACAGACAAGCAACTTGCAGACATATTCACCAAGCCATTGGATGAAGCAACATTTATCAGGTTGGTGAGTGAATTAGGAATGCTAAATCAGGTATGATCATCTAACTGGTTTATCAATTCTCAATCGCAGCTCATGACAGAAACTTTCAAGGTACTGTAACTAGAAGGTACTGTCATGAGAAGTTAAGGTTCTATGTGCTACTTGGTCAGACAACATGTTTGCTATGACTATGCTAAAAGGATTTTTAGATATCATGTTTGCTATGACTATGCTAAAAGGATTTTTAGATATCATGTTTGCTATGACTATGCTAAAAGGATTTTTAGATATCATGTTTGCTATGACTATGCTAAAAGGATTTTTAGATATCATGTTTGCTATGACTATGCTAAAAGGATTTTTAGATATCATGCTTGCTATGACTATGCTAAAATAGTTTTACATGTCTGACTTAATACGATTTTAAGAAAACATGTGTCCTTAACTTAAGTTATGTGTGAACAGTGACAGCATGATCTTATGATAAGTTTATTGTCAGATAAAACTTACTGTCACTCATGAAGCTGATTGACAGAAATGTTGTTAGCGCACAAGTTGCTGTCAATGAAAGTTGCTATCACAAGAAATTGCTGTCAGAATTGGTAGACCCAAATTACACTGTTTTCAACATACATTCAGAATTGAGAATGAAGCTGAATTAGACCCAAATTCAGTTAACCCACATTCTACACCATACATTCCACCTAGGGAATCTAGACTACCAAAAGCCCTTAAAATTGCCAAACAGGAATCCAAGAAAAGATCCCTAGAGAGTGAAACTGGTGATAATGTGGTGAGTCAAGAGGGAGTTACTGCACCTAGTGCAGCAAATAAGGAAGGTAGCGGAATAGAACCCACAGTAGCCCCTTATGAGCCTAAGAAGAAGAGAGCTAGAATGGCCAAGGTTACTGTCAGCCACCCTACAGTTTCCCAAAAGACTGTAGAGGATGATAGGGAAATAAACTCACCCCTAGGTGTCTCTTCTCAACAAGGGACATCTATTGAAATTGGCCTGTCTCCCAAGGCACCTTGTAAAGAGTCTGCACAAACTCAAGAACTCACTCTTGAGCAACCTGTATTTGAAGATACACACATTGAGATAGAGCACAGTGAGGAATTCATTAATACTATTGATGTTCCACAATCTTTTTCTGTGGAACAGCCAATTAATCAATCTGAAATTCAATCTTCTTCTTTCATTCCTACATCTGTTGTTTCTTCTAAACAACCTAGAGAGGGGGACAGTACCAACCCCTCAGGTTTTGATCATCCATCTCAAATCTTTGATGAGCCCCCATCTAGTGGTCCACAAGAACCCATTTCTCAAAGTGAAATGGATACCACCCCATCAAACACTGGATTAGATCAAGATGCAAATTTGCCAGAAATTGAAACAGCCAGCATCTTGATCGATTCCCTCAAAGCATCTTACCCTAGGGAAGTTGCTGTCACAGCCAAAGATGCTGTCAATGACAAAACAGAAGGTGCTGTCAAACAATCAAGTGACAGTACCATTCTGACAAAAGATACTGTCAAAGGTATTTCTAAAGATGCTGTCATTACTGTTCAACCACAACTACAAGAAGGATTAGTTGAAGATATCTCTGATGATGACTTGCCTCTTTCCAAGGCCTTCAAGGTAAAATCTACTCTTTTGCATGTTAGTACTGCTCATACTACTGCATCTAGGATGAGTGAGGGAGTGAAAAATCAAAGAGAGATAAAAGAACAGAGAAGTGAGGATAAAAATGAGAGGCAGCCAAATGTGCTGGCAAAAGGAGAGGGACTTGAGCATGTCCAGAGTGAACTTGAGGGAGCCAGTAAACAAAAGGCATTAGGCCTTGAGGGAGTTTTTATGAGAGATGATGAGATCATCTATAAAAACACTGAGAGTGTGAGAACCCCAACAGCCTCCATGCCCCAGACTTATCCCTTACCTCCTAAAAGGCTTAGGTCTGGTGGTCCTTCTGCATCCACAAATGACAGGCTCCAAGCACTTGAAAATCGATGTGCTACAATGGAAAGCAAGCTGGACAATCTGTCATCTACTGTGAAGACTGGTTTTGCTGAAATTCAAGCCACACTACTGTCACTCTCTTCATTGATTCATGCTGCAAACTTCACTAAGGGGGAGAAAGTAATAGATCAGAAAGAGGCTGAGCAACCAGGAAGAAAGGTGGAGTTACAAGGGGAAGCTAAAAGACAGGGGGAGCAAAGGAGTAAGGGGGAGCAAGAGCAAAGATAGATAAAAACTGCAATAGCCTCTGGAACTGAGGAGCTTTTTGAAGCTGAAGTAGATGGGGAACAAATGTTAGTATCTAAGGAGGTATTAAGACAGATACAAGGAAATCAAGCATCCTCAATCAAAATCAATGAACCAGTTCCTGAGAAGAAAGAATCCACATTGGAGAGGCTATGGAGAGAAAAAGAGGAATCAAATAGGATGGGTAAAGGCAAAAGCAAGTTGCCTGAATATGTGTTTCCTTCAGAGTTTATCACTTGGACTGATGGAAGTACATATTCCCAAGAAGAAGCTGACTTAATAACAGTAAGTCATATGGAGAGCACCTTGAATAATAAGGATGAGGAATTCAACAATCTGGTGAATGAAGCAATCACAGTGACTAAAGGAAAACCTGCTAAGTTGGCAGAAGCTTTGAAAGAAAAGATTGTAAATCTTTCTGTGAAGATTAGCTCAGAGAAGAGGTGGGCAGTTGAAGTGTACCTGAAGAGTGGACATACAATATTCATAACAACTCAACTGTTGGAAACTTTCTCTGCCAGAGTGCAATACATCCTTGGGATTCTAGTGAAGAAAAACTCTACCATCTTTGATGAAAGTCTCTATATGCAACTGGGCACAATGGTCAACAACAAACTTCCAGAAGTAAGTCTCCAGCCATATGGTGTAAGCTTCAAACAGACAACAGTCAAAGGAACTAAAGGTCTTGGATTCTTAACTCTTGAAGGCAAAACATCTCTAAAAAGCAAAGTCATCATGGAAGTACTTAAGTTATTGCTGAAAGCACCCATCACCAAGGAAAGGATTCAGGTAGTCAAAGATATTCACAAGATATTGGCAAAGAGAGATATGGAGTACAGTGACAAAATTAAAAAGCTCATTGCCAAAGCAAATTCAAGCAGAAATGCTCAAGGTGGAAACTGCATTTTTGATGACACCTTGGAAAAAGATGATGATGACAATCAAGATGGAGGTGAAGCTGGAGGACCTAAGAGAACAGAACTGAGAGACTCTTCAAAAGAGCAAACTCAAGTCAAAGAAGCAAAATCAAAGGAAACCTCTGAAAATACTAGCACAAGCAAGAAAGTTGATGAAAAGAAAGAGGAAGAAGTACTTGAAGCATTGAAAGGAAATCAAGAAGAAATGGAAATTGACAGTATACAACTTGAAAAAGATACTGTCAACAAAGATGCTGTCAAGGATGTCAACAAAGATGCTGTCAGTCAGGATGAAGTCACAGTCATTAAAGATACTGTCACAGAAGACACTGTCAGAAGCCCTATAAAAGATACTGTCAACGATCCTACTGTCAAAACCTCCAAGACAGTAAGAATCAAGAGAAAATCAAAAAGGCCAACAAAGGGAAAGACTGTCTACAAAGGAGAAAGAAAAGCTACAGGGTTAGGACTGAAGAAACCTCTCATGAGAAGAAGAATGAATAGCTTTGAAATGATGCAGCTAAAGGCCAAAGATACAATCACCTCTGTATCCATAGAATTTGATGAATCAAAAGAAGAAGTTGCAAGATACATTCTATGGCAAAACAATGAAAAGTTGATTACATTGGAATCTGACTTCACTCAGATATCAAAATCAAAGGTGATCTCCAAGAAACTCATTCAAACTTCTGAAATAGTAAAAAGAAGAATTGATTTCTTCAATCTGGAAAGGATGGTTGAGCTACTGCAAACCTATGATAATGTTTCAAAGAAGATCATGGACCAAGTTCTCAAGTACTATGAAGCCAGGCATGTTGAATTTATTGAGAAGTTTGGTGATTGGACACTTCACAATGATGATGATGTCTATCAAATCCTTGGTTTGGAGTATGAAGAAGACAATCCTATTCCTGAGTATAACTGGAAAGAAATGGAGAAACCTTATTCAGAACATGAAATGAAGATGTATGAAGCAGAGCAGAGATTCAGAGAAGAATTAGCATCAAGGAAAAAATCTCGTCAACAGATAGAAGATGAGATTGAAGCTCAAATGAAGGAAAGCTACAGTAAAATCAATAAGATCAACAGTGAAGAATCCAACTATCAGCCATGTGTACTGGACAATCCTTTGAGAATCAAGTATGGCAAAGAAGAAATTTATGCAGATAGTTTCTCTAAGTTGAAGACCAGTGTGTTAAAAGAATTATACTGGCAAGTGGTTGGATCATCAAACAAACTTGAAACACTGTGTTCTTGGGAGCTTGATATGATTTTTGATCAGAGGAGAGGAGAGGATCCCAGCCTGGACAAACAAAGAAGGGAAACTCTAAATCAGCTTCCTGGCAGGAGATTCAAGATGGAGGGAGATGTGCTAAAATTCAGATCAATTGTAAAGCAAAATGTTTACTGGGTGGAACTCAGAGATGCATTAAACACTGCTTCCTCAATGATCAGAAAATACATTGTGGAAAATGAAGATGATGCACAGTCCCCTGAAGAAAAAGAGTTAATTGAAAATCTTAGAAGAGCTCTAAGGAAAAAGGAGCAAAGTGAAAAGTTCAAATCAAGATAAGTAAAGTTTTTTTTAATTGTGAACTTTTGTGATATATTGTTTGAAAACAATTCAGTTTAATCATTGGTCAGAAATGAAGAGTTTATTCTTTCTGATCTATGTTAGTTAAGTTGTCAGCATGATATTTGTAAATTTGTCCTTATTGTCCATAAAAACAAATTGGGGGAGATTGTTGGGATTTATGGGTGATGGAATAGACAACTTAACTAGTTTTATTGGTATACTTAGTTTTTACTAAGTAGAACATACTGTCATAGCCTGAAATGTATTTTTGTAATTTAAATAAATACTGTTATGTAATAAGTGTAATTCTTGGAAGAAGTTCGATTTTGTTCAAGCCTCAAGAAATACATAAGTTCGACAGAAGGAATAAAAGTTACTGTCAAGCCCTGACAGTAAGGTTACAAGGAAACATCATGTTGCCTAGGTCGACAGCAAGTTTCACGGAGTCGACAGCAAGTTTCAACTTGACAGCAACATTGGCGGAGATTCTAATGACAGCAACTTTGATGTACAGTTTGCGACAGTAAGTTTGGAATTCCTGACAGCAATCTCTACGGGAAATACATGCTGTCAATCAAAGCACAATTCTTGACAGCAATCTCTGCGGGAATTTATACTGTCAACCAAAGCAAAATTCTTGACAGTAATATCTACGGGAAATTCATACTGTCAACTAAAGCATAATCAATTGACAGCAAACTTTGTGGCAAACATACTGTCATATAGAATCAGCTTGATTTAGGAATTTTCTAAGTCAAATTAAGCGACAGAGTACATGTTCAAAAGAAGCAGGCGTGTTGTAATATTCAACCTTTACAGCAAGCTTGGAAAGTCTATAACTGAAGCTCGAGAGATCACATGGAACAACCTGTAAAGTCTAGAGCAGATAAAATTGAATACGGCTAGATCTGGGTGGCTCAAATGTGGAAAGTATCTTAAAGTTACTTTGTGATGATCACATGGGAATGAATCATGGAATGAGCTGCAAAAGGAATATAACAGCAACTCAACAACCCATGTTGATGGTGGTAGTACAGTAGATTATCATACTATAAATAGAACACTCTATTTATACAATAATGAGAACTCAACAACTGTAATCTCTTGAGTATTTGTAGCTTGAGAATTATTTTGTTCTCAAGGTTGTAGCAAAACTTTGCAAAATAAATAAAACATTTATTTTGTGAAATCCTCGTATTTGATTTTACTTGTGTTTGCATTTCTTCTACTAGTAAATTACAAATTCTATTTAAGTTGTTGAAATAGTTTTTGAAATTTATTAGTATTGCATTCAACCCCCCTTCTGCAATACTTTCCTGGACCAACAAACCCTATGTATATAGGGGATTCAGGGACATCTTATCTATTTGATAGAAGTCTGGTGGGACGCCACTGATTGTGTTTGTCATGAAAGTACAAAAGGCTGGCCCCCTTCTTGTGCTATGGTGGTTGACCTAAGTGACAATTGCAACCTGAAATTATTTCAATGATTATATTGATCTCTCAGTTAAATTCTTTTATAAAAATTTTATCAAACAAAACTCATCTTGTACTCATACATATTGATACATGTCTGTTCTATTGATCCCTTTTATTATAAACCCTTGTGATTTCTAAAAGTTATCAATGATTGTGAGCAGGAAAGATGGAGGCGATGAAATTTTGAGTGGTGCAAGCTACATTTACGTCAAATGAAAAATTGGATGATCATCAGGTTTGAGAATTGAGGTTAAAGCAAGTATGGACAAGGCGCAGATAACAAGGACACAAGATTATTAATTTTGTTAAGGTCGAAAATCGAATAATAATGGATATAGTTGGTATGTGATAGTTATGTTGAGCAAAGACTTTTGATGAACCCTTGTTTATTACATATTTCATTGTGGATGTAGTAGATGGAATAGTACAAGATTATAGATGTTTCAACACTAATTATCAGAGACAAAAGTTTTAGAACCGGAACGAGATAACTTAAGCATGACAAGGTAGAGTGGGACAATTAGTTTTAGCAAGAATTGAAGCTTTGGATAAGGAAGTAAAGTGGTTTTGTGGAATTAATAACTTGTGTGAATATAGTCAAAGGATCCATAAAATTTAGAGTAAGTTTACACAGATGGAACGAGATGGTAAGAAAATGAAGACAGAGAACCAAGAAATTTTCAAGAATGGTGTTAATAGGAGATGTGAGATTTAATTAGAAAGCAATTTGGGATCTAGGAAATTTTGAAAGCTAGGATAACGAGGCATGATAGCCACCCAAGGAATATGAATTACTGAGATTAGCAGGACCGCCATTGTTAGAAGACGGGATTTCCAGAGGAAGTATATTGTAATTGTACTAGGATAAAGATGGAAAGCTATGAGGGTAGGTGGAAAGAATAGTATTGTTTGTAGTGACAGAACTAGAAGCGACAAGTTTAATATAATGATGAATGATGATATTAAGGATATGGATGTGATGGTAGTTAAAAGAGTTAATTGTGAGTAGGACTGGATCGGTTAGTTAACCACTAAGTATAGACCAAGTGTGAAGATAAGAAGGTGAAATTATGAATTGCAAGAGATATGTAAGTCATGTTTCAAGTCAGGAGGTGGATAAAGGAGTTTAAACGGTTATGCAGACTAAGAGGTTATTATAATAAGAAGGTTATTGTATAAGATTTTAAGGTTATTGTATACATGTGGGAGATATCAGTAAGGAGATAATTAAAGTGAAACAGATTTCAGTGGTAAAGACTTCTCGAATATGTGGCTTGATTAATTACCAGGATTATCACCAGATAGAGAGATAAAGTTGATTAATTTATTTTACAACCTGGAATGTAATCAGTTTCGAAGATTCAAGATCGGAAGACATAACAAGATATTTGAGGATATAAGAAGAACATGCATGAGATTTCTAAGTACGAGCTTTGGAATTAGAAGAAATATAATTTTCAGGAGATGATGAAAAGACCGAAGTGAATGCCATGAAGACGAAGTAGTAATGAATCGGGAAAGGCCTAAAACGTCTACAGAGATTGAAAACTTTGAAGGACCAGCTAGGAATATTATATTTCGGTTGTTCAGTTGTTGATAAATGTTAGAATTAAAATGTGCAGAGTTTAAATAAGTTTTGAAGATATGAAGTTAATTATTGATGAAGTATACATGGGTTTACGTATGTCAAGTTAAATGTTTATTTTATCAGATGCTAGAGTTGTTAAAGTTTAATTGGATTGAAAGTTTAATTAGAGAATGGTATTGGAGGGTTGTGACCTCTGGATAGTTTGTGTTCCAAATAAGATATATATTTTTTAAAGTAAATGGTGCCTCAGTAAAACAATGGGAGTAAGGATAGATAGAAGTTTCCTAATTATTCCCTCCTCGAGTAACATTGTACGTTGGAAGGGGAGTAAGAATGATTAGGGGATTTCTTGATATTCTTTTTCTCAGAGTTTTATCTGGGGCTACCTGAGTTATGGGTAGGAGCGTGGAAGTAGAATTAATTGTTTTAGTCGTGTGGAATTCATTTTAAAGATTTAATAATTTACATGTTTACTGCAAGTCGAGGCAGGTTTCGTTTTCATTATATATATACATATACGAATTATTATGGATGATTGGGTCAGAAATGGAGGCGTTGTGTACAGGACATAGTTCATTATACGAATAGGTCATGTCCGATTTTCGGTATAAAAGGATTGTCACGTGCGCATGATCAGTATCTAGAATTAACGAGACATGTAAACCAAACATTTAAGTTTATGTTGGGATCTGCGGGCTTACAAGACGAGCCTAGAGAAATATGAAATGATATAAAGGAATTCTAGAATGAAAGAAATGACTGGGAATTGAAAGAGATATGGTTGAGTAATATCGTTATTACGTTTACTTAAGATTGATTCTGAGGACAGAATCCTATTAAGGAGGGAAGGATATAACGCCCTAGAAAATATCGTAATTATTATTATTATTATTTAATAATTCGATATTAAATGTGGATTATAGGGTGTGAAATTTTTTTTAGGATAAAATGTATGTGACATCATGTTTACATGCTTATATGATGGTGTATATGTGAAATGTGAGTCCGTATATTTTTTTTAATTGTATTTTTTATGATTTAAATCTATTTAAATCATGCATTATTGATCTTTGAAAATTTTTATAAAATCATCGGAGTATTTACAAATCCCGAAATCTTTGGTAATATTATATTTGTATAATTATTTAGTTTTTAAAATTATTGGGTGAATTATTTTGGGTGTTTAAGTATTTTAAAATGGTTTTAAGATTTTTATTGTATTTAAAGGGTCAAAACTTGTAAAATTCATATTTAATTCATTTTTTATCCTAAAAATATTTTAAAAATATGTGGGTGTTCGTAATTTTGTACTCTTCATTTTAAAAATGAGAAGTTTAATATTCCACCTATTTTCCATTTAATTTCGATTTTAGAAAGTTTTATAATTGGTTTTAAAAACATTTCCAGCATTGTGTAAATATTAAAATACCCTGGTTTTTCCCCTTTTCTAACCCAAAATCCCTAATTCCCTAATTGGAGAACCCAGCTCTGTTTTTCACTTTGTTTCTCTCGATTCCTCTACAACAATCTCTCCTATGTCTCATTGAGTCTCTCTATCAAGCTCTCTCTAGCTATTCTCTCTTCTATAAATACCTCATTTCACTCTTCTTTATCCCCCCGACGCTGTGTATTTTGTGTGTACGAGTGTGTGTGTGCGATGGTGTGTGTGCGTGTTTAAGCCTGTATGTATGTATATAGTATGTATGCGCGTGTTTTGCCACTGTGTTGTGGGAGCTATTGGTGCCAAATTCTAGGGGTTTTCGTGGTAATGAGTTCGATTGCAGCGGTGAGTGTAGTAGTCACAGCTGGGTGTGTGTATTTCGAGAGGTGGGTATGTAGTGTGGATTGAAGTGTGGGGTTTGAAGTATAAGATTAAGGATGAAGGTGTGCAGGTGAGTGTGTGTCTAGGCGGGTTTTGGTGTAATAAGGTTGTGAAGCTGTGAAAGAAAGGTGTGGTAGTGCTGGAAATCGAAGGTGGAGATGGTGAAGTGAATGGAGGTAGTGTAGGTGTGTTCGGAGTGCCATATGTGAGTTTTTGGTGCACAGCTGTTCGAAGGGGAAGATGTGGTGAAGAGAAAAATGAGGGCAGGTATTAGAGTGTGGGGAGATGGTGAACTAGGTATGTTGTAGTGTCGTAAATAAGGGTGTGTGAGACTGTGTGTAAATGCTGAGAGGTGTGTGTGTTTTGCTGTTAAAAGCAAGAGAATGATGGAGGGTGGTCTGCCCTGGGATTGAGTGTCGTATACAGTATGCTTGTGGGTGTATAAGTGCAATAGGTGTATTGAAATGTCGAGGCTAAAGACCTAGAGAGGCTGAGAAAAATGAAAGGAGATGGAAAAGAAATGGAAGGAAAGAAACGGATTGTTTATATTGTTCGAGTCTTATATGAAGAAGGTTATGGTTAAAGTGAATTTCCTTTAGCATTATTTGACTTAAAAAATGTGATTTTGATACTAAACTATGTGTTGGATTCAAGTGTATGATTTTAAGTTCCTTTAGGTTCGAATTTTATTGTAATTACTTTTATTTATGTTTGAGTTTTGGGTATGGGAGATTGAGTGGTGATTGGTAAGTCACCTGAAGATTATACAATTTTGTGATCGGGTTGTAAAAGAAGTATGCTGGAATCTTAGAATTTACATGCGTGTTTTGATTCGAATGTTGATAGTTAATGTTGAGTACTTAGAAAACTTATGGTATATAATTTTGTAATCTTGATGGATGAAATCAGATGTGAAACTTCTCAAGCTGTAACGATACGCAATGGGAACTTGAACGTGCTGGATTTTTGTTTAATTAGTTGATAGTATATACAAGCATATAATAAACTAGGAACATCTATTCGGTCTTAGTAATTATAAGTTGTGTGCGTATGGGCTAAGTGCTTGGGTGGTTTATCGGGTTTCATTATACTATTTTGAGTAATTGGTCTATATGTGCTATACGCGCTATAAGTATAAAATGAAATAGGTAAAGTTAGGCTAAATTAGAGAGACAGTACAATTTTGATTAGTTATAACTGAAATAGTAGTTTACCTTCATATAGGTACGAGTAGGAGGCCCGGCTAGGTGCTAGTGTACGAAAGGATGGAATTTTGGAAAAGGAGGTATTCATCGAAGCTGACGAGTATAATAGCAGAGCGACTGAATAATGATAGGGAAAAACGAATGTATAGTCGAGCAGAGGGCAACGTATAAAGAAGTAGAGACTGATGTAAAGTGGTTAATGAATCGATGTGATGGAATTGGATCAAACTTCATGTATTGAGGCAAGTATACTAACCCTCACTTATCGTTCAAATGATGTGAAACTGCTTCTGTTATTTATACGATGCTTCTGTCAAATCATTTTGCTTGTGTCTATATCCTTCCTTTGTTTCAAGTGACATTTCCTTTAACTAGCATTCAAATAATTATTCTCAAATTATTTTTCAGTTGTCGATTCTCTCCAACTACTGTTCAGTGTTGATTCGTTTAAACTTTATTTTATATAAATATTCCTCATCTTTATTTATTATTATTCCTCAAAAACGTTTTCTTCAAATTGATGTCAACTAATTCGAGATTTAGATTGTTCTTGAGGCATGTGTTGCTCAGTGACAGTTTAAATCGAGAATGAATTGAGATATTCTTATTTATTCAAACTCATTATTGTTAGGCCGGTTTTGGCAGCTGATGCCTATGAGTGCTTAGTTGACAAGAGTGAGACCTTGAGTAATTGAGAATATCTTAAATCTTCGTTTTAAACTATTCAAATCTTTTATGTTAGTTCAAACTTTGCAACGGACTTTTATTAATTGGTAACCTTTGAAATGAGTGGTTATAGCTTGTGCAGTTACTCAAATTTACTGTTGAACTTCAGATTCCTTTATTCCATGATTTCCTTATAAATTGTTGTTCAATTCTAGAACCTGAATAATTGCTCTGTTCCTTAATCGATTAATGTTCCTTGTTGATATATGATTCTATTTTGTTGATCTATACCCTGCTTAGTTAAATCTTATTGCTTTGTTGTCTATGATTCATTATATCAATTGTTTCCCTGACTCTTAATCTTTTATTGTTACTCATTAAAATGGCTTAATTAATTAAAGATGTTTTAAAACAGTTCCTTATACTGGGCTGATCTGTTATCAGTGAGTATAGAGGACTTAAAAGTGAAATATTTTAAAGGTTTTAAAGATTTTATTGTGGGGGATTCCGTCAAAAATGTTTTCTACGGATTCCTTCAAATTGGAGGCGTAAGAGGCCGGGTGACGTCGGTCCAGCATTTTTTTAGCGTAAGAGGCTGGGGGGAGTGCCCAGTCCAGCAACGTAAGAGGCCGGGGGAGTGCCCAATCCAGCATTAAAGGCCAATGTGTTGCCTAATTGGGAACCCAATTTATGTCCAGACGGACAGCGTGTCCGGGCTGGGGACTTTACGTGGCTGATCACCCGTATTGTCCGTAGTCGTGAAAAAACTCCAATCAGCTTAAAATGTTTTTAAAAGGTTTTGTTAAAAGAATATTTCAAAGATGAAAGAGTTTTAAAGAAAAGAATGTTTAGTGAAAAGTGATGAAAGAAAGGAAAAATTTTTGATAAGATATATATATATATATATTTCAAGGAAAATGGTCATTAGCTTTGAAATTATGGATATTAGAGTTAGTTGTTTCTATCTTGATTAAAAAATTGAAACTCAGTAAAACAATGAGATTAAGGATGGATAGAACTTTCCCAGTTATCCTCTTCGCGAGTAACATTGTACGTTGAAAGTGGAGTAAGAGTGATTGGGGGATTTCTTGATATTCCTTTTCTTAAAGTTTTATCTACGGCAGTGATGGTTTGTAGTAAATGGAAAGTTGAATCTTGTGATGGAAATTGAATTACTTCCTTGAGTAAATTTATCATTGATATTGTTCATCAATGAATTATCGAGATATTATCATTTCACTATATTATTAACTTGGTGAGCGTTCTTTGGCTCACTCTTGCTTTGTTTTACCTAACCCTTTGCAGTTAGGTTTAAGGATGATCTACTCCATTTATCCCCGCGAATAAGAGCGATGAGGCATTTTATACATGATAGATTTCGGAGCTAGAGCGGGTAAGCACAGATTGAGATTGAGCTATAGATTAGATGATATATTAAATTGTATTCAGAGCAGTGATAGAAGTTGGAAATAATTTGTATTAATTAGATTCTTGTTTCATACCATAACCTGGAATCGATCCTCAGTGAGGAATCATTGGTGTATTAAGTTTTCATTGTAATTGTTAAATTGGAATTTGGTTTGGGTTGAATTACAGGTGGATAGTCCGATTTACGAATATTTCATGTCGAAATTTTCTAAAATTCCCCTATATCAAAGTGTAACAGTCCCAAAATCCGGGGTACAGATATGGGGCCACTAACCATAAACAATAATATAAACTCTGAATATAAACGGATAAAACAATAAAACCCCTTAACCAAGATCGCATACAGATTATGGTATGAAACAAACTATCGAACTGAATCATTACAATTCAATCTCAGAATAAAAATATAATACATTTCTGCGAATAAATGAAATCACTATCTACTCAATCTCCAACCTCGAAAATTCTCAATCCACTATCTGTATGAGATCCATATCTTGAATGTCTCTTCTCGCTGCCCGGAGGTCACTAACCACTGACCACTACTAGGTCTACTAACTCCACTATTAGCTGGAGAAAACAAACAAAAGCAAGAGTGAGCCAACAATGCTCAGCAAGTGCAAATAGTGATACAATATCAACAACAATTTATAAAATCTGGAAAAACAAGGTTTAATCAACATGTGCTGCGAAAGAAGCAGCCCAAGAACTTAAATATAGCATTGACAAGATAACCGACATGGCTCCACTAAAAGTAGGAGCATCAACAATGGAACTGATAAAAGTTCTGATAACAAGACATACTCGAAATGGCTTCAAGAGAAATCAGGTCTCAAACAACTCAATCTCAAAGTATAGATTAGAATTGGATTTTATTTATTTATTTTTTAAAAAAACAATAAGGTTAGGCTGCTGATCAGTCACGCACTAACCCCGGACAAACGCACACAGCAATGTCCTTAATGGATCCACGACACACATTGGCCTTTACATCTGACCATTAAACTGGCCTCCCCGAAGGGACATCCGTTGACCATAATATGGTCTCCCCGAAGGGACATCCGAAAACATTCCAATTCTATATCCAACGCACAAGGTGTCGGAACAATCGACAACCTCTGTCAATCAAACAATGACTGGAAACTCACGTTCCATGATAACGACTTATGCTTAAAAGTCAATGAGGAAATATCTATCTCTTCTAGTATCGACAAGTTTGATACACTACCGGGTGATAAACAAACAATCAAGATCTTCAATAATTATCGACAAGTTCGATAATCAATGGGGTGGAGAATATAAGGAACATCAATTAAATGAATATCGACAAGATAAACATAAGTAAATGGGGACATAACATCATTAAATTTATTGAAGAGAAAATCAACCTGGGCAACAATAAAGGATATGAATAGTCATAAGATTACTAACAAGCAAAAACTTTAAGTTGGAGCAGGGGCATGATCAAGCACAGCGCGCTTAATAAAATTTTACAACACGTTGAGTGGTTTGAGTCAACATATGTGAATGGAGTAATTTTAAAAAAAAAACAATTATTTGTAACATAATTCCAAGAAAATTATTTGTAAATAAATTTGAAGAATACATCCCCTAAAAAGGTCAATTGGGTAAAATACATTAAAATCGGGAATTTCGTGAACAGGTATTTATAAAGATTTTAAAACTTGGACTTTCTCTACTTAGAGAATTTCTTAAACATTTTCGACGAAAATGAAAGAAATGGCATTCCACGGAGGAACCCAATAATATACCATAAGTAAAGTATTTTTGTGGAAAAAGGTTATTGGTAAGATTCCTTAGAAAAATTTGGTATTCGAACTGAGAATGGGGAAAATAAACACTTTCATACTAATTGAAGAAGTATATCATCTTCTAAACATATTTGACCAAACTATCTTATATGACAAAAAGGAATGAATTGCATCACTGGAAAGATAAGTGAATAGCAAACACTTGCCTCGATATACGAAGTTCCCGATCCTAACATGGATCCTCAACTCAGCTTCTCGTCATTCTTTACTTTCTTACATACTGCTCTCTTACTCGGCTCTACGTCAATTTCCTTCATGCTTCACCAACTCTACGTTCGTACATCTGTCAACTCTCATACTTGTCCTTGTCCATGTTTCCTATTCGAACCATTATCAAGGTTAAATACTATTTCAGTATTAACTCAAGCAGAACCATATCGTTTGCTCTATTCTACCCATGCGCGTCCTATAACGCTTACATATATCATAAATAACATATACAAACACATACCACTACACATAGACATATCCAATCATATTCATATATTAGTCTTAATATAATTACTAAGTCACATATACACGTCACATAACCACTTAAAAACAGCACACCATCTAATCATCAAAACCACTTTATATACTCAAAATAATCCATTGACATATATACTTAAACCATTAGTAATCATAACACACCTTCAAGAATTGAAATTAAATAACTCAAATAGACTTTTAAATAAATTTGCAGGGAATTTTTAGAAAATTTCGGCATGAAGTATTCGTTTATCGGACTATGGGCTCAGCCCCTCCATGCCAAACAAAACAATTTATAACCCTGTTTTTTGATAAAATAAAAGCTGCCTCAATTGCAGCAACATAAAAATAAACAAATAATGAAAAGTACCCGCCCAGACATGCGGCACCTAGCACATAATAATTTACACTACTACTTACGCTACACCAATGATCGTATTTCTCACGCATTTTACTGATACACGTGACAACCAATCATTGATGTTCGTAAGCCCTAGGGAACAACCCCTAGCACTAACTATTACTTACGCTATATCGATGATCACATCACTCAAGTATATTAATTATACTCGTGATAGTTAATCATGGATATTCGTAAGCCCTAGGGATTAGTCGAAAAGAATTACACAAGTCCTTTAAATATTGACATTTAAAAACTTGTGATCTTCTCATAACCCCTAGCACAATTCTAATTATTATAAAATTCTAACATTTAACACATAGACATTACTTAGTAACTCAACAAACTCTTAGTACATTAGCATTTACCAGAGCCATTTTCAACAAGTAAGACCAAATGAACTCCAAATATCCCAATTTAAACTAGTATATTGAAACTAAATACCATAACCAATAACATAAATTATCCACTAACGACCACAAGCCCGACATATTATCGAAACCACAATTAAACTCAATAACTATAACTAGCAACTAACAATAATAATCAACCACACTCTCCGAATTAAATTCGAAAACTCAACAATATTCATACTCTACAACATTAACCAACTTATTAAAATCCACATATCTACTTGCACTTTAATCTCCACAATCACAATAAATCATATACTTTCCGAATTAAATACGGAATTAAACAATAATCACGAAATTTTAAACTAATTAAATTACCACAATAATATCACAATTAACACAATTCATCAAAATTGAAAATTACATAATTACATCGAAAAAAATAAATTGGTAACACGAAAAGGGAATACCTTCGATTCCGATTTCTCCCCAAAATCTCTCTCTCTCTCTCTCTCTCTCTCTCTCTCTCTAACTGATCTCTCCTCTTTCTTTCCCACTGCACTGCTGCTTCACTACTTCGTCTCGCGCCACCACCACTGGTCCACCACGCACCGCTGCCTCTTCCCCCTCGCGTGACCCCCTCCCCGCACACCTCTTCTCCCCACCTGCTGCACACGCACACACAGTTCCACCCATTCATACACACACGCGTATGTATATATATACATACACACACACTTACCCATCTTCATCAATTAACCCACAATCAATTTCTCCCTTTTCTCTCCCAATCTCTTTCTTCTCTTTTCTTTTTTTTATTTCTTCTCTCCGACTCTCCCCGAGCTCTCCAGACATTTCCAGCAGTTGGGCTTGCTAGCTACTAACTTATTGGGCTTGGCCCAATAACCTTATAACACTACTTATTCCCTTTAATACTAATAATCAACTTAATAAATCACAATTAAATAAACCTCTGGAAAAATATAATTTCAATTTTTAAAATAAAGAATATAAAATTAGGAGTAACCACATATTTTTAAAATATTTTTCGGATCAAAAATGAATTAAATATGAATTTTACAAATTTTGATCCTTTAAATACAATAAAACTCTTAAAATCATTTTAAAATACCGAAACATCCAAATTAATTCACCCAACCATTTTAAAAACTAAATAATATTATAAAGATAATATTACAAAAGATTTCATGATTTTTAATTCCTCCGATAATTTTATAAAATTTACAGAGGACCAAAAATGCATGTTTTAAATATTTTTAAATCCTCAAAAATACAAATAAAAATACACCGACTTTCACATCTCACATTAATCATCATATAAACACATAAACACAACTTCACATATTTTTCACCTTCACAACAATATTCACATAATATAACTCATAAATTATAATAAATAAATAATTCGAAATTCGAAATTTTCTAGGTCGTTATATCCTTCCCCCCTTAATAGGATTCTATCCTCAGAATCAATCCTAAGGACACAAATAACAGTCTCGATCTTCTCAACATCTTACTTCCACTCCCAGGTTGTATCTTTCAACTTCTAAGATTCCATCATACTAACTCATTCATCAATAAGCTCATTATGCGAGCCCCACAATTCCAGAATGACTTTAAACCTTGACTTCCGAGTCTTTTTAACTCTAGACGTTTAACTCACGGGAACGAATATCTTATTGTCAAAATCAACATGACCTATTCGTATAACGAACTATACTCTGCGTCAACACTATATTACCACGCTAATCCTTCGCCATAATGCAATCGCGCAATTTTGCCTTGATTCACAGCAATCTACACTTGGCACCATTCTCTAGCTCTTACCCATAATCACACGGTTTCAGATAGAACCACAAAAGAAATCTCAAGAAACCCTTCAATCGCTTCTACTCCACTTTCACGGACTATGTCGATCGAGAAGAGAATAATTAAGAAATTTCTATCTGACTTTAGTCCCAATATTCTACCGAGTACCTAACCTTAAAACTTAACATCATACCGTCCATTCTCAGTCGCATCCTTGCAATCAGATACTTTAACCAAACACATACATCCTTAGATGCACATCAGGCATAATGCTAATAACAACTCAATTCTCACTCTTTTAAAAATATTCTGATTCGCTAAGTCTTTTGAAGTATAGCCTTGATTATTTGCAGCTCTTGAAAGCTAAAATACCTACCACCTTGACTGCGACTTCACTCAGTACAAGAACAAAATTGAGTTAACCAATCTATAATATTAATTCTCCTGAGGTCAATACTTCACTTGATACTAACCATGAAACCATTCTTTAATAATTCCCAACAAGCTCCCGCTTTTATCAACATGAATCTTCAACTTAACACGCATCACCACTCATTTACATCTCTTAAAACGGACATTACTCAACTAAAATTTTGAGAAAAGAATATCAAGAAATCTTCAATTATCCTTACTCCTCTTTCACGTGCAATGTTACTTGAGAAGGGAATAATCGGAAACTTCTATCCATCCTTCATCTCATTGCTTTACTGAGTAACCGATAAAAAAAAAATTAACCTTATATCATCTATTCCCAATCGCATTTGAACGCGAACAACACGATCAGCTCTTACAGCATGGCATTCGCGCCAACCACCATTCAGTTTAACATTCAATTTCTACCTTCTTACAACATCGGTTTGCTAAAACATTTGAAAGAAAGCCTTCAATATTTTTTTGTTTTAAAACAAATTAAAAAAAATCATTTGAACCAACTTAAACATCCTTTTGAAAGACATTTTAGAAAATCATTTTAAAAGAAAACATTTAAAATAATAGGGTTTTAATCAAAAACCTTTTGAACCAAAATATTTTTGAAAATTTTAAAAATCAATAAGCAAACCACGACCTTGACTTCGACCTAACTTCCTCCAAACTTGTTTTGTGACTTCACTGTCCTGTATCCTCCGAAATCAATTTCGGATCACAACTTTACATACTTAACGAGTCCTCAAATTTGACCCTACATCTTACGACTTCAACCTTTGACACCACTCTCATTGATTACAAAATCATGACATTCAAAATTCACACTAACACTCTTATACAAACTTTCCTTCCTTTTCTTGTAACTCTTAAAATCACTTTCAATTGATTTGCAAACGCTTCCTGAATCTTCGATCATTTTGTTATGTGATCTACGATCATATCAAATTCTTTGTCCGATTAATGTTTGAAATCTTATTCATTGAAATATGCTTTACTTAATCATCTCCATTCTGCTACCTTCTTCTTATACAAAATGACTTCATTCCTTTGATATAACAATTTCTGGATCTGCTTGGTTGCTAGAACTTCTATATACGCTTTCGACTTCAGAACATCATTTCCACATTTCTTAAGATCAAAACCTCCCCTTCATTAATAGGAAATAAATCTAGTCCTGAATCATATTTGACTCTCTTTATAGTCATCACCATCCATCTCCTGATAACTTCCTTCATAATCGTACTGAATTTCATGATTCTTAATAATCATAAAAGCAGTCCTGCCACTCTCTTCAAAACTTCCACCAAGATTGACATGATATTATTCTTGACCAAAACTCCCATCTTTCCAAGCTCATAACATATAGCTTTAACTTCTGACTCAGCTTCTTGTTACCACACTACCCTTCTGGTTACAACCACAACTTTCCACATTTATCTTGATAAAATATCTAGGGATTCTACTCCCGAAATCTTATTTTCTGATCATGCGATCTCGTTAATCTCTGCTAATTCTCTTTCTATAGGCAACTACGATGCCTTTTCCCTTTTAACTCCACATTTTCGGGATTCCACCTTCTTTTCTTAACTAACTTTTGTGTCCTATATTTAATCACTTCTGGAAACTTTCTGGTTTCTCTGCTTTCCTCCTTATTGACATTTTATTTCATCTTGATTAACTTTCCACCATCCTTGATAATCGTGACTTTCTACACTGGCTTGCATAAGTCATTTACTCCACGTATTCACATTATCCCTCATTCAGTCTTAGCCCTTGATACTTCTAACAAACCTTTTCGTTCTGCTTTACTCTGCTTACTCAATCATCTCTCTTGATTCTACCATCTAGTGTCCCGCATCGAGTTCAACATATTCAAAATCTTATGATTTTCCATTTACTACCTCCGTCTTGCAAAAGGTGTCTAAAACAATCCTTCTTTAATATTGAATGTCTTATACCAACACCTTCACTATTATTCTCTTTTCGCCCTTTTTACTATATCTGCGATAATGCATTCTAATTTACTGTCCTTCCCGTATTCAATTCTTATTATCCTCAGACTTTGTCCATGTTTTATCGGTCCAAGAATTTATCCAATTTCGACATGACATATCTGTCTTAATCACCAATTCTTAAACTCGCATAACCATTTCTTCATCAAAGCAGTTGTAGTTTCAATCATTGAAAACGTCGTCACGTTTATCTTCGCATCTCTTCATCATTAGGAAAACATCGAATTTCTGACAAAGGAGATCAATAAAATGAATGGCATCAAGTATGGATATACACTGAGTTTATTTGACAAAGCTTTTATAAAAGAGTTCAATCGAGAGATCAATATGATCTTTGAACTATTTTCAGGTTGCATTTGTCACTAGGTTAACCTCCATAGTACATAAAGATGGCCAGTCTTTAGTACTTTCATGACAAACACAATCAGTGGCGTCCCACCGGACTTCTATCACAAAGATAAAATGTCCCTGAATCCCTATCTGTATAGGTTGTTCATCTCAGTTGGAAAAGAGAAAATCAAGTATTCATGATAATGGAAAGGATTCAAGAGTTCCAAAAGTCTTTCTGTAAAGGTGGATCAGGTATCATCTGGAAATATAAATATTTCTAAAAGAATGGAATTGAATTCGAATAAATTTGATGTATGAAACTCATCATCAATTGATGTATAGAAGACTTTTCAATAGATGCATCAACTACTGATTAGGCAAACTTTTAAGAAATTCATAATTATTCAGTCTCACTCTTGTCGACTAAGCACTACTATACTTAGCTGCCAAAACCGACCTGACAATAATGAGTTGAATGATTAAGAAGATCTCAATTCATTCTCGATTTTGGACCGTCACTGCGCAACGAATGCCTCAGCCACGATACCAACCGAGAGTTAATTTACGACGATTCAAAGAAAGAATAAGAAATTTTTTCAGATAATGACTTTGAACGAATCAATAATTAGGGTGCACGGCTACGCTTAACTTCCAATTCTTGCTAATAATCGCTTCTCACTTCGCATTCTTAACCTTCTCGTACCATTTCCAAAACGTTCACATCGAAACTAATCTCGTAGGATGTCCTAAATTCTACGCGAAAATCTCGAGATAACATCCCCCGGACTGAATAGCTCCAGCTGCTCACTAGCTTATGCCGCTTCAGGTTCGCTGCTTTGCTAATAGCTCAATCCTTAAACGATTCGAACTTCTACTCGCGCGATATGCCGAAGGGCCGATTAACGTCGCGGCGCTTGCCTAAGTATCCTAACGCGATCCTTACCCTAAACCGTTCTACCCAACTCCTGTCTCATACTCGTACCCTAACCCTCCTAATCTGTTTCAGTGACCATAACCTGTAGCTCTGATACCAACTTGTAACAGTCCCAAAATCCGGGGTACAGATATGGGGCCACTAACCATAAACAATAATATAAACTCTGAATATAAACATTATATAAACGGATAAAACAATAAAACCCCTTAACCAAGATCGCATACAGGTTATGGTATGAAACAAACTATCGAACTACATCATTACAATTCAATCTCAGAATAAAAATATAATACATTTCTGCGAATAAATGAAATCACTATCTACTCAATCTCCAACCTCGAAAATTCTCAATCCACTATCTGTATGAGATCCATATCTTGAATGTCTCTTCTCGTTGCCCGGAAGTCACTAACCACTGACCACTACTAGGTCTACTAACTCCACTATTAGCTGGAGAAAACAAACAAAAGCAAGAGTGAGCCAACAATGCTCAGCAAGTGCAAATAGTGATACAATATCAACAACAATTTATAAAATCTGGAAAAACAAGGTTTAATCAACATGTGCTGCGAAAGAAGCAGCCCAAGAACTTAAATATAGCATTGACAAGATAACCGACATGGCTCCACTAAAAGTAGGAGCATCAACAATGGAACTGATAAAAGTTCTGATAACAAGACATACTCGAAATGGCTTCAAGAGAAATCAGGTCTCAAACAACTCAATCTCAAAGTATAGATTAGAATTGGATTTATTTATTTATTTTTTTAAAAAACAATAAGGTTAGGCTGCTGATCAGTCACGCACTAACCCCGGACAAACGCATACAGCAATGTCCTTAATGGATCCACGGCACACATTGGCCTTTACATCTGACCATTAAACTGGCCTCCCCGAAGGGACATCCGTTGACCATAATATGGTCTCCCCGAAGGGACATCCGAAAACATTCCAATTCTATATCCAACGCACTAGGTGTCGGAACAATCGACAACCTCTGTCAATCAAACAATGACTGGAAACTCACGTTCCAGGATAACGACTTATGCTTAAAAGTCAATGAGGAAATATCTATCTCTTCTAGTATCGACAAGTTCGATACACTACCGGGTGATAAACAAATAATCAAGATCTTCAATAATTATCGACAAGTTCGATAATCAATGGGGTGGAGAATATAAGGAACATCAATTAAATGAATATCGACAAGATAAACATAAGTAAATGGGGACATAACATCATTAAATTTATTGAAGAGAAAATCAACCTGGGCAACAATAAAGGATATAAATAGTCATAAGATTGCTAACAAGCAAAAACTTTAAGTTGGAACAGGGGCATGATCAAGCACAGCGCGCTTAATAAAATTTTACAACACGTTGAGTGGTTTGAGTCAACATATGTGAATGGAGTAATTTTTAAAAAAAACAATTATTTGTAACATAATTCCAAGAAAATTAATTGTAAATAAGTTTGAAGAATACATCCCCTAAAAAGGTCAATTGGGTAAAATACATTAAAATCGGGAATTTCGTGAACAGGTATTTATAAAGATTTTAAAACTTGGACTTTCTCTACTTAGAGAATTTCTTAAACATTTTCGACGAAAATGAAAGAAATGGCATTCCACGGTGGAACCCAATAATATACCATAAGTAAAGTATTTTTGTGGAAAAAGGTTATTGGTAAGATTCCTTAAAAAAAATTGGTATTCGAACTTAGAATGGGGAAAATAAACACTTTCATACTAATTGAAGAAGTATATCATCTTCTAAACATATTTGACCAAACTATCTTATATGAAAAAAAGGAATGAATTCCATCACTTGAAAGATAAGTGAATAGCAAACACTTGCCTTGATATACGAAGTTCCCGATCCTAACATGGATCCTCAACTCAGCTTCTCGTCATTCTTTACTTTCTTACATACTGCTCTCTTACTCGGCTCTACGTCAATTTCCTTCATGCTTCACCAACTCTACGTTCGTACATCTGTCAACTCTCATACTTGTCCTTGTCCATGTTTCCTATTCGAACCATTATCAAGGTTAAATACTATTTCAGTATTAACTCAAGCAGAACCATATCGTTTGCTCTATTCTACCCATGCGCGTCCTATAACGCTTACATATATCATAAATAACATATACAAACACATACCACTACACATAGACATATCCAATCATATTCATATATTAGTCTTAATATAATTACTAAGTCACATATACACGTCACATAACCACTTAAAAACAGCACACCATCTAATCATCAAAACCACTTTATATACTCAAAATAATCCATTGACATATATACTTAAACCATTAGTAATCATAACACACCTTCAAGAATTGAAATTAAATAATTCAAATAGACTTTTAAATAAATTTGCATGGAATTTTTAGAAAATTTCGGCATGAAGTATTCGTTTATCGGACTATGGGCTCAGCCCCTCCATGCCAAACAAAACAATTTATAACCCTGTTTTTTGATAAAATAAAAGCTGCCTCAATTGCAGCAACATAAAAATAAACAAATAATGAAAAGTACCCGCCCAGACATGCGGCACCTAGCACATAATAATTTACACTACTACTTACGCTACACCAATGATCGTATTTCTCACGCATTTTACTGATACACGTGACAACCAATCATTGATGTTCGTAAGCCCTAGGGAACAACGCCTAGCACTAACTATTACTTACGCTATATCGATGATCACATCACTCAAGTATATTAATTATACTCGTGATAGTTAATCATGGATATTCGTAAGCCCTAGGGATTAGTCGAAAAGAATTACACAAGTCCTTTAAATATTGACATTTAAAAACTTGTGATCTTCTCATAACCCCTAGCACAATTCTAATTATTATAAAATTCTAACATTTAACACATAGACATTACTTAGTAACTCAACAAACTCTTAGTACATTAGCATTTACCAGAGCCATTTTCAACAAGTAAGACCAAATGAACTCCAAATATCCCAATTTAAACTAGTATATTGAAACTAAATACCATAACCAATAACATAAATTATCCACTAACGACCACAAGCCCGACATATTATCGAAACCACAATTAAACTCAATAATTATAACTAGCAACTAACAAAAATAATCAACCACACTCTCCGAATTAAATTCGAAAACTCAACAATATTCATACTCTACAACATTAACCAACTTATTAAAATCCACATATTTACTTGCACTTTAATCTCCACAATCACAATAAATCATATACTTTCCGAATTAAATACGGAATTAAACAATAATCACGAAATTTTAAACTAATTAAATTACCACAATAATATCACAATTAACACAATTCATCAAAATTGAAAATTACATAATTACATCGAAAAAAATAAATTGGTAACACGAAAAGGGAATACCTTCGATTCCGATTTCTCTCCAAAATCTCTCTCTCTCTCTCTCTCTCTCTAACTGATCTCTCCTCTTTCTTTCCCACTGCACTGCTGTTGCTTCACTACTGCGTCTCGCGCCACCACCACTGGTCCACCACGCACCTCTGCCTCTTCCCCCTCGCGTGACCCCCTCCCCGCACACCTCTTCTCCCCACCTGCTGCACACGCACACACAGTTCCACCCATTCATACACACACGCGTATGTATATATATACATACACACACACTTACCCATCTTCATCAATTAACCCACACACTTAGAACGTCTTAAAAGGAGTTTTAATTTAAATTAAGAATTTAAAATAAATCATTGTTAAATTGAGAATAGGCTATTTAATTAATTGGACTGGTTCTAATTAATTATCTTAGTAAATTCGAATTTTAATAAAGGAAGAAAAAAATTGGATTTAAGGAAATCCAATAATAAAATCAGAATAAATCAGAGTTGGGTTTAAGGAAGCCCAATTCAATTTTTGATTTTAACCCATTATCTCTCTAATATAAATACATAATGATGTATTAATTTAGGGTTAAGAGATCATAATTTCGTTTTTGATAAAACCCTAGCAGCTCTATCTTTGAGAGGCTAGAGAGAGAGAGAGAGGTTGTTCTTCGTAGGCTAGTACCTGGCTTCTTGGATCGTTGGACGGTCGGACATTCGTGTGGATTATCTTAGAGATGCAGATCTTGACGCAAGGCTATGTGTGGTGATTACAAGCTAGGATCTCCGTTGAGTTCATGAAACTATGTTTTAAAGGTACGATTCATTTTTCTCCATAATCTGTCCAGAGTTATACATGGATCCTGGTTTGGGTTTCGAAATTTATTGTTTTATTTACGTTATTCCGCTGCGTTTTATGCCTCGGAACCCAACAATGGTATCAGAGCTACGTGTATAATGGACTGATTTGGTTACGTGTTTACTGTATTTTTACGAGTATGCATGTTAGATGAATCTACCATGATAGAGTTATGTTATATGATTGATATAATGAATCTGTATAATCTGATATGATGATATTAGTATGTTAAGAATCTGCCATGACTCATCTGTATGCGATTTGTTATGACATATATGCTGTTTGGTTTGTATGATGATATAAACTGTCGGATGGATGCAAACTGATATGATCTGTTTACTGGGATTAGGGTTACGTGTATGCTGATACATGTTTCTGGTAACTGGAATCAAGGTCGCATGTATATTGATATATGCTTCTGGAATTGTATTCTGATACATGATTTGCATGTATTTTGATACGTGATTTTGCAAAATTTTCCGCCATCAGGGGGCGCGCGACCTCACCGCGGAGGTCGATCCGCGGGTTAGGGCTTCGTTTTAATTTGTGCTTATGACATATGCTTTAATGGTTACTTGAGCATGGTGCATGGTTATGGCTTATTGACCCTAGTGTAATGGTTTATTCTTTTGGTTTGTAATAAATACAACTTGCATGTCGTTTTCTATTTTAATGGTTTATCTCGAATGTAACTCGAGTTCTTTTGTAAGTTCATTAGTATAGTTATTTTTTGTAACTTCCAAGGAGGACAAGGGAATAAGGAGGCATTCCATGGAGGCTAAGGAGTCAATGGAAGCAATTAAGAAGGCAAATGTAATAGTTATTATTACCCCATAGATTGACCTTGATCTTTTCATTAGCTTGAAAAGATCACATAGGATTGAGCCATAACCATTGCACGTTTACTTTATGCACTTTACATATGATGTATGGAATGTATGTGTAGAGTAGAAGATGCATGCTTTAATTAAATTAATGATGTATGCATGTATTAGATACATCACCCATGCCATGCTAAACAAGATAAAATCTGTAACGATTCAAGATTTTAAAATGAACAAATGATCATGAGATTCTTGTGTTTATGAAATATGGATTTTTAAAAACACGGAATTAAATATTGATTTTTGATATCGAAAATTGGGATTTTCTGACAAAAACGGATATGCGTATTCGTAAGGTTAATGGGTATTAAGTGTGACCATTGGGATCTGTTAACTCGAATAACTTGTAGAAGGGGGGACCTTACTAATAGCATGCCATGAGAAAGAGAAAACAAAATTAAATATGTGGTATTTAGATACTGGTTATAGTAACCACATGTGTGGAAATGAAAGTACATTTTCTAAGTTCGACAAATCTTTTATGTAACTGTGTAAAATTTGGTGATGACTCAACCATTTCGGTTATGGGAAAAGGGAATGTAACTGTTCAAAGCAAATGAAATGTAGGCCACACTATTTCTGATGTTTTGTTTGTCCCTGATTTGAAAACAAACTTGCTTAGTGTTGGTCAACTACAAGATCTAGGGTATGAGATTTGTGTTAGAAAATGGAAAGTTTGAGGCATATTTCATATATGTTCTTGAAAGAATTTCCGAAAACTAACAAGTGGAGGTTGTTCCTTGTAATGAGTACTTAAACTTTCATGTTTGGATCTAAGACATTTTCTTAGTGTAATCCATAAATAAATTGAGTTGAAAGAAAGATGTTTGAAATAGGTAATGTGGGTTGTTTTAGTTGAAAAAACTTGAACCCACATTGATTTGCTAATAAGAGGAAGAATCAGGTTGCAAACGGAAATCATGGCCATGATATATATTTCATGACCATAAAGAGGCATCAAAAGAGATGGGAGTTGCAGAAGTGTTCCATGACCATGATGGAGTTTTCATACCCATGAAAGTACACTTGATTGCTCAGAAATGTTTCATGCCCATGAGGAAGTTTTCATGCCTATGGCATACCTAATTTAAAATTTATTATTGGTTTATTTTAACAGCTGCGGGTCAGAGTTTGTATGGGCCTATCTAGCATGGGCCAGAATTTAAATTATGATGGGCTTCTAAATGTGAGCTGTTAATGGATTGAATCATAATTAATTAATCTTTCCTTTTAATGTTGTATCAGTTACGATTTATTTTGATATATGAGATATACAAAAAAAACATATGAAAGAAGAGATATGTGACTGGAAAAAAAACCCCGGTTCTTTTCCTTCTTCTCTGCTCTCTCTTTCTCTCTCAATTTACATACAAGTTTTATACATAGTTTTTGGCAAATTGAGGTGCGAATCGCTGTTGATCTTTCCGTTTATGTGATCGGTTTGATCTGTGCTGTTTTATCCTGAAAGTGATATTGCTGAAACCCAACACATCGTAAGTGGGGCAATAATCTCCAAGAACAGCCAAGTCTTCTTGTAGGGCTTGGTGACTCAGCTGTTCTTCTCTCTTGTTGTCTTTGCTAAAGCTACTGTGAGAGATAAGTGTTTTACTTTTCTTGTTATTTACAGTCTCTGATTATTCCATTGGTTGGACCTTCGTGTTTGTTTCATTATTTGGTTAATTGCATGTTCTTGTTAATTATATATATATATATATCACTGCCTCATTGTTGTGTAATATAGTGAATTTTCTCAACAATTTGTACAAAGAATGGTGTGTGCATAATTAAAGATAAGAAATTGGGGTTGATAGCTGAGGTAAAAATGAAACATAACAGAATGTTTCTGCTATATCTACACACTATCAACTATTCAAGTTTCTCACCGAAGTTAAATGATGCATCATGGTTGTGGCATTTTTGATATGGTCACTTAAACTTAGCTGGTTTGAGAAATCTGTCACGGAAGAGTATGGTGACTGGTCTTCCCCAAATCAGTGCTCCATCAGAAGTTTGTGAAGATTATGTTGTTAGCAAACAACATTGAGAAACGTTCCCCAAAAGGAAAATCCTTGAGAGCCAAGAAGGTGCTTGAACTAATCCATTCCGACATTTGTCGGCCTATGAATCATACGTCTAATGGAGATAAAAGGTATTTTATAACCATTGTTGATGATTTCAGTATGAAAATATTGGTTGATTTTTTGTAGACAAAAGATGAATCATTAATGGCCTTTAAAAATTACAAAGCTCTTGTGGAAAACGAAACGAGGAAGTCTATTCAAGTACTTCGTACGGATCGTGGAGGAGAATATACCCCACATGATTTTGATTTTGTGAAGTTCTGTGAAAATCATGGCATTAAAAAACAACTTACAGCAGCCTGTACACCTCAATAAAATGGTGTAAGTGAAAGGAGAAATCAAACGATTCTTAATATGGTTCGAAGTCTTCTGTCCTTGAGCGGAGTACCAAAGAATTTTTGGCCTGAAGCAGTGAATTGGAGTATACATATTTTGAATAGAAGTCCCACATTTTCTATCAAAAATATGAATCCGTACGATGCTTGGAAATGCAAGAAGTCAGATGTAGATCATTTCAGAATTTTTATCAGCATCACATATGCTCATGTTTCTGATCAGAGAAGGAAAAAGTTGGAATGACAAATTCTTGGTGTTAGTGAGCCAACAAAGACTTACAAGCTGTATAATCCTATTACCAAGAAAATAGTAGTCAGCAAAGATGTTGTAGTTATGGTCTTGGAGTAGCACTAGTGGCGATGTTTCTCAACAAATTCCAGTTGAATTTGATGTTGAAAATGAAGTTGAAATGCAACATCAACAACAACAGATTTTGGATGGAGCATCACCTGAAAGCTGTGGAGCATACTCAAGAATTGATTATCAGCTTAAAGATTCAGCTTGTTTACGTTCTCAACGTGCTAAAAGAAGACCAACATGGACGTTCGATTATCAAGTACCAGATAATGAAATGTTAGAGGATCCTCATGTGCAATTTGCTTTATTTCCAGATTGTGATCCCATAGTTTATAAGGAAGCGGTGATAGAAAAGAAATGGAAGAAAGTTGTGGATGATGAAATAGCAACCATCAACAGAAATGATATTTGGGAGTTGGTTGATCTTCCACCTGGACAAAAGAGCACTGGTATGGGATTACAAACAAAGATCGATGAAAAAGGAGAAGTTGATAAACATAAAGCACGTCTCGTAGCGAAAGGGCAGGAACATAGAATCGATTATTTGGAAGTCTTTGCACCTGTTGCAAGGCCTGATACTATTTGCTTGGTGACGACATTAGCAGCTTGCAACTCATGGCCAATATTATTTCAGTTAGATGTCAAATCGGCATTCTTACAGGAGATTTGGAGGAAGAGGTTCGTTGATCAACCGCCTGGCTATGTGAAATCAGGTAAAAAGCACAAGGTTTATAAATTAAAGAAAGTTCTATATGGACTAAAACAAGCACCTAGAGCTTGGTATAGTCGTATAGATGATGGGAAATTGGTTATCGTGTGCTTATACGTTGATGATGTTATTTATACTGGAAGTGATGGTGCCATGATTGAAAAATTTAAGCAATCTATGATGCATGAGTTTGATATGTCAGATCTTGGGTTGATGTATTATTTTCTTGGCATAGAATTAGTGCAATCAAATTATGGTATTTTTCTTTGTCAAAAGAAGTATGTACAATAAATATTGGCAGGTTTGGTCTGCTGAGTTGACAGTACTCTTTACAAGCAAATTGTTGGAAGCTTGATGTCTTAAACAACAAGACCCGACATAATGCAAGTTGTGCTTGTGACTATGATTAGTAGGTACCAGGAAACTCCAAAGGAGATTCATCTTTAAGCAGAAAAGAGAATTCTCCATTACTTGAAGGGAACCTGTGATTTTGGACTGTTTTAAAAAAGAGGTGAGGTGCCAGAATTGTTTGGCTTCACTGACAGTGATTATGCAGAAGACTTTGATGATCGAAAGAACACTTCTGGTTATGTGTTTACTTTTGGTTCTGCTGCACTTTCATGGTGTTCAAAGAAACCACCTTTAATTACTCTTTCAACTACTGAAGCTGAGTTTGTAGCTACAGCAGTGTGTACTTTTAGGCCTTATGGTTGCGGAACATTCTTGAGGAGCTTCAGTGCAAGCAACAGACTGCTAGTAAAATAATTTGTGACAACAGTTCTGCGATGAAGCTGTCCAAAAATCCTATTTTCCACGGAAGGTGCAAACAGATAAATGTAAGGTTTCACTTTAACGTGATCTATCAAGTGTAATAATTAATTTAATCTATTGTCAAAGTGAAGATCAAATAGCTGACATATTCATAAAGCCCCTCAAATCAGCTGCTTTTGTGAAGCTGTGAAAGTTACCTGGAGTTTGCGCACTAAATAATTCAGGCTAGAGGAAGTTTGTAGTTGTTACACTGAAAATATCTAGAGTATTTTCAGTTTAAGGGAGGGACTGTTGTATTTTCTATTTATTAAGTCAGAAATAAATCCTAATGTTTAGGAATTATAAACTAGCTGTTAGTCGATTGTTTGAGGCCTATGTTTCAGATTTAGTTGTTGAGTATGGTTCTAGTAGTTGCTGTTTTTCAGGCTAGTGCATATATACCAGTGTTCTAGTTTAATTAATCAGTAGTCATTTGATGTAACAATCCATTCAATTTCTCAGTTAGTAAACAATGAGTTTCAGCATTAGTTCTTCCTATGGTCTGTGACTTTAAAATAACATTAGTTATGTATATAACCGTCACTCAGATGTCAATATTTTTTGTAGCTGTCTGACTTGCTCTCTTGAGGGTGGTTTTCTTGACAAGATTGTCAAGCAATTGCACCTTGAAATGATGTGAAGCTGCGCGATAACCATTACAGTATTCGCATAATTGCTAGGTCGGATAATGGAAAGGAAAATGCATGGATGTGGATCTAAAATAGCCAATGAAACATTTCTACTCCGTAATCATCCTCTAAAGTGGAAAAGCAGCAATGCATATTTAAGGTGTACCTGCAAATCATTCTGCAAGCACAATCTAGAAGTGATCAAATGCTGACACCAAACAAGAATACGAATTACGAAAGACTAATTTGAAGTTGGAGGGAAAAGTTATTAGCTAAACAAAACGAAGTGTGCACATATTTATGTGCATATCTTATTGGATACATCAGTTTAGCAAATTTCTTACTAGATACTACCTCCGTCCAAAAAGACTGAGCTGATTTGATTTTCACGGATATTAAGAAAATATATAAAATAATGAGTAAAGTTAGATGAAAAATGTGTAAAGTGGTGGAACCTATCAATATTTAATGCTCCCTCTGTCCCAGTGGGTTCTACCCATTGGGAGACGGGGGTGTGGCACGCATTTTAAGGCTCCTAAAAAGTATATATCCATAATTTATTTTTAAATTTTTTTTCTTCTGAATAAAAATTTAATGTTTCTATTTTTATTCAAAAAAAGAAAATTTTAAAAATAAGTTGTGGAACTGTACTTCATAAGAGCCTTAAAATGCGTGCCAAGTAATGAAAAAAAACTGGATAGAAATGAGTGGGACGGAGGGAGTAATAGATTGAGATAGTGGAGTAAGTAGTGGATGTAATAGTGTATATTTAATAATAGATTTGAGATAGTGGAATAAAGTAGTGGGTGTAATAGTATTTATAATATTTATTTAATAAAAAAGGAATAAAGTTTAGTGGGTGTAATAATGGAAAGTAGTGTTCAAAAATAGTAAGTATAGTAGGTTCATTAGTTTTGGGACGTCCCAAAAAGGAAAGTGTGTCAATATTTTTGGTACGGAGGGATTACTATAGATGATTAAAATAATTAGTACCCCTACACATACAATTGTAATCAAGGACAAATCACCGTGAAAAAAAAAATCATTTTTTCAAGGGGCTTTTACAAAAATATCCAAGTTGCAAAACTTTTTTTCAAAAATACGATTGCAACATTTGCCACCTCATTTTCAATCGATTTTATCTACGGTACCATGCTGCAACCTCATTTGCAACTTCAGATAGCATTTTTGAAAATATTTTCAAAAAGTTAGGTATTTTGTAAATATCCATTTTTTTTAAGTACGAGAACATTGGCCATATGGATCCAAGCCCGTGCCTCTGCAGGGGCTTCTACACTAGTTATAACCTGAAGGCTGAAACTGTATTTCACAAAGATTTCCACAAAGCTGAAACCTTTAAAGCTAAGCATACTGACATCTTTCAGAAATATAAAGTTTCTGAAGCACAGTTTTGTGGAGTTTCTGAACCACCGTATTGTTATGTATATGTATATGTATAGATATCAGATTATATAAAGGTAAAATATATTTCAAGGAACTCTATGTTGTGATATTACATATACAAATAGATAGATAAAAGATGACTGCATGCGTCAATTTTACTTGGATAAAATCATTATACTACAATTTACAGTCTTATACATAATTAAAATATTTTGCGGATTATATAATCATATCCTAATTCTACCCAATGGTTGCAAACACGAAGTTATTGAAGAACTCCATTTAATATCAAGCTAAATTAATACCATCTCCCGGTATCAATTCACTTGATCCTAATTGATGCACCTACACCACGTTTGCACAACACCAAAGGTTCACATGAGAACTCTGTATTACCTATATTGCAATGAAAATCCAATATCGTCTTCAGGGAAAAAGTCTGAATCGAGTGGAGGACCCTTCCGAAGCTTTTCTTGCAGTTCCAACTGCTTAGGAAGAACAAGTTCTATTCCTTCACCCGATAGGGAAAAATATCTTTCCAGGACCATCTGAGAAGGAAAGAAAGTGGTACAAGGAATAAACAAAATTAAATTTCATCTGGATGTTGGTAAGTGTGCTTTGATAGCAATTTTATAGGACTGTTATCAGTGTGATGAGTGAGAAACATATTGAGCGAATAACTTTGGACAAATAATTCAAACTAGGATGCCTACCATGGCTGCATAAGCATCAATACTATCCTGGCGTGCGGTCTTGTTAAGGCCACTGAAATGATTTGTAAGGCATCAGCATATATGTACACACACATATAAGTATGTACAAAATTCTAAACTCTCGTCATAGACAAAAGAAGTATGTGAATGTGGTATCTAGCACTAAACATGCAATTGTGATTATTATGCACAAAGTGAAAGAAAGCCCCCTCCACCCCCCCCCCCCCCCCCCGACTTTTCCTTCGGATCCTGAATCCTTATGTCACACGATGTCAAGTTGAAGTTTATTGCACTGAATTAGGGATTGATTGACTTGAATGTTTTATTGTGAAACTTTATATTTTTATCATGGAAAATAAGACGACTTTTTTCTCTTAAACTTACAGGTTTAAGATTGACATAAGTGAATTTTACTCCTGACTGGAACTAAGACGCCATTTACTCCCCAGTGTCAGGTTTAACATCATCAATACCAACCATTCTCCTTGATTTGATGGAGGTAGTTTGGAACATAAATATTCATAAAATTGTCCTGAACAAAAAGGATTCTTTTGGTTTTCACTAACACTACAAATTCAGGAAAAAACATATAGACAAGAACCCTTGACTTTTCTAACACATATAGTAGCCCAAAACAAAACAAAGCAGACTTAAGAGTGAAAAAAAAGATTACAGGTCGATCATAAGGTCCATAGCATCAGCTGATGTCCCATTTTCATCCTGCAAGTAGACCCTCCATCCCCTGTAATGTGAAATGGTCAGTAACATGTATACTAAGGATTAACTGAGAGAGCTAAGCATAAGTAAATGATGTTCCACATTCACAAATTATTTGCAAATAATATAATATTTAAGGAGCATAAAGAGTATGTGGACTGAATAATAATCAGAAGCAACACAGCGGGTGCTGCTTGTTCTGGAAATGAAAAATTATAAGTAATGTGATCCTAGACCCAATAAGGCCTTTTATAATGTTAATGATATTAAAACACTTGCCATGATTCAACAAGTGCTTATATATGCATACATCTATCTACAGTTGTCCTAACAAGTTCATGTATTATATTTTTCATTTTAATTTGTGGCATGTAATTATGAAATGGACTTTTAATCTTAAGCATTTTGAACTGGCAAAACTTATTAATGACAGCATTAAGTTTGCTGGTTCCAGTTCCTTTCTTAACCCCAATCTCTTCTTCAAAATTTAAAAAGAATAGAAGGGTAAGGAGCTAAGCAAGAGATATATGATTTTAAATATGAATAACTCAATCCCACCTAAACTAACAAGGTTTGTGCTATAGCAAGAAAGCCTCAGCCGGATACTCGTGATTTCACATACATGCACATTCACAATCTAATATATGGAGTGAAAAGTGGTGAGGTATACATTATTAGAAGAGAATAGAAGAGATGTTTCTATTCATGATACATCAACTATTTAAAGGACTTTTCTCCATATATTAAATACTTCAAAATTAATGTCAGGATTATGATTGTAGGATAGATATTATCATATATAAAACAATCAAATGAAAATTTACGAATCCAAAACCTCAGCAGTAAAAGATCAAGGAACTTGAACTAGATATTCAGAAATGTTCAAATTATCGTAATGCTCATTGTTTCCTTCATGCTTTTGAAATGCGCTCAATAGTACACGTCTCATGTTTTTTACCTTCTTATAATCATACTGCACTTTGGGTACATGACAAGCTAAATTTCTTAAACTCTAGTCCAATGTTACAAATTTTAATATAAAACAAGCCAAAAACAGCTTCCCTTCCAAATCCATAAACATGACCAATCACACAAGAAACCAATAGCAAAAATGATATTCACCTCTCGGCAGCACGAACTGCAAACCTTCCAGCGATACTGCGAACTATATTGGACTGTGTGGTCTCCTTTCCATCAGAAGATATTGGAAGCCCAATTATAAATTCATCCACCTCCTATTCATTTGTTAGACCAAAACCCCATTATCCATTATAGCTAATTTCTAACTCTTTTGACAAATAAATCAAAATATCTAAAAACAACACATCCCCTATATCCCACATATTAAAAAGAATTAAAATAAAAACTTTTAAATTTTAATAACAACCCAACTGAAATATTGCCCTACTCTACAAGTATTCAGCTTCAAATTAAACCACCATACACATACAAAATAAATAAATAAAATAATGAAAAAGTACGTAATCGCCGACCTGTAGTGTATTTTAATAACATATTTGTAATTATTTTATCAAATTATGCAATTACAGAAGTACCCCACATGTATTAACATAAGTGTGTGCTCAAGTGCATACTCTAATGACCACTTTTTTGAGTTGTCAAATTTTAATTGGTTGAGATTTTTGTGCATGCAGAGACCATTATTATTAATGAAAATAAACCGGTCAAAAAGTGTCAACTAAAAGTTCTTATTGCGCATCACATTAGATAAACCCTAACATAAAATCTAACTGAGAAATACCTCTTTTTCTGCAACATTAAGAAGTTGAAGCTCAAGTTTCTGACCCCTCAGCTCCAAAACCTAAAACCCCATTACTCCATTACATATAAAACACACAGAAATGCGTAAAAATATACAAATATTCACAAGAAAATGTAAATGTAATTTCATCAAACACCTTGAGGGGACGAATAGAGAAGCCTTTACTGAGAGCAAGACCAGTGCGAGACATTCCCAAATCTACGCCTAGACTGAAACCACCTCTCCAACTAGAATCACGTTTTCTAAGAAGGGCATTTGGGGGAATTTCTTGCAAGCTCAAGTTGTTTATTTTGTGGGCTTTGCAAGCTGTGTGTTTTGAAAAACAGAGCAAGTGCAGGGGACTTGTAGCTACTGCTATTCCATTCATCTTTTTTCTGTTATGTTTTCTACTGTTATTTTTTCTGTTTTCTGTTATCTTTTTATCTACTGTTATGTTTTCTGTTTTTTTTTTTTTTTGGTTTTATTACGGTGGAACCAGTCAAAAATAATATCTTTAGACGAGAAAAAATTATCATTTTTACACAAATAATATATTTAGTGTATGAATTATTCTAAATTCGGGAATATATACTAAAAATATGTATAACAATATTTTTAAGTTAAAAAATTAATTATAAATTTAATAACATTATTTATTTCTAAGAACATATTCATAACACAATAATCACAATGACCAATTAAAGACAATAAAGATGATAATGAATGATTTAAAAAATACTAAATAAAAATTTTTTGGTCAAAATATTATCATAAATACTTTTCATTATATCCTATTATTTACTATTATATAATAAGAGTAACAGGGATAATGCGTGAGTACTACCAAGATCTAGGATCGAATCTCAACAACTACAAAATATTAAACTAAATTTACAATAGCATTAACCAATATCTAAATATAAATTATTACATAATTAAGTTTTCTAAATTGAATAGAATTAGATCTTGATATGGGCTAAAAGTAAGCCCTAAAGACACATTTAATGTGGCATTAATTAGACCCGGAATGGTCCAAACGTGGGGCCCACCAGATGGGCCCAATCCCTATTTATAATATTAATTTCGTAATTAATATTAGGGGTAATAAACAGCTCAGCAAATAAGAGTCAAACAAGGATATTACTCTTGCCTGACTTAGCCTCCAAGATACATATTCCAACATGGAAACTGACTCCTACAAGGAAGGAGTCTAGAACCTTCCTTGAGGCGGTGACTTGCCCACCAAGTCACCTAACCCTACTACGATTCTAAGGCTTCTCAGCCTATATAAAGGGTCAAACCCCTCATCCTAGAACTACGTTTTTTGGCTTGATCCTTGATATACATCAAGGTACGTAGGCATCTCGTAAAGGCAGATACAGCTACGAGTACGAGAACAGCCATTAAAGCTCGAAGCTCACAAACCCTAGCCGTCATAATCATAACCTAGTTTTTATTCCACAACAGATCTAATGTTAAAAAATAAGTTTATTTGAATGATAGTAGAATTAGAGAAAATGACCAAAATACCTTATTTTGGAGGTCTATGGCCCGATATACCCATTTTCAAAATCTTGGCCCTTAGTACCCACGGGACACGCCACTGGCAACGGCGTGTCCCAACATCAGTTTTTTCACAATTTCTGCTAAGGACGAACTGAACTCCCCGACTCTCCCCACCGGATTTCGCCCCGTCCATCTCCGAGCCACGTTCTGTCCATCTTCGGTCCATACGACCACATAAAATTAATGCCCAGACTTTGTTAATCATTTGATTGTATCGATTTGTTGAAATATGGCCCGTAGGGGCGTGTTTGAACAAGATCGGAGAACACAGTTGGGATTTAGGTTCGATTTGGGCGTTTGAATTACGGCAAACGAATCGATAAATTGATGGTATAGGGTTGTAGAGGAAGCTGAGGCGATTGTTTTGGTATATAGAACTTAACCGGAAACTGACTGAGGTAGGAGAACGAAGGAGATGAAAAAACTAGCAAAAATTGCCCGGCCAGTCGCCCGACGAGTCGCCTGGAGAAGACGATGATGACGTCAGATGCGCATCTCATGAATGCGTGTCTCATGATACGCATTATACACTTGCGTATCTGCTGCTACAGTACCCGCCTGATACTCCTCTCCCAGTGGCGTGACAACTGAATACTCTACTCCGAGTGGCGTGACATGACGATACTACTCTCCCACTGGCGTGACATGAGGATACTACTCTGTCAGTAGCGTGTCCCGTGGGTATTTAGGGCCGCGTATTTGGATCCGGGTATTTTGGTAACCCCTCCCCCCAAAATGGGGTAGATAGGGCCTTCACCCGTAGAATTATATTCAAATATGAAAAATAAATTTAATAATCTAGACCAAATATAGGTATGTTTTTTAAATTGAATAAAATTCCCAATATAAAAATTCGTAACTATTGTTTTTCTAAGTCTTTCAAATGTAAGAGTTTTTTTATTTTCTTCAATAAAATATTAAAATTTATTTGATAAAAACTTCAATATATATAAATCTTAACAAAATATAAATATTAAAGGGAAATTATCAAAAATATTCATTTTTCAAACTTTTTTGCAAAAATACGATAAAAATTGCATATGTAATTATGCAGAAGATTGCAATAGTTACAGTTGAGGTTGTAATAGTTGTAATTGAGGTTATAAATGAGGTTGCACCGTATTTTTTTTAATAAAAAGTCTATAACTTGGATATTTTTGAAAAAAGCATAATATTAAAAATAATAATAATATAATTTATATAATTGCAAATATTAAAAAATAAATGTGCATTGCATATAATATTTTAAAAGTTTTTGGATAATCAATCCGAATTTCATATAATCTTTTAAAATCTAAACATAAACAATTTATTAAAATCTGATGGTGATTAAAAATTTATTTACTTTGAAGGATTTTAAAAGTCCATTGATTTTATTAGATTTCACACTTTATTTTTAATTTTTTAAAATCTCACCAAAATCCAAGAGATTTTGTTGGATTTAAGCTCAATTTTACGTAGACTCAACAAACTTTACACCAATTTTGCATGGACTCTACCAATTCTACATAAATTCTATGTAGAATATTAAATCACAACAATCTACCAAAATTCATCAATTATTAATAATTCATTAAAATTTGAAAGGAATATACCCCTTAAAATTTTTCAACTTAATAAAAAAGATAATAACCCAATTATCATCCAAAATGGGTATCTTATATAAAAAAGATTATTCCACTTAGACATGCGTATCCAAAATGGTAAAAATAATATGAGACCTCAAAAAATACTCCCTCCGTCCCATTTTACATGACACTTATTTTTTTTCACTATTACACTCACTACTTCTCTATTATATACTTCCCAAACCAAATCAAACCAAAACGTACTCAGTATATCCCGCATGAGCAGGGTCTGTGGGGGGTAGGATGTAAGCAGTCATGCCCCTACACAAAGGTAGAGTGATTGTTTCCGGTTTACCCACTACTTTCCTACTTTACCCATTTTTTATACACCCACTTTCACAACCAACCAACTACATGCTACCACCTAGCAAGTCAAATAGTATTTTCTTAATCTCTGTGAAAGTCAAATCATGTCTTACAAAATGGGACGGAGGGAGTATTATTTTCGTCTTTTTTTTTTTTTTTGAAAAAATTGTTATTTTTAACATTCTTTCTTCATCAATTACATAATTTTGTGTCGCAAATTAGGGCGTTGAACTACGAATAAGGTATTGTTCTTGTATGTTTGTGTGTGTGCAAAATATGCATGCTTTACCCACTTAAAATGCGTATCATGTCTGTGTAAGTGTTGGTTCTAGTGCGTGTGAGTTATGGCAGTCACTCTTTTGTACACAAAACCACCCCAAATTAGTATTATTAATCATCTATGTAGTTAATTTTTCGATTTTCTGAATGTTGGCTGAATTATAGTCGAATTGACTTGACTCCATTTTCGTTCGATTTCGAATATGACCTGTTTTTTAGTTCGATTTAGTCTTTTTAAGTAATTATTTATTGTTGGTGAAGAGGAATGCTGCTGCTGATCTAATTTTGGGGGTGTTACAGAACAATCAATCCTGATACAAGGCTTCAAGTTGTGCACATACTTTCTAGCACACTGAACCGGAAAACACGAATTCTTTGCACTCAAGGTCAGTTAAATGTCCTACTTGGTTCTCTGTTATTTTTTTCATTGGATGTGTTCGAATGAACATCGTGTTACAATGAAAGTTTTTTTGGTTTGATCTGAACCTACTTATACAATAGCTTTGATCTTCAAGTCCATCTAGTTTCTAGATATCAGTAACTAATTATCTAGGTTTCGTTTCAATTAATATTTAATATGTATCTTCTGCTATTTGCCCCCTCTTACTTCTGCTTGATTATGATATTCAGTATATATATTTAGTCCGTTGCATTGAAATTTTGGAATTGACATTGTTCAAAACTAATAAGTAGGCTTGGGTTTGATCACCTAATTAGATATGTGCAAAATTAGATGCATCTTCTGTTGGTTCTAGAAGGATCAAATGATGATTACTGTCATAGTAATACAACTTGTAAAAGGTGTCTATAAGAAATTGAAAAAAAACCATACAGTGAGTTCCCATTACCTTAAAACAAGTTAAATAGAACTTTAACAACCATTTTAATCATTGAGTGAGCCCTTAATCAATTTGCATAATTAGCGTGTCTAATACAGGGAAGAAGTCTAGATAGTCCGTAATTTCATTACATTATTTGAATTTGGTGTATTAAGTTTCTTAAAAGAGTTAAGAAACCAATTTGTTAATTTTGATCCCAATCACTTACAGGTTAGAAGTATTTGTCTATTGCTTTTTCTTAATTCTACTCTATATCTATGTATGCCTAACATGTTGTGAGTTAACTAAAACTTAACATTAGACTATTCCAACACTCATCATGTACCAACAAATCGGAGTCCAGACAGCACTAGTATATATTAAATATTATTTATTATCTTAATCATAATGAATAACAAAGGAAAGAGAGTTCAAGACTTAATTAGCATAGAGGTGTTGGATATATTGATCTTCTGACTTCTAGTACACCCGATTTTAGAAATAATTTATAGAAATAGCTATAGGAACAGAGGCACAAAGCTATTGGAACAACCATATTTGATCGTCGTTCAACTAGAGATCAAATGGTAATTTTTTTTTCTGAAAATGTACCCGATGAATAGTTGCCAAAGACAGTTTACCCATTTCCTGATTGAAGTCCTAACCCTTGATGAAATGCTCCAGTTCAACAAAAAATTCACAGATACATGTACAAATGAAGGACAAATTGTTATTGAAGTAGTTTTTATGTTTTATTGTAATCTGTAGTTGTTATACAGTAGTTTTATTATCCATTATATGAATCAATTTGGAAGATTCGCCTTTTATGTAGTGTCCTTTTTAAGGTTTATAAAAGTTGTTGATTTTTGAAATTGATATCAAATAATATGAGTGGCTAGTCTAGTTTTTTTTTTTTTACTTCATTTTTTTTTTTTAAATTGTATTGGGCATTCTTTATTTTTTACTATATCTTTGAATTTTTTTGGAATATTTCAGGTTCAAAATGGCAGAAAGATTATTTAATTTGGACTTTAAAACTAAGATAGTGCTTTTATAAACGCTACGAAAATTAAATTTTACGATGCACATGCTACTTGCATAGTGTTTCTATAAAAGCTATGTAAGTAAAATATTTTCACTAACATAGCGTTTTTAAAAGAGCTATGTAAGTGATATTTTATGATACACATACTACTTACATAGGGTTTCTAGAAGTGCTATTGAACACTTGGATTCCGCTTACTTCCATAGCACATCCAGTGCTATCTAAGTGATGTACTTAGAGAGAGCCTAGAAAAATGCTATGCAAGCTAACTGAACTTACATGATGCAAGCTAAATGAAGAGCGCTTTGCAAGTTAAATTCTGTAGTAGTGCAATATACACACATTTCAGCAGCTTATTATCAATTATATTTTTAGGTATTACCTGGACATAATCACATGCTTGACGGTACCCGGACATAATCACATGCTTGACGCCTCCTTAATTTTGAAGTCCATGTGAGTTTGTCATTATTACATTGCTTTAATTTTAAAACACGCTTTACAAATTTTGTGAAAATTCAAAATTTTTAATTTGCCCGCCATTATATATTAAATGGCTCTTTTTTAATTATTCTGATCTTGCCCGCCATCGTACAATAGGAGTGCTCTCTGTGATTTAGGCTTACAAAAGGAGTTCTCTCTGTGATTTAGGCTTACTTCTAAAATCCATAACCTAGTGTTCCCTTTTTATGTTTGTTTCTTCTAGTAAGTTTGGCACAGTAGCATTAGCACGGCGGTCATTTAGGTCACATTTGAATTCGAAATTACGGTGCTCATTAAGGCATATTCATATGGATGATAAGTGTAGAAGCGGCTCAAGAGGTGCCTTGGTTGTTTTGGAAGGTTTGGATCGGTGTGGTAAGACTTCGCAATCCACCCGACTTGTCAAGAAATTGGATGAGTTAGGGTACCCGGCTGAATTGTTCAGGTTTCCCGATAGAAATACTGTTATTGGCAAGATGATCTCGTCGTATCTCAACAGTGATTCTCAGTTGGATGATCATACAGTTCATTTACTTTTTAGTGCAAACCGCTGGGAGAAGAGGTGTGTTCATGTATTATGTCTCGTATAATTTTTGATCTTTTATATATTTGTCCATTGTCCGTCGACTAAATCATATGTTAGTGCCACGTTTATTGTTAATTATTCAAAACTGGAAATTGGTAGTTTAGTTTTTTGTGTTTTAAATAATTCATGATTGAGATTTATGTAAGATTCCCAACTGAATAGTGCTTGCTAAACTCACATTATTTGATGTTTCGGTCTATCCATTTAAGACATGTATCGCTATTAATAGAGAAAAATAGAATAAATGTATCTCAGAATCCAGAAAAATTCATCTAGTTAACATTAGCTGTCTAATTTGTTCTCTGGTGTTAAATTGACTGATCATTTTGGCCTGGTTGTGTGAAATTCCCAAAGATTTACCAAAAAACTCCTGCAACTTATGCATTAATGCATTCATCGTGTTACCTTGAATTTGAATTTTCACATTTCATGTTTTGGTTAGATGATTTAATAAAGCAGAGATTTATTTGAGCTCCTAGTTGTGGAGGCCAGAAGAATACTTTATTCTGGATACTTTTTGCAGATTACTTATGGAATCTAAGTTGCGGAGTGGAATAACTCTTATTGTTGATCGCTATGCGTATTCAGGGGTGGCATTTTCAGCAGCGAAAGGACTTGATATTGGATGGTGCAAGGTGAAAACCCTTCTTATATTTAGTCAGTTTGAGGTTCATTTATTGTTGCGTATCACATAACACTGATGTCTTTGTGCAGGCTCCAGACATGGGGTTGTTGGCTCCTGATTTGGTGTTGTACCTTGACATATCTCCAGAGGTACTACTGTAATGTCTATACCTGAATTGGGAAAATTAAGGATGTGATTTTCTGTGTAACCGCTGCTTGCTAGTTTTTCCGATGCACTTACAAGTTCTTTATGATTAGTATAAGATATAATTGAGAGTACTGGTGCATATAATTCAGGCTTGCATAGTAGTGTTATATGGTACAATAGGGCTTTGCTTAGCTATGAACCTTTCTGGCATAGAAATAACATATATTAGCATTCTGTAAAAATAACCAATTGTCAGAGCTGTGATTTGCAGAAATTATAGACTGAGTAAAGATTCATGTTTTTTCTAGGACGAGATTGTTGGCACCACAGCATTCAGCATTCTAGTATATTCTAGTTTAATAGCCTGCTCTTGTGCATCTCCTTGCTCTTATTCTGTAGTACAACCTCTTCTACTGTTTGGCTAACTGGTAAAAGCTAATTGAAATAATTAGAAAGCTTCTGAAAGAGGAGGCTACGGTGGTGAGAGATATGAGCAGCTTGAGTTCCAAAAGAAAGTCGCCCAGGCGTACCAGGTTCTTCGTGATGCCTCATGGAAGGTAATTAGTTCTAGGGAGTAGCTGGTCTGATTCTTATTTTTATAGTAACATGTCTTTGTTTGCCTGTTATACACGAATGTATTTTATTTTTAAACGCAAACTTTTTTTTTCTCTCTTTTCTCTTTTGTTATAGTTTATTCTAGATGTTTAATCATTTATGACAAGTAATGATAATTTCCTTTCTAATTTGACTGTATAACCCATGGGCAGCATCTCAATTAGATTTTGGTGGTTGGCTGTTGGCATATGACATCTGAAGTAGAAGCCCTTTCTTTAATTTTGCACTGATCACATGATAATTACTGCAGATTATTGATGCTAACCTTCCTGTAGATGATGTTGAGGAGCAGATGAGGGGCAGTGTATTAGATTGTGCGAAGACGTGCAGAAATGGAAAATCTCTCTCCCAACTCTGGTTGAAGTAATTATTTATTCATACTTTGTGAGAGTGCGATTTGTATTGCTGAATGTTTTTGGTTTAATATCCTAATTAGTTGGCTACTTGGTTTCTGCATCCACAACATTCTTCCCGTTTGAGCTCTATTCTGAATTATCGTTCCAATGTATTACATTGTGTGATTTTATGCACACTTTATACTTGTGATGTACAATTTTTTTTAAAATTTTAAATTTACGTAAATTTTTATACTTTTTTCTCTCTTCTAAACTCAAATAGTTAATAAAAACTGTGCAAACGAAAAATCATATTTAAATAAATTTGCACGTCGAATTTTTTTTGATGGAATCATCGTGCCTTAAAATTACGAGAGAAATATAGTTAAAAGATCTTGTATTTTTTGATATATCGAACCCTAAATTTGGAATTCGAAAAAACAAATGTTGAATTTTAAAATCTTATTACTTTATCTTTTACCTAATATATGTTCTAACAAATATCGGAGGTAAATATCGGAGGTGAGCGAGAATCGAATCCACCTGGAATAATAATAAATAAATCTTTATCACTTGAGCTTTACTTTATTAGATACATTTGTACCGTTAACATATGAAAAACTAGGGCTGTCAAAAAAATCCGGATATCCGGATATCCGTCCGAAATATCCGAATCCGTATCCGAAAAATTAGGATATTATCCGTATCCGAAAAATTAGGATATTATCCGTATCCGAATCCGACATATTCGTATCCGAAAATGTAATAACTGATATATATTTATATATAATATTTAAAAATTTATAATATATTAATATATGTCTTTATTCAATAATTAATATATTTTTGTTAGATATAATTAAGTGTAGACATTTTTAAAAGATTTATATGTTATAAATATGATATATGAATATATTATTTTAATATATTATATTAATATATATTATATTAATATATTAATATATTATATTAATATATTATATATTATATATTATATATTAATATATTATATTAATATATTAATATATTATATTATATATGATATATCATATGATATATTAATATATTAATATATTATATATTATATATCATATATCATATTATATAATATATTAATATATCATATATCATATTAATATATTAATATATTATATTAATAAACTTTAAATATGATATATATCATCATTTATATATTGCTGTAAAAAAATATTCGAAATATCCGAATATCCGTATTCGTATTCGAAAAAATTAGGATATTATCCGTATCCGAAAAAAATTACCCGTATCCGTATCCGAAATATCCGTTTGACAGCCCTATGAAAAACAATCAGTTTTTAAGAAAAAGCTAAACCCCAAATTGACGTACAAAATCAATTACGACTATGATCCGGGTATAAGAGTAAGATATTCTTGTGGTTAGTGAAAATTAGTATTTTCTATGTGTCCAAAATCTAGAATTTCCTACCTTGCACTAAAAGATTCTATAGAAGATTCCAAGGAATCATTCCTTTACTTCATACCAACTAACATTGACCCATCTTAAAGTCACCTATAGTGTTCACGATTCGAGTCGAGTTTTGATCGAAATAAGTCGAATTTTCATTTTAAAGAACCAAGTCGAGTTTTGATCTTAACGAACCGAGCTGATTTCTTAACGAACCGAACCGAACTAATTTCTTAACGAACCGAGTCTAGCTTTGACCGAACCGAGCCGATTTGAGTTGTTCACGAACAGCCTCGAGCCGAGCCGAGCTCGATCCGAGCTCGAGCTGTTCACGAACAATTAATTTGGTTGGAGATCTTAGTAGATCACTACTATTCTAAATAGTACTAGTAACTAGTGTTTTGTCACGGATTGTTGTTTCTATTTTTAAAAAAATATTTCTCGACGATCCAACCATACGGATGTCAAGATATATCTAATTTAGTGATATTCCCAATTTTTTGATAAATAAAAAATAATTTAGTTGGAATCTTAGTAGATCACTACTAATTTAAGTAGTACTAGTAACTAGTGCTTTATCACGAATTGTTGTTTCCATTTTTTAAAAAAATATTTTTCGACGATCCAACCGTACGGATGTCAAGATATATCTAATTTAGTGATATTCCCAAATTTTCAAAAAATAAAAAATTAATTTGGTTGGAGATCTTAGTAGATCACTACTAATTTAACTAGTACTAGTAAATAGTGCTTTGTCACGAATTGTTGTTTCTATTTTTAAAAAAATATTTCTCGACGATCCAACCATATGAATGTCAAGATATATCTAATTTAGTGATATTCCCCAATTTTCAAAAAATAAAAATTAATTTGGTTGGAGATAAAAGAAAAATAAAAAGTAAAAATTTTGATTTTTTTCGAGCTTTAACGAGCCAACGAGCCGAGCTCGATTCGAGCCGATCTTGAACCAAACCGAACTCTTATCGAGCCGAGATTAACGAACAAAAATCTTGTTCGAACTCGAGCCGAACCGAACTTTTATCGAACCGAGCTCGAGCTGTTCATTAAAAGCTCTGTTCGTTTACAGCTCTAGTCACCTACTAAATAAAGTAGCATTGCTACTCTTTGTCACGAGGCATGACTATGGACTCCATAACCGAATATGCTGAGAATTATTTTACTTCCGATGCCTCTTTCTTTAACTTTGGTAACTGCCACTCTATCACGCCAGGCATATGCTTTCTAAATATTCCAACTTGTATATATAAATTCTACTAGCATTTCATATCAACTCTCTTCATCTTGCAACTCATAATATGAAGTTTGGGAAGAGATTGAAGCAACAAATTCGAGAAACATTCCCGGATTGGCGCGACAAGTTTTTATCCTACAAGAATTTGAAACAAATAATTCCGTCGAGTTTGCCTTCGGATGGATCGAATGAATGTGGGAAATCAGAAGAAGAGTTTGTGTGCTTGTTGAAATGTGAGATTGACAAGTTTAATGCATTTTTCATGGAACAAGAAGAAGATTTTATAATCCGCAACAAGGTAACATTTTCATAATATATACGGTCTTTAAAATTTTTATGCAGACTTCTTAATCAATGTGTATGTGTTGAGTCTACTCATTTGACTTGTTGCCTTACGGAATAATTTTGAGATTTTATGTCAGTCATCATGTGGCTCCAGAAAATGTTAGATAATTTATTAATCATATATATTGCTATTTTACATGTTTTGTGTTCATTTTTATTGGTTCCGAAACATTTATATATAGGTCCAGATACTTTTAGTCTGCGAGTCGAATTTAAAGCAAGTTAGTTTATATTTGAACGAGAACGTATGTTCATCATGTGGTGCAGGAGCTGCAGCAGAGATTGGGCAAGATGATTGAAAAATGGGGGCCAATGAGAGATCAAGATTCGGCGACAGATTGTAAAGATGAAATGGCAAAAATTAGAAAAGATGTAGTAGATTTTCATGGAGAAATGGTGCTTCTAATGAACTATAGTAATATTAATTACACAGGTATTTGTCATTTTAACCTATAACATTGTGCAACCTCATACAAATTAAGCATCAAGTGATTTAGTAGCTAAGTAATTCTTATAGCCTAAATGTGTCCAATTTCTTATAGTTCTGCATTCCTTGCTTACTGCAGTATAGCTGTAAGTTCCGAATCATTAAATTAGATAATCTCTACATGTTTATTATGCAATTTTTTTAAATGTTTTGATAGCACATATGATAGGATTGATTCTTGTAAGATATAGGGCTCGCTCATTCGGCTAAGTATTTTTTTCTGACATTCAAAGTTTAGAAATGTAGCTAAATAAAAGTACTCAGACCGAATTCTCAGATCAATTCTTTAAAATTGACAACCAATGTTTGTAGTTTATGTGATCCATACAATCAGATTATGCTATATGAATTGTACATAAAAGAACCAGAGGATAGTAATTCAGGGTTTATATAGGTTTGGCCAAGATATTAAAGAAGTATGACAAAAGAACCGGAGGACTGCTGCGTTTGCCATTTATTCAGATGATTCTAGAGCAGCCATTCTTCATAACTGATCCCATTTCCAAGCTCATCAAAGAATGTGAAAGCAGTATCGATGCAATGTTCCCAGTTGCAGCCTCAAAAAAGAAACGAAAGAGAGAAGAAGAAGAAGCAATTGCTGTAACCGGAGGAGTAGTTTTTAGAAATACAGTTGCAGCTCTTCAAACAATGCAAGAACTTAGAAAAGGCAGCTCTACTTATGGTCATTTTTCTCTTCCTCCTCTGAAACTTCCGGACTCGGACTTCTTCTCATCATTTCAGCTGCATTCTCCCATAACCATTATTTAGATGCCTAAGAAATTTTTAGTTGTTATAGGAATTTGAAATTTGTTACAAGATCAAGAGGTTTAAAGTTTTTATTTCTCTGAATTTTATTGCAAAAACTCCCAACTACGAGGTGTTGAATTTTCAATGTCGAAGAGACATCTGTTGAGCAAATGGTGTGCTTTCCAGTTATCTCTAAGATTTCAACGTATAAAAATCCCTTCTGTATTATGTAAAATAATTCTGAAGGTATGATCCCTTCTGCATACCTATGATTATTCTCTATCATCGGGAAGTTTTTCTGAGAATTAAAGTTATGACTTTTGAAAGTATAGTACGTGTTTTCAAGGACGAAACTTTTGGTGTTTGAGAGGCTCTTTCTTGAAAGGGCGATCACTTTCTACATATATTTTGAAGAATCATCCATTTTTTTTTTGTTTTTTCGAGAAAGCAGAATAATAAGGTTGTGCATTCTCTAGCTAGAATGTCTTGGCCTAATTGCTATATTTCCTCTTGTATATATGTTGGACATCTTAGCTTCTGATTCTTCTAATATCTAATGTCCATTTGAGCATCTCTACATTAAAAGTGGTTCTGAAGGATGGTTTTTAGTCTATATGTTGATGTTCCAATCTTCACCCGGTATAGTGCGAAAATGTTAGATGAATTTAAGCGCTTTATGATGATGAAATTTAAAATGAAAGATTTAGGAGAACCTCATCATTTTCTTGCAATTGAAGTGCATCAATCCAAGTTGGGGATTTTCATTTCACAGGAGATCTATGCAAAAGATGTTTAAATAAAACTTAAATGGAAAAATGGTAATCTAGTCCCTGCTCCATGCATTACAGGTCTGAAATTATACAAGGAAGGTGAAGGCAGACTCATACATTCTACCATATTCTTAAATCTTGTCGAAAGCTTGATGCTTGTCCATTGGAAAACAAACTGCTCACTTCCTCTTTGCGGTTCCCAACTGGCTCTAAAGGAACCATTGATCATGATTTTTTTTTTAAAAAAAACTTAGATTTCTCTTAATCTCATTATTTATACTAATAGTGACTTAGCAAGAAGTAGTGATGATAGTAGAAACATGGTTAGATAAATTTGGTTGGTTTTAATTTGGATAAGCCTACCAACTATTATGTATTGTGACAATAGATCTTCTACTTTGGTAATAAACGAGATCCAGTTATTCATGGAAGTACAAAGAACATGCTCATTTGTTATCATTTCATGAGGGAACTAGTGCCCAGAGACATAATAAATAAACAAAAAACTTTCCTTCACATCATAATATGAGTTACGAATTGAACAAGGGTTGAACTGACTATAATCCTGCAATGTACGTTACATGGTCTTCAAGAAGACTGGATGCTAACTCTTTCTGAAATGTGTACACAAATCTATATATAGTTGCTGCGTGGAGTTACATCAATTTGTATATTTATTGCATCAAGTGGTAAAAAAGATTGTCTAAAATTTTAAAAATAATTCCTTTGAGAAAGTAAATAGTTTCATATCAAACATTCAACTATATATATACATGATAGCTAAAAAGGGGATTACATAAGCCTACTAGCTAATAATTACATTTTTTGTAATTTATTTACATATAGAAAATGATCAAGTTTGATGTGAAAAAGGTAAATCTATGAAAGGTAAATAGAAGTTAGTCCCCAATCAAATACGTTGATCATCAAACCTATTAAGGATTTCCTGCTGCATGTGCCTGTAGGTATCCAGATCCAGCAAAGTTGCCACCAAAAGAACCTCTTAAAGAACCTGAACCAAACAAATTTCCTCCACCAGGACCAGTAGCTCCACCTGCACTACCACCTCCAGCGTTTCCCCATGCACTTCCACTTGCACCACCGCTTGCGCTACCACCAAAACCACCGTTTCCCCCACCGCTTGCACCACCACCTGCACCACCACTTGCACTACCACTTGCACTACCGTGTGCACTGCCGCTTGCGCTACCGCTTGCACCACCGCCTGCACTACCGCCTGTACCACCGCTTGCACTACCGTGTGCATTACCACTTGCACTACCGCTTGCACTACCGTGTGTACTACCACTTGCGCTACCGCCTGCACCACTACTTGCACTACCGTGTGCGCTACCACTTGCACTTCCGCCTGCATCACCGCTTGCGCTTCCACCTCCACCTCCACCACCGCTTGCACCACCGCTTGCACTACCGCCTGCCCCACCACTTGCACTACCGCCTGCCCCACCACTTGCACTACCGTGTGCACTACCGCTTGCACTACCGTGTGCGCTACCGCTTGCACCACCGCCTGTGCTTCCACTTGCACCACCGCCCGCGCTTCCGCTTGCACCACCTTTAGCACCGCCACTTCCACCAACGCTTGCACTACCTCCTGCACTTCCACTAGCACCACCGCCTGCGGTTCCGCTAGCACCCCCGCCTGCGATTCCGCTAGCACCCCCGCCTGCGCTACCGCTAGCACCCCCGCCTGCGCTACCGCCTCCACCACCGCTTGCGCTACCGCCTCCACCACCGCTTGCACCACCGCTTGTACTACCGCCTACACCACCACTTGCACTACCGTGTGCACTACCACTTGCTCTACCGCTTGCACTACCGTGTGCGCTACCGCTTGCACCACCGCCCGTGCTTCCGCTTGCACCACCGCCCGTGCTTCCGCTTGCACCACCGCCCGTGCTTCCGCTTGCACCACCGCCTGCGCCTCCGCTTGCGCCACCTTTAGCACCGCCACTTCCACCAATGCTTGCACTTCCTCCAGCACTTCCATTAGCACTACTTCCTGCACTTCCGCTTGCACCACCGCTCGCGCTTCCGCTTGCACCACCGTCCGCGCTTCCGCTTGCACCACCACCTCCTCCGGCAGATGCACCACCACCTCCTCCGGCAGATGCACCACCTTTTGCACTACCACTTCCACCACCGCTTAAACTACCACTTGCGCCACCGCTTGCACTACCACTTCCACCACCGGTTAGACTACCACCTGCATTTCCGCTAGCACTACCGCCTCCACCGGCGGATGCATCACCTGTTGCACTACCAATTCCACCACCGCTTAAACTACCACCTGCATTTCCACTAGCACTACCGCCTCCACCGGCAGATGCACCACCTGTTGCACTACCAGTTCCACCACCGCTTAAACTACCACTTGCACCACCGCTTGAACTACCACTTGCACCACCTGATGCACCTAGACCACCACCTCCTAAACCACCTCTTAAACCACCTCCTAAACCACCTGCTAAACCACCTCCTAAACCACCTCCATTGGCCGATGCACCTAGACCACCACCTCCATTGGCCGATGCATCTAGACCACCGCCTCCATTGGCAGATGCACTTGCACTACTACCACCATGTGCACCGCCAAAAATGGCACCGCCAATAGCAGCGCTAGCATTGATACTCCCAGCAATTGCACCACCCACATTTGCAGAAATTGTGGCCATTGCATTTCCATCTATTGAAGGGCCATTACCAGGGTTTGTGACAAAAGAAGCAAAAGTTTTAAAAATAGCCAACGCATTTTGTATCAATTTTGTGCAATCAATATTTTTTGCAGCTACTTGTAAGACTTTGTTGGTGAGTTTGATTCCACTGCCATCACATTTGGCTATGCAACCCCCGGCAGTGTTCAATAAATCGGGAACTCCATTTAAATTATTTTTTTGTGTCAATGCTGCAGTTGCTTGGCCCATACTATCAATTGCAGTTTTGTATTCTCTTGCACAAATCGCGAGGCTTTGTCTTACGGCCGGATCAGCAATAATCTGAGCCTTCACAGTTAGAGACAAGTTGATTATATCAAATGTTGCAGAAGCTGCTTTAGAAGCTACTTGAACCGCAAGGATTGTGATGTCACACGGATTGACCAATGGATTAGATGCTATCATACTAAGGGTGGCGGAACAAAGTGGTGGTGAAGGAGTCGCCAAGCATGCCTTTCTAATAAGAGCCCCGGTTGCAGGATTGGGGGGGTGTGGGTGGGGGCCGAAGGTTGCCAACGTCTGTTGGGGTCGAATTATGAGACATACTGCAAGAAAGAGGCAAAACATTGGTTTGGTGGTCATCATATTAGAAATCTATCCTAAATATTAATTAGTTTTTTCCAAGCACATATGCAGGTGGAAGGTAATGTTAATTATCTGGCTGTGGAGACAAACCTTTTTATAAAGAAATTTGGAAGCAATGAAAGGAGAAGAGAGGATTGCGCTATTACAAACTAGATGTACGTAGTCTATGGATGTAACCAATTTTCTAAAGAAAGAATGGTGGTTTAATTACATGTTCACAGATCGAGTTTATTCAACTTGTAACAAACATGCATAAATGTGTACGTACTACCTTTCATTTGAGTACGATCGGTTAAAAATAGGACTTTTAATAATTATGGTATGTCACCCAAAAAAAAAACCATTGCGATGTTTGTATGTACTGTACAGAGAACTTGAAGCAATAAAAAATGAAACTTCCTCCTTTGTGTATATATATATATATATATATATATATATATATATATATCAACTACCAATTTGACAAGGTTTACTATTTTTTTTCTTTTGGTATGTTTGTTTTAATTAATTACGTTTTTAACATATTTTTTTAGTCCACATCAATAATTTACATTTCACTTTTTTGGATTTTCTTCTCAATTTTTTATATTTCTAAAATTTCCAAAAACAATAAAGTTTTATAATATAAAAATTAACTAAATCTACTATGTACTTTCTTCCACTATAAACCAACTTTAATGTATTAAATATTGATTGCGGATTAATTTTATTCAGTTTCCGTTTAAAAAAAAATGACTAATGTTATTAATTCAAATTAAATATTATAATTTTGAACTATTTTTTTACTCAATTTCGAAATTATTTTCTATATTATTTATAATATTTATGATTCAAAAATCTATAACTTTTTTGATTTAATTTGAATGTTAATTATATTTTTTATATATATATATATATATATATATATATATATATATATATATATATCATAGATCAAATTTTAAGTGTTTTCCTCTTTTTAACATAATTTTAAGCATTTTTCGTATGTCTAAATATTTATGTTTTTAGACCAATCATATATTTAAATTGTTAAAAATTCTAAATAGTTGGTCCACCAAAACCCTATGATATCACTCACATATTTAAAATAGTTATGTGATGCAATTATTAATTATGATTAATTTGATAACTAAAGTTTACATATTTCTTAAAACCTACTCTTACTTTTTTATTTCAATAACTTAATATGTACATGGAGACGCATGTAAATAAACTTTTTTTTTTTGACTCAGTTACATTATGTATAATCTTAAATTTTATATTTTATATCAATTATTTAAAACGTCGAAAGAGAATTGTAGATGATATGGGCTAAAAGTAAGCCCTAAAGACACATTTAATGTTGCATTAATTAGACCCAACATGGTCCAAACGTGGGGCCCATTAGTGGGGCCCAAACCCTTAATTTCAGTATTAAATTCGTTATTGATATTGGAAGGGATAAACAGCTCAGCAATAAGAGTCAAATAAGGATACTACTCCTACCAGACTTAGCCTCCAAGGCACCCAATTCGATATGAAAACAGACTCCTACAAGGAAGGAGTCTAGAACCTTTCTCAAGGCGGTGGCTTGCCCACCAAGTCTCCAAATCCTACCATAATTCTAAGGCTTCTCAGCCTATATAAAGGGCCTGACCCCTCATTCTCAGAACTACATTTTGGCTTGATTCTCAATACGAGATATGTAGGCACTCTATGAGGACCTAGTTTTTATTCCACAACCTTGTCTCAACCATGGTTCAAACACGAAGGACACTAGTCTCAACCGAGGCTACCACCATCACCTCTATTCCACCCGTCATCACTGAACAAGGGTATGTACCCCCACCAACTGGGACAACCACTCAAACTCAAGTTTCTCAACCTGTAGGGACGACTCCCCATGATGAGAGAACTCTACACGTGGTTGTCCATCCAAACCAAAGATACCTTTGGGATGTCATCCTTGTGCATCTTAATCTGATTGTAGCCGCTGAACCCATCCATAAAGCTCAACATCTCATGGCCAGCTGCGGCATCTATCAACATATCTATCCTTGGCAGGGGAAAAAAATCCTTCGGACATGCATTATTCAAATCAGTAAAGTCTATACACATCCTCCACTTCCCATTTGCTTTCTTGACCATCACAGGGTTAGCCAACCATTCGGGAAATTGAATTTCTTCAATAAACCCAACCTCTAAGAGCTTATCAACTTCTTGCTTAATGGCCTCCTGCCTTTCTGGAGTAAAATTCCTCTTCTTATGCTTTATTGTTTTCCATTCAGGATCAACATTCAGCTTGTGAGTTATGAGTTGGGGATCAATCCATGGCATATCAGCCGCAGTCCAAGCAAACACATCACTGTTCTCTTGCAAAAATGCTGTCAACTTGCCCTTCAAGGGTTCCTTCAGGGAGGCTCCTATATAGGTAACTTTCTCAGGGTCTCCGAGTTCTAGAGGTATGGGAACCAAATCCTCTGCTGGCTTCCCACGGTGTTCATCATCACCACGGACATCCATGTCTTCAATCGAAAGTACCTGCCCCCCGATTCCATCAGCTCTCAATGCGGACACATAACAACTTCTTGCTATCTTCTGATCACCCTTTTGTTCTCCAACACCATTCCTGGTTGGAAACTTAATCTTCATGTGATATGTAGAGGCAACAGGCTTGAATGCATGAAGTCCAGTCCTTCCCAGGATTGCGTTATAAGTTGTGGATGCTTTGATTACCAGAAAGTTCAGCATCTGAGTAGCCTCCTTGGGTTCTTGCCCAATTGTCATGGGTAACTGGATAGTCCCTTCAACCTTGGTCTCAACTCCATTAAATCCATAGATTCGAATGTTGGTCGGGGTAACTGAGAGTCAGTGTACCTCATCTTTACGAACGCATCATGAAACAAAATATTAACTGAAGCTCCATTGTCTATCAAGACTAGCTTCACCTCTGAATTTCCTATCACCGCGATTATGACCAACGGGTCGTCATGGGGAAACTTCACCCCTTCGAGGTCTAAATCATCGAAACCAATTGTTATTTCAGTCCTTGCATGCTTCGGGGCCTCTCCCATGATGTGCATTACTTCTCTGGCATACGCCTTTCGAGAGTTTCGAGTCGTACCGGTCGCTCTCGGGCCTCCCCAAATCATGTTGATCACTGGCCCTCGGGGCTGCGGGTTACGATCACGATCGTTATCCCTTTTATCACTGTCTCTTCTATCATAATCCCTTCTTTTGGTTCCACGATCATCACCCTTTATGAATTTGTTCAGCTTCCCTTTCCGGATCAAAAATTCGATCTCATCCTTCAGCTGTCTACAGTCATCTGTATCATGTCCCACATCTCTCTGGTACCTGCAGTATTGATCCTTGTTTCTCTTTGCGAGGTCACCCCTGAGTAGCTTCGGCCATCGAAAGTCCTTATCCTTTTCGATATCTAACAAGATTTGACTCCTAGGAGCATTCAACCTTGCATAGTCAGAAAACCTCGATCCAAGATTCTTCTTTAGTGACGAGTCAGAGTCTTTGCTAGTTCGGGGATACTTGTCCCTAGCGTCATACTCTTGCTCTTGCTTTCGCTTCTTTGAATCATTGGCACCCTTCCCATTGCCTACCGTGGCTTCTTTCTTCATGCTATCCTCAGCCTTGATATACTTGTCGGCCCTTCGTTGGAGTTCTACCATATTTTCCGGAGGATATTTTGCCAACGACCTTTTAATGAATAGATCAGTTGTTCCGTGCTTCAGGGCTACCATGGCCACCTTATTCTCTAGATCAGTGATATTCAACCTCTCCTTAGTAAATCGCTTGAGGTAATCCCTTAGATTTTCATTCTTTCCTTGCACCACATACATAATGGATGTAGAGCTTTTCTCATGAACTCTTCCGCTGATAAACTGATTAATAAAAGCAACACTCAACTCCTTAAAAGAGCCAAGTGGCATAAGATCTTTGGGGTTACCCTTGGGGGTTTCCACCCTTGTTCTTCCGGTTGGGGCATCAGCCCTTCTCTGCCTTCTTGAAGACCTCTCTAAGTCTATAATGGGAATCCTTCCTGAGGTTGGAGGAGGTTGAGTTTGATTCAACCTAGCTTGTTCTCTCGCCATATCGTCCTTCAACCTTAAGATCTCGGCCTCATGAGCCTTGATTCTATCAACAGCTGTCAAAGGGGGTCCATCATGGATAGTTTGTGTCCTCCTTCGAGGTTCTCTACTAGCACGTCGCCTTCTCGAGGCTTCATCGCGATCATCATCATCAAACGATGAATCATTAGTATAGGGGACAAAGTAGTCATCATACTCTCGATCTCAGATCTGCAAGGCATGGCTACTTGGCCCAACACCTTGAGTAGTTGGAGGGTAGTTAGGCAGACCATACATTGGGTTGGTATTCATGGGGAGATCCGTAGTATGGATCTGTACCCCTGGTGGTAACGGGTGATTAGGATTAATAAGAGGAAAGACCACCATATAAAGAGGGTTAGTTTCTTGATTTGGGTGGATGACCATAGGTAATGTTCTCTCATCATAGGGATTCATCCCTGGAGGTTGAGAAACTTGAGGTTGAGTGATCGCCCCTGTTGTTGGGGGTACTTGTTCAGTGGCGGGCGGAGCAGATCTTAGAGACAAGGCCTCAGTAGAGGTCGGTACCGTTCTTCGCGTGGTTACAATGGTTGATGTCTTCTTCCCACAGACGGTGCCAAATGTTATGGAATAAAAACTAGGTTATGAATATTGTGGCTAGGGTTGTGTGTATTTAATGTAAAAGGTTTGGTGAGCTTCGAGCTTTAATGGTTGTTTCCGTGTTTCGAGACTGATCGGTCCTCACAGAGTGCCTACATATCTCGTATTGAGAATCAAGCCAAAAACGTAGTTATGAGAATGAGGGGTTAGGCCCTTATATAGGCTGCGGGAGCCTTAGAATCGTAGTAGGGTTAGGTGACTTGGTGGACAAGTCACCGCCTTGAGGAAAGTTCTAGATCCTATTACGTAGGAGTCAGTTTCCATGTTGAAGTATGTGCCTTGGAGGCTAAGTTGGATGAAGAGTGGCGTCCTTATCCGACTCTCTAATTGGTGAGCTGTTTATTACCCTTAATATTAATTACAAAATTAATATAAAAAATAGGGTTTGGACCCATCTGGTGGGCCCCACGTTTGGACCACGCTGGGTCTAATTAACACCACATTAAATGTGTCTTTAGGGCTTACTTTTATCACCACTTAAAGCAACCACACAATATTAAAGAGTTTATCACCACTTAAACATGATTTACATCAAGATCAAGATCATATAAACATCATCAAGGGTCTCTAAGACCAGTGGTAATATCCATTTATCACCACTCAAGATTTACACAACATTAAATAGTTTATAACTTCAAGAACCACTTAAACATGTACAATCTTGCATCCAACTTCCATACTTAAAACTCAAAAACTTAAGGTGGGTGTGAGAAGTTATACCTTCCTTGGAGTCTTAAAAACCTTGAACAAGCTTGGTTATCCTTGGTTTGGCCTTGCTTAGTCTCTAGGAAGATAAAACTTAATAATCTAAACAAGAGATTACAATAATGTTACTATTCATCACCATCTTCTCCAATTTTTATCACCTAGTAAACCATGGAATTAAATCATGGGAAAATTATCTTACCTCTTTCTCACCTTAAGGAAGCCTTGGGAATTTTCTTATCATTTTAGAGCAAGTGGAGGTTGGACTTGGAATTTTGAATTCCTCCTTGTTTTAGGATGTGCCGAATGCTTTCTAAAGGGGGGGGGGTGTGCTTTTGCTTTTGTTACTTGTAATATGTAATAAAATGACAAGTATAATCTGTATATTTGGCGTATAGATCAGCCAACACCCAATGTCAATGCTAAAGTCCATTTCACTATTTTTCTTTTTCAATTTTTAACGTCCTTTTCCATAATTCAAGGAACTATGTTGGCATATCTAGTTAGGTTACTACATCCTTTTAGTTAGCTTGTAACTACTACTTACTCTCTTGGTTACTAGCATGTCAACTTGCATGGATTTGCATGGAAGTAGTAGCATCCTTAATATTTTCCATAATTATTTCTAAGTTACAAAAATAATTCCTTAGAAATACTTTCAGTGGAAAAATTTCTTCGAGTAGTCTTTAACCTTCCAACCCCTTAAATCTTTGTGGGTTTGTCTCATGAAGTTTTCATCTTATACTCCCCTTGATCTTGACATAATTCTCTTATTGATCGCTACCTCGTAGAATATACGAATTTTATATTTCGGGATTCTTCGATTTCTGGCGGCATTTGCATACACTTATTTCGTTTCTAAAATCGTAAACGAACTTGGTTTCCAAATATACATAATATATAAGTGGGAAATGGAAGTCACTTTTCATAAGTTCAAAATTACTATTCATTCATGTCATTTATGATATTACAAAAATAAGGGTTCTTACATGCCGCCACCCAGAAGGAATTAGGCGACAGTTGCATGGGGGCTATCACATAAAAGTTCAGCATGTCCACGAAAAATGGATGCATCGGCAAAGAAAATCCCAATTTGAAGAAAGATGCAGATAGCACCGCATTCGGGATAGACTGATCAGGCTCGAAATTGTCAAACTTGTGGCACCTCTCACCAGCACTAGGTACCACCAAGTGATAAGTGGGTATTTTATCTACTTAGAACGTTTCCATTTAGCTTAAAACGATGGATTGTACTTGAGTTGTGGTGTTTTTGATCTCTTTTAAGGGTATTGTGCAAGAATATCAATCACAGGTGTTAGAGGAACGAAGCGTAGCAATCGAAGTGCAAAACGGAGTTAAATTAAAGAAAAGGAAAAAATTGAAGTTGCTGGTCAGTAGGCTCGGCGCCGCGTCGCCGCAAATGTACTGGAGGACGGCGCCGCATCGCCGTGGTGGAGGTCCTGGCGCCGCATCGCTGATTTTGTGCTTGAAGCCGGCGCCGCGTCGCCGTCTCGTCTGACCCGGTTTCCTGATTTGTTTTGGGTGAATTAAATAAAAAAAAACACTTCTTCTATGTACTAGCACCTGGAGGCCTTTATAAAGGAAAAAAAAGAAAACCCTAGAGAGGAGGAAGTGACAGCTTGTTTTATGTACGTAGTTTTTTTTAGCACAAAGAAGGAAGGAAGAAGATAGTTCCCAATTTATTCTTGTATTCTTCCTAGTTTGTGGATGCTTAACCTTGGTGTATTCTTTAAAACCTTTGATATTTATCTCAGTCATTATTCATTTCTTTCTATCATGTTTTCATTGGAACCCATGATGATGATTAGTTCGATCATGAACTAATTCGTTGTCATGGGGGTTTAGTGGACTTATTCATGAATTTTATGTGTTGAATCTTCTCGATGCCTATAGTGTGATTGATGTGATATCCTATCATGGTTGATTTTAATTCGTTATAGGAGAGTAGCTAACTCCTGTAATTGTGTGTTAATTCTTGTTGAAGCGAAAGTGGAAATAAGAGTTTAGAACTTGCCATGTTAGCGTAGGTTTATGCGTGATGATATCATTCGTAATTAGTGTCGTAACTCTAATCGTTTTATGACGACTATGTGATCAATTGAATGCTTGCACCTCAACCATTATGTTTTATTCTTTATAGACATATGAAGACTTGGCATAATCGGAAGACTAAATGATTTCTATCTTTATTGTGGATATTGTTTAGGATGGTATTTGTGAACGGAAGTTGGCTTATATCAGTTTTGTGTGTTCGATCAGGTGTTAATAAATCACATGAACAAGGCTAGGGATTTGGAGACTATAGATGGATTGTTTAAGGAAACTAAATTCCCATGTTTTATTTGCATAAGTAATTCGACATAAATCTCAGTTCAAGCAGTTGATAATTAGTTATAATTTTTAGATAAATTTTAGTGATAACAACAATCCACTTTATTATTTGTTTTAGCATCGGAAAATAATCATACATTGGTGAGTGAATTAGCTAGACAAGACAACGAGTCCCTGTAGGAACGAACCTTATTTGCTATCTGTATTACTTGAGATCACGTGCACTTGCGTGTTGAGTTGGTCGTAACAAGTTTTTGGCGCCGCTGCCGGGGACGCGGTTTTATTTTGTTTAGTTTCAATATTTGCCATCAGTGGTCATTGAATTTCGGTGACTAGGACGTTTTCATAAAATTTCTTGTTGGTGAATTTCAGGTACGTGTTGAGAGTTTATGCGTACACGAGCTCGTGCACGTAGAGACGAACTAGCACGTAGAGACGAACTAGCTAGGAGAAGACTTGATTTCGGGTTAGAAGACAATCTTGAAGCAAGGAAAGTTATGGCAAATCAAGAACAAGCAGCGAAGGCTTTGAGTGAATTCTCTCAGCCGAAAGTGGAGGACATTCATACTAGTATTGTTCGCCCAGCTATAGGGTCTAACAATTTCGAGCTAAGGCCAAACATCATTCAGATGATTCAGAACACAGTCCAGTTTGGGGGTAGTCCTGCTGAAGATCCCAATGCTCATATTAGGGACTTCCTTGAGATCTGTGACACCTTCAAATTCAACGGAGTTACAGATGACGCAATCAGATTGAGGTTATTTCCCTTCTCTCTTAAGGATAAAGCCAAGAGTTGGTTACATTCTATGCCATCAGGCTCTATTACAACATGGGCAGACTGTGCTCAAAAGTTCTTGACCAAGTATTTCTCCATGGCAAAGACAGCAGCTTACAGGAATGCCATTTCTCAGTTTGCTCAGCATTCCCAGGAATCTTTGGGAGAAGCTTGGGAGAGGTACAAGGAGATATTGGCACGTTGTCCTCATCATGGAATGCCGGATTGGATGATAATCAGCAATTTCTATAACGGGTTGGGAGCTCAGTCCCGGCCTATGTTAGATGCAGCTTCTGGAGGTGCGCTATGGGCAAAAAGCTATGAGGATGCTTACAATCTGATTGAAATGATGTCGGCCAATGAGTTCCAGAATCCTACTCAACGCTTGCCACCTGCTAAAGTGGCTGGAGTTCTTGACTTGGATGCAGCTACTGCTATTGCTGCCCAACTCAAAGCGTTGACAATGAAGGTAGATTCCCTTTCTAATCTTGGGACTAACCAGGTTGCTATGGTGTGTGAATTGTGTGCAGGGGCACATGACACAAATATGTGTGCTATCTCAGCTGAATCTGCACAATTTGTTGGTAATTTTCAAAGATCTCAGCAACCAGTGCCAAATTTTTATCATCCCAACAATCGGAATCATCCTAACTTCAGTTGGAGCAACAATCAGGGAGGTGCTCAGCAACCACAAAATCAGCAGTTCAATGCAAGGCCAAGTAATCAGAACTATCAACCACCACCTTATGCTCCAAGGCAACCATTCAATCCACCGGGGTTTCAACCATCTCAAGGAACTTCATTGAATCAGTCTGAGAAGTCGAAATTGGAAGAGCTTCGAATGATGTATAAGAGTCAGGCAGTGTCATTGAAAACTTTAGAGAATCAAATTGGCCAGCTAGCCAATGCTTTGTTGAACCGTCAACCAGGAACGCTTCCGAGTGACACAGAGGTGAATCCAGGCAAGAAAGATCAAAAGGAACAGGTTCAGGCAATAACATTACGATCAGGAAGAAGTCTACAAGGTCAGAACGAAGAAAAAGCAACCGAGGAAAAAAATGAAATTCCTGAGCAGGCCCTACGGCGCCGCGGCGCCGCCTCACAGTACAAAAACGGCGACGCGTCGCCGGGCTCTCTGGAGGAAAAACTTGAATTTTCAGTTGAGGTCGAATCTGGTTCTGATTTGCTTCCTAATGCTACTCCTTCAACTCCTATCATTCACAAGAGTGTTAATTCCCAAAAAGAAGTAGAAGATAAGGTGTTTCCACCTCCTCCATTCCCAAAACGAATTCAAAGGCAAAAGTTAGACAAGCAATTCGCTAAGTTCTTGGATGTATTCAAGAAGCTGCAGATTAACATACCATTTGCGGAGGCTCTTGAGCAAATGCCGAGCTATGCGAAGTTCATGAAGGGTATTCTCTCGAAGAAATTGAAACTTGAGGAGTTAGAGACCGTTGCTTTGACGGAGGAGTGTAGTGCTGTCTTGCAACAAAAGTTGCCACCTAAGCTGAAGGATCCGGGGAGCTTCACCATACCTTGCACTATTGGTAAACAACTTTTCAGCAAGTGCTTATGTGATTTGGGAGCTAGCATTAATCTGATGCCGATGTCTGTTTTTAAGCAACTTGGGTTACCTGATCCGAAACCTGTTCATATGACCTTGCAGTTGGCAGATAGGTCGATCACATATCCTAGGGGTATAGTGGAGGATGTATTGGTGAAGGTGGATAAGCTGATTTTTCCGGTTGATTTTGTTATACTGGACTTTGAGGAGGATAAGAGGATTCCTATCATCTTGGGAAGGCCATTTCTAGCTACGGGCCGAACTCTGATTGATGTGCAAAAAGGAGAGCTTACCATGAGAGTGCATGATCAGAAAGTCACTTTCAATGTGTTCAAGGCGACAAAATATCCGTCAGATTCAGAGGAGTGTTTCAAAGTGGACGTTGTTGATAAGAATGTGAAGAAGGAGATTGAGCAGCTAAAAAAATCAGATCCAGTGGAAAAAGCTTCAAGTGGGATTTCTGGCATTGAGAACGAAGGAAGAAAGGGGCTATTTCAGTTGTTGGATGCAACTCCATGGGAAAGAAGAGTTGACATTCTACATAAGTCTCGTGGGCTAGCTGATTCTAATAATTTTCAGGTGCTTCGTAAGTTGTCAAATGAGGAAGTTTTTGCACTCGGGCTCAAGCCATTACCACCCGAGGAGGGTGACCCTGCTGATGATTGAGGTATTCCTGTGCACTTTCTTTGTTTCTCGCCTTCAATGGGGACATTGAAGAATTTAAGTTTGGGGGTGGGGATTAAAGGTGCATTTGTATTAGTTGTATAATATATGTGTTGCATGTCATGTTAGGGGCATAATTGCATGTTAGTGTAGAGTGTTTTTGTTTTGTTTTTATGTATGCCATATAGGACATTCTGTTTATTGTGATATTTATGTTCATATAGTTGCATTTGCATTGCATAGCATGCATTTTTCATGATCCCTTAGAACGAGCTAATTCTGATTGGTAGATAGATGTCTAATTGGGTGTGGTAATGATGAATAGAGGGTTGATTTATAGTTTCCATGGAATTGACTTGCATGTTACGGAAACAGAATCTTTTCACTAGTCTCATTAGGTGCTTTTGGGCTAGGTTAGGGTCATGCCTGTTTGGATGTTTGAGACTTAATCACTTGATTATAATTAGAATTTTCGTTATTCCCTTGATGGCGTAGGAGCAATAAAGTCTAAGTTTGGGGGACACCAAGGATTTCATGCTAGTGTTAATTTTGGTCAATAATGGCTAGGCGTCAAATGGCTAGTAGCCGGCTCATTTTTATATGAGTAGTCTAGGGTTGGAATTGAGAATTCTCGTTCCAGATTGCATACACAAAAAAAAAAAAAAAAAAAAAAAAGAAAAAAAAATGAAAAAAAAAAAGAAAAAAAAAGAGTCATGTAAATAGTTTAAATGCAAAATTAACCACGAGTGAGCTCTTTAATACTCGAGTAATTAAGTCTGAGGGGACTTAGTCCTAGTGACCTAAGGCTTTTATAGTCTGGGATCCACTGACCTAACACTCGCTACATGGGTATTATTGTATAAGCCTTTTGGGGTCTCACTCATTGCACGGTTAAATAAGCATGCGTAGTGTATATAGTATTTAGTGTCGTAGTAATAAAGCATGAATTCTTGGTTAACTTGAATAAGGATGGTGGTGTTCCTAGGTTATGAAGTGTCTACAGTCTATTCTGTTTATAAACCTGTGATTGTCTTGGCAAAGGATAGGTATGGTTTTTGACCTAGTGTTGGGAGCATTTCTGATGAGCATTGCACACACACACGTTTCTGTTCATGTATTGTTAGTATACGGGGGCTTAGTCGAGCTCTATTCGGATTTAGTTGCATTCTTTGAGGCAGATGGTTGCTAGTTGGTTTTGGTCAGTTAAAGGGGATTGTTGCATTTTCATATAGTTGCATTCATGTAGTTAGTTGCATTGTTAGTTGCATTATTAGATGGATTTTGTGGGTACATTCACTATAGGCCCTCACGAGACCTTACTCGTCCACTGGGGCTGCCTAGGGGTTTAAAGGGCTTGTTGCATATGCCAAATGCAACCGTGATCACCTACGGAAGTGGTACTAGGTAGTTGTAAATATTTTGTTTGTTATGCTTGAGGACAAGCATCGGTTTAAGTTTGGGGGTGTGATAAGTGGGTATTTTATCTACTTAGAACGTTTCCATTTAGCTTAAAACGATGGATTGTACTTGAGTTGTGGTGTTTTTGATCTCTTTTAAGGGTATTGTGCAAGAATATCAATCACAGGTGTTAGAGGAACGAAGCGTAGCAATCGAAGTGCAAAACGGAGTTAAATTAAAGAAAAGGAAAAAATTGAAGTTGCTGGTCAGTAGGCTCGGCGCCGCGTCGCCGCAAATGTACTGGAGGACGGCGCCGCATCGCCGTGGTGGAGGTCCTGGCGCCGCATCGCTGATTTTGTGCTTGAAGCCGGCGCCGCGTCGCCGTCTCGTCTGACCCGGTTTCCTGATTTGTTTTGGGTGAATTAAATAAAAAAAAAACACTTCTTCTATGTACTAGCACCTGGAGGCCTTTATAAAGGAAAAAAAAGAAAACCCTAGAGAGGAGGAAGTGACAGCTTGTTTTATGTACGTAGTTTTTTTTAGCACAAAGAAGGAAGGAAGAAGATAGTTCCCAATTTATTCTTGTATTCTTCCTAGTTTGTGGATGCTTAACCTTGGTGTATTCTTTAAAACCTTTGATATTTATCTCAGTCATTATTCATTTCTTTCTATCATGTTTTCATTGGAACCCATGATGATTATTAGTTCGATCATGAACTAATTCGTTGTCATGGGGGTTTAGTGGACTTATTCATGAATTTTATGTGTTGAATCTTCTCGATGCCTATAGTGTGATTGATGTGATATCCTATCATGGTTGATTTTAATTCGTTATAGGAGAGTAGCTAACTCCTGTAATTGTGTGTTAATTCTTGTTGAAGCGAAAGTGGAAATAAGAGTTTAGAACTTGCCATGTTAGCGTAGGTTTATGCGTGATGATATCATTCGTAATTAGTGTCGTAACTCTAATCGTTTTATGACGACTATGTGATCAATTGAATGCTTGCACCTCAACCATTATGTTTTATTCTTTATAGACATATGAAGACTTGGCATAATCGGAAGACTAAATGATTTCTATCTTTATTGTGGATATTGTTTAGGATGGTATTTGTGAACGGAAGTTGGCTTATATCAGTTTTGTGTGTTCGATCAGGTGTTAATAAATCACATGAACAAGGCTAGGGATTTGGAGACTATAGATGGATTGTTTAAGGAAACTAAATTCCCATGTTTTATTTGCATAAGTAATTCGACATAAATCTCAGTTCAAGCAGTTGATAATTAGTTATAATTTTTAGATAAATTTTAGTGATAACAACAATCCACTTTATTATTTGTTTTAGCATCGGAAAATAATCATACATTGGTGAGTGAATTAGCTAGACAAGACAACGAGTCCCTGTAGGAACGAACCTTATTTGCTATCTGTATTACTTGAGATCACGTGCACTTGCGTGTTGAGTTGGTCGTAACACCAAGTTATACCCTGGGTCACATAATTCCAATGATCTTTTAAGTCTATCAATGTTCATGGTAGAATCTAAATCCTCACAAGAGGGAACGAAGTCTGCAGAGACATGGGGCTTCCACTCAACCTTTGTTATCAATCTAAATTCAGCATCCTCTTCTTCATCCAGCAAGTCTTCATTGTCAAAATATGGCTGCTCAGCCTCATTCAAAAACGCACTAATTGATTGTTCCCTCTCATCAGTGGTAGAGCTCAGGTAAACCCTTTCTATATTCTCGTCATAGAAACTGGATGATCCAGCTTCCAGAAAAGGGTCGAGACGCTGACTCACAATTTCAGCCTTTAAGCGATTGATGACCTCCACTCTGGAATGGGTACGGGATCTAACGTACGGCTTGGATTGCAATGAAGGTTGATGGAGGAGCACATCATTGAGATGAGTCGATAAGAGTCAGAGGGTTCACCGGAGACCGGCGACAGGTTACCCAAGTGTTGCGATGGACCTCCCGAAACGGATGAGGTAGACATCTGCAATCACAAGGATGGAGCAGATTAGCAGGAGGAATTGGACTTGGGTAACCAAGAGTCGAAAAAAGTAAAGGTCACCAATCATCGACTTAGAGATACCCATGAAATGATGAGCCTACCGGGCCAAAACTAAAAGGTCAAGACTCGGGGGTGGTTATAGATACAAGGACCCGAAGGGTTGGCACTAAAGCCATCTAAGCAAGAACCAAGAAGGAGAAACAGACCCTTGTCACTCTAGATGCATTTGAGGAAACGAATTACAACTATTTATTAAATAAGATGGACAAAAAGGAAATAAGATTCGTTAAGAACATATATCAAACATGTTATAGGCATGTTAAAGAACAATCACAAGGGAAACCGGAGTGAGAGCCACCCCATCCCTTCGACATATACATAAAAGATAGAGATTTACACATACATCCATAAATTGAAACCCAAATAGATAGATCTATCCAAAACAAGGTTCAATGGTTAAGAAACGCAATAAGAATCAAAGATTAAACATAAAAGACTTGGGTAAACCGGAATAAGTAGTATACGGAACCCACTATAGTGCAATGCGAATGTCAATTTAAGGACAAATATCAACATGCATACAAGAAATAGAACACAGGATATGTGAAACTACTATGATTGCAGTAATAACTCCAAGGTCATAGATATACCTGAGTAAAAGATGGAGAGACGGGAGTTTGAGCGCTTTAGCTTTCGCCGGAAACCTCATCGGAAACTCTTGTATAACCCTTGTGTGCTTGAGAGAAAGTACCGTGTGGAGATGAAAAGAAAAGTGAAAAGGCTAAACGCACAGATATATAAAAGTAAAGAGGAACGAGGCGTGCAGTCCCCTTTGGCCAAGGAATTTGGCACAGAAAACGAGGAGAAATGAGAAGCTTCTTTTGCATGGGTAATGGATTATTTCTAGCTTAACTGAAAAAGCGGTAGAGTCTGAGCCTATTTTCCCTCCTCAATAGTTATCATTTTATTTCTGGAAAATAAAGGTGATTAATCTAGCATTAAACGAATAAATTATGAGGCTCCTGTTTTCATTTTAATTCAAGCTTCCGTAGCACAATCACAAGAATTATCGAATGAAAATGCTGACACTAATCTAAATATTTACAATTACAAATTTCCAATATTTATACACCTTGTCATATCGAACTGACGAGAGTGCGAGGATACGGATTTTTGCTGAGAAACTAAGAAAGCGGCACCCTGTGAATAATTGGTTCCCCTTGCACTCAGTACTTCAGGGAACCGGGGGGGTAGTTGTTGTGACCAAAATCTTGCATGGATCATATTTAGGCCCACTTTAGAGATAGGGTCCAGATTATAAAGAAAATAGGTGATTTAGTGGGCTTCCGGAGGCCCAGGGCAGCCCCAGGGGCTACCATGTGACCACATTAAACAGATATAAGGTCCATGGTTCCACGGGCAGCCCTCTATGGATAACCTATAATCACTGCCAGCCATCCAGTAGGGCTTCCAGAGTAGCTTCCGTGGTGGGGCTACCGGAGCCTGGCTACTGGCGGTACCCCCAGCTTCCACGGGAAGCCTGATTAGGCTGCCAATTCGGATAAGGCAGACCTCCTACATTTTAGGAGCATGTCTTTACAGTTGATTTACACTTATGTATTCAGTTATTAGAGGATATATGTCATATATACTTGATAAATCATATAAAATCATGATAAATGCAAAGGATAACCATCCTACATTACCATAACAGCTTGGTAACCTGGAAACATACATCATATACGATTATTATCAGCAATAACAATCATTATCCCATTGGAAAGAGGATAACTCATCATAAATAATCGAATATATCATTTCAAGAACTACATACGGGCTTGATCTCTTATAAATATGGGTATGTAGGCAGTTTGCGGGATCTCTTAGACACTTTGACACCTTGAGTAACATAGAGCACGTATACTCTTGTGTGACACATCATTATTAGGGTTCTTGGCAAGCCAACATTCTGTCCTTGAGCTCTAATTCCCGTGAATCCAGTCCGATCCTCCGAGGAACCACCTCCCGTGTTCTTCGGAAATGTAACACCCCCAAATCCGGGGTCAAGGATTTGGTCATCACGCGGAAATCCTCACTGTCAATCACCTGCTAATAACATTAACCACCTGTAATCACTTAATAACTGAATTACAATATTTGAGACCCCAACCACCAAGCATCTTTTAGGTTAAAGGGCTAGAAACAAGAATTCAAAATACTTACATTTCTCATTACATTCATTCAATTACATCGCACTATGTCTTACAAATCTTATACTACTAGGATAGCTTCATTGGGAAGTACACCAGCAACTAGTACTACTCAGTACAAAGTAATATATATATTACACATCAATGTACCTACATATAACTTACTCCAGCTATAGCTTTTCTGGATCATATCATCTTCATAAGGGCGTACTGCCTGCTTCTTCTGAGCCATGCAGATAAGCCTCAACCGACTACCTTCCTCTGAAAGGTTAATATTTGAAACATGCAAGAATGAGCGAAAGAATTGCTCAGCAAGTTAATAATAGAACTTAACAATATATATACCAATACACACCAGGGTATTCAATATCTAACGATATTTAATCTCATTTTTGAAACATTTATAACTATGGAACTTCAATAAGGAAAGTATAACATTTGAAATAACATCAAATGAACAATCTGAGATCATAATAACCATAGTAAGCTTCATACCTTAACAAAATAGTATAAATTGTAGTCTCAACAACCTTTAAGAAAAACTCTTCAAAATAGGTAGTGCTATATACTGCTACTACAAGTGTTTTCATCAAACAGAAACCAGACCATTAAAAGATCCCCTTTTTAGTATTTCACAAGTCTGAAAGTATATACATATAAGTATATCATTTTTATCACAACACCCTACAGTTCAATATTCTATATGGGATATAACTTCTTTAACCACTTGATAAGTTTAAGACTCAGAGATAACTGATAGTAAGAGAGTCAAGGTTTTTGAAACGAACCATTTATAAGGTACCAAATCAGTACTTCTCAAGCTTGAAAATATTTATATGTGTGTATATCATTTTCGCCAAAACACTTGACAGATCAAGGTACTGTACCTCAGCAATATAATAACAGTTCTAAAATATCTTTGAAACTGTATGCCATGCATTGATGAACATAGTGCTAGTGTATCGTAAAAGATGAAGTTACAAGATAGTTCAATATAACCTTTCCGTAAAATATCTACTATATAGAATATAAGCAGAATATCAACATATAACTTAAAAGATGAAGTTATAAGGTGATCCAATATCAAAAACCTCCTTATCACAACTCATGTTATGTAAGGTATCAATAGAGTCATCAATTATAAGATAAAGGATGAAGTTACAAGCTAACTCAAATTATATTTTCCGTGGGAATATCTGCTATGCCAAAGATAAGCAAGATATTCAATTTTCATAATAGAGGAACTTGCAGGAAGAAAATTTGCAATTCCAGTTCAGACACTTTTTAACCCTACCAACAATGATAATGTTGCAGAAAATTTCCCAATTTGGAAGATGAACTAATACGGGAGCTTGCCGCGCAAGGAGCCACAACATTTACGATGATCAGTCGCATGTCATGCTCCCCATCATTTGTTCTATACATGTAGAAGGAAGCACCGACGGATCGCCCGCCCTCTGGAACCCCCCGGCCAACGGTTGGGCCATTGCTGGACCGGCGCCACTCGGCCACTTACGCGTCTCCTAGTTCAATAACATCCATGACTCTGAAACGTAAAGTTCGTCCCCCTTTCCCCAAGTATAATACTTGTTGATAAGACTCCACAAAGTAGTCGTATCTAGTTGGAAAGGAAAATTCACCAATATTTCCCAAGCTGAAGCTTGTTAATGGATACCAACTTGTTCCAACATTCTTACCCCTCGAATAATGAGTGGGTACACAAGATTCAATGAATAATAGCAACCAAGTTGCCAGTGAAAAGAATAGTTTCGACAATATTATGACGGGGAAGTCAACAAGATAAATAACCTTTCTTAAGTAAGGTTTCCGTATAATTTGAAAGATAGCTTCGAATGAAGAATGGAATTTTGAGAACCTTTCTTGATACAAGTATTAATAATAAGCTTCCAAAATAATTTACATAATATTCGAAGGTCGAAGATAATATTTGAATGCAGTAAATCATTTTTGAAACGAGTTAGAAGAATTAAATAAATATTCCAAAGAATATTTATTAAGTCAAAAATATTGAAGGAATAATCTTAATATAAAATATTGCTCAAAATAACCCTCGAATAAATATTCACCATTATCATAAATAATTAATGAATATTCAATTAATATTCATTATTTAACTAAATAAATTCCAAGGGAATATTCAAAATAATCTTCGATGAATAAATCGACCTTGAATGAATATTAAAAATGATATTCATTAGATAAGTAAAGCTCAATTGAATATTTAAAATAATATTCATTTACTAAATAATCTCGAATGAATATTCAAAATAATATTCATTAAGTAATAATCTCAAATGAGTATTTAAAATAATATTCATTAAATAATTAATGGAAAATATCTACTTAAATATTTTCCTCTGAAACTAATCACGATATATCAAGAAATAATGACTCCCGGTCTATATTTAAAGAATGAAGGTCACACGCCCTTTTCTATGGGTCTTTGCAAACATCCGGCTTATAACTAATATATCTCACATCTAGCTTATAAGCCAATATCTACTCATAGCCAAGTATCACAATATACTTTCGAAAATAGTTATGCCTTCCAATAGCATATTTAACAGAAATAAAATTCTTATGATATTTCTCGACTGAGATAATACTCAAATAACATTCATCGAAAGATTTAGTAAGCAAATACAATTCCTTGAATGATATCGTATTCAAATAATAATCCTCAAATGGTTTCCAAGTAATTAATGTTTATAAATAACATTCCTCAAATCAATCATAATCTGCCGCTGGAATCCCTCCGGGTTTCCACGACTATTCTAAAACGGAAAATATTGACTCCCGGTTTAGAGTCGAAACAATGGATATGCTCTTATATCTAGAGCTACAAGGTATACCGGTTTATAAATTACTTAACTCAAAAGATCGCATATACTCCGAAGGTCAACTCTATTTTAACCGAAAAATAAGATTATCGCAAAACTGAATAACAACATACCTGGCTCTGCAGTATCATACAATAATATTTCAAAGTATAGGTTTTGATACTTGCATAGATAGAATCAACCTATAATATTTTAATAACTATGAAAGTCTTTAAATAACCTCCCAATAACATTTTATACCCTTTAAAACACTTAGGGTATTTAATAAATAAATACATAATATTTATTGAATAAAAATATTCAATAGCCCCTTATTAAATGAATATTTAAATTAATAATCGGTAATAAAGTGAATACTCAAATAATTTTTACTACTAAAATCGAAATATGTAATAACCTCAAAAGACCCAGATGTAACTCTTGGAATATTTCTAATCAAAACCAAGACATTAACTCTCCGGCAATTCCCAGACTTTAAGTACTTTATCAAAATAATTACCACTGACTCTCGGTCAACAAGGAGTAAATGCTACATATGAAAATCCTTTTTAAATGAATATGATAAATAATATTCATTGAATTAAATAACTCCTCCAAATAGCATACATCAATATCCTTCTAGATATTCTTAATCGAAAATATTCCAAGTATAATATTTGCAGTACTCTATATACAAGATACCGATTAAGGGTAGGTGAGTCATAACATATAGGTCTCCATCGACAACATTTTAAGTCATGGGATTTTGACAATTGGCATAAGCAGAATTTAATAATATTAGCAAAGCCCAAAAATATACTGGTTTTGATGAGGAAGCACATGGTTGGAAAACTTGCAACTATGGATTTAAATCTAATCCACACATTTCATATATTTCAAAGTACGGATACTCTGAACGATAGAGTATTCATAAATAAACTTGCCCCTGGTCCTTAGCAGAAAACAGAAATCGCGAATAATTCCTTCGCACCTCGTCCAAGCATTTCCATGGAGGTAGTTTACCTTTCTTTATACGACGCCTCGATCTTCCCTTTTTGATGTACGTCGCTCCACTTGATTATACCCTAATGGTACCAAAATAGTTACGAGTACGTGTCAGTCCAACCTCGTATCTCGAGTAGACACAACTCAAAATTACCATTAAGTCACATAAAATTAAACTATAGGTGTCCTCCCTATAGTTGACTATTCTAATACCACTTAATGCACATAACACATTTCGCAAAGAAGATGAAATAGAAAAGTCCCTCTTTTATAAAGTGGACATTTCCAGGTGTTAAACACATCACAATGCTATACAATTATAACACTTAATCAAACTCCACTTAACATATATAACTATAATGCCATTGACATTCTATGACACAACTTAATTAATGCATAATCCTCAAATCACAATTAATCTTCAACTAAGCACATAAATCCTCGAGACAACAATTATCCTCAAATTAATACATAAATAGACAATTAATCCCCAAGACGCAATTAATCCTCGAAATGAATTCCTTGACACATATATACATAAACAGTTAGCACCCAAAACATGCCTTTAGACCATTGAAGTCAAATAAGTTAAATAAATTTAAATGCAGGGGATTTTCAGAAATTTTCGGCATGAAGTATTCGTTTATCGAAATATGGGCACATCCCCTCAATATCAATCATAAACAATTCAACCCTGTTCTTACAAAACATAAAGTTGCCTCAACTTACAGCAACATAAAAGTAAACAAGTAAGGAAAGTACCCGCCCAGACATGCGGCACCTAGCACATAAGGAATTCTGCCTCGACATGCAGTAAACACATAATAATTTACATTAGCATTAACTACTACTTACGCTACATCAATAATCGTATTACTCACGCATTGTAATGATACACGTGACAATCAATTATTGATATTCGTAAGCCCTAGGGAACAACCCCTAGCATTAGCTATTACTTACGCTATATCAATGATCATATCACTTGAGCATATTAATTATACTCGTGACAATCAATCATTGATATTCGTAAGCCTGAGAATCTAGCCGAAGAGAATTACACAAGTCCTTAAATACTGACATTTAGAACTTATGATCTCTTTACGACTCCTCGCAGTTAAACTAAATAACATATAACATTCATAATTAGTAAAGCCATCAAATACTACGACTCGCTTTATACCATTTAGTCAACTCGTATGAATTCCACAAATAATACCAACATCACCAATCCACCAATAATCATTACAATTAGCAATTCAATTTTCTACCCGAACCATTATCGATAATCATTTAACCAATTATAAACAAATACCAAGTAATTGACAGATGTGACATCCGACAATTTCTATGACTCGACTTATAGCACTTAGCACGTAAACATTTATCGATGACCATATATAACAAGTAAGTCACCTAACTTTACATGCTATCCGACACTTAATAATTAACAATTAACAACCATAAGGCCCGAGCATACAACCGGCTCACAATTAACCTTAACAATTATACTTAACTACACTCTTCGAATTAAATTCGGAAATTCGACAATATTCATAATTTACAACATTAATCTAATTACGAAAATTAACACATTTAACTCGCAATTTAAAACTAATTAAATTACAACTATTAAATAATTAGATAAAATAAATACAATACATAAATGTATGTATACCGAATTTAATCCTCCGGTGAGCAACCCCGGGACCACCACCACTGCACTCTTCCCGAAAAATCTCTTCCTCGATCATCTCTCTCTCTCTCTCTCTCTCTACTCGACTGCTGCCACGCCACCACCACAATCGGCCGCGCCACCACCGCAATCGGTCGTCACCGCCGCCTCCTCTCCTCCCTTCCAGTCGCTGCTTCTCCTTCCTCGGCACAACTCTCACACTTTACACACACACACCTATACGCACGTATATATATATGGGTGTATATATCCATCAATTTATCCCCAATTCAAACCCTAATCTCTCTTTTTCCCCAATCTCACTTTCTCTCTCCCCGTTGGTTTCTTTGTGCGGCTGCTGGTGTGTTTTTGTGTGTGTATCGTGTGTATGTATGTATGCTGTGTGTGTTGTGTAAACCCTAATGGGCTCAAGCCCAACACTATTCAAAAGCAATACATTTAATTACTACACACCTTAAATAATATTTTAAACTAATAGCTCTAATTTGTAAAAATAAAATTTCTAGCATAATTAAATACTAGAATATTTTTAAAGACTTTTGGAGAAAGAATTAGAATTAAATCTAAATTTTCTAAATTGATATGCATTTTACAAATTTTTAATAATTTATAAAAGCAATTCATAAAAATAATAATTGTGATTCATAATTCACAATTTACAGGACTTTATAAAATGCCACAAACATTATTGTTTTAATAAAATCTTGAATTCTCGATTTTATATATTAATCGAGTAATTTCTACAAATCCTCAAATAATTAAAATAATCATTTTCCAAGGATTTTAAAATCTCCGAATTATTCAGTAATTTAAAATAAAAATATTTTACTGAATAATTCCCCCACTTTGAAAATTAAACCTTTGCCCAATTAAACCATTGACTCGAGATATCTATTCGGTCAATAAAATTAAAAATGAAGACCAGGTTCCACTTAACCGAAAATAATTAAATAATTAAATAAATAAGAAAAAAAAAATTCCTCCTCATTTTAGGAAAAATATTATTATTATTGAAATAATAATAAAATCTTTTCTTGAAAAATCCGGGTTATTACAGTCTACCCTCCTTAAAAGGATTCCGTCCACGGAATCAATTAAGGTTACTACTGGGATTCCTTAACTCTTTCATCATCAACACTTATTCTGCCAACCCAGAAATAGTGTCCATTCGTAACAACTTCTCCGAAACCTCAATCCAACCATAGGATCCCTATTTGACACAGTTATCACTGGAGCCTTACCACATTATTCCTTTCACACATATATCTTGACCAACTTTCGATTATCATACTATCCTTGAGAGAGAGAGTTCACTGATTCTATTCACATAACACTCTTGAGAGAGAGATTGCACTCATTCCATTAATCATAACATCATTGAGAGAGAAAGAATTAACTAATTCTATTGATACGTCATTGATATTCTATTCGCCTTAGAATTCGCTCTTGCTTTTGGCGATTCCGTTGCAATTCTAGTTTCTATCAGCGAGTTTTGACATGGACGACCTGGTTGGCATCCCCTTCAAATTCATTAGAGGTAACAAGAATCAGGGATCTTTGAAAAGATAGTCATTATATCAAGGCTATTGCCACACCTTGATGATCATAAGGTTATGAGTATTAAAGTAAACCTTATTTGAAATAAGAGAATTTACTGAGAGATCAATATGATCATAAGAACGCATGTTGCGTGTCTCAGTTAAGACATTACTAAAGGTAATTAGCCTTCTTGTATTTCACAACTCACAAGTGATGGCGTCCCATCAGACTTCTATCACATAGACAGATAGTCCTTGTGGCCCCTATATGTATAGGGTTGTTCGTCTCAGTGGAAGTTGAGAAGTATGAAAGCAATTCAAAGTCAAGTTAATAATTATCGTATTTTGACAATTAATTCTCAAAGGGACACCTTGGAGTTGAATTGAACGGATTCCAAAGGTGTGATTTCTAATGAAAAGAATAACCAGAATGATACTGGTATTCAACAAGCAAGTGGTGCTATACCACCATAGAATCATCCACTATTGAAGGAAAGTGGAGGTTTGAAATAACATCATTCGATAGGGCTTCAGAAATCTGAAGGTAGGGATAATGACAGATTCTGGTACAATCGAAATTAAATATGGTTTAACACAAGTATTAAAGAATAACTTCGAAGAGGGAATATACTCTTTTATCAAAATTCTCGCTTGGAGAGAAGTCAAGATAGGTCATAGATTAGAGATGGTAATCAAAATAATTTACGCACGGGGATGTGTCAAATAATTCACAGATTGGGGAGGTAATAAACACAATTTGTAAATAGGGAGATGTCAAATAATTAAGATTGGGGAGGTAATCGAGACGTTTCCCAAATGGGAAGGGTACTGCCAAGGTCTCTACGGATGCCTTTTTATGTCGGCTCCTCTGACGGATAATCGTTCGATTCTAACGATCTTCTTTTCCACGCACACCCTAAGGTGCTCGATAGCTGACGTCATCGTCGACTCGTAATAGACACTAAAGATTCAACCATCGATGTTTAAAATCGTAAGGAGTTCTATTCGACTCGGCGCAAGCATCTCACCCAAGCGTTCTCTTCTATAAGAAGACTTCGATACCGGTGTCGCCCCCTAGCAATGACGAATTCCACATGTCGAATGGGCGATATCCCGGAACATTGCTGGAAAATACATACTTAGATCCAGTCACCATTATAACCATCTTTATACCACCTATTCCTGTCCTCATGAGAATTCCATGTGCTACTTAAGCTTATCTATCTTTGACATAACAGCCTTCGTACTAGTCTTTCTCAGACTTTCTCAGTCCGCCTTGGGTCTTAAAACATTTTATCTTTATGGACCAATTTCATCTTCACCATTTTACTTCTATAATCAATTGAAACAATCGGTGTCTGTCCACCAATTCATAGTGATCTGGTTTTGTTTCTCTCTAGGAATTTTAATAGTATGAGTACTTTCTCAACACATCCTCGCCACAATACTAGATGCCAACTTCTACCCTTCATCATCATTTTAAAATTTCATATAGTTCGGAGGATACATAACTGTTTCCAGGAATCCCCTAAAATCATCTTGAATTCGTGCCTCGAGCGATTTATGCCCCTGCCAACCAATACTTGTCTCTGAGGATCCTTGAGCAGACATCCACAACCACCCAAGGTGAGGTCCATCTCAACATATTCCTCATTATATAAAAGATGAAGTTATAAGGTGATCCAATATCAAAAACCTCCTTATCACAACTCATGTTATATAAGGTATCAATAGAGTCATCAATTATAAGATAAAGGATGAAGTTACAAGGTAACTCAAATTATATTTTCCGTGGGAATATCTGATATGCCAAAGATAAGCAAGATATTCAATTTTCATAATAGAGGAACTTGCAGGAAGAAAATTTGCAATTCCAGTTCAGACACTTTTTAACCCTGCCAACAATGATAATGTTGCAGAAAATTTCCCAATTTGGAAGATGAACTAATACGGGAGCTTGCCGCGCCAGGAGCCACAACATTTACGATGATCAGTCGCATGTCATGCTCCCCATCATTTGTTCTCTACATGTAGAAGGAAGTACCGACGGATCGCCCGCCCTCTGGAACCCCCCAGCCAACGGTTGGGCCATTGCTGGACCGGCGCCACTCGGCCACTTACGCGTCTCCTAGTTCAATAACATCCATGACTCTGAAACGTAAAGTTCGTCCCCCTTTCCCCAAGTATAATACTTGTTGATAAGACTCCACAAAGTAGTCGTATCTAGTTGGAAAGGAAAATTCACCAATATTTCCCAAGCTGAAGCTTGTTAATGGATACCAACTTGTTCCAACATTCTTACCCCTCGAATAATGAGTGGGTACACAAGATTCAATGAATAATAGCAACCAAGTTGCCAGTGAAAAGAATAGTTTCGACAATATTATGACGGGGAAGTCAACAAGATAAATAACCTTTCTTAAGTAAGGTTTCCGTATAATTTGAAAGATAGCTTCGAATGAAGAATAGAATTTTGAGAACCTTTCTTGATACAAGTATTAATAATAAGCTTCCGAAATAATTTACATAATATTCGAAGGTCGAAGATAATATTTGAATGCAGTAAATCATTTTTGAAACGAGTTAGAAGAATTAAATAAATATTCCAAAGAATATTTATTAAGTCAAAAATATTGAAGGAATAATTTTAATATAAAATATTGCTCAAAATAACCCTCGAATAAATATTCACCATTATGTTAAATAATTAATGAATATTCAAATAATATTCATTATTTAACTAAATAAATTCCAAGGGAATATTCAAAATAATCTTCGATGAATAAATCGACCTTAAATGAATATTAAAGATGATATTCATTACATAAGTAAAGCTCAATTGAATATTTAAAATAATATTCATTTACTATATAATCTCGAATGAATATTCAAAATAATATTCATTAAGTAATAATCTCAAATGAGTATTTAAAATAATATTCATTAAATAATTAATGGAAAATATCTACTTAAATATTTTCCTCTGAAACTAATCACGATATATCAAGAAATACTGACTCCCGGTCTATATTTGAAGAATGAAGGTCATACGCCCTTTTCTATGGGTCTTAGCAAACATCCGGCTTATAACTAATATATCTCATATCTAGCTCATAAGCCAATATCAACTCGTAGCCAAGTATCACAACATACTTTCGAAAATAGTAATGCCTTCCAATAGCATATTTAACAGAAATAAAATTCTTATGGTATTTCTCGACTGAGATAATACTCAAATAACATTCCTCGAAAGTTTAGTAAGCAAATACAATTGCTTGAATGATATCGTATTCAAATAATAATCCTCAAATGGTTTCCAAGTAATTAATATTTATAAATAACATTCCTCAAATCAATCATAATCTGCCGCTGGAATCCCTCCGGGTTTCCACGACTTTTCTAAAACGGAAAATACTGACTCCCGGTTTAGAGTCGAAACAATGGATATGCTCTTATATCTAGAGCTACAAGGTATACCGGTTTATAAATTACTTATCTCAAAAGATCGCATATACTCCGAAGGTCAACTCTATTTTAACCGAAAAATAAGATTATCGCAAAACTGGGTAACAACATACCTGACAGTGCAGTATCATACAATAATATTTCAAAGTATAGGTTTTTATACTTGCATAGATAGAATCAACCTATAATATTTTAATAACTATGAAAGTCTTTAAATAACCTCCCAATAACATTTTATACCCTTTAAAACACTTAGGGTATTTAATAAATAAAGACATAATATTTATTGAATAAAAATATTCAATAGCCCCTTATTAAATGAATATTTAAATTAATAATCGCTAATAAAGTGAATACTCAAATAATTTTTACTACTAATATCAAAATATGTAATAACCTCAAAAGACCCAGATGTAACTCTTGGAATATTTCTAATCAAAACCAAGACATTAACTCTCCGGCAATTCCCAGACTTTAAGTACTTTATCAAAATAATTACCACTGACTCTCGGTCAACAAGGAGTAAATGCTACATATGAAAATCCTTTTTAAATGAATATGATAAATAATATTCATTGAATTAAATAACTCCTCCAAATAGCATACATCAATATCCTTCTAGATATTCTTAATCGAAAATATTCCAAGTATAATATTTGCAGTACTCTATATACAAGATACCGATTAAGGGTAGGTGAGTCATAACATATAGGTCTCCATCGACAACATTTTAAGTCATGGGATTTTGACAATTGGCATAAGCAGAATATAATAATATTAGCAAAGCCCAAAAATATACTGGTTTTGATGAGGAAGCACATGGTTGGAAAACTTGCAACTATGGATTTAAATCTAATCCATACATTTCATATATTTCAAAGTACAGATACTCTGAACGATAGAGTATACATAAATAAACTTGCCCCTGGTCCTTAGCAGAAAACAGAAATCGCGAATAATTCCTCCGTACCTCGTCCAAGCATTTCCATGGAGGTAGTTTACCTTTCTTTATACGACGCCTCGATCTTCCCTTTTTGATGTACGTCGCTCTACTTGATTATACCCTAATGGTACTGAAATAGTTATGAGTACGTGTCAGTCCAACCTCGTATCTCGAGTAGACACAACTCAAAATTACCATTAAGTCACATAAAATCAAACTATAGGTGTCCTCCCTATAGTTGACTATTCTAATACCACTTAATGCACATAACACATTTAGAAAAGAAGATGAAATAGAAAAGTCCCTATTTTATAAAGTGTACATTTCCAGGTGTTAAACACATCACAATGCTACACAATTATAACACTTAATCAAACTCCACTTAACATATATAACTATAATGCCATTGACATTCTTTGACACAACTTAATTAATGCATAATCCTCAAATCACAATTAATCTTCAACTAAGCACATAAATCCTTGAGACAACAATTATCCTCAAATTAATACATAAATAGACAATTAATCCCAAAGACACAATTAATCCTCGAAATGAATTCCTTGACACATATATACATAAACAGTTAGCACCCAAAACATGCCTTTAGACCATTGAAGTCAAATAAGTTAAATAAATTTAAATGCAGGGGATTTTCAGAAAATTTCGGCATGAAGTATTCGTTTATCGGACTATGGGCACATCCCCTCAATATCAATCATAAACAATTCAACCCCGTTTTTACAAAAATAAAGTTGCCTCAACTTGCAGCAACATAAAAGTAAAAAAGTAAGAAAAGTACCCACTCAGACATGCGGCACCTAGCACATAAGGAATTCTGCCTCGACATGCAGTAAACACATAATAATTTACATTAGCATTAACTACTACTTACGCTACATCAATAATCGTATTACTCACGCATTTTAATGATACACGTGACAATCAATTATTGATATTCGTAAGCCCTAGGGAACAACCCCTAGCATTAACTATTACTTACGCTATATCAATGATCATATCACTTGAGCATATTAATTATACTGGTGACAATCAATCATTGATATTCATAAGCCCGACGATCTAGCCGAAGAGAATTACACAAGTCCTTAAATGCTGACATTTAGAACTTATGATCTCTTTACGACTCCTCGCAGTTAAACTAAATAACATATAACATTCATAATTAGTAAAGCCATCAAATACTACGAATCGCTTTATACCATTTAGCACATAAGCATTTACCATTTAGTCAACTCGTATGAATTCCACAAATAATACCAACATCACCAATCCACCAATAATCATTACAATTAGCAATTCAATTTTCTCCCCGAACCATTATCGATAATCATTTAACCAATTGTAAACAAATACGAAGTAATTGACAGATGTGACATCCGACAAATTCTATGACTCGACTTATAGTACTTAGCACTTAAACATTTATCGATGACCATATATAACAAGTAAGTCACATAACTTTACATACTATCCGACACTTAATAATTAACAATTAACAACCATAAGGCCCGAGCATAAAACCGGCTCACAATTAACCTTAACAATTATACTTAACTACACTCTCCGAATTAAATTCGACAATATTCATAATTTACAACATTAATCTAATTACGAAAATTAACACATTTAACTCGCAATTTAAAACTAATTAAATTACAACTATTAAATAATTAGATAAAATAAATACAATACATAAATGTATGTATACCGAATTTAATCCTCCGGTGAGCCACCCCGGGACCACCACCACTGCACTCTTCCCGAAAAATCTCTCCCTCGATCATCTCTCTCTCTCTCTCTCTCTACTCGACTGCTGCCACGCCACCACCACAATCGGCCGTCGCTGCCGCCTCTCCTCCCTTCCAGCCGCTACTTCTTCTTCCTCGGCACAACTCTCACACTTTACACACACACCTACACGCACGTATATATATATGTGGGTGTATATATCCATCAATTTATCCCTCAATTCAAAACCCCCAATTCAAACCCTAATCTCTCTTTTCCCCAAATCTCACTTTCTCTCTCCCTATTGGTTTCTTTGTGCGGCTGCTGGTGTGTTTTTGTGTGTGTATCGTGTGTATGTATGTATGCTGTGTGTGTTGTGTTAACCCTAATGGGCTCAAGCCCAACACTATTCAAAAACAATACATTTAATTACTACACACCTTAAATAATATTTTAAACTAATAGCGCTAATTTGTAAAAATAAAATTTCTAGCATAATTAAATACTAGAATATTTTTAAAGACTTTTGGAGAAAGAATTAGAATTAAATATAAATTTTCTAAATTGATATGCATTTTACAAATTATTAATAATTTATAAAAGCAATTCATAAAAATAATAATTGTGATTCATAATTCATAATTTACAGGACTTTATAAAATGCCACAAACATTATTGTTTTAATAAAATCTTGAATTCTCGATTTTATATATTAATCGAGTAATTTCTAAAAATCCTCAAATAATTAAAATAATCATTTTCCAAGGATTTTAAAATCTCCGAATTATTCAGTAATTTAAAATAAAAATCTTTTACTGAATAATTCCCCCACTTTGAAAATTAAACCTTTGCCCAATTAAACCATTGACTCGAGATATCTATTCGGTCAATAAAATTAAAAAGGAAGACCAGGTTCCACTTAACCGAAAATAATTAAATAATTAAATAAATAAGAAAAAAAATTCCTCCTCATTTTAGGAAAAACATTATTATTATTGAAATAATAATAAAATCATTTCTTGAAAAATCCGGGTTATTACAGGAAACCCCTAGCTGCGAGCCTTTCCCAGCGGCTAGTCATAGATCTCCAACTGCTAGCCTTTCTAGGCAGTTGGGCGATTAAGTGTTCATTGGCACTATTCCAGCAACGGCCAAAATCCTCCCACAACAATACCGTTCTTTCTTAGTGGCCAAAGTCTCCTGTTTAACTTTGTAGTTGCCTTAAACATTTTGATGTTGTGAACTTTCCCCGTTTAACTTCTTTTTGACTCTATTGGTGGGATTTTGTATGATGTAACTGGAGGATTAGGATGTTTAGGAGATTTAGTACGTTGATTGTGTAATATGTTGGTGAATTGGAATCAACTAATTATTTTGGGATGTATAATAAATATGCAGTTTTATTCAATTTTTCACGTAAAATTTTATGATGTAAAAAAATGTATATATATATATATATGCCTATGTACGTGGTTCCCATTTGTGGCCCCATCGTGGGCCCCATTGCGCCCAATTGCTTAAAAAAAAACTAGGTCTCTAAGGTAACATATATATTAAGTTGTCGTAGAACTCACTTTTGTTGCTATAGCAAGGTAAGGTAACATAAAACTGCATGTTACCTTTGGGATCAAAGATGTTACCTTAGACACCTAAGACAACATGTTGAGAGCTATCACCAGAAAAATGTTATCTAAGCTACTTTATGGACCTAAGGCAACATATAATGTACATGCTGTAACATTTTTTATGTGTTACAGTAGGCTGTTTATGGTGTAGTGTAATTAGAGATGATGAAGAAGGATTACGAAAGAGAAGTCTAATCACAAGGGGTCTCTTCCTTATGTCAAACAATTCTTGCAGATCGATAAATTGATCTTTGAGTCTTTGATGGACATCGGTTGTCTTTTGGAATTTACCATGTTATTAGCTCTAGTACTTGTACGTTTTAAGTTTTGTTCATTAGCTAGTGTTGGTAGATATTTTTGGATGATTTGGTTATTTTATTACTAGATGATGTTATTGAAATGATGTTGGATGACGTTATTGAAATGTAATTAAATTGGTTCTTGATTTCTTTAACTGTACAATCTAATATTTGAATGTCACAATTTTTTTTGTTACTAAAGTTAGTTATGTAACACTCATTGTGTTACAATTAGTAAAAAAGGGTGTTACAATATACTGTGGGACCCCACCCAGATGTGGGCCCCACAGTTGCTCCTCTGCAAAATTGTATCATCTTTTGTAAGACAAAAACAATGTTGCTATAGAGTGCTTAAGATGTTGCTATTGAAGTTTTTTGTAACCACATTTGCCATGTTATCTTAGGCTATTTTTCATGTTACCTTTGGTATCTATAGTAACTGCTGAGAACCTACTACAACTGAAGTGTTACCATAGCCCTATTTTAGGCTATGGCAACGTTAAACAGGGTCTATGGTAACATACTATTGGGGTTGCAATAAGCAATCTATGGTGTAGTGATAGTTTGTACTCCTCCCTACTTTTTTCATATTAATTTCCGCATAGAAAACTGGTTAACTGGAATCAAAATCCAAATGTGATTATTTTTGTCCAGTTTAGACTAAATGAGAAAATCCTGGCATGTTTTAAATTCAATACCTATCTATAATTTTTTGTGTTTTTATTCGGAACCAATTTAATTTTAACTATTTAATTGTTAATATGATGACATGATACTTATCGTCGTTTGCTTGATGAGCGCTATCCTGAGGGCACTGATCGTCCGCATATTGATCAGGAATTGTCGGAGAGAGCTTCTAAAGTCAAGAAAAATAATGTCAAAGGTCAAGAACAACGCCGACGTCAATCGATCCGTGGCTCCTCCTTTAGCACACAATCTTCACAGTCATCGAGTCAGCCATCTTTTCATACTCCGATTGACTGTGTGAGAGCGATTTGCTGAGATCGTATGCTTCTTCTTCAATTGGTAGGCCATTAGGGCCTATGGATCCTGAAGAGTTGGCTCGAGCAGTAGCGCGGCAGAGGCAGCAGCATCACAGTAGGAGGATGGCGACGAAGTATTTTTTTAGTTAAAGTTTACCAAAATTTCTTTTATTGAATGGCATTATATATACCATATATGTTGATTCTGTTATTGTTTTGGTAATTCAGGGATCACATAACACTACACCATAAAAAACCTGCGGTAACCCAAAAATTCTGTTAATTTAGGATGCTAAAATGTTATTATAGACCCATCTTTGGGCTAAGGTAACATAAATTATAAGTTACATATTTCGATGTTACCTTAGGGTACCTAAGGTAACTTATTTCACCCCTAGGGTAACATGCCCTTTCGATTACCTTAGAGGTCTACTATAACATAAAAATGGCATATTGCAACATAAATATTCGGTTACCTTAGAGTGCTTCAATTTTTTTAAAAAGTGGGCCCCACCAATGGGCCCCACCAGTGGACAACTTTGATCAACTTTTTAAAACACTAATATCTTATCAAAAGCAACACTATATTTACCAAATCCAATAGTACCATGTTCTAGAAATGCAACACTAAAAATGTCAAATGCAACGCTATAATTAAAATTTCTGCAATATATAATTTCATACATAAAGAAACCCATCCAAAATATTCAACATACATTCAATCATCCTACCAGTCATCCATATAATTTACATCCCATACACACACCATACATCAAGTAATTCAACATCATACTAGTTATGTCTAAATTTCTAATTATACTTGGTTATAAACTTTTGAAAGATAATTTCTTTTTTCGATGTCTGGTAAAACAGAATTATAAGTTATCTTAATCTTCAAATGCTTCCTTTCCTGCAATTGTGGCCTGATTGAAGATTTGCATGTCGGTGCAACATAAGTGCTCTGAAACCAAACAAAAGCAATCCAGTAAGATATCTATTACCAAACTTTCATACGATTCTTTCCTAGAAATAAACCATAAGCCGCTGCAACTAGTCAACAAAAACATAGTAAATTGACATTCTAGCTCGGTGTATACAATTCATAATCCTGCAAAAAAATATAGATGATTGGTTGGGACTTGATTACAATTTTATAATAGTGTTTCCCTATAAAGTGATCAAGCAGATTTTACCCAAGTTTCTTAACCAAGGAAATATAATGTTTTCATAATTAATCAGATGTAAAAAACTTACTTTTTGCTTGTTCAAAATCCCACAGCTTTATAGCACCGGCAGAAGCCCCAGCAACTACATAATCCTCCCTTGGATCAAAGGCCACAAATTCTATTGGACTTGTGTGACCACTTACGCTCTGAATGAAAAGGTACAATGGAAAGAACAAAAGTCTCAAATCACTACATAGGTAATAATAGTGATGAAAATTTTACAGCAAGAGTTCCGTTATATTCTTATTTTAAAAAAAATGAGTAAATAGGTAGTACAAGACAAGTAAATTCACACGATGACTTGACGGCTAATACTTACCAAAATAGGTTCCTAACAACTTGCATCAAAATAGATAAAGATGTACAAGATGATCACCATGTTCACTATCGGTTTTTTTCCTAGTCCATACAGAATTATGACATTTGTTGTTTATTAATATGGAGTGAAGATGAGAGCATTAAATAACTTAATATACTCAAGATTTGCGTAGAGTTTTAGCAGCATAAACATAATCACACAAGAAATAAAACAAGACAAGAGTTTCAGAATTTACTTGCTAAAAGAGATAAACTCCGGAGATACAAGGACTATAGTACATAAGTTTCAGAATTTTGATGTTTGACACTAGGGTTTTATAATCAGACCAAAGAACTTACAGAGGGCAACTTTCCACAGGGCCTGAGCCTTAATACAATTGATTCCTAGGAGAAAGACACACACACTTCGTACATTTGGAAAAAAACCATCTCCATCGCAGTTATAACTTATAACCTTAACAACTTTGTTTTTGTTTCCATGGTTAAACTAATATGAAGTGTATATGTTTAAAAGCTTCCCACTACAATTTAATTATACAAACCATACAGGACATAGTTCAATTAGAGGATTGCACTACACAAAACCACAATACTCATACTACTATGATTATTACAAGGGCGCAAAGACTGAGCACTAGACTTCAGATCCGGACCATAAAGAGCTACAAGCAACACATTCTTACCATACAATTATCATGTACTTTCAAATGCTAGTATCACATATCTTTATTCCCTACAGGAGCTTACATTTATTCATATAAACAAATCAGAGGATCTGTTTTTGTAAATTACATGCATCCCATTAAATTGTGAATTATTGGCCATTTTACGAGGCAACACTCTGAAATAAGTGGAAAAAAAAAGCAAAAACAAGTAACATATTAGAGAAAAGACTGTTAAGATGTCTAGTAGTACCATGAGGAAAGAAAGCCACAGTGTATACACCTATTGCAAGGTTAACAGCTTGATACCAAAATCAGCATTTTGTGCCAAACTTATCATAACTTATCATATCATTGTTTTCTTTCCCTCCATTCTTTTTGTAATAATAGAAGTCCATAATTTGAAAGAAAAATGCAATAAAATTTGCGAATGGGAAAAGACAAACCTGATTAGGGTGCAAAACAACAATATTAATAGCTACACGGCTTTCATATTCCCTCTGACACCCTGGAGCTCTTTAATTATTAAAAAAATAATGTCAGAATCTCTAAGGAGGAGCACGATACAAAGAAATAAAAAGTTATATTAACTATACCTCAAGTCCCAAATCCTTACTGTACTGTCTTCAGAACCTGAATACATCCAATTTCCATCACATTGAAAACCCACTGCCATAACATTGTTGGTATGTGAATCATAGCTCATTACATGCCATAAAAATTGATGCACCATCAGTTGTATCTGAACGTTGCGATTTTAAGAGTTTAAACTCCAAAAGCTGATTAATTATTTTGTCAATACACATATAGCTTAGCAGATTTATCGAAAGAACAAATCAATTACAGGTCTATTAAAATGTACCAGCAAATGCTGTAACTTAAACTATTACAAAAAACTAGTATGATATACAATTTAAAACAAGCTTAAACGATCATGTAATGGTTCTCAAGTTGGATGAAACTGGAAGAGACTCCTATCTTTTATAATATCATGTACACCCTGAAAGTATCAAATCTTCACTATTAACTGGAATGAGAATATTGCTATAACAAACTATTTCAATGAAAGAAATCTCACAAAGGAAAGGAAGAAAAAACTTGTATTCCACTTGGTACTAAACTTATCTCAACTAAATATATTAATTCTTTGCATCCACTAGACATATGGTACTTCAAGTCTTTTCTTATCCATAATCACTATCTCTAATTAAACTGAACAATGGACCAAGTACACACCCTGGTCGCGAAACCTGCCAAAACAATCCAATGACCATAAATGAAAACAAAACAAGTCAATGTCTTTTGAATACAGTAACTCATAGCCACCACTATGAGCTATAACAGTGTTACTAATTAAACAAGTTTATACCCCTCAAATAGACAAAATACACATTATTTAACCATTTTACCAGCTCAACTTAAACTCAATACATACGAAAACAACAACAATAATTAAATTGAAAAAAAATAATATTTAAAATCCAACTAACCGATTCAGGGTACTGGATAGTCCGATAATAGCGCCCACTTTTCGCCTCCCAGAATCACAATTGCAAGAACATCCTTAGAACCTCGGAAGGGAACCAGCACCCCAGAACCCATTTTAGATGAAGAAAGCCACAAAGAAAACAAAGCCAATCAATTACCTTAAATATAGGCTTACACACATAGGCTTACAAATAGAACAAAAACACCAAATCAACATCAAAATGAAAAACATAAAGTAAAAACAAAACTTACCTTAAATAGATTTGAAGCCATAATTTGAAGCCCTGATAGAAATTGGTGGAAGCCCTAATTGCTGGGTGGAGAAGAAGGTAGGTGTTATGGAGAGGGGGAGAAGTGCGGCGGCTGAGATAAAGTAAAGTAAAGCCCTAATTGTTGGCTGATAGAAAGTGAAGTAAAGTGAATTGGGGGAAAGTAAGGTAGTAAGTCTCGCTCGCCAAAACCCCCCCCCCCAAAAAGTCCCGCTCACCCCAAAAAAATCCCCCAAATAGCGTACAGTCATTTTTTTTTGTTTTTTTGTTAAATAATATATTATTAAAATATTTATAATTTAATATAAAAATTTTATTAAACAAACATGAAGTATTTTTTTTAGCTAAGTTGTATATATATTAAAACCAAAAAAGAATCAGGGATTTACCCTAGCTCCATGACATGCCATGGAGGAACAACAAAAAGGAAAGAACCTAAATCACAAGATTTAGATAAGAATTTGACAAAATGAAAGACCCAAAAAACTAACAATCAAGCTGTTAACCATCGACGCAGGCTTTCCATTCGGTTGTGGTTAGCAAACCATGTTGAGCTCCAAATCCTGGTTTTTATATCGACATTAATACCAGCAAGAAGTTGTGCAGGGTTACTGCACCCTCCATCATGAGCACGTGTGTTTCTTTCTCGCCAAATGTGGTAAACAAAGACCTGAGCTGCAAGCATTGCTACCGTACGATAATACAGACTGTTTGAGGCATACCAAAGATTTAGCAGCTGAGTCCAAGAGTTAGCTCAGGTTTTTAAAACCCATAAACTATAAGGACACTGCATAAACAGATGAGTCGAATCCTCCTCCCCACTTACACACAAGTAACATTGTTTGCTTGTCACAATATCCATGCTGTACAATCGTTGGAGAGTAGGCAATCTATCTAAGCATAGAAGCCATTCGTAATGAGCAAACCTGGATATGTAAAGACGATGCCATACATGATTGTACCAGGACACCTCAAGCCGTTTGTAGCGAATTCCCTCCCATATATGCCATGTCTTGATTTTTGATAATTTGGTGCCATTCCAGGTTATCAAATCAACAAACATGAAGTATTTATTTAAGAAAATTATAATTTTGATATTTTTTTATAAAAATGGTTTGATTCGATTTTTTAAAAAAAATGGAGAAAAATATTAACAATTTAAAAAAAATCTGTACAAAAAAATTCTGGGCAGGATTTTTTAAAAATTTAAAAAATTATAATTTCTAAAAAATATTACAATTTCTGAAAAAATTATTTTTAAAAATATAATAATTTTCCAACTCATTTTATAAAAAAGTTAACAAATTTTAAAAACTAAATTTATTTAAAGAATTTAAAAAAATAAAAAAAAATTAAATTAGATGAAAAGAGTTGGCATGGCCAACTCTAATGTAACACGTACATATTTATGTTACATGCTTCAACACTTTTTAGCTATTGTAACATTATATCTTTGGCTAAGCTAACATAAAAAACACAATGTTACCTCAGGATGTAAGTAGTATAGCTAAGGTAACATATTGGGGTAACATTTCTCCGGTAGGGGTTACAGTAGGTCATATATGGTGTAGTGTAATAAGGGATCACATCATGATGACGAGTTCGACGGTAGTGTCTTGGTCTAATTTACATGTTTCTATTGACAATTATGTTTAGTAGAATTTATGTTTCCGTACTGTACTTGGATGATATACTATTAGGATTTTTATAATATTTTCGGAATTTTTATATTTGAAAAGTGTTATTATTGAAAGCGAGCAAATGTTTGTTGTTGTGAATGTGTTGGGACAATATAAATGTTCGTTTTGTTATATAATGTGTTGGAAAACAGGCGTAAAATTTTACGAATTCTGCAAAAACAACGAAATTCAAAAAAATTGGAAAATGACTATTAGCGATCGGCAACAATCGCTAAACAGCCGGTAACTTTAGCGACTGCAAATAACGACCGCTCTCAGTAGCTAAAAGGGTCAAAGATTTAGCGATGGAATTCCGTCCCTATTTTGTCGTAGATATCCGTGACGCAGAGCGGTCACGGATTCTGTCGCAGCCACGTGGACTTCTGGCAAACGGATGCTGACTCAGATTAGCGATGGTCGCGATCGCAAATCTTTGTCGTTGATTTATTAGTGACCGTTGCGGTCGCAACAAGCTGCTACGGTAACGGTTTTTGAAAGATGTCGCTGATGTGCACCTTAGCGACTAGATTTTCTTCTACTGGTTTTAACGACAGTATTCGGTCGCTGATAGGCATCTACTAAATGCGATCGTTGAAATACGATCGCTGATAAAGATGTTTCTTGTAGTCGTATTTGGATAAAACAAAATTTAATTAATAACACATTAAATGTATCTTTAAGACTTAGTTTTAGCTCATATCAAATATATTTGTGCATTAAAAGATTATAAAAATAATAATATTATTTAAAATTACATATTAAATTATATTATGGGGCAGCTTCATCTTGACAGGGCGGTGCTCTGACAAATCTGACAAATCACTCAGATCAATAGTTTTTTTTTTTGCTAAGCCACTTTGATTAATGGTTGATTTCATGTCGTCCGAACAATTAATTGTAATGTGATAAGATTCATAATTATAATAAATTTATTATTTTAGAAATTTGTAAGGATATTGCATTGCATATAATATAATATTTTAAGAAAAAGTAAGGATGGCCAAATATTAAGAAATATCCTTTTTTTTTTGGGGTGATGGCCCAAAATAATCATATGGGAGCCATGCTGGCCCTTTTTACTGATTGAAAACGCTACACCGTCTACCGTGATATGAGGGGTGTTGCGGAACACCGTGTTCCGTATCATGGGGTGTTGCGGAACACCGTGTTCCGTATCATGGGGTGTTGCGGAACACCATGTTCCGTATCATGGGGTGTTGCGGAACACCGTGTTCCGTATCATGCTAACACGGAAGATGGTGTTCCGTATCATGCATAATACGGAACACGGTGTTCCGTATTATGCTAATACGGAGGACGATTCTCCGTATCCCGTCGGTATTTCGGGCCATTTTTTTCAAAATCAGTATTTTGGACAAAAACTTGTGAAAAATAGGCATTTTGGTAATTCTCTCTTTTTTTTGTTCTAATAGTCTTTAAAAGTAATATAATATTTATCAATTTAATAAAAAAATCTAGATAAAAGATCGATTTATAATAATCCAATATTAATGAGATTTAATATAAGATATGAGTTGGAATATTAAATCTAGTATGAAAAAGAAAAACTTTGAGGAGTTACAAAATTCACATGAAATTAAATTTTATTTTGTAGGAGTCTGATGTGATATTAAAATATCCGTAGGATTCTAAGTATATTTAATTATGTAAGAATATAATTTACAATATTAAAAAGATTTAATCAAAAACCGTGTTAATAAAATTCCCAACTACAAAAATCAAACGATTGAAGTACAGTATATTATAATAACAATAACGAGATTTAATGTAAGTAATATACAGTTTAAATGGATGACGAAAAAAATGTATATATACAAGTTTGCATGAGAGGTGTTTGAGTGGTGATAAAAATCACATATAATTACATGGTTGGGATGATACTAGATTTTTAGTAGCTTTCTGTTCCCAGTTTGAACAATTGGATCACCACCTAGATTTGCACTGGCAACACCTCCACCACCGGCACCTGCACCGGCACCTGCACCTGCACCTGCACCTGCACCACCGCCTCCCAAAAGACCTCCACCACCTACACCACCGCCTCCCAAAATACCTCCACCACCTGCACCACCGCCTCGCAAAAGACCTCCACCACCGCCTCCTAAAGGACCTGGACCTGGACCTGCACCACCACCACCTGCAGCCCCTGCAAGACCGCCTCCCAAAGGAGATGCACCACCTTTACTGGGGTCGTGATTAGGGTTAGTGATAAAATTAGCAAAAACTTGATAAATTTCCAGGGAATTTTTGATCATTTTGGTAACATCGATGTGTTGGGAAGCAATTTGTGCGACTTTGGGTGCATTTGTGATTCCACTAGCATCACATTTGCTTGCAGCATCCAAAGCCGTCCTCAAATAAGTGGGAACTTGAGGTGTATTAACATTTTGTGTCAATGCTTGAGTTGCACTATTCATATTAGTAAGCACAACTTGATAGTCGCTGACACAACTTGCAAGGCTTTGTTTCACGGCTGGATCCGAGGCAATTTGGAGATCAACAGTTAGTGACGTATTGATTGCGCCAACTGTGGCAACAGCTGTTTTGGAAGCTGCTTGAACGGCTGTGGCAGCAATATTAGTGGGATTCAAATAGGGACTATTTGCTATCACTTGAAGAGTTGAAGAACAAAGTGGTGGTGCACTGGTAGCCGCACATGCTGTTTGAATAAGTGTGTTTTTTGCCGCTGTTTGGATGGGTTTACCTTGTGCTGCAGTATGGTGCGGTTGAAATAATAGAGATAATGCAAGAGGGAGGAGGAAAACGGATTTCGTCATAACAAAATGCATGATATTAAGAAATTTTGGGAGGTAGTATTTACAATGATCAGCTGGGTTGCTCAGACAAATCTTATTATATTAAGAAAAGTAGGGTAATCAAAGGTGGAGAGAGGATTGCGCTATGCAAAATAGATATATGTAGTTTATGGATGTAAATAAATTTTCCCACGAAAAAGAATGGTGGTCAATTAGCATGATATTTCAGGTCATTATATATTCAAGCAAGTCGCAAAAAATATGTAGTAAGACCTGTAATGAAAATAGAATCAAACCGAAATCAAAAAAATTAATAACTAAAAGAAAATAATTTTAAAAAAAGGACTCATTTGAATGGAAGAAACAAACTGTAATTGAATTGTAAATTTTGATTTGGTTTGGTTCTAAACCAAAATAAGTAAATAAGAGAACTTTCATTATAATTTATATTTATTTATTTAGCATTTCACTTTAACTCTAAGTTTATTAACTTTGGACTAGTATTTTCTGTTTTAAACAAGATAATTTATTGGGGACAAGTGGACAACTTAGCTAAAAAATAATATTTATTAGGGATAGGTTATTTATTTATTGGACTGTTTTCTAAGAATTATTAAAACAATGTACTAGCACTACAAGAATTTTGCTATCAGACGACACTCATCAGACAACGCTTCGACGAAAAAGCGTTGGCTGAAAATTTCACACAACGGTTTTTTTTTCAAGCTTTTCGTTGTATTGTCTGATAGTGAACTTAACGACAGTTTTAAAAAGTGTCGTCGACAGTTTTAAAAAGTGTCGTCTGACAGATCAAATAGACATCCGTTTTACAACGGTTTTTGAAAGTAGTGTTGGCTAACAGTTTGTCTTACAATGGTTATGAAAACCGTTGTAAAACTTAGACAACTGTTTTTATCAGATATTGCTTCAAAAGTAGTCACACAACGGTGGCTAAATACTATTGTCTGATTTTAACAACACTTTTTGAAAGCATTGTCTGAAGTTTCTTCAGACAATGCTTTCAAAAAACGTTGTTAAAATCAGACAAGTGTTTTGATAGACGTTGTATAAAATGTAATCAGATAATGTTTTATACAAGCATTTTATAAATAAACCGTTGTCTCATGTGACAGCACGTGATTGGTGGAAAATCTTTCACCTGGATTGCTGAGGTGGCGAAATAAGAGCCCTTGATTGAAATGAGATTATATATTAGCCGTTAGATTAAGAAAATATATATACATGTTCACACAACGGGTTTGCATATAAAACCGTTGTCTTCAACACTTTCAGACAAGCCTTTTCAAATTTAAACTGTTGTCATAAACTTATCTATACAATAGTTTTACAAATAAACCGTTGTCTGATGTGATAGCACGTGATTGGTGGAAAATCTTTCACTTGGATCGCTGAGGTGGCGAAATAAGAGCCCTTGATTGAAATGAGATCCGATATTAGCCGTTAGATTAAGAAAATATTAGCTGTTATCAGACAACGGTTTATTATGTTAATTTATATTTATGTTAAAAAAAACATGACTAGTGTCAGACAACGGTATCTTTATAACATATCGTTGTCTGAAGCTTCACATTACAACTGTATTTGTTAAAATACCGTTGTCTGTTATCAGACAACGGTTTATTTGTCCAAAACCGTTGTCTAGTATCACTCGAGACAACGGTATTTGACAAATAACCATTTCGTTTAGCAAGACCACTTCGTTTATTAAATATTAAATTTTACAAACCAAATTAATTTTTTATTTTTTGAAAATTTATGAATATCATTATATTAGATATATCTTAACATCCGTACGGTTGGATCGCAGAGAAATAGTTTTTAAAAAATAGAAACAATAATCAGTGACAAAGCATGCGTTACGGGTACTAGTCAATATACTAGTGATCTACTAAGATCTCCGACCAAATTAATTTTTTATTTTTTGAAAATTTGGGAATATCAATATATTAGATATATATCTTAACATCCGTATGGTTGGATCGTAGAGAAATAATTTTTAAAAAATAGAAACAATAATCAGTGACAAAATACGAGTTACGGGTACTAGTCAATATACTAGTGATATATTAAGATCTCCAACCAAATTAATTTTTTATTTTTTGAAAATTTGGGGATATCAATATATTAGATATATCTTAACATCCGTACGGTTGGATCGTAGAGAAAAAGTTTTTAAAAAATAGAAACAATAATCGGTGACAAAGCACGAGTTACGGGTACTAGTCAATATACTAGTGATCTACTAAGTTCTCCAACCAAATTAATTTTTTATTTTTTTAAAATTTGGGAATATCTATATATTAGATATATCTTAACATCCGTATGGTTGGATCGTAGAGAACTAATTTTTAAAAAACAGAAACAATAATCAGTGACAAAGCACGAGTTACGGGTACTAATCAATATACTAATGATCTACTAAGATCTCCAACCAAATTAATTTTTCATTTTTTGAAATTTTGGGAATATCAATATATTAGATATATCTTAACATCCGTACGGTTGGATCATAGAGAAATAGTTTTTAAAAAATAGGAACAATAATCAGTGACAAAGCACGAGTTACGGGTACTATTCAATATACTAGTGATCTACTAAGATCTCCAACCAAATTAATTTTTTAGTATAAAACCTCCCAAAAGTAATATTCACTCTAAATAATCTCATCCCGATTATGCATAATATTTTTTAAAAATTAATGCATAATAATCTCATCCCGATCATCGAATAAATCATTCAAAAAATTAGAGAATTTAGTATTAATCTTTTATGATTTTTTAATATAAAACCTCCCAAAAGTAATATTCACTCTAAATAATCTCATCCCGATTATGCATAATATTTTTTAAAATTAATTTTTTGATGATCCAACCATGTGAATGTTAATATCTAATTATTTTAATAATGTGCACAAAAAGTAATTTATATTTATCTTATATAATTTTAAAATATAAATATCTTAAAATACTACTCACTTTAACAAATTTCATTTGGCCGCCTAACAAATTTCATTTCAATTTCATTTCCCCCTCTCTCTGTTCTCCCTCATTCCCCCCCTTTTGCTAATAATTTGTTTCCCACTTTCCCCCCTTAAACAAAAATTTTACCCTCTTCTCTCATTCACCTTCATTCTTCTCACACAAACAACTCACGCTCAAGACACACTCAAACAGTCACACTTATCTACTTCATCAAAATCAAAACCTAAACCCTCGATTGTTCATATGTTCAATTCAAATCAAAATATAAAAATCGTTGCTAGTTCGATTGATATTTTTCACTACTCGATTAGCTATCAAGAAGGCTCGATTTGCTCTCTTCTCTCCTTGATTTGTTCGATTTGCTCTCTTGCTTACTGTATTTTGCTTGATTGGCTGATGAATTGTACATACAACCTTCCTCCACCGGCTCAGTTGGTTATTTTCTTGTTTTGTTTTTTTGAATAGTGTGTGTGTTTTTGAGATATGGGTGGTTTGATAATGGGGTTTTGATGGGTCTTTTTAGGTTAAGACTAGTATGACTATGAGATTTTTTTTTGTAGAAATTTGTTGTGTGTTTAATTATTTGTTGTGTTTGCAGCTAGGGTTTTGTTTTGTGCTGCTAAGATTGTGTCAGGGTTGATGAGGAAGGCGGTGGTTGCGGCCAGGGTTAAGGCGGAGAGGAAGGCCAAGGCTGCTAAGAATGTAGCTTGGGTGTGTGAGTATCCTGATGGTGATTTTCAGTGTTTTCAACTACAACTTTTCAAGAATCACTAGTGTTTTTCCTTTCCTGGATTCTCAGTGCTAGTTAGTCAACTTCTTGATTCTCTTTTCTGTTTCATCTCATCTAAAAAATATGCCCTATTTTCATTTATATGTATATACCTATCTGAGTTCAAAGTCTTGTATTTGCAGCTTGTTGTTTATAAGATCTGCTTTGCATTTTAGGTGTTATTATCTGTACTTGGCGAGGTAGCTGGTCTTTATGAAGCTTGGTTAAGACATGGACGATTGCCTTGGAAGACTCTGTTCCAGCCAGCCATCAAACTTGCCAAAGATGGATTTATGATTGCTCCGTATTTTGGCAAAGAAGAGGCAGAAGACAAAGATGAGGTTCCATATGGCTATGGTTTCTTTCATCTTGTGTTTACCACTGGTGCCATGTACTTTGCAATGCTATCAAGTAGTTGGAATACTCATCATGTCGCTGCAAAGTAAGTCCTCGAATCTTGTAGATTAGTTCTAGATGGGTTTAAAACACTTACAGCCTACTGATTAGGACTCTGAGAATTTTAATATAAAAAAATGTAACCCTTTTGTTATTGTTATTATTATTATTATTATTATTATATAAAATATCTAAAAATCCTATATATTACATGTATACCCCATTGACAACACAATATTTCAGGTATTATAGACTCAAATTTCCACTTTGACTTGGAGGCATACGAGCATGAGGGTCATCTCTATCTTAGCTCCTTCTTTGTTATGACCTATGCTGTGAGTTTTGCCTGCATCACTACTACTGTTGTCCATGTTTTTCTGTTCCATGGAAGGTAAATTGTACTTTTAAGCTAAAATATTATCTTACATTAGAAATTTGGTAAATTTATTTGCATTGTTTTAAATACCCTATATCTTGTGACGATTTTCACGTTTAAAGAGAAATAGCATGAAAGAATATTGTTTTGTGATGTTTTGTTTAAGTAAATTCTGCTCACCCGATAAGATAAGAACGAACTACTGATTTTGATTTAATAATCACCATCTCTACTAGTGATTATGATTTATAATGAAACTATTTTCCTTTGCGATATTTCCAATTCCTGATGTTTCATCATTTGTGTCATTTATGTATGTATGCCTACATAATTGGCTATCTTCCTTGAGCTACTACTTTGGTATATACTTTTAACTCACATTTACAATGTTTTAGAGAATTATGGCAGCAAAGCAAGTCCGTTTTTCAGAATAAACATATGGATGTGCACACAAAGCTGATGAGAAAGTACAAGCAAGTACCAGAATGGTGGTTCACATGCATTCCCTTGACAAACATTGTAGCAACCATATTCGTATGTGAATATTACAAAGACCAGCTACAGTTACCATGGTGGGGTGTCTTGCTAGCATGTGGAATTGCCTTCTTTTTCACCCTACCTATTGGGATCATCACTGCCACGACTAACCAGGTATCCCTTTGTCACTCTATGTAATATTTTACTTATTATTCTCTGAAAGTTATTTATACATATATAAAGATACTTGGTATGCATTTGTTGCAATTTACATGTAAAGGTATGTGTATATATTCGCAGTGTTTATGTGAGATTAGTTTTGCATCCTTGAATACATGATATTCTTTGGGCCGTAAATAAAAAAAAAATTGTTTCTCCTAAATCTCTTCTTGATCTACAGACTCCAGGCCTGAATGTGATCAGAGTATATCATTGGTTACTTGTACCAGGTCACCCTGTGGCTAATATGTGCTTTAAAGTTTACGGATATATTAGTATGAAACAAGGGATTCTCTTTTTGCAAGATTTTAAACTTGGACATTGGTGATTCTTATATTACCCAACTTAACCAGGAAATGGCTTCAGTATATAATTATGGTTTTAATTACTAATTTCTGAAGATTGTATAAACCTTAATTTTATGGAAGTTGCCTGTTTGAATATCTTTTATCATTCTTGAGGTAATGCATTTAATACCAATTTTATGCATTTAAGTTTTCTGTTTGAAATATTTTGTTGTCTATGCATTTAAGTTGTCTATGCAAATAATGGCTTCAGCAGTTACATGGCAAACGGGAGAAATGGTGACACAGCTGTGGTTCCTCAAGCTGTCATGGGCCAGATGATGCCCTTGCCCATCGATGGGTCAGTTGTAGCACCTCCTGTTGCCCAGCGTGCTGGTCCAGTGGTACTATATCTTTGCCATCGTCTTATATTAATCCTGCAATTTTTTTTTTCTTTGTTTGCAAGCTTTGATCAGATCCTCTACTAAATTCATGTATGTTAATGGTGTTGAAATTTCAGATGCTGGGCGAGAATTTGTATCCTCTCGTGCAGTATTTAGAGCATGAGCATGCAGGAAAAGTAACTGGTATGTTGCTAGAGATGGACCAAACAGAGGTACTTCATCTCATTGAATCCCCGGATGCATTAAAGAAAAAGGTCGTTGAGGCCATGGATGTGCTTCGCTTAGCAAACACAGGCACACAACAACAGCTCCTGATGTTGTTAGAATGCTTCTTGATTGAGTGAAGTAGAGGCAGCAACAGTTCAATGGACAAGTTCTAGTATGATAGGGCTTTGATTTTGTCCTTTTATTTTAGTGGACAAGTTGTGTATTTGTAATTTTGGTAATATTTGGATTTTTCTAGTCAATTAGGGCATTATCATGAATACTTGTTATTCCATGTAACAGACAATGCTTTTTAATACCCAAGATTTATAAAAAAATCACGTGTCTTATACATTCAGACAACATGTAGTAAGCACAACAAGTGTGGTGTACTTAAACCACATACAACACAATAACGAAATGAAAACGTTGTAGGTTAAACACTTACACAATGCTTTTGCAAAATTAAGAACGTAGTGTTTTATACATTCAGACGACATATAGTAAGCACAACAAGTGTGGTGTACTTAAAACACATACAACATAAAAATAAAATGAAAACGTTGTAGGTTACACATTTACACAATGCTTTTACAAAAATAAAACGTAGTGTCTTATACATTCAGACAACATGTAATAAACAAAGCAAGTGTGGTGTACTTGTAACACATACAACATACTAATCAAACTAAACTGCTGTCTAATTACATTTCACACAACACTTCTGTTACAAAAAGACCAATGTCTATACCATAAAGAAACAATAGATTATATTTTATAAACCATGGACTTCGGTGAAATTAGACAACAGTTCGACTCTCAGAAACACTTGAGTGATGTGAAATTGGACAACGGTTTCTTGTGAAACTATTGTCTATACCAGCTTTCAGACCACAGTTTTGAAATCACGTATGTTATCTGTCTGCAACACAGACAACGGTTAAGCTGGTGTTGTCTGATACGCATAACAGACGGCATCTCAATAGACCACGGAAAATCAGGGCTTCACACGACGGTTTAAATGCGTTGTCTGAATCAAAAAATCTTGTAGTGTAGTGAGAGGCTGAGAGCTAAACAAAGGAATAATATTGTATAATATATAATAATTTTTGAAAAACTATTGTAAAGAAAATTTAACAATATTATTTAATATTAGTTTGTACTTGTGCAAGGCATGGTTCCTTTTTTTAATATTTATATTTTTTACAATTTTTACAATATTTAAATGTTATTAATTTTTGGACGTTAATATATTTAAAACAAATAATACAAATATATTTTTTTAATATATTTTGATTGGGGTTCGAACTTTAAATTTATGAAAAAGTAATTTATTTATTAAATTATTAAATATTTCAATATTTAGCAAATTTCTTCTATTATTTTAAAATGTAACGGTTCCCCTTCCCCTACCACATCGACACCCACACTCACACCACCACTTTCTTCTACCCCGACCACCACCTCCATCAACTCCGACTCCATCTACACCCCATCCAGCCACCCACCCCCTTCCTATACCCACCACAACCACCTCCTCCAACTCCGATCTAATGACGACCCCGCATGGGAGTATCGAGCTTCTTCGAAAAATGATTTAATTGCTTTGAGTTGCTTTTGGATGTTGGGGTTTTGTTTTAGATTTTGGTTGATTTCAGATGAAGTTGTGTTTGTTTGATTTCAGTGGATTTGGGTTGAATTAATTAAGTTGCAATTAGTTGATTTGGGTTAGTTTCAGATTTATTAAAATGTTAAAAAAGTTGCATCTAGTTGATTTTAGTTGCATCCCGTATTTTTGCTTTTTTTTTTTAAAAAGACCATTTTTTTTGCTATAAAAATCGTATTTTTGCAAAAAGTATCCTTTAAGTAATAGTATTTTTTCAAAAAATTACAATTCATTAGGTATTTTTCAAAAAAAACCCTAATTTATATTTACTTATTTTGTATATCATTTTTTTTGCTAAGCTATTTTGTATATCACTTTAACTCTAAGTTTATTTTTTGTGTAATTTTTTGACTTTTTATTTATCTGAATTTCTTTGAATTAATCTAGTAGAAAATATAAATTACTTCTTCAATATATATATCTCAGGTGGATCATGCAACTCCACGTGAAATTTTAAATATTGTTGAGTATCTTTTCCTATTGTTCATTAGTTTTTGTATTCTGTTTGTTCACCTGGAACAATAACTAGGTTATTGAATTGTATTTAATGCTAGGGTTGGTGAGTTTCGAGCTTTAATGGTTTTTTCTGCGTTCGAGACTGATCGGTCCTCCCAGAATGCCTACGTATCTCGAAGTTGAGAATCAAGCAAAAAATGTAGTTCTGAGTATGTGGGGTCAGGCCCTTATATAGGCGTTGGAAACCAAAGATTTGGAGTAGGGTTAGGAGATTTGATGGACAAGCCACCTCCTTGAGGAATGTTCTAGACTCCTGCCTTGTAGGAGTTTCTTTTCATGTTGAATTCAGTGCCTTGGAAGCTACTTCTTGGAGGAGTAATATCCTTATTTGACTCTAATTGTTGAGTTGTTAATCACCCTCAATATTATTTACGAATTTAATATTGAATTAGGGTTTTGGGCCTCATTAATGGGCTTCGTATTTGGACCAAACTAGGTTCATTTAATGTATCATTAAATGTGTCTTTAGGCCTTACTTTTAGCCATATCATTTACCCCCCAATTTCTACGAAAACTGATCAAGTTTTCGTTGAAGTTATAATCGCCTTTTTCGAGACTCGGGGTTTATCATTGTACACTAGTGTTTCATGAATATCTTCTTGTTGTAAAGCGTGGAATGACTGATGCATTTACGACAATGTTTACCTATTCTTCTTGTGAATTAACCTTTAATGGTATTCAAATGGTGCTAAAGGGCAATATGTAGCCTTAAACAAACTATGTTAAACAACGTTAAACGATGCTAAACGGCGCTAAAATGACACTAAACTGCGCTAAATGGCACTAAAACGGCGCTAAACGATGCTAAGTGGTGCTAAAACGGTACTAAACGATGCTAAACGGCGCAAAACGTTGCTAAATGACACTAATTTATGCGCTAATTACACTAATTGGTCTTAATCGAGACTAAGCGTACTACTAAAAAAACTTTCATTTTTGGACCCGGAAATGCCAACATTGAACCATCAGGTCATGTTTGAAACATCACTGACATGTTTCAATGTTCCTGACCATATTTCAATGTTCCTGCGGGGGCATGAGGTTTGGCGGGGCATGTGGTCGGTTGGAGCCTCTCCCAGGCGTGAGGTCGGCTGGCGAGAAGTTGGCCGAGCAAGAGGTCGGATAGACCCTCTCTCGGGCGTGAGGTCCGGGGGCATCTGGACCGAGGGCATCTGGATCGGGGGCATCTGGTCCGAGGGCATCTAGACCGAGGGCATCTGGCTGGCCGGAGGCTTCCCCGGGCGCCTGGTCGGCTGGCAGCTGGTCGGCCGGAGGCTTCCTCAGGCGACTGTTTTGCTGGCGACTGGTCAGCTGGAGGCTTCCGTGGGCGCCTGGTCGGTCGGGCCTTCCCCGTGCGCCTCGTCGGTTGGCGCCTGGTTGGCCAAAGGCTTCCCTGGGCGCCTGGTCGGTTGGCAGCTAGTCGACTGTGGCCTTGTTGGCTTCTGATCGACCCATCACTACGCCATAAACAGCCTACGGTAACACCACGACTGTGTTACCTTAGACCCTAAAAAACGTTACCAAAGGCCAAAAAAAGGCTAAGGTAACACCTTAGCTGGGATAGTTTTGTTCTATGTAACCTTTGGGGTCTAAGGTAACACCTCGACACACATAAGCTAACATAGGCAAATTCGTTACCATAGACCTATAAGGTAACACACTAAGCAATTCTATAGCAACACCAAATTTATGTTACCTCAGATGTTATAATTTTACAAAATTATTAATTAGTTATGTGGGTCCCACATGTGGGCCCCACAAACATTGTCTATTTTAAAATTAATAATTCAAATTTAATTATTTTGCTACCATTTCCTTCCTCTAATATTCATAAAAAATATTCATAAAAAAATGCATAGATAAACAAAAAAATAAAAAACGGATAGATGTCAAATCTAAAATAAACTACAAACTGTAAATATCATTAATTTAAAGAAAAATTTACAATTCGTATAACTGATTACATTTACTTGAACATCCAAACAAAAACTAAACTATCCCCACAAATATGAACAATTTATTTGAATAGCGCAGAATGCCAACACTGGTAACTCTTCTCCAAACTGATTCATTTACAAATCTTGCACTTGCCACTATGTAATAATCAATACTTGCATTCTGATCCATTGTTACCAAGAAAGAGTATGTTTGTCCGACATGTATATCTAAGCTAGTATAGTTCTGTTGTACTACTGTACATGATCCCTCAGTTTCAGCTAATAGCAGGTTATGGTTCTGGATTCTGAAATTTGAACTAGTTGATATCCCGACATTGCTGACACGAAATCGATAAGTTTTACCTGTAACAAACATTTAGTTCAAATAAATGAAACAACATATGTTGAAGTCGATGAATAAAACACCAGGGATCCAAATAATTTTTCATAGAACAATATCATGCTTTCGTAAGATACACAGTCTTATGAAAAACAAAAAAAAATATCTACAAGAACTCAAAAACCAAAAAGGTCACTAAACACTGAGAGATCAGTACCTCAATACTAAACATTGTTAGTTGCTGCCCGCCACCAACACTTGCAGGATCCCGAAATCCAATTTGACTTGGAGGAGTTGACTTTGATTTGCCATCAGGTGCAGATATCTGAGAAGTATCTTCAAAGAAACAGCTGTCTTGTTTAATAAATGTAGTAACCTCATTCTCTGACATGTTTGTAGAATCAGAATGTAAAGGTCGCAGTCCGGCATTATGGCTTCCTTTAAACTGCTGTTTCACTTGAGCTATGATGGTATGATCTTGAGGTAGCAGCTAGAAAACCATGTGACTTAATCAAAATGACAAGTGAACCTGCAATGAAGCTAACTAATTTCAAGACTTGATTGCTATTTGAAATCACTAATTCACAATTTATGTTGCCAGGCTCTACTAATGTAAGATGTATGTTCTATCTTTGGGATTTTCTGTGTTTGCCAGTAATACAAAAATGAAGATAAGCAGCTATATATTTAATCATCCTAGGAAAAACCTGGGTCGTCTTGTGACAGCCATCTGATCTATATATTTAGCATTCTGATCTTTTCTTTCTGGGAAATCACGAACAAGGAATGAAGGGAAATCGTCTATAACTTTATCTTGGACTGCATGCCAACAGATGGAAAAATAAATAAAGAGACATACACATAGGGAAAAAGTTGAACGTGACAAAAAGACAGAAAGGTTCAGAATTTAGTGCCATGTTTGAAATTGAATTATCAGACTTGACACAAGTATTACTACCGTTTTGCCCACTGCTGGACCAATGCGTATGCATTTTTATGATCACTTTCGAATGGATCCTGAAGAGAATCATCCATAGTGAGTAGAGGAGAAACCTGCATGATACACAGAGACAATGTAAAAGAAGGCAGAGACAGATATGATAAACGATTTAAAGTTAAAAATAATCACCTCTTCCACATATCTGTGACTATCAGAACTGCCCTGATATGCTTTTTGTTGGGTATCACTAAATGTTTCCTTAGGGCACAGATCATCAGGTACAAATTTATTCAGCAGCTACTCTTTTATGGTTGATACTTCCAATAGTATATTTTCTAGAATAGTAAGCACAATACCCACTAACAATCCAATAGTATATTTTCTATATTTTCTAGTAGGTTCAATAAGTTTGCGATCATGATAAATAAGCTAAACACATACACATATCAGCTTTTTGTTTAATACAACATATAATATACTATTAGGAAACAAAACAAAATTCTACAAAAGAAATGATATCAACATAACATAATATTAACAGAACAGTACGACGGAACAGGCAACATTATACAGAACAGTCCACACATTCATCTAATTGCTCATCAATTCAATCAGAATTACACTAGGTTAAATGCAAGTGAACTTATAATTATGTGGCCGTTACTCAACAGTGATGCAGTTACCATTTAACTCAAAAGATCAAATGGCCAGCTCTTATTGAGTGGGTATTGTGTGTGCAGTGAAGAATGCAATGCATTTTAGACTAAGTACTTAAACTGATAAGCCACTATAATTAACCCAACTGTTAAGCCAAACATACAGCAAGCACAAGTAAATTCATCACTTAATCCACCATATACCAGTCATTAAAATCCAACAATCACAACACAATATTAAGCTCAGAATGAAATTTTTTTAAAGAAATATTAACTGCAAGGGATTAGAGACAATGTACCAGGGCCCATGGTTGAACTCCACATGGGACTTACCAGTTGAAACTAAGCCGATTCCTAGTTTCTGGGAATTTCCTTCAATATCGGCCGATACAAAATGAGCCGATACAGTGACAAGGACTGATACCGATACCGATATAGCTTCAATACCGTGATGAAATCGGTATCAAAACGACACCATTACAATGTTCTGCACTTAGAATTTTCAAGAACAATTTCATAATTCTACCAAGTAAATTGTGATTCTGCAAAACAGAGATTAGCACAATGATAATACACATTTAATCATAGCATAGTTCAAGCAATTAAGCACATGTATGATTAATTAAACCTGCAAGAGATCGATTAGAGACAAAATCAATAGATCCCCAATTGTAGCATATAAACCCTAATATCGACCCAAACTCGACAGAAAAACGTATATATAGCTCACATATCATCACTTATACATGTATAAATGTTGATTTTGATTATAAACAAACAAATCATGAATTGAAATGTCTGTTATTTATCAAAATCTTTCGATTTTTCGACTCGAATACACATACGAATGTTTATATCATTAATCACTGTGAGATTAACGATAACACTAGTGAATAGATCACAGAAATGAATATTGGTTGCGTACTAACGCTTCAGATGTTTCCGGAAAATGAACTCCGATGTGAATCAGTTGTTCATCCACCTATACTAGAAGCAGCAAATCTGAAGCCCCAATTGAAGAATCCCTAAAATCGAAAATAGAGATCAATTAGTTGAAGTTTAAGCCTAATTAGTGAAGAAATCAAATTGATTGAACTCAAAACGGAGAACCCCTAATTTGAAAAACCCCCAAATTGAAGAAATTTAAGCCTCAAATCGAAGCCCTGAATTGAAACCAAATACACACTAACATGAAGAAAATTAGAGAGAATTGAGGGAGAGAGTTTTGGTAGAGAGGGAGAGAGTTTTAGGAGAGAGAGGGGAGGGCCGAGAGAGAGTTTTAGGGGAGAGTGAGAGAGTTTTGTCGGTGACTCGATGTTTAAGATTGAAATTTTTAGTTTGGGCGCTATTTTTTGCCGCTTACAAATTTCAACGACCTGCGTGCCATTCAACATTGTTATGAATGTATTTATTAATTTTTGATTTTTTTTAAGAATTTTTCATTTTAAATTTAATAAATAAATAGAACCTAACAAATAATAATAATTAAGTACCTTCATATTTAAAAATAAAAACTCATTTACTTGGTAAAAGTGAGAGGGGAGTAGTAAAAGAACCCAGCTTCGATTAATCCTTTTCATTTTTTGAATATTACTTTATTTTAAGATATTTTAAATAAAATTATTAAAAAATATAGTGATATTGTAGAAATATAAATAATTCAAGTATTTGATAGAATATTATTTTCATAATAATAAATTCAATGACTTGATTAAAATTATTGAATTTTAAATTTTAATAATTATTAAATCGTTAATTATAAATAAAATTCAAAAATATGTTAATTATACTCTAAGGTAACACAGCCCATGGTGTTACTAAGTTTAACACCTTCCACAGCTAAGGTAACACACCTTTAAGGATATGGTAACACCAAAACTAGAGTGTTGTAGTAGGTCCAAAATTTCATAGCTAAGGTAACACCCGAGAAGGTAACACCCCCCCTAAGTGTTGTAGAAAGCCATCTATGGCGTAGTGCATGAGGTCTTGAACCATCCCTAGGAGGTTTCCAACCTCTATTTTAGGGTTGATGTTTAAGTGTTCAACGTTGGTGTTCAGATGTTCAATGTTGGCGTTCTGGATCGAGGATCCAAAATTTCAGATTGGTTTTCAAGTTTTGACTTGAAGTTTCAACATTTGGATCTTGATTTGATGTTCATGACCCCCTCAAGTTTGGCCTTCATGGCTAATATCTCGTGTTTCTCATCCTAGGATTCGAGGTTGATGTTCAAATGTCCAACGTTGGTGTTCCAAATCAAAGACCCGGGATCCCAAGTTGATTTTTCAATTTCTAATTTGAAGTATCAATCTTTCTTATTAGTTTTTCTAATGAGTATTATTCATCAACCACCAAAACATCTATCAGGTTGGGGGTGTTCTAGACCACCAACACGAGGTTTCAGGTCAATAGGAGTGTTTGTTATGCCTTGAATGGTTTCGTGAACCTTGAATTCAAATGACTTGTTTCTTAGTCTTTGTGACCTTTCGGGCCTTAACTTGGTTGTTGAATCCTAGGTTTTAAGGTTATCATCAACCCTTGACTATTATTCTAAGATGTAGAACTTGTGATGAAGTTCTTTAGTTCTTGCCTCCCCCTCGTTTCAGATGGAGGAGGTCTTACTTCTCGGTTGATCGTCCAGGAAGTCCACTTGCTCCTTAGCGCTTGACCTCAGGCCTGGTGTGCCTTGGTTGGTTTTCAATCCTTTATCTTGATTCTAGGTTTCCAACCTTCTTCTTATGCTCATAGAACCTTGCTTAGGTTTTAATTTGACTAACGCTTCTTGAATTCAAACGACAAGCTCGATTGGAGGCAGACAGCCTTGTTGGCCATCAAGGCTTAAATTTTGTGTTGAGATTTGAAGTTCAAGGCTTCTTCTAGATAAACTTCTTGAATATTATGTTTTTGACGCTCCGTCAAAATGGAGCATCCACTATTCTTTCAGGGTCATGTTTTCTTCTTCATTCTTGTTTTCTAGTTTTTACCCTCTTGGGTTAATACCTCTTGCCCCTCCCCCCCGACTTCTTAGTTGTTAATTGTACATTCAACCACGATGTTAGTTAACGCCTGAGCCTTGATGGCCGTCTGAAGCTTATATGTGATGTCAAATTCTCCTAACTCAATTACCCACTTGATTAGCCTTCAATTGGCTTTCGGGTTATGCAATATGTTTCTTCAGCGGGTGGTCCATCAGGACTTCAATGTTTGTCTTTTATCCAGGGTCCTTCATGGACTTGAACTTTAATTCGATTGTATTGTAGTCTAACTGTTGATCCTTCGAGACCTTTTTCTATGCACGTGCTTGTTCTCATTCACAGATTTTTTAATCTTCAATACATGGTCATCTTGACTTACACACATCAGGTGCTTGGCACATAAAATCACATAATCAATGAATGAAAAACAAACTTGCATCAATAATCTGTAATGGGTTTAACCCTTACATAGAGTACTATTGTCCTACTCGGGGCAGTAAGCCCTGGAATGGCTTCATCGAACGTTATTTCTACTTCTCTTGATAAATATGAAGCTACATCCTACTAGGATAGTTTAAAACACAATAAACTTTGAGGCATCCATGTCTTCATCACCACAGACCTTCATGTCTTCAATCGGGAGGACCTGGCCCCCGACTCCATCGGGAGGACCTGCCGCCTGACTCCATCAGGCCTTAACGAGCCTACATAATAGCTTCATGCCATCTTCTGATCATCTTTATGTTCTCCAACACCATTCCTGGTTAGGAACTTGATCTTCATATAAAAAGTTGAGGGAACAACCTTTAATGCATGAAATCCAGTCCTTCTGAGGATAGCGTTGTATGTTGAAGCCTCTTTGATTACCAGGAAGTTCAACATCTGAGTGACCTCTATTGGCTTCTGTCCGATGGTGACAGGCAACTGAATAGTTCCCTCAACTTTAGATTCTACTCCATTGAACCCGTAAATAGGCGTGTTGGAGGGGGTCAATCGAGAGTCATTATTCCCTATTTTCATAAATGCATCATGAAACAAGATATCCACAGAAGCTTCATTCTCTATCAAGACTAGCTTCACCTCTGAATTTCCAATCATGGGCGTTATGACCAGTGGGTCGTCATGGGGGATCTTCACCCCTTCAAGGTTTGAATCATAAAATCTGATTGTTACCTTGGTTTTTGCACGTTTTGGCGTTTCTCCAACAATGTGCACTAATTCTCTAGCATAAGCCTTTCGAGAATTCTTTGTTGTCCCGGCCACGGTTGGGCCTCCTTAGATCATGTTGATTACTGGCCCTCGAGGTTGTAGGTTGCGATCTCGATCATCGTCGCTCCTATCATTCTCTCTTCTCTGATTACCACGATCTTCACCCTTAGCGAAGTAGCTCAGCTTCCCTTTACGGATCAAGAACTCGATCTCATCTTTGAGTTGCTTGTAATCATCAGTGTCATGCTCCACATCCTTGTGGAATCTGCAATATTGATTTTTTTAGGGATCCCCCCTGAGTGGCTTCGGCCATCAAAAATCCTTATCCTTCTCAGTATCCAACAAGATTCGACTCCTTGGAGTGTTCAACCTTGCATACTCAGTAAACCTTGGTCCTAGAGCAAAGTCGGAGTCCTTGCTAGTTCAGGGATATTTGTCCCTAGCATCATACTTCTGCTCTATCTTTCGCTTCTTAGAGTTCCCGTCTTCACCACTTATGGTAGAGACCTCTTTTTCCTCATGATTTCCTCAGCCTTTATGTATTTGCTCACCCTTTTTTGGCGCTCAATCATGCTCTTAGGGGGATGCTTAGCTAACGACATATGGAAGAAAATATCTGATGTCCCATTCTCCAAGGCTATCATAGCTGTACTTTGTTTTCCAGGAAGGGGATGTTCAGCGTCTCCTTGGTGAAGTGCTTGAGGTAGTCCCTTAGGTTCTCATTCTTTCCTTGTATCACCTTCATGAGGGATGCAGAACTCATCTCGTGGACTCTCCTACTAACAAACTGGTTGATATATACCGTGCTCAATTCCTTGAAAGAGCCAATCGAGTTGGCAGGCAAATGGCTATACCATCTTTGAGCCATGCCCACCAGGGTTTGAGAGAACGCCCTACACTTGAGAGCGTCACTAGCAGGCTGCAATAGTAGTGCATTTGAGAACGTCCTCACGTGATTTGCGGGATCACCCATTCCATCATAAGCCTTAATACAGTTAAACCTCTTTAAAGTAATAGCCTCGGGACTACTACAAAAAATTACTTTAACGAGTTTATTACTTTATCGAGAGTAAAAATACACTGTCTCTATTATGTCGGGACCGGAAAAAAATATTACTTTAGTGAGATTATTACTTTATCGATTATTACTATATCGAGGTTCAACTGTAGTAGGCATCTTAAACTTCCTGGAAATGTGAGCATTCATCATCTCCTCAATGAATGGTGGTGCAGGATCTCCTGGCTGCATTGAGTCCCTAGGATCAGCCTTGGGGATCTTCGTCCTTGTAGATCCACTTATTGGGACCTCGGTCCTTCTCTGCCTCCTTGAAGGCCTCTCCAAATCAACAAAGGGAATCTCTCCTCCTGACCTTAGGGGGGTCGGTTCTGAATCTACCTTTGCTGCTCCCTTTCTATATCTTTCTTTAGCTTTTGAATCTTGCCCTCATAAGCCTTGATTCTCTCAGCAGCTGTCATTGGGGGTCCATCATGGATTCGTCGAGTACACCTTATAGGCTCCTTGCTTGGATGCCGCCTCCTTAGGGCTTGATCACGATCGTCATCCTCATATGAAGAATCATCATTATAAGGGCCAGAGTAGTCATAATATCCTTGATCAGGGCCCAAGCCTCTAATGTAAGGAGGGTGATATGGCTCATGTATCTGTAGGGCATGGCCGCTTGGTCTAACACCTCGAGTATTCAGGGGGTAGTTAGGCAACGCCCATATGCCGAATTCGTGCTTCTAGGGAGATCTGTGGTGGAGATCTGTACCCCCGAAGGTAGTGAACGATCAACAAGGGAGAGACCACCATTTGAAGAGGGTTGGTCTCCTGGTTTGGATGGACAACCACATGTAGAGTTCTCTCAGCATGGGGAGTCGTCCCTATAGGTTGAGAAACATGAGGTTGAGTGGTTGTATCCGTTAATGGGGGTGCATACCCTTGTTCAGTGACGACGGGCGGAGCAGAGGTAACGATGGTAGCCTCAGTTGAGACTGGTGCTGTTCTTCGTGTGTTAACCATGGTTGATGTTGTCATCCCACATACGACGCCAAATGTTGTGGAATAAAAACTAGGTTATCGAATTGTATTTAATGCTAGGGTTGGTGAGCTTCGAGCTTTAATGGTTGTTTCTGCGTTCAAGACTGATCGATCTTACTACACCATATATGGTCTTTTCCAACACCTCAAAAAAGTGTAAAAAATCCTGAAAAGTGTTGCCATAAGCCCAGAATTGGTATAAGGATACACTTTTTCCAATTTCAGTGGTGTTGGATATAGTCGTGTGGCCTTAGGTTGGTAAGCCAACACTTTTGACACCCTACGGCCACATCGCTATAGACGTTGCATTAGTCATCTATGCCAACACTTTCGGGTGTATAACAACACTAAAGGGGATGTTGTAATAGACCTATTGCAACATCGATTTTTCTCTATTGCAACATTGGTACACTATCACTTTGTTTTTTTGGCAACACCTTTTAAACTATTGCAACATTTAATCGATAAAACACTTTTTGTATTTGGCAACATCACGTTTTGTTTTGCAACATATATTTATTAAACATTTTTTATATTTTAGCAACACTTTTTTTTATTCCAACATTTTTCTAATAAACACTTTTTATATATTAGCTACACATTTCATGTTTGTTGCAACATAAACTATATGAACATCATAATTAAATCCTTAAAAATAATTATGCAAGCCAAAATGCCAAAAGGAAACACTACATTTTTTTACTTCACAAACATACCAAATTAGTAATTACATAGTTAAAGTTGGACATAAACCAACTTGTCAAATCTGCCCAAAATATTGAATTCATACAAATAGCAAGTACCATAATTGTGACACCCCTAGATCCGGGGTCATGAATCCAGGTCATCACGGTCCAATTCCCATTTAATTAATAACATTATATTCTTGACAGTCGAAATATAAATACTTGCTAATACTTATACAATAGACCCCACACTATAACATTACACACCAGTCATATGCTCAGAGAACAACATCCATAATAATAACAGTTTAAAGTTAAAAGAGTTATTACAACCCAGAATCTTACTTAAGTAGTGTTGCTGAATAATACTTCTAGAAGAAGCATTTCAACAACCAAAAGTTATTACATAATCTTACACACTTAATTTACATATGTCTACTAATACCCATCCGTCCTACAAGAGCTACCTCAGGGATAGGCGCCAGTACTCTCTCAAAAGCCCTTACCCTCTTCCGGGGTGTAGTGCGAAGTATTGGCATCTGCCCTAGCTATTATATAAATAAATAGCAAGAGTGAGCTATAATAGCCCATCAAGATATTATTGCAAACCAGCATCAAAGTAAAAACATATATATGTGTTAATAAATGGAAAACCCATCATAATCATTAAGAAAAGAATTAATTCTTATTTATTAAATACACCATCTATTTATCTTTATAAGAAAAGAAATATAGAACAATATAATATCAGTTTCTCTTCTTATATGATATAATATCAGTTTCTCTTCTAACCATAAAAATAATTCCATAACTTCATACCATTTTTCCTTTTTCAGTTGTCAATATGTAACCATTATCAATTCTTTCTTTAAATACTTTGGGGATATCTGTTGTCGCCTGATACGTTAGGACGATGATCAGTCGCCTAATCGTACCTGCTCTTTATTTACTACTAGTAGAAGGAATGATCCAACCTGGTCATCATCCCTGGAGGAAGGCTCTCTCCTACATCCCCCTTCGGCATCTCTTGGGCCGTAATAAAATATTGAGTGCTGGACTGTGCCGAACACAGCCTCTTACGCTTGCTATTGCAATCCCCCCTTTTTTTTGTCAAATCGTTATTCCATTTATAAAATACCATTCCATATTTTCCATTTTCCGTTTCCATTTCCATTCACATATATCATTTTCATTTCCATTCACATATATCATTTCCATTTCCATTTCCATTTCCATTCACATATATCATTTCCATTTCCATATATCATCATCTTTAAAATACATACATCATAATACTTTGATTATAACTCAGACATCTCCTCCGTATTTAATAAAGTCAAATATGCTCTTATATACAAAATATTTCAACTATTTTAAAAGTATTAAATAATAATCAAATAATATTTATTAAATCACAAATGTTTAAAGATTATCTTTAATATAATATCATAAACCATATAACCCTAGATAGCAACTGATACCATTCTCTTTCATATCCCTTTAGATCATAGAGTATATTCGCTCTTTCCATATTCATATCCATATCCAATAATCTCAACAAACAGGGAATATATCCCTAACCATATCATCATATCAGATTCATATATTATCTACCAAAATCATTTTTTTTCTCTTCGAACATAAATTTATTGGAATAAGGATAAAAGAAATCTTGCCTCGATCCCTAATCCCAAGAGAAATGATCCGGTGTTCGTCTCGAGTATCTATAGAAACGAAAAGGACCACCATCGGAATATATTTCACTTAACCACTTAACCCTTAAATATATATATAATAACACCCTTGACACATAATATAAGTTTAACATACCCTTTATAGACCACAAGTTCCAAGAACTTATCCATTATTAGACTCCATAAAAGTTTCAGTGTTTTTCACCATTTCCTTATTAACCACACATGACTGTAAAATTTCTCATAAATTATAAATTTCGAATTATGACACAAGGTCAGTGGGGATTGACTCTCTATTCACCCTAATATATTGTCCCAAAATTTCATAACTTTTAAAGATTTTTATGTATGGTAATTATGGCCTCAAAGTTGACACAATTGCATTTTCTCAGTTTCCGAACGATTTTCACTAAAACTCACTTTTCTCCTAAACCGTTCGTTGGATTTTGACGTACTTTATATCAAAACGATCTATGAAATAAGCTCTATCCTCTCATGGTCAGTTAGTACCCTGGACAAAAACCTAACCATACGAATATGGTTGACAAAAACATGGAATCCTTTGGTTTAACGAAAATCGGGCATTATAACGGAACCTTCATACTTTCCAAATTTTTCACACCTCCCAACTCATCATCCAACACATATATTAATCCATACCCCATGTGGTCATCATAATAGCCATGTATTTCAACACATAATGTTAGGAATAGTTCATGAGTTGTGATGTTAAGAATAGAATTTTACTTATACTTCTTGTATATCCTGATTTTATAAAGGATTTAGCACTTTGTATAGGAAATATGTGTTAGATAGTTATCTGTAGGGTTTAGTCAGGAATGAACAGTGTATCGGAGACTACATGTCAGGAACAGAGAGCAAATCCTGATGACGGTCTAATATTGATGGTGATCAGATACTGATGCAAGATGAAATCCTGATATCAGTAGTGTTACTGATGATGTCATTATGGATGCTACAGAAACTGGCAAGTGCTATAAAACAGGATCTTTGTTTGAGGAACAAGCAAGAAGATATTATGAAGGGAAGAATTTTCTATTGATGAAAACTATCAACTGGATGGCAGAACATTGTCATGTATAGATTATCTTTCTGTAATTAGTTGATAGGAAGCATTATAAATACTCTCTCAATATCATTGTAAAAAGCGAGTCGTAAGTTCGTTAAGTACGTGAGTCGTAAGTTCGTATGCGTAGCTCTGTATAAGGTTTGTATTCGAGAGTTCGAAACAAACAAAGAGAGAGATTTATATTGTCAACAGCTGCTAAAGGTATTGTACACCTTTGGTAGAGTTTGTATTTGATCTTATTAATACAAACAGAGTTTGATTTATTCATTTATTCTTGTTCATATAATCAAGCAAAAATCAGACACGATTATATAACTTGTATTCAACCCCCCCCATTCTACAAGTTATTCGAGTTAACAATTGGTATCAGAGCAGGTTGATTTCGAATAATCATAAAGATCTGCAATCATGTCTGGTTACAAGGATGGGAATACTAAGATTCCTATGCTCAAGAGAAACGAATATACTCTATGGGAAGTAAAGATGTTGCATCATCTGTAAGCAATAGATCCTGATTATCTTGACAGAATCAGAGATGGACCTTTTGTTCCAACAAAGGTCATTGGACAAGCAACTGTTGATGGTGTGGTTGTTCCAGAACATACAGCAGAGAAGCCAAAATCTGAATGGTCAGATAAAGACAAGGAGAATGTTCTTAAAGATGCTAAAGTGAGAAACATATTATTCAACAGTCTTGATTCTGTTCTCACTAACTATGTTCTCTCTTGTAAAACTGCTAAGGATATATGGGACAATCTTAAGGTTCACTATGAAGGAACTAAGCCTGTCAGGAAGAATATGAGGACATTACTTATACAACAGTATGAGTACTTTGAACCCAAGTCTGGTGAGTCACTTACTGATACCTTTGATAGGTTTACAAAACTCATCAATGAGATGGCCATGCATGGTAAATATTATGACTTGGAGGATATGAATACAAAGTTCATGAAAGCTTTGCCTGATTTCTACAATGAGAAGATATCTGCGATTGAGGAAGCTAATGATCTGGATGAGATATCATTAGAGGCATTATATGGAAAATTGAGAGCTTATGAACTTGACAAGCAGCAGAAGAAGAGCAGGAGTGAAGGAAAGATGAAGACTATTGCACTTACTGCTCAATCTGAATAAAAGAAGCTTCCTGAAGAACAGCATGAAGAGATTGCTGTAAAGAACTCAAGGAAGAAGAAAAGCAAAGAAAGTTCTGAGTCAGAGACTACTAATATGGACTCTGACAACAATGATTCTAAATCTGAGATGCAGGAACTCTTTACTATGTTTGCTAAAGCCTTCAAGAAAGGAAGATTCAACAGGAGAAGATTTAGGAAAGGACCTTTTCAAAAGAAGGAGGAGAAGAAGAGTGACAAAGGCAAAGGGATAATTGTCAAGCTTGATAAGGCCAAGATCAAGTGTTTTAATTGCAGCGAGCTTGGAAACTTTGCTAGTGAGTGTAAGAAACCTAGGAATTCAGGAAAGGGTAATGCACTTATGGTCACACAGAAGGATTGGGCTGATTCCAATGATTCTGAAGATGAATTGGATTATGACAACATTGCACTGATGGCAAATGTTTCAGATAAACCTGGATCTCCAAAGAAAACTTCTCCATCCTCTGTTAAGGTATCACTTCACTCTCTTGATTCATTTGATAACTTAAATTCTGATGAAATTAGATCTATCTATGTTGAGTTTTAGAATCTTATGACTAATTTTAGAATTCTTACTTGTGAAAGAGATGAACTTAAGGTTAAGAATGATAAATTAGTTGAAAGAAATAATTTTCTTGAATCTGAGTTAATTCAAATGGAAGAATACAAGTTAAGTTCTGATAAAGCTAAGCATGATTATAGTGTTATTCTTGAGGCTTATGACTATGTCAGAAAAGAACTAGAGGAAGAGAGAGATGTGATTAAGACCATTAACATTTCTGGTAAAAAGACACAAGAAATCATCAAAAATGGAATTCGTGGTAAGGTTAATGGTTTAGGTTTTGATAAGGCTAGACAAGAAGAAAAAGTAGATATTGTCATTGATGATAGGAAAGTAGAAGCTAGCACATCTAAATCTGAAGGTAAGAAAATTGTTGCTGAACCTAATCATATTAAATTTGTTGATTCAAAAGGTACCCCTATTGTACACAAAAGGATTAACAATAGTAATTCAGATGAGAAAGTGTTAGAGAAACCTAAGAATGTAAACATAGGGTTTTTGTCTAAGTCTCAGTTGAAACAGAGATTAGATGGTCTTTCAAAGTCTAGCAAGATCAAAAGAAATAGGAATGGAAAAGAAGGTATTAACAAAGAGAATAATTACAAGAATGTACCTGATGCACCTAGGAAAAAATGCTATAAGTGTGGAAATCATAATCATTTGGCCCTAGACTGCAATAAAAAACCTTCTTGGAAAATTGAGTCCAGATTCCCCAAGACTCAGAAAATTCAATACCAACCACAAAAAGCTTGTTATCATTGTGGTAGTTTACTTCATTCCATTTACATGTGTAGAGAATATCATGAACTGTATTATGACTATTATTCCTTGAAATCTGAAACTCCTAGTCACAAACAGTTTGTGAAATTAGAGTCTAAAGTTGACTCTACAACAGGTAAAGTAAAGACAAAATTCTCAAAGCCTGTTGTTTCTAAATCTAGTAAGAAAGGATCCAATCAAAGTTGGGTCCTAAAAAATTCTAACTAGTTACTTTTTGTCTGCAGGGCACAGGAAAGAAGCATTCAATTATCTTGGACAGTGGATGCTCTGGACATATGACTGGAAAGAAGTCCCTGCTTACAAAGTTTGAGAGGAAAGCTGGCCCAGTAATATCTTTTGGAGATGGCAACAAAGAAGAAACTCTGGGATATGGCTCAATTGTTTTGGGGAATGTCATCATAGAAAATGTAGCACTGATTGAAGGCTTAAAACATACTCTTTTAAGCATAAGTCAACTGGGTGATAAAGGTTACAAATCAATCTTTGACAGAGAAGGATGCAAAATCTTGAATATGCAGAATGGAGACATTGTTCTAACTGGTCAAAGACATGGTAACATATATGAAGCCAGCTTAAGTGATACATCTAAAGGAATTGTTAGATGTCTCTATAGCAAAGCAACAAGTGATGAAAGCTGGAATTGGCACAAGAAGCTCTCACATCTTAATTTCAAGAAGCTTAATCAACTTGTTAAGCACAATCTGGTGAGAGGCCTACCTCAGGCAAATTATGTGCAAGATGGACTTTGTGATGCATGTCAGCTTGGAAAGCAAAGAAGAACCACTTTCAAGAGCAAGACTGAAAATTCAATTACTGAACCATTTCACATGCTACATCTTGATCTGTTTGGTCCAGTAAACATTATGTCTATTAGCAAGAAAAGATTTGCTCTGGTAATAGTGGATGATTTCACAGGGTTCACATGGGTGTTCTTTCTACACAAGAAGGATGAAGCTCCTCAGCAAATCATTGAACTTATCAAGAATATTCATAATAACTCTGAGTACAAAGTCAAAGTACTTAGAAGTGACAATGGTACAGAATTCAAGAATTCTACAATGGAGGGGTTTTGTGCAGGCAATGGAATCACTCAACAGTTTTCTGCACCTGGTACACCTCAGCAGAATGGTGTAGTGGAAAGAAAGAACAGGACTCTCATAGAGGCAGCAAGAACCATGCTTGCAGATGCAAAACTTCCATCCTACTTTTGGGCAGAAGCTATTAACACTGCATGTTTTACTCAAAACTGTACCTTGGAAAATAGTCATGGAAAAACTCCCTATGAGATGATCAAAGAAAAGAAACCAAGTGTGAAATATTTTCACATCTTTGGATGCAAATGCTATGTCCTAAAAGTTCATCTAGAACAACTTGGAAAATTTGAAGCCAAATCGGATGAAGGAATTTTTCTAGGATATTCAGCATCTAAGGCCTTCAAAGTTTATAATCTCAGAACTCACATTGTTATGGAATCAATTCATGTTGCATTTGATGATAAGAAATTTGGAATTCTGCAAACTGATGAAAGCCATGACAAATTGGAATTTGAAAATCTGAAGAATTCTGAGATACTCTCCAGTGATGATGAATGTTCTCCAGAAGGAATTTCTATTGCTTCTCAAAGGAATGCTACTGTTGAGGGGGAGCAAATGAATCAAGAAGAACACAGTGATCATCAGGAGCAGAATAGCCTTTCAGAGTCTACTCCATCAGGAACTGATCTTTCAGAGTCTACTGAGGAAAGATCAGTAGCTAGCAGCAATATGGAATCTACTGATTTTATTGATCAAAGGGGAGTTATTGAAGGCAGAGAGAATTCTTCTACAAGAGATACCACAAACTTAGGGGGAGAGACTAGCGGAGTCAATCTACCACCTGTTAGAAAATGGACAAAGGATCATACCGAAGATTTGATTATTGGTGATCCATAGTGTTCGAACTAGAAGATCAATTCAAAATGAATGCTTGTATAGTTGCTTTCTCTCAAAGAATGAACCTAAAAAGGTTGAAGAAGCCTTACAGGATCCTGATTGGGTAATTGCAATGCAGGAGGAGTTAAATGAGTTTGAGAGAAACAAAGTATGGAAACTAGTACCAAGACCTAAAGATAGATCTATTGTTGGTGCAAGATGGGTTTTCAGAAACAAGCTAGATGAATCTGGTATGATTGTAAGAAACAAAGCAAGACTGGTGGCCAAGGGTTATTCTCAGGAAGAAGGCATTGATTATGATGAGACCTTTGCACCTGTAGCAAGATTGGAAGCAATCAGAATGTTTCTTGCATTTGCAGCTCATTCAAAATTCAAGGTATATCAGATGGATGTAAAGAGTGCTTTTCTAAATGGCAAACTTGATGAGGAAGTGTATGTGGAACAGCCACCTGGATTTGTTGATCCAAAGTTTCCAAATCATGTCTACAAACTTGACAAGGCACTCTATGGACTAAAGCAGGCACCAAGAGCATGGTATGAGACTTTGTCTAAATTTCTTCTTGAAAATGGCTTCATAAGAGGTACAATTGACAAAACTTAATTCTTTAGAAAGATAAAAGGTGAATTGCTTTTAGTTCAAGTTTATGTTGATGATATTATTTTTGGTTCTACTAATGAAAAATTGTGTGCTAAGTTTAGCAAGCTTATGCAGTCTAAGTATCAGATGAGCATGATGGGTGAATTAAATTATTTCTTAGGCTTGCAGGTCAAACAAACTGAGACTGGTATTTTCATTAATCAGTCAAAGTATATCAAAGATCTTTTAAGAAGGTTTGACTTTCAAGACTGTGCAGTTGCAAAAACACCCATAGCAACAGCCACTAAACTAGACTCTGATCCTAAGGGAAAGAGTGTGGATAATACTAGTTATAGAGGCATGATAGGCTCATTGTTATATCTAACTGCAAGTAGACCAGATATAATGTTTTCTTTATGTGCTAGATTCCAAAGTGATCCTAAGGAATCTTATTTAATTGCCGTGAAGAGAATTTTTAGATATCTCAAAGGAACTCCAAATCTTGGTTTGTGGTACCCTAGAGAATCTGATTTCTTTCTAATTTGCTATTCAGACTCTGATTATGCAGGGTGTAAGATAGATAGGAAAAGCACTACAGGTACATGTCAATTCTTGGGAAATAGATTGATTTCTTGGGCAAGCAAGAAGCAACAATCTATTTCAACCTCAACTGCAGAAGCTGAGTACATAGCAGCAGGCAGTTGTTGTGCACAGCTCCTTTGGATAAGAAATTAGTTGATGGATTATGGTATGACACTTAGTAATATTCCTATGTTTTGTGATAATACTAGTGCTATTAAAATTACAGAAAATCCAGTTCAACATTCAAGGACTAAGCACATTGATGTTAGGTATCATTTTATTAGAGAACATATTGAGAATGGTACTGTGGAACTTCATTTTGTTCCTACTGACAAACAGCTTGCAGATATTCTAACTAAACCACTTGATGAGACTACATTCAGTAGATTAGTAAGTGAGTTAGGAATGTTAAATTTCTAGATCTTTAACATCTGCAATAGTAGCAAGGTATGTTGTTTTTAGCTTATAGACTTGATATTCTTGTCAGGATCTATATTTGATTGTTAAATGCTTTAGCTATAACACTTTGCCTTGATAAATTTCAGTATGATAGACTTGTTAATAATCATCAGGATTAGATTTGTTATCAGGATGCTGACATCATCAGTATTGTGTCAGTATCAGGATTGTGAAAATTGTTTCAGATCCTGACGTTTACTTTGTGTAGTAATCTAATTCTGTGATGTGTTAAGTCTATGCCAGCAAGTTTTAATATTTGCATACTGATAATTTATACATCATTCAATAATCAAAAGACAAGTAGATAATAAGAAATTGTATTTTCATTAATTAAAAGCATTACATATATGGAAATGAAATACAACATCTTTTTGTCTAACTTCCACTGATAATTCTATACTTGTCTAATGAAATGAATTCTGAGGTACAGGACAAGGAGCATCTCAAGAAATCCATCAGGGGATTAAACAGCCTCGTCTGCTCTTGGATTCCTTGTCTGGGCGACTTGAATGAGAGTAGCTAACTTAAATGTATAGCATCCCCATCAAGATCAACCTCAGACTCTCGACCAAATTCTTCATCCTCAAGTTTTGAGGAGGTTAGGGGAAGATTGTATCCAACAGATGGATGTTCTAGGAGAAACCTCTGGATATTATCTGAAACTAATTCATCCATGATTAGTTCGATGAGAAGAGTCGTCTTTTCAAAGAGATGTTGAAGAACAGGATGTTCATCGACTGTGAAAAATCTAAAGAATGGGTTTGAATGGAATTTTGGTTTGAGAAGCATTGTTGAGAAGAAAAGAAATTGAAAGGTTTATGGAGAATGGCATAAGGCGTCTGTTTCTTTTATAGAAAGACGTGAGAAGCTGAACAGTCACTTGGAAGTTTTAATGAAGTCAGATGCTAATTATTGCGTGTGACTGTATTTCTTGTTTCAAGAAATGTCGAATATATCTAACCAATTGATTTTGTTCAGATTAATTGTTTATTTCTTTTTCAGATAAAAGAAAAATGCCACGTGGAAACTCCATATTAAGTCTCTGGAATCAGGATGATATTGATCAGGAATTCTAGTGTGACCATCAGGATTTGAGATTTGTTATTTTTATCACATTGCTTTTTGTGATTATTTTGATGGATATCACAATAGGGAAATGAAGTTGATCAGTATTGATTTTTTTTTCTTGATAATACCCTGATTTATTTCATGAAAATCAATTTTGAATTTTATTTTCCAAAAATCGTGGGTAACCGCATTTTTCAGGGACTGACACATGTCAATCTACGTGTCAACATGGGATAGTGGTCTGAAAGATTTATGAAATATATTTGTTTTGAAACTCTAATCGTGTAATTGCTTTCTCTAATTTCACATTCTCTAAAGTAAAAACACTCTCGAGTTTTCAAAATCACTAATCCATTTCAAGAATTTTTCAAGTTCTTTTCAGATTAAAAATGGCAGCTCAGAGAAGATTACCTAAGTCAGTAGCCTTCAAGTTTGGTGACTTCGATTTTATGACAAACAATCATGTAGCAGCTATCACCAACAAGGAAGGAGTGTCATCTGATTTTCATCCAATCATGAACTTTCTGGAATATGGACCATTAAGTTATGCATTGACAGCATCTCCACAGATTAATCAAGCAGCTGTTTCACAAGCTTGGGAGAATGCTGAGGTAATTGATTCTACTCAGAGTCAATCAGGTAAGATTGTTCTACATTTAGGACAAGACTCTTTTGATATTACTGAATCTGTTGTTAATTCAGTACTTCACTTACCTGTTAGTTTGATTTATGAGAATGTACCATCTGATGATGATGTTAGAACTATGTTGTCTGCATTAGGTTATAATGGACCTTTAGATAACATGAGCCAGTTAAGAAGATCTTATCTTAGGAAAGAGTGGTCTTTCTTCTTTGATCAATTAGCTAAATGCTTTACTCGTAAATGTAGTTCTTTTGATCAAATTACTTCTGTTACTTCACATATTGCTTACAGTTTGCTTTATGACAGAGTAGTTAACATTGGTCACATTATCTTAAGTCAGATGTGTATTAAACTTGGGTTAAGAGATCAAAACAGGAAAATGATTTATTATCATAGATTTATACAATTGTTTATTAACCATTTTATTCCTGATGTTGAAGCTAGATTTGGTAGAGAACATTGTGTTTCTTCTTATGTACAGCAAAAGAGAATTTTCTCTGACATTACAATGAAGGACAATGAAAAGAATCTAGATGAAATACCTGCAATTCATTATCCACATCATGTTCAGGTAATTCTTAAAACTCATCTTCCTACTCTCTACAATTCTTCCTTCTTTTGTGGTGAAATGGCTCAGGAATCTCATTTAGAGGAGAACCAACTTGTGTCTACCCAAGTAGCCCAAAACATTATAGTCTCTGAAACAATTCAAGAACCAAATTTTGATCCACAGCCTATTGTTTCAAAGAAACCAACCTCTGGTGTTTCTCAAAAGACATCAGTTGTAAGGAAGAGAAGATTTGTTGTGTCAAGTAGTAGTAGTAGTAGTTCTAGTGAAGATGATGATAATATATCTCTTGCTGAGAGAGAGGAATTGAAGGCTGCAATTCGACTTTCTAAGCTAGGACAAAGAGATGAAGCACCTAGTCACAGCCATGCTGCGGTTTCTCAAAAGACTGTAGTACTTAAAAAGGGAAAACAGTTACTGGATACTGTCTCTCAAAAGACTGTGTCTATTGAAAAAGGATCTCATCCCAAGATCACTTCTGTGTCTACACCTCTTGAGTCTTCTCAGGATAAATCTTTTGCTCACTATACCAGGAGAACAAGGAGAAAGATTCAATTGTCACCTACACATACAGAGTCTAGTCCAACTAATATCATGCATGTAAGGACCCATATTTTTGGTAGAATTAAAAAAAACTTTTTCTTATGTAATAATATAAGGAGTGAATGGTGGTTATAACTACAATGTAACGAATGTCTATTAAATGAATGGGATGGATTTAAATTCAAATATTTATATGTCATGAAGAATACTTTGGTTAACAGCATAGATAAGAATGATCTATCTCCTAAGGATATAAGTATATTATTCCAAGAAAGATAATTCTTGTGTCATCTAAATCAATATCTGTTATTAGTCCAGTGGTTCCGAAAAAGGGTTAAGGAACGCCCTAAAGAGGACCAGGGCATTATTAGTATATATAAGGAATAAAAGGATTAATGAAGTATGAATAGTGATTTTGGTGGATATGGGTATATTATTGGACGACGCTTTATAGAAGTGTTCAGAACAGATTTTCGAGTTCGTATTCATGATCCAGGAACAAGATAAGTGTATGTAAACGATATCAGATTCAGAAAAATAGCGCTTTCATTTTCTCCGAGATTTCCCTGGACCCTGCAAGACTTAAGGATTTATAGAAGGGATTTAAGGAATTTAAATTCGAGAAGTATTAAGTAAGATGGAGGATGGTATTATAATTATTAAGAAGGTTTCCGGTGAAACCCTAACTAGAAACGAATGAGTTATTCCTCCGAACAAGCAAGGAAATTGAGTAATAACCAGACAAAGAAACGAACAAAATAACCAAGAGACAAACAAGTGCAATTGGTGGAAAAAGGAGAAACCTAAGTGACATGTTTGTATGTCAACTACAAGCTAGGTGATATAAGTGAACTTTTGCAAAAATGGACTTGTTTAATGTGGAAGCAACACATGGTCCAATAAGAAGCCAACAAGTGGCACCTATAGATGAGTGACAACACATTAAGAAGAGATGCATCCATTATATATCAAGTGTATAGCATTATTAACACATTAACACCAAAAACAAAACCACCACCCTTAAGCTTTGAAGCTCTCGGCCAAGCTCCTTTCTAGGAGGAGATCTCCACTTCCAACCATACATTCACTTCAATCTTGAGCTTAAATCAAAGCTAGTATCAAGTAGAAGGTAAGTCCAAGAGATCATCATCAACCAAGGTGTTTAACTAGATCAAAACCATGATCAAAGTTCTTGATGAATAGTGTTCTTATGAACTAACTTTTCTTTTCTTGATTTATTTGGCTAGATCAAGCTATATTAAGGCTAGATAAGGACTAACCAAGGATTACTAAGTTCATTCATACATCAAGGAAGGTATAACACTTGAAACCCTTGGATGAAACATGAGTTCTCATGGAGTTTTATAGTTATATGCATGTTTAAGACATTAAGTTTATGTTTGGGCTTTGATAATTGTTAAATTAGTTTAGATGAACGGAAAGACATTGCTTTGTCTTAGTTCATGGTTGAATAACATGTATATGTTGTTTGGAGTGGGAACTATGATTATTGGATGGTTTGAAATTTGGAAATCATGTAAACATAGCCGTCGTAATGCCCGATCGTCGTTAGCCTTAAGAAACCGTGAATATCAGAAGCATTACCTTACTGTCCAGTCCCGGATTTTGCTATGTTTAGTTAGTTCATGTCACGAGCTTCGTTTTGATATAAAGATCGAGTGAAATGGATATACGGTTTAGGAGTTATGGTCGAATTAAGATAAGTAGTTCGTAAACGAGAGCACCAGTTCGTAATCGGAATTGAACCTATATAAATTCAGTAATGCAGTAGCGAACCATCGTAATTAAATACTAGAGATGATAAGGAAGGTGTGAGAGAAAACCTTGCGTTAAAAGGATCGTTTTACGATTTTATAAAAATGTTCGAATCAAGGCTAAACGCGAACGAACCCCTAGAAGCATGCTTGATTATGACTTTGGTTAATAACTTAGAAAACGGACGATAAAACTCGTAGTGCAATCTTGATTCGTAAATGATCGATATTAAAACTTACATGGCTTAAGTACGTATTAAGTGTGGGTACAATGACGGGTCATAATAGCGAACGTATGTCGAACCGCATCGGTGATAAAAAAAGAGTTACACTAAGAGGTGTATAACGAGATAATTCGAAAACGTGTTTCGACTTAAGTGAAGTCTATATTTAATCTTGTAAAGTGTTAAGTGATTCATCCCGAATGCCTTGGCTATTTATAGATCGTCAGGCTGATCCGGGACACGCTACCACCACCCTTACCCGCACTCGCTTTCCAGCCAAGTTTCAAATCCTTCTTTAAGGTTGTTGTTGTGAATATATATATGTTTCTGTTACAGTACATATGCCATAGCATGCATGCCTACTTTCAAAGTCATATTGATATACTTGTTCCATGAATTATTGTTGGCTTATAAGCTAGATAGTTATTATATCAGTTATAAGCCGGAAATTACTAAGACCCTTAAGCGAAGGGCATCTGAATCTCATTCTTTGACTATAGACCGGGAGTCGTTATTCCTTGATATATTGATATTATTTTCAGAGGAAAATAACTAAGTAAATATTTTCCATTTATTATCTGGAGAATATTATTGGAATATTCCCTTGAGATTATTTGATAAATATTATTCGGATTATCCATCAGATGTTTATTTATTCGAGGAATATTATATATTTAATATTCATCTAAAGTCGATTAAATATTCGAACATTATTCGAACCCTCAGTTAAGTTATTTTCTTAAAGAATATTCATTCTTATTTAGTCGATAAATATTATTTTGAATATTCATTCAAGTTTATTTATTTGATGAATATTATTTTAATATTCATTCGAGCCTTATTTATTTAAATGAATACTAATTCGAATATTCATTCAATCTCTATTTATTTTATAAATATCAGTTGAACATTGATTCGAACTCCGTTTTTTTTTTATAAATATTACTTTGAATATTCCCTTGAGATAAGGAATATTATCTTCGACCTTTATTTAAATTCGATTCAATTATTGAACATAATTTCAAATATTCATTCGATAATCATTTCTTCGCTAAATATTATTAAGTTGAATATTCATTATTTATTCAATGAATATTGTCCCAAATATTAAGTCGATAATTATTCCATCAATATGTACCCTTCTTGAGTTGAATATTCACTATTGATTCAATAAAAATCATCTCCAATGTCCATCTGACGGTTACTCCATCAATAAACATTGTTATTGATTTGAATATTCATTATTTGTTCAATGAATATTATTCTGAACATTTATTCAAAGATTATTCCGAGCAACCCTTTTTCAATATCTGTGACTGAATAAATATTCTTGGAATATTTATTTAATTCTTCTAACTCGTTTCAAAGATACTTGGTTTCATTCCCATAGTATCATCAACCCTCGAATGTTATATAAATTATTTTAGAGTCCTATTATTATTATTATTATTATCAAGGAAGGTTCTCAGTAATTCCATTCTTCCTTCGATTCGAATATAAGGGAACCTGACTTGAAGAATGTTATTTATCTTGTGACTGCCCGGTCATAAATTATTCATTTCGTTCATAACTTGGTTGCTATTATTCATGGAATTGTGTATACCCACTCATTATTCGAGGGGTAAGAATGTTGGAACAAGTTGGTATCCATTAACAAGCAGCGGCTTGGGAAATATTGGTGAATTTTCCTTTCCAATTAGATACGATTACTTTGTGGAGTCTTATCAACAAGTTAATTACTTGGGGAAAGGGAGACGAACTTTACGTTTCAAGTTATGGAGGTGAAATGAACTAGGAGATGCGTAAGTGACCCAGTGGCGCCGGTCCAGCAAGTGGCCCAACCATTGGCCGAGGGGGTTCCAGAGGGCGGTAGACAAGTAAATCCGTCGGTGCTTCCTTCTACATGTAGTAAACAAGAGGTGGGGAGCGTAACATGCGACTGATCATCGTGTAAATGCTATGTCTCCTGGCGCGTCAAACTCCAGTATTAGTTCATCACTCAATGTTGGAAATTTTCTGCAACATCATCATGGTTGGCAGAGTTGAAAAGTATTTCAAACTGGAATAACAATATCTTTCTTGCAAGTTCCTATCTTTTATAAAAATGATGTTATCCTGCTTATTTTGGCATAGCATATGCTTCTACGAAATATATATCTATTGAGTTACCTTGTAACTTCATCCTTTATATTAAACTGGCACTATTTTCGCAAATGCATGGCATATGATTTCGAAACATATCTTTGAACTGTCTTATATATTACTGCACAGTTATATATTGTTGGTGGGCTATTGCTCACCCTTGCTTATTTATTATGTCACAACAACAGCTAGGTCACATGGCTCGCGTCAGGCGCACTCGGCGCAAGCAGGTTACCCGACCCACAGGACTACCCGCTGATATCATCGCTGCCATTGCTGAGGTAGCATAGATCAGCAGCCTTTGGTTTACCAGTCTAATTATATGTATCAATAATGATTAATCAACGGCAAAACTCTTAAGCTTATGATGTTATCCTTTTGGCTTGTAATAACTTTTATTCGTAAACCCGTAATGTGAGACTTATTTCAATTTCATCTCTGGGACTATAACTGTGTGTGTGTGAGTGGATATTATTGTGGGGTCACGGCATGTGATTTATTTATTGTGGACTTAAGTAAAGTATCAATCATGGAAAATAAGACCGTAACGACCCGATCCCGGACCCCGGATCTGGGGGTGTTACAATGCAGGTCTCTACAAATGAAGCTACAATCAAGTCAGCAAATGACCATAGAGATCTGGATATTGATTCTTCATGGGAAACTACATTATCATACAGACTGGCTATGGGACTAATTTCTCTCAAAGTGAAGTTGTCAAGGCCTGTTCTAGATTTTTTGGTTGAAAGAGTACCAAAACTTTTATTTCCAGATGAATATGGACTTCTACATCAAAGACTTGACTTAATGAAGATGTATTTCTATGTATCTGTCAGAAGACAATTGGTCAAGAAATTTGGACTCTCGAAGCATGTTGCACTTCAATCACTTCATGCATATTTATTTGACAAGGATGTCATTATTGAAGATGCTTCAGCTCAAGGTGAAAAACTGGAGGAAGTAGATAGAGGAATGCAGCCAACAGAAGATACTATTGCACCAGTGGTGGATAGTAGGAAAGATCAGATCACAGTCACTGCAACACAAGAACCATCTAGTCAGAGGTTGGATGACTCAGGAGCTGTGATAGCTGATGTTGAAAGGTCTTCTGTGATGACTGAAATTGCAAGTGAGAAACCCTATGATATGGGAGGAATAACTTTGACTGGTTTTCTTGAAGATCAAACAAATATTATTCAGTCAGAGTCTATTCACCTTGAGGGTGAGTCTCAGCAAACAACACTTAAAGACAGTGATGTACTAACTATGGTGTCTAATGAAGTATTATTGAAGACATCAGAGTCTAGTAAAGAACCTGAAAGTGGAATACTGGAGCCTGTAGTCTCTGGAAGGAAAGAAGATGATTGTAAGGGTTCAGAGACTATAGCAGCTCACTCCTTGGAGAAAACCTCAAGCCCCATGCCAAATGAGGAACCCTCTCTCCATGTGAGTTCAGGTATAAAAACTTCTTCTAAACTCTATTTTTCTGTAGGTCATGAGAGCACTTATCCAAATTTGAGTGATACACTTGAAAAGATGGATATTGATCCACCAGAGCGGCTGGCTCCTGACCAGGCAAAAGGAGAGGTAGAAAGAGTGTTGACTTTAGATAGTCAAAGTGAGAATGAGGGTATGGATGATCAACTCCATAGTGAGGGAGAGAAAATTAGGAAACCATCGTTTGATTTCTGGGATCAGGTTTTTCCTGAATATTGGTCTAATAATCTTGGTATGGATGCTCGTACTTATTCTTTTATCAAGATGTATGAGAAGAATGACTTAGCAAAGCACAATTCAAAGCCAGAAGTTAAAGCTCAGAAACAAAAGAAAGGCTTGCAGGAATTATCAACAGAAGAGGTGAAAGGCTAAGACAAACTTCTATACCATCAGTACCAGAAGATATTTCTAATGATCCAAGTATTCCTTTGTTTGTACTACCAATATCAGCAAGATTTGAGACATCAACAATATCTGATCAATCTAAGGAGGCGTCAGGATTTGTAGATGTTAGTACACAGAATACTGGTGAAGGACAAGATGATCATATTGCAGCTTCAGATCAGAAAGATGAAGATGTTTGTAACTCTAATCGAGTTTTATTACTTGAATATAATTCTACACATGCAACTTCTTCTACAAGACTTGAATCTGAAGAGATTCCAAACACTTCCAACATTGAAGTCAATTCTGAAATTCTACAAGATATTCAGAAATCTCAAGTTGAAATTCAATCAAGACTTCAAACACTTGAAGATAACCAAGTCACTATTATGGAAAATCAAGCAGTTCTGATGAATCTCATTTGTTCTGTTACTGAATCTCTTGGAATTAATGTTGCTGATGTCAAAAAGGGGGAGATAAAGATAATTCAAAGACAACAACAACAACAACAACAGACTAAGGGAGATAAAAGAAGAACTGGTAGGGGAGATAAAGACAGTGACAGAGGTGAATCTCATCATGGAAGTGGTAAAGGAAAAGAAGCATCAAATAGTTGAATTCTTTTGTCTAAGTACTGGATACTATGTCTATATCTGAAAGAGGAGGTACTTAACTTCATGCTTTTTGAATTCATAAATTCTATTCTGATTGTATTGTTAAATGTTTTGACATCAACAACTCAGATTTATGCTTCAGATTTTAAAGCATAAATAGGGGGAGATTGTTAGGAATAATTCATGAGTTGTGATGTTAAGAATAGAATTTTACTTATACTTCTTGTATATCCTGATTTTATAAAGGATTTAGCACTTTGTATAGGAAATATATGTTAGACAGTTATCTGTAGGGTTTAGTCAGGAATGAACAGTGTATCGGAGACTACATGTCAGGAACAGAGAGCAAATCCTGATGACGGTCTAATACTGATGGTGATCAGATACTGATGCAAGATGAAATCCTGATATCAGTAGTGTTACTGATGATGTCATTATGGATGCTACAGAAACTGGCAAGTGATATAAAACAAGATCTTTGTTTGAGGAACAAGCAAGAAGATATTATGAAGGGAAGAATTTTCTATTGATAGAAACTATCAACTGGACGGCAGAACATTGTCATGTATAGATTATCTTTCTGTAATTAGTTGATAGGAAGCATTATAAATACTCTCTCAATATCATTGTAAAAAGCGAGTCGTAAGTTCGTTAAGTACGTGAGTCGTAAGTTCGTGTGCGTAGCTCTGTATAAGGTTTGTATTCGAGAGTTCGAAACAAACACAGAGAGAGATTTGTATTGTCAGCAGTTGCTAAAGGTATTATACACCTTTGGTAGAGTTTGTATTTGATCTTATTAATACAAACAGAGTTTGATTCATTCGTTTATTCTTGTTCATATAATCAAGCAAAAATCAGACACGATTATATAACTTGTATTCAACCCCCCCCCCCCCCTTCTACAAGTTATTCGAGTTAACACATAACACTTCCATAATCCATCAAAACACTTTTAAACATTTATATAACCATGGTTTCATGCTTTACACTAACTTAATCTAAATACCAACCATAAACTCAAGATTCAAGCTAGGGTTTCAAGTAGTATACCTTCCTTGGAATGTGAACAAGCCTTAATATACCTTGTATAACCTTTATATCACCTTAGTATAGCTTATATCTTCCAAAGAAACCAAGAAAACTAAAGTTAGTTTCTAAGATTTACTATTCATCATCAATCTTGTAAAATTCATAACAAATCGAAAAATAAGAGTTTGGTGCTCAAATGTTTACCTCATCTTCTACCATTCAAGGGCTTTCTTTTGAACTATAGATCATCAAATTTGAAGCTTTGTAGCTATGGTTTTGAACCCATGTTTCCCACTAGATAGAAATTGGTCAGATTTGTTTCCCCAACTTTGAGCATGGATTTGACTAGACTATACTACTTTGTTGGCCATGAAATTTTGAACGAATGATACGCATGGAGTAGAGAAGCTATGGTACTTCCCTTCTTAATCCACTTAAAATCAGCCCTTGAATGTGATTGGGCCAATGGTAAGGCCCTTATCTTGTTATTGGTTTTATACTTGGGCCTTGTCCAAGAGTCTCTAGTTGTTGGATTCATCGAAGGATTTCTGTGATCGTCTCAGTGGTTTCTTTCTCGTAAATCTCTTGGATATATATTTTATTTCCCACATCATATATTTGTGTGTTAGGGTGCTTCTAATCCTCAAATCAAATATATTAAATCCATTATCCTTGGTATATTCTCTTTATCTCAGAATTTGCTCTCCCTGTTTCTCAAACGTTCTCAAACTCATTTGCATTCTCTTTTCTCTAGGATTATATTCTCAATCCTCTTTCCCTCTCATAATATATCCTCCCTTGGACTCCTAATATTTAATATCCTTAACCCATGATTCGTTCGCTTGATCGCTTAATCTCGTTATAAAGTCTCAGCGGTTTCTAGAACTCACTGTCTTAGTAGTTTTCGTTCTAAATTCTCAAATCAAATATAATAAAATTCCAAAATATTAAATTCTCAATTCCTCAAATTTAATATCTCATTTCCAAGTGGTTCTAAATTGTTTAACAATCCAAATTCCTCTGGCATTTCTTTGACTTGATCACTCTTTGGTTTAACCTAATTTCACTATTTCCTCAAGATATAAACCCTTTAAAATCTCCATACTTCTTAATATCAAATCCAATAGAGTCTCAATCAAAATCGAAAATCTTTAAAGTCCATACTCAGAAATTTCTGAAATCCATGATCATTTCCAGTCATTCATTTTTATAGTACAACAATAATATGGTTTCCAATTATTCATTTTCCATTTCGAATATAGGGTACTTACATACCATTTCCATAAATCCTCAAAATTACTATTTATTCAGGCACTGTAGCATTCTAAAAGTTAGGGTTATTACAATAATATTCCTAAAGACTGTCAATTCATGTTCTTCCACTCTCGACTCCCTAACTTAAAAAAATCTTGGACACCAGAACCAGATGCATCCGCATGTCAACTGCCATTTCTGCCAACACCTGAATCGCCACCAGTTCCACTACCACCCCAGCCAGTTTTTGGGACTTATAAGAAACCAAATTCCTCTTATTAATACAGGATTAGTAAAAATTATTACCAAGTATACTGTTTTGGTGAGATTTATTACTTAGTTGATACAAAGCATATTCTACACCTGGAAATTTTTGAGTGAAAGTATCCCATATACTTGGCCTCTTGCCATCTTCATTTGCTGCTCCTTCTATCTGTTAAACAAATAAAAATTAAATTACCACAAAGCACAATTAACATAACACTTAATACTTACAATAAGATTGAGTTATACATAAACACACGTGCGTGCACAAAGCAAAACCTAATAATAACGCCTTAAGGAACCTGGTAAGCTGATGAAGATACTCCAAATACGAAACCAGTTGGAAAACTAGTTCTATTGAGAAAATTTAGGCCATAACTTGATGTTAAAGCTCCTGCTTGCGTTCCGATTCCTAATATAATGGAGGTAATGATAAACCAAACGAACCATTGAGCAAGATTTTTGGTTTGTATCCTCAAAGGGCATATGTGATTTTGTCTACTTGTAAACTGATCTAAACTTACAATTAAATTGATCTAATTATTTCTTCATGCAAATCGTGGAATATCTTAATAGCGAACCAGCAGCATGCAAGGAACAAGTTTCACATGCAATCCTTTCATGAAAGCATATATGTATATATAAGGAAACTGAATTATGTTTATTCCTTAACAAAGAGTTATTTCGTCATTTCTTTTATCTATAAATCTGCAAATAAATATAAAACAAAGAAATAGACAGAGCGTCAAATTAATTTAAATTAAACTATAACTGATGACCTCTGATAGAAAGGTGAACAAGTACTAAAACTGTTGTAAATTAAAACATGAACAATATCGATTTCACAGCATAAATGATGTACTACAATTGCTCTAGCAAAATTTCTAAAATGCAAGGCAGTAAGATAACAAATTTGTAATGTTATAAAAATAGATATCTAAATAAATCAAGTCGAACAAGAGAAGCTGTAATAAAGCACAGGAAACAGATAAAACGTATCTAAAAAATGGATTAGCAACATATATATTCGTGTGAAGCCCTTTCAACCCTCTATAAAAAATACAGTACAATATTATTGTACTTTAAGAACATGATGGAAAGGAGGTATAATATTAATATTGTCACCTTCCGACACAAAATTGGTAAATAGTTGTTCCGATTTGCTTTGTAGGTGACAATATAATGTACATAACATATAAATTTAGAATATTACCAAAGATAATCACCAAGTTGTGCATTTTACAGAGTACAAATTATCATTAAAAAAAGCTTTAAGAATAATTAGTTAAAGTGAAGCACAAGATACCTTCTAACAGCCAATCCTCCAAGAAGCTTGTATCGGAGAGACTCAGCCTGAGTAATAGTGCAGAGACCCTGTTTGCTGCAGAAAAGTACTGAAAGTTTCCCATGATTTATTAGCATAGCGATTACGTACATCTACGAAGGTCATAGACACATCAGAAACACAAGGATTATTAGATATCTCTAAAACTGGAAGATTATAAATAAGACAAGGATTCTAACCTTCACGCACAAGAGCTCCATTCTTATACACCAGCATTACCATGTAAGTTTCTGGATCAACAGGATTAGGAAAGGTATGCCCTTCTAATCTTGGTTGATGTTCGATGGTTATCCCAAATACCTAATAATAAGAAGATTAAATTTGTAAAAGGTAGTCTCATGTGTTCATCCATAATTGATGTTCGGTGGTAATCTCAAATGCCTGAATTATATTCATGTTTATTAACATGAAATGAAGAGTATTGTACGAATTAAACTGAGATATTTACTAGAGGTTATATTTGGCTCTACAAAAACAGGTTGACTTCATCTTTTTCTCTATATTGCTTCATCAATATTCTAACTATACCAAAGCACACGGCACACATATGGATAAATGAAATTATTGTATATTAGTTTCTTGCATAGTTAACTTCAAAATGTTACATCAAAGAAACATTGCAATATGCACTCGTGGCTCATGTTGTGGGTATATCTTGTATGTTACTTGTATAGTTGTATATATAATATCAGAACTTATCAAGTACTGATAATTGTGTACTCATATCCCATTCTCAATATGTAAACACACAGATTAACATAGCTAGTACTCCTATTGTAGATTACGAGCTAAATATTGGCTATATGCCTACATCAGATTAACTTCCAAATAATATGAAAAACCAACTGACTGCAAAACCACCAAATTACAATGTCAAAATTACCATCAGCATACATGTTAACTTACAGTATCACTAGAACCAAGACTGATTGTCAGATTCCTTGGAATGTTGAGTGTCAACCCTGTAATTTCCAAAAAAGGTTTTCATAGATTAGTGTTATAGGGAGAATATTGTATAACAATATTTTGGAGGTTTGCTGGAATCACGGAGCAAAATACGGATATTTTGCTAAGAACATGAAGAACATGGAAGGAGATTGGAGATCGTTTGTGGCTGATCTTGTATGGTGTTTTCAGGGGTGAACTATCAATCATCCATAACAAGATGCCTACGTACCCTATTTATAGGGATCAAGCCGTACGTAGTTCTTAGAGAAGAAGTTACCTCGACGGGCTAGGGTTTTAGTAGATAAGTCATGGCCCAAGCCCATTAGTTTTAGGGCTAATATGGCAATGAGTCATCAATTCTATCCATGATCCATAGTCCAAAGAAGGAAGCAAATGGTCTCGCATGGTTAGAACCGGGACCTCTCGAGCGAGGCCAGTAGAGAAGTAATGGAGACGGGGCATGTGACCTCGAGGGGTCAAGGCATGTGAAGCGGTCCAAAAATGCACAACTACCCAAGCGACCTGAAGAGGCCTAGTCATGAGCCTTCTAGTATAAAGTTAGATAGCGATCCCATTTTAGTTGATAGATATGATAATAAAGATAAAGTGATCCCTTGGTGAGGGTCATATGCGAAGCGATCCCTTAGAGAGATAGTAGCGAGGGTGTAGCATGCAACCTCGAGGGGTTGAGTCATGCGAAGCGGACCCAAGTGTATAGATACTCATGCGACCTCGAGGGGCCTAGCTATGAGCCTTCTAGTAAAGAATGAGATAGCGATCTCGTTTAGCTTGTAGATGTGACCCCACATTGGAGGTTATGTGCGAGGCGATCCCTTGACGGGAGTCATACGCGAGGCGATCCCTTGACGGGAGTTACACGAGAGGTGATCCCTGTAGATGCGACCTTGAGGCCGGGCTAGCATCAGACGCCTAGAGGCCTAAAATGAGACCCCTTTTCCTCTGTCATTAGCATGAGAGCATGCCCTGAGTATTAGTAGGAGGTCATAGTGAGGTGACCTTTGGGATGAAATAGCATCTTCAAGAGATAGAAATGAGGCGAGGCGCGATCCTATACTAGGGACTTTGCTGACGAACTCAACCCATAGCTAGGGGTCGCTGTCTTCCATATTGTGTTGATAGTATATTGGACTAACTCCTGGTGGTGGGCTTTAGTAACCCAATCTTCATCTTTAGGCCCACTATGAGTTGTGGACCACTATTTCAGCCTATTAGGCCTGCTTAAGGCTTATGCCAAGATTTGGGCATAATAACTACCCCCCCCCCCCCCGAGTCCATATTGCTATTGAAAATACGATGTGGAGTCAAAACTTTGATGCGAGGCCTGTGCTCGCTATAGATTGCTGTAGATGAAAGCATAGCTATCTCAAGTGCATTGGAATTGCATCGCGATCCCAATGAATTTTAATGATTGCAGACAACTGTCGTATTTTGAGATCTTCTCCCAGCTGCTAAGATGATGACATGTGTTGTGTATCTTTCAATTAATGCGAAGCCATGTATAAGTGAGTGATGGTGACCTCGAAGGGTCCTTCCAAGCGCAATATGGTCCTGCAGGGACCTTGAGAGGCGAACCCATAGGGCCTTGTAGTCATAAGTTGTTACAATTATATCTTCTGTCATGCTGATATGTGAGCTCGGGCTCTCACCAATATTTTCAGGTCTTCTTAGAGTATGATGAGATGACTCTCCGCTGTTCCTTATTATTATGATGATAGGCCTCCTCACAAGTTGAGAGGACTCCTTATAGCTTCATATGTTATGAGCCCTCCTTGCAATCTCATATATTGTGAGGCCTCCTTGCAGCCTTATACGTTGTGAGGCCTCCTCGCAGCCTCTTACATTGCGAGGCCTCCTCGCAGCCTCATACGTCGTGGGGCCTCCTCGCAGCCTCATACGTAGCGAGGCCTCCTCAATTCTTGTAATGAGTCTGCTTAGAGTTTGTATCAATTTTCAAGCATAGCAACTACCCCTAATTCTTCGGTGCACGCAGATGTAACGGAGAACTATTTTTTCTGGTCTTCAAAATTTCTTCAAAAATAAAATCAAAATAATTATTTGATTTGTCGGGAAGCCTCCTCGCTTGACAACTTTCAAATTTTTAATTTAATACGAGCCCATGTCTCCTCGTACTGGCCACCTCGCTACGCTTTATTTTTCTGCCATGCAAGCTGTCTACTTGCTTCGTAAATTTAATTCTCCTCACAAACCAATTCGCACCAGCTTGAATATTAAGTGTGTATGTTTTGGTTTCCATTTTGAAAAAGAAACATCACATGTTGCCCCACATGTGATATTTTGCAAAAGAATAACATAGAATAGCCTCGTGATGTCCTGGTTTCCATGTTGTATCCACGCGGTCCCACAAGTTTTGCTTTTTTTTTTTAACTTTTTGTCCCAACCTCGTACTAGTACTTATGCTTGAATTTTCCTTTATTAACAGCGGGCGCCAACATCAATTTGACGTCCTTATTAGCCATGTCTTTGGATACATATATTGATTAATTTGTAGACTTCGTCACCCTGTGTATTTGTAATCAAAATTTGTAATATATATCCAACTTGTATTTGTAATGTGAGCCCGTAGATCCACTTTTACAAATTTGATTTCAAATCAAAATTTCGGCCTGTAGAACTTTTAAATCCCGAATTGAATATTATTTTGGGCCTCTTGGTTCCTTGTCTATAAATACTCCTTCATGGATTCATTATTCACCTCTCTTCAAGAACATAAATAACTTAACACCAAGCTTGCTCCAAGATCTACGGCGCTTTGTTTAAGCAAGTTATTTAGTGCACACACATCCAAGTTCTTCGCGTTCATTCAGATTTACATCTTCCGAATAAGGTTTGATTCTCCCATCCTTTAAATTGCTTTTGTTTCTCCTCTTTGCAGTTTCTCCTCTTTGCTTGTATGATCACCATGATTGTCCATGCCATATGCTCTCCACGCTTGAATAATTATCACATACATGTTTCATACATACATTCATGCTTTCTGCATAATTGAGTTGTCCACCGCCATGTATCAATCTTGTTTTTGAAGAGAAGTGACAACGAACAGACTCATATGCAGCATAACAGGACTAAAATCATTGTAAGTCCTAACGAAATCTTTAATAGAGAGACTCGTCCATACGCTTGGAAACTGAAGAAGATGACTCTTCCTAGTTGCAGCTCCTCTCACGTTCCCTTACCAGAGAGACAGCCTCTAAGTAAAGAAAAGGCTCCAGAGCAGCTTCAGAGGGCTTATGCTAAAAAGAATACTCATCCTTCCTTGGCCTCCCCATCATCATCTGAAGAGGTACAAGCTGAGGTGCCTAGTGATTCAAGCTCTTGTTCGCAAAAAAGCATCGTCCATGCTCCTGTCACAACTGAAGTGGTCCCTCCTCAGACAAAGATTACTAAGGAAAACCTCGAGGATGAGACAGATGAAGAGGAGTCCCTTACCACAAAAGAGTTGGAGGATGTCACCCGTACAGTTAATATTTGTAATTATGACTATGTTCCTGAGCTCTCTGATGATGAAGCTTATGTCCCTCCTAGTCAACCAATGCTTGAAGGTACCATGTATCCCCAAGGAAAGAAGAGGGTAGGGCACATCCTCTGCTGCAGAGATCTTCCAACCAGCCTCAATCAGGATACCTTAGCAGAGGCCATCGAAAAGTATCAAGTAGAATGTCGCATTATCCTTCCTCAAGAGCATATGCGATGTTACCGCTTCAATCATAAAGAAAATAGGGGCAGGGCACCCCGCATAGTTTTAACTACTACGCTCCTTGAACTTGGAGTTTCTTCACCTCTTCATCCATTCATTCGTGAGGTGTACGAGTATTTTAAGGTTGCTCCCATACAAATTAATCCGAACGGGTACAAACTTATGATTGGTCTATACATCATATATAACATCGAGGGATACCCCAGACTAACCACTGAGCAACTCAACTACTTTATCACCAAAAAGAGTTGTAAAGCTAAGGAATTCGGCTATGTTTGTTTCTCTGTCTGGCCAGATTTCTATGGCAAGAACTTGATTATGGGTGGCTCAAGATATCCTAGAGACTGGAAAAGTCTGTACTTCTATATTTATGATGTGCCGCATATGCCGACCACCTTTTACATTAACAACGATAAGTTTCTCTGATTTGGCACCCTTTCTTCCTATGAAATTCATTAGTATCGTGGGTTGTGGCACCAACCATATTTACATTTGTAGGATCAAGCGCTTACCACTGCGCTAAAAGCCCCGGTGCTTGTAACAAGGCGCAACTTTATTTCCTTAACCCTTAGCCAGTGTTCCAAGCGCCACGGTTCGATTAAGAGAGATGCTGGCCATGCCAACAATCCCCCCCCCAGCATCTGCTCCCCACACACCGTGGCGACACAGCATGCCTTAAGCATAAATGCACTCCGTGGGATTCGAACACGCGACCTTGGCTCTGATACCAATTGTAGGATCAAGCGCTTACCACTGCGCTAAAAGCCCCGGTGCTTGTAACAAGGCGCAACTTTATTTCCTTAACCCTTAGCCAGTGTTCCAAGCGCCACGGTTCGATTAAGAGAGATGCTGGCCATGCCAACAACATTTATTTTCTTCATTACAGATACACCACGACGTCCCATGCTTGAAGGCGAACATAGGCAAAGAGCAGACAACATTCTTAAACTTCCTGCCGAGAAGAGAAACCTTCAGCTCTTGCTTACCGAAGAGAATTTAGTTTGGTGTGGGTTTCTAAGGCAAAGGGCGAGAACGACCACGAAAAAGAATATCATCACTCCTCCCAAGGGAGTAGACGATATAGGTGTCGTTGATAAATGTAATATGAGGCCATGACCTCTACTCCATATGCATTGCATTGTAGCTCGTACTGACTTGCTGCATCACATACCACTTGCATTGAATCAATTTGTTGCTGCATGCTTTGCTTACTCATTTTGCCTTGTATTGAGGTATTTTCTTCTGTATATTTACAAGCATGGCTTCCAAGAAATATTTCGCGATCCCTTTCATGAAGAAGGACAAAGCTGCGAGTACCTCTTTTAACCCTTCTGGCGATCTGACTCACCATTCCTCCCTTGTTGGGGGTTCAGCTACCAATTCTGATGTTGTCATGCCTCCTCCTAAGCAGACCACTCTCACAATGCCTCTTCGACAATCATCTTCTTCCCTCCATCCTAGCAGGAAAAAATCAACTGAGATAACGAGTCTTCATGAAGAACCATCACTAAAGAAGAACAAGGACGACATGAGTCTCTTCCCCTTCATCCTTCTCCTGGACTGGTCCGCCAGACATATGGCAAATTGGCACATGCCCATGTTTCTGAGATTGATATGTATTCCTGGTCCCTACAATCTCTGGAGGAGTCCAATGCTTCCAAGACTAAAGCTATATCTGAGCTTTTCTTCCATCAATTGCATCACCACAAGGAGGTTCGAGCCTTGGCTTCTTCCAATAGTAAGATGAGCGAAGAGATTATGAATCACAAATCCATACTTGCACAGGCTCAGGCTGATGCCGAGGATGCAAAAAATAGTTGGAGGAAAGAATTTGAAGACACGACTGAGAAGCTTAAGAGAGAGCTTCACGAGGAGTAGTCAGCTAGAAAGAAGCTTAAGCTGGATCATGCTGTTGAGAGGGAGCAGTCAGACTCCCAGATTAAGGAGCTTAGAGACCGCATCACTGAGTTAGAGAATGAAGCTAAAGATGCTGCTAATGCTCTTCCCACTATCATCGAGGAAGCCGAGACCCAAGGATCTGTTGACTTAATGAAAAAATTCCTTGAAAAGTTTGACGACTTTGATTGGTACCGGTTGGGCGAAGAGACTGGGAAGTTTGCTGATAACCTCAAGATGTAGATGAATGAGGAAGCGGCAAATGGATCCCCATGACTTCCTTTTTATTGCTTTTAAACTTTATCTGCTAGACTCAGTGGAGATGCGGGCACTCTCTTTATTTGCCTCGCGCTCACTATACCATATATGGGCTATTGCAACGCCAAAAAAGTGTGGTATTAGATCCCAAAAGTGTTACAATAGAGGTTTTTGCAACGCTTTTGCCAAAATTCAGCGTTGCATATGCTGTCGTTGCAATAGACCCCTATAGCAACGTTTTATGTACTTATTGCAACATTTTTCAAGTATTACAATAGAACCTTTAGTGCAACATTTTTATGTGTTATAGTTACACTTTTATGATGCTGCAATAGACTATTGCAACACCATTTTGTAACATATTTTAGTTAAAATTGTTACAAGATCAATTTATTGCAACATTTTCATGTAACATTTTCTTTCCTATTGTTATGCTTTTGGTTTTTTTAGCAACATTTATATGCAACACTTTTGTTTCTATTGTAAAACATTTAAATTTTTTAGCAACATTTATGTGCAACACTTTGTATTAGTCTAAATTTCAATATCTGTTTGAAATGTTAATAAACCATTACAAAAGCATATCAAACCAGAAATCACGTACATTTCCAATTTCCTATATAGCAAATCCAACATAATATGTCAATAAAGCCCAAAAAGGGTCGGCTTGTACCACAATATCATCTTACATCTAATACCTAAATCTAAAGTCGAAACACATATTGACTTGCACAGTAACCCAAACTAACCCAAAGTAAAGAAGTGACAAAAAGTCGTCGTGATAGATGGGAGTCTAGCGTTACACAATAGTTGAGTCTCCATACACATACAAACAGAAAAATCATAAGTCTAAAGTCATCACTTCCTTGTCCGAAACACCATCCTCATCCTCACAATCATCCTCCCAATTGTGTATCTGCAAAGTATATCAAAGATGCCAATAACAAGGATTATCAATACTGTATGATAAATCAATATCAGATATACTAGAATTTACAGCTTTTTATTTGGTTGTGGCAGCATGCAAAAGAAATGTATGAAACTCAATAAAGGACTATAATCACACTCCAAATAAAAATTAATGGAATAAGTGATATAAATGATACACCGTTGAGATCGTTAAATAAAGTGATATCTAGTCTCCACTTCAATGACCAATTTGATATTTAAACTCATTTTAAATAATTTACTCTCTTTTCATTCATTTTAGGTGTTACAATTCTAACTAAAATTTCTGTCAGTGGTTGACACTTAACACCTTAATAAGGTGCCTGATAAATGTCCCAGTACAAAAACCAGACATAAAATATATAACGGGTAAATAAGTCAATTATAAATAATATACGTATTTTCAATTTTTTCTGTCCACTTGAGTCTTAAGTGACAATGTATAACTAAAAATTACTTGAATAGTTGGGGCCTCAGACCTCTGCCCTATGCCTAATAAATGATTCTCAAACAACGAAATAAGTGTGAACATACTTTAGTTAGGCTCTATACTGTCTAATGAATTATTTTCACACAAAAAAATACATACATACTTTCCGTGCTAAAGAAAATGTGCTTTATTCAATTTGAGAATGTCAAAAATTTTTAACGGACAGTTTCAAAATTATTTGTTTATTTTAAAAATAAATGGGTTTAGACTCCTATTCTAAATAATCAGCCACTTTCCACAGCCATAGAATTTCATAGCTAAAGACATTCATTTGTTGTTTAATCTAGAAAATGCACAAAGAGGTGCACCAAAAAGGAGATGCCAAGTATAAAGCTAACACAAAGTAAAAATCAGATGTCAGGTATGAAGCAAACAAGTGAACCCATACCATAGATATAATTGCGTAAATAATATTGCATCCACGGCCATAACTATCTCAAACAACAGGTCACAAAATTTTAGTGAAACAGGTACAAACATTAAGTAATAAGGTCCGTTATTTTTACCCTAATACACTTTGAAATCACTGTCCGTACTCCGCACCTAATAACAAGGATATTAAGGATATTAATATCCTTAATATTAAGGATATTAAGTAATAACAAGGCCATAACTATGCAAAGATATTGAGAAACCTAATAACAAGGTTTAAAACTATAATATGTAGTTATGTACATTTCAAGCCCCAAATTGAAGAACATAATTATCATTAACAAATCATAGAAAGGTCTAAATACCTGGAGTCCTTGATCCGTATTAATCAAAGGATAATTGTCTTCATCCCTTTCCTGTAATTTGAAACTGGAGGCACAAAAAAAATAATCAAAATGTGAATTGTCCCTGGCTTAGAGACCTAGTAATCTCACACAAATAGAAATTGAATAACAATCTCACACAACTGATAATGCATGTGAGGCACGCTCACTCCCCGCCAGATCATAAAGTTCTGTAAGAACGAGAATAATTAAATTTAGGGCAGATTTTCTAGTATGTCAAATATACAATATTAAGGAAAGTAAACAAATAGATAACTAACTAATCTGTACCACACTGGCTGCCAGAGTAAAAAAGAAACCTCTAAACAGATAATCACAAGACAATAAGGGTATATCAATCTAAAAATTTGATGAGATCTAGAGCTTGTTTCATTTAGGGAAGTCTACCCCACTTGTCTCTGAGCTACAAAAATAATATGAAAAGAATATATAAATACATAAAAACAACATAATCCTTGTTTCGCAAAGGCCATACCTTCACAGATGGATAGAAGCTCCTTTAAATGCTTCTAGTCCCTCAAAGTTTCTTCATTGAATTTCTCAACAACCGTCCCTTTCTAGAACACACAGTGTGTTAGTAGAAAATATTATACAGAAGTGGGAAATCAAAATCTATGATAATACCTCTAGGTCATCTAAATGTGACATCTTGAGATTATTATTCAGGATGATTCTCCTAAAGACTTGCTAGAATTAGTACTACGCGATCAAATGGGAGCTACTGGCAGAAACATGATCATAGGACCAGGTTTCTTAATTATTTTTTAACTCCCTAATCAATTTCGTAAGATGGTAAGAGTAATATTCCATATCTGGCATTTCAATTCATCTATAATAAACAACTATCACACTGGTTTAGCCAAATTTTCTTTACATTATCAGATTGAGAACCTTTAAACAATCAAAACCATATTTCTTACGACTTTCTCCATAGGCACTAGATGTAGTACTCTCCAATAAACAGGTCCCCTTTACCAGCAATGATTCTGAAAATTCTGAAGTAAACATGTAGATAATACAATTATGCATCCATATTATTACAATGATTCAACTGTATTAACTCTGCCCAGCAATTGAAAAACTAATAGAAACTAACGTTCCCTAATTGAGAATATTCCCCCTCTATAAAAATGATTAAAAAAAGGAAGGCGAGCTTTCTTGCTTACAGGGGTGAAACTGAGGCAGGGCTAGTTGCTTGCCCAAAGCCGTTATGCTTTCATAATGGTCGGATATCTGATATTACAATGAACAATTCGATTAAGTTCTAAATAGTCGGGGCATTTTTGTTCTTTTTTACCAAAAAAATCCGAACGCGTATCCCGATCGATGAAAGTCTGATCATCGCGAATCCACGGGAGATTAGATCGTGGCGCATAAGTAATTCGATTCAATTCTCGTTAGTTAATTTAATTCTTAGTTTAATATTTTGCATCTTAGTTTAAATTAGATAATCAAATCTCAATTTGTTATTTGTCTTAGCAGTGAGTTAAAACCATACATTGTTGCATAGGTACATCGACTGATTTAAAACCAAAACCAGATCTCTGTGGAACGAACTTGATTTCTATCCGTATTACTTGTGACCACGTGCACTTCCGTGATTTTGTGTTAACAAGTTTTTGGCGCCGCTGCCGGGGATCATCGGTGTTTTATTTTTAGTTTATGTGCTTGTCAATAGTGGTCGTTAGCGTTCACTTACTCGGATTTCTTACTTAGTTTGTTTGTTTCGTGGTGTTTCAGGTGCTTAATTTTGTATGCGAACACGCTTACAAGCTCGTTTGGAAGCACTGGCAGAAGACGATCGTATAGAGAATTTAGAGAATAAGAACGAGGAAGCTGAAACTAAAGTAGTAATGGCAGATGCAGCAGCAGCTAAGGCTTTGAAGGAGTATTCTCAGCCGAAGATCAATGATATCCAGTCTAGCATTATCAGGCCGGCCATCACGGCTAATAACTTCGTGATCAAGCCGGGCACTATTCAGATGCTACAAAATTCGGTTCAGTTTGGGGGTGCTCCTACGGAGGATCCTAACATGCATATTCGGGACTTTATCGAGATCTGTGATACTTTCAAGTTCAATGGTGTTTCGGATGATGCTATCAAGTTTAGGCTTTTCCCATTTTCTCTGAAGGATAAGGCCAAGGGCTGGTTACACTCTCTACCACCTGGTTCCATTACAACTTGGGAGGATCTTGCTTAGAAGTTTCTTACTAAATTCTTCCCTATGGCAAAAACTGCAGCTATAAGGAACCAGCTAACTCAATTTCAGCAGCAATCTGGAGAATCTTTGTGTGAGGCTTGGGAACGATACAAGGAGATGCTTCGTAGGTGTCCACATCATGGCATGCCTGACTAGATGGTTATCAATAGTTTCTACAATGGGTTGGGAGCACAATCTAGACCTATGTTAGATGCAGCATCAGGAGGAGCTCTATGGGCTAAGAGCTACGATGAAGCTTATGATGTTATTGAGACTATGGCTGCCAATGAATATCAGAATCCAACCCAGAGGCTTTCTCAAGGCAAGGTAGCAGGTATTTTTGAAGTGGATGCAGCTTCAGCTATTGCGACTCAGTTAAAGGCTTTGACTATGAAAGTGGATTCTCTTGCAAACTATGGAGTTCAGCAGGTGGCTAGTGTTTGTGAGCTATGTGCGGGCGCACATGAGACGAATTAGTGTGCTATCTCTTCTGAATCAGTACAGTTCGTGAGTAATTTCCAGAGACCTGAGGCACCAGTTCCAGCTACTTACCATCCAAGCAACAGGAATCATCCTAATTTCAGCTGGAACAACAATCAAAGTGCACAACAACCTTATCAGTAGCAGTTTCAGGGACAGCAAGCAAAGCCTTTCAACCGGGGCTATCAGCAGCCATATGCTCCAAGGCAACCATATCAACCTCCGGGATTTCAGCAGCAACAGCCCCAGGCTCATGCGGGGCAATCTTCTAATGAAAAATCAGAGATGGATGAGTTGAGGATGATGATGAAAAACCTGTCAGCTTCTCAAAAGCTCTTGGAAAACCAGATGGGACAGATTACAAGTGCCTTACTAAATATGCAACAAGGAACTCTTCCAAGTGATACGGAGGTTAATCCAGGCAGAAAAGAACAGGTGAAGGCTGTGACTTTGAGATCGGGAAAGGTTACAACAGATCCAAAATCAGCAACTAAGGAAGATGAAGAAGGGCAAAATCAGCAACTTGGGAAATTAGCAGTGCCCGGAATTAAAAAATCTGACTTGGTAATTGAGCCGCTTGATGGTGAGAAGAGCAAAAAACCTGTTAAAAAGTCTACTCCGGAACAATCTTCAAAGAATAATCAGATCTATCCGCCTTCGCCATATCCTGGACGCTTGCAGAAAAGTCATGAGAAACAGTTTCAAAAGTTTATGGATGTCTTCAAGAAACTGTCCATTAACATTCCTTTTGTTGAAGCATTGGAGCAGATGCCAAGATATGCAAAGTTCATGAAGGATATTTTGTCACGAAAGAGAAGGTTGGAAGATTTTGAAACAGTGGCTTTGATGGAGGAGTGTAGTGCTGTTCTGCAACAGAAGTTGCCACCTAAACTGAAAGATCCGGGAAGTTTCACTATTCCATGTACTATTGGCAACCTTTCATTCGGCAAATGCTTATGTGATTTGGGAGCTAGTATTAATCTCATGCCTTTGTCTGTTTTCAAGCAACTTGATCTACCGGAGCCGAAACCAACCAATATCTCTTTGCAGTTGGCTAATCGATCGATCACGTATCCGAGGGGTATAGTAGAGGATGTCTTGGTTAAGGTTGATAAGCTCATTTTTCCTGCCGATTTTGTGATTCTAGATTTTGAAGAAGACAAGAAGATTCCCATAATTTTGGGAAGGCCTTTTCTAGCTACGGGTCGTACTTTGATCGATGTGCAAAAAGGAGAGCTTACAATGAGGGTGCAAGATCAGAATGTCACCTTTAATGTGTTCAAGGCCATGAAATTTCCGACAGAGGATGAAGAGTGTTGCAGTGTGGAGATGGTTGATACGGGTCAGAGAAAGAAGTTGGATCAGTTGTTGAGTGAAAAGTCGGACACGCACGTGATAAAGCATCATATCAGTGAGTCCATTGACAGTTCTTCAATTCGAGATCTCTCGAATGTCAAGCTTGGAAAACTTCCATCCCATTTGAGGTATGTCCTTTTGAATGATGAGTTAGTGATTTTTTAAGAGGGTCACGATAATGTGTTAAGAAGGTGGATAGTTGATGATACGGTAGAAGAGTGTGTGGTTCAGTCAACTGAAAGGGATAAACACCTTAGAGGTGTGAGAAAGAAGAAGAAACAGAAAAAATCGATTGGAGGAAGAGTCGAAGAAAATTTTGGTTTAGAAAAGATGTGGGAAGATAACAAGAAGGTTGTCAGACAATGGGTGAATGGTTCTTCTGCTAAGGACAAGTCGAATGCAATCTTCGAGCCACCATGAGTTGAATCATATTTGTCCGGCTAAATGACGTTAACGACAGCGCTTCGTGGGAGGCAACCCATGTGTTCCGGGATTTTTAGGTATGTTTCCTATTATCCCTTGTATTTACTTCCATTCAATGAGGACATTGAATCTTTCAAGTTTGGGGGTGGTTTGGGGGATAAGTATTGTATATGTAGTATTTATGTGTTCATGTAGGATATCATGCTTTGCATATTAGTAGTAATTCATGCATATATGTTCGTATTATTTATGTTTGTTTCATATCATGTTAGTTGCATTTTCATGGCATGCATAGTTCATGATCCCTTAGGATGAGCTGATTCTGATTGATAGGTAGGTGTTTAATTGGGTGTGATAATGATGAGTAGAGGGCTGATTTATAGTTCCTAGGAATTGACTTGCATGTTACGGGAACAAAACAAATTACACAGTCTCATTGGGTGCTTTTGGGCTAGGTTAGGGTCATGCTTGTTTGGATGCTTTGAGATTTAATCACCTGATTATATTTATAATTTTCGTTATTCCCTTGATGGCGTAGGAGCATTAAAGTCTAAGTTTGGGGGAAACCAGGGATTTCATGCTAGTTGTAATAATTGTCAATAATAGCTAGGTGTCAAATGGCTAGTAGCCGGCTCATATTTATATGAGTAGTCTAGGGTTGGAAATGAGAAAGGCTCATTCCAGATTGTTCAAAAAAAAAAGAGTTAAATATTTGTTTATATGCAAAATTAACCAGAGTGAGCTCTTTAATACTCGAGTAATTAAGTCTGAGGGGACTTAGTCCTAGTAACCTAAAGCCCTTGTGGTTTGGGATTGCTGACCTAACACTCGCACATGGGTATTATTATATAATCCTTTTGGGGTCTCATTCATTGCACGGTTAAATAAGCATGCGTATTGTTTATGGTATTATGTGTCGTAGTGTAGTAATAAAGCATGAATTCCTGGCTAACTTGAATGAGGATGGAGGTATTTCTAAGTTATGAAGTGTCTACAATCTATTCTATTTATAAACCTGTGATTGTCTTGGCGAAGGACATGTATGATTTTTGACCTAGTGTTGGGAGTATTTCTGATGAGCATCGCACACATGCACGTTTCTGTCATGTATTGTTAGTATACGGTGACTTAGTCGAGCTCTATTTGAATTTAGTTGCGTTCTTTGAAATATTTGCTTGTTAGTTGGTTTTGGTGAGTTTGAAGGGGATCTTGCATTTTTCATATTAGTTGCATTCATGCATTGCATTAGGTTAAATGGATTTTGTGGGTACATTCGCTATAGGCCCTTCACGAGACCTTACTCGTCTACTAGGGCTGCCTAGGGGTTTAAAGGGCTTGTTGCATATGCCAAATGCAACCGTGATCACCTACGGAAGTGGTACTAGTTAGTTAGCTGTAATTGTTTATGCTTGAGGACAAGCATCGGTTAAATTTGGGGGTGTGATAAGTGGATTTATATCCACTTGGAGTGTTCCATATCGGCTTAAATTGGTGTACTTGGCCTCAAGTTTGTTGTAGTTTTAATGTGTTTTGTTTAAGTGTGCAGGTTTGCAAGAATATCGATTAGGGTTAATGTTTTCATCTATCTTGGAGCTAAATTTGAGCATTGGAATGAAGGATGGTGTAATTTCCCTAGGCTACCATGAGGATTCATGCTTAAGAATTGAATAAAGGGAAGTGGCAAAAGAATCGGAAGAGAAAACGGATGAGGAATGAGAAAATTGTGGAAAATTCGGATGGTTGCGCAGTCTACACTGTTTTGGCCATATCTGGAGTTCTAAAAGTCCGTTTTCAGCGATCTTACTGTCCACGCGAAGCTTGGAAAATTTTCTTGAAGTCTAAAAGAAAACAAACAGAATGTTTGTGCGCCTGGGGCGCATGGCACGCGCCTGGGGCGCATAAAGCCGTTGGAAATTCCTGAAAAAGTCCGTTTTGCCCCTATTTCGAATTCTAGTTGTATTTTTGGTACTCAAACCTATTTCTAATTGTATTATAGGTTGTTTTTCTTGTTGGGCAAGATATCTAGGCCTATATAAACACATCTTAGCCTTGTAAATTGCATATAGTTTTATTATTGTAACATAGCTTAGATCTGCAAGGGAGAAAAGGAGAGAAGGATTCAACGCTCGTGACAAGAAACGGATCTAGATCTACTTCATCTTTTGTTTTATTCAGGATTATAGATTTGTTTTCTCAACTCTTTATTTTAATAATATTATTGCTTCTTTCTTCCATATCTTGTTATTTATCATGTTTTCAACAAATCCCATGACGATGAACGGTTCAATTATGAGCTAATCGTTGTCATGGGATTCTAACGGATTAATTTATGGAACTTAGTATCTTGATGCTTTAAAGATCTGTGTGTGGTGTATAATTGATATCCTCTTATGGTTATGCTTAATAGATAGATGCGTCGCGAACATCTAAATTGTTAATCTCTTGTGAAGTGAAAGTGGATCTTGAGATTTAGAACTTGCCATGCTAGCATAGGTTCATAATTGTTTATCAATATGATTCGTGGTGTGAGATGAAAATACTTATACTACCTTATGTGATCATTATGGATAACTTGTTCTTCAACCGTTATGTTTTCAAATTCTATAGACATATAGGGTCTAAGCATAATTGGTGTCTATTCATCTTCTATCTCTTTTATGGATGTATGTTTAGTTTGGTATGCGTATGCTGACAGGTAGCGTATACTTGTTTTGTGTTATCCGATCAGATATCAAAACCATTGCATATAGTTATTAAAGGCGTCAGATCTAAGGGAAGTATTTAATGAAGTTAGAGTCCCATGTTATTCTCATATAAGTAATTCGATTCAATTCTCGTTAGTTAATTTAATTCTTAGTTTAATATTTTGCATCTTAGTTTAAATTAGATAATCAAATCTCAATTTGTTATTTGTCTTAGCAGTGAGTTAAAACCATACATTGTTGTATAGGTACATCGACTGATTTAAAACCAAAACCAGATCTCTGTGGAACGAACTTGATTTCTATCTGTATTACTTGTGACCACGTGCACTTGCGTGATTTTGTGTTAACATTCGCTCATAAATGATTCTTCTCCTCTAGGCTATATACATAGCTCAATTGTAATTGATTACATCACTGAATTCATATAAATAACAAGGTTTTGTAACCTTTTCAGAATTGAAGGTATAATATCCTACGAATTGTACCTGAAAAATTCCTCCGAGTACCTCGCATAAGCCTCACATCATCAAAGTTAAAACCCTTATCACATATTGGATTTGACTATTTCTGCCTCTGTAGAGTATTGAATTAAGATAATTAGCATAACTAAAAAACAAGTTTCAAATAAATACACTCTAATCAGAGTGTAAAACAAGAAGTATGTGACATTTCCTCATAAGCAAATTAATATGGAACACCTTACCTGTCCAAGTTCCTCATTAAGATTTGACGTATGTGTCAAAGCTGGTGTATTCGTTGGAGCATGGTACATGTGCAAGTCATCATCATACCTCAACAGTAACATAAAGGGAAATAGGGATGATTGGCGAATAGAGAGTAATCAGAGTAAATATACCCAATGCAGAAACCTGCAGAGCAATAACATACAAAAGCTAAATGCTAGGGGAAAACAGGAAGGAAATAAAATTAACATAATGTAGAGTGACCATGTGTAGTAAAGAAAATAACTAGCCTTGAGCCTCTGATTCGGGTTGAACTGGTCGAGTTCACTTGGGTTTTTATCCTTGAGATTTAAGTAGTAATCATCGAAACTAACAAATACAGCACTGCAGCATTTCATAAAGCAAAAAGAAAAGGATATAAATAAGTATCATATTATAAAACATGGAACGCAGTTATACCGATAACTAAAGTTGGAGGATAGAATAGCTGAATGTCAAACCTGCCTATGGCCCCTACCAGACACATACAAAAGAGAAGGCAAAAGAGAGCAAGAATGACTTTGTCGAGCTTCTTTTCTAGCGTATTCCTTTTAGAAGGAACATTCATGGAATTCATCATAACCTGTGTGCAATATCATAACCACGGAGTTGCTTAGCAAACGCTCAATAAACGATAACAAAGCTATAAACAAAATTGGAAGCAATTCAACATAAAACAATTAATAACATTGACATTTAAAAGATCAGATGCTACTAAGTCTGGAAAGTGGTGCATTTTTTATGATGCAAGACTTCATAGAGGTGAGATATCAAAGTACTTTAACAGAGTAGGAGAATCTTCTTGAAATCGCATAATAATCATCTAATTTTTAGACAGAAGCTAACTTCCTTAATTTGTTGAAGTGCCTAGGGAGTCCGAACATCCCAAGTTTCTTCACAACTTCAAAGAAATGGTCTAATCAGAACCAAGTAATTGAACAATTTTGTGCATATACCTTTAATCAAAGCTGATGAGTTTTGGAGAAAGAATCGTAATTGCATTCGAACTTATATATATACATATACATATATAATAAAAAAAAGGTATTTTACCTATAATTGAAGCTTTAATTGAATCTTTAACCTAATTGAATCTCCAATCAGTTTTGGGGTTTTGGGTACTCTAATCGATTTTAGGGATTTGAGAGTGACTGAGAGAGATTTGAGAGTGAGTAAGAGGGAGAGAGAAGCCGATAGAGAGAAGTGAGGTATGACGGAGAGAGGCGAGAGAGGGAGTATTTTTGTGTAATAAAAATTTATTTCGGGAGAGTGAAAGTATTTTTATGTTTTGGGACCAATTTTTAGCCCGCTCAGCCAAAACAAAAAAACTTAAAACTCCCGCCTACAAATTTGGGTGAAGTTGATCAAAAGTGTAATGTGTATTGTAACGCTTTTTCAAGAGTGTTGCAACTGTCAAAAATGATTTCTCCGCTTGTAACACTTTTCTATTTTACACAACATTTTTTAAAATTATTGCAATAGATTAGTAAATTTTGTGTCTATAGCAACACTTTATGCAACATATATGTACTTTGGGCTTGCAATAGGTCATATATGGTGTAGTGGTAGACTAAATTTCTTTTGCTTATTTGGATACTCCTTGAACCTGGATTGGCTTGCTTTATTGATGCTCCTTTATTTGATGTTTATAATATTGCAAAGTACCATAGGCCTCGTATCTGCTTGCACAAGGGACTCATGTTGCATGATTTTAGTTAGCATGTATAGATTCCTCCATAACGCCTCTTCATATCTGTTGAATTTTTCCCAACTGTTTTAGAATAGCTGATGGGATCTTTAAATGATCCTGATTGCGCCTATGGGGCCGAGAGGCCTCGCATCGCAAGGTGTCGAGTTTGCAGCCTCGCATCGCTAGGTACGGCCTCGTACTGCTAGGTACGGCCTCGCAACGCTAGGTGCAGGCCTCGCAATGCTAGGTGCTGGCCTTGTCTTGCAAATTTTCAAATGTCCTGCTAAGAGTGGTGTTTATGTAATGCCACTACCCCCGAGTCCTTGTTATAATTATAGATGTGATGAGGAATCAACATGTTTCAGCAACCTTCTTGTATTATTTGGAGTTGACACCATTTGTAATGAAGAGAATTTAATGTGACCCCACTATGAGTTCTCCTTCAAATTGGGGCAATGTACGCTGATATTAGTGAAGTCCATACCAAGCAGGGGGCTTGTTTGATAGATGATCTTCCTGGTGTACTGAGGTAGTTGAGGACCTCCTCATTACCGCCAAGGATCAGGGGCGTCCCCCCTCTCCTCGATGTAGAGGTATTCCACCAAGAATCATCTCATGTAGAGGCATCCCACGAAGGGGAATCTCACAAAGAGGCATCTATTTGATCTCGATAGCCACATCATATAGGGGGCTCAATGGTCACATAAGAGGGAGCCTCGTTAGCTACATCATATAGGGGGTCTCACGATCTCGACGAGGAGATAGGGGTCCGTCATGACGACAATGGGACCGCTCACAATCTCAACGAGGAGAAGGGGTCCATCGTGATGACAATGGGACCGCTCACTATCTCGACGAGGAGAAGGGGGTCTCTTAGAACCTTGACCCTTGCCTTAGCCTCTCCCATGGGGTCATTAATCCTTCTTATCAACAGTGAGCTTCTCGAGCTTGAAGTGGAGATCATTCTCAATTAACTTCTTTCAAATGCGATCAAAGACACTTACTGACCTCCCCTCAGATGAGGCAGCCTCACGCTGAGATCCCTCCTTTGTCTTAGTAGTATCTTATTAAAGGCCTTCTTCAGCTCCTCGAGGTTAAAGTTCCCAATCTTGATCTTCTTATCCTCAACCTTTTTTTCTGTCCCTCTCCAGTGCTACCATGATGGGATTGAGTCTTTTTGGGAGCGCTTGACTCCTTTTGATCCTCCGTGCGATCTTCCTTTTTTGCGATTCTAGGGTTCGGGTTCGTACTTATGGGACTGCTCATAATCTCGACGTGGAGAGGGGGGTCATTTGTCGCGGTAATGGGACCGCTCGCGCTCTCTACGAAGAGAGGGGGGTTTGTCTTCGTGACGATAAGACCACTCACTCTCTCTACGAAGAGATGGGAGTCATTCCGATCCTCGGCCCCTGTCTTCGCCTTGCTCTTGGGTGTCTTGTGAGACCCGGAGTCTCCCCGTTGTTGTTCCCTCCATTCTTCTTGTTCGATTTAGTCATCCTTCTCCCAATATGATGACTAGGCCCTCCTTCTAAAGCCAAATGTTATAGGGAGAATATTGTATAACAATATTTTGGAGGTTTGCTGGAATCACGGAGCAAAATACGGATATTTTGCTAAGAACACGAAGAACACGGAAGGAGATTGGAGATCGTTTGTGGCTGATCTTGTATGGTGTTTTCAAGGGTGAACTGTCAATCATCCATAACAAGATGCCTATGTACCCTATTTATAGGGATCAAGCCGTACGTAGTTCTTAGAGAAGAAGTTACCTAGACGGGCTAGGGTTTTAGTAGATAAGTCATGGCCCAAGCATATTAGTTTTAAGGCTGATGTGGCAATGAGTCATCAATTCTATCCATGATCCATGGTCCAAAGAAGGAAGAAAATGGTCTCGCATGGTTAGAACCGGGACCTCTCGAGCGAGGCCAGTAGAGAAGTAATGGAGACGGGGCATGTGACCTCGAGGGGTCAAGGCATGCGAAGCGGTCCAAAAATGCACAGCTACTCAAGCGACCTGAAGAGGCCTAGTCATGAGCCTTCTAGTATAAAGTGAGATAGCGATCCCATTTTAGTTGATAGATATGATAATAAAGATAAAGTAATCCCTTGGTGAGGGTCATATGCAAAGCGATCCCTTAGAGAGATAGTAGCGAGGGTGTAGCATGCAACCTCGAGTGGTTGAGTCATGCCAAGCGGACCCAAGTGTATAGATACTCATGCGACCTCGAGGGGCTTAGCTATGAGCCTTCCAGTAGAGAATGAGATAGCGATCTCGTTTAGCTTGTAGATGTGACCCCAAATTGGAGGTTATGTGCGAGGCGATCCCTTGACGGGAGTCATACGCGAGGCGATTACTTGACGGGAGTTACACGAGAGGTGATCCCTGTAGATGCGACCTTGCGGCCGGGCTAGCATGAGACGCCTAGAGGCCTAAAATGAGACCCCTTTTCCTTTGTCATTAGCATGAGAGCATGCCCTGAGTATTAGTAGGAGGTCATAGTGAGGTGACCTTTGGGATGAAATAGCATCTTCAAGAGATAGAAATGAGGCGAGGCGCGATCCCATACTAGGGACTTTGCTGACGAACTCAACCCATAGCTAGGGGTCGCTGTCTTCCATATTGTGTTGATAGTATATTGGACTGACTCCTGGTGGTGGGCTTGAGTAACCCAATCTTCATCTTTAGGCCCACTATGAGTTGTGGACTACTATTTCAGCCTATTAGACCTGCTTAGGGCTTATGCCAAGATTTGGGCATAACAATTAGCATTATGTAAACTTGTCCAAACTTGTGGTGTGTCTGAGGATCCAAAAATCCCGTGTAGTAGCCGGTGTAGTTGGAGCATGCATGAAATAAGTAACCCGAAAAGAGAATCAAGCTAAATTGCATGTCTGATTAACATATAACATTTCTGCGTACCTTTGTAGGATCTAAACTTACTGAAACACATGCTCTAGCCACCACTCCACTACAACTATGTGAAATAGCAAAGATACCAACTGAATCCGGACTAGGCTGATAAAAAATAAAGATATTTACTTAAATGCTAAAGAACCAGAGTAGAGAATTAACTCATTACTCAGGTTTTAAATCAAAATTAAAACCTTCATCCCAGGCATCTAGACCTAATCAACAACAGTTCATGTAGCCTTTGAAAGGAACTCTACCAAGGTCTGCACTACAGATAGGAGTCTGCTTAAAACATAGATAAAAAAACAAAAATAAGTTATTAATATCATGGCATAGACCATATATATCTATGGGAAATAAAAGCCCGAGATAAAAACTGAAGAAGTCATGCAATTGGTGTAAAAAATTACCCAGCAGGGTTGTTTGCGTCCCTGATAGAATGTTGAGGGGTAATCGCGGACTCACAACTTAAATCAGTATACTGGTGGTACCTACATTAGTTTTTTAAAAAGAAATTTATACACTGAAAACGTACAAAACTCCAGAATATTGATCTACTGATCTACATATATACCTCTTAAATCTCTATTCATCTATTAATGCAAAATCTGATTATACAACTTTGACACATGTAACATATGAACAAATAAAAAAACAGTAATATTTTATTCAAAATTTTATGCTCGGAACATTATAATTTACCTGGAGAGCAGACTAGTAAGATCTCCAATAATAGTTGAAATTTCCCCAACAAGATTCAACCCATAGAGATTACTGCATTGTTGTAAAACAACATCAACATTCAAAGTATTTACCTCAAAATAAAGTCAATTTTTTTTACAAAAGGTTTCTACTAAAAGAAAACAAACATCAAATAACAACAATTCAAACATTCAAGAAAAGTACCAATTCGAACATCAAACATTCACAATAAATAAATGAACATATAAGAAAAAAAACATTTACCAATTCGAGCTTTTGAACACTACCCAAACCAAAATCTCCTTCCTGCATTAAAATTGCCCAAATTAAAAATAAGAAAAATCAAAATAAAAAATTAGGGTTTCAAATTTCAAAATCCCCAATTTAAAACTAAATCGAACTAATTAAAATTAAATGCAAAGCTTACCCACTCACTAATTCAAGCTTTGTAGCTATGAACAAATGGTTTACATCTTTGTAGGTTCGAGTTGTGTGGAACAAATCTACAGTCAAACAAATCTCTGATTGAGAGAGAGATATCAGAGTTTTGAGAGAGAGAGAGAGGGGGTGAAATTTAGGGTTCTTGATAGTAGGGGTGAGCGCCTGAGTCGTGTGAGTTGAGAGAATGAAAGAGATGTGAGTTTTTTCAGTTATTTTGATTTCAAGTTTTATGTTTTTAATTTTGTTTATTTTGTGTGAAGGAGGGAGGGAATTTAATTGTTAACGGGGCAAACCAAAATTTTAGTTCCCCCCACTAAATTTTCCATTTCCCTCCACTAAGATTTCCATTTCCCCCCTTTTTAACACTTTTTTTTGGTAATCTATGGTAACATCCTACAAGAGTTGGCTTTGTTAATCAAAAATATTTAAGGCAACATATGTTGACATCAATTGCAACATCGAAATACAATGTTGGCTTATACCAAAAATAAGTCATCTAAGGCTACATTTTACATGCCAACACTGGTTTTAGGTGTTGGTAAAGACCATATATGGTGTAGTCTCACAGAATGCCTACGTATCTCGAAGTTGAGAATCAAGCCAAAAATGTAATTCTGAGAATGAGGGGTCAGTCCCTTATATAGGCGTTGGGAGCCTAAGATTTAGAGTAGGGTTAGGAGACTTGATGGACAAGCCACCTCCTTGAGGAAGGTTCTAGCCTCCTGCCTTGTAGGAGTTTGTTTCCATGTTGAATTCGGTGCCTTGGAGGCTACTTCTTGTAGGAGTAATATCTTCATTTGACTATAATTGCTTAGCTGTTAATCACCATCAATATTAATTACGAATTTAGTATTGAATTAGGGTTTTGGGCCTCATTAATGGGCTTCGTATTTGACCAAAATAGGTTCATTTAATGTATCATTAAATGTGTCTTTAGGGCTTACTTTTAACCCATATCACTGTTCATACACTAACTATTTAGTTTTTAAAGTTCGAAATTATTAAGATTGTATTCAAACCCCTCTACAATTTTATATTGTATTGTTGGGAAACAATAATATTAACTGATCCTAACATTCTTTTACTATTTTACGCATAAGAAAAAATTTCCTACAGACTATGGATTGATAAAAAAAGGTTTAAAACATTTAATTAGTGATTTGTGAATATGGAAGGAAGGGTTGCAAACCTGCCACCTAAAGGACCCAACATATGAAGGTTGATTTCCATTGATTCATTGGAATTTAAAGTATTGATTTATATATCACTCGGAGTCAAACGTTTGTCAAAGTTCAAAAATGCTTTTTCAGCAACATACATTAGGCAGTACATTTTCTTAATCTCTTTATCCAAATCAAATACAAATAAATGAGTGAAATTCCTATAACTTTAATTAATACTCCCTTTATTTGAAAATATTTGACACTTTCATTTTTTATACACATTTTTAAATTTTTTGATTATATAAAATCATTACTTTTGAATTTTTTTTTGTAAGTTAAAATGTATAACTTAAAATTTTAATTATAAAAAAGTAATTCTAACTATATATGATCAACTATCTTAGGAGTTGTTTGGTTCAGAAAGCTGTATGGATTTGGAATCAATAATCAGATTAAGCTGGGAATTAAGGTATTGTGCTGTAATGATTCTGTTTTATTTAAAGTGGAGTAATTGATAATGTTCATTTTTTATAAATATATTTGTGTGTAGTATAGATTGTTCATCAAAGTTAGGTTACTATACAATTTGCAAACAAAAAAATTATTTTAAAAAATATGTGATTGGTAAATTATAATTTAATCAATAAAATAATAATTAATTTTTTTTCAAAAATAAAATATTACTAATTAGTATGAAATAAAAACAAGAACAATATATTTAAGATTAAAGACTATCATATTCAAAATGTGTATTGAGATTGTATTTAGTTTTACAAATAGATAAAACAATAAAATTTATAATTTCATCCTTGTACCACTTCTTCAAACCTTCATTTCAGATCACTCCTAGATTTTAAAAATACGAATTTCAAATTTTAAAAATTATCAACCAAACATTGTATTTGAAATTTACAAAACCCATATCAAAATTAACTTAACCAAATCTTAAAAGTGTGGCTCGAAAGTCGAATCAATAATATTTCTAGATTTGTAAATGAGTCGAATCGAGTCGAACTCTTGATTGTTCATGTATTAACTCGTTTTAAATATATCAAACTCGAATTCGAGTTCAAACTTCTATCAAGCCAATATTTTCAAAAATGTTATTTAAGAACATGTTCGCGAACTGTTCACGAACATGTAATGAGCTACTAGTCACAAACGTCTCAATGAATACCAACTCAACATCTTATGAATACTGCATATGATCTCATTTTCACAAACATCTCAAATTTTTTTATTACATTGAAATAAAAAGAAAATAAGGGATAAAACCTCGAAAACCAAAAGCATGCTCTAGTTTACACTTGTCAAGGAGTCGAATTTAAATCAAATTTAGTTAATACATGACAAACTAACGTTATCATTTACAATGTAACATATGTTATAAAATAATTATTTACAATAAAATAATGTATAAATTTAACAAAAGAAAATAATAAATAGACAAAATTAACTAACTTATTATTTCGTAACCTATCACATATACACTCACATATGAATGAATTGCATATACTTTATTTTTAAACATATTATTTCTTTAATATATGTTCACGAATATATATCTCGAGTTTATTCACAAACTCATTCATGAAGAGTTTGTTCACGTACTAGTTCATGAATTATATAAACGAAGGCCTCATTTGATAACCCATGAACGAAAGGAATGGACTGAACGGAACTAATTTGAATGGGTAAGATCATTTGTTTGGTACTTGCAATTTCTGGATGACAAATTTTGCCTAGACGATTAAGATAGAAAAACTTAGGTGAACCGTTAACAAAATAAGACGATCTATAAATCTCTTTCGGCTGTCTTTTCCTTTAACACTAGCGTAATAGCCCGTGCGAGACACGGGTCATTTCTAGCATTGTTGAACATCGCGAAGATGTGTATTATTTTAACGATTTGGTGATATTTCTATACATTAGAAATATATGAAACAAATTTGGAGCATTTATGTGAAGAATGCACGATCACCAAAAGTGTGGGAGGATACCGTTGTGGCTTCTGATGCCAAAGCAACTTCTTCCTCGACCACCAATAGGCAAGTACACGTCTTTGCAAGCATTTAAAGGGAAATGACCATGCAACAAATTATTGAATGCCTTCATGTTTGAAATTTTAGACATTTTACAATCATTTTAAAGATTACAAGACCTTAATTATTGTAACATACATGATCTTACTTATCAAAGTTAAAGCCTGAGATACAAATCTCGTATATATATATATATATATATATATATATATATATATATATATATATATATATATATATATATATATATATATATATAAATGTTTCAAATTTCCTTTCAAAACTTCATATCTTTCTTATTTCGCTAATTAATTTTCTATTTTTGTATAGTATTTATCATACCGTCTTATAAATAAACTATGCATTATATGTAATTATTAACCAATAATCGATATGTAATCCAAATCGCATTTGTATATTTTTTTATAAATTTTCTTAAAATTCATATTTTTAGTATGTTTATAGTTTAATTAATTGATTCTAATTTGACCAACCAATTTTAATTTAGTGCATTTTTTTATTAAATTTCATAATAAAATTAACCACGAGCACTTCATAGTTAAAGTCTGAGATACTCCTTTTGTTCTCCTATTATATATAGAAGAAGATACACTGTTATATAGGGGTGAAGGAGACAAATAAACACTTTTCCTGATAAAAAACTGAAAATAACGTTTTTGGAGAGGGGTGTTAAAAATATCAATTTTTTTACGCATTTTCATTTTGGGTAATAGTCCCTACGGGGCCTTTATACATGATACACATTTTCATCTTGGGTAATAGAGTTTGTTACCCAATTTGATTATGCGTATCACACAAAAATCAAATAAAAAAATTGAAGATACGCATTTCCAAAATGCGTATCTTATATAAATGGATTACCTCGTTTAGAAATGCATATCCAAAACGTTAAAAATAACTCGTGACTTCGAAAAATGTTATTTTCGTCATTTTTATTCAAAAAAGTGTTATTTTTAACATTCTTTCGTTATATAGTACTATATTCATAATCTTAATTATAGTATCGTCTCATAGATCAACGATATATTTTATTTAGTTATTTAATCGATAACTGATAACCGACATGGAGTACCAATCTCATACATGTATAAATGTTTCAAATTTCATTTCAAAACTTCATATCTTTCTTATTTCGCTAATTAATTTGCTATATTTTGTATAGTATTTATCATACCGTCAAATAAATAGACTATACATTATATGTAATTATTAACCAATAATCGAATATGTAATCCAAATCGTATTTGTATATTTTTTAAAATTTTTTTATTAAAATTCATATTTTTAGTATGTCTATAGTTTAATTGATTCTAATTTGACCAACCAATTTTAATTTAGTGCATTTTTTATTAAATTTTACAACAAAATTAACCACGAGCACTTCATATTTAAAGTCTGAGATCCTCCCTTTGTTCTCCTATTATATATAGAAGAAGATACACTGTTATATAGGGGTGAAGGAGACAAATAACACTTTGTCTGATCAAAAAACTGAAAATAACGTTTTTGGAGAGGGGGAGTTAAAAATATCATTTTTGTTACGCATTTTCATTTTGGGTAATAGTCCCTACTCCCTACGGGGCCTTTATACATTATACACATTTTTATCTTGGATAATAAAGTTTGTTACCCAATTTGATTATGCGTATCACATAAAAATCAAATAAAAAAATTGAAGGCGTATCTTATATAAATGGATTACCTCGTTTAAAAATGCGTATCCAAAAGTTAAAAATAACCCGTGACTTCGAAAAATGTTATTTTCGTTATTTTATTCAAAAAAGTGTTATTTTTAACGTTCTTTCATTATATAGCACTACACACATAATCTTAATTATAGTATCGTCTCATAACTCAACGATATATTTTATTTAGTTATTTAATCGATAACTGATAACCGACATGTAGTACAAATGTTTCAAGTTTTCTTTCAAATCTTCATATCTTTCTTATTTCAATAATTAATTTTGCTATATTTTATATAGTATTTATCATACTGTCTTATAAATAAATTATACATTATATGTAATTATTAACCAGATATGTAATCCAAATCGCATATGTATATTTTTTTATAATTTTTCTTAAAATTCATATTTTTAGTAAGTCTATAGTTTAATTGATTCTAATTTGACCAACTAATTTTAATTTAGTGTACTTTTTTTATTAAATTTCACAACAAAATTAATCACGAGCACTTCATATGTGATATTGTTAACAAAATAGTTGATCTCAAAGAATAATTATTTTATATATGCATTTCATATATGAAAGTATGAACAAAACAATTTATCTCAAAATAATAATTATTTTCTCCATTTTAAAAATATAAGAAAATTTTTTGTAAAATTTATTTAGATGGGTAGGTCTTTAAATAATTATAAAAAAATAATGCGCACAAGTTGTAATATAAGTAATTTTATCTTAAATGAATAATTTAATATATATTAAACATAATATAACCCAAAAGGTATTTATGTATGTAGTTAATGAATTCTTTTATAAGTATAAATGTCCATCTAGCCAAATTGGTTGGTGAGTTTAGTTTCATTATGAGAGTCATGGGTTCAACTCCTTAGAACAACAAAATTTTTTAATTATTATAATTGAGTTAGGTTCGGAGTTAGGTTCGGGAACTAATTTATTTGCTCAGGATGCTATATATATATATATATATATATATATATATATATATATATATATATATATATATATATATAGAAAGATTGAAAGATTGAAAGATAGAAAATATAGAAAGATGTATTCCTTTATTTAATATTTTTTCTACTCAATATTAATAACTTTTGAATTTCAATTTTTAAATTATCTGCGAGAAGAAATTTTTATTTATTTGTACCAACAATTAAATTTTAATTTATTTTTAGAATATTATAATACTTTTCGAATATTATGTCAAATTAGTAAATTACATTATGTGTGTCAGATAATAAATTAATTTTGTAATATAATTAACTTTTACGTACATATTAGTTTTGAGATCATATTATAGTCTTTCAGATTTATCAAACAATTTATTAAACATAAATTTTAATGCTTTAGAAAATTTGAATCATTCAGGAAATCTTGTTTAGATCCGAACTTATTTACGAACTATATAATCGAATTTATTCAAAAATTTGAAATCAAACTATGTCATACTCAAATTCAACTCATTAACTAAACGAATTTTAAAATCAATATTCATATTCAACTCGTTTTCAAATTAAACCGAATTCAAATCAAATTTTTCTCGAACGGTTTGTGAATCGTGAACATATAAACTCATATGCTAAATCAATTTTTTTTTTTGAAATATGGCCTTATATTAAACCATCAAAGCATCAAACATCAAGGTCTCCAACACTATATGTGGAGGAAACATAAAATCACTAAAGCAATTGGCCTCACAAAGGACCCTTGCTAACATATGGGCAACCTTATTGGCTTGCTTTCTTACAAAACATAGAGAGATATCACTACGATTCTTAAGAATGTCATGACATTCTAGGAGAACAGACCCTACTTCCAGGAGATTATCAACACCTTTATGAATTGCCTGTACTACTAGCATAGCATCGCTCTCCACCTCTACTTCATTAACTCCCATCTCTTGAATCCACATTAGTGCTTCCAGAATTCATATGGCCTCTACTTCAAAGGCTGTAATCCCTCCTTCTTTCCTAAAATTTCCAGCCTTGAGAAACTCCCCCAGATGGTCCCGAAGCACCATTCCTCCTGCAAAGTTATCAGCACCTTCGAAGACTGAAGCATCCACGTTCAGTTTTAACTTTCCAACCTCCGGGGGTTTCCACTTTACATCCATAGGCTGGTTGCTTCTGCTCCCAGTACCCCTTCCCATCAGCTGCATATTTCTTCATTGCTGTATCTGCTGCACACTCGTTTGCATTATGATCTCAGGAGGTACAATTTTATTCTCCCAAACTCTCATATTCCTTGCAGACCAGATGCTCCATAAAATAGTAGCTACTTGAACCAGCTTCTCTTTCGACTCATTTGCCAACAACTATAAAAGCCAATCAGGAAAAGTTTCAGCATTAAGACTCTCAACCTCCATGCCTTGGATCCTCCAGCATTCCTTAGCAAAGTGACAATCCTGAAACGTATGAAAAAGGTGCTCCACATCAGACATACAAAACGGGCACATAATAGTTGTTTGAACTCCTCTCCCCCTTAGCACATTACGAACCAGAATATTATTCTTACAAATACGCCATAGAAACACCCTAACTTTGTGAGGCACCTCCAAATTCCAGAGTCTGGACCACCCTTTATCGTACCTAGCTTGTCGACACTCACTAAAACTTCTGTGCCAAAAGCGATACCCTGACTTCACACTATACTTACCATCCACAGCATGCGTCCAAACTATGCGATCTGCTACCTGTCTTCTGGGAATGGGCATTGCCAAGATCAACTTAGCATCACAACTTATAAATAAGCTGTTAACCCTTTCAATATCCCATAACTTCTCACCAGGAATCATCAAATTAGAAGCTCTCAACCCATTAGCTGCAGCACTATACGAGTTATCAACCATAAAACTATTCTTACCTCGAAGCCAAGTATCCTCATACACTTTAATCGACTCCCCATTTCCCAGTACCCATCTGAATCCACTCTTTAACACCTCTTTTGCCTGCCAAATTCCTGACCATATAAAACTGCCTCCACCTCCCCTAGACGCCTGGAACAATGATGTATTAGGGTAGTACCTTGCCTTGAATACTCTAGCAACTAACGAGCCAGGATTATTATTAAAATTCCAACAATGTTTTCCTAATAATACAAGATTAAAACCATGTAGGTCTCTGAAACCTAAACCCCCTGTATTTTTAGGCGAGCTCATTTTATTCCAAGCTAACCACCTAATCCCTTTGTTAGGTCGAATACACAATATATAATCAAGTACTGTATGAATAAGTAACAAGAACACACGTTTTAACTCTTAAAACTGTTTGGAATTGATAATTCCTCTCTCGGTGATGTAAAGTATCACAGAGAGCTGCTTAGGTTACAAGAATGATATTCGTTCACGATGGATACCCTTCTAGGGTTAACCTAACTGTATTCATAAGATATACAGCTACGTACAATCGTAAATTGATTCTCCTAAAATTAAGCTATACAATTGATATCAATTACGATTGCTACACGTCTTCTAAGTCAACTCAATCTCTTTGACAGCTATCCAATCTTCAAAGATATCGCTTCCATACTAATATTAAATTAATCTTCAAACTCTGTTGACTTGTAGACGCTCCCAGTAGACAGACTTTAGCAAACTCTGTTCTCTTCAAGCTAACAGTGTTTGCGCTTCCATGTGTTCAGCTAGCAGTGTTTACGCTTTTCTCTGTCAGCGTTTGCGCTTCCAGCAATCAGCGTATACTTAAACTCTGTTACAACTGCTTTCAATATCAAGTTAAACTCTCTTTTACCTGTAACACTTAAACACTGACATTAAATCACATCAATTATATCTAACAATCTCCCCCAACTTGTTCATTAGAAAAATGTACAAGTTCACAGTAATTGATGATGTCAAAACTAACAAATAAAAACACAGTGTTTAACATATAATCAGAGTTTAAACTTGACTTAGCAAAATTTACAGAAAATTCGAATTACTTACAAATTCTGTCTACCTAACCTCCTCAAGATCTGGAGTTGTTCTGAGATAATCAATCAACAACCTCCTCTCAGCATTTTCAAGTTCAATCTCCATAGCTACCTTGATCTCTCTTAAATCTGGATCATTCTCATCAGTTTGAAAAATAGCAGCTCTGAGATCATAGATCTTGTTTCTTCTCATTTCATTTCCCAATCTGATAAACTTCACTTCTTCAGACTTTACATTAAAATCTAGAACAGTAATCCCAAGATCAGTCTTCAGCTTTGTAGTTCCCTTCTGCATTTCAATCAGATTCCCATTCCAGTCTCTGTACTTTGGAACATACTTGCTGTATTTCATATGTCTATTTGCAAGATTCTGTATCATCTTTTGTCTGAGCACATTTGCAACTGATTGAGCTCTTTGATTTCTTACTCTGAAAATGTAAAGAACATACTCTAGTTCTTCCCAGAATTTCAAATCAATATCATTCTCAGCAATCTTGAACACCGTTCCATCAGCCATGAAGTATAACAAGAAATCCTTTCCTAAACTTTTCTGATGAACAAGCTGTACTGACTCCAGTCTGTCTAAACTCTCTTGAGTGACACCACGACCTGGAACAGACAATGAAGAAGGATCTCTGGGAACAACATTCTGTCTTTTATCTCTATGTGAGCCTATGCCTCCTTTGTTGTATGCGATTTTACCAGATAAAGCTCTACCATCAGTAAAATCCATTGGAGCTGTAGCTGGAGCTGTAGCTGCAAGACTTGAATCATGAAGAACACCTTTTCCAAATTTTGATTTCAGCTGAGAAGACAGTATTGGTGTAGTCACAACTTGTGCAGCAACAGAGGTTGTGTCTTCATTCTTCTGTACAACATGTGTATCAACAGAGGTTGTAATTATCATTTTATTCTTGCTCTCTTCACCCATCACTCCTTTTAACTTCAGCTTGGCATCAATAGAAGACTTTCTAATCAGCTTTCCTTTATCTTCTTCTTCTTCTTCTTCTTGAATACCAGATAATCTTTCTTTGATCTCAATTCCTTTCATTGCAGGCCTTGAAGACTTTGAAGCTTTAACAACTTTCTTCACTTTCTTGGACTTTTGAGCTTTTAAATGCTCTTTCTGCAACAGCTTTTCTTCAGCTTGAATATCCTCAAGTGTAGCTTCAGCATTCTCTTCACGAAAAAGTTTTGCAGCCAATTCTTCATCTGTTTGTGGATTGTCAGAGAATAACAAATCCTTTGGCTTTGAACCAGAAGTACTCTGAGTATTTGTATCTATCACCAAATTCGGCTTTGACCTCGTAGACCTCCCATGTCCTTGTCTAGAATTTGCATTTCTTAAGCCCTTCTCAGCATTGGTGCCCTTCTCAGCATTGGTACCTTCATCATCAAGATGATCTTTCTTTGACAGAGTTTGAGTTTGTTTACACTTGGTTTTAGCAATTCTCTCCCCCTTTTTGACATCATCATCACCATCTTGAATCAGAATTGAGGTGATTAACTCAAGAGAATTTGCAATAGAATCAACTTTCTCAGTCAGTAGAAGCTGATTCTGTTCAACTTTACTCAGTCTGTCATTAATATTTGCTTGAGCTCTGGAGAAATGTTGAAAGAGCTTAGCATTAGCTAGTTGAGCTTTCTCCTCATGAGTAGCAACCTCTGTTCGAAGATCAACAATAGATTTCTGAGTATCATCAAATCTAGTATTCAAGGTTTTGATTTGAATCACTGTGCCTTGCAAACAAGTGAATATTTCTGGATTTTTAATCTTCGAAGAGTTTGCTTGAAGAAACATAGCTGCCCTTCCAGGAGGAAAAATACACTCTGACTTGTACCAATCAGCAGTTTGTTTGGCCAAATAACTATCATCAACTTCATTTACAGAAGGCCCAGCAAAATCTGGTTTTTCTCCTATTTTCTGACCATCAGTCTGATTTTGTGGTTGTTCAACTCCAGTACTCTTGGCTTCAACTGAATCACTTATCGACTCACTAGTAGAGGCAATAGAAGCAATGTCTTCATTTTGAGCAGCAACAGGTTCTTGTGCAACTTGTTTTCCTTTATCAACTTGAGTTTGCTCTGAGGAAAGAACCTTTTCTGGTTTATCAACCTCCTCACCATGAGCAGAAACATGATGGGCATCAGAGTTTAACTCAGTGTGTGATGCAACCACAGTGTCTTCAAGAACAACAGTAGGTCCATCAGCAACACCAGTATCAATAGAATGTGTAACCTCCATGAGTGGTGGAGTAGATGCTTCATGATTAAAAGAAATTGGAGTTTCAGCAAACTCTTCCATTGGAGACGAAGCATATCTAACATCTTCATTTTCTTGAACCTTAGCAGATTCTGGTTCAGCAGTCTTGACTTCTGATGATGGTAAAATAGGTTCTATGACAACCTCTGTCTCACCAGTAGGAATATCAATAGATATATTCTCTTGAGCCTCCTCAATATGCTCATCATCAGAATCAGTTAGAATAAGCCTTCTCCTCTTAGCTTGAGGCACTGCTATCAGTTCTTCATCCTCACTAGAACTGTCCTCAGCTGGTGGTGTAGAAGGTCTATTTGCCCTTTTTATGAATCTTCTAGAATAAACAGCCTTTGGAGATGTCTGTTTAGCCTTAGAATGTTTTGTGTTGATTGCAGTATGCTTCTTCCTTTTTAACTTAGATGGTGGTTGTGGATGAGTGGTAGTGACAGGGTTTGTTGGTTCAGTATTCATTTGGTCAGATTGTTTTTTAGGTTTAGTTTGTGTTTGAGGTGATATGGGTTGATCAGTGGTTGTTGGTGTTGGCTCAGGTGATTGAGTAGGTTGAGATGGTATGTTTTCTGTACGATCAGTGGCTAAAGGTTCAGGCATAGGTTGTGGTTCTGGTTGTTGTGGTTGATGTGGTTCAGGTTGTGGTGATGAAGAATCTTGTGGCTGAATGACAAAATTCTGTAAGGCAAGTGGTAATACAAAAGGAGGTAAGCCCTTACCAACATCTTTGTTAGTCATATCAGAGAATATTCGCTTAGTGACTCGAAAAGGTTGAATCTCATCAGCTTCATCAACAGGTAACCCAGGAACACATGCATTGAACAGAAGTTGACAAAATCTAGCAAAGTAAACTGTAGTAGACTCTGACAACTTATCACCCAAATTCATTAAAACATATCTACCAAAATCAAAATTACTGCCATAGAGTAGAGAATACCCAATTTGCAGACTGTCCATTGGAATAGCATCCCAGTTGGTGACCTTCTTCTGGAATGTCCTGGTGATACAATCAAAGAAAAAGTTCCACTCTTTTCTCAAATTTGGCCTCCTCACACTGCCCAGCTTGGCAAGTGATTCCATGTACCCAATCTCTGTTAGCATCTCTCTCAGATTTTGCTCAGAGACAACAGCATACGAAGTATGTGTGTCGAAATCCATGGCGTCGCGAACAGTTTGTGGAGTGATCACAAACTCTTGTTCTTCATGAGAGAAGATGATAGACGGAGTTCCATTCTCTCCTCCTTCTATATATCTTGAGTTTTGCCAGAAATTAACAACCTGAGAAGCAGATAGAGTAGCCGGTTCAACCAGCGCTTGCCCAATCTCAGAATCTCGAAGAAAATTTTGCATTAGATGAAACGCCTCTGGAGCCCGGTCGTTTTCAAGTAAAGCTGCATAATTGTTAGGCACAAAACGTAGACCAAACACAGTGAAAGGTTTTGTTGCCATTGAATCAAGAAATAAGCAAAAAACAGCTGTGAAAATGATATGCAAGAAAGGTGTTTGTGAAAATGCCAAAGTGAAAAACAAAGATGTTCTCTCTGTTTTGGTAAAGTGAATATGAGTGGATGAAAGTGATTGTGGCAAAAAGTAATTTGAGTTGTAATTAAAAACTAAACTCAAACGTTTTTACTTGAAAACACGCAACTGTTCCCTTGAAAAGTGTGAAAGTGAGACATAATGATGAGTGAGTGGGTGAAAGTGGGACACGTGTCACACATGCAACGATTCACTTAATACACACGCAGTAAAAGCCATTATTACCGTTGTCGTTCCGTTTATCAAGACACTTTACCACTAAATACACTAATTAACAGTTGTCAACTACTCCATTTACTCCAAAATTTTCAAATTATCTTAATGAAAATATACCTTAGAGTATATAACACAATCAATCAGTGTTTGCCAAATTTTCAATCTTTATCACAAAAACCCTTTCAAAAATGCACAGTCGTGATTTTTGTGTGTGAGTAGCAGAGTTTACCAAATCAATTTTTATAGCATCTAATATTTCATAAAATCCATAAATCAAAACAATAAACACTGAATGCACAAACTCTCATATTAAACACAGAGTATATGATGAATGCTAAACTCTGTAGTTCCTTAATTACAGAAATCTGAATATCCCTGTTCCAGTTTATGTTCATGATTATCCAAGTAAGCACACAGTCATTATAGACAAAAAGATCAGGAGATAAACATCAAAGCATCATTCACTGAGTTACATGTCTAGGATTTCCTCACAAACTCTCACAGCACACAAGTGTTTAGGTGAAGTGTTTTCGCTCAAATTCAATCAGTAGAAGCAGATACTACCATAAGCTTGAATTTCCACCAAATCTACACCACTTCGATTACATATATGCACAAATCAAAAGGACTTTGTTCAGGGTTGGAATTGAGTAAAATCAAACAGATGAGAAGAGATGTTTTTCGAATGAGAATTTCTAACTGAACAATTTATCAGATCAAAATGTTCAGTCAAACTGTTAGTACATATTTGTACAAGATGATCAGTATATATACCTCCTTTTTTTTTTATATATATATATATATTTACATATATATATACTGAGTAAGATTTCTTTTCTTGAGAAATACTCACCTGCTTGAATTTGATTTACCAAAAGAATATAACTGCTCTTAATACTTCACTATTCAAGAAAAATGAACAGTTAATTTGGCTCAAAGGGGTTTACTAAGGGTCGTGTTTATGAACAGTGTTCAAAGATGTTTTGAACAGTGTTTAAAGAAAGATGGTTAATCCTAGTGCCTTTATCATTTTCATGCACACATATATCATGTAGTCTCAAAATGGTTTAATGCAAGTTCTAGAGCAACATACTTACTGATGAACATCACACAACAATAAACTCTGATTGATATAAAATGTATCAATCACTTATTCGGCTCAAAATCTCACAGGGTTCAGACATGAACTGTTTCTCACCAAACTAAACAATGACATATCTCAAGTTTTAAAATTTTCACAAGTGCAAACAAAGAAACATCAAGAATCAAGTTTGGCTTGGAAACAGAGTGTCACTAATCAGAGTTTAGAGTTCATCAATATCAGAGTTATTCATGAGAGGCAATGCATACGGTATTCATAAATTCAGAGTTTAGGATCAAATAAACTAAGAGATGCTCTAAATATGAAACAGTATCATGCTGTGTTAACTTACTGTGCAATTTCTGATTAGATTACAGTGACTCAGAAAGAATCTTGATTTTTCACCGAAAATCATGCTTCATACATTTTTCTTCATTGGTATTTTCATTCAGACAAAAATCAACTCAGAATTCACAGAGTTTAACAAACGTATTAACAGTGTATGACCAATAATCATTCTGACAGAGTTTAATTAACAAGGTTCACATAGCACTTTAACAATTTACAGAAATATGAGCAACACATTTTATTAGAAAAGTTTGAGTCTAACCAACATGTTTAGTCAAAACCAGATACCATCCCTAGTTCATTGACCAGTCTTGTAAATGTTGATTCACTTAGAGGCTTTGTGAAAACATCTGCAAGTTGTTGATCTGTAGGCACAAAGTGAAGCTCAATATTGCCTTCCTCTACATGCTCTCTGATAAAGTGATACCTTATGCTGATGTGCTTGGTCATTGAGTGTTGTACTGGATTACCTGTCATTGCAATAGCACTTTGATTATCACAGAAAATAGGTATTTTACTATATCTCAACCCATAATCCAGCAATTGATTCTTCATCCATAGAATCTGTGCACAGCAACTACCAGCAGCAATATACTCTGCTTCAGCTGTAGATGTTGATATTGATTTTTGTTTCTTACTGTACCAAGACACAAGTCTGTCACCAAGAAATTGACAACTTCCACTTGTGCTTTTTCTGTCAATTTTACAGCCAGCAAAATCTGCATCAGAGTAACCAAGTAGCTTAAAATCTGATTCTCTTGGGTACCACAGCCCTAAGGTTACAGTGCCCTTGAGATATTTGAAAATCCTCTTCACAGCTGTTAAATGTGGTTCTCTTGGATCTGCCTGAAACCTTGCACACAGACAGGTGGCATACATGATATCAGGTCTACTAGCTGTTAAATAAAGTAGAGAACCAATCATCCCTCTGTAACTTGTCATATCCACTGATGACCCTGTATCTTTGTCCAGTTTTGTTGCAGTTGCCATGGGAGTTGTTGCAGATGAACAGTCAAGCATGCCAAATTTCTTGAGAAGATTTCTGGTATATTTTGTTTGATTAATGAAAATTCCATCATCTGTTTGCTTCACCTGTAAGCCTAGAAAATAGCTTAACTCTCCCATCATACTCATTTGATATCTAGACTGCATGAGCTTGGCAAATTTCTTACAGAGTTTATCATTAGTAGATCCAAAAATGATATCATCTACATATATCTGAACTAAGAGCAGGTCATTACCAGATTGAAAGTAAAACAGAGTTTTGTCAATAGTACCTCTGTGAAACCCACTTTCTAGTAGAAATTTAGCAAGTGTTTCATACCATGCCCTAGGTGCCTGTTTGAGTCCATAGAGTGCTTTGTCTAACCTGTAGACATGATCTGGATATTTTGGATCTACAAAACCAGGTGGTTGTTCAACAAATACTTCTTCTTCAAGTTTTCCATTCAGAAAAGCACTTTTCACATCCATTTGAAAAACCTTGAATTTCTTGTGAGAAGCATAGGCAAGAAACATCCTTATTGCCTCCAATCTGGCAACTGGTGCAAAAGTCTCATCATAATCTATTCCTTCCTGCTGTGAATAGCCTTTAGCTACCAGTCTTGCTTTGTTCCTTGTGATCACACCATCACTGTCAGTTTTATTTCTGAAAACCCATTTAGTACCAACAATAGATCTGTTCTTTGGCCTTGGTACAAGGGTCCACACTTCATTTCTCTCAAATTCATTTAGCTCTTCTTGCATTGCTGTTATCCAGTCAGCATCTTTAAGAGCTTCTTCTACTTTCTTTGGCTCAGTTTGTGACAAGAATGCATGAAACAGACATTCATTTGTTGTTGCACTTCTTGTCCTTACTCTTGCATCTGGATCACCAATAATCAAATCAGGTGTATGTGACTTAGTCCATTTTCTTGCAGAAGGCAGATTGCTTCTGTCATCATGTGATCCTCCCCCTTGATCCATGCTCTCCTGATTTTCTTGGTGCCTTTCTTCACTTTCTGATGCTCCCCCTGAATGTGACTGCTCAGAATTTGAATGATTAGAGTTTGAATCAACAGAGTTTGATTCAGAGTTATCAATTGAGTCACTATCAGTGTTTGAATTATCACTTTGATGTGATTCTTCATGCTCCCCCTCAACTGGTTCTTCCCTTGTTTCTGATTGAAAAGTTTCTTCAGTGTTTACCAGTAGAGGTTCAGAATTGACCTCAACAGTGTTTGTCAGATCTGTATTATCCGAGTTTAATAAATCTTCATTTTCAAAGTGCAGTTGATCATGCTCATTAACATCTTCAAGTCCAGTTATTTTCTTGTCATCAAATGACACATGAATAGAGTCCATGATTACTCTAGTTCTCAGATTATAAACTCTGAATGCTTTAGTTGACAGTGGATAGCCAACAAAAATTCCTTCATCTGCCTTTAGGTCAAACTTGGTCAACTGTTCAGGATGAGTCTTCAACACAAAGCATTTGCATCCAAATATATGAAAATATTTTAGATTTGGCTTCTTCTTCTTCACCATTTCATATGGTGTTTTACCATGCTTGTTGATCAGTGTTGCATTTTGAGTAAAACAAGCAGTTTGAACTGCTTCTGCCCAGAAATATGTTGGCAACTTTGCTTCATCTAGCATGGTTCTGGCAGCTTCTATCAGGGTTCTGTTCTTCCTCTCCACTACACCATTTTGTTGTGGAGTACCAGGTGCAGAAAACTCTTGTTTTATCCCTTTACTCTTGCAAAATTCTTCCATTGATGAATTCCTGAACTCAGTTCCATTGTCACTTCTGATTATCTTCACTTGATTCTCTGACCCTTTTTCCAGTTGTATTATATGTTCTGTCAGTGTTAAAGCAGTTTCATCCTTCTTTGCTAGAAAATACACCCATGTGTATCTGGTGTAATCATCAACAATGACTAGAGCATATTTCTTCTTTCCAAGTGACATGACATTTACTGGTCCAAAAAGATCAACATGTAGGAGATGATAAGGATCAACAATTGAAGACTCAGATTTGCTCTTGAAAGAGACTTTTCTCTGTTTGGCCTTTTGACAAGAATCACACAGGCCTTCTACATTCAACAATGACTTTGGTAGTCCTCTTGCAAGATCATTCTTTATGAGCTCATTGATATTGTTCAGATTCAAATGAGAGAGTTTCTTGTGCCACTTCCAACTCTCTTCACTGGACATTCTTGTTGACAGACACACTGCTTTGCCATCAGTGTTTGTTGACAATTTAATTTCATATATGTTATTGTGTCTGTTTCCAACTAGAGCAACTTTCCCTGTAGATTTGCTGATCACTTGACAATATTCAGGCTGAAAATCTACATGATATCCTCTGTCACAGATTTGACTCACAGATAGCAAGTCATGTTTGAGTCCTGGAACCAGAGCTACATTTGTGATGATGACATTCCCAAGATTAATATTGCCATATCCCAGAGTATGTCCTATGTTGCCATCTCCATAAGAAACTTCTGGGCCAGCCTTCTCCTCATACTCTGATAGCAGGGCTTTATTTCCAGTCATGTGTCCTGAACATCCACTGTCCACGACTAGGGTACTGACCCTGGTGCCCTGCAATCACAAACAATCACTGATTATTAGTTTTAAGGATCCAGACTTGCTTGGATCCTTTGGCTTTCTTAATTCTGTTAGCTTTTGCAGCGGAATTCACATTAACAGAGTTTAAGCTAAATTTTTCAGAATTTACATTTGCAGAGTTTACTTTAACCCATTTCAAATTTGGCTTGGGTTCATAGTAATTATAGTAAATAGCATGATAATCTCTGCAAGTGTAAATAGAATGCCAAGTACTTCCACAGTGTTTGCATAAAGTCTGTGGTCTTGTTCTCACATAATCACTCTTTACTGCAGTTTTAGAGGGCAAAGAATTAATGTTTTTATTCTTACTGCAGAAATTAGCAAGATGATTAGTGCTACCACAATTAAAGCATGTTTTTCTGGGAGCTAATGAAGCAAGCATTGGCTTAATTCCTGAGGTTATGCCTACCTTTCCATTTCTGTTTTTCTTAGGCATTCTCTGTTTGTTGACAGACTTTATTTCTTTAAGCTTATGCTTAAGTTGCTTATCTGTCATTAAACCAATGTTAGCCTCTTTAACAAAAGTCTTAGCATATGACTCTTTAACTGCCTTTTTCTGTGCTTCAGTCTTAGGTCCACCTGTTCCCATGACATTACCTTCAGATGAACGATGTGGTCTAACTTTTACCTGATTTTCAAATCTAAGTTCATCTCCCTCAGAGTAACCTAGACCTACTGTATCTGACTGAAACACTTCTTGAGTATCTTTACCAGAATGTGTCCAAGTTTTAATGATGTGTTTAGTATCCTCCAATTCTGATTCTAGTTGCTTATACTTACCTAGCAACTCCTGTTCAATAAACACTGCATCATCTCTCTCTTTCTGAATTTTATTCATGTTCTCTAGCTGTTCCTCAACAAGTTTATTTCTTTCTTTGAGTTGAGAGCACTCAGTCTTTATTTTCTCATTTTCTAAAGTCTGATCCCTATAACTGATATGCAATGCTTTAAGATAAATTCTCAGTTCAGTTATATTATCAGTGTTATAAGCATAGGTAGTTGGGGGTACCTTGAGATCATCATTTTCAGTCTGAGTAGTAGCCATGAGAGCATAGTTGACTTCCTCATCTGAATCTGAAGTGTCTGCCCAATCTCTGCCTTTGGTGTAGAGTGCCTTTTCAGTTTTACCCTTCTTGCACTCAGGAGCATAATGACCCATCTCCTTACACTTGTAGCATTGAATCTCAGACTTATCTTTCTTACCAGATTTGAAGTCCTTTCCCTCAGATTTCTTAAAATTCTTCTTGTCAAACTTTGAGTAGTCCTTGGAGAATCTTTTTCCCTTCTTGAAGTTCTTGTATCCCATCTTCTTGAAGGTCTTTACCATCAATGCAGCCATTTGCATCATCTCTTCATCATCTTCAGAATCAGATGATCCATCTGTGTTTGAGTCAACATCAGTGTTTGATGACTCACTTTCTGAGTGTATGATTAAAGCTTTTCCTTTTGCCTTTCTTCTTGATGCTTCCTTCTTTGATGGTTTCTCCTCAACCTTAAGAGCAACAGACTTTGACTTTCTACTAGATCTCTTGTTTCTCTGCTCCAATTCCAATTCATGGGTTTTGAGCAGTCCATAAATTTCATCAATCTCTGTTTCACCAAGTTCATAATTATCTCTTATAGTGGTTGTCTTCACATCCCACTTTTCAGGTAGAGAGAGAAGAAACTTGAGATTTGAATCTTCTAAATCATACTCTTTGTTCACCAATGACAAATCATTGAGCAGTTTACAGAATCTGTCAAATGTTTCTATCATGGTTTCATCAGATTTTGCCTCAAAATGCTCATACTCCTGAGTGAGTATGTTCCTTCTGTTCTTCTTAATTGCAGGAGTTCCTTGACATCTAACCTCAAGTGCATCCCATATCTCCTTTGCAGTTGTGCAGTTTATCACTTTATTAGACATAACATTGTCTAAAGTACTGTGAAGTAAATGCCTTACCTTCGCATCCTTTGCAATAGATGAAAGATCCTCAGCAGTTAGATCTTTCTTCTCTTTTGGAATGACTTTTGATTCCTCACCAGCAACAGCAGCAGCAGATAACTTTGTAGGTTTGTGAGGACCTTCATAAATTCTGTCCAGATATTCTGGATCTGTAGCCTCCAGAAACATGGTCATCTTCACCTTCCAAATTGCATACTCTAATGGCCTTAGTATAGGAACCCTAATTGTTTCATACCTACTAACAGTAGTAGGGGCTTTCTCAGATGGTGGAGGTATCTCTGCCATTGATTACTATTGTGTTTGGATCTTTAACTGTAATAAAGTAACAGATTTGTCTCTGATACCACTTGTTAGGTCGAATACACAATATATAATCAAGTACTGTATGAATAAGTAACAAGAACACACGTTTTAACTCTTAAAACTGTTTGGAATTGATAATTCCTCTCTCGGTGATGTAAAGTATCACAGAGAGCTGCTTAGGTTACAAGAATGATATTCGTTCACGATGGATACCCTTCTAGGGTTAACCTAACTGTATTTATAAGATATACAGCTACGTACAATCGTAAATTGATTCTCCTAAAATTAAGCTATACAATTGATATCAATTACGATTGCTACACGTCTTCTAAGTCAACTCAATCTCTTTGACAGCTATCCAATCTTCAAAGATATCGCTTCCATACTAATATTAAATTAATCTTCAAACTCTGTTGACTTGTAGACGCTCCCAGTAGACAGACTTTAGCAAACTCTGTTCTCTTCAAGCTAACAGTGTTTGCGCTTCCATGTGTTCAGCTAGCAGTGTTTACGCTTTTCTCTGTCAGCGTTTGCGCTTCCAGCAATCAGCGTATACTTAAACTCTGTTACAACTGCTTTCAATATCAAGTTAAACTCTCTTTTACCTGTAACACTTAAACACTGACATTAAATCACATCAATTATATCTAACACCCTTTCTTTACATCTTTACCCGACCCCCACCAGAAACTATTCATCATTTTCTCCATTTCTTGACACAGGGTTTTTGGAAGTAAAAAACAGGACATAGCGTAAGATGGCACCGCCGGGGCTACATTACGAAGCAAGACGGCCTTCCCTGCTCGCGACTAGCACTTCACACTCCAACCTTGGATTTTATTCCATAAGCGATCCTTCAAAAAACTGAATACCTTCTTTCTAGATTTACCAATGAAGGATGGTAGCCCCAAATATCTTCCTTCCCCTAAATCATTCTGAACTCCCAGGACATCCTTCAACTGTTGCTGCTTATCCATCCTTATATTGGCACTAAAGAATATTCCCGATTTTTGCAAATTGATGGCTTGGCCAGAATACTTCTCATATTTTTGTAAGATGGCCCTGATTTCTTGCACCTCCTCCATGCTTGCTTTACAAAATAAAAAACTATCATCTTCAAATAAAAGATGCGTGACTGATGATGCTTGCACATGAACTGAACAACCCTTAATCTTACCTTCCACAACAGCTCTCTTTATCAAGCATGACAGACCTTCTACACATAGTAAAAATAGGTATGGCGATAGCGGATCTCCCTGCCTTAGACCTCTTGACGGCACAATAGGGCCTACTTCATAATTATTAAACTGCACCGAATTTGTAATTGTTGATACACATAGCATAACCCATGAGATCAACTTGTCAGAGAAACCCATTTGCTTCATTTAATGCTTTAAAAAATCCCATTGCACTCTGTCATATGCCTTACTAACATCCAGTTTTAATGCTACTTCCCCATCTCCACCCCTTTTCTTCTGCTTCATATGATGTAACACCTCGAAAGCGACCAATACATTATCTGTTATACTTCTACCAGACATAAAAAGCTTACTGATTTCCGATATAATATTTGGAAGAATTTTCCTGAGCCTATTAGCCAAAACCTTTGCAATCAGCTTATACAAGACGTTACACAATGTTATAGGTCTTAAGTCCTTCAATGAATCCGCATTCTCCTTTTATAGGTATAGGTCTTAAGCACAACATCTGTATTATTAATGCCTAGAGGAAAAACCAACTCATTCAGTCATTTTTTACAACACAGAAAAACATCCTTACCTAACATCTTCCAGAAATGTTGATAGAATGTCGGATTAAGGCCATCGGGCCCTGCACTTTTATCGGGGTGCATCTGCTTCAATGCATTTGAAATTCATCAAACGTGAAGTCAACCTCCAGACTCGCTCTCTGTTCTTCCGTTAAGATAGAATCAAAACCATCCATCGACTCTTCACTCGCACCATCTTCATTCCCAAACAGCTTCACAAAATAATCTTTAACTACCTTACACATCTCTTCTTGATTCGTCACTACTTCTCCCTCATCTGTACGCAGCTGGGTGAGTAAATTTCTTTTCTTCCTTGTCGTAGCATAGGTGTGAAAGAACTTTGAATTCGTATCACCATCCTTCAACCAAAAGGATTTCGCGCGTTGTTTCCAATATGCTTCCTCATGAACCAACAACTCTTCCAATTTGTTCTTCTCCTCAAAATACCTTTTTGTTCTTTCATCGTTAGAGCAATCTTCAAAACAACTCAACACCTCCTTCTGCTTCTTTATTTTCTCTCGGAATTTGTTAAATAACTGCTTTCCCCATTTTCCCATAAACGTTGAAAGCTCCATCAACTTAGGCAAAACATGAATAGGAGGGAGATTATGCCAATACCTCGAAACATCTTCTTGAAATGATTCTTCCTTCAACCACGTGTTTTCAAAGCGGAATCTGAAGTTTTTTTTAGGAACACTCGTGTTATAAAACTCCAGTTCTATAGGATCATGATCTGAGTAAGTTGTGTGAATAACACTGAGAGTACACAACGGAAACATTTGCCACCAAGTTTCAGTAACGAAAGCTCTATCTAATCTCTCTCGAACCCAATCTTTTGATCCCCGACTTTTCTCCCACGTATACTTACCACCTTTCAGCTCCACCTCAATTAACTGGGCCTCCTCTACTGTTTTCTTAAACCCGTCCAACAATGCTTGAGGGTCTCTATGCATGCCTTTCTTATCCTCATTAGTCACCATGTCGTTGTAGTCTCCTAATATGCAACACGGTAAGTCAGGCTTAACTGCCAAAGCTTTGATAAACTCCCATGAATCTCTTCTTCTTGTTCATTCAGGAAACCCATAGAAAAACGTTAGTCTCCATTCAGGCTTGTTATTGTTCCATACATGCACATCGATGTGATTACTATCAAAATCTTTTATACCACATTGAATTGTTCTATCCCAGAAAAGAGCCAACCCTCCACTCCTCCCCACACAATCTACCACACAGCTATTCTGAAATCCAAGCTTTGCACAAAGACTCTTCATTCTATCACAAACTGATAAAGTTTCAATCAAAAATAAAATATTGGGCTTGCGAGATTTCACCATATCCCCTAACAATCGAACTGCACGAGGGTTACCCATACCCCTGCAGTTCAAGCTTATGGCATTCATGACATCCGGTTAGCTTGCTGAGCAAGCTTAGCCAGTTGAGAGTTTGATGACGTTGAACAATCCATTACAGAAAGATCAACCTCAGGGTTACCTTCTTTGTTAATCGTATTCGAACTATTCCTCAAATCACCTGCTGTATCCATAACTTCTGGGCCTCCCCCCATTCTTTTCCTTTCCCCTATTTGAAGCCCAATTAACTCCTCTTCTTCTGGCCTATTATCCACCATATTCTTATCTTTCCCGCCCTGGCCATCCGTTATTTTATTTTCCAAATTAATTGGAAAAGATATGGTCCCGTAATTCTGCAGTTGTTTCCTGATATCACTCCCTTGTATTATCTGGTTTCCTACTTTTCTCCAACTACTCTCCCCTGATCTCGGGATAACAGAATCTCGTTCCAATCTCTCCCCCCAATCAGCGTCATCATCTTCCCGGAGCCACGTACTCTTCACCGGACCTGCAGCTTTACGCGGCGGCGCACGTAACCAGCTTCCCCACCCCTTTTCTTCATCCTCGTTGGCTCTAGACAAATACTTCGTGCAATAACGTTCTGTATGTGTCATTATTCCACACGTAAAACAAAAATCACCCAACCTTTCATATTTACATAACACTATCACTTCAGCTCCATTCTTTTTTGTTATCTTCTTTTTCCTCTTCAATGGCTTTCTCACAGCCAGTCTCACTCGAATCCTCATCCAGTCTCTGCCATTGTTGGTATTATTTTTCGCATCGTACTTCACGAACTCTCTAAAGAAGTTCCCTAATTACTTTCCTACAACTTCTGACATAAAACCATTTGGTAAACCATGTATTTGAATCCACATATTAATATGCCACAACGCTACATTCCTCGGTTCCTCCCCTTGTGGTACTGCAGCTAAGACCAGCATGACACTATCAAAGGACCAAGGTCCTCCTTTCAACACCCAGTTCATGTCTTTCTTGTGATAAAACTGAAACAAAAAAAATTCCCGTTTCAATCTCCTTGATGTTTATTCCCAGGGCAGGCGCCTCCAAACATCCACCATCTTAGTCTTCATCGCCCTTACATTGACATTTCTCTCCGTAAGGAACCTACCCACTACACACAAATCATACCTATTAGCTACTTCTTTTGCCTCTCCTTCCAAGATGAACTCTACGTTTTCCTCCTCTTCTATATCCAACCCAGCCATTTGATCCTCCAAATCATCAGAACGCGACTCAACCTTTGCATAGAAAGTTTGAACGGAGAGAACAAAGACAACTATCACATATTATGGAGAGAACATAAGAAACTTAAGTCTAATAAAGTAGAACTTTTTCTAGTTAAATTAAATATTAATTCACAAAATTAAAACAAAAAGATAAAAGTGAAATGGAGTTCATGAATACAGCAAGTTTTCATTTCATCCCATATCACTTGCAGAGGATCAAAGCCGTTCTTACTTTTGTTTTTTGATTGCCAACAAGTGTCATTAGAGGAGCATGTTAAATTTTTTCTTCGATGTATTTTTTTTTTTTTGAATAAAACTGCAACTTCCATTAAAACATTGACATGTCCGACAATAATGTCTCCAACAACACTATTGGAGGAGACGAACTAATAACAAAGCTATCAAGCTCACAAGGGATCCTAGCCATTTTATGTGCTACCTTGTTCGCCCGCTTTCTAACATAACCAACCGAAATTCCATCCTTACTACTTAGAACAGATCTGCATTGCCTTACTAAGTGACCCAGCTCTAGATAGTTTATACCAGGCTTGTTGATTGCCTTTACAATGAGTAGAGAATCACTTTCAATTTTGATTGCCCCAACTGCAAACTCCTCGGACCATAAAAGCGCCTCTAGAATGCCTACCAGCTCTGCTTCTAAAACTGCAACTTGACCTGCAAGCCTCATAGTTTTTCCCCCAACAAACTGGCCCTGATGATTTCTGAGGACCATACCCACTGAATACGAATTCTCTCCCACCTTCACTGAAGCATCCACATTAATTTTGAGCGTTCCTATACCTGGAGCTATCCATTTCTGATCTTGTTGCTGCGTGCCTGTTCCCAGACCTGATGGTACTTGAGTCTTGTTCTTTTGAACCTCACGCCACTCCACAACCTGTTGCATGCTCCCCTTCATAGCTGTTACAGGCATTAGAGATTTATTCTCAAAAATTCGCTTATTCCTTGCAAACCATACGCCCCATAGCACTGCAGAAATTTTCACCAACTTCTCTTCATTTTCTTCGTTAAGCATATTAAGTAACCACTCTGAAGCATTCTCAATATTCCATCTGCCTTGATCAATTCCCACTCGACCCCAGCATTCTTTAGCATATCTGCATTCGAAGAACAAATGTCTAAGATGCTCAACCTCTCCAACACACATAGCACATCCAATAGGAACATTTACTCATCTGCCTCGAAGTAAAATCCTAATAGGAATATTGTTACGACAGAACCTTTCAAGTGTTGCACCCCTATATCCCCAACATGATTACGATGCCAGTGTTGATACCCTGTTTTCACCGTGTACTGTCCATCATTCGTATGGACCCAGGCTAATCTGTCTCTAGTACACCCCTGTGGAACACGAGTACTTAAAATGGCATTTGCATCATCAGTACAAAAATTTAATCTGACTTTATCTGCATCCCAGTCTTTTGCATCATCTTTGAATAATTCACAGACTTTTGCGTTTAGCACTGCAGGCTTACTCCTTAGTTGATCTACACAGAAATTTTCTTTTCCCCTTAACCATCTATCCTTGCTTATGTCAATAGTGATAGTATTTTGTCCTAAACCCAATCATGTATGATGAGTTAGGAAATACTTTCATGTAATCTTATTTGATTTTATTTATATTAATAAAAGACTTGTTGTTTTTTATTACGGGCATTATCTCTTTAAAGTGTTTAAATAAGAAGTTCCATAGTTTAGAGTAAAGCTTCTAGAATTATAATGAGATTATAATAATGAGATCTAGAAGATGATAACACTAAACTTAAATAGTTCCCGATCGTAGGATAACTAATTGGGAGTTAGTCAATCCGTAAAGATCGGTACATACTATGCTTGCTTCCTCGGAAGGATGTCTGTTCTCATAGACATTCGTGTGGTGACACTATAGCTAGTATGTAGGTGCTTATTGGAGAATAAGTTCACTGAACGTGACTTGATCAAATGAACGACTAATGGAGTTTACTCACGTGTTAATAGTTGTTCATAAGTTGATGGTGGTACAAGTGTCCTTAGACTTGAGACCGTTAAAGTAATCTTATATACAATGAACTATGTTTTGGTTTAGTTCTAAGTCCTCAAGGGACAATCATTAGTTCTATTCCGGGTATAGGAATTTGTATATGAAGATAGTTAACGATCGATAAAGAATCTACCCCTTTCAGTAAAAGAAAGTGAATATCCTATGATGTTCTTACTATGTTAGTTCTGGAATCTCTGGCCAGAGTAATTGAAGTTAGAAAGAGTTTCTAATTCAAATGAACTAGACATAATGTATAAGAAATTATATGATTAAATTAAATAGGCTTGACACGCGATCCATGCCTTGTATTTAATCGGGATATTGTCGGGTAGAAGGAATTGATTGTACGGTAACCATTTGCTGAATAGGTTTTATATATTCTAAGCAATGAATTCATATTATCCGGATAGTCGCGATATATTCAAAAGTATCACTCACGATGTAGAATAAATATTAATTACTTATGTAATTATATTTAACGAATTAATTAGTAATTCGTATAAGTAATAATAAATAGTTTATTATTATTTATTTCTACTACCGGCTTAATATTGAACCTAAAGGGTCACACCATAAAAAGGTTAAATATTTATAGATGATGAGAATAATTAATAATGGCTATGAATTATTTATTTATTGAATAAATAATAAATTAGCAATTATTTATAATTTATTAAATGAGATTTAATAGATTATAAATAAATTAAGAAAATTTCTTAATAATTATTAATTACAAAATTTAGTTTGAGAAATTAAATTTTATGAGAGAATTATTTTCAGAATGGGATTAATAATTAAAAATGTTTTAATTATTAAATGATTATTTAATTATATAAAGTAAAGACTTTATTTCTTTAAATATCAAACAATCCAAGAGTTGGATACACACAACACAACAACATCAAACACAAAACATCCCAGGGGATTTGAGAGGATTATTGAGAGCTTTTGAAGTTCATCAAAATCATTCCAAATCATTTTAATAATTTCTCAATTGTTATTTTATCAACTATATGATATTTGATCTTGGTGGATACCATTAGAGCACTCCACACTTGAGGGGTGATTGCTGGAAATCAAAGACACATTCATAACAATCCCAGGAAAGCTATCAAGGTATTTTTCTTGTGTTCATACAAATTTTTAAATCTATATACATGATTTATTAGGTTTTTATGCAAGTAAATGTGATTTACACTTCCGCTACGGTCATAAATTCCATCAATGGTATCAGAGCATAGGTTGCATGTATATAGATCCCAGAAAAAATTTCGGAATTTTTCAAGCTTGTATGAATTAGTTATGAATTTTTGAAGTTCATGGAGGCTATAATCAAATTAATTACGAATTAATTAATAAATTATTTTTAAAATAATTTTGATCACTGATATATTTTCTACAAGTGCTGTAGAAGTCCCAGAAAAAGTTTCATAATTTTCCCATGGATAGATTATTTATTATTGATTTTTAAAGAGTTTAGAAATTAATAAATAATAATCTGTTTTATAAATATATATATTATTTATAAAATATCTAGATGGGTTATTAAAGTTGGGGACCCAAAGAGGATATTTTGGGTTATTAAAGTGGGCTGGTGGGCTTATATTTTTAAAAAACAGATCAGACTGTCTGCGACTGAAGACCGCGCGTGTCTGTCACGCGCTGGCGGCTCACGCGCCGCGCGTGTCTCCCACGCGCCGGGTCGGATTCCGGGTCGGGTCGGGTCGGATCTCGGGTCGGGTCATGGGTCGGGTCGGATGCTGACGTCAGCATGACATCAGCATGACGTCATCAGTGTATAACGCGTCTGTTGAATGCGTTACATGAGTATATGATATATTTGGCTTATAACGCATACTGGTAATGCGTTACAGAGTCTGTAGATGACATAAATGGCCCTGATTCGTATTTTGAATTTTCCCGTTGATCCGTAACTCCGTTTGAGGCGTATAATATATCGTTGGATTCGTTTTTCCGAGACGGATGTAATGGAGTGGTCAAATAAATTTTAAAAATTAATTTTAAAATGGTTATAGCTTCCGGAAGTGTTTTAAAGCCCGTTTTAATTGTGTTAAAATGCTTTAAAATACTAATATTGTTTCATATAAATGTTTAACAATGTTTAACATGATATAACATGTTTGCCTAAATATATGTGTGCATAGAAATGCCATGAGATGATATATTTAGTTTTATATATCGTATATAATTGCATGTTTGACTTTAGGTTTTAACGAAAACGTTTCGTAACCTAAACAATATAAAAACCCTCGTTATTTAATATCAAGTAATAAAATGGCCAATGTCACAACGGGCTTGTGTCGGTCATAGCCTTCCAACATGGTAGAAAGTAATTCTTAGTTTTGAGCTTTGTCGTTTCGTGCTACAGCCGAGGGCTTCGTTTTCAAAAATAGGAATTACTTGTCTATTACATGAGATGCGTATAATTAATTAGAATCCAATTGTCGTTACGTGCTACAGCCGTGGGCTATTGAGATCTTATTAATTTAACGAGATGTTGGGTCTCACTTGACTTAGAATATTGAATTTAGACGTGCTACAGCCGTGATTCAATGATTCAAGAGGCTAAATGGAATTAGGGAATAACATGAGATGTAATTGATAAAGAGTTATCTGCCTATGGAACATTACATAGCGTTTCGTGCTACAGCCGAGGTTATATAATGGAAAGTAGGATCCCTATTCTCACATGCATTGAGAATGCTTAAGTTGTACATATGAGGGTTGTATAATTTTAAAACTGTGGGAGCCACCTATGAATAAAGACCCGATTCATAAGGTGTTAAAATAAAATTGGATATCTACTAATGTTGTTATGTATTCACAAATTTCAGATTTATAGATCATGTCTTCTACTCTATCACTCCGTAGCATACTTGATGGAAACAAATTGACTGGTCCCAATTATGCTGATTGGCTTCGAAACCTGAGAATCGTTCTCAGGGCTGAGAAGAAGGATTATGTGCTTGACTCGCCTTTACCTGTACCTCCTTCTGATGATGCACTTTTCCATGAACGAGAAGTGTATAATGACTGGTTAGATGCTGCTAATGTTGCTCAATGTGTCATGCTAGCATCCATGACACCTGAGTTACAGAAGCAACATGAGAAAATGGATGCTCCTACCATTCTGATACATCTACAGGAGCTTTATGATGTACAAGGGAGAACCGCTCGATATGATATATCGAAAGAGCTATTCCAATGTAGAATGGCTGAAGGGTCGTCTGTGAATGACCATGTGCTTAAGATGATCAATCTGATTGAGCATCCAGGGCAGTTAGGTTTTGTCATGGATGGGGAGTTAAGCCAAGATTAAGTCTTGCAGTCACTCCCGAATTCGTTCTCGCAGTTCGTTATGAACTTTCACATGAACAAGCTGGATGTCAGCTTAGCTGAGCTCCACAACATGCTGAAAACTGCTGAGGCGAATTTTCCCTCCAAAAGGGGTTCTGTTCTTATGATAGGTGCCAGTACCTCTACTAAGAGGAAGAGGAACTGGAAGCCGAAGAATAAGAAAAAGGGTGAGAATAAGCCTGTTCCACCAAAGGCTGACCCGAAAAGCAAAGGAGTTTGCTTCCACTGTAACAAGGTGGGACACTGGAAGAGGAACTGCAAGGTTTACCTTGCAGAGTTAAAGAATAAGAAGGGCAATGAGATTACCGCTTCTGATTCAGGTATGTTCATGATTGAACTAAATATGTCTTTAAGTCAGATTTCTACTTGGGTATTGGATACTGCTTGTGGGTCTCATATATGCAATTCGTTGCAGGGACTAAAGCAAAGTAGATCTCTGGGGGAAGATGAAGTGATTCTATTGATGGGCAATGGAGCAAGAGTTGCTGTTGCAGCTGTAGGATCATTTCCTTTGCATATGCCTACGGGCAAAACTATTGTGTTAAATAAATGTTATTATGTACCATCAATTGTAAGAAATATTGTTTCTATTCCTGTACTTGATTCGGATGGTTTTACATTTATTGTTGAGAATAATAAATGTTTAATTAAGAGAAACAATATTATTTATGGATACGGTACATTACATAATGGTTTGTATATATGTGACTTAGAACATAATTTGTTTCAAATTGAACAACCAAATAATAAAAGAAAAAGAGATAATAAAAATCCAACTTATTTATGGCACTGCAGACTAGGTCATATTAGTGAGAACAGACTTCGCACATTACATAAGGATAAGTTACTAGAACATTTTGATTTTGAATCATATCCTACATGCGAGTCTTGTCTCATGGGTAAAATGACTAAATCTCCATTTACTGGACATGGAGAGAGAGCTGAGGGGTTGTTAGACTTGGTACACACAGATGTGTGTGGACCAATGTCAACAAGTGCTAGAGGAGGATTTTCATACTTCATTACTTTTACGGATGATCGATCCAGGTTAGGATATGTATATCTTATGAAATACAAATCCGAAGCTTTTGAAAAGTTCAAGGAATATAGAAATGAAGTAGAAAAACAAACCGCACGTAGTATAAAAGTTCTTCGATCAGATCGAGGAGGTGAGTAATTAAGCGGAGAGTTTTTAGGTTATCTTAAAGAAAATGGTATAGTTTCTCAATGGACCCCTCCCTATACTCCACAATTAAATGGAGTATCTGAGAGAAGGAATCGTACTCTATTAGATATGGTAAGGTCCATGATGAGTTTTACTGATCTTCCAGTATCACTATGGGGTTATGCTTTAGAGACGTCAGCGTATTTACTGAATAAGGTGCCTTCTAAATCGGTTCTCACGACCCCACATGAGATGTGGAGTAGGAAGAAACCAGGTCTTAAACATGTTAAGGTTTGGGGGTGTCCAGCTTATGTCAAGAAAGTTGAACATGATAAGTTGGAACCTAGATCCGTGAAATGCAGTTTTGTGGGATATCCTAAAGAAGGTCATGGATATTATTTCTATGATCCTTCTGATCAAAGGATATTTATTTCTAGACACGCACACTTCTTAGAGGAACAGTTCCTCCTTGATAGAAACAGTGGGAGAAATATTGAACTTGATGAAGTTCAAGAAACACAAAATGCAACGATTAGAGAAGAAGTACCTGTTCAGAAAGAACAACCTTCTGTAGAACAACCTTTACGTAGGTCAGAGAGAGTGTCCCGCCCAATCGAAAGATATTACGGGCTTGTCATTGAAAATGATGATGATTTGTCATTTGTTGATGATGAGGACCCTATGACTTATGAAGAGGCTGTGAGTTGTAATGACTCAGAGAAATGGCAGGATGCCATGAAATCCGAAATGGACTCGATGTATATAAACCAAGTGTGGACTTTGGTTGAGGCACCTGAAGGATTTAAACCCATTGGGTGCAAATGGATATACAAACGAAAGTTAGGAACAGATGGCCAGGTGGAGACCTATAAGGCCAGGCTTGTGGCAAAAGGATTCAAACAAAGACAAGGGATTGACTTTGATGAAACCTTTTCGCCTGTAGCCTTGCTCAAATCCATTAGGATTTTGCTTGCGATTGCAGCCTACTATGATTACGAGATCTGGCAAATGGACGTAAAGACGGCCTTCCTCAATGGGAAACTTGAAGAGGAAGTGTATATGACACAGCCAGAGGGTTTTGTTTCCAGTGGAAACGAAAATCTAATATGTAGACTGCTGCGAACCATATATGGTTTGAAGCAAGCTTCTCGAAGATGGAACATCCGTTTTGATGAGATAATCAAAGAGTTTGATTTTATCAAAAACTTAGATGAACCATGTATTTACAAGAAGGTTAGTGGGAGCGCGGTAACATTTCTTATATTGTATGTGGATGACATACTTATAATAGGAAATGATATACCGATGTTACAATCAGTCAAGGTCTGGCTATCAAAGAACTTCACTATGAAGGACTTGGGAGAGGCATCCTATATTTTAGGGATGAAGATCTATAGAGATAGATCTAATCGAACGATTGGCCTATCCCAAGGTACATACATCGATAAAGTGCTAAAACGGTTTAGCATGGAGAACTCGAAAAGAGGTCTCATTCCTATTAGTCATGGGATTACTCTTTCCGAGAAGATGTCTCCAAAGACATATGAGGAAAGGGTGCGCATGAGTAGGATTCCTTATGCCTCGGCAATAGGATCCATCATGTATGCGATGTTATGTACTAGAGCTGATGTTGCTCATTCACTTAGTGTGACGAGCAGATATCAGTCTAACCCAGGTGAAGAACACTGGAAAGCAGTGAAGAACATATTGAAGTACTTGAGAAGGACTAAAGATGTTTTTCTTGTTTTTGGTGGATCTGAATTGAAAATTGAGGGTTATACTGACTCTAGTTTTCAATCAGAAGGCGATGGTAGCAGATCCCAATCAGGGTATGTATTTACTCTAAATGGGGGAGCGATTAGTTGGAAGAGTTCCAAACAGCCTACAACGGCTGACTCCACAGCGGAAGCGGAATATATAGCTGCATGTGAAGCTGCAAAGGAAGCTGTCTGGATGAGGAAATTTGTTTCTGATTTGGGAGTAGTTCCTAGCATTGAGGATCCTATAGTGTTGTATTGTGATAACAACGCTGCGATAGCTCAAGCTAAGGAACCAAGATCCCATAAGAATTCCAAACACGTGTTGCGGCGCTTTCATCTGATTCGAGAGATCATAGAAAGAGGGGATGTCAACATCGTAAGAATTGACACACATAACAACATAGCGGACCCATTTACTAAGGCATTGTCTCAGGCTCACTTTGATCGACATAGAGATAAGATGGGTATAAGATACCAGAGTGATTGGCTTTAGTACAAGTGGGAGTTTGATAGTATTTTGTCCTAAACCCAATCATGTATGATGAGTTAGGAAATACTTTCATGTAATCTTATTTGATTTTATTTATATTAATAAAAGACTTGTTGTTTTTTATTACGGGCATTATCTCTTTAAAGTGTTTAAATAAGAAGTTCCATAGTTTAGAGTAAAGCTTCTAGAATTATAATGAGATTATAATAATGAGATCTAGAAGATGATAACACTAAACTTAAATAGTTCCCGATCGTAGGATAACTAATTGGGAGTTAGTCAATCCGTAAAGATCGGTACATACTATGCTTGCTTCCTCGGAAGGATGTCTGTTCTCATAGACATTCGTGTGGTGACACTATAGCTAGTATGTAGGTGCTTATTGGAGAATAAGTTCACTGAACGTGACTTGATCAAATGAACGACTAATGGAGTTTACTCACGTGTTAATAGTTGTTCATAAGTTGATGGTGGTACAAGTGTCCTTAGACTTGAGACCGTTAAAGTAATCTTATATACAATGAACTATGTTTTGGTTTAGTTCTAAGTCCTCAAGGGACAATCATTAGTTCTATTCCGGGTATAGGAATTTGTATATGAAGATAGTTAACGATCGATAAAGAATCTACCCCTTTCAGTAAAAGAAAGTGAATATCCTATGATGTTCTTACTATGTTAGTTCTGGAATCTCTGGCCAGAGTAATTGAAGTTAGAAAGAGTTTCTAATTCAAATGAACTAGACATAATGTATAAGAAATTATATGATTAAATTAAATAGGCTTGACACGCGATCCATGCCTTGTATTTAATCGGGATATTGTCGGGTAGAAGGAATTGATTGTACGGTAACCATTTGCTGAATAGGTTTTATATATTCTAAGCAATGAATTCATATTATCCGGATAGTCGCGATATATTCAAAAGTATCACTCACGATGTAGAATAAATATTAATTACTTATGTAATTATATTTAACGAATTAATTAGTAATTCGTATAAGTAATAATAAATAGTTTATTATTATTTATTTCTACTACCGGCTTAATATTGAACCTAAAGGGTCACACCATAAAAAGGTTAAATATTTATAGATGATGAGAATAATTAATAATGGCTATGAATTATTTATTTATTGAATAAATAATAAATTAGCAATTATTTATAATTTATTAAATGAGATTTAATAGATTATAAATAAATTAAGAAAAGTTCTTAATAATTATTAATTACAAAATTTAGTTTGAGAAATTAAATTTTATGAGAGAATTATTTTCAGAATGGGATTAATAATTAAAAATGTTTTAATTATTAAATGATTATTTAATTAGATAAAGTAAAGACTTTATTTCTTTAAATATCAAACAATCCAAGAGTTGGATACACACAACACAACAACATCAAACACAAAACATCCCAGGGGATTTGAGAGGATTATTGAGAGCTTTTGAAGTTCATCAAAATCATTCCAAATCATTTTAATAATTTCTCAATTGTTATTTTATCAACTATATGATATTTGATCTTGGTGGATACCATTAGAGCACTCCACACTTGAGGGGTGATTGCTGGAAATCAAAGACACATTCATAACAATCCCAGGAAAGCTATCAAGGTATTTTTCTTGTGTTCATACAATTTTTTAAATCTATATACATGATTTATTAGGTTTTTATGCAAGTAAATGTGATTTACACTTCCGCTACGGTCATAAATTCCATCAAATAGTTTGACCATCACCTAGCACCCATCTCAACCCTTTCTTCACCTCCTCCTTAGCCTCCCATATTCCTGACCAAGTGTAGCTCAACCCCCCCCCTCTGACTGCTTGAAGAAAATGACAGTTTGGATAGTACTTGGCCTTAAGAACCCTTGACACTAGAGCATCTGGCTTACTTATTAGATTCCAGCACTGTTTCCCCAACAATGCCAAGTTGAACCCATGAAGATCTCGAAACCCTAGACCCCCTCTCATCTTTGACATACTCATCTTATTCCAAGCTAACCAGTGGATACCTTTCCTATTCGATGAATTAGAACGCCACCAAAATGCATTCATCATTCTCTCTAACTCTTGACATAGAGATTTAGGAATTAGGAAACACGACATAGTGTATGAGGGAATCACCTGTGCTACATTTCTTATCATAACTGCTTTGCCTGCACGAGATAGCAATCTTGAACTCCAGCTTTGTATATGTTGAAAAACTCTGTCCTTCAAATATTTAAACACATTCTTCTTGGACCTACCAATGAGAGACGGTAAGCCTAAATATTTACTATCCTCAACATCATTAAACACTCCCAGAACCTGCTTAATTTCCCTCTGTTTATCAAGACGAACATTTGAGCTGAAGAAGACAGCAGACTTTTGGAAATTAACTGCCTGGCCAGAAAAGTCTGCGTACAAATTCAGAAGCTCCTTGATTGATTCTGCTTCATTAGTATTTGCTTTAAAAAATAGGAAGCTATCATCAGCGAACAACAAGTGAGTAACTGTTGAAGCTGAATTACTTATACAACAACCATGAATACTACCATTTTCAGCTGCGTTCCTAAGAGACAGTGATAAACCTTCAACACATAATAAAAATAGATAAGGTGAGAGAGGATTTCCTTGACGGAGACCTCTTTTAGGATTAATAGGGCCAATCATAGAACCTTGAAAAGATATAGAGTAGGAGACTGTGTTCACACACATCATCACCCACCTGATCCACTTTTCTGAAAACCCCATTATAGCCATCCTATTTTGCAAATAATCCCACCTTACACGGTCATAGGCTTTACTAATTATGTCAAGCTTTAAAGCTACTTCACCTTCTTGCCCTCCATTTTTCGCTTCATATAATGAATCAACTCAAAAGCAACCAGAACATTGTCCGTATAATTAAAATTTCATAAAACTGTCATTCTAATTTCGGAACAATCAAATATTATTTATTTTAAGTTAATGCAAACCGTGCTTTCAAAAAAAAAAAAAAAAAAAGTTATTGCAAACCGTTGAACCGTATCCTCCAAGCCAGAATCTTCCCAGCTATCCCCCAATCCCAAACCCCTCCAAGTACACGATTGTAAGTCTCTCTTACCAAACTATTTACTTCAATTATTAGCAACTCAAGATTTTCTTTTTAATCATCTTGATATTGTTAAATCTCGAAAGGGTAATTTTTTTGCCTTGTATAAGTCATTTTTATTAGGACTGGGTATTGTTTTTTGATTAATCTGTTCTTGGTTATTGATATTTGTCATGTTTTTGTTGAGGGGTTTGTGTTAATTTTGTTTGTTCTTTAATTAGCTATTGCAAATTCTTGTTTAGAAATAGTGGGCTTTTTTGTTAAAATGTAAGATTATTCATTTACTTTCAAAGATTGACAGATGTTGTATGTGTTGGTGAGCAGGGTGTGTGAAAATGGCAAAAAGCTGCTTTAAGCAAGAGCATGAATTTGGTTAGTGGTTTGAAGCTGGACTTTTCTTTTTGTTCATTTAGGCTGACAATCAGTTAATAGTTTGCTTAAAAAGATTAATTTTTTTTCTTTAACTTGGTCTTTTTCGATTTTCAGAGAAGAGGCGTGCTGAGTCGGGCAGAATCAGAGAGAAATACCCTGATAGAATTCCGGTAAGAACCAAGTTTTGACGTTTGTTTTGAGGAATTTTTATCGGGTTCTAATCTGCAAGTCTTGTTTTACTTGTTTAGTTTCATTACATGTCATAAATTTATAAAACTTTAACGAAACTAATTAGTTTGAAATTATGATGCACAGAAGAATTGATATGATGCTCTAATTAGTTTGGAAAGAGATTGTAATCACGACTTGTCAGAACAACTGCAGTTTGAAGTTCAGTCTTAATGTTAGAGGTTTTATAAATGTTTTGCATCGAGGTGAAATTTTTGCCCCAGTCAAATGGCACTACGTAGGAGGTGATACATTAATAATAACCTTATAGTTTGAATGTTCGATAGAAGTATTATTTATCCCAAAATATAAATATTTTAAAAAAAGTTTCATGAATCAAATCAATGTAAAAGCTCATATGCCATGAACTGATTATCGGCACTTTGAAACTCGTGTATAACAAAAGTTGTGATTAAATGCTGTGTGTACTGCCTACAAGCATGTCGATCCTAATTGGACCTTTCCATTGTTTTCTATAGCATGACACTTATATGACATACTGAATTTACAATATATCTCTCTAGCAGTTTATCTTGAAACATGCATAAAAACATATATAAACAGGACAGTGTGTAATGATTATATGAAAAATTATATTTTTCGAACTGTGAACCCTCATACTATCGTGTCCGTGAAGTTTTATTTAACTGAATTAACTATACAATGCTACTCTCTTAAATAACATAATTGAATTCCTTAATATTTTGAGAAATCCTGTGGCCTGTGGGGACAACTTGTTAGGAAATGCATACTACTAGTATTATGTATTAGTAATAGTAAGGGTAGTTGGGTCATTTCAGTATTTCAGGAGTTAGTTACAGAAACATAGCTCAATAAATAGTTGTTGAGCCTTGTAATTTCAGATGAAGCTTAAAGATGTGAATATCAGAAAATGGGACTTGGTTCCACCAATCTCTTTTTCTCTTTAGTTTCTCTCTCTAGTTTCTAACTGATTTCTCTCTCTAAATTCTTATCTTTCTCTGCAAGTTAGCTACAAACCCTAGCTTTCTTCTACATTTCTGTTCTAATCTCTCTAGTTCTACCTCTGATCTGTCTAATCTCTCTCTATTACTGCTTGTTTTACCTAGTTTTTTACTCAAAATCACAGAAAACCACAAAAACATATAGAAAAACAAGTCAGAAAACTTGAGTTCCTGCACAACTTTAAACAATTTCTATGATAAAGCCTAAAGCTGTAGTGAGAAATACCATGCAAAACACTGTTTTTGAGCTTGTACATTCTCCCGTACTGATATATGACGAGGGTGATGATTACTGAACTGATGCATGGCATTTTCGTTGTGGCGCACTTTGAACAATTTTTCTAAACTATTTTGACTAACTTTGAACCTCTCTTTAAATATGAGCTTGTTCTTATGCTAGATGACAAATGCATCTTATTTCGTAAAATGACCAGTTTACACTTTACACCGTTTTTCTGATAATTTTGCTTTTAGAATTCTCATTACTCTGGGTCCTTATAAGTGTTAAAAAAAAATCTGGGGCAAATTTCTGCAATAAGTGGACGTCATGAAATTATCTTATGCAAATATGCTTTCTTAATAAACTGATTGATTTCTGATGAAAGATTCATGGATTTAGCTCTGATTGGCTTATAATGCCCCATTGGCATTATAGATATACACCTTCTCTATTCTGATTGTGTAATACTGAGTGATATTAAACATTGAGACACAATATGTTCCCTGTTTTTCGGAATTGAGTTCTCATTTATTATAGTAAGAATTAGTGAATCTGTAGATAGTTTCATTATGCATAAAGTAGAAGTATATTTAAAATGATACTAGTTTGGAGAAGTGGATGGAATATTTGGACTTTTTTGCAGTGTGCTATAATTGAGTCACTTAGCACTATGCCTTATGACGTACCAATAAGGTTGAGCAGTTAAGCATGTAAACTGTTAATGGAATGAGGACTAACAATTTAGTTGAATAGAATAGGTATTCCCATTTCTTCATATCGTGTTTTCTTCCTTCTTTATTCTTTATGATAGGAATATAAACTTGTAATCTTTTTAGATGTACATATAATTTTTGATCTGCTGATTTTCTTATTCTTTGCTTTGATGTATTCCTTTGAAGGTGATTGTGGAGAAGTCAGAGAAGAGTGATATTCCCAATATTGACAAGAAAAAGTAAGTTACATATCTTTGGGCTTTCTTATATCCTTTCTGACTCATTTTTAACTGAAGAAAAAATTGTTTCTGCCTTGATGTGGTGCTTGGAAACTAGGGTCACCCATTTTCTTTAATGTTCTGCTTTATTATTCTTCAGTTGTATTATAAGGGCACATGTCCTAACTGATACATGGAAAGGAAGGGGTAGTCACCTTTAGAATTCTAGTGCTATCTGATATTTAGTTGAGGACTGTTGTTTACATGACTCGGACTTCATTATGTTTCATTCCGCCTTCGCTAAAGAAGTATGCAAGCGTTATGTTAGAACCATTAAGCCACTAAAAATACTAAATCACTTGAGACCTATTGGTTCAGTTATTGTCAGTTGAATCATCCTATAATGACGGGACGACAAGTTTGGGCTTGGGGTAATATTTCAAGTAGCCTTGTAGTCGCTAGCCTAGGTAAATTTGTGCAAATCTGGAAGAACAATTGACATTATGGCTAATGCTAAACAATATTGCACATTAACATTAACTGGGCGCAGGGATGCTGTTAGTTATATGTTGTAAATTTAACCTTTACATACTTATATATGATGATTACAGGTACCTTGTTCCAGCTGACCTGACAGTGGGACAGTTCGTCTATGTAATTCGTAAAAGAATCAAGCTAAGTGCCGAAAAAGCAATTTTTATCTTTGTTGACAATGTGCTCCCACCTACAGGTAATTTCCATTGCAAGAATAACATTTTAGTCAATGTTGGTTATAGTGGTCGCTTACCCATTGGTGTATTTATGAAATCGAACAGTGTCAAGTGTCCTTTAAAATAAATGTTAAATGGATTTGGGGAATCACTTACTAGTTGGTTTCGTTGATTTTGTTCAAGTTTATTTGTTTATTTCAATTTTTAATGTGTCGCGGGTAGTGAAGGATGGAGAGAGTTATTGAAGACCAAACTCTAGACTTTACTGGGATCCCCCCCTTTCATTGTTGGATTTTGTTTTTAACTAGTTAGCATTAAGGTGTATCTTTGACGACTAGAACTTTTTGCAGTAAATGTTTTTGGTAAAGTAGGGACACAAATGGCTCTAAACTTCTTTTGCATATGGGTATTTATTGTTGCAGGAGCTATAATGTCTACTATATACGATGAGAAGAAGGATGGTGATGGGTTTCTATATGTCACTTACAGTGGGGAAAACACATTTGGATGCCAGCTTCACTAGGTTACGTGTGCATGTCAACAATTCATGTTTAATTTCACCATCAATAATTCAATTGTGTTGCGTTAAATAAACCTTTTCCGTGCTCTACATGAAGACACAGGCAGTGAAAACTTGTACAGTTCAGTTTGTACATGTGGGTAACTAAATATTTGTTAAAAATGTGACTAATTATTTGTCTAATAACAAATTCCAGTTTAGTTTTTACAATTTGACCATGTGAAATGAGCGTAGTAGTGACAATTTGGTATTTGGCATGTCATGGGAAGGGAAAATACAGTGACAGTATTAGGATTGTATATCCGTATAAATTGATTGAAGTGACAAAAGGCTAAGAATGCAGCCGAATGTAGCTACCTGCATCTGTTTGTCTTTCAAGTTCCTCATAATGTACTAAAAATTGTTAGTGGAACCTTTCAGTTTCTTTTCATAAAACTCCTCTCCTGCATGGATTGATTAATATGTAGGCTAAGCGCTGCAAAATCGTGTACTGATTGATATTTTAGCTTGCATGGTGCAAAGTCAGCTTGAACTTGTTTAGGTGGGTTCCTTTTAGACGGTTTGATTTTTCGAATTTGGTTTTGTATGGTCAGGACTCAGAATCATCAAAAGCCTCAAATACTACAAAGTGGCACTATAATGGAGGCATTTCTAACATTTTCTAATTTGCCGTTGGACACATGATTGAGATTATCAGAACATGCTTTAGCTTTGCAGTGACCTACAATTCAAAGCGTTGAATGCATCCATCAGTTGCATATGATGTAAAACCCGGGATTTCGTATCAGTATATATATTGGGACGTGTATATTTGTGTTACAACCAGTTTCCGTCGGTGTATCCGTTCGGTCGGACCTGCAAGTGAAGAAGAATGCGAGGGTGTTGTCCCCCGATTCACCTCCGGTGTGAGAATAAGTTAACTGGTTTTTGAAAATGAGTAATATTGAACGTAGAGTGTTTGTCCTGTGTAAATTGTGTGCAAGTGATTGAATGAATGATCTCAAACCTCTGTTAACCTTTTATCCTCTATGCTGGCAGCTATCGGAGAGTAGGGCGAGTGGAGAACGTGTCCCACGTTCCCACGTTCCCAGGGATACACAACTGAATGGACCGTTGCAAATAACTGGGCCGAATGATATGGGCCTTCGCCAGTCTGGAGCCTCTCCAAACCAATACTCCTCATTCGGTGACTGGGCCTTCGGTCCAGCCCAGTAAGAAGTTGGGCCTCTAACATGTCCCTAGGCTTCGTTCGGAGTTATCCTCAGGACGAAGGCTAAAGCCCAAGCCCATCTTCGGAATTTTGTCTTCGTACGTTTCCTTCGGATAAGAATGGCGATGGACAAGGCTGAGACGTCTCCTGGGAAGCCGTGTCCCTTTATGGCTGACAGCTGTCTGTCCTCGAGATATACGCCTCAATCCCAGCCGTTGAATTTGAAACGTCCACTGTCCAAACGTCGCATCTTTTCTATTTTAATTCCACAGTCTCTTTCTTTCTTTCTTTCTTTTACACACATATCATTTCTTTAACATCCAAATCAAAAACTCCCTCCAGAGATATTTCAACAGCAATTGGGAGCGTCGTTTCGTCACCGGAGGCCCCCAAATCGCCGATTTCAGTCGACGTTCACGTTCAAGAAGTCTATCCCCACGAACTCGATCTTATCAGAGATCTCAAACAAACCAGTAAGTTCTCATTATTTCTCTTCTTTTTTCGATCAATCGTGCACTTGTACCACTTTCATTCCTGCTTCTGCGTATATATCTGCATTTCGTATCCGTACACACATGTATGTATTTGTATGTACACATATGCGAAGTTACCTATGCAGTTTATTTTTACCGTTTTGAGTAGAACACGCGCACGTCTTTTCCTTTTAGTTTCTGTTGTGTTGCTCTGGTATAACCCTTTACTTGAATCTTGGGACTTGCTTGGAAGTTGTCTGGGTAGAGATTAGGCATGTCCTTATGTCCCTTTTCCAGGGATTTTGGGTCTTGTCTGAAAGTTTTCTGGGCAAGAACATCCTTCGGGATCTTCAAGCCTCAAGAACCCTCTTCGGACGGTCCCGATCCCCTTTAGCTTAGGCCCTTTTTCACTTGTTCTCCCCTGAGGGACTTGGGGTGTCCTCGACCGACCTTGGCCCGCTGTACTCGGCCTGTTTGCTTTTTCTATCTCCTTTCTTTGATCTATCCGAGTACAAGGCTAATGTCTCTTCATTTCCGAATGCAGGGACATGGATTGGTCATCCGAAGGTGCAGGCCCTTCGGCCCCTTCTCCTTTTACTAACGCCACCCTGTATCCTGCGGCGAATCTTCGGACTGTACTTGACGAAGAAAAACTAACTCCATTTGCCGACACCTATAGCATTCACAAACAACATTGGTTTGTGTACGCCCCTAGGAGAAAAGAGAGGATTTACGATAATCCTCCCGTTCCCGAAACTTGCGGGGGCGTATGCACGGGCATCTCTGAAGCTGCTTTCAAATGCGGGTTTCGGGTGCCGATTCTGCCCATTCTGAAAAAGCTGCTGAAAGAGATGGGTATTGCCTTAGGCCAGCTCGACCCGAATAGCTTCATATATGTGAACGTTTTTCAAGCTCGCTGTTTGGCTGCCAAGGTTCACCCTCGAACTTCCTTGTTCTGGCATCACTATGACTTTCGCCATAACTCAAAGAGCTATGGCTTTTATACGATCGCCCGCCGCACTAACCGAGCAGATTGGGCCCAGACCAATTCGAACAACAAGGGGTCCCATGACAGATGGTTCTTTCTCTCTGGGCCCAAGATCGCCAAGTACTCAGTATGGATGGACGTCGATCCGGCGAAGCAGGTAATCATGCCATCGCTCCTAGAGTCGGAGAAGCACGATTACAAATTACTTTGCGATCTGGAGATGGAAAAAGTTCCTGTATCCCTCAGTCGAGACAAAGATTGGTTGTTCTCCCTCTGGGGTAACGGTAACATTTGCTTTCCTTGTACTTCTGTAAATGTGTGTACTAGTTTGGCTATTGTAAACATATGTTTCGGTCAGTGTCCGATCATTATTATCACGATTTTAACCTTTGCTTTTCTTGTGCAGTGTCTTCCCGTGAGGAGCTTGTCGAGAGAAGGCGACAGAAGCACGCCGAGAAGGAGGCGGCCGCTGCTGCTAAGGCTCTTGCGGATAAGGTCAACGCCTCTGTTCCCGATGCCGATGACGGGGGAAGGTCAGCCTCCAAAGAAGATAATGTGGTCGGTACGCCACCGGTCGCTTCTCCTTCGCGGGACTTGGAGATAAGTGAGACTAACCTTGCCTCCCCGACCGACTCTAGGAAGAGGGTCAGACTGAGTGAGGCAGGGCTGAAGGTGCATGCCCCTCAGTGGGGGGTCTTGGAGACTGACAAGATAATTGTCCCTGCTCCGCAGTCGTCTACTATCGTCGGTCCCGATCTTTGCCGGGGTCTCATACTGCCGGCCGATAGGCCGACATTTGCTCAGGCGGATGACCTTGAAGCTTGCACTGAGATGCTGGCTTTGCTCTCCATGGTGAGATCCTTTTCTTCATGTTGTTATCTATTTCGCTTGCCTTCAACATTTAATCCTTTTCCCATGTATGTTTTCAGGGTGTTTCCTGGTCGGCTATTGTTACCGAACGGATGGAGGGAATACAGGCTAAGCTGAAAGGGATCGACCGGCTGGAGGTTCGCGCGGTCAAAGCTGAAGAAAGCCTTCGGACTTCTACCTCTGAGCTGGAGAGGGTAACCGGTCAGGCTAACTCTCTAAAGACCGAGAACGAGGCTTTGAAGGCGAAGTTGGAGGAGATCGATGTCCTGAAAAAGCGCATCGATTGGAGGAACCAGCAGCTTAAAGTTTCGAGGAAATCCATCCGGAAGCTGAAGAAGACCCTCGACCTTACCGAAGAGAGGTGCTACCAAATGGGTTACGAAGATGCCGTGCTGAAGGCTCATGAATCGGGCTTCGACCACACCAAGCTGCTGGATAACACCATGACGGATCCAGTTGGTCGAACCGATGCAGATGGGCCTTTGGTGGTCTCTTCGGGGGAGGATGAGGAGCTTTCTGACTGCTGATTTTTACATACTGTTGTGTTTAACTCTGCCTTCGGGCTTTAAATTTGTGCCCTTGGGCTTTTGTAATATTTAACTTTGCCTCCGGGCGTTCATGATTTGCCTTTGCCATCTTACCGCTTAATAGCTTATGCATTTTTGTTTCTTTGTTTTGCCTTAGCATAATTTCAGTTTTATGCATCTTCGGTCGTTTTGTTTTGCCTTAGCATAACATTTGTTTTCTGTATTTTCGGCTTTTGCCTAACATATTCCTTCTTATGTTTTATGCGTCTTCGGCTTGAATTTGCCTTAGCATAATTCTTGCATTTTTATGCGTCTTCGGCCATTTTTGCCTTAGCATAATTACTTATATTTTTATGCCTCTTCGGTTGTTTTTACCTTAGCATAATTCTTGCCTTTTTGTGCATCTTCGGTCGTAACCTAGCTGCCCCCAAGTATTTAAGGGGTTTTGTAAATGATTAAGGTCCCGTTCGGTCGGTGGAAAATATGTCTTCCCGACCTTAATTGATGTCGAAGCAACTTAAATACTAAGACTTTTACAAGGACTCATATTTCATTCGGTCGGCCCCAAATATGGGTCCGTTAGGCCTTTGTGATGTATTAAAATATTAAACAAGATAAAGGTCGCATGTTTTATTCGGTCGGCCCCAAACATGGGTCCATTTAGCTTAATCTTGTGTACTTAACCGTTCGGTTATCAGTGTACTTGGCTAATAATAATGAATATGGAAATGGGGCAAACAATCTTTCATTAATTATGCATGCAAAGAGCTTGTACATAGTTTTAGATTACAGATTGATGCTCACTTAGGGAATTTGAAATTAACTTGCACAAAGTAAAATACTGAATGAAAAGGCTTAAAGAATACGTCCAGTAAGCTTACTGGTAAAAGCGGCGAAGGCGAGTGGCGTGCCATGTGTTCTTAATTGGGCTGCCGTCCGAATGTGCTAATTTGTAGGTGCCCGGTCGAATTACTTCGGTCACCACGTATGGACCTTCCCAGTTGGGCATAAGTTTTCCTTGCTTGGCTGGCATGGAAGTTGCCAATTCCCGAAGGACTAAGTCCCCCACTTGGAAAGATCTCTTCTTGACCCCAGAATCATAGTGTTACGCTGCCTGAAGCTGGTACCTTAGATTCCTTTGGTGAGCTGCTGCCCTTTCTTCCTCCAGTAAATCCACATTCGCCCGGAGTCCCCATTCATTCGTTTCTACGTTGAAGATCTGTGTTCGGTAGGATTCTAGGCCGACTTCAACAGGTAGAAGGGCATCCATTCCGAAAGCTAACTTGAAAGGTGTTTCCCCGGTTGATGACCTTGCTGTCGTTCGGTAGGCCCACAAAACCCAAGGCAGTTCTTCGGCCCAAAGTCCCTTAGCTTCGCCCAGTCTCTTCTTGATCCCATCGAAGATAATTTTGTTGGTTGCTTCAATTGCCCCGTTTCCTTGGGGATGCCCGACTGAACTGAATTTCTGCTGAATTCCAAACTTGGCTAAAAACTTCCTAAATTTGTTTCCGATGAACTGGGTTCCATTATCTGATACACATACCATAGGGATGCCAAACCTTAGGATTACTTGCTCCAACATGAATTTCTTTGCTGCTTCTTCGGTGATGACTGATAGTGGTCTGGCTTCTATCCACTTTGTCATGTAGTCGATCACCACGATACAGTACTTGGCTTGTTTGGTGCTGGTAGGCAAGATTCCCACGATATCAACTACCCACATAGCAAATGGAATAGGGCTGAGGACCGAAGACATCTCTTCGGGAGGTTGCTTCGGAATCGTGCTGAATAGCTGGCATTGCTTGCATTTCTTTGCATACTCTGTTGCGTCTTCTTTCATTTTTGGCCAGAAAAATCCCTGCCTAAGGATCTTGAAGGATAAGGATCGTCCTGCCAAATGTTCTCCACAAATCCCCTCGTGAACTGTTTCGAGAGCTAACTGATGTTCTTCTGAATCTAGACATCGAAGGAGTGGCTGGGTTGCTGATCTTCGGAACATGCGGCCTCCAACCAGGGTATAGCTTGCCGAACGATGTCTAACTTTTTGTGCTTCCCTTCGGTCGAGCGGCAAAGTCCCTTTATCCAAAAATGCTCTGATTGGGGTCATCCAGTTTACCCCTTGGTGGATTTCCATACACTACTTTTTGTCTATCGAAGGCGTCTTCACTTCGGTCAGGTAGATTGGTCCTTTAAGGTTATGAGTCTCGGCCGAAGCTAGCCTTGATAGTGCATCCGCTCTACTATTGTTTTCTCTTGCTATTTGACTTAGCTCAAAGGATTCAAAAATCGTAATACTTTCGCGTACCTTTGCTGCATAATCCTTCGTGCGGGGGTCTTTCTGCCCATACTCCCCAGTAAATTGCTTAACCACCAACATTGAGTCGCTGAATGCCCTCAAATGTTTTACCTCCAAGTTTCTTGCCAAGTCCAAACCCGCCAGTAATGCTTCATATTCGGCTTCGTTGTTGGTTAAAGGAAAAGCGAATCTGATGGCTTGGCATATCTCGAATCCGTCCGGGCTGCTTAGAATTAAACCTGCTCCGCATTTTGATCCTGCAACCGAACCATCGACAAAGAGTTTCCATTTTCCTGGCGAACGGATGAGTTTCTCTTCGGGGGCTAAATCCTTCGGCCCCGAGAACGAACATTCCACTATAAAGTCTGCTAGAGCTTGTGCCTTGATCGAGGTCCTTGGAACGTACTCCAAATCATATTCCCCCAATTCGATCGACCAGGCAACAACTCTGCCCGAAGCCTCAGGTCTTTGCAAAATTTTCTTCAAGGGCTGATCAGTAATGACCTGTATCGTTCTTCCTTGGAAATAGTGTCGTAGCTTCCTTGCTGCCATGATCAGGCCGTAGGCAAATTTTTCTGCATTGGGGTACCTTGTTTCAGCATCCTTCAGTATGTGGGAGACATAGAATACTGGATGTTGGTTCCCTTCATGTTCCTTGACTAGAACGGCCCCGAGCGTTCGGTCGTTCACCGCCAAATACAACTGCAGGGTTTCCTTCGGGTCAGGTCTCATTAAGAGTGGGGCCTTCACTAGGTATTCTTTGACTTCCTCAAATGCTTTCTGACAATTTGGCCCCCACTCAAAATTCTTGGACCCCCGAAGCACTTCGAAAAACGGTAAGGCTTTTTCAGCCGACCTGGAGATGAACCTCCTCAGGGCTGCTAACCGTCCGGTCAGCCTTTGAACGTCCCTGATCGTCTTCGGTGCCTCCATATCGATTACGGCCTTGATCTTTTCGGGGTTCGCCTCAATTCCTCGGGCGCTGACCATGTATCCTAAGAACTTCCCACTGCTCACTCCGAACGTACACTTGTTCGGGTTGATTCTCATGTTGTTTCTTCTGAGTGTTTCAAAACACTCCCTCAAATCTTCTGCATGATCCTTGAAGGAGGACTTGACAATCATGTCATCGACGTAGCATTCCATGTTTCGGCCTATTTGCGCCTTGAATACTCTGTTGATCATCTTTTGAAATGTTGCCCCCGCGTTCTTCAGTCCGAAGGGCATCTTGATGTAGGCATAGGTGCCATTTGGAGTGATGAATGCTGTCTTTGGGATGTCCTCGACATTCATGGCGATCTGGTGGTATCCGGAGAAGGCGTCTAAGAAGCTGAGTATTTGATGCCCCGAAGTAGCATCTATCAGCTGATCAATGTTCGGCAAAGGGTAATGATCCTTCGGACAATGTTTGTTTAAATCAGTGTAATCTACGCACATTCTCCATTTGCCATTTGATTTCTTCACCACAACCACGTTCGCCAGCCAGTCGGGGTAATCTATTTCCTCAATGAATTTTGCCTCCAGTAGCTTTTCAACTTCTGCCCGAATAACCTCCTGCCTTTCCATGGCGAAGTTTCTCTTTTTCTGTTTTACGGGCTGGGCGTCGGTCTTGACATTAAGGCAATGTTTTGCGACCGAAGGATCCAGTCCCGGCATATTTTCGGGACCCCAAGCAAACACATCATGGAATTCCCTAATGACTTCAATAACCTTCTTTTTCAGCTCAGGCTCCATGTTTTTCCCAATTTGTATCATTTTCCCGGACTGGCCTGCATACAATTCTACATCTTCGGTTTCCGCTGCTGGTTCGGCGATCGGACTAGACAAGTCAGCTCCAAATTTCTCCAATTCAATATTCAGCAGTTGGTGGCTGCCCCCAGCTTCGGTCTCCTTTCTTTTCCTCTTTCCAGCTTCGGTCATCTCGACGTCTTTGTCTTTTTCCAAATCTTCCAACATGATTATTCTGGCGGCTTTCTGATCGCCTCTCATTTCTCCGACTCCATGTTCTGTTGGGAATTTCAATTTCAGATGGGGGACAGAGGATACAGCCTGGAACAAAGATAAGGCTGGCCTTCCTAGAATTCCGTTGTACGGACTATCGACCCGAACGACATAGAACTTTGCTTCCTTCGCCACAGTGTATGGTGCTTTTCCCATCATGACAGACAAGGTAATGGTCCCTTCTATCGGTACAGGCTGGTTACCGAAGCCGTATAAAGGTGCCTCGTGGCATGGCTCCAGCTGTTCGCCTCCCAAATTCATCTTGTAATATGTTCGGTGATATAGAATGTTGACTGAACTCCCTTCGTCCACCAGCACTCTCCATATCTTGTTTTCCCCGATTACTGGGTTTATAACAAGTGGGTCTTCGTGCGGCCATATCACATCCTCATAGTCATCCTCTGTGAAGGAGATAGGCAATGGTTGCTTGGCTGAACTTGACTGGTACAGGTTATAGATCTGTCTGGCATACTTTTTCCTTGTTGTCTTACTATCCCGATCAAGCACTGTTCCTCCGGAAATTGTTCTGACTTCCCCTCGGTACTTCTCGGAACTTTCAGCTTCCTTCCTTTTCTCCTTGGACTCGAGTTTGTCCCTCAGGTCGCCCACAAATTGGGTAAGTTCCCCATCCTTGATCATCCTTTCAATTAACTTCTTCAAATGATTGCACTCATCGGTGTTGTGACCTTTGTCTCGATGGTAGTCACAATATTTGCTGTCGCTTCTTCTATTCTCAGGGGTCTTTAACTTGGGTGGTCTGATAAACCCAGGTTTACCCTTTATCTCATGGAGAATCTTCGAGATATGTGTGTTTAGTGGTGTGAACACAGTACTATCCCTATCTCTTCTTCGTTCGGCCCCTTTGTCGGGCCTCGTATCATTCAGTCTGCTCTTAATGTCTCCTCGACCCCTTCGGTCGTCCCTTCTATCATCCCTCCGGTCGTCCCTTCTGTCATATCTGTCATTTTTCTTGTTCTCCTTGTACCTGTTAGGAGTTGTCCCACATCGTTTGTGGGAGGGGCAGATTGTTAGTTAATAAGCAGCCAGATTAACTCCATTAGTATGAGGCCTTTTGGGATGTGCCCAAAAACAAATCCGTGCGGGCTTGACCCAACCCAAAGCGGACAATATCATACTAATGTGGAGCCTGGCAAGCCCAACAAGTGTTATCAGAGCTATGGTTATAAACGGTCCAGAACAATCTCAATGGGCTCCAGAATGGATCCAGGAAGAGGCAGATGGGGCTATCCCAGGTTGGGCTTAAGGGGGAGCAGGTGGGCTTTCCAGTATGGGCCTAAGGGGGGCCAGATGGCCAGGAACTTCCAGTATGGGTCAAGGGGAGCAGATCACACAGAAAGGAGGTAGATTCGACAGGTGTCGAACCCGATGTGTGAAGGGGGAGATTGTTAGGAGTTGTCCCACATCGTTTGTGGGAGAAGCAGATTGCTAGAATATAAGCAGCCAGTTAACTCCATTAGTATGAGGCCTTTTGGGATGTGCCCAAAAATAAATCCGTGCGGGTCTGACCCAACCCAAAGCGGATAATATCATACTATTGTGGAGTTAAGGTCTGCTTAGCAAGCCCAACAAGTGTTATCAGAGCTATGGTTATAAACGGTCCAGAACAATCTAAATGGGCTCCAGAATGGATCTAGGAAGAGGCAGATGGGGCTATCCCAGGTTGGGCTTAAGGGGGAGCAGGTGGGCTTTCCAGTATGGGCCTAGGGGGAGCCAGATGGCCAGGGACTTCCAGTATGGGTCAAGGGGGAGCTAGATCACATAGAAGGAGGCAGATTTGACAGATTCGACAGGTGTCGAGCCCGATGTGTGAAAGGGGAGATTGTTAGGAGTTGTCGAGCCCGATGTGTGAAGGGGGAGATTGTTAGGAGTTGTCCCACATCGTTTGTGGGAGGGGCAGATTGTTAGTTAATAAGCAGCCAGATTAACTCCATTAGGATGAGGCCTTTTGGGAGTTACCCAAAAACAAATCCGTGCGGGCCTGATCCAACCCAAAGCGGACAATATCATACTAATGTGGAGTTAGGCTTGCTTGGCAAGCCCAACAGTACCCCCCAATTGATTCTAATTTTCTTCTAATAGCCTCTCCTCTCACATATATATCATTCAAAGATTTGGGAGGCATATCATAAAGAGAAGATCGAAGCTTCTTACCTTTAACAGGGTCGTGGCCTGCTGCGAGGAATCCAGCCGCCTTGACTTTGTCCAAGTTGGTAACCATTCCGGCTTCCTCTTTGAACCTTGCTAAGTAATCACCCAAATCTTCGTTCGGTCCCTGCCTGCAGTGGATCAGGGCTTCCGTATCCTTCTCTCTTCGGCACAAATGTGAGTAGTGCCTTAAGAATTTTTTCTTCACTTGTTCATACGAGCCTATCGACCTAGGTCTTAATGACCTGTACCACATGGATGCATTCCCCTTTAGGTAGGTCTTGAACATCTTGCAGAGCATCACATCACAGTGCCCCATCCCAGTCATAAGTGATTCATATTTCTCACAGTGGTCTTCGGGGTCACCCTTTCCGTTAAATTCGTTCATCTTCGGGAACTACCTTCCGGGAGGCGGTCGAAAATGTTCAACATCCTCGGTCACCACTGGCTCGTGGTTGACCTTTCTCTCTCCAAACATGGCCTTCTCGATCCTTCGGATGCGATCGTCCGTATGTGGACCCTCCTCTTCCGAATCGGAGGAATAAATTACCCTTGACCGGGTTCTCCTCGAGTTTGATTCAGAGTCCCCTGACTCATCTTCATCATTTCTGGTTCTTGGCCTCTTGTCTCTTCGGTCGTCCAACCCCGTGTCTTCGGCTTCTAGAGCCTCGCGGAGTGCCTTCTCCTGTAACTCGATCTCCTCCCTTTGGAGTTTTAGGGCTTCTAGCCTTAAACGGTCAGCCTCCCTCTTTTTGGCCAGACGTTCGGCCTCCCTGCTGCTCTTCTCTTTCTCTATTTCTTTCCGTTTCCCCTTGGCCTTTTGTTCCTCTCGCCACTTCAGGAGAATCTCCCGTTGCTCTTCGGGAGACGGTATGTCCCCCTCTTCATCAAAAATCAAAAGCCTTGGGGTGATGGGAGGAGTGATGCGATTATTTCCGGCCATAGTGCTATCGTCAGCTGTTGGTATCTCGGTTTCATTCGCCATTGTTAACTGTATAATTCAACACAAACGTATCTCTACGTTCCCACAGACGGCGCCAAATGTTAAAACCAGTTTCCGTCGGTGTATCCGTTCGGTCGGACCTGCAAGTGAAGAAGAATGCGAGGGTGTTGCCCCCCGATTCACCTCCGGTGTGAGAATAAGTTAACTGGTTTTTGAAAATGAGTAATATTGAACGTAGAGTGTTTGTCCTGTGTAAATTGTGTGCAAGTGATTGAATGAATGATCTCAAACCTCTGTTAACCTTTTATCCTCTATGCTGGCAGCTATCGGAGAGTAGGGCGAGTGGAGAACGTGTCCCACGTTCCCACGTTCCCAGGGATACACAACTGAATGGACCGTTGCAAATAACTGGGCCGAATGATATGGATCTTCGCCAGTCTGGAGCCTCTCCAAACCAATACTCCTCATTCGGTGACTGGGCCTTCGGTCCAGCCCAGTAAGAAGTTGGGCCTCTAACAATTTGCATATATTTTTTCTTGACATAACTTAAATTTTTATAAATAAATTGTATTCTAAGAGAGCGTTTCTTTCAGAAATTTTATCGTGCATAAGGGCATACAAATTGTATGATGACATTTGATAATAAAATTTTAATGTCCGAAAAAGAACACCTTAACCAAATATAATTATATTCAAAATTTGAAGTGAAATAGATATAACATGTTGACAGTATATTAAAATATGTCTACGACGAACTTCAATCAACGGGACTTTTAACACTTTACAAAACTGATAGGACGCCCAGACTTAATTTAATTTATTTTGTAGGTTTATATAAATTTAACTAGTTTGTAATTTATTTGTCCAAAATGAGTAAATAAAAAGTGTGAGCTACGTGCAGATATTTATTACTATGTTATTTAAAATCTTAGGTAGACGAAATTTGTCTTTACGTCTAAAACTTCACAAAAATAGAAATAAAAGAAAGAAATAACTTTAATTTTTGGAACAATTTTCCTTCTGAGTAAATTTGCAAAAAATGTATTTACAGATAGTTTATTTATTTTTCGTATTACAATACCTATACACATACTCGATATTTATAGAAATTTAAAAATTTTGAACAGCATTTTCAGCACAAAAAAAAAATGTAAGAAAACGACTACAATTTCACTTACAATTGAACTCTCAACCTGACTGATAGAATCCTATTCTATTTGGGTAAATAAAAATGTGAATTGAGCTTGTAATAATCAGAAACTCAACTTTTCTTGATATATAGCCATATAGGTTAGGCCGTGTAACTTATGCACTCTTTACTTGAGAATAAATAGATTACTCCTACTATTTTGTCCAGTTTAATTCGAGATTGCCTATAAATTTTGCAAAGCACGAGTTACTTATAATTTTTTAAATTATTTATAGTATAATATAATATTATAAATATTAATTTTAATATTTTATTGAAAGAATTCGAGCCTTACATATTTGTATATAATAATTTTTAGTATTAAATATAAATTAATATGTTGTTGTCCTCATTCACAACCGTTAGATCATCAACCTAAATGATCATGACCGTTATATTTAATACTAAAAATTATTATATACAAAGATGTAAGATTCGAATTCTTCCAATAACATATTAAAATTAATATTACAATATTATATTATGCTATAAATAAATTATAAAAAATTAAAAATAATCCATATTTTGCGCGGGTTCTAAAAAATAATAAAAAAGATGGACATTCGTTTACTCTTTATAATATCGTTGAGGAAATTGTTGTTTTGATTTTTTGGCTTCAAGATATCATTTACTTGGCTAAATAACAGCAGGAAACTTATTATAAATATTCTCTTATTTGTTGTTGGTTTATTTTTAATATATTTTTAAGATTTTCTCGTGTTGGTCAAAGGAAATTATTTTGAAAGTCTTAAGGGTTTCTGAAAATTATTTTCAATACAAAACAAGAAAGCATTTTCAATTTCTCAAAAAAAAAAAGCATTTTCAAAATCGTCGATACTATTATAAAGTAGAAGACGTGAATCTATACTTATATCTATACTAATATATATCTAGATCATTATTTTATGGAGAATCGTAGAGAACCACTTAAAATTCATTAAAATTGCTTTATATATAAGGGCTTCGCAAGAGCATCTTCACAAAAAAGTCTTATAATTCTATCCTCTATCTATTTATAAAAAAAAATTACAAAAAATTTTTTTATAAAAAAAATTTCAAAAAATGATGATGTGGCAACATTTTTAATTTTTTTTTTTTTTATGAATATATAGAGGGTAGAATTATAAGACTTTAATGTGAAAAGACTCCGCCAGGGGCCTTATATAAAGGGCAATTTTAATGCATTTTAAGTGGTTCTCCACGTAAGATGGTTCTCCATAGAGTGGGACTCTATATATCTATCTAGGCTGGCGTTCAAATAGAAACCAACCTTAGAATAGAAACTAGAAACCTACGCTAAATAAATTATATTTCATTTATTTTAATGGCCCCGCTAGGGGCACCTTCATAAAAAACTTATAAAATTCTTAGCGCTATTAAAAAAAATATAAAAAAATTAAAAAAAAATTAGAAAAAAAGTTACTGTTCACGTGCCACGTCATCACGTGAACAGTAACTTTTTTCAATTTTTTATTATTTTTTATTTTTTTGTTGAATAGAGCAAATAATTTTAAACATTTTTTTGTATTGGGGTACCCCTAATTTGGTCATTAGATTAGCCTGAAATATTTAGTTTTGGTTTAGTTTATAGTTTCTATTCTAAGTCAGTTTCTATTAGAACAAGACCCTATCTATCTATACTATTATATTAAAGCCAAAATATTGAAAGTTTTGGTTTTCGGTTTGGTTATCCTATTTATTAAAATAAAAATTTTGGTTTTCGGTTTGGTTATCCTATTTATTAAAATAAATAATAACATAATATAATTAATGATAATTAACCGATTGTCTTTTAGTTGAATATATTGTCTATCTTTCAATCAATAATATTTTCTTTCTAATTAAAACATGTTACCATTTTGATTTAAAACTAATGTTATAATCATTAATATATATATACCCAAAAATATCACACCATATTTTTTAATTATTAATAAAATATATTAAAAATCTGTACATCTATCTTCTATACTAATATATTAAAACCGAAATATTGAAAATTTGGTCGGTTTGGTTATCCTAATTATTAAAATAAATAATGACATAATATAATTAATGATAATTAGTTATTGTCATTTTCACATTTACTTTTAATTCAAGATATTACCTTTTATAAAAACATCAATCGTACCATATTTTCAAATCATTAATATTTCCTTTCTAATTAAAATACATTAACTTTTTTATTTAAAACTAATCTTACAATCATTAATATATACTAAAAAATTTCACACCATATTTTCAATTATTAATAAAATATATTAAAATTTATGTACATTGTTTGTAATAAAAAAAATATTAGTATAATACGTAAATATGAGTATATTAAATTATGTTAAATTAAAATATTAAATATTATTAAATTGATAATTATATAAAAACATAATTGTACTATTAACTAAAATTTAATAAATAACTAAAATATCTTATCTTTCAATCAATTTAAAATGCGTCTACTTTTAATTAAACATACCACCCTTTATGTGTACCTAAAATATCGTAACTTCCAATCATTAATATTTCTTTTCTAATTAAAACACGTTACCTTTTAATTTAAAACATAATTTTGCAATCATAATCTTCCAATCATTAATATTTCTTTTATAATTAAATGCACTACCTTTTAATTTAAAACATAAATTTAAAATCATTAATTTATACCAAAAAATATGACACTGTTAGATTTTTTTTTTTTGCTAAATTAAGTATTTTATAAAGGAAAAGGGATTAACCCTTGCTCTAAGCCGAAAGCAAGGAGAGAGCCGATTACAAGCAAACCAGCCTAACTAGACCGACAAATCAAAACATGAAGCAAAGAGACCATTCTGAAATCAAATGTGAATCCACCTATACAAATCTAAATTCGCATTTCTAATGAACCATTTCGAAGTAAGAAGTCTAGTCTTGAGATCAACCATAATAATTTGAATCAAGATTTTAGGGCCACAAACACCCCGATCATGAACTCGCGCATTTCTTTCTTTCCATAACTGGTAAGAAAAAATTTGTGCAGCAAGAAGAGCTATAACGCGAAGCATGGGATCTGGGATGTTCCCCAAAGCTGATAAAACCTCCACCCAAGAGATGCCAAGGAAGTCGATCTTAAGAAGGCCACCTAATTTGGAGAGAATGTAACTGCTATACGGGCAAGTAACAAACAGGTGAGAATCCGTTTCCGTGCCCCCAATACAGAAATGACACACCTGGGAGACATCCAAACCAAAAGATGAGAGTCTGTGCAAGGTTGGCAAACGACCATGGCATAATATCCACTCGTGATGAGCGTACCTGAGAATTCTAAGTCTATGCCAAACATGATCGCTCCAAATGACGTTAGGAGATGACAGACGAATAGAGTCCCAAATGTGCCACGTCTTAATCTTATTAAGATGCAAACCATTCCAGAGAATGGAGTCAGAAGCACCAAGGTCGAAGAGAGGGAAATCAAACTGCTGAAGCCACTGAAACAAAACAGGATTTAAGTAATGGATTCTATTCGAAGGTTGAGGCAAAACCCATGCTCCAGAACTAATCAGAGTATTCACAGAGTCATCACAGTTGGCATTAGCTTGAGCAATTAAAGGATCGTGATTATTCTTTGCCAAACAAGTGGCCTTCCACCAAGGATCAAACCATAAAGAAGTTGCTAAACCATTACCGATCTTGAAGGAAATAAACTGAAGCGCAAGAGGACGAAGCTTTAGGACGTTGCGAAGAATCCAAGAGCAATCGTTAGGCATGGGGAAATTCCAGAATTGATGTTTCTTCAACACAGAAATATTAACCCAGGTAGGCCACAAAGCTTTACTTTTACGGACGATTATGCACAGGTGATGCAAAATCTGCGCTTGATTCCAAACCTTAGAATGTTTTAGGCCTAAGCCCCCTTCTTCGATAGGCCTACAAGTAGAGTCCCAACTTATTTTTACTCCACCTTTTGAAGTTGCATTTCCCTTCCACAAGAAACGCGTACAAAGAGTTTGAAGCCTACTATGCACCGAACTGGGAAGGACAAAATGATTTGTCCAAAAAGATTGGACAGCAGAAAGAACAGACCTTATCAATTGGACACGTCCAGCCAGAGATAAAAGCAAAGTGCTCCAACAAGAAATCCTGTTGTTGATCCTATCAAGAAGTGGAATACAGTCGTTGTGACTCAAGCGAGAGGAGATTAAAGGGACCCCTAGGAATCGAACAGGGAGAGTTCCATGAGCAATGCCAAAAGAATTGTCAAACCATGTAATAAAGCTGTCATCACAGTTGCCGAAGAAAACTGTACTTTTGGAGAAACTTGGATTCAATCCAGTAGCAGCCGAAAACCGAGAGACACAGTCCATGAGGTGTTTAACAGAGTCCATGTCACCCTTGGAAAAGAGAAGCACGTCATCAGCATAGAGGAGGTGCGTAAGTTTCAAATCTTTACACTTCCAATGGAATTTGAAATTAGAAGGAGACCTTGCAAGCATAGAAGACAATATAGTCATAGCAATCGAAAAAATGTAGGGAAAAATTGGATCCCCTTGCCGAATACCTTTCTTTCCTTCAAAAAACCCACACAGTGAGCCATTTACCTTGACAGAAAAAGTAGTGGTAGAAATACACGAATGAATCCATTTTATGAATTTTTCCGGGAATTTAAGCTTTTGCAAAGCACCCATAACGAAGTTCCAGTCTAAAGAATCAAACGCCTTATGTAAATCTAGCTTTAGAGCACACTTAGACACACCACTATTTCTGTGATAACCCCTGAATAACTCTTGCGCCATCAGAATGTTATCAGAAATATTTCGACCCGGAATGAATGCAGATTGTGAAACGACAATAATGCTCGGCATGACCACTTTTAGGCGGGAAGCAATTATTTTCGCAATGCATTTATAAGGGATAGAGCACAAAGAAATAGGACGAAAGTCGGTCATAGAGGAGGGGTTGAGTACCTTTGGAAGAAGAGCAATGCTAGTGGCATTGATTGGCTTAAATAAAGAATCTGTTACAAAGAAACTTTTTACAGCATCGCAGAAAGTTTCACCAACTATATCCCAAACTGCCAAGAAGAATTCGACCGTAAAACCATCCGGTCCCGGAGCCTTATTTCTTTTCATAGATTTCAAAGTTGCCAAAATGAGATCACTAGTGACAGGAGCCTCAAGTAAGATGGCTTGAGCATTCGAAATGGAGGCGCAGTTTAGAGTGTCAAAATCACAGGGCTCCCGGTCGACATAGGAACCTATAGTACTAGAGAAGAACTCGACTGCCACTTGAGAAACATTCTTGTGGCCTGAAACCAAAACCCCCTCCTTGTTCTCAATAGCAAGAAGTTTATTGACATTCCAATTAGCTTTTGTTTTGTTGAAAAAAATTTGTTATTACCGTCCCCAACATTAAGCCATTTTACCCTTGATTTTTGAAGCAAAAAACTTTCCTCCTCGAGCAAAACAGTTTCAAGATTACGACAATGCTGTGATTCTAAGAGTAGCAGTTGTTGATTCTCAGAATCTGCGATTAGCTTTTCTTGAATTTCAGACAGAGAAGAGCGCGCCTGGACCACATTACTATGCACATTACCATGGTTTTTATTCAAGGCAGAAAGAGCTGTTTTTATTTCCTTAAGCTTCTGAACAAGAATAGGCATAGGTTCACCATACCATCGACTCGCCCAAGCTGAAGAAACTGCTTCTCTAAAACCATTGATTTCAATCATAAAGTTAAGAAACTGAAATGGTTTGGTAATTTTCTCTACTCGAATCGGAACTGAACATATAAGTGGACAGTGATCCATAATACTGTTAGTGTAGGTGCCCTAGAGGCAATACATTGTTTCTCGAATAAACCTTATGTCATTTGATTATTAAATAAATGTATTTATTATGACTCTATTTACTGCGATATTTGTTAGCATAATAAATGTCCTTAGAATAATGATACACATTATATAGTTTAAGTTTACAACTTGAATTTGAGATTATATAATATATCATATTCTTAAAGGTCCCTAGTCGAGTATTATTATAAAGGACAATAATAATACATAAATAGACTAGTATGTTTTTGACTGATGACCACATCTCATTGGTTATAGGTATGGAGATACTAAAGTCAATACATAGGTACATGTAGGGTACATGGTACTGGACAGACCCACCGTGAGATTCTTCATGTTAATTAAGTCATAAGAAAGACTCACAGTGATAATGGTGTGATGATCCTTTGACTTGAGATCATTATATTTCTATACGAGGATAATATACTTTGACTACATTAAAAGTTAACTTTGACCGGGTGATGATAAAAGTGGACATCGGGTATATTGTGAATCGTATGAGAAATATGAATGATAGATAAAGGATTTAACCCTCCTATCAGATAGGAGAGATATTATTGGCCTCTTGATTAAGTGAGACTATAAAATGCATGGCCGTGCTCAAATAATGATTTGTCTTAATAGTCTACTCATGTATCAAGTAAACCCGGATTAAATTATGAAGAGGATGACTAAATACATGCCTCGAGTTTAATCTATAATATTTGGTTAAAGGGATTATATTACACGGAAACATTATATCACGAAAGGTTTAATTGGATCACCAATTATTATTATTACTTGGGTAGCAATGATGTATTACTAGATGCCACTCATTGTTTATAATTTTATTATTGGATATTAAAATTATTGCCAACGTAATAATAACCTAAAGGGTTACACAATAAGAACGTTTTAAAAGGAGTTTTAATTTAAATATTAGATTTACATTAAATAATTAAAATTCGAAATTGATTATGGAATCAGATTTCGTTTTTAATTAAATGATTATAAATTCGAAATTGGATAAATAATTAATTGAGTTGGACTTAGTTAATTAAATGTTATTTCGAATTTAATTCATTAAAAACCCAAATCAGTTTGTTTTAATTGAAGCCCAAGCTGATTAGGGTTAGGCCCATCTTTCTCCCTATAAATACATAAAGATGTATTGGTTAGGGTAACACTTTTGCAAAATCGTTTTTTCTTAAAAACCCTAGCTGCTCTATTCTTTGAGAGGCTAGAGAGAGAGAGAGAGGCTGATTTTGGCTAGTACCTGCTCCTTGGATCGTTGGACGATCGAACGTTCGTGTGGACGATTTAGAGACGCGGATCTTGCATCAAAGGTTTGCGTGGTGATCACAATCTAGGACCTCCATCTGTCAACCGAATTCGTAAAGCTTCGTAAAGGTACTGATTCTATTCACCATAATCAGCATGTCTTATACATGGATCCTATGATTAGGGTTTCGGATTTTTATTGTTTTTACGACTGTTTTTCGCTGCGTTTATGCCCCGAAACCCTTCAAATACCCCTTGTCTTAACCATTACCAGAGATTCACTGAAGACATTAAACCATTCCTTATTACCTAGCATTCGATCCAAACGTTTTTGAATAAGAGCAACTCGTTTATTAGTCCAAGTGTAAACAGGCCCCACGATTTTGATATGACCCAAACCAGAATTAGAAATACAGTCGCTAAAAGATTGCATTGCAGGAGTCCAATGTTCTCGACCCCCTTTTACCTCATTCAGAGACATGATGCAGTTGAAGTCACCGTTTATGCACCAAGGCACATCAATAGACTGGCGAAGATTGTCAATATCTCTCCACAGAGGTTCCCTCTCATGAGGTTTATTGAAAGCATACACAAACGTTACATAGAAGGAAATCTGCTTCTCCAAGAAATTAACCGAGCAAGTAATTTGTTGAGGGGATTTAGACGTTGCCTGAACTGACCAAACGGACGGGTCCCAGCCCACCCAAATACGGCCATAATCGTGCTCATCATAATTAAAAAGCCACCTCCATTTCTTATTTATACGATTAGAAATAGTAACCGAGTTATCAATTCTGACTTTAGTTTCCACCAAACTCAAAAAAGAAACTTTATTATTGGACATAAAATGAATTACCTCATCCTGATGAGTACTCTTGTTGAGGCCCCTAACATTCCAAACTGCAAAATTCATTCTAAACGGTGAAGGATTGTTGACGTTCCAGCCAACCTGTTGCTTCTCTTCTTTGGAACCTGTGAGAAACCATCTGCATCGGTGTTTTTGTTTCTATGACTTGGTTTAGGATTATCCGCCTTAAATGCAATTGGAGATTGACTACGTTTATTCTGGCTACCCACATAGTTATTACAAGAGTCAGTAAAATCCACCACCAAGTCGGCAAGAGCTGGAAAACCATTGACAGTAGTAACAGGCACCACATTTTCATGAGGCAGAACAGTAGCAAGAGGCATCACAGTATCAGTATGATTATTCGGAATTCTGTCAAATTCCTCTAGATTATCTTCTCCCTTATTGAATCCATCTTCCAACTTATCATCCTTTTCAAACTCATTGTCAAGCTGTTTCAAAATGTCATCCTCATCCATCACTACATCGCATCCACAAAATTTTCCAACTGTGTATGGAACCATTTCCATATTGTTAAGAAACTCAGTCTTTGTAGTTGGGACATGGGAAGAACCAGAGACGCCCTCACTCTCATTCTTGTTTTTTTGCATTTTTGGTCTCTTACTAACCCTCTCAGGATTGTTATTGCACCTAGCCAAAGAATGACCGAACGCTTGACATAGACTGCAAGAGTATGGTAGTTCACCATATTGAATTTCGATTTTGGCTTCTCCAGTTGAATTTTTTAGAGGGACTCTAACAAAATCAGGTCGCAATGCAGAGTATGCAAGCTCAACCTGTATTCCAGCATATTTGAGGGGTTCAAAACGAGATGTTGCTGCATCAAATTTCAGTGGTTTACCAACTGTTCTAGCCATAGAACTCAAGGCTTCCTTGCACCAAAAGATGTCAGGGACATCAACCAAGCGTATCCAACATGGGACTCTATCAATAACATTACGTTTGAAAGCAGTTCCATCTGACCACGGTAGCAAAAACATAGTCTTCCTACCTATTTGAATTGAGTTCAAGTTTAACGCTCTATCTTTCTCTTCTAGAGTAGCAAATCTGAAAGTGTAATATCCTTTCGAGTTATAATATACACCTGTTAATCCTCGATTCTTCCAAAATCGTTGAGCTTGTTCCTTGATATATTTAAAGGCAAAGGAACCACCAATGAAATAACCAATAATGCTAGTATCCCATTGTTTTTGAGCTTTATTAAAGAAGACATCGGAGAAATTTACCGTGGCAGTGCCGTCTTCATTATAAGTAATGTCTGCATCCCCAGGAATGGGATCTTCGTTAACCACATTTCTCATCACAATATTGCTCCAAGTAACTGTTTTAGTTGGCTGCTGAGATTTCTTATCTATCTGTTCTCGCATTCTATGTTGTGCTAGAGGAGATAAAGGCTCACCCAAGACATACTCCGCTTCAAGATGAAGTCGATGATGAGGCGCTGGTAACGGCGGAACTGCATAGTTTAGACCTATGAAGTTAGAGAACTCATCTGAATTCTTAGAGCCAGAATGCTCTGAATTAATAGAGCCCATATAAGACAGATCGAGAATAAAAAACCCAGGATCTAGGAGAGGAGATTGAAGCGGACAAGAAGAAAAAGAGCGTGGGGAGAGTGCAGCGATCAGAGATGGAGAAAGGAGCGGTCAAAAGTGGCCGGAGAGGAGCCAGGAAAGGTTTGAAAGAGAGAGCATCGAGGCATCTTTGATTTCTGTGTTTTGCTAGTTAACAGTGAACAACAGTCCTGTTAGATTTTTAGTAATTAATAAGAACCGTTAGATGTAATTATAAGGTATATTTAATGATTAAATTAATTTACTAAATATTCAAGGTTCAAATTCCGTTAACGACATATTTAACTTAAAATTTTATTTTATGAATTTTAAATCATGAAAATCATTTATTAAATTTACTTAAAATTTATAATAAAATTATATAAAAACATAATTGTAGAATAAAATAAAATTTATAATATATTAAAAAAAACCCGTGCATCGCACGGGTTATAAGCTAGTACTAATATATAATAAGTAAACATGATATAATTTGGTTGTTTAGTTCAACCAACCATTAAAAAAATAGTTACCGTTAAATATTTAGTAAATAGATGATAATCGTTAGATCTAATAATAAGAAATATTCTATATTTAAATCTCCATTCTAAAGATCCAAGATTCGAATCATGTCAACAACAAATATAAATTAAGATTTTAAATTATTAGTTTTAAACAATACATGTCATTTATTATTATTAATAATAATTTTATTAATTAATATTATAAAATTAAATTATATCCATAATAAATTATTATACTCTATTTTGTTTAATCATATAATTTTAAAAATATTTAAAAGTATCCGTAATTTGCACGGGTTATAAGCTAGTAATCTATACTATTATATAACTAGCTTATAACCTGTGCAACGCACGGTTCTTTTTCTAATATTTATTATATTATTTTTTATTATTTATTTGTTATTAGTTTACATATCAAATTGTTATGAAATTGATATATATAAAATTTTACACGTTCAATTTATTATGTGTTTTATCTTGAATTCTTAAAACTTGATTTAGATGATTGAACAGCCTATGTGAAATTAACAAAATAATATTTAATTAAGTGATGATTTAACAATTTTCTCCAATTAAAACTACCAAGAAACAAAAAATAGATAAAATTGACGAAGTTTTATATTAAAAATTATATTTTATTTAGGAAATCAACTTATATTTTGTTTTGATTATCAAAATAACCTTTTTATTATTTGAAGATAGTTGTATTAATAACCAAATACAATTTTTTAATAGTAAGTGTAGGAGGGGTTTTGCCCAAAACTTTGGGGGTTGGTAGTATGGTCCTTAATACGATAAAATAAATAAGAACTGTTAGATCTTAAAAGAAATAGATAAAAAATGTTGGATCTAGCATAAAAAAATATTTAATAATTTAACATGTAAACTAAAAAGTATATTTATATTGAAATACGAAAAAGTGATTGTGAATGATTTAATCATATATAATTAGGTTTTCTATGTTGAATAGGATTATTAATGTAGGTATTCTAAACTAAATAGTATTAATGTAAAAATTCGTAATTATATTTTCTCTTGAGATTCTGAGTGTTTTCATTTGGATAATAATTGTTAAATAATCACTAAATTAAAGATAATTTTATGAGTTTTGCATGGCTATAAAATCATCCAAATCTGATTTCTATATCTCGAGATAGAGCCTAAATAGTAAATATGAACCTTTTTTAATACTAATAAATAAATAAATAAAATTCAGTTCTAATACAATATTTTATATCCTTTTCAGATTATAACGCCTTTTTAAAATTCAATTATGATATAATTTTTTTTAATTATATCCTATTTAAATTATAATTTTTTTAATTATTTTCAATACAAAACAAGAAAGCATTTTCAATTTCTCAAAAAAAAGCATTTTCAAAATCGTCGATACTATTATAAAGTAGAAGACGTGAATCTATACTTATATCTATACTAATATATATCTAGATCATTATTTTATGGAGAATCGTAGAGAACCACTTAAAATTCATTAAAATTGCTTTATATATAAGGGCTTCGCAAGGGCATCTTCATAAAAAAGTCTTATAATTCTATCCTCTATCTATTTATAAAAAAATTACAAAAATTTTATAAAAAAAATTTCAAAAAATGATGATATGGCAACATTTTTATTATTTTTTTTTTTATGAATAGATAGAGGGTAGAATTATAAGACTTTAATGTGAAAAGACCCCGCCAGGGGCCTTATATAAAGGGCAATTTTAATGCATTTTAAGTGGTTCTCCACAGTTCTCCACGTAAGATGGTTCTCCATAGAGTGGGACTCTATATATCTATCTAGGCTAGCGTTCAAATAGAAACCAACCTTAGAATAGAAACTAGAAACCTACGCTAAATAAATTATATTTCATTTATTTTAATGGCCCCGCTAGGGGCACCTTCATAAAAAACTTATAAAATTCTTAGCTCTATTAAAAAAAATATAAAAAAATTAAAAAAAATTAGAAAAAAAGTTACTGTTCACGTGCCACGTCATCACGTGAACAGTAACTTTTTTCAATTTTTTATTATTTTTTATTTTTTTGTTGAATAGAGCAAATAATTTTAAACGTTTTTTTGTATTGGGGTACCCCTAATTTGGTCATTAGATTAGCCTGAAATGTTTAATTTTGGTTTAGTTTATAGTTTCTATTCTAAGTTAGTTTCTATTAGAACAAGACCCTATCTATCTATACTATTATATTAAAGCCAAAATATTGAAAGTTTTGGTTTTCGGTTTGGTTATCCTATTTATTAAAATGAAAAATTTAGTTTTCGGTTTGGTTATCCTATTTATTAAAATAAATAATAACATAATATAATTAATGATAATTAACCGATTGTCTTTTAGTTGAATATATTGCCTATCTTTCAATCAATAATATTTTCTTTCTAATTAAAACATGTTACCATTTTGATTTAAAACTAATGTTATAATCATTAATATATATACCCAAAAATATCACACCATATTTTTTAATTATTAATAAAATATATTAAAAATCTGTACATCTATCTTCTATACTAATATATTAAAACCGAAATATTGAAAATTTGGTCGGTTTGGTTATCCTAATTATTAAAATAAATAATGACATAATATAATTAATGATAATTAGTTATTGTCATTTTCACATTTACTTTTAATTCAAGATATTACCTTTTATAAAAACATCAATCGTACCATATTTTCAAATCATTAATATTTCCTTTCTAATTAAAATACTTTAACTTTTTTATTTAAAACTAATCTTACAATCATTAATATATGAGTTTTGCAAGGCTATAAAATCATCCAAATCTGATTTCTATATCTCGAGATAGAGCCTAAATAGTAAATATGAACCTTTTTTAATACTAATAAATAAATAAATAAAATTCAGTTCTAATACAATATTTTATATCCTTTTCATATTATAACGTCTTTTTAAAATTCAATTATGATATAATTTTTTTTAATTATATCCTTTTTAAATTATAATTTTTTTAATTATTTTCAATACAAAACAAGAAAGCATTTTCAATTTCTCAAAAAAAAAAAAGCATTTTCAGAATCGTCGATACTATTATAAAGTAGAAGACGTGAATCTATACTTATATCTATACTAATATATATCTAGATCACTATTTTATGGAGAATCGTAGAGAACCACTTAAAATTCATTAAAAGTGCTTTATATATAAGGGCTTCGCAAGGGCATCTTCACAAAAAAGTCTTATAATTCTATCCTCTATCTATTTATAAAAAAAATTACAAAAAATTTTTTTATAAAAAAAATTTCAAAAAATGATGATGTGGCAACATTTTAATTTTTTTTTTTTTATGAATAGATAGAGGGTAGAATTATAAGACTTTAATGTGAAAAGACCCCGCCAGGGGCCTTATATAAAGGGCAATTTTAATGCATTTTAATTGGTTCTCCACAGTTCTCCACGTAAGATGGTTCTCCATAGAGTGGGACTCTATATATCTATCTAGGCTAACGTTCAAATAGAAACCAACCTTAGAATAGAAACTAGAAACCTACGCTAAATAAATTATATTTCATTTATTTTAATGGCCCCGCTAGGGGCACCTTCATAAAAAACTTATAAAATTCTTAGCTCTATTAAAAAAAATATAAAAAAATTAGAAAAAAAGTTACTGTTCACGTGCCACGTCATCACGTGAACAGTAACTTTTTTCAATTTTTTATTATTTTTATTTTTTTGTTGAATAGAGCAAATAATTTTAAACGTTTTTTTGTATTGGGGTACCCCTAATTTGGTCATTAGATTAGCCTGAAATATTTAATTTTGGTTTAGTTTATAGCTTCTATTCTAAGTTAGTTTCTATTAGAACAAGACCCTATCTATCTATACTATTATATTAAAGCCAAAATATTGAAAGTTTTGGTTTTCGGTTTGGTTATCCTATTTATTAAAATAAAAAATTTGGTTTTTGGTTTGGTTATCCTATTTATTAAAATAAATAATAACATAATATAATTAATGATAATTAACCGATTGTCTTTTAGTTGAATATATTGCCTATCTTTCAATCAATAATATTTTCTTTCTAATTAAAACATGTTACCATTTTGATTTAAAACTAATGTTATAATCATTAATATATATACCCAAAAATATCACACCATATTTTTTAATTATTAATAAAATATATTAAAAATCTGTACATCTATCTTCTATACTAATATATTAAAACCGAAATATTGAAAATTTGGTCGGTTTGGTTATCCTAATTATTAAAATAAATAATGACATAATATAATTAATGATAATTAGTTATTGTCATTTTCACATTTACTTTTAATTCAAGATATTACCTTTTATAAAAACATCGATCGTACCATATTTTCAAATCATTTGTGACAGCCCCCAAATCCGGGGTCATAAATCCGGGCCATCACGGACCAATTTCCATTCAATATCAATATCTCTTGAGTTTTTTTTTTTTAACAATTGATACTTATGCCATTGACCCCGCAATAATAAACACACACACCAGTCATATGCTCAGAGAACAACATCCACCATAATAAAGTTAAGAGTTGAACAGTTATTACAAACCAGGATCATACTTAAGTACATTGTTGAATAACACTTCGACATGAAGCGTTCCAACAATTAAAAGTTTATTACATTCTTACACCCTTAATTATACATAAGCTCTCAGAACCCGTCTGCCTCTACGCTACCTCAGGAATCGATGCTAGCGTGCTCTCAGAAGGTCGCTTTCCCCCTACCCTCCTGCGGGGCGTTCTGCGAAGTATTGGCATTCCTAGCTGTATATAGATAAGTAGCAAGAATGAGCCAAAATAGCTCAGCAAGATAATTTCTATCTACTAACATCAAAGGAAAATAAATTGTTATATATATAGACAAAAGCAAACTTCAGTTATTATGGAAGAATTTTATTTCCATTCAATATGTATATACACTTTCCAATTATCCTTGTACGTGAGAAATATATAGTATCATTCCATCAATCTCGCTTCTAACATCATATAATATCAGTTCCTCTTCTTGAATGCCATAACCATCAATATACCATTTCAATGTAATGTTTCAAGATAATATAAAAACTTGAACAAATATCTCACTATAATCTTCTCATTTCCTTCTTATGCAACAATCATATAAATTAATATAAAATCAGTTTCTCTTCGTTCGTAACAATAATTCCATCATTTCATATCACTTTTCTGTTTTCAGTTATAAAAATCTGAAAACCATTTTCAATTCTTTCTTTCAAGTTTTGGGGATCTCTGCTGGCGCCAGATACGTAGGACGATGATCAGTCGCCTGACCGTATCCGCTCTCTGTTTACTACTAGTAGAAGGGATGATCCCTACCTGGTAATCAACCCTGGAGGAAGGCTACCTACTACATCCTCCCTTGGCATCTTCGTGCCGAAATAAAATATTGGATGCTGGACTGTGCCACTACCACACAGCCTCTTACGCTTACTGTTGCAATCTCCCTTTTTCAAATCATCAAATAGCATTTCACATTTTCCATTCACATTTCCATTCACATTTCCCTTCACATATATCATTTCCATTTCCATTTATCATCACCTTTAAAAATTTATATATGTCATAATACTTTGATTATGACTCAGACATCTCCTCTGTATTCAATGAAATCAATATGCTTTTATATACGTAAAGTATTCCATTTATCTCAAAAGTATTAAATACCATTCAATAATATTTATTAAATCACAATACTTAGAAAGACTATAATATTATAAATCATATAACCCTAGATAATAACTGATACCATTCCTTTATATATCTTTAGATAACAACTGATACCATTCCTTTATATTCCCTTAATCATAAGGCATGTTCACTTCATGCATAATCATCTCTATGTATATTCATATACATCTCATACTCATACTCATATCCATATTCATATCATACTCATATACCTTCCCTTTTTACATCAATAATCAAGGAAAACCATTTCTTAACAATATAGTAACAATAGCATCACATATATATATTTCATGAAATCAAGTTTCTTTGAAGATAAATAATTTCCAAGTAGGGATAGAAAAGATCTTGCCTCAATCTCGATATCCTGACGGTATGGCTCGTCCCTCTTCCGGAGTTTCTATAAACACAAAAGGACCGTCATTAGAATATCACATCTCTTACTCACTACACTCTTGTATAACATTACCCTTGACACTTTAATATATGTTTAACGTATCACTATTACCCCAAAGGTTCAAGAACTTAACCATTTGTAAACTCAATCGAAGTTTCAGGGGTTTTTTCACCATTTCCCCTAACAACCACACTTAACTGTAAAAATTCTCAGAAAATATGAATCTCGAATTTTACCATAAGGCCAACTGATAATGCCTCTTTTACTACCCTACTACCATATCCCAAAGTTTTATAATTTTTAAAAATGTCTAAGTATGGTAGTTACAGCCTCAAAGTTAACACATTTACATTCTCTCGGTTTTCGAACGTCTTTCACTAAAACTGACTTTTCTCCTAAACCGTTCATCAGATTTTAACGCACTTTATATCAAAACGATCTATGAACCAAGCTCTATCATCTCATGGTCACTTGGGAGTCTGGACAGTAAGGTACCGTACGGGTATAGGGTCCAAAAACAGGGCAGTTTCCTGGTCTAATGGAAATCGGACATTATAACGGCTATATTTTCATACTTTCCAAAATCAAACTCCTCCAAATCAATCATCCACCTTATACACCATCACCTACACCATGTGGTCATCTTACCAACCATGGTTACAAGCACATACTCCTTCCATATTCAACTTTAATCACTTACAACACATATAACATCATTATTTCATCACTTATAACTACTTAACCACTAATACCACCAATATTCATCATAAACTCAAGAGGGGTGAAGAGATTATACCTTCCTTGAAGCTTTAACAACACTTAATAATCCTTGGGATATCCTTAAACAACCTTGTACTAGCTTGAATCAACTAAAGAAACCATAAAAACAAAGTTAGTTTCTAAGGGTTACTATTCATCATCACTTTTGTAAAAATCATAACAAATCGAAAAATAAGAGTTTGGCTCTCAAATTTTTACCACATCTTGACCTCTGTATAGGCTTTGATTTGAGATATAGATCACCAAAAACAAAGCTTCCTAGCTATGGTTTTGAGCTCCATCTTTCCGCTGGATAGAAACTGGACAGATTGGGTTGTCCAACTTTGAGCATGGATTTGACTAGGCTATACTAATTGGATTCTCATGAAATTTGGGGAGAATAATACCCATGTAGTGGAGAGGTTGTGGTTCAAATTTGGTGATTTTATCATGTATAGAAATGGAGATATGAATTTTTCTTTGAGTTGTGTTCTGGTTTGGCAGTTTTGAAGAAAATGAGATGGAGAGCTTTTTCCTTTCTTTCTTTCACTTGTTCAACTAAGTTTTGATCAAATAATGTTGATAAGATCAGTTGGGGTGGCTGAGTATGATCCTTGGGATTTGTGCAAGGTGTATCCAAGAAGTTTGATAGATATTTGTTTGGTTTTTGGTTTGTTTTTACCACCTTATCCTTGCATTTTCATAATTCTTCCACTCTTGCCCTTGCCCTTGCCCCTTGGCTTTCACCATAAGCCACTTAATTAAATCAACTCCTTGTTTTGTATTGGGCCGAAGTTTGGGCTTCGTTCAAATTTCTCTCGTCATTTGATTCATCGATTGATTTCTGCGATCGTCTCAGTGGTTTCTCCTTTGTAAATTCCTTGGATATATAATATCCTCTCCCACATCATATATTAGTGTGTTAGGGTGATTCTAGTCCTCAAGTAGGTATTAGATCCAATATCCTTGGTATATTCTCTTTTTCTCAGAAGTTGCTCTCCCGGTTCTCAAGCATTCCCAAACTCGTTTAACAACCTAAATTCCCTTGGCATTTCCTTGACTTGATCACTCCTTGGTTTAATCTAATTTCACTAATTCCTCAATATATAATTTCCTTAAATATCTCCATGCTCCTTAATATCCAATAGAAGCTTATTCGAAATCAAAATCCTCAAAATCCATATTCAGGAATTTCTGAAATCTATCGTCATTTCGAGTCACTTATTTTCATGGTATATCCCTAATATGGTTTCTGTTTACTCATTTTCTGTTTCAAGTGTAGAGTACCTACATACCATTTCTCTAAATCCTCAAAATTTACTATTCATGGGGTCACTGTAGCTTTGCTAAAGTTAGGGTTATTACATCATTAATATTTCCTTTCTAATTAAAATAGGTTAACTTTTTTATTTAAAACTAATCTTACAATCATTAATATATGAGTTTTGCAAGGCTATAAAATCATCCAAATCTGATTTCTATATCTCGAGATAGAGCCTAAATAGTAAATATGAACCTTTTTTAATACTAATAAATAAATAAAAAAATTCAGTTCTAATGCAATATTTTATATCCTTTTCAGATTATAACGTCTTTTTAAAATTCAATTATGATATAATTTTTTTTAATTATATCCTTTTTAAATTATAATTTTTTTAATTATTTTCAATACAAAACAAGAAAGCATTTTCAATTTCTCAAAAAAAAAAAGCATTTTCAAAATCGTCGATACTATTATAAAGTAGAAGACGTGAATCTATACTTATATCTATACTAATATATATCTAGATCATTATTTTATGGAGAATCGTAGAGAACCACTTAAAATTCATTAAAATTGCTTTATATATAAGGGCTTCGCAAGGGCATCTTCACAAAAAAGTCTTATAATTCTATCCTCTATCTATTTATAAAAAAAAATTACAAAAAATTTTTTTATAAAAAAAATTTCAAAAAATGATGATGTGGCAACATTTTTAATTTTTTTTTTATGAATAGATAGAGGGTAGAATTATAAGACTTTAATGTGAAAAGACCCCGCCAGGGGCCTTATATAAAGGGCAATTTTAATGCATTTTAAGTGGTTCTCCACAGTTCTCCACATAAGATGGTTCTCCATAGAGTGGGACTCTATATATCTATCTAGGCTAGCGTTCAAATAGAAACCAACCTTAGAATAGAAACTAGAAACCTACGCTAAATAAATTATATTTCATTTATTTTAATGGTCCCGCTAGGGGCACCTTCATAAAAAACTTATAAAATTCTTAGCTCTATTAAAAAAAATTAAAAAAAATTAAAAAAAATTAGAAAAAAAGTTACTGTTCACGTGCCACGTCATCACGTGAACAGTAACTTTTTTCAATTTTTTATTATTTTTTATTTTTTTGTTGAATAGAGCAAATAATTTTAAACGTTTTTTTGTATTGGGGTACCCCTAATTTGGTCATTAGATTAGCCTGAAATATTTAATTTTGGTTTAGTTTATAGCTTCTATTCTAAGTTAGTTTCTATTAGAACAAGACCCTATCTATCTATACTATTATATTAAAGCCAAAATATTGAAAGTTTTGGTTTTCGGTTTGGTTATCCTATTTATTAAAATAAAAAATTTGGTTTTTGGTTTGGTTATCCTATTTATTAAAATAAATAATAACATAATATAATTAATGATAATTAACCGATTGTCTTTTAGTTGAATATATTGCCTATCTTTCAATCAATAATATTTTCTTTCTAATTAAAACATGTTACCATTTTGATTTAAAACTAATGTTATAATCATTAATATATATACCCAAAAATATCACACCATATTTTTTAATTATTAATAAAATATATTAAAAATCTGTACATCTATCTTCTATACTAATATATTAAAACCGAAATATTGAAAATTTGGTCGGTTTGGTTATCCTAATTATTAAAATAAATAATGACATAATATAATTAATGATAATTAGTTATTGTCATTTTCACATTTACTTTTAATTCAAGATATTACCTTTTATAAAAACATCAATCGTACCATATTTTCAAATCATTAATATTTCTTTTCTAATTAAAATACGTTAACTTTTTTATTTAAAACTAATCTTACAATCATTAATATATGAGTTTTGCAAGGCTATAAAATCATCAAAATCTGATTTCTATATCTCGAGATAGAGCCTAAATAGTAAATATAAACCTTTTTTAAAACTAATAAATAAATAAATAAAATTCAGTTCTAATACAATATTTTATATCCTTTTCAGATTATAACGTCTTTTTAAAATTCAATTATGATATAATTTTTTTTAATTATATCCTTTTTAAATTATAATTTTTTTAATTATTTTCAATACAAAACAAGAAAGCATTTTCAATTTCTCAAAAAAAGAAAAATCATTTTCAAAATCGTCGATACTATTATAAAGTAGAAGACGTGAATCTATACTTATATCTATACTAATATATATCTAGATCATTATTTTATGGAGAATCGTAGAGAACCACTTAAAATTCATTAAAATTGCTTTATATATAAGGGCTTCGCAAGGACATCTTCACAAAAAAGTCTTATAATTCTATCCTCTATCTATTTATAAAAAAAAATTACAAAAAAATTTTTTATAAAAAAAAATTCAAAAAATGATGATGTGGCAACATTTTTTTTTTTTTTATGAATAGATAGAGGGCAAAATTATAAGACTTTAATGTGAAAAGACCCCGCCAGGGGCCTTATATAAAGGGCAATTTTAATGCATTTTAAGTGGTTCTGCACAGTTCTCCACGTAAGATGGTTCTCCATAGAGTGGGACTCTATATATCTATCTAGGCTAGCGTTCAAATAGAAACCAACCTTAGAATAGAAACTAGAAACCTACGCTAAATAAATTATATTTCATTTATTTTAATGGCCCCGCTAGGGGCACCTTCATAAAAAACTTATAAAATTCTTAGCTATATTAAAAAAAACATAAAAAAATTAGAAAAAAATTTACTGTTCACGTGCCACGTCATCACGTGAACAGTAACTTTTTTCAATTTTTTATTATTTTTTATTTTTTTGTTGAATAGAGCAAAAAAATTTAAACATTTTTTTGTATTGGGGTACCCCTAATTTGGTCATTAGATTAGCCTGAAATATTTAGTTTTGGTTTAGTTTATAGTTTCTATTCTAAGTTAGTTTCTATTAGAACAAGACCTTATCTATCTATACTATTATATTAAAGCCAAAATATTGAAAGTTTTGGTTTTCGGTTTGGTTATCCTATTTATTAAAATAAAAATTTTGGTTTTCGGTTTGTTTATCCTATTTATTAAAATAAATAATAACATAATATAATTAATGATAATTAACCGATTGTCTTTTAGTTGAATATATTGCCTATCTTTCAATCAATAATATTTTCTTTCTAATTAAAAAATGTTACATTTTGATTTAAAACTAATGTTATAATCATTAATATATATACCCAAAAATATCACACCATATTTTTTAATTATTAATAAAATATATTAAAAATCTGTACATCTATCTTCTATACTAATATATTAAAACCGAAATATTGAAAATTTGGTCGGTTTGGTTATCCTAATTATTAAAATAAATAATGACATAATATAATTAATGATAATTAGTTATTGTCATTTTCACATTTACTTTTAATTCAAGATATTACCTTTTATAAAAACATCAATCGTACCATATTTTCAAATCATTAATATTTCCTTTATAATTAAAATACGTTAACTTTTTTTATTTAAAACTAATCTTACAATCATTAATATATGAGTTTTGCAAGGCTATAAAATCATCCAAATCTGATTTCTATATCTCGAGATAGAGCCTAAATAGTAAATATGAACCTTTTTTAATACTAATAAATAAATAAATAAAATTCAGTTCTAATACAATATTTTATATCCTTTTCAGATTATAACGTCTTTTTAAAATTCAATTATGATACAATTTTTTTAATTATATCCTTTTTAAATTATAATTTTTTTTAATCATTTTCAATACAAAACAAGAAAGCATTTTCAATTTCTCAAAAAAAAAAGCATTTTCAAAATCGTCGATACTATTATAAAGTAGAAGACGTGAATCTATACTTATATCTATACTAATATATATCTAGATCATTATTTTATGGAGAATCGTAGAGAACCACTTAAAATTCATTAAAATTGCTTTATATATAAGGGCTTCGCAAGGGCATCTTCACAAAAAAGTCTTATAATTCTATCCTCTATCTATTTATAAAAAAAATTACAAAAAATTTTTTTATAAAAAAAATTTCAAAAAATGATGATGTGGCAACATTTTTAATTTTTTTTTTTATGAATAGATAGAGGGTAGAATTATAAGACTTTAATGTGAAAAGACCCCGCCAGGGGCCTTATATAAAGGGCAATTTTAATGCATTTTAATTGGTTCTCCACAGTTCTCCACGTAAGATGGTTCTCCATAGAGTGGGACTCTATATATCTATCTAGGCTAGCGTTCAAATAGAAACCAACCTTAGAATAGAAACTAGAAACCTACGCTAAATAAATTATATTTCATTTATTTTAAAGGCCCCGCTAGGGGCACCTTCATAAAAAACTTATAAAATTCTTAGCTCTATTAAAAAAAATATAAAAAAATTAAAAAAAATTAGAAAAAAGTTACTGTTCACGTGCCACGTCATCACGTGAACAGTAACTTTTTTCAATTTTTTATTATTTTTATTTTTTTGTTGAATAGAGCAAATAATTTTAAACGTTTTTTTGTATTGGGGTACCCCTAATTTGGTCATTAGATTAGCCTGAAATATTTAATTTTGGTTTAGTTTTTAGTTTCTGTTAGGTCCGTTAAGATTGTAGAAGGGGGGGTTGAATACAATCTATATCTTTTTGTCGAAATTTGTCCGTTAAATAAAATTTAGTTTAGACAAATTTGAGCGGAATTAATTGAAACAAAGTTCAAGTTAAATATAACGATATATTAAACTTGATGGTTGTTAGAAAATCAGTACAGAGTATTATCACGTTAATAAAAACTAATTAGAAAATTCGACATGAACTTTTCTAATTTAGTTAATAAAAATCGAGATACGAACTAGGAAACTTAATTCGCTAGTAATACAAGAGTCACAAATAATTAAGTTCTATCGGATCAAATATTACAAATGAGTTGAACTTGATTTTCTGTGAATTAATTGAGATAGTCAGTGGCTTTAAAGATGAGAGAGAGATGTAATATTTTGGCTTCTGTCTTTAAAACTTTGTCTCGTGTCTGTTGTGTGTATCCTGGCTTCTGTCTCTTTTGTAGTTGATATGTTCAAAATATCTTCTGTCTATTTTAACACTTAAACAGACTATCCACAGACTGTCTAAAGGCTTGCAGACTATCCAGGGAACACATAGACTACCGGTGTGACTATCTGACCTGTTGCAGACTACCGGTGTGACTATCCTTTCTCTTGCAGACTACCGGTGTGACTATCCATTCTCTTGCAGACTACCGGTGTGACTATCAGGCTTGGCAGACTACCCAATTCTTTCTCCAGACTATCAGAATGACTATCCTGATAGTCTTTAATACATGATTTTTCTGGCAGACTACCATGCAGACTTCCTGGTAGACAATCCCTTAGCAGACTATCAAACTGGACAGAGTATGCTGAGCAGACTATCTCCTAGACTATCTCAGATAGTCTTTTAATAATAAAACCATAGTCTAAAAACACTTCTGATAGTCTTTTAGCAATCTATATTAATTCTAAATTAATTAATTCAATAATTAACTTAATAAATAAATTAATTCTTGAAGAATTAATTTATTAATTACGTTAACTAAATACTTTAAATTAATTAATAGAGAATTAACATAATTCATTTGATAGTCTAACCTTCACTTTTAAATCACTGAAATAAACAAAGAACCTCCACTGAATATTTGTTGACGCTCGATGCACGGTCTGGTTCATGAACGACTAACTTCAACTTCTGTTCTTCATTTTGACTTTAAGCTGTGGTCAATTTCTTCTCTCAACTTTCTTTAAATATTCTGTACTGATACTGTCTCTTGTCACTTGTAGAAATCTCTGTCCTTCTGAATTAAATCCATGACTTTGAATACCACACTGAGGCTTGATCAGTAGACTGAACTTCTTCCAGTGTAAAATATCAAAACTATAGATTGACTTGTAGATTTGTTCCTTCTGATAGATAGCATCTTCTGAGATTCCTGTGACAGTTAATATTATTTACTTATTACAATCTACTTTAAGTTGAGTTGGATCCTCGAACTACAAATAGGCTGAGTCATATGCCTTTCAATCTCCCCCTATTTGTTTGTTATAAATTAACAAGCAAATTCCTAGAGGATAACTCAACTAACTCAACTTAGACTAGTAAATGATAAAACATTAATAGCAAGTAAATAATGATAAAGTTCTGGTATTTATAACAATTTCCAGATTCAAACATAATGATAAATACAAGATAGATGATCCTCTAGACTGATCATATTAAACATTATCCTATCTTGATCTAACTCTAAAGATATTACATGTAGAGCTGTTCTTCATTTCTGACTGTCTTCCTTCCTTATTTCTCCATCTTCTGGATCATCCATTTCTGGCAGATTTTTGTGCAATTCTGCATCAACTAGCAACTCTTTTCTTGATGAGAATCCTGTAGGACGAACAAGAGGAATTCCAAGTGCCTTTCTCAACTGACCTTTGAACTTCTCATAATCCTTAAAAAATTTGACTTCTGTACAGGATTTAATACGATCAGCAATTTCTAACTTCTCTTTAGTAGAAAATCCTTGATTTCTCAGAACATGTTCAATATAGACCAACTGCCTGGCAGAGTGTGTGAACAATTCCTCATTCTCAAGATTGATTGTATGAAGCACCTCACCTTTAAGGAATTTCAATTGTCTAGGCAGTTTAACTATTTCTGGACCAGCTTTTCAGCAAACTCTTTGAATTTCTCATGAAGTAGTACACCCAACTCAGAAGAAGTTCTTACCTTTGGCCTAAGAACCCAGATTTCTGTCAATGATTTGTCATAGAAGAACTGAATTGAAACTCTTTGTGTTCCAAACTCATGACAATCAACAAATATTAAGAACTCATCTGTTTTCGTTTCACCTGCAGTTGTTATTCTCACAACTTCTGTTCTTAGGGCTCTCATGTACATATCGTGTGTTGGGTTAAGCTCTTTGAGTCTTTCAAAGATAGAAAGAAGTCGACAATCATCATTATCAAGAGATTGATGTGAGTCTATCATTCGTTGAGCATGTTCCCATTTCTCACCACTCTTAAACTTGACGTATAACTTCCTTTCTTGAGTTTTAAGTACATGTTCCCGTTGCCTTGCTTCTGCTTCCTCTTTTTGAAGTCTTTCTTTGTGTGCAAGCATATCTAGTGTTTTCTGAAGCTTTTCATCTCGCAATTTGAGATTTGCTTCTTGCCTTTCAACTTCTAATTCAGCTTCAAAATCCAGTTTTGCTTGCTCAGCTTCATATTCAGGGTCAACTGGCACTTCATCTTCCCAGTTGCTAAAATCTGGTTCTGGTATTTTTTTCACCCACATCAGAGAACTTTAGATCAGCAAAAACATCAAAGTTGTCTGGTTCACCTGTGTAGTAATACCCTTCAGTGTCTTCTGTGACTTCAGCACTCTTCTGAGAATCTGCTATCTTCTTCCCCTTATCTCTCCCTTGTTCACCTTGTTCAGAGTCTTTACTAGTTCCCTCTCTTGATTTCTCCCCCTTAGTTGAGGAATCCTCTACCGAAGTGTGAAATGCACCATCTCCAGGGTCTCGCTCATCACCATCTCCACCTTTTCCTTCAAAGAATTCCCTTTCATCTGCTGTGGGTGTGTGAGTTCTGCTAATCATATTGAACAAATGTTTGATCCCTTGACCTTGTTGTGCATTCTGCCTTTCAATCACATCAAGACGGTGTTCAGTAGACAATTGACTCTTAATTAATGATGTTTGAAGATTTTCAACTTTGTCGGAGATTACAGAAATGAGTTTATCTTGAGTAACAGTAACCTCTCCAGCATCATCAAGTGCCTGTTCATAAGATAATTCGAGAGTGTTGAACTTGTTTGTGAATGTTGTCTTCATCTTGGTGATGTCATTCTTTATCACAGCAAGCTGATTTTTGACAGAGGTAGATGAAGAAGACCGTTCACCCACTTGTTCTCGAAGTATTTTTGCTTCAGCTTTACTGGCCTCAAGTTCCTTCTCTAGAGCTTTAATCTTTTCTTCCAATGAACGAGAGTATGTGTCAGTGTGTGCACTCACCTGAATATCACTCTGAGTTTCACTCATCTGAAGTGCATGTGTTTCACTCAGTTTAGTGGTGTTCCTCACATCACTCCTCACCATTTCCTTAGCTGCTCCAGAATGTGTACCTGCAGATAAAATCACCCTAGCCTCCTCTTGGAAGGTCAGTGGTGGTGCAATGGGAGTTCGCAAATCCCTTTCCTCAGTCATTTCTGTCATCTCATTTGGAATTGATGTCTGAATTTCTTCAGTGACAGAAAGATCGAGTTGCCTTCCACTTTCTCCAGTTGAAACTGCGAGTGGAAAATCCCTTGAGGGAGCCAGGAATGTTCCTCCTGGGAGGGGAGATGATGACTCTATTATTTGTGGCTGAGAGTCAAGATTTCCCTCATTAACCTGTGAAGGCTCTTCTACCGTGACTATGGTAGGCACTGTTTCAGTAACAACCCTATTGTGCTCTCCTTGCTCATTGTCCCTAGCCACATCAGATTCTACAGTTATGTTTTCCCCCATTGTGAGTAATAGGGGTGTGCTTGACTCTGTACAGGGTGCCATGGCCGACTGGCAAATTTCAATGGACTCATCCTGTTGAGAGAATGGTTCCAGTAACTGTTCATGTGCCATTTCAATGTCCGTATCCTTTTGGGAGGATATGGATGGGCTGACAGTTGCCTCAATTAGTAAGTTTCTTCGCTTCTTTGGTGGAGGCAGAGCTGTGGGATCACTCATATCACTACTTCTTAAATTAGGTCTTTTCACTGTTAATTTACTTCTGGATTTGGGTTTTGAGATTTTAGATGACACTATGTTTGGCTCTAAGACCTGGGATAGAAGTTGTGGTTCTACAACCTCTTGGTCTAACCTATCAGCCACTTGGGCTCCAGAAGTAGTTTCAGGGAAAGATGAGAATACCTGTTCAGTAGCAATTGCAGAAATCCCAGCAATAGTGGGTTGAGCCACTTGATGTTCAGGTACAGGAGCAGTTGTTGCTTCTTGTTCTGGTTGCTCAGGAACATGCTCAGGTTGCTGTTGAGGTGGTTGTTCTTGTATGATTGGCAGTTCTATGAAGTTGGACATATACTGTGTAATGACCACTGGAACATTTGTGAACTTCTTCATTGTTGCTAACCTGGTGAAGAATTTTTTATGTGTTTTTCCTGATGCTTCAGTACGAGAGTTAGCAAACAATCTTTGATGAACATCAGAAACAACATGATTAAATATAATAGTTAAAAACCTTGGATAGTAACAATCAACTTTACTACCCAAATCATGATCGTTCTTGGCAGTTATGAGACGATTTACCATGGCATCAAAAATTAATTTACCAAAATTAACCCTTTGATTATTAGCAACTGCATAACCAATTCTCTGAAGCAAAGTAGGAATATTGTGAAAATTATTCTTTTTAGTGTTAGCAAATATCTTAGCAATTGTGTCAAAGAAATAATCCCACTCAGCCATGAAGTTACTTTTAGACAACTTAGAAAGATCAACTTCTCCTTGATAATGGATGTCATGGAAAAATTGTGTCAGCACTGCTTCAGATGGAACATCAACAAAGTCATTTGTTGGAAGTCGTAGAACGGTGTTAACAGTTGAGTCATCCACAACATAAGGTGTGTCTCCCACGGTGTTAGGTCGATTACACAATAAATAATCAAGAACTGTATAAATAAGTAACAAGAACACACGTTTTAACTCTTTAAAACTGTTTGGAATTAATAATTCCTCTCTCAGTGATGTAAAGTATCACAGAGAGCTGCTTAGGTTACAAGAATGATATTCGTTCACGATGGATACCCTTCTAGGGTTAACCTAACTGTATTTATAAGATATACAGCTACGTACAATCGTAAATTGATTCTCCTAAAATTAAGCTATACAATTGATATCAATTACGATTGCTACACGTCTTCTAAGTCAACTCGATCTCTTTGACAGCTATCCAATCTTCAAAGATATCGCTTCCATATTAATATTAAATTAATCTTCAAACTCTGTTGACTTGTAGACGCTCCCAGTAGACAGACTTTAGCAAACTCTGTTCTCTCCACGCTAACAGTGTTTGCGCTTCCATGTATTCAGCTATCAGTGTTTACGCTTTCCTCTGTCAGCGTTTGCGCTTCCAGCAATCAGCGTATACTCAAACTCTGTTTACAACTGCTTTCAATAACAAGTTAAACTCTCTTTACCTGTAACACTTAAACACTGACATTAAATCACATCAATTATATCTAACAATCTCCCCCAACTTGTTCATTAGACAAATGTACAAGTTCTCAATAATTGATGATGTCAAAACGAACAACAAAAAAAAAACAGTGTTTAACATACAATCAGAGTTTAAACTTGACTTAGCAAAATTTACAGAAAATACGAATTACTTACAAATTCTGTCTACCTAACTTCCTCAAGATCTGGAGTTGTTCTGAGATAATCAATCAACAATCTCCTTTCAGCATTTTCAAGTTCAATTTCCATAGCTTGCTTGATCTCTCTTAACTCTGGATCATTCTCATCCGTTTGAAAAATAGCAGCTCTGAGATCATAGATCTTGTTTCTTCTCATTTCATTACCCAATCTGATGTACTTTAATTCTTCAGACTTTACATTGAAATCCAGAACTGTAATTCCAAGATCAGTCTTCAGCCTTGTAGTACCCTTCTGCATTTCAATCAGATTTCCATTCCAGTCTCTGTATTTTGGAACATACTTTTCAGCAGACTTTGTTCCTGTAGCAACTTTAGCTTTCAGCATATACTCCCTTATAGAATTAGCAATAAGCTGTGTTCTTTGATTTCTAACTCTGAAGATATGCAAGACATACTGAAGTTCCTCAAACAATTTTAGCTTGATTGCTTCTTCATTCACTCTATATACTGACCCATCTGCCATAAAGTATAGTAGAAAGTGAATGTCTAAGCTCCTTTGATGAACTACCTGAACTGACTCCAACTTGTCTAGATTTTCTTGAGTTATACCAGAACCAAGAGATACAAGTGCAGAGGGATCTCTTGGACTGTTACCAACTCTCAAATCTCTTCTTGAACCTAAGCCAGAAGTATTCCTGCCTGGTGGTTTTCCTGAACATGCAACATTATGTTGATATCCACCAGTTACTCCTGCTTCTTCTTGCACTGGAATCTTCGGCCTTGAAAAACCAGGTAAGAGTTTACTTTGAGTCTGTACAACTTGTGTAGCAACAGAGGTTGTAACTATCATTTTGCCCTTGCTCTCTTCATCAATTTTCCCTTTTAATTTCAACTTTGCATCAAGAGAAGACTTTCTAACCAGCTTTCCAGTATCTTCTTCTTCTTCTTCTTGAATACCAGATGGTTTTTCTTTGATTACAATTCCTTTCATCACAGGCCTTGCAGACTTTGAAGCTTTAACAACTTTCTTCACTTTCTTGGACTTCACAGCTTTTAAATGTTCTTTCTGCAACAGCTTTTCTTCAGCTTGAATATCCTCAAGTGTAGCTTCAGCATTCTCTTCTCGAAAAAGTTTTGCAGCCAATTCTTCATCTATTTGTGGATTATCAGAGAATGACAAATCCCTTGGCCTTGAACCAGAAGTACTCTGAGTATTTGAATCTAACACCAAATTCGGCTTTGACCTTGAAGACCTTCCATGTCCTTGTCTGAGATTTTCATTTCTTAAACCCTTATCAGCATTGGTGCCTTCATCATCAAGATGATCTTTCTTTGACAGAGTTTGATCTTTTCTGCACTTAGTTTTAGAAACTCTCTCCCCCTTTTTGACATCATCACCATCTTGAATGAGTATTGAGGTGATTAACTCAAGAGAATTTGCTATAGAATCAACTTTCTCAGCCAGTAAAGTCTGATTCTTTTCAACTATACTCAGTCTGTCATTAAGATTAGATTGAGCTTTGGCAAACTGTTGAAAGAGTTTAGCATTAGCTAGTTGAGCTTTCTCCTCATGAGTAGCAACTTCTGTGCGAAGATCAACGATAGATTTCTGAGTGTCATCGAATCTATTATTCAAAGTTTTGATTTGAATCACTGTGCCTTGCAAACAAGTGAAAATCTCTGGATTTTTAATCTTCTTTGAATTGACCTCAAGAAACATTGCAGCCCTGCCAGGTGGAAAAATACACTCTGACTTATACCATTCAGCAGTTTGCTTGGCCAAATAACCATCATCAATTTCATGAACAGAAGGCCCAGCAAAATCTGGTTTTGCTCCTGTTTTCTGACCATCAGGCTGATGTTGTGGTTGTTCAACTCCTGTACTATTAGCTTCAACAGAATCACTCATCGATTCACTAGTAGAGGCAACAGAAGGACTAGGTTCTTGAGCAGCAATAGGTTCTTGAGCAACCTGTTTTCCTTTATCAACTGGAGTGGGCTCTGAAGAAAAAACCTTTTCTGGCTTATCAACCTCCTCACCATGAGCAGAAACATGATTGGCATCAGAGTTCAACTCAGTGTGTGATGCAACCACAGTGTCTTCAAGAACAACAGTTGGCCCATCAGCAACACCAGTATCTATAGAAAGTGTAACCTCCATGAGTGGTGGAGTAGATGCTTCATGATTAAAAGAAATTGGAGTTTCAGTAAACTCTTCCATTGGAGACAAAACATCTCTAACAGCTTCATTTTCTTGAACCTTATCAACTTCTGGTTCAGCAACCTTGACTTCTGATTCTGGGATTACAGGTTCTATGATAACCTCTGGCTCACCAGTAGGAATATCAAATGAGATTTTCTCTTGAGCCTCCTCCACATGCTCATCATCAGAATCAGTCAAAATAAGCCTCCTCCTCTTAGCTTGAGGCACTTCAACCTGTTCTGCATCTTCACTGGAACTTTCACTTGAACTTTCCTCAACCATTGGTGGTGAAGGTCTATTTGCCCTTTGTATGAATCTTCTAGAATAAACAGCCTTTGGAGTTGACTGTTTAGCCTTAGCACGTTCAGTGTTGATTGCAGTATGTTTCTTCCTTTTTGGCTTTGGTGGTGGTTGTGGATGAGTAGTAGAGACAGGGTTTGTTGGTTCAGTGTTCATTTGGTCAGGTTGTATTTGAGGTTCTGTTTGTGTTGGAGGTGATATGGGTTGTTCAGTGGTTGTTGGTGTGGGCTCAGGTGTTTTAGTAGGTTGAGATGATATGTTTTCTGTACGATCAGTGGCTAAAGGTTCAGGCATAGGCTGTGGTTCTGGTTGTTCTGGTTGATGTGTATCAGAGTCTTGTGGCTGATTGACAAAATTTTGCAAAGCAAGCGGCAATGCTAAAGGAGGCAAGTCTTTTCCAACATCTTTGTTAGACATATCAGTAAATATTCTTTTAGTGACTCGAAACGGTTGAATCTCATCATCTTCATCAACAGTTAAACCAGGAACACATGCATTGAACAGAAGTTGACAAAATCTAGCAAAGTAAACTGTAGTAGACTCTGACAACTTATCACCCAAATTCATCAAAACATATCTACCAAAATCAAAATTACTACCATAAAGTAGAGAATACCCAATTTGTAGACTGTCCATTGGAATAGCATCCCAGTTGGTGACCTTCTTCTGGAATGTCCTGGTGATACAATCAAAGAAAAAGTTCCACTCTTTTCTCAAATTTGGCCTCTTCACACTGCCCAGCTTGGCAAGTGATTCCATGTACCCAATCTCTGTTAGCATCTCTCTCAGATTTTCCTCAGAAACAACAGCATACGAAGTATGTGTGTCGAAGTCCATGGCATCACGAACAGTTTGTGGAGTGATTACAAACTCTTGTTCTTCATGAGAGAAGATGATAGACGGAGTTCCATTCTCTCCTCCTTTAATATATCTTGAGTTTTGCCAGAAATTAACGACTTGGGAAGCAGATAGAGTAGCCGGTTCAACCAGCGCTTGCCCAATCTCAGAATCTCGAAGAAAATTTTGCATAAGATGAAACGGCTCTGGTGCCCGGTCATTCTCAAGTAAAGCTGCATAGTTGTTAGGCACAAAACGTAGACCAAAGACAGTGAAAGGTTTAGTTGCCATTGAATCAAGAAATAAGTAAGAATCAACTGTGAAAATGTTTTGCAAGAAAGGTGTTTGTGAAAATGCCAAAGTGAAAAACAAAGATGTTCTCTGTTTTGGTAAAGTGAATATGTGTGGATAAAAATGATTGTGGCAAAAAGTAATTTGAGTTGTAGTTAAAAACTAAACTCAAACGATTTTTACTTGAAAACACGCAACTGTTCCCTTGAAAAGTGTAAAAGGTAGACATAATGATGAGTGAGTGGGACAGGTGTCACACATGCAACGGTTCACTTAATACAGGCGCAGTAAAAGCCATTATTACCGCTGTCGTTCCGTTTATCAAGACACGTTACCACTAATTACACTATTTAACAGTTGTCAACTACTCCATTTACTCCAGAATTTTCAAATTATCTTAATGAAAATATACCTTAGAGTACATAGCACAATCAATCAGTGTTTATCAAATTGTCAATCTTTATCACAAAAACCCTTTCAAAAACGCACAGTCGTGATTTTCGTGTGTGAGTAGCAGAGTTTACCAAATCAATTTTTATAGCATCTAATATTTCATAAAATCCATAAATCAAAAACAATAAACACTGAATGCACAAACTCTCTTATTAAACACAGAGTATATGATGAATGCTAAACTCTGTAGTTCCTTAATTACAGAAATCTGAATATCCCTGTTCCAGTTTATGATCATGATTATCCACGTAAGCACACAGTCATTAAAGACAAAAAGATCAGGAGATAAACATCAAAGCATCATTCAGTGAGTTACATGTCAAGGATTGTCTTACAAACTCTCACATCACACAAGTGTTTAGGTGAAGTGTTTACTCTCAGATTCAATCAGTAAAAGCAGATACTACCATAAGCTTGAATGTCCACCAAATCTACACCACCTCGATTACATATATGCACAAATCAAAAGGACTTTGTTCAGGGTTGTAGTTGAGTGAAATCAAACAGATGAGAAGAGATGTTTTCCGAATGAGAATTTCGAACTGAACAAATTATTTGATCAAAATGTTCAGTCAAATGGTTAGTACATTTTTGTACAAGATGATCAGTATATATATATATATTTTTTTTTTTTTTTTTATTATTGACATATATATATATATATATATATACTGAGTAAGATATTGTATAAGAGATACTCACCTGCTTGAATCAGATTTAACAAAAGAATATAACTGCTCTTAATACTTCAGTATTCAAGAAAAATGAGCAGTTAATTGGGCTCAAAAGGGTTTACTACAGGTAGTGTTTATGAACAGTGTTTTGAATAAAAATGGTTAATCCTAATGCCTTTATCATCTTTATGCACACATATATCATGTAGTCCCAAAATGGTTTAATGCAAGTTCTAGAGCAACATACTTACTGATGAATACCACACAACAATAAACTCTGATTGATATAAAATGTATCAATCACTGATTCGGCTCAAAATCTCACAGGGTTCAGACATGAACTGTTTCTCACCAAACTAAACAATGACATATCTCCAGTTTTAAAATTTTCACAAGTGCAAACACAGAATCATCAAGAATCAAGTATGACTCGGAAACAGAGTGTCACTAATCAGAGTTTAGAGTTCATCAATATCAGTGTCATTCATGAGAGGCAATGCATGAAGTATTCATAGATTCAGAGTTTAGGATCAAATAAACTAAGAGATGCTCTAAATATGAAACAGTATCATGCCGTGTTAGCTTACTGTGCAATTTCTGATTAGATTACAGTGACTCAAAAAGAATCTTGATTTTTCACTGAAAATCATGCTCTATACATTTTTCTTCATCGGTATTTTCATTCAGACAAAAATCAACTCAGAATTCACAGAGTTTAACAAACATATTAACAGTGTATGACCAACAATCATTCTAACAGAGTTTAACTAAAAAGGTTCACATAGCACTTTAGCAATTTACAGAGATATGAGCAACACATTTTATTTGAAAGAGTTTGAGTCTAACCAACATGTTTAGTCAAAACCAGATACCATCCCTAGTTCATTGACCAGTCTTGTAAATGTTGCTTCACTTAGAGGCTTTGTGAAAACATCTGCAAGTTGTTGATCTGTAGGCACAAAGTGAAGCTCAGTATTGCCTTCCTCTACATGCTCTCTGATAAAGTGATATCTTATGCTGATGTGCTTGGTCATTGAGTGTTGTACTGGATTACCTGTCATTGCAATAGCACTTTGATTATCACAGAAAATAGGTATCTTGGTATACCTTAATCCATAATCCAGCAGTTGATTCTTCATCCATAGAATCTGTGCACAGCAACTACCAGCAGCAATATACTCTGCTTCAGCTGTAGATGTAGATATTGATTTTTGTTTCTTGCTGTACCAGGAAACAAGTCTATCACCCAGAAATTGACAACTTCCACTGGTGCTTTTTCTGTCAATCTTACAGCCTGCAAAGTCTGCATCAGAGTAGCCAAGCAGTTTAAACTCTGATTCTCTTGGATACCACAGCCCTAAGGTTACAGTGCCCTTGAGATATTTGAAAATCCTCTTCACAGCTGTTAAATGTGGTTCCCTTGGATCTGCCTGAAATCTTGCACACAGACAGGTGGCATACATGATATCAGGTCTACTAGCTGTTAAATAAAGAAGAGAACCAATCATCCCTCTGTAGCTTGTCATATCCACTGATGAACCTGTATCTTTGTCCAGTTTTGTTGCAGTTGCCATGGGAGTTGTTGCAGATGAACAGTCAAGCATGCCAAATTTCTTAAGTAGATTTCTGGTATATTTTGCTTGATTAATGAAAATTCCATCATCTGTTTGCTTCACCTGTAAGCCTAGAAAATAGCTTAACTCTCCCATCATACTCATTTGATATCTAGACTGCATGAGCTTGGCAAATTTCTTACAGAGTTTATCATTAGTAGATCCAAAAATGATATCATCTACATAAATCTGTACTAAGAGCAGGTCATTACCAGATTGAAAGTAAAACAGAGTTTTGTCAATAGTACCTCTGTGAAACCCACTTTCTAGTAGAAATTTAGCAAGTGTTTCATACCATGCCCTAGGTGCCTGTTTAAGTCCATAGAGTGCCTTGTCTAACCTGTAGACATGATCTGGATATTTTGGATCTACAAAACCAGGTGGTTGTTCAACAAATACTTCTTCTTCAAGTTTTCCATTCAGAAAAGCACTTTTCACATCCATTTGAAAAACCTTGAATTTCTTGTGAGAAGCATAGGCAAGAAACATCCTTATTGCCTCCAATCTGGCAACTGGAGCAAATGTTTCATCATAATCTATTCCTTCCTGCTGTGAATAGCCTTTAGCTACCAGTCTTGCTTTGTTCCTTGTGATCACACCATCACTGTCAGTTTTATTTCTGAAAACCCATTTAGTACCAACAATAGATCTGTTCTTTGGCCTTGGTACAAGGGTCCACACCTCATTTCTTTCAAATTCATTTAGCTCTTCTTGCATTGCTGTTATCCAGTTAGCATCTTTCAGAGCTTCTTCTACTTTCTTTGGCTCAGTTTGTGACAAGAATGCATGAAATAGACATTCATTTGTTGTTGCACTTCTTGTCCTTACTCTTGCATCTGGATCACCAATAATCAAATCAGGTGTATGTGACTTTGTCCATTTTCTTGCAGAAGGCAGATTGCTTCTGTCATCATGTGATCCTCCCCCTTGATCCATGCTCTCCTGATTTTCTTGGTGCCTTTCTTCATTTTCAGATGCTCCCCCTGAATGTGACTGCTCAGTATTTGAATGATTAGAGTTTGAATCAATAGTGTTTGATTCAGAGTTATCAATTGAGTCACTATCAGTGTTTGAATTTTCACTTTGATGTGATTCTTCATGCTCCCCCTCAACTGGTTCTTCCCTTGTTTCTGACTGAATAGATTCTTCAGTATTTACCAGTAGAGGTTCAGAATTGACCTCAACAGTGTTTGTCAGATCTGTATCATCCGAGTTTAATAAGTCTTCATTTTCAAAGTGCAGTTGATCATGCTCAGTAACATTTTCAAGTCCAGTTATTTTCTTGTCATCAAATGACACATGAATGGACTCCATGATCACTCTTGTTCTCAGATTATAAACTCTGAATGCTTTAGTAGACAGTGGATAGCCAACAAAAATTCCTTCATCTGCCTTTAGGTCAAATTTGGTCAACTGTTTAGGATGAGTCTTCAACACAAAGCATTTGCATCCAAAAATATGAAAATATTTTAGATTTGGCTTCTTCTTCTTCACCATTTCATATGGTGTTTTTCCATGCTTGTTGATCAGTGTTGCATTTTGAGTAAAACAAGCAGTTTGAACTGCTTCTGCCCAGAAATATGTTGGCAACTTTGCTTCATCTAGCATGGTTCTGGCAGCTTCTATCAAAGTTCTGTTCTTCCTCTCCACTACACCATTTTGTTGTGGAGTGCCAGGTGCAGAAAACTCTTGTTTGATCCCTTTACTCTTGCAAAATTCTTCCATAGATGAATTCCTGAACTCAGTTCCATTGTCACTTCTGATTATCTTCACTTGATGCTCTGACCCTTTATCCAGTTGGATTATATGATCTGTCAGTGTTAAAGCTGTTTCATCCTTCTTTGCAAGAAAATATACCCATGTGAATCTGGTATATTCATCAACAATGACCAATGCATATTTCTTCTTTCCAAGAGACATCACATTTACTGGACCAAAAAGATCAACATGTAGTAGATGATAAGGATCAGCAATTGAAGACTCAGATTTGCTTTTGAAAGAGGTTTTTCTCTGTTTGGCCTTTTGACAAGAATCACACATGCCTTCTACATTCAACAATGACTTTGGTAATCCTCTTGCAAGATCATTCTTTATGAGCTCATTGATATTGTTCAAATTCAAATGAGAGAGTTTCTTGTGCCATTTCCAACTCTCTTCACTGGACATTCTTGTTGACAGACACACTGCTTTGCCATCCGAGTTTGTTGACAATTTTATTTCATAGATGTTGTTGTGTCTGTTTCCAACTAGAGCAACTTTCCCTGTAGATTTACTGATCACTTGGCAATATTCAGGCTGAAAATCTACATGATATCCTCTGTCACAGATTTGACTCACAGATAGCAAATCATGCTTGAGTCCTGGAACCAGAGCTACATTTGTGATGATGACATTTCCAAGATTTATGTTGCCATATCCCAGTGTATGTCCTATGTTGCCATCTCCATAGGAAACTTCTGGGCCAGCTTTTTCCTCATACTCTGATAGCAGGGCTTTATTTCCTGTCATGTGTCCTGAACATCCACTGTCCACGACTAGGGTACTGACCCTGGTGCCCTGCAATCACAAACAATCACTGATTATTAGTTTTAAGGATCCAGACTTGCTTGGATCCTTTGGCTTTCTTAATTCTGTTAGCTTTTGCAGCGGAATTTTCATTAACAGAGTTTAAGCTAACTTTTTCAGAGTTTACATTTGCAGAGTTTACTTTGACCCATTTTAAATTTGGCTTGGGTTCATAGTAATTATAGTAAATAGCATGATAATCTCTGCAAGTGTAAATAGAATGCCAAGTACTTCCACAGTGTTTGCATAAAGTCTGTGGTCTAGTTCTCACATAATCACTCTTTACTGCAGTTTTAGAGGGCAAAGAATTAATGTTCTTATTCTTACTGCAGAAACTAGCAAGATGATTAGTACTACCACAATTAAAGCATGTTTTCCTGGGAGCTAATGAAGCAAGCATTGGCTTAATTCCTGAGGTTATGCCTACTTTTCCATTTCTGTTCTTCTTAGGCATTCTCTGTTTGTTGACAGACTTTATCTCCTTAAGCTTATGCTTGAGTTGTTTATCTGTCATTAAGCCAATGTTAGCCTCTTTAACAAAAGTTTTAGCATATGACTCTTTAACAGCCTTTTTCTGTGCTTCAGTCTTAGGTCCACCTGTTCCCATGACATTACCCTCAGATGAACAATGTGGTCTAACCTTTACCTGATTTTCAAATCTAAGTTCATCTCCTACAGAGTAACCTAGACCTACTGTATCTGACTGAAACACTTCTTGAGTGTTTTTACCAGAGTGTGTCCAAGTCTTAATGATGTGTTTAGTATCCTCCAATTCTGATTCTAGTTGCTTATACTTACCTAGCAACTCCTGTTCAATAAACACTGCATCATCTCTCTCTTTTTGAATTTTATTCATGTTCTCTAGCTGTTCCTCAACAAGTTTATTTCTTTCTTTGAGTTGAGAACACTCAGACTTTATCCTCTCATTTTCTAAAGTCTGATCCCTATAACTGATGTGCAATGCTTTAAGATAAATTCTCAATTCAGTTATATTATCAGTGTTATAAGCATAGGTAGTTGGAGGTACCTTGAGATCATCATTTTCAGTCTGAGTAGTAGCCATGAGAGCATAATTGACTTCCTCATCTGAATCTGAAGTGTCTGCCCAATCTCTGCCTTTGGTGTAGAGTGCCTTTTCAGTTTTACCCTTCTTGCACTCAGGAGCATAGTGACCCATCTCCTTACACTTGTAGCATTGTATTTCAGACTTATCTTTCTTTCCAGATTTGAAGTCCTTTCCCTCAGATTTCTTGAAATTCTTCTTATCAAACTTTGAGTAGTCCTTGGAGAATCTCTTTCCCTTCTTGAAGTTCTTGTATCCCATCTTCTTGAAGGTCTTTACCATCAATGCAGCCATTTGCATCATATCTTCATCATCTTCAGAATCAGATGAATCATCTGTGTTTGATTCAACATCAGTGTTTGATGACTCATTCTCTGAATGGATGACTAAAGCTTTTCCTTTTGCCTTTCTCCTTGATGCTTCCTTCTTTGATGGTTTCTCCTCAACCTTAAGAGCAACAGACTTTGACTTTCTACTGGATCTTTTGTTTCTCTGCTCCAATTCCAATTCATGGGTTTTGAGCAGTCCATAGATTTCATCAATCTCTGTTTCACCAAGTTCATAATTATCTCTTATAGTGGTTGTCTTCACATCCCACTTTTCAGGTAGAGAGAGAAGAAACTTGAGATTTGAATCTTCTAAATCATACTCTTTGTTCACCAATGATAAATCATTGAGCAGTTTACAGAATCTGTCAAATGTTTCTGTCATGGTTTCATCAGATTTTGCCTCAAAATGTTCATACTCCTGTGTGAGTATGTTCCTTCTGTTCTTCTTAATTGCAGGTGTTCCTTGACATCTAACCTCAAGTGCATCCCATATCTCCTTTGCAGTTGTGCAGTTTATCACTTTATTAGACATAACATTGTCTAATGCACTGTGAAGTAAATGCCTTACTTTCGCATCCTTTGCAATAGATGAAAGATCCTCAGTAGATAGATCTTTCTTCTCTTTTGGAATTACTTTTGGTTCCTCACCAGCAGCAGCAGCAGATAACTTTGTAGGTTTGTGAGGACCTTCATAAATTCTGTCCAGATATTCTGGATCTGTAGCCTCCAGAAACATGGTCATCTTCACCTTCCAAATTGCATACTCTAATGGCCTCAGGATAGGAACCCTAATTGTTTCATACCTACTAACAGTAGTAGGTGCTTTCTCAGATGATGGAGGTATCTCTGCCATTGATTACTATTGTGTTTGGATCTTTAACTGTAATAAAGTAACAGATTTGGCTCTGATACCACTTGTTAGGTCGATTACACAATAAATAATCAAGAACTGTATAAATAAGTAACAAGAACACACGTTTTAACTCTTTAAAACTGTTTGGAATTAATAATTCCTCTCTCAGTGATGTAAAGTATCACAGAGAGCTGCTTAGGTTACAAGAATGATATTCGTTCACGATGGATACCCTTCTAGGGTTAACCTAACTGTATTTATAAGATATACAGCTACGTACAATCGTAAATTGATTCTCCTAAAATTAAGCTATACAATTGATATCAATTACGATTGCTACACGTCTTCTAAGTCAACTCGATCTCTTTGACAGCTATCCAATCTTCAAAGATATCGCTTCCATATTAATATTAAATTAATCTTCAAACTCTGTTGACTTGTAGACGCTCCCAGTAGACAGACTTTAGCAAACTCTGTTCTCTCCACGCTAACAGTGTTTGCGCTTCCATGTATTCAGCTATCAGTGTTTACGCTTTCCTCTGTCAGCGTTTGCGCTTCCAGCAATCAGCGTATACTCAAACTCTGTTTACAACTGCTTTCAATAACAAGTTAAACTCTCTTTACCTGTAACACTTAAACACTGACATTAAATCACATCAATTATATCTAACACACGGTAAAAGTGAAAGAACTAGAGTCTGTCGAGAGAACAAATGTAAAACACATTGCCAAAAGTGAATCAACTTTTAAAGGAGCATCGAGAATCAAGGCATGACGAATAAGAGAATGCTCATTTAAAAATCGAATCCAAGGTTTAACCCTCTCGAGAGTACAATTATCGGGATTAAAATGACCAACAAAATTGTGATTGATAATTTCCATATTAACAGCCATTTTAACTTCAACACATTGAATTAATTTGCCCAAATTCGAATTTTAGGGATTTTAACAATTAATTCAAATAACCAGAAAATCAGTAAAATCGAAACTTCACAGAAAATTCTGAAATTAATGTATGTTGATCTCTGAATTCACACAAACACACCACTATTTTTAGTTTTTGCAGAATCGTTCTCAAAGTGCAGATTATTCAAGAAATTCGACGAAGTTCTTGAAAATTACGATTTCTTAAAACACTACCAAATCGAAAGATTAACCATTCAAATTAATGGGATTGAAGAGATCGGAACAATGGTGTTTTCAGATCGTGATTTGGTTGAGAAACAAGGTCGATTCTTGAAGAAAATTGGGCGGCGGTTCGTTGTGTGTATCGTATGTATATAAACGAACAGAGAAAGAGTACTCAGAGACTTAACTCGTGAGTTTTAGACTAAAATTAGATTATTGATAGTCTACACACACAATCTATATATATACTAAGCGATAGTCTAAAGGATAGTTTAAAAGATAATAACTAAAGCTAAAATATAAAATAAACTAATCTAGACTACCGCTGGATAGTTTGTCCGATAGTCTAAATAGACTATATATATTAATGTACACTACAGACTATTGTATATAGACTATTTAATTTACATTAATAATACACAGACTATTGTATATAGACTATTGGCTGGATAGTCTGCCCGGTAGTCTGAGTAGACAAAAATTGTCTAACAGACTATAGACTATAAGTATAGACTATTAATTTACACTACAGACTATTGAGTATATACTAATTAATTTACAATAATATTTACAACAACACACAAATATTAGGTCCTATATCGATTTGATCTTCCAGAGTGAAGTTGAAAATTCTAAGTCTGGGAAGATTTTCGAGTTAGTGAGTTAGTGACTATCTCGAACTTCAACTCGAAACTCGACTTAGATTTTCGAGTTAGTGACTAACTCGAACTTCAACTCGAAACTCACTATCTCGAACTACATCTCGAAACTGACTATCTGACTATCTCGAACTTTTTCTCGAAGTTCGACTTAGGAATCGAGTTCGAGTTACCAGTGCCTAGTTTTTATCTTCAAAATTTTCGAGATAAGATCTATCTCGAACTTTATCTCGAAGTTCGAGATGAGGACCAATATAACTATTCTAAAAATCAAGTAATAACAGAATATGTACCAGATTATTTACATGAAGCAATTCTAACAATGAAGCAAATTTACACTAAAATTATAAAATCGAATAAAAATTATAAAAACAATCATATGTAGTCCCTTTTATGAAATCAAACATTAATAACAAAAGGACAAACACTACAAACCAATTAATAAACTATTAACTATTTACATATTTATTCATGGTAGATTAATAAATCTATCTATTTTCTAATAAAATAAATTTCTAATAGAAAATTATTTGAAAAGAAAATATGACTTATTAAACCATCATAAATATAATTTTCAAGAAAAATAAGTTTCTCATAAATTACAACTTGTAAAATTTGAGAAAATCATTTTTAAGGAAAATGAATTATTTTAACATTGAAAAGAAGTAAGTAGGAATATATTAAGATGATAATGACAATGGTTTGAACATTAACAAGTAACAAGGTAAGTTGATAAAATAATTATACAAGTGATTTTAATCAACAAATATTAACAAGATAATCACTTGTAAATTATTAAAGATCAAACCTCAGATATTAACTAGTTTAATTACTAGGACTATTTAACATACCCAATTCACCAACAATTCTGGTGAATGTGAATTCGTCAAGAGACTTAGTAAAAATATCTGCTGTTTGTTCTTCCGTGGGTACAAAATGTAACTCCACGGTACCATTCATGACATGCTCTCGGATAAAATGATACCTGATGTCAATGTGCTTGGTCCTCGTATGCTGCACAGGATTGTTGGAGATTGCTATGGCACTTGTATTGTCACACAAAATTGGAATATTGTCAAGTACAAAGCCATAGTCACGTAGCTGATTCCTAATCCACAAGATTTGAGCACAACAGCTTCCAGCAGCTATATATTCTGCTTCAGCTGTTGAGTTAGAAACTATTTGTTGTTTCTTGCTGTACCAGGAGACCAACCTACCACCTAGGAATTGACAACTCCCAGAGGTGCTTTTTCTATCTACAACACTTCCTGCATAATCTGAATCTGTATATCCAACAAGGTTAAAACCAGATTCTTTAGGGTACCAAATACCTAAGTTAGGTGTACCCTTAAGATATCTTAAGATTCGTTTAACAGCAATGAGATGCACATCTCTAGGATCCGCTTGGAACCTTGCACACAAGCATGTAGCATACATAATATCAGGTCTACTTGCAGTAAGGTAAAGTAATGAACCTATCATACCTCTGTAGCTTGTGATATCCACCTTAGCAGAATTTTCACAAGCTCCAAATTTCACAGCTGTTGATGATGGTGTTCTTGCTGAAGATGAGTCCTCCATTTGATATTTCTTGAGGAGCTCTCTGACATACTTGGATTGACAAATAAAAATTCCATCTGTCCTTTGACTTACTTGTAATCCAAGAAAGAACTTCAGTTCACCCATCAGGCTCATCTCAAATTTACCCTGCATTAGCTTAGCAAATTTCTTGCACAGAAGATCATTAGTAGACCCAAATATTATATCGTCCACATAGACTTGGACTAATATAGTATCATTCTTATGTTTCTTAGTAAAGAGAGTTTTGTCTATGACACCTCTAACAAATCCATTTTCAAGTAAAAATTCAGAAAGAGTGTCATACCATTTCCTTGGAGCTTGCTTAAGACCATAAATTGCCTTGAAGAGAAAGTAGACATAATCCAAGAATTCTGGATCTTCAAAGCCAGGGGGTTGTTCTACATATACCTCTTCATCCAGCTTGCCATTCAGGAAGGCACTCTTGACATCCATTTGATAAACTTTGAAGTTTGAATGTGCTGCGAATGCCAAGAATATCCTTATAGCCTCAAGTCTAGCCACTGGTGCATAGGTTTCATCATAATCTATTCCTTCAGCTTGGGAATAACCTTTAGCAACCAGTCTTGCTTTGTTTCTAGTTACAGTGCCATCTTCATCAAGTTTGTTTCTGAATACCCACCTGGTATCAACTACTTTCCTGTCTTTTGGTCTGGGTACCAGCTTCCATACTTCTTGTTGTTTGAATTGATTGAGTTCATCTTGCATAGCAATCACCCAATCAGGATCAGAAAGAGCTTCTTCTGTTTTCTTAGGTTCTATTGCAGACAGAAACCCAGAATAATTGCATTGATTTTGATAGCTCCTTCTAGTTTTTACACCAACATCTGGATCACCAACGATCAACTCAAAAGGATGAGCTCTATTCCACACAGTCTGTCTGGGAAGATTTGACCTTGATGATTCGCCTTGTTCTTCATTATGATGTTGAGTATGACCAGCTGATCCTTCATCACCTCCCCCTGAGTTGTTGCCAGTTTGACTAGATGAATGTTCAGGAGTGTCAGTGGTATCTCCAGTCTGATCATTGTTTACACCACCACCACCCTGATCATTATCATCATTATTACTGTTATCATTAGCAGCAACATCAGGTTGGTTGTCACCATCTGAATCGGAGTCTGTCATATCATCAAAAGATAACTTTTCAGATGAATCCTCCGTTTGGATACTAGGAAGTTTAGTGTCATCAAATGATACATTGACACTTTCAAGCATTGTCTGATGATCAATCACATACACCTTGTAAGCTCTTCTTGAATAACCAATGAAAATTGCTTCATGTGCTTTGGCCTCAAATTTTCCACCACGATCATCTCCATCTTTAAGCACAAAGCATTTTGCTCCAAATACATGAAAGTACTTGAGTGTTGGTCTCTTTTCATACATAATTTCATAGGGGGTCTTCATCAAGTCTTTGTTGATTAAAGTTCGATTCTGGGTATAACATGCAGTGTTAACAGCTTCAGCCCAAAAGTACAAGGGAAGCTTTGATTCACTTAACATAGTACGTGCAGCTTCAATCAAGGTTCTATTCTTTCTTTCTACTACCCCATTTTGCTGAGGAGTTCTTGGGGCTGAGTACTGCCTTGTTATTCCTTTTTCAGTACAAAAATCATTTAGAACTGCATTCTTAAATTCGGTTCCATTGTCTGACCTTATTGCTCTAACTGGTTTCTTGTACTCCATTTCAATCAACTTGATGTGATCAATCACTAACTGTGGAGTTTCATCTTTGGAATTCAGAAATAAAACCCATGTGTACTTTGAGTAGTCATCAACAATCACGAGAGCATATCTTTTCTTTGACATAGACATCACATTAACTGGACCGAACAGATCCATGTGCAACAGTTGTAGAGGTTCAGTTATTGATGATGTGTCAGTGCTCCTGTGAGTTGCTGTTTTCAATTTGCCTTTTTGACAGGCATCACAGAGTCCTTCTTGAGTGAATTCCATTGAAGGTAAACCTCTCACCAGTTCTCTTTTAACTAGAGAATTCATTGTCTTGAAATTAAGGTGGGAGAGTTTCTTGTGCCATAGCCAACTTTCATCTGTAGATGCTTTAGAATAAAAGCAGTTGATTTCTTCAGTGCTTCCAGTGTTCATATTGGCCACGTACAGATTTCTTTTTCTGACTCCTGTAAGAGATGGTTGTTCATGTCTCTTGTGTGAGATTAGACAATTCTTCTTGTTGAAGTAAGCCTCGAATCCCTTGTCACAAAATTGACTGACACTTAACAAATTGTGCTCAAGTCCTTTCACAAAAGACACTTCATCAATGATAACATTTCCAGCTTCCAATCTGCCATATCCATCAGTTGTACCTATGCTGTTATCTCCAAAGGTAACCACTGGGCCGGCTTTCTCAACCACATTTGTCAGCAGGGTTCTGTCTCCAGTCATATGCCTTGAACATCCACTGTCCAAGATCCAGGTCACTCGATCAACCTGTTTCACACCCTGCAATGACAAATAGGTTAAACCTTCTTCGGAACCCAAACCTGATTGGGTCCAGAATACTTAAAGAATTGGCCTTTGTCAGGCAAAACAACATTTTTAACATTGACACCATTTTCACCACTAACCAACAAACATTTAACCCTATAAACAGATTTGACAATCTTTTGTTTTATCTTGGGTATCCATGTTTCTTTAGCAGCAATGACGTTTGTTTCACTGACTGGACATTTGACCTTGTAAGCAGCCTTACCAAAAGTCTGTTTAGGCTTTGATACAAATGTCTCTCTCCTATCTTGAGGAGGACTAGCAGTCTTTGATCTAACATTTTTATTCTTATTCATTTGTTGTCGAGGAGCAGTCTTACCAGCACATGCTTGATTACCATTAAAGTAAGCAGACATTACATTAAAGGTACAAGACATACAATTGACAACACCACATGCTTTATGATAAATATCAATGGTAGGCATGGTATGCATGTTAGACATGTTATTGTTCTTTTTCAACTTATCACCACTTAACCCAGTTTTAGATGAACTAGTTGGATAAACAACCTTAACTGGTTTCTTAACAGATTTAACATTATCAAGGACAATGCCATTTGCACTGTCCTCATTACGCATCTCTTCATGAATAATCATAGAAGTGAAGTTTGGAGGTTCTGTAATCGACTTCTTAAAGAGCGGATCTTCAACCTTCTTAAGCACATGTGGTATACCCCTCTCTTTAGCACTAACAAGGTTAGGGGTATTTATGCCCAACAATCCAACAGCTTCGTTATAACCAAACCCTATTCCTACAGTTCGTTCTATAGCTTGTTTATTGAAATGCTTTTAGAAAGTTTAACAGAATTAAAGCAAGCACTAACCTTGGTTTCAAGTTCAGCAATTTTAGAAAGTTGTTTAGTCACTACTTCTAGAATGGATTTCTCTCTTCTATTAAGTCGTGCTATTTCCTCTTTTTGTTGATCTTGATTAACATGCACCTTTTTTAGTTCTAACACTTCATTTTCAAGTTCAGTGTTTAACAGATTTAATCTAGCAATGTGTTTTTGTGCATTAGCCAAGGAGCCACCTAACTGACGAACCAACTCAGAGTCAGTAAGTTTTACCTGTGGTTTAGGATCAGTGAGCATGTCACCATTTTCCATTAGTGCAAGATTTCCAAATTCTTCATCTTCACTATCTGTGTCATCCCAGCTTTTACCAGCAGCCACATAGGCTTTTCCAGGTTTCTTCTTTTCAGGAACATAATCTCTCTTCTGGGCTTGTTTGGGTTTCTGACACTCAGTGGCAAAGTGTCCAAGTTCATTGCAATTATAACAACGAATTTTGCTTCTATCAACAGTTCCAGTTTTGTAGCCACCTCTGCTACTGGAGGATGAGGAACCTCCTCTCTGGAATCTGTTATTAGACTTGAACTTGAACTTAGGATTTCTCCTGAATCTAAAGTTGCCAAACTGTCTAACCATGAGTGCCATGGATTCATCCTCCAACTGATCCAATTCTTCTAATGAGTAAAACTCACTTCCATCCTGAGTAGCTGGTGTCTGACCATGTTCCACTTCAGTCTGCTCCTTGTCTGAGCTGTAAGGTCGAACAACCTTAGCTTCCACTTCCTTAGGAGCCTCAACCACTAATGCTGTAGATGAACTTGCAACTCTACCTTTACCATGAATCTCTTTCTGTTGGACTTGTTCCAACTCATAGGTTTTTAAAATACCGAAGAGTTTTTCAAGACTAACTTTATTCAAGTCACGAGATTCTCTTATTGCTGTTATCCTGTGTTCCAGGTGAGTCGGCATAGTCAGTAAGAACTTCAGATTAATCTCCTTCTGTGTATAGTTCTTGCCATGGATTTGCAAGTTGTTGATTATTTTATTATACCTTTCAAACACTTCTTGAATGCCTTCATTAGGGCCAGCTCTGAAGTGTTCATACTCAGAGGTTAAGATTTGAAGTCTGTTCTCCCTGACTTCATCGGTTCCTTCATTAATGGTTTCAATAGTTTCCCACATGTGTTTGGCAGTTTTACAATTCATCACATGGCTATACATCACAGCATCCAGAGAATCTATTAGAATGAGTCTGAGGTTTTTATCAAGCCCTGCATCCTCCTTTTCCTCAGGTGTATAGGTAGCAGGGTCCTTTTCATAAGATTTAGCAGGAATCACAATTTTACCCTCAGCTTCAACTTCATCTTCATAGACCATAGGAGTTTTAGGTCCGGTTTTCAAAACAACCAAATATTTAACGTTTGTACATTCCAGAAACAACTCCATCTTATTCTTCCACATATCATAATTATCTTTGTCAAAGATAGGTATCTTAACAATGGCTTTAGAAGTCATGATGAATTTTTAAGAGAGTTAAAAATTCGAGCTTGATTTTTAATTGAATAAGAATAGGATCTTGATTTGTATATCAATCAAACGGCTCTGATGCCAATTGTTAGGTCCGTTAAGATTGTAGAAGGGGGGGTTGAATACAATCTATATCTTTTTGTCGAAATTTGTCCGTTAAATAAAATTTAGTTTAGACAAATTTGAGCGGAATTAATTGAAACAAAATTCAAGTTAAATATAACGATATATTAAACTTGATGGTTGTTACAAAATCAGTACAGAGTATTATCACGTTAATAAAAACTAATTAGAAAATTCGACATGAACTTTTCTAATTTAGTTAATAAAAATCGAGATACGAACTAGGAAACTTAATTCGCTAGTAATACAAGAGTCACAAATAATTAAGTTCTATCGGATCAAATATTACAAATGAGTTGAACTTGATTTTCTGTGAATTAATTGAGATAGTCAGTGGCTTTAAAGATGAGAGAGAGATGTAATATTTTGGCTTCTGTCTTTAAAACTTTGTCTCGTGTCTGTTGTGTGTATCCTGGCTTCTGTCTCTTTTGTAGTTGATATGTTCAAAATATCTTCTGTCTATTTTAACACTTAAACAGACTATCCACAGACTGTCTAAAGGCTTGCAGACTATCCAGGGAACACATAGACTACCGGTGTGACTATCTGACCTGTTGCAGACTACCGGTGTGACTATCCTTTCTCTTGCAGACTACCGGTGTGACTATCCATTCTCTTGCAGACTACCGGTGTGACTATCAGGCTTGGCAGACTACCCAATTCTTTCTCCAGACTATCAGAATGACTATCCTGATAGTCTTTAATACATGATTTTTCTGGCAGACTACCATGCAGACTTCCTGGTAGACAATCCCTTAGCAGACTATCAAACTGGACAGAGTATGCTGAGCAGACTATCTCCTAGACTATCTCAGATAGTCTTTTAATAATAAAACCATAGTCTAAAAACACTTCTGATAGTCTTTTAGCAATCTATATTAATTCTAAATTAATTAATTCAATAATTAACTTAATAAATAAATTAATTCTTGAAGAATTAATTTATTAATTACGTTAACTAAATACTTTAAATTAATTAATAGAGAATTAACATAATTCATTTGACAGTCTAACCTTCACTTTTAAACCACTGAAATAAACAAAGAACCTCCACTGAATATTTGTTGACGCTCGATGCACGGTCTGGTTCATGAACGACTAACTTCAACTTCTGTTCTTCATTTTGACTTTAAGCTGTGGTCAATTTCTTCTCTCAACTTTCTTTAAATATTCTGTACTGATACTGTCTCTTGTCACTTGTAGAAATCTCTGTCCTTCTGAATTAAATCCATGACTTTGAATACCACACTGAGGCTTGATCAGTAGACTGAACTTCTTCCAGTGTAAAATATCAAAACTATAGATTGACTTGTAGATTTGTTCCTCCTGATAGATAGCATCTTCTGAGATTCCTGTGACAGTTAATATTATTTACTTATTACAATCTACTTTAAGTTGAGTTGGATCCTCGAACTACAAATAGGCTGAGTCATATGCCTTTCAGTTTCTATTCTAAGTTAGTTTCTATTAGAACAAGACCCTATCTATCTATACTATTATATTAAAGCCAAAATATTGAAAGTTTTGGTTTTCGGTTTGGTTATCCTATTTATTAAAATAAAAAATTTGGTTTTCGGTTTGGTTATCCTATTTATTAAAATAAATAATAACATAATATAATTAATGATAATTAACCGATTGTCTTTTAGTTGAATATATTGCCTATCTTTCAATCAATAATATTTTCTTTCTAATTAAAACATGTTACCATTTTGATTTAAAACTAATGTTATAATCATTAATATATATACCGAAAAATATCACACCATATTTTTTAATTATTAATAAAATATATTAAAAATCTGTACATCTATCTTCTATACTAATATATTAAAACCGAAATATTGAAAATTTGGTCGGTTTGGTTATCCTAATTATTAAAATAAATAATGACATAATATAATTAATGATAATTAGTTATTGTCATTTTCACATTTACTTTTAATTCAAGATATTACCTTTTATAAAAACATCAATCGTACCATATTTTCAAATCATTAATATTTCCTTTCAAATTAAAATACGTTAACTTTTTTATTTAAAACTAATCTTACAATCATTAATATATGAGTTTTGCAAGGCTATAAAATCATCCAAATCTGATTTCTATATCTCGAGATAGAGCCTAAATAGTAAATATGAACCTTTTTTAATACTAATAAATAAATAAATAAAATTCAGTTCTAATACAATATTTTATATCCTTTTCAGATTATAACGTCTTTTTAAAATTCAATTATGATATAATTTTTTTTAATTATATCCTTTTTAAATTATAATTTTTTTTAATCATTTTCAATACAAAACAAGAAAGCATTTTAAATTTCTCAAAAAAAAAAAGCATTTTCAAAATCGTCGATACTATTATAAAGTAGAAGACGTGAATCTATACTTATATCTATACTAATATATATCTAGATCATTATTTTATGGAGAATCGTAGAGAACCACTTAAAATTCATTAAAATTGCTTTATATATAAGGGCTTCGCAAGGGCATCTTCACAAAAAAGTCTTATAATTCTATCCTCTATTTTTTTATAAAAAAAAAATTACAAAAAATTTTTTTATAAAAAAAATTACAAAAAAATTTTTTATAAAAAAAATTTCAAAAAATGATGATGTGGCAACATTTTTAATTTTTTTTTTTTTATGAATAGATAGAGGGTAGAATTATAAGACTTTAATTTGAAAAGACCCCGCCAGGGGCCTTATATAAAGGGCAATTTTAATGCATTTTAAGTGGTTCTCCACAGTTCTCCACGTAAGATGGTTCTCCATAGAGTGGGACTCTATATATCTATCTAGGCTAGCGTTCAAATAGAAACCAACCTTAGAATAGAAACTAGAAACCTACGCTAAATAAATTATATTTCATTTATTTTAAAGGCCCCGCTAGGGGCACCTTCATAAAAAACTTATAAAATTCTTAGCTCTATTAAAAAAAATATGAAAAAATTAAAAAAAATTAGAAAAAAAGTTACTGTTCAAGTGCCACGTCATCACGTGAACAGTAACTTTTTTCAATTTTTTATTATTTTTATTTTTTTGTTGAATAGAGCAAATAATTTTAAACGTTTTTTTGTATTGGGGTACCCCTAATTTGGTCATTAGATTAGCCTGAAATATTTAATTTTGGTTTAGTTTATAGTTTCTATTCTAAGTTAGTTTCTATTAGAACAAGACCCTATCTATCTATACTATTATATTAAAGCCAAAATATTGAAAGTTTTGGTTTTCGGTTTGGTTATCCTATTTATTAAAATAAAAAATTTGGTTTTCGGTTTGTTTATCCTATTTATTAAAATAAATAATAACATAATATAATTAATGATAATTAACCGATTGTCTTTTAGTTGAATATATTGCCTATCTTTCAATCAATAATATTTTCTTTCTAATTAAAACATGTTACCATTTTGATTTAAAACTAATGTTATAATCATTAATATATATACCGAAAAATATCACACCATATTTTTTAATTATTAATAAAATATATTAAAAATCTGTACATCTATCTTCTATACTAATATATTAAAACCGAAATATTGAAAATTTGGTCGGTTTGGTTATCCTAATTATTAAAATAAATAATGACATAATATAATTAATGATAATTAGTTATTGTCATTTTCACATTTACTTTTAATTCAAGATATTACCTTTTATAAAAACATCAATCGTACCATATTTTCAAATCATTAATATTTCCTTTCTAATTAAAATACGTTAACTTTTTAATTTAAAACTAATCTTACAATCATTAATATATGAGTTTTGCAAGGCTATAAAATCATCCAAATCTGATTTCTATATCTCGAGATAGAGCCTAAATAGTAAATATGAACCTTTTTTAATACTAATAAATAAATAAATAAAATTCAGTTCTAATACAATATTTTATATCCTTTTCAGATTATAACGTCTTTTTAAAATTCAATTATGATATAATTTTTTTTAATTATATCCTTTTTAAATTATAATTTTTTTTAATCATTTTCAATACAAAACAAGAAAGCATTTTCAATTTCTCAAAAAAAAAAAGCATTTTCAAAATCGTCGATACTATTATAAAGTAGAAGACGTGAATCTATACTTATATCTATACTAATATATATCAAGATCATTATTTTATGGAGAATCGTAGAGAACCACTTAAAATTCATTAAAATTGCTTTATATATAAGGGCTTCGCAAGGGCATCTTCACAAAAAAGTCTTATAATTCTATCCTCTATCTATTTATAAAAAAAGAATTACAAAAAAATTTTTTATAAAAAAATTTTTTATAAAAAAAATTTCAAAAAATGATGATGTGGCAACATTTTTAATTTTTTTTTTTTTTTATGAATAGATAGAGGGTAGAATTATAAGACTTTAATGTGAAAAGACCCCGCCAGGGGCCTTATATAAATGGCAATTTTAATGCATTTTAAGTGGTTCTCCACAGTTCTCCACGTAAGATGGTTCTCCATAGAGTGGGACTCTATATATCTATCTAGGCTAGCGTTCAAATAGAAACCAACCTTAAAATAGAAACTAGAAACCTACGCTAAATAAATTATATTTCATTTATTTTAAAGGCCCCGCTAGGGGCACCTTCATAAAAAACTTATAAAATTCTTAGCTCTATTAAAAAAAATTTAAAAAAATTAAAAAAAATTAGAAAAAAAGTTACTGTTCATGTGCCACGTCATCACGTGAACAGTAACTTTTTTCAATTTTTTATTATTATTATTTTTTTGTTGAATAGAGCAAATAATTTTAAACGTTTTTTTGTATTGGGGTACCCCTAATTTGGTCATTAGATTAGCCTGAAATATTTAATTTTGGTTTAGTTTATAGTTTCTATTCTAAGTTAGTTTCTATTAGAACAAGACCCTATCTATCTATACTATTATATTAAAGCCAAAATATTGAAAGTTTTGGTTTTCGGTTTGGTTATCCTATTTATTAAAATAAAAATTTTGGTTTTCGGTTTGGTTATCCTATTTATTAAAATAAATAATAACATAATATAATTAATGATAATTAACCGATTGTCTTTTAGTTGAATATATTGCCTATCTTTCAATCAATAATATTTTCTTTCTAATTAAAACATGTTACCATTTTGATTTAAAACTAATGTTATAATCATTAATATATATACCCAAAAATATCACACCATATTTTTTAATTATTAATAAAATATATTAAAAATCTGTACATCTATCTTCTATACTAATATATTAAAACCGAAATATTGAAAATTTGGTCTGTTTGGTTATCCTAATTATTAAAATAAATAATGACATAATATAATTAATGATAATTAGTTATTGTCATTTTCACATTTACTTTTAATTCAAGATATTACCTTTTATAAAAACATCAATCGTACCATATTTTCAAATCATTAATATTTCCTTTCTAATTAAAATACGTTAACTTTTTTATTTAAAACTAATCTTACAATCATTAATATACGAGTTTTGCAAGGCTATAAAATCATCAAAATCTGATTTCTATATCTCGAGATAGAGCCTAAATAGTAAATATGAACCTTTTTTAATACTAATAAATAAATAAATAAAATTCAGTTCTAATACAATATTTTATATCCTTTTCAGATTATAACGTCTTTTTAAAATTCAATTATGATATAATTTTTTTTAATTATATCCTTTTTAAATTATAATTTTTTTAATTATTTTCAATACAAAACAAGAAAGCATTTTCAATTTCTAAAAAAAAAAAGAAAAAGCATTTTCAAAATCGTCGATACTAGTATAAAGTAGAAGACGTGAATCTATACTTATATCTATACTAATATATATCTAGATCATTATTTTATGGAGAATCGTAGAGAATCACTTAAAATTCATTAAAATTGCTTTATATATAAGGGCTTCGCAAGGGCATCTTCACAAAAAAAGTCTTATAATTCTATCCTCTATCTATTTATAAAAAAAAATTACAAAAATTTTTTTTATAAAAAAAAATTTCAAAAAATGATGATGTGGCAACATTTTTTTTTTTTTTTTATGAATAGATAGAGGGTAGAATTATAAGACTTTAATGTGAAAAGACTCCGCCAGGGGCCTTATATAAAGGGCAATTTTAATGCATTTTAAGTGGTTCTCCACAGTTCTCCACGTAAGATGGTTCTCCATAGAGTGGGACTCTATATATCTATCTAGGCTAGCGTTCAAATAGAAACCAACCTTAGAATAGAAACTAGAAACCTACGCTAAATAAATTATATTTCATTTATTTTAATGACCCCGCTAGGGGCACCTTCATAAAAAACTTATAAAATTCTTAGCTCTATTAAAAAAAATATGAAAAAATTTAAAAAAAATTAGAAAAAAAGTTACTGTTCACGTGCCACGTCATCACGTGAACAGTAACTTTTTTCAATTTTTTATTATTTTTTATTTTTTTGTTGAACAGAGCAAATAATTTTAAACATTTTTTTGTATTGGGGTACCCCTAATTTGGTCATTAGATTAGCCTGAAATATTTAGTTTTGGTTTAGTTTATAGTTTCTATTCTAAGTCAGTTTCTATTAGAACAAGACCCTATCTATCTATACTATTATATTAAAGCCAAAATATTGAAAGTTTTGGTTTTCGGTTTGGTTATCCTATTTATTAAAATAAAAATTTTGGTTTTCGGTTTGGTTATCCTATTTATTAAAATAAATAATAACATAATATAATTAATGATAATTAACCGATTGTCTTTTAGTTGAATATATTGCCTATCTTTCAATCAATAATATTTTCTTTCTAATTAAAACATGTTACCATTTTGATTTAAAACTAATGTTATAATCATTAATATATATATACCCAAAAATATCACACCATATTTTTTAATTATTAATAAAATATATTAAAAATCTGTACATCTATCTTCTATACTAATATATTAAAACCGAAATATTGAAAATTTGGTCGGTTTGGTTATCCTAATTATTAAAATAAATAATGACATAATATAATTAATGATAATTAGTTATTGTCATTTTCACATTTACTTTTAATTCAAGATATTACCTTTTATAAAAACATCAATCGTACCATATTTTCAAATCATTAATATTTCCTTTCTAATTAAAATACGTTAACTTTTTTATTTAAAACTAATCTTACAATCATTAATATATACTCAAAATTTTCACACCATATTTTCAATTATTAATAAAATATATTAAAATTTATGTACATTGTTTATAATAAAAAAATATTAGTGTAATACGTAAATATGAGTATATTAAATTATGTTAAATTAAAATATTAAATATTATTAAATTGATAATTATATAAAAACATAATTGTACTATTAACTAAAATTTAATAAATAACTAAAATATCTTATCTTTCAATCAATTTAAAATGCGTCTACTTTTAATTAAACATACCACGTGTACCTAAAATATCGTAACTTCCAATCATTAATATTTCTTTTCTAATTAAAACACGTTACCTTTTAATTTAAAACATAATTTTGCAATCATAATCTTCCAATCATTAATATTTCTTTTCTAATTAAATGCACTACCTTTTAATTTAAAACATAAATTTAAAATCATTAATTTATACCAAAAAATATGACACTGTTAGATTTTTAGTAATTAATAAGAACCGTTAGATGTAATTATAAGGTATATTTAATGATTAAATTAATTTACTAAATATTCAAGGTTCAAATTCCGTTAACGACATATTTAACTTAAAATTTTATTTTATGAATTTTAAATCATGAAAATCATTTATTAAATTTACTTAAAATTTATAATAAAATTATATAAAAACATAATTGTAGAATAAAATAAAATTTATAATATATTAAAACAAACCCGTGCATCGCACGGGTTATAAGCTAGTACTAATATATATTTAAATCTCTTTTCTAAAGATCCAAGGTTCGAATCTCGTCAACAACAAATTTAAATTAATATTTTATATTATTATTTTTAAACAATACATGTCATTTGTTGAATAACTATTATTATTACTAATAATTTTATTAATTAATATTATAAATTAAATTATATCCATAATAAACTATTATACTTTATTTATTTTATCATATAATTTTAAAAATATTTAAAAGTACTCGTGCTTTGCACGGACTATAAACTAGTACTACTAGCATCAAACCCGTGCGATACACAGATTTGTTTTAATATTATATGAATTTTTCATTAATTTGAATTAATTTTTTTAAAACATGAATTTTGGAGATTTAAATTTTTAAATTAGATGAATTTTGGAAAAAAATAGATTTTAGTTAGAAAAAGTAATAATAGAAAAAGGTAGTTTAAAGATTATGTTTTGTTTTTTAATAATTAAGTAAAATAATTAATGGTAATAAATTAAAATAATTAAATAAAATAAGTACTGTACCGTGTACCGTACCAAAACTTTTAAAGATTGTGTTTTGGTTTTTAATAAGTAAGTAAAATAATTAATGGTAATAAAGTTAAACAATTAAATAAGGTAAATTTGTTTTTTAATAAGTAAGTAAAATAATTAGTGGTAATAAAATAAAACAATTAAATAAGATAGGTATTGTACTGTACTGTACCAAAACTTTTAATCTTTCATCTTTTATAATATAGTATATATTATATACAGTAAAGAAGAAGACATGAGTAATACTAATACTGTAATAAATGTCCGTATATAGGATCTCCAATGTACTCAACATGGCAAGTTGGATAACCTGGGACGCTGCCACGTGTAATGTGCACCGATATTTGGCGGTTGATGTTCCTTGCAGTAGTAACAAGGAGGGGTGCATACACATTACTTGTCTCACCTTGGTTCATGTTGTTGGGCGCACGATAGATTAGAGATGCATAAAAAGTCATTCCGATTAAAATTCGGGTTTTTTAACAATTGGATTGGATCAGGTTTTTTTAAAAATTGGGTTGGGCTTTCTTTAAAATATGAGGTCTGTTTTAGGCCTTTGAACTGGGCCGGGCTTTTTTTGGACTTTTTTTTATTTATATATATGTAATTTTTGTCTTTTTCTTTTTACAAAGCTAATATATTAATATACAAAAAAAGAAAATCTTACAAAAGGAACAATCTCTAAAGATTTACGCCCTTAAACTTCTATAATCTAGAATACATAAAAAGAGACACCACGAAACCTAATATTAAAAAATTACTAGCATAATACTTGTTTTTATCATAAAATATCACTACAACTCAAGAACTTTTTATTCATAATCTGCGTTATGACTTAAGTCGACCATAGCCATATAAATCTTCTCGTATATGATCATTTCGAGAAGCACATCCTCTACACTCAATTAGTGTTATTTAAAAAAGAGTTTGTCTTGTATATTATTGATTTTTCCTAGACTCATGATCAATCACATTCTCTGTATTGCTAAGTTTAATATTCTTGAAATTTATTAAAAATATAATATATTTTTAGATTTTATCTATAAAAAATCAAATTTTTATCCGGATGTCTTAAAAAACCCAGGCTTTTATCCAGGCCGAACCGGGTTTTATCCAGGTTTTTTAAAAATCCTACTAAAGCCAGGGCTTTTTAACCGGGTTTTTCGGACTTCGGACCGGCCGAGCTTGATGAAAAGTAAGAAACCCATCTTAGGTCCTAGGACCGGGCCAAACCGGGCCGGACTTTTCGGATTTTTTTACGAATCGAATCAGACCGAATTTCGGGTTTCAGGATTTTTTAACATCTCTACCTTAGATTGTGGGGGTTATGCTTTATGAAATTTTCGATTGACCTTACAGGTAAATTGTATTGCATCAATTCCACAAATTACCTCCATTCCATTAAATATAATTTTTCTGATTTTTCACATAGTTTAATATATTTGAATTGGATATTTGAGAATTATACTTTTTATTTTTTTTGTTTGATATAAAATATAAATTATATGTTCTATATTTTTATATAAAATAAAAAATTAAAAAATATTACTAATAAATATCCCATCTTTTTTTTTTGGACAGTAATAAATATCCCATCTAAATATATTAAAATGCATGAAAAATAAATGAGTATAACAAAATAAGACGGAAGAAGCATAATTTACTATTAATTAATGATATGATAGGCGATTATAACCTGTCTCCATGGCTAAATCTGGGTAACGATCCCATGTTCATTTCCTCTCCACCGTTTCATCTCAGTAACTCTCATGGTGTAATAATCAGGGATCTTCAACCCCCTCAACCTTCTCAGCCTTCTCAACCTTCTCACTTGCTTGCAACAGCTAACAGTAAGGACAAAGAAATTGCCAAAGATGATCTCCCTATTCCTAAACGACGCAAACTCTCCTTCATGAGTAATGAACAGGGAGAGACTTCCAATGTAATGTAGGATCAAGTATGATAAGTGTATTTTATATCAACTTGGAATGCGTCATATTGGCTTAAATTGATTACTTGGCCTCAAGTATGTGGTGTGTTTAATGAGTTTTCATTGAGTTTTGCAGAACTAAGAGTTTGAGGTTAAATTGATTAAAATTCGGATTTTCGGGGGAGGTTGCGCAGTCTACACTGTTTTGGCCATATCTGGAGTTCTAGAGGTCCGAATTCAGCGATCTTACAGCTCAAGCGAAGACAATGAAATTTTCTACAACCTTGGGCAGGAAGCTGGGCGCTGGCAGCGCTTGGAATGCTGACAGAATTGTTGATGCACTATTTTGGTCATATCTTGAGTTCTACAAGTCCGTTTTGGACGATCTTACAGTCCACGCGAAGCTAACGAGATTCTCTTTCATTCTAAAGTGGTCCAGATGTCCAAATACAACTGGAACGGGCCAGAAATACTAAAGAAAAGTTAGTTACGAATTTTCCTTCAAAACAGAATCAATTTAGGAAACGTATTTTGTGCCAAACTGCAGAAATTCTATTTTAACTCTATTTTGGGGAATTTCTTGTTGGACAAGACGCTGGGGCTATATAAACACATTTAGGCATCAAGAAAATCACGTTTTTATCAGAGAAGCAAGGGAGAAAAGTTGGAGAAGGATTTTACGAAGCTCGTGACAAGCAACGGAGATCTAGATCTACTTCATCTTTTGTTTTCTTCTATTAGGATAATTTATGTTGCCCTATGTGATCTTAATGGATAACTTGTTCTTCAACCGTTATGTTTTCAAATCTTATAGAGATATAGGGTCTAAGCATAATTGGTATCTATTCATCTTCTATCTCTTTTGTGGATGTATGTTTAGTTTGGTATTCGTATACTGAGAAGTAGCGTGTACTTGTTTTGTGTTGTCCGATCAGATATCATAACCATTCCATATAGTGATTAAAGGCATCAGATCTAAGCAAAGTATTTAATGAAGTTAGGATCCCATGTTTTCTCTTGTAGGAGTAATTCGATTTTAATTTTCATTAGATAATTAATTCTTAGTTGTTAATTTACTTCTTAGTTAATTTAGTTAATTAAAACACAAATTTGTTAATTGTCTTAGCAGTGAATAATAATCATACATTGTTGCATAGGTACATCTACTGAATTAAAACCATTACCAGATCTCTGTGGGAACGAACTTGACTTATTCATATATTACTTGTGACCACGTACGCTTGCGTGATTTAGTGCAAACAGGTCAAGTTTGAAATGATGCTATTATCCTAGGTTAAATCATTAGCCTTGTTCTTGGAGGTATTTTTAGGTTTTTTTTCCTGTTTCTTAATCCTTGTAATATTCTGGTAGTTGTAGTGTCATATGGCTCTAAAGCCTCCTCTGTAAGTGCCGTTTGGCTGGTTTTAATGCATTTGCCTATCAAAAACAAAATGTCGATGCTCGACTCCTAAATACTCGTATTGAAGTTGTTCTTTGTGTGAAAATTGGATACTGAGATTCCTTAATTAATCAAAACTAATTTACTCATTCGCGTTTCGTGATGATCTTGTAATATTTTTTTTAAAAAATTAAAACATAAATTAAAGAAAAATTTGAAAAAATATCTATAAATAAAATATATTTACTGTTATATTGATTTTGTATCACGTTTTCTTAGACCGATACCCGTTGTAATAAATATATATATATAAAATAGTTTTAATTGAATTAAATAAAAGAAGGCGTTAGAATATTATGATCAAGAACAATGAAAAGATAATAATGACAAATTAACAATTAAAAATCTATACTATCTATACTATATTATAATAGTTGAAATATTGAAATTTTGGTCGGTCGGTCAATAAGGTACATTGTGTTTTTACTTAATTACCCTTACTTAATTATTCTTGATTTAATTTCTTTTATTTGGAACATATTTATTTTGAAGTTACGGGCAATTCTATTTTATAAAAAAAATAACAATATTATAATTCTTGATAATTAACTAATTAGCCTTTTCAGATACAACACACTACTTTTTCTAACTTTTCTAACTACCTTTTTCAGCTACAACACATTACCTTTTCTAACTAAACTCCCTTATTTTCCAAAAATATCACGGGTCATTTTTTTTATGGGTTATAAAAATTACAATATTTTTAACATAATATTAAAATACATATTATATTATAATATTATACTATATATATATACTATATTATAATAGCCGAAATATTGAAAGTTTAGTCGGTCGGTAAACTACTTTGTATTTTTACCTAATTACCCTTACTCAATTTTTTATAATCATTACTTAATTACCTCCACTTAATAATTTATAGTATTACTTAATTACCTTTACTTAATTATTTATAATTACTAATCTATACTATTATATTAAAGCCGAAAGATTGAAATTTTGTCGGTTTGGTTATCCTAATTATTAAAATAAATAATATCATAATATAATTAATGGTAATTAGCCGATTGCCTTTTCACATTTACTTATAGTTGAAGATATTACCTTTTATAATCACCTAAAAATATCAATAGTACGATATCTTCCAATCAATAATTTACTATTATATTAAAGCCGAAAGATTGAAAGTTTGTGGGCTTGGTTTTCGGTTTTGTTATCCTAATTATTAAAATAAATAATAACATAATATATTTAATGGTAATTAGTCGACCTTTTCACATTTACTTATAGTTGAAATTATTACCCTTTATAAATACCTTAAATATCAATCGTACCATATCTTCCAATCATTAATATTTCCTTTCTAATTAAAACACGTTACCTTTTGATTTAAAACTAATCTTATAATCATTAATATTAAAATTAGTATTAATATAATTAATATTAATATTAAAAAATATATATTAAATTAAATAATAACATAACATAATTAACGATAATTAGCCGATTGCCAGGTAAGTTTTAGATATCGAAGCACACAATTGAATTAATAAATGTTCTAATTTCATAATTATGGAATTTGGAAGGGAATGATTCTCGGAAACCAACACAAACACAACCGTTGACCGCGCTTTTCACCACCAAATCTCACCTCACTCTCCTCACGCTCCTTATATTCATCTTCTCTTCACTCTCATCTATCAAACCATACCACTCCCAAACCAGATCCGTAAACTTTGATTTTTTCGATGGGCTCTTTGAAGTCGGAAAACTCAAATTGCTCTATGGTTATTCGCTTGGTTTCCATGAATTTGAATATTGTCGAAATCATTTGTACAAATTGTACTCCTATCATAGGCTTGTTGTGAAATATCTCACTTCATGTACATTTGTAAAGTCTATGTCCAATTTCCGGTTGAAGGGGGGAGATGGAAGTGAAGGGGGTAGAGAACGGCGATGGTGAACGAGTTGATGGAGGTTATGGGAGGAGGCGGACGGAGATGGTCAGCAGGAGAGGTGGTGAAAGAGGGATGGGGGAGAACGAAGGGTGAACGGAGGGAGTTGGGAGGAGGACTGGGAGAATGGCTGCAGTGGTCGAATTGGTGGTAGAAATGGAGGTTATTGGTGGAAGGAGAGTGAACGGTGGCTGCTGGGTTGAGTTGATTGGTGGAAGAAGGTAGCGGGGTAGTCGGGTGGAGGACGATGGTGACTGGTGATGCTACAGGAGGAAGGTGGATTACAGGTTGTGAAGGCTGGTAGTGAAGATTTGGGTTTGCATTGTGATGGAGAGGTGGAGGCGTGAAGTGAATGAAAGAAGAGGAGCAGGGATGTGGCGTTGGAACGTTAGTCATTGCAGTGATGTTAATGGAAGGTAATGGCGAAATGAAAGATGAGAGTGTTGGTGCAGGGTAGTTGCAGTGGTGAAGAGAGAAGGATATGGGTTGGGGCTGTTGGCTGGAAGGAGGACAGGCGGTGGAAAAGATGTAGGCGGGTGAAGAACAAAACGGGGGAAAGGGAATGTGTTGCGTGGGCATTAATGCTAAGCACACCAGTTTCCACTAAATTGGGGATAAGAGTCGGCGAGGATGACATAATTCTTCGGGTATCAGGAATTGCAGCTACATACGAGGGAGTGGAGATGATTGATTACAACATTATAAGCAAGAACTAGTATAGCATATTGAAGCCAAATATCTCCATTTATTACATTTTTGATAATAAGAAAAGGTAAGGAATGTGTGTAGAGACCCCACATCAAAGGTGAAAATCTTATTAATCTTTATTTGTTTTGTTTTATTTTTTTTCTAATCAGTTTACTGGCTCTTGAGCATGTCTTGAATTTTCTGCATTGTTGTATCTGTTGGTGGGAGTTTTTCTAACGCATGAATTTAGTGTGTTCTATCTGAATTAGCAACTCTTTTAATAACTTTTATTCGCCCTGCGTTGCGCTAAGGTATTTTGTGAGTATTTGTTTTGCAGTAATTGTCTTTGAATTAAATGCGAGAATGTCATCTTCTTGTTTATGGGGCTCTGCTCAGCATCACTCTGGGATATATGCTTCGTGACAGTTTATTTGTTCAGTGGGTTCATCAGTATTTCGGCGAGAGGGCACTCTTTTCCCCCCTTGAGTTTTTTTCCCATTGGGTTTTACTCTTGTGGGGTTTTTAACGAGGCCCTTTAGCTAGGAATAACAGTGGTTCGTCATTTGAGGATCAGATAGTTTCTGTAGAAGCTTCAGAGGTGGATTGGGAGATTGTTGGCAGATGCTAAAAGCAGCAACAAGGGATTGCAGGTTCAGAATTTTATAGTGTTTTTAGATCGTCATTCTTCGTTGATGTGTTCTAAAAACCAACTATAATTAGAACCCCGGTTCTTAATCTATAGTGTCTTTAGAACGTCATTCTTGACAAATGCGATTTAGAAACCAGCTATAAGCCTTTATAGTGTTTATAGATCACTAATAATGATTAATGCGATCTAAAAACCAACTATAGATAGAATTCAGGATCAAATTTTTATAGTGTCTTTAGGTCGCTTTTAGGGACTCATAACATTCAGTGGTATTTTCAGTGGTAGTATGCGACCTAAAAACCAACTATAATTAAAATCCTGGTTCTAATTCTCTGTAGTGTTTTTAGATTGTCATTCTTGACTTATTTGATCTACAAACCGCCTATAATAAAACTCGGGTTCTAAATCAATATATAGTGTCTATAGATCATTAATCGTGATTGATGTGATCTAGAAACCAACTATATATAGAACTCGGGTTCTATAGTTTTTTTTTATAGTGTCTTTAGATCGTTTATCGTGATTGATACGATCTTTAATCCAACTATAATTACAACTTAGGCTGAATAATTTTCTTATAGTGTCTTTAGATCGTAAATCGTGATTGATGCGGTCTAGAAACCAACTATAATTAAATCACAGGTTCTGAACTTTTGATCCTGAAATTGCTCTTTCGGTGTTTGGCATTACAAAAAATTGAAGATCAAATTCAGTGGAAGTATGTGCAGCGATAGTTATTTTGAAGACCAGATTTCAGTAGTTGTATGTTCAGTGGGAATTGTATCAGTGGTAATTCAGTGAAAATTTGTATCAGTGGTTGTACCATGACTGGCCTTACGGCTTATTATAATAAAATCTTTGCTTATCAAAAAAAATAAAAAAATTAGCCGATTGCCTTTTTCACATTTACTTATAGTTGAAGATATTACCTTTTATAAACTCCTAAAAACATCAATCGTACCATATCTTCCAATCATTCATATTTTCATTCTAATTAAAACACATTACCTTTTCAATTTAAAACTAACCTTAAAATACCCAAAAAAAGCACACCATATTTTGTAATAATTAATAATTATATTAAAAATCCGTATATATTGTTATAATAAGGAAACATTAGTATGATCGATAAATATGAATATATTAAATTATAATAAAAAAAATTATTAAAAATAACATAATAAAAGAAATTCGTGCATTGCATGGGCATTGAAAGTTTGTCGGTTCGGTTTTCGGCACCGTCATACTAATTATTAAAATAATATAATTAATGATATTTAGCCGATTGCCTTTTTAAATTAAAAGGCGTTTACTTTTAATTGAAGATATTACCTTTTATAAACACTTAAAATATCGTATCTTCTAATCAATGATATTTCTTTTATAATTAAAACACGTTAACTTTTAATTTAAAACATAATCTTGTAGTAACTTATATATACCCAAAAATATCACACCATATCTTCAAATCACTAACAAAATATATACAATGAATAATGATCGTTAGTTTCTTAGTAAAAAAATCAGAACCGTTAGATCTAATGTTTAGATATATTGTATGAACAAATTAATTTACTAAAATTTCAAGATTCGAATTTCGTCAACGACATTTATTTTAGAAATTTATAATATAACTTTTGAACCATGCATACCATTAATTAAATTTATACTCCATTAAATTGTTTAAATTAAGATTAAATAAACTTTTGAAAATAAGGAATATATATAAATATAATTGTAACATAAAATATAATTTATTACATGTCAAAAAAATTCGTGCATCACATAGGTTTTCGGTTTGGTCATCCTAATTATTAAAATAAATAATATCGTTTTCGGTATTATTATCCTAATTATTAAAATAAATAATAACATAATATAATTAATGATGATTAACCGATTGACTTTTTCACATTTACTTTTAGTTGAAAATATTACCTTTTATAAACACCAAAAACATTAATCGTACCATATCTTTAAATCATTAATATTTTCTTTATAATTAAAACACATTAACTTTTAATTTAAAAGTAATTTTACAATCAGTAATATATAGCCAAAAATATCACAACCATATCTTCCAATCATTAATAAAGTATATTAAAAATCATTATATGTTTACAAAAACATTAAAAGTTTGTCCGTTTAATTTTGGTACAATCATCCTAATTATTGAAATAAATAACAAAATAATATAATAAATGATATCATTATATGTTTATCGAAACATTAAAAGTTTGTCGGTTTAATTTTCGCTACAATTATCATAATTATTAAAATAAATAATTAAATAATATAATAAATGATAATTAGCCAATTGCTTATTTCAAGTTTACTTTTAATTGATTATATTATCCTTTATAAATACCTAAAAATGTCAATTATACCGTTTCTTCCAATCGTTAATATTTACATTCTAATTAAACACGTTACATTTTAATTTATAACTAATCTTGCAATCGTTAATACATGCCCAAAAATATCACACCATATCTTATAATCATTAATAAAATATATTAAAAATTCGTATGCATTGTCTATAATAAGAAAACATAAGTTCAATTCGAAAACATGAGTATATTAAATTATATTAAAATAAAATTATAATACTTAATAAAAATAATGATTATACAAAAATATAATTATAATATTTAATTAAATTTATAATATATTAAAAGAAACTTGTGCATCGCACGGGTTATAAGCTAGTAACTAATTAATTTCCCTTTTCATGTAAAACATGTTATCTTTAATAACTAATCAATTTCATTCTATATTTAATCACTAACAATTAATCGAGTACCTTTTTTACCTAAAATGTATCATCTTTTCTATATATTTTTATTAAAATTTCTCATTTTCTAAAAATATCACGGACAACATTTTTGTAATCATTATCAAATCATATCATTTAAAAATTTAAAACCACAAAAGTCATGTCTTAAAAATTTATTTCAAATTAAAGAAAAAAATCATATAATTTTAAAGAAAATCGGTACTTATATTTGGCACTTGCACTTTAGTCCCTCCCTTATTTGTTGTAATTTCTTTTTTGATCAATAATTCTACCTTTTTTTTTTGAAAATAAGATTATAAGATTATAAGTATAAATAATTCTACTTAATTGAATACAATAAGAATATAAGTACAAATAACTAATCAAATTTCTTTTTTAGGTGAAACATGTTGTTAGGTCCGTTAAGATTGTAGAAGGGGGGTTGAATACAATCTATATCTTTTTCTCAAAATTTGTCTGTTAAATAAAATTTAGTTTAGAAAAATTTGTGCGGAATTAATTGAAACAAAATTCAAGTTAAATATAACGATATATTAAACTTGATGGTTGTTACAAAATCAGTACAGAGTATTACCACGTTAATAAAAACTAATTAGAAAATTCGACATGAACTTTTCTAATTTAGTAATTAAAAATCGAGATAATAACTAGGAAACTTAATTCGCAAGTAGTACAAGAGTCACAAATAATTAAGTTCTATCGGATCAAATATTACAAAGAAGTTGAACTTGATTTTCTGTGAATTAATTGAACTGGTCAGTAGCTTTAAAGATGAGAGAGTTGTAATGTTTTTGCTTCTATCTTTAAGTCTGTTGTCTCGTGTGTCTTTCTGTCTGTATGCTTCTGTCTCTTTTTATTCAATCTGCTGGAAAGTGTCTCCTGTTGCCTTTAATCACATATACAGACTATCCAGTTGAACTGTATGACTATCGGTAGGTTTATGAAAATAAACCTTTTGACCTGTATGACTACCGGTAGTACTATGCTGTTTTACAGACAATCACTTGAACTGCAGGACTATCCTTTACAGACTACCTGTTTTACAGACTATCCTTATACAGACCATCTGTTTACAGACTATTCTTTATACAGACTATTAATTGAACTTAGTAAAGTCTTCTAACAATTAAAATCATAGCCTTTAAACAATCTATATTAATTCTAAATTAATTAATTCAATAATTAACTTAATAAATAAATTAATTCTTCAAGAATTAATTTATTAATTAAATTAACTAAATACTTTAAATTAATTAACAGAGAATTAACAAAATTCATTTAATAGTCTAACCTTAAATTCAAACCACTCAAATAAATAAAGAACCTTCACTGAATAATTGTTGACGCTCGATGTACTGTCTGGTTCATGAATCATGAACGACTAACTTCAACTTCAGTTCTTCATTTTGACTTTAAGCTGTGGTCTTTTTCTTCTCTCAACTTTCTTCAAAAACATTCGTACTGACACTGTTTCTTGTCACTTGTAGAAGTCTCTGTCCTATAAAATTAAATCCATCACTTTGAATGCTACACTGAGGCTTGATCAGTAGACTGAACTTCTTCCAGTGTAAGACATCAAAACTATAGATTGACTTGTTGATTTTTCTTCTGACAGATAGCATCTTCTGAGATTCCTGTGACAGATAATATTATTTACTTATTACAATCTAGTTTAATTGGATTAGGATCCTCTAACTACAAATAGGCTGAGTCATATGCCTTTCAATCTCCCCCTATTTGTTTGTGAGACAATAACAAGCAAATACCTAGAGGATTCTTCAACTAATCCCAATTAAACTAGTAAAGGATAAAACTTTACATGCTAAGTAAATAATAAAAAGGTTCTGGTTCATATATAACATTATCCAGATTCAAACAGAAAAGATAAATACAAGATAGATGATCCTCTAGACTGATCATATTTCACATTAACCTATCTTGCTCTATCTAAGCTCTAAAGATATAACATGTAGAGCTGTTCTTCAATTCTAACTGTCTTCCTTCCTGAATTCTCCTTCTTCTGGTTCATCCAGTTCTGGAAGCATTTTGTGCAATTCTGCATCAACAACTAATTCTCTCTTGGATGATGACACGGGATGAACTAGTGGTGCTCCAACTAGTGGTGTTCCAAGTGGTATTCCCAGTTTCTTTCTCAATTCACCTTGAAAAAACTTGTACTTCTTCATGTTGTCTTGAGCATAAGATTGAAGATGATCTGCAGCTTCAATTTTTTTCGGAGTTGAAAAACCATGATTTCGAAGAGCATATTCAACATACACCAAGTGTCTGGCATGATGTTCATATAATTCATCTGTCTGAAGATTAACAGTGTGAATGATCTCTCCTATAAGAACTTTAACTTGAGGAGGATTATCTATTACTTCAGGACCAGCTCTTGCAGCGAAATCTAGAAATTTTTCATGAAGTAGTACGCCTAGCTCGAAAGATGTTCTGACTTTTGGTCTCAGCATCCAAAGCTCTGAAAGAGATCTATCATAGAAGAACTGAAGAGATACTTTCTGTGATCCAAGCCTATGACAATGAACAAAGATTAGTAGCTCGTCCTTCGAATCACTTGCACAATTTATGCTCACAATTTCTGTATTCAAAGCTTTTAAGTAATCATCATGTATAGGATTCTTCTTTTTAAAACTCACAAACATATCATCTAGCCGACGATCATCATAGTCAGAAGTTTGTGGTGAGTCTATTATTCTTTGAGCACGTTCTCATTTATCACCACTCTTGTACCTGATGTACATCCTCCTTGCTTCAAGCTTTTGAGCATGTTGCTTTTGTAGTGCTTCCTTTTCAGCCTTTTGAAGCCTTTCATTATGAGCTATCTGTTCCAGTGTCTTCTTGAGTCTTTCTTCTCTCATTACCAGATTAGCTTCATTCTATTCAAGTTCTTTATTAGCTTCAAAATTCATCCTTTGTGTTTCAACAGGATCAGGAACTATAGTCTCTTCATCATCCTAAAAACTGAGATCCGGTTCACCAAACTCTTCACCATCATCAGAAAACTGCAAGTCAGTAAAAATATCAACGTTATCAGGTTCACCTGTATAGTAATAACCTTCTACAGTGTCATCCTTCTTTGCTGCTTGAGCTTTTTTTCCCTTTGTCACCTTTATCACTCCTATCTTCAACTTGTTTATCAGATTTTTCTTTACTTGCACTTGCTCCCCCTCTAGATTTCTCCCCCTTAGTTGAGGAATCCTCTACAGTTCTATGACTTGTACCATCTTCACCAGTATCCTCAAAGAATTTTATTTCTTCTGCTGTAGGTGAGTGAGTTCTGCTAATGATGTTATACAAGTGTCTCAACCCCTTTGCTTGATGAGCACTTTGCCTTTCAATTTGACTGAGACGATGTTCAGTGGATGAGTGATTCTCATTTACTTCTTTCTGAAGGTCTTCCATTTGATTCGATATTGAAGTAATAATGAGATCTTGAGCCACTTTGACATCTCCAGAGTCTACAACTACTTGGTGTTGAGATAGTTGAAGTGCATTGATCTTGTTGTTGAAGATAGTCCTCATGTCGTCCATGTCATGCCTTAGGTTTTTGTTCTCAGCTTTAGATTGAGCAAGCCTTTGTTTCATATGATCAAGTTGTGCCATGAGAGAAAAAGTGTTTGTGTCATTGTGTGCACTCACCTCAATAGCTCTCTGAGTATCACTCATCTCACGTGCATGTGTTTCACTCAGTTTAGAGGTGATCCTCACATCACTCCTCTCATGTTTCGAAGCTGCTTCCATTGTACCTGCATTAGAAATCACCCTAGCCTCCTCTTGGAAGGTCAGTGGTGGTGCAATGGGAGTTCACGAATCCCCTTCCTCAGTCATTTCTGTCATGTCACTTGGAATTGATGTCTGAATTGCTTCAGTGACAGAAAGACTGAGTTGCCTTCCACTTTCTCCAGTTGAAACTGCGAGTGGAAAATCCTTTGAGAGAGCCAGGAATGTTCCTCCTGGGAGGGGAGATGATGACTCTATGATATGTGGCTAAGAATCAATATTTCCCTTATTAGCCTGTGAAGGCTCCTCTACCGTGACTATGGTAGGCACTGTTTCCATTCCTAAGTGCTCTCCTCTCGAGGTGTCCCTAGTTTTATCAAATTTTACATGTTCTCCCATTGTTAGTAATAACAGTGGGGTTGTGCTTGACACATTACAGGATGCCATGGCCGACTAACGAATTACAATGGACTCATCCTGTTGAGAGAATGGTTCCAGTAACTGTGCATTTGCCATTTCAAAGTCCATATCCTTTTGGGAGGGTATGGATGAGCTTACAATTGTCTCAGGTTCATTTCTACTCTTCTTTGGTAGAGGCAGAGCTGTGGGTTCACTCAACTCTTCACTACTTCTTTTCGATCTTCTAAATTGTAACTTCTTTTTGGTTTGATAACCTTTGGTTGTGGTTGATGTGTTTGACTCAGTGTTTGGCTCTTTGACCTGGGTTAAAGATTGTGGTGCTACAATCCCTTGGTCAGCCCTAACAACCACTTGGGTTCCAGAAGTAGATTGTACAAGAGAAGTAGTTTGAGAGATAGATGGCAATACCTGATCACTAGCACTTGCAACAGTCTCTGTCAATGTTGGTTGATCTACTGGAAGTTGAGGTTCAGGAATATTTGCAAGTTGTAGTTGTTGTTCAGGATGCTCAGGAGCTGGCTCAGGTATGACTGGAAGTTCAATGAATGTAGACATATACCTTGTTATAAGTACAGGAACATTTTGAAACTTGTTTTTCGTCCTTAACCTGGTAAAGAATTTCTTGTATGTGTGTCCAGATGCTTCATCACGGGAGTTATTGAAAAGACGTTGCTGCTCTTCAGAAACAAGATGGTTAAATATCAAGGTTAAAAACCTAGGATAATAACACAGAACTGGATTTTCCGAATCAGAATCACCCCTAGCAATGGTAAGTCGAATTATCAATTCACCCCAAAGTAGTCTGCCAATATTGATTCTACGGTTGTAAACAATCGCATAAGCAATATTCTGAATCAAAGATGGAATATTATTAAAGTTATTCTTGCAAGTGTTGGCAAACACTTTAGACAGGGTTTCAAAGAAATAGTCCCATTCAGACACCAAATTCTTTTTGAATAATCTGGTAAGATTCACTACCCCCTGATAATTAATATCAGTGAAAAATTGAATTATGGCTTCAGGAGGGGGTGGTTGAACAAAATCATTTGTTGGAAGATTTAGAACCGTGTTAATGGTTGACTCATTTACATTATAATATGTATCTCCCACTCTGAAGGTAAAAGATCTGTTATCAGGGGAGAGTACAAATGTGGAATATATCACCCAAAGTGGATCAACTTTTAAAGGAGCATTGAAAGATATAGCATCACGAACAAGAGAATGCTCATTTACAAATCGAATCCATGGCCTAATTCTTTCAAAAGTACAATCTTCCGGGTTAAAATAACCAACAAAATTGTGCTGAATGATTTCCAAATTATCAGACATTTTCTTTTTAACATAACACACACAAATATTTCGAATTTTAATGATTTAATTAATTAACAAATTAATCAAGAAAATCAGAAAAATCAAAACTTCTCCGAAAATTGTGAAATTCAAGTATGATGTTCTTCTCAACACCAAGAACACACCAGTATTTTTAGATTTGCAGAAACTCACTCGGACTCTGAAATCGATCAAGAAATTGACTTGTTTTTCAAAAACTTCGGGTTTTAAAAACTTAACCAAACTTAGATTTTAACCAGTGAATAGATTGGGCTCGTCTAGATCAGTTCAATGATGTTAACATCTTCCGATTTGGTTGAGAAACGAGTGCGATTTGTGAGAAAAATCGGGCAGAGCTTCGCTATGTATATATGCTGTAAGTATCGATAAGAACAAGGAGACTCAGAGACTTAACTCGTGAGTAATAAAACATACAGACTATCGACCATAGTCCTACAACGATTTTACTTATATACTAACTGATATAATGAAACGGCTTGTATGACTAATGGTTGTGTAGTCCTACCGGTAGTCCTACAATACAATATATACAGACTTACTACGATAGTCTATAAATAAAATAACAAATCAATTATGTATGACTACATATGATAGACATACCGGTAGTCCTACAATACTAAAGTTATACAGACTAAACAAGGTAGTCTATATAGATAGTCTATAAACTATTAAGACTATAAACAACTAGTACTACAGATATATTTACAAGTAATAAAATTATCAGATTAAATCACACAATTCAAAATAAAATATGCTACAAATTTATTTACAAAAAAATTGTACATTTTAATAAAGTAATAATCTACAACAAATTACTTATTTACCGCAACACAAAAATAACCATAGGTTATCCTTTTTACGAAACCAAACATTAATAACAAAAGGACAAACACTACAAATTATTTAATAGAAAATTATATATATTTACAAGAATATTTATTGTAACTTAATAAATCTATATATTTTCCAATAAAATAACTTTCTCATAGAAAATTATTTAAAAGGAAAATATGACTTATTAAATCAACACAATTATTTACAAAAGATCTTAAAGTAATGACATTTTCAAGAAATATAAATTTCTCATAAATTTTAACTTGTAAAATTTGAGAAAAATCTTTTTAATGAAAATGTATTACTCTAAGATTAACAAAGAAGTAAGTAGAGAATAAAATACTCACAATGATTTACAAATTAACAAGCCAGAATAGGAGTTGATAAAATGATTATAAAAGTGATTTTAATAACAAATATTTACACATTAATCACTTGTAAATTATTAAAGAGCAAACCTCAGATATCAACTAGTTTAATTACTAGGACTGTTTAACATACCCAATTCACCAACAATTCTGGTGAATGTGGATTCGTCAAGAGACTTAGTAAAAATATCTGTTGTTTGTTCTTCCGTGGGTACAAAAAGTAACTCCACAGTACCATTCATGACATGCTCTCGGATAAAATGATACATGATGTCAATATGCTTGGTCCTCGTATGCTGCACAGGATTGTTGGAGATTGCTATGGCACTTGTATTGTCACACAGAATTGGAATATTGTCAAGTACAAAGCTATAGTCACGTAGCTGATTCTTAATCCACAAGATCTGAGCACAACAGCTTCCAGCAGCTATATATTCAGCTTCAACTGTTGAGTTGGAAACCGTTTGTTGTTTCTTGCTGTACCAGGAGACCAACCTACCACCTAGGAATTGACAACTCCCAGAGGTGCTTTTTCTATCTACAACACTTCCTGTATAATCTGAATCTGTATATCCAACAAGGTTAAAACCAGATTCTTTAGGGTACCAAATACCTAAGTTAGGTGTACCCTTAAGATATCTCAAGATTCGTTTAACAGCAATGAGATGCACATCTCCAGGATCCGCTTGGAACCTTGCACACAAGCATGTAGCATACATATTATCAGGTCTACTTGCAGTAAGGTAAAGTAATGAACCTATCATACCTCTGTAGCATGTGATATCTACCCTGGCAGAATTTTCACATGCCCCAAATTTGACAGCTGTAGATGATGGAGTCCTTGCTGAAGATGAGTCCTCCATTTGATATTTCTTGAGGAGCTCTCTGACATACTTGGATTGACAGATAAATATGCCATCTGTTCTTTGACTTACTTGTAATCCAAGAAAGAACTTCAGCTCACCCATCAGGCTCATCTCAAATTTACCCTGCATTAGCTTAGCAAATTTCTTGCACAGAAGATCATTAGTAGACCCAAATATTATATCGTCCACATAGACTTGGACTAATATAGTATCATTCTTATGTTTCTTAGTAAAGAGAGTTTTGTCTATGACACCTCTAACAAATCCATTTTCAAGTAAAAATTTAGAAAGAGTGTCATACCATTTCCTTGGAGCTTGCTTAAGACCATAAATAGCTTTGAAGAGAAAGTAGACATAGTCCATGAATTCTGGATCTTCAAATCCAGGGGGCTGTTCTACATATACCTCTTCATCTAGCTTACCATTCAGGAAGGCACTCTTGACATCCATTTGATAAACTTTGAAGTTTGAATGTGCTGCGAATGCCAAGAATATCCTTATAGCCTCAAGTCTAGCCACTGGTGCATAGGTTTCATCATAATCTATTCCTTCAGCTTAGGACTAACCTTTAGCAACCAGTCTTGCTTTGTTTCTAGTTACAATGCCATCTTCATCAAGTTTGTTTTTGAATACCCACCTGGTATCAACTACTTTCTCGTCATTAGGTCTGGGTACCAGCTTCCATACTTCTTGTTGTTTGAATTGATTGAGTTCATCTTGCATAGCAATCACCCAATCAGGATCAGAAAGAGCTTCTTCTATTTTCTTAAGTTCTATTGCAGACAGAAACCCAGAATAATTACATTGATTTTGATAGCTTCTTCTAGTTTTTACACCAACATCTGGATCACCAACGATCAACTCAAAAGGATGAGCTCTATTCCAAACAGACTGTCTGGGAAGATTTGACCTTGATGATTCACCTTGTTCTTCATTATGATGTTGAGTATGACCAGCTGATCCTTCATCATCTCCTCCTGAGTTGTTGCCAGTTTGACTAGATGAATGTTCAGGAGTGTCAGTGGTATCTCCAGTCTGATCATTGTTTCCACCACCACCACCCTGATCATTATCATCACTATTACTGTTATCATTAGCAACAACATCAGGTTGGTTGTCACCATCTGAATCGGAGTCTGTCATATCATCGAAAGATAACTTTTCAGATGGATCCTCCATTTGGATACTAGGAAGTTTAGTGTCATCAAATGATACATTGACACTTTCAATCATTGTCTGATGATCAATCACATACACCCTGTAAGCTCTTCTTGAATAACCAATAAAAATTGCTTCATGTGCTTTGGCCTCAAATTTTCCACCACGATCATCTCCATCTTTAAGCACAAAGCATTTTGCTCCAAATACATGAAAGTATTTGAGTGTTGTTCTTTTTTCATACATAATTTCATAGGGGGTCTTCATCAAGTCTTTGTTGATTAAAGTTCGATTCTGGGTATAACATGCAGTATTAACAGCTTCAGCCCAAAAGTACAAGAGAAGCCTTGATTCACTTAACATAGTACGTGCAGCTTCAATCAAGGTTCTATTCTTTCTTTCTACTACCCCATTTTGCTGAGGAGTTCTTGGGGCTGAACACTGCCTTGTTATTCCCTTATCAGTACAAAAATCGTTTAGAACTGCATTCTTAAATTCAGTTCCATTGTCTGACCTTATTGCTCTTACTGGATTCTTGTACTCCATCTCAATCAACTTGATATGATCAATCACTAACTGTGGAGTTTCATCTTTGGAATTCAGAAATAAAACCCATGTGTAACAGTTGTAGAGGTTCAGTTATTGATGAGTTGCTGTTTTCAATTTGCCTTTTTGACAGGCATCACAGAGTCCTTCTTGAGTGAATTCCATTGAAGGTAAACCTCTCACCAGTTCTCTTTTAACTAGAGAATTCATTGTCTTGAAATTAAGGTGAGAGAGTTTCTTGTGCCATAGCCATCTTTCATCTGTAGATGCTTTTGAATAAAAGCAGTTGATTTCTTCAGTGCTTCCAGTGTTCATATTGGCCACGTACAGATTGCCTATTCTGACTCCTGTAAGAGATGGTTGTTCATGTCTCTTGTGTGAGATCAGACAATTCTTCTTGTTGAAGTAAGCCTCGAATCCCTTGTCACAGAATTGACTGATACTTAACAGATTATGCTCAAGTCCTTTCACAAAAGACACTTCATCAATGATAACATTTCCAGCTTCCAATCTACCATATCCATCAGTTGTACCTATGCCGTTATCTCCAAAGGTAACAACTGGGCCGGCTTTCTCCACCACATTTGTCAACAGGGCTCTGTCTCCAGTCATATGCCTTGAACATCCACTGTCCAAGATCCAGGTCACTCGATCAACCTGTTTCACACCCTGCAATGACAAATAGGTTAAACCTTCTTCAGAACCCAAATCTGATTGGGTCCAGAATACTTAAAGAATTGGCCTTTGTCAGGCAAAACAACATTTTTAACTTTGACACCAATTTCACCATTAACTAACAAACATTTAACCTTATAAACAGATTTGACAATCTTTTGTTTTATCTTGGGTATCCATGTTTCTTTAGCAGCAATAACATTTGTTTCCTTGACTGGACATTTGACCTTGTAAGCAGCCTTACCAAAAGTCTGTTTAGGCTTTGATACAAATGTCTCTCTCCTATCTTGAGGAGGACTAGCAGTCTTTGATCTAACATTTTTATTCCTTTTCATATGTTGTCGAGGAGCAGTCTTACCAGCACATGCTTGATTACCATTAAAGTAAGCAGACATTACATTAAAAGCAAAAGACATACAATTGACAAAACCATATGCTTTATGAGAAACATCAATGATAGGCATGGTATGCATGTTAGACATGTTATTGTTCTTTTTCAACTTGTTACCACTTAACCCAGTTTTATATGAACTGGTTGAATAAACAACCTTAACTGGTTCCTTAACAGATTTAACATTATCAAGAACTATGCCATTTGCACTGTCCTCATTACGCATCTCTTCTTGAATAATGATAGAAGTGAAGTTTGGAGTTTCTGCAATAGACTTCTTAAAAAGTGAATCTTCAACATTCTTAAGCACATGTGGTATACCCCTTTCTTTAGCACTAACAAGGTTCGGGGTATTTATGCCTAACAATCCAACAGCTTCGTTGTAACCAAACCCTATTCCTACAGTTCGTTCTACAGCTTGTTTATTGAAAAACTCTTTAGAAGTTTTAACAGAATTAAAGCAAGCACTAACCTTGGTTTCAAGTTCAGCAATTTTAGAAAGTTGTTTAGTCACTACTTCTAGAATGGATTTCTCTCTTCTATTAAGTCGTGCTATTTCCTCTTTTTGTTGATCTTGATTAACATGCACCTTTTTTAGTTCTAACACTTCATTTTCAAGTTCAGTGTTTAACAGATTTATTCTAACAATTTGTTTTTGTGCATTAACCAAGGAACCACCTAACTGATGAACCAACTCAGAGTCAGTAAGTTTTACCTGTGGTTTAGGATCAGTGAGCATGTCACCATTTGCCATTAGTGCAAGATTACCATATTCTTCATCTTCACTATCTGTGTTATCCCAGCTTTTACCAGCAGCCACATATGCTTTTCCAGGTTTCTTCTTTTCAGGAACATAATCTCTCCTCTGGGCTTGTTTAGGTTTCTGACACTCAGTGGCAAAATGTCCAAGTTCATTGCAATTATAACAACGAATTTTTCTTCTATCAACAGTTCCAGTTTTATAGCCACCTCTGCTACTGGAGGATGAAGAACCTCCTCTCTGGAATCTGTTATTAGACTTGAACTTAAACTTAGGATTTCTCCTGAATCTAAAATTGCCAAACTGTCTCACCATGAGTGCCATGGATTCATCCTCCAACTGATCCAATTCTTCTAATGAGTAAAACTCACTTCCATCCTGAGTAGCTGGTGTCTGACCATGTTCCACTTCAGTCTGCTCCTTGTCTGAGCTGTAAGGTCAAACAACCTTAGCTTCCACTTCCTTAGGAGCCTCAACCACTAGCGCTGTAGATGAACTTGCAACCCTACCTTTACCATGAATCTCTTTCTGCTGGACTTGTTCCAACTCATAGGTTTTTAAAATACCGAAGAGTTTTTTAAGAGTAACTTTATTCAAGTCACGAGATTCTCTTATGGCTGTTATCCTGTGTTCCAGGTGAGTGGGCATAGTCAGTAAGAACTTCAGGTTAATCTCCTTCTGTGTATAGTTCTTGCCATGGATTTGCAAGTTGTTGATTATTTTATTATACCTTTCAAACACTTCTTGAATGCCTTCATTAGGGCCAGCTCTGAAGTGTTCATACTCAGAGGTTAAGATTTGAAGTCTGTTCTCCCTGACTTCATCGGTTCCTTCATTAATGGTTTCAATAGTTTCCCACATGTGTTTGGCAGTTTTACAATTCATCACATGGCTATACATCACATCGTCCAGGGAATCTATTAGAATGAGTCTCAGGTTTTTATCAAGCCCTGCATCCTCCTTTTCCTTAGGTGTATAGGTAGCAGGGTCCTTTTCATAAGATTTAACAGGAATCACAACTTTACCCTCAGCTTCAACTTCATCTTCATAGACCATAGGAGTTTTAGGTCCGATTTTCAAAACACCCAAATATTTAACATTTGTACAATCTAGAAACAACTCCATTTTATTCTTCCACATATCATAATTATCTTTGTCAAAGATAAGTATCTTAACAATGGCTTTAGAAGTCATGATGAATTTTTAAGAGAGTTAAAAATTCGAGCTTGATTTTTAATTGAATAAGAGTAGGATCTTGATTTGTATATCAATCAAACGGCTCTGATACCAATTGTTAGGTCCGTTAAGATTGTAGAAGGGGGGGGTTGAATACAATCTATATCTTTTTCTCAAAATTTGTCTGTTAAATAAAATTTAGTTTAGACAAATTTGTGCGGAATCAATTGAAACAAAATTCAAGTTAAATATAACGATATATTAAACTTGATGGTTATTACAAAATCAGTACAGAGTATTACCACGTTAATAAAAACTAATTAGAAAATTCGACATGAACTTTTCTAATTTAGTAATTAAAAATCGAGATAAGAACTAGGAAACTTAATTCGCTAGTAGTACAAGAGTCACAAATAATTAAGTTCTATCGGATCAAATATTAAAAAGAAGTTGAACTTGATTTTCTGTGAATTAATTGAACTGGTCAGTAGCTTTAAAGATGAGAGAGTTGTAATGTTTTTGCTTCTATCTTTAAGTCCGTTGTCTCGTGTGTCTTTCTGTCTGTACGCTTCTGTCTCTTTTTATTCAATCTGCTGGAAAATGTCTCCTGTTCCCTTTAATCACATATACAGACTATCCAGTTGAACTGTATGACTACCGGTAGGTTTATGAAAATAAACCTTTTGACCTGTATGACTACCGGTAGTACTATGCTGTTTTACAGACAATCACTTGAACTGCAGGACTATCCTTTACAGACTACCTGTTTTACAGACTATCCTTATACAGACTATCTGTTTACAGATTATTCTTTATACAGACTATTAATTGAACTTAGTAAAGTCTTCTAACAATTAAAATCATAGCCTTTAAACAATCTATATTAATTCTAAATTAATTAATTCAATAATTAACTTAATAATTAATTTATTAATTAAATTAACTAAATACTTTAAATTAATTAACAGAGAATTAACAAAATTCATTTAATAGTCTAACCTTAACTTCAAACCACTCAAATAAATAAAGAACCTTCACTGAATAATTGTTGACGCTCGATGTACTGTCTGGTTCATGAACGACTAACTTCAACTTCAGTTCTTCATTTTGACTTTAAGCTGTGGTCTTTTTCTTCTCTCAACTTTCTTCAAAAACATTCGTACTGACACTGTTTCTTGTCACTTGTAGAAGTCTCTGTCCTATAAAATTAAATCCATCACTTTGAATTGTACACTGAGGCTTGATCAGTAGACTGAACTTCTTCCAGTGTAAGACATCAAAACTATAGATTGACTAGTTGATTTTTCTTCTGACAGATAGCATCTTCTGAGATTCCTATGACAGATAATATTATTTACTTATTACAATCTAGTTTAATTGGATTAGGATCCTCTAACTACAAATAGGCTGAGTCATATGCCTTTCACATGTTATATTTTTTACTTTTCAGTAACCAATCAATTCTTATTTTCAGATAAAACATATTATCTTTTGCATTTTATCTAATTAAAATATCTCCTTTTCAAATACTATAGTAAATTTTATTAAATTAAATTAAAAGATAATATTACAATTAGTAATAATAACCAATTACCTTTTTCAGCTAAAACACGCTACCTATTTTATTTTTTCTAATCGAAGCCTATTATTTTAAAATAATATCATGAACAATTTTATTTAAATAAAATAAAATAAATAACAGTGTTATAATAATTAACAATTAACCGTTTACCTTTTCAACTAAAACATATCATCTTTCATAAATTTTACAAGTAAAATATCTCATTTTCTAAAAATATCACAAAAACGTATATATAATCAAATCACATTATTTAAAATTTAAACCTATAAAATTTATGTCTTTAAAATTTCAATTATAATTAACAAAATTTTATATAATATTAAAAAAAACCGTGCATGGCACGGGTTTTAAGCTAGTAAATAAATAAAGAGGGAATGGTAAAAGTTCAAATTTTTTGTGCCAAATTTCTTAAGTGCTTCTACTTCTTAAACAGAGAAAAATCCTCCAATTCTTGTTCACACGATCAGGTGTTTCTGTAACGAGAACAAAAAAAATACAAAAGTCAAAGCAAAAAACAATCAATGGTTACTAATAATCCGTAATTAAAACTAAAATCATAATCATAAATCTAAAAAAAACTAAGAAAGCAATATTAAATCTGTCAATTCAGTCCTTAAAAAACCAACAAAAAAAGTAACCTGAAAATTACAAAAAATCAGTGGTGCACACACATAACCATGTATTGAGAATTAAACATAATAAGAGTTGTTGTGGAATAAAAACGAGGGTTTTAGATTACGGCTAGGGTTAGTGAGCTTCGAGCTTTAATGGTGGCTGCTCTTGCTGTCGGGGACTAACTCGGTCCTAACAAGATGCCTACGTACCTTGATGAATATCAAGAATCAAGCCAAAACGTAGTTCTAGAGTTGCCTACGTGGCTTGATGCGCCCTCGCGGCGTAGTAACGTAGTGGCTTGTATGTCCTTATTCAAGGATTAAGCCTAAAACGTCATTGACGTATTGAGCTCTGCCCAAAAACCGTTTTTTGTTACGAGGGGTTGTGTTGTTTATATAGGCGTGGGAAGCCTAGATTTTGAATAGAATTGGGTGTCTTGGCGGGCAAGTCACTATCTTGGCCCAATTCTAGAGTCTTCCAAGAGATAAATAGATAAATATTGGAATTATATGCCTTGAAGGCTACTCCAAAGGAGCTGATTGAGTTCGGGGGAAACCGACCCTACCATCGTTGCGTCATGCCCCCCCCAGAGTTTGAGGGAATGCCTTATACTTGATTACGTCAATCACGGGTTAAAATTTGTAGTGCATTGGAGGATGTCTTCACATGATTAGTGGGGTCTCCTGCCCTAACACATGCCTCGATGGTGGCCATCTTGAATTTCCTTGATGTATGAGCATTCATTATCTCATTGGTGAAGGACGGGATTGGATCATCATGACCTCATATGGGCATCGAGTATCAACCCTTTGTGTATCAACCCTTCTCCTCCTAGGGGTATCACTTGAATTAAAAGCCTTGGGGATCCTAGCCCTTGGGGGCTGCCTAGCCTATTGTATTTCCAAGTTTTTCTTCAATTTTTGGATAAGCGCTTCATGAGTGAGTATCCTTCCTCCTAAAGTCTTGAGAGCCAGTCCTTTGGATCCACGGGGCTGAGAAGGCCCTGACCCTCCTTCGAGCTCATTGCCTGGTTCTCCTTCTAAGATGGTTATCTTCATTAGTGGATGATGAATTGTCAACAGTATAAATCTGGAGAAATCACGACTCCTTCATTGGCGTTCTAGGTCCTAGATGCATTGAGGCACGTATGCCTCATGTTGTTGATCACTTCTACCATCGATGAATGATGTCCTTAAGTTCATTATGTAATGATAGAGATGGACATCTGTAGTCCCAATGGTGCGCTAGAGAGGCGACACCACCATCCGGAGGGGATTCATCCCTGAATTCATTGAACCCACAATTTGCTGTTGCGGATGAGTAATTTGAGCCCTAAATCTTTTCTTCTATGGACTGAAGAGCCGTTCCTTGAGTCCCTCGGGGTTGAGAACGTCCTGCCCCTTCGGCAAGCTCCTTGCCTTGACATCTCTTGCTAGAACGGATGTCCTCTTCCTCATCTTATTCAGGTGAGAAGTTGTCTTTGGTGTATGATCCAGAGAAACTTTGGTTTCCTCCAACAAGGGGACCAAGCCTTCAATGTTTTAAGGCACATACTTCTCATGAGTAAATGGATGGTTCCATCTGCAATTGTGAACGGTGACAAACCATAAACGGGGTTTTGAGTCATTGGGATTGACGGTGATGGCGATCTCTGCTCCTTATGCTCCATTAGCCAGAGGTGAGACCATCATATGCAATTGAGGATTCGCTCCTTGAGTTAGTGGATTTGGGTCATCCCTTGGGGAATCACCCCTTGGAGATGCGTCTTTAGGGGTCCCTGAATGAAAGTCAAGGGGAGTGGATCATCAGTCCGATTGCTCTTTCATCGTCTTTATTGTATGGTTGAGACTTCTTCTCCCTGCTGCGTGTGGAGGTTCCAAGCCTCAAATATGAGGTGAATCACCTCTTATTAGAGATCATGCTAATCAGTACGCGGTTATGGGCAAATCGTGCCTAAGATTGGGGATCCGTCCCTTAAGAGTTTAGAATCTGTCTTTTTCGGCTCCTTGGAGTCTCATCTAAATTTTCGTTCCTAGAGGGTTCCACCCTTGAACAGTGATAGGTGTGGGCACTCTTCACCTTCTCAATAAAAGGAATGGTAGGATCATCCTGACCTCCTAGTTGCATTAAATCATTGGGCTCAGACCTTGGGATCTATGTCCTTGGGACCTCAATCTTTCTATGCCTCCTTGAAGGCCTCCCCGAATCAACAAAAGGGATTTTTCTGACCTTTGTAATAGGGAGACAGTTTTATTGCTTCTCTTGTTCTTTCTTCAGTCACGCCCATCAGTGGGTTATTTTCTGCACGCCTCTTCCTCGGGGCTCGATCTCGATCATCCTTCGATGATGAATCCTCGGTATAGGGTCCAGAATAATCTAGGTACCCTCCTTCATAGACAAGGCCTAGGCCTGTGATGTATGGAGGTTTTTATGGCTTGTGCATTCGATGTGCATGGCCACTTTCTCCAACGCCTCCTACGTTCGGGAGATAGATGAGTAGCCCGTAGGCTGGATTCGTGCTTGCGAGAATCACGGTGGTGGAGATCTATGCTTCATGGGGGTATGCCGTATCCAAGAAGGGAAATAACCATTAAGGGGATTCATCTCCTAGCCTTGGGGATTCATTCCTGTGGGATGCGATCCCCCGACATGAGTTTCAATAATTTTGGAGATTCGTCCTTGGCTTTAATAACCCGAAATCTGGGAATTTGTTCAAGGGGGTTCAGACCCTTGTTTCGTAGTCACGGGTATAGAAGTGCTACTGGTGGTGTTTGTAGTCACCGGTGTTCTCTGTGTGTTCATCATGGTTGATGTTGTCTTCCCACAGACGGCGCCAAATGTTGTGGAATAAAAACGAGGGTTTTAGATTACGGCTAGGGTTAGTGAGCTTCGAGCTTTAATGGTGGCTGCTCTTGCTGTCGGGGACTAACTCGGTCCTAACAAGATGCCTACGTACCTTGATGAATATCAAGAATCAAGCCAAAACGTAGTTCTAGAGTTGCCTACGTGGCTTGATGCGCCCTCGCGGCGTAGTAACGTAGTGGCTTGTATGTCCTTATTCAAGGATTAAGCCTAAAACGTCATTGACGTATTGAGCTCTGCCCAAAAACCGTTTTTTGTTACGAGGGGTTGTGTTGTTTATATAGGCGTGGGAAGCCTAGATTTTGAATAGAATTGGGTGTCTTGGCGGGCAAGTCACTATCTTGGCCCAATTCTAGAGTCTTCCAAGAGATAAATAGATAAATATTGGAATTATATGCCTTGAAGGCTACTCCAAAGATTATTTGCTTTCCTTGTTGAACTCAAATACGGGGTCTTTTATTTGGCTGATTTTACAGCTACGAATTTATTATCATAATTAAGGTTTTGGGCCTCGTAATTGGGCTTTGACCTTGGACAAACTTAGGTTCATTTAATGTAACATTAAATGTGTCTTTAGGGCTTACTTTCAGCCCATATCAAGAGTGAATAAAAACAACTAAAAAAAAATAGACGAAGACAAAAGCAAATAGAATCAAGGAAAGGGTTACAAACACGGTGATAAAATTTGAGTGTTAGAAGCAATGATTGTATATATATAAAAATATAAAATTCCTTTTATATTTCAATTATGTTATACACACAAATAATATTTTATAAAAATAAAATATTTTATCTATTTTATATTTCTTTTATATTTCTAATTCTTGTTCACACGATCAGGTGATTCTGTACCGAGATCACTAAAACGCCAAAGCAAAGAACAACCATTGGTTATTGATAATTCATAATTATAACTAAAATTATAACAAATTATAAATTTAAAAATAAAAATAAAAAAGCCAATATTAAATCAGTAAAATATTCAAAGCTTAAAAACCAACAAAACAAAAGTAACATGAAAATCACTAAAGAGAAGACATGTACACGGAGAATAAAGCAAAATAAGAATGAATAAAAAAAACTAAAAGAACATAACGAAGATGAGACTAAACAGAAGTAAGAAAATGGTTACAAACATGGTGATAAAATTTGATCATTAGAAGGAATGATTGTATATATATAAGAATATAAAATTTCTTTTCTACTTCGAATATGTAAATTTGAAGTCTTCTTCCCTACAAATTCAAAAACATTTTCTATTTCGAAAATGTTAATGTTAAAAAAGAAAGTTTTGATTTATTTTCTAAAAAAGAAAAACTAAAGAACGAAGTTTTGATTATTTAAAGTAGAGGAGCTCTAAAAAAATAGATAAATAGGATTCAAGCAATTTTAGTGCTCCTGGGGGTTCTCCTTTATATAATATAAAGATTTGCAAATCTTATTCTTCATTCGAATTTCCTATCTCTCTTTCAATAATTCTGAATCTAAGTACGATTTTTCTAATGTGTCTTCAAGAACACACAATAAAAACTTGGTTGGTATTTGTTGATTAATTTATTTTCATTCATGACTTGACCAAAAGTTTACAAGTGTTAATTTGGTACCTAAATGTAGGGTTGCACAAAGGTCCAAAACCGGATCAGAATAGATCGGACCGATCCAGATCGGACTGAAGACTAGATTTTTCCAATTTCTTGGATCCAAGATCGGATCTGTAATAATTGGTCTTAGGACCGTACCGGATCGAAAAACCTGTACCGGACCTGTTAGTTAATTTCTATATAAAAATTATTTTTTTATAATTTATAATTTATGTTTTAAAAAATTTAAATACATAAAATAAATAAATTACTTTATAAATTAATATAAGTTTAAAAATGAAGTCCATATCTTATTTTTTGTGAAGTAATCGTAATTTTTAAACATGTGAGTGTCAAGTATATATCGTATATAGTATGACATTTATTGTAATGTTTTTTTTATAATTAAAATTTTCATTGATTAGATTGGTAACACTTTCGGGGCAAAAACCTTGAAGCCCAACCAACCCATACAACCCCATAAAATGGGCCAAAGCAATACAAACAGAAAGCATAACTGCCTCAAAAGGAGACCTAAACAAACGATCTAGGAACCTGCTGTCAGAGACTAAGCAAAAGCAGTGAACTATGAAAAGAGAGCCAGGGGTTGTTGCAGCAAAATACAATGTTACAGCCAAAAGAGAGGCGTCAAATACACTAATTCGTATCGATGTGGAATGTTACAGCCCCTATCGTAATTGGACGATGATCTCGTCTATCCCTCGAACGAACAAACATACTAAATCTTGCAAATGACAATGCAATTCCCTCCCGACAAGGCTAATATTATATGTATAAAACATCAAGTCATGCTCCGATTTTGAATCAGAAATATGTCAAATGCATTGGTTCATTGACATGCATTTAAATGTTCTAATTGTTATGCTTTCATTAACCATTTTTCGAAATAAAATGCATTTAAATGTAATGAAAAAATTTAAATATCTAATAGATATCTTATATTTATCTATTAATATTGTAAATAATTACTATTAATATTATTTTATGGAACTGAATGATTTGAAAATGTATATGTTGACTACATATTATAAATCACTATTTTATACTATAAAATAATATGATACAAATTTGTAAATGTAACACGAAAAAAAATGATTTAGAAAATTTAGTAGTCATAATACTAAATATTCTTAATTCACGAACATACACGAACACATAGTATGTGTATGATTTATAGCACATATGATTGAGTGGTGTACTGGTAGGATGGTGTGAAAATCAATAGTAAGGCTTGAGTTCGATTTCCACCTACCACATTTTTAAAAAAATTAAAATAAAAGGACAATTTAGACAATTCAAATAGAATAAAATGTGTCACTATTTAAGTTGATTAAAATGTCTCACTAATTTAAGTCCCTTGTTGGGCTATTATATATATAATAGATGTCTCAACTTTTACCGTTAGACGATCTATAATTAGCAACACAAATGAAAAGAAATAGTCGAGCTTCGAGGTAAAAGATAGAGATCGGCGATTACCAATAAATATTTGTTGTCTAGAAAATTATATCATAATTTCTTTTAATAATATATAAAGAAACGAGATTCATTGCATTCACGCTAAAAATCCTACTATATATATATCGCAAAAAATTTTTACAATACATATTTTTATCATTTGCTGTAATAAATATTTGAGTAAAATGTAATTTGTGTACCTGAACTATGTTGAAGATACCACTTGAAATACCATATTTTAAAATCTATCATGGGCAATATTGAACAAACGATTTACTTACACTTAGTATACTGCCGTCTATTTGAGAATAACTCCGTTATAAGAATAAGGGCAAAACGGTCTTTTTCGCTGTACATCATCATCACATTGTTCATTCACCGGAATCATATGCGATAACAACTCACGGGTCATTCACCGGAATCAAAGGCTTTAGTTGCTCGTAATCAGGTTGGCCTCCCATAATCTCCAAGTCTGCAAACACTGTTAAATCCACAAGCCCCGCAACCTTGATCTGCTCGAAGGTCAATACAAATGTTTTCCGGCTGAGACCAGACAGCCGTCCAATTTGGGTTTCCAGTAAATACCTTGGGGGTAAGAATATAGAAAAAAACTCCATCAAAATCTAGAGTAGCTCTATAATAGGACCCTGAATCTTGAGCTTTCGAATTGAGATCAAATATCCCACCTTTTCTCCGCACAATATACATATTCCCTGTCTGATTGAACCTCATCTGGTTTGAAGGATCATAAGTCCCACTAATATAGTAGGCATTATATGCATAATCTGAAGGTATATCTCTTGTATTTAGGACAAGAATAATAAAATTTCCTGTATCATTAAAAGCATACTTATATTATACAGAGTACGAGTTGTGGTCATTGATTAAAATGCAGGAAACAAATAAAAAAAGAAAAATGCTACAGCCACCAAATTAGTTCCCAAATTTTGACACCAAATGACATGGCATTAATTTGATTGGTTATAATAATAATGGGCCCGCCAGGGCCATCCAATTAAAATATCACAAAATGCCAACTAATTAGTGCCACATCATTTGGTGTCAAAATTTGGTACCCAATTTGGTGGCTGTAGCATTACTCATAAAAAAATACTTAGACTGATTGACTATAACACTGACTGTGAGGCTTGTATAATCGCTATTGAAGATGGGCTCAGAGGTAAAACATATAGTTCATTTTGCTACTAGTACATCATATATACATTCGAAGAGTTGTAGAATTGTCTGTAAATATCATTGGCCCATTGCTAAGGTTAATGGTGATTATTTTGTTCCATAGGTTGGAACGCCATGGGCTGATGGAACTGCGTCCATCTCTCAGTGTGCTATAAACGCTGGGGAAACCTTTGTCTACGGGTTTAAAGTTGACAAGGTAAAACTCAATAAATATATTCTCTTCTTCTCATTGAAATCTAAATTAAAGAGAAGAATTCTTCAGTTGGCAATTATACTATGACATACTACTGCCTGGTTGTAGTCAGGAACATTCTTCTACCACAGGCACTATGGAATGCAAAGATCAGTGGGTTTATATGGATCTCTTACATTGAATGAAGTGATTCCCAAAGCCGAACCAGTTCCGAAGCCAATACTTCGTTATGATGGAGAGTTTACTCTTTTGTTGAGTGATTGGTGGCATCAAAATGTGCATAGACAAGAGGTTGATCTTTCTGGAGTTCCACTTCGCTTTATTGGCGAACCTCAGGTAATTAATCTTAGAGGGATCCATGACTGATATATTATGAAACCACAGGTAAATTTAAATAACTCTAATAGGATAGTGCTAACAAACTTATCTGCACATACCACGTGAACAAGTGTGATTCGGTACAACCAAGATAATAATTTGGAACCTTTCTCTTTTTACTAATGAATGTCATTTTCATGAAATAACCAACGTTACAATGCTCTGTAGGCTATAATTATTAAAGGAAGGGGACATTTCGGTTGTTCTGCCGCTGCACATTTTAACAAAGCTAAACGATGCAATTATACGGCTACACCTCAATGTCAGCCACAGCCTCTCCATGTCGATCCAGACAAGACATACCGGATACGGATAGCAAGTACCACAGCATTGTCTTCGCTCAACTTCAAGATTCAGTTAAGGCGAACTTGATATGGGACATCTGACTTCTCTAAATATTACACATATCAATGTATGTGCTTATTTAGCTACAAATGATGCGACAGACTATTGGATCTGGATGAAGAGGTGTACTCCAGACCAGGCTTTGCTGCTTTGATTTGCGGAAAGAAGAGAGTAACTCAACTGCTTTGATTTGCTTCTTCAAGTAACTCAAAAATGTGTAATCAACCCGAATCATCCGACCTGAAGTTCTTCAATTCTTGATTATTCAATTATATACATACAATAGTTTGTATCTATCTTTTTAATTGATTTGATATGCATTGATAATGGTGATTTGCTTATAGTAAGGGAACAAAGAGGGATTTGTACTGTGATTCTTAAGCGAAAGAAATCAAGAAGCAAAGATTTCCGAGAAAGCATTCTATGGTACAGAGCTTTGACGATGGGGAAGATTGAGAGAGGAACATTTTGATTACAATATTGAGAATACCAAGAATACCCCTATAAAAATAAACAGAGTTAGAAGAAGTTGACGGTAGTACACTAAGTGCAAGTAAATCGCTTGTTCAATATTGCACGTGATATATTTTAAAATACGGTATTTCAAGTGATATCTTCGACATAGTTCAGATACACAAAATGCAATTTACTCTAAATATTTGTCTATTCAGACCCAAAGACAGAACGGCAAGAGCAAGGAATAAGGAGGCACGTGCAGGCCATGCTAACTAAAAAATGGACAAAGAGTAATAAGGAATGGCGTTCATTTCTTGGATTAACTAAACTAACCGGCAAGATCTTGCTTTCTGGTTTCCCTTTTTTTCCTTTTGTCCTTTACACTTTTCTCTATTCCGTTGTGATTGTTTATTTTCGCTCATAATTTTTGTTTGCACACATTTGTATTGGATCATATAATGTAATATGGCGGCGTCAAATTTTAATAAGATACATCAATCTTTTTTTTTTTTTGAAAATAAAAGATACATCAATCTTAAAAGAAGAATTGAGAAATATTTTAAAATATTAATTTTAAAATCAAAAAAATTATAAATATTTTTATATTCTTATCGTGTTTCCAAAAAGTCAATTATAAACAATATTTTGTTTGTAAATATAAAAACAATTATAAAATTTTATAGAATCCATTTTTTAAATATCATAAATTTTGTGAATCTATTTTTGAATCTCAATAATTTTTTTGAAAATTGTAAATAAATCTTTTTCAATATGTAATTAATGATTCAAATATTGATTTTAAAAATTACATTATGATGATTAAAATGTGTTAATAAAATTATTTTGTGAAAATAAATTAAAAAATATTTAGAATCCAGTTTTGAATTTCAGATTCTCCGGTTCTTTTTTTAAGGCCGAAATACTCATATATGGTATTATATTAAAGCCGAAATACTAAAACTTTTGTCGATTTGATTTTCGGTACTATTATCCTAATTAATAAATAAGAAAATAATATATAAAAGGCAATCAATTACAATCCGAAAATAATATAATATTATTATATAAATAATAATATGATTATATTATAATATTATAATTTAATATGATTATATTACATTATTATTAAATAAAATAATATTATTTTTATTTTAGGTTTGATGTTGAAAAATTACACATTAACTTTTAATTTAAAATATAATCTATATTATTATATTATAATAACCGAAACATTAAAAATTTTTGTACCTGTTTTTTGGTAATTCGTGTTTTTACTTAATTACCCTTAGTTACATATTAGTATATTTTATCTAAATAACCTTACTTATATCTATTTATACTATTATATTAAAGGCAAAATATTGAAAAATATGAAGAAAAAAATTTATAAATAACTAATATATTTCTTTTGTTATGTAGAGCATGTTACCTTTTTTTATATTTTCAATAGTCGAAACATTAAAAAAATTGGTACCTATTTTTTGGTATTTCGTGAATTTACTTATTTAGCGTTTATTATAAATAAAAATATACATGATATCTATACTATTAAAACACCTGAAATAAATAATAACATAATATAATTAATAGTAATTAGTGGATTGTCTTTTTCACATTTACTTTTAGTTGAAGATATTACCTTTTGTAAACAAATAAAAACATCAATCGTATCATATCTTTCAAACATTAATATTTCATTTCGAATTAAAACATGTTACATATCTTTCACACCATATTTTTCAATTACTAATAAAATATATTAAAAATTCGTATACGTTGTTTACAATAAGGAATCATTAGTATAATCCGTACACATTAGTATATTAAATTGTATTTAATTAAAATTCAAAAATTATTAAAAATAATGATTATATAAAAAAATTGTAATATTAAATCAAATTTATATTATAACGTAATAAAAGAAACTCATGCATCGCACGGTCATTGAAAGTTTTTTGGTTCAGTTTTCAACACGGTCATCATAATTCTTAAAATAAATAATAAAGTAATATAATGATAATTAGCCTATTGCCTTTTTTAATTAAAAAATATTGATTTTTAATTAATGATATTACTTTTTATAAACATCTAAAATATCATATCTTACAATCAATTATATTTCTTTTTTAATTTAAAAAAAATTAAATTTTAATTTAAAACATAATTTTGCAATACTTAAAATATACCCAAAAATATCACATCATATATTTTAATCAGTAACAAAATATAATAGAAATTCGTATAATAAAAATATCACACCATACATTTTATTGCTAAAAACATGTTACTTTTTCTATTTTTTTAATTAGTTAATTAATTTCATTTTTAGGTAAAACACATACCTTTTATATTCTAAAAAAACTACGGGCAATTATATTTTACAAAATAAAATAATATTAATATATTACTAATAACTAAAACCTCTTCTTTTCCAATAGTATCACGGATAATTGTGTTCAATAAAATAATACAATAATAATTAATAATTGACTAATTAACTAATTAACAACGTATCATCTTATCTATCTTTTATAAGTAATTTTTTCCTTTTTTAAGAATGATATGGCCATATATATATATATTATAATTACTAATATTAGATCATATCATTTAAAAAGTATTAAATTATATCATTTAAAAATTTAATTTACAAAATTCATATCATAAATAATTCATTTAAATTATTAAAAAAATCATATAATATTAGAAAATCTAGTCTATACTATACTATTATAAGCAAAACAGGTTATATATGGTTGTCGGTTTAGTACACTTTTTTTGGTACACTCAATAATAACCGTTAGATTTTACGATAAATAAATAAGAATCATTGGATCTAATGCTAAAACAATATTCCTTTTCAAATATTTAAAATACTCTTATAGGTTCTAAGTTCGAATCCCACCAACAACATATCTCTATTAAACATATATATTATTTTATAAACAACTCTCACGAGTTTAAGATTCAATTTCCGTCAACATCATATTATTATAATTAAAATACTATCGTTAAAAATACTTTCAAACATGTATTACAATATGTTATTATCTTCTATAATTTATTTTCCTACTAATTAAAAAATGCATATGAAAATATGGGTAATAAAACAAAAAATATTAAAAAATACATCCATGCACCACACGAGTAAAAAATTATAAAAAATCTGGAAAACACTTACAATGTAGAAAATTTTGTATAAAAATCGAAAAAAGTCTACATGATTATATAAATTTCACTTTTTCTACTAAATAAAAATTAAATAAAAATAAATTTTATGTAATATTTATAGGGTTATTGACGTTTTGGCCCTTCAAGTTTACACACTTATACCCATAAAACCCTAACGTTTAAACTCGTTTCTTTTTGTCACCCGAACTTCACAAATGTACCTTTTAGCCATTATACCGGGTCAGGCTGTATATCGGTACAAAATAGCAAGGGTAAAATAGAAATTTCACCTAATTAAAAATTAATGTAAAATTTCATATTGTCTCTCTCTCGTCGTTTATCTCTCAGAGTCTCTCCATCTCGGTTGTCTCTCTCTCTCTCACTCTCTCGTCTGTACGCCTTCGTTCACCACTATCATGTCCATTCAACACTATTCGGCACGGTTGCAAGGCGTAATCCATAACAAATCCCTCTCGTTCCATCCCGTTGAACAGCAAATCGTTGGTAACTTTAATTCAATTGAATTTAGATTTTGTTTGATTCAATTTCGTTGAACATGGTTTCGAATTGAGGTTTTGTTTGATTCGATTTCGTTGAATCTCGTTGGCCATATAAGGGTTTACATGTTACTGGATTATGAGTTTTATTGATCGAATTTGTTTCGTCGGAATTTGGATATATATTTTCGGATTTTGATCGGAATTTGGATTCTGAGTTTTTATCGTGGTTTTATTGTTTGTAATCAGTTGGTATATGGATGTATACGGATTTTGCTTGAAAAAGGAATTGAAACCATTTATTTTGGGGGTTATGAATTGCAGGTGGCGTTGAGAATTAACCGGTGGTGAAGGTGCGAAAGGGGAAGAAGAAAGAGATGGGTGCTTGGTGGAATTGAAGGAGGCGAGGGTGGGGCTGATGTGAACGGAGAGACAGCAGTGGTGTACGGTTGGTAGTTGTCGGTGAAAGAGGAGAAGAAGGTGCGCGGTGGTGATGTTAGAGGTGGTTGCACTGCTGCGTGGGTGTGAGGTGAGACGTGGTGAGGAGGAGAGGTCGGAAATTAAGATGGGAATGAAGTTGGAGTGAATGGTGGTTTGTGTAGGAGAGTGGAGGTGATGTTGAAGGCATTGCGGAGTTGATGGGTGGACTGCTGTTGGTGGTCGAGTGAATGGATGTAGTGGTGATGTTGGTGGTTGCGAAGGAGCAGCAGTGTGAGGATGGAGAGGCGGACAAGATTATGGGAAACGGAGGTGGGAGGCTGTGAATGAAGGCAAGAAGGGGTGGAGGCTGGTGTTGAACGGCAGAGGCGCGGTAGAGGTTCTATGGTTAGGCTTGTCAACGGGTCGGGTTTGGATCGGATTCGACAAAATCCATATCCATATCCATTTAAATTTGTCGGTTCGGATTCGGATCGGATCATTGTCGAATTATTAATAACCTGATCCATATCCAATCCATTAGGATTTTGGATTATCGGATCGGACCTCCGAATCCATTTAAATTTAAAATAAAAATTAAAAATTAATATAACAAATAGTAAAATAACAAAATAATATAAAACCAAAAATCTTTAAAATAGCAAAAAAAATCCCAAAATATAATATTCAAGATTTAATAATAAAATTTGAATTTAAGTATATGTGATTTGTATATATATTATAACTATTAACATAAATTTAACTAATAAATAAATATGAACAAATAACTTAGAATGTACATATTCATTCGTTTGAATCTAATGAAATAATGGTATATACAAAATATGAAAATCTAATGAAATTATAGTGCACATGAAATATGAAGTAAATATTTGAATGAGAAATAAAATAATAAATCCTAGAGAAGTAGATTAATTTGATTATATATATTTAAATTTATATTATCTTATATATTATATTAAAATTATATATAAATAATTATAAATGGTCGGATCGGGTTTTTATTGGATCGGATAAACTAAAATCCATATCCGATCCATTATACATCGGATCTTTATCGGATCGGATTATTATCGGATCGGATTCTTTTTTATAGAATCCATATCCACTTATTAAGGTTCGGATCGGACCGGATCGGATATCCGATCCATTGACAAGCCTAGCTATGGTGGTGAGGTAAACAGAGTTGAGAGATGTGACGAAGGTGGGTTTATTGGTTTGTGGAGGCGAGAGGGGATGGAAGGGATAGTGGTTGTTGGTCGGAGTAAAAGGGAGGTGGGTGTTGGTGGTGAAAGGATCGAAGTGGGAGGAAGAATGATGGTGAAGTGTGTGGTGGTGTTGTGGTGTATGAGGTGTGAGGAAGAAGAACAGAGGTGAGGGTGGCGATTGAAGAGGAGTGGTGATTGTTGGGTTAAAAATTAATGTAAATAATGTAAATTTTAAATTAATGATAAATAAGAGAAAATTTTAATTATTAGTGAAATGACTGTTATACCCCTACCGATATAAGCTGATATATAGTCTGATGCGGTAAAGTGGGAAAAAGGTACATTGTTGAAGTTGAAGGGACGAAAAGAATGACTTTAAACATTAGGACTTTATGGGTATAAGTGTGTAAACTTGAAGGGCCAAAAGGTTAATAACCCAATATTTATATGTATAGGTATGTATTCAAAAAAATAATAACTTAAACCAACCGTATTTAATACTCCCTCCGTCCCAAAAAGATTGACACACTTTCCTTTTTGGGACGTCCCAAAACTAATGAACCTACTTTACTTACTATTTTTGAACACTACTTTTCACTATTACACCCACTACTTCTCCATTTTATACTCTTTTTTACACTATTACACCCACTACTTTCCTCCACTATCTCAAATCTACAATTAAATATTAATAGGTCCCACCACTTTATCCACTTTTCAACTAACTTTACTCTTTTTCTAATACATTTTCTTAATCTCCGTGAAAGTCAAACCAGCTCAGTCTTTTTGGGACGGAGGTAGTAATACGTATACTAGATAGTATCGTTAATAGTATTCTAAACTCGGTACCATCATCAAAATATCAAAATAAGATGTTATTCAAAATTCATATCATTTGGAGAACCAAATGACCGTATAAAAACTTGGTAGTTTGACAATCACGAAATTCTTTTACTAGATTTGGAGCAATATATGGGTGTATGCATAAATTTTACTTCTCCCAACACTGGATCTCTTCTCTTCCATATATCTATGGGAAAGATTCATGAGTAACTCTCTTTCCTTTCCTTTCGTGGTGGGGGTTTATGTCTTGGGTCCCAAATGATAAATATTTGTTAAAAGACAAAAGGGTTGCCACCCAAATCCTTGAATTTTCAGTCTTTCATCTAGGCCCGACAATCTGACACGTGATACGTGAACACGACACGAAACGACACGAAAATTACGGGTTTGGGTTTTGATTTTTAGTACACGAAACACGAAAGTACACGAACACGAAAACACGAAATGATTTAGTGTCGGTTTTGGATTTTCATTTTGGGTACACGAAAGTACACGAAAGTACACGAAATATTATATATGTAATTTTTTATTTTTTATATATCCTATATATATATATATATATAACATATATATTTTTTAAACAAATATTTTAACAATTTTAAGAAGTGGGCTCATTATGCAAGCGGCCCAAGTGGGAAGTCAGTACCTGGCTATGTAACATATATTTGTTGAAATGATTATTTTCTTGATTATCAAAGAAATGATTTTTTTCCTTTCAAAAAAAAAAAGAAATGATTTTTTTTTCTTGTGTGTATCTTATCAAGTAGGCCTGGCAATCTGACACGTGAACACGACACGAAACGACACGAAACACGAAAGTACACGAACACGAAAACACGAAATGATTTAGTGTCGGTTTCGGTTTTAGTTTTGAGTACACAAAAACACGAAAGTACACGACACGAAAGTACACGACACGATACGATTGCCAGGCCTACTTTCATCCCCAAACACCTGCATGTTATTTGTAAACAACATCTTAACCACTTCAAATTAACATTTAATGCTCTTTTTTTCTTCTTCTTCCTTACGTTTCAAATTCTACAAGTAGTTTGATATCAAACCTCAAGATTCAAGAAAATGATTTTCATGACTTTCCATCCATATAAATCTTCAATCAAGATAAATATTGGAGCTTCAACACAAAGATATACAATGGCTAATTATATGCCTATCAGCATCCAAATGCTCTTATGTCTTGTATTGCTTTCTTCCCATGCATGTAATGCTCGGCCTTTTGGTGCTCAACTTTCTTGCAAGGTCAGATCTCCAAATTTATTTGTTTAACAATCTAAGATTACCAAGTTATAATTCACCCACTCGGTCACAAATGTCCGCTTTTCTTGTAGTGAAGCTTATTGAAGCTTTAAAAATGTTGTTATTCTGTTTAACTAAAGTCTGATGTTTATTTTTCTTGTGCAGAAAAACCAGGACTGTTCTTTGAATAAATCAGTATTGCCAGCTACACAACCTTTGTCATCCACAGATCTCGTAGAGTCTGAAGAAAACAGCATGCAGAGATTAACAACAAGAAGCTCCAAGAAACTGGAATTCAGCCTGGACTATGATCCACCGAAGACTCATCCTCCGCCTCCTCATGATCCTCCTGTTCACAACAATCTCAAAGCTCAATCTCATGTTTCCGTGGTATGGCGTGTGCCTCACAAGAAAATTGGAGATAAACAACCACAGTTTAACCTAGACTATGATCCACCAAGAACTCACCCACCTGTTCACAACTGAGCAAGTTCTCCTACTCTCTCTCTCTCTCTCTATATATATATATATGAAAAAAGATTTACATGTTTTAAGTACCTTATCGTACATTTAGCAAGTTCTCATTCTTAATTACAAGTACTGATTGAGAATAGAAGAGCCTTATGAATACATAATTAAGCTTCTAAAAGATCATACCAAATGTTATATCATGTCACATGATATTGGCGTAATTTATGGATGTCTCCATACAAATATATATAAAGACCTCTTGATCTTACAATATCCTACTCATCACTTTCTTTACGGGAGATTAAGAATTCAAATTGTGTCCAAAAAAAAAAGGATGAGAATTCATGCATGGTCTGGTGCTTGTTTTGTTCCAGGGAAAAAGTATAAGTGTTTTATGGAAAACGTCAATTTGTTGACCTTTTTTCTGGAAATTTCTTGGGATGTTATGAGTTTGACTCTGTTAAAAGACGCACGCGCACATGTCATGTACGTTTTTGTGTATAAATAAACTAGTAGTGTGTTAGAGGGGAAGTAACAGTCTACGAAGAATATATAAAGGCCATGTGACGACCCTTCTGATATTGTCTCTGCTGCGGCGAGACAAAACTAATTAAAGCAAATAGAAAAACAATACCTACATGGTCCAAAAATATTGGTAAAAGTCTGCTTTTGTTTCAAATTGATGGGATACTAATAATCTTTTTGAAGGATACTAATAATCTAAGTACAAACTGAGACTATAAACTGAACGTTCAGCCGGTTCAGGCAATAACAAATTTACCCAATAAGCAATTTATCAGTGTATAAGATTCACTTTGGATTTCAATCTATAAATAAAAAGAACTTGATCGCAACAGAAGTTGATATACTCCCTCCGTCCTAGCCGATAGTATACATTGGGGGACGGGGTGTGGCACGCATTTTAAAGTGCATTTTAAGGATAGTTCCATAACTTATTTTTTCAATTTCCTTTTTTTGTATAAAAATAGGTATGTTATATTTTTATATAAAAAAAGAAAATTTTAAAAATAAGTTATGAAACTATACTTTATAGGAGTCTTAAAATGCGTGTCAAGCATTAAAAAAAACTATATAGAATCTGATGGGACAGAGGGAGTAGTATTTAATTAGAACGTACAATGCCAAATTTTTTTTAGAGGAAACGAGCATCCGTATATCGAATTTCCAACTTGAATTTTATAATGTGCATGCTCTCGAGTGGAGTTGTTCAAAAATCTTGAAACCCGAAATTCAGCCCGATTCGATATGGAAAAGAGTCCGAAAAGCCTAGTTCGAAAAAACCTGGCCCGATTCGGTCCGGCTCGAGGGTCTAAGATAGATCTCCTATTTTTCTCGAAGTCCGACCCGGCTTGAAGCCCAAAAAATCCGGTTAAAAACCCGGATAAAGTCCGGGGTTTTAAAAAGTCCGATTCGGTCCGGATAAAAGCCCGTGCTTTTTAAGAAATTTGGATAAAAATCCGATTTTTTATAGATAAATTCCAAAAATATATAATAATTTTTAATAAAATTCAAGAATATTAAACTTAGCAATACGATCTGAAGTATCATGAGACGAGGAAGAATCAACAATATGCAAGATAAATCATTCTCGAAATGGTCATATACGAGAAAATTTGTACGGTGTGCTTATTATGTATTCTAGATTATAGAAATTCGAGGTGTAACTCTTAGAAATGGTTTCTTTTGTAAAAATTTTCTTTTTTTGTATATTAATATATTAGTTTTGCAAAAAAAGACAAAAATTACGTATATATAAACTAAAAAAAGGCCCGACTCGGCCCAATTGGCCCGGCCCAAGGGCCTAAATATGAGACCCATTTTAGGCCCTAAAATGAGTCTCATATTTTAGTAAAAATCCGGACCTATTTTTGAAAAAGTCCAGCCCAACCCGATTCTTAAAAAAACTAGATCTTTTCAAATTCGATTAAAACCCAATTCGAAGAACTTTTTGTGCATGTCTGCTCTCGAGACAGGTCAAGTTGGAAAGCAGTACTAGTAGTTGTTTAGCAGACAGGTTTCTTGATTTTAGCTGTTACAAATTGTATGGGAGTGCACTAAGGTAGAGTACAGTAATTACAGCTAACACCAAATATAAAGACAAAATTCTTGCATGCATTGGATCACAATATCCCCCCTTCACTTTTTGACCAAACGATACGCACCCAACTTGCATGCATTTCATTTTATAATAAATGCTACTTTAAATGTTGAGATGCGAGAATGTCGTTTGATTATTGTCGATTTATACTCAATCCGTCTAAAATACATGTCCTTTTTGAAAAATAAATTTGTTCCATTTTATATGTCCTTTTTCTTTTTTCAGTACAAATTTAAGATGATTTTCCAAAACTATCCTTACATTTACTGTATCTAAAATTTGACTTTTTTCAAACTAACAAAGATTATTCTTATTTTTCAATGTATTAATTAAGGATATTATTTGGAAAATATTATCCAACTAATCTTTACCTTGATATGTGTGTTTTTTAGAAAAAGGGACATGTAAAATGGGACGGAGGGAGTAATAAACATTAGTCTCTATGTTTTCAAATAATTGACATTTAATTTTCTAACACGTACTTTTAGGAGCATTTGACAACGTAGTTAGAATTACTATTATTTTAAAATTTTCTTTTTGTGAATAAAAATATAGAATTAAAACTTTTAATCACAAAATAATAATTTAAAAATAATTTTTCAAACTATGTGGTCAATGCTCCTAAAAGTATGTACCAATAAGTCAAACGTCAATTAATTGAAAATAGAGGTAGTATTACGATGTAATACGGGAAGTTATCGTAATTATTATTATTAGAAAAAATGATAATTTCCTTTATTACAATTATGTATTGGCTATATAAACGATCATTATAATATAAATGAATTAAGCCTTATACCATTATGATTAATTAAGAAGAGTATTTTCGAATATTTTATCATAGTATCAGAGTCCAAGATTATTAACGAAGATGACGAAGAGGCGAAATCATAACAATGATAATGGATTTATGGAAGAGACTGTACTAATCCTACAACGATGCGACGACTTACAACAAGATTAGACAATCGGTTTTCGATTCAAAATGATGTCGATAACGATCTGATGATTGTTTCTCGATGGAAAACAGCAACAATGACGATGACACGTTAATTGTTTTTTTGATGGAAATGATAACAAACGACGACCGACGATGACCCGTTGATCGTTTCTTGATGAAAAATGACAACAAAAAACGATCGACCACCGTTTCTCGATTAGAAATGATGACGAATTTTTTAATTTTTTTTAATATTCTTATTATTTTACAAACTCTCGATACTTGTATCTTGAGTTTGAGGGGGGATGTTGACATATATTAATACAGAGTTGTTAACGAAACTAGTTGTTCGTGAACAAGCTCGAGCTGAAAGAGTTTGTCCTAGAATCCAATCATGTATGATGATTTAGGAAGAACTTTCTTGTACTCTTATTTGATTTCATTAACATTAATAAAAGACTTATTTGTTTTTATTACGGGCTTTATCTATTTAAAGTGTCTTAAATAAGATGTTCCATAGTTTAAAGTAAAGCTTCTAGAATTATAATGAGATTATAATAGTGAGATCTAGAAGATGATAACTCTAAACCTAAACAGTTCCTGATCATAGGATAACTAATCGGAAGTTAGTGAATCCGCAAAGATTGGTACATACTGTGCTTGCTCCCTTCAGGAGGATGTCTGTTCTCATAGGCATTTGTGTGGTGACACTATAGCTAGTATGTAGGTGCTTATTAGGGAATAAGTTCACTGAACATGACTCGATAAGTTGAACAACTAATGGAGTTTACTCACGTGTCGATAGTTGTTCACTGAGTGATAGTTGTACAAGTGTCCTTAGACTTGAGATCGTTAGAGTAATCTTGTATATAATGAACTATGCTTTGGTTTAGTCCTTAGTCTCAAGGACATCCATTAGGTCTATTCTGGGCATAGGGATTTGTGTATGGAGATAGTTAACGGTCAATAAAGGATCTACCCCTTCCAGTAAGGAAGTGAATATCCTATGTTATTCTTAGTATGCGAGTTCTGGAATCTCTGGCCAGAGTGTATGAAATTAGAAATGAGTTTCTAATTTGCATTAATATGAACTTTGCATTATGAATAAGAAATCATATGATTAAATTTGATAGGTTTGACACGAGTTCCATGCCTTGTATTTAATCGGGATATTGCAGGGTAGAAGGAATTGATTGTACGGTAACTAGTCACTGACAGGTTCTTGGTATTCTAAGCAGTGAATTCATATTATCCGGATAGTCGCGATATGTTGAGAAGCATCACTCACGATGTAGAATAAATATAATTATTCTATTAATTATATTTAATGAATTTTAGAATTCATATAAATAATAAATAAAAAGTTTATTATTATTTATTTCTACTACCGGCTTAATATTGAACCTACAGGGTCACACCATAAAAGAATATTTTCTTTGATGAAAAGTTTTAAATTTTGAGAGAGAGAATTATTTTCTAAATAGTTTAGAAAAAGAAATAATGATTAAAATAGTTTTAATTATTACTAAAGCATTTTATAAGATAAAATGTGGGGTTAAGATATATTATTAAGATAATATTAAAAACCCTAAGCAAGCCCTATAAATAGAATGAGATGGCTCATTCTAAAGATCATCTTAGTTTTTGTGAAAAACCTAAAGAAGGAGCTAGCCTCCATCTCTCTCTCTCTCTCTCCCAAAAACTCCATTTTTATAAAAACTTGGTTTTATAAAAAGCTTCATCGAAGAGGATAATTCTTGGTGGATACCGGTAGAGTGCTTCACACTCTGAGAAGCAACTGCTAGCAACCATAGATTATAAAGCTTCGATTTTTCAAGGTAAGGTTTCGATTCCTCCGCTATTTCTGTTTTATATGATTTTCTATATGTGCGATTTATGGTTTTTACGGAATAAATGTTATACCACGCTTCCGTCCATCCGTAAATTCCTTCAATGGCATCAGAGCTAGGTTCTGCATATAGAGATTCACATAAAAAAATTTCAGATTTTTTTATGCATGTATGGATTTATTATGATTTTTGCAAGTTTATTTAGATTTAATTATGAATTAATTCGAAATAATATTTGCATGAGATTTTGACCACTGATCTGGGTTCTACAAGTGTTGTGGATCATCTAGGTATTTTTTTCATAATTTTGTGATGTGTATATTATTTGTTATGAATTTTTTAAAAATTGTTTTGATTAAAATTCATATAATAATCATGCATGTGAATAATATGAAATTAATTTTGCACAAGGAGCCCTCCCTGATCTGATATTTTTTTTTGCTGATGATTTTCAAGAAATCATGTCCTAATATTTTGTTATTAATTTATTAATTAATTGTTAATTAATTTGTTAATATAAAAATATTAAAGACTATAATAAATGTTATTACAGTATTAAAGTGGTTAGATTAATTGATTCGTCAGTTTGTAAAAAGGGTAAGTAACTGTTGCCGTGCTTTCATTGCTGTTGAAAAGAAAAAAAAAAAAAATTGTTTCAAGCGTCAAACTACCGTCCTCGCGCGTGCTGTGCAACCACGGGGAGGGGTGTCACGCATTTAAGAAATGCGTGACAGGTCTAGTCGCGCATTTACAGAATGCGCTACACAATAAAATTGTTTTAATTGTTGTAACGCATATAATAAATGCGTTACATCCTTCTGTCCACATTAAATTCGATTTTTTGGGAGTTTCGTAACTCCGTTTTGGGCGTGCAATATATCGTTGGATTCGTATTTCCGAGACGGATCTAATGGAGTGGTCAAATATTTTTTATATAATATTTTTGAAATATTTATATTACCGGAAGTGTTTTAAAGCATATTTTAATTGTTTTAAATTGCTTTTAAATGCTATAATAAATCCATACATCATTATATCAATGTGTGACATGATATTGCTTGCATGCCTACTTGTTTATTTATGTTTATATATGAGATATATGCCTATGTTTACCATGAGATGATAGATTTAGGTGAACTTAAATCAAAATAAGGCGTGCGCTAGAAAATCTAGAAATAGGAATCGTTTCTTGCCTTAATAATAATATTATGAATACAATCATGAGATTTTTGTGTTTTTGAAACACGAAATTAAATATGAATTTTTAATATTGAGAGAAAGGATGATTCTGTCAAAAACAGATTTTGATCTGTAAGAAAGGGGTATTAAGTGACGCCTCTTGACAATGCTCCCCCCGATCTGGGAATCATCTTATTATCGATTATTGATTTGAAATATTTAATTGAAGAAAAGAATCTCTTTATAATATGATTATGATTGTTAAATAATATTAGTTAATTAATAATAGCTGATAATTATTTATTTATGAAATAATAATTAGTTGGCAATTTTATTAATTGATTAAATGAGATTTAATTTATTATAAAATAATTAAGATGTGATCTTAATATTATTAATTAGTTATTTAATTTATGAAATTATATTAAGGGAGAGATTAATTTTCTAAAGAGTTTAGAAATAGAATTAATAATTAAAAGAGTTTTAATTATTGGTTTATAACAAAGAAGATGAGATCTATGTATTATATATGTCAAGTTTTAATCGGCCATAGGCACAAAAAGTTTTGTGTCGGTTATGGTCTTCCAACATGACAGAAAGTATTTCTTGTTTTCGGTGCATTGTCGTTTCGTGCTACGGCCGAGGACTTTGTTACCGATCAACATGAAAATACTTGTCTGTTACATTAGATGTGTACAAAATTAGATTTTAGTGGTCGTTACGTGCTACAGCCGTGGGCTATTGGAATCTAATTTAATTGTACAAAATGTTGGATTTGACTTGACTAATAATATTGAGATTTTTCGTGTTTTTGTTATAGATTTAGATTATCTATTAAACTTAAAACATGTTAGACTTATAGGTTTATACGAAAATGTTTCGTGACCTTAAAAAAAACCTCTTTTATAAATATCAAGTAGTAATTGGCCAATGACACAACGGGCTTGTGTCGGTCATAGCCTTCCAACATGGTAGAAAGTAGTTCTCATTTTTAAATCATTGTCGTTTCGTGCTACAGCCGAGGGCTTTGATTTCAAAATTAGAAATACTTGTCTATTACATAGAGATGTGTACAATGAATTAGAATCTAACGGTCGTTACGTGCTACAGCCGTGGGCTGTTGGAGACTGATTCAATTGTACGAAATGTTGGGTTAGACTTGACTTAGAATATTGAGTTTGTCGTGCTACAGCCGTGACTCAATTATTCAAGAGGCTAAAGTTTTATTAGGGAATAACATAAGATGTAATTGACAAGAGTTGTCTGCCTATTGAACATCACATGGCGTTTCGTGCTACAGCCGAGGTTGTGTGATGGAATGTAGGATCCCTATTCCCACTAGCATTTCGAATGCTTTTTTATTCACTTAGGGGGTTGTATAAATTAGATAAACTAGTGGGAGCCACTTATGAATAAAGACCCGATTCATATAGTGTTTTGAAATGAAATTGAATATTTGCTAAGTGTTGTTATGTGTTTATCATTTACAGATTTACTATATACATTATGTCTTCTGCACTATCACTCCGGAGCATACTAGATGCTCACAAATTGACTGGTCCGAATTTTGCTGACTGGCTTCGAAACTTGGGAATTGTTCTCAGGGTTGAGAAGCTGGAATATGTGCTTGACTCACCTAAGCCTGCTGAACCTGCTGACGATGCACATAATGATGAACATGTTGTGTATCGTAAGTGGATAGATGATGCTAATGTTGCTCAATGTATCATGCTAGCTTCCATGAACATTGAGCTACAGAAGCAACATGAGCTTATGGATGCTCACACTATCCTAACGCATCTACAAGAGTTGTATGATGTGGCCGGGAGGACAGCTCGATATGAGATATCAAAGGAGCTGTTCCGCTGTAGGATGTCGGAGGGATCATCTGTGAATGACCATGTACTTAAGATTATCAATTTGATTGAACGTCTTGGACAACTTGGTTTTGTCATGGATGGGGAGCTAAGCCAAGACTTGGTCTTGCAATCGCTCCCAGATTCGTTTTCGCAGTTTGTTGTGAACTTTCACATGAACAAGCTGGACGTCAGCCTGGCTGAACTCCACAACATGTTGAAGACTGCAGAATCGAATTTTCCCTCTAAGAAGAGTTCTGTTCTTCTAATTGGTGAAGGTTCCAATCCTAAGAAAAGGAAGAAGAACCCTCCCAAGGAGAAGAAAGTAGGTGAGAAACAGCCAGTTCCACCAAAAGCTGAAGACCCCAAGAGCAAAGCTGTTTGCTTCCACTGTAACAAGGTGGGACACTGGAAGAGGAACTGCAAGGTTTACCTTGCAGAGTTGAATAAGAAGAAGGGTAGTGAGACTGCCGCTTCTGGTTCAGGTATGTTCATGATTGAATTGAATATGTCATTAAATCAAATTTCTACTTGGGTATTAGATACCGCCTGTGGTTCTCAAATTTGCAATTCGTTGCAGGGACTAAGGAGAAGTAGGACTCTTGAGGAAGAGGAGGTGATTCTACGGATGGATAATGGAGCAAGAGTTGCTGCTGAAGCTGTAGGATCATTTGATTTACATATGCCTACGGGCAAGACTATTGTTTTAAATAATTGTTATTTTGTTCCCTCGATTGTGAGGAATATTATTTCTATTCCCATGTTAGACTTGGATGGATTTTCGTTTGTTATTCAGAATAATAAATGTTCAATTCTTAGAGATAATGTTCTTTATGGTAGTGGTATTTTAAATAATGGTCTGTATGTATGTGACATAGAGCATAATTTACTACAAATTGAACATACTAATAAAAGGAGAAATCGAACTTTGTTAGACATGGTTCGGTCCACGATAATCTATGCAAATCTTCTAGTATCACTTCGGGGTTATGCATTGGAAACCTCAGCATATTTACTGAATAAGGTGCTTTCCAAATCTGTTCCTCAAACTCCATATGAGATATGGAAAGAAAGGAAACCGAGTCTTAAACACGTTAAGATTTGGGGATGTCTAGCTTATGTCAAGAAAGTTGACCCTGATAAGCTGGAATCTCGATCCGTAAAATGTAGGTTTGTGGGATATCCTAAAGAGATTTTAGGGTATCACTTTTACACCGATCATAGGGTGTTTGTCTCCAGACATGCTACCTTCTTAGAAAAAAAAATAGTTTATCCTTGAAGGGAACAGTGGGAGCAAGATTGAACTTAAAGAAGATCATGAAACACAAACTACTACGGTTCAAGAGGAAATTCCTGTTCAAACTAAACAACCTTATGTGACATAGTGTTGACTCAGAGAAATGGCAGAGTGCCATGAAATCCGAAATGGATTCTATGTATGCCAACCAAGTATGGACCTTGGTTGAAGCACCTGAGGATGTTAGACTTATTGGGTGATAAAGGGTATACAAGAGAAAAATTGGAGTAGATGGCTAGGTGGAGACCTACAAGGCTAGGCTCATGGCAAAATGATTCAGACAAAGGCAAAGGATTGACTTTGATGAAACTTTTTGCATGTAGCCCTACTCAAATCAATTCGGATTTTGCTTGCGATCCATATATGGATTGAAGCAAGCTTCTCGTAGATGGAACATCCATTTTGATGAGACAATCAAAGAGTTTGATTTTATCAAAAACATAGATGAACCATGTGTTTACAAGAAGGTTAGTGGGAGCGCGGTAACATTTCTTGTGTTGTATGTGGATGACATACTTCTTATAGGAAATGATATACCGATGCTACAATCAGTCAAAGTGTGGCTATCGAAGAACTTCACTATGAAGGACTTGGGAAAGACATCCTAGATTCTCGGTATGAAGATCTATAGAGATAGATCGAGAAGAATTATAGGTCTTACCCAGGGTACATACATCGAGAAAGTGCTTAAAAGGTTTAGCATGGAAAACTCCAAGAGAGGTCTCATACCGATGAGCCATGGAGTATCCCTTTCCGAGAAGATGTCTCATGAGACACGTGAGGAAAGAGAGCGTATGAGTAAGATTCCTTATGCTTCGGCAATAGGATCTATCATGTACGCGATGTTATGTACTAGGCCTGATGTTGCTTATTCAATTAGTTTGACGAGCAGATATCAGTCCGATCCAGGTGAAGACCACTGGAAAGAAGTGAAGAACATCCTTAAGTACTTGCGAAGGACTAAGGATATTTTTCTTGGTTTTAGTGGATCTGAGTTGAAAAATAGAAGGGTTATACCAACTCTAGTTTTCAATCAGAAAGTGATGATAGCAAATCCATGTTAGGGTACGTGTTTACCTTGAAGGGTGGAGCGATTAATTGGAAGAGTTCCAAACAGCCTACAACGGCTGACTCAACAGCGGAAGCAGAGTTTATAGTTGTTAGTGACGCTACAAAACTGTTTTGTGGCGCTTTCTTTTGATTAGGGAGATCATTGAAAGTAGAGATGTCAACATTGAGAGAGTTGACACACATAACAACATAGCAGGCCCACTCACCAAGTCGCTATCTCAGATTCACTTCGATCGTCATAATGAGTGAATGGGTATTAGATACCAGAGTGATTGGCTTTAGTACAAGTGGGAGATTGAAAGAGTTTGTCCTAGAATCCAATCATGTATGATGATTTAGGAAGAACTTTCTTGTACTCTTATTTGATTTCATTAACATTAATAAAAGACTTATTTGTTTTTATTACGGGCTTTATCTATTTAAAGTGTCTTAAATAAGATGTTCCATAGTTTAAAGTAAAGCTTCTAGAATTATAATGAGATTATAATAGTGAGATCTAGAAGATGATAACTCTAAACCTAAACAGTTCCTGATCATAGGATAACTAATCGGAAGTTAGTGAATCCGCAAAGATTGGTACATACTGTGCTTGCTCCCTTCAGGAGGATGTCTGTTCTCATAGGCATTTGTGTGGTGACACTATAGCTAGTATGTAGGTGCTTATTAGGGAATAAGTTCACTGAACATGACTCGATAAGTTGAACAACTAATGGAGTTTACTCACGTGTCGATAGTTGTTCACTGAGTGATAGTTGTACAAGTGTCCTTAGACTTGAGATCGTTAGAGTAATCTTGTATATAATGAACTATGCTTTGGTTTAGTCCTTAGTCTCAAGGACATCCATTAGGTCTATTCTGGGCATAGGGATTTGTGTATGGAGATAGTTAACGGTCAATAAAGGATCTACCCCTTCCAGTAAGGAAGTGAATATCCTATGTTATTCTTAGTATGCGAGTTCTGGAATCTCTGGCCAGAGTGTATGAAATTAGAAATGAGTTTCTAATTTGCATTAATATGAACTTTGCATTATGAATAAGAAATCATATGATTAAATTTGATAGGCTTGACACGAGTTCCATGCCTTGTATTTAATCGGGATATTGCAGGGTAGAAGGAATTGATTGTACGGTAACTAGTCACTGACAGGTTCTTGGTATTCTAAGCAGTGAATTCATATTATCCGGATAGTCGCGATATGTTGAGAAGCATCACTCACGATGTAGAATAAATATAATTATTCTATTAATTATATTTAATGAATTTTAGAATTCATATAAATAATAAATAAAAAGTTTATTATTATTATTTATTTCTACTACCGGCTTAATATTGAACCTACAGGGTCACACCATAAAAGAATATTTTCTTTGATGAAAAGTTTTAAATTTTGAGAGAGAGAATTATTTTCTAAATAGTTTAGAAAAAGAAATAATGATTAAAATAGTTTTAATTATTACTAAAGCATTTTATAAGATAAAATGTGGGGTTAAGATATATTATTAAGATAATATTAAAAACCCTAAGCAAGCCCTATAAATAGAATGAGATGGCTCATTCTAAAGATCATCTTAGTTTTTGTGAAAAACCTAAAGAAGGAGCTAGCCTCCATCTCTCTCTCTCTCTCTCCCAAAAACTCCATTTTTATAAAAACTTGGTTTTATAAAAAGCTTCATCGAAGATGATAATTCTTGGTGGATACCGGTAGAGTGCTTCACACTCTGAGAAGCAACTGCTAGCAACCATAGATTATAAAGCTTCGATTTTTCAAGGTAAGGTTTCGATTCCTCCGCTATTTCTGTTTTATATGATTTTCTATATGTGCGATATATGGTTTTTACGGAATAAATGTTATACCACGCTTTCGTCCGTCCGTAAATTCCTTCACGAGCTCGGCTCGTTAAGAGCTTGATTCAGCTCGGTTAAGTTCGTTAAGAACTAGAGCTCGAGCTCGAACACAAAAAAGTTTTCGTTAAGCTAACGAGCTCGAGCCGAGCTTTTAGCATGTGCGGCTCGAGCTCGACTCGATTTTGTTTGGCTCGAGCTCGGCTCGTTATAGCTCGAAAAAGTTGTATATATTTTATATTTTTATATAATACATATTTTATATAGATTGGGATGGGTTAAAAAATTATAGAATGATATTTACTTGGGTTATTAGTGGATTTAAATCTTTTTCTTGGTTAACTTTTTTTTAATTTTTCTAATTTTTTCGACAAATGTTTTTTTTAAAAAAATTTGTTAACTAACTGTTCGATAAGAGCTCGAGCTCGGCTCGTTTTTGTTCGAAAAAACTTCAAGCTTGGCCCGGTTCATTAACGAGCTCGAGCTCGAACACATATTTTGTTCAATAAGAAAGCTCGGCTCAGCTCGGTTCATCAGGACAAAATTTAAACTCGACTCGGTTCTATCAAAACTCGGCTCGATTCAGTTCGTTTACATTTTTATATTAATATGATGTAATGCAGGAAGTTACCGTAACTATTATTATTAGAGAAAAAGGATAGTTTCCTTTATTATGATTAGATACTGACTATATAAACTATCATTATTTGTACTAGCTTATAGCCCGTGCAAAGCACGGGTACTTTTAATTTTTTTTATTTACTAATAATTTAATATATAAAATATTATAAATATATTGATAAAATTTAAATTTTAGATCTTTGTTTATAAATCTATACTATACTATAATAAGTGAAAGGGATATAATTTATAGTTTGGTTCTAAATTAATATGCTGTTGGTGGAAATCGAACCTTGAACCTTTCTATATAACATAATCTAGTATTAATTTTATATTAAACTGTTGTTGACGGGATTCGAACCTTAGATCTCCAAACGGTCATGATCAGTTTGAATTGAAGATCTAACAGTTGTAAATGTGGATAACCAAAAATGAGGAACCATTACGCATTTAAAAAAAACATTAATTAGATGATACATTTTCTTTTATACCCATTATAAATGCATTGATTTTTAAGAATATGACTTATTTTATATTCTTGGCCATTCCTCATTAATTACTATACAATTTTTAAAAAGGATAATTTATGGAAAATGATCGCAATTTTACATTGCTTTCACTAATTTGGGGAAGCAAACTGATTATCTTAATAATTAATAATTCATTAAAAATTGTAATACTCAATAAATATAGAAGATATGGGTCGAAATATATTCCTCTAAATTGTTGGTTAGTTATTAGGAATTATAATATTATATAAATAAAATTATCTGTAGTTTTTTGAAAAGAAAAGGTTTAAGTTTGGAAAATAGAAATTAAAGCTAACATATTTTAAAAGTAATTAGTTTTTTTAAAATTAAAGATAAAATAATGGTTAGTTACTAAAAATTATAATAGTATATCTAAGAAAAAAGTAGAGAAAAAATATGGGATTTTAATGTTTTGGTCGTTATTTTTAGGGCTTTTTTGATAAATAAATTGCTAAAAGTAATTTTTTTACAATTTTACTTTTATTAATAAATACTAGTTGTAAATTTATCATTTTAATTACAATTATACCAATTATTTTTTTAAATTGCAAAAATACGGGAATTGTGGGAGTAGCTTTGTGATTCACCTTTCACGCGTTTACCATTTTTCTGTGTTGCTTCGTTGTTACACGCGCTCTTCTCGAGCTCTAAATAGTCCGGGAAGTTACGTTTTTTTTATATAAAATTTTAATTAAATTTATTTTTAATTATAATTATAATTATAATTAAATAGAATTGTTCATAGTATTTAGACAAGAAAAAAATTTAGTCAGATAAAATATAAAAGATAATGTATTTTACATGAAAATGAAATTGATTAGTCATTGAAAAATAGAAAAGGTAACATGTTTTAGTTGAAAAGGGAAATTTATTAATTATTACTAATTATAAGTAATTAAGTAAGGATAATAAACTAAAAATAACATGCACCGTTAAGTAATGGTAAAATTAACAGTTATCATACCCACCGACTAACCAACCAAATTTTTTATATTTCATTTATTTTATAATAGCATAAATATATACGTATTTAATTTTTTTACTAAAAATTAATTTTTTTACTAAAAATTAATTTTTTTACAAAAAAATTTCAACTTATAAGTTATAATCTATCAATCACATCACTAACTTATAAATAAATTTATCGAAACAATAAAATAACTTATTAATTAATAATTTAACACAAATACAGTCTAAATTATAAATTACTTATTTTAACGTACCCAAACAGGCCCAATGTTATATGAATTTAAATGGTAAATTTTGAATGACCCTTTTTTAAAATAAGAGTGGGTCTTTCTAATATACATAACGAGGTAAAGGAAATTGAAATATATTTTGGTATTTTTCCGAAGAGAAAAGTTGTCTGGAGTACATATACATTTTTGCATTTAGGACTTTGCAAACTTTATTATTTTGTAAAGACTAGCTTAAAACCCGTGCAATGCACGGTTCCTTTTTTAATACTTATAATTTTTTTAATATTAATATGTTATTAATTTATATATCAATTTGTTGTTAAGAAATTCAAATATATATATATATATATGATTTTATACGTTCAATTTAATGTTTGTACTCTATCTTTAATTTTTAAAATTTGATTTGGACGATTTTACAGCCCACATGAAATAACAAAATAATCATAAATTTGGTGATGGATTAACAATTATTTTCCAAGTAAAACTACGCCGAAACAAAAGAGAAAAGAAATTGATGATTTTTTACGTTAAAAATTTTGTTCGATTTACGAAATTTACTTATATTTCGTTTTAATTATCAAAATACCCTTCTTATTATTTGAAGAGATTTCTACTAACAATCGGATATAGTTTTAATAATAATTGTAAGAGTGATTTTGTCCAAAACTTTGGTAGTCGGTATTCTGGTCTTCAGAACAACAAAATACATAAGAACCGTTAGATAGATCTCTCTCTCTCAAAACAAAAGCCGCCTCCCCCCTTCTTTTCTTCTCCTGCTTGTTTCAGCCGGGGCTTCCACCGAATTTTCACCGGTGGAAAGCCCCATCCCTATATCTTCTTTCGTTTTCTTGTTTAAAGCTTGGATTTCCCTAAAAAATCTTCCTTTTTAGGATAGATTTGGTCTTGTTTTTTTCCGGATTAAAGCTATCAATCCAAAGGAATTGTTGTGGGTCTTGTTCCCAGATCTCAAAAATCGTCTTGGTTCATCGAGCTTTAATTTTCGGAGCTGCAAGTTTCCAGTTTGGTTGTATTTGTTTGGGTATTTTAAGGCTTGTTTGTTAGTTTAGTGTATTTGTAAGTTTATTTTTCTTTGTAAGTTCAGTTTGATGTCTCTCCTCGGTGAGAGTTTTGGTGTTCTCTCCTTTATTTGTGAGAGTATGATTTTTGATCTAGTGAAACAAGCTTGTAGGATGTTGCATTTATGGTCGAATATTCAAGCTACAGTAGTCCCAGGTGGAGGTCCAACCGCAGCGAGTACATATAAATCTCCATACGTGAGGGGCATTATCATCTTTAACAAATTGTCTGATTATGGATTAATCAGTATTTGTTTATGTTTTACACGTTCGACTATCTTTGTAGATGTCGTATGACTTTTCATTAATAAATGGAATTTTACTCAAAAAAAAAAGAACCGTCAGATTAAAAAAAATAGATGAAAAATGATGGATCTAGCAAAAAAATATTTTATTTTGTAACATGTAAATTAAAAATGTATTTATATTGAAATACGAAAAAGTGTATGTCAATGATTATATCATATAATGTGGTTTTCTACATTGAATAGGATTATCAATGTAGGTCTTCTACACTGAATAGGATTAATGTAAAAATTCGTAATTATATTTTTTCTTGATATTCTGAGTGTTTCCATTTCGATAATAATTGTTAAATCATCACTAAATTAAAGATAATTTTGTGAATTTTGCGTGGACCGTAAAATCAGTCAAATCTGATTTCTGTATCTCCAGAAAGAGCCCAAATAGTAAATATGAACTTTTTATAATATTAATAAAAAATAAATAAAATTCAACTGTATCATTCTTTAATTATATATCCTTTTCATATTATAATTTATTAATTTTCTTTTTAAAATTCAATTCTAATACAAACTTTTTTAATTATATCCTATTAATATTATAATTTTGTTTTTAATATGATATAATCTTTATCGTCTATTTTTAAAAACAAATTCGACGGTTGAGATTATTTTGCAAGTAAAGTGACCAAACCAAAAATTATGGATAAGATCCCTTTTATGTTTATTATATATATGGATATAATATTAGGTATTTTAATAGTATAGATATCATATATATTTTTCTTTATAATAAAGGTTAAATAAGTAAATTCATGAAATACTATAAAACATATACCAAAAAAATAGGTACCAAAATTTTTAATGTTTCCGCTATTATATAATTAACTAATTTTAATTTAATATAATTTAATATACTCATGTTACGGATTATACTAATGTTTCCTTATTATAAACAACGTATACAGATTTTTGATATATTTTATTAATAATTGAAAAATATGTTTTTTTTTTGAAATAAAATTGCATTTCATTAAAACACCAAATCATTCGACAAGAGAGTCTCCAACAACAAAGATGGAGGAGACAATAAAATCCTAAAGCCATTAGGCGTACAAGGTAATCTAGCCATGCTATGCGCTACCTTATTTGCCTGTTTTTTAGTAAAAACTATCGAAATTCCAGTGCTTGCTCGACTGATCTCTCTGCATTGCTCCGTCAGGTCACCCAGCTCTAAGTAATTCTTCTTCGTTTTATTGATGGCGTTAACACAACTGAGAGAGTCACTCTCAATTACTATGTGCTGCTCTGGGAACTCTTTCGACCACAACAAAGCTTCATAATTCGCTGTCATTTCTTCTTCTTCCACAGGCACTCTTCCTGGCAAATTCAACACTTTTCCTCTCAAAAACTGACCTCTGCAGTTTCTCAGAACCATTCCGACTGCAAAAGAATCTACACCCGGATATACTGAGGCATCCACATTCAGTTTTACTGACCCCTCTGTAGGGAGACTCCACTTCTTTCTTTGCTGCACTTCGTCGTTTGCACCCTGCAATCCCCTCTGCAGTTTCCTTTTATTGGCCTCAACCCACTCTGTCACTTGATTCGAACTCCAAGCCATAGCAACAGGAGGTGTTAAAACTTTATTCTCCCAAACTTTCTTATTTCGTGCAAACCAGATTCCCCAAAGAATTATGGCTATCTTAACCAAATTATCCCGCGTTTCCGTATTTAGTTTCTCTAGTAACCAATCGGAGGCATTTTCGATCTCCCAAGTGTCAAAAGCCATACCCATCCATTGCCAACATTCTTTTGCAAAACGACAATCTAAAAAGAGATGCATTAGGTGTTCGACATCCCCCGTACACATTAAACACCCTATAGAGACTGCCACCCCTTTCCCCCTTAGCCTATTACGAACAGAGAAAGTATTTAATATTCTCCAGAGAAAGTATTTAATCTTATGAGGAATTTTTAAACGCCATAGTCTGCCCCAACCATTCGACTGCTGAACATCTCTATTTCTAACAAAAGTCTGGTACCACTGTCTATAACCCGTCTTCACCGTGTACTGTCCATCATTTGAATGGACCCAGGCCACCCTGTCCGTTGTACACTTCTATGGAATACGAGTAGTAAGAATAGCATTCCCATCCTCTTCATTGAAGACATCTCGAACTTTCCCAACATCCCACTCTTTTTTATTCTGCAAAAAGAAATCACACACCTTCAAATTCAATTCATGACCTGTGACTTCTTGACGATTCACACACCAATTCTCCTTACCTCTTAACCACCTGTCATTGATTATATCTATTGATTTACCATCCCCTAACACCCAACGGAAACCATCTTTCATTTTTTCTTTTGCTTCCCAGATTCCAGACCACATGTAACTCGATCCCCCACTTCTAGTAGCTTGCATCAGGGAGCAGTTTGGATAGTACCTGGCTTTTAACACCTTTGCCACTAAAGAATTTGGATTATTAATCAGATTCCAACATTGCTTCCCTAATAAGGCCAGGTTAAAACCGTGTAGATCACGAAAACCTAAGCCCCCCCTGACTTCGACATACTCATTCTTTCCCAAGCAAGCCAGCGTATTCCGTTGCTATTATTAGAGTTAGATTTCCACCAAAAGGAGTTCATCATCCGCTCAATCTCCAGACACAACGATTTAGGTATTAGGAAACATGACATACAGTATGAAGGGATGGTTTGAGCCACATTACGAATTAACACTGCTTTGCCAGCCCTTGATAGCAACTTCGTACTCCATCCTTGAATTCTTTGCCACACCTTGTCCTTAAGAAATTTGAACACTGTTTTCTTGGACCTACCTATCAGAGAAGGCAGGCCTAAATATTTGCTGTCACCTATATCATTCATTACTCCCAGTAAGGCTTTGATCTCCAATTGCTTGTCCCTTCTTACGTTAGCTGAGAAGAACACTGCTGATTTCAAGTAATTAACAGCTTGACCTGAGCATTCCTCATACGAGTTTAGGAGATTTTTTATATTTCTTGTTTCATCACTGGTGGCTTTAAAAAATAAAAAACTATCATCCGCAAACAATAGGTGAGTAACAGCTAGCCCCGTTTGGCTTACACAACAGCCATGAATATCTCCCCTACTTGCTGATTTCTTTAAAGCCAGAGATAAACCTTCCACACACAACAGAAAAAGGTATGGCAATAGTGGATCGCCTTGTCTTAGCCCTCTCCTTGGCAGAATCGGTCAAATAAAAGATCCTTGGAACGATATATCATAAGATACAGTTTTGACACACATCAATACCCAGTTGATCCACTTTCTCGAGAAACCCATCATAACCATTCTATTTTCCAAGAAACTCCAACACACTCTGTCGTACGCTTTGCTGATATCCAGTTTTAAAGCTACTTCACCCTCCCCTGTTCTTTTACGCTTCATATGATGAAGGACTTCGAAAGCAACCAGTACATTATCAGAGATATTTCTATTAGGCACAAACGCAGACTGTTCTTCAGATATTGTTACTGGTAGAATTGTTTTAAGTCGATTAGCAAGCACCTTTGCTACTATCTTATACAAGACGTTGCACAAGGCTATAGGCCTTAAATCCTTCGCTTCCTCAACATTCTTCTTCTTTGGGATTAATACCAGTGTCGTGTCATTTACGCCCGATGAAAATTGACAATTCAGTAACCATTCTTGACAACAGCTAAAAACCTCACGACCCAACAGTGACCAAAAATGTTGATAAAACGCCGGATTGAGACCGTCCGGCCCAGAAGCTTTATCAGGGTGCATAGCTTTAACTGCTTCATAGAATTCCTCATAAGATAATGCCCTTGTCAAAACCTCATTTTGTTCATCTGTTATAATCCTCTCCTCTTCATTCTGCTGATACCTGTAATCATTTGTCGGGGCTGCGAAAACATTAGTAAAGCAATCTTTTAACACCAGACACATATCTTCATGTTTCGTTACCACATCTCCACTTTCAGTTCTGAGTTGAGTAATATGGTTTGCTTTTTTCCTCGAAGTAGCTGTAGCATGAAAAAATCTCGAGTTTGTGTCTCCATCTTCGAGCCAAAAAATCTTTGCCCTTTGCCTCCAATACGCTTCCTCATGTGACATCAACTCATGAAACTTTTCCTTTTCCTCAACATACTTTCGAATACCCTCTTCATCCTCTCTTTTAACTAGGATATCAATCAGAGCTTTTTGATTCCTAACTTTTTCTCGAAACTTATGGAAAAAGTGTCTTCCCCATTTAGCCATGAACGAGGAAACAGAAATAAGCTTAGGAAGAAGGTGAGTTTTTGGCAAATCATGCCAATGTTTCGATACTTCTTTATGAAACTCTGGTTCTTTCAGCCAGGTGTTTTCGAATTTAAACCTGAAATGTCTTCGAGAGATAGCTAAATTAAACAAATCCAGCTTCAACGGGTCGTGATCAGAAACTGTGGCATGGAAAACTGTCAAGGTGCATAGAGGGAATTTTTGCCACCACTGTTCAGTTGCAAAACCTCCATCCAGACGTTCCCTCACCCAGTTGGGTGTTCCTTTGCTTTTTTACCAAGTATAACTGCCACCTTTTAGCTCCATCTCTACTAACGAACAATCCTCAATGGCACTTCTAAAACCTTCCATCAGATTACGAGGATGAGGATGTCTCCCCTTCTTATCCTCTGTATATAGGAGATCATTAAAATCGCCTAGGATGCACCATGGCATTTGAGACCTGGAAGCCGGTGAACGAAGATAATCCCAAGATTCTTGACGTCTCTCCCTTTCAGGAAAACCGTAAAAGCATGTTAGTCTCCATGTCACAATAGAATTCTCCTTGACATGAATGTCAATGTGATTCTGAGCAGATTCGACAATAGTGCAAGCAAAATTGTGAGTCCAGAAAACAGCTAAACCACCTCTTCTACCTTGTCTATCTACTGAAAAGAAATTTCTAAAACCTAACTTCGAAGCAAGATCACCAACTGCATTACCATTAGCTAAAGTTTCAGATAAAAACAAAAGACTGGGCTTATGAGACCTAACCATGTCTCTGAGAACGCGAACTGTTCGAGTGCTGCCCACACCTCGACAGTTCCAGCATATTAGACTCATGGCTGTCGGCTCGCTTGCAGAGCAAGCTGAGCCGTTGGAGAGTTTGAAGATGTTGCAGAATCCTTTCCAGAAACAGCAGCATCGGAAGTTGTTTCATCACCCTGAAAGCCATCTAGTTCTATTCCATTATCCACATCCATTGGACTTTTTGACTCTGGCCCACTCCTCCTCCTTTTGCGTGCATCAATATTAAGCCCAATGGATTCATCCTCTGTAAGCCCATACAATAAATTTGACGTTGTATTAAATCCCGCTAAATTCGCCATTACCCTTGAGTCTGTTAGGCCAGAATTGCCTTGCATATCCTTCTTAACCATATCCCTACAATCACTCCCTGGACTTATCTCTTTTCCTTTGTTTGAAAGATTTCCTAATTGAAAAATATGTTGTTATATTTTCGGTTAAAAAGGTAACATGATTTAATTCGAAAGAAAATATTAACAGTTGGAAGATATGATACGATTGATATTTTTAGGTGTTTATATAAGGTAATATCTTCAATTAAAAATATATGTGAAAAAAGACAATCGATTACTTACCATTAATAATATTATGTTATTATTTATTTTAAGAGTTTTAATAGTATAGATATCATATATATTTTTCTTAATAATGAAGGGTAATAAGTAAATTAACTGCGTACCAAAAAACAGGTACCAAAACTTTTAATGTTTCGGCTTTTATATAATAGTATAGATGTGACAGTTACATTTTTATATAATTATTATTTACAATATTTTATTTTAATCTTAACTTAAATTATTTAATAAAAATTTAATTAATGATATGCATGGTTTAAAACTTATATTTCAAAATTTTAAAATAAATAAGTCGTTGATGGAATTCGAACCTTGAAATTTTAGTAAATTAATTTAATCATATAATATATCTAATCATTATATCTAACGGTTCTGATTTTTTACTAAAAATCTAACGGTCATTATTCGTAGTATACGGATTTCTATTATATTTTGTTAGTGTTTAGAAGATATGGTGTGATATTTTTGGATATATATTAATTATTTCAAGATTATGTTTTAAATTAAAAGTTAACGTGTTTAATTTAGGAAAAAATATTATTGATTGGAAGATATAAATTTATAAAATTATAATAAAATTTTGTTATGTTATAAATAAAAATTTATTGCTATGGTGTTCTTTTATTATGTTATAAACTTTATTTAATATTAAAATTATGTTTTTGTATAATCATTATTTTTAATAATGTTTAATTTTAATTTAATATAATTTAATATACTCATATTTACGAATTATACTAAGGAAGATATGATAAAAGGTAATATTTTCAACTAAAAGTAAATATGAAAAAGGTAATCGACTAATTACCATTAATTATATTATGTTAATATTTATTTTAGGTGTTTTAATATATATTTTTCTTTATAATAAAGGGTAAATAAGTAAATTCACGAAGTACCAAAAAAACTGGTACCAATTTATATAATCATTATTTTTTACATAATTTTTAATTTTAATTAATATATTTTAATATACCATGTTTACGGATTATACTAATATTTCCTTATTACAAACAAAGTATATTTTTAATATATTTTATTAATAATTGAAAAATATTGTATGATATTTTCGGATATATATTAATGATTGTAAGATTAGTTTTAAATCAAAAAGGAAACGTATTTTAATTCGAAAGGAAATATTAATGATTGGAAGATATGATAAAAGGTAACATCTTCAACTAAAAGTAAATATGAAAAAGGCAATCGACTAATTACCATTAATTATATTATGTTAAAATTTATTTTAGGTGTTTTAATATATATTTTTCTTTATAATGAAGGGTAAATAAGTAAATTCACGAAGTACCAAAAAACAGGTACCAAAAAACAGGTACCAAAACTTTCAATGTTTCGGAATTTATATAATAGTATAGATATAGATTATTACATGAATATCATTATTTTGTCGAAAATTTTGAAAATTTTATATGTTTTGCTAACAAAATATTGCAAAACAAATATTTCTACGAAACACTTTTAGGTTGCAAAACATTTATGTTCTGATTGCAAAACATAAAAGATTTTCAAGATGAACATATCGCAAAACATACATGATTTTCAAAATTATCAATGAAAATATGATATTCATATAACAAGGTTTGCAAAATATTAAATTTTAAAATATTTTGAATGCAGAACGTATATGTACTCCAAGTATTCCAATTAAATGACTACTACATAGAACTTTACTTTTTTTTTTTTTTGAGATATCGAATAAATCATCATATTTTATATATTCAACTTTTTGAATGGATAAATTTTCATAGGAAGTAATTTTATTTGAAAAAAGTTAACTGATATATATCCAGATTCTCTATTTTCATCCAAAATATTCTTGTACTGTATTTATAATAATTTCACACTCAGATCAGGATTGTATCAAGTTTATACGAATATTTTTTTGTTAAATTCAATCTTTAGCTACTACGAATAAAAGAATAAGAATGTGGGGATGTAAATAAATAAAAAGGGTTTGGATCCTCCGTATGTCCACTTCATTCATATCTTCTTTGTGTCCCGATCTTTTTTTTCTTTTTTTGTTACGTGTGTCCTGATCTTTTTAATACAAAAATAGTATCCTGACAGGCCTATTTAAATAAAATATTATTTATTAAAATAGGACTTGCTAAAAACACCTTTTTTTTTTTTTATTAAAAAAAGCAGGGCACAAAGGGGACATGGAGATGGGACATGGAGGAAGGGAGAGGATCCGGGCTCGAATAGCTGAATAAGGGAACCGTGAGTTAATATTGGACGGATAAGATCTTGTTTATTTCATTATACTTTATTAGGTTTAGGATCTCATAGCCTCTTCTTGTCTATATATATATATAATGATATCAATCATAACATTGACCCTGAATATCAAAGTAGAACTGATTCCATGGCTAAAAAAGGTCGCTCTCCCAAACATAGGAATTCTTCTTCTGGTATGTTAATTTTTACAATTCAAGTCATAAATACTTTTACAGGATGTGATGTTTTGTTTTGATTTACCAGGCAGGAATCTATCAATTCAAGCCCTGTTATGGCTTTGCATTCCGTTCGTAAGTCTGCTTCTGGTGCAATAAAGGAAAAATAAAGCTTAGTTTCAAGTTTAAAATCTGAATTCAGAATTACATATAAAATCCACAACTTTTAGCAGAGAAAAATCATACCAGACTAATTATTACAAGGATTATAAGTTTACGAAGTCCAAACTAAATCTTGTTCCACAACCTAAACTTAAATTCCTATCATATATAATGTTTTCTACAGCTGATCGACTAGCTTAGAGCATGTCCAACAAGCTCGCTCTTAATATTATCCTTATAAATAATACTCCATTAAAATGGCTCTTAATTGCAGGACTTGGCCAACATAAGAGAGGACGTTTGGCTAGCAAACCAAGCAAAGATACAGATGGCGGGGATATGGATAGGGAACAAAGCGAATGTACAAGTGTTTTCCTCTATAACCACATTGGCCCCGATGTGGCTGTTGCCGTGGCTGATATCACAAATGAGGAGGAACAAAAACATTTCCTTCACGGTGAATCTCCCCCAGATAGAGAATTACCTTTTTTTGGTCATGCCCCAATAAAGTGTGTAACAACATTTGTTACTGTAGGCCCTGTAGTGTACTGCATTGGGGGCATCATAGGTTTAAACAACAATGGTGAGGTTGTCCTTAGCAACGTGGTTAGAAAGTTTAACACAAACAAACAGACTCTAGAACTGGATGCAAATTGTCCGCCCTTGTTACAAGGTAGACGTTCTCCTGCTGCAATTGCCATCGGCAAGAAAATATATGTTTTTGGGGGACTAAGCAAAACAGATTCCTGCTCCCCCTGGGCTGAATTCCTAGACACGAAAAAGACTAGAGATAAGCAAATATGGAAGCCATTGACAGAACCCCCATTCCGCTTAGGAATAGAAGATGGCCTGTATGCTATTCGTTATGAAGCTGACAACGACTCTTCCATCTTGATTGCAAGCAAATGCAACTTCCATGGTGCTTTACTCTATGGCGTGCATGATAAAGTTTGGAACAAGTATGAATTCCACATGAATGTGTTGGGTACCAGGATGATGTCTCCACTTGGTGTTGCTTCTGAGAAGACTCTCTACTGGATTCACCACATGTGCCTGTATGCCTATGACTTGCACGAGCATCTTTTATACAGGAATTATCTTGAGGCTGAACTATTTAGTGATTGGGTGGGGTTTGTGGAGCTTATTAATGAATGGAATGGACCTTATTTGTTTCACCTACAAGGTAATTTGTTTTGTTGCTTCACGGTGTACATGGAGGACTCTCAATGTCCCTTCAAAACTGGAGTAATTGAGTGCACCAAATTCCGAGTTGATAAGGTTCAACCTAAAACTGGTGCTGTAGGGGATCTCTATCTACATTCTATCAGCTACTATTCCTTTCAGTGTCAGTGGATGTGCGAATTAGATGGCCTCAATCCCATGTAAGAAACTTCTTCCGCATAAACTATATCCTTTTGCTTGCATTTCGTTCAACAGGAATTTTTTCTCGTAAAATTGATCAACAGACATGATCAAATTTTATCAGAACAGGTAAAAAAAGTTTGCTTATGTGGACATTAAAACACTGGTATAAGAAGGTTTTGCTTTTCGTTTATTAAAATTAGTAAATATTGAAGCTATGCAAAGGAGCCAGTATGCTTTGCAGTGACAAGTGAAAAATTACAAGTACTACACAGTGACAGAGTAAGAGACGGGTGATGCATTCCATCATTCCGTTCCTTTCAATTAAACAAAAATTGTAGTTGATCCATAGAATGTTAGAATGTTAAATAATAAAAAAAAATTGTATGCTGGGCTTGCCATCTTCTATTTACTATTACACTGAAAAGGGTCCATAAAAATTTTATGTTTCACATGGGTTTTTTTTTGTTGCTTAATGGACTTCTCAAATTTGTTTTTTCACTTGATGCTCTGCAGTCAGGCAAGCAGTCAAGCGAGGAAGTGGCGCAAGGAAATGACAAGGAGTTTAACGGCTGTTCATAATGGTACATTTCTGTGTTCATTCTTTGTTTTTCTTTTCATTGTAACATAAAAATTTGTCTAACTGATATTTTTATATAGTTACCACAAGTTATAACCTCTGTTATTGAAATCTGAAATCGGCCGATTTCTGAAAAGTCCCGATAAATCAGTCAAAAATCGATCAAAATTTTGGAACCGATTTGACCGATTTTACAAAAGTCGTCGATAAATTGCCATTTTTCAACCAAATAGTTCCGATTTCCGAAATCTTCAACACCGGTTATAACCAACATAGCACCCCATGCGCATATAATAGAAATAATATGCAAGGTTTCTTTTAATACCAAATAATAGAATAATTTGCCGCCTGTTTTGCAGATACTTGATGAATTTGTCTTTCAAGTGCCACAAGATGGAGAAACTTCTTTAGTAGTCTAGTCATGGAACCTGAACTTGGTTTGAAGTTTGAAATGTTACAAAAACATGTGCTTGTTTGTTTTCCGAAGTTGTATATACTATTATTTTTGCATAACTTTTGTTCAATTTATACGATTATTATTATTTTAGTTTTTGGTCGGCTGTAGTGGCGGCAGTAGTATGTGGTGCTTTTGTTAAATGCATATATCTAATTTTTTTTTTTTTGAATATTTAGATTTATATTCCTTATAAATGAGTATATGTTCTAACAAATCTCGAGGACGAACGAGAATCGAACCCAGAACCTGGAACGATAAGAAATAAGCCCATAACTCTAAGGTTTTTTTTGTTTGTAAATTATGCTCTAAGCTTTTGGAAACAATTAACCAAGTGGTAGTAGCACAATCTAAATTTAAAATTGCTTTTCTTTTGAAATCCTAGACTGGACTTTTTAAATCAACAGGCAGACTGTTTGAATAAAATGGACTCCTTGGATTTGTGGGCTTGGCCAGGCTTTTATCGGGCCTTTTGTAATACTAGAGTCTAGAATTGTTTTGCCCGCTTCTACGCTCGTGCTTTGTTAAAAAAAATATATATTTTTAATTTTGTTTTTATTGTTTTTATTTTTTTCTACTTGTGTAACATTAGTTAATATGGAGAATTTTTTTGTTGCCGTTTTTTTGTTGGTGTTAATGTATACAATAAGTTTGTTGCGATACAAATTTGATTGCAATTGCATTTTTTATATTAATTTTTTTATAAATAAATAATAAATAAGATTTGTATATATTTTATTGTATTTGTATCATGGTTTTTAAAGTTTGAAATAATGAAATATCATTTAATAAAAATTGTATTGTTAACTCAATTGTGTTAATAATTTAAAATTGCCTTCTACGACGAACATCCCCTCCCTGAGATAGGACATGAGGGAATTCTTCAATGAAAAAATGACAAAAATACCCGTTTTTTAGAATAATGGTAACGAAACTACCCAATTTTGAAAAAGCTGACAAAAATACCCGTTTCAATACGCATTTGCCAAATGGGTATTTGAAATACGCATTTGACAAATGCTTATCCTTCACATTTTCTGAGTAGTACGCAATTCTTAAATGAGTAACAGGAGATTAAGCATTCCTGTAATGCGTATTGCGCACACATAAGTCAAACACAAAAGGCAAAAGCACAAGCTGCACAACACAAAAGCACAAAAGCAGAAAAGCATGTCTGAGTGTCTGACACACATGGAGATAGTGTCCACTTGCCTGAAAAGTCTCGAAAGCAAGCAGAATTAAAAAAAAAGTATGAAGGATACGCATTTGACAAATGCTTATCCCAGATATCCATTTGTCAAATGCGTATTCCATCGGGTATTTTTGTCAAAAATTCTGAGAATGGGTATTTTTGTTACTGTTACCTAAAAATCGGGTATTTTTGTCCTTCACCCTTCTTCAATAATCTTTGGAAAACCAGCCTTTATAGAATCCTTCATTATGTTGTGTCATCTAGGGCGCTCACTAGTTGTTAGGGCGCGGCCCGACTTATCTCACCAAAACCCTAATTTAACCTAAAATTCCCCAAATTGAACCCATGCCCCATGCATTATCGATCCGTATCCATCATAAAAATATCTGAACCGAATTTTGGCTAGATGTCCAGTGTAAAATGCCCTTAGTGAGGGAGAATTTTTAATTAACATTCTTTTTGTAGTTAAATTTACTATATATTACTCCAGTATCATCATCTCAGTCTCCACAAGGGAGTAAGTTCAAGTTACAATTCCAGTTGTTGCTCAAGTTCATATTAAAACTATCAAGAGAGCTAAATCAACTCAACATAAAACCAACTAGTGCACATCAGGTCCCTGGTTGAAGCCATTCTTGATTAAACATAATTCCAGTGTTTTGCTTGTTCCAACAAACTGAACAGTGCTATCAAATTGTGTGTCAACCAAATGCATTGCTTTAGTAGCTTGACAAGTGAGTCCAAATGGTTCTGGTAAAGTCATCAACAATGTCTTTATTATTAGTTGGGATATCTAGTAAGGTCCCCAAAGATCAACATGAATAAATAGGAATTTAGTGGTATGTATTCGACTATGAAGAAAAGGAAGTTTGTGTTTTCAAGATTTTACACATATTTTACACGTAAATATTTGTTGAATGCTAATATTATCAACACTACAGATCATAGATTTTAATTCAGAAAATCGCAAATTCCCTAGTCTGCCTATGTCAAAGAATAGGAGAATTATTGTAAAACTGGAAGAGAACTTGGAATGTAAAGATATTTTGGACAGACAATGATCTTCATTTTCATCTGATGCGGGTGACGCATGCAAGGACGGCTGAGAAGACATGATTTAGTGGATTCTCTGAGAATCGCAAAGAACCAGTGACTTCTTGAGAAAAATGACTCTACACATAACAAGCATTTTCAGTGAAATGTATGGTATAATAAAGTTGTTGAGTTAATTTGCTAATGAGAGATTATATTCAAAATGTGAAAATTTGTCACACAATTTGCGATAAATACATAAACAATAGTATAATTTTTGTGTGTGTGAGTAACAGGGCGGTGTATAATCAAAATCAGTGAATGGAAAATAAAACAGTTAAGAGGGGAGACAAGAAACGAAAAACCGGAGTCCGTCCTCATCGTATGTGTGATCAAATCATCTCCAAGGATAAAACGATTGCAGTGAGACTAGAGATTAGCGTCACTCTTAGCAAGTTTGAGACGAGCAAGAACTACCAACCTATGAGAGGAGGCCGTGTTTTGAAACCCTAACGCTAAATATTGAGTATATATTCCCATTGGGCTTGGGCTCATTTTCTAGCAGGTGATGTGCTTATGAGGTTTCCATTTGCTAAATATATATACGAAGGTTGTTTTAAAGGAGATAAAAGAAGGAAGAAAATAAGGGTCGGAAATAGCATGTTGTCACTAGCATAACTGTCCAAAATCCAACAAATATGATTTGAATTAGAAAAAAATATGTAAAAGAGGGCAATGTAGAAAAATTACCAACAAAAGTTTGTAGTAGAGACTGTAATGAACTCAAATGGACCGGCCCAAGAGCAAGGTGGACAGGCCCAAGAGCATGGTGGACTTATAACGTACAAAAGGGAAAAATACAGACAGAAGAAGTAACGGGCTGACCCAAAAGGAAGTAAGGGTAAAAAAGGGAAGACAGGCAGAAATGGAATAAAAGAGGGGAAAAAAGGAATTAGGGTTTTATCGAAGAGTTGTCATTTTATCTTAGTGTTCTGGGAGAGGCTAGCATCTCAAAAGCTAGTATTTATCTTTTATTTTCCATTAAATCAGTTGTAATCTGCTTAATCAAACAATGAGTTATTTTGAGAATCAATTAAATTATCTGAGTGCATATCAAGTGGTATCAGAGCCGTAGATCCATGGGTCCTCCAATGGTGACACAGCGGATTGAGCACTTGGAAGAAAAGGCAACAACCGTCGAAGAAACGGTGGCAGATCTGGTGGATTCAAGGTTGGGAAGAGCCATTGAAACTGTTGAGTATTGAATACGATAAGAGAATACAGAGGGGGGGGTGAATGGATTCTCGAACTTTTCTTTTCCGAGTCTATGTAGCAAGAGTGTTTGTGTGTGCAGGATTGAAGGTGCGGATAAAGAATAACACAAAACACAATATCACTTTAATCTAATGTATTATTAGATAAAGGTTGCTACAATCTGTGAATACAAATGATAGTATTCTCAGCTTCGTTTTTCTCAGAGAGATAAAGCTTCGTGTATGAAAAACTTGACTCACAAAGTTACTAAGTTATGAAGTGAGGCTGTGTCCTTATAGAACATGGATACAGCCTACTTACTGCAAATAAGGTAGCTAAACAAATTACTTTCTAGTCTGTCTATCCTTTTTGAGTAAGTGTCCAAACGGTTACAGATTTGACTTTGCAAAGCCTGCTTAGATCCACTTCTTTAGCTCCTTGTCTCTTTTATATCTCTCCAAGCTTCCTTGTAGGCTTTCCAGAGCACGTTACAGATTGTGGTCCATAAAGTGCATTGGCTTGTTGCAGGTTTCTGACTTGTACAATTTCTTCAGTATTTTGTCTCCAAGAATGTATTCGAGAAGTGACTAAGTAAGTGATTCGAGAACTGGAATTGACTTGATCGATAACTCTGAGTTCTCGAACACTGTTATATTGACATATCGAACCACTTCTTGAATAGCCCTTTTCCATCAGGATTCCTTGAGTTGTCGAATAGAACATTTGACTTATCGAATCCTCGAGATATCGAATAGCTTTCTGAGTCCTTGAGATATCGAATGGAACTTTGACTTGTTGACTCCTTGAGAACTCGAATACCACTTTGACTTGTTGACTTCCTGAGTTCTCAAGTAGAGTACATAGACATATCGAATCTCTGAGATATCGAATGAGATGTCGAACAGTATATACAGAGATATCGAATAGTGTCTTGAGATATCGAATCCCTGACTTCTCGAATGCTGGACTTCTCGAATAGACAAATATACTTCTCGAATTGGTACTTAGGCAAATTCTTGTTTTCTTCAAATCCCAACTGTGATTATTTGACAGTCTTTAACTCCTTGCTTGAGGCATGAACCTTGGAACTTCTTTCAAGCATTATTCTAGACTCTATAAGTACAGTTACACAACTAGGATTTGATGCCTACTATAAGTACAATACAAATAAAAACTCTACAACTAGAGGTTCCCTCAGTTAAGAGGTCATGTAAGTAATGCAAAGCATTACAAACAATTAGGCTTGTTATTAGATGTATACAGGCATGCCTCTGTGACTAACAATCTCCCCCAAATTGTGAGTGAGACCCTTAGTCACAATTTCATGTCTGATAACAAGCCTAACATACATAAAGATAAAACTTTAAAAGTACAGGTATGTAGATTGATTGAGCACATGAATGAAGTTACAAGATGAATAATCTTACAGTATGATGAATACTAGCCATTCTCATTTGATTCCATCTCCATTGTTTTGGCTTGTAGATCATCATATGCTTTCTGTTTTCTTTCTTTCTCCTTTCTTGCATTATCATCCATGGCCTTTATGATCTCTGCCAGAGCATCCAATTCTTCAAGCATGATGGAGTCTCTGAAATCTTCAAGTACTGGTTTCAGAATGTTGGCAGGATAGTGACTGAGTAGATTCATTCTGATATTGACATTGTCTCCATTTCTCCTCCTGTACTTCACCACATAGGGATCAAACTGAACTCTACACAATCCTTTGGCCCTTAGCTTATCTGCTTCAACTTCCAGCCTATCAATCTCCTTCTCCCTTTCTAGCCATTTCTCAAAGCACCCCTTTCTTATCTTCTCAGCATAATCTCTCTTCATTTTTACAAAATCAATCAACTCCAGCTTCCATATTTTCTCCACTTTGTCTTCAGAATCAAATAATGCAATGATTCTTTCTATTTCATATAGCTTGCCCCAATTTTGACACTGTCCTTGTTTGAATTTCTTCTCCCTTCCATCAGTATATTTAATCTCAAGGCAGTTATCCATAATGGCAGCATAGTAGATTCTTTGAGCTCTTAGATATTGCAATTGGTCTTCATCAAAGTCTTCATCTAATGGTTGGAGTTTTAAGCCTGGATATATTGTTAGGGCCCTTGACCTGGATGGCTTTACTCTCCTAGCAGCATGCTTGAGTTTAAACTTTTTCACTTGATTGTTTGGCAGAAACTTCTGACCTTTGTTGGCTGACCATAGTAGTGTTCCATTAGCAGTTTGCTTTTTGAAACATACATATGGTTTCTTGACTTGAATCCCTTTCTCTTCTTGAGGTAGTAAAACACTTGCAGAGGCCAGAGATGTATATTTTGATGAATCATTACTAGTGACATCCACCCTAGACATTGAGCCTTGTGTTGTGGTATGAGTATCATTAGTAATGTTCATGGCTTGCTGTTTTCCAATTTTCCTCTCATAGACTCTTCCTTGGTCATCACCATCTTTCTTATTCTTGTCATCCTTCTTCTTCTTTTCATCTTCATCACCCTTATCTCTCCTGTGATGTCTCTTCCTCCCATCACTTTTGTCTTCAGAATCATCATCCCTATTTCTCCTAGGTTGAGCCCTCTCTGGAGTTTCACCAGTTGCTATAAAAGATCTGAGAATGTGCAATGCTTCAATTTCTTCAGCATTTCTGGTTCCAACCTTTTTCTGTAGTTGATCAATGATAGCAATGACCAGTCTGTGATTTCGAGAAGTGAGATCATGGGGAATGACCAATTGCTTGATGTCTTCAATTTTGGTGCCAGACTGATAGATGATTGTCCATGGCTTCTTGATCACTTCTGGCAGCATTGAAGGTTGGCCATTCCTCAAATCATCAAATAGACTTTTGTTGTTCTCATTTCTCTTCTCAATAAGCTCAAGTATGGCATCTATCTCTGAGTGTTTTAGGGCTTGTAGAGTCTTGTATGTTAGATGCCATATCTTTGATTTTGATATCATCACTATCTCCTTGAACCATAGATTATTGACTTTCTTGGGGATGACTGTGATGTAGTCAATCTGCTCCTTCAACTCCCTCAGATAGAACTGAGTGTCACCAGCCTGTTCCCTTGTGGCTTTCAGAAACTCCAAGAAGGCTTTATCATGATAAACATTTAAATTAGCCACTTCTTGTAGCTTGGCCTCAGTAATTACTTTGACTTCTATAGGCTTGGAACTTTCAGATATGGAGGATGGAGGTTTGTCAGTTGGCATACTCCCTGCAACCACTGTGGTTGTGATAGACTGCTTCTGGCCACCAGGAGTAATGACATGCACAGTTGGTAGAGTAACAACTGGCAGCGAGGTAGGAGGCTCATCAACCTTTGTTTTTCCTTTGCCTGGCGCATGAGTTGGAGATTTATTTGCCCTTTGGTGATCACCCTCTCTGAACTTAATCCCTTTTTCCTTGGGTTTCTCCCCCTTAATGTTTGAATTCCTTGTCCTCTTCTCCCCCTTAGGCTTGTTGTCAGGCACAGAGGCTTTAGGAGTGACCTTTGGGTTGGAAGATTCTTCAGGAAGGGGAAGACCCATATGCTTCATCATAGCAGCCAACATAGATTGTTGATGCAGAAGAACATCAGCTGTGGTAGTTGCTTGAGTGTCCAACTGATCATTGAGAAGTGCAACCTTGTCTGTAAGATGAGCATTGGACTTAGTGAGAGTAGCCACCTCCTTTTCAAGAGTATACACTTTAGTGAATAGCTCATGTGCCCTGAAACCAGAGAGCGATTGATCCTTTAGTCTTTGGACTTCATACTTGGTCATGTCATGAACAGGGACCTCAGTTACTAGCTTGTCCCCATATTGATTCTTGAACAGTGTTCTCAGCATGGCATTTGAGTCTGTGGTTTGATCAGACAGAGATTGAAACTTATGCCCCAGCCCTGTGACAGTATCCTTGAGAAGGGCCAAGCCATTGTCCATTTTGATACAGCTAGACTTGCAGGCTAGAATTTCCTTGACCACAGTGTCCAGTTGAGGGAATTTGGAATCAAAAGCCCTTTTTAGCTCATGCACCTCCTTGGTTGTGGCTGTACACACTTCTGTGACTTCTGTCTTTAGACCCTTGCCAAGGTAGTGTGCAGCCTTGAGAATTCCCTTGTAACTGTCATTGACTGCTTCATACACAGCACTAGGGGTGAGAGAATTGGCATTGGACCCTAGTGAAGTGATGTACTCTTCTCTGAGGTACTGTAGGCCTTCTGAGAGAGGAATGTCATATTTTCCTTGAAGCCAGGCATCTATATTTCCTTCTCTCTCAGACTCATCCACAATTTTGGTCTGTTGTTGCTCCACATCCTCTTTATGGCATAGGAGAATAGCTTCATAGTCAGGATTTGGCAGGTTGGCAGTGAGGAGGTGCTGAGCAATCTTTGTGAACTCAGGATTCTGATCCACAATTAAGCTTTGAAGTGCTTCAACCGTCAATTGTTGTGGAACAAACCCTGATCCCGAAGCACTGTCATGGTGCACAGGCTTCAGCCATTGTGACATAAATTCAGAGCTAGAGCTAGGTAAACTAGACTCCTCAGTTACAGATGCAACTTATGTAACCGGATGGATTGACTCTACTACTGGTGTCTCCACAGAAGTGGGATGAGTTACACCAGCAGTTGACACAGGCACAGAGTCTCTAGTGAAAACTAGTGGAACCTCTGTGTTTGTGATGGTGTCATTAGGATATGCCCCAGCATGCATTCCCTCACCATCTAAATGTGGGTCCTGGGTGGTGAGCAAAGTGTCATCTAAATTTGGAATTCTTTTCTCTTGACATTGGCTCATCAAGAGAAAAGAATTCTTGATGATCAATGCCTTGCTCCTCAATTGCTTGAGTTGCAGGCTGCAAAGAAATTTGAGATGAAGATTCTGGAAGAGAAGTGTGTTGTAGAGTAGATTTTGGCAACTCCCCCTGAGAGATAGAGGGAGTTTCAAGGGTGATGTGCTCTCCACTCAGTGTAGTGCCATCCTTATCACTCCCATGTGCTGACTCAATACAAGAAGATGCATTGGGGAGGATGCTTGATTCTATAGATGCACCCTGTTGAGAGGATACATTTAGTGAGCTGTGTGCCCCTGATTTTACAACTTCAGCCATTTGTGTGACTGAAGAGGTGGTCTTAGTTTTCTTCTTCTTCTTTGGCCTTAGTAAGGGTGACTCTGGTTCCTCACTTTCTAGACCTAGTTCAACAGCTAATGCTGCTTCAGATAAGATATTCAAGGGTGCAGACATTACTTCCTTTATCTTCTTTTTACTAACATCACCCTTTTGAGAGGATGATGCAGTTGGTTCAGTAATTGGTAGAGTGTTTGGTTGAGAGGGTTGGTTAGCTAGCCCTGGGTTAGCATTTTGTCCTACTTGCTTGGGCTTGGCTAACTGAGATTTTGCATCAAATGTTGGCATGTTGTGGGGGTAAGTTCTAAACAAACTCTCCATATGGGGAGTTATGTTAAGTCTTACATCCACATCATTCCTAGTCTCCAAATTACCAAAAATGAGTTTGGTCATGGATTTAGGATAGCCTATGTTATTTTTATCTATCCCAGGCAATTCAATCAATTGAGCATTTTTAAAGTTAAGTACAGATTGAATAAAGCGAGGGAAGAAAATATCAGTACCTCTCTTGGTTGTGTTCTTACCAAGTCTCCCATATAGTTCTTGTAGGATGATTTGGCCAACATATATCTTCTTTCCATAGGCCAATGCATAGCCAATTTGCTGCACAGGTGCACTGATTTGATCAAAACTTGATTTCCTGGCAGTGAAGACTTGAAGAAGAGTTTCAAACACATAGCTCCACTCCTTTCTCAGATTCTTTCTGTTCAGCTTGCCAAGATTGATCCCATCTGAGTAGTTGATGAACTCAAAGAATTCCTCTAACTCTGCATTCGTGGCCAATCTGTCAAATGACTCTTGTTGTAGGCCCAGTGCTTGATTCATGTCTGTAGTAGTGATAGTGATTTCCTGATTCTGAATCTTGCAGTAGATGATATATGAAGTGATTGCATTTTCCAGGGCTACAACCTCCACAATAGCAGTGCCCCAAAACTGTTCCAGGATATCCAGATATAAAGTTGGGTTAGCAGAGAGTGCATCCTTGATGTATGACTCAGCCATCCATTTCACAAAGCACTTGAAATTGGCGTTGGGTGCTTCCACATCACTAGTTAGAGCAATGAAATTGGTGTTGAACTTTACTCTTGCCATTTGTATGGAGAAGAAGAAAGGAATTGAAGGTTGAAGAAGAAATTTGGCTTTTGGTAGTTAGGGTTCCAGAGGTTTAGAGAGTGTGGATGCTTGAGAAATCGAATAAAATGAATCGAATAGGTGTAGAATTGTATAAGTGTGAAGTACTTGAATTGTCGATTAGAAGTTTATTTTGTATCGACAAGTCAGGCATTCGAGAAGTACAAAACAACTATTCGAGAAGTCAAGAAAGGCCTAATCGATAACTCAAGCATATAGTAACTCACAGCTGGCAGTTATCTAACTCAGAAATATTTCTAAATTAAATAAAATGTGTTTTTATGAGTGAATTAAACTTTTAGACAAAAGTCCAAAATCGATTAAAATTCAGCGAGAATTCAGCCTTTTCAAATGATTCGAGAACTCAAATATAGTATTCGAGAACTCAGTCAATCGAGAACTGAAACACTATATTCGAGAAGTCAAGGAAATCTCTATTCGAGAACTCTAAAAGACTCTATTCGAGAACTCAAGAGTACTCTAACGAGACTTGTTAGAGATGTCGAATAGTGAATAATTCGAGAAGTTTGACTTATCGAACTATACCCATTACTCATAAAAAATTGATTTTCACTATCTTTTAAAATTGACCAGCCATATTCATTGAAGAATATTCTTAGCAAATTAAATAGTGATTTTCTCAAAATTCCATAGAAATTTCAAGTTAGCAAAAATATGATTTTCCAACATATGCAACAGATTTGAAATATTTATAAATTATATTTCAGCCAACACTTACTCCAAAAATATTGAAAATTTAGATAAAGTAAGTGTTTACTGCTGCAACAATCTAGATGATATATTCACTTAGCCAGAATCTGAAGAATTCAGCATTCCAATCTCACTAACCAACCTTGTGAAGGTGGCTTCATCTAGTGGCTTAGTGAATATGTCAGCTAGTTGTTTATCTGTAGAGACATAATGCAACTCAATAGTTCCATTAGTTGCATGTTCTCTAATGAAATGATATCTGATGTCAATGTGCTTTGTTCTAGAATGATTGACAGGATTGGCAACTATAGAGATTGCACTTGTGTTGTCACATATGATTGGAATTCTTTCCAACACAAGTCCATAATCTCTAAGTTGATTTCTAATCCAAAGCACTTGAGCACAGCAACTTCCAGCAGCTATGTATTCAGCCTCAGCTGTAGAAGTTGACACAGATTGTTGTTTCTTGCTATACCAAGAGACTAACCTTTGTCCAAGAAACTGGTAGCTACCTGAGGTACTTTTCCTATCCACTCTGCATCCAGCATAATCAGCATCAGAGTAACAAACCAGATTGAACCCTGTGTCCTTAGGATACCATAGACCCAAGTTTGGAGTGCCTTTCAGATATCTAAAGATCCTTTTTATAGCAATCAAATGTGATTCTTTTGGATTTGATTGAAACCTTGCACACAAGCATGTAGCAAACATGATGTCTGGCCTACTTGCAGTGAGATAGAGCAGAGAACCAACCATGCCTCTGTAGACTGAGATGTCTACCTTCTTGCCTTTAGCATCTTCATCCAATTTAGTGGCAGTGGCCATGGGTGTCTTTGCAGGTGAGCAATCTTCCAAGTCAAACTTCTTCAATAAATCCTTGATATACTTGGTCTGACTGATAAAGATACCATCCTTCCTTTGACTGACTTGCAACCCAAGAAAGAATGTCAACTCTCCCATCATACTCATCTCATATCTGCTCTGCATGAGTTTAGAAAATTTCTCACACAGCTTCTCATTTGTAGAACCAAAAATGATATCATCCACATAGATCTGAACTAAGATAGATCATCACCATGCTTCTTGTAAAACAATGTCTTGTCCAGTGTGCCTCTAGTGAATTGATTCTCAAGAAGAAATTGTGATAAAGTATCATACCATGCTCTTGGAGCCTGCTTAAGTCCATACAATGCCTTAAGCAATCTGTAGACAAATTGTGGGAAGTGTGGATCCTCAAAACCAGGTGGTTGTTGCACATGAACTTCTTCTTCCAACTCTCCATTCAGAAATGCACTCTTGACATCCATTTGATATACTTTAAAGTTTGAATGAGCAGCAAATGCCAAGAATATTCTGATGGCTTCCAATCTAGCAACAGGAGCAAATGTCTCATCATAATCAATGCCTTCCTGTTGAGAGTATCCCTTTGCAACCAACCTTGCTTTGTTCCTTATAATTACACCATCTTCATCCATCTTATTCTTTAGAACCCATTTTGTTCCAACAATGGTTCTGTTCTTTGGTGCAGGCACAAGTTCCCATACTTTGTTCCTTTCAAATTGATTCATCTCCTCTTGCATGGCAATAATCCAATCTGGATCCAACAGTGCATCATCAAGTTTCTTAGGCTCAACTTGTGATAGAAAACAGCCATAGAGGCACTCATTCTGAGTTGCTCTCCTAGTCCTTACTCCTGCATTAGGATCTCCAATGATTTGCTCTGCAGTGTGTGATCTATCCCATTTCCTTGAGTGCTCAGCCTGATTTCTCATTCTTGATGTTGCTTCATCATCCACATCATGGTCATTCTTATTTCCTCCCCCTGTGAAGTTGCCACTACTCACAGGTGTGTCTTGGATGCTTGTTCCTTCACTATTGATTGGCACAAATTCTTCTCTTGTACCATCATTCACTTGAGTTTGTTGAACTCGAGTTTCAACTTCAGTTTCAGTCTCTTCATCAGAGTCATCTAGATTATCAAACTTCAATGGATCTTTATCTTCATCATTGGCTTCTTCTAGTCCAGGTAGTTTGCTGTCATCAAATGTCACATCTGTGCTTTCCATAACTTTCTTTTGACTGATGACATAAACCTTGTATGCAATTCTTTCCATAGAGTAGCCAAGAAAAATTCCTTCAAATGCTTTTGCATCAAATTTTCCAATATATTCAAAATTATCCTTCAATACAAAGTATTTGCTTCCAAAAGTATGAACATACTTTAGAGTAGGCTTCTTTCCAGTCATCAAGTTATAAGGTGTCTTTAGAGTAGGCTTCTTTCCATTCTTTAGAGTAGGCTTCTTTCCAAAAGTATGAACATACTTTAGAGTAGGCTTTTTGTTGATGAGGGTTCTGTTCTGGATATAGCATGCAGTGCTCACAGCCTCAACCCAAAAACATGTAAGCATTTTTGCATCAAGTAACATTGTTCTAGCAGCCTCAATTAGAGTTCTATTCTTCCTCTCAACAACTCCATTTTGTTATGGAGTTCTTGGAGCTGAGAATTGCTGAGAAATGCCATTCTCTTTACAGAATGCTTTAAGTTTGACATTTCTGAACTCTGTTCCATTATCACTTCTCAGTGCAATCACACTTGCATTGTTGGCCTTTGCTTCCTTGTCAACTTTCTTTATATGCTCAATGATTACTTGTGGAGCCTCATCTTTTGATGCCAGAAATTCCACCCATGTGTACCTTGAAAAATCATCAACCATCACCAAGGCATACTTCTTTCTTCCTAGAGATATAATATTGACAGGCCCAAACAAATCCATATGAATGAGTTGTAGGGGCTTGGTTATAGATGTCACTGTCTTTGTCTTGTGGCTTGATCTTTTCATCTTTCCTTTTTGACAAGCCTCACACACTCCTTATTGACAGAATTCAAGTGTGGGCATGCCTCTCACTAACTCTCTTTTGACTAGAGAGTTAATGGCTTTGAAGTTCAGGTGTGATAATTTCTTGTGCCACAGCCAACAATCTTCATTTGATGCTTTTGAGTAAAAGCAACAAATTTTGTCCTTGTTTGCAGAATCCATATTGGCTACAAACAGGCTTCCCTTCCTTACTCCAGATAGAGCAAAATCACCAGTCTTCTTGTGGGTGATCAAACATTCATCTTTGTCAAAATCCACCTTGAATCCCCCATCAGTAAACTGACCAACACTTAGCAGATTATGCTTGAGCCCCTTGACTAGTGCTACATCTTCAATAATGACATTACCAACTTTCAACTTGCCATATCCCAATGTGTTACCCATGCTGTCATCTCCAAAAGCAACCATTGGACCAGCCTTTTGCTCATACTGTGATAGCAGGGCCATATCACCAGTCATATGATTTGAGCATCCACTGTCCAAAATCCACATGACCTTCTTTTCACTTTCTTTGCCCTGCAAACACAAAGGTATTACTTTTCCTTTGGTACCCAAACAAGTTTGGGTCCATGTGACTTAGAAACAGTTTTATCATAAACAACATGCTTGTCAACTTTCTTGGCATTAGTCTTCTTGTCACTGTTAGAAGTCTTGGAACCTGAGGTTTCAGACTTAGGTGACAGAGGTACCTTCCTAGCTTTAGGAGGACTTGAAGACTTTGACCTGATGTAGTGTGTGTGAGAATTGTGACTGATACAACCATCAATGAATTGCCTTCTCAGATTGAAACAACTAGTCATAACATTCATATTGCATGGCATACAGTCAAATTTATCACAAAATGGTGCATCTCTATGTCTTAGAGGCACAGAATAATCATAAAAAGGTTTGGACACACTACCAACAGGTTTCTTGCATGCATGAGTTAAATGATTTGTACTGAAACAGTTCTGACAAGTTTTCCTAGGGGCATTAGGCATATAAGCATAGTTGTTATCCTTGTTAATCCCTAACTTGCCATTTCTGTTCTATTTCTTCTTAGTCACTTTCTTTTCTGATTCACTCTTCCCAGCTGAAACAAACTTAACAAACTTCTTAGGTCTTGGCCTATCAACTACTGGCTCCTTGTCTTTTGACCTGACACTCTCACTCTTGGATGATGCTTGTTGTTCATTTGATTGTGCCTCATCCTCATCCTCATCATTCAACATTTATTTGATGAGTAAGGCATCCTCATCAATTTCAAATGTTGGTTCCTTAAAAATTGGATTTTCAGTCTTTTTCAAAATGTGAGGCACTCCCTCATGAACAACTGTGTCATCTTCAATGACAGCATAGCCTTTTCTCTGTTTAAGAGTGTCATAATCAAGTCCAATAGCAGCCTTGGGTTTTGCTTCAATTTTCTCACAGTAGGATTTCACTAGACCAGATGATTTCTTGAAAGTTTTTAGTTTGAATTCATTTTTAGCTAATTCATCCCTAAGAGCCTTTTCAACCTGACTAGCACACAAAACCTTATTCTGCAGATATTCAACTTCTTTCTTAAGGTTTTCTATTTGCATAGCAGTTAGCTCAAGTTCCTCATTCTTTTTGGTTAACATTTCATTTCTAGTAGACAGTTTAGCAATCTCTTCATTAGCAGCAGTCATACTAGTATGAATGTTAAACATTTCAACAGATAGTTGTTCAATCATGCATTTATACTCTGAAACAGACATATCTATAGTAGTGAGAGATGGTACCTGAGAATCAGATGGAGATGGGTCATCCTTGGAATTGGCCATCAAGGCATAATTGCAGAATTCTTGCTCCTCTCCATCACTGTCAGAATCATCCTAGCACTTCCCTTCAGCTATGTAGGCCTTACCTTGTGTCTGCTTTTTCAGAAGGGCCTCATACTTAGCTTTAAGCTCAAGATAGTCTCTATCCTTCTTTTTAGGCTTTTTGCATTCACTGGCAAAATGCCCTAGGTCATTGCATCTATAGCACCTTACAGATGACCTATCCACATGGCTGGTTTTTAACTTATTCTTGTTTGGTTTCACAATTGCCTTGCTTTTGTTGAATGAATGGTTTTGGGTTTTGGGTTTGAAGGGTTGATTCCTTTTGAATTTGATGTTTGGAAATTTTCTGGCCATGAAAGCATATGAAGTGTTTTCCATCTCATCTAGTTCTTCAAGAGTGTAAAACTCTTCTTCCTCCTTCTCCTCAACAGGTTCACTTACCTCAGGTTCAGTTTCTTCCTCTTCTACTACCTCCTCTATCCTTAACTGACTTGTAGATGCTTCTAGGTCTTGAATAGATTTGTTGACAATCAAGGCACATGATGTGTTTACCATTCTGTCTTGATTGGCTTGGATAGCCCTTTTCTGAAGCAACTCAAGCTCATGAGTTTTTAAAACTCCATAGAGCACATCATATGTAACTTTGTTCAAATCTCTTTCCCTTAGAGAAATGACCCTTTGCTCTAGATGGTTTGGTGAGGATAGCAGAAACTTCATGTTCAACTCCTTGGTACTGTAAACCTTGCCATTCATCTGCAACTCTGTAACTAGCTTGTGAAATCTCTCAAACATCTCAGTAATGCTTTCCTTGGGCTGTGCCATGAAAGCTTCATACTGTAAAGTATAATGAAATGTAATATGTAATGGAGGACATATATAACTCAACTAGGATAAAAGATAAATAATATTAACTCTATACAGGGATCGTGAAATTTGAAGAACATGCACCAACAAGGATCAAGTCGCTGAAAGAAGTTCATTAACATGATCAAGCCTCAGTGACATAATAAGATGTACAGATGATTCAGTTGAAGGGCCAAAAGATTTCATGTATTTGAAGATATTGCTGCAGGCTAATAAATTGGAATGTAACAAAGGTGTGAAGATCGAGATCAGTGATAGTCACTTGTGAACCAGTCACTTGTGAACCAGACCAGTGCACCAAGTGTCAACACATATGGGAAGGATCAACACATTAATTCATAGAAAGAATTGCCAAAGCCTATTGACGATCAAGGACAGACATAATATCTCAAGGTATTGTCAAAAGTTAATTTACTCTGAAAATTAAATAAGTAACAGATTAATTAATTATTTATAACAAAATAATTAAATTAATCTGGTACTTGAATTATTTTCTGAGGTGAATTAAAACAGCAGAATAAATAGAAGAGAGAAAATGAATAGTATCCAAAATCACTATTCATATAAATAGTAACCGAAATCACTATTCACATGAATAGTAACCGAAATCACTATTCATATGAATAGTACTATTTATATGAATAGTAACCGAAATCACTATTCATGAATAGTACCCAAAAGTACTATTCCTAAAGTAAGAAACATGTGAGACCCACATGAATTAAAAATCAAACTTTGAAATTGAAAAAGAAGCAGAAGAATTGAATTCGGCTGAGATTGAAAAAGGCAGCAGGCAGCAGTTAAAAAAAACAGGCAGCAGGATCATCATCAGTTACGTATATTAGCTGCATAGTGATTTTCTAAAATCTATAAATAGGCCTGTTGTATTTCATTTCAAAACACACCTCAACACACAACTTTCTCTCTCTCTTAAATATCTTCTCTGTGTAAGCTGCTAGACAGTCCATCTAGTAGGAAAGCCGGCTTAGCCCGCTTTCAGGAAGTGTCGGATAGAAGGTCCTCGTGCCTAAACTATCCTTAGGAGTGTTCGAGTTTTTGAAGCTAATCCGTTGGATTAGAAGTTGTAACACCCCTTGGGTTTTTATCAGTTCAAAGATATTTTCCCGAACCAATTGTTTTATTTCGATTCAGTTGTTGACCTCATTTTTCATATCTCGAAAATCGAAATATTTTTTAAATAACGTATTCAACCCCCCTTCTACGTTATTCCGGACCTAACAATTGGCATCAGAGCACGTTGATCGATATACAGATCAGATCCGGTGTTGTACGGCACTGTTCACAGATACGGTACTGTTCACAGATACGGTACTATTCATATATATGGCACTATTCACAAATACGATACTATTCACAGATACAGTACTGTTCACAAATACGGTACTGTTCACAGATACGGTACTATTTACATATACGGTACTATTCACAGATACGGTACTGTTCATAAATACCGTACTGTTCATTTTGAGCCACTCTATTATTATACAAAAAGCCATACAATCATGACAGAGAAAACACAAACTCCAACAACAAGCAGATATGAATCAATTAGAGTTCCAATACTCAGGGCATCAGAATATCCCATATGGAAGGTGAAGATGGAAATGTTTCTGGAGGCTACAGATCCAGAGTACTTAGACAGAATCCATGATGGTCCACATAAGCCTACAAAATTGTCTGTTGCAGTTGCTGGAGAAGAACAGAAAATGATTCCAAAAGAGAAGAAAGACTACACTCCTGAAGATATCTCCTCTATTAGCAAAGATGCTAAAGTAAGGCATTTATTACATAACGCCCTTGACAATGTTATGTCTAACAGGGTCATTGGATGCAAAACTGCTAAGGAGATTTGGGATGCTTTGGAAGTCAGATGTCAAGGAACCAAAGCCATAAAAAAGGACAGGAGAACAATACTCACACAGGAGTACGAGCACTTTGACTCAAATGTTGATGAGTCATTAACAGACATATATGACAGATTCCTGAAATTGTTGAATGATCTATCACTGGTAGATAAGGAGTATAATCTTGAAGACTCCAATCTGAAATTCTTGTTGGCTCTTCCTGAGAAATGGGACTTAAAGGCCACTACCATCAGAGACAATCATGATCTAGAAGACATGTCCCTTGATGAAATCTATGGAATGCTTAAGACTCATGAGCTTGAGATGGAACAAAGAAGCGAGAGGCATGGAAGCAAGACCAAGTCAATTGCTCTTAAAGCTGAGGAGAAAGCTTCTAAAGAAATTGCTGTGAAAAAGAGTCAATCCAAAGGAAAGGCTCTTATTACAAAGTCTGATACTGAGTCATCAAATTCTGATGATGACTCAAACTCTGACAATCTCACAGACTCTGATGATGATGGTAGTGATGCTGAGATGATACAACTTGCAGCCCTAATGGTGAAAGGCTTCAAGAAGATGGCTTACAAGAACTTCAGGAAGGGAAAGAAGTTCACACGAAGAGATTAAAATTTTGACAAGAAGAATTTCAGAAAAGCTGAGGGAAAGGAAAGCAGGTCTGGGAAAGTCGACAAGTCCAAGATCACATGCTATAATTGTGGTGAGAAAGGACATTTTGCACCTGAGTGCAAGAGAGCCAAAGCTGATAAAAGTCAAGCTTACATCACAAAGAAGAAGGACTGGGCTGACACTTCAGACTCTGAAGATGAGGTGAACTACACCTTGATGGCAAATGTTGATAGTATCTCTGAAGCTACTGAGACCAAGGTACCTCACTCTATTCTAGCTTTTGATACTACTGATATATCTGAGTTAAGACTCTTTCTTAAAAACTTGCATGTTAGCTATAGAGATCAGACTTTAGAAAATGAAAGAATAAAATCTGAAAGTCTAGACCTTAGAAAGAGAAATGATTATCTAGAATCAGAATTAGTCCAGATGTTAGAAATTCAGAAAGAGAGAGATGATGCTATTTTTGTTAAAACTGAATTATTGAAAAAGCATGCTTATCTTGAATCTGAACTTGCTAAAGAAAGAAACATTCTTAAAATTTGGACTAACTCTGGTAAGAAAACTCAGGATATCATAGACAATGATTGTTGGAAAGAAGGTCTAGGTTACACTGATAAAAAGAAAACTGTCAACCTAGAAGCTGAGACCTCTAAACCTGTATTTACTGAAAAGGCTGCAAAACCCAAAATTAATCATGTGAGGTTTGTACCAAAATCTGACAAACCAAAACAGGATAAAGCCAAATCAGTAGATATTAGTTCAATGTCTCAGAAACAGCTTAAACACAAGCTGAAGGAGTTAAAAAGAATAAACAAGGTAAGAGAACCTAGGAAAAACAGAAATGGAAAGGTAGGCATCAGTAAAAGCAATAACTATATGCCTATTCCCAATGCTCCTAGGAAGAAATTTTATAACTGTGGAAGTCCTAACCATCTTGCTTCTTTTTACAGGAAGAATAAAAATATAAACTCTATACCTCCTAAGTCAGGAGTTAAGAGTGGTTCAGTTAGGTTTAAGCCACAGAATCCTTGTTTTCACTGTGGCAGTATTTGGCATTCTATTTATACATGCAAAGAGTATCATAAGTTGTATTATGATTATTATGAACTTAAACCCTCTTTGAATAAATTCAAGATTGATTCTACATGTATAAATTCTGATAAAAAGAATGTTAGCACAAACTCTGATAAGACTTCTGCTGCAAAAGCTAACAAACTTAATAAGACCAAAGGATCCAAGCAAGTCTGGGTCCTTAAAACTAATCATTAGTGGTTTTTGTGATTGCAGGGTAACAGGAAAAATATCCTTGTTCTGGACAGTGGATGCTCAGGACACATGACTGGAAATAAAGCCCTGCTATCAGAATTTGTGGAGAAGGCTGGCCCAAGTGTTTTTTATGGAGATGGCAACATAGGAAGGACTCTGGGATATGGCAATATCAAACTTGGGAATGTCATCATTGAATCTGTAGCTCTAGTTTCAGGACTCAAATATAATCTACTAAGTGTGAGTCAAATCTGTGACAGAGGTTATCATGTGGATTTCCTTGAAGAACACGGTGAAGTTGTAAGAAATCTACAGGAAAAGTTGTTCTGAAGGGATACAGGCATGGTAACATTTATGAAGCCAAGCTTTCAACAAACTTTGATGGCTCTGCAATCTGTCTACTGAGTAGAGCATCAATTGAAGAAAGCTGGGATTGGCACAAGAGACTTTCTCATCTGAATTTCAACAGCATTAATGAGCTAGTGAAGAAAGATCTTGTGAGAGGATTGCCCAAATCAGTTTTTACTCCAGATGGCCTATGTGACTCATGTCAAAAGGCAAAACAAAGGAAAACTTCATTCAAAAGTAAGACTGAATCCTCAATTCTTGAGCCATATCACTTATTGCATGTTGATTTATTTGGTCCAGTAAATATAATGTCGATTGGAAAGAAAAGATATGCTTTGGTTATTGTTGATGAATACACCAGATATACATGGGTATATTTCATGCTCAAGAAAGAAGAAACTGCATCAATCTTAACAGAGCATGTCAGACAACTGGACAAAGGATCTAAGCATACAGTGAAAATCATAAGGAGTGATAATGGCACTGAGTTCAAGAATGCAGTCATGGAAGAGTTTTGTAAAGGAAATTGAATAAAGCAAGAATTCTCTGCACCTGGAACTCCACAACAAAATGGAGTAGTAGAGAGAAAGAACAGGACTCTCATAGAAGCTGCAAGGACCATGCTTGATGAAGCAAAGCTGCCAACTTACTTCTGGGCTGAAGCTGTGCAAGCTGCTTGTTTCACACAGAATGCTACACTCATAAACAAGCATGGTAAAACACCAAATGAGATGGTGAAAAAGAAGAAGCCGAACCTGAAGTACTTTCATGTGTTTGGATGTAAATGTTTTGTTCTTAAGACTCATCCAGAACAGCTTTCCAAATTTGATTTAAAAGCTGATGAAGGAATCTTTGTTGGATACCCACTATCCACAAAAGCATTCAGAGTCTACAATCTGAGAACAAAAGTGGTCATGGAATCTATCCATGTGTCTTTTGATGATAAAAAGATAACATGACTTGAAGATTTTGATGAACATGACCAGCTGAGATTTGAGAATGAAGACATAAATGTTGATCTACAAAATTCTGATATTCTTTCAGACTCTATTATTCAATCTATACCAGTAGATCAGACAGCAGCACATGTTGAGGGGGAGCAAGTGAACGATGAAAATGAACCCCAATCAAGTGAAGAAATATCAAAGAATGCGTCTGCTGATTCATTAAACTCTGATTCATCAAACTTTGAAAGCAACAGCTCAGGGGGAGCAAACAATGATTTTGGATCTACTAGTCATCACTCTCAACACAATTATGAACTTGGGGAATCATCAAGATCAAATCTGCTGAGACAAAGGGTATGGAGTAGAGCGCATCCCTTTGAACAGATCATTGGTGAACCGGACACGGGTGTACAGACTAGAAGAGCAACACAGAATGAATGCAATTTCGCAGGATTTTTATCTCAAATTGAACCTAAAAAGGTTGATGAAGCTCTTGATGATCCAGATTGGGTAACTGCAATGCAGGAAGAACTCAATCAGTTCGAAACGCAGAAAGTATGGAAGCTGGTGCCAAGACCAAAAGATAAATATGTAATTGGTACTAGATGGGTGTTTAGAAATAAACTGGATGAAAATGGTATTGTTACGAGGAACAAGGCTCGATTGGTAGCAAATGGTTACTCTCAAGAAGAGGGAATTGATTATGATGAAACCTATGCTCCAGTTGCAAGGCTTGAAGCAATCAGGATGTTCTTAGCATTTGCTGCACACTCCAACTTTAAGGTTTTTCAGATGGATGTGAAGAGTGCATTTTTGAACGGAGATCTAGAAGAAGAAGTCTATGTTGAACAACCCCCTGGGTTCGAAGACAAGGAATTTGAAGGTTTTGTGTACTTTCTGTTCAAAGCTCTCTATGGTCTCAAGCAAGCCCCTCGAACATGGTATGATACTCTCTCCAAGTTCTTACTTGAAAATGGTTTTACAAGAGGTATCATCGACAAAACTCTCTTTCATAAAAAACATAAAAATGATATAATTCTGGTGCAAGTATATGTGGATGATATAATATTTGGCTCTACTAATGATTTGCTATGCAAGAGATTTCCTAAGCTAATGCAGAGTAGGTACGAGATGAGCATGATGGGTGAGTTGTCCTTCTTCCTTGGACTTCAAGTTGTTCAGAAGCCTGATGGTATTTTCATCTGCCAATCAAAATACATAAAGGATCTTCTGAAGAAGTATGGGATGGAAGAAGCAGCTACTGCCAAGACCCCGATGCCAACTGCAGTCAAGCTTGATGAAGATAAAACTGGTAAGTCAGTTGACATCACGAAGTATCGAGGTATGATCGGCTCTCTCTTGTACTTAACTGCTAGTAGACCAGATATTATGTTCGCAACTTGTCTATGTGCTAGATTCCAGGCTAACCCTAAAGAGTCACATCTTATAGCTGTTAAACGTATTTTCAGATACCTTAAGGGAACCCCCAATCTTGGGATTTGGTACCCTAAAGGAACAGGTTTTGACCTAATTGGCTATACAGATTCTGACTTCACAGGTTGTAAGATTGATCGGAAAAGTACTTCTGGAAGCTGTCAGTTTCTAGGAAGAAGGTTGGTATCTTGGTACAGCAAGAAGCAACACTCAGTATCTACCTCAACAGCCGAAGCAGAATACATTGCGGCAGGTAGTTGTTGTGCTCAGATCTTGTGGATGAGGAATCAACTTCAGGACTATGGACTCATGTTGGACAAAATTCCAATTCTATGCGACAACACGAGTGCCATTGCCATTGCCAACAATCCAGTTCAACACACCAGGACTAAGCACATTGATATCAGGTATCATTTCTTACGAGAGCATGTCATGAATGGAACTGTGGTATTATATTTTGTTCCCACAGATCAACAAATTGCAGACATCTTTACTAAACCACTGGATGAATCCACTTTCTCCAGGTTAGTTGGTAAACTTGGGATGTTAAATCTGTCTAATTAATTTTGGATAATCAATAACTGCAATTTGTTATAAATTCACAGGTATTTTAAATGTCCATATTTTTAGGACTTGTGAATTTACTTTGCATCCAGTCATCATTTTTTTATAGGTATCTCTATATTAATTACCACGCTTATAAATGCTATATTTTATGGTAATTAGTTAGTAAATAATTGAGTTAATTGTAGCATAATTAAATAAATATTTTATTGACATATATCAATTAATGATATTTTGTTGATTTTATGTCTATTTAATTGTGAGTTTATCTGATTATTGTGGATTAATTCTTGATTTACCGTGTGATTATTTTTAAATCCATAATAATTAGAAGTATTATATGTGTATGTGTATAGACTGATAGGTTTCGGCGATAAGATGTTTTTTCGGCCGACAGGTTTCAGTGATAAGATGTTTTTTCGGCTAATTAGGTAGTTAGGTGAGAAATTATTGAGCGGTGTTATTTTTCAAACATAACCTGTCACTATTACACCTAACCCACTAATACTTGAAACCTTATAAATGATGAGTTTTTGTTTATGTTTAACATCATCAATTTTCAGATATACATAGCATATACACACAATTGCTGAATATTTCAAGCTTTGACCGGAAAGATATCTCAATCTAGCTGGTGGTTTTTAGAGCGGATTTCATATTCTTGTTATACGCACTAACCCTTATTTTTGAATTTCCTCAAAGTTTTTGAAAATGGCATTGCAGGGAAGCTTTTTGATTGCTAAAGTTAATCCTGTTTCTATTCAGCAAATCGAAACTATTCAGGATGAGCAATTTCGGGCTTGGACAGAATTTCTGAATGAACATTCATTAATCCGTTATGCTTTAGTTACACAGGTGCAGCTTAACCATGATGCATTGTGTGAACTATATTGTAGTGCGGTTAACACTTCTGGACAGGACGGGTGTGCATTCACATATCGACTATTTGGTAGGTCGATTAGGGTCACTGAACGAGATGTTAATCGAATTCTTCATTTTCCTATGGAAAATCTCGTTTCTGATCCTACACCCGAACAGATTGAAATGTTCTTTCGTTTTATAAGGTACCAAGATGGCAATTTCAATACTGGTAATCTTTCTAGAACGTTTCTAACCCAGTACTGGAATTTCTTCTTTCACACTCTTAACCATGTTTTTTCCTCAGATAGAACAAATCAAGATCGAATACCTGAATTTATTCAAATAATAGGGTATGCGGTCGCCAATAATTTGAGGATTAATCTTGGAAAAATTGTGCTTGGTCAAATCATTTTAAAAATGAAACGCTTGGGAACAAGAGACGTTCGGACTCAAAATGTCAAATGTCTATATCCAAGGTTTCTACAGTTAATATTGAATGATTTTTTGAATGATGAAGACAGGGTACGCTTGGAAAATGGTCAAAAGGTGGAATGTTCTTCCATGAAGACGAATGTAATTAATTACATAAGCAAAAAGAAGTATACGGATGTGCCTACAGTCCGTACTGAATATCTGAAGACTGTCCCACTTCCGTTGTTACCACGACCAGTGAGAGCAGGTATACGACAAGGTAATATTTCAATCCCTGCTATTCCAACCTTTGTATTCCCTATTGTGTCACAGGAAATACAGTTTCTACAGCCCCCAGTGGCCATCTTACCCGACCAAGAGCAGGAAATCCCACCAACTCTAACACAGGTCGAAGAGCCCATTCTACAAATGCAAACACAAACACAACAAACTCCTACACCTCAATTGTCACTTAAACGACCAGTCATCCACATTATTGAGGGAGATAGTGCCTCAGCAGCACCACATAAGGAGTTAGTTACAACAGCCGCTCTACCTCATTCTAAACGAAGTAAACCCAATGAACCTGAGGTAACGGTAACTGTTAGTGAAACAATTCTTTCTTATCCAGTGAGTGCAAATGTAAATGAGGTTGAATTGACGGGAGCAACTATCTTGAGTTCCATTTCACGGAACATACGAGTGGTTGATGATCTTTTTAAAGATCAAATGCCTTCACAGGCATCCGAGGTGGAATTACCTACCTCAATAACTGCTGGTGAATCTTCCATTTTACGGAATGATCCATTGGTGGGTGGTTCTTTTATGAACCAAGTGTCTTCACAGACGTACGAGGGAAACTTGGGTTTTGTGCCATTTAATCGATTCAAGTTTAACCTCCCAAAGGGAAAATCTCTGGATCTCTTTCGAGATTTACCACTTTTTACCAGTGGTCGGCAACTCGCTTTACGCGAGGACGGAAGCTCACGAACTTTCATTGCACCATCCGTGACCTCTGAAAAAGGGGCTAGGATGATTTCATTTGCAGGTACACATATCGGTGGAAGCTCTAGAGGAAAGTTGATGGAAACACCAACAGAACATGTAAGTGTAACCCAAACCACTAAACCGAGTGAATATAGAGTATTGAGTGAAACACCTGCAGAACGTACAAGTGAGCAACCTACTCAACCACATGCACTTGTAACCAGAAAGGAATATAGCAGACTCCTTACACGGGTCCAAACAATGGAGAAAGAGTTGTCAAATATTTGTAAGTCCATTGGAGAAATCAAAAATTTGCAACTTATTCAACATGATGCATTCCAGGTTAAATTAAGTTCAATGGCAGCCCAGTTTAGTCATGCAATCAACTCCTTGGTAAAGCCATCTTCGTGTAATTTACCAACTCTGAAAGGCAGAGTGTGTAAACTTGTAACACTATAACTAATGTAACTCAACTAAAGGTAAAGATACTTAACCGGAAGACAATCAAGAACAAGAAGCCACAAAGAAATCAACAGTAAATGAAGACAAGGTAATTGATACAATTCAACATGTTAACTATGATCAAGCCAAGAAGAAATCATTGAGAGAAGTTCAAGTCAAAGTTGTTCATGCCTCAGTGATTTGAAAAGACAAGAATCAAGATCATAACTATTAGTATCAATAAGACAAATTGATTTCAAGTGAACAAGAAGGAAAGCAAACATTGGAAAGCTACATTACTAATTGAATATGGTAATTTATTCAAGAAGCAAAAACTCTATCAAGACTAGTCACTTATGAACCAGACCAGTGCATCAAGTGTCAGGACATTGATAGCAAGTTTATGTCAGTAATAAAGATCCATGTTCAAGAGCTTGGTGAAGAATAAAGAAGACATGAAGATATCACAAGTTCAAGATGTGCATTGAAGTTTCAAGTTGAAGACCAGAATATTCTCAAAGTACTAAATATTCTAGATGACCAAGTAGAATATTTCTAAGTAGAAGTTCTACTTAGAAATTCGAGATGGCTAAGTAGAAATTCTCAAGTAGAAGTTCTACTTAGAGTGCAGTTTCAACATGACACATGGCATCTTCTGATTGGCAGATTTCCAAGCTTTCAAGATAAGACAAGATTTATGTGGACATCATTGGGCCACGTATATCTTAGTCTTTGAAGACTACAGGACATAGATTACATGTAGTATAAATAGAAGTACTTGTGTAATGTTTCAAGAGAGCAATTTTTGAGAGAAACACATGTAAAAGAGAGAGAGTGTATTCACAGAGCTTAGCATCATTCACTACTCTCTGAACTTCTGTTATACTTTGTAATGAATGTTGTAGCAACTTCAAGTTATATATAAGACATATATTCCTTGAATCTGTGTGTTCATTTATTGCATCATATTTATTGCTTATCAAATTCGAAAAGTTGTATTCACCCCCCCTCTACAACACATTTGGACCTAACAATTGGTATCAGAGCAGATGTTTAACACACAAAACATAGATCCTTGTGTTTGGTAGAAGATTCGTGAGTTTTCATTTTCTAGATCTACTTTTCGAAAATTCTCGAAAAGTGAGCTTTAATTCGTTTGTAGTGAAAACTCATCCGAAGAAAATTATTTAAATACTCAGGTGTGATTATTTAGCTTGGGTGTATTTTAATTAATTTTTGTGAATTAATCTGGGTACTTTGATATTTGGTGTTCTTGAGTGTTCATCATTTGTTCTTATTAAAGAAGACAACCCAACAACTTTTTAATGTCCTTTTCAAAAAGATATAAAGTGAAAAAGGTGTTTTTGGACTTTTGATATTATTCACGGCCGAAAGCATATCAGAAGATATTAAGTACCTAGCACGTGGGTTAGGTGATTTAGGTGAGTAAAGCCTCAAAAGTCAAAAAGGTGTTAAAGAGATAATATTGTTTATTCAATATTAAAGTGATCTGCAGCAAATTTATTCCAAGGACAAAAGTTCTACATAGAGTTTCTACTTGAGATTTTCTACATAGAAATTCGACTTGGATAATTTCTACTTGGTGAAGTTCGACTTGAACAAAAATTTCTACTTAGAGAAATTTCGACTTAGGCAGAAGTTCTACATATATATTCTACATAGCCTAGTCTTGGGTTCTTAGAAACTTTTGGTGACCAGAATTAAAATGGCTCCTAAAAATGCATTCAAGATCCCAATGTTCAACCGAGATCACTATGAAGAATGGGTTTTCAGAATGAGACTCTACTTAGAGACAGTTAACCCTGAATATCTGGAAGTCCTTGACAAGGGTAAATTTGTTCCAATGGTGGCTATTCCTGTACGTACGGAAGGAGACGAGGTTATACCATCTCGGTCTGAGCCTAAAAAGGCAGCGGACTTTTCAGATGCTGACAAGGAGCAAATAGCTTATTATACTTCCGTACGACAAACCTTGATGGAATCCCTTGATCATGAAATGTTCAACATAGTCAAAGGTCTGACTACAGCAAAGAAGATTTGGGACAAGATAGAAGTTATCATGGAAGGATCTGCAGAGGTTAGAAGCAACAAGACACTTATACTCAAGATGGAGTATGACACCTTCAGAATAAGAAAAGGAGAAGGCATAACAGACGTCTATCTAAGATTCAGTCAGTTGGTATTGGATTTGAATCTGAGAGGTGTAACTCTCCCCATGGTTGAGACCAATACGAGATATCTGAGGAACCAGCCAAAGAGCATTGAACATAGGGTCTACGCAGTAAGAGAAACCAGAGATTTTAATACAACTTCTCTGGAAGAATATTATGGAATACTAAAGACCTATGAGCTGGAGACACTTCAAGATCAAGCATGGGACAATGATTCAAAAGGAAAAGAAACTGCATCAGGATTAGTTGCTGATAAGGAAGAGTCTAAGAAGGCAATGATTGCAGAAAAGTCTAAATCATCACCTGCACCACATCAAGTTGATAATGATGACGAGTGCACATCTAACAGTGATGATGACTACTTCACCCAAGAAGAGCTGGACAACATGGACGATAGTGTCGTGGCATACATGGCAAGGAAGTTCAGCAACATGAGATTCAGAAAGAGCAACCGACCTCAAAGAAATTCTTCATCTTTCTATCGGGTTGCTAGGGGTGGTGGTAGTTCGTCAGGCTTCAAAGGTAAAGGCAAAAGTATCAGCTACAAATCTCCTTTGGATTTCAAAATGAAGTTCAAATGCTATAACTGTGGTGAAGCTGGACACTTTGCTACGGACTGCAAAAAGCCTAAACAGACTTATCCAAAAGAGACATATGAAGCCCTCAAAAGCAAGTATGAATCGCTGGTGAAGGAAAGACATGGAAAAAGAGCTTTATTAGTAACAGAAGGAAGAGCTTGGGATGATTCAGATGAGGAAGATGTTACTCATGTAGCAAACTTTGCCCTCATGGCTGAGACATCAGAGGAACCAGAGGTACCAGTTCTAACCCTTAAAGTAGAAATGTCCATTGATGATTATAAGGAACAGAACGGGGCTCTTAGCGAAGAGATCTATATGTTGTGCAAAAGCCTAGACACTTCTCAAAAGGAACAGAAAACACTTGTCGCCAAAAGAAGAATGCTTGAGGCAAAAGTGGAAGAGTTAGAGGCTGCTTGCACTGTAGATACTTCCCTAAGAGATTTTATTAAATCTTTGGAACACAAGCTCATCCTTAAGGGAGAAATAGAAGCATGTCTTAGGAACAAACTAGCTGAGTTAGAAATTAAATGCGAAGCTTACAAACTAGCTGCTAGTAAAGTGTATGTAGATAACGACACATTTATAAAGATAATTGGAATAGGTATAGGACTTGACTATTCTAACTTATCTAAGAAAGAAGGGAAGAGACCTATCGACACTAGTTCCAGTGACCTTAAAAAGGAAATTCCTAGCATTCTTAAATCTACTGTCAAACCTATCTTCAAACACCTTCTTCCTCAATTAGAAGAAGAGACTGAATTAATAGCTAGATATGAGATTGAGATGGAAGATTGCCAGGAAGCACAACCTATAACTCCTATCAAACAAGTTAAAATCAATTTCCCTATAGATGAATCTAGAGCAGGAATAGGAGCTAAGGTTGTTAAACAACAAGGTAAGAAAGAAAAAGGCATAAAAAAGGTTAAGGCTGAACGAATAAAGAAAGCATGTTATCACTGTAAATCTACTGAACATCTTTCTTATGCATGTAAAGCTAACATAAATGTTCCTGCTGCACATGCCATGCCTGCCACACATACGATGATTAATCTGCATCAGAATCATGCACAATGTGGTCAACCTAATTGTATGCCATGCACTTTTAACATCATGCAAACTTTTGTGAATTTAATGAATGCATCTGGCCAGTCATGCTCAAATACTGCTGCTAGTTCAAACATCAAAAAGAAGCATGTGAGAGCCAAGACTGTCAGTCCTCCTAAAGTTAGGAGTGACAAACCTTCTCCTAAGACTGACAAATCTGTCAAGTCTGAGAAAGGAAAGGAGAAAGTCGAAAGCTCTAGTAATGATAAGAAAAGTGCATCTCCTGTTAAATCTGTTGATTCTCGATCTTATAGAAAAGCCGGGCCCAATCAAAGTTGGGTTCCGAAGAACGTCTAATCAATCTGTCATTGCAGGGCATTAAGCAGAATAGAAATAAAGTTATATGGGTGCTAGACAGTGGAGCATCGAGGCATATGACTGGAAACAAGTCCCTTCTTACAGAGTTGGTTATGAAGGCTGGCCCTTATGTTACCTTTGGAGATGATAGCATAGGTGTGACAAAGGGATATGGCAAACTGAAGACTGGTAATGTCATCATTGAAGATATTTCCTATGTTGAGGGACTGAAGCACAATCTGTTGAGTATCAGTCAATTCTGTGACAAAGGTTACGAAATTGTTTTCAACAAGAAAGGTGTATCAATCACTCACATCAAGGAAGGCTCATTGGCTTTGAGAGGAGTTCGAAAGGCAGATCTTTTTGTTGCAGACATGGATTCAGCAAATCAGAATGAGGTTACCTGTTTCTACAGCAGAGCTTCGGATGATGAAAGCTGGTTATGTCATAAAAAGCTATCTCACTTAAACTTCAAAACGATGAATGCTCTCGCGAGACGAGAATTGGTGAGAGATCTACCTCAAATGGAGTTCGCCCCTAAAGGACTCTGTGAAGCTTGTGAAATGGGAAAGTCGAAGCGAGCATCGCATAAAAGCAAAGAAATTTCTAGTATTACTGAGCCACTGCAACTTCTTCATATGGATTTGTTTGGCCCAGTGAATGTCTTATCTTTGTCTAGGGAAAGATATGCATTGGTAATCGTGGATGATTTTTCCAAGTATACATGGGTATTGTTCGCAATGACGAAAGACGAAGTACCTTTCCTAATCATTGATCACATCACTCAAATTGAGAATGTTTCAACACTTACTGTGAAGACGATTAGATCAGACAATGGCACTGAATTCAAAAACGCAGTGCTGAATGACTTCTGTGTATCTAAGGGAATACGTCGTCAGTATTCAGCCCCGAGAACTTCACAGCAAAATGGAGTAGTTGAAAGGAAGAATAGAACATTGGTTGAAGCAGCAAGAACTTTGTTGTATGATTCAAAACTTCCTCTGCACTTCTGGGTAGAAGCAGTGAGTACCGTGTGTTACACTCAAAATAGAACCTTGATCATAAAAGATAAAGAAAAGACACCATGTGAGCTAATGAACAGCAGAAGACCAACAATCAAATACTTTCATGTCTTTGGAGCAAAATGCTATGTACTTATAGAGGATGAAAATCTAGGCAAGTTTGCAGCAAAAGCTCGTGAAGGAATCTTTGTTGGTTACTCCACAGATGTGGTGGCAGCTTATAGGGTGTTCTTAGTGAATGATCGAAAAGTGACAGAAAGCTACAACGTCAGATTCGACGATACCAAACTCCCATCAATTTCTAGAGATTCTAGTGAACCTGAGTCCCTAAAATTTCAGAATCTGGACTTGGATGAACTTGAAGATGAACCTGAGTTAGTTGTCCCATTAAATGTTCCAAGTGTACGTGAAGAACCTGAGTCTAGTGGACAATCTAATTCTACAAGATCAGAAGAGACTTCTTCAGTACGAACCGGTAACAACTCAGGGGGAGTAAATAGCAGCTCAAGGACAAGTGTTCAAGGCTCGAGACGAGATGACACTAATTCTGTAGGAGCTGGCACTAACTCAGGGGGAGTTAGTGAAAATAATCAAAGTAGTCAACACCACAACTCAGAAAGTCAAGCTGAATCATCAAGACAATTTCCAAGAGAACGAGTATGGAATAGAGACCATCCGTTTGAATTAATTATTGGTGATCCAGATGCTGGTGTGACTACTAGAAGAACTGCAAGAGCTGACCTGGCTAATATTTGCTTATATTCTGGGTTCTTATCCAAGCTTGAACCTAAAGAAATAGAAGAAGCTCTTGGTAATGCTGATTGGGTGATTGCAATGCAAGAGGAACTCAATCAGTTTGAAAGGCAGAAAGTTTGGAAACTGGTACCCCGACCAAAGAACATATCAGTAATTGGAGCTAGTGGGTATTCAGAAATAAAATTGATGAAAACGGACTTGTAACACGAAACAAGGCTCGTTTGGTTGCAAAAGGTTATTCTCAACGAGAAGGAATTGATTATGATGAGACCTATGCACCGGTTGCAAGACTTGAGGCAGTCAGGATGTTTTTGGCATTTGCAGCACATAAGAACTTCAAGGTTTTTCAGATGGATGTGAAAAGTGCCTTCCTGAACGGAGAGTTAGAAGAAGAAGTGTATCTGGAACAGCCGCCTGGCTTCATTGATCCAGAACTTGTAGATTTTGTGTATCTTCTCTTCAAATCTGTCTATGGCCTCAGGCAATCCCCAAGGCGATGGTATGAAACCCTATCCTTATTCTTAATTGAAAGTGGTTTTACTAGGGGAGTAATTGATAAAACATTGTTCTATGAAAATGTAAAGAATGATTTAATACTTGTTCAAGTCTATGTGGACGATATTATTTTTGGGTCATCTAATGAGCGCTTGTGCGAGAAATTTGCTAAGCTAATGCAGGAAAAATATGAGATGAGCATGATGGGAGAGCTGTCCTTCTTCCTTGGATTACAGATCAGTCAGAGAAAAGATGGTATCTTTATCTATCAATCCAAGTACGTCAGAGATTTACTCAAGAAGTTCAATCTAGAAGATGCATCAGCAGCTAAGACTCCCATGGCAACAGCCACGAAGCTTGATGAAGACAAATCAGGTAAACCAGTTGACATCACAAGCTATCGAGGTATGATTGGCTCACTTCTCTATTTAACTGCAAGTAGACCCGATATAATGTTCGCAACTTGTTTATGTGCAAGGTTCCAAGCGGATCCTAGAGAATCACATCTCGTAGCCGTCAAAAGAATTTTTAGGTATCTCAAGGGCACACCAAATCTAGGAATTTGGTATCCAAGAGATACAGGTTTTAATCTAATTGGCTATTCGGATTCAGACTATGCAGGTTGCAGGATTGATAGGAAAAGCACATCTGGTGCTTGTCAATTTCTTGGCAGAAGATTGGTGTCCTGGCAAAGTAAAAAGCAACATACAGTATCTACTTCTACTGCTGAAGCTGAGTACATTGCTGCTGGAAGCTGTGTAGCTCAAATACTGTGGATGAGAAACCAATTGAAGGATTATGGCATGGAGCACAAGAAAATTCCAATTATGTGTGACAACACAAGTGCCATTGCCATAACCAACAATCCTGTAGATCATTCAAGAACCAAGCACATCGACATCAGGTATCAATTCATAAAAGAACATGTCGAGGAGGGAACTGTGGAGCTACATTTTGTGCCCACAATGCAACAAATTGCAGATATATTCACCAAACCTCTTGACGAAGTAACATTCAATAGATTGGTTGGTGAATTGGGAATGCTTAACACAAGTTAGTAAAGCCTCCTATCTGTAAAATCCAGATTTTTTATGTGCAAGCTACTTAATCATTATGTGCTTAGACTTTAAAATGCCTAATTAATGATTGTTATAGGTTGCATATAGTGTTATTTTACATGAATTCATTGTGTTTTAAGTGTATTTAATAGTACAAATCTTTGAATTTATGCTTGTTAGATTGCATGAACATAGGGGGAGTTAAATTCATAGTATTCCAAATTTTGCATGATTTTTAGATGAATTTACCTGTGTTTTTCATGTAATTAGAGGCCTTAGAATTATCAAGGAATGTTTTAATTATGTCATATATTAAATTATTCTAAGTTTCTTCAAAATTTCGAGTTAGTTTCTATCTCGAAACTCATCTCGAAATTCGACTTGGATTTCGATTTGAGCTTCCAGAGTGAAGTTTTGAAAATTCCTTATCTGGGAAGATTTTCGAGTTAGGCTCTATCTCGAACTTCATCTCGAAACTCGACTTAGGATTCGAGTTCGAGTTACCAGTGCCTAATCTTCAAAATATTCGAGATATGGTCTATCTCGAACTTTATCTCGAAGTTCGAGATGAGGTTCACCTTGAGGGGATATTTTGAAAAGATCTGAGAAAACTTCGAGTTAATCTCTATCTCGAAACTCATCTAGAATTTCGACTTGATGTTCGAGATAGAATTCTCAGTTGGTTACAGGGATTTTTAGAGTTAACTCCTAACTCGAAACTTATCTCGACTGTCGACTTGAAGTTCGAGATAGGTTTCCCTGGTAGTTTTTGCTGCTTAATGGTTCAAGTGTTTTATTCGAGTTAACATTTATCTCGAACTTCATCTCGAAGTTCGACTTAATGTTCGAGATAATGTTCGACTTAGGTTTTCCCTGTATGTACTTGGTGTTTTTCACTCTTTTTAACAGGGTCACTTTTGTCATTTCACAATCATGTCTATATATACATCTCTAACTCGATGATTCTTTTACCTAATTTAACTTATACAGCAGCCTCCACCTCAGGCGATTTCAATCTTACAAACCACTGTTCGTTGTTTTTGTGATTAAACTCGTACAGACCACGAACAACTGCCAATTTTAGACTACTATTATCTGTGTGTGGTCATTAATCTGTGTTTGTGTGTTTATGTGACTGTTCATCTTCACTATTCTCTATATATACACACGCATATACACACACGATTTCACTGGTACACACACATATAAATCTCCATTCATTATTGCAGATTTAGTAATTGGCTTGTAATATTCGCCTCTAATTGATTATTGGTTATATCCCGTAGTTTAATTTCTCAGAGTGATTCTTGGTCTTCTCGATAAATTAAAAGGGCTATAACTTTGAGTTCTTTAATTGATTGTTTTTCGAAAAAATATCATTTCTTAAGGAAAAACATTTAATTAAAATGGCTCACCAATTTTCATTTGCCAAAAATAATTTTTATAACATCTCTACGGAAATTGGTGATCAACTCCCGCGCTTTAAGTTTTGGGTACGATTTCTTAATTTGTACTCCAAGGCTAGCTTAGCTTTTACTGCTAAACCCACACTGGTACATGATGCTTTACAGCAATTATGGACTAGTGCGGTTACCTTTGGGAGCAAATCTACCCCCTATGGTTTCAGGTTTACCTTGGCGGGTCAAGAATATGAGGTGACAGAGGAAATTTTCAACAGGGTTCTGGGATTCCCGGTCAAAAATGTTTATGATCCCGAACCTACAGCGGCAGAATGCCTCACAGTCTTTGAAGAAATAGGATGTTATCCTCCGACTGGCCGGATCACTTCAAATATCCAGAAACAATTCTTTCATGTGGAATGGAATTATTTTTTCGAGGCCATCACAAGATGTTTTCGGGCACGCGAAAAAGATTATCATCAGATTCCAATTCCCATGCAAATCTTTGGAGTTGCACTAGCGCGTGAACTGAATATCAATTATGGACGCATAGTTCTCTCCGAGATAGTGACTACAATGGGATCTACTGCAAGCAGAGATCTCACTACAACTGATGTTGTATGCTGGTATCCTCGTTTCTTACAAATGCTTATTAATCATTTAATACCGAGGGATGCTCTTGCTGTTAGACAGAGTTTTGCCAGAAGTCCAACATCTGCACCACTAGGGATGGGCACTAAGTCACTTACTACAATTGCCAATCAGGATAAACATCACGGTAAAGCGATGTCAATTCCTGACAACATTCAACTGTGGCGTTCGTATGATGCAGGAGTTACTACTTTGGCGGAACCATCGCAAGTATTGTCATATGCTCAGAATCCGTCTGCTCATGCCGAAGCATTTGAAGGGATTCCTGATGAGCAAAGTGATGATGAACAAGGTAATGAAAAAGGTAATCTCTCTCTGCATACTACTCAAACTTCTTCCTCTAAATCTGATTCCGTGACCCAAGAGACTGCTAGCCCGCAGGATCTATCCCAGGGTGAGAGCTATATTTCTGAGTCTGACCCACATTCTTATTCTCTTTCACCTCTGTTAACGGAAGCTAAAAAGCCAACATCTGTAGATTTAGAAGAGAATTCTGAGCGTGAACCCGAAGTGCAGCCACTTATTCGGAAGAAAGCAAAAATTTTTCATGCTGCCACTTCAACAGCCCAGTCCAAACCTAGTGTGTCACACCAAACCACTCCACCTCACGAGAGTGGTTCTCCCCTTGCACAGTCTGCACATAGGGAGTTTGGTGAGGATCTTGAACCTTTTGAAGATACTGTTGCTTCAAAAGGAAATGAAGCCTTAAGAGCTTCAGTAGTACCTTCACCGGTACGTACTGATGCTGCAAAGATGATCGGTTCTGATTTTGTACAAGAACACTTTGCAGCCTCTCAGCCTGAGATTCCAACTCAGGAAATAACAAGAACAGATCCTATAACTGCAAATTATTTTTCTTATCCAGTTTCTGCAGGTACTGCTTCTTATTTTGGATCTATTATTGAAGACATACACGAGCGTGAGACAGGGAGTGTGTGTGAGAGTTTAGGGAGAGAGGGACCTTCATTTTTAAGGCCCGAAACTGAGCGCCAAATACTAACAGAACCAGTATTAGAGCGAGGTCACCTAAGCCAAACACCGTCCCTTAATATTCAAAATCTTGATACACGTATGACATCAATGGAAGATCAACTGAGGCAGTTCGGGCAATCGATGGGGCAGTTAGGGATCAATATTGGAGATAATCAAAGGGCTCTTGATGACTACGCAGCACGAATGGCAAGTCAAGCTACAACATTTGATGTCTTGACAAACAAGGTCAATGACTTGGGCCATGCTGGTGGTGTTTTGGGAAGCACTCTGAATGAAAGAATGGGAGCAGTGGAGTCTACAATGCATACAATGACCGTGGAGATCAGTAAAATGATGTTTGCAGTCAGGAGTTTTGTGCCCCAAGAGTGTTTCGAGTCGGAATACAATCAACCTCCCCCCGATGATGGTACTGGTGGTGCTAGTGGAGCTGGAGCCTCTGGTTCTGGTTTTGGTGGTTCCTATGCTGCTGGTGAATTTGGAGAGCAAGGTGGTGTTTAGGATAACTCACCTAAGGGGGAGAGTGGAACGGAGACGAGACAGCAGGGAGTTCACATCGAAGAAATTCAAGAACAGGCTGATCTTGTCAAAGAAAAAGAAAGTGAGCCGGTTGTTGATGAAGAGGCTTTGAGGAAGAGAAAGGGTAAGGCTAAGACGATGGAGGTTGAGCAAGATGAACCATTCATTGATCTGAGTCATCATCAGGAAAAAGTACAGGAGGTACTTGATTTAGACTCTGATATGGAGGACATACCTTTAGCACATGCAATAAAAAGATCTTTGAAGGAACAAGGTGGAGGTGCTGGGATGTCTTCCGGAAAGCCTGAAGAAATTCTTGTTGATGAGGAGACTCTGAGATCTCAACAGTTAGCCTTGGAACAAGCTCAGTTCCATAAAATGAAGTTGATACAAGAACATGTTGCGTTTCTTGAAAAGAAAATAGAGCTCAAAGGGAAGCAGTATGATCATGAGCTTGCAAGGCTAGCTGATCCTCAAGTTAATTTGGACAATAGAAGGATTGGACAAAAGTGGGATAATGCAAGAAAGATTTTGATGGGATCTTGTGCGAAAGGAGTTAACAACAAGGAGGCAGATGACTTGTTCTATAACTTGAACTTGCAGAATCCACTGACTGCGAACTACATAAGTGCGTTGAAGAACATAATTTCTAAATTCAGGGTTGGATACAATGCAATGGCTAAAGAGTGGTAGGTTATCGTGTCTTTAGTAGAAGGAATCCCGATGTCTTTCCTGTATGTGGATGATCATTTCATCTCGAGAAGATCTGCGTCAGAGTTGTTCTTGCTAGCAACAAAAATTCAATACTCTCAATCTGAGGAGCTTAGCATTCTGTATAGGGATCAGTTATTGCAGCTAGCAGAGGACAAGGGTCCAGAATTCTCAGCATATCCTGATGTTGTCCGAATGGTAGTAGATGGGAAGATGAAGAGGGTAAGTATGGACGAAAATGATTTATTGAATCTTTCAGTGGAATCTCTCAAAGCTGTCTGTAGACAAATGATGAGCAAGGGATTTACCTCTGAAATTAAAGAAAAGTCGGTGAAGGTCATTGAAAGAATCATATTCAAGAAGAGTAATGAAATATGGAAGTGTGATATTATTGCTCCAAACCCTCTAGATAATGTGAAGATTGAGCCGGAGCTAATGGAGAAGAAATGGAATATTCTTCAAGCAATGAAAAATGTAGATGAAGCTCTGACTCTTCCATCTGGATCACTGGAACAAGGAGAAATAAGGGAGGTAGTTGGTGTTCCAGGAAGAGATAGTGTATACTGGATACACGCATATTGTGACGCCCCCAGATCCGGGGTCGGAGATCTAGGCGCTCACGGTCTATTTTCCATTATTAACATACTTGTCCTTGCACATAATATAAATAAACAACCATCGACCCCACAATAAACTCACACCACACACACACACGCACACACAGGTTAGAGTCTCAGAAACGTCATACATTTGATTAAGCAAAAGTAAAAGTTTTAGAGTTATTACAAACTGAATTAAATAGCATTTATGCTACCAGCAACACTTCGATATGAAGCGAAGCTGACGGCTTGAAAGTTTGTTACGGTACACTGCCTTGCACAGGTCATACTTATAAATAAAACGTACTAACAAAAGCTGCCAACCAATCCGGCTAATGGGGCCTACCGGTGGGATCTCAACTGCAGCCTGGGGTCTAGTCACCTGCTTTCGAACAGTCTGACAGGTTCTTGCCATTTCTCTTAGCTGTTGTGTTTGTAAAATTTGAAAACAAGCAAGAGTGAGCCACTATAGCTCAGCAAGAATATAAGTATAAGGTAAGCAATATAGCATTTCATATGTATAACAGTCATTAAACTCGTTGTATCAATCAGTTATAAAATCATTTGTCATTACTTGGTAAATTTCAAAGGTGCACCAGGACGTGCCCTTGCTTTCAAAATAACCTTGCAGTTCTAGCTACTGCATAAAATCAATATCCTTCTCATCAAAATAGGACACTATCGGCAACTGGCACATAGGCCTAAGATGCAGTGTCAAAGCATTTTTCCAAAGTGGAGAAATGGGACTTAAAGAAAACATAAAACCTGACAGGGATTGACGATGATCAGTCGCCACATCCGAGTCCAATAATCCGCGGGTCTTCTCTACCGGTAGAAGGATAGAAACTACATCCGTAACTATCCTCGAGTGAAAACTACATCCGTAATCACCCTCGATGAAAACTACATCCGTAATCATCCTTCGGCAACACCTGGGCCGGAATAATAAGTGATGGACCGCCTGGCTCACGGCCGCTTACACATCCCGGGAATCGTTCGTCAACGGTTCCCACACCTGCCAGAGTCCCTTTTTCTTTTTCTTTTAAAAACTTGATTTTGATTGAAACAGAGTAGTTGTGGTTCGACATCAGTCGACCGATAATTCTTGAAATCATACAAGAAGCAGAACCTGACCGGGGGTTTTCGGAAATGTTTTGAGTTCGAAAAAGTTCGAGTTTGAAAGTATTAAAAGGTATCTTGGATTAACTTTGTTTTTAAAATAGTGAACAATAATTATTAAATGATATTTTAAGATTTAATATTAATAATTAATAAAATAATTATTTAGTAAAATAAACTTTTAATCCAAGATAGGGTTTCGAGTATTGGCGAAGATATAATAATAGTTATTTGAATATACGATACCACCCGAATGACCCTTCGGGTTTTCGCAATATAGATATGATATAATAATATACCGCTCCCCGGTCAATAGTATATACGGACCGCTACGACCTCCATTGCTAGAGTCGTTGTCCGAAGAAAACATTTCAATCTAAGTTCAAGGGGTAAAAGCATACATGTACTTGTTCAATCTCAATTGCATCAATACTTCGATAAACATAGCATTTGATATAATTTGAAAACTACAAACACAACAGTGAAAATCCTTGTATATGCATAAGTTTTGAAAAGTAAACTTGCCTTGGTTTGGTTGGGGTGGTCGAGTGTGCGAATTCGAACGATCTATACATAAACAATAATCGTTCGTTAGTACCTTAACAATTTCTTTCTAATTACGGGGTTTTAAGGGGATACGAGATTAACTTAACGACTTCGTCTTATGACTCTCTAGCCCCTCTATAGGTCCATGTCATCACTCGATTACGCTCGTCACTTATTCGACTTAATTTAGTTACCACATTCGAACCATAACCATTACTCCTAGAATTATGCTCCACTAACGACTTTTTCCCTTGCGCGAAATTTACTCTAGCATTTTTATAAAATTCAAAAATTCGTATTTTAATCCAATTCTTTTTGGGTAGCCTTCACCACTGTATTTCCTAGATTCTCTAATTTTTCCACGATCCCACATAAATATTTAGGGGTTTAAACAAGGTTCACAAGGGGACCATTTAGTGCAGTCCAGATTCCAGAAACACGTTTCACTTGCACGTGCTAAGTTCGTATATTTCTATAAAATTGAAAACTCAATCTTTTACTCCCATTCTTCTTCCCTTATCTTCTTTACAGTTCAAGCTACGTTTTCACAATTTTTCTAGAATTCTTAACATCACCTAAGTACCTCCTTGGTTGTCTACAAGAGTGCTTGTTCCTGCAGTTGATTATTCAAGCGCCTCTACGACTTAAACATTTTTATAAAATTGAAAATTTAACCTTTTGGCTTCAAATTTTTACAGAGTCTAAAATGCTATCTAGGGTACCTCCTGTAAAACTTTCATAATTCTTTAGCAGGTATAAAGGGTCCGTTTAGTCACTCAAATTCAGTTCCATGCAGCAGTTTCTGCTCAGGACTACTCACCACTAAATTAACCATATCTCCCAAACCATAAATCACCTCAACATGCACCTTATATGTACAGAAACTACAAAACAAGATCCTGCTGGGTACGTGCAGTGGGTGTTAAGAAAATAATATTTGGTGGTCCGAATTCCTTTCACAAGTCAGACCAGATTCCAAATGGTCACAACAAGCACATACACCACCTTAACTTACAAGACCTACCAACATACTTAATCATCAACCATCAAAACCATCAATACACTCATCTTTAACTTAAATAATACCATATACTCCAAGAGCAAAGCTTACAACATAATATCAAACATAACTCTTCAAGATTTCATCACCTAAGGTCCAAAACACTTAGACCTACACTAACACTTACTAATCTCAAGATATAAACCATAATCTTGGCATGGCTAAGGGTGAAGAAATTTTATACCTTTCTCGGGGCTTGAATATCCTTACAAGAGCTTGGTTGGCCTCAAGAACACCTTATCTAGCTTAGATGAACCTTAAACTTCAAGATTTAAAACAAGGTTTAGGTTAGTCACTATATATCTCCAACTTTCACCATTTTTCTCACCAAGCTACACCTTGAAATAAATTATGAAACTTAGTACATACCTTGACAATACTTAGGAGAGACTTGGGTTTTAATCTTGAGATTTTTAAAGTAGTAGAAGAGGAGAAAATAATTTTTCTCTTCCCTTTTCTCTTCCTTGGCTGAATGCAGTTTGCTCTAAGGGGGTTTCTTGGTTTGGTTGGATGGTGTAAGTAATGTAGTGTGTTTTAATATATGAGATGCACGTACATGCATTCAATCTAGTAGCTAGTAGCCTAAGTTGCACCATACCCTCTTGTCCCCCTAAGGCATGGTGTGATGTACTTCCCATACTCTCTTGTCCCCTAAGGTATGGTATGATGTACTTCCCATACTCCCTTGTCCCCTAATGCACCTCATCTTATTTCTCACCCAATGTTTGTCATTAAATCCTTAATTCTCGAAGTATCTTTAATAAACTCCTCGTAATAATATTTTGTAACGTAGAGATTTCCTTTGTCAATCCTTAAATACTTAATGCGTAAATTTCTTAATTATTCATGAACTCCTCGTTATAGTCTTCCAAAAATCTTTTAATATTCTAATAATCCTCAAAGTCTTAAGATTTTATGGGAATTTAATAGGAGCGGATTTCTTTGCCTTCAACAATCTTAAATTCTCAGACAATTAAATCCGTTACACAACAAAGGTGGCTCCAAAAAGTCCATAGTTCATAATACCATATTATATTACATTTTTAAAATATTACCAAAAATTAGGGTTCTTACAGCCTCCCCTCCTTAAAGGATTCCGTCCCGGAATCAGGTCGAAAACAGTTGAGGGTACTTTTCACGCATCGCGCCTTCTAATTCCCATGTTGATTCCTCGACGTTCTGGTTCTTCCACAAAACTCTCACCAGCTTGACAACTTTGTTCCTCAGCACTTGTTCTTTTCTATCCATGATTTCTACTGGTTCCTCTACATAGGTCAAATCTGGTTGTAGGTCTACCTGGTCGTATTCTATCACATGCCGAAAATCGGTATGGTAAGGTCGTAGCATAGATACATGAAACACATTATGCACTTGCTGCAAGCTCGGGGGTAAGGCTAGTTCATAGGCTAACTTTCCAACACGCCTCAAAATCTCAAAAGGTCCAATAAACCTCGGACTTAGCTTCCCCTTCTTACCAAATCTCATCAATCCCTTCCACGGTGATACCTTTAACATCACGAACCCTCCTACCTCATACTCCTTGTCCTTGCGGGTCTGGTCCGCATATTTCTTCTGTCTATCCTGGGCCGCTACCAGCCGTCCTCTTATGAGTTCGATAGTTTCTCTTGTCTGTTGGACCAGTTCAGGCCCTAATATCTTCCGCTCTCCTACCTCTTCCCAACACAAGGGAGAACGACATCTTCGTCCGTACAAAGCTTCATATGGGGGCATGCCTATACTCGCATGGTAACTGTTGTTGTAGGAAAATTCGATCAACGGCAAGTGATCATCCCAACTTCCCTTAAAATCAATGGCACATACTCTCAACATGTCCTCGATGGTCTGGATGGTTCTCTCACTCTGTCCGTCTGTTTGGGGATGGTATGCAGTACTCATGTTTAACTTGGTCCCCACACAATCTTGAAAACTTCTCCAGAACCTGGAGTTGAATCTTGGGTCTCTATCTGATACAATGCTCACAGGAACCCCATGCCTAACCACGATCTCCTTTAAGTAGATATCCGCCAGCTTGTCGACAGTGTATCTCTCATTGATTGGAAGGAAATGTGCTGACTTGGTCAATCTATCAATAATTACCCAAATGGCGTCATGATTAGTCTTGGTCCTCGGTAATCCGACCACAAAGTCCATCGCGATCTGTTCCCACTTCCACTCGGGTATCTCTAAGGGTTGCAACAATCCACTGGGCCTCTGATGTTCGGCCTTCACTCTTTGACATGTCAAGCATTTACTTACCCACTCTGCTACGTCCTTCTTCATATTTGGCCACCAATAATACTCTTTCAAGTCCCTATACATCTTGGTGCCTCCAGGGTGAATCGAGTACCTTGAACTATGGGCCTCTTGCAAAATCTCATCTTTCAATTCTTGAACGTTCGGGATCCATATCCTAGATGCGTACCTCATAATTCCATTCCCGTCCTTCTCACACCTAATTTCTTCGCCAGTCAAAATTTTCTCCATGGAATTCTTTTCTTCTTCTATCTTCTTTTCCTGGCATAACTTGATCTTTTCCAATAGCGGTGGTTGGACTTTTATTTCCATTAGACTCTCTTGGCCAATTCCTGGCAACCTCACCTCAATCTCCATCCTCTCGAGGTCCTTGATCACTTCGTCCACTGACGTTATCATCTTAAGCTTCTCCTTTCGGCTAAGTGCATCGGCCACTACGTTGGCCTTCCCTGGGTGATAATGAATCTCACAATCATAATCCTTGATTAGCTCTAACCATCTCCTCTGCCTCATGTTTAACTCTTTCTGAGTGAATATGTACTTTAAGCTCTTGTGATCCGTGTAGATTTCACACTTTTCTCCGTAAAGATAATGTCTCCAGATCTTCAAAGCAAAGACTATTGCTGCTAATTCCAAATCATGGGTGGGGTATCTTATCTCATACTCCTTAAGTTGTCTGGACGCATACGCAATCACCTTACCGTGCTGCATAAGCACACACCCTAAACCTTTATGGGACGCGTCGCTATAAATCACAAAATCTCCCTTATCATCGGGTAGGGCTAGTACTGGTGCTGTCACCAACCTCTTTTTCAATTCTTGAAAGCTCTCTTCGCATTTCTCAGTCCACACAAACTTCTCGGTCTTGCGAGTTAGCCGGGTCAAAGGGGCTGCTATCTTGGCAAAGTCTTGGACAAATCTCCTATAGTAGCCGGCCAATCCTATGAAACTTCTCACCTCTGTCGGGGTGGTTGGTCTCTCCCAATTTGATACAGCCTCTATTTTGGCTGGGTCCACTAGGATGCCTTGTTCGCTAATCACATGTCCCAAAAACTGAACTTCCTTCAACCAAAATTCACACTTCGAGAACTTAGCGTACAACTTTTCTTCTCTTAACGCTCCCAATACAATCCTCAAGTGCTCTGCATGTTCCTCTTTCGTCTTGGAATAAATCAAGATGTCATCGATGAAGACTATAACACACTTGTCCAGATACTTCTTGAAGACTCGATTCATCAAGTCCATGAAAGCTGCGGGTGCATTTGTTAACCCAAACGACATTACTAAAAACTCATAGTGTCCGTACCGGGTGCGAAAGGCCGTCTTTGGAATATCTTCTGGCTTAATCCTTAACTGGTGGTACCCGGTTCTCAAATCGATCTTGGAAAAATAAACCGCGTCCTTTAGTTGGTCAAACAGGTCATCTATTCTGGGCAAAGGATACTTATTCTTTATGGTCACCTTATTCAACTCCCTGTAGTCTATGCATAATCTCATACTGCCATCCTTCTTTTTCACGAATAGCACCGGGGCTCCCCACGGTGACACACTAGGTCTTATCATTCCTTTATCCAACAGCTCTTGCAATTGGGTGGCCAACTCTTTCATCTCCACTGGGGCTAGCCTATACGGGGCCTTTGAAATTGGGGCCGTGCCCGGAACTAAATCTATAGCGAACTCGATGTCTCTATCAGGTGGTAGTCCTGGAAGATCGTCCGGAAATACATCCGCGAATTCATTAACAACTGGGATTTCCTGTAGGTTGGGTGCCTCCTTCTTGGTATCCTTTACATAGGCTAGATAGGCTTCGCATCCCTTACGTAGCAGCCTTTTAGCTTGAATCATAGTCAGGAACTTTTGGGTTTGTCGTTTTCCACTAAACACTACTTCATTATCCCCTGGCAGTCTTAAACTCACTTTCTTCTTCACGCAATCAATCTGAGCTCCATGGGTTGTCAACCAATCCATACCTACTATTACGTCAAACTCCCCTAATTTAAAAGGTATTAAATCTACCCGAAAGTGTCGCCCTTCTATTTCTAGGTCGCACCCTGGACATACTTGGTTAACAGGAATAATTTCATGATTAGCTATCTCTACTTGCAGTCTATCTCTCAGTGGTTCAGTCTTAAGGCCTAACCGACATACAAAATCTAGAGATATGAAAGACATGGTGGCTCCCGAATCAAATAAAACATTCGCATTAACTGAGTTGAGTAGTAGGGTACCTGCGATCACATCCGTGTTCCTCACGGCATCTTGCACAGTCATGTTAAAAGTTCTTGCAGTAGGGGCCCTGTTAGAAGCAGTTCCACTCACTCTCGATGCAGCTGGCCCAGAGGACATACATTCCCTCATTCGGTGCCCTGGTTTCCCACACTTGAAGCAATTACCTCCAGCACTGGTGTTGTTACTAGTCCCTCGACAGGTGTTAGCATAATGTCCCGTCAGCCCACACTTGAAGCACTTCACATCTTGCAGGTTACACACGCCCGCATGTTTCCTTCCACACTTATTGCATTCCGGGAGTGGGGCTCGGGGTGGGGTAGAGTACGATGATCCCTGTGGTCGGCCGCCCTGGCCCACACTCCAACTTTCAGCTCTCTTGGTTCCAAAGTTCCCGCTGGGCTGGGACACTGTTCCTCGCTTAAACTTGCTCGGAAAGCTCCCTCCCGCAGAGTTTCCTTTTCGACTGTCAAACTTCCTCTTCTTTCCTTCCCTCTCCTTCTGCATCTGTTCACTTCCAGCCTCAACAATCGACGCTTTCTGTACCAGGGTGGCATAGTCTGTCAGCTCAAGAACCGCCACACGATTCTGAATCCATTGCTTTAGACCCAATTGAAACCTTCGGGCCCTCTTCACCTCCGAGTTCACATATTCCGGCACAAACCTTGACAACTCAGTAAATCTTGCCTCATACTCGGTCACCGTCATGTTACCTTGCTTGAGTTCCAGAAATTTCAGCTCCATTTGTGTTTCCATGAACCTAGGGAAATACTTTTCCAAGAACAACTCGCTAAACCTCTCCCAGGTCACCACACCTCTTCCCTCCAAATTCTTTTTAGCTTCCCACCAGTAGTTTGCCTCACCCTTCAGGAGGTAGGTGGCGAAAACAGTTTTCTGCTCTTCAGCGACTCCTAGTATCTCAAAAGATTTTTCCATTTCTTTCAGCCAGGCTCTTGCCTCGACTGGGTCCGCAGTTCCCTTAAACTCCGGGGGTTTCAGGGATTTGAAATTCCGAAAGGCATTGGCGTTCGCATTGTTGGGTGGTGGCTGAACCGGGGGACGGTCCAAGTTCTGCCTGAGTAGGTCCATGAATCGCTCCATAGGGTCTCTCCTTGGGTTTTCCACCTCCAGGGTATCATCTTCCGCTTCCTCTTCATCATACTCAGAGTTATCAAACAAGTTATAGTCACTACCTTCATCCTCGCTCAGGTTCTGATCCTCTCTCTCTCGGTTTTGGTGGCCTCCCGGCCTATGGTGGCTACCCTGGCCTTCAGAGTTGGCCGGGTGAGCTCGAGTGTTCATTCTTCTGGGTGGCATGATTCTGATAATGAGACAAGAAATGGGTTAGGGTTTTCAATTTATTTGACTGTATTTAGAGAAGTCAGGAACATATTGTTCCTTCTTATACAGGGTTAAAATTTCGAACTCGTAGTGCCCTTATGATGGCGATATACTGTAAAACCTTTTTAGGAAAGTCGTTACGTGGTTCGAAAACATTTGTAGGAATTTCCAAAATTTCGAAACTTCGTAATCTGTAGAAATATATATATATATATTTTTTTTTTTTTTTTTAAAATAAACTAAAACCGTTTTTTTTTTTTTTTTTTTTTTTTTTGAAAGGTTTATTTTAGAAAAAAAAATTGTAGGAACATTTTGGAAAATGTAGAGAACAATTTGAAATCGCATATCGTAAATTTGAAATAGCATGGTTGTATTTGTGGCTTGTAGCAATTGTATAATCACAGCTGTATATCAAAACAATAAAGCATGGCATCGGAAAGTAAAGCAGTTGAGACAATATCAAGGAAACTGAAACTAAATAAGTACGGTACAAGGGTTATCACAAGGTTTGGATGTTAGAGCCAAATACATAGTTCCGATGTCAAAGTCTAGCAAAAGTGACACAAATACAAATACATCATCCGAATAGTCAGGCTACGCAAAAGTAGGGCTACATCCATACATACTACCCGAAGTCACATCTACATATCTGTAGGTCAGTCTACTCATCCACTGGTCAGAAAGGACGCCACTGCACAAGTCAACTATCCCGCAAAATCGACACACTAATGTCATCTGAACCTAGGGACTGAGCTATCAGTAACACATCACGGGGCCGCACCGCGACGGAGCAAGGCCCTCACTCGGGCAAATGCACGACGCACAACACGTCTAACATCCCTAGCCTGGATCACTCCGCCCCCGCGGATCCCTAAACCGAGAACCCTCTCGCGACTCCTCCTCTCAATCCTGTGGAGTCGAGCTCTAGTCCTCCTAGCAACAGTAGTCCTCATCTCAGCCTGGATCCTCAAGCGCGCCTCGCGCTCCTCCACTATCACCCTCCTCGCCTCGTTAAGTCGGGCCTCGGCAGAAAGTAAGTCTCGGGTCATGAACTGCACGACATAGGCGTGCTCAGCGCCCGACACCGGGGGTAGGTCCAGTGGTGGGGGTGGCATAACAGGGGCAGGAGCAGGAGCAGGGGTAGGGTCACGCTCCTCCTCGCTAGAAGAATCCTCCTCGGGATCATCATCATCAGAAGAAGTGAGGCTCAATGACTGTGGAGAGGGTGGGGGTGACACAACACGGTCCTCACCGGATCGCACACTCTCCTCATCAGTGGCCACAGGGGAGGGGGTAACAGGCTCAGGCTCAACAAAGGGCTCCTCATCGGGATCCTCCTCCTCAGTGTCCTCTATCAGCTCAATCACAGGGTCGGTCTCCGAGTCAGCATCAGTATCCTCAACAGGGTCCTCAGTCTCTCTCAGTAGTGCCTCATCATGCTCCCTCTCATAGGCCTCAGGGTCTGGTATATCCTCCATCTACACAAGGGAAGTAAGGTGGGTCACTAACCATAAAGAAAGGTTTAAGGAGTAGTTCCCTCTCGGGCCTTAGAAGTCAGGGCTATTTCCGATAACCCGACTGCGAACTCGATGAGAGCTCTAGGTATTAATGGGATTATTATTAGTGTTATTATCATTATTATTATTATTAAGGTTGGTTTCCTAAATTACTATCGTTTCTGAGAACTGTAACCTCCTCTCTGATACCATTTCTGTGACGCCCCCAGATCCGGGGTCGGAGATCTAGGCGCTCACGGTCTATTTTCCATTATTAACATACTTGTCCTTGCACATAATATAAATAAACAACCATCGACCCCACAATAAACTCACACCACACACACACACGCACACACAGGTTAGAGTCTCAGAAACGTCATACATTTGATTAAGCAAAAGTAAAAGTTTTAGAGTTATTACAAACTGAATTAAATAGCATTTATGCTACCAGCAACACTTCGATATGAAGCGAAGCTGACGGCTTGAAAGTTTGTTACGGTACACTGCCTTGCACAGGTCATACTTATAAATAAAACGTACTAACAAAAGCTGCCAACCAATCCGGCTAATGGGGCCTACCGGTGGGATCTCAACTGCAGCCTGGGGTCTAGTCACCTGCTTTCGAACAGTCTGACAGGTTCTTGCCATTTCTCTTAGCTGTTGTGTTTGTAAAATTTGAAAACAAGCAAGAGTGAGCCACTATAGCTCAGCAAGAATATAAGTATAAGGTAAGCAATATAGCATTTCATATGTATAACAGTCATTAAACTCGTTGTATCAATCAGTTATAAAATCATTTGTCATTACTTGGTAAATTTCAAAGGTGCACCAGGACGTGCCCTTGCTTTCAAAATAACCTTGCAGTTCTAGCTACTGCATAAAATCAATATCCTTCTCATCAAAATAGGACACTATCGGCAACTGGCACATAGGCCTAAGATGCAGTGTCAAAGCATTTTTCCAAAGTGGAGAAATGGGACTTAAAGAAAACATAAAACCTGACAGGGATTGACGATGATCAGTCGCCACATCCGAGTCCAATAATCCGCGGGTCTTCTCTACCGGTAGAAGGATAGAAACTACATCCGTAACTATCCTCGAGTGAAAACTACATCCGTAATCACCCTCGATGAAAACTACATCCGTAATCATCCTTCGGCAACACCTGGGCCGGAATAATAAGTGATGGACCGCCTGGCTCACGGCCGCTTACACATCCCGGGAATCGTTCGTCAACGGTTCCCACACCTGCCAGAGTCCCTTTTTCTTTTTCTTTTAAAAACTTGATTTTGATTGAAACAGAGTAGTTGTGGTTCGACATCAGTCGACCGATAATTCTTGAAATCATACAAGAAGCAGAACCTGACCGGGGGTTTTCGGAAATGTTTTGAGTTCGAAAAAGTTCGAGTTTGAAAGTATTAAAAGGTATCTTGGATTAACTTTGTTTTTAAAATAGTGAACAATAATTATTAAATGATATTTTAAGATTTAATATTAATAATTAATAAAATAATTATTTAGTAAAATAAACTTTTAATCCAAGATAGGGTTTCGAGTATTGGCGAAGATATAATAATAGTTATTTGAATATACGATACCACCCGAATGACCCTTCGGGTTTTCGCAATATAGATATGATATAATAATATACCGCTCCCCGGTCAATAGTATATACGGACCGCTACGACCTCCATTGCTAGAGTCGTTGTCCGAAGAAAACATTTCAATCTAAGTTCAAGGGGTAAAAGCATACATGTACTTGTTCAATCTCAATTGCATCAATACTTCGATAAACATAGCATTTGATATAATTTGAAAACTACAAACACAACAGTGAAAATCCTTGTATATGCATAAGTTTTGAAAAGTAAACTTGCCTTGGTTTGGTTGGGGTGGTCGAGTGTGCGAATTCGAACGATCTATACATAAACAATAATCGTTCGTTAGTACCTTAACAATTTCTTTCTAATTACGGGGTTTTAAGGGGATACGAGATTAACTTAACGACTTCGTCTTATGACTCTCTAGCCCCTCTATAGGTCCATGTCATCACTCGATTACGCTCGTCACTTATTCGACTTAATTTAGTTACCACATTCGAACCATAACCATTACTCCTAGAATTATGCTCCACTAACGACTTTTTCCCTTGCGCGAAATTTACTCTAGCATTTTTATAAAATTCAAAAATTCGTATTTTAATCCAATTCTTTTTGGGTAGCCTTCACCACTGTATTTCCTAGATTCTCTAATTTTTCCACGATCCCACATAAATATTTAGGGGTTTAAACAAGGTTCACAAGGGGACCATTTAGTGCAGTCCAGATTCCAGAAACACGTTTCACTTGCACGTGCTAAGTTCGTATATTTCTATAAAATTGAAAACTCAATCTTTTACTCCCATTCTTCTTCCCTTATCTTCTTTACAGTTCAAGCTACGTTTTCACAATTTTTCTAGAATTCTTAACATCACCTAAGTACCTCCTTGGTTGTCTACAAGAGTGCTTGTTCCTGCAGTTGATTATTCAAGCGCCTCTACGACTTAAACATTTTTATAAAATTGAAAATTTAACCTTTTGGCTTCAAATTTTTACAGAGTCTAAAATGCTATCTAGGGTACCTCCTGTAAAACTTTCATAATTCTTTAGCAGGTATAAAGGGTCCGTTTAGTCACTCAAATTCAGTTCCATGCAGCAGTTTCTGCTCAGGACTACTCACCACTAAATTAACCATATCTCCCAAACCATAAATCACCTCAACATGCACCTTATATGTACAGAAACTACAAAACAAGATCCTGCTGGGTACGTGCAGTGGGTGTTAAGAAAATAATATTTGGTGGTCCGAATTCCTTTCACAAGTCAGACCAGATTCCAAATGGTCACAACAAGCACATACACCACCTTAACTTACAAGACCTACCAACATACTTAATCATCAACCATCAAAACCATCAATACACTCATCTTTAACTTAAATAATACCATATACTCCAAGAGCAAAGCTTACAACATAATATCAAACATAACTCTTCAAGATTTCATCACCTAAGGTCCAAAACACTTAGACCTACACTAACACTTACTAATCTCAAGATATAAACCATAATCTTGGCATGGCTAAGGGTGAAGAAATTTTATACCTTTCTCGGGGCTTGAATATCCTTACAAGAGCTTGGTTGGCCTCAAGAACACCTTATCTAGCTTAGATGAACCTTAAACTTCAAGATTTAAAACAAGGTTTAGGTTAGTCACTATATATCTCCAACTTTCACCATTTTTCTCACCAAGCTACACCTTGAAATAAATTATGAAACTTAGTACATACCTTGACAATACTTAGGAGAGACTTGGGTTTTAATCTTGAGATTTTTAAAGTAGTAGAAGAGGAGAAAATAATTTTTCTCTTCCCTTTTCTCTTCCTTGGCTGAATGCAGTTTGCTCTAAGGGGGTTTCTTGGTTTGGTTGGATGGTGTAAGTAATGTAGTGTGTTTTAATATATGAGATGCACGTACATGCATTCAATCTAGTAGCTAGTAGCCTAAGTTGCACCATACCCTCTTGTCCCCCTAAGGCATGGTGTGATGTACTTCCCATACTCTCTTGTCCCCTAAGGTATGGTATGATGTACTTCCCATACTCCCTTGTCCCCTAATGCACCTCATCTTATTTCTCACCCAATGTTTGTCATTAAATCCTTAATTCTCGAAGTATCTTTAATAAACTCCTCGTAATAATATTTTGTAACGTAGAGATTTCCTTTGTCAATCCTTAAATACTTAATGCGTAAATTTCTTAATTATTCATGAACTCCTCGTTATAGTCTTCCAAAAATCTTTTAATATTCTAATAATCCTCAAAGTCTTAAGATTTTATGGGAATTTAATAGGAGCGGATTTCTTTGCCTTCAACAATCTTAAATTCTCAGACAATTAAATCCGTTACACAACAAAGGTGGCTCCAAAAAGTCCATAGTTCATAATACCATATTATATTACATTTTTAAAATATTACCAAAAATTAGGGTTCTTACACATATGTCAATGACACAGCTGATGTTTTGGCATTCATAGACGCAGACCAGAAATAAACACTCTTACATATGAGTAGAACATGGCTGTTACAGACTCAAGATGCTGCATTTCTGGAGAGAGTTTTAGATGTGTTCAAATGGGGTGAAGTGGAGAATGAGTATGTGGAAGAAAAGCAGAGACTCATGAGTTACTTGTCTGAGGTAGTGGTGGAAAAGAAGCGGATGGAGCGGAAGAAGCTCATAATGAAGAACTTTGAGGACATTCCAAAGATCAGGACTACTCAGGAGGTGGACAAACTCAGAAGGCTTTTCAGACATCCTTATCCAGAGCCAAAGAATCCTCTAGAAATGGAAGCAGTAAGTTTGTTGAATGCTAGGTGGGAGCAGCTTCGTGATCCAGTATATAAGAAAAAACAACAGCAGAAAGAGAAGCGCAGAAAGCAGGAAGAGGAGAATCGCCAAGCTGCTGAAGCTAGGAAGAGGAAACGGAATTAGGATTAAAGGTCAGAGTGGTGTGAACTTGAAGTTGGAAAACCTTCATATCTTTCGGTTGCTTTAACTCACTTGAGGAAAATTCACCTCAGAGTGGATCCAATAAGGTGATACAAGTTTGACTAAAAGGTATGAAATAATCCAGGTGATAGGAATTACTCAAATGATCTTTAATTCGAAGTTCGAATTCTGTTTCTAGTTTAAGTTCTTTTTATTGTTTTCCAAGTACATTTCAATTGTAATTTATTCAAGACTTTAATATTAGTTATCTTTTCTCGTCTCATTGTTTAGTTGAGTTATCCTTCTTTAATTTGAATGTCATTGTTAGACAGTCAAATAGGGGGAGATTGAAAGGCAGAGTGTGTAAACTTGTAACACTATAACTAATGTAACTCAACTAAAGGAAAAGATACTTAACCGGAAGACAATCAAGAACAAGAAGCCACAAAGAAATCAACAGTAAATGAAGACAAGGTAATTGATACAATTCAACATGTTAACTATGATCAAGCCAAGAAGAAATCATTGTGAGAAGTTCAAGTCAAAGTTGTTCATGCCTCAGTGATTTGAAAAGACAAGAATTAAGATCATAACTATCAGTATCAATAAGACAAATTGATTTCAAGTGAACAAGAAGGAAATCAAACATTGGAAAGCTACATTACTAATTGAATATGGTAATTTATTCAAGAAGCAAAAACTCTATCAAGACTAGTCACTTATGAACCAGACCAGTGCATCAAGTGTCAGGACATTGATAGCAAGTTTATGTCAGTAATAAAGATCCATGTTCAAGAGCTTGGTGAAGAATAAAGAAGACATGAAGATATCACAAGTTCAAGATGTGCATTGAAGTTTCAAGTTGAAGACCAGAATATTCTCAAAGTACTAAATATTCTAGATGACCAAGTAGAATATTTCTAAGTAGAAGTTCTACTTAGAAATTCGAGATGGCTAAGTAGAAATTCTCAAGTAGAAGTTCTACTTAGAGTGCAGTTTCAACATGACACATGGCATCTTCTGATTGGCAGATTTCCAAGCTTTCAAGATAAGACAAGATTTATGTGGACATCATTGGGCCACATATATCTTAGTCTTTGAAGACTACAGGACATAGATTACATGTAGTATAAATAGAAGTACTTGTGTAATGTTTCAGGAGAGCAATTTTTGAGAGAAACACATGTAAAAGAGAGAGAGTGTATTCACAGAGCTTAGCATCATTCACTACTCTCTGAACTTCTGTTATACTTTGTAATGAATGTTGTAGCAACCACTTCAAGTTATATATAAGACATATATTCCTTGAATCTGTGTGTTCATTTATTGCATCGTATTTATTGCTTATCAAATTCGAAAAGTTGTATTCACCCCCCCTCTACAACACATTTGGACCTAACAAACTCCACATCCTACTAATCTGGAGGATAACCCAACTGAGGGGGAGAAGATGGATGAACAAGAAATATCTACTAGGCGTAAAGGCAAGGAAAAGGTTGTTGACACGGAATTAACTTTATTTTGGGAAAGGAAAAACTAATGGGAGTATTAGTGCAATGTGGAAAGAAAGCAAAGGCAAACTTGAAGATATGTTCAGTCTACAGGAACAATTGTCTTGCACTTGGTTAATTTTTAGAAATCTGGAAAATGTATATATATGATCCAGAATACACTTTAATATTATTTATCTTTGTATTTTATTTGTATCAGTTGAGTTATCCTCTAGGTATTTGCTTGTCAAACCCTAACAATCAAATAGGGGAGATTGTAAAGTATAATGAAATGTAATATGTAATGGAGGACATATATAACTCAACTAGGATAAAAGATAAATAATATTAACTCTATACAGGGATCGTGAAATTTGAAGAACATGCACCAACAAGGATCAAGTCGCTGAAAGAAGTTCATTAACATGATCAAGCCTCAGTGACATAATAAGATGTACAGATGATTCAGTTGAAGGGCCAAAAGATTTCATGTATTTGAAGATATTGCTGCAGGCTAATAAATTGGAATGTAACAAAGGTGTGAAGATCAAGATCAGTGATAGTCACTTGTGAACCAGACCAGTGCACCAAGTGTCAACACATACGGGAAGGATCAACACATTAATTCATAGAAAGAATTGCCAAAGCCTATTGACGATCAAGGACAGACATAATATCTCAAGGTATTGTCAAAAGTTAATTTACTCTGAAAATTAAATAAGTAACAGATTAATTAATTATTTATAACAAAATAATTAAATTAATCTGGTACTTGAATTATTTTCTGAGGTGAATTAAAACAGCAGAATAAACAGAAGAGAGAAAATGAATAGTATCCAAAATCACTATTCATATGAATAGTAACCGAAATCACTATTCACATGAATAGTAACCGAAATCACTATTCATATGAATAGTACTATTCATATTAATAGTAACCGAAATTACTATTCATGAATAGTACCCAAAAGTACTATTCATAAAGTAAGAAACATGTGAGGCCCACATGAATTAAAAATCAAACTTTGAAATTGAAAAAGAAGCAGAAGAATTGAATTCGGCTGAGATTGAAAAAGGCAGCAGGCAGCAGTTAAAAAAAACAGGCAGCAGGATCGTCATCACTTACGTATATTAGCTGCATAGTGATTTTCTAAAATCTATAAATAGGCCTGTTGTATTTCATTTCAAAACACACCTCAACACACAACTTTCTCTCTCTCTTAAATATCTTCTCTGTGTAAGCTGCTAGACAGTCCATCTAGTAGGAAAGTCGGCTTAGCCCGCTTTCAGGAAGTGTCGGATAGAAGGTCCTCGTGCCTAAACTATCATTAGGAGTGTTCGAGTTTTTGAAGCTAATCCGTTGGATTAGAAGTTGTAACACCCCTTGGATTTTTATCAGTTCAAAGATATTTTCCCGAACTAATTGTTTTATTTCGATTCAGTTGTTGACCTCATTTTTCACATCTCGAAAATCGAAATATTTTTTAAATAACGTATTCAACCCCCCTTCTACGTTATTCCGGACCTAACACATACTGTGTGACCAGTATCTGTTTCTTGTTTTCCTTAACCTCATCAGTTCCTTCACACAACACCTCAATGTGAACCCACATTTCTTTGGCAGATGTACATGATGCAATGTTTGCAAACATTGACATGTCCATGGAATCAATGGTAAGCAACATAAGGTGGCTGTCAAGAGCAACCTTTTCCCTTTCTGACTCTGTCCATTTTGATGGATCCTTGGCCTCATAAGATCTTGGGATAGTTGTGGTTCCAACAGTCTTCTCTGGTATCTCTTGTTGTGGAACAAAGGGACCATTCTTGAGAATCTCAGGATACAAGGATGAGAGGCTTTGATGAACAACATCATCTTTATCTTCCAGAGGTTGAAATTCTCTTTGTCAAACTTAGGGACCTTCACCGTTCCTGTAGTCTTTGGTGCATTCGAACTCATGATCGTTTTTCTGTTTTTGAATAAACAGCCCTCTCTGATACCACTTGTTGAGTATTGAATACGATAAGAGAATACAGAGGGGGGTGAATGGATTCTCGAACTTTTCTTTTCCGAGTCTATGTAGCAAGAGTGTTTGTGTGTGCAAGATTGAAGGTGCGGATAAAGAATAACACAAAACACAATATCACTTTAATCTAATGTATTATTAGATAAAGGTTGCTACAATCTGTGAATACAAATGATAGTATTCTCAGCTTCGTTTTTCTCAGAGAGATACAGCTTCGTGTATGAAAAACTTGACTCACAAAGTTACTAAGTTATGAAGTGAGGCTGTGTCCTTATAGAACATGGATACAGCCTACTTACTGCAAATAAGGTAGCTAAACAAATTACTTTCTAGTCTGTCTATCCTTTTTGAGTAAGTGTCCAAACGGTTACAGATTTGACTTTGCAAAGCCTGTTCATATCCACTTCTTTAGCTCCTTGTCTCTTCTATATCTCTCCAAGCTTCCTTGTAGGCTTTCCAGAGCACGTTACAGATTGTGGTCCATAAAGTGCATTGGCTTGTTGCAGGTTTCTGACTTGTACAATTTCTTCAGTATTTTGTCTCCAAGAATGTATTCGAGAAGTGACTAAGTAAGTGATTCGAGAACTGGAATTGACTTGATCGATAACTCTGAGTTCTCGAACACTGTTATATTGACATATCGAACCACTTCTCGAATAGCCCTTTTCCATCAGGATTCCTTGAGTTGTCGAATAGAACATTTGACTTATCGAATCCTCGAGATATCGAATAGCTTTCTGAGTCCTTGAGATATCGAATGGAACTTTGACTTGTTGACTCCTTGAGAACTCGAATACCACTTTGACTTGTTGACTTCCTGAGTTCTCGAATAGAGTACATAGACATATCGAATCTCTGAGATATCGAATGAGATGTCGAACAGTATATACAGAGATATCGAATAGTGTCTTGAGATATCGAATCCCTGACTTCTCGAATGCTGGACTTCTCGAATAGACAAATATACTTCTCGAATTGGTACTTAGGCAAATTCTTCTTTTCTTCAAATCCCAACTGTGATTATTTGACAGTCTTTAACTCCTTGCTTGAGGCATGAACCTTGGAACTTCTTTCAAGCATTATTCTAGACTCTATAAGTACAGTTACACAACTAGGATTTGATGCCTACTACAAGTACAATACAAATAGAAACTCTACAACTAGAGGTTCCCTCAGTTAAGAGGTCATGTAAGTAATGCAAAGCATTACAAATAATTAGGCTTGTTATTAAATGTATACATGCATGCCTCTGTGACTAACAGAAACGTTGCGCCACTCGTTAGCAGAGTTAGTCATGGAGAGCCAAGTCGCGACGACTAGGAAGTTAGGGGTGGAAATGGAAGTGATGGCTGGGCAATTTGAAGGTCGACTTGCATGAAGTAGAGAGTGCCAGGAAACGATGTTGAATGCGATAAGAAGCGAGCAGTTGAAGTTTCAAGCAGAAATGAAGTCAACTCTCACTGGGCTTCATTTATCTCAGGGTTTGACGGTTGATAAAGCGACTGGAAGTGTGAATCAGCCTGGATCTGCGACCCCAGGTATGGGCCCAAACTTAATTGGTAACGATGAGATGATGAAAGGCATGGGTCAAGGGTTTTTGGGGAGTGGGTTAGGAGGAGGTCCTGGTACATGGAGGTATAAGAAGCTGGATATGCCGATCTTTGAAGGTACGGATCCGGATGGGTGGGTGTTAAGGATGGATCGATACTTTGCTTTTTATATGATGACAAAGGTTGAGAGGATGGATGCAGTGGTTGTAGCGATGGAAGGAGAAGCCCTTCGATGGTTTCAATGGGAGCAAGAGGAGGCCAATTAGTGTTTGGCGGAGTTGAAGGAGTTGGTGTTACTGAGATTCAGGTCACAATCAGGGGGGTCATTGTATGAACAATGGTTGGCAACGAACCAGACCACCTCTGTGCAAGAGTACCAACGACGTTTCATAGAAACAGCATCTCCCCTCGAACATATTTCAGAAAATATACTATTGGGACAGTTTCTTAATGGCCTTTGATAGAGTATATTTTTATATATATTTTAGATGATTTTATTCTCATATTTACTGTGTTTTGCATTGATTTGGATTTTTATATAATATATTTTATTGTTTTATTGTAGGAAATAAAGAATTCATAACTTGGAAGGATTTGGAGCAAAAAGAGCTATTTTGGAGATAAAATAGGAGAAAATTCGTATTATTCACTACACCATATATGGCCTATCGTAACCCCTACCGGTGAAATGTTACCCCAATATGTTACCCTAGCTATACTACTTACATCCTAAGCTAACATCGTGTTTTTTATGTTAGCTTAGCCAAACATATGATGTTACGGTAGCTATAAAGTGTTAAAGCATGTAACATAAATATGTAAGTGTTACACTAGAGTTGGCCATGACAACTCTTTTCATCTAATTTTTTTTTAAATTCTTTTAATAAATTTAGTTTTTAAAATTAGTTAACCTTTTTATAAAATGAGTTGGAAAAATATTTTATTTCTTAAAATCAATTTTTTTTTTCAAAAAATATTTTTTTTCAGAAATTGTAATTTTTTTCAGAAATTGTAATTTTTTCAGATTTTTTTTTTTTAAATCCTGCTCACAATTTTTTTGTACAGATTTTTTTTTAAATTGTTAAAATTTTTCTCCAATTTTTAAAAAAAATCGAATAAAACAAATTATATAAAAAATATCTAAATTATTATTATTTTTTAATAAATACTTCATGTTATAAGTATTTTAGCAAAAAATTATTTAATAAAAAACACTGTATATTTTGGGGGGATTTTTTGGGGCTGAGCGGGAGGTTTTGGGGTCTAATTTTTGGCTGAGCGGATACTTTACTTCACTTTACTTTCCCCCAATTCATTTCTCTAACTCTCAGCCGCTTTCCCCCAATTCACTTCTCTCACTCTAACTCTCTCAGTTCTCAATCTCCGCACTTCTCCCGCACTTCTCCCGCACTTCTCTCAATCTCAGTTCTCAGCCTCCGCACTTCTCTCAATCTCAGCCTCGGCGCTTCTCCAATTAGGGCAAGACGAGAATCTCAGCCTACCTTCTCTCCACCCAGCAATTAGGGCTTCCTCCAATTAGGTATTTTTTGTTTGTGCTTTATGTTTATGTTTAATTTGGTGTTTTTGTTCTTTTTGTAAACCTATGTGTGTAAGCCTCTATGTAAGCCTCTGTTTTTGTTCTTAATTTTGTGCTTTATTATATGTGCCATCAATATGTTCTGTTATATATGTGTGTGTGTATGAATTAACTAATATGTGTGTGTGTGAATTAACTTGATAAACTTGATTATATATGTGGTTGAATTTGGTAAGATTGTATATTTTCTGCATGTACACTTAGGGTTTCTAGTTTATTCATTTTTGCAATTGAATCGGTGAGTGTGAACTTAAACACTGAGTTATGATGATTTTTTTGTTGTATTATTAACTTTTTCGTATCGTAAATGTTTGTTATATCGTAAATGTTTGTTATATTGTCCAGCAGATCTATGCTCCGTTGCGATTTTCGTTTATGTTGAATAATGTCCAGTGGTCTTCTGATTAAAATAAAAAGTAGTTATATAAGTTTGCTCCGCATCAACTCGATTGGTGAATCTGCACTCTTTTCTGAATTTTTATGTATTCTTAGTATAAGTTATAATTGCCTAATCTTTTGTAAGCCTAGAGTATACTTATATTTTATGACATTTTGAGTTGTCATACTGTAGTGATGGACGACATGCCTAATATTTGGATAAACCTTCCAAAGTATAGTCAAGAGTATATGATAGGGATACTGTAGTGATGGACGACATGCCTAATATGAAGGTCAAGATGAAGCACTTTTACATGATGCACCACTTGGATCAGAAATTGAAGTTCAAGACAATGAGGATACATGGGCTAGGGATGATGTTCCAACTAGAAAAGTTCTTATCGAGATCGATGTAGTCGAAAAACCTGCATAATTTTCTAAATCTAGATGTTTTTATGCACTATGTTAATGTTCAATTGTCTTTTGTAATCACTGAACCTTTAATTAATTAAGTTAATTATCTAGCATTCCTAACTACTTTTTCGTATATGGTAAATTGATTACTTGCTCTGTTAACTTGACAGTTACTTATTGTTTTTCATATTAACTGTGTGCACTCTGTTCTTACTCTAATGTAATTTCCATTTTTAATTATTTTTCAGGATATATGGAAAAATTTATTCATCTCAGATTCCACCATCAGGGTGAATTCCAGAGTACACGATATGCTGGTGGGACAGAGACTGTTGTACATGGTGTCGATACTGAAAAATTTTCATATACCGTACTCATGGAGCATGTCCATGATGACCTTGAATATTCAGAAATTGGAGGAATTTATGTAATGGCAGAGGATTCTGGTGATTGGAAGTTGCTGACGAGTGACTTGGAACTTAATCAAATAGTTCACCAAACTAAAAGCAATGACCATATTGATTTTTACATTGATAATGTCGTTGACATGAGTGTGCATCCAATCAAAAAAATGCAGCCGCATGTGGTTATGAGGCCAAGACCTATAAATCTACTTACAGGTACAATGTTTATATGGTTAACTTCTTGGTATTGGTAACTTCTTGCATATTGTCTAATTTATTTCGCTTAACTATTGTGTAACTACCCTTGCACTTTTGTAGCTAAAAAACCCCCAAAGCGCCAATTCACAACGGCTCATCAACTACAACAGCAGAGGAAGCACACACTGAATCAGAAGGGTTCAGAGAAGTTGCCACAAGATGGTACTCGAAAGTCACCACGACTGAATAAATTGGAAAAATCCATTGATACACCTGTGATGCAGAGACTTACGGCTACCAGAAGAAAATTGTATTGTTCCAGTCCACGGGAAAATGAAACAATGGGAGAAAATGAGGTTCAAGTTAGATGTCTTCAATTTTACCTTTCTTGTTCAATTTTATTATTCCAGAATTTTTCACCTTTCTTATATAATTGTTTCCAATCTTTATATGCAGAGCAAGAGGACCGTCATCCCACCCCCTCCTCCACCTCTAACAGAATATGAAAGAAAAAGGTTAATAAGAGTCAAGTTAAATAATGAAGTTCTTTACACTCTGTTACCTTCACTGTCAGCGAAAGGAAACAGTAATGGATCGAAGAGCAATAGAAATGATGTGGCCCAAGATGTTAGTGCCGATTATGATCCGGGACAGGATGCAGGACATGATGCAAATAGTGACGGTGATGCATCAGTGACTCCACCGAAGGTGTGTCGTAGCTAGATGTTTTTATTTATTCCTTCATTATAACTTGAATTATATTATTTTGTACCTAATTGGTTGTATTTTGCAGGGTAGAAAGAAGACAAACAAGAAAAAGCTTACTCTGGGACGGGCACCAACAACACGTTCCCGAGCCAATTCAACACCCAAGCCTGCAAATGAAGAAGCAATGGAGAAGAATAAGACATGTCAATTTGTGGAATCTGAGATATCTCCACATCCAGATGAAGGACAAGGTTCAATGGATGCTTGGAGGGCTATGCGGAAACGCCAAAGAGAACAATCTGAAAAGGAGAAAGCTCGGGGACAAGAAAAGGCAGGACAAGAAAAAGTAGGAGTAAGTGCAAGTAAGAAGGTTGTCGAGGAAAATATCTTGCCTGATATTGAGGAAGGCGATATGGAAGGTTAGCCTAATATATATATTATTCGTTGCATATCTGTTTATATCTTCAAGTAACATTCACAAAATCTTGCAGATCCAGTTCCTAAAAAAATGAGAGGAAAAACCAGGATGGATGCTGTTCACATGAGAAGCTTTGACAAGAGAGTTGTCATCGGGATGAATGACGATTTCCAACCTATTGCAGAAAATGACAAAGTACTATCAGAATTAAGTTCCTACCTCGGAACACTTGCTAAGCGTCGTGTGTCGCTAAGTTATGTTAGTTGGCGCCATGTTTCGAAAAACTTGAGGCAGGCTATGTGGAACCATGTCCAGGTAATTGATGACCACATATCGATTTTTATCGTTACTTGTTATTTAATTAGGTGAGGATGATTTGTTAAAAACTGATTAGGTGTGAGGGTTTTATTTAATTAGGTGAGGATAATTTGTTAAAAACTGATTATGTGTGAGGGTTTTATTTATTTATTTTTATTTATTTTTGTAAGGAACGATATATAATTCCTGATGAGTTGGAAAACTGGGTGCTCGAGACAATTCATTCATGTTGGAAGTCGTACAAGAGTCGAATCAAGGAAAATCATTTTACACCGTATGAAAATGATGAAATGAGGTTGGCCAATAAACCAGATGACATTGCACTCGAGACTTTCAAACTGCTTTTGGAATATTGGAATGATACGAGTGTTCAGGTATATATATACTGATTTTAAGCATTTAGGCTCTCTCGAAAACATAATTACATCATTTTTCATTATTTTCTGTAGGAGAGAGCGAAGAAAAATGCAGCAAGCCGTAAAAAATATGTTGACACTCACACTCTTGGTCCAAAAAGTATTGCACAACGTCGGTATAAGATGGTATGTGATTATTTTATTTAATTTTTTTGTTCGATTTAACTTGTTCATTGTTTCTGTCTAAACTCTAAAGTATAATACCACAATGTTGCTCATTTATTCCTGTTCATTTTTTTTACTAGAAAAAAACTGCTGTGACAGATGAGCTTGGTGATGCAGAGGTTTGTAATTTGTTTACTTGATTTTCGTGTTCGATTTAACTTGTTCATTGTTTATGTCCAAAGTAATACCACAATGCTGCTCATTTATTCCTGTTCATTTTTTTACTAGAAAAAAAAAGCTGTGGCAGATGAGCTTCAACCATGTGATGCAGAGGTTTGTAATTTGTTTACTTGATTTTATTGTTCGATTTAACTTGTTCATTGTTTATGTCCAAAGTAATACCACAATGTTGCTCATTTATTCCTGTTCATTTTTTTTACTAGAAAAAAACTGCTGTGACAGATGAGCTTGGTGATGCAGAGGTTTGTAATTTGTTTACTTGATTTTCGTGTTCGATTTAACTTGTTCATTGTTTATGTCCAAAGTAATACCACAATGTTGCTCATTTATGCCTGTTCATTTTTTTTACTAGAAAAATAAAGCTGTGGCAGATGAGCTTGAACCATGTGATGCAGAGGTTTTTATTGAAACTCGGAAGCGAGTTGAAGGACGTATCTACAAGAACAATCCTGAAATAATCACAAAAAAAATTGTAAGTATTTCTGTTAGCCCAACTATATATACACAAGTTCCACTTGAGTCAACTACTGATTTCCTGGTGTTTAGTTAAAAATATGCATGATGAAGCTGCTGGTATATATGTTGTACATAGAGATTAATTGATGAAACCAAGTTTTAATTCAGGATATTATAACAGTAATATCCTTGTTCAAACAAGGATATTGGTTATAACAGGAAAGGTACTAAGGCACTCATTTTTTCAAACAAAGTTCTAGCATAGTACTGAGACTTTAAATTATTTTAAACCCTAAATAATATTTCAAATAAAAGCACTTCAACCTCACACAAAGTTCAGAGAGTCCCAAAAGAGTACAAGAGGCATGGGTTTGCATCTTTATACATTTTCCTGATTCTTCGCCCCACAGTTGATCGTTAGAACATTTCTTACTTGGAAACACTTAAATTTATCAAGATACAGTAAAATCTTTAGAAATCGATAATATCAGGACCGGAAAGAATTCTGTAAACGAACAGAGGCAATTAAATATCCGAGGAAGAAAATACATAGTATCCAATAGAGTACATTAATTTAAGGTGAGGTTTTACTTTACTTTACTGTTTTAAAGTACAAGGATCACAACATTGAGTCACATAGTTCAGGGACTTGGAAAAATAAATCACATATAGTTGAACGACAAACGAATTAATTATCCCAATGAATAATACGTAGTTTTGTTTGTAATTGAATATCTGCCAGCAAGAGTACATACTACTTTTCTGCATTTTATATATTATTTCAGTAATCGATCAGTTGAAATCAAATTAACCAGTTGACTGTTATGTTTTCTTTTGTAGGGCAATATTACCAAAAAACTCACCACCGGAGATACCGCTTCTGATGAGCTTGGTGCAAAACATGGTCCTAATTGGCTAAAAGGAAGATGCTTGAAGTCAGGAATGAGCAGTTCTAATCCGCCAACAGACACATATGTGAAAGAGCTGACCACACGGATTAAGGAAAGCCTCGCTTCTGAGTTGGAGGAGAAAGTGAAGAAAGCCGAGTCTGAAATTGAACAGAAGATGCAACGGAAATTGGCATTTGCACTTAAAAAACTTGGAGAGTCCAACCCGGACATCACAGTTGATGTCGAGAATTTGTGTGCAATTGCTACAAGTGATGCTGATGATGGTACACCTTTCACTGGAGGCAGTAGCTTCTAGTATCACTGTTTTCTAAGTTTAAGCTTCTATCACTACAAGTTTAAGCTTCTATCACTGCTTTTATCTTCTAGTTCGGATGTTAAATTAGTTTGTTTTGTTTGGATGTTGAATCAGATTTGTTAAGTTTGTTTGGATGTTGAATCAGATTTGTTAAGTTTGTTTGGATGTTGAATCAGATTTGATAAGTTTGTTTGGATGATGAATGGTATTTTTGGATTGTACCTTTAAAAAGGTCCTGTTAAATTTTTTTTGGGTAAAGTGTTACATTAGCATGTTTAATGTTACATTAGCCTGCTACAATTTTCTATTTAAAAATAGGGTCCTTCAGGTGGGGCCCACATGTTGGTCCTACAGGTGGGGCCCACATGTTGGTCCTACAGGTGGGGCCCACATTTTGGACCTACAGGTGGGACCAACATGTTGGACCTACAGGTGGGGCCCATATTTTGGACCTACAGGTGGGACCAACATGTTGGACCTACAGGTGGGTCCCACTTTTTTAAAAAAACTGCAGCACCCTAAGGTAACCAAACATCTGTGTTACATTATGCTATTTTTATGTTACAACAGACCTCTATGGTAACCGAAAAGGCCATGTTACCCTAGGAGTTAAATATGTTAGCTTAGGTACCCTAGGGTAACGGCGAAATATGTAACATATAATTTATGTTACCCTAGCCCAAAAATGGTTCTATTGTAACATTTTACCACCCTACTGTAACAGAATTTTTGGGTTACAGAAGGCTGTTTATGGCGTAGTGATTGGGCTACACGGACTGTCTGCACTGTTTGGGCCATATCTTGAGTTCCAGAAGTCAGAATTTGACGATCTTACTGTCCACGCGAAGCTTGTGGAATTATCTTTAATTCAGAGGTGGTCCAGTAAGCAAAATCCAACTGGAAGAGCCCAGAAACAGAGGAGAAAAAGAAGTGACGAATTTTAATTAAGGAATCCTATTCAGTTATGGAATCCTACTTGTAATTTATTTAGAGTATTAAAATACTTTTATTGGGCAAGACTTTTAGAGCCTATATAAACACATCTAGGGTATTATTTTATGGGGAGATACATACGTGCTCCTACTCTTAGGAGCTAGGGTTTTGGAGAGGAGACCATGAATTTCATTCTTGTGACAGGATTGATGATTGCAGGTTTTCTTATCTGAATTTCTTCTCAATTCTTATTAGTTTAATTATGTTTTCTTGTTTTACTAGTTGTTTTACTTGTTTAATTATTAGCGAGTAGTTATTTCTAGGGCTTAAAGGGAAGCCATGTTTGCACTAATATTGGCATGATTTTCATAGTGGTTTGATTGGTTATGGTTAATTCTGATTGATATGTTTTAATCATTAATTTGTGTAATTGGCCAATATCATGGATTAATTATATGCAAATAGGGGTATGGATCGAGAGATTTACTTACTAGAGGCACACATACGATTAGCAGAATTGAATTTGAGTGCGAAAGCATCATTGGATTTCTGAGAGCGTTAATTCTTGAAAGAGATTAACTTGACTCTAATTACCTGATTGATTGAATTACTAAAAGTGGTTAATTGTGTTGAATGTTTCGAGAGTGTTAATGCTTGAAAGAGATTAACATACTCTAGTTATAGGATCACATTGATTGCTTTAGCTTAAAAGCCAATTGTGTAAGCATGGTGGACCTGATTGCCCTAGGTTTTAAATAATTTGTTTATCATCTGTTTAATTAGTGTTAATTTAGTTAGTTTAATTAGTTAATTAATAATTCTTCAATAATCGTTTGACCCTTGAAACAATTAGCGATAACTGAAAAGGAATTAGTAGAACCTGTCTCCTTGTGGATTCGACCCGCTTGCCATCTGTACTAGCAATAGACACCGTGCGCTTGCGGTTAGGTATAATTTGACATATCAAGTTTTTGGCGCCGCTGCCGGGGAGACAGCGAGTTTCTATTGATTTTAATTTAGTTGTTTAGATTGTTTCCATTGTCTCATTGGAACCTTTGTTCCAATTGAGGCAGATTTTACTACGTTTTCTTGGCTTTGTTGAGTGTTTACAGGTTTGCAATGGGTGAAGTTGATACTTTTGCACTACTCTCTTCCATGTTGGAGGCACGCACTCAAGAAATTGCCTCATTCAACCCTACAGAGCCCATTATGCGTCCAATGAGTATCAATGAGATGTCACAAGTGGCCCCTAAAACTTACAACTTCTGTCCAATTTGTGGTGTCCAGGGTCATTATGGTTTGGAATGCTATTACAATGTCTATAATTCTCAGAGTGCTCAGTTGGGACAAATGAATTCTTTTGAAGAAGGATATGGGTACAATCATTATTCAAACACTTTTGATCAAGAATACGTGTATCAACCAGATTTCTACTACCAGGACAATGGTGCTCAAAATTTTTCATATCATAATCAGCAACAGTTTGAGCAACAATATTATCAGTCATATGAGCAGCCGCCACAACAAGAATATCAATATCCTCCTCTACAAGAAGATCTACATGTTTCTCAACCCAGTGTAGATGTGCAAGCTGATCAGACAAATGAGATGTGGGATATCTTGAATAAACTGCTAAAGAGTTCTGAAGAACAAGCCGAGAAGATCAAAGGATTAGAAACTCAAAGTTTGGCGATTGAATCTCAAATTTCACAGTTGGCTAACTCTTCTACTACAGGGCAGCTCGACTATTTACCATCATCATCTATCCGATCCGAAGAGGACCTGACTGCTATCAATCTCACAAGCGATCAGGAATATGATAGTTTCTCCATGTATGTTGATGATGAGGCCATTGATAAAGAGAAGGAGTATGCCACCGATGACGAGATCAATGATGTTGCTGCTACCGAGAACAATGTGACTGATGATGAGGCTACAAAGGAAAGCAATACAGAGATGGTTGTTATTTCTCTTCCACAACCTGTGACTAAGCTACCATGTATTGATAAATTTGCTCTCGATCTAGCCTCTACTTACAAGGCTTCTTTGCTCAAGAACACTTATTTCAAGGTTGATGTGATAACAAATATTGTCCAAGATGATATTTCTCAAATTCTGGTTGAGGATCCATACAAAGTGGCTCATACGTTTCAAGCTCGAGAAGAGGGAGAAGATGGAAGTGTCTTATTAGCCAATGATGTGATAAGCCAAGATGTCCGAATGGCTCCAGTGAAAGTGAGGAGTGAAGAAAAGCCACCACCAGAACCTCCACCTTATGTCAAGGGAGTTCAATATTTTTGTGGTGTTGAATTTTATCGCTGTTTTATCACAAAGTTTTCCAAAACTGCACAAGCACTATCTCTATTGCTTATTAATGACATATTTTATTTTACTGATGCTTGTTTGGAGACTTTTTGCAGGATAAAGACAATCACTAACACTCTTGATACTTTTTGTGGTGGCGAGTTTATGATCGAGAAAGTGGATATTACGCCTTTACCGGAGTATTTTTGAGGAGGTCAAGCTAATGACTCTAAAAAAAAGCGCTGCTTGGGAGGCAACCCATGATTTTTATAAGGTTAGTAGGTTTTTTATTTCATTTTCTTATTAAAAAAAAAATTGTGTTGTATGTGTTTTATTAAAATAAAAAAAAAAATTTGTTGTTTTTTCAAAAAAAAAAAAAAAAAAAAAAAAAAAAACTGATTTTCGAGCAGGCTGCAACTCTGTCACGCAGGTTGCGCCTGCGTTACTGACTTTCAGGCAGGTTGCGCCTGTGTCACGCAGGCTGCGCCTGCGTGTCTGACTTTCCCGCAGTCTGCTTCACTGTAACGCAGTCTGCCCCTGCGTTACAGCCCCCAGAATTTTTTTTTTCTGCCGATTTTTGTTGTTTTTCAACACAAATTCAACCCCAAATTTGATTCCAACTCTCATCCCCTAAATTCCTAAATCCTATTTTTATCCTAGATCAATTCCATACCATCCTAAATCTCTCCTACACTCTAAATTTTTTTTATTCAACCTATCCATCATCTTATATTTATACCCACCTATCCATAACAAATCCAATTCCTTTTCTATTTCTTTAAATCTCTAAAAATTCAATTCTAAAGAGGAATTAATTGCAAGTTCACCTCTCCAATTCGTAGTGGGTTTATTTCTTCTCTAAAATCTTATTTGATTACGAATTTGTGTTCTTGTAAATTGGGATTTTGTATTATTTTTGGAATTTGGGCTATTTTTGGTGTGATATTGCTTGGAAATTATTGGTTGAGCTTCTTGTGAGTTGGGAGAGGTGGTGCTAGTGTTGGGAAATTGCTACAGAAAAGGGGGTTTTTGCCTAACAAGCATGTTGAGTTGCGATGGGGAAGGATATGGAAGGCGCGCCTTGTAGAAATTAAATTTGAGCAAGCACATACTTCTTCAATATTTTCAAAGGCCACTTCATGCTTATGCACTAGGGGAGTATTCTACACCTTTCTTTGTATATTTGTTATATTTATTTTTTTTTTCTTTATTTTCTTTCTTTTCTTTTCTATATTTGCTCATTGAGGACAATGAACCACTTAAGTGTGGGGATGAGTTCTCGATGATTAAAAAAAAAATCCAAAAAAATTAAAAATACCAAAAATTATTCTAGCCATGCAATTTGATTAGTTGTTGTATTTTGCTTGATACACCCATGCATGCGTAGAATTCTTGTGTTTATTGACGCTTTTGTATGAGAAGTGACGTGCTTTGTTCTTGTGCACACACTTACACTAGCAAGTTGAAGCTGGTAGACTTAATTGAATGTTGTAAGTGATTAGAATGACATGAATATGTGCAAGATGACTTGGTTTTCATGCTTTGAGTACAAGTAGGTGCGTTAGAGAGTCTTGTTACTTGGGATTGATTATGTTTTGTCACACCAAGTGAGTTTTGAGCCTATATGCATATCTTTTGCATGATTATTCGTTTGCTTGAGTGTCCACATGTTGTTTACATTGCTAGCACTTACTTGAGATCTTTCTTGAAATGCATGACATTACTTGATGATGAGATGATAAAGGCACTTAGGTTTAACCTCGTATTTCACATATTTCCACACCTTTTGTACATGATCAATTAGTTAACCTGTTGAGCTTAATCCTATTCTTTCGGTGACACACTACATTACTTGCCATTATCCTTTTTATTCTATTGGCCTTACATTAAATTTGAACCTAAATTGTCAAAGGCTAGTATCGTGCTTAAGGGAGTAATAAGGTGTTCATAAAAGGGGGGTTATTGATGATCATACTTTTGGGGAATATTAATTTTGGGTTGATGCTTGCTAGTCGAAATTCATAAAATATCTATGGATCATTGTGTTTATTCTTTAGCTCTCAAGAAAAAAAAGAAAAAAAAAAGGAAAAAAAAAACAGAAAAAAAAAGAAAAAAATAAATAAATTTGAGAGCATTCTTATGTTTGTATGATCCTTCTTCATTCGACTAGTCAAGTTATTATGTAAGGGTTATTGAAAAATCCAAGTGTGGGGAAGTATTTGTTTTAATAGAAAGGGAATTGAATAATGATTATTGTCGGGTACTAGCTTTTGACATTTAACCTGTTTTAGCTTTACTTGACATACCTGGTCCCTAGCCCACGCTACAACCCGAATAAAGACCTTTTGATTGTCATCAGTAATGTATGTTGTGTTGAGAGTGAGATTGATTGCGAGTGTCAAGTTGTGTTTATGATTTTGTTGGAATTGAGTGATACACTTAACCTTGTTCTTGAGTGAATATTCGTTTTTGAGTGAAAGGTGAGTTATTACTTGTTTTGGCATAGGAGATCCCGGGTTTAGACTTAAAGATGTGTTTCTTGTGGGCTTAGCATGATTACCAACGATTTTTACACTTGACATGAATTTTTATGACCTTCTGCATGTTGGTTGAGTAGACTACGTGAATACTTGCACTTTCGACACCAAGACATCGTATGTTTGCTTTGATTCTTAAGTTGATGTGGCATGAGAGGACTTGTGTGTGTGGTGTTGTGTCAGCATTGATCTTTTGCATGGTTAGATGAATTTTGTGGGTACATTCACTATAAACCCTCACGAGACAACACTCGTCCTACTAGGGCTGCCTAGGGGTTTAACGGCTTGTTGCATATGCTCAATGCAATCGTGTCATCTACGAAAGTGATGTTTGTTAGGACTTAGTTTTTATTTCACTTATTTGCCCGAGGACGTGCAAATGCTAAGTGTGGGGATGTTTGATAGAGTATATTTTTATATATATTTTAGATGATTTTATTCTCATATTTACTGTGTTTTGCATTGATTTGGATTTTTATTTAATAGATTTTATTGTTTTATTGTAGGAAATAAAGAATTCATAACTTGGAAGGATTTGGAGCAAAAAGAGCTATTTTGGAGATAAAATAGGAGAAAATTCGTATTATTGGGCTACACGGACTGTCTGCACTGTTTGGGCCATATCTTGAGTTCCAGAAGTCAGAATTTGACGATCTTACTGTCCACGCGAAGCTTGTGGAATTATCTTTAATTCAGAGGTGGTCCAGTAAGCAAAATCCAACTGGAAGAGCCCAGAAACAGAGGAGAAAAAGAAGTGACGAATTTTAATTAAGGAATCCTATTCAGTTATGGAATCCTACTTGTAATTTATTTAGAGTATTAAAATACTTTTATTGGGCAAGACTTTTAGAGCCTATATAAACACATCTAGGGTATTATTTTATGGGGAGATACATACGTGCTCCTACTCTTAGGAGCTAGGGTTTTGGAGAGGAGACCATGAATTTCATTCTTGTGACAGGATTGATGATTGCAGGTTTTCTTATCTGAATTTCTTCTCAATTCTTATTAGTTTAATTATGTTTTCTTGTTTTACTAGTTGTTTTACTTGTTTAATTATTAGCGAGTAGTTATTTCTAGGGCTTAAAGGGAAGCCATGTTTGCACTAATATTGGCATGATTTTCATAGTGGTTTGATTGGTTATGGTTAATTCTGATTGATATGTTTTAATCATTAATTTGTGTAATTGGCCAATATCATGGATTAATTATATGCAAATAGGGGTATGGATCGAGAGATTTACTTACTAGAGGCACACATACGATTAGCAGAATTGAATTTGAGTGCGAAAGCATCATTGGATTTCTGAGAGCGTTAATTCTTGAAAGAGATTAACTTGACTCTAATTACCTGATTGATTGAATTACTAAAAGTGGTTAATTGTGTTGAATGTTTCGAGAGTGTTAATGCTTGAAAGAGATTAACATACTCTAGTTATAGGATCACATTGATTTCTTTAGCTTAAAAGCCAATTGTGTAAGCATGGTGGACCTGATTGCCCTAGGTTTTAAATAATTTGTTTATCATCTGTTTAATTAGTGTTAATTTAGTTAGTTTAATTAGTTAATTAATAATTCTTCAATAATCGTTTGACCCTTGAAACAATTAGCGATAACTGAAAAGGAATTAGTAGAACCTGTCTCCTTGTGGATTCGACCCGCTTGCCATCTGTACTAGCAATAGACACCGTGCGCTTGCGGTTAGGTATAATTTGACATATCAGCCTTAAGGAAGAGATTCGGGTGGAGGTGCGTTTATTGGGGCCAGTGACCTTAGAACAGGCTATGGAGTTTGCGATTAAAGTGGAGGATCGAAACAGAGCTACTGGGGCTCAGAAATTTGGGAGTTTCTTGACAAAACCAGGCCCGTTGATTACAAGTTCCAGAAGCCAGAGCTTACCTAGTGGAGTAGGGGGTAGTGGTTATTTAGTTCGAAGTTGGACTTCTGGAGGGAGTGACTCACAATCTACCGTTCAGTCTCCACGGTCGGTTGCGAGCTCTGTATCAACGAAGAGTGGAGGAGAGGTGGGAAGGTTGTCTGACCGAGAGTTGCAGGAGAAGAGGGCCAAGGGCCTCTGTTTCCGTTGTGATGCTAAGTGGAACATTGGCCATCGCTGCAAACGTCCGGAGTTAAGTGTGCTATTATTGGAAGAAGAGGAGGATACAGAATCTGAAGGGTGAAATAGTGAGGCTCCAACGTCGCCAATAGAAGAAATTCCTACAGAAGTGTCTTTAAATTCTGTCATTGGGCTGTCCAACCCAAAAACTATGAAGCTAAAGGGGTTGATTGGGCACGAAGAGGTGGTGGTGTTGATCGATCCCGGGGCCACACACAATTTTCTTTCGATAGGAGTGGTTCGAAAATTTGGAATTGAGGTCACACAATCTGGACCATTTGGGGTATCATTGGGGAATGGCGAATCTATACGAGGTATGGGAGTTTGTAAGGGTGTGACATTACAGTTAGATGGTGGGGTAGAGGTATATGAGGATTTCCTTCCACTGGAGTTAGGTAATTCAGATGCTATTCTGGGGTGCAGTGGCTTGAAAAACTTGGCACAATGACGACGAATTGGAAAACGCAGGAGATGGTCTTTGAGTTTGGGGGTCAGATTTATAAGATTAAGGGTGATCCCTCGTTAGTAAGAGCACAAATCTCTTTAAAAGCTATGATAAGGACATTACGCAAGGAGAAGAGGGGAATAATGATTGAGTGTAACCACTTGGGCCTAGCTGGGACAGAACAGGGTATGGAGCAACGAGAAGAAGTAGAGGTTCCAAAATTTCTGGAAGCAACTATCAGGAGCCATGGGAGAGTATTCCAGGAACCACAAGGGTTACCACCCTCACGGGGAAGAGAACATTCCATAGTGCTCAAATCTGGGAGCAATCCGGTTAGCGTGAGGCCATATCGGTACCCACAATGCCAAAAAGACGAGATATAGAAACTTATCCAGGAGATGCTCATGGCAGGTATCATCAAACCTTCTCGTAGTTCATTTTCAAGTCTAGTTTTACTTGTTAAAAAAAGGATGGGTCGTGGCATTTTTGCGTCGATTACCGGGCTCTTAACAAAGATACTATACCGGATAAGTATCCTATTCCAGTGATTGAGGAGTTATTGGACGAGCTATATGGGGCAAAATGTTTTTCCAAGTTAGACCTTAAGGCCGGATACCACCAGATCTTAATCAAGCCCGAGGACACCCATAAAACGGCGTTTCGCACACATGATGGCCACTATGAGTTTTTGGTCATGCCATTCGGCTTGACCAACGCTCCGGCCACGTTTCAGTCCTTAATGAACGATGTGTTCAGGCCATTTTTTAGGCGATTCGTCTTGGTTTTTTTCGACGACATCTTGGTATATAGCCAAAGTGGGGAGGAACATGTGGGGCATTTGAACACGGTCTTGGAGACATTAGAAAAACACACCCTGTATACTAACAAAAAGAAGTACGAATTTGGGAGGACTCGAGTTGCTTATCTCGGACATGTGATCTCGAATGAAGGGGTAGTTGTTGATAGTGACAAAGTGCAAGTTGTCAAGGAGTGGGCTCAACCTCGAAACCTCAGGGAACTCCGTGGGTTTTTGGGTTTAATCGGTTATTACCGAAGTTCATCAAGCAATATGCTCAATTAGCTCAACCATTGACGGAGCAGCTAAAAAAAGACAACTTCGGTTGGACAGAAGCAGCAACAAGGGCTTTTCATTCATTAAAGGCGGCCCTAATGAGCCCACCTGTTTTGGCGATGCCGGATTTTAACAAGGTATTTGTGGTAGAGAGTGATGCGTCGGGGCAAGGCTTGGGAGAAGTGTTAATGCAAGACCAGAGGCTCATTGCTTACTTCAGTAAACTGTTGGGGGTTCAGGCTCAGCACAAAGCCATATACGAAAAGGAACTAATGGCAGTGTGTCTAGCCATACAAAAATGGAAACATTTTCTATTGGGAAGGCATTTTATTATTCGTACGGACCAGCAGAGCATCAAATACATTACTCAACAACGAGAAATCATGACAGACTACCAAAAATGGGTGCGGATACTGATTGGGTTCGATTTTGACATCCAATACAAATCAGGAGTGGCTAATAACGCTGCAGATGTATTATCCCGAAGAGCAGTGACCCAGGTCACCTTGCAAACTATGCTTATATCCCACACCATTGATTGGTCCCACTTAGAGAAGGAGGTGGAACAGGACCCATTCTTGCAGCAACTCAAACTTGAAGTGCAGAACCAGACTAAGAGCCACCTGGGGTTCACTGTGGTAAACAATAAATTGTTGTACAAGAATCGATATGTTATACCCAGGAGTTCAAAGTTGATTCCGACCTTGTTACATCACTATCACGACTCAGTGATTGGAGGCCATTTCGGGGAGGTCAAAACTTACTTGAGGGTGGCAATGGAGTGGTTTTGGGCCAGAATGCGAAAAGATATATCGTTATATGTGCAGCAGTGCATGACCTGCCAGCGACACAAGTATTCTCAGCAAGCTCCTGCTGGGCTTTTGCAACCTTTGCCCATTCCGGAGCAGGTATTTGAGGATTTGTCCATGGATTTCGTGGAAGGTCTTCCGATTTCTAAAGGTAAGAATGTCATTCTGGTCGTGGTGGACCGTCTGTCCAAATATGCTCACTTCGTAGCATTAAAACTGTAAGAACCCAAATTTTCGGTAGAATTAAAACTTTTATTATTAAGAATAAGTATGTATGTGAATAGTGTTGTCATACGTGAATAGTAATTTGGTGGATGAATAGTAATTTTGAGGATTAGGAAAAGTTTTCATGTCACCTATGTACGAGACGTAGAATGGATATTCCGAAGTCGTACTAGTGACCCATGGAGTAAATAAGTGTATGTAAAGACGATCGGAATTCAGAGAATCCAAATTTTATTTTATTCCAATTTTGACAGAGGAGTCAGGGATATAATAATTGGATTATTAATTGAGGATATTGGATATGAGAAGTCCAAGGAGGGATATATATTATGAGAGGAGAATGGGATTGAGGATGAAACCCTAGAGCTGAGGAATAGAGAATACTTGAGAAAATCGGGAGGACGTTTCCAGAGATAAAGAGAGATTAAACAAGGAATGTTGGATTTAATATTGGATTAAGAGATTAAGAGATATAATATAAGATTTAAGGAATTTAGATTCAAGGATTATAAAGGAGAATAGGAAATGGTAATATAAATACCAAGAAGATTTCCGGTAAAAACCCTAGGAAGAAATCCTTGAGATATTCCTTCGAACGATCATCGAATTGAGCAATAAACGGACAAAAGAGCAAGCAGGAAAGCAAGATGCATGCATATACAAGTGCATGACATACTAAGTAACCAAGGATACAAGTGCTAGTTACAAACCGAACCAATTTACTAAACCAAGTTGCATGAATTAGGGAATGGTGCAAGTTTTGTCAAAAAGGTGAATAGTGGTGTTGAAATGGTCAAGGGGACAAGAGAGACCAGCTGATATACATTACTTACAAGCCTAATAATTCATTTCTAACACCAAAAATATCAACCAAGCAAGCCAAACACTTTTCTCTCTTTCCTTCCCCATTTTCCAGCAGATCAGATTTTTCAGAGCAGGGATCTTTCCGATTTTTTTTCACCCAGTTCTACTCATTTAAAAATTATGAAAAAATTTACGAAGCTTCTGCACATCAAGATGAAGTTGTGGATTTAATGTCATAATTTTTAAAGATCGTTTGAGTGGTCAAATAAATTCGAGAAAATCGCTCTGTTTTTCCTCTTGAAGAACCCACTTCGAATTTTTGAAGTTTTGAGATTTTAAAATCCAACTTCCAACCATCATTTGATCTTGAAACTTTTATGGTAAGTCCTATATTTCATATAAATGATCTCCTAAGAGTCTTAGCTTCAAACTCCTTTGTTTCCATTTTCAAATAAATCCTCAAAATGGAGGGTGAATAGTAACCTTCATAAACTAATCTTGATTTCTTTGATTTCTTTGGTTGATTTAGCAAGCTTAAGCACTCCCAAGGAGTATACCAAGCTTTGTAAGGCTAGTTCATACTCTCAAGAAGGTATAACAACTTGAAACCCTAGTTCTTGTTTCAAGATTTAAGCATGTTCTTGGTAGATATAGCTTGGTTATGATTATAGTAGTGTTATAAGCATGATTAGTTAGTGGTTTTAATGGATCTAAGTTATATGATGATTGTGATGTTAAATCAGTGTTCTTGGACTCTTTGAGATATATTATATGATGATGAGTAGTATAGGTGCCCGGTGTGGCTTGGTTGGATTGTTATGATTTTTGGGAAGTCCGATTTATAGCCGTCGTAATGGCGAATTTCCTTAACCACTAGAAACCATGTAGGACAGTAAGTATAAGTTTCTGACCTTGATGAGCAATGGACATATCCTTAAAGATCTTGAGTCGTAGATCATTTTGGCGCGAAAATTGTAATATTCTGACTTACGGTTTAGGGGATACGACCAAAATTGTAAAGGTTGTTTGGTGACTGGAATTGAGACCCTTAAAAATGGAATTAGAACACAATATTTTCAGGATAAATACTAGAGGTCATAATGAAGATATGAGAGAAGACCGTATGTCAAAAGAATTATTTTTCGATTTTATAAAAAGGGCGTAAGCCGAGATTGCGCAAGTGGAAAACCCCTTAGAAAGACCATAAGACTCACTGCATAGCCACTGCCCTGTTTTGCAAATTCCGAAAAATGAGCCTTCTGACCAGAGTCAAGTTTTGAGTTAGTTACCTTCTAGACATTCCCTAGATCGTGTACGCGAAAACGGTGCGTCATTTGGGTTAACGGTTATCGAGTTATGAACATTTTAGTGAAAGAGGTGCAAATAGTAAAACCCGTAGTTGACTGAACTTCAAAAATACAATTCCCCTGCCTAGACCCGTAGATTTGAATCGAAACTTTTATGATAAATATTACAAATACCAAAGGTGATTTTATAGGTGGTTTCGTATTTAAATACATTCCCGGTGATTTATTAAAAGTGTTGGAGTGCGAGTCACGGAATAGTGAATCTCAGGAAAGTCAACTCTAGAGGTGCTACTTTGACCATCCGCTTTGGCTGAGTTAAAAGAGGAATTTCGAGTCGACTAAAACATGAAACTTGTTAAGAATTATCAAGGCAACATATTGGTGTAAAGAACGAGGTTAAAAATGGTTAAGTATAACATGGACTTAGACGAGTCTAGAGGGACCCCTTAGTGCTTTGTTTTGATTGACTTAAGTGTCTAAGTGTTGGACTATTATTGGATTGTATAGGGGATTAATAGCATGTTTTCTTGACTTTATTTAGATTGTCGGACCCCGCTACCAGCCGTTACTGCATCAGGAGTACCAGGCAAGTATACTAACTCTTACTCTATCATTCAGAGTAGAGATATTTTGCGTTATAAAATGTTCGTAATGGTAGTTATATGTGAATTATTATATTGAGGAGATAAGGGAAGTATGGTTAGGAGTAACTTACGTTTCCCTTTAGATGATGTAACTTGAGGAGTATGTTTGGTCCCGTAAGAGGGGTATATTAAGCTAGAAGGGGGGTTGAATAGCTTAATTACCAATTTAAAAATTATTATGGCGTTTTAAAATAATTTTCCCTTTTTAAAACTTTACCGAGTCGTTTATGCAGTTTATAAGTGCAGAAATAAAAGACAAGGAAAGAAAATACCACAAGGAGATTTTATCCTGGTTCGCGATGGCGCAACCCCTAATGGATTCGCTCACCCCTACTCCAGTCCCCGAGCTCCTCTCCGGACTCGAGATTTCTTCCACTATAAAGAGACTCCTTTATAGTAGGCGGAGAAGCCTTACACAACCTTACAAATATTTATCTTGATACGTAACTACCCGCTACTACCTCAAAATAAATGTAATACCCACAAGACTTGTCTTGGACCGTAACTCCCCGTTACTCCCTCAAAGTCGTTGTGAAACCTACACAACTTATCTTAGATAGCAACTCCCCGCTACTTCTTCAAAGTTGATGTAGAACCCTTGGTGTAGTCTTTGAATTCCTCGCTTTTGCCGGTCTTGGATCTTAGATGAAAGGTCTTGGGTCTTTCCTCTTCTTCACGGTGCAAAGGCCACTAACTCCCCGCTAGTGCCTAGGACTTGGGTCTTAGAACGAGAATCACCTCACTCCAGCTTCACCTCACTGCAAAACTTAGAAAACAATATCTACGAAACAAACCGTAATATAAAGAGAGGTTTTGGACTTAATATGTCCTAGGGTGACTATAGTATTCTTACCCGAATATTAATTAAAATTAAGTTCAATAAGCCTTTATTTGCTTATAACTTTATGATACAATACTCCGTGTAGTGAGATTTAAATATATCTCGGAGTTTGTAAATATTTAAGTCCTTTAAGCTTGTAGGCTTATAAGGCTTATAATCGTATATTTTGGTTCGTCTTTTTGTAAAGATCGAAGTATACACGAAATTACTCCGTTGTTGAAAACACGTCTATTTTCGAAGTAATGTATAAATTAAGTCCTTTATAAGCTTTATAGCTTAAGGATCTTTGATAAACAACTTCTCGTTCGATATAGTCTTGATTGGACTATTCGTATATATTTGAACGAGAGTGTTACAATTTTACTTTAACAATTTGCACTTTAATATTAATTTGGCCGAATAAACACCACACACAAATATAACACACACGTGCAGAAAAGTAGCTCGTTTTATCTATAGGATAAATCGAGGGCCGCTATTATGCGTTAAATTAGTACGAAAAGTAAAATCACTCACAAGTGTGAGGACGAGTAAAAAAGGTGCGGAAAATAAAATCACTCACAAGTGTGAGGACGAGAGTAAAAAGAGCGGAAGGTAAAATCACTCACAAGTGTGAGGACGAGAATAAAAAGTGCGGAAAATATATAAATAGAAGCTTAACAACTTATTTCCCTCGGAACACTAGAGGTGATAGAAGGGAAACAAATCACGCTTTAGCACAATTATATATATATATCACAATAATAAAAGATTAATGGCCAAAGTGCGTTAAAGTTTTAGTTAAGTGGCTTATAGATTCTTTTCCCTCGGAACACTAAGGTGATAGAAGGGAATTAAATCAAGCTCGATATAATAATTTGACCGTCGTCAAATATAACCTCTTTTTGAGGTGATGTAATATTTCGAATCGTTGTTCGAATATTAATCCTTGTACGGATTTTTATGGTCTCGTTTTGAGATCCGATATAAGAGCTTTATAAAGAAGATAAGATGAAGGTATAGAGCTCTTATATGTATATAAATATGGTCGGTTAAGACTCGGATATTGAAGCTAAAAGTTACCACTTTTTGGAGATCGCCGGAAAAAGTTCGCCGGAAAAATTCGCCGGAGGTTCGGCCCGATTTTGGCTTATGGACGAACTTGGGCAGCCCTTCGGGAGGCCGGATAGTAGTGTTAGAGGAGCTTGCTAGGTGGGAGAGAGCTTGGTTGAAGGAACTAAGCTTATTGGAACAAAAACCTTGTATATATGTAAATATATGTAAGGGAGAGAAGGTTTTTGAGATGAAGTGGGTGTAGAGAGTGTTTGGATATATTGAGAGAGCTTCCACTTCTAAATTCCCAGCAATTATTTGGCTCTTTAGCTTGAAGAAAATGGTTGGGGGAAGGGGTTTATTTATAGGAGGAGTTGAGTGGAAGGAAGGGTGAGGATTGAAGGAAAAAGGAGTGGTTGAGATTGAAAGCACTTGGATTGATGAGGTGGAAAGTGGTTTTGTGTTAGTTGGGAGTGGTTTTGTGTTTCTTTGCAAGTGGGGGGTGGTATTCTACATAAATATCCCAGCTGAGTTTTGTAACACCCCCAGATCCGGGGTCCGGGATCGGGTCGTTACGGTCTTATTTTCCATGATTAATACTTTACTTGAGTCCACAATAAATAAATCACCTGCTGTGACCCCACCATAATAACCACTCACACACACACAGTTATAGTCCCAGAGATGAAATTGAAATAAGTCTTGCATTACTGGTTTACGAATAAAAGTTATTACAAGCCAAAAGGATAACATCATAAGTTTAAAAGTTTTGCCGTTGATTATTCATTATTGATACATATAATTAAACTGGTAATCAAAGGCTGCTGAGCTATGCTACCTCAGCAATGGCAGCGATGATATCAACGGGTAGCCCTGTGGGGCGGGTAACCTGCTTGCGCCGAGTGCGCCTGACGCGGGCCATGTGACCTAGCTGTTGTTGTGACATAATAAATAAGCAAGGGTGAGCAACAGCCCACCAACAATATATAACTGTGCAGTAATATATAAGACAGCTCAAAGATATGTTTTGAAATCATATGCCATGCATTAGAGAAAATATTGCCAGTTTAATATAAAGGATGAAGTTACAAGGTAACTCAACAGATATATATTTCGTGGAAGCATATGCTATGCCAAAATAAGCAAGATAGCATCATTTTCATAAAAATAGGAACTTGTAGAATGATATTGCAATTCCAGTTTGAAATACTTTTCAATTCTGCCAACTATGATGGTGTTGTAGAAAATTTCCAACATTGAGTGATGAACTAATACTGGAGTTTGACGCGCCAGGAGACATAGCATATACACGATGATCAGTCGCATGTTATGCTCCCCACCTCTTGTTTACTACATGTAGAAGGAAGCACCGACGGATTTAATTGTCTACCGCCCTCTGGAACCCCCTCGGCCAACGGTTGGGCCATTTGCTGGACCGGCGCCACTGGGTCACTTACGCATCTCCTAGTTCATTCCACATCCATAACTTTGAAACGTAAAGTTCGTCCCCCTTTCCCCAAGTATAATACTTGTTGATAAGACTCCACAAGGTAGTCATATCTAAATGGAAAGGAAAATTTACCAATATTTCCCAAGTTGCTGCTTGTTAATGGATACTGACTTGTTCCAACATTCTTACCCCTCGAATAATGAGTGGGTACACACAATACCATGAATAATAGCAACCAAGTTGCGAGTGAAGCGAATAATTTATGACCGGGCAGTCACAAGATAAATAACATTCCTCAAGTAAGGTTCCCTTACAATAGAATCGAAGGGAGAATGGAATCACTGAGAACCTTCCTTGATAATATAATAATAATAGGACTCTGAAATAATTTATATAATATTCGAAGGTCGATGATACTATGCGAATGATGTAAATTATCTTTGAAACGAGTTCGAAGAATTAGCTAACTATTCCAAGAATATTTATTGATTCATAGATATTGGAACAGTGTTACTCGGAGTAATCTTTGAATAAATATTCAGAATAATATTCATTGAACAAATAATGAATATTCAAATTAATGACAATGTTTATTGATGGAGTAATCATCAAATGGATATTTGAGAATTATTTATTGAATCAATAGTGAATATTCAACTCAAGAAGGATACATATTGATGGAATAATTATCGACTTAATATTTGGGACAATATTCATCGAATAAATAATGAATATTCAACTTAATAATATTTATCGAAGAAATGATTATCGAATGAATATTTGAAATTATGTTCAATAATTGAATCGAATTTAAATAAAGGTCGAAGATAATATTCCTTATCTCAAGGGAATATTCAAAGTAATATTTATCGAATAACTGGAGTTCGAATCAATGTTCAACTGATATTTATAAAATAAATAGAGATTGAATGAATATTCGAATTAATATTCATTTAAATAAATAAGGCTCGAATGAATATTAAAATAATATTCATTAAATAAATAATCTCGAATGAATATTCAAAATAATATTTATCGAGTAAATAAGAATGAATATTCTCTAATTAAATAACTTAACTTAGAGTTCAAAATAATATTCGAATATTTAATCGACTTTAGATGAATATTAAACATATAATATTCATCGAATAAATAAACATCTGATGAATAATCCGAATAATATTTATCAAATAATCTCAAGGAATATCCCAACAATATTCACCAGATAACAAATGGAAGATATTTACTTAAATATTTTCCTCTGAAAATAATATCAATATATCAAGGAATATCGACTCCCGGTCTAATCAAAGAATGAGATTCATCTGCCCTTTTTGCTTAAGGGTCTCAGTGATATCCGGCTTATAACTGATGTATTACTATCTAGCTTATAAGCTAACAATAAATTCTAGGAACAAGTATATCAATTTGACTTTGAAAGTAGGCATGCATGCTATGGCATATGTATAACAGAAAGCATATATATATATTCACAACAACAGCCTTATAAAAAGGATTTGAAACTTGCCTGGAAATCGAGTACGAGTAGGGGTAGTAGTAGCGTGTCCCGGGTCAGCCTGATGATCTATAATTAGCCAAGGCATTCGGGATTAATCACTTAACACCTTTCAAAAGGTTAAGTATAAACTTAACTTAAATCGAAACACGTTTTCAAGTCGTTTCGTTATACCCCTCTAATTCACTCTTATTATTGCTTTTATTACCCGATACTTGTTCGTTACTAAAGCATGACATTACACTTACATATGGTAAGTATTTAAATCGTATAAGTTTTAAAGTCGAAATATTAGACCTCGATATTTATAGATCGTTTTCTAAGTGGTTTACCGAAGTTATAACCAAGTATACCTCTTAGGGGTACTTTCGTACTTAACCATGATTCGAACATTTTTATAAAATCGGAAAATGATCCATTCGACATGCGGTCTTCTCCCACACCTTCCTTTTTATCTCTATTATTTAATTATCACGATTCGCCACTGATTTCGCAATATTAAAGGGATCCAATTTCGGTTACGAACTTTTGATTACGGTTCCGAACCACTTTTTACGAATTTAATCATAACTCCTAAACCGTAAGTCCGTTTCATGCGATCTTTATATCAAAACGAAGCTCATAACATAATCTAGCTAATCATGGCATAAGTCGAAGCTATGCAGTGAGTTATACCTACTGTCAAGTTCGAATTTCAAGGTTAAACGAAAATCGGGCATTACGACGGCTATAAATCGAACGTTCTACTAATCGTAACACTAAAACCAAGCCACACCGGGCACCAATACAACTTATACATATGATTCTTATCTCAACAAGCTCAAGAACACCATGCTTCATCATCATATCATCATAAAGCTAAACTATCCACAAGATCATGCTAACATGGTGGTAATAATACTACTAACATTACTTAAGCCAATATCACCAAGAATCATGCATAAACTCAAGTAAAGCTTAGGGTTTCAAATGATTTATACCTTCCTTAGAGAGTAGTAAATCCTTCCTAAGCCTTGATATATCCTTGGATGATCCTAAGCTAGCTTAATCCACCATGAAAACAAGAAAAAACAAGATTAGTTCTTAAAACCACTATTCATCCTCCTCTTTGATGAATTAATTGAAAATGGAAACAAGTGAGATTGGCTTTGAAATTTTTATGGGATCACTTTTAGGAAATGTAAGACTCACCATAATTTTTGCAAGATCAAAAGATGGTGGGAAGAGGGGTTTTGATTTTGGAATTATGGTGAAGGCCGAATGGATGCTTTCTTGTGGGGAAAGAGTTTTTGTTTGGTTTATTTGATTTTCTATGATTTAATTCTCATCCACTCTCATCCACTTACACATAATATCTTTGTATAAAGCTACTTTAATAAAGTTGTGAAGTGTTGGATGAGGAAACACCATGACAAGTGTTGAGTTTATGGTGGTTTAGAGCTTACTAGTTAGTTACTTGCTAAGTGCTTGGTTGCATGCTCTAAGGTTCTAGTTCCTTGATTCTAGTTTGGTTAGTAGATATTTTATACATAGCACATGCATGCATCTTAGTCTCTGCTTGCTCTTTTGTCCAGTTATTGCTCGATTCGATTGATCGTTCGTAGGAATAACTCATTCATTTCTAGTTAGGGTTTTACCGAAAACCTTCTTAATATTTCTAATACAATTCTTCATCTTACTTAATACTTCTCGAATTTAAATTCCTTAAATCCCTTTTTATAATTCCTTATGTCTTGCAGTGTCCAGGGAATTCTCGGAGAAAATAAAAGTGCTCTTTTTCTGAATCCGACAGCTTTTACATACACTTATTTTCTTCCTGGATCACTAATACGAACTCAGAAATCCGTTCCGAATACCGGGTATAACATTATTATAATAATATTCCAAATTCCACCAAAATCACTATTCATCACTTATTTTTATTTAATTCCTATAATTAGGAAAATGAACCTGGTTCACTCTCGAGTGTTCCTTAACCTTTTTACAGAACCGCTGGACTTATAATAGATATTGATTTGGATGACACAAGAATAATCTTACTTGAAGTAATATACTTATATCCCTAGGAGATAGATCATTCTTATCTATGCTGTCAACCAAAAGTATTCTTCATGACATATAAATAATTGAATTCAAATCCATTCCATTCATTTAATAGACATTCGTTACATCGCAGTCATAACCACTATTCATTCTCATATTATTACATAATAAAAAGTTTTAATTCTACCAAAAATCTGGGTTCTTACAGTCTCCCCTCCTTAAAAGGATTCCGTCCCGGAATCAGCTTGAAAACAAATGGGGGTACTTTTCCATCATTGCACTTTCTAGCTCCCAGGTTGATTCTTCTATGTTGTGGTTCTGCCATAAAACTCTGACAAGCTTGATGACCTTGTTTCGGAGCACCTGATCTTTTCTGTCTATGATTTCCACCGGTTGCTCTACATAGGTCAAATCTGGTTGCATGTCCACGTGCTCATATTCCACTATGTGCTTGGCATCTGGGTTATATTTCCTCAGCATTGAGACATGGAACACATTGTGCACTTGCTGCAGGTTCGGGGGTAATGCTAGTTCATAAGCTAGCTCTCCAATACGTCTTAAGATCTCAAATGGGCCAATATATCTAGGACTCAACTTTCCTTTCTTCCCAAACCTCATTAAACCCTTCCAAGGAGACACTTTCAGGAACACTAGGTCCCCCACTTCATATTCTTTTCCTTTCCGAGCTAAGTCGGCATATTTCTTTTGTCGATCCTGTGCTGCTACCAGTCGACCTCTGATTAAATCCACTGCATCTTTTGTTCGTTGGACCATCTCAGGCCCGAGCATCTTTCGCTCTCCGACTTCATCCCAATATAGGGGAGATCGGCATTTTCTTCCATAAAGGGCCTCGTAAGGCGGCATTCCTATGCTTGAATGAAAGCTATTGTTGTAGGAGAACTCAATCAATGGCAAGTGATCATCCCAATTTCCTTTAAAGTCTATAGCACAGACTCTCAACATATCTTCTAGTGTCTGGATGGTCCTTTCACTTTGCCCGTCTGTCTGGGGATGGTAAGCTGTACTCATGTTTAGCCTGGTTCCCACACAGTCCTGAAAGCTCCTCCAAAACTTGGAGTTAAATCTGGGATCTCTGTCGGATACTATGGCGACTAGGACTCCATGTCGCACCACTATCTCTTTGAGGTAGATATCTACAAGCCTATCAACCGTGTACCTTTCGTTGATCGGTAGGAAGTGAACTGACTTTGTTAGTCGGTCTATAATCACCCATATGGCATCATGATTTGCTTTGGTCCTTGGCAAACCTACTACGAAGTCCATAGCTATATGTTCCCATTTCCATTCGGGAATCTCTAAGGGGTGCAGAAGTCCACTGGGCCTCTGGTACTCTGCTTTCACTTTCTGGCAAGTCAAGCATTTGCTTACCCATTCTACCACATCCTTTTTCATGTTGGGCCACCAGTAGTACTCTTTCAAATCTCTATACATCTTGGTGCTACCGGGGTGCACTGAGTATCCTGAGTTGTGTGCCTCATATAGAATTTCTTCCTTGAGTTCCTGATCGTTTGGGACCCATATCCTCCACATATATCTCATGATTCCTCCTTTATCTTTTTCACACTTGATTTCTTCCCCAGTCATTAACTCCTTAGTCGAGTTCTTTTCTGCTTCCATCATTTGCTCTTGGCATAACCTAATCTTTTCCAACAGTAGAGGCTGGATTCGAATTTCCATCAACTTTTCTTGACCTTCTTCAGGTATCTTAATCTCAATTTCCAGCCTCTCAAAGTCTTTTATCAATTCTTTCTCCGTAGTTATCATTTTGAGCTTTTCTTTCCTACTAAGGGCGTCAGCCACCACATTGGCTTTGCCCGGGTGATAACGAATCTCACAGTCGTAATCCTTGATTAGCTCTAGCCATCTTCTCTGACGCATGTTAAGCTCTTTCTGCGTGAAAATGTACTTAAGGCTCTTATGGTCAGTGTAAATCTCACACTTTTCTCCATACAAGTAGTGCCTCCAAATTTTTAAGGCAAAAACAATTGCTGCTAATTCCAGATCATGGGTGGGGTATCAGATCTCGTAATCCTTCAATTGTCTTGACGCATATGCTATTACCTTACCGTGCTGCATAAGCACGCATCCCAATCCTTTATGCGAAGCATCACTGTAAATCACGAAATCTCCTTTTCCATCAGGCAACGCCAATACTGGGGCCGTTACCAACCTCTTCTTCAGCTCTTGAAAGCTCTTCTCACATTTTTCAGTCCATTCAAATTTCTCAGTTTTACGGGTAAGTCGAGTTAACGGAGCTGCAATCTTCGCAAAATCTTGCACAAATCGTCTATAATATCCGGCCAGTCTGATGAAACTCCTTACCTCTGTTGGAGTGGTTGGTCGTTCCCAATTTGAAACTGCCTCTATCTTGGAGGGGTCAACTAGCACTCCTTCTTTGTTGATTACGTGCCCTAAAAATTGTACTTCATTTTTCCAGAACTCACACTTTGAGAATTTGGCATATAATTGCTCTTTCCGGAGCGTCTCTAAGGTTATCCTCAAATGTTCAGCGTGTTCTTCCTCTGTCTTTGAGTAGATCAAAATATCATCAATAAAGACTATAACAAACTGGTCCAAATATTCCTTGAATACTCTATTCATTAAATCCATGAAAGCTGCTGGGGCGTTGGTCAATCCGAATGACATCACCAAGAACTCATAATGTCCATACCTAGTACGGAATGCAGTCTTTGGAATATCTTCAGGTTTAATCTTCAGCTGGTGATATCCAGTTCTCAAGTCAATCTTGGAGAAATACACAGCTCCTCTTAGCTGGTCAAACAAATCATCAATTCTGGTCAACGGGTACTTATTCTTTATGGTTAGCTTGTTCAACTCTCGATAGTCGATGCATAACCTCATACTCCCGTCCTTTTTCTTGACGAACAATACTGGTGCGCCCAAAGGCGACACACTGGGTCTTATCATACCCTTATCCAACAATTCCTGTAATTGCTTTGCTAGCTCTTTCATTTCCACTGGTGCTAATCGGTATGGGGCCTTTGAAACTGGCGCCGTCCCCGGGGCTAACTCGATAGCAAACTCAATCACTCTATCTGGTGGTAATCCAGGAAGATCTTCAGGAAACACATCTTCAAATTCGTTAACCACCGGAATGTCTTGTATCTTGGGCGCCTCTTTCTGGGTGTCGATAACGTAAGCTAAATAAGCTTCGTTTCCTTTTCGTAGCAGTCTCTTGGTCTGTGCCATGGTTAGAATGGTCTGGGTCTGTCGTAACCCTTTAAACACTATTTCCTTATTTCCTGGGGTTTTCAACTTAACCTTTTTCCCTTTACAATCTATTTACGCATTATTACGAGACAACCAGTCCATTCCCAAAATAACATCGAATTCCCCTAGCTTAAAAGGGATCAAATCAACACAGAAAGATCGTCCTCCTATTTCTATTTTGCAATCGGAGTGAATCTGATTAACTGGAACGACTTCCTGATTAGCTATCTCTACTTGCAAAGACTCCCTTAGTGGTTGAGTTTTAAGTTTCAATTTATGTGCAAAATCTCTAGATATAAAAGACTTAGTTGCCCCAGAATCAAATAAAACATTTGCACTGACTGAATTGAGGGAGAATGTACCTGCTATCACATCCGTGTTCCTCACGGCATCTTGCACTGTCATGTTAAAAGTTCTAGCAGTTGGTGGCCTGTTGGAGGCAGCTTTGCTTGCCCCTGAGGCTGCTGGTTTGTTCATTGGGCAGTCCTTCCTCATGTGCCCTGGACGTCCACACTGGAAACAGGTATTGTTCTTACTAGCAGTAGGATTAACCGCGGTACACCTGTTGGAGTAGTGACCCACTCGTCCACACTTATAACAGACGGACTGCTTCTGATTGCATACTCCAGGGTGCCTTTTCCCACAAGTTGTGCATGCTGGTAGTGGAGGTCTGGAAAGGTGAGAATGAGACATTCCTAACTGCTGGCCGCCCTGGCTCACAGTTGCACTCACGGATGGTTTAAACTCAACATTCCTCCCAGGTAGGGATACTGCTCCTCGATTGAACCTATTCGGGGGTCTTCCTCCTGCGGAACCTCCGCCCATACTGGCATGCTTTCTCTTCACTCCCCCTTTTTCTCTTTCTCTCTGTGCCAGATCACTACCTGCTTCCACAATGGTCGCCTTTTGCACCAAGGTGGCATAATCATTAATCTCTAAAACCGCCACTCGATTCTGAATCCATTGTTTCAACCCCTGCTGAAACCTGTTAGCCGTCTTTTCCTCAGTATCTACAAATTCCGGCACAAACCTTGATAACTCAGTAAACTTGGCTTCATAATCGGCCACCGACAAGTTGTTCTGCTTTAGCTCTAGAAACTTAAGCTCCATCTGGGTTTTCATAAACTTTGGGAAATACTTCTCTAGAAACAATTGTTTAAACCTATCCCAGGTTACAATAGCATCGGTCTCCATATTCTTCTTAGCTTCCCACCAGTAGTTGGCCTCTCCTTTTAGCAAGTAGGTAGCAAAGACAGTCTTTTGGGCTTCCCCAATACTCAGAATCTCGAAAGATTTCTCCATTTCCTTGACCCAGGCCCTTGCCTCTACGGGGTCAGCCGATCCGTGAAACTCTGGGGGTTTGAGGGACTTGAAGGCTCTAAAGGAATTGGCCACAGTGGTATTGTTTCCTTGGGCTGGTTGGGGATGTTGGTTCAAATTCTGCCTGAGCAGATCCATAAATTGTCCCATGGGGTTTCCGCCCTGGTTCTCCCCCTGATGCTCGACTTCAGTTTCCCCTTCTTCTATTTCCTCTTCAAACTCTGCAGTATAGAAAGTTTCATCCCCCATCCCATAATGGGAATCCTCCTGCTCATTATAGTCCTGATCCTGTTCTTTATTATACTCAAAATTTTCCTCATGTTGATTGTGACTTTCTTGGTCAGTAGACTCGTGGGGGTTAGCCCTAGTACCCATTCTTCTCGGAGGCATTTTACTGAAAATTTGGACAATATACATTAGGTTTATTCACCTATTTTAGAGGGTTTTCCTCATAATATCGATGCATAAATGGATTTAGGATCCCACAGTTCTATATATCATGGCAGTTTTAGTCGAAAGCAGTACGGACAGATATAATATAATAAACTAGTGATCGCGTCATAAGAAAACTGAAATGACTGAAAAGGGAAATAAATATATACCAAGTACCAAATGGTACAATATCCGACATACAACAACAGTTTTAAGGAAATACAACCATCCGAATAGTAACTAGTCAAAAGTGAGATAAGCTGTCTATCTGTCTAGTCTGCAACAGGGAACTACAAGTTGAAACTATCCCTACCAAAAATCGGCACTACTATGACCGTACAAGACTAGACAACTGGACCAATACATCACTAACACTACAGTCAGCCACGACGGCGGGCCAAATCTAGAACCCTCCTCATAGCAAGGCGGAAAATCTCCTCTGCATCAGCCCTGGATACCATGCCATGCCCATCACTGGGTAACCGTCGCACCCTCACACGGGCCCTCAGCTCTATGCCGGTCACCTGCCTATACATATCTCTAGCTCTGGCACGCCTACCACCCAGGTGCCTCAACCGGGCCTCTCTCTCTGCGGCTAGCTCTCTGTGGGACTCTGCCAGCCTGGCCTCAGCCACGGCTACCTCAGAAGTAAGTCTGCCCACAACATAGTGGTGAAAACATGCTGGGACGTCCCCTGTCGGACCATGGGGTGGAGGGGCTGGATCTGCTGGAAGGGCAGCCTCTGCCTGTTGTGGCTCTGGGGTCAATGCCTCAAACTCATCTGACAATGGGCTCATAGGTAGTGGTGGCGGGGTAGGGGCTCTCTCATCAGAGAGGAGTGGCACAAGAAGTCCAGAACTCCCTACAACACCAACTACTGGCTCATCTATATCTCCCTCATCACCCTCATCTACCGGTACCACCTGATCCGTGGTCATGTCAGTGTCATCCTCCATCACCCTAATATCATGAACAAGCTGGGCCTCCTCAGGGTCCTCATCATCTGACTCCATGACATCAGTATCAGCATCAACCTGGACCTCAGGGTCCTCCTCCTCTGACTCAATAACATCAGTATCAGCATCAATCTGGACCTCCTCAGGGTCCTCCTCCTCTGACTCAATAACATCAGTATCAGCATCAATCTGGACCTCCTCAGGGTCCTCCTCCTCTGACTCAGTCACCTCAGTATCTGCATCTATCATCGCCGAGCCCTCGGCGGCCTGGATCGCCTCATCGTGCTGTCTCTCATACTCCTCCGGATCGGAGATGTCGCTCGCCTACACAATGACGAATTATATTACTATCATGATACTTAAAAGTTCCCATGAGGGTTTTAAGTGAACTTGGCAAGAGTTCTTATTATCTTAGTGAATTTATTATTGTATAGCGTCGCATCATCTCTTGGGATTTATAACTCTCTCTCTGATACCATTTCTGTAACACCCCCAGATCCGGGGTCCGGGATCGGGTCGTTACGGTCTTATTTTCCATGATTAATACTTTACTTGAGTCCACAATAAATAAATCACCTGCTGTGACCCCACCATAATAACCACTCACACACACACAGTTATAGTCCCAGAGATGAAATTGAAATAAGTCTTGCATTACTGGTTTACGAATAAAAGTTATTACAAGCCAAAAGGATAACATCATAAGTTTAAAAGTTTTGCCGTTGATTATTCATTATTGATACATATAATTAAACTGGTAATCAAAGGCTGCTGAGCTATGCTACCTCAGCAATGGCAGCGATGATATCAACGGGTAGCCCTGTGGGGCGGGTAACCTGCTTGCGCCGAGTGCGCCTGACGCGGGCCATGTGACCTAGTTGTTGTTGTGACATAATAAATAAGCAAGGGTGAGCAACAGCCCACCAACAATATATAACTGTGCAGTAATATATAAGACAGCTCAAAGATATGTTTTGAAATCATATGCCATGCATTAGAGAAAATATTGCCAGTTTAATATAAAGGATGAAGTTACAAGGTAACTCAACAGATATATATTTCGTGGAAGCATAGGCTATGCCAAAATAAGCAAGATAGCATCATTTTCATAAAAATAGGAACTTGTAGAATGATATTGCAATTCCAGTTTGAAATACTTTTCAATTCTGCCAACTATGATGGTGTTGCAGAAAATTTCCAACATTGAGTGATGAACTAATACTGGAGTTTGACGCGCCAGGAGACATAGCATATACACGATGATCAGTCGCATGTTATGCTCCCCACCTCTTGTTTACTACATGTAGAAGGAAGCACCGACGGATTTAATTGTCTACCGCCCTCTGGAACCCCCTCGGCCAACGGTTGGGCCATTTGCTGGACCGGCGCCACTGGGTCACTTACGCATCTCCTAGTTCATTCCACATCCATAACTTTGAAACGTAAAGTTCGTCCCCCTTTCCCCAAGTATAATACTTGTTGATAAGACTCCACAAGGTAGTCATATCTAAATGGAAAGGAAAATTTACCAATATTTCCCAAGCTGCTGCTTGTTAATGGATACTGACTTGTTCCAACATTCTTACCCCTCGAATAATGAGTGGGTACACACAATACCATGAATAATAGCAACCAAGTTGCGAGTGAAGCGAATAATTTATGACCGGGCAGTCACAAGATAAATAACATTCCTCAAGTAAGGTTCCCTTACAATAGAATCGAAGGGAGAATGGAATCACTGAGAACCTTCCTTGATAATATAATAATAATAGGACTCTGAAATAATTTATATAATATTCGAAGGTCGATGATACTATGCGAATGATGTAAATTATCTTTGAAACGAGTTCGAAGAATTAGCTAACTATTCCAAGAATATTTATTGATTCATAGATATTGGAACAGTGTTACTCGGAGTAATCTTTGAATAAATATTCAGAATAATATTCATTGAACAAATAATGAATATTCAAATTAATGACAATGTTTATTGATGGAGTAATCATCAAATGGATATTTGAGAATTATTTATTGAATCAATAGTGAATATTCAACTCAAGAAGGATACATATTGATGGAATAATTATCGACTTAATATTTGGGACAATATTCATCGAATAAATAATGAATATTCAACTTAATAATATTTATCGAAGAAATGATTATCGAATGAATATTTGAAATTATGTTCAATAATTGAATCGAATTTAAATAAAGGTCGAAGATAATATTCCTTATCTCAAGGGAATATTCAAAGTAATATTTATCGAATAACTGGAGTTCGAATCAATGTTCAACTGATATTTATAAAATAAATAGAGATTGAATGAATATTCGAATTAATATTCATTTAAATAAATAAGGCTCGAATGAATATTAAAATAATATTCATTAAATAAATAATCTCGAATGAATATTCAAAATAATATTTATCGAGTAAATAAGAATGAATATTCTCTAATTAAATAACTTAACTGAGAGTTCGAAATAATATTCGAATATTTAATCGACTTTAGATGAATATTAAACATATAATATTCATCGAATAAATAAACATCTGATGAATAATCCGAATACGGAGTAATATTTATCAAATAATCTCAAGGAATATCCCAACAATATTCACCAGATAACAAATGGAAGATATTTACTTAAATATTTTCCTCTGAAAATAATATCAATATATCAAGGAATATCGACTCCCGGTCTAATCAAAGAATGAGATTCATCTGCCCTTTTTGCTTAAGGGTCTCAGTGATATCCGGCTTATAACTGATGTATTACTATCTAGCTTATAAGCTAACAATAAATTCTAGGAACAAGTATATCAATTTGACTTTGAAAGTAGGCATGCATGCTATGGCATATGTATAACAGAAAGCATATATATATATTCACAACAACAGCCTTATAAAAAGGATTTGAAACTTGCCTGGAAATCGAGTACGAGTAGGGGTAGTAGTAGCGTGTCCCGGGTCAGCCTGATGATCTATAATTAGCCAAGGCATTCGGGATTAATCACTTAACACCTTTCAAAAGGTTAGGTATAAACTTAACTTAAATCGAAACACGTTTTCAAGTCGTTTCGTTATACCCCTCTAATTCACTCTTATTATTGCTTTTATTACCCGATACTTGTTCGTTACTAAAGCATGACATTACACTTACATATGGTAAGTATTTAAATCGTATAAGTTTTAAAGTCGAAATATTAGACCTCGATATTTATAGATCGTTTTCTAAGTGGTTTACCGAAGTTATAACCAAGTATACCTCTTAGGGGTACTTTCGTACTTAACCATGATTCGAACATTTTTATAAAATCGGAAAATGATCCATTCGACATGCGGTCTTCTCCCACACCTTCCTTTTTATCTCTATTATTTAATTATCACGATTCGCCACTGATTTCGCAATATTAAAGGGATCCAATTTCGGTTACGAACTTTTGATTACGGTTCCGAACCACTTTTTACGAATTTAATCATAACTCCTAAACCGTAAGTCCGTTTCATGCGATCTTTATATCAAAACGAAGCTCATAACATAATCTAGCTAATCATGGCATAAGTCGAAGCTATGCAGTGAGTTATACCTACTGTCAAGTTCGAATTTCAAGGTTAAACGAAAATCGGGCATTACGACGGCTATAAATCGAACGTTCTACTAATCGTAACACTAAAACCAAGCCACACCGGGCACCAATACAACTTATACATATGATTCTTATCTCAACAAGCTCAAGAACACCATGCTTCATCATCATATCATCATAAAGCTAAACTATCCACAAGATCATGCTAACATGGTGGTAATAATACTACTAACATTACTTAAGCCAATATCACCAAGAATCATGCATAAACTCAAGTAAAGCTTAGGGTTTCAAATGATTTATACCTTCCTTAGAGAGTAGTAAATCCTTCCTAAGCCTTGATATATCCTTGGATGATCCTAAGCTAGCTTAATCCACCATGAAAACAAGAAAAAACAAGATTAGTTCTTAAAACCACTATTCATCCTCCTCTTTGATGAATTAATTGAAAATGAAAACAAGTGAGATTGGCTTTGAAATTTTTATGGGATCACTTTTAGGAAATGTAAGACTCACCATAATTTTTGCAAGATCAAAAGATGGTGGGAAGAGGGGTTTTGATTTTGGAATTATGGTGAAGGCCGAATGGATGCTTTCTTGTGGGGAAAGAGTTTTTGTTTGGTTTATTTGGTTTTCTATGATTTAATTCTCATCCACTCTCATCCACTTACACATAATATCTTTGTATAGAGCTACTTTAATAAAGTTGTGAAGTGTTGGATGAGGAAACACCATGACACGTGTTGAGTTTATGGTGGTTTAGAGCTTACTAGTTAGTTACTTGCTAAGTGCTTGGTTGCATGCTCTAAGGTTCTAGTTCCTTGATTCTAGTTTGGTTAGTAGATATTTTATACATAGCACATGCATGCATCTTAGTCTCTGCTTGCTCTTTTGTCCGGTTATTGCTCGATTCGATTGATCGTTCGTAGGAATAACTCATTCATTTCTAGTTAGGGTTTTACCGAAAACCTTCTTAATATTTCTAATACTATTCTTCATCTTACTTAATACTTCTCGAATTTAAATTCCTTAAATCCCTTTTTATAATTCCTTATGTCTTGCAGTGTCCAGGGAATTCTCGGAGAAAATAAAAGTGCTCTTTTTCTGAATCCGACAGCTTTTACATACACTTATTTTCTTCCTGGATCACTAATACGAACTCAGAAATCCGTTCCGAATACCAGGTATAACATTATTATAATAATATTCCAAATTCCACCAAAATCACTATTCATCACTTATTTTTATTTAATTCCTATAATTAGGAAAATGAACCTGGTTCACTCTCGAGTGTTCCTTAACCTTTTTACGGAACCGCTGGACTTATAATAGATATTGATTTGGATGACACAAGAATAATCTTACTTGAAGTAATATACTTATATCCCTAGGAGATAGATCATTCTTATCTATGCTGTCAACCAAAAGTATTCTTCATGACATATAAATAATTGAATTCAAATCCATTCCATTCATTTAATAGACATTCGTTACATCGCAGTCATAACCACTATTCATTCCCATATTATTACATAATAAAAAGTTTTAATTCTACCAAAAATCTGGGTTCTTACAAGTTTTAAGCTCTAATTAATTGTATCGGACTCGTATCAATTAACGAATAAATACGTAACATATTTTGTTAATTAAATACCCGATAAATACGAAAATTCCCAATAAATAATTCTAAAATTATGGAGCATTTAGGAATATCATAAAATGAAATTCTGGAAGTTTTGGTCAACTATGGTCAACGTTGACTTAGTCAACTATGGTCAAACGTGGACCCACTGCCTCGATTTTTGTGCCCAAACCAAAATTCTCAGAAAATTACGAAACTTTTACCATGCATAGAAAATAACATTTAAGTGATCCATCTCAAGTTTCAAGTCATTCTAGCAAGTGGAAGTATTTTATTTGAATTTAATACGATTAAATCAGCTTTCGGTTCCAAATAAAATACGATTGGTCTTACCGTGAAATAGATAGATCTTTTGACCAATGTTTTGACTAAAATAAATACTTAGAATATATTTCCTAATATATAAAATATATTGAGAGTGTAGGAAATATTTTTGAGTATTTAAAATAATTTTCTCCGTAAATAGAATAAATTTGAGATATGGGAGAAAAATTACTTTAAATATTTCTGGCACGAGATAACAAATGAGTATTAATATTCTACCACTGAATATTAATATTCTTGAGGATAAGAGTATTTTGAGTGCTAAGGAGGAATATTTTTGAATAAAAACTGATCGTTTTTAAATATAGCACGAGTTCTCTAAAGAATATTAATCCTCGAATATTCTTTGTTCGAGCCTGTCGCCTTATCAATTTTGCAACGGAGATCTAAAAAATATCAAATATCAATATTTCTTTTTCGATCTAATTGCCTTGGTGTAGAGATATATTCCATAAAAATATAATTTAATTTTTCGCAATAATGGAATATCTCGTATAATAGATATTGCTAGAATTCGACTTTTGACTTTTGACGGAATCAATTAAATTAATGACCTAGTGGAGAGGATAACTAAGTGTAATTAAATTTTATGTTAAATCGTACAAATACCAAAATAAATAATATATCGAAGATATCCTTTCAATCTTCCCCTTTTTGGTATTTGCCAAACAAAACATAAAATTTAAAAATTTACCCGTGCGTGCTTCCCCTTAGTGTATGCATGAGTTTGAAAAATATTTTAGACTCGTTTAGAAGCACCGACAATTCTGATTCTCCACTAATTGATTCCTGCAAAACAACTTATGAGATGAATTTAAGAAAGTAAAATTGTTAGACATAATTCATTTCATATCTATCATAAATTTTGAAAATTTTAAATTAGGGGGTCTAATTTCCTCTTCCCCTTTTTGTTTGGTATACTACCAAAAAATTTCTATTGTTCTCTTCTCCTTGTTAATTAAGGGTGGGGGTCTAATTTTTCTCTTCCCCTTTTTGGAAAATATTGTAAGCTTTCTTATTTTTGATGTATTATCAAAAGAATTTTTGCTTCTACTCAAAATATGACTCATTTTGAACCAAAATAATTTCTATCTTCCTTATCTCTTCCCTTTTATAACTTGGTGTACTTACCAAATTAATTTTCTTTCCCCTTGTTACTTCTCCTTGAAATATGATTCGTTTGGAATCAAAATCTTTTCAATTGCAGTCTTTTATCTCTTCTCCTTATGAATAAATCGGTTTAGATCTTAATAATTGGTATGTCTACCAATTTCATTCTTTCCCGTTTCTTTTTCTGAGATTTCTTGCGGTTTATCAGAAGTTTTTGCTTTAAAACTTCCGTTTTATCTGGAAAGGCTTATGTAAGCTCTTTGAAAAGTTCATTTACTTACGAAATTTTTCTTTCAATCTGTAAATGAATTTGAATTTTTTTTTGTCATAATTTTTTTTTCGAATTGTTTTATGTTGATCTAAGTTGCTCGAAATTTGGCAATCTTGATTCATACATAAACATTTTAAATTAAAGAACAGATAAGTAACAATCGGTCTATAACGTTTTTGATGAACGTATAGTACAATATCTTTGAAAAATGTTCAGAATACGATCAGTCGTGAGAAACCAGTATGATCTTTCTCAGTTATAATATAAACCATCATTCGAAGTATGTATCTGATAATCTTTTCTGAACCGTATTTCCATATAAGACTGCTGTGAGCTTATAGTGGTCAATTCTTTAAATCATAATCTGCAAATAAACCATACGATCAAGCTACAGTTTATAGTAAAAGAATTAGTCGATTGAGCATAGAGTTCGTTCAATATTCTTTTGCCAGATTTAACTAGCTATCTCAAGAGAGGAATCAAGAACATGCAATATTTTATTATTAGATTAAATCTCATGCATGCCATGTCAATGATATCCTTAGATGTATATGATAAGTGCATAGATAATAAATTAGTCAATGCAAGTTCTATATACATTCAAAAAGTTCCAAGATAATCAGTGTGGTTCACTGATTATGAGGAACTACCTGCAGAAGTTTTATTCTAACTCAAAGACAACCCCTTTGAGTGAAACAACAACAACATCATACCAGAAGCAAAACAGATTTAAACATCAAGCAGAATTAAAGGGCATGTTGCAAACTATAACAAAACGTCATAGAGAATCACAGAACATGTAGTCAAGTAGCAGGATGAACCATAACAAGTTCAGCAGAAACGACACCAAGATCTTCACCTAGATCAGGCAAGGCAGCAAACACTTTCTCCATATCATCATAATTACCAACAGCACACAACTCATCAACCAACTTTGTTTCAATTTCTTTAGTAGATTCAACAACAACCACATTTTCAACTATCTTACCCTTTCCTTTATTAACTCTTCCCTCTAGGTTCTCAACCCTAATGTTAAGCTCAAAGTTTGACTCTTTAAGGACATCAATTTCTAGACTGAGCTTATTAACCTCTTCCCTAAGGATAGCATAAATATCAGTTTTAGGAGCAAGGGAGGGTATGACAACTTTATTAGGGTGACTGGTTTGACAGTTTTTCAAAGAAATTTTGGGTTGGGTTAGACTATCAATGGCACAAAATTCCATCTTGTTTAGATGCATCCTAGACATGTGCACATAATGAATCTCAAATATAGAAGTTAAGAGTAAACCATAAGGCATGTAATCAGTGTTGTAAGCATTTATCATGTTGAGCACAAACACATAACTAACATTGAAATCTATGGTATTGGACACTATCTTAAACATGACTTTTAGATCAACAAAATCAAAGAAGTTATCATGTTTGGGTTTTGGCAAGACATTTTCCCTAAGAATTATGGCAAGTTGTTGAAACCTAGGCAAAAATTGTCTAAAATGGACAGCAAATTCTCTAGCACAAAGACCATCAGGTACATCTTCCTCACAAAACAAACCAAGAAAGAGTTCAAATTCACTTTGGTTAAAGACAAATTTTTCAAATATGTTGACACAAGGAAGGTCAGAATGATGATTTCCTAACCTAAGAGACTTGCTAAGCATTTTATGATCAACATAGATGTTTTTACCATTCACAAAGGAACTCAAGTAGAAGACCCCATCAACTCTTTGTTGCACTTCCAAGTTACCATAAAATTCAGCAATCAAATGAGTGTAGTAGTTTTGACCCCTATAAAACACAAAATTTTCCCATTTGACACTAGTGAACATGCTGTGAACATCACCACCTTGTGGAACATACACCATCATTCCTGGTTGGTTATTTTGAGCATCCTATTGAGTTTACCAGTATTGGCAAGTCTCACTAGGGTAGGGCTTGGGGGTTTGATGTTTGTTCTTGCTTTGTGAGAGTTAACAGATTTCTCAGAATTTGGCATGGCTTGAAAAGCAATGTTAGGGTTAGGGTTTCTAAAAGCTGGAAGTTTGCTTCCATGTGAGAAGTATGCAAACTCATTTAGATGTGAAGGTTCTTGTTTTATTTTCTTGTGGTAGTGTTCTTTGGAATTATCAGGATGATAGTATTGTGTGAAGGGAGCATAGAGAGAGTGGTTGAAATTTTTCTTACTCATGGTTGGAAACAGAGAAAGGAGAGTAAGATTTTTGGCTTTAGGGTTTGGGTGTAATGGTGTAAATTCCATAGAATGATGATGATAGTGCAGGTGAGTGTGCTTGTGAATGCATGAATACATGAATATATATATATAGGCAGATGGCACATATAAGGATTAACTCAAAACATGCACAGGTTTTCATGAAATCCCACTTAGAACTGATGCATTTTGAAAACTCTATAGTGTTTCCATTTAATGAATTTCACAGCTTGCATGGATAGATATGAGTATATAGGTTTGTATGCAAATGACAGAATAGTTATAGTACAAAGGACATCCATTGTGTGGCTCAATGCATGAAATTATAAGTCCAGATCCGGATGTGAGCATGCATGGGTGATAGACTAAGTGTAATAGTTTACAAGTTATGAGATAATATAGTACATAAAACAGTGGTTCAATTAAATGAGATGCTTTTGAAAAAGAGTAGGTGGAAGTATGTGTAAGAGTTTTTCAGGCAGGTATATCAATGCAACTATAATATACTCACAGAATAAAGTAAATGAGGGAGCAAGACAAGTTTGACTTTTCAAAGGCTGCATAGAAGGGGACACATGACAAGTCAAGTGAATTCAATCCACAACTCCACTGTGTTCACAATTACAAATTGTAAAAAGATCTCAAGTCTATATAGCAAGACATGTTCATTTAGCTAGGCATATCACAAATATCAAGTTTTCTATACATTCGGACATCCAAGTGAATTAACAACTAAATTCATATACGAATTGATGTAGTATAGTCACATATGAACTCACATAGAGCTGTATCAATGTATTCGAAGGATTAAACAACTAATGAGAACACGAAGTCACATAGACAATCACGAAGAACATGCAATTTCTTAAGTTCAATCGAATTAATACCTTAGCTCGAGGCATCGTAGTCTTCTCGAGTCCTTACCATTCCCAAACTCCTGAACTCGCACGAGTTCCGAGTTGACTCACAACTTGACTCACCGAGTTGAGGGCGATTCCATTGAATTAAGCTCTTGCGAAGCTCGATCTGAGGCACTTTAACACAGCAAAGCCATTAAATCCCATTAATTTCATCAATCCTGCATAAAACACTCAATAATTAGTTAGGGTTTTGAAAAATCAAAACTTATAAATTGAAGAGTGTTCGTGTGTGTAGATATATTGTATATATATGTGTGAATGTTTGATTTTGATCAATAAACCGAAATCAATTGTGATGATAACGATTTGATAATCAAAAAATCATTTGATTTAACCTAACTCAGCTTCGATTTGTATCGATTATGAGATTAATCGACATAAAAGGATGAACATAGACTCGATTTGGTGTTTAGAGGTTTGAAATCGATCAAGAAATTAGGGTTTAGATCGAAGTTTTTGAGAAAGCGGCGAGAGAGAGAGATTAGGGTTTGAGAGAGAGAGACTCAAGCGGCTGAACAGTATACACACACAAATGAATATTGTGTGTTTAGTTAGTATATGTATTTTACAAACCAACGATTGAGATTGTCTCTTTTTAGAAATAAACGGTTTAGATGCTAGGGTTTGATGTAATGGACTGGGTCAAGCTGAGTTGGGCTGGGCCAATGAACATGGACTGGGTCAAAATAATACTGATATTCTGAAAATAATATATTTATATTTTCAAAAATAGTTTTGAAAATTAATAATAATAATTATATATTATTATAATAATATATTAAATATTAGTACTAAAATATGAGTAATAATACTAATGTGTTGATTCTTTGTATTTGAGATAAATATCATTTATTTAGTATCTCAGAAATGTTTCCGAAATTAATTCCGATAAATATTTACTCGAATAGTTCTCGATAAAACCCGATCGATAAAGTTTCATATGTTATCATTATCGATGAATCTGAGTTTTAGAGAAACAATTATCCCGAAGGATGTATAATTCGTGAGATGACTATAAATAATGATAAATTTTCTCACAAGAATATATAACTATTGACAATATTGATATATCAATATAAACCATTATTTTGGAATTTCCAACATTCCTAAATCCAAACGGAGTTTAGTGAATCGTTCGGAATTCAATGGTTTCGTGAATATGTCTGCGAGATTGTACTCAGTTTCTATATGAGTCAATTTTATATCGCCTTTATTGACATGATCACGTAAGAAATGATGTCTCACATCTATATGCTTAGATCTTGAATGTAACACGGGATTTTTGCTAAGATCAATAGCACTCGTGTTATCGCATAAGATTGAGATTACATCAAATTTAGTATTATAGTCGGCTAATGTTTGCTTCATCCATAATATTTGAGCACAACATTTTGCGGCCGCTATATACTCCGCTTCCGTAGTGGAGATAGATACCGAATTTTGTTTCTTGGAAAACCAAGATACTAGGCATCCTCCCAGAAACTGACATGTACCACTTGTACTTTTTCTGTCGACTAAATGCCCGGCATAGTCCGAATCAGAAAAACATACTAAGTCGAATGGTACTCCTTTTGGATACCAAAGACCTACGTCAGTGGTTCCTTTTAAATATCTCAATATCCGTTTTACCGCGGATAAGTGAGATTCTTTTGGTGCTACTTGGAATCTAGCACACTTTCCAACACTATATTGAATATCGGGATGACTTGCGGTAATATATAGCAAGCTACCAATCATGCCTCGATATTTCTTAGTGTCAACGGGTATTCCGTTGGGATCTTCTGTTAATTTATCAGAAGTCGACATAGGAGTAGATATGGGTTTTGAATTTTCCATTTCAAATTTCTTTAGCATTTCTTTACAATATTTCGATTGTGAAATATGTATGCCTTCATCCGATTGCTTTATTTGCAATCCTAAAAAGAAATTTAATTCACCCATCATACTCATTTCGAATTCTTTGCTCATATTTTGAGAGAATTCTTTACATAGTGCATCATTGGTTGAACCAAAGATGATGTCATCTACGTATATTTGTACAAGCAAGATATCATCTTTTTCTTGTCTTGTAAATAAGGTTTTATCGGCCGTTCCCATTTTAAAGTTATTTTCTAATAGGAACTTGCTCAACCTTTCATACCAAGCTCTTGGAGCTTGTTTCAAGCCGTATAGAGCTTTGTATAATTTGTATACATACTTCGGATGTGTGGCATCTTCAAAACCGGGAGGTTGTTTGACATAAACTTCTTCTTCTAATATCCCGTTTAAGAAGGCCGATTTGACATCCATTTGGTATACTTTGAAATCTTTATGACACGCATATGCTAATAGCATTCGAATTGATTCAATTCGTGCTATGGGTGCATAAGTTTCATCAAAGTCTATCCCTTCCATTTGGGTATAGCCTTGATCGACTAATCTCGCTTTATTTCTAACAACGGTTCCGTTTTCATCTAACTTGTTTCTAAATACCCATTTGGTTCCAATTATGGAAGTATCTTTGGGTTTTGGAACAAGTTCCTAAACTTTGCTACGAGTGAATTGTAGTAATTCATCTTGCATTGCCGAGATCCAATCTTCGTCTAGCAAAGCTTCTTTAGCGGTCTTAGGTTCTATTTGAGATAGAAAACTAAGATGATTCACAACGTTTTGTACTTGTGACCGCGTTTGAACTCCTTTATTTAAGTCTCCAAGAACATTATCTAGTGGATGACTTCTAATAATAGGAATTTCTTTTGGAAGTTCTACTTCCATTTCGGCTAATTCTAATGGATTTCTTTGGATGGGAGTTCCAAGATCCATATTTTCGAATTGTCGAATAATATTTTCTACATCGTCTTGTTCAACTTTATCGTTTTCAACAAGATCTTTATATTTTGATGGTGGTTTTCTTTCATCAAATGCAACATTCATAGATTCTTCCACCACAAGTGTTTTAAGATTGAATACTCGATAGGCTTTGCTATTCGTGGAGTATCCAAGAAATATACCTTCATTTGATTTAGGATCAAATTTAGTAAGGTAGTCTTTCGAGTTTAATATGAAGCATTTGCAACCAAATACTCGAAAGTAACTTAACTTCGGTGTTTTGCCAAAATAAAGATCGTAAGGAGTCTTTTGAGATATTGGTCGTAGCAAAACCCGATTAAGAATATGACAAGAAGTTGACATTGCTTCGGCCCAAAAATATTTAGGTCGACGATATTCATTAAGCATAGTGCTTGCCATTTCTTGTAATGTTCTATTTTTCCTTTCTACAACTCCATTTGATTGTGGAGTGTATGGTGCGGAAAAATTATGTGTAATTCCATTTTCATCACAAAAGTTCGTAAAACTAGAATTCTCAAATTCTTTACCATGATCCGTCCGTATATAGACGATGGTATTATTTTGTTGATTTTGAATCTTTTTGCATAAGGAAGAGAAAGATTCAAAAGCATCACTTTTTGATTTGAGAAATTCTGTCCACGTGAATCGTGAATAATCATCAACGATTACTAACGTGTATGAACAACCTCCGAGACTTTGTATTGGAACTGGACCAATAAGATCCATGTGTAAAAGCTCGAGAGGTCTAGAGGTTGATACCATGAATTTAGCTTTGTGAGATACTCGAATTTGTTTTCCAATTTCGCAAGCTTCACAAGTATGATCTTTTTGATAATTCAATTTTGGTATACCTCGTACATGCTCTTTAGTTGATATATTTTTGATCAACTTCATATTAGCATGTCCTAATCTTCGATGCCATAACCAAGGGTCATCGTTTGTAGTGATTAGGCATATATTCTCATTCTTGCTCATGTCACATGTGTAGACATTTTTGTTTCGAGGGCAAGTGAGAATCAATTTCCAATCTTTATCCAAAATACAACAATGAGTAGTATAGAAAATTACCTTGTAATCATTGTCGCAAAGTTGACTTATTGAGAGAAGATTGTACTTTAGTCCCGTGACTAGTTGTACATTTGAAATCTTGAAGCAACTATTCCCGATGTCTCCGATGCCGACAATGATGCCTTTACTACTATCTCCAAATGTGACACTCCCCGCAGTGATCTTTTTAATGTTGTTCAATAGTGACTCATTACCGGTCATGTGTCTCGAGCAACCACTATCAAGGTACCACATGTCTTGTTTAGCGGCAAGACAAACCTCTTGATGAGAAGTGGAGGCTCCCGTTGAAGTAGCTTCATCCCCGATAGCCATTAAGCACAAGTTGACAACTTCTTCACTAGCTTCCGGAGCTTCTTCATCTTCACTTAAATCCCAACCGTTTTCCGCCACGAGAATTCTTCCTTTAGCAAGCTTTGGACATTCTCTTTTGAAGTGACCCGGTTGCTTACACTCGAAACACACTTCTTGTGTTTCCTCCGGATTTTGTTCCTTATATTTTGGAGGAGTGTAAGGAGGATTATTATTGTTGTTGGCATTATTATAGGCATTTGTATTTTGAGTGCCTTTGCCTTTATTATAGCTCGTTGTTGGAAAATTACTCTTATAGTTAGGACTATAATTTTGGGAGTAATTAGGTCTTCCTTTAGAGTTAAAAACTCTTTGTTGATTATTTGATTTAAGGAAGCCTTTTCCGTATCTTTGAGCTTTGCTTTGTAGCACACGACGAAGTTGTCTCGTAAGTAAAGCAATTTCGCTTTCATCCAGATCTTGGAGTTCTTCGTTCAACTCCTCGTCGTTTTCATTTTCATCAATTAATATAGCTTTTAAAGCCATATTTTTCTTTTTGTCTTCCACTTTAGGAATGACCTTATCCGGAATATTGTCTTCTTCGTATGCACGAAAATTCCCAAATAAACTATCAATGTCATAATCATTTAGATTATGCATTTCTTTTATAGTTGTAACTTTAACCTTCCAACTAGGAGGTAAAGATTTAAGAACTCTTCGGTTCTACTCATTTCGAGAATAACTCTTTCCGAGTTGAGATAATTCATCGATTATACGAGTAAATCTTGTTTCCATATCGATGATATTTTCTCCCTCTTGGAGTTTAAAGTTCTCGTATTCGTGGATTAAAGTATCCATTCGAGAATCTTTTATATCAACGGTTCCTTCGTAGGTAACCACTAATTTGTTCCACATTTCTTGTGCGGACTTGCAATTATTCACTCTTTTATATTCTTTTTCTGCAAGTGCACTTGTGAGAACCATTTCCGCTTTAGTGGCTATATTCATCATATTTTCCTCGGCGAGAGTGTATTCACTAACCTTCTTTTCAACAATGACACCGTCAACTGTTTCGGTAGGAATAACAACTCCGTCTTCTATGGCCATCCACACTTTGACTCCTTGAGATCTAGCATAGATGCGAAATCTCGTTTTCCATGTTGCAAAGTTGGTGCCATCAAATAGAGGAGGGCGAGAGCTAGATAGGCCTTCACCGCAACCGATGGTATTTAGATACGCCATGTAGGATCACTTTTTGATGTGCCTGTAAATCTGCAAATCACTCAACAAACACGTTAAAAAGTACCGCTCTGATACCAATTGTTAGGTCCCGTAAGAGGGCTATATTAAGCTAGAAGGGGGGGTTGAATAGCTTAATTACCAATTTAAAAATTATTATGGCGTTTTAAAATAATTTTCCCTTTTTAAAACTTTACCGAGTCGTTTATGCAGTTTATAAGTGCAAAAATAAAAGACAAGGAAAGAAAATACCACACAGGAGATTTTATCCTGGTTCGCGATGGCGCAACCCCTAATGGATTCGCTCACCCCTACTCCAGTCCCCGAGCTCCTCTCCGGACTCGAGATTTCTTCCACTATAAAGAGACTCCTTTATAGTAGGCGGAGAAGCCTTACACAACCTTACAAATATTTATCTTGATACGTAACTACCCGCTACTACCTCAAAATAAATGTAATACCCACAAGACTTGTCTTGGACCGTAACTCCCCGTTACTCCCTCAAAGTCGTTGTGAAACCTACACAACTTATCTTAGACAGCAACTCCCCGCTACTTCTTCAAAGTTGATGTAGAACCCTTGGTGTAGTCTTTGAATTCCTCACTTTTGCCGGTCTTGGATCTTAGATGAAAGGTCTTGGGTCTTTCCTCTTCTTCACGGTGCAAAGGCCACTAACTCCCCGCTAGTGCCTAGGACTTGGGTCTTAGAACGAGAATCACCTCACTCCAGCTTCACCTCACTGCAAAACTTAGAAAACAATATCTACGAAACAAACCGTAATATAAAGAGAGGTTTTGGACTTAATATGTCCTAGGGTGACTATAGTATTCTTACCCGAATATTAATTAAAATTAAGTTCAATAAGCCTTTATTTGCTTATGACTTTATGATACAATACTCCGTGTAGTGAGATTTAAATATATCTCGGAGTTTGTAAATATTTAAGTCCTTTAAGCTTGTAGGCTTATAAGGCTTATAATCGTATATTTTGGTTCGTCTTTTTGTAAAGATCGAAGTATACACGAAATTACTCCGTTGTTGAAAATACGTCTATTTTCGAAGTAATGTATAAATTAAGTCCTTTATAAGCTTTATAGCTTAAGGATCTTTGATAAACAACTTCTCGTTCGATATAGTCTTGATTGGACTATTCGTATATATTTAAACGAGAGTGTTACAATTTTACTTTAACAATTTGCACTTTAATATTAATTTGGCCGAATAAACACCACACACAAATATAACACACACGTGCAGAAAAGTAGCTCGTTTTATCTATAGGATAAATCGAGGGCCGCTATTATGCGTTAAATTAGTGCGAAAAGTAAAATCACTCACAAGTGTGAGGACGAGTAAAAAAGGTGCGGAAAATAAAATCACTCACAAGTGTGAGGACGAGAGTAAAAAGAGCGGAAGGTAAAATCACTCACAAGTGTGAGGACGAGAATAAAAAGTGCGGAAAATATATAAATAGAAGCTTAACAACTTATTTCCCTCGGAACACTAGAGGTGATAGAAGGGAAACAAATCACGCTTTAGCACAATTATATATATATATATCACAATAATAAAAGATTAATGGCCAAAGTGCGTTAAAGTTTTAGTTAAGTGGCTTATAGATTCTTTTCCCTCGGAACACTAAGGTGATAGAAGGGAATTAATCAAGCTCGATATAATAATTTGACCGTCGTCAAATATAACCTCTTTTTGAGGTGATGTAATATTTCGAATCGTTGTTCGAATATTAATCCTTGTACGGATTTTTATGGTCTCGTTTTGAGATCCGATATAAGAGCTTTATAAAGAAGATAAGATGAAGGTATAGAGCTCTTATATGTATATAAATATGGTCGGTTAAGACTCGGATATTGAAGCTAAAAGTTACCACTTTTTGGAGATTGCCGGAAAAAGTTCGCCGGAAAAATTCGCAGGAGGTTCGGCCGGATTTTGGCTTATGGACGAACTTGGGCAGCCCTTCGGGAGGCCGGATAGTAGTGGTAGAGGAGCTTGCTAGGTGGGAGAGAGCTTGGTTGAAGGAACTAAGCTTATTGGAACAAAAACCTTGTATATATGTAAGTATATGTAAGGGAGAGAAGGTTTTTGAGATGAAGTGGGTGTAGAGAGTGTTTGGATATATTGAGAGAGCTTCCAGTTCTAAATTCCCAGCAATTATTTGGCTCTTTAGCTTGAAGAAAATGGTTGGGGGAAGTGGTTTATTTATAGGAGGAGTTGGGTGGAAGGAAGGGTGAGGATTGAAGGAAAAAGGAGTGGTTGAGATTGAAAGCACTTGGATTGATGAGGTGGAAAGTGGTTTTGTGTTAGTTGGGAGTGGTTTTGTGTTTCTTTGCAAGTGGGGGTGGTATTCTACATAAATATCCCAGCTGAGTTTTAAGCTCTAATTAATTGTATCAGACTCGTATCAATTAACGAATAAATACGTAACATATTTTGTTAATTAAATACCCGATAAATACGAAAATTCCCAATAAATAATTCTAAAATTATGGAGCATTTAGGAATATCATAAAATGAAATTCTGGAAGTTTTGGTCAACTATGGTCAACGTTGACTTAGTCAACTATGGTCAAACGTGGACCCACTGCCTCGATTTTCGTGCCCGGACCAAAATTCTCAGAAAATTACGAAACTTTTATCATGCATAGAAAATAACATTTAAGTGATCCATCTCAAGTTTCAAGTCATTCTAGCAAGTGGAAGTATTTTATTTGGATTTAATACGATTAAATCAGCTTTCGGTTCCAAATAAAATATGATTGGTCTTACCGTGAAATAGATAGATCTTTTGACCAATGTTTTGACTAAAATAAATACTTAGAATATATTTCCTAATATATAAAATATATTGAGAGTGTAGGAAATATTTTTGAGTATTTAAAATAATTTTCTCCGTAAATAGAATAAATTTGAGATATGGGAGAAAAATTACTTTAAATATTTCTGGCACGAGATAACAAATGAGTATTAATATTCTACCACTGAATATTAATATTCTTGAGGATAAGAGTATTTTGAGTGCTAAGGCGGAATATTTTTGAATAAAAACTGATCGTTTTTAAATATAGCACGAGTTCTCTAAAGAATATTAATCCTCGAATATTCTTTGTTCGAGCCTGTCGCCTTATCAATTTTGCAACGGAGATCTAAAAAATATCAAATATCAATATTTCTTTTTCGATCTTATTGCCTTGGTGTAGAGATATATTCCATAAAAATATAATTTAATTTTTCGCAATAATGGAATATCTCGTATAATAGATATTGCTAGAATTCGACTTTTGACTTTTGACGGAATCAATTAAATTAATGACCTAGTGGAGAGGATAACTAAGTGTAATTAAATTTTATGTTAAATCGTACAAATACCAAAATAAATAATATATCGAAGATATCCTTTCAGAATAAATAGTGAATACGAAGTAGTGAGGAGTTGGATTTTCTTCAAAAACCCGGACAAAGATTTTAAAGAATTTCGCAATAATGAACCTAAAGGAAACATCACCAATAATCCAGCGTTTATTAATCAAGTAGATACCTGGGTAGCATTTACTGATTAAATGAACCTTATTCGTCTAATTAGATTTATTTAATTAGAAGAATATTATTTTCAAAAATGTTTTCTTAAAACAACTTTGTCCGGAGAAATATCAAAGTTGATTTACAAAATTATTCTATCGAGGTGATTACTTTTAGAGATGTTTTCTTCTTGCAATTTCTATATATATATATATATTATTGTTGAGCTGTTACTTGAATAATATTATTATGCTAGATGTTCTATTTTATTTCATGAGATGGTCCGTATTGTGGGACATTTATCGAGTTACTTCATTCGTACTCGAAGAGGAGATAATAAAGGCGTATTAATAATATCTTCATACTATATATTTACTGTTATTTAAGGGTGGAGTTATGTATATATCTATATATACTGACATGGGTCCTTCATTCTGGATTCATGGTCAGAACAATCTTTCATAAATATTTTCCTCCACTCATTCGGAAGGAGAACCAAATTATTGGAGGTGTATATCGTTCATTGTTTCTGAACGATATTGGAGTATTAATTCGTTTCAAAATAAATAAAGGTGCACGTGTTATTTCACCGTGACGCCTAAGCTATTTGTTGTTAAAGGTGATCGAAGATTCCGACACCTAATATCCTGGACTGAAAGTGCGTAAGAGACCGGGACAGGGCTGGCTCAGCACATAAATCGATGAAAGTGCGTGCGAGACCGGGACAGGGCCGGCTCGACACATAAATTGATGAAAGTGACCGGAGTAACGCACCGGCCCAACTAAGGGTGAGGGTCCGAGTCTGTCGACTCATCCTTATGAGGAATATTATTGGATGGTTCGAGACGTCGACTGTCCTTTCTATCGATAGAAAAATTGAGATGTGACAATGGATTGATCATCCATTACTTGATGCAGCGTTCGAGGAAAAGTCCAATCATTGATTCTCTAGCTATTAACCGATGCCTTTGTGGTTCGGATTAACTGGGGTATCGATCTGAGAAGTTATTATATTATATTATTATATTGAGGAGTTTGAGCAGTTATCATGTTACCGTTGAGTAATATGGAGAAGTTATTGAGATGTATTTATTCCATCATTTGGGTATTAAAATTCCGAGATAAATCTCTTTTCAAAATAAATATATATCCGTATGAGGGGAGAAGTTCTTGTAGAGCGGTTTAGTAATATTTTGTGTGAATTGTTGGGAATAGGGGATAGTTATAACCTTGCTGGGCATTCTTTGGCTCATTCTTGTTATTTTATATATTGTTAAGCAGCGGCATCCAGGGCTAACTCAAGTATGGCCAATCGAGGCAAGGGGAAAGCGACGGACTACTGATTCAGCGCGGTGGCCTTGTAGTATCTAAGTAAGGTGGAAGCTGAAGAGTAGTGGTTTAGTATTTTATTATCTAGTATTTTGGAATTGTAATAACATTCATAAATTCTAGTAGATGAACTCGTGTTGTATTAACCTTTTATTTATGGAATGCTTGTTCTAAGACTATAACCCGTGGAGTAATTGTGGAGTCTATTAAGAATATTGTTGTAGATTATATTATGAGCAGGTGATTGTATATTCCGCAAGAGGTGTGACAAGCTGGATTCCGGTAGGGAATTTGGGGGGTGTTACAAAAACACCCTTTCACAGCGGCTAGTATGGCAGAGCTATTCGTGAAGGAAATAGTCAGATTGCATGGGTTCCCTACTACAATTGTCTCCGACAGAGATAAAGTGTTCCTCAGCAATTTCTGGAAGGAGCTATTTCGTTTGCAAGGGACAGAATTAAAAAGGAGTACCGCGTACCATCCTCAAACGGATGGGCAAACGGAAATTGTGAATAAGGTGGTGGAATCTTTTCTTCGGTGCTTTGTGGGGGATAAGCCAAATTCATGAGTGCAATGGTTGCCATGAGCGGAATACTCGTATAACACTTCTTTCCACTTGGCCTCTAAATTCACCTCATTTCAAGTTGTGTATGGGAGAGACCCACCTAAGCTGATTCGAATTCGACAAGGACAAACGATGGTGGAGGACATTGATGCAATGTTGAAAGAGCGAGACTCATTATTAGATGAACTAAGACTCAACTTGCTTCGAGCCCAGAATGTAATGAAGACAATAGCAGACAGAAAAAGAAGGGATGTGGAATTTCAGGTTGGGGAACTGGTTTTTCTACGCCTACAGCCCTATCGGCAGCAATCCTTGGCTAGGAAACCCTTCGAGAAGTTGGCTGCTCGTTTCTACGGGCCATTTAAGGTACTGCAGCGCATTGGGCAAGTTGCATACCGGTTGGAGTTACCAAATACCAGCAGGATTCACCCCGTCTTCCATGTGTCACAACTTAAACGTTGCATTGGCAACCTCCAGGCCAGTCCCACTATTCCCACCCAACTAAACTCGAACCTGGAGCTGTGTTCGGAACCTGAGCAACTGCTGGCTGTTCGTCAAATACAGGGAGAACCACTGGGCACAACAGAGGTTTTGATTCATTGGCAAGGTTTACCCAGCTGTGAGGATACTTGGGAGGAGGTAGAGTTGCTGGCATATGAATACATAAAAATGCAAATCGATCTTCAGACTGTTACTCAACATCTTCGATGGTGGTAATTAAAATGGTTGGTTAAAATGATATAAAATATTGATTATGTAAAATTGTTGAACCTGTAATGTATTGTGTTTCATAGAGTCAGTTATAATGATTTGCTACATTTTAAAAATGGTATATTATTATTATTATTTTAAATTATTATAAATAAAATGTATTATTTTAGTATAACAAGAGATAATGCGGAATTTTATTACTACACATGTCCTAGATGTTCAGCAAATATAGTCGATGTAAGATTTTATCTAAGAGTTATGTACCATTACACATTATTTATAATTTTTATTTGTGATAGCTAATTTGAAAATTTAGCTAAAAGATGTTTCCCATTGGAGATGTTCTTATATGTTTCTGGATACATTCAACTAATTTTATTGTAAATATTAATTACGTAAAATTTGTTGAACCTGTAAGATAACGATGATCCAATGATATTGGCTATAATGTTTGATTATATTGTAAATATAGTATGTTATTATTATTTCAGCTTGTTATAAATAGAATATATTTTTATAAGGTAATAGATCATAAGAAATCTTTCTTACACGCCTCTAAAGGTTGGCCAAATATAGTCAACGTACGAAAACATATTATCTAAATATTTTGCTAAGGATAATGTCGGAGTGAATTTTTTTAACATCATTTCTATAAATTTTATTTATGATATTATTTATTTAATTTTAACTAAGGAATCTTCTTCATTGGAGATGCTCTAAACACCATATTATTCATTTATTCGAGGCATATTTCAACATAGCACAACTTAGTGAGCTTTGACAAATAGATAGACAACATGGCAACATAATACAAGCCTGCACTGATTATAACTATTTCATTTACTCCGAATTCTTGGCTGACAATGAACCTATTAGCAATTCTGAGATGTACAGTGTTGTCCTTTAATATCAGTAACTAGACAATCATTCAAAAAAAAAATGTGCAACAACTGCAAATCATTAAAATGAAATAAAATACATGTTTTATTATGTTAAACCAAACCAAACCAAACCAAACCAAACATTATTCTAGAAAGGTAGAGATGCTTTTGCATGGATATTATAAATGTATAAAATTTAATCTACAAAGAGATATAAAGTTAAAGCGACTAGAGTGGCTTATCAGCTGTTCCTAAGTTGTTGGAATATACCAACAAAGGTATCAACATAAACTAGGGCTAATCTTCTTCTAGGCTAAAAACTTCAACTTCATGATGATCATGATACCAAGGCTGCTTCTCCATTCCTTGAAGAAAAATCAGACTCTCGGAGTAAATGCAACCATCATAGTAGTAATTACCTTTGTTTCCTTTCTTTTCAGGACTCTTAAGACTCTTGATTGTATGCATTTCTGGACTGACGCAGTATAATTCGAGATCAGGGCCCGCAAATAAAATATCACCATTTGGAAAACAAGTTAGGAGCTTAATTCGTGCGAGAAGAAAACCAGGCTCCTGACCTATAAAAGGTCCAATACACATATTGCTCCATTCACCACACCTCTCATTGAAGATATGAACATCAATTGTACTCCGCAAAGATAATGTCGATAATGTCCTGTCGTAGAAGATGACAGCAACAGAATCCCTCATATTCACTAAAACAACTTCCTTATTTCTTTTTTTGTTAAAAGAATCAGGCAACAACCTGAAGACTTTATCTCGAACATCGAATGAGATCACTGTCAAACGTGTATTAACACCATCGTCTTGCAGATTCAGCCAATAGATAGATCCTTTGACAATTGCAGGCTGATCAGAGTTAAGCAGAGTACCATGGTAAAGGAAGTTAGAGGGTACAATTTTCTTCCAACGATCTAAGTTGTATGAATAAATAGAACCTACTAATGGTTGTCCCTCAATGGTGGTAGCGTAAACGACTTTGTAATCATTGGAAACCGAATCAAAACCAAATCCAACACAATAAGGTGTGTCAGCAGATTTATCTGTGAGAGCAGGGATCTCAACGCTCTGTTTCGTAGCAGGATTCCAAATCGCACTTAGCAATTCATTCAAACATTCGGTTCGCCAATTAAAGAAACATACCAAGCCATTGATGCATCCAATTATCTTGCTGTGCTCATGTAGTTCAAAGTTGTCCTCCAAGTCCGTCGTAAATATGCTCTCAGACCTGCATCTCCTAAGAATTATAGAGCTGTATTTAGAGTTGTCAAGGTGAGTCTTAGCGAAATTTGGGTTGCTCGATATTAGCGACTTCCAGGGTTTACAAACTGATTGAAACCCCAAAAGTGATTTCACAGGAAGTCTACTTAGTATCTGAAATTCAGTTATTTCTGCTGGAAGGTCAGGAAGAAGATTAATGTTAGAGGCCATGTTTTAACGCGTAAATCCTGATGAATGGAAATTCTATATTTATAGACCCCCAAGACAGCATAACAAACATATTCCGAGTAGGAAAAGAATTGAGTTATCCGATTCCCAAACAGAATAGGCACACGCTTTCAGCAACATGGACCAAAATATACCAGTTTATATTATTACTAGGATTTTTTATATTTTATATTATAAATTTCTAAATTTAATTATTTACCTTTAACTATTTATTAAAATTGACATGTTTTTTTTTTCATATTTTTATCATTTGATAACAATTTTTTACATATTTTTAAGATTAATTGTCCTTGTGTTAGAAGGTTAATATAATTATTAATACGAAGACTTCTCTACATGTGATAAAAGTTTTACCACACTAAAGAATGTAGTAAATGTATTTCAAGTATCACGTATTTTTTTGAATAATTGTCAAGTATCATGTATTTTTTTCAACAATGACAATTATTCAAAAAAAATAATTAAAGGATCCTATATTTAGTTTAAACATACATGGCCCATTAAAAGAATATATATATATATATATATATATATATATATATATATATATATATATATATATATATATATATATATGGTCACGCTCCGCTGAGAACATAAGAGAAATATCGATTCAAATTGATCATTGATATAAGTAAAATTATGAACTATTTTTCATTTTAAAGGAAATTATTGATCAATTATATCAAGAACAATGTCAGTTTATAATCCTTTATTATAATACCTAAGTCGATCAATGTTCAGTTAACCAATCAGAAAACTATGAATTATTTTAGAACAAATCAAAGCTAATTCCTAAATTTTAGACCAATCATATTATATTAAAAATTTTCCTTATTTACAATCTCACTCTAATTTATTAACCATAGTTAGTTAAGACTTTTAATTTAAATACAATAATGAATTTACTAAACATATCCATAAATACATATTTATAATTATTTACATATCTATAAATACATATTTTTTAAATAAAAAATTACTGAAAAATCACTATTTTAATTTGAAATCAATCACGATATATATTATTATATATTTTAAATTATATTTCGTAACTACTCATTCATTAATCAACCACTTTTTAATATAAAGTCAATCACAATCATATTATCATACATTATAAATTGATTTTCATAATATATATTGTACAATTATAACCGGTTTTAAATAATTATAATATAACTCAACTAGAAATATGAAAAACATCGGATTCGAAATCAGATTTGTACTAATTTGGATAATTTCTATACCGTTAAACACTCGATTTTTTTTAAAAGCTCAAAATTTTATTTATTCATAATTTGTTAATAAAATTAATTAATAAATGCATATAAGCCAATGCTACATATATTTTAATTATTTAAATTATTAAATATATGCTAGAAGAGTATTATTATTGGTTGCTGAATTAATTACTAATCAAAAAATAAAAATTATTTTAGAGACAATCAGAATTCACTTCTAAATTTCAATCAATCAATCATATACAAAAATTTTATTATTTACCATGCTTATTCTAATTTACTATTTGCTGTTAAATTAAATTTTAATATAATAATATCTTCCTTTATTATAATACTTGAGTCTACCAATGTTCAGTTAACCAATCAGAAAAATATGAATTATTTTAGAACTAATCAAAGCTAATTCCTAAAATTTATACCATTCATGTTATATTAAAAGTTTTCCTTATTTACAATCTCACCTTACCTTATTAACCATGGTTAATTAACACTTCTAATTTAAATACAATAATAAATTTACTAAACATATCCATAAATACATATTTTTTAATATTTACATATCCATAAATACATATTTTTTAAATAAAAAAATTACTGAAAAATCATTATTTTAATTTGAAATCAATCACGATATATACTATTATATATTTTTAATTATATTTCATAACTACTCATTCATTAATCAACCACTTTTTTGATATAAAGTCAATCATAATCATATTATCTGTGACGCCCCCAAATCCGCCCTGTCCGGGGACCCGGGTCGCCACATCAGGTCCCAGCATCCTGCAACACACGTTAGCTCAATAATAATAAAATCTTTATTACAATGGAGCGGAACAGCCCCACTCCACAGATCCAAGATCGGATTCACACTTTATTACAATACGCTTATTACATCACCGAAAATATTTTTGCAAAAGTCTATAAAGGTAGAACAGATAAAAGGTTCCAGCTGGCCATTCTAGTCCTTGTCAGCATAGCCTGGAGCTTTTCCCTTGCCTCTAGATCCCTGGCTGGACGTCTCACATCTTTCTTTCTTGACAGCTGAACAAATGTTATAAAGCAAGAGTGAGCAACTATGGTGCTCAGTAAATTCTCTCCTTGCTCGGTACATAAATATAGTAATATATACCGAAAGAAATACTCGAAATTTAAATAAACAGATAAGATATCAAACTCTGAAAATTTTGACTCAAGACTCATCTCGAAAATAGAAATACTCGAAATGACTCTTTTGGTGAAACTCTGATGACTCATGATAAAAGAATAATTGGTCTTCCATCCTTTCGGTATCTCGGCGGGGCGATCAACTATCCGACCGGGAATACCGTCCTCCAATGACACCGTACTTCGCCCGATCACGGCTACAATACGATATCAACGAATATAATAATAGTATGAATGCTAGCATCATAGTGGGTGATTATATCAATCCTGGCATCGTAGTGCCTAATATTCTCGTGTCCTTAAAGCGGATCACGAGTCTCTCTTTCTCTATAATGGGCCTCTTTCCCAAAATTGACCAGTAGAATACAGAATTCCCGAACATTTAATGAACTGGCATTTTTAGACAAACTCCACAGGAAAAATATTTAATTGATCTGGCGGACTGCCAGTTTTACTCGATGTATCACCAATCCGAACAATGGACTGATGTAAACTGTCAATAAACATACTTTAATTGATTGACACGAACAAAGTGTCAACCCTTGACAAGAAAGGCAACTATCTCGAAATAATGAGGATAGTTTCAAAATGAAATAAAATGAGTCGTACCGAACAAGTAGTACTTCTCGATTAATTGTAATACTCCAAATTGATGAACGTTAAATAGAATAATTTTCATTCGATCCAAGATTAAAACTCTAACAAAATTTAAATAGCATAATCCCTATTGATTGGTTCGAACGATGAACCAATTAAAAGATAATCAATAAATGTTGTCCAATTTGTACAATAAATCCGACTGAGAAGAATGAATTTAACTATCTCGAACAAATGAGAGTAGTTCTACTGAATCGAAGTAAATAGTCGTCTCGAATTAAAGAGACCGACCCGATAGCAACGAAATTGCTTCTACGTTTATAGGGAATGTATTTCGCAAGTAAACTAAATTAACAATATCGTGATATTTAACAAGAAATAATTCTCAAAAGAAAATATTGCATCATAAGGAGCAGCAAATAAATCTAACAATTGATAGCTCGAAAATAATCAAGTATTTAAATAATATCAACAGAAATACAAAATTTCCGAGAATTAGGGTAGGAATGAACTTGCCTCTGTCTCGACGCTAAAAGAACCGAATAAATAAAAGCGTTACCCGCGAGCGGAAATCTCAATTCTCGAAAAGAACCTCTATAATAATTATCAAAATAGTTTTAGTACTCGGGTAAGAAATTAATCACGTAATGTAACATAATTCAGAAATCATGCTCTTGATAAATAATTCTCGAAAATAGAATTTAAGACATTCTCGTAAGTTTAAAAGTCTCACTAACGCCTTATTCATAATTTAATAAAATTAGATGGAAGCTCTATTCGCGTTCACCTATTAATCTTAATATCTCAGGTTTTATACATCAAGCAACTCAAATAAAGTTTACACGTAAAAGTCTCGCTCTATTTATTTGTAAGGGAAATTCTTTTATTGGGAAGTCTCTAATTATTCCTAAGTATATGACACCGATTTAATTATTTAACAACATATTTCGCATTAACTAAATAAAAAGGGTTTTGTATAAAATCACCACTAATTATCTAAAATCCTCATTTAATAGCGAAATTCTCTAATTTAAATAAATTGTTTAACTCGCATTTCTAAATCAATTTAGTTCTCGTAGTTCCCATCTCGAAATCGACTGCCATTTATAAAACTCCCTTTAATTATTTACAATTCTCAATTCTCTAAAGTTATCTAATTTGCTGAGGTCCATTTTAAAGGAACAATAATGTAATCTCTAATTATTCTGAAATCAAAGAATCTATTTTTCTTTTTACTAAATTTTAAATCTATACTAATTATTCTCAACAATGTGATTTATTTCGGAAATTCAAATCTCAATTTATTATCACTTTTATTTATTTATTTTGCTAAATAAACCCACTGAAATTTAATTGGGTCACTTTTATTCATTAAATTCTCAAAATCAATCAATAGAAATTCACAATAATTAATTATTGCTACAAAAATGATAAAACAATTAACATAAATCACAACCACCACCACTGTCGGTGGTCGCCGGCCGGACGCCGTGGCGGCGCCGGCGGCTTCCACCTCCGACCTCCGTCCCTCTCCCTCTGCTCGCCATCTCTCTCTCTCTCTCTCTCTCTCTCTCGCTCTCTCTCTCTCTCTCTCTCTCTCTCTCTCTCTTTGCATCTCTCGCTTTCCCTCGATCTCTCTTCTCCGATCTCCTCTCCCCTCGCTCTATCTCTCCGTCTCCGATCTCCTCTCTCCCTCGTCTGTCTCTCTCTCTACCTCCGATATCTCCTCTCTCGCCATCTCTCTCAGAATCTCCCCTGTCTCTCTATCTCTCCCCGTCGATCTCTCTTCCCCCGCCCCTCTCTTTCTCCGCCCCATCTCCCTCGCCTTATCTCTCTCTCCCCGCCTCTTGCTACGCCTCTACTGCGCCACCGCCGCCCTCCGGCGACTCCGATCGGGCATCTCCGCCCTCAACCTCCGACATGCAACCATCGAACTCCCCATTTACCAGCACAAACCCCACCCAATTCACTAATTACTCAATTAAATCCCTAATTTAGAGAATAATCAACCCAAAAAATTAAAACCCTAATTAACAATTAAAGCTCCCTCAAGTATAAATGCAGGACATACATTTGTATATATAAAAACATGATTTAAAAGACTTTAAGGGTGTAAATTCATACCCTTTTAGTGAAAACCCAAATTTTTGAACTTTGATAAAAACAAAACTTCTTGAAACTTTAAAGATATATATATCAACTTGTAGAGTTTGAGATTCTCTTCTCAAATACCCAATTGCATGTAAGATCAAGCTACTAATTTTAAAGGTATATGATTTTATAAAACTTGGTGTTAATGGAGGTAGTATGTGTGTGTGGGTGTTTTAGCCGAGAGGGATAAAAAGAAACAAATGACTTCTTCTCCCATTTTCAATCATATATACTCACTTGCTAGTTGGACTCTACATGGGCCATAAAAACAAATCACATGGGCTTAATATCCTTAACCCAAAAATCTCTAATTAAGGATAATAATAATAGCAAGGGGAAAAGAATTAGAATTTCCTAGAATCCTAATTATACTTATAATTTTAACAATATAGATTTTGGTGGCGATAATAATAATAATAATAATATTAATAATAATAATGATAATAAAAATAATAATCATGCATCTCAATTATGGAAATTCTGTAGCACCGCGATTGAATAAATATTTTATACTCACCAATAATATTAAAAAAAAATCGAGTTTATAAAATTTACTCAGAGAGAGCTCAATGATAAGATTATTATTAAATTTTACGGTTATTACAGTCTCCCCTCCTTAAAAGGATTCCGTCCTCGGGATCACATTATTTGCTAAACAACTCAGGGTATTTATTACGCATTTCACTCTCAAGTTCCCAAGTGGCTTCCTCGATCTGTCGGTTTCTCCAAATCACTTTTACTAAATTTATTTTCTTATTTCGCAACTCCTGTACTTTGAAATCCACAACTTCCACTGGTTGCTCTACGTAGGTCAGATCAGCTTTGACATCGACGGGTTCATACTCTAATACGTGTCGGTGATCCGGATGATAAGCTCTCAATATTGATACGTGGAATACATCGTGCACATGCTGAAGATCTGGCGGTAAGGCCAGTTGATATGACACGGCTCCAACCCTCTTAAGAATCTCAAAGGGTCCAATGTACCTAGGACTCAATTTCCCTTTCTTTCCGAATCTCATCACTCCTTTCCACGGAGAAATCTTCAGTAACACTTTATCTCCTATCTCGAATGATTTATCTTTTCTCTTCAGATCTGCATATTTTCTCTGACGGTCCTGAGCAGCAACTAATCTTTTCCGAATCGTTTCTATGGATTGCTTTGTCTGATGGACCATATCAGGTCCTAGTAATCTTCCTTCACCGACTTCATCCCAACAAAGTGGGGATCTGCACTTCCTTCCATATAAAGCTTCATATGGGGCCATACCGGTACTGGAGTGATAGCTATTGTTGTAAGCAAACTCTACTAGTGGCAGATGATCATCCCAACTTCCCTTGAAATCTAAGGTGCAAGCTCGCAGCATATCCTCTATTGTCTGAATTGTCCTTTCGCTCTGTCCGTTTGTCTGCGGATGATAGGTAGTACTCAAATTTAACTTGGTGCCAAGGCATTCTTGAAAACTCTTCCAGAATCTTGAAGTAAAACGGGCATCTCTGTCTGACACTATTGACACAGGCACTCCATGACGAACTACCACTTCCTTCAAATACAAACCTACCAGTCTCTCCACTGAATACATTTCACTGATCGGCAGAAAATGCGCGGATTTCGTCAGTCTATCAACTATAACCCATATGGCATCGAAATTTGCTCTGGTTCGGGGTAAGCCTACTACAAAGTCCATAGTGATGTGCTCCCATTTCCATTCTGGAATCTCTAATGATTGGAGTAATCCACTGGGTCGTTGATGTTCTGCTTTCACTCTCTGACAGGTCAAACACTTGCTTACCCATTCTGCAATTTCTCTCTTCATGTTAGGCCACCAATAATACTGCTTAATATCTTGATACATTTTCGTGCTTCCTGGATGAATGGAATATCTCGAGTTATGCGCTTCGCTCATGATTTCTTCTTTCAATTCTGTAACATTAGGAACCCAAATTCTCGAAGCAAATCGTTTAATTCCCTTATCGTCTTTTGAACTCAGAAATTCTTCTCCTGTCAACTCTGATCTTCTTTCTTCCATCACTTGCTCCTGACAACGGCGAATCTTCTCTAGCAGCTCTGGTTGAAAATGAATGGTATAAACTCTTTCATTGTTTTGGACTGGGTCCTTGACTTCTAACTCCATCTTCTCGAATTCTCTGACTAACTCTTCTGAGGTCGTCAACAAGTTGAGTCTTTCTTTTCTACTTAAAGCATCAGCTACAACATTAGCTTTTCCTAGGTGGTAGTTTATCGAGCAGTCGTAGTCTTTGATCAATTCCAACCATCTTCTCTGTCTCATGTTCAATTCCTTCTGGGTGAATATGTACTTTAAGCTCTTGTGGTCTGTGAAGATCTCACATTTTTCTCCATACAAATAGTGTCTCCAAATCTTGAGTGCAAAAACAATGGCAGCAAGTTCCAAGTCGTGAGTAGGGTATCGGGATTCATATTCCTTCAATTGACGAGAAGCGTATGCTATTACTTTTCCGTGCTGCATCAATACACAACCTAAACCTTTGTGAGAAGCGTCGCTGAAAATTATGAAATCGCCGTTCTCATCGGGTAAGGTCAAAACTGGGGCAGTTGTCAGTCTCTTCTTTAATTCCTGAAAGTTGTCTTCACATTTGGCGGTCCACTCGAACTTTTCACTCTTCCTGGTAAGTCGAGTCAGTGGCGTAGCAATCTTTGAGAAATCTTTCACGAATCTGCGATAATAACCGGCCAGTCCAAGGAAACTTCTAACTTCTGTTGGAGTCTTAGGTCTTTCCCAGTCTGCTACGGCTTCTATATTTACGGGGTCGACAGAAATTCCTTCACCGCTCACAATATGCCCCAAAAACTGAACTTCTTTCAGCCAGAATTCGCATTTCGAGAATTTAGCATATAACTTTTCCTTTCTCAGGGCTTCCAAAACTAGACGGAGATGCTCTGCATGATCCTCAGGTGACTTCGAGTATATGAGAATGTCATCAATAAATACAATCACGAACTTATCCAAGTATTTCTTAAACACACGATTCATTAAGTCCATAAAAGCAGCTGGAGCATTCGTCAATCCGAAAGACATAACTAGAAACTCGTAATGTCCATATTGGGTCCTAAAAGCAGTCTTAGGAATGTCCTCAGGCTTGATTTTCAGTTGATGATAGCCAGATCTCAAATCAATCTTCGAAAAATGAGTAGCTCCCTTAAGCTGATCAAACAGATCGTCAATTCTAGGCAGAGGGTACCTGTTCTTGATAGTCATCTTGTTCAGTTCGCGATAGTCAATACACAGCCGCATGGTTCCGTCTTTCTTCTTCACGAACAAAACTGGAGCTCCCCACGGGGATACACTAGGTCTGATTACACATTTCTCAAGTAACTCTTGCAGTTGTGATGCCAATTCCTTCATTTCCACTGGTGCCATTCTGTAAGGTGCTTTGGAGATGGGTGCAGTTCCTGGTGCTAGATCAATTGTGAATTCTATCTCTCGGTCTGGTGGCATCCCAGGCAAGTCATCGGGGAAAACATCTTTAAACTGATTGACTACAGGAATCTCCTCGATGGTAGGAGTTTGCTTCTTGGTATCTATCACATGAGCCAGATAGGCTTGACATCCTTGCCGAAGTAATCTCTTAGCTTGAATTATTGATAGAAAATCTTTAGCCGGTTTACGTCTGCGACAATCGATTTGGGCATCGTAACGTGCTAACCAATCCATCCCTAAGATTACGTCGAATTCCCCCAACTTAAAAGGAATGAGGTCGGCGTCAAAACGTTGACCTTGAATTTCTATAAAATAGTTCGGGCACAAACGGCTCACTGGAATGACTTCCTGATTTGCTACTTCTATACTCAGAATTCCCTCCAAGGGCACAGACTCAAGATTAAGCTTACTCATGAAGTTCTCAGAAATAAAAGATTTGGTAGCGCCAGAATCAACTAGAACACATGCTTCCTCAGAATTAACTAGAAGCGTACCTGCAATCACATCGCTGTCATCAATAGCATCCTTCACAGTCATGTTGAAAGTCCTTGCTGTCGTCTTGTTGCTGGGAGGTGCTGTGAGTCGAAGCACTGGATTTTCCTTAGCAGTCTGTCGGCAATCTCGGGACACGTGACCTTTCTTTCCACAGTTGAAGCAGGTGACAGATTTATCCTTGCAACTAGAAGCATAATGACCCTTCTGGCCGCAGTTGTAGCAATTCACAGTAGCTTGCTGGCAGGGTCCAGAGTGTTTCCTCCCACATGTCTTACACTCTGGCAATGGTGGTTTTCCTTGCATCACGTTCACTATCTGCTGAGGTTTGGTCCTCTGATTGCTTCCTCTGGTGTCATGGTTCCCAATTCTCTTAGTATTTGAGCTTCTATCTTCTCTCTTCACAAACGGCCTCTTGTCACTATAACTGTCAGATCTCTTCACAAAACTGCATCCACCACTCTGAAACTTTCTCTTCTTACCATCCCGATCTTTCGGGTACAACTCACTTCCACTTTCCACTATAGCCGCTTTCTGAACTAATGTTGCATAGTTGGTGATTTCAAATACGGCAACTCGATTCTGGATCCAGGGCTTCAGCCCTTGCTGGAAACGCTTGGCTCTTTTCTCCTCAGTGTCTACATGATAGGGTACAAACCTTGAGAGTTCTGTAAACTTGGCTTCGTAATCCGCAATAGTCATCGCTCCTTGCTTGAGTTCTAAGAATTTGATCTCCATTTGGTTCTCTAGATACTTAGGAAAATACCTCTCTAGAAACAGGGTCGTGAATCTGGTCCATGGAATGATCGGATTACCTTCCAAAGTTCTCTTTGCTTCCCACCAGTAATTGGCTTCACCTTTCAACATGTATGCTGCAAATACTGTCTTCTTATCCTCTTCCACTCCCACAATTTCAAAGGTCTTCTCTATCTCTCGTAACCAAATTCTGGCCTCCACGGGGTTAGTGGTACCTTTAAACTCAGGTGGATTCAGAGATTTGAATGATTTGAAAGTCACTGTGGCATGAGTCAGCTGAGCTGGAGGTGGATTTCCTCCCACTGGGTTAGGGTTCTGCTGAGGCTGAGGGTTCTGGGCATGTTGAAGAAGAAAGTTCAACAACAGGTTCATCGGGTTATTATTCTGGTTTGGATTCTGCGCGGGTTCCGGTTCTGGGTTTGGAACTGGGTTTCGAGGTGGAACCTCATTATCTGGATTCTCTTCAGGTTGAGGACGAGGGTTTCTTGGGGGTCTTTCTCTCTTAGGTGACATCTTTTTCTATAAGAGCGAAAACAATATGGTATGTTATATCACAGGTATGCAATTATATGTCACCATTGCTGGCACAGATATTCATTAATATTTACTTGGTCAAAACCTCTGGTTTCTCAAAATAAACCATACTCAAAATCATGATTTTTTTCTCTTGTCTCTTTATAAAACAGTTTCTCTTTTTCCTTATTACAAAAATGTTCAGGGTACTTGTGAAAAGAAATTAATTCAGGTTTTACTGGCAATTCTTATAAAATCTTTAATTTCTAAAACTCAATCGTCGTTTTAATCCTTGGTTTTCGAAAACTCTCTCTTTTTTTTTTGAAAACTTATTTTAAGTCGCAGTATCTAAAAAGAAATTTACTATAACAGGAGTATCAGGAAAATAATCTAGCATGCTTTTCTAATATAACACAGTTCTATAACAGATCAACAAACAAGATATCAGTACTACTAGCAGATCATAATATATATCACAGGGTACCACACTGGTACAGTCCAGGTCATAATACTGAATACATACGGCATAATAGTACAGACCCATCATCAGAATATAAATACATCGTGGAACATCTACTGTCATACTAGTACGGAGATAATAAGATAACTACCCAACAAGCTGGGCATAAAGTCAACTACATCGAATACATCGATCAGCAGAATATAAGCACCCTATACAGAAAGATCTATCATGACGCCATACAAAAAGCGAGTCACCACTAGCTATAATATACATGCTAACCAAAAGATGGGAATGTGCAAGCGTAGATATATGACATCCCCTAAAACCAAAAAGACTATGCTAAGTCAACAGCAGCAGCAAGTCAAGTCGAACCGTCACGGGCAAACATCTCATCCACCCTCCTATGGAACTCTGCAATGATGTCTGAGATCAGGGTAGAAACTCTAGTGCGATCAATCTGTCCGGTACTAGATGATGGCAAAGCAGCTAAGTCAGTCTGAAGCCCGGTTGTAATATCCGCGAATTTTCGAATAAATTTTTCCTACCCTATATTTAAATTTTAATTAAGAGCGATGTACAAGTATAATTTAATTAGCACATTTTTGGTAAAATTTCGAAATTTTATATATTCGTATGTAAGTAATATTATATTATATCTATTTAATTATATTTATTTGGTATTTATTAAAATTAGGAAATTTAGGAAAATTAAGATTTTATTTTTTTTCGAATTTATTTTAGAGAACGAAATTAGAGTCCCGTTTTAATTAGCCAACACGGGAAAATAAAATGATTGAGGGGTGGGCATTTTTTTTTACCGAACATTTCACTAAATATGAGCATTATTTCAGCACTCATTTTGTTCCCCACATTTGTTCCCTTTTAATTCCACTAACATAAAAACCGGACCATTGTTTCAGGCAACTTTATTTTTTATATACCCACGATGTTGTCCACTCTATTTTTTTTAATACCCACATTCTTATCCCTTTACATGTTATATTTTATTTATATCAAACAGAGACGCAAAACCCGGTTATATACTTACAAACCAAAACTATACCTTCTACATCAATATACAGAGTCATAGCAGGTGGTTCATTATATTTTTCTTCTTAATTTTTTTCTATCTCTTTTAGATTGCAAAGCTCGAGCTTCCATATACATATACATACAAGCCCAGTTTACTACTTCTCTATTAAACCATAAATTCGACCATATATATATATATAAACCGAGTAATAACAATCAGTTGAATCGGAGTAAAGGAGGAGGAGATTGAAGGTGGAGTGGGGGGGTTCGACTTTTGTAGTCGGAGAAGGAGGTGTTGGGGAGATGGAGGTTATGTCCGATTTATATATGTAATTGTGTTGTGTTATGGTGGTTGAAGGGGTCATTGTTGGTGATGAATCGGATTAAAAAGGGGGGAGGAAAATGGTGTTTGTGTGCAGTGATGGAGGCTTGAATCGGAGTAATAAGGAGAGATAGTTGGTTAGTTGGGGTGTTGACGGAGAGGAGAGATCGGAGGCGATGTGGGTTTTGGTTGTGTTGAATCGGGGAATAGCAGGGGGAACTGTGATGTCGGGATGAAGAGGGAGAGACGGTGAGGGGGTTAGGGAGGGAAGAGAGGGGTTTGACGGAGAGATTTAGAGGCGGGAATAGAGAAGATAGAGACAGAGGGGGAGAAGTGGAGGCGGTGGGAGATAGAAACGGTGAGAGAGAGGGAGGGTGACGGGAGAGATCGAGGAAGAGAGATGAGATTGGAGAGAGGGGCGGCAGTCGGAGAGATTGTGAGAGGCAGAGAGATCGCGAGTAAGAGAGAGGGAGAGAGAGAGAGAGAGAGAGAGAACGGAGAGATTTCGAGAGAGAGGGCAGGGAGGCGGTGGTGGGTCCCACGCGTCGCGGTTGCTAATAATAATAATTAAATAATAACGTAGTGATAAAAAGGGATGTTTGATAATTCTAATCGGGATTTAATTTATTAATTTGGAATTTTTATACTTAGATTATTATTTTAAAAATATTCTGTGATTAGTTTCCATAATTTAGAGATTTATTGTTTTATTATTAAAAAAAAGGATTAATTGAGAATAAATAGGATTAAAGAGCGATATTTTTTTTAAGATGTTATATTTATTTATTTCCAAATTAGTTAATTAATCGGATAAGACCAGATTTATTTAGAGATTAAAAATGGATTATTAATATTATTTAATTAAGAGATTTAAAGGGAAAATTAGTTAGTGAGATTAATATTAATAATTATGGATTTAAATTGAATAAAAATAGATTTTTGAATAATTTTGGTTGTGAGATTTATATTAATTAAATTAGAGAAATTAGAAATTAGTGAGAGTAATATTTATGGATCTAATGAGGATAAATTGTGTCTTGAGGATTTATTTATTTAATTCGAGGATTAATTGTTGTCTTGAGGATTTATTTATTTAATTCGAGGATTAATTGTTGTCTTGAGGATTATTTATTAAATTCGAGGATTAATTATTGTCTCGAGGATTTATTTATTTAATTATGCTTCTTTATCGTGGAGTAAGATAATTGTTTGAGGATTATTTATTGATTGAGGATGTCAATGGTATTATTTTAGAGGATTGATATTTAGCATTTTCGGATTATTTTAATTAATCAGATCGGACCAGATTATTTTAGAAGCTAAAAATTGGATTATTATTTTATTATTTACGAGATTTAAAAATGGAAAAGGTTTCGTGTAAAAATGATGAGTTTTGAAATTATTCGGGGAACCATTTTGGGGTAGGATTTCGGATGAGTTAGGAGGCTCGTTTGGAAACGCTTAAAGAACGAAAGTTGTAGGTATGCAAAGGTACTATATAGCGGTGAATAGAAGTTGATTGAAAGGTGATCAGAAGTGGAGTTAAATAATAGATGAACTAGGCCGGAGAAGGTGAAATGCTGGAGAACCAGAGACGCGGAGCAAGTTGGAGTATCGTACCGCAGAACCAGGCAAGTTTACTAATTCGTACTCCATCGTTCGGAGTATTTATATATTTTAAAATATGTTGATTAAATTTTCGATATACAAAATCAAATATTCTTTCTTGTGGTTTATATCAGAATCTATTATTATTCGAGGTGTTGATATTATTCGAGGTGTTGATAGTATTATTCGAGGTGTTATTATTTGAGGTGTTGATATTATTATTTGAGGTGTTGAAATTATTATTCGAGGTATTGAAATTATTATACGAGGTGTTGAAATCTATTTCATGAGTTGGTACGGTTATTGAGTTATTTCATTCGTATTCGTTGAAGAGATGAGAAAGATGTATTTAATAATATTTTCATACTACAAAATATTTATATTTAGGAGTGGAGTTATATATTTATATATATATATATATATATATATATAAAGAAATTTGTGAATTATTGCTTCTAAAAGCAAAAGTGACCGGAGTGACGCACCGGCCCATGAGGAGTTTAGGGTGTGTTCGAGACGTCTGCTCATCCTTCTATCGATAGAAAACGAGGCGGGACAATGGATTGATCATCCATTACTTGAGGAGGCGTTTGAGGAGAAATCCAATTATCGATATCCTAACGGTTAACCGATGCCTTTGTGGTTCTGTTAACTAGAGGGTTGATCTGAGCAGTTGGTAAATTTTATTTATTCAAATCAATTGAGCAGTTCTGAGGAGTATTTTTGAGTTATATGAGGAGTATTTAGAGAAGTTATTAAGATATATTTATTCTTTTATACGAGTAGTATTTTGAGAAGTTATTAAGATATATTTATTCTTTCATATGATTAGTATTTTGAGAAGTTATTAAGATATATTTATTCTTTCATATTAGTAGTATTTCGAGATTTATAAAAATTTACGAGTTGATCTCTTTCCAAAAATATATATTATAGAGTGGTAAAAACCATATTTTGGTCGAGTTTTTGTATTATATGATATCTATATATACTTGCTGGGCATTCTTTGGCTCATACTTGTTATTTATATATTATAAAACAGGGGTAATCAGAGCTGATTCTAGTACAGTGAACCGTGATTAAAGGAAAGGGAAGACAACTGATGCAGTGTGTTAACCTTATAGCATTTGAGAAGGGTGCAGACTGGGAAAGTGTTTGTATAATGTTTGATTATCTAGTACTTTGGAGTTGTAATAGTATTTCGGAGATTCTGGGAAGTGATGCGGTATATTTTTGTGTTCGTTCTCAGGGAGGCAGGTTTTATCAATATTAATTCAATTGTTTCCGGAGTAAAAATGATAATTATGAAAATATTTACTAACTAATTACTTATATTAATTTAACTAATTAATTAAACGATAAACAATGAATTTTAAATCCAGGGCAATTAGGTCCACCATGTTTACATAATATCTGGCTTCTAAGCTAAAGCAATCAAAATGGTCATGCAATTACGGTTTGTTAATCTCTCTCCAGCATCAACACTCCCGAAACATGCTTACACATATAATCACTTTTAGTAATTTAATTAATCGGGTAATTAGAGCATGTGTTAATCTCTCTCAAGCATTAACGCTCTCGGAAATCCAATTATGCTCTCGCACTAAAATTCAATTCCGCTAACCGTATGTGTGCCTCTAGTGAGTAAAATCTCTCGATCTATTACTCCTATTCGCATATAATTAATCTGTGATATTGGCCACTAACACAAATTAAATATCAAAACATAATCGATAAGAATTTACCATAATCAATCAAACTACTATGAAAATCATGCCAGAATTATCATGCAAACATGGCTTCCCTTTATGCCCTAGAACAAACTACTCATTAATATAAAAATTTAGAACAACTAAAATTATATAACAATCCATCTAAAATGTATATTTAATAAACAAACTAAAATAGAAAATACCTTACATTAACGGAGAATTAATCTGAAGAAAGTGTACATAAAAGAGAAGAAAACCAAGCCCCTAATCCATAATAAACTTAGCCGAATGAAAGATGTAGAAATGCATGCTGTGTGGTGTTTGTTGGCCTAATCTATGATGATCTCTCTCCAGTGCAAGAAGCTAGCTTTTATAGCTTGATTCATGCATCCAATTTGCATAAAATATGCCTCAATTATTACCTTCATCATTTAGTCCACTTTGGCAATTGCTTTTTTTTCAATCTTTGCCAACCAATGCAAGACTTTCGGCTGAGTTCTCATTTGCAAAAGCTAAAGAATTGCTTCACCAACTTTTAATGATTTAAATAGAATACAAGTGGAATTCCTTGATAAAAGTGGATTTTCAATAAAACGCAGCTACTTCCTCCTCAGATTACGGACTGCTCTAGTAGGGTTTTGCTCATTAAATCATCTTTGAATTAAAGATAATTTCACAAGCTTCGCGTGGACTGTAAGATCGTCCAAATCCGACTCCTACAACTCCAGATATGAATTAAATACCATAGAAAGCGGGTGTAGCTCAATAAATCCGAATTTCTTCATTTTTAGCTCCAAAATAGCCCTTTAAGCTCAAATTCTTCCAAAATTAGGAATTCTTGTCTTATACAATAAAACATTAATATTTATTAAATAAATATCCAAATAAATGCAAAATGCAATTAAATACGGGAATAAAATCATCTAAAATATATATAAAAATATATCCTATCAAACATCCCCACACTAAGCATTTGCACGTACTCGGGCAAATAAGTAAAATAAAAACTAAATCCTAATATCACTTTCGTAGATGACACGATTGCATTGAGCATATGCAACAAGCCGTTAAACCCCTAAGCAGCCCTAGTAGGACGAGTTTTGTCTCGTGAGGGTTTATAGTGAATTTACCCACAAAATCCATTTTTTTCTGCCAAGTCTCAAGTATGTAACCTATCATAGTACTCCACACCAGTAAACCTCAATTGCACAATATTGAAAGTCTGTTCACTTACACATCATATGTACAAGACTATCCAAGTAAGCACACAGTCTAGATAGACAAAAAGATCATGAAATATATATCAATGCTGCATTCAGTGAGTAACATGCTATGGATATAAATGAAGCTCACAAAACTCTCAAATCACACATGTGTATAGGTGAAGTGTATTCGTTCAAGTTCAATCAATAAAGTCATGTGCTACCATAGGCTTGGTTGTCCACCAAATCTCCACTACTTTGAATACATGCATGCACAAATCAAAAGGTCTTTGTTAAAGGTTGTAACGTGGCTAAGGTGAAGGGTAGGGAATCAAGAAAAAGGCTCACAAGTGGCTGACTTGACAAACTAATAGAGCACAATGTTCATTTCTAATTAAAGCACTCAACATGAAATTTAGATCATGTAAAAGGTGATCAGACTCTCACAAGCATTAAACCCCAAGCACATATTACCATGTACTTTTCCATTTTCATATTGCACAAACCAATGAACACAACTCTACCTGACCTTTTATTTATTTATTATTTTTTTCTTTCTCTATTTTTTTTTTCTTTTTTTTTCTTTTTCTTTCTCTATTTTTTTTTCTTTTTTTTTCTTTTTCTTTCTCTTTTTTTTTTACAATTCCCACCAAATTTTCACACTTTAACAAAGAAATCCCCACACTATTCACTCACCAACCCCCAAATGAATCAAAATGCTCTACTAGTAAATCAAGAGAAGAATAAACAAGTAGGCTCAAGAATTTAGATTGGTGATACACAAAAATAACGGATATAAAGCTCAAGGGGGTTCACTAAGGATTTATGATTCAAGGGTACTGTTTGGATAAATACGGTTAATCCTAGTGCCTTTATCATTTTCATGCATACAGATATCACGTAATCTTAAAATGGTTTAAAACAAGTTCTAGAGCAACATGCCAAATGATGAATAACACACAACAATAAAATTCGACTGATATAAGATGTACCAATCACATTAGGCTCAAGATCTCACAAGGTGAAAGCATGTTTTAGTACTCACTAAATTTGACAACGACAGATCTCAAGTTTTAAAAATTTTCGCAAGCACGTACAAGGAATCATCAAGTAACAAATAACGTTCAGAGATATGACATGTCAAATAATCATGCAAAATAAGCTCACAAGATGTGTACCTATCCTTGTTAACACACTATGAGACGAGGCAATTAATTTTCTAATTTTTTTAATTTTTTTAGTCATTGAGAACTCATCCCCACACTTAAGTGGTTCATTGTCCTCAATGAACAATTATATAAAAGAGGAAAATTAAAAAAAACAAAAAACAAAAAACAAAAAATCCTAAAAATTACAGAATAAATAAATAAAAATAAAAATAAAATAAAATAAAATAATTGGAAAAACTCCCCTAATGCATAAGCATGAAGTGTCGTGTCGAGGCCCAGGATGTCGAAGCATGGAGCGCCACTCCAAAAAGACCAAAAACATGTTCCGCGGGACCACCACGAGAAGCATGAACAATTGCTTTAATCCTGCACAAAATTTCCAAAGAAGCATTAATAAAATAAAATATGACATCAATAAGCAATAATTGATTAAGTGCTTCTGCAGTTTTGGAAAACTTTGTGATAAAACAACGATAGAATTCGACACCACGAAAATATCGAACTCCCTTGACATAAGGTGGAGGCTCTGGTGGTGGCTTTTTTTCACTCATCACTTCCACATGAGCCATTCGAACATCTTGGCTTATCGCATCTTTGATTAAGTAAACACTTCCATTTTCTCCCGCTTCTTGGGCTTGACACGTAAGAGCCACTTTGTATGGATCCTCAACCAGAATTTGAGAAATATCATCTTGGACAATATTTGTTATCATATCAACCTTGAAATAAGTGTTCTTGAGCAAAGAAGCCTTGTAAGTAGAGGCTAGATCGAGAGCAAATTTATCAATACATGGTAGCATAAACACAGGTTGCGGAAGAGAAACAACAACCATCTCTGTATTGCTTTCCTTTGTAGCCTCATCATCAGTCACATTGTTTTCGGTAGCAGCAACATCATTGATCTCGTCATTGGTGGCAAGCTCCTTCTCTTTATCAATGGCCTCATCATCAACATACATGGAGAAACTATCATATTCCTGATCGCTTATGAGATTGATAGCATTCAGGTCCTCTTCGGATCGGATAGATGATGATGGTAAATAGTAGAGCTGCCCTGTAGTAGAAGAGTTAGCCAACTGTGCAATTTGAGATTCAATCGCCAAACTTTGAGTTTCTAATTCTTCAAAACGCTTTAGCATTTTATTCAAGATATCCCACATCTCATTTGTCTGATCAGTTTGCATATCTACGCTGGGTTGAGAAACATGTAGATCTTCTTGTAGATGAGGATATTGATATTCTTGTTATGGCGGCTGCTCATATGACTGATAAAATTGTTGCTCAAATTGTTGCTGATTATGATATGAAAAATTTTGAGCACCATTGTCCTGGTAGTAGAAATCTGATTGATTCACGCATTCTTGATCAGAAGTGTTTGAATACTGATTGTACCCATATCCTTCTTCAAAAGAATTCATTTGTCCCAACTGAGCACTCTGAGAATTATAGATATTGTAAGAGCATTCAAAACCAAAGTGACCATAAATTCCACAAACTTCACAACCAGTGTAAGTTTCAGGGGCCACTTGTAACATCTCATTTGTACTCATCTGACATGTAGTGGGCTCTGCAGTCTTCCACGAGGCAATTTCTCGAGTATATGCCTCTACTCGGAAAGAAAGATATGCAAAAGTATCAACTTCATCCATTGCAGACCTGTAAACACGCTACAAAACCAAGAAACGAAGTAAAACCGGTCTCAATTGGAACTAAAGTTCCAATGAGACAAAGAAAACATAACGAACTAAAAATTTAACAAATTAAATATAAAATATGAAATATGTATTTTTTTTTTTTTTATTTTTTTTTTATATTATTAATTTTTTTATTTAACAAATTCTATTTACAAAAAATTCAAAATTTAAACATGACTTGTTTGTATTTACAACTAGACAAAATCAAACCAACAAAGCTATTTGAGAATAATAACTCGAACAAACACACCAGCAAGAATTCGAAATCAGTAACCAAGCAATATTTATTCGAAATCAAACTAATTTTATTTGAAAGATTTATTTACAGGATTTTTTTTTATAAAGAAAATTGGACATGTAGACTTCGTAAAAGAGACTAGCAACAAAAACAGGGAACAAATAAAAACGAGACACAAATGCAAACTCAGAACAGCCCGCAACTTAGCCTAACAATTAACACGAACTCAGTACATAGCAGACTCGCAGTACTCGGCGACTCGCACAAAGACTCTACACTAACATAAACTCTGCATAACAATTCGATTGAAACTCCACAAGCAACTCGGCTCCAGCAAACAAATCAAACAATAATTCGACAACAGAACTCGGCAAAACAACGAACTGCAGACCACGACAACGAAAGTATAAACGTAGCAAAAACCAAAACCAAAAATTACTCAGCAAAGCGAGTCGACTCAGCAGCAACAAAACTAAAAAATTCAAACGTAGCAAATTTTACAAACTCGAAAAAAAACAAGAAAAGGGGTGCTTGGTGTTTGCAAAGAACGAAAAGAAAAAGGGGGGAGATGGTGTGAGATTGGCGATGGTCGTGGGAGAAGGGGAGGTAGGAGAAGATGGCTGCGGTTGTGTGACAGAGGCTGTAGGCGTGGATTGTGGCGTAGTGAAATCGAGAATGGAGTGGTGGGAAGGAAAAGGGGTGAGTTGAAACAAGAAGGAGAAGAGGAAGTATGTAACTGGGTTTGGGTTTTTGTTTGTGTAATTAGAAAACAGGTGTTCACAATTAAAAGCAGGGGAGGTGGGTCTGTGGAGGTGGGTTTATGGAAGGACCGGTGAGTGGGAGAAAGGCGTGGTGGTTTGTGTGGAAGAAAATGGAGAGGAGCTGTGTCTGGGTTTGAAACAAGAAAACAGGGGAAAAAAATAGCCTAGCTTCGAATTAATCAATTAAAAACGAATAAAAAAAAGTATTGAAAATTAAAAACTAATATTTTTGTGTTTTTTTTTCCACTAAATAAAATAAAATCTAAATTCTAAGAAACAATTAATTTAGAATCGATAATTTTTGCCTCCCCGGCAGCGGCGCCAATTTGATGCGGTATATTTTTGTGTTCGTTCTCAGGGAGGCAGGTTTTATCAATATTAATTCAATTGTTTCCGGAGTAAAAATGATAATTATGAAAATATTTACTAACTAATTACTTATATTAATTTAACTAATTAATTAAACGATAAACAATGAATTTTAAATCCAGGGCAATTAGGTCCACCATGTTTACATAATATCTGGCTTCTAAGCTAAAGCAATCAAAATGGTCATGCAATTACGGTTTGTTAATCTCTCTCCAGCATCAACACTCCCGAAACATGCTTACACATATAATCACTTTTAGTAATTTAATTAATCGGGTAATTAGAGCATGTGTTAATCTCTCTCAAGCATTAACGCTCTCGGAAATCCAATTATGCTCTCGCACTAAAATTCAATTCCGCTAACCGTATGTGTGCCTCTAGTGAGTAAAATCTCTCGATCTATTACTCCTATTCGCATATAATTAATCTGTGATATTGGCCACTAACACAAATTAAATATCAAAACATAATCGATAAGAATTTACCATAATCAATCAAACTACTATGAAAATCATGCCAGAATTATCATGCAAACATGGCTTCCCTTTATGCCCTAGAACAAACTACTCATTAATATAAAAATTTAGAACAACTAAAATTATATAACAATCCATCTAAAATGTATATTTAATAAACAAACTAAAATAGAAAATACCTTACATTAACGGAGAATTAATCTGAAGAAAGTGTACATAAAAGAGAAGAAAACCAAGCCCCTAATCCATAATAAACTTAGCCGAATGAAAGATGTAGAAATGCATGCTGTGTGGTGTTTGTTGGCCTAATCTATGATGATCTCTCTCCAGTGCAAGAAGCTAGCTTTTATAGCTTGATTCATGCATCCAATTTGCATAAAATATGCCTCAATTATTACCTTCATCATTTAGTCCACTTTGGCAATTGCTTTTTTTTCAATCTTTGCCAACCAATGCAAGACTTTCGGCTGAGTTCTCATTTGCAAAAGCTAAAGAATTGCTTCACCAACTTTTAATGATTTAAATAGAATACAAGTGGAATTCCTTGATAAAAGTGGATTTTCAATAAAACGCAGCTACTTCCTCCTCAGATTACGGACTGCTCTAGTAGGGTTTTGCTCATTAAATCATCTTTGAATTAAAGATAATTTTACAAGCTTCGCGTGGACTGTAAGATCGTCCAAATCCGACTCCTACAACTCCAGATATGAATTAAATACCATAGAAAGCGGGTGTAGCTCAATAAATCCGAATTTCTTCATTTTTAGCTCCAAAATAGCCCTTTAAGCTCAAATTCTTCCAAAATTAGGAATTCTTGTCTTCTACAATAAAACATTAATATTTATTAAATAAATATCCAAATAAATGCAAAATGCAATTAAATACGGGAATAAAATCATCTAAAATATATATAAAAATATATCCTATCAGGAAGTGAACTTGAGATGTAATATCTTCTAGATTATTGAGTACTTGTTCTAAGACTATAACCCGTGGAGTAAAAGATGGTGTGTACTATGAATATTATTGTAGATTATATTGTGAGCAGGTGATCGAATATTCCGCAAGAGATGTGACGACCTGGATTCCTGTAGGGGATTTGGGGGCGTTACACCGGTCAACACAGTCAGGGCTATCTGGTGCACAATCTCCATGGGTACGTCCCTCACCAACAGACTACCTCCATGATGCACAGCAATAGGATCTGGAACTGACAACAGTCGGAGAATACCATCCCTAGTAGCAAATATCTCCTCATAACGAGACCATAACCAACGGTACTGCTGGAACAGGGTATAATGGATGTGCCATGGAACCGTCTCTCCAGCCACAACAGGATGCTCAGAGGGAGCAGGTGGCAAAACAGCAGTAGAAGCAGCCACTAGAGGCTGAGCAGATACAGGTGCAGGTATGGTAGGTGCAGATGGAGCAGTATCACAAGTAGGAGTAGCACTGACAGGTGGAAACATGTAATCAGGTATAGTAGGGACTGTCGGAGCTATAACATACACCGGTACTGGAGCAGTAAACAAGTCAGCAAAAGCTGATACTCTGGTAGGTGTATCAACTCTAGATACTGGAGCAGATAAGCTAGGTAAAATCTCAGTACGGACGGGCGAAAGCTGGCCCTCATCAATCGGCTCGGAAGCAATAGGCTCGGGTGTCTCAAATCTGAACATCTCAGGAGTAAACAGAAGAGTGGTCTCTGTAGTCATAGTAGATACTGGAATCTGAGCTGGCTGCTTAATCTCTAGAGTAGGTGCCTCTAAGTCAATCACTGGCACAGGAGAATCAGCTAACTCTATGATCTGGTCAGGAGAATATACCAAATCTATCACATGAGGTGGAGAAGGTGTAAGAATCCGGATAGAAGAGTCCTCCGAGTCGCTGTCCATCGGTACAATCTCCTCAGACGGGTCACTGTCTGAACCTGAGCTGGGATCTAGGGGTCCCTGAGGGTAAGGTGTAGGAGATCTGTCTCTAGCTGAATGGAAATCATCAAGTCCTGAAGTAGTCATCTACAAAAGCACAAGGAACTTCGGTCACAATAGGTTCTAATCGATTAAATACTTATATAGATATATTTACATAAGGGTGAAGGGCACTTAGTGCTAAATTCTCAACATCACAATATATCTCTAAACTCTCACGTCGCGTTATAATTCTAGGCTCGTAAGATTCCTAAAATATAACTAACGTCTCTGATACCAACGCTGTGACGCCCCCAAATCCGCCCTGTCGGGGGACCCTGGTCGCCACATCAGGTCTCAGCATCCTGCAACACACGTTAGCTCAATAATAATAAAATCTTTATTACAACGGAGCGGAACAGCCCCACTCCACAGATCCAAGATCGGATTCACACTTTATTACAATACGCTTATTACATCACCGAAAATATTTTTTGTAAAAGTCTATAAAGGTAGAACAGATAAAAGGTTCTAGCTGGCCATTCTAGTCCTTGTCAGCATAGCCTGGAGCTTTTCCCTTGCCTCTAGATCCCTGGCTGGACGTCTCACATCTTTCTTTCTTGACAGCTGAACAAATGTTGTAAAGCAAGAGTGAGCAACTATGGTGCTCAGCAAATTCTCTCCTTGCTCGATACATAAATATAGTAATATATACCGAAAGAAATACTCGAAATTTAAATAAACAGATAAGATATCAAACTCTGAAAATTTTGACTCAAGACTCGTCTCGAAAATAGAAATACTCGAAATGACTCTTTTGGTGAAACTCTGATGACTCATGATAAAAGAATAACTGGTCTTCCATCCTTTCGGTATCTCGGCGGGGCGATCAACTATCCAACCGGGAATACCGTCCTCCAATGACACCGCACTTCGCCCGATCACGGCTACAATACGATATCAACGAATATAATAATAGTATGAATGCTAGCATCATAGTGGGTGATTGTATCAACCCTGGCATCGTAGTTCCTAATATTCTCGTGTCCTTAAAGCGGATCACGAGTCTCTCTTTCTCTATAATGGGCCTCTTTCCCAAAATTGACCAGTAGAATACAGAATTCCCGAACATTTAATGAACTAGCATTTTTAGACAAACTCCACAGGAAAAATATTTAATTGATCTGGCGGACTGCCAGTTTTACTCGATGTATCACCAATCCGAACAATGGACTGATGTAAACTGTCAATAAACATACTTTAATTGATTGACACGAACAAAGTGCCAACCCTTGACAAGAAAGGCAACTATCTCGAAATAATGAGGATAGTTTCAAAATGAAATAAAATGAGTCGTACCGAACAAGTAGTACTTCTCGATTAATTGTAATACTCCAAATTGATGAACGTAAAATAGAATAATTTTCATTCGATCCAAGAGTAAAACTCTAACAAAATTTAAATAGCATAATCCCTATTGATTGGTTCGAACGATGAACCAATTAAAAGACAATCAATAAATGTTGTCGAATTTGTACAATAAATCCGACTGAGAAGAATGAATTTAACTATCTCGAACAAATGAGAATAGTTCTACTGAATCGAAGTAAATAGTCGTCTCGAATTAAAGAGACCGACCCGATAGCAACGAAATTGCTTCTACGTTTATAGGGAATGTATTTTGCAAGTAAACTAAATTAACAATATCGTGATATTTAACAAGAAATAATTCTCAAAAGAAAATATTGCATCATAAGGAGCAGCAAATAAATCTCACAATTGATAGCTCGAAAATAATCAAGTATTTAAATAATATCAACAGAAATACAAAATTTCCGAGAATTAGGGTAGGAATGAACTTGCCTCTGTCTCGATGCTAAAAGAACCGAATAAATAAAAGCGTTACCCGCGAGCGGAAATCTCAATTCTCGAAAAGAACCTCTATAATAATTATCAAAATAGTTTTAGTACTCGGGTAAGAAATTAATCACGTAATGTAACATAATTCAGAAATCATGCTCTTGATAAATAATTCTCGAAAATAGAATTTAAGACATTCTCGTAAGTTTAAAAGTCTCACTAACGCCTTATTCATAATTTAATAAAATTAGATGGAAGCTCTATTCGCGTTCACCTATTAATCTTAATATCTCAGGTTTTATACATCAAGCAACTCAAATAAAGTTTACACGTAAAAGTCTCGCTCTATTTATTTGTAAGGGAAATTCTTTTATTGGGAAGTCTCTAATTATTCCTAAGTATATGACACCGATTTAATTATTTAACAACATATCTCGCATTAACTAAATAAAAAGGGTTTTGTATAAAATCACCACTAATTATCTAAAATCCTCATTTAATAGCGAAATTCTCTAATTTAAATAAATTGTTTAACTCGCATTTCTAAATCAATTTAGTTTTCGTAGTTCCCATCTCAAAATCGACTGCCATTTATAAAACTCCCTTTAATTATTTACAATTCTCAATTCCTCTAAAGTTATCTAATTTGCTGAGGTCCATTTTAAAGGAACAATAATGTAATCTCTAATTATTCTGAAATCAAAGAATCTATTTTTCTTTTTACTAAATTTTAAATCTATACTAATTATTCTCAACAATGTGATTTATTTCGGAAATTCAAATCTCAATTTATTATCACTATTATTTATTTATTTTGTTAAATAAACCCATTGAAATTTAATTGGGTCACTTTTATTCATTAAATTCTCAAAATCAATCAATAGAAATTCACAATAATTAATTATTGCTACAAAAATGATAAAACAATTAACATAAATCACCACCACCACCACTGTCGGTGGTCGCCGGCCGGACGCCGTGGCGTCGCCGGCGGCTTCCACCTCCGACCTCCGTCCCTCTCTCTCTGCTCGTCATCTCTCTCTCTCTCTCTCTCTCTCTCTCTCTCTCGCTCTCTCTCTCTCTCTCTCTCTCTGCATCTCTCGCTCTCCCTCGATCTCTCTTCTCCGATCTCTTCTCCCCTCGCTCTATCTCTCCGTCTCCGATCTCCTCTCTCCCTCGTCTGTCTCTCTCTCTACCTCCGATCTCTCCTCTCTCGCCATCTCTCTCAGAATCTCCCCTGTCTCTCTATCTCTCCCCGTCGATCTCTCTTCCCCCGCCCCTCTCTTTCTCCGCCCCATCTCCCTCGCCTTATCTCTCTCTCCCCGCCTCCTGCTACGCCTCTACTGCGCCACCGCCGCCCTCCGGCGACTCCGATAGGGCATCTCCGCCCTCAACCTCCGACATGAAACCATCGAACTCCCCATTTACCAACACAAACCCCACGCAATTCACTAATTACTCAATTAAATCCCTAATTTAGAGAATAATCAACCCAAAAAATTAAAACCCTAATTAACAATTAAAGCTCCCACAAGTATAAATGCAGGACATACATTTGTATATATAAAAACATGATTTAAAAGACTTTAAGGGTGTAAATTCATACCCTTTTAGTGAAACCCAAATTTTTGAACTTTGATAAAAACAAAACTTCTTGAAACTTTAAAGATATATATATCAACTTGTAGAGTTTGAGATTCTCTTCTCAAATACCCAATTGCATGTAAGATCAAGCTACTAATTTTAAAGGTATATGATTTTATAAAACTTGGTGTTAATGGAGGTAGTATGTGTGTGTGGGTGTTTTAGCCGAGAGGGATAAAAAGAAACAAATGACTTCTTCTCCCATTTTCAATCATATATACTCACTTGCTAGTTGGACTCTACATGGGCCATAAAAACAAATCACATGGGCTTAATATCCTTAACCCAAAAATCTCTAATTAAGGATAATAATAATAGCAAGGAGAAAAGAATTAGAACTTCCTAGAATCCTAATTATACTTATAATTGCAACAATATAGATTTTGGTGGCGATAATAATAATAATAATATTAATAATAATAATGATAATAAAAATAATAATCATGCATCTCAATTATGGAAATTCTGTAGCACCGCGATTGAATAAATATTTTATACTCACCAATAATATTAAAAAAAATCGAGTTTATAAAATTTACTCAGATAGAGCTCAATGATAAGATTATTATTAAATTTTACGGTTATTACATTATCATACATTATAAATTGATTTTCATAATATACATTGTACAATTATAACCGATTTTAAATAATTATAATATAACTCAACTAGAAATATGAAAAACATCGGATTTAAAATCAAATTTTTAATAATTTGAATAATTTTTATACCTTCAAACACTCGATTTTTTTTAAAAGCTAAAAAATTTAATTATTCATAATTTGTTAATAAAATTAATTAATAAATGCATATAAGCCAATGCTACATATATTTTAATTATTTAAATTATTAAATATATGCTAGAAGAGTATTATTACTGGTTGCTGAATTAATTACTAATCAGAAAATAAAAATTATTTTAGAGACAATCAGAATTCACTTCTAAATTTTCAATCAATCAATCATATACAAATATTTTATTATTTACCATGCTTATTCAAATTTACTAATTGCTGTTAAATTAAATTTAAATATAATATTATCTTGATTTAATAAATTCGTATATCACATGATTTTTTATTTTAAAAAATTACTACTAACCGTAAATAATATTTTCTATAAATCCACATAACAGTAAATTACATATGTTTTATATATCTTTTAGTTATGAATTTTTTTTTTAACATTCTTTATTATAATACCTGAATCTACCACGTATTAGCTAACTAATCGTAATTGTTGTGGAATAAAAACTAGGTTATTAGATTGCGGCTAGGGTTTGCTGTATTTAATGCTAGGGTATGTGAGCTTCGTGCTTTAATGGCTGCTTCTACGTTCGAGACTTAAACGGTCCTCACAGAATGCCTACGTATCTCTGTGTTTAGAGAATCAAGCCAAAAAACGTAGTTCTGAGATGAGGGGTTAGACCCTTTATATAGGCTGAGAAGCCCTAAAATCGTAGTAGGGTTAGGTGACTTGGTGGACAAGTCATCCTTGAGGAAGGATCTAGACCCCTTCCTTGTAGGAGTCTGTTTCCTTGTATGAGTGTATGCCTTGGAGGCTACTCCTTGTAGAGATAATGTTCTTATCTGACACTTATTGCTGAGCTGTTTATTATCCCTAATATTAATTACGAAATTAATATTGTAAATAGGGTTTGGGCCCACCTGGTGGGCCCCACGTTTGGACCATTTCGGGTCTAATTAATGCCACATTAAATGTGTCTTTAGGGCTTACTTTTAGCCCATATCATTTGCCCCCCAACTTCTAGGAAAACTGATCAGGTTTTCCTTGAAGTTATAACGGCCTTAAATGAGACTTGGGTCAGGGTTTATTGCTCTTACATGAGTATTTTCAACTTATCATCTTAATGTAAAGCGTGGAGTGACCGACGCATTTACGACGATGTTGAATGACACTAAGCGGTGTTAAGTGGCACCAGGCAGCGCTAATCAGCCTTGAACAATGCTTAAACAGTGTTTAAACAACGTTGAATGGCGTAAAACGGCACTAACGGCACTAATCGGTGCTAAACGGTGCTAATCGGCACTAATATGTGCTTAAACGGCACTAAACGGTGCTAATCGGCGCTAGCGGGGGTCCGGGGGCGGCAGCCCCTGGCGGTGTCCAAGGGGCAGAGCCCCTGGCTGGGGTCGAGCTCAGGTCAGCTTGGAAATTTTTTATTTCTGAAGACTAGTACTATTCAGAAATTATCGTTTCGGCTCGAAATTTTGCAAACCCGAGCTCAAATTCGAGCTCAAACTGCCTCAAGGTCGCAACCATTTTTCTTACTTTCTAAGTCATTTTCGACCTGGAAATTTCGAGCAGAAATTAGTTCATTTTCGAGCTCAAAAACGAACTCAAACGGGGGCCAAGTCGTGGCTTCTTTTCAGGATTTTCAGTGTTTTTCCGACCTCGAATGGACGAGCTCAGATGGTGTTGAAACGACCTCAAATTGGGAGTGAGGTTGCGAGAAATTTCTATTCTCTCTAGTTCATTTTCGACTAGGATGCAACGAGCTCAGCGTAAGCTTTTTCTATGCCCAGGTCGCACGTTACAAGCCCTATTCATAGTTCAACTACGAGCTCGATGCTTCGACCTCAAATCAATATGACCACGACCTCATATCTCAGGCCGTTTACGACCTCAACCCAGGGCTTTAATCAACTTCTTGGTCATTTGAACGAGTTCGAAAACATGTTGCAAAACGAGGTCGTTGGTCTCGACCTCAGACAACTTCGTTTGGGACCTTTGGGCCTTTCCTCTGTTTCGGGCCTTAGACTCATCAGAGTTTGGGGCCTTTCCTCGTGAACCCAATCCGTATATTTGGGAGTCCCAATTGATTTTGACTTGGGCCTTAACAGGCCTTATTGTGTTGGGCCTTTTAGAGTCCAATTTGCGCTGATGGCCCACAAAGGTTTCTAACGGGCTACAACCGGTTGATATTCTCTCTAACCGGTTGAGATGCCCTAGTTTTTTTTTATCTATCTATTTATGTACTCTGCCTTTGGGCATGACTCTGTACCTTGGTTAACTTATCTTGAACTAATCGTTTATGTACTCTGCCTTCGGGCATAACTTTTAATTCGTAATCCATTGTCCTTGATGTTTCTCAACTTATTCATGTTCGCATGTGTAGTCTAGCATTTTATGCATATATATCAATAAGCAATGCTCGTAACTTATGCGAAAATGTAGGATAGTCTTATTAGTATGAAGAAATGGGCACAGCCCTTACATAGGTAGCATAAACGGGCACAGCCCTTACATAGATACTCTACTTCCTATATCTCAAGTTAAAAAACTTGGAATGGTTTCATCGACCTTATTTTTACTTCTATTACATAGACAAAAAGCTAGGTCCTTTTCAGGAGAGCTTAAACATAGTAAACCTTGAGGTTCAATGCATGCCAAGTCCGGGGCACCTCAACCCCGTCCAAGGTTTCCAGTTTGTAAGATCCACGTCCTAGCGTCCTCTTGACTCGATATGGCCCTTCCCAGTTCGGGGCTAGCTTTCCCTTCTGACCAACTCCAGAAGCCTCGATCTTCCTAAGAACCAAGTCACCTTGCTGATAGAACCTCTCCTTAACCCTGTGGTTGTAATAGAAGGATGCTTTCTTTTGATGCTCCACATTTCTGGCGTTTGCCTCGTCCCTAACTTCATCAATCAGATCTAGGGCGAGCCTCATGCCTTCTTCATTAGTCTCAGGTTCAAATGCCTCAATTCGAGGTGATGCATGCATGATTTCTAGTGGTACAACTGCCTCAGTTCCATAAGCTAGCAAAAACGGAGTTGCTCCTGTTGTCACCTTACAGGTGGTGCGATACGCCCAGAGTATAGGCAGCAACTCATCCACCCAAGTATTCCTCGAGCGTTCGACCCTTTTCTTTAATCCGTCCAGGATGATCCGATTGGCCACTTCGGCCTGTCCATTTGCTTGTGGATGTGCCACCGAGGTAAAACGAAGCTCAATAGCGTTTTCCTCACAATACTTCTTGAATTCCTCATTGTTAAACTGTGTCCCATTATCCGTCACAAGCATTCGCGGGATTCCGTACCTACAAATTATGTTCTCCCAAAAGAACTGGGAAACTTGCTTGGTGGTTATCTTGGCCAAAGGCTTAGCCTCAATCCACTTAGTGAAGTAATCAATGGCGACAATCAGAAACTTCCTTTGTGCTGAAGCCATGGGGAAAGGTCCAAGAATGTCCATCCCCCACATTGCAAACGGAATGGGAGAGCTGATTGAGGTTAACCTCTCAGGCGGCTGCCTTACAATAGGGGCGTGTTTTTGACATCTGTCACACTTCTTGACATAATCCTGGGCATCTGCCAACATTTCTGGCCAATAGAATCCCAGGCGGGTAATCTTGTGGGCTAGGGCTCTGCCCCCCAAGTGTTGCCCACAAATCCCTTCATGAACTTCCTCTAATGCTTCCTTAGCTTCTTGGGGCCTTAAACACTTCAAATACGGGATGACAAACGATCTCTTGTATAAGATGCCTTCAATTAAGGCATATCTCAATGCTCTTATTGACAATTTTCGTGCCTCCAAGGCATTGTCAGGGAGCCATCCAGTTTCCAAATGAGCTTTAATAGGATCTATCCAACAGCTTCCAACATCGATTGGTGCTACCAACTTAGAGTTGACAGTAGGGGCTTTCAAGACTTGGAAGTAAACACTTCCTGCATAATTCTCTATCTCGGAAGAAGCAAACTTGGAGAGGGCATCGGCCTTAACGTTCTCTTCTCTCGGGATATGCTCCACATAGCATTCATCAAACTGAGTCATAACAGCTTTCACGACTCTGAGGTATTTTGCCATAGTTTCATCCTTGGCCTCAAATTCACCATTCACTTGCGAGACTATCAATCTTGAATCTCCACACACTTTGAGGTTTTTGACCCTCATGACTCTGGCCAATCCCAATCCGGCTATTAATGCCTCATACTCAGCTTCATTGTTGGTTGTTGGAAAGTCCAACTTCAAAGCATATTCAACTGTGAACCCATTGGGGCTTTGCAAAACCAAACCTACACCACTAGATTTTATTTTTGATGCTCCATCAAAATAGAGCACCCAATACTCTTTCTGGTCAACTATCAGTCCTTCATCTTTACCTTCGATTTCAGGGGTGAGTAACATCTCCTGCCCCTCGACTTCTTGGTTGTCAATGGTGCATTCAACCACGAAGTCAGCCAATGCCTGAGCCTTGATGGCCGTTCGAGGCTTATATTTGATATTAAACTCTCCAAGCTCTATGGCCCATTTGATCAACCTTCCACTTGCTTTCGGACTGTGCAATATGCTTCTCAATTGTTGGTCTGTCAAGACTTCGATCTTGTGGGCCTGGAAGTATGGTCGCAATTTCCTTGAGGCAGTAATCAGTGCCAAAGCAAACTTCTCAATGGGAGAGTAATTTAACTCCGCCCCATGCAATACCTTACTCACGTAGTAGATGGGTTTCTGAACTTTTTTTTCTTCTTTGACAAGAACAGCACTCAATGCCTATTCGGATATCGCCAGATATAAGTAAAGAATCTCCCCAGGACTAGGTTTGGCCAACAAAGGGGCTTCAGCCATGTATTTCTTCAACTGCTCAAAGGCCTCTTGGCTCTCTGTGGTCCACTCAAAATTTTTCACCTTCTTTAATGCCTGAAAGAAAGGCAAGCATTTGTCACCTGATTTGGAGATGAATCTCCCTAGGGCCGCAACTCGGCCAGTTAATTTCTGTACATCTCGTATGGAGCGGGGTGACTCCATATCCAGAATAGCCTTAATCTTGTCCGGGTTGGCCTCTATGCCTCTCTTGGAAACCATCAGCCCCAAAAATTTTCCCGATCCAACACCAAAAGCACATTTGGCTGGATTTAGCATCATCTTATGGTGCCTTAGCACTTCAAATGCCTCTCTGAGGTGCCTTATGTGATCTGCCTTGAGTATTCTCTTGACTAACATGTCATCAACATAGACCTCCATGGTTTTTCCAATTAGATGGGCAAATATCTTATTCACCAGCCGTTGGTAAGTAGCCCCTGCATTCTTTAATCCAAAAGCCATAACAAGATAGCAGAAAACACCAAAATCAGTTATGAAAGATACCTTAGGGATGTCCTCCTTGTGCATCTTAATCTGATTGTATCCGCTGAAATCATCCATGAAGCTCAACATTTCATGTCCAGCAGTGGCATCTATCAACATATCAATTCTAGGCAGAGGAAAACAATCTTTTGGACATGCATCATTCAGATCAGTGAAGTCTATACACATCCTCCACTTTCCATTCGCCTTTTTGACCATCACAGGGTTAGCTAACCATTCGGGGAATTGAATTTCTTCGACAAACCCAGCTTCCAATAGTTTGTCAACTTCTTGCTTAATGGCCTCTTGCCTTTCAGGAGCGAAATTCCTCTTTTTTGCTTTATTTTCTTCCGTTCATGATCGACGTTCAACCTATGAGTTATAAGTTGGGGGTCAATTCCTGGCATATCCGCTGATGTCCAAGCAAACACATCGCTATTCTCTTGTAAGAACACTGTCAATTCGCCCTTCAGGGGTTCCTTCAGAGATGCTCCTATGTATGTAACCTTTTCCGGGTCGCCCAGCTCTAGAGGGACGGGGATTAAATCCTCTGCTGGCTTTCCTCGGTGTTCATCATCACTACGGACATCCATGTCTTCAATCGGGAGTACCTGCCCCCCAACTCCATCAGCTCTTAGGGCAGATACATAACAACTTCTTGCCATCTTCTGGTCACCTTTTTGTTCTCCGACCCCATTTCGGGTTGGAAACTTAATCTTCATGTGATATGTTGAGGCAACAGCCTTGAACGCATGAAGTCCAGTCCTTCCCATGATTGCGTTATAAGTCGAGGCTGCCTTAATTACCAGAAAATTCAACATTTGAGTAGCTTCCTTAGGTTCCTGCCCGATTGTCATGGGTAACTGGATAGTACCCTCCACCTTGGACTCAACTCCATTGAATCCATAAATGGGCATGTTAGTCGGAGTCAGCTGAGAATCGGTATATCCCATCTTCACAAAAGCATCATGAAACAGAATGTCAACAGAAGCTCCATTGTCTATCAAGACTCGCTTTACCTCCGAGTTCCCAATCAAAGGGGTTATAACTAATGGGTCATCATGGGGGAATTTCACCCCTTCAAGATCAGAGTCATCGAAACCAATTACGATTTCAGTTCTAGCACGCTTCGGGGCCTCTCCCACGATGTGCATCACCTCCCTTGCGTATGCCTTTCGAGAGTTTTGAGTTGTACCGGCCGCTGTCGGGCCTCCCCAGATCATGTTGATAACTGGCCCTCGGGGCTGTGTGTTACGATCACGATCATTATCCCTTCTATCATTGTTTCTCCTTTCGTAGTCCCTTCTTTGGGTTCCACGATCTTCACCCTTGGTGAAGTTACTCAGTTTTCCTTTACGGATCAGAAATTCAATCTCATCCTTTAACTGCCTACAATCATCTGTATCATGCCCCACATCTCGGTGGAACCGACAATATTGATCCTTGTTCCTTTTTGCGGGGTCTCCCCTGATTGGCTTCGGCCATCGGAAGTCCTTATCCTTCTCGATCTCCAACAAGATTTGACTTCTAGGGGCATTTAACCTTGCATAGTCAGAGAACCTTGGTCCCAGGCTCTTTTTTGGTGGCGAATCAGAGTCTTTGCTAGCATCGTACTCCTGCTCTTGCTTGCGCTTTTTTGTATCATTGTTCCCCCGACCATTGCCTGATGTGACTTCCTTCTTCGTGCTATCTTCGGCCTTGATGTACTTATCAGCCCTTCGCTGGAGATCAGCCATATTCTCAGGAGGATGCTTCGCCAATGACCTTTTAAAGTATAGGTCGGTGGTACCATGCTCCAAGGCTACCATTGCAACCTTATTGTCCAGATCAGTGATGTTCAAAGTCTCCTTGGTGAACCTCTTAAGATAGTCTCTCAGACTTTCGTTCTTCCCTTGTACCACATACATAAGAGATGCAGAGCTTTTCTCATGCGTTCTTCCGCTGATAAACTGACTAATGAAAGCAGCACTCAACTCTTTAAAAGAACCAATCGAGTTTGCAGGAAGCCGACTATACCATCTTTGAGCCATGCCTGATAAAGTTTGAGGGAATGCCCTACACTTCAAAGCATCGCTTGCAGGCTGCAACAGCAGAGCGTTTGAGAATGTTCTAACGTGGTTTGCAGGATCACCCATTCCATCATAAGCTTTAATTGTTGGCATCTTAAATTTCTTTGAGATACGAGCATTCATAACGTCTTCAATAAACGGGGGTGTGGGATCATCAGGGTCCCCAAGTGGCATCAGATCCTTGGGGTTGCTCTTGGGGGTTTCCACCCTCGTTGTTCTTCCAGTTGGGGCGGTAGCCCTTCTTTGCCTTCTCGAAGGCCTCTCCAGATCTATAAAGGGAATCGGTCCTGATGTTGGAGGGGGTAAAGTCTGATTTGATCTGGCTTGTTCTCTGGCCATATCTTCCTTTAATCTTAAGATCTCGGCTTTATAAGCCTTAATCCTCTCAGTAGTTATTGAAGGGAGTCCATCGTGAGTAGTTTGAGTTCTTCCTCGAGGTTCTTTACTTGCACGTCGCCTCCTTGGAGCTTTGTCACGTTCGTAATCATCGTCAGAAGATGTCTCATCCGTATAAGGACCAGAAAAATCGTTATAATCTCGATCTCGAATATACAGGGCATGACCACTTGGTCCAGCTCCTTGGGTAGGAGGGTAGTTAGGTAGCCCGTACATCGGATTGGTGCTTATGGGGAGATCCGTAGTGTGGATCTGAACCCCTCGTGGAGGGTTGTTGGGATCTACAATCAAGGAAGAAATCCCCACCTGGAGGGGGTTAGTCCTTGGATTCGTATGGACGATCGGAGGTAGCGTACTCTCAACATGGGAAGTCGTCCCTAGGGGTTGAGAAACTTGATACGGAACGATAGTCCCGGATATTGGAGGTACTTGTTCAATGAGAGGCGGAGCAGAGCTAAGAGTAGAGCCTCGGTTGCGATTGGCTCTGTTATTGCTGGTGTCCTTCGTGTGTTAACCATGGTTGATGTTGGCTTCCCACAGACGGTGCCAAATGTTGTGGAATAAAAACTAGGTTATTAGATTGCGGCTAGGGTTTGTTATATTTAATGCTAGGGTATGTGAGCTTCGTGCTTTAATGGCTGCTTCTGCGTTCGAGACTTAAACGGTCCTCACAGAATGCCTACGTATCTCTGTGTTTAGAGAATCAAGCCAAAAAACGTAGTTCTGAGATGAGGGGTCAGACCCTTTATATAGGCTGAGAAGCCCTAAAATCGTAGTAGGGTTAGGTGACTTGGTGGACAAGTCATCCTTGAGGAAGGATCTAGACCCCTTCCTTGTAGGAGTCTGTTTCCTTGTATGAGTGTATGCCTTGGAGGCTACTCCTTGTAGAGATAATGTTCTTATCTGACACTTATTGCTGAGCTGTTTATTATCCCTAATATTAATTACGAAATTAATATTGTAAATAGGGTTTGGGCCCACCTGGTGGGCCCCACGTTTGGACCATTTCGGGTCTAATTAATGCCACATTAAATGTGTCTTTAGGGCTTACTTTTAGCCCATATCAGTAATATTGTGAATTATTTTGGTATCAATCAAAGTCTAGATCAATTAAACTTAATGTAACAAATTTCTATATTGGATCTAGATTATACGTTTCAACCAAAATTAAACTTAACTCAAGTTAAACTCATTAACAATATATTTTTGTTTTTAATATCAATTAATGAGATATAATAACTGTTAATATATAAAAAAACTAAATATAATAACTACTAATTTTTATTTTAATGATTAACTAATAATCAATTTACATGAAATAAAAAGGACAATGCTAAACATAGCCCTTAGGGCTATGATTAAACATTAATGTAAGTGGATAAATGCATTAATATGTCAATTTTGCACTTAATACAAAGTTTGCACGAATTTTAATATAATTATTTAGCAATTTGAGATGTTTTTATTAGTAGAAATCAATGTGAATGCAGGGGGTCCACTATTATTACTTGGGAAATTAAATTGATGTTGTAAAAGAGCATTGAAAAACCAAAAATAAATTAAATAACTAAAGTCAATGTTGACAATATGAGAATATTTAATGCTTAACCATAGCCCTTAGGGCTATTATTATATCAATATAATAATTGAATTATTATATCAATTCCCTATTCTCCTTATATATTAAATTCTTACAAACTGAAAAATAGAATTATTATATCAATTTAATCATTAGAAGAAATCTAAGCCGCCTATTCCCTATTCTCCATCAGACCTAGCCAACTTTGATGAACTAAGTGTATGCATCAATTCTCTTCTACTTAAATCATATCAATTTCGGTTAAGGTACTACTTTGTATATTTTTATTAAATGACAAACTATACTTAGATATATATATTATTTTTTATTTTGATTATATATATGTATCATATGTTTTGTGTTTTAGTTGTCCAATAAAATCAACAGAAAAACAATTCTGACAAAAAAATAATTGAAAATGATTTAGGTTTTTATCATCTCCATTCCTAATCCTCCCAAGGTTACTTCCCATTAGAATATTCAGTGGTCAGCTTCAATAATTCTGCGACTTACTGAATTGTAAGCATCAATCCTTACCACATATATTACATCGATTTGTTTACATTTTTAGGCGTGCAGATAAATAAATGTTTTTTTTTGCAATGTTGGGTTGCCAATGTTATCATTTTTAACTTACCTTCATGATCACTAAAATATATATTGTATCACTGTCCATACATTTAAAAGTACCATATAGTTTTTCTTATACGGCCTTTCTGGAAGGGGTCAACGCCTATATAAGATCAGTTTATCGATTCTACTGAAGCAGAATTTTTCTAGACCCTTGGAAGTCGATTCTTGAGAAAAACACACAAGTCACATTCAATAAAAATGCATTCAATAATTTTTTTCTTCGATACATCAATTAAAAATCTATTTTCTTCATCAACTTAATTGCTTATAACTTTAATATTATATATCACTAGTAGAAAACGGGTCTTTTACGTCGGTTAAATCGACCTTATACGTCGGTTAAATGGCGACGTATGGAGGGGCGACGTATAAAGTCACAGTCTTTTACGTCGGTTAAAAAGGCGACGTAATAGGTACAATATACGTCGGCTTAATAACCGACGTAAAAGACCAAAATAACCGACGTATAAAAGTCTGAATAACCGACGTATAAAACAAAAAAGCGACGTATATTGTTATCCTTTTACGTCGGTTCTTCTAAACAACCGACGTATATTGTCCAAAAAAATTTAAAAAAAAAATTATTTTGTTTCTTTGTAATCTAATCAAACCTATAAACCTGTGCAATAATAAAAAAAAAACATACATTAACAAAATTTTGTACAACCAAAAACTACAATAACCAAAATGTTTACAAATTCCCGATCTAATGGGTCAACCATGACCATGTCATGTAAGAGAGATTGTACAAGTTACACTGATATTGAATGATAATTCAATGATGAAATTTAAAACTAAGCTGATTCGAGACTCCTTGCTTTGTACAGTAGTAGAGACAAGCTGATCCATCCGTTCTGAAAGGGCATAACAGGTTGCCTCTATCTCATCTTAACCGGTCATAAAAATGAGTATCTGGAGCACTGGTCATGGCCTGCTTCACTGCAGCTTCAAGGTAATCTTCACAGGGGCTTTTACTATATAAGGTTTGCATAGGGAATGTTCTTCCTGGTATATGGAAGATTGGTACACTGCAAAACACAAGTTAATCAATTGCACAAATTAATACAGAAGCAATTCATAGATGATTGCATTACCCAATCGATTTAACACAATAATATTACCTTCTGAAAAAAAGTGAGAATTTTTCAGCGCGCATTTAAAGTGGCAGATGTCACTAAATATAAAGCAATTTTGCAAACCAGTCAATATCTAACAAATACAGAATCTAATTTTAAGGGTGAAGTCTGGGGAGCAATAGTCTGTTCTGCAGTCTCCGATCTGTCCATTTGTGAAGTGTCTTGACAAGTGGATGGAAGTTCCACAATCAGTTAAGGTATTAATATCATGTATCATCTTAGGCTAGGCTAATTCAGTCTATCATGTTACTATTAGTTCTGGAAATGTAGTTACATTGAATTCTTCCTTGCAAATATTAGGAATATAATATACACGGAAAATTAAAAGATTAAAATGACCTTAATTTAGCTATGTAAAGATTAGTTAGTATACCAGTGAAGTTACAGGACATTGGTGCAAGCACATATACATACCTTCAATTATCTTGCCAGTTTCTCCTGTATATACCACTAGAATGGAGCAAAGTTGCTTCAAATCCTCCGGTTGGATAATTCCTTCTAGAAGAGACCTGAAACACCAAACAACTCATTTGTCAACAAGTGACTAACAACTTGTTAATCATCTGTAAAGATGATCTAAATAAACTTTGACAAGGACATGTAATCATACCTGTATGATTTTGAAGGACCCGGGGATGCAGAGTTGCCAACACACGAAAAAGATAAAGAAGCGGGTGCAGGTCCTCTAATATTTTACAAGAGGTAAAACAGGTTAAGTTTAACAGGGAATTAACAGGGAAAATGATGCGTCATTAGGGAACATGTCTGCAGATTCATACTGACCACTATGACTTCCTGCCACTGAGTTAGATGGCTGCTTAGGACTCTCCATAACTGTTTAATGCATCAACAAACAAATACATAATTAGTGACATTCAATCCAGGAACATTAGGTGTTCCTAATATTTATGATTAAACTGAACTAGCTGCCTTGTACTAAAAGTACAAGTGCGGCTAATATTTATGATTAAACTGAACTTTATGATTAAACTGAACTAGCTGGCTTGGACCAGCTTCTACTATTAATGGCCTAATATCGACTAGCCAATCCTTGTGACCAAGCAAGACTGTCAAGGCTAACCAGGGCTCAGGTCAAACAAATTATTTCCATCATCTTCTACTGAATATGAGGGCTGCTGCAGCCCGGCTGCAATAGATCTAGTATTTAACCCTTTTCCTAGGTATATTATATAACCATGGAAATGTACTAAAAACTAATCGAAATTCTTTAATGAGACACTTAAAAGCTATATAGTCCAGGTAAAATATGAGCAAATAGCCTAATTACCCCGGGACAACAAAAACGTTAGAAACTAACACAGCCTTAAAGATGACAACAGGCACTGTTTTCAGGCTAAAAACATGTTACAAAAGAGACTTACCAGTCTCCTGTGACTTCAATTCATCCTTCTGTTGTGACTGCTGTTGTGATTGCTGAGTTTTATATTTTTCAAGAATGGCTTGTCTCCGCCTTCTGCTCTCCTCTTTAATTCTGTTAAGATCTTCTTCCTCCTGTTCGGCAGGTGGCATAACAACCGTTTCTTGATAATCTTCGTCTTCAACATCATCTCTGCAGTAAAAAAATATGAATTATACACAGTTCTCGTGAAATTTCGGCCATTATATTGACAAGCACTAAGCTTTTTAGAAAATAACCTGTGGACTTTTTTAAAGAGTCCTCTAATATTTGTTTGTATTTTAAAGAGTGCCTTCTTGTAACATTCAGGTCAATACATTAAGCGGGTGCAGGTCCTCTAATATTTGTTTGTATTTTAAAGAGTGCCTTCTTGTAACGTTAGGATAATGTATTAACAAGAACACAGTCAATACATTATCCTAACGTTACAAGAAGGCACTCTTTAAAATTAACTTATAATATAAACTCATTGCAATAAATTACAATCAGGATGACCTTTTGATTCTTATTTTTTCTTTTTCATTGCTAGTCGTATAAGGAGAAAAAGCAAAAAAAATAGGTAAACAATAATGATCTCAATTATAAGAAGGGATAACTGTTCATAGTTCAATAGAATGAATAATATAGAAATTTTTTGCAAGCACCACTGATAAATTTTTCCTCATCTTGAAATTGATGTTCATCTTTGCTTCTCTCTTTTGCAAGTTTTCTCTCGTACACTATTTCTTATTACTATTTCTTGTTCACGCTCTCGTGCTTTAGACTTATCGATTAGTGCTTTAATATATCTGGACTGCAATGTTTAAACATGAATAAAACCCAATGAGAACTTAGAGATACATAGACATACACATACATTAAGTTCATCAAAAAACCGTGTCCTTGTAAAAAAGGCATATGCTTGTGATCTAATCCAATCTTAATTAAGGAATTAAAACTTACCGGCCTCTTCGCCTTATCCCGAGTAGTTTTATGAACAGCAGCCTGCTTCATCTCATCAAAAACTCAACAATTAAACTATGAAAATTAAACAACTTAAATGAACCACGAAAGTCAACAATTGAAGCATAAGAAAAGAGAAAAAAGCTTACGTCTTTGTTGGACTTGTTTTTAGAGGCCTGGCGAGAAATAACTCTCTCAACATCGTCGTCGTCTTCATCGTCGAGAAAAGCGGAGGGAGGTCGACGCGGTGGTCTCGTCGCCGATAAGCGGTTCGATTGAGAAACAATTAAATAAAAGATACAAAAGTAAAGAAACACATAAAATGATAATTACAAAAAAGGGTTTGTATAGATTACCTCGTCCTTAACCATTTGAAGAAGGGATTTATTAGTGAGTAACCCAAGAGAAGCTAACACCCTATAAAACCAATTGAAAAAGAAACATATGTAATATTAATAATTCTTTTTCTCACGTTTCGAGTGTTTGTGAGAGAGAGATTATCAGGAGTATAACAGCGGATGAATTGGGAACGAAGAGTGTTTAGGGCTGAAGAGAGAGAGATTGGGATTGATTAGTGAGTACTGCTGAAGAGTGTGTACAGCGGGTAGTGTTTGAATTGGGGAAGAGTTAAATTGGGGAAGAAAAGTGTTAAGGGCAACAACTGAAGATTACGTTTTTAATAAACTTAAAGGTTTTATACGTCGGTCATATAAAGTGGTTTTATACGTCGGTCATATAAAGTGCGACGTTAAAATGAAACTTTATAAGTCGGCTTTTCCAAATCCGATGTAAAAAAGAATTTTATACGTCATTTTTTACTCAACCGACGTATATAATAGTATCATATACGTCGCTTTTTACTCAACCGACGTATATAGTAGCATTATATACATCGCATTTTCCTTAACCGACGTATAAAGTGACTTTATACGTCGGTTTATTCTTGAACCGACGTATATAACTGCTTTATACGTCGCCTTTAGGCGGAACCGACGTATATAACTGCTTTATACGTCGCCTTTGGCCAGAACCGACGTATAAGAGGCGATGTAAAAGATCAATTTTGTACTAGTGTATATTGCTATTTCACCAATTTAATATTCAAAGGTATATCATGAATGACCATAACAATTCAGAAGGCATCTTGAATTTACAACACAAATCAATGACAAAAGTTACGGAAACAATCTTAAAACCATTAATTGTCATTTATTTCGAACCATTTTTTTAATATAATTAACATTTAAAATCAAACTCATTCGTTTTTCTATAATTATCATTTTGATTATTTGTCCTTAAATTTGTTTTGTGATTTCCTATTAGCCAAAAAATCCAAGAGTGTAAAGTCAATTAATTAGTAAGTCCACATTAAAATTAATATTAAATTAGATTAGTAATAGTTAAATAAACATTTTATAATTATCTTTCAAAATAAGAACCAACCATTTTTTTCATTATTAGCATCTTAAATATCTGTCCTTAATTTAATTTGTGGTTTACCATTAATTAAATGAAATCTAGGAATGTAAAGACAATTACTTAGTAAGTTCGCAATAGATGTAATATTAAATTAGATGTACAATTAGTTAAATATATATAAATTTGATGTGATACATGTGTAAATAAAATATTAATTTCAAAAATATATTTAATTAATTTATTATTTAAAAAATTTTATGTCTCATATTTTTCTCCGCTTCTCATATTTATGTCTCATAAACATGTTTATGAATGATGCTATTTTTTTTGTAAGAGTTAATCACTTTATGTATCTACTTTTAATTTTTTTTACTAACAAAAATACCTCCATACTTATTCACACACACATGCATGTTCCAAACTAAAGTATTTAACTTTTCTCAACTTAATAACACTTATATTAATATTTTTGTTCGTGTGTCGAATAGATATTATGCCACAAGTTTTTTTATGATCAGAGTAGTTATAAAAACCACCTGTCTATATTCTCCAAAATCATTTTTGTACTTTGGTAGTCAACTTTAACGTAGGTACTCTATAAGCTCAAGTCATGAAATTATATAACCTAGTAAGAGAATAAACTTTACCACTGCTTACTCCCTTAAAAGATGTTCAATTTTAGTCTTTTCTTATATTTTATGAATTTACATAATTATTGGTAGATCCTAAATATGAATTAATTTCATGCCATAGTTAATAATTGTTATTGCCTATCCGAAAATATAAGATGAATTTTATTTTTAATTTTTTGGAAACTAAATTTTTCAATTTACTTTATTGGCAGGTCACCAAAACATACGCAAACAAAGGCAAACAACGATATGTTATTAATGGGATATGTACTCTCAATAAAGTACTTTATGGTGTATGGCTACAAACTTAATTTTGTTACCGCATTCGCATTTGAATAAGTAAGAAAATATATGATAAGTATGGTCGTTTGACCTGTATCGTTAAAAGTATTTGTAACATTTTTCTGACCTTTATGGTCAAGCGCAATTTTTTCTTAGAAATAATTTGAAAATTACTGAATAATATATATAACTTTCTTATTTAATTAAAATATATTATTATAGTCTCTATTAGTGACACAACAAACATGTTGACATCTGACATATTATGATAGAAAATTAACTAACTATATGTATGTCTTATATGATCTTTACGGTTTTACATAATACATTGAATCAGAAAGTTACATCTATACATAACAAGATTGCTCGGTTAATAGTGTGTTATGGTCACTGGCAATGAGCTATTTCAATAAGATGAAATTTCCATTTTACTTGACTTTAAATGTAAATATTCATTTGTTCTGGGTCTACAAACAAGCTTTTGATGCTTTTGAGACTTTTTTTGAATTCCAGTGAGACTTTTTTATGAAATTAACAAAGTAAAAACCGCACAAGAAACCAAGTTGATAGAAGTAATTTATGTGTAGTGCAGTTAGGGCCTCACAACATTTCGATCTAGACAGGTAAATAATTAAGACTAGACCGGGTCTATCAGTCCAAGACCCGGACCGGATCGTATATAAGCGGTCCGGTCTCTGGTCCTTCAAATAAAAAAAATTCGATTTTCCATCATGTCCGGTCCAAACCCAGAAAAAATCCGGATCGGATCGAAGTTTGTGTATGTAATTCTTTTATATTACTTTATTTCTTAAATAATATAATATAGATATTAAATACTTTAATACATCATAATTTAACAAAATAAATTAGTAGATAAAAAATTAATGAAATAGTAGAGACAATATTACAATCTAAATAATTAAATGTAAAAATTTTATTTTCTGATACTTATATATATTTTTGATAATTATTTAATATTTTTTAGAATTGTACCTTCGGTGCGTAGGGCACGGGTAAAATGCTAGTTAAGAATCAATCTGACACTATAAAAGTCACTCGACATTCCTCACCTTTACATTTAATATTATCATGCCATAGTTTCTAATTTTAAATTAAATAATAGGTTCGGTAAAGTTTTATTCTTTCCCGTCTTATTATAACATTAAATTAGTGTTTCAACATTTCAAATTATAAATTTTATGCTATATGAGTTCTTTTAGAATTCATTATTTTACAAGATAAAATATATAAACTGATAATGGTATATTAATTTTTTCACTAGCTATAATTTTTGAAAAAAACACTGCTCTTGAATTGATACCTGTATCAAATTATGAGGTTCTTCATTAAAGTAATTTTCCAGCTCAAAAATAATTTTAAACAAACAAAATTTGTATAAAGTTTTATCGTATTTAATCTATGTCAATCATGTTTATCATTGCACAAAAAAACAGTTAACTAAAAGTATAAATCATAGAAAAACATGTTAATTATCTTCAGTTAAGAGGTTTAACTTAATCGGTAATATAAGTGAATGATAAATTTTTATTATTAAATTGAATATAATAATCATTTATTGCAAGAATATTGTCCATTTACTAATAATTAAGAACTGAATTATCACAATGAAAACGGCTCTGTTAGGTCCAAAGTATTGTAGAAGGCGGTTGAATACGATACTATCAGTTTTTAATTTTTTTGTGAATAACAATATGATCAGTTCAAATCAATCAACTAATAACAAACACAAATTCTAGGAATATATCTTTTTATTAAAATATAAATCTGGAGGTGTTGCTACAAATTCTAATCAGTAGATTAGTTGCTACAAGTAGTCTTGACAGTTTATTCATTTCAAGTTCTGCTACTGCTAATTTTTACAACTTAGAAGAAAATATCTTTTGTCTTGATATTTGTAGACTTTGAATCTATCAAAGCTAATTGGATATACTATCAACCTTGACTAAAGTCCTTTAAGAAAAACATCAGGGAGAAAAACAAGAAACTAATTTTCATTTTATTTTGCTACACATCATCATGTTTAGTACTGACATCACGTGCAGTACTCTGAAATTTTTTAAGTACACGCATGTAGTTTATGCGTGTCTTCATTAACTAATTCGTTCTACACGCATAATTGTCATGCGTATTCACCTGTACGCATGAAATCTATGCGTATTTTGGTCCCGCAGGGGCACATATACGCATGATCAATATGCATATATTTCAGATATTTGGATTGGGTCGTATATGCATAGCGTACATGCGTATTCGGAGAGAAAAAATGCAGATTTGGAGAGAATTTGTGTAATGTTTTCATTTGATATTGATTACCGTACATTGATTAGAGGGAAAAGATTTACATTATATAGAAAGAACTCATACTGCTAATCCTAAATTAAAGCATTTTACTATAGAAAATGACTGAGACATTAATAGCGAAAGATACATATCAATTAAACCCTCATTCTGGACATGAACTTTATCACTCATGAGATCCTTGAAACCAAACAATATCCCTTGATTGTATATGTATTCAATGAGCATAATCCTCTTTGTCACTCCAGATATCATGGGATACACCTTATAACTCCTTATACTCATTGATTGAATCAGATTTGCTAATATTCGGTAGGTATTTTGGGCCACCCGCATCGTCGGTAGACATTTTGGGTATGCGGACTTGAAAAAGAGGTATTTTCTTACTTTACCCTCATTAGAATAGGTTTTTAACTTATTAATCAATTTTTTTATTAATTAAATATTATTTTAAGAAAATTAAGAAAAGACGATATACATGATTCTCAGAAATTATTTTATAAGAAAAGAATTACAATTATTCTAGAATAATAATAATTTTACTATATTATTAAAGATAACATAAAGTCGTAGAAAAAATAGAAATAATATATGGAAAAAATTGCAATTGTTCAAAATTATAACAATTTTATTATTTTATTAAAAATAATATTAAATTTTAGAAGAAATAAGAATAAATCGGTGACACAACATAAGACCCTAGCTAGTACCATTTTAAAAGTGGGTTTCTAATATAGATTCAATTATTGGCGTCATTTCTTAAAATGAATCGGCTAAAAAGTCTACCCGACACTACCGGGACGTGGAATGTTCAACAAGTGTTGTGTATGTACTCTTCTTCACTTTGACATGCGTATATAAATAACATCTACCAAGTCCCCCATGTTATATCACCAATGTATTAAGAATCGTGTTGGTTTTATTCCTCAATTGGGTTTTCTCAATGGATATCAAACATGTGTCTTGAATATGAGATATTTGAACACTAGTCATAAATTTACAAAAGTGGTGATTGAATTATTTTTTGGTTTTTCTAATGATTTCTTGAAACTTAACACTGTATGTGTGATGTGTGTGGAGAAAAAGATGTCCAGTGTAAAATGCTCTTAGTACGGAGAACTTTTAATTGTTGGATTTTAATTAATCTAAACATGGTATTTTATTTGTTTAAAATAAAATATAGTTGTTGGAGCTATATCAGTGGTAGTGATTGGATATATGGTATTAGCAAATTTATAGGATCTAAATAAAAGATAGATGAGGGTAAGTAGGAGTTTGTTTTGGTCGTGATAGGAGCTTGATGGTTGCAGTTCCTGATTTCTGGTTTTCATTATTTTCTTTATATTCTCTGTACATCATTTGATTGAATAAGAAGTTTATTACGCTCTTCCAATTCTTTATACAAACAGGTGTGTGTGTGTGTGTATGTGTGTGTAGTAGTGCTTTACTTGGTATCAGAGCAAGGTTATCGCTTAAACTTTCAGACGGAACGGGATCATCATGGAAACAAGCAAGGCAAATGGGAATGCGATTGTGCTGAGCTATCCTATGCTGACCAAGACAAATTATGCAGCTTGGGCTCTGAAGATGAAGGTGTTTATGCAGGCACATGGCGTGTGGGAGGCTATCGAACCTACTGATCCGAAAACAATAGTTGAAGACAAGACTGATAAGCGGGCGTTGGCAGTTATTTATCAAGGGATTCAAGAGGATTTGCTGCTAGCACTCGCTGATAAGAAAACATCGAAGGAAGCCTGGAATGCTGTGAAAACAATGAGTTTGGGAGGTGACAAGGTTAAGAAGGCAAAGGCTCAAACATTGAAAGGAGAGTTTGAAAGTTTAAGTATGAAATATAGCGAGCAGTTAGACGATTTTTACATGAAATTACATGGTTTGGTCTCCAACATCAGAGCACTAGGAGAGAAGATGGAAGAAAGCTATGTAGTGAAGAAACTTCTCAGGGCAGTTCCCTCAAAATTTCTCTAGATTGCATCTGTTATTGAGCAATTTGGAAATTTAGAGGAGATGTCTATGGAAGAGGTCGTTGGTTCGTTGAAGGCTCACGAGGAGCGTTTACGTGGGTCAACTGAAACAAATCAGGGGCAACTTCTGTTGACAGAAGAAGAGTGGAGGAAAAGAGAAAACAACGAGGGGCAGTTGTTGTTGACTCGTGAAGAGTGGATAAAGAGGAACAAAGAAGGGACTCGAAGCACTAGTGAGAACCGAGGAAGAGATAGGAGCAAGATGAGGTGCTTCAGTTGTCAAGCATTTGGGCATTTTGCTTATGAATGTCGCAAGTCTGGACAAGAAAAAGAGGTCCAAAAGGAAGTGAACCTCACCCAGATACAAGGAGACGAACCAGCACTATTGATGGCTGAGATGGAAAAATCTGCTAAGGAGATGATGTTGTTGAACGAAAAGATGATGTCTCCAAAGTTATCAGACAAAACCGAGGGTCGTAGAGACTCACAAGTTTGGTACTTAGATAATGGTGCGAACAATCACATGACAGGACAACGGGGAAAGTTTAAAGAACTGGACGAAAGCATAACTGGATAGGTTAAATTCGGTGATGGATTAATGGTACACATAAAGGGGAGGGGAGTAGTGTCTTTCAGGTGTAAGAATGGCGAGGAGAAAATACTAAACGAGGTATATTACATTCCCAATTTATGCAGCAATATCATAAGTTTGGGTCAATTCTCAGAAACAGGGAATAAAGTCATAACGGAAGGAGATTACTTGTGGGTGTATGAAGAGCAAGGTCGATTGTTGATGAAGGTGAAAAGGTCTAAGAATCAACTTTACAAGATAAGCCTCGAGGAAAGTAGTCCTATGTGCTTTCTCTCAAAAAATGAGGAAGACACATGGCTATGGCATGCAAGACTTGGCCATGTTAACTTTCAGGCCTTAGAACACATGTCGAAGGAAGGAATGGCACGCGGAATTCCAAAATTAATCCAACCAAAAGAAAAATGTGAGGGGTGTTTGATGACAAAGTTGGCTAGGAGTCCTTTTCTATCTCATACGAGTTTTGAAATGAAGAAGTCACTTGAATTGGTTTATGCAGATATATGTGGCCCCATTATGCCTGAGACTCCTGGAGGTAATCATTACTTCTTGCTATTTGTTGATGATTATTGTAGAAAAATGTGGGTATATTTTCTAAAAAATAAAAGTGATGCTCTTGGGGTGTTTAAGAAATATAAGGCACTAGTTGAAAAGGGTACGGAGGAAAATATAAAGTCGTTGAGAACGGACCAGGGCGGTGAGTTTTGTTTAAGAGAATTCACGTCATATTGTGAAGATATGGGCATCGAAAGACAGTACACCAACCCGTATACCCCGCAACAAAACGGGGTAGTCAAACGAAGGAATAGAACAGTAGCTGCGATGACCAGGAGTATTTTGAAGGAATCAAAAATGCCATCGTATATGTGGGGGGATGCAGTAAGGCACTCGGTATATGTGCTAAACCGTCTACCAACAAGGGCCTTGGATGGAACAACCCCTTATGAAGCCTGGGGAGGAAAGAAACCAAATTTGGGACATATAAGAGTGTTTGGTTGTGTAGCTGTTATGAAAGTTCCGTCTGTGCATGTTTGAAAACTGGATGATAGAGGAAGAAAGGTTGTGTATCTTGGACGAGAACCGGGAACGAAAGGTTGCAGATTGTACGACCCAGTCACAAAGAAAATACAAGTAAGTCGAGATGTGGTATTTCGGGAGAAAGAGTTTTGGTTGTGGGAAAGAGATGCAGAACGAGAAGTAGTGATTCCTGGATATATCACTATGATCGAAAGTGATACTGAAAAAGACAATAGTGTGAGACTGAAGAAGGCTACACAACACCTGTGCGTGTGACTGAAAGTAGAAATGATGATACGTCTTCAGAAAGGTCAGAGGCAACAACTAAAAGTGCACCACGAAAGTTCAGGCCACTAGCTGAGTTATACAGTGAGGAACTGAAGTAATTGAAATGTTGGATGAACTAATGCTGTTGAAAGTCGAGGAGCCCATGAATTTTCGAGAAGCCAATAAAGAGAAGGAATGGAAGGATGCCATGAACTTGGAGATGGAAACTATTGAAAAGAATAATACTTGGGTTCTTACAGAATTTCCATCTGGGCACAAGGCAATATGGTTAAAGTGGGTGTTTAAATTAAAAAAGGATTCAGAAGGAAACTTGGTGAAACACAAAGCCCGCCTCGTTGCAAAAGGCTATGTACAACGAAAGGGAATTGATTACAATGAGGTATTTGTACCAGTAGCTCGGTTGAAAACTATACGGTTGCTACTAGCACTATCTGCAAATGAAGGTTGGGAAGTGCACCACCTTGACGTAAAATCAGCATTTCTAAATGGGGAATTACTTGAAGAAGTGTATGTCATGCAACCGGAGGGATTTGAGGAGAAGGGACAGGAACATAAAGTTTACAAGTTGTTGAAAGCATTATACGGGCTGCGCCAAGCACCGAGAGCATGGAATGCAAGGTTAGATAAGTGCTTGAAGGATTTGGGTTTCGAGAAGTGTCAACATGAACAAGCTGTATATACAAAGTGCAGAAACGGGAATGTTTTGATTGTAGGTGTATATGTAGGCGACCTGTTAGTTGTAGGGTCAGCTCAAGAGGAGATCGAAACATTTAAGGAGCAAATGAACAAGCAATTTGAGATGAGTAATCTGGGTCTGCTGTCATACTATTTGGTAATTGAAGTTCACCAAGGAAAAGAGTGTATAATGCTGAAGCAGTCTACCTATGCTAAGAAGATTTTGGAAAAAGCGGGGCTGTGGAAATGTAACTTAACAAAGTGTCCTATGGAACAAAAGCTACAATTGGACAAAGACGAAGGTGGACAGATGGTGGATGCAACTGAATACAGAAGTATTGTTGGTAGCTTGAGATATTTAACTCATACGCGACCTGATATTACATATGCAGTTGGGGTTGTCAGTCGATTTATGGAGAGACCCACTGTCAAACATCAACAAGCAGTAAAACAGATTTTACGGTATGTGAAGGGCACTGTGAGTCATGGTTTGGCATATGTGAGGAATGGAACCAAGAAGATCATAACAGGTTACATAGACAGTGATTTAGCAGGTGATGTAGTTGATCGAAGGAGCATTGGTGGTATGTGTTTCTATTTGAATGGGAGTTTGATCTCATGGGCGTCTAAAAAACAGAGGGTTGTTGCTTTATCCTCGTGCGAGGGAGAATACATGGCTGCAACTACAACAGCATGTCAGAGCATTTGGCTACGAGGTTTATTAAAGGAAATTTCTGGACAACAAGTTGGAGGAGTAATACTGTGTGTTGACAACAAGTCTCCAATTGAACTAATGAAAAATCCAGTGTTGCACGGAAGAAGCAAGCATATAGATGTTCATTTTCACTTCATCCGTGAGTGCATTGAGCGGGGAGAACTGGTCATAAAATACGTTGGCACAAAAGAGCAAAGAGCAGACATATTAACCAAGGCATTAGGAAGAGTTAAGTTCGAGGAGATGAAGACACTAATTGGAGTTGAAGACCTTGCTGCAGAAAGTCTGAGTACTTAGCTTTGGAGACATGTTTAGATTAAGGGGGAATTTGTTGGATTTTAATTAATCTAAACATGGTATTTTATTTGTTTAAAATAAAATATAGTTGTTGGAGCTATATCAGTGGTAGTGATTGGATATATGGTATTAGCATATTTATAGGATCTAAATAAAAGATAGAGGAGGTAAGTAGGAGTTTGTTTTGGTCGTGATAGGAGCTTGATGGTTGCAGTTCCTGATTTCTGGTTTTCATTGTTTTCTTTATATTCTCTGTACATCATTTGATTGAATAAGAAGTTTATTACGCTCTTCCAATTCTATATACAAACAGGTGTGTGTGTGTGTAGTAGTGCTTTATTAATTAGCATTTTTTTAGTTAAATTTAATACTTATATTACTCCAGTAATATATATATTTTCCTTTGATGCTAGATAATACAAGTCGAGAAATGGGAGAGGAAGCGGCGGAGAAAACGGCAGGGAATTTTCAAATTTCTTTGGTAAACAACGGTAATGGATCTTCGGACGGAGGAGTCAACGATAAGGGAGGTAGATGGATGGAAAAGCTCAAGCATGGGAAAGCAGGCTCTCGCTCTTCAAAAAGGAAATCAGGTGACGAGATTCTTAATGATTTTATATGGGCTAATAAGGATTTGGTGGACAAAACAATACTGGATAGGTTTTGTGGAGGTGATAAGAAGGCGATATCGATCGCCTTAAATATGATTCATTTTAGAAGTCTACAAGCTAGGAATAAATCTAAAAAGGAGCCATCAAAAGCCCCGATTCTGAAGAAAACATACGTGGAAGTAGTAAAGAATAGTGAAGAGAAGGAGTGGACTGTGGTGAAGAATAGGAAAAGTAAGTCAAATCGAAAGAAGCAAGAGAAACGACCCGTATCGATCTTTATGTATGATATTCCTAATAATACATCGGCAAAAGCTGTATGGGAGTGTTTCAAACCTTGTGGAATAATAAGGGATATTATTTTGCCTAAAAAAAGAGACAAGAGGAATCAGCGTTTTGGTTTTATACAGACAATCTCAGAGTCAGAAGCAGAGAAAATAATCTTCAATGCAAAAAATCAAGAAGGACTTGGTAAGAAGTTTAAGCTTTCTGTAAATTATAGTGGTGAGAAGAAGCAACCTAGTAAGGAGGCTGAAAAATCAGTGATGCATCAACAAGAAAAGAAGCCGATAGAAGAGGGGTGCCCAAAGCAATGCAATCATAAAGAAGATTCTTTCTCCAAAAGAATGTTTGAAAACATTGAAATGGTAGTGGATGAGGAAGTAGAAGAGGGTCTTTTTTAGACCAAAGTAGGATTCACTCGTGAAGAGGAAAATGCTGAAAGCCTCCAAAGTAGGGTAAATTCTGTGGGATATGACAACTTAATTGTTGTAGGACTCCCAGGAAACAAGTTTCTGCTTAGGGTCAAAGAAGGATCAAAATGGGAGGATTTTTATTTAACCAGATTAAATGAGTGGTTCAGGGTTATAAGGATGTTTAAAGAGGAAGATTTGTACATCTCAAGGACTGTTTGGGTTGAATGCTTGGGTCTGCCTATGAATACGTGGTTGGAGGAAAATTTAAAAGCTTTCACTACAAAATTGGGAGAATGGATATCATGGACCTATCAGAAGAATGGTACAAATGATTTTTTCAACCCCCTCATATGTCTTTCTACTAGAAACATTGATCACATTGATGAAAAAATTGTAGTAAATGTCAAAGGAACTAAAATTTCTATTAGCTTCAAAGAAATCTCTGATCATGACTTCCTAAAGGGGAAATTAGCACCTATGGAGGAATCTTCTATCAGAAGGCAAGCAGAATCCCCTATTCTAAAGCATAAGGCCAACTCGAATTCATCTTCAAGGAAGAAGAATTCAAAAAAAAGGAAAAATTCAAATTCTGAAGACAGATTTATTCAGGATAGGGATGTTTTGTCGATTGGTGATGATAAGGATAATAGCGAGGATACTATCCAAAAGGTAGGGAAAAAATTTATTGAAATAAATTCAGAAGAAATGAGTAAGGGTAAGCATGTTGAGGAAAGCTCGCGGGAAATTTTGGTGTCAAAGTCTGTTTCAACAAGGGAAGATGATGAGACAAGTCATATTAGTGCTTCTCAGTTGACAAGTCAAGTTAATTTCCCTTGCCACAATCCATCAAGTTCAGAAACGGAAATGAGTGACACCTTAGAATCCATAATTGTGGACCATTCTGATTTAAATGAATCAAATGCAGATGAAAGTTCACAATTATCATTGTGTCACAATCTGGAAAACCTCAAAATGGGAAAGAAAGTTGGGAGACCCAGGAAAAAGTCGAGGATTAGGAAAAACCCTTTTGATTTAGGTTTGAAGATGAGAAAGGGCTCTAATCAATGCAAAAAACTGGCTGGATTCAGAAAGAAGACATTGATAGATGCAAAGTCTTTGGTTTTGTACCAAGGGAACAAGGAGTACAATCATCAAACAGAAGCAGGAAAAATTGTTCAATGTGCATTACATTTAGGTTTGGAGTTACCTAGGAACGAAGAAGGGATATGCAAGAAGGTAACAAAACAGTTGCTAGATGGCAACATTTAAAGAAGTTTTGTTTACTGTTTAGTAGTAAAAAAAGGGTTTTTAATGAAGGACATCAGAATACTATCTTGGAATGTGAGAGGCATTAGTGGTAATAGAAATAGAAGGAATCTGAGAAGCATGATAGTTTCTTCTAAAGTAAATGATAAGTGGGTATTTTATCTACTTAGAACGTTTCCATTTGGCTTAAAACGATGGTTTGTACTTGAGTTGTGGTATTTTTGATCTCTTTTAAGGGTATTGTGCAGGGAAATCAATCACAGGTGTTAGAGGAACGAAGCGTAGCAATCGAAGTGCAAAACGGAGTCAAATTCAAGAAAAGGAAAAATGATGTTGCTGGACAGAAGGCACGGCGCCGCGTCGCCGTAATTGCACTGGAGGATGGTGCCGCGTCGCCGTGTTGGGGGGTCCTGGCGCCGCGTCGCTGTGGGGAAGATCCTGGCGCCGCATCGCCGGGTTTGTGCTTGAGGACGGCGCCGCGTCGCCGTCTCGTCTGACCCGATTCCTGATTTGTTTTGGGTGATTTAAAAATAAAAAAAAAAACATTTATTTTATGTACTAGCACCTGGAGGCCCATATAAGGGAAGAAAAGAAAACCCTAGAGAGAGGGGTGACAGTTTGTTTTTTTTATGTACGTAGTTTTCTTTTAGCACAAAGAAGGAAGGAAGAAGATAGTTCCCAATTTATTCTTGTATTCTTCCTAGTTTGTGGATGCTTAACCTTGGTGTATTCTTTAAAACCTTTGTTATTTAATTCAGTCATATTTCATTTCTTTCTATCATGTTTTCATTGGAACCCATGATGATGATTAGTTCGATCATGAACTAATTCGTTGTCATGGGGGTTTAGTGGACTTAATCATGAATTCTATGTGTTGAATCTTCTCGATGCCTATAGTGTGATTGATGTGATATCCTATCATGGTTGATTTAATTCGTTATAGGAGAGTAGCTAACTCCTGTAATTGTGTGTTAATTCTTGTTGAAGCGAAAGTGGAAATAAGAGTTTAGAACTTGCCATGTTAGCGTAGGTTTATGCGTGATAATATCATTCGTAATTAGTGTCATAACTCTAATCGTTTTATGACGACTATGTGATCAATTGAATACTTGCACCTCAACCATTATGTTTTATTCTTTATAGACATATGAAGACTTGGCATAATCGGGAGACTAAATGATTTCTATCTTTATTGTGGATATTGTTTAGGATGGTATTTGCGTAACGGAAGTTGGCTTATATCAGTTTTGTGTGTTCGATCAGGTGTTAATAAATCACATGAACAAGGCTAGGGATTTGGAGACCATAGATGGATTGTTTAAAGAAACTAAATTCCCATGTTTTATTTGCATAAGTAATTCGACATAAATCTCAGTTCAAGTAGTTGATAAATAGTTATAATTCTTAGATAAATTTTAGTGATAATAACAATCCACTTTATTATTTGTTTTAGCATCGGAAAACAATCATACATTGGTGAGTGAATTAGCTAGACAATACAACGAGTCCCTGTAGGAACGAACCTTATTTGCTATCTGTATTACTTGAGATCACGTGCACTTGCGTGTTGAGTTGGTCGTAACGAGTTTTTGGCGCCGCTGCCGGGGAACGAAGTTTTATTTTGTTTAGTTTCAATATTTGCCATCAGTGGTCATTGAATTTCGGTGACTAGGACGTTTTCATAAAATTTCTTGTTGGTGAATTTCAGGTACTTGTTGAGAGTTTATGCGTACACGAGCTCGTGCACGTAGAGACGAACTAGCACGTACAGAAGAACTAGCTAGGAGAAGACTTGATTTCGGGTTAGAAGACAATCTTGAAGCAAAGGAAGTTATGGCAAATCAAGAACAAGCAGCGAAGGCTTTGAGTGAATTCTCTCAGCCGAAAGTGGAGGACATCCATACTAGTATTGTTCGACCAGCTATAGGGTCTAACAATTTCGAGCTAAGGCCAAACATCATTCAGATGATTCAGAACACAGTCCAGTTTGGGGGTAGTCCTGCTGAAGATCCCAATGCTCATATTAGGGACTTCCTTGAGATCTGTGACACCTTCAAATTCAACGGAGTTACAGATGACGCAATCAGATTGAGGCTATTTCCCTTCTCTCTTAAGGATAAAGCCAAGAGTTGGTTACATTCTATGCCATCAGGCTCTATTACAACATGGGCAGACTGTGCTCAAAAGTTCTTGACCAAGTATTTTTCCATGGCGAAGACAGCAGCTTACAGGAATGCCATTTCTCAGTTTGCTCAGCATTCCCAGGAATCTTTGGGAGAAGCTTGGGAGAGGTACAAGGAGATATTGGCACGTTGTCCTCATCATGGAATGCCGGATTGGATGATAATCAGCAATTTCTATAACGGGTTGGGAGTTCAGTCCCGTCCTATGTTAGATGCAGCCTCTGGAGGTGCGCTATGGGCAAAAAGCTATGAGGATGCTTATAATCTGATTGAAATGATGTCGGCCAATGAGTTTCAGAATCCTACTCAACGCTTGCCACCTGCCAAAGTGGCCGGAGTTCTTGACTTGGATGCAGCTACTGCTATTGCTGCCCAACTCAAAGCGTTGACAATGAAGGTAGATTCCCTTTCTAATCTTGGTACTAACCAGGTTGCTATGGTGTGTGAATTGTGTGCAGGGGCACATGACACAAATATGTGTGCTATCTCAGCTGAATCCGCACAATTTGTTGGAAATTTTCAAAGATCTCAGCAACCAGTGCCACAATTTTATCATCCCAACAATCGGAATCATCCCAACTTCAGTTGGAGCAACAATCAGGGAGGTGCTCAGCAACCACATAATCAGCAGTTCAATGCAAGGCCAAGTAATCAGAACTATCAACCACCATCTTATGCTCCAAGGCAACCATTCAATCCACCGGGGTTTCAACCATCTCAAGGAACTTCATTGAATCAGTCTGAGAAGTCGGAATTGGAAGAGCTTCGAATGATGTATAAGAGTCAGGCAGTGTCATTGAAAACTCTAGAGAATCAAATTGGCCAGCTAGCCAATGCTTTGTTGAACCGTCAACCAGGAACGCTTCCGAGTGACACAGAGGTGAATCCAGGCAAGAAAGATCAAAAGGAACAGGTTCAGGCAATAACATTACGATCAGGAAGAAGTCTACAAGGTCAGAACGAAGAAAAAGCAACCGAGGAAAAAAATGAAAATCCTGAGCAGGCCCTACGGCGCCGCGGCGCCGCCTCACAGTACAAAAACGGCGACGCGTCGCCGTGCTCTCTGGAGGAAAAACCTGAATTTTCAGTTGAGGTCGAATCTGGTTCTGATTTGCTTCCTAATGCTACTCCTTCAACTCCTATCATTCACAAGAGTGTTAATTCCCAAAAAGAAGTAGAAGATAAGGTGTTTCCACCTCCTCCATTCCCAAAACGAATTCAAAGGCAAAGGTTAGACAAGCAGTTCGCTAAGTTCTTGGATGTATTCAAGAAGCTGCAGATTAACATACCATTTGCTGAAGCACTTGAACAAATGCCAAGTTATGCCAGGTTCATGAAGGGCATACTTTCGAGGAAATTGAAACTCGAGGATTTAGAGACCGTCGCTTTGACGGAGGAGTGTAGTGCTGTCTTGCAACAAAAGTTGCCACCTAAGCTGAAGGATCCGGGGAGCTTCACCATACCTTGCACTATTGGCAAACAACTTTTCAGCAAGTGCTTATGTGATTTGGGAGCTAGCATTAATCTGATGCCGATGTCTGTTTTTAAGCAACTTGGGTTACCTGATCCGAAACCTGTTAATATGACCTTGCAGTTGGCAGATAGGTCGATCACATATCCTAGGGGTATAGTGGAGGATGTATTGGTGAAGGTGGATAAGCTGATTTTTCCGGTTGATTTTGTTATACTGGACTTTGAGGAGGATAAGAGGATTCCTATCATCTTGGGAAGGCCATTTCTAGCTATGGGCCGAACTCTGATTGATGTGCAAAAAGGAGAGCTTACCATGAGAGTGCATGATCAGAAAGTCACTTTCAATGTGTTCAAGGCAACAAAATATCCGTCAGATTCAGAGGAGTGTTTCAAAGTGGACGTTGTTGATAAGAATGTGAAGAAGGAGATCGAGCAGCTAAAAAAATCAGATCCAGTGGAAAAAGCTTCAAGTGGGATTTCTGGCATTGAGAACGAAGGAAGAAAGGGGCTAATTCAGTTGTTGGATGCAACTCCATGGGAAAGAAGAGTTGACATTCTACATAAGTCTCGTGGGCTAGCCGATTCTAATAATTTTCAGGTGCTTCGTAAGTTGTCAAATGAGGAAGTTTTTGCACTCGGGCTCAAGCCATTACCACCCGAGGAGGGTGACCCTGCTGATGATTGAGGTATTCCTGTGCACTTTCTTTGTTTCTCGCCTTCAATGTGGACATTGAAGAATTTAAGTTTGGGGGTGGGGATTAAAGGTGCATTTGTATTAGTTGTATAATAGATGTGTTGCATATCATGTTAGGAGCATAATTGCATGTTAGTGTAGAGCATTTTTGTTCTGTTTTTATGTATGTCATATAGGACATTCTGTTTATTGTGATATTTATGTTCATATAGTTGCATTTGCATTGCATAGCATGCATTTTTCATGATCCCTTAGAACGAGCTAATTCTGATTGGTGGACAGATGTCTAATTGGGTGTGGTAATGATGAATAGAGGGTTGATTTATAGTTCCCATGGAATTGACTTGCATGTTACGGAAACAGAATCTTTTCACTAGTCTCATTAGGTGCTTTTGGGCTAGGTTAGGGTCATGCCTGTTTGGATGTTTGAGACTTAATCACTTTATTATAATTAGAATTTTCGTTATTCCCTTGATGACGTAGGAGCAATAAAGTCTAAGTTTGGGGGACACCAAGGATTTCATGCTAGTGTTAATTTTGGTCAATAATGGCTAGGCGTCAAACGGCTAGTAGCCGGCTCATTTTTATATGAGTAGTCTAGGGTTGGAATTGAGAATTCTCGTTCCAGATTGCATACATTAAAAAAAAAAAAAAAAATTAAAAAAAAAAAAAGAAAAAAAATGAAAAAAAAAAAGAAGAAAAAAGAGTCATGTAAATAATTTAAATGCAAAATTAACCAGAGTGAGCTCTTTAATACTCGAGTTATTAAGTCTGAGGGGACTTAGTCCTAGTGACCTAAGGCTTTTATAGTCTGGGATCCTGCTGACCTAACACTCGCTACATGGGTATTATTGTATAAGCCTTTTGGGGTCTCACTCATTGCACGGTTAAATAAGCATGTGTAGTGTATATAGTATTTAGTGTCGTAGTAATAAAGCATGAATTCTTGGTTAACTTGAATAAGGATGGTGGTGTTCCTAGGTTATGAAGTGTCTACAGTCTATTCTGTTTATAAACCTGTGATTGTCTTGGCGAAGGATAGGTATGATTTTTGACCTAGTGTTGGGAGCATTTCTGATGAGCATTGCACACACACACGTTTCTGTTCATGTATTGTTAGTATACGGGGGCTTAGTCGAGCTCTATTCGGATTTAGTTGCATTCTTTGAGGCAGCTGGTTGCTAGTTGGTTTTGGTCAGTTTAAAGGGGATTGTTGCATTTTCATATAGTTGCATTCATGTAGTTAGTTGCATTGTTAGTTGCATTATTAGATGGATTTTGTGGGTACATTCACTATAGGCCCTCACGAGACCTTACTCGTCCACTAGGGCTGCCTAGGGGTTTAAAGGGCTTGTTGCATATGCTAAATGCAACCGTGATCACCTACGGAAGTGGTACTAGGTAGTTGTAAATATTTTGTTTGTTATGCTTGAGGACAAGCATCGGTTTAAGTTTGGGGGTGTGATAAGTGGGTATTTTATCTACTTAGAACGTTTCCATTTGGCTTAAAACGATGGTTTGTACTTGAGTTGTGGTATTTTTGATCTCTTTTAAGGGTATTGTGCAGGGAAATCAATCACAGGTGTTAGAGGAACGAAGCGTAGCAATCGAAGTGCAAAACGGAGTCAAATTCAAGAAAAGGAAAAATGATGTTGCTGGACAGAAGGCACGGCGCCGCGTCGCCGTAATTGCACTGGAGGATGGCGCCGCGTCGCCGTGTTGGGGGGTCCTGGCGCCGCGTCGCTGTGGGGAAGATCCTGGCGCCGCATCGCCGGGTTTGTGCTTGAGGACGGCGCCGCGTCGCCGTCTCGTCTGACCCGATTCCTGATTTGTTTTGGGTGATTTAAAAATAAAAAAAAACATTTATTTTATGTACTAGCACCTGGAGGCCCATATAAGGGAAGAAAAGAAAACCCTAGAGAGAGGGGTGACAGTTTGTTTTTTTTATGTACGTAGTTTTCTTTTAGCACAAAGAAGGAAGGAAGAAGATAGTTCCCAATTTATTCTTGTATTCTTCCTAGTTTGTGGATGCTTAACCTTGGTGTATTCTTTAAAACCTTTGTTATTTAATTCAGTCATATTTCATTTCTTTCTATCATGTTTTCATTGGAACCCATGATGATGATTAGTTCGATCATGAACTAATTCGTTGTCATGGGGGTTTAGTGGACTTAATCATGAATTCTATGTGTTGAATCTTCTCGATGCCTATAGTGTGATTGATGTGATATCCTATCATGGTTGATTTAATTCGTTATAGGAGAGTAGCTAACTCCTGTAATTGTGTGTTAATTCTTGTTGAAGCGAAAGTGGAAATAAGAGTTTAGAACTTGCCATGTTAGCGTAGGTTTATGCGTGATAATATCATTCGTAATTAGTGTCATAACTCTAATCGTTTTATGACGACTATGTGATCAATTGAATACTTGCACCTCAACCATTATGTTTTATTCTTTATAGACATATGAAGACTTGGCATAATCGGGAGACTAAATGATTTCTATCTTTATTGTGGATATTGTTTAGGATGGTATTTGCGTAACGGAAGTTGGCTTATATCAGTTTTGTGTGTTCGATCAGGTGTTAATAAATCACATGAACAAGGCTAGGGATTTGGAGACCATAGATGGATTGTTTAAAGAAACTAAATTCCCATGTTTTATTTGCATAAGTAATTCGACATAAATCTCAGTTCAAGTAGTTGATAAATAGTTATAATTCTTAGATAAATTTTAGTGATAATAACAATCCACTTTATTATTTGTTTTAGCATCGGAAAACAATCATACATTGGTGAGTGAATTAGCTAGACAATACAACGAGTCCCTGTAGGAACGAACCTTATTTGCTATCTGTATTACTTGAGATCACGTGCACTTGCGTGTTGAGTTGGTCGTAACAATAAACATCATTTGCCTTCAAGAAATGAAATGCAGAGATTTAAGTGTTTTTATGAAAGGTTTAATTTGGGATTCTTATGAGCATGATTGGTTGGTCCAACAACCTAAAGGGTTGTCTGGTGGCATTTTGATATCTTGGGAGAAAAATTCGTGCTCATGCTTAAGTTTTGCTCAGAGTCATAACTGGATCTGGGGTCAATTTAAGCACAAGGCATCTGGTGATTGTTTCAACTTAGTTAATATATACAGTCCGTTGAATATAGCTGGCAAAAAAGAACTTTGGAAGGATTTGGCAGAGATTGCTGAAGTAGTTTCTGGCGAGCCTATTTGCTACATAGGAGATTTTAATTGTGTTAGAAGTCAAGCTGAAAGAGAAAACTGTGAATATAGAAAAGCAAACTCTAGGTTATTAAATTCCTTCATTGTAAACTATAATCTAATAGATTACAAACCTATGAATACTGAATTCACTTGGTTTGGTAGTCAGGGGAAGAAGAGTAGATTGGACAGGTTCATGGCTAATGCTGAATGGTCGTGCAAGAATGTCTGGTCAGTTAAAGCTTTAGCAAGGAGACACTCTGATCACAAAGCTCTACTTCTGAGTGTGGGAACCATAAACTGGGGTCCCAAACCGTTCAAAGTATTTAATTGGTGGCTGAAAGAGGAGGATTGTTTGGAAACTTTAAGATCTATGTTGAATTCTAAAGACATCCAGATTTCAAGCAATATTCAGCAAGTTCTCAAAAAGGTCAAAGAAAAATTGCGTGACTGGGGGCATACAGCAAAGAATGATTTAGAGAAAAAAATTTCTTATTTGGAACAAGAACAAGAGAAGGCTGATCAAAGTAGTGGTTGGAACAAGAAAGAATTCTTTTGCAGAGAAGAGTTACTTAAATGTTACTCTAAGCAGGATTCCATGCTAAGGCAAAAGGCAAGGATCAATTGGCAAATTCAGGGAGACAAGAATACAAAGTTCTTTCATCAATCAATTCAGAAAAGAAGGAAATAGAACAATATTCTCAAGATCAGGTGGAAAGGTTATTGGCATTCAAATCCCTGTGATATTAAAAAGATATTCTACAATCATTTCAAGGAATTCTTTAGCTCCAATAGTTCACAGATAACTTTTAAAGTGGGAAGTATTATTCAGTCAAAATTGAATAAGGAGGAAAGAGAATATTTAGAAGACTCTTTTAGATTGGAGGAGGTTGAAGTAGCCCTTAATTCTTCAGCAAATGACAAATCTCCAGGGCCAGATGGAATAAATTTTAGATGTCTCAAAATCTTATGGCCAAGTTTGAAGTTCAAGATTCTGGATTGTCTAAACAACTTTGCGGAAAATCTTCAGTTACCAATTGGTTTGAACTCTTCTTTTATAGCTTTAATCCCAAAGATTCTTGATCCAGGAGAAGTCCAAGATTTTAGGCCAATAAGTCTTATAAACAATATTTCTAAACTGTTTACTAAGTGCCTAACGAACAGACTTAGCCCCTTGATGGATAAATTAGTCAGTGGTTCTCAATCGGGATTCATGAAGGGTAGGCAAGAAAGTGAAAGTATTTTGCTGGTCAAGGAAGTTTTCTATGCCATGAGAAAGACAAAAGATAGTGACTTCATTCTTAAGCTTGACTTTGAAAAAGCTTTTGATACGATAAACTGGGAATTTTTATGGGATATTATGGAGAAAATGGGATTTGGAAGTAAGTGGATTGGTTGGATAAAAGTTTTCTTTGAGAAGATTAGAATATCTGTTCTTATTAATGGGTCTCCAACGCAAGAATTTTCTCCTAAACGAGGTTTAAGACAAGGAGACCCTCTGTCACCTCTTCTTTTTAACCTGGCAGTGGAAGCATTAAGCTGCATGTTAACCAAAGCAGTTAACATTGGCATCTTCAAGGGAATCTCTTTTCTGGGTAGTGAAGATCAGTTGTCTCATCAACAATTTGCTGATGATACAATAGTTTTTGTCAAAAATGATCCTGATTCGATCAAAGGAGTTAAAAGGGTACTTCAGTGCTTTCAACTGCTCTCTGGTTTGAATGTTAATTTCAAAAAAAGCAGATTGTTTTCCTGCAATAGAAATGATTCAAATGTAGACTGGTGTGCATCGCTGCTTGGGTGCACTGTAGGAATATGGCCTATGAGGTATCTAGGGATTCCCATAGGTATATCAAGCAGGAGGAAAATCTATTGGGAACCATTAATCAGTAAGTTCCGAGATAAGTTAGCCTCTTGGAAAGTAGAGTCCCTAAATCAGGCAGGTAGGACAGTCTTAATTAAATCAGTTTTAGATAGCCTACCTGTTCATTGGTTCAACACTTCAGTAATTCCAAAAGGTATTTGCAATCAAATTGAGTCAATAAGGCAAAACTTTTTTTGGGGCTCTAAGATGAAATACCTATCAGTATCTAAAAGGAAAATGCAACTTATAGCTTGGGCTAAGGTATGTAAACCAAAAGCGGAAGGAGGAATAGGTTTATCAAATATTGCTCATAGGAATTCGGCACTTTTAGGAAAATGGGTACAAAAATGGTATTCTGAAAGAGATAAGGATTGGAACAAGTGGTTGAGAAAGAAATATAACTGCTCAGTTGGAGAAAGTATAGAAGAGCTAACTGCTAAAAGTGGAATTTCGGATTTTTGGTTGGATATTGGTAATGTGATCTCAAAAACTACTCTTGGAACATTCTTGAAAAGAGAAAATTTTGAGTGGAAGATCAATAATGGAAATTCAGTCCTCTTCTGGGAAGATCTCTGGAATCAAAAAGGTATTCTCAAAAATACTTTTCCTCGATTATATATTTTGTCAAATTTCAAAGGAATCTCTGTTGAAATGTTTGTACAATTATGGGAATGTTATGATCATGATGGCTCAGCATTTTGGTCTCGAAATTTGAGAAGTTAGGAATTGGAGTTAGTTGAAGAATTAGACAGGGAATTGCAAAAATTATCTTTAAATTCCAGGGAGGATAGAATTCACTGGATACCTGGTAATGGACAGTATTCAGTGAAGCAGGGTATTTCTTTAACTTCTTCATCAATTTCAGAAAAGAATGTCGTACTTGAAGATATTTGGCAAACTCATATTCCAGCAAAAGTTCAGATTTTTATGTGGAAGCTTTTTCTGAACATTCTACCTACGAGGGACTTCCTTGATAGTAGAATACTAAGCCTTCAAGAAGAGAAAAACTGTTCATTCTGCAAAAAATTTTCTGAAACATCAGAGCATATCTTCTGGAAATGTGATATAGCAAAAAGATTATGGAAAAAATGTCTAGAATGGTGGGGTTTTCTGCACAACCCTACGCCTTCAAATCTAAAGGATTCTTGGTCAATGATATTCTAGCATAAGGATGAAACCATTCGAAGGGTTTGGAAATTAACAATAGTGGCAACATTATGGACTTTATGGTTAAGCAGAAATGAAAGAATCTTTAATGGAGCTATCTCAAATGAGGCTTCCATTATGATTCTTTTGAAAAAACGTTCTCAAGAATGGAACTTAGCTTCCAACTTCATCTCAAGTGATAATGTAGGATGGTGGGATTTTAATCCAGTGGGAGTTATAACAAGGATGATAGATGATTTGAAGAAGAAGCTTCTTTCATGCGAGTGTGATATCATATGTTTTATAGATGGTGCATGGAGTATGGATAAAAATGGGTTTTATTCTTCAGGAGTGGGGGGTGTAGCTAAGAATGCAAATGGAAGAACGCAAATGGTATTCTCTGGCCCTCATATTGCTGATAGTGCTTTCATGGCAGAGACAAAGGCGCTGGAAACTCTAATATGGATCATTGCGAAACATGGTAAGAAAAATTTAAGCTTCATGGTTTATTTGGATAATGCTGATCTTGTTTCGGAATTAAAGGAGTTTCTAGCATATAGAAATACAAGACTGAATCTGGAAGAGAATGTCAAGCATGATTTATTGTCTCTAAAAATTAGTTTTAAAAAGGTAGACAGAGCACTCAACAAAGAAGCTGATTATTGGGCCAAGAAAGGAAAAATTAGTCGTGAATTTTATTCTTATTGGGCCTAATTGCTAAAAAAAAAACCTTTGTAAGTACTATACTTAGAGGGTTTTAGTGGCAATTAGTTTTGTTTTATAGAGGAGGCAGGCCTTTTAGTTCAAGCGGTATAATGAAACGGTAGCCTTGGGTAATGAATCGCCTTCAGCCTGGGGAACTGTGTAGTTGCATTGGTAATTAAAATTTTGGAGGAAGGCACAAGTTTAAGTCTCTTTATATACAGGTGTTACATATCTTCTTTTCACTCATTGCTAGTACATTCAAGCAGGCAATAGTATCTTTAGAAAGAGAGGATAAAGAAAATCAAAAAATGGTCAATGTACATCCAAGATGGGAGTTGCCAAGGCGTGGTTGGGTCAAAATCAATGTCCATGGTTACTTCTCGGAACAGAGGCTGCCAAATGGAAATTTTAGTGGCATTGGAGTAGTGGCTCGAGATCATAAGGGTTATATTCTTAGCATGCTTGCAGGTTCTTTGGGCAAAGAAAGGAGAAGAAATAATGAGTTCCCTGCATTCATGGAAGGTCTGAAAATGGCGTTTATCAATGACTATCCAAGAGTGACATTGGAGACTGACCATGTCAATGCTTATTGGCAATGGAAAGACTCAGTTGAAGCGGGGTGTCATCCCGAAGACGAATTTATTGTAAGGCAACTAAACACAAGGAGGAGGGATAAGAACTATCTCTTGGAGATTCGTTTGGCAGACAATATCGACAACGAAATGGCGTCTTATTTAGCTCAGCATGGGGCTAATAGTTGGAAGCAAATGGTTTTGATCAAAAGTCCTTTTGGTAGAATCATTGAAATATGGAATCATGATATAGGTCTTGATACTCCAAATGAGCAAAACAGATGGGTTCTTGAGGAAGATGTAGCTATGGGTGCTATGGAAGAAGAGGTGGTGAATCCGGAAATGGAAATGGCATTGATAGTAGCTCAGGAAGATGAACAGATATTGCATGCAGGCAATGTTTTTGTGGGAATGGAAGCTTGGTGATTCTGCTACTCAGTCTTCAGCTGGGCCTTCAAACAGACAGGGTGTTGGGCTTTTGTTTTGGTAAGTCAGTTAGTTTATGGGGTCCGATTTTTTGAGAAGTTCAAATATGTTCCGTTATTATCATATCTAGTCTTTTTATGTTTGTTTTGGGTATGTATACTGAGTTTGTTCAGTTACAGTGATACCTCTAAGTTTGTTCCGGATTTTGGCTTCATAGCCCAATGAATTTTTCCCGCGTTTCAAAAAAAATATTACTCCAGTAGCATCATCTCATATCCACAAGGGAGGAAGTTCAAGTTACAATTCCAGCTGTTGCTCAAGTTCATATTAAAACTATCAAGAGAGCTAAAGCAACTCAACATAAAACCAACTAGTGCACATGAGGTCCCTGGTTGAAGCCATTATTGATTAAACATAATTCCAATGTTTTGTTTGTTCCAACAAACTGTAAATAGTGCACATCAGATCCGTGCACATAACAAGCTCAATGAAATGTATGGTACGATAAAGTTGATGAGTTTTGTACACCAAACAATTTTTTTAAAAAAAATTAAGGCATAATAAGTTTGAATATATTATATCTTTAGTACATGAATAGATAAAAAATGCAAATTGATATTTAGACCAGTTATTTTAGCGGGCAATAGATGTTTGTGACACACTCAATTAAATTAAACAGCAGATCATCAGTGGACAGTGGCTAGCTCTGTTCCCCGACTTGATTTTGGCTGTCGGACACTCGGGCATGGATATGGACACTTGAATACGTATCCATATTAGACACTTTCAGCTGAGTCCGGAAACATAAGTGGCTAGAAACAAAAATAGACCTGGCTAAACCTAATTTAAGGGCAAGCATCATTAGTAATTTTTTGTGAAAAATTGGGCTGGAACGCACCTGAGCCCAGTCCAAGATCCCTGATTTGAAATAGTTTTTTTTCTGACTGCAGTTGTCATGAATATTTCACCGGAGAGTATATCAGTTCAAGCAAAATTTTAGCAACTGCGTCTAATTAATTCAACCTGAGAGGCCGCGATATATAATCATGTTAAAAAAAGTGTTGCGATCTTGGGATAAGTCAAGGTTAAACAATTGTTCCATGTTGCATGGTTGAAAACCAGGAGGCAGGGGAAACATGACTCTTCTTGTATAACTGTTTGGTGTAAGAGGGTTGAAAAGAGAGTTATTTTATAAAAGTCAATTATAATAAATTAGCTATCTTGAGTCAAGATCTTATTACGCTCAGTCTGCATTTGATAGTGTTGTGCAGCCATAGACGGATTTACAGACTTAACATTGGACGGAGATGGGCTGCAGCTGCCCCAGTACCAGTAACTCTTGTATTTCTTCCTGTAACTTGGCTGAATTTCAGTCCTTCCATTTGTGTCATTTGTTCAATGTTCTTTTTCTCGTTTAAAAAAATAAATTATCTACAAAATGTAAGACTCGTTCGGTCGTTCTATATTGCATGCAGTATGCATACATTCACTACAAATCTTTGGTACTGAACTAGTTTAGATTATGAAATTATGTTAGCAATAAAATCTTAACTTCTTAATCAAAGGATTAATCTTAAACTTGAGAAATTCTCGCATTTTTCCAGCATATTATCCGATCATGCTCCTGAATTTCCTACTGATTATCTGCTTACATAGAAGAACTTACTAGCTAATGGCAATCGCATCATGCTGTAAATATCTAATATAAAATTCATGACCAATTAGTAGGAATCAGAACTCAAAATTTGAATCTAAATTTAGTTTCCATTTGGTTTTGCAGTCACACTAGTTCATCCCCTGTAGGTTGTTGCTTCTTATCATTACGAGCACCTTTGATTTTTCTTTTTGCCGCTCTACGATGACTTGGAGAGGAATCATAGAGAGCATCACTGGCAATAGAAGCATAGATGCCTATACTCATAGACACTACATATATTATCAGAGCAATGGAAACAATTGAACATAGTGCCCAAATAGCTGTCCTTGCTTCAGCGCTTCCACAAGAATATAAACCTATTCGAATTTGTATTATGTCTACAACTGAAAGTGTTAGCAAAATTATCCCTGAAACAGATGCACATGCTGCTGTAATCAACATCAAGTCCTTCAGATCAAATCCCTTTCGAACAAAATCATATTTCAGACCATCTAAGCTCAAGTGTAACTTAAGTACTTTTGCAACAAGGCTTGATAAAAGGAAGCAAGCAAAGGCCACGACTTCATAGAGGACAAGCATTTTTCCTACTCCTGGACCAGCATTACAATCGTCACGATTCTCTAGACTCCGGACACCAGGCGCAGCTTGAGATAACCCGACAAACACAGCTAAGGTGAATAGAGAATTAACATTAACAAGATCATCTAGTGTTCTTAGATGTGCATCGTTTCGGTCAAACTTTACCTCCTTCGGTTGATCTCTCCACTTCTTAATCATGAGGTCTACTAGTTCTTCTGCAGTAAATCTTGTTCCGTCCATCTGAAATGACAAAAAATAATAGAATATCAAAGATTAATAAGTACTAAATGATCGAAATCTTGAATAAACTCACCTTACTCTCAAGAATTCTTTCGCTAGCTGCAAGCAAACTTCCTCTTTTTTAAAGCAAATTCTGTCAAAGTTTTCTAAAAGTACCGACCAATGAAACAGCTAAAAAAGTAAAATAAATGAACCCTGACGAATTTACTTTTCATGACAAGCTGGATCTTGGGTGCCGGCTGCTAACATGTAAACTAAAATACGAGGAACATGATTTATAGTTCAGTTTTCAACTCTTCTGTCAATGATAATGAACAGGTTAGGTGGGGGTAAAAAGGATTAGGTGATGACTGCTAATTGTTTAGAATAAACTTCGACAATTTGCCATAATAAATAAGATTAAATGGTTGTCCAATTTGCATGTCTCAGTCAGTTTTCGGAAGCTGCCAAGAATCTCAGATTCTGAGTATCTTCTATTCTGAATCGCAGTGAAACACATGCGTTCGTACATATAATAAACATATAGTCAAACGGCGCACGAGGCTGTAATCCAATTTGTGAACAACTCAAACGTGTTATACAAAAACATTTCAATCCAATCTTAATGGACCAGGACAGCATCGTTAATAAAAACACTTCTTAGAGGATCCAAATATTATTTACATCCTAAAAGTATCAGTAATAAAATTTTTTGGGTCCGGACTAGGATAAATATTTATTGCACCATACCGTATCGCTATATTTTATCGGAAAACGTGTACAATCGTAGAACTTTTTATGCAAATTCATAGGACTCAAACTTTTTACATATAGCGATCTTTTTACAATGATATGGTATACCACTAAGAATTGTTTGTCCTACACCATCCACCTTTTTTTTACTTCATTATTGTCACGTTAACATTTCTTAACTTCCGGGGGAGACGGTCTAAAATGCCCAAGAACAAAGCTAAGGCCTCTGTTTCTCACTTGGACAAGAAGAACGATGATATGATCTTTAAGCCCTACACCTTTATGCGATGTCATATTACTATTGATGATTTTTGGAAGGAGTTTGATTATACTAGGATGAAGAATGTTGCTAGAAGCCTAGAACTAGAAGAGATTGCACTCAGCCTAAATTGTAGTATTATGTAGGTCGCCCGGTTGGGTATGCAACAAGTTCTCTGCGTGGATGTAAGGTTCCAAACAAGGGACAATCCTTGACGCAACGGAATAACACCCCAAATAGAAAACTACGACCATAAGTTATAAGCTATAACAAGATAATAATAAAAGTAAACACACAAAGAAGAAGGAATTTGTTGGCCAAGTGAAAGAGCCCTTTTTCTTATATATATTGATACGTTTCTGTTTTCTGTATACAATATCACAATCATTAAAACCTAGTTAATTCACTACCGTTTACATATCATATTAATTATGGGCCTAATTTAAGAATTAACCAAAAAACACTTTTTGGCCAAAAATACCCGCTCCAAGTCGCCTCACCACGGGGAGCTTAATCCACACCGTGATGCAAAAAACTTCTGCCCCTACCTCAATAAACAGGCCTTCTGCACCTCCAAATCCGATCTCCACCGTTCAGAATTTAGATACATGAGTAAGGAAAACGCTGTCCAAAATTCAGGACGATACGACCGATGGAACTCCGAAACGTAAAAACAAAACAGCTAATGCAACCAGAAAAATTACTACGAATTTTTCACATTAGCACCAAAAAACTAGCCCAACCTTTCAATCTCACAATTCTCCACCTCGTACATCATTTGATCAACCTCAAATTATGGACGAACACTGAGAATACCATGAAAGCCTTGATATGTAAACCCCAACCGACTGCGCCACATTACCACAGCTACCTACGTACCCTTAACCAGGATCAAGTCACCGTAGTTCACAGGGGTATTTCCATCGAGACACAATGCTCCATGGGGAAAAATCTCCACCTCACCCCAACACCGCCCCGAAGGGCATTCAATACCGGATGATATTCAGCAAGTCCAAGCAATGTTGAAACTTGCCCCCTGTCACAACCTTGGTTAACATGTCTGCCGGATTTTCATTTGTGTGCACCTTCAATAGAGAAACATCACCATCCTCTATGACATCTCGCACAAAGTGATACCTGACATCTATATGTTTGGTACGCGCATGATGAACTTGATTCTTAGCCAAGTGAATCGCACTTTGACTATCACACCACAAGTCAACATGATCCTGCCACAATAGTATGATATTGTCCGCTTTGGGCCGAGCCCGCACGGATTTATTTTTGGGCTCCTCCCAAAAGGCCTCATACTAATGGAGTTAACTGGCTGCTCTATATACAAAAGAATTATCTATTTTCTCCTCGATGTGGTACTTGGGTTGACAACACCCAACAATCCTCCCCTCAAACCAAGAGCCACATAACCCGTGGTCTTACACCTGCGATTAATCTATCTACATCTTGCACCGCCGCTATACCCGTAGAACCCGCCGCCTGAACACCTTTCAGGAAGACTTTCGACACAAGGAAGACTTTCAACGTAGTGTATATAAAAAAATTAAAAAAAAATTAAAAAAATTGAAAAATACCAAAAATAATTCTAGCCATGTAATTTGATTAGTTGTTTTATTTTGCTTGATACACCCATGCATGCTTAGAAATCTTGTGTTTATGGATGCTTTTGCATGAGAAGTGATATGTGATGTTCTTGTGCACACACTTTCACTAGCAAGTAGAAACTAGTAGACTTATTGAATGTGCTAAGTGATTAGAATGACATGAATATGTGCAAGGTAATTTGGTCTATATGCTTTGAGTACCAGTAGGTGCGTTAGAGAGACTGTTATTTGGGATTGATTATGTTTTGTCACACCAAGTGAGTTTTGAGCCTATATGCATATCTTTTGCATGATTTTTCGTTTGCTTGAGTGTCCACATGTTGTTTGCATTGCTAGCACTTGCTTGAGGTCTTTCTTAAGATGCATGACATTAATTGATGATAACATGATAAAGGCAATTAGGTATAACCTCATATTTCCTATATATCCAAACCATTTATACATGATCCATTAGTTAACCCTTTGAGCCTAATCTTATTCTTTCGGTGACACACCACATTACTTGCCATTATCCTTTTTATTGTATTAGCCTTACATTAAATTTGAACCCAATTGTCAAAGGCTAGTATTGTTCGTAAGGGAGTGATAAGGTGTGCATAAAAGGGGGGTTTTATTGATGATCATAACTTTGGAGGAATATTTGGGGTTTGGTTCATAGCTTGTTAGTCGAAGTTTGAAATCATATTTATGGGATCATTGTTCTTGCTATTACTAAGCTCTCTTGAAAAAAAAAAAGAAAAATAAATAAATAAATACGAGAGCATACTTATTCTTTGTGATCCTACTTTGATTCGACTAGTAAAGTTGTTTATAAATAAAAGCTCAAGTGTGGGGAGGTATTTAGTGGTTTTAATAAGTATAGGAGTTGTTTGAATTTCAATGTCAGGTACTAGCTTTTGACTTAACCTTCTTTGGCTTTCTTGACATACCTTGTCCCTAGCCCCGTTACAACCTTAACAAAGACCTTTTGATTGTCATTGATGATGTATGTTGCGTTAAAAGGTTAGATTGATAACAAGGACGAAGCATGTTTATGATATTGTTGGAGTTGAGTGAAACACTTACCAATTGTTTTGAGTGAATATTTTTGTGAGTGAACGGTGAGTTGTTGCTTTTGCATAGGATATCCCAGGTTGTGTCTCAAAGATGTGCTCTTATGTGCTTAGCATGTTTACCAACCTATTCTTACATTTGACATGAATTTCTATGATCTTATGCATCTTCTTTGAGTAGACTATGTGGATACTTGCACTTTAGACACCAAGGCATTGCATGTTCATTTTGATTCTTAAGTTGAAGTGGCATGAGAGGACGGGTGTGTGTGGTGTTGTGTTGGCATTAATCTTTTGCATGGTTGGATGAATTTTGTGGGTATATTCACTATAAACCCTCACGAGACCTTACTCGTCCACTAGGGCTACCTAGGGGTTTAAAGGACTTGTTGCATATGTTAAATGCAACCGTGGTCACCTACGGAAGTGGTACTAGTTAGTTTAGTATAGTTTTATGTTAGTTTGCACGAGAACGCGCAAAGTGCAAAGTGTGGGGATATTTGATAGAGTATATTTTATAGGATTTTATTCCCACATTTACGGTGCTTTTGCGAATAATCGTGTCGATTTAATTAGTTTTATTTGAGTTTGTTGCAGGAAATAAATAAATGCCAAGTCGGAAGGAATCGAGCATTATTTAAAGATTTTATGTGATTTTTAGCTCGAAGGATTTATTTTGTGAAATTACGAGGAGAAATGGTGGAATTATGGTTCGTTGTTGAGGAATTTTGGAGCAACAAAATGAAATTCCAGGGAGCTATTGGCGCAAGAGCTCTGAAAAGAAGAGCAAGAGCTCTGAAAAGAAGGGCAAGAGCTCTGAAAAGAAGGGCAAGAGCGCTACTTGACTTGGCAGAAAAACAGAAAATTCCAGCAGCACCATGGCGCAACAGCGCTACAAGAGGCGCAGCAGCGCCAAGGCTGCTCTGATCAGGAGTACAACACAGGAGGAAGAATCAGTAGCTGTAAGGCGCTATAGCGCTGAAGTCTGGCGCAACAGCGCGACCCGCAGTCTGCAATGGCGCAACAGCGTCACCAAGAGGCGCAACAGCGCGGTACCACCTGCGTGAACAGAGAGGAACAGGTGCAATAGCGCTTGTACAAGGCGCAACAGCGCCCGCATGTGGCTGGTTTGTGCGGGATTTCAATAAAAATCAGAATTTTATTCCCTTTTTCCTACTTGTAATATAATTCTAATTACCTCCAGCTGGGCCTATTTATTTAAGACAATTACTTAGACTTGTAGCACTATATAAACACATCTAGGGTATTATTTTAGGGATCGATCTTTACATACACAATTTTTACATACGTTCTTAATATTAAAAGCTAGGGTTTTATTTTCTTCTCTCCATCTTTGCAAGCTCAATTTAATTCTTGGATTCAATTGTTCTTCATTATTCAAAGGTTTAAGGTATTACTTATCTTCCCTTTAATTATTACATGTTTATTATGGCTTTCTTGATTATTATTGTTAGTTTCAATCCTAGAATGAGTGAGTAATTTAATTCTAGGGTATTAGGGGGAGCCATGTTTGCACCATGATTTGAGCTTAATTTGATTAGTAGATTGATGGGTAAAAAGTAATTCTGATTGATATGTTCTAATTCTTAATTTGTGTAATTGCGCAATATCACGGATTAATCGATTGCAATAGGAGTAATAGATCGAAAGATTTTACTACTAGAGGCTTACATACAATTAGCGGAATTGAAGGTGATTGTGGAAGCATCATTAGATATTCTGAGAGTGTTAATGCTTGAAAAATATTAACCATTGCTTTAATTACTTAATCCCATTGAAAAGCTATACTTTTGTGATTTGTTTGGTGTAAACATGGTGAACCTGAATTGCCCTAGATCCTTTTATTAATTGAATTAAAACTTTGTTAAATTTGCATTAGTAGTTAATAAAATTCCCAAATAATCGTTTGTGACTAGAAATAATTGATAATAGTTGAATTGAAATTGAAACTGTCTCCTTGAGGAATCGACCCGTATTGGCTAGTATCTACTACAATTGATACCGTGCGCTTGCGGTTAGGTATAATTTAACACATCATATATACAATAGTCATTGAATGTTATAGATCTAAATTTAGTGGCATTATCTAGTCGAATTGATTTAATAGGATGATCAGGGAATTGGGCTTGCAATTTTAATATTTAAGTAAGTAGGTTGGTAAAAGCTGTATTTCGAGTAAAGATAGTGTTGAGCATTCGGTCGATTCGATTCAACCGAATTGAAGATTTTTTTTAAAACCGAACCGAACATAAAATTATCAATAAATTCAACATATTACTTCCATTCATAATGTCATGATTTATCAAGAAACGAAACCTCCAACAGAAGCTGGTAGTAATGCGAAAGTTTAAACTTTAAACCAGTACACAAGCAATCTGCAATAGAAATTTAGTTTTGCAAGTATCTAACCATAAGTACAATCTAGTTTAAAGGCTGAAATAAAATATTATTTTAAACCATATCGTTTAGGTCGAGTATAATGAATGCAATGGCAGGTTTAGACATATCTAAGATAGATATTTAAATTATTTTGTATATAACGTACATATAACATCGTTCATAGTGAATATAATAGCGTACATAATGAAAAACAAATAGTGTATATATAACTTACATGTAACATCCTGCATCGTGAATTCAATGGTGTGAAATTGTGTCTCACTAGGTAGGATAAAACTAGTTTTCCCGAAATCCTCTATTATATTTGATGTGCCCGAAATTGTTTGGACATGTGAGTTTGTATTAGTTAACTATGAAAAATATTTAGGATTAATTATCAAATAGATCACTTATTCCACTCCAATATTTTGAGTATGAAATATACATAAAGAAAATACAAGGGGGGTGAATGTATTTTCAAACTTTTCTTTGATTTCTCTTTTAAGAACAGTTTGTTTGAATTTGTGTTTGATTTGTTGTAGTTGAGTGTGTGTGTGTGTGTGTGTGTGTGTGTTTAACAAATAAAGAGGGCGGAACTAAAACACAAACAACTCACTTTAATCTAATATTTTATTAGATCAAGTATGCTACAACCTGGGAATACAAAACTTAGTATTCTCAGCTTCGTTTTCTCAGAGAGATATTTCTGTGTATTACAATGAAAACTTCTTGGTGCTAAATAAGTTAGGTTATACACTTATAGAACATGTATATAACCTACTTACTACAAATGTGGTAACAGACAAATACACTTTATAATTTGTCTATCCCTATTTGGTACACGTCTGGGTAGCATGTGATTTGACTATTTTTTAACCTGCTCAGATCCATTACTTTAGCAGCTTGTCCCCTTTAACATCTCTCTAAGATTTTTTATAGACTTTCCATTCACACTTTACAGTACTATGGTCCTGTAAGTTTCTTAGCTTATTGCATGTTTTCTGACTTGTACATCTGTAGTAATTTGTCTGCAGTAATTTATACAGTTACACAGCTATAAATTTGGTGCCTATTACAAGTACTAAACACAAGTAGAAAATCTACATAATGGGTTCCCAAATTAAGGGGTCATGTAAATAATGCAAAGCATTACAAACAATTAGGCTTGTTATTAGATGTATACAGGCATGCCTCTGTGACTAACACAATATATCAAGCGGGTCACCGAAAATTATTAGTTTCAATTGAATCACTCAATAGGGATGTGGCGCAGAACGGAAGACTAGGATCAACAAACGTTAATCCTTAAAACAAAATTGAACCCGCAAACGCGAATTCAATTGATAAACTCTGGAATCCACTAGAAAAGATGAGAAAACTCTCAAGGGTTTTTTATTCTATCAAAAATAAGTTCCCTAATACAATACGATGATGTTTTTATATATAGGGTATAAAACCCTCTTAAAGGAAAAAATAAAACAAATCTGAATGCAAATTAAATATTTATTATATAGCATCATGATCATGTAACATTAAGCGTGATCATGCATTATTTTTTATTCCCACGAACTAAATACCATGATTTAACATGATCATGCAGGTCATGCTATTCTTGCAAAAATCAGCCGCTTGTTGCTATTCCTTCAGCATGATCGTACAGTTATCAACATGATCATGTCGTTGATCTTCCTTGCTTCCTTGCAAAGCTTTTCCTATCAATTTTTTTCCCCAAAATTCCGGGCCTTTTGTCCTACATCAGGATGACATGTAGCACTCCGTAAAATATTTTAACAATGATAGATAAAAAAACAGACATGTCCTTGTAAAAGCTAGTTTTACACTGTTGGCATTCCATGTCAGACTCAGTACACTTATATACATCGACATAAATCAGATTCTATTCTTTTCTTTTAACTAAAATGTTTTATTGCTATGTTGACAATCCACATCAAATGCCACTGCATTCTAAGTCAAGGTCCTTGTCAAGTCCACATAGAAAAATTTAATGGAATATGTTTATTTTTTTAACAGAAAACCCAATATAACTTAACCGAGTGGAACCATTCACCTCTTGAGTGACTAAATAGAGGCCAAAAATTTCTCGATGACCCACTTGATATATTGGAATGGAATAAGTGATTCATTTGAAAATTAACCCATATATTTAAGATTTTTAAATTTGTGTGAGTGGTTGCGCAATTAGCAATGTACATATCTCCCATATGTACATTGTGTGTGTATATATATGAGTGAAAAACAATTTTATAAACATAGACAAAGTATATAAAACCAAAATATAACACAAATACATGGAAGTAGAATATTAAAAAATGTACATGTGGAACATGACATCAAAGAAATATATATCAAACTAGTCATCTAGGTAGTAGTAAAGATCAGCACTAGTGTATAGTTCATTTGAGGTTTTGTTTATTAGTTCATCACTAAAGATAACCAAATTTGTTTCCACTCTTTGTCCATTATGATTTTTATATGACTCGTAAAGTTCAGCAAGGTGTGCGACAAGTACGTGCCCAATTACCATAAAACCCACATCTATTACAAACATATATAATATCTCCTTCTTGTAAGGTCTTTCTTTTATTTGACACTCCATTTCGCCCCTTCTGGTGACCAAAGTTGTTGTAGTCACCACGTTGCCACTTCAGGTGGTTAAAGTTATACTAATTTTGAAATCGATCACAGAAATGTCTACTTCCACGATTTCGTCCTTAACCTCGTCCTTCTCTATGCTCTTTCCCACGTTCATTCTTCTGGAATGACGTGTTATGTACTTCAGGTAACTGGGCTGAGTCTGTGTGACGAATCTGATGATTTTTCAGTAACAACTCATTACTCTTTTCAGCAATAAAGAGAGATATCAACTCGCTATCTGCTCCTTGCATTGTTGCGCCATGATTATAGTGTTAGGATGAAATGTTGAAAAGGTCTTTCCAATTATCTCAACATCATAATATTCTCACCATACAGGATTAGTTTAAAGATTATTTTGAGTAAGGTAGAATTATACTCATCAACATATTTAAAATCTTGTAACCTTATATTAATCCAATCATAACGAGCATGTGGAAAATGGACAAGTTTTTGGTGATCAAGTCTATCTTTAAAATTATTTCAAAGGGTGAGTGAACTTTTGACAGTTAGGTATTCAGATTTTAAATCTTCATGAATTTGGTACCTGAGAAAAATGTTAATTTTAACATTTTATTTTAGGTTTTTCTAAATTTTATGGTGTGTTTCAATCTATTAGCACCAAGGTGTAATTCCGCATCGATCATCCAAGATAGATAATTATGCCCACACACAATCAATGCAAAATATTAGTCATTCTAAATGTAAACTAAAATTTTAAAATATGATATAACAATATAACATTTTGGGAGTGAACAATTAATCATGTATCATGTAGTAAGATTTATGACATAAAATAATTGGTGACATGATGTAAAAATAATATTAACATAGCTATTTTCGATTTATAAATATTAAGCATGATATTTCCTCCGTCCCACGATAGTTGTCTTTTTTTAGAGAATTTTGTTTTCTCATAATACATGTTCATTTTCAATTTTCAATGTAAATTTGTGATCATTTTTCCTAAATTACTTTTTTTTTTGAAAATTGTATAGCAATTAATGAGTAATGAGCAAGAGTATAAAATAGTTCATATTTTTAAAAGTCAATGCATTTATAATGGGTATAAAAGGAAATATATCATCTAATTAATTTTTTTTAAGATGCGTTTGTTGTTAACGGGTAATGGTGTAAATATAAAATACTACTCTGTATTTAGGATTAAAGACAATAACAGAATTTATTTGATTTGTTTTATATTATAAATAATTAAAAATTAAATAATTAGAGTGAAAACCAAAACTTAAGAGAAAACCAAAACTTTCAATGTTTCGGTTTTAATATAATACTAGCTTATGACCCGTGCAATGCACGGGTTTCTTATATTATGTTATAAATTTTATTTAATATTCTAATTATGTTTTTATATAATCACTAATTTTAATAATGTTTTAATTTTAGTTTGATATAATTTAATATACCCCTATTTACGGATTATATTAATGTTTCCTTATTATAAACAACGTATACGATTTTTAATATATTTATTAATAATTGAAAAATATGGTGTAATGTTTTTGGGTATATATTGTAAGATTTGTTGTAAATTAAAAAGGTAACGTGTTTTAATTAGAAATGAAATATTAATGATTGAAATATATGATACAATTGATCTTTTTAGATGTTTATAAAATTTAATATCTTCAACTAAAAGTAAATGTGAAAAAGGCAATCGACTAATTATCATTAATTATATTATGTTATGATTTTTTTTAGGTGGTATATTTTTCTTAAAAATTATGGTGTAATATTTTTGGGTATATATTGATGATTGTAAGATTTGTTTTAAATTAAAAAGGTAACTTGTTTTAATTCGAAATAAAATATTAATGATCGAAAAATATTATAATGTGTTTAGGTGTTTATGAAAGATAATATTTTCAACTAAAAGTATATGTGAAAAGGGCAGTTGGTTAATAACCATTAATTATATGATTTTATTATTTATTTTAATAATTAGGATAACCAAATATACAAACTTTCAATTTTTTGACTTTAATATAGTAGTATAAATAAGCATTTAATTAGAAAAGGCAATCGGCTGCTTAACATTAATTGTATTATTTTTTATTTATTAATTAAGATAACTGTACCTAAACCAAACTGATGAAATTTTTAATGTTTCAACTTTAATATTATAACTACCTTATAACCCGTGCAATGCACGGGTTTCTTGTAATATGTTATAAATTTTACTTAATATTAAAATTATATTTTTATATAATCATTATTTTTAATAATTTTTTAATTTGATATAATTTAATATACTCATGTTTACGGATTATACTAATGTTTCCTTCTTATAAATAACGTATATGATTTTTAATATATTTTATTAATAATTGAAAAATATGGTGCGATATTTTCGGGCTATATTTTTCTTGAAAATTATGATGTTATATTTTTCGATATATATTAATGATTATAAGATTTGTTTCAAATTAAAATGGTAACATGTTTTAATTCGAAAAAATGTAAGGTATTTATAAAAGGTAATATCTTCAACTAAAATTAAATGTGAAAAAAGCAATCGACTAATTAACTTTAATTTTATTAAGTTAATGTGAAAAAGACAATCGACTAATTAACATTTATTATGTTATTATTTATTTTAGTTGTTATACTTTTCTTGAAAATTATGGTTTGATATTTTTAGGTATATAATAATGATTATAAGATTTGTTTTAAATTAAAATGGTAATGTGTTTTAATTCGAAATGAAATATTAATGATTGATTGATGTTTTTAGGTATATAAAAGGTAATATCTTCGACTAAAAATAAATGTGAAAAATACAATCGACTAATTTTATTATGTTAATGTGAAAACGGCAATCGACTAATTACCATTAATTTTATCATGTTAATCAGCTAATTACCATTAATTATATTATGTTATTATTTAATTTAGGTGTAATATTTTTCTTGAAAATTATGGTGGGTATATATTTTAAGGTGTTTATAAAAGGTAATATCTTCAACAAAAGGTAAATATGAAAAAGGCAATCGACTAATTACCATTAATTATATTATGTTATTATTTATTTTAGGTGTATATATTTTTCTTTATAATTAAGGATAAATAAGTAAATTTACGAAGTACCGAAAAACTTGTACCAAAAAACAGGTACCAAAACTTTTACTGTTTCGGTTTTTACATAATAGTATAGATTATAATATTATTAGTTTATTTTATTAAATATAACCGTTCGTGATATAATTGAAAAAAAAGAGATTTCAGTTAGAGAAAATAGAAAAGTAACGTGCATGATTTATGTGAAAAAGAAGTTGATTAGTTTATAGTAATTATATTTTAATTATGTTATTTTATGAAATAAAATTGTTCATAGTTTTTAGAAAATGAGAAATTAACGCTACCCGTTATATTTCTAGGAAAAAAGGGAATGTAATTAGAAAAAATAGAAAAGGAGATATATTTTAGCTGAAAAGGTAATCGGTTAATTATTAGTATTATAATATTATTATTTTATTTGTATTAAATAGAAACGCCTGTAATATAATTAGAAAATGGAGGTTTTAGTAAGAAGAAAGAAAAAAGGTAACGTGTTTTGCTGAAAAAAGGTAATCGTCCATAATATAATTGGAAAATGAGAGATTTTAGTTAGAGAAAAGAAAAAAGGTAACGTGTTTTGACTGAAAAAGGTAATTGATTAGTTAATAATAATTATATATAATTATGTTATTTTTAGCTGAAAAGGTAATTGGTTAATTATTATTATTAAAATATTTTTTTATTAAATAGGAACGCCTGTAATATAATTAGAAAAATGGAGGTTTTAGTAAGAAGAAAGAAAAAAGGTAACGTGTTTTGCTGAAAAAGATAACCGTCCATGATATAATTGGAAAAAGAGAGATTTTAGTTAGAGAATAGAGAAAAGGTAATGTGTTAACAGTAATTATATATAATTATGTTATTTTATTAAACAACAAAATTGCTCATAGTGTTTTTAAAAAGGAGAAATTTTAATTACATAAAATGTAAAATATATTCTATTTTAAATGAAAAAGGAAATTATTTAGTTATTGAAAAATAGAAAAGGTTATATGTTTAAATTGAAAAAGGAAATTGATTAATAAATGAAAATTTTAGTTAGATAATATGTGTAACCTGAAAAAGGAAATTGATTAGTTAGTAGATCTTTAATTGAGTAAGGGTAATTAGGTAAATTCAATAGGTACCGTTGAACCAAACTTAGAAAAGATAATATGTGTAACCTGAAAAAGGAAATTGATTAGTTAGTAGATCTTTAATTGAGTAAGGGTAATTAGGTAAATTCAATAGGTACCGTTGAACCAAACTTTTAATGTTTCGGCTTTTATATAATAGTATAGATTGTAAGATTGGTTTTAAATTAAAAAGGTAACGCGTTTTAATTCGAAAGGAAATATTAATGATTGAAAGATATGATACGATGATTGATGTTTTTAGGTGTTTATAAAAGGTAATATCTTCAATTAAAAGTAAATGTTGTCAATCGACTATTTACCATTAATTATATTATGTTATAATTTCTATATTTTTTTCTTTATAATGAAGGCTAAATAATAAAAGGTAATATTTTCAACTAAAAGTAAATGTGAAAAAGGCAATCGACTATTTACCATTAATTATATTATGTTATTATTTCTACATATTTTTCTTTATAATGAAGGCTAAATAAGTAAATTCACGGGTTTCTTGTATTATGCTATAAATTTTATTTAATATTATAATTATGTTTATAAATAATCATTATGTTTTTAAAATTTATTTTAGGTTTTAATTTGATATAATTTAAAATACTCATGTTTAGAAATTATACTAATGTTTCCTTATTATAAACAATGTATACGGTTTTTATTATATTTTATTAATAATTGAAAAATATGGTGTGATATTTTCGGGTATATATTAATGATTGTAAGATTTGTTGTAAATTAAAAAGGTAACGTGTTTTAATTAGATCATAGGAAATATTAATGATTGAAAGATATGATACGATTGATCTTTTTAGGTGTTTATAAAAGGTAATATCTTCAACTAAAAGTAAATATGAAAATGGCAATCGATTAATTACCATTAATTATATTATGTTATTATTTATTTTAGGTGTTATATTTTTCTTGAAAATATGGTGTGATATTTTCGGGTATATATTAATTATTGTAAGATTTGTTGTAAATTAAAAAGGTAACGTGTTTTAATTCGAAAGTAAATATTAATGATCGAAAAATGTGATGTGATTGATGTTTTTAGGTATTTAAAAAAAGGTAATATTTTCAACTAAAAGTAATGTGAAAAAGGCAATCGACTAATTACCATTAATTTCATTATATTAATATGAAAAAGGCAATCGACTAATTACCATTAATTTTAATATGTTAATCGACTAATTACCATTAATTACAATGTGTTTTAATTAATATAATTTAATATACACATGTTTACGGATTGTACTATTGTTTCCTTATTATAAACAAAGTGTGAAAAAGTCAATCGACTATTTACCATTAATTATATTATGTTATTATTTCTATATATTTTTCTACATAATGAAGGCTAAATAATAAAAGGTAATATCTTCAATTAAAAGTAAATGTGAAAAAGGCAATCGACTATTTACCATTAATTATATTATGTTATTATTTCTACATATTTTTTTTTATAATGAAAGCTAAATAAGTAATTTCACGGGTTTCTTGTATTATGCTATAAATTTTATTTAATATTATAATTATATTACTCATGTTTAGAAATTATACTAATGTTTCCTTATTATAAACAATGCATACGGTTTTTAATATATTTTATTAATAATTGAAAAATATGGTGTGATATTTTCGGGTATATATTAATGATTGTAAGATTTGTTGTAAATTAAAAAGGTAACGTGTTTTAATTAGATCATAGGAAATATTAATGATTGAAAGATATGATACGATTGATCTTTTTAGGTGTTTATAAAAGGTAATATCTTCAACTAAAAGTAAATATGAAAACGACAATCGATTAATTACCATTAATTATATTATGTTATTATTTATTTTAGGTGTTACATTTTTCTTGAAAATATGGTGTGATATTTTCGGGTATATATTAATTATTGTAAGATTTGTTGTAAATTAAAAAGGTAACGTGTTTTAATTCGAAAGGAAATATTAATGATCGAAAAATGTGATGTGATTGATGTTTTTAGGTATTTAAAAAAGGTAATATTTTCAACTAAAAGTAAATGTGAAAAAGGCAATTGACTAATTACCATTAATTTCATTAAATTAATATGAAAAAGGCAATCGACTAATTACCATTAATTTTATTATGTTAATCGACTAATTACCATTAATTACAATGTGTTTTAACAATGTGTTTTAATTAATAAAATTTAATATACACATGTTTACGGATTATACTATTGTTTCCTTATTATAAACTAAGTATATTTTTAATATACTTTATTAATAATTAAAAAATATTGTATGATATTTACGGATATATATTAATGATTGTAAGATTAGTTTTAAATCAAAAAGGAAACGTAATTTAATTCGAAAGGTAATATTAATGATTGGAAGATATGATAAAATTTAATTCGAAAGGTAATATTAATGATTGGAAGATATGATAAAAGGTAACATCTTCAACTAAAAGTAAATATGGAAAAGGCAATCAACTTATTACCATTAATTATATTATCTTAAAATTTATTTTAGGTGTTTTAATATATATTTTTCTTTATAATGAAGGGTACATAAGTAAATTCACGAAGTACAAAAAAAACAGGTACCAAAAAACAGGTACCAAAAAACATGTACCAAAACTTTCAATATTTCGGAATTTATATAATAGTATATTTAATATACACATGTTTACGGATTATACTATTGTTTCCTTATTATAAACAAAGTTTATTTTTAATATACTTTATTAATAATTAAAAAATATTGTATGATATTTTCGGATATATATTAATGATTGTAAGATTAGTTTTAAATCAAAAAGGAAACGTAATTTAATTCGAAAGGTAATATTAATGATTGGAAGATATGATAAAATTTAATTCGAAAGGTAATATTAATGATTGGAAGATATGATAAAAGGTAACATCTTCAACTAAAAGTAAATATGGAAAAGGCAATCAACTAATTACCATTAATTATATTATCTTAAAATTTATTTTAGGTGTTTTAATATATATTTTTCTTTGTAATGAAGGGTACATAAGTAAATTCACGAAGTACCAAAAAACAGGTACCAAAAAATTGGTACCAAAAAACTGGTACCAAAACTTTCAATATTTCGGAACATCTTCAACTAAAAGTAAATATGGAAAAGGCAATCAACTAATTACCATTAATTATATTATCTTAAAATTTATTTTAGGTGTTTTAATATATATTTTTCTTTATAATGAAGGGTACATAAGTAAATTCACGAAGTACCAAAAAACAGGTACCAAAAAATTGGTACCAAAAAACTGGTACCAAAAAACAGGTACCAAAACTTTCAATATTTCGGAATTTATATAATAATGAAGGGTACATAAGTAAATTCACGAAGTACCAAAAAACAGGTACCAAAAAATTGGTACCAAAAAACTGGTACCAAAAAACAGGTACCAAAACTTTCAATATTTCGGAACATCTTCAACTAAAAGTAAATATGGAAAAGGCAATCAACTAATTACCATTAATTATATTATTTTAAAATTTATTTTAGGTGTTTTAATATATATTTTTCTTTATAATGAAGGGTACATAAGTAAATTCACGAAGTACCAAAAAATCGGTACCAAAAAATTGGTACCAAAAATCTGGTACAAAAAAACAGGTACCAAAACTTTCAATATTTCGGAATTTATATAATAGTAACGTGTTTTGGCTGAAAAAGATAACCGTCCATGATATAATTGTAAAAAGAAAGATTTTAGTGAGAGAAAATAGAAAAGGTAACGTGTTTTGACTGAAGGTAATTGATTAGTTAATAGTAATTATAATATAATTATGTTATTTTATTAAACAAAATTGCATGTATGTTTTTAAAAAAGAGAAATTTTAGTTAGATAAAATGTTAAAGATATTATAATTTACTTGAAAAAGGAAATTATTTAATTATTGAAAAATAGAAAAGGTAATATGTTTAACCTGAAAAAGAAAATTGATTCATAAAGGAGAAATTTTAGTTACATAAAATATAAAAAGTATTGCATTTTACTTGAAAAAGGAAATTATTTAATTCTTGGAAATAGAAAAGATAATATGTTTAATCTGAAAAAAAAAATTGATTAGTTAGTAGTAATTGAGTAAGGGTAAATAAGTAAAATCAACAGGTACCGTACCGACCGACCGACCGACCAACCAAACTTTTAATGTTTCGACTTTTATATAATAGTATAGATTATAGATTTGCGTGTATTGATATTTGAGATCTTCGTCGTCATCGAGTAAGTAAATACTAGTTACCTATTTTATTTGACCATCACATCCACGATCAGAACATGTATTATAACATCAAACTACTATTATAACACTACTTCATTTCTATTTAATTAATACTCCCTCTATCTCTTTATATCGTTCTTATTTCATATGTCGGAACTGTTCATAACTTGAAACAAATTATTAATTTACGCATAATTTATAAGACCAAATATAGTCATAAATAGTATTGTTAAATTCGTATTTATAAGTAATTTAATACAGTGAAATTTTTATATTTAATACTAATACGAAATTAAAAATATTAACGATCAAAAGTGTGCATTGGCAATCGTGTCCAGTTAAAATAGGAATGATATTTAAAGACGGAGGGAGTAATGTATTAAAAATGATTATAATAATTTTTAATTATAAATATATTACCAATTATTTGATTATGCATTTTAAGTTCACTATAAGCGGGACTTTAGGAGCTTACCACTCCAAGGTCCCAGGTTCGACTCCCGTTGAACGCATGCACATAAGCGAGACATTTTGAGGTACGCGTAAGCTGATCCGAAGGTAAATATATATATATCAACTAGCAAAAAAAAAAAAAAAAGTTCACCATAACATGCATTTTAAGTTCACTATAACTGCATTGAAATAATACTTTCGGAATTTTAATTTAATATCGATATAAGTAATTGGCCAGAGGGTAATTTCTCATTTTACAAGACTACGTATATTTCCATTTTCATGACAAAATGTCCTCACAAACTACGCTTTGATCCCATTATGCCCCTATATACCTTTTTTCTTTCTTCCATCAGTCATCATTAATCACTCATCAACTCTTCCTCCGTACGCATATAAATTATACTATCATTGAAGAGGTGACCTCTGTGGCATGTTTCCCTTGCGCCGATTACTCCTTGCTGCCGTCATTTCTGTTGCGGGTGAAAAAACTCGCCGGAAAGTGCTGCGTTTCTTCCTCACAATTTGAGTTGTGGCAGTGCATGCAAATTCTCTCAAAGAAGCCCCGCTACTTTCAGCACATGCAGACTCAGCAGTCTGCTCAAGAACAGAGTCAGAAGTCATCTGGCCATGATCATCTGGACCAAGTTCAGGCAAAGTAATTTGTTCATGGTTGGTAATATACTTGGAAACATCACCCTCAGTTTTTAACAAGTGTTGAAGCTGTAACAAAAATAAAACATACCCAAGTCACAAAACTGCATTATAAAAAATGGGTCGGCCTTAGAATTTGAAATAAAGAATGTAACAGGAATTTAAATTCTTTATTTAACCTTGCAAGAGAGAGAGCAGTAGAGATATGAGTGTTTAAGACTTTTGTCACAGGTACTACAATTGTAAATGGAGCCTCTGCATGGCTTATTAGTTGGTGGCCTTTTATTTAAAAACACCACCTTTGCAGCGTTACTGACGTATGCCTGTAATTTAAACATCAAAGAAAACAAATTCTAGAATGAAAAGTTTGTATTGTTGAGGTTAAAGGTTTCGAAAAAAACATCCGGGTGTTTGAATTCTGTCTAACGATCTGACGATGAATTATTGTAGAAGTGGAGAGTTGAATACAAACTCGAAACTTTTGAAATGAGTTTCTAACACTTACTTGAACAAAAGCACAGTCCATGAATTTCACAGCATCACAAAGCTTTACAACATCATGATACACATACCTCTTTATCTAATCCAACAAAATGGAAAGCAAAGATTTAATAAACAATGAACAGAGAAACAAAATTAAAATTTGAAAAAGGATTAATTAAACCAGGACCTGGAGGAGGCGGTGTGAAGCATGAGGGCTGAGACAGTGAGGACAAATGGACTCACAGCAGTCCAAGCAAAATATGTTCTTCTCATTCTTGCGTGCTTCTTCATGAAATATGCACGCGTTGTAGAACTTTTCACTTAGCAGAGCTTCAAGCCACTGTGGAATGTGTGGTGCTGTCAGCTGCAATTACATTTCAAACAACATCAAAACATTGTCACATAACTCTTTCATAGACAGACACACAAACACACACACACATGTGAAGAAATAGACCATACCATGTCCATTTTGTAAATCCTGCTAAGACTGACTGCAGTTTAAAGACGGAGAGAAATGAAAGGGAGTGAGTGTGTTTTAAATAGGGAGAAGGATATTCAACACAACATCATTGTAATTAATAATATCAGGAGGCAAAAGGAGATTTGAGAGAGACAGAGAGAGAGAGAGACCAAGGAGAGAGGATATAAAGAAATGGAAGGGTGCGGGTGCAAGAAAAGAGAACGGCGCCTGCAAACAGATATACTCTATACTTCTACACTGTTAGCATACTCCCACCTGTCGGTAACAATAGTCTCAAATTTTTTTCCTTTTCATTTCCGGTTTTCTATGTAAGCAAAATTTGTCATCATTTTTCCATTTGACAAGTGAACACGACACGAAACGATACGAAAAATACGGTTTTGAGTTTTGATTTTTGGTACACGAAATATGAAAGTACACGAACACGAAATTACACGAAATATTTAGTGTCGGATATGGGTTTTCATTTCGGGTACACGAAATAAAGATGTTTATAATTTACTAGTTATAGATTTTATGTATATATTAATATTATTTTTGTGTAAAAATATTATTTTTATAAAGATATATATTTTACACAAAAATATACATATTTACAAGTTTTTATAGAGTTGTATTTGAATTTATATATAAAAATATAAAATATTTTATGTATATTTCATATGAATATAATATTTAAGAACAAATTTTAATTAAATTTTATTTTTAATTTATATAATATATACACGAAACACGACACAAAACGATACGAATTTATTTCGGGTGGATACGGGTTTCACATTCAAGTACACGAATTCATTTCGGGTGGATATGGATTTCACCTTCAAGTACACGAAATACGAAAGTACACGACACGATTGCCAGGTCTATTTATTTTTTTATTTTTTATTTTTTTTGCTAATTATTGCCAGGTCTATTTTTCCATAATGTTGTGGTGTCTGTACGCAGGTTTGTGTTGGATATTTTAGTGTAATTGGATTGGCTAGTTGATCAATGTAATCGTAATGTTACATCGAACAAGTCAGGAGAATGCGGAGTGCATGCTCTGTTCGAGTTTGTTATGATTTCAGAATTATTGCTTATGGGACATGTCTATTGGCATCAAACACATCTGTTAGAATGAGATGTGTCTATTGGAAAAGACACATCTTGAGATGTGTCTATTGGAAAAGACACACCTTGAGGTGTGTCTATTGGCATTGGACATGACTGTTGGAAATGAGATGTGTCTATTGGAAAAGACACATCTTGAGGTGTGTCTATTGGCAAAAGATACATCTGTTGACATCTATAAATAGGTGTGGCATTGATCATTTTATATATAGGTTCATTTTGAAATACACAGCAACATTCATTCTCTCTTCTTGCAGATTTTCTGATTTTATCCGATTGAATTATTTGGGTGAACCACAAATAACTTCAATCTGAAAGTGATCACACGACTTCAGAAAAATCCAAGTTATCACCCAATTCCCCAACAGAGATTGAAGTTATCTATTTTCTGAAGATGGCAAACTCAGAATCTGCAAGAGACATGACAAGCAAGTTTGCAAAGTTGGACAAGTTTGAGGGTCAAGATTTTAGAAGATGGCAAAAGAAGATGCATTTTCTATTGACAACGCTGAAGGTTGTATATGTTCTGAGTACCCCCATTCCAGAAGTGGTTGAGGATGAAACCGCTGAACAAACAAGGAGGCGTTGCAAATGGGAAAACGCTGATTACATCTGCCGCGGTCACATCTTAAACGGTATGTCTGATTCCCTTTTCGATGTATATCAAAATGTTGAGTCAGCAAAAGAATTGTGGGATTCTCTTGAATCCAAATACATGGCAGAAGATGCTTCTAGTAAGAAGTTTCTGGTCAGTAATTTTATGAATTACAAAATGGTCGATTCTAGACCTGTGATGGAACAATACAATGAATTGTTGAGAATTCTGGGACAGTTTGCCCAACACAATCTGAAGATGGATGAATCTATCTCAGTTTCTGGTGTTATAGACAAACTACCACCATCATGGAAGGATTTTAAACACTCCTTGAAACATAACAAAGAGGATATGACTCTGGTTCAACTTGGAAGTCACTTCAGAATTGAAGAGGCTTTGAGGACTCAAGAAATTGAGAATAATCCTAAGGGCAAGAACCAAGTCAGTAACTCTTCTGTGAATATGGTTGAAGATGGTGGATCTTCAAAGAATTCTAAGTATGGCAAGGGTGATAAACGAAAGTTTAAAGGAAACAACAACAATTCTTCCAACAAAAAGCCTAAGATGGCATGTTGGAAGTGTGGCAAACCTGGACATTTCAAGAAGGATTGTCGGGTTGGTAAAGGCAAGCAAGAAAAACAAAATGCTGGTCCAAGTGGATCCAAGGATCCAGAATTGCAACAAGGTCAGATTTTAATGCAAAATTATAATTCTAGTCAGAATTATGTGTCACTAATATCTGAGGCATTTTATGTGCAGGATGACAATGTTGCTTGGTGGATTGATTCAGGAGCAACGAGTCATGTATGCAAAAATCTTCGTTGGTTCATAGACTTTCAACCAATCGAAGATGGATCTATCTTAAAGATGGGAAATGTTGCAACTGAACCGATCAAAGGACTAGGAAATGTCAAGATAGTTTTTACTTCTGGCAAATGTATATTATTAAATAAAGTGTTGTATGTTCCTGGGATTCGTAAGAATCTCTTGTCTGGTGTTGTATTGAACAATTGTGGATATAAACAAGTTTATGAAAGTGACAAATATATATTGTCAAAACATGGCTCTTTTGTTGGCTTTGGCTATTTGTGTAATGGCATGTTTATGTTGAATGTTAATACTCCATTTATTGATGAATCTGCTTGCATGGCTTCTACTAGTACTAGCAATAATTTGAACAAACCAGAATTATGGCATGCTAGACTAGGACATGTACATTACAAAAGAATAAAGGATATGTCAAAAATGAGTCTCATACCTGCTATTGATTTAGACAATGAAAAATGCAAAACATGCATGTTAACAAAGATAACAAGAAAGCCCTTTAAGGAGGTTAATAGGGTGTCTGATGTTTTAGAACTAATACATAGTGATTTGTGTGATTTCCATTCTACACCATCATTAGGAAATAAAAAGTATGTAGTTACTTTTATTGATGATGCTACTAGATATTGCTATGTATATTTATTGCATGCTAAGGATGAAGCTCTTGACTTCTTTAAAATTTTTAAAGAAGAAGTAGAGCTACATCAGAGTACCATGATTAAAAATCTACGTACTGATAGAGGAGGTGAGTATTATGATCCGGTTTATTTTCAATCTACTGGTATAATACATCAAACCACGGCTCCTTATACACCACAGCAAAATGGTGTGGCAGAGAGAAAGAATAGGACTTTGAAAGAAATGGTTAATTCCTTGTTATCCTACTCGGGTTTGAGTGAGGGATTTTGGGGTGAGGCTATGTTGACAGCCTGTTACTTATTGAATCGAATTCCTAGTAAGAGGAATAAGATTACCCCTTATGAACTTTGGTATAAAGAGTCACCAAAATTGAGTTTTCTGAGAGTTTGGGGATGTAGAGCAGTTGTAAGACTCACTGAACCCAAAAGAAGAAACTTGGGTGAACGAGGTATAGATTGCATATTTGTTGGTTATGCTGAGCATTCTATAGCATATAGATTCTATGTGTTAGAATCTAATGACTATGTATCTGTGAACTCGATTATCGAGTCAAGAGATGCTATTTTTGATGAAAATAGATTTACATCTATACCTAGACCAAGGGACATGCTTCAGATTTCTTCTAGTAGGAACTCGGTTTCTACTGAAGATGTGAATGGACCGTCTGAACCAAGGAGAAGCACTAGAGCTAGAAAGGCAAAGACTTTTGGAGATGATTTTCATCTTTATCTAGTAGAAGGCTCTAGAGATGAAATTGAATATCAATACCAATATTGTTTTCTTATTGAGGAGGATCCAAATACTTTTAGCGAAGCTATGAAATCTAGGGATGTTGCATTCTGGAAAGAAGCTATCCAAGATGAAATGGATTCTATCATGAATAATAATACTTGGGAATTGAGTGATCTGCCCCCTGGCTGTAAAGCATTGGGAAATAGATGGATCTTCAAAAGGAAAATGAAGGTGGACGGTACCATAGATAAGTTTAAAGCCAGATTGGTGATCCAAGGTTTTAGACAAAAAGAAGGGATTGACTATTTTGATACTTATGCTCCTGTTGCTAGAACCTCCACTATTAGGTTGTTAATAGCACTTGCTGCTATACACAACCTTGTTATTCACCAAATGGATGTGAAAACTGCATTCTTGAATGGTGAATTAGATGAAGAGATTTATATGAAACAACCCGAAGGGTTTGTTATGCCTGGTTGTGAGAACAAGGTGTGTAAATTGAAGAAATCAATTTATGGTCTGAAACAAGCACCAAAGGATTGGCATGATAAATTTGATACTGTGGTCTTGTCTAACGGTTATTTTCTTAACCAAGCAGACAAGTGTGTATATAGCAAATTTGATGCTTCTGGTAAAGGAGTTATAATTTGTTTATATGTGGATGACATGTTGATTTTTGGGACTGACGAAAATCAAGTGGATAAAACCAAGAAGTTCTTATCATCTAATTTTGATATGAAAGACATGGGGGAGGCTGAGGTGATTCTTGGTATAAGGATCAAGCGAGAGAACAATGGCATTTCAATTTCTCAATCTCATTATATTGAGAAGATTCTTAAAAGATTTAACTTTAAGGATTGTTCTCCTGTTAGCACTCCTCTTGATCCTAGTATTAAACTCCTACCTAATACAGGTGTTGCAGTATCTCAACTTGAATACTCAAGGGCTATTGGTAGTCTCATGTATGCCATGATAAGCACTAGGCCAGATATTGCCTATGCTGTTGGAAAGCTTAGTAGGTATACTAGCAAGCCAAGTACACATCATTGGCAAGCCTTAAGCCGAGTGTTCAAATACTTGAAAGGAACCATGGATTATGGTTTGACATATACTGGATTTCCTTCGGTTATTGAAGGTCATTCAGATGCAAGTTGGATTTCCAATAAGGAAGATCATTCTTCCACAAGTGGATGGGTATTCCTTCTTGGGGGAGGTGCTATCTCTTGGGCATCAAAGAAACAAAGTTGCATTACTGATTCAACGATGGAATCTGAATTTGTGGCATTATCAGCGGCTGGTAAAGAAGCTGAATGGCTAAGAAATCTGATTTATGAGATTCCATTGTGGCCTAAACCGATATCTCCCATATCTATCAGATGTGATAGTGAGTCTGCCTTGTCTAATGCTTATAGACAAGTGTTCAAAGGCAAGTCTAGACACTTAGGTGTTAGACACAGCATGATTCGTGAGCTAATCACGCATGGTGTTATATCAGTGGAGTTTATAAGAACTCAACATAATTTAGCCGATCATCTAACCAAAGGGTTGAGTAGAGATCTTGTGCACAAGTCGGCTGTAGGGATGGGATTAAAGTCCATCGAATAACCTCTCATGTTGAGATACCCAATTCCCATCTAATATGACATTAGGTGCTGAATTCAATGTGGAAAGCTTAACATTTAGAGATTGGAACACATTAAAGCATCATCCCAAGGTATGTGTTCAGACCTGCAAGTTAAGGAGGTTGAAGTTTATCTTCTTAATAGTTCTTTTGAAAAATTGCATATGCAGGTGCGAGAATAAAAGAACTACCTATTTGAGCATGAAGTTTAGCTGCTTCAAGAAGCTTGGACTTGGCTTTGATATGCTTATGAAGGATTAGGACACTAGGCTAGTAAAAGATAGTGTCAAGTAAGAACATTTGAGAATGTAAATTTATGTGTATATTATCTTCATGTATTCACTATGAATAACCAAGGTTCAATCCATAGTGATACCTTGATATTCGAATATTTGGAATGTGTAATATACTAATGTGAAATTCAATCGTCACGATATTTCATTTATGCATAAGTTTGTCGTTTGTTGTGATTTTGTTTAGTCAATCATGGATTACGCTAAAATGGGGGAGGATTGTTGGATATTTTAGTGTAATTGGATTGGCTAGTTGATCAATGTAATCGTAATGTTACATCGAACAAGTCAGGAGAATGCGGAGTGCATGATCTGTTCGAGTTTGTTATGATTTCAGAATTATTGCTTATGGGACATGTCTATTGGCATCAAACACATCTGTTAGAATGAGATGTGTCTATTGGAAAAGACACATCTTGAGATGTGTCTATTGGAAAAGACACACCTTGAGGTGTGTCTATTGGCATTGGACATGACTGTTGGAAATGAGATGTGTCTATTGGAAAAGACACATCTTGAGGTGTGTTTATTGGCAAAAGATACATCTGTTGACATCTATAAATAGGTGTGGCATTGATCATTTTATATATAGGTTCATTTTGAAATACACAGCAACATTCATTCTCTCTTCTTGCAGATTTTCTGATTTTATCCGATTGAATTATTTGGGTGAACCACAAATAACTTCAATCTGAAAGTGATCACACGACTTCAGAAAAATCCAAGTTATCACCCAATTCCCCAACAGTTTGTATTGTTATGCAGCTGTACCTTTTAACCATTTTCATAACGAAATCTGTAAACAGTACAACACTAGTGTTGCAGTACTATCAATTCTTGAAATTAAGATACAAACCAAAGAAGCAAAGATTGGAAATACAAGAAGAAATGAACAAGTTCTGTTTCAGCATTTTAGTAAACTTTTTGAAACTGAGAAACCCGAATCTTTAAAATCAAATCTTTGCTTTTTCTTCATTAAATTTAACGATGTTTTTTCAGTTAGTAACTAGTTTCTTTGTCCAATGGGTAATAGATTGTAACAATATGTTTTCTCTCTCTTAAGTAGTGGATGACAAAAATGAAAGATGGTGACTTCTCTCACTACTCGTGACCTCTCAGTATGAATTTGTGTATACAGGGTATAGACACGTATCAGAATAAGAAGTACGCACACTCCCTCTTATTATTGTAATCATTTTTTAAAATAAATTGATTGAGATTTCCCTAGATTAAAAAACATATCCACGAATGTCAAGATTTGATTCTTTTATAATTTAATCTAGTCTCATTTTTAATGTAATAATTAAGTGTGATATTTCCTCCATCTCAAATTATTTGTCCAATTCGTATTTTAAAACGCATTGAACACATAATTCTACAATTTGTTGTAATTTTAACTCACAACATTAATTATAAAATTCAGAGTAAATCTTAACATACTCCCTTAAACACTATAAAGTCACTACCTAAATTTTAGGGCTCTTAAATTGTTTCACTTTTTTTATAAACCTGCTTTCATCCTTGTAACCTTACACTAGTTTATCCATTTTAAAAATTTCACAATTCATAATAAATTTATTAATAAGTACATAAACAAACATATGTTAGTGATATAAATTATATCTATGCTATAATTTATTTTCGGGAATTCATATAATATTTGTACATGATTTTATTTTTCTTAGAATAGGCCCCGCTAGGGGCAATTTTTTTTTTTAATTTAATCACTATTTTTTGTTTCTTTATATTTTCTTATGAAAATACAACATTAAGAATCATATATTTCCTCAAATTTCTATTCTAGTTGAATTCAATATAAAAATAAAAATTTTAAGGTTTATAAACAACACATAATAATTAAATTAATTAATTCTAGTTTATTGATAAGCACGTACTAAGCAGTTACATAGTCCTAAAATTGAGGTAGTGAATTGATAGTGTTTAAGGGTGTCCGCCAAGATATACTCTAAAATTCAATATACCTTAAGTACGTGTAAATTTAAAGTAAACAAACAATTTGTGATACAAAGAGTCCATGTCATTCGAATAAGAAAGAAGCCAATACTTATGCTTCCCTACAAAATCAAATCTCATGCTGCAGAGTGCAGATAGCTGCAACTCTCACCAAATGTGTTATAAATTATAGAACTACTTCCTCCTCTCTAAATATTTTATTGTTTGGAACGGACACATTTATCAACACATACTTTTGATCGTTAATATTTTTAATTTCATAATAGTATTAAATATAAAAATTTAACTGTATTAAAGTACTAACAAATACGAATCCAATAAGATAACTCATGACTATATTTGGTCTTATAGATTAAGTTTAAATTAATGATTTATCTCATGTAATATTTGAAATGCGCAACTTATTACGAAATAGAGGGAGTAGTATATTTCACTGCCTGGTAACCTAGGTTAGTGTACATGCCATAATTTACAACTCTACAAAATTAAATGAGAAATTGATTTTATGCATCTGTTTATCTGATTGTCTGATACCCGCTGTTGTTATAGCCATGCTACAATTTTTATGTACTTTCTCATTTATTCATACATCTTATAAGTTAGACACATAGATCATTACCATCTTTGCACAGATGCTGAAATAACCCATTTTTATCATACATGTGTATGTGTGTTTGCCATTGTGGGTGGATTGCCTGCAATTTCTGAAATTATAATAACACATTTATGATATGTTTTTAACTTTGCATTTGTTGTTATCAGATTGTGGAGTATTATTCACAAGTTTACAAGAGTGACATGTGGCCTATGGGCTCTTTTTTTTTTTCATTTTTAAGTAGAGAGGCAATGGCCTTTAGAGAAGCCCCGACTTGGCTCAAGAAAATGAAAGTCACAAATGTTTTCTACGAGTTAGATTCTCTTAGGATGTGTTCACTTGGAAAGAATGGAATGGGATAGGAATGTAATGAAAATTGTAAGCAAAATTTATGAAGAAATGGGGATATTGGGGGAAATAATAAACAAATATGAGGGCGAAGAAGTTTTTTTTGATGAAGATTGCAAGGAAAATGATGAAGATTGGAAATGGAGCATTCCTTCCAAAACATATGGGTTAGAATTTTAGTTCAAATTATTTGGAGAAGAATGAAGCAAGGAATGAAATTTATAAACACTTTCCCCAATTTCCCCCAAACAATAGTATAAATTTCATTCCATTCTCCCATCATTCTATTCGATCCAAGTGAATATAAACTTAATGTTGTTCAAGCTCTTAATCATATTCACGAGTTTACAAGAGTCACATGACTATTATGTAGTACTATTACTTTCTCTTTCTCAATTCAATCCCTTTCTCTACACCTTTTTTCCAAATGTCCATCTCAATTTTATATGTTTCAAAAGTTTCCTGAACAATAAAGGTTTATAATATAAAAAATAACTACACCTCCTATGGGTTTTGGAGGGTGAGTTTTATTTTACCACCAAAATTTACTTTTTGATTCTATATTATAACAATAACAATAGCAATTTAGCATTGAACTTACTCTAAAGATACTTATTCTAACTACGTATATTTTTTTAGAGTTTAGAATAATTTTTTTATTTTAAGGTCCATTGAGGGTCAAATAACATTTGACTAACGAAATTAACAGGAAGAATATAGTATGGACTACATAATAATAGTAGAGTGGTACTAAATGGAAGTCAAAATTATCAAAATTATTTAATGTATTATTTGGAAAAACCAATTTTAAGAGAACATCATTAAAAATTTCTTAAAATTAATAAACCAGTGAATAATTATCGATAATCATGTAGGTAGATCATAAATTGTATTAAGTATAATTTTTTTTTATTTAACTTATGTTAATAATAACAAAAGAAAATTATCAAATTTTAAAAAAGTTCGACCAAATTCGATTCGACCCCAATGAAAATTTAAATCGATTCAATTTGGATCTTATTAAAAAGCTTGCATCGCTTGCCTTGGGGATAGGGATGGTAATCGGGTCGGTCGAAACGGGTTTGGCCAAATCCGAACCCGAACCCTTTCACCGAATTCAAACCCTAACCCGAACCCGGAAAAACCCAAAATATTGAAACTGAAACCGAAACCGAACCCATCGGGTTTCAATCGGGTTCGGGTTTTACCGAAATCCGCAAACATCACAGCCGGTGGTTGGTGGCCGGAGTAAAAGGGAGATGGCTGTTGTTAAAAATGGATGGAGGATGGGGTGAGAGACGGTGGTGACGCGATGGGGGTGGGTTAAGGTGTGATTTTGGAGTTACAACAGACGCCGTCAGAGAAAAGGGAGAAAGTAAATTTAGCCTGGTAATAAAAAAGAAATGAGAAAAGGGAGAAAGAGACGAGAGAGCGACGAGAGAGATGAATCGATGGGACAATGAAATCCCCTTTGAAGAGGAAGCTATCAATCCTTTTTTGGTAATACCCACTCTATGTATACATACGTGTTTGTGTGTATAAACATCAATACTAATACTAAATCCTGAATACAAATAATATTATGTCATGCTGACATCATAATTAATTCAAAAAATATAAAAGCCAAACCCTAAACAATCCTTGACTCTCTCCTCTTCCCGAACGTTTTTAAAATTCTATATCGCGTCCTCGCAAAAAATCCATCGGCGAATCCAAGAAATCCAACCAGAATCATCAACAATCGCAGCCGTCCAAGTTCGGAATTCAACATTGCTTCGATCACCACTCTCAGAACTCCTAAAACCCTAAATTGAAACCCCCAATTCTAAAAAGACCCCAGTCAACCGAAAACCACTATTTTTGAGCATTGGAATGATGAAATCGAGACTAATTTGTTTGTCGTGGATCGAAAATTGGAGCATTTGGGAGTGGAAGGAAACCCTAGCGTGGGAATTAGTGGAGTGGTAAATCATTATATCGTTCATCTACTTTCTTTCCTCTCAATTTTCTTCAAACGATTGTACATTAATATATATGATTTAATCATTCAGTCTTTGATATTAAGTTTTTCTTTGTAGTTTTTTCAACTCTACAAACACATCTCGAGGTAACTTCTGTAAGTTTCTATGGATTTTGAAACTTTTAGATGTGAATATTTATAAAATTTGACACCACTATGAATAATAGTTCTGATTATAATTATATGGGGTATTGTTATGTATTGTACCAACTGTTTGATAACAAAGTGAATTTAATTTATTATTTGTAATTTCTTTTCTTACCCTACATTTATTTTAGCAATATGAATCTGTTTTCATTCACTTTGTTCACTCAGAAACCGCTGATTGGTGTCACGTGAAGTGCGTTCTAAAGCCATCCAAGCACAATTTCAGACTTCTTGCAAACAAATTCTTCAGGTTTGCATAACTGATGCTCATATAAAATAACTAGCTTAATTCCATAGAGTTGACGAAATAAGAAATTTTATGATGATTCAATTAGGATAATTATGTATTGTAGATTATATATAAATTTTGGATTAAAATGTTTTTGTTTATTCAGTGAATAGTTTTGTGTCCTGTTGCTGATCCATTAATATAAATTGCTTAAGTAATGATTGAATTAATAGAAATGTCAAATTGATTATATTGAGACTGTTGTATCAGGCTTTCTCACAGTACATTTTTATAAAAATCTTGGTGGAGGTTTGTTTATGTTTCCAAATCAAGTAGTGAAATGAATGATTTTTACCTATTGTCTTTTTATATGACAAGTCTTATGTTACTTTTGGTAGTAGCGTAACTTAAGACTGAATTTGTATTTATTTCAGTCTTTGGGGTGGTTCTATGCTTAATTTAGGAACGAAGAAACATAGAGACAGGTACTTTGATGCAATTCACAATGTTGAGTATCCTGGGTGTTTTGCTATGATAGAGCTTCATCATGGTATGTTATTCCTCTCATGTGCTTTACCACTATCTATAGTTATACAATGGCTATTTCTTTTGGTATTTTGCTTACATATATCCCTAGACTGTGAACCTTTATATGTACACGTCTGTCAGTTATTGGAGTTGGTGTATGCCAATTTGAAGGTCTAATAAACAATAGGATTTGTATATATTAAAGATCGAAGTAAAATATTAATAAAATCAAGTTTATTAAGGTAGAGTTTAAATAGCAGCATGTATGTATAAAGCAATAGAACATGTAACATATTCTAAACATCAATGTTAAACCAAGAAAAAGATATTACAAATTAGCTAATAACTGATTGTAAGACATGCCTGTAAAATATCCGAGAAGCTGCTGCAGTGAAAAGCTTGCGACAAGCTTATAAATTTAATGCTTCATTGCTACAGAATATGGATCTTGGTATATTTATTTAATTCTTTGCACAAAAGTAAGCGTTGGATTTGGAATATACATTTTCCATGATGCAACAGATATGGCATGTAGCATAGGTTCTAATCTCTCTCATTTCTTCTGTCCTTTAAGGATAAAATGTTCAGGGCTTCCAAACTGTTGCTACATTTGATCCGCTTACAGATGAATTTGTTATTGACACCCCCAATGATGGAGCCATTAAATGGTGGATTGGCAATGTTGCGGTTCATGGAAAGTTTGCTACAGCTTTTTCCAAGCTGATGTTGCCAACTCATGATGCAAGAGGTTGAGATACAAGACTTCCAGGAGTTGACACCCCCAACTCATGATGTTGCCAAGATATAGAAAATTATGAAACACCTCCAGGAGTTGAGATACAAGATTGCGGCCACAAAGTTGGCCTGAATGGAGTAGATAATGCAGCACTGAGATTTCGTTAAGTGAGAATTCCCCGAGATAATCTTCTTAACCGATTTGGAGATGTCGCACGGGATGGTACATATACAAGCAGCCTTTCTACCATTAACAAACGCTTTGCAAATGTTCTCGACCAAGCTGTGGTATATCAAACAGCTTCACAATCTACTTCAATCACTGAAATCATGATTTCTTTATTCATGTTTTATTATCGATGTTTGTGTTGATCGTATGTATTTGTGTTTATATACGTGTTTAATATATTTGTTGTAACTTACAGTTGTTTGATTTTATGAAGATGATGAGGAATGATGTAAGAACCCAGATTTTGGGCAAAATTAAAACTTTTTATTATGTATTGATGTAAGAGTGATCAATGGTTACAACTGCCATGTAATACTGGTTTTAAGGAATGAATAATGAAAGGATATAGATTCCAAGGATATATGTCCTGAAGGATGCTATTGGGTGATAACTTAGATTAGAATAATCTATCTCCTAGAATGTTAAGATAAGATTCCCTAGAGAGAAATAGATACCCTCGTGTCATCCAGATCGATATCGGTTACAAGTACGGAGGTTCCATGAAAGAGTTAAGGAACGCTCGAGGAAGCACAAAGATATTTTCTAAGTACCAGGACTAAAAAGAAAATAAGTGATGAATAGTGTTTTTGATGGAAATAAGAATATTATGAGACGACACTATATAGAAGTACCCGGAATGAATTTCTGGGTTCGTATTAGTGATCCGAGGGGAAAATAAGTGTATGTAAAAGCTGTCGGATTCAGAAAAATAGCACTTTTATTTTCTCCGAGAATTCTCTGGACACTGCCAGACTTAAGGATTTATTAAAGGTATTTAAGGAATTTAAATTCGAGAAGTATTAAGTAAGATGGAGAATGGTATTCTAATTATTAAGAAGGTTTCCGGTAAAACCCTAACTAGAAATCTTTGAGATATTCCTACGAATGATCAATCAAATTGAGCAATAACCGGACAAAAGAGCAAGCAAAGAATCAAGATGCATACATGTGCAATTGGTGGAAAAAGAAGAACCTAAGTGGCATACTTGTAAGTCAACTACAACTAGGATGATTCTTTAGCATTTAACCAAAAATGGACTTGCTTAATATGGAGCCAACACATGGTCCAATAAGAAGCCAACAAGTGGCACCAATAGATTGCCAACAACACATTAAAAAGAGATGCATCCAAGTATATACATAAAGATACATGCATTTAACCATTTTACACATCAAAAACAACAAAACAAAACAACATTTTCTCTCCATTTCTCCATAAAAATCTGCCCATTCTTAGCTAATTGGAAGTCCAACTTCCAACCATCACTTGTTCTTCAAATTTTTATGGTAAGTACTACATATCATGGTGATGATCTCCTAGAAATTTCAGCTTCAAATTCATCTTTTTCCATTTTCAAATAAATCATCAAAGTGTGGATGAATAGTAACTTTTATGAACTAATCTTGATTTCTTGAATTCTTATGGTGGATCTAGCAACTCTTAGGCCACACAAGGATAGATCAAGTCTTAGTGAGGCTCTAGGACACTCCAAGGAAGGTAATCATCACTTGAAACCCTAGGTCTTACTTTGAGATTTTTTAAGTTCTTGATGGATTTAGTGTAAGTGATGTAGTAGTATGATTATAAGCATGATTATGAAGTTTGTTAGTGGATCTAAACATGATTGTGATATGTTGGTCAAGATGATGTTCTTGGACAGTAGGAGATGTATAATATGTGTATAACTTGTATTGATGCCCGATGTGGCTTGGTATTGACGACATGATTTTCGGAACGTTCGATATATAGCCGTTATAATGACGAAATTTCGTTAGCACTTAAAATCCGTTTTTGACAGTAAGATTGAACCTCTGATCTTGATGAATAATTAACCCAACCTTATAGATCTCGAGCCATAGATCATTTTAGAAAAAGAATCGAAACATTCTGACTTACGGTTTAGGAGTTATGATTAAATTCGTAAAAGTAGTTCGAAACCGAGAATGTGAATTCGTAATTGAAATTGAACCGTATAAAATAAGTATCGCAGTGGCGAATCTTGGTAATTAAATATTGGAGATCATAAGGGTGGTGTGAGAGAAGACCTCGTATTAAAAAGATCGTTTTTCGATTTTATAAAAATGTTCGAACCAAGGTTAAGTACGAAAGTACCCCTAAAGAGTATACTTGATATAACTACGGTAAACCACTTAGCAAACGATCGATAAATCTCGAGGTATAATCTTTCAACTTTAAAACTTTTACAAATCGAATGCTTACCATATGTAAGGGTAATGACATGCTTTATTAACGAACAAGTGTCGGATGATAAAAGCAATAATAAGAGTGAATTAGAGGGGTATAACGAAACGACTTGAAAACGTGTTTCGATTTGAGTTAAGTTTATACTTAACCTTTGAAAGGAGTTAAGTGATTAATCCCGAATGCCTTGGCTATTTATAGATCATCAGGCTGACCCGGGACACGCTACCACTACCCCTACCCGTACTCGATTTCCAGGCAAGTTTTCAAACCTTTTTAAAGGCTGTTGTTGTGAATATATATATATATATATATATATATATGATTTCTGTTATACATATGCCATAGCATGCATGCCTATTTTCAAGTTATATTGTGATACTTGTTCCCTGATTTATTGTTGGCTTATAAGCTAGATAGATATATATCAGTTATAAGCCGGAAATTATTTAGACCCTTAATCGAAGGGCAGTGAATCTCATTCTTTGATTATAGACCGGGAGTCGATAATTCTTGATATATATAGATATTATTTTCAGAGGAAAATAATTAAGTAAATATTTCCCATTTATTATCTGGCGAATATTATTGAGATATTCCTTTGAGATTATTTGATAAATATTATTCGGATTATCCATCAGATGTTTATTTATTCGAGGAATATTATATATTTAATATTCATCTAAAGTCGATTAAATATTCGAATATTATTTGAACCCTCAGTTAAGTTATTTGCTTAAAGAATATTCATTCTTATTTAGTCGATAAATATTATTTTGAATATTCATTCAATTTTATTTATTTAATGAATATTATTTTAATATTCATTCGAGCCTTATTTATTTAAATGAATATTAATTCAAATATTCATTCAATCTCTATTTATTTTATAAATATCAGTTGAACATTGATTCGAACTCCATTTTTTCGATAGATATTACTTTGAATATTCCCTTGAGATAAGGAATATTATCTTTGACCTTTATTTAAATTCGATTCAATTATTGAACATAATTTCAAATATTCATTCGATAATCATTTCTTCGCTAAATATTATTAAGTTGAATATTCATTATTTATTCAATGAATATTGTCCCAAATATTAAGTCGATAATTATTCCATCAATATGTACCCTTCTTGAGTTGAATATTCACTATTAATTCAATAAATATCATCTCCAATGTCCATCTAACGGTTACTCCATCAATAAACACTGTTATTGATTTGAATATTCATTATTTGTTCAATGAATATTATTCTGAACATTTATTCAAAGATTATTCCGAGCAACACTTTTTCAATATCTGTGACTGAATAAATATTCTTGGAATATTTATTTAATTCTTCTAACTCGTTTCAAAGATACTTGGTTTCATTCACATAGTATCATCAACCCTCGAATGTTATATATATTATTTTATAGTCCTATTTTTATTTTTATTATTATTATTATCAAGGAAGGTTCTCAGTAATTCCATTCTTCCTTCGATTCGAATATAAGGGAACCTGACTTGAAGAATGTTATTTATCTTGTGACTGCCCGGTCATAAATTTTTCATTTCGTTCGCAACTTGGTTGCTATTATTCATGGAATTGTGTATACCCACTCATTATTCGAGGGGTAAGAATGTTGGAACAAGTTAGTATCCATTAACAAGCAGCGGCTTGGGAAATATTGGTGAATTTTTCTTTCCAATTAGATACGATTACTTTGTGGAGTCGTATCAACAAGTATTATACTTGGGGAAAGGGAGACGAACTTTACGTTTCAAGTTATGGATGTGAAATGAACTAGGAGATGCGTAAGTGACCCAGTGGCGCCGGTCCAGCAAATGGCCCAACCGTTGGCCGAGGGGGTTCCAGAGGGCGGTAGACAAGTAAATCCGTCGGTGCTTCCTTCTACATGTAGTAAACAAGAGGTGGGGAGCATAACATGCGACTGATCATCGTGTATATGCTATGTCTCCTGGCCCGTCAAACTCCAGTATTAGTTCATCACTCAATGTTGGAAATTTTCTGCAACATCATCATAGTTGGCAGAGTTGAAAAGTATTTCAAACTGGAATTGCAATATCTTTCTTGTAAGTTCCTATTTTATGAAAATGATGCTATCTTGCTTATTTTGGCATAGCATATGCTTCCACGAAATATATACCTGTTGAGTTCCCTGTAACTTCATCCTTTATATTGATTTGGCACCATTTTCGGTTATGCATGGCATATGGTTTCAAAATATATCTTTGAACTGTCATATATATTACTGTTCAGTTATATTCTTGTTGGTGGGCTATTGCTCACCCTTGCTTTATTATTTATATCACAACAACAGTGAGATCAGATGGCCGCACAAGGTGCACTTGGTGCGAGCAGGTGTCAGCCGTCAGAGGAATCACCGCTGAGATCGTAGCTACCATTGCTGAAGAGTAAGCTATTGGAAGGCTAGTTGTTAGCATTTGAATATCAAATGTATTTATTATATAACATATACAAATGGATGGCAAAGAGTAAGTAATGTATATATTGTAATTCTTTGGGTTGTAAGAACTCAACTGTGTGATTAATAAATTTGGTTACTCTGATTACATCTCTGGGACTATAACGTGTGTGTTCTATATTATTGTTTGGGTCACAAGGTTGTTATTTAGTTTATATTGATTTTATGGATGGAAATTGAGACCGTAACGACCAGATCCTGGACCCCGGATCTGGGGGTGTTACAGAAATGGTATCAGAGAGAGCGTTATAAATCCCAGAGATGACGTGACGTTAAAACAATAAATTCATTAAGATAATAAGAACTCTTGCCAAGTTCATAGTCAGACTACATAATGTAGTATTGACATATAAAACCTTTATGGGAACCCTAAAGTATCATGATAGTACCTTAGCTCGTTCTTGTATCGACTAGTAAGGCGACAGACCTTGGGGATTACGAGCAGTAACATAATGATGCTTGTTTTGATGTTGAAGATCGGATGGTGGATTCGATAGAGCACCCTACTGAGGACCCGGTTGAGGTCCCAGCAGAGGAAGGAAATATTGATAAGTATAAGGAGTTTACACTTCAGGAAATGAGGGCTACAGCCAGAGAGACTGTAAGAGTTAAGGTATAGTGCTCATAAAAGTGAGCATAAAGAACTGAGATATTATTAAGAGAACTAAAGATGCATATTGGATTCATAGCTAGACTGCTAGATGAAGTACCAGTAGGTAGGATGGATTTGAGGAATTACTTGAGATCCTATATAGGGATAGATTAAAATCCTTAGAGACCTTTAGATTAATGAGGAAAGAGATAGAGTGGTACATGATTATCAAAGACAACAATAGAGGACAAGGAGCAGAGTCTCCAGGAGCAGTTAAGATGGAGGCAGCAAGTGCCATATCAGGTGATAAATGAATTAGTGTGAATATTGTAATGATAATTCACCATGAGAAGGCAGATTTCATAAGTGATAATTTGTAAAGTCAAACTTAGATTGATAAGGTGGTTGGGTTCAAGGAAATGTCCATTTTATGAATGGATCAACTTAGAAAATAAAGACATTGAAAGGTGATGGCATGATTGAATAAAGTATATAAGGAAGTAGTAAGCGAGACAAGGATCTCCGAACCTACAAGAGGAGAAGACCAATGAGTCTGTGATAAACTAGTAATAAGGCTATCGTCAGGAACCAAGTAAAGTCTAGTTCAATTCAGTGGAATGATGGACCAGAAACATTAGATGCATGTGATTTAAAGGAATAGTAAATTCCTTCTTTTCCTTGAATGGATTATGGTAGTTACCTTAAGTTTATTTTGACACTGAATCATAAATGGATTGAGTAAGGCAAGCAGTGGTTGAGATGAAATTGAGAATGCTTTTAGATGAAACCTGAATGAACAGGTGTAGGCCATGTTCTCGAAGTGAGAGTTTTGGCAAAATAAAGTCCAGACAGTAGGACATATGATTAATAGGAAGTAGTGATTGATTGACCCCACCAAATTAAAGACAGTTTCAAATGGAGATTGGCCAACCACACCGACAAAGGTGATAAATTTCATAAGATTTACAAGGTATTACCAAAGATTTGCTCAGGACTATACAAAGAGTGCAGTCCCGTAACCCGACTTATTGGTAAGACTAAAAGTTTGAATGGACAAGATAAATGGGGGAAAATCTCCCTGGAGTTAAAGATAAAAACTGATGACGACCCAGCATTGGCGTTACCTAATGGAAGAAGGAAAATTTTGGAATATATTAGGATGCACCTCGTACAGGTTTAGGTGTTGTGCTTGTGCAACAGGACAACATAATTTTCGAACACAATTGGACAACACGGTTCACCAGATTCGGATGACCTTGGTAGTGCAAATTCTGGGAAGCGACTGACCCCGATGGTAGTGTTCCTTCCGAGACTAGTTATTAAGTAGACTGGTATTCGGTAGTATCGACTATTAGGACAAACATGTATCGGGGAGGTATGGCATGTTTAGTTTGAAACTTTTGATTCCCCTTCTAGGGAAGATGTATATTTGGTTTCCTTCTAATGGTTAAACTCCCAAATTTATGTCAATCATTTCACTACTGTAACTGTTTATGGTTCAACCAGCTCGGATGTTCATAGAAATATTCTTTGGGTATCGAAATTGATTTTCTTAATGTAACCAGTGGGTGGATAGATTGAGTGAAATTTCCCTAATCCTGGAAAGGAATTGGACAAAATTTGGCAAACCTTGTCTTTCTGATTATCTGAATACATCACTGAGGAGAGTGGAAACTGAAGCAAACCCTATGAATTGGGTAAGGTAGCCGCTATACGGATTGGTAGATAGATCCCGATTATTACGATTGATTCTAGAAATAAACTAATGAAGATAAGATTGGATGGTAAAAAGGGAAATGTAATCAAGGAACAAGCCGGACTAAGAAAGTTCGGGATGGACTTAAATGAAAAAGTTGTCATGCCAGAAATGTTAAGCTTTTGTGGCATATGAAATTGATAAGAGTAACTAGAAGAATAAAAGAAAAGGGAAGGTGACCGGAGATGGCACCGAGAAGTCGATTGAGACTTATATGGAGTGAAGTTTTGAAAAGATCAAAAGGTATCAAAGTAGAAGGCACTATGCCAGCAATTGCTAGAAAAGTAATGCTATTAGCCGACCCCTTAACTCACAAATTTTAGCATGGCCAGTTGGGGCCAAGTCACTAAAGATTATCGAGTGACTGAACTAGCAAGGTAAGGACAAAGCGGGGTGCTTCTAACCAAGTGCCAACCGCGAGGACTTTTGATATAAAATGAATTGAGAAACATGATGATGGATTTTATATATACCATGGAAGTATTGGGATTGAGGATAGTGACCAATAAAGAGTTACGAAGATTGTCAAAGATGGCGTAGTATGATGTATAAATGTTATCTGAAGCTTAGCGTCCTCAAAAAGAGCATTAGACACTAAGAGATTCACATTAAACACGACCAATATCTTCCAGAGCATCATTGCTACCATTACCAAGTTCTGTAAGAAAGACAGATAGACATATGTTGTCTTTTGGAAGGTTATATAGACTGACATTCGTTTGAAAGAAGAGATTAGCATTAGGCTACCTATAGATTATCAAGATGAGAATGATTGAAAAGAGACCCTTATTAAGGATATATGATTGAATTTCCACATACAGGATGTATGTATTCCTTGCAAATAGAATTGAGGATAGAATGTCCAGAGATTAAGACGAACCCTGGGGGATGCACAAAGGATAGCCTCACCCCTAATAAAGACATTGTGAAATCAGACGATATAAGTTGAATCGACCAAGGTATCAATAACCTATAAGGATTTATGGAAAGGAGTCTCGAAAAGTACAAAGGCAGAATCGTTATAGAATTGGTTAATGATGTTTGATATACCCTGTGCCCAGAAGATACAGGAGGAATGGTGAGAATGACATAAGAAACCCTATAAGGAAAGGAGTAAAGTTTGGTAAGGAATGTATGACATAGTAACAATAAGGCCAGATAAAGCAGGTATGAAACCATGAGCAAGTATGGATTGAACCAATAAGGTTGAGATTTCCTAAAATAAGAAAGGACTGAGATAAGAAATATCCTAGATATGATTGGGAGTAACCGTGATAAAGTTCCCACAGAAAGGTTGAAGCAATGATTTTTTTTTGGAAAAAGACTGGAATATATTTTCTCTCATCTAGCAGAGTTCAAGGGAGGATGCTTCCACCCTGAGTTGGAATAGATCCAGAAAATATTGATTTCAAGGAAATATTATATTCAGGAAAGGCCAATGAGGTGGCCGACACTTTAAGTATAAGGGAGTAAGTATATATGCTCATACTAAAGAGATAGAATGATATGGTAAAGGACCTTGATGGTCATAAGGTGGTAGAGGAAATTACATTTCGTCTGATGATTGTGCCAGAATAAACTATAAGAAAAGTTTAAGTAAAGATTCGATTCCTGATGTTGCCGATAGCACCTTACCGACATTAGGAGGCTCTACGACAGGCCAGACCAAATTCCCCAAGAGACTCGTCTTTCCTTTGGAAAGAGAGGGGGGAGGTTAAGTAACAAGGAATTGGTAGTAGATGACCAGAAACAGAGATGGTACAAATACTGATAAGCTAAATGGCATGATGATGAATGACAAGCAAGTTTATGTTGGTATATTTCTGCGCAAACAAGATAGAGTACATGAAGTTAAAGATTCGTGATGCTGAAAGGTATCCCTGGATTAACGAGATTTGGAAAGTGATTAAGTAAAACGCTGAGCTCTAGTCTTCAACTAGAGATATACGATTAATAATCTCCTCAACCTATCCTAGCTGCAATGCTTGAAGCTCTTCTGCAATTCTATCTTCTTCATGTGATATCTGTATCAAGTTCAGGAAGTATTCTTTATGGGTAAGGAATAGTGATTATTTTGTCTTCCTAAGAGAGTGGTGATTTGACAAATCATGAAACCCGTATGTCTAGCTTTTAAAGCCCTATGTAAATGAACCCGATGGTGATTCAACCATGGACTACATTAATGCAGTGGTGATTCTTCTGAGAAATTAGATGATAACAACTGTGGAAATGTCGGAATAAAAGACAAATAGATTGTATTGAATCCAAGTTAAAGAAATCGTCCAGGTTTATTTCGGACGGTTTAAGTTTGGGAATGACATGATGCTTGAAATAAATGGTAATGCCATGATAGTTCATAGAGTGATTATAGTATAAATAGAAACCAAGGGACTGGTAGAAATGATCATAGAATTGAGAATCAATAAAGGAAGAGATATGCGGACTCCTGAGAAACCCCAGAAATGAGGTAAGAAAAGTATGAGGTTGACATTGGAGATATCGGTCATAATGGAAAGCTGAAATTTAAAACATAAATGACATAAAGATTAACTCATGTTAAGATTGGAAAAGTCGAGGAAATTTGAAATAGATGGATTGAGTAATAAAGAGACTCATGGAATGAAAAAGTGAAATCTAGATGGTGGAACAAAGGAAAATTTGGCCCCAAACGTGTAACACGTATTGAATAAAGGTGACGAGTGCCTCAACCCTGAGATGAAGGTGGAGATAAACAACAAAAGTAAATAAGAGTTAGATAATACGAAGGATGTGATTGATAAAGAAAAGATTGGGAAATAATTATGGAAGTGAAGCAAGGAATGTTATGAATGGATTGATGAATGGGTTTTCCTAATGAGCTATCGGAATGACAATCTGATGGTGTTAGAATTATGAATATGAATGGCCAGTGTCGTGGCGTGAAATGCCAGTAATAATAATGTCAAGCGAGAAATCCATGATTTTAACCTGAGAGGTTGAAGGATTTTCCAAAAGTAGGTGATACCAATATCGAACAAGAATATAGGTCCACAGAATGATGGACAGAGTAGCAAGGACATGTGATATGTGAGATTATGAAAAAGTAGTATTTTATACGAATACGATTATTTTCTTCTCTAATAAACCTCTATAGTTCAGAGGTAAATTCTAAGTATGATATTTTTGACAATCAGGAAAATTTTCTTATATAGTTCTTTGAAATTCTTTCCTTTTCTTCTCCCTTACTTATCTTCTTCTAAATTGAGAAGAACAATCCTTTAAGGAGGGGAGGTAATACTACGTGACTCTCTGTCTGTGTGATAGGAGTCTAAGTGGAATGCCATTAATTGCTTAATTGCTTGTCAAGTACTAAAGGCTGGCCCCCTTCTGTACTAGCTATGCAATATAACAAATGTTCATTGATCATAGTGATCTCTCAATAAATTCTTCTAATTCTATATATTGAGCGAGATTGCGAAGATTAAAGCGGTCAGGAATTGCAAAATTACGAGTGAGGTTATCTCCGGAATTCGTAGCGCGTTAGTGATACCGAAGTCACTGCACGTACCAATAAGGATAATAGTATAAGACCGGACAAGAGCGTATACCGGATAATGTGTTGTGCGAAAGTACTAATGAATTGGTAGAACGTATAAAGGGTGTATTGTAACACCAGTACGATGTGCTTTAGAGAGACTGGAATGTGTAAGGACCGACCAGAGAATTGGAAAGTGAAAAAACCAACAAGTACCCAATTGTCTTCTACCTGATTCCGGGACGGAATCCTTTTAAGGAGGGAAGACTGTAAGAACCCAGATTTTGGGCAAAATTAAAACTTTTTATTATGTATTGATGTAAGAGTGATCAATGGTTACAACTGCCATGTAATACTGGTTTTAAGGAATGAATAATGAAAGGATATAGATTCCAAGGATATATGTCCTGAAGGATGCTATTGGGTGATAACTTAGATTAGAATAATCTATCTCCTAGAATGTTAAGATAAGATTCCCTAGAGAGAAATAGATACCCTCGTGTCATCCAGATCGATATCGGTTACAAGTACGGAGGTTCCATGAAAGAGTTAAGGAACGCTCGAGGAAGCACAAAGATATTTTCTAAGTACCATGACTAAAAAGAGAATAAGTGATGAATAGTGTTTTTGATGGAAATAAGAATATTATGAGACGACACTATATAGAAGTACCCGGAATGAATTTCTGGGTTCGTATTAGTGATCCGAGGGGAAAATAAGTGTATGTAAAAGCTGTCGGATTCAGAAAAATAGCACTTTTATTTTCTCCGAGAATTCTCTGGACACTGCCAGACTTAAGGATTTATTAAAGGTATTTAAGGAATTTAAATTCGAGAAGTATTAAGTAAGATGGAGAATGGTATTCTAATTATTAAGAAGGTTTCCGGTAAAACCCTAACTAGAAATCTTTGAGATATTCCTACGAACGATCAATCAAATTGAGCAATAACCGGACAAAAGAGCAAGCAAAGAATCAAGATGCATACATATGCAATTGGTGGAAAAAGAAGAACCTAAGTGGCATACTTGTAAGTCAACTACAACTAGGATGATTCTTTAGCATTTAACCAAAAATGGACTTGCTTAATATGGAGCCAACACATGGTCCAATAAGAAGCCAACAAGTGGCACCAATAGATTGCCAACAACACATTAAAAAGAGATGCATCCAAGTATATACATAAAGATACATGCATTTAACCATTTTACACATCAAAAACAACAAAACAAAACAACATTTTCTCTCCATTTCTCCATAAAAATCTGCCCATTCTTAGCTAATTGGAAGTCCAACTTCCAACCATCACTTGTTCTTCAAATTTTTATGGTAAGTACTACATATCATGGTGATGATCTCCTAGAAATTTCAGCTTCAAATTCATCTTTTTCCATTTTCAAATAAATCATCAAAGTGTGGATGAATAGTAACTTTTATGAACTAATCTTGATTTCTTGAATTCTTATGGTGGATCTAGCAACTCTAAGGCCACACAAGGATAGATCAAGTCTTAGTGAGGCTCTAGGACACTCCAAGGAAGGTAATCATCACTTGAAACCCTAGGTCTTACTTTGAGATTTTTTAAGTTCTTGATGGATTTAGTGTAAGTGATGTAGTAGTATGATTATAAGCATGATTATGAAGTTTGTTAGTGGATCTAAACATGATTGTGATATGTTGGTCAAGATGATGTTCTTGGACAGTAGGAGATGTATAATATGTGTATAACTTGTATTGATGCCCGATGTGGCTTGGTATTGACGACATGATTTTCGGAACGTTCGATATATAGCCGTTATAATGACGAAATTTCGTTAGCACTTAAAATCCGTTTTTGACAGTAAGATTGAACCTCTGATCTTGATGAATAATTAACCCAACCTTATAGATCTCGAGCCATAGATCATTTTGGAAAAAGAATCGAAACATTCTGACTTACGGTTTAGGAGTTATGATTAAATTCGTAAAAGTGGTTCGAAACCGAGAATGTGAATTCGTAATTGAAATTGAACCGTGTAAAATAAGTATCGCAGTGGCGAATCTTGGTAATTAAATATTTGAGATCATAAGGGTGGTGTGAGAGAAGACCTCGTATTAAAAATATCCTTTTTCGATTTTATAAAAATGTTCGAACCAAGGTTAAGTACGAAAGTACCCCTAAAGAGTATACTTGGATATAACTACGGTAAACCACTTAGCAAACGATCGATAAATCTCGAGGTATAATCTTTCGACTTTAAAACTTTTACAAATCGAATGCTTACCATATGTAAGGGTAATGACATGCTTTATTAACGAACAAGTGTCGGATGATAAAAGCAATAATAAGAGTGAATTAGAGGGGTATAACGAAACGACTTGAAAACGTGTTTCGATTTGAGTTAAGTTTATACTTAACCTTTGAAAGGAGTTAAGTGATTAATCCCGAATGCCTTGGCTATTTATAGATCATCAGGCTGACCCGGGACACGCTACCACTACCCCTACCCGTACTCGATTTCCAGGCAAGTTTTCAAACCTTTTTAAAGGCTGTTGTTGTGAATATATATATATATATGATTTCTGTTATACATATGCCATAGCATGCATGCCTATTTTCAAGTTATATTGTGATACTTGTTCCCTGATTTATTGTTGGCTTATAAGCTAGATAGATATATATCAGTTATAAGCCGGAAATTATTTAGACCCTTAATCGAAGGGCAGTGAATCTCATTCTTTGATTATAGACCGGGAGTCGATAATTCTTGATATATATAGATATTATTTTCAGAGGAAAATAATTAAGTAAATATTTCCCATTTATTATCTGGCGAATATTATTGAGATATTCCTTTGAGATTATTTGATAAATATTATTCGGATTATCCATCAGATGTTTATTTATTCGAGGAATATTATATATTTAATATTCATCTAAAGTCGATTAAATATTCGAATATTATTTGAACCCTCAGTTAAGTTATTTGCTTAAAGAATATTCATTCTTATTTAGTCGATAAATATTATTTTGAATATTCATTCAAGTTTATTTATTTAATGAATATTATTTTAATATTCATTCGAGCCTTATTTATTTAAATGAATATTAATTCGAATATTCATTCAATCTCTATTTATTTTATAAATATCAGTTGAACATTGATTCGAACTCCATTTTTTCGATAAATATTACTTTGAATATTCCCTTGAGATAAGGAATATTATCTTTGACCTTTATTTAAATTCGATTCAATTATTGAACATAATTTCAAATATTCATTCGATAATCATTTCTTCGCTAAATATTATTAAGTTGAATATTCATTATTTATTCAATGAATATTGTCCCAAATATTAAGTCGATAATTATTCCATCAATATGTACCCTTCTTGAGTTGAATATTCACTATTGATTCAATAAATATCATCTCCAATGTCCATCTGACGGTTACTCCATCAATAAACATTGTTATTGATTTGAATATTCATTATTTGTTCAATGAATATTATTCTGAACATTTATTCAAAGATTATTCCGAGCAACACTTTTTCAATATCTGTGACTGAATAAATATTCTTGGAATATTTATTTAATTCTTCTAACTCGTTTCAAAGATACTTGGTTTCATTCACATAGTATCATCAACCCTCGAATGTTATATATATTATTTTAGAGTCCTATTATTATTTTTATTATTATTATTATCAAGGAAGGTTCTCAGTAATTCCATTCTTCCTTCGATTCGAATATAAGGGAACCTGACTTGAAGAATGTTATTTATCTTGTGACTGCCCGGTCATAAATTTTTCATTTCGTTCGCAACTTGGTTGCTATTATTCATGGAATTGTGTATACCCACTCATTATTCGAGGGGTAAGAATGTTGGAACAAGTTAGTATCCATTAACAAGCAGCGGCTTGGGAAATATTGGTGAATTTTTCTTTCCAATTAGATACGATTACTTTGTGGAGTCGTATCAACAAGTATTATACTTGGGGAAAGGGAGACGAACTTTACGTTTCAAGTTATGGATGTGAAATGAACTAGGAGATGCGTAAGTGACCCAGTGGCGCCGGTCCAGCAAATGGCCCAACCGTTGGCCGAGGGGGTTCCAGAGGGCGGTAGACAAGTAAATCGGTCGGTGCTCCCTTCTACATGTAGTAAACAAGATGTGGGGAGCATAACATGCGACTGATCATCGTGTATATGCTATGTCTCCTGGCGCGTCAAACTCTAGTATTAGTTCATCACTCAATGTTGGAAATTTTCTGCAACATCATCATAGTTGGCAGAGTTGAAAAGTATTTCAAACTGGAATTGCAATATCTTTCTTGTAAGTTCCTATTTTATGAAAATGATGCTATCTTGCTTATTTTGGCATAGCATATGCTTCCACGAAATATATACCTGTTGAGTTCCCTGTAACTTCATCCTTTATATTGATTTGGCACCATTTTCGGTTATGCATGGCATATGGTTTCAAAATATATCTTTGAACTGTCATATATATTACTGTTCAGTTATATTCTTGTTGGTGGGCTATTGCTCACCCTTGCTTTATTATTTATATCACAACAACAGTGAGATCAGATGGCCGCACAAGGTGCACTTGGTGCGAGCAGGTGTCAGCCGTCATAGGAATCACCGCTGAGATCGTAGCTACCATTGCTGAAGAGTAAGCTATTGGAAGGCTAGTTGTTAGCATTTGAATATTAAATGTATTTATTATATGACATATACAAATGGATGGCAAAGAGTAAGTAATGTATATATTGTAATTCTTTGGGTTGTAAGAACTCAACTGTGTGATTAATAAATTTGGTTACTCTGATTACATCTCTGGGACTATAACGTGTGTGTTCTATATTATTGTTTGGGTCACAAGGTTGTTATTTAGTTTATATTGATTTTATGGATGGAAATTGAGACCGTAACGACCAGATCCTGGACCCCGGATCTGGGGGTGTTACAAATGATGAATCTTCGACGGTAATGTACGACAAAATGCTAAAGGTACACTTCTAACTCATGTGTATATCATTCGAATGTTCAAACGAATGATAGTTTTACATCATAAGCATAGTAAAAGACATTTTCCAACTTATCAGTTTACGTACATTCACATTATTTAGATATAACTCATATAAGATATACTTAGACTTGCAACAATTGTATCGGCTCAAAAACCATGACTTTACAATCCTTAATAAGATAGCCACTAGCTAGGCTTCATAGTAAATTAGCTAGCTTCTATTATAATTCTGCAGCCTCTTGGATTCGATTCTAATTTAACCATATTCCCATAATTAGTGCCCCATGAATACTTAATAAGACATATGTTATTCCATGAAATTCTCTGTAACTAAATGTACTTACTATGTGACTGAGATCCTTTCCGCAATAGGACAAGCATCGTACTCCTTGAAAACAGAACTAAAAACTATATCCGGATGCATCAAGAAAATGTCTGTCCTACCCTAAAAAAATGTTGAAATACAACAATTTTTAATATCTGTTCTTAATTGTATATGTTATTAATTTTAACCATATAATTTATTGAAATATTTTCCTTTAATAATGATCAGGTCAATACAGTCCAGGTACTCAAGCTAACCAGCCATAAGTCTATGCAATCTGAAAGGCAACTCTTTATCAGGCTTTAGATGGTAGAACATAGTTCAATTCAATCCTTTTATATGTTAATGCTGAAATGCCGATTATAACTGATGTGTATAGTACGTATGTTCAAATTCATGATAGCTCCTGATTATAAGAGGTAAAACATTTTCCAACTTATTGGTGTGATTACATTATCTAGAGAAGATACACTTAGACCAACAACTAGAATGACATAAAAAATGTAATTCTTCAGTCAGTAATTAGGTAGCCACCAGCTAGGACCTATATCAAATTAGAAATTTTAGAGACATTTATATGTTGAAGGGTGGCTACTGGCTAGGCTTCCAATGCAATACCATAGTTACATCTTGGATCATTTATTCTGCATTCAATTATAATATAACCATCTTCTCCGCAGTTAGTGTCCCATGAATTCTTATAAGCCAGTATATGTTTTCTATTATCTTCTCTGTAGCCAACAATGGTCGATAGGTACTCCATGATTGATATCCATGATTGATAGGTACTCCATGAGTATGTGGTGTGTGTTAATGGACAAAAATAGTTAGTTCATATGATCCTGCAGTTTAGTTTATTAATTTTATATTCATGAGGAATTTTTTAAATGTATGTTACATGCTAAGCTGTGATTGTATCGCATTTTCCTTGCCGACTAAAGCTTTTTAGTTTTCAATGATGAAATCATAGCACTAAGCTGGCATGTCAAATTGTTTATGAATTTGGTGTTAAAAAATACGGAATGGGCAAGTGGAAGACCATTCTCGTGGATCCTGAGTTCGCTCATGCTCTCTCTCAACGCTCCAACATTGATCTCAAGGTTTCATCCTTTGCCTCCTTTTTTCTCTTCTTTTTAATTGCCCCATCTTACATAATTATTTTTCTTTCTATCAATTTTTAATTCAGGGTTGTATGTATCTGCTTTTGTAGTGTTTGCTTTGATATCCTCATGATTTGTGTGTTTGCAATTGTTTCCCCGGTGTTAATTGTTTTGTTTGATTTTTCACACTTGATTTCGTGGTTTTTCATGCATTAATTTAATACATTGTACAAATGGACTGGGTACTTGCAGGTGGAATGGAGCAATGGTATTTCTGATAGCCCGAAAACTCCTACAAATGCTGTTACCATACCAACTAGAAGGTGTGTGTCTTCAAAGTTTCTTCCTTTATGGTCTCACTGTTTTACTTTTTAGGTTGCTGTTTCTTTTTAACTGCCATACAATATTGGTTTATGCTATTTTTGAATGCTGGATGTTTGGTGGGTGTGGTATTTGATGTAGGTGTTTGTTAAAATGTTTGAATGTTAAATATAGTAGTCTGCTAAACACATCTCTGTAATCAGATATTTGCAACAAACTACAGAAGTTCGAAACATTCATTGTTTGTGGAGAGTCAACGGTATTTTGAGAAAATAAATTGCAATGTGAGTAGTCTTTTAACGTGCATAAAAGGAAATACTGAAAAATTTTGTGCCCAATATTCATATTCAAAGAGGAATTCATGGTAACGTGTTATCGAGCTTGAGATTTATTGTATTACAATGCATATAAATTACAATTACTGCCCTGTTGCTTTTTTAAACAAATTTTTATGCTTGAATTAAGTACATTAATTGTTCACAGGCCCTTGAGGATCTTCCAGATGAAGAAAGGCATTTATCTGATGATCCACTTATCTCTGACTATGGAAGCACCAATAATGAGGACCTCTCAGATGTGAATAGCATCCCGGAATCTTAGATGATCTCTACTACTGCCTCCGGTACTTTCGCTACTAAACGGTAAGTGTCATTGTAATTTAAGTTTCATTAATGGTAATTTGTCCCGCGGGAGGATATTGTACAGCCAATTAGTAATTTACGTTAAAGTTTGTCAAAAATTTTAAGAAACCCATCATGCAGGGAAAGAAAACTAATATATTTTATGTACTGTAGTTTGCTAGCCAGTTATCATTAAAATTTATTTTTCCTCAAAAAATTTGTATTATGTCTGCTAATTGATTTGCAGCAATATATTCACTGTAGTTTGTACCTGACAACTTTTAACATATAATAGTACCATATATAAGAGATTATGTAGTTTGTTGCAAATATCCGATTACAGAGATGTTAAGCATACTATGTTTGAATGCTAGAGGTGTTTGAATGTTTCGAACTTCTGTAGTTTGTTGCTAGAGAGGTGTCTGTTATATTTGTGACATTAGTTTATGTGTTAATGATTTCTATTATTGATTCGTTTCATACGATTTTAATTCATATGAATGTGTGCATAAATAAAAATTGACCTCTTTTACCTACTTATTGCTTACTACAACATACTACAACACACTCCAATACACTTTTAACAATCTGCACAATTCTGTAATAATTTTAAGTGCTATAGGTAATTAAGTTGTATCCAATACACTTGCATATAATTCAAGTTTTCAGTTTTTTACATCCCAGACTCCATATGCATAGAATTCAAGTTTATAAGTATGATCGAAGCTCTAAACTTATGAATACAAAATGTATATATGGCAGGATTTAAGAACCCTTTTTTAGAAAACTTATGACTACTATTTTATTTTGGGTCCCTGTAGTTGCTTTCTTATATCCAATATACTTCTTTGTAAAGTTTAATCATGTGGCGGTGCAAAAAATTTCATCCCCCATGGTTCTAATGATGAGATATGCATAAGATCCGATACTGCAGTGTCCTTGAATGTTCTGGCAGACTTCTCAATGACTGGGTAGTTGCACTCATGAGTTTGCTGGTCAGTTATAACCTCTTCTGAGTTCTGCCACTCCTTGCATTTTCTAATGCATCTTCCTTTTTATCACTGAATATCATTCCAGGGTCCTTGAACCAGTGTCCTATTCACAAATCATTAAGGACAGACCTGCTTATGATTCAGACAAGGATGTAGAAAATCATATTTATAGTCCAACTAATCTGATACGCAAAATTCCTTTAATTGGGTCGGAAGTTGATTGGATGGAGCCCTCACTATAGCCGTGGAACTCAAGGTTCTTAAAGTCTCAAGGGTCTGACAGTTTTTAATGCTTTACATTTGTTGCAGACTGAACCAGCTATATAGGTGAGACCTTTTTATCTTTTATGTTGCATGATTTTGAAAGGTCTTGCTATAATATTTTTTGTTCTTTTAGAGTTTTTACAGTTATCATTAAATATTGAGATTGGACTTTAAACCTGGACTAAATATAATATTTGTGGAAACCTCAGAAAATATTGAATGTGCGGAATTTTATCTATAGTTCAATATAGCTGTATATGTGAGATCTAGCTCAATGATCTGAAAATATTATGATGTCATGGAGAAATATTTAATGTTTGCAAATAATGTGCCAAATATGGTTTCTGCTATATGAGAATTCAATAAAGTCATTTTCCAAATTTTTGTTCTTATTAATTAATTCTTAGCAGCCATTTAGGATATTAAGTATTGCTATTTAATATGAACCTAAAAATGTCGGGAAGTGTTTCAATGTTTTTTACTATGTGCTTCTTGCTACTACACATCAACATTGTGTTAGAGGTTTGATGCATTTCTACACTTGAGGAACTGTGAGTAAACAATATGATATGTACATAATTGGACTCCTTAGTAAAAAAAAATTTTTGACTTAATCCGGACTGAATTTCCAGGGTGTTGGATGATAATCAACTTGAAGGGCCTCTACCTGAAAAACTTGGGAGCTTGAGTGGCTTGAGGAGACTGTAAGACTTCAAATCTAAAATATCTATCTATCTTCGGTCAGTGGCTTTCACATGATTCGCAGTGTATTATTGCGTAGTGCTCAACTAAATGGCAAAAAACTTAAGATATTAGCTGCTAGCACTTCATATTCATGATTTGTGGTATCAATGTAAGATTCAGTTTGTTGTTTAAGCAAATATCATGGTGGTATCTATGATCTTTACTACATGTGGTATTACTATTGTTTCTACTTGCATGTGACAATCAAGGTGAAAAGGATAACAAAGAGGAGAAGGTGGCTCATAAGAAAGATAAACAATAAGTAGTTTAATGGTAGATAATCTTAGCTAACATGTCCATGCTCATTCCAAGAGCACCAACTCTCATTTGAATCTATGTTGTTGAGCACTACTACTCCTTTTATTGTTATTATATGTTTGTGTGTGCATTATTTAGTTCACTATGCAATTTGTTAAGCCTAGAAAATGCAGGAGATTTGCAGAAGTATCTATTTTTATCACTGTATTTGTTAGATTTTGCTAATTTGAGAATTTTGTTAGTACTTTTTTTGTACCCTGTTTGATTATTAACTGGAATAAAATCTCTGGAAAACTGTTGTACATTTGTCTTGAAAGGCTTATAAACCTTGAGATCAGTAAGAACTCCTGCAAATGATCAGGTGAATGGGGGTAGAATGCAGGAGGGGGCTATTTCCTTCTATTTTACTTATGTTATTTTTTTTTAGACTAATTGTGTGTACGAGAAAAATGAATCAGGTGAATGACACTTTACTTCCAGTTTGCAGGTTATATAGTTCAATTACTTTGCAGGTTGCAAGTTGCCAGTTTAGACAGTTATCGGCTATCTGAAGTGCTCTTTTTTGCTCCTAGAGACTCACACAAAGGATATATACAGTTTGCTTTTGAAAGAGGTGTTCCAGCATTTGTAGCCATGCTTGACACTTGAACTGTAATAACCCTAACTTTAGGAAGGCTACAGTGCCTAAATGAATAGTGATTTTGAGGAATTAGGAAAATGGTATGTAGGTATCCTATAAGTGAAACATAAAATGAGTAAACAGAAACCATATTAGTGTTGTACTATGAAAATGAGTGACTCGAAACGATGATGGATTTCAGAAATTCCTGAGTGTGAATTTCAAGGATTTTCGATTCAATTGAGACTCTATGGAATGTGATATTAAGGAGTATGAAAATATTAAAGAGTTTATATCTTAAGGAAATAGTAAAATTAGGTTAAACCAAGGAGTGATGAAGTTAAGGAAATGCCAAGGGAATTTGGATTGTTAAACGATTTCAAAACCATTTGGATAACGAGGTATATTCGAAACGAATCGTAATTAGACGAATAGGGAGATTAAACAACCAAGATTAATATTATAACAAGGATATACACTACATTACCAATAATCAAGAATCATTAAAACAATACTTAGAAAATCAAAAACAAGGATTCTAGAATATCCAACAATAACATCATCCATGACATCACTTTCCACTAACTTTTCTCAAGGATTATCTAGCAAGATTACTTGATAATTATCCATATAATTATGTAAAATATCTACCAAGATCAAGATAAGAGCTAGGCAACACCAAATCTCTCCATCTTCCACACTTTTATTATTTTCGGCCAAAAAGACAGCAGGTTAGTAAATCAATCATATCTCCTTCATGTTCTATAGCGTTTTAGAAAGCCCTTGAGATAATCTACAACTATTATTTCACAAGGTTTGTCCAGAAAAGCAAGGTAAGGGCCTCATTTTGCATGTTCTTTCAGCTGGGTTATAGAAACTCCGAAAATTCTAAATATGTTCCTGATGTTTCTTGTTAGTTTAAGGTGTTATAAGGTTATATCAAGGCTTCTTAAGGACTACAAGCCTTTGTTAAGAGTGTCAAAGCTTCAAGGAAGGTTTGGAGTTCATGAACCCTTAGTATTATCTTGAGTTTATGATGATTTATAGTTAGTTTAGTGGTTAAGTGTATATTAAGCACGAAATCATGATTATATGTATGTTTATAAGCAGGGGCGATTCTAGCATTAAGGAAGGGGTGACAAATGTCCCCCATTATTTGAAAAAAAAATTATAAATTTATATAGATAAATAAACACTCATTTACGACATAGCGTTTAGCAGCTTAAAATGACTACTCCTCCCCCTTTATTTGTTAATTTGGCTTGGCTAGTGATTACGGTAAACACACATCTCCCACTCCTTCATTCCTATTATATTAATTCATATGCTTCTACCTATTTGTTAAAATGCCCGAGAGACATACATGTTAAATTTCCGTAATAGTATGGGGTATGGGTTGCTTAATGATTGTTTAATATGTTTTATAGAGAGACATTTAGCTTCTAACATTAGTAATGATGCTATAGTACATCGTTTTCAGTCGATGAAAAGTCGTAAGGGAAAAGTATAAGAGACTATGACTCATGTGATAATCTATTGCATTTTGCTTGTTGAATTTTTTTTTTTTTAACTTGTACGTTGTACCCCCATTTTTAAATTCCTGGATTCGCCCCTGTTTATAAGTGATTGATTGAATATGGAGGTGTTGTGAGAGCTTGTAATCATGGTTGGTATGATGACCACTTGGTGTAGGGTTGGGTATATGTGTTGGATTTGGAGGAGTTATAAAATGGAAAGTATGAAAATATAGCCGTTATAATGTCCGATTTTCGTTAAACCAAAAAGATACCCTGTTTTTGGCACCCATACTCGTACGGTAGGGTTCTGTCCAGAGTACCAACTGACCATGAAAGAATAGAGCTTGGTTCATAGATCGTTTTGATATAAAGTACGTCAAAATCTGATGAATGGTTTAGGAGAAAAGTTAGTTTTAGTGAAAGACGTTGGAAAACCGAGAAAATGTAATTGCGTCAACTTTGAGGCTATAATTACCATACTTAAAATTTTTTAAATATTATGAGATTTTGGGATATTGTAGTAGGGTGGTCAGAGAGCTATTACAAGTTGACATTGGGTCAAAATTCGAAATTTATATTTTATGAGAATTTTCACAATCAAGAGTGGTTGTTAAGAAAATGGTGTAAATCGATAAAACTTTGATTGAGTCTAAAAATGGTCAAGTTCTTGGAACTTTTAGTACATAAAGGCTATGTTAAACATATATTATGTGTCAAAGGTATTACTATATAAAGGTTAGGAGGTTAAGTTGAATATATTTTAACGATGATCCTTTTCGTGTTTATAGAAATTCAGGGCGAACCACGAGCCATACCTCTAAGATATAGAGATCGAGGCAAGATTTCTTTTATCCTTATTTTGATAAACTGTTTATGTTCAAAAGAAAATGGTTTTGCTAGATAATATATGAATCTTAGATCATTATATGATTAGGGATATATTCCCTGTTTGTCTAGATTATTTAATATGGATTATGGATATGGATAATGGATTATGGATATGGATTATGGATATGGATATGGATTATGGATATGGATATGAATATGAGTAGAGCGAATATACTTTATGGTTTAAAGAGATATGAAAGAATGGTATCGGTTGTTATCTAGAGTTATATGTTTATAATATTATGTTAAAAATATTCTTTTTAAATAGTTGTGATTTAATAAATAATATTTGATTATTATTTAATACTTTTAAAATAGATGGAATATTTTATGTATATAAGAGCGTATTTGATTTCATTGAATACAGAGGAGATGTCTGAGTCATAATCAAAGTATTATGACATATATATTTTTAAAGGTGATGATAAATGGAAATGGAAATGATATACGTGAATGGAAATGGAAACGGAAAAATGGAAAATGTGAAATGGTATTTTATAAATGGAATAATGATTTGACAAAAAGTGGGATTGCAACAGAAAGCGTAAGAGGCTGTGTGCGGCACAGTCCAGTAACCATCATTTTATGAGGATGTAGTGGAGAACCTTCCTCATTATTTTATTTTCGGCCCATGTGTTGCCGATGGAGGATGTGGTGGAGAACCTTCCTCCAGGAGGATGTAGTGGAGAACCTTCCTCCAGGGATGTTTGACATTCCTTCTACTAGTAGTAAACAAGGAGCAGGTACGTAGGCGACTGATCATCGTCCTAACGTATCTGGCGCTAGCGGATATCCCCAAAACTTTTAAAAGAAGAATTGATAATGGTTTCAGATTGACATATTGAAAAAGGAAAAATGCTATGAAAATTATGGAATTATTTTTATGGATTGAAGAGAAACTAATTTTATATTATTTTTTTATAATTATTGTATAAAAGGAAATGGAAAGATTATATTGAGAGATTTATTTCAACTGTTATATTATCTTGAGATATTATACTGAGATGATGTATTGATTATTATCTTGTTATAGAAGAGAAACTGATATTATATTATATTAGAAGAGAAACTGATATTATATTGTTCTATATTTCTTTTCTTATAAAGAAAAATGGATGGTGTACTTAATAAGTAAGAATTAATTCTTTTCTTAAGGATTATGATGGGTTTTCTGTTTATTAATATATATATATATATACTTTCATTGATGCTAGTAAAAAAAAAATTTATCTTGCTGAGCTATTATAGCTCACTCTTGTTTTTTTATTTATATAACAGCTAGGTCAAATGTCGATACTCCGCACTATACCCCGCAAGAGGGTAAGGGAAAGATGACCTTTTGAGAGAGTGCTGGCGCCTATCCCTGAGGTAGTTGATAGATAGATGGGTGTTGGTAGACTTATGTAAATTAAGTGTGTAAGCTTGTGTCATAAACTTTTGAAGGTTGAAATGCTTCTTGTAGAAGTATTATTCAACAATGCATTTAAGTGGGATTCTGGGTTTGTAATAACTGCTTAAATTTAAACTTATGATATTGTGGATGTTGTTCTCTGAGCATATGACTGGTGTGTAATATTATTATTAGGTGTGGGGTCGATTGTGTGGGTTTTATTGCGCATTTATATTTCAACTACCAAGAGTAGAATATTATTACATGGAAATTGGTCCGTGACCGTCTGTTGGCCATGGATCTATCCATGAGGGGCCGAGTTGCTCGCAGAACGAGAGAGTCCAGACCAAGAATTCTTTGGAAAGACTTGAAGGGCGAGAAGGCGGCCGAATTCAGGGAGTCTCTGCTAAAAGAAGGTTGTTTTGCTCTTAGTGGAGATGCTAACTGTAGGTGGTCCAACATGGCAAAGGCTATTCGGTGTATGGGCGAGAAGGTGGTGGGGGTCTCTTCAGGAAAGTTCAGTGGTCATAAGGAGTCGTGGTGGTGGAACGAGGAGGTTCAAAAGAAAGTAAAGGTAAAACTTGTGCTCTTTAAAGAGCTTTTGTCGAGTTGTTCAGGGGCGGAGAGGACTATGAAGATGGAAGCTTACAAGGTGGCGAGACGAGAGGCGAAAAAGGCTGTGGCGAAAGCCAATAGTGAAGCCTTAGAGGGGTTGTATAAGCGCCTAGATACCAAGGAAGGAGCGAACGCTATTTTTAAACTAGCTAAAGTTAGGGAGAGAGGGCGGCGCGACCTGGGTTCTGTTAAGTTTATTAAGGATGATTCAGGCCAAGTGTTAATAAATGAAGATGCCATTAAGGAGAGGTGGAGTTCGTATTTTCATAATCTTTTCAATGAGGCTAGGAGAAGTGGTGCTAGTGTGGCGCAAGAGGTCCCTCTTTCGTTTGTTTGCTCTTTCGGCTCATGTGATCGTATCAGCAAAGAGGAAGTCAAGGGTGCCCTTCAAAAGATGGCTAGAGGGAAGGCGGTTGGTCCGGATCAGATCCCTATCGAGGTGTGGCTTTGTCTTGGTGAGGTTGGCGTTCAATGGCTAGCAGATCTGTTCAATGTTCTCCTCATGGGCGATATGATGCCAGATGAATGGAGGCGCAGTATTGTCGTCCCTTTTTTAAGAACAAAGGCGATGCTCAAAACTGTAGTGACTACCGGGGAATTAAATTACTCAGTCATACTATGAAACTTTGGGAGTGAGTGGTTGAATTTCGGATTAGAAGAGTAGTTGAAATCTCAGAGAATCAATTTGGTTTCATGACTGGGAGATCGACGACTGTGGCCATTCATCTCATTCATCTCGTTAGACGCCTTATGGAGAAGTTCAGAGAGCGTCGCAAAGACCTTCATATGGTGTTCATTGATCTTGAGAAGGTGTATGATAGCATCCCGCGTGAAGCTATTTGGAAGAGCCTTGAGGAGAGGAGAGTGTCGTCGGCGTACGTTAGGGCGATTCAAGACATGTACTCTCAAGCTAGTTCCTACGTCAGGACCCCAGTTGGTGACGCACGTTACTTCCCTGTTGAGATTGGGCTACACCAGGGGTCGGTCCTTAGTTCGCTTCTTTTCGCCTTTATCCTAGATGTCATGTCGCGAGGGATTCTTGATGTCGTCCCTTGGTGCATGCTCTTCGCCGATGATATCGTGCTAGTGGCGGAATCGAGGGGGGAGGTGAACGAGAAGTTGGAGTTATGGAGATCCACTTTGGAGCCCCAAGTCTTGCGTGTGAGCAGGTCTAAAACCGAATATCTCTGGTGTAACTTCAGTGGTGAGGCTATCGAGGAAGGGGTGGAGGTAAGGATTGAAGATCAGATCGTCCCACGTACGGATAAGTTCAAGAATTTGGGTTCGATCATTTAGAAGGAAAGTGAGATTGAAGATGATGTCACGCATCGTATCAAGGCGGGGTGGCTAAGGTGGAGGGCAGCGTCAGGGGTGATGTGCGATAAGAAAGTCCCGTTAAAATTGAAAGGGAAGTTCTATAGAGCGGCAATCCGTCCCGCGATGTTATATGGTGTTAGTTACAGAGGCATGCCTGTACACATCCAATAACAAGCCTAATTGTTTTTAATGCTTTGCATTACTTACATGACCTCTTAACTGAGGGAACCTCTAGTTGTAGAGTTTCTGTTTGTATTGTACTTGTAGTAGGCATCAAATCCTAGTTGTGTATGTAAATCATAATGTAATGTAATATGTAATAGAGGACATATATAACTCAACAAGGATAAAAGATAAATAATATTAACTTTATACAGGGATCGTGAAATTTGAAGAACAGGCACCGACAAGGATCAAGTCGCTGAAAGAAGTTCATTAACATGATCAAGCCTCAGTGACAGAATAAGATGTATAGATGATTCAGTTGAAGGGCCAAAAGATTCCATGTATTTATATTATTTGAAGATATTGCTGCAGGCTAATCAATTGGAATGTAACGAAGGTGTGAAGATCAAGATCAGTGCTAGTCATGTTAGGAATAATTCATAAGTTGTGATGTTAAGAATAGAATTTACACATTATACTTCTTGTAATCCTGATCTTATAAAGGATTTAGCACTGTATTTAGGATTTATGTGTAAGACAGTTATCTGTATAGTTTAGTCAGGAATGAACAGTGTATCGGAGACTACATGTCAGGAACAGAGAGCAAATCCTGATGATGGTCCAATACTGATGGTTGATCAGATACTGATGCAGTGTACAGATCCTGATATCAGTCGTGTTACTGATGATGTCATTATGGATGCTACAGAAACTGGCAAGTGCTATAAAACAGGATCGTTGTTTGAAGAACAAGCAAGAAGATATTATGAAGGAAAGAGTTTTCTATTGATGGAAACTATCGACTAGAAGGCAGAACATTGTCATGTATAGATTATATCCTTCTGTTATTAGTTGATAGGTAGCATTATAAATACTCTCTCAATATCATTGTAAAGAGCGTGAGTCGAACTAGTGAATGTGCGTAGCTCTGTATAAGGTTTGTATTCGAAAGTTCGAAACAAACAGAGAGAGAGATTTGTATTGTTAGCAGCTGCTAAAGGTATTGTACACCTTTGGTAGAGTTTGTATTTGATCTTATTAATACAAACAAGAGTTTGATTCATTCGTTTATTTTTGTTCATATAATCAAGCAAAAATCAGACACGATTATATAACTTGTATTCAACCCCCCCTTCTACAAGTTATTCGAGTTAACAATTGGTATCAGAGCAGGTTGATTTCGAGTAATCATAAAGATCTGCAATCATGTCTGGTTACAAGGATGGGAATACTAAAATTCCTATGCTCAAGAGAAACGAATATACTCTATGGGAAGTAAAGATGTTGCATCATCTGGAAGCAACAGATCCTGATTATCTTGACAGAATCAGAGATGGACCTTTTGTTCCAACAAAGGTCGTTGGACAAGCAACTGTTGATGGTGTGGTTGTTCCAGAACATACAGCAGAGAAGCCAAAATCTGAATGGTCAGATAAGGACAAGGAGAATGTTCTCAAAGATGCTAAAGTGAGAAACATATTATTCAACAGTCTTGATTCTGTTCTCACTAACTATGTTCTCTCTTGTAAAACTGCTAAGGATATATGGGACAATCTTAAGGTTCACTGTGAAGGAACTAAGCCTGTCAGGAAGAATATGAGGACATTACTTATACAACAGTATGAGTACTTTGAATCCAAGTCTGGTGAGTCACTTACTGATACCTTTGATAGGTTTACAAAACTCATCAATGAGATGGCCATGCATGGTAAATATTATGACTTGGAGGATATGAATACAAAGTTCATGAAAGCTTTGCCTGATTTCTACAATGAGAAGATATCTGCGATCGAAGAAGCTAATGATCTGGATGAGATTTCATTAGGGGCAGTATATGGAAAATTGAGAGCTTATGAACTTGACAAGCAGCAGAAGAAGAGCAGGAGTGAAGGAAAGATGAAGACTATTGCACTTACTGCTCAATCTGAAGTTAAGAAGCTTCCTGAAGAACAGCATGAAGAGATTGCTGTAAAGAATTCAAGGAAGAAGAAAAGCAAAGAAAGTTCTGAGTCAGAGACTACTGATATGGACTCTGACAACAATGATTCTGAATCTGATATGCAAGAACTCTTTGCTATGTTTGCTAAAGCTTTCAAGAAAGGAAGATTCAACAGGAGAAGATTTAGCAAAGGACCTTTTCAAAAGAAGGAGGAGAAGAAGAGTGACAAAAGCAAAAGTACAATTGTCAAGCTTGATAAGGCCAAGATCAAGTGCTTTAACTGCAGCGAGCTTGGACACTTTGCTAGTGAGTGTAAGAAGCCTAGGAATTCAGGAAAGGGTAATGCACTTATGGTCACACAGAAGGATTGGGCTGATTCCAGTGACTCTGAAGATGAATTGGATTATGACAACATTGCATTGATGGCCAATAGTTCAGACAAACCTGGATCTCCAAAGAAAACTTCTCCATCCTCTGTTAAGGTATCACTTCACTCTCTTGATTCATTTGATAGCTTAAATTCTAATGAAATTAGATCTATCCATGCTGAGTTTAAGAATCTTATGACTAATTTTAGAATTCTTACTTGTGAAAGAGATGAACTTAAGGTTAAGAATGATAAATTAGTTGATAGAAATAATTTTCTTGAATCTGAATTAATTCAAATGGAAGAATACAAGTTAAGTTCTGATAAAGCTAAGCATGATTATAGTGTAATTCTTGAGGCTTATGACTATGTCAGAAAAGAACTAGAAGAAGAGAGAGATGTGATTAAGACCATTAACAATTCCAGTAAGAAGACAATAGAAATCTTTGAGAGTGGAATTCGTGGTAAGGTTAATGGTTTAGGTTTTGATAAGGCTAGACAAGAAGAAAAAGTAGCTATTGTCAATGATGATAGTAAGGTAGAAGCTAACACATCTAAATCTGAAGGTAAGAAAATTGTTTCTGAACCTAATCATGTTAAATTTGTTGATTCAAAAGGTACCCCTGTTGTACACAAAAGGATTAACAATAGTTATTCAGATGAGAAAGTGTTAGAGAAACCTTAGAATGTAAACATAGGGTTTCTGTCTAAGTCTCAGTTGAAACAGAGATTAGATGGTCTTTCAGAGTCTAGCAAGATCAAGAGGAATAGGAATGGAAAAGAAGGTATTAACAAAGAGAATAATTACAAGAATGTACCTGATGCACCTAGGAAAAAATGCTATAAGTGTGGAAATCATAATCATTTGGCCCTAGACTGCAATCAAAAACCTTCTTGGAAAACTGAGTCCAGATTCCCCAAGACTTAGAAAATTCAATACCAACCACAAAAAGCTTGTTATCATTGTGGTAGTTTACTTCATTCCATTTACATGTGTAGAGAATATCATGAACTGTATTATGACTATTATTCTTTGAAATCTGAAACTCCTAGTCACAAACAGTTTGTGAAATCAGAGTCTAAAGTTGACTCTGCAACAGGTAAAATAAAAGCAAAATTTTCAAAGCCTGTTGTCTCTAAATCTAGTAAGAAAGGATCCAATCAAAGTTGGGTCCTAAAAAATTCTAACTAGTTACTTTTTGTTTGCAGGGCACAGGAAAGAAGCATTCAATTATCTTGGACAGTGGATGCTCTGGACATATGACTGGAAAGAAGTCCCTGCTTACAAAGTTTGAGAGGAAAGCTGGCCCAGTAATATCTTTTGGAGATGGCAACAAAGGAGAAACTCTGGGATATGGCTCAATTGTTTTGGGGAATGTCATCATAGAAAATGTAGCACTGGTTGAAGGCTTGAAACATACTCTTTTAAGCATAAGTCAACTGGGTGATAAAGGTTACAAATCAATCTTTGACAGAGAAGGATGCAAAGTCTTGAATATGCAGAATGAAGACATTATTCTAACTGGTCAAAGACATGGTAACATATATGAAGCCAGCTTAAGTGATACATCTAAGGAATTGTTAGATGTCTCTACAGCAAAGCAACAAGTGATGAAAGCTGGAATTGGCACAAGAAGCTCTCACATCTTAATTTCAAGAAGCTTAATCAACTTGTTAAACACAATTTTGTGAGAGGCCTACCTCAGGCAAATTTTGTGCAAGATGGACTTTGTGATGCATGTCAGCTTGGAAAGCAAAGAAGAACCACTTTCAAGAGCAAGACTGAAAATTCAATTACTGAACCATTTCACATGCTACATCTTGATCTGTTTGGTCCAGTAAACATTATGTCTATCAGCAAGAAAAGATATGCTCTAGTTATGGTGGATGATTTCACAAGGTTCACATGGGTGTTCTTTCTACACAAGAAGGATGAAGCTCCTCAGCAAATCATTGAACTCATCAAGAATATTCATAATAACTCTGAGTACAAAGTCAAAGTACTTAGGAGTGACAATGGTACAGAATTCAAGAATTCTACAATGGAGGGGTTTTGTGCAGACAATGGAATCACTCAACAGTTTTCTGCACCTGGTACACCTCAACAAAATGGTGTAGTGGAAAGAAAGAACAGGACTCTCATAGAGGCAGCAAGAACCATGCTTGCAGATGCAAAACTTCCAACCTACTTTTGGGCAGAAGCTATTAACACTGCATGTTTCACTCAGAACTGTACCTTGGTAAATAGTCATGGAAAAACTCCCTATGAGATGATCAAAGGAAAGAAACCAAGTGTGAAATATTTTCACATCTTTGGATGCAAATGCTATGTCCTAAAAGTTCATCCAGAACAAATTGGAAAATTTGAAGCCAAATCGGATGAAACAATTTTTCTAGGATATTCAGCATCTAAGGCCTTCAAAGTATATAATCTCAGAACTCACGTTGTTATGGAATCAATTCATGTTGCATTTGATGATAAGAAATTTGGAATTTTGCAAACTGATGAAAGCCATGACGAATTGGAATTTGAAAATCTGAAGAATTCTGAGATACTCTCAAGTGATGATGAAGGTTCTCCAGAAGGAATTTCTATTGCTTCTCAAAGGAATGCTACTGTTGAGGGGGAGCAAATAAATCAAAGAGAACACAGTGATCATCAGGAGCAGACTAGTCTTTCAGAATCTATTCCATCAGGAATTGACGTTTCAGAGTCTACTCCATCAGGAACTGACCTTTCAGAGTCTACTGAGGAAAGATCAGTAACTAGCAGCAATATGGAATCTACTGATTCTATTGATCAAAGGAGAGTTTTTGAAGGTAGAGAGAATTCTTCTACAAGGGATACCACTAACTTAGGGGGAGAGACTAGCAGAGTTAATTTACCACCTGTTAGAAAATGGACAAAGGATCATACTGAAGATTTGATAATTGGTGATCCAAATAGTGGTGTTCGAACTAGAAGATCAATTCAAAATGAATGCTTGTATAGTTGCTTTCTCTCAAAGAATGAACCTAAGAAGGTTGAAGAAGCCTTACAGGATCCTGATTGGGTAATTGCAATGCAGGAGGAGTTAAATGAGTTTGAGAGAAACAAAGTTTGGAAACTGGTACCAAGACCTAAAGATAGATCTATTGTTGGTGCAAGATGGGTTTTCAGAAACAAGCTAGATGAATCTGGTATGATTGTAAGAAACAAAGCAAGACTGGTGGCCAAGGGTTATTCTCAGGAAGAAGGCATTGATTATGATGAGACCTTTGCACCTGTAGCAAGATTGGAAGCAATCAGAATGTTTCTTGCATTTGCAGCTCATTCAAAATTCAAGGTATACAAGATGGATGTAAAGAGTGCTTTTCTAAATGGCAAACTTGATGAAGAAGTGTATGTAGAACAGCCACCTGGATTTGTTGATCCAAAGTTTCCAAATCATGTCTACAAACTTGACAAGGCACTCTATGGACTAAAGCAGGCACCAAGAGCATGGTATGAGACTTTGTCTAAATTTCTTCTTGAAAATGGCTTCACAAGAGGTACAATTGACAAAACTCTATTCTTTAGAAAGATAAAAGGTGAATTGCTTTTAGTTCAAGTTTATGTTGATGATATTATTTTTGGTTCTGCTAATGAAAAGTTGTGTGCTAAATTTAGCAAGCTTATGCAGTCTAAGTATCAGATGAGCATGATGGGTGAACTAAATTATTTCTTAGGCTTGCAGGTCAAACAGACTGAGACTGGTATTTTCATTAATCAGTCAAAGTATATCAAAGATCTTTTAAGAAGGTTTGACTTTCAAAACTGTGTAGTTGCAAAAACACCCATGGCAACAGCCACTAAACTAGACTCTGATCCTAAAGGAAAGAGTGTGGATAATACTAGTTATAGAGGCATGATAGGCTCATTGTTATATCTAACTGCAAGTAGGCCAGATATAATGTTTTCTACCTGTTTATGTGCTAGATTCCAAAGTGATCCTAAGGAATCTCATTTAATTGCTGTGAAGAGAATTTTTAGATATCTCAAAGGAACTCCAAATCTTGGTTTGTGGTATCCTAGAGAATCTGATTTCTTTCTAATTGGCTATTCAGACTCTGATTATGCAGGGTGTAAGATAGACAGGAAAAGCACTACAGGTACATGTCAATTCTTGGGAAATAGATTGATTTCTTGGGCAAGCAAGAAGCAACAATCTGTTTCAACCTCAACTGCAGAAGCTGAGTACATAGCAGCAGGCAGTTGTTGTGCACAACTCCTTTGGATAAGAAATCAGTTGCTGGATTATGGTATGACACTTAGTAATATTCCTATGTTTTGTGATAATACTAGTGCTATTAAAATTGCAGAAAATCCAGTTCAACATTCAAGGACTAAGCACATTGATGTCAGGTATCATTTTATTAGAGAACATATTGAGAATGGTACTGTGGAACTTCATTTTGTTCCTACTGACAAACAGCTTGCAGATATTCTAACTAAACCACTTGATGAGACTACATTCAGTAGACTAGTAAGTGAGTTAGGAATGTTAAATTTTTAGATCTTTAACATCTGCAAAAGTAGCAAGGTATGTTGTTCTTAGCTTATAGACTTGATATTCCTGTCAGGATCTATATTTGATTGTTAAATGCTTTAGCTATAACACTTTGCCTTGATAAATTTCAGTATGATAGACTTGTTAATAATCATCAGGATTAGATTTGTTATCAGGATGCTGACGTCATCAGTATTGTGTCAGTATCAGGATTATGAAAATTGTTTCAGATCCTGACGTTTACTTTGTGTAGTAATCTAATTCTGTGATGTGTTAAGTCTATAGCAGCAAGTTTTAATATTTGCATACTGATAATTTATACATCATTCAAAAATCAAAAGACAAGCAGATAACAAGAAACTGTATTTTCATTAATAGAAATCATTACATGGAAATGGAATACAACATCTTTTTGTCTAAATTTCTATTGATAATTCTATACTTGTCTATTGATATGAACTCTGAGGTACATGACAATGAGCATCTCAAGAAATCCATCAGGGGATGAAAGCCTCGTTTGCTCTTGGATTCCTTGTCTGGGCGACTTGAATGAGAGCAGCTAACTTAAATGAATAGCATCTCCATCAAGATCAACCTCAGACTCTCGGCCAAATTCTTCATCCTCAAGTTTTGAGGAGGTTAGGGGAAGATTGTATCCAACAGATGGATGTTCTAGGAGAAACCTCTGGATATTTTCGAAAACCAATCCATTCATGATTAGTTCGATGAGAAGAGTCATTTGTTCAAAGAGATGATCAAGAATAGGATGTTCATCGATCAAGAAAAATCTGGAAAATGGGTTTGAAGGGATTTTTGGTTTGAGAAGCATTATTGAGAAGAAAAGAAATTGAAAGGTTATGGAGAATGGCATAAGGCGTCTGGTTCTTTTAAAGAAAGACGTGAGAAGCTGAACAGTCACTTGGTAGTTTTAATGAAGTCAAATGCTAATTATTGCGTGTGACTGTATTTCTTGTTTTCAAGAAATATTGAAAATATCTAACCAATTGATTTTTGTTCAGATTAATTGTTTATTTCTTTTTCAGATAAAAGAAAAATGCCACGTGGAAAACTCCATATTAAGTCTCTGATGATATTGGTCAGGATTTCATGTGTGACCATCAGGATTTGAAAATTATATTTTTAAATCACATTGCATTTTGTGATTATTTTGATGAGAGGTCATCAGGAAAAGGAAGCTGATCAGTATTGCTTATTTATACCCTGATTTATTTCATGAAAATCAATTTTGGATTTTATTTTCCAAAAATCGTGGGTAACCGCATTTTTCAGGGACTGACACCTGTCAATCTACGTGTCAACGTGGGATAGTGGTCTGAAAGATTTGTGAAATATATTTATTTTGAAACTCTAATCGTGTAATTGCTTTCTCTAATTTTACATTCTCTAAAGCAAAAATCACTCTTGAGTTTTCAAAATCACTAATCCATTTCAAGAATTTTTTAAGTTTCTTTTCAGATCAAAAATGGTAGCTCAGAGAAGATTACCTAAATCAGTAGCCTTCAAGTTTGGTGACTTTGATTTTATGACAAACAATCATGTTGCAGCTATCACCAACAAGGAAGGAGTATCATCTTATTTTCATCCAATCATGGACTTTCTGGCATATGGACCATTAAGTTATGCATTGACAGCATCTCCACAGATTAATCAAGTAGCTGTTTCACAAGCTTGGAAGAATGCTGAGGTAATTGATTCTACTCAAAGTCAATCAGGTAAGATTGTTCTACATTTAGGACAAGATTCATTTGACATTACTGAATCTGTTATTAATTCAGTACTTTGCTTACCTGTTACTGATAGTTATGAGAATGTACCATCTGATGATAATATAAGAACTATGTTGTCTGAATTAGGTTATAGTGGACCTTTAGATAACATGAGCCAGTTGAATAGGTCTTTTCTTAGAAAGGAATGGTCTTTTTACTTTGATCAAATTGCTAAATGTTTTACTGGCAAATGTAGTTCTTTTTAGCAAATTACTTCGGTTACATCACATATTGCTTATAGTTTGCTTTATGACAGAGTAATCAACATTGGTCATATTATCTTAAGTCAAATGAGTATTAAACTTGGGTTAAGAGATCAAAATAGGAAAATGGTTTATTATCATAGATTTATGCAATTGTTTATTAACCATTTTATTCCTGATGTTGAAACTAGATTTGGTAGAGAACATTGTGTTTCTTCTTATGAACAGCAAAAGAGAATTTTCTCTGACATTACAAAGAAGGACAATGAAAAGAATCTAGATGAAATACCTGCAATTCATTATCCACAACATGTTCAGGTAATTCTTAAAACTCATCTTCCTACTTTCTACAATTCTTCTTTCTTTTGTGGTGAAATGGCTCAGGAATCTCAATTGGAGGAGAACCCACCTGTGTCTACCCAAGTAGCCCAAAACATTATAGTCTCTGAAACAATTCAAGAACCAAATTTTGATCCACAGCCTATTGTTTCAAAGAAACCAACCTCTGGTGTTTCTCAAAAGACATCAGTTGTAAGGAAGAGAAGATTTGTTGTGTCAAGTAGTAGTAGTAATTCTAGTGAAGATGATGATGATTTAACTCTTGCTGAGAGAGCAGAATTGAAGGCTGCAATTCAACTTTCTTTGTTAGCACAAAGAGATGAAATACCTAGTCACAGCCAGGCTGTAGTCTCTCAAAAGGCTGTAGTTCTTAAAAAGGGAAAACAGTTACTAGATACTGACTCTCAAAAGACTGTGTCTATTGAACAAAGATCTCATCCTAAGATCACTTCTATGTCTACACCTCTTGAGTCTTCTCAGGATAAATCTTTTGCTCACTATATCAGGAGAACAAGGAGAAAGATTCAATTGTCACCTACACACACAGAGTCTAGTCCAACTAATATCATGCAGGTTTCTACAAATCAAGCTACTTCTATGTCAGTATTTGACAAGAGAGATCTGGATATTGATTCTTCATGGGAAACTACATTATCATACAGACTGGCTATGGGACTAATTTCTCTCAAAGTGAAGTTGTCAAGGCCTGTTCTAGATTTTTTGGTTGAAAGAGTACCAAAACTTTTATTTCCAGATGAATATGGACTTCTACATCAAAGACTTGACTTAATGAAGATGTATTTCTATGTGTCTGTCAGAAGACAATTAGTCAAGAAATTTGGACTCTCGAAGCATGGTGCACTTCAATCACTTCATGCATATTTATTTGACAAGAATGTAATTATTGAAGATGCTTCAGCTCAAGGTGAACAACTGGAGGAAGTAGATAGAGGAATGCAGTCAACAGAAGATACTATTGCACCAGTGGTGAATAGTAGGAAAGATCAGATCACAGTCACTGTAACACAAGAACCATCTAGTCAGAGGAAGGATGACTCAGGAGCTGTGATAGCTGATGTTGAAAGGACTTCTGTGATGACTGAGAATGCAAGTGAGATACCCTATGATATGGGAGGAATGACTTTGGTTGATTTTTCTGAAGATCAAACAAATTTTGTTCAGTCAGAGTCTATCCACCTTGAGGGTGTGTCTCAGCAAACAACACTTAAAGACGGTGATATACTAACTATGGTGTCTAATGAAGTATTACTGAAGACATCAGAGTCTAGTAAAGAACCTGAAAGTGGTATACTGGAGCCTGTAGTTTCTGAAAGGAAAGAAGATGATTGTAAGGGTTCAGAGACTATAGCAGCTCACTCCTTGGAGAAAACCTCAAGCCATATGCCAAATGAGGAACCCTCTCTCCATGTGAGTTCAGGTATAAAAACTTCTTCTAACCTCTATTTTTCTGTAGGTCATGAGAGCACTTATCTAAATTTGAGTGATACACTTGAAAAGATGGACTTATATCCACAATTTGAGCGGCTGGCTCCTGACCAGGCAAAAGGTGAGGTAGAAAGAGTGTTGACTTTAGTAAGTCAAAGTGAGAATGAGGGTATGGATGATCAACTCCATAGTGAGGGAGAGAAAATTAGGAAACCATCATTTGATTTCTGGGATCAGGTTTTTCCTGAATCTTGGTCTGAAAATTTGGGTATGGATGCTGGTACTTATTCATTCATCAAAATGTATCAGAAGAATGACCTAGCACATCACAATGCAAAGCCAGAAGTTAAAGCTCAGAAGCAAAAGGAGAGGCTTGCAGGAATCATTAACAGAAGAGGTGCCAGGATAAAGCAATCTCTTGATACATATGTACCAGATGAAGATCCTAATGATCCTAGTGTTCCTTTGTATGTACTTCCAATATCAGCTAGAATTGAGACATCAACAGTCTCTGATCACTCTAAGGAGGAGTCAGGATTTGAAGATGTTAGTACACAGAATACTGGTGAAGGAGATGATGATCATGTTTCAGTTCCAGAACAGAAAGATGAAGATGTTGATACTTCTAATCAGGTTTTATTACTTGAATATCGTACAAATCAAGCAACTTCTTCTACAAGACTTGAAGATACAGTTCTTTCTGATTCTGATACTAGAGATACTAGAAGCACTTCCAACATTGAAGTTCATTCTGATGTTTTGAAAGATATTCAGAATTCTCAAATTGATATTCAAACAAGACTTCAATTACTTGAAGATAACCAAGTCACAATTATGGAAAATCAAGCAGTTCTTATGAATCTCATTTGTTCTGTTTCTGAATCTCTTGGAATTAATGTTGCTGATGTCAAATAGGGGGAGATAAAGACAATTCAAAGACAACAACAACAACAACACCACCAGACTAAGGATGATAAAGCAGGGGGAGATAAAGATCAGACAAAGGGTAGTAAAAAGAAGAACTAACAGGAGTGACAGTGGTGAATCTCAGCTAGGAAGTGGTAAAGGAAGAGCAGCATTAATAGTTAAAATTCTTTATTCTAAGTACTAGATAAACGTCTACATCTGAGAAGGAGGTACTTAACTTCATAATTCTACATTCATAAATTCTATTCTGGTTGTATTGTTATATGTTTTGACATCCACAACTTAGATTTATGCTTCAGATTTTAAAGCATAAATAGGGGGAGATTGTTAGGAATAATTCATAAGTTGTGATGTTAAGAATAGAATTTACACATTATACTTCTTGTAATCCTGATCTTATAAAGGATTTAGCACTGTATTTAGAATTTATGTGTAAGACAGTTATCTGTATAGTTTAGTCAGGAATGAACAGTGTATCGGAGACTACATGTCAGGAACAGAGAGCAAATCCTGATGATGGTCCAATATTGATCAGATACTGATGCAGTGTACAGATCCTGATATCAGTCGTGTTACTGATGATGTCATTATGGATGCTACAGAAACTGGCAAGTGCTATAAAACAGGATCGTTGTTTGAAGAACAACGAGAAGATATTATGAAGGAAAGAGTTTTCTATTGATGGAAACTATCGACTAGAAGGCAGAACACTGTCATGTATAGATTATATCCTTCTGTTATTAGTTGATAGGTAGCATTATAAATACTCTCTCAATATCATTGTAAAGAGCGTGAGTCGAACTAGTGAATGTGCGTAGCTCTGTATAAGGTTTGTATTCGAAAGTTCGAAACAAACAGAGAGAGAGATTTGTATTGTCAGCAGCTGCTAAAGGTATTGTACACCTTTGGTAGAGTTTGTATTTGATCTTATTAATACAAACAAGAGTTTGATTCATTCGTTTATTCTTGTTCATATAATCAAGCAAAAATCAGACACGATTATATAACTTGTATTCAACCCCCCCTTCTACAAGTTATTCGAGTTAACAAGTCACTTGTGAACCAGACCAGTGCACTAAGTGTCAGCACATAAGAGAAGGATCAACACTTTAACTCACAGAAAGAATTGACAAAGCCTATTGACGATCAAAGACAGACATAATATCTCAAGCAGAATATTTGAAACAGAAGAGAGAAGCCCAAAAGAAGCAGCCAAAAATAGTAATACTATGCAAAGTTACTATGCACGATTACTATGCAAGGTTACTATGCAAGATTACTATGCACGGTTACTATGCACGATTACTATGCAAGATTACTATGCGCGGTTACTATGCAGGTTACTGTGCAAATAGTGGTTACTATGCAAATAGTAGTTACTATGCAAATAGTGGTTACTATGCAGGTGGGACCCATGTGAATAGTACTATTCAAATAGTGGCTGGTGGGGCCCACATGAGATGAAAATTTTCAGCAGACGCGTTTTGGTTGGTGGGATAGTGGTTACTATGCAGATGGGGCCCACGTGAATAGTGCAGCATAGTGACTTTCTAAAATCTATAAATAGGCCTGTTGTATTTCATTTCAAAACACACCTCAACACACAACTCTCTCTTCTCTCTCTTATATCATCTCTGTGTAAGCTGCTAGGCAGTCCATCTAGTAGGAAAGCCGGCTTAGCCCGCTTTCAGGAAGTGTCGGATAGAAGGTCCTCGTGCCTAAACTATCCTTAGGAGTGTTCGAGTTTTTGAAGCTAATCCGTTGGATTAGAAGTTGTAACACCCCTTGGGTTTTTATCAGTTCAAAGATATTTTCCCGAACCAATTGTTTTATTTCGATTCAGTTGTTGACCTCATTTTTCACATCTCGAAAATCGAAATATTTTTAAATAACGTATTCAACCCCCCTTCTACGTTATTCCGGACCTAACAATTGGCATCAGAGCAAGTTGATCGATATACAGATCAGATCCGGTGTTGTACGTCACTGTTCACAGATACGGTACTGTTCACAGATACGGTAATATTCACATATACGGAACTATTCACAAATACGGTACTATTCACAGATACGGTACTGTTCACAAATACGGTACTGTTCACAGATACGGTACTATTTACATATACTGTACTATTCACAGATACGTTACTGTTCATAAATACCGTACTGTTCATTTTGAGCCACTCTGTTACTATACAAAAAGCCAAACAATCATGACAGAGAAAACACAAACTCCAACAACAAGCAGATATGAATCAATTAGAGTTCCAATACTCAGGGCATCAGAATATCCCATATGGAAGGTAAAGATGGAAATGTTTCTGGAGGCTACAGATCCAGAGTACTTAGACAGAATCCATGATGGTCCACATAAGCCTACAAAATTGTCTGTTGCAGTTGCTGGAGAAGAACAGAAAATGATTCCAAAAGAGAAGAAAGACTACACTCCTGAAGATATCTCCTCTATTAGCAAAGATGCTAAAGTAAGGCATTTATTACATAACGCCCTTGACAATGTTATGTCTAACAGGGTCATTGGATGCAAAACTGCTAAGGAGATTTGGGATGCTTTGGAAGTCAGATGTCAAGGAACCAAAGCCATCAAAAAGAACAGGAGAACAATACTCACACAGGAGTACGAGCACTTTGACTCAAATGTTGATGAGTCGGTAACAGACATATATGACAGATTCCTGAAATTGTTGAATGATCTATCACTGGTAGATAAGGAGTATAATCTTGAAGACTCCAATCTGAAATTCTTGTTGGCTCTTCCTGAGAAATGGGACTTAAAGGCCACCACCATCAGAGACAATCATGATCTAGAAGACATGTCCCTTGATGAAATCTATGGAATGCTTAAGACTTATGAGCTTGAGATGGAACAAAGAAGCAAGAGGCATGGAAGCAAGACCAAGTCAATTGCTCTTAAAGCTGAGGAGAAAGCTTCTAAAGAAATTGCTGTGAAAAAGAGTCAATCCAAAGGAAAGGCTCTTATTACAAAGTCTGATACTGAGTCATCAAATTCTGATGATGACTCAAACTCTGACAATCTCACAGACTCTGATGATGATGGTAGTGATGCTGAGATGATACAACTTGCAGCCCTAATGGTGAAAGGCTTCAAGAAGATGGCTTACAAGAACTTCAGGAAGGGAAAGAAGTTCACACGAAGAGATTCAAATTTTGACAAGAAGAATTTCAGAAAAGCTGAGGGAAAGGAAAGCAGGTCTGGGAAAGTCGACAAGTCCAAGATCACATGCTATAATTGTGGTGAGAAAGGACATTTTGCACCTGAGTGCAAGAGAGCCAAAGCTGATAAAAGTCAAGCTTACATCACAAAGAAGAAGGACTGGGCTGACACTTCAGACTCTGAAGATGAGGTGAACTATGCCTTGATGGCAAATGTTGATAGTATCTCTGAAGCTACTGAGACCAAGGTACCTCACTCTATTCTAGCTTTTGATACTACTGATATATCTGAGTTAAGACTCTTTCTTAAAAACTTGCATGTTAGCTATAGAGATCAGACTTTAGAAAATGAAAGAATAAAATCTGAAAGTCTAGACCTTAGAAAGAGAAATGATTATCTAGAATCAGAATTAGTCCAGATGTTAGAAATTCAGAAAGAGAGAGATGATGCTATTTTTGTTAAAAATGAATTATTGAAAAAGCATGCTTATCTTGAATCTGAACTTGCTAAAGGAAGAAACATTCTTAAAATTTGGACTAACTCTGGTGAGAAAACTCAGGATATCATAGACAATGATTGTTGGAAAGAAGGTCTAGGTTACAATGATAAAAAGAAAACTGTCAACCTAGAAGCTGAGACCTCTAAACCTGTATTTACTGAAAAAGCTGTAAAACCCAAAATTAATCATGTGAGGTTTGTACCAAAATCTGACAAACCAAAACAGGATAAAGCCAAATCAGTAGATATTAGTTCAATGTCTCAGAAACAGTTTAAACACAAGCTGAAGGAGTTAAAAAGAATAAACAAGGTAAAAGAACCTAGGAAAAACAGAAATGGAAAGGTAGGCATCAGTAAAAGCAATAACTATATGCCTATTCCCAATGCTCCTAGGAAGAAATGTTATAACTGTGGAAGTCCTAACCATCTTGCTGCTTTTTGCAGGAAGAATAAAAATATAAACTCTATACCTCCTAAGTCAGGAGTTAAGAGTGGTTCAGTTAGGTTTAAGCCACAGAATCCTTGTTTTCACTGTGGCAGTATTTGGCATTCTATTTATACATGCAAAGAGTATCATAAGTTGTATTATGATTATTATGAACTTAAACCCTCTTTGAATAAATTCAAGATTGATTCTACATGTATAAATTCTGATAAAAAGAATGTTAGCACAAACTATGATAAGACTTCTGCTGCAAAAGCTAACAAACTTAATAAGACCAAAGGATCCAAGCAAGTCTGGGTCCTTAAAACTAATCATTAGTGGTTTTTGTGATTGCAGGGTAACAGGAAAAATATCCTTGTTCTGGACAGTGGATGCTCAGGACACATGACTGGAAATAAAGCCCTGCAATCAGAATTTGTGGAGAAGGCTGGCCCAAGTGTTTTTTATGGAGATGGCAACATAGGAAGGACTCTGGGATATGGCAATATCAAACTTGGGAATGTCATCATTGAATCTGTAGCTCTAGTCTCAGGACTTAAACATAATCTGCTAAGTGTGAGTCAAATCTGTGACAGAGGTTATCATGTGGGTTTCTTTGAAGAACACTGTGAAGTTGTAAGCAAATCTACAGGAAAAGTTGTTCTGAAGGGATAAAGGCATGGTAACATTTATGAAGCCAAGCTTTCAACAAACTCTGATGGCTCTGCAATCTGTCTACTGAGTAGAGCATCAATTGAAGAAAGCTGGGATTGGCACAAGAGACTTTCTCATCTGAATTTCAACAGCATTAATGAGCTAGTGAAGAAAGATCTTGTGAGAGTTTTGCCCAAATCAGTTTTTACTCCAGATGGCCTATGTGACTCATGTCAAAAGGCAAAACAAAGGAAAACTTCATTCAAAAGTAAGACTGAATCCTCAATTCTTGAGCCATATCACTTATTGCATGTTGATTTATTTGGTCCAGTAAATATAATGTCTAATGGAAAGAAAAGATATGCTTTGGTTATTGTTGATGAATACACCAGATATACATGGGTATATTTCATGCACAAGAAAGAAGAAACTGCATCAATCTTAACAGAGCATGTCAGACAACTGGACAAAGGATCTAAGCATACAGTGAAAATCATAAGGAGTGATAATGGCACTGAGTTCAAGAATGCAGTCATGGAAGAGTTTTGTAAAGGAAATGGAATAAAGCAAGAATTCTCTGCACCTGGAACTCCACAACAAAATGGAGTAGTAGAAAGAAAGAACAGGACTCTCATAGAAGCTGCAAGGACCATGCTTGATGAAGCAAAGCTGCCAACTTACTTCTGGGCTGAAGCTGTGCAAGCTGCTTGTTTCACACAGAATGCTACACTCATAAACAAGCATGGTAAAACACCATATGAGATGGTGAAAAAGAAGAAGCCGAACCTAAAGTACTTTCATGTGTTTGGATGTAAATGTTTTGTTCTTAAGACTCATCCAGAACAGCTTTCCAAATTTGATTTAAAAGCTGATGAAGGAATCTTTGTTGGATACCCACTATCCACAAAAGCATTCAGAGTCTACAATCTGAGAACAAAAGTGGTCATGGAATCTATCCATGTGTCTTTTGATGATAAAAAGATAACAGGACTTGAAGATTTTGATGAACATGACCAGCTGAGATTTGAGAATGAACAAAATTCTGATACTCTTTCAGACTCTATTGTTCAATCTATACCAGTAGATCAGACAGCAGCACATGTTGAGGGGGAGCAAGTGAACAATGAAAATGAACCCTAATCAAGTGAAGAAACATCAAAGAATGCATCTGCTGGTTCATTAAACTCTGATTCATCAAACTCTGAAAGCAACAGCTCAGGGGGAGCAAACAATGATTTTGGATCTACTAGTCATCACACTCAACACAATTATGAACTTGGGGAATCATCAAGATCAAATCTGCCGAGACAAAGGGTATGGAGCAGAGCGCATCCCTTTGAACAGATCATTGGTGAACCGGACACGGGTGTACAGACTAGAAGAGCAACACAGAATGAATGCAATTTCACAGGATTTTTATCTCAAATTGAACCTAAAAAGGTTGATGAAGCTCTTGATGATCCAGATTGGGTAACTGCAATGCAGGAAGAACTCAATCAGTTCGAAAGGCAGAAAGTATGGAAGCTGGTGCCAAGACCAAAAGATAAATCTGTAATTGGCACTAGATGGGTGTTTAGAAATAAACTGGATGAAAATGGTATTGTTACGAGGAACAAGGCTCGATTGGTAGCAAAGGGTTACTCTCAAGAAGAAGGAATTGATTATGATGAAACCTATGCTCCAGTTGCAAGGCTTGAAGCAATCAGGATGTTCTTAGCATTTGCTGCACACTCAAACTTTAAGGTTTTTCAGATGGATGTGAAGAGTGCATTTTTGAACGGAGATCTAGAGGAAGAAGTCTATGTTGAACAACCCCCTGGGTTCGAAGACAAGGAATTTGAAGATTTTGTGTACTTTCTCTTCAAAGCTGTCTATGGTCTCAAGCAAGCCCCTCGAACATGGTATGATACTCTCTCCAAGTTCTTACTTGAAAATGGTTTTACAAGAGGTATTATCGACAAAACTCTCTTTCATAAAAAGCATAAAAATGATATAATTCTGGTGCAAGTATATGTGGATGATATAATATTTGGTTCTACTAATGATTTGTTATGCAAGAGATTTGCTAAGCTAATGCAGAGTAGGTACGAGATGAGCATGATGGGTGAGTTGTCCTTCTTCCTTGGACTTCAAGTTGTTCAGAAGCCTGATGGTATTTTCATCTGCCAATCAAAATACATAAAGGATCTTCTGAAGAAGTATGGGATGGAAGAAGCAGCTACTGCCAAGACCCCGATGCCAACTGCAGTCAAGCTTGATGAAGACAAATCTGGTAAGTCAGTTGACATCACGGAGTATCGAGGTATGATCGGCTCTCTCTTGTACTTGACTGCTAGTAGACCAGATATTATGTTCGCAACTTGTCTATGTGCTAGATTCCAGGCTAACCCTAAAGAGTCACATCTTATAGCTGGTAAACGTATTTTCAGATACCTTAAGGGAACCCCCAATCTTGGGATTTGGTACCCTAAAGGAACAGGTTTTGACCTAGTTGGCTATACAGATTCTGACTTCGCAGGTTGTAAGATTGATCGGAAAAGTACTTCTGGAAGCTGTCAGTTTCTAGGAAGAAGGTTGGTATCTTGGTACAGCAAGAAGCAACACTCAGTATCTACCTCAACAGCCGAAGCAGAATACATTGCGGCAGGTAGTTGTTGTGCTCAGATCCTGTGGATGAGGAATCAACTTTAGGACTATGGACTCATGTTGGACAAAATTCCAATTCTATGCGACAACACGAGTGCCATTGCCATTGCCAACAATCCAGTTCAACACACCAGGACTAAGCATATTGATATCAGGTATCATTTCTTACGAGAGCATGTCATGAATGGAACTGAGGTATTATATTTTGTTCCCACAGATGAACAAATTACAGACATCTTTACTAAACCACTGGATGAATCCACTTTCTCCAGGTTAGTTGGTGAACTTGGGATGTTAAATCTGTCTAATTAATTTTGGATAATCAATAACTGCAATTTGTTATAAGTTCACATGTATTTTAAATGTCCATATGTTTAGAACTTGTGAATTTATTTGCATGCAGTCCTCATATTATAGTTATCTCTGTATTAATTACCACGCTTATAAATGCTATATTTTATGGTAATTAGTTAGTAAATAATTGAGTTAATTGTAGCATAATTAAATAAATATTTTATTGACATATATCAATTAATGATATTTTGTTAATTTTATGTCTATTTAATTGTGAGTTTATCTGATTATTGTGGATTAAGATGTCTTTTCGGCTAATTAGGTAGTTAGGTGAGAAATTATTGAGCAGTGTTATTTTTCAAACATAACCTGTCATTATTACACCTAACCCACTATTACTTGAAACCTTATAAATGATGAGTTTTTGTTTGTGTTTAACATCATCAATTTTCAGATATACATAGCATATACACACAATTGCTGAATATTTCAAGCTTTGATCGGAAAGATATCTCAATCTAGCTGGTGGTTTTTAGAGCGGATTTCATATTCTTGTTATACGCACTAACCCTTGTTTTTGAATTTCCTCAAAGTTTTTGAAAATGGCATTGCAGGGAAGCTTTTTAATTGCTAAAGTTAATCCTGTTTCTATTCAGCAAATCGAAACCATTCAGGATGAGTAATTTCGGGCTTGGACACAATTTCTGAATGAACATTCATTAATCCGTTATGCTTTAGTTACACAGGTGCAGCTTAACCATGATGCATTGTGTGAATTATATTGCAATGCGGTTAACACTTCTGGACAGGACGGGTGTGCATTCACATATCGACTATTTGGTAGGTCGATTAGGGTCACTGAACGAGATGTTAATCGAATTCTTCATTTTCCTATGGAAAATCTCGTTTCTGATCCTACACCTGAACAGATTGAAATGTTCTTTCGTTTTATAAGGTACCAAGATGGCAATTTCAATACTGGTAATCTTTCTAGAACGTTTCTAACCCAGTACTGGAATTTCTTCTTTCACACTCTTAACCATGTTTTTTCCTCAGATAGAACAAATCAAGATCGAATACCTGAATTTATTCAAATAATAGGGTATGCGGTCGCCAATAATTTGAGGATTAATTTTGGAAAATAAGTGCTTGGTCAAATCATTTTAAAAATGAAACGCTTGGGAACAAGAGATGTTCGGACTCAAAATGTCAAATGTCTATATCCAAGGTTTCTACAGTTAATATTGAATAATTTTTTGAATGATGAAGACAGGGTACGCTTGGAAAATGGTCAAAAGGTGGAATGTTCTTCCATGAAGACGAATGTAATTAATTATATAAGCAAAAAGAAATATACGGATGTGCCTACAGTCCTAACTGAATATCTAAAGACTGTCCCACTTCCGTTGTTACCACGACCAGTGAGAGCAGGTATACGACAAGGTAATATTTCAATCCCTGCTATTCCAACCTTTGTATTCCCTATTGTGTCACAGGAAATACAGTTTCTACAGCCCCCAGTGGCCATCTTACCCGACCAAGAGCAGGAAATCCCACCGACTCTAACACAGGTCGAAGAGCCCATTCTACAAATGCAAACACAAACACAACAAACTCCTACACCTCAATTGTCACTTAAACGACCAGTCATCCATATTATTGAGGGAGATAGTGCCTCAGCAGCACCACATAAGGAGTTAGTTACATCAGCCGCTCTACCTCATTCTAAACGAAGTAAACCCAATGAACCTGAGGTAACGGCAACTGTTAGTGAAACAATTCTTTCTTATCCAATGAGTGCAAATGTAAATGAGGTTGAATTGACGGGAGCAACTATCTTGAGTTCCATTTCACGGAACATACGAGTGGTTGATGATCTTTCAAAAGATCAAATGCCTTCACAGGCATCCGAGGTGGAATTACCTACCTCAATAACTGCTGGTGAATCTTCCATTTTACGGAATGATCCATTGGTGGGTGGTTCTTTTATGAACCAAGTGTCTTCACAGACGTACGAGGGAAACTTGGGTTTTGTGCCATTTAATCAATTCAAGTTTAACCTCCCAGAGGGAAAATCTCTGGATCTCTTTCGAGATTTACCACTTTTTACCAGTGGTCGGCAACTCGCTTCACGCGAGGACGGAAGCTCACGAACTTTCATTGCACCATCCGTGACCTTTGAAAAAGGGGCTAGGATGATTTCATTTGCAGGTACACATATCGGTGGAAGCTCTAGAGGAAAGTTGAGGGAAACACCAACAGAACATGTAAGTGTAACCCAAACCACTAAACCGAGTGAATATAGAGTGTTGAGTGAAACACCTGCAGAACATACGAGTGAGCAACCTACTCAACCACATGCACCTGTAACCAGAAAGGAATATAGCAGACTCTTTACACGGGTCCAAACAATGGAGAAAGAGTTGCAAAATATCTGTAAGTCCATTGCAGAAATTAAAAATTTGCAACTTATTCAACATGATGCATTCCAGGTTCAATTAAGTTCCATGGCATCCCAGTTTAGTCATGCAATTCATTCCTTGGGGAAGACAGCTTCGTCTAATTTACCAACTCCACATCCTACTACTCTGGAGGATAACCCAACTGAGGGGGAGAAGGTGGATGATCAAGAAGCTACTAGGCGTAATAAGGGCAAGAAAAAGGTTGTTGACACATAATTAACTTTATTTTGGGAAAGGAAAAGCTAATTGGAATATTCGTGCTATGTGGAAAGAAAGCAAAGGCAAACTTGAAAATATGTTCAGTCTAGAGGAACAATTGTCTTGCACTTGGAAATCTGGAAAATGTATATATGATCCAGAATGTACTTTAATATTATTTATCTTTGTATTTTATTTGTATCAGTTGAGTCATCCTCTAGGTATTTGCTTGTCAAACCCTAACAATCAAATAGGGGGAGATTGTAAATCATAATGTAATGTAATATGTAGTAGAGGACATAAATAACTCAACTAGGATAAAAGATAAATAATATTAACTTTATACAGGGATCGTGAAATTTGAAGAACAGGCACCGACAAGGATCAAGTCGCTGAAAGAAGTTCATTAACATGATCAAGCCTCAGTGACAGAATAAGATGTATAGATGATTCAGTTGAAGGGCCAAAAGATTCCATGAATTTATATTATTTGAAGATATTGCTGCAGGCTAATCAATTGGAATGTAACGAAGGTGTGAAGATCAAGATCAGTGCTAGTCACTTGTGAACCAGACCAGTGCACTAAGTGTCAGCACATAAGAGAAGGATCAACACTTTAATTCACAGAAAGAATTGACAAAGCCTATTGACGATCAAAGACAGACATAATATCTCAAGCAGAATATTTGAAACAGAAGAGAGAAGCCCAAAAGAAGCAGCCAAAAATAGTAATACTATGAAAAGTTACTATGCACGATTACTATGCAAGGTTACTATGCAAGATTACTATGCACGGTTACTACGCGCGGTTACTATGCAAGATTACTATGCGCGGTTACTATGCAGGTTACTGTGCAAATAGTGGTTACTATGCAAATAGTAGTTACTATGCAAATAGTGGTTACTATGCAGGTGGGACCCACGTGAATAGTACTATTCAAATAGTGGCTGGTGGGGCCCACATGAGATGAAAATTTTCAGCAGACGCGTTTTGGTTGGTGGAATAGTGGTTACTATGCAGATGGGGCCCACGTGAATAGTGCAGCATAGTGACTTTCTAAAATCTATAAATAGGCCTGTTGTATTTCATTTCAAAACACACCTCAACACACAACTCTCTCTCTTCTCTCTCTTATATCATCTCTGTGTAAGCTGCTAGACAGTCCATCTAGTAGGAAAGCCGGCTTAGCCCGCTTTCAGGAAGTGTCGGATAGAAGGTCCTCGTGCCTAAACTATCCTTAGGAGTGTTCGAGTTTTTGAAGCTAATCCGTTGGATTAGAAGTTGTAACACCACTTGGGTTTTTATCAGTTCAAAGATATTTTCCCGAACCAATTGTTTTATTTCGATTCAGTTGTTGACCTCATTTTTCACATCTCGAAAATCGAAATATTTTTAAATAACGTATTCAACCCCCCTTCTACGTTATTCCGGACCTAACAGTGTAACTGTACTTATAGAGTCTAGAATAATGCTTGAAAGAAGTTCCAAGATTCATGCCTCAAGCAAGGAGTTAAAGACTGTCAAATAATCACAGTTGGGATTTGAAGAAATGAAGAATTTGCCTAAGTACCAATTCGAGAAGTATATTTGTCTATTTCAGAAGTCCAGCATTCGAGAAGTCAGGGATTCGATATCTCAAGACACTATTCGATATCTCTGAATACACTGTTCGATATCTCATTCGATATCTCAGAGATTCGATATGTCTACTACTCTATTCGAGAACTCAAGAAGTCAACAAGTCAAGATGGTATTCGAGTTCTCAAAGAGTCAACAAGTCAAAGTTCCATTCGATATCTCAAGGACTCAGAAAGCTATTCGATATCTCGAGGATTCGATAAGTCAAATGTTCTATTCGACAACTCAAGGAATCTTGATGGAAAAGAGCTATTCGAGAAGTGGTTCGATATATCAATATAACAATGTTCGAGAACTCAGAGTTATCGATCAAGTCAATTCTAGTTCTCGAATCACTTACTTAGTCACTTCTCGAATACATTCTTGGAGACAAAATACTGAAGAAATTGTACAAGTCAGAAACCTGCAACAAGCCAATGCACTTTATGGACCACAATCTGTAACGTGCTTTGGAAAGCCTACAAGGAAGCTTGGAGAGATATAGAAGAGACAAGGAGCTAAAGAAGTGGATCTAAACAGGCTTTGCAAAGTCAAATTTGTAACCGTTTGGACACTTACTCAAAAAGGATAGACAGACTAGAAAGTAATTTGTTTAGCTACATTATTTGCAGTAAGTAGGCTGTATCCATGTTCTATAAGGACACAGCCTCACTTCATAACTTAGTAACTTTTGTGAGTCGAGTTTTTCATACACTGTAAGCTATATCTCTCTGAGAAAAACGAAGCTGAGAATACTATCATTTGTATTCACAGATTGTAGCAACCTTTATCTAATAATACATTAGATTAAAGTGAAATTGTGTTGTGTGTTGTTCTTTATCCGCATCTACATCACTGCACACACAATACTTGTTTGCTACACAGACTCAAGGCACAAAAAGTTCAAGAATCCATTCACCCCCCCCCTGTATTCTTTCTTTGTGTTCAATACTCAACAAGTGGTATCAGAGCGGGCTGTTTATTCAAAAACAGAAAAACGATCATGAGTTCGAATACACCAAAGACTACAGGAACGGTGAAGGTCCCTAAGTTTGACAAAGAAAACTTCAACCTCTGGAAGATAAAGATGATGTTGTTCATTAAAGCCTCTCATCCCTTGTATCCTGAGATTCTCAAGAATGGTCCTTTTGTTCCACAACAAGAGATACCAGAAAAGACTGTTGGAACCACAACAATCCCAAGATCTTATGAGGCCAAGGATCCATCAAAATGGATAGAATCAGAAAGGAAGAAGGTTGCTCTTGACAGCCACCTCATGCTGCTTATCATTGATTCCATGGACATGTCAATGTTTGCAAACATTGCATCATGTACGTCTGATAAAGAGATGTGGGATCACATTGAGGTGTTGTGTGAAGGGACTGATGGGGTTAAGGAAAACAAGAAACAGATACTGGTCACACAGTATGAAGCTTTCGTGGCACAGCCCATGGAAAGCATCACTGAAATGTTTGAAAGGTTTCATAAGCTAGTTACTGAGTTGCAGATGAATGACAAGGTTTACAGCACCAAGGAGTTAAATATGAAATTTCTGTTATCTTCACCAAATCATCTAGAGCAAAGAGTCATTTCTCTAAGGGAGAGAGATTTGAACAAAGTCACCTATGATGTGATCTATGGAGTCCTAAAGACTCATGAACTTGAGTTGCTTCAGAAAAGGGCTATCCAAGCCAACCAAGGTAGAATGATAAACACATCATGTGCCTTGATTGTCAACAAATCTATTCTGGACCTAGAAGCATCTACAAGCCAGCTAAGGATAGAGGAGGTAGCAGATGATGAAGAAACTGAAGCTGGGGTGAGTGAACCTGTTGAGGAAAAGGAGGAAGAAGAAGAAGAGTTTTACACTCTGGAAGAACTTGATGGGATGGAAAATACTTCATATGCTTTCATGGCCAGAAAATTTCCAAACATCAGATTTAAAAGAAATCAACCCTTCAAACCCAAACCTCAAAACCATTCAGCCAACAAGAACAAGGCACCTGTGAAACCAAACAGAAATAAATTCAAAACCAGTTATGTGGATAGGTCATCTGTAAGGTGCTATAGATGCAATGACCTAGGGCATTTTGCTAGTGAATGCAAGAAGCCTAAAAAGAAGGATAAAGATTATCTTGAGCTCGAAGCTAAGTATGAGGCCCTTCTGAAAAAGCAGACACAAGGTAAGGCCTACATAGCTGAAGGGAAGTGCTGGGATGATTCTGAGAGTGATGGAGAGGAACAAGAATTCTGCAATTATGCCTTGATGGCCAACTCCAAGGATGACTCATCTCCATCTGATTCTCAGGTACCATCTCTCACTACTATAGACATGTCTGTTTCTGAGTATAAATGCATGATCGAACAACTATCTATTCAAATGTTTAATATTCATACTAGTATGACTGCTGCTAATGAGGAGATTGCTAAACTATCTACTAGAAATGAAATATTAACCAAAAAGAATGAGGAACTTGAGCTAACTGCTATGCAAGTAGAAAACCTTAAGAAAGAAGTTGAATATCTGCAGAACAAGGTTTTATGTGCTAGTCAAGTAGAGAAGGCTCTTAGGGATGAATTAGCTGAAAATGAATTCAAACTGAAAACTTTCAAGAAATCATCTGGTCTAGTGCAATCCTACTGTGAGAAAATTGAAGCTAAACCCAAAGCAGCTATTGGACTTGACTATGACTCTCTCAAATAGAGGAAAGGCTATGATGTCATTGAAGAGGACACAGCTGTTCATGAGAAAGTGCCTCACATATTGAGAAAGACTGAAAATCCAATTTTTAAGGAATCAACATTTGAAATTGATGAGGATGCCTTACTCATCAAGTAAATGTTGAATGATGAGGATGAGGCACAATCTAGTGAACAACAAGCATCCTCTAAGAGTGAGAGTGTCAAGTCAAAGACCAAGGAACCATTAGTTGATAGGCCAAGACCTAAGAAGTTTGTTAAGTTTGTCTCAGCTGGGAAGAGTGAATCAGAAAAGAAAGTGACTAAGAAGAAACAGAACAGAAATGGCAAGTTAGGGATTAACAAGGATAACAACTATGCTTATATGCCTAATGCCCCTAGGAAAACTTGTCAGAACTGTTTCAGTACCAATCATTTAACTCATGCATGCAAGAAACCTGTTGGTAGTGTGTCTAAACCTTTCTATGATTGTTCTGTGTCTCTAAGTCATAGAGATGCACCTTTTTGTGATAAATTTGACTGTATGCCATGCAACATGAATGTTATGACTAGTTGTTTTAATTTAAGAAGGCAATTCATTGATGGTTGTATCAGTCACAATTCTCACACACACTACACAAGGTCAAAGTCTTCAAGTCCTCCTAAAGCTAGGAAGGTACCTCTGTCACCTAAGTCTGAAACTTCAGGTTCTAAGACTTCCAACAGTGACAAGAAGACTAACACTAAGAAAGTTGACAAGCATGTTGTTTATGATAAAACTGTTTCTAAGTCACATGGACCCAAACTTGTTTGGGTACCAAATGAAAAGTAATACCTTTGTGTTTGCAGGGCAAAGAAAGTGAAAAGAAGGTCATGTGGATTTTGGACAGTGGATGCTCAAATCATATGACTGGTGATATGGCCCTGCTATCACAGTATGAGGAAAAGGCTGGCCCAATGGTTGCTTTTGGAGATGACAGCATGGGTAACACATTGGGATATGGCAAGCTGAAAGTTGGAAATGTCATCATTGAAGATGTAGCACTAGTCAAGGGGCTTAAGCATAATCTGCTAAGTGTTGGTCAGTTTACTGATAGAGGATTCAAAGTGAATTTTGACAAAGATGAATGTTTGATCACCCACAAGAAGACTGGTGATTTTGCTCTATCTGGAGTAAGGAAGGGAAGCCTGTTTGTAGCCAATATGGACTCTGCAAACAAGGACAAAATTTGTTGCTTTTACTCAAAAGCATCAAATGAAGATTGTTGGCTGTGGCACAAGAAACTATCACACCTGAACTTCAAGGCCATTAATTCTCTAGTCAAAAGAGAGTTAGTGAGAGGCATGCCCACACTTGAATTCTGCCAAGAAGGAGTGTGTGAGGCTTGTCAAAAAGGAAAAATGAAAAGATCAAGCCACAAGTCAAAGACAGTGACATCAATAACCAAGCCATTACAACTTATTCATATGGATTTGTTTGGGCCTGTCAACATTATGTCACTTGGAAGAAAGAAGTATGCCCTGGTAATGGTTGATGATTTTTCAAGGTATACATGGGTGGAATTTCTGGCATCAAAAGATGAGGCTCCACAAGTAATTATTGAGCATATAAAGAAAGTTGACAAGGAAGCAAAGGCAAACAATGCAAGTGTGATTGCACTGAGAAGTGATAATGGAACAGAGTTCAGAAATGCCATACTCGAAGCATTCTGTAAAGAGAATGGTATTTCTCAGCAATTCTCAGCTCCAAGGACTCCACAACAAAATGGAGTTGTTGACAGAAAGAATAGAACTCTAATTGAGGCTACTAGAACAATGTTACTTGATGCAAAAATGCCTACATGTTTTTGGGCTGAGGCTGTGAGTACTGCATGCTACATTCAGAACAGAACCCTCATCAACAAAAACACTGGAAAGACACCTTACAACTTGATGACTGGAAAGAAGCCTACTCTAAAGTATGTTCATACTTTTGGAAGCAAATGCTTTGTACTAAAGGATAATTCTGAATATGTTGGAAAATTTGATGCAAAAGCATTTGAAGGAATTTTTCTTGGCTATTCTATGGAAAGAATTGCATACAAGGTTTATGTCATCAGTCAAAAGAAAGTTATGGAAAGCACAGATGTAACATTTGATGACAGCAAACTACCTGGACTAGAAGAAGCCAATGATGAAGACAAAGATCCATTGAAGTTTGATAATCTAGATGATTCTGATGAAGAGATTGAAACTGGAGTTGAAACTCAAGTTCAACAAACTCAAGTGAAAAATGATACAAGAGAAGAATTTGTGCCAATCGATAGTGGAGAAACAAGCATCCAAGACACACTTGTGAGTAATGGCAACTTCACAGGGGGAGGAAATGAGGATGACCATGATGTGGATGATGAAGCAACATCAAGAATGAGAAGTCAGGCTGAACACTCGAGGAAATGGGATAGATCACACACTGCAGAGCAAATCATTGGAGATCCTAATGCAGGAGTAAGGACTAGGAGAGCAACTCAAAATGAGTGCCTCTATGGGGGTTTTCTATCACAAGTTGAGCCTAAGAAACTTGATGATGCACTGTTGGATCCAGATTGGATTATTGCTATGCAAGAGGAGTTGAATCAATTTGAAAGGAACAAAGTATGGGAACTTGTGCCTGCACCAAAGAATAGAACCATTGTTGGAACAAAATGGGTTCTGAAGAATAAGATGGATGAAGATGGTGTAATAATAAGAAACAAAGCAAGGCTGGTTTCAAAAGGATACTCTCAACAGGAAGGCATTGATTATGATGAGACATTTGCCCCTGTTGCTAGATTGGAAGCCATCAGAATATTCTTGGCATTTGCTGCTCATTCAAACTTTAAAGTTTATCAAATGGATGTCAAGAGTGCATTTCTAAATGGAGAGTTGGAAGAAGAGGTTTATGTGCAACAACCACCTGGCTTTGAGGATCCACATTTCCCAGAATTTGTCTACAGATTGCTTAAGGCATTGTATGGACTTAAGCAGGCTCCAAGAGCATGATATGATACTTTATCACAATTTCTTCTTGAAAATCAATTCACTAGAGGCACATTGGACAAGACACTGTTTTACAAGAAGCATGGTGATGATATTATCCTAGTCCAAATTTATGTGGATGATATCATTTTTGGGTCTACAAATGAGAAGCTATGTGAGAAATTTTCCAAACTCATGCAGAGCAGATATGAGATGAGTATGATGGGAGAGTTGACATTCTTTCTTGGGTTGCAAGTCAGTCAAAGGAAGGATGGTATCTTTATCAGTCAGACCAAATACATCAAGGATCTGTTGAAGAAGTTTGACTTGGAAGACTGCTCACCTGCAAAGACACCCATGGCCACTGCAACTAAGTTGGATGAAGATGCTAAAGGCAAGAAAGTAGATATCTCTGTCTACAGAGGCATGGTTGGTTCTCTACTCTACCTCACTGCAAGTAGGCCAAACATCATGTTTGCTACATGTCTATGTGCTAGATTTCAATCAAATCCAAAGGAATCACATTTGATTGCAATAAAAAGGATCTTTAGATATCTGAAGGGCACTCCAAACTTGGGCTTATGGTATCCTAAGGACACAGGGTTCAATCTGGTTGGTTATTCTGATGCTGATTATGCTGGATGCAGAGTGGATAGGAAAAGCACCTCAGGAAGCTGCCAGTTTCTTGGACAAAGGTTAGTTTCTTGGTATAGCAAGAAGCAACAATCTGTGTCAACTTCTACAGCTGAGGCTGAATACATAGCTGCTGGAAGTTGTTGTGCTCAAGTGCTTTGGATTAGAAATCAACTTAGAGATTATGGACTTGTGTTGGAAAGAATTCCAATCATGTGTGACAACACAAGTGCAATCTCTATAGTTGCCAATCCTATCAATCAATCTAGAACAAAGCACATTGACATCAGATATCTTCATAAGAGAACATGCAACTAATGGAACCATTGAGTTGCATTATGTCTCTACAGATAAACAACTAGCTGATATATTCACTAAGCCATTAGATGAAGCCACCTTCACAAGGTTGGTAAGTGAGATTGGAATGCTGAATTCTTCAGATTCTGGCTAAGTGAATACAGCATCTAGATTGTTGCAGCAGTAAACACTTACTTTATCTAAATTCTCAATATTTTTGGAGTAAGTGTTGGCTGAAATATGATTTATAAATATTTCAAATCTGTTGCATATGTTGAAAATCATATTTCTATTAACTTAGAATTTCTATGAAATTTTGAGAAAATCACTATTTAATTTGCTAGGATATTCTTCAATGAATATGTCTGGTAAATTTTAAAAGATAGTGAAAATCAAATTTTTATGAGTGATGGATATAGTTCGATAAGTCAGACTTCTCGAATGATTCACTATTCGACATCTCTAACAAGTCTCATTAGAGTACTCTTGAGTTCTCGAATAGAGTCTTTCTGAGATATCGAATAGAAGTATTCTTGACTTCTCGAATATAGTAACTGAGTTCTCGAATGATTGAGTTCTCGAACACTATATTTGAGTTCTCGAATCATTTGAAAAGGCTGAATTCTCGCTAAATTTTAACCGATTTTGGACTCTTGTCTAAAAGTTTAATTCACTCATAAAAACACATTTTATTTAATTCAGAATTATTTCTGAGTTAGATAACTGCCAGCTGTGAGTTTCTATCTGCTTGAGTTATCGATTAAGCCTTTCTTGACTTCTCGAATAGTTGTTTTCTACTTCTCGAATGCCTGACTTGTCGATACAAAACTTTCATCTAATCGACAATTCAAGTACTTCATACTTATACAATTCCACATCTATTCGATTCATTTCATTCGATTTCTCAAGCACCTAAACTCCCAAAACCTCTGAAACCCTAACTGCAATAAGCTAAATTTCTTCTTCAACCTTCAATTTTCTTTCCTCTCTTCTACACAAATGGCAACAGTAAAGTTCAACACCAACTTCATCGCTCTCACTAGTGATGTTGAAGCACCCAATGCCAATTTCAAGTGCTTTGTGAAATTGATGGCTGAGTCATACATCAAGGATGCACTCTCTGCCAACCCAACTCTGTATCTAGATATCCTGGAACAGTTTTGGGGTACTGCTATTGTGGAGGTTGTAGCCCTGGAAAACGCAATCACTTCATATATCATCTACTGCAAGATTCAAGATCAGGAAATCACTATCACTACTGCAGACATGAATCAAGCACTGGGCCTACAACAAGAGTCATTTGAAAGACTGGCCACTAATGCAGAGTCAGAGGAATTCTTTGAGTTCATCAACTACTCAGATGGGATCAATCTTGGAAAGTTAAACAGAAAGAATCTGAGAAAGGAGTGGAGCTATGTGTTTGCAACTCTTCTTCAAGTCTTCACTGCCAGGAAATCAAGCTTTGATCAAATCAGTGCACCTGTGTAGCAAATTGGCTATGCATTGGCCTATGGAAAGAAGATAGATGTTGGCCAAATCATCCTCCAAGAACTATATGGAAGACTTGGTAAGAACACAACCAAGAGAGAATAGGCTATCCTAAGTCCATGACCAAACTCATTTTTGGTAATTTGGAGACTAGGAATGATGTGGATGTAAGACTGAACATAACTCCCCATATGGAGAGTTTGTTTAGAACTTATCCCCACAACATGCCAACATTTGATGCAAAATCTAAGTTAGCACAGCCCAAGCAAGTAGAACAAAATGCTAACCCAGGGCCTGCTAACCAACTCTCTCAACCAAACACTCTACCACACACTGAGCCAACTGCATCATCCTCTCAAAAGGGTGATGTTAGTAAAAAGAAGAGAAAGGAAGTAATGTCTACACCAATGAATATATTATCTAAAGCAGCATTGGCTGTGGAACTAGGGCTAGAAAGTCAGGAACCTGAGTCACCCTTACAAAAGCCAAAGAAGAAGAAAACTAAGACCACCTCTACAGTCACACAAATGGCTGAAGTTGTAAAATCAGGGGCACACAGCTCACTAGGTGTATTCTCTCAACAGGGTGCACCTATAGAATCAAGCATCCTCCCCAATGCACCTTCTTGTACAGAGTCAGCACATGGGAGTGATAAGGCTGGCACTACACTGAGTGGAGAGCACATCACACTTGAAACTCCCTCTATCTCTCAGGGGGAGTTGCCAAAATCTACTCTACAACACACTTCTCTTCCAGAATCTAACACACAAATTTCTTTGGAGCCTGTAATTCAAGCAATTGAAGAGCAAGGCATTGATCACCAAGAATCCTTTTCTCTTGGTGAGCCAATGGACTCAAGTGACTTAGTGCATGACACTTTGCTCACCACCCAGGACCCACATTTAGATGGTGAGGGAATGCATGCTGGGGCATCTCCTGATGACACCATCATAAACACAGAGGTTCCACGAGTTTTTACTAGAGACTCTGTGCCTGTGTCAACTGCTGGTGTAACTCATCCCACTCCTATGGAGACACCAGTAGTAGAGTCCATCCATCCGGTTACAGAAGTTACATCTGTAACTGAGGAGTCTAGCTTGCCTAGCTCTAGCTCTGACTTTATGTCAGAATGGCTGAAGCCTGTGCAACATGACAGTGCTTCAGGATCAGGGTCTGTTCCACAAAAATTGACGGTTGAAGCACTTCAAAGCTTAATTGTGGATCAGATTCCTGCGTTTGTAAAAATAGCTCAGAACCTTGTCACCTCCAATATCCCTAATCCAGACTATGAGGCCATCTTACTATGCCATAGGGATGATGTGGAGATGCAGAAGGCCAAGATTATTGATGATGCTGAGAGAGATGGCAATGTAGATGCCTGGCTGCAAGGAAAGAATGATGTAACTCTCAGTGAAGCACTTCAATATCTTAGAGAGGAATACATCACTTCACTGGGCTCTAATGCAAAATCCCTGTCTCCTGGTGAAGTGTATGAAGCTGTCAATGATTCCTACAAGGGTTTCCTCAAGGCTGCACACTACCTTGGCAAGGGAGTCAAAACTGAAGTCAACAGGGTGTGTGACAAGACAGCCACTTCAGTAGCAGAAGTCAAGAGGGCCTTTGATGCTAAATTTCCTCAACTGGACAGTGTGGTCAAAGATCTCAAACACTGCAACACCACCTGCACAAAGATGGACAATGGCCTAGCCCTTCTCAAAGATACAGTCACAGGCCTAGGAATCAGATTTCAAAATCTATCTGACCAGACTACAGAGGCCAATGCCATGCTGAGGACAATGTTCAAGAATCTTTATGGAGATAGGCTACTGACTGAAGTCCCTGTGCATGAACTGTCTAAGTATGAAGTGAAGAGGCTGCAGGATCAATCTTTGTCTGGTTTCAAGGCCAATGAGCTATTCACTGAGGTGAACACTCTTGAAAAGGAGGTGGCTACTCCCACTAAGTCAAATGCTCACCTTACAGACAAGGTTGCCCTTCTCCATGATCAGTTGGACACTCAAGCAACCACCACAGCTAATGTCCTTCTGCATCAGCAATCCATGTTGGCTGCAATGATGAAGCACATGGGTCTCCCTCTACCTGAAGAATCTTTCAACCTACAGGTGATTTCTACAGCCTCTATGCCTGACAACAAGCCTAAGGGGGAGAAAAGGTCCAGGAACTCAAATCCAAAGGGGGAGAAACCTAAGGAGAAGGGCATATAGATAAATGAGGGTGAGGGTGGTCATCACAGAGCACAATCTACAACCAATGTACCAGGCAAAGGCAAATCCAAAGTTGATGAGCCTCCTACCTCACTGCCAGTTGTTACTCTACCAACTGTGCACATTACTATTCCTGGTGGTCAAAAGCAATCCATAACTACCACAGTGGTTGCAGGGAGTATGCCTTCTGACAAACTTCCATCCTCCATACCTGAGAGTGCCAAGCCTGTAGAAGTTAAAGTTGTCACTGAGGCCAAACTACAAGAAGTTGCTAACTCAAATATTTATCATGATAAAGCCTTCTTGGAGTTTCTGAAAGCCACAAGGGAACAGGTTGGTGACACTCAGTTCTATCTGAGGGAGTTGAAGAAGCAGATTGACTACATCACTGTCATCCCTTAGAAAGTCAATAACCTATGGATCAAGGAGATAGTGATGATATCCAAATTAAAGATATGGCATCTAACATACAAGACTCTACAAGACCTAAAACACTCAGAGATAGAAGCCATACTTGAGCTTATTGAGAAGAAGAATGAGAACAACAAAAGTCTGTTTGATGATTTGAGGAATGGCCAACCTTCATGGCTACCAGAAGTGATCAAGAAGCCATGGACAATCATCTATCAGTCTGGCACCAGAATTGAAGACATCAAACAATTGGTCATTCCCCATGATCTCACCTCTCGAAATCACAGACTGGTCATTGCTATCATTGATCAACTACAGAAGAAGGTTGGAGCCAGAAATGTTGAAGAAATTGAAGCTCTGCACATCCTCCATACCTGAGAGTGCCAAGCCTGTAGAAGTTAAAGTTGTCACTGAGGCCAAACTACAAGAAGTTGCTAACTCAAATGTTTATCATGATAAAGCCTTCTTGGAGTTTCTGAAAGCCACAAGGGAACAGGTTGGTGACACTCAGTTCTATCTGAGGGAGTTGAAGAAGCAGATTGACTACATCACTGTCATCCCTAAGAAAGTCAATAACCTATGGATCAAGGAGATAGTGATGATATCCAAATTAAAGATATGGCATCTAACATACAAGACCTAAAACACTCAGAGATAGATGCCATACTTGAGCTTATTGAGAAGAAGAATGAGAACAACAAAAGTCTGTTTGATGATTTGAGGAATGGCCAACCTTCAAGGCTACCAGAAGTGATCAAGAAGCCATGGACAATCATCTATCAGTCTGGCACCAGAATTGAAGACATCAAACAATTGGTCATTCCCCGTGATCTCACCTCTCGAAATCACAGACTGGTCATTGCTATCATTGATCAACTACAGAAGAAGGTTGGAGCCAGAAATGCTGAAGAAATTGAAGCTCTGCACATTCTCAGATATTTTATAGCAACTGGTGAACCTCCAGAGAGTGCTCAACCTAGGAGAAATAAGGATGATGATTTTGAAGACAAAAGTGATGGGAGGAGAAGACATCGCAGGAGAGATAAGGGTGATGAAGACAAGAAGAAGAAGAAGGGTAACAAGGATAAGAAGAATGATGATGACCAAGGCAAAATCTATGAGAGAAAGATTGGAAAATAGCAAGCCATGAACATTACTAATGACACTCCTACCACAACACAAGGCTCAATGTCTAGGGTGGATGTCACTGGTAATGATTCATCAAAATCTACATCTCTGGCCTCTGCAAATGTTCTACTACCTCAAGAAGAGAAGGAGATTCAAGTCAAGAAACCATATGTGTGTTTCAAAAAGCAAACTGCTAATGGAACACTACTATGGTCAGCCAACAAAGGTCAGAAGCTTCTGCCAAACAATCCAGTGAAAAAGTTTAAACTCAAGCATGCTGCTAGGAGAGTAAAGCCATCCAGGTCAAGAGCCCTGACAATCATTCTAGGATTGAAACTCCAGTCACTTAATGAAGAGCAACTGCAATTTCTAAGAGCTCAAAAGATATGCTATGCTGCAATTGTGGATGACCACCTTGAGATCAAGTACACTGATGGGAGAGAAATGAAATTCAAACAAGGGGGTTGTCAAAATTGGGGTAAATTGTATGAGATAGAAAGAATCATTGCATTGCTGGACTCTAAAGACAAGGTGGAGAAAGTATGGAAGCTGGAATTGATTGACTTTGTGAAAATGAAGAGAGATTATGCTGAAAAGATGAGAAAGGGTTGCTATGAGAAGTGGTTAGAAAGGGAGAAAGAAATTGACAGACTGGAGATTGAAGCAGAAAAGCTAAGGGCAAAGGGATTGTGTAGAGTTCAGTTTGATCCCTATGTGGTGAAGTATAGGAGAAGAAATGGAGACAATGTCAATATAAGAATGAACCTACTCAGTCACTATCCTGCCAACATTCTGAAGCCAGTGCTTGAAGATTTCAAAAACTCTATCATGATTGAAGAATTGGATGCTATGGCAGAAATCATAAGAGCAATAGATGAGAATGCAAGAAAGGAGAAAGAAAGGAAACAGAAAGCATATGATGATCTACAAGCCAAAGCAATGGAGATGCAATCAAATGAAAATGGCTAGTACTTCATCATACTGTAAGAGTATTTATCTTGTAATTCCATTTATGTGTTCAATCAAAATACATACCTGTACTTTTAAAGTCTTATCCTTATGTATGTTAGGCTTGTTATCAGACATGAAATTGTGACTAAGGGTCTCACTCACAATTTGGGGGAGATTGTTAGTTACAGAGGCATGCTTGTACACATCCAATAACAAGCCTAATTGTTTGTAATGATTTGCATTACTTACATGACCTCTTAACTGAGGGAACCTCTAGTTGTAGAGTTTCTGTTTGTATTGTACTTGTAGTAGGCATCAAATCCTAGTTGTGTAACTGTACTTATAGAGTCTATAATAATGCTTGAAAGAAGTTCCAAGGTTCATGCCTCAAGCAAGGAGTTAAAGACTGTCAAATAATCACAGTTGGGATTTGAAGAAATGAAGAATTTGCCTAAGTACCAATTCGAGAAGTATATTTGTCTATTCGAGAAGTCCAGCATTCGAGAAGTCAGGGATTCGATATCTCAAGACACTATTCGATATCTCTGAATACACTGTTCGATATCTCATTCGATATCTCAGAGATTCGATATGTCTACTACTCTATTCGAGAACTCAAGAAGTCAACAAGTCAAGATGGTATTCGAGTTCTCAAAGAGTCAACAAGTCAAAGTTCCATTCGATATCTCAAGGACTCAGAAAGCTATTCGATATCTCGAGGATTCGATAAGTCAAATGTTCTATTCGACAACTCAAGGAATCTTGATGGAAAAGAGTTATTCGAGAAGTGGTTCGATATGTCAATATAACAGTGTTCGAGAACTCAGAGTTATCGATCAAGTCAATTCTAGTTCTCGAATCACTTACTTAGTCACTTCTCGAATACATTCTTGGAGACAAAATACTGAAGAAATTGTACAAGTCAGAAACCTGCAACAAGCCAATGCACTTTATGGACCACAATCTGTAACGTGCTTTGGAAAGCCTACAAGGAAGCTTGGAGAGATATAGAAGAGACAAGGAGCTAAAGAAGTGGATCTAAACAGGCTTTACAAAATCAAATCTGTAACCGTTTGGACACTTACTCAAAAAGGATAGACAGACTAGAAAGTAATTTGTTTAGCTACCTTATTTGCAGTAAGTATGCTGTATCCATGTTCTATAAGGACACAGCCTCACTTCATAACTTAGTAACTTTTGTGAGTCGAGTTTTTCATACACTGTAAGCTATATCTCTCTGAGAAAAACGAAGCTGAGAATACTATCATTTGTATTCACAGATTGTAGCAACCTTTATCTAATAATACATTGGATTAAAGTGATATTGTGTTGTGTGTTGTTCTTTATCCGCATCTACATCACTGCACACACAATACTTGTTTGCTACACAGACTCAAGGCACGAAAAGTTCAAGAATCCATTCACCCCCCCTCTGTATTCTTTCTTTGTGTTCAATACTCAACATATGGTTCGGAGTGTTGGGCGGCAAAGAAGGCCCTCGAGAGCAAGTTGGAAGCAGCTGAAATGAGGATGTTGCGGTGGTCCTCTGGCCGCACGATGTTAGAAAGAATCCCGAATGTGGTTTTCAGGAGCGAGTTGGAGGTGGCGCCTCTTTCTGCGAAAGTTAGGGAAGGGAGGTTGAGATGGTTCGGCCACGTCCGTAAGAGGCTGCCGGAAGCCCCGGTGAGGAGGGTCGAGAGTCTTTCGGTTGTTGGGGTGAGGAGGAGAGGCAGACCGAGGAGGTCATGGGAAGAGCAACTTAGGTTGGATTTGAAGGCCTTAAACTTGAATGAGACCTTGACCGCTGATAGGAGTTCTTGGAGGCGCCAGATTAGAGTTGTGGATTCTCTTATAGGGAGCGGCTCTGTTGTTGAGAGCCTCAGAGTTGGGTTTTCTCGGTTAGCGTTATCCTAGAAGTTTGGCTTTTCGTTTTCATATTGTCTTCTGTTTTCTGGTTTTGCAGATGCAGGGAGCTTGGCCAGAGGTCATCCTAGTTATGAGTGTTATGCAGAGCGGAGTCAACCTAAATCAAAAGAGGAGTACCCATTGCCCGCTTAGGTAAGTCCCATGAGGTCCAAGCCATGGGCCCAGGTTCGGTTGAATACTTCTCCCATCCTTATCATCCTTGTACATAATTCACACTGTTTTGTTGTTCACTAAGCCGGGGGTCTTCACGGAAACAGCCTCCCTACTTTAAAAAGAAGGGGTATGGTCTGCGTACATCTTACCCTCCCCAGACCCTGCTTTGAGCGGGATATACTGGGTATGTTTGGTTTGGTTTGGTACAGTTTGGTATCAGAGCTAAGAGTCATAATGCTCAGGAACAAAAGTGATAATAATAAATATATCAGTAATAATATAAATTGGGAACTCCCATCGAGTTCAAGGGTGGTATATCGAATGTAGCAATTATTTTAAGTAGTGATTATAATTTATAGATTATTACTAATAAAGGTTTATGTTTTATTATAGGGAAAGGAAATGGGTGAGTCGAGTTATGTTCGTGAGTGGCTAGGGATATATATATATATATATATATAAATGTATTAATCGGTGATATAATTATTGAATATGGAATAATGTATATTGAACCCTAAATTTGGGTAAATAATGGAGAATATTGTTATGTACAGAATCATGCCGCCTAAACGTAATACTAGGGCAAATGTAAGGGAAAATGAGGGAGTTTAAGGTAATAGCGTAAGTACATTGGTGAATATTGATAAATATTATATTTATTATTTTCAATAATTTTTATATTTTATAAAATTCTAAAAAGGTTATGCATTTTTAATTTGAAGTTTGTATGAATGTATGCGAGGTGAATATTTCTTAAATCATGTAATAATATCTACATATTTTAAAATTTTATGATTAATTTAAACACATTTTTATATAAGCAGTTTCATTTCAAAATAATATTTGAGGTTCTGGTAAATGCTGTATCGAGAAGTATTATTGTTTGATATCGTATACTAATTAACAGAATTATATTTATTATTTTGTACAAATTTTAATATTTTATAAAATTATAAAAACACATTTTACTTCATGATAAAATTCGAGGCGACGGCGAAGCCGGTGCCGAGGAGTATTATTGTTAGATATCATATATAATAATTAGTAAAATTATATTTATTATTTTTCATAAATTTTTATATTTTATAAAATTCAAAAAAGATTATGCATTTTTTATTTGAAGTTTGTATAAATGTATTCGTAGTGCTTTCTACGAAAGGGAAGATAATGTTCAGCTGGAAACTGATAATGTTGATGCAGTCAATGAATGGAATGAATGGCGCTGGTTTATAGATCCAAACCATGCAAGTGTTATCCAGCAACTGGAACAAAGAAAGAAGGATCCAAATCTGAAGCTAAAGATAAGCATGGTGGTAGCAGGGCAAAACATGCTGGCAAGATTTCTGGCTCATGATGGTGCAAATAATCGTTCCAGGTTAGTAGTGTTCAGAAGATAATTTGGACAGGTCAGGAACTTATGGCGCTTAGACATGGGTCTGGGTGGTGGTGGTGAGTTGTTTGAAGAATTCTCTGAAAGTCGCTATGCTCAGTTGGGGTTGGACCAAGATGAGGAAGATCAAGATCAGGAGCAGGTTGAAGGCATGGATTCAGATGGAGAGGAAAGCGGATGCTGGTGCAGGGCATTGAGCAGCCTAACATGGGTGCAAGAATTTGAAGAGTCTATTCTCAGGGTTTATCCCCATAGTCTCTTTATGTTTTATTTTCTTTCAGCATGTTAATTTTGATTTCTATTGTTTTAATTCTGGATCATCGGTTGGGTTTGGTTGGTGGGCTTCTTGTAGATTGGTTTGCTTTTCATTTCGGGCTTAGCCCTTCTTGTATTGGACCTTTTGTTTGGGCTCGGCCCTCTTATTAATATATTTGCTTATCGAAAAAAAAGAATTATTTCTTAAATCATGTAATGATATTTACATGCTTAAAAATTTTAGGTTAATTTAAACACATTTTTATATAAGTAGGTTCATTTCAAAATAATATTTGAGGGTCTCCGAGAAGTATTATTGTTAGATATCATATATTAATTAATAGAATTATATTTATTATTTTTTACAAATTTTAATATTTTACATAATTATAAACACCTTTTACTTCATGATAAAATTCGAGGCGCCGTGAAGTCGGTGCCAAGAAGTATTATTGAAGAATATTATATAATAATTAATAAAATTATATTTTTTATTTTTCACAAATTTTTATACTTTATAAAATTCTAAAAAAGTTATGCATTTTTAATTTGAAGTTTGTATGAAAGTATGCTAGGTGAATTATTTCTTAAATCATGTAATAATATCTACATATTTTAAAATTTTACAATTAATTTAAACACATATTTATATAAGTAGGTTCATTTCAAAATAATATTTAAGGTTCTGGTGAAGGGATGTACCGAGAATTATTATTGTTAGATAACATATACTAATTAACAAAATTATATTTATTATTTTTTACAATTTTTAATATTTTATAAAATTATAAAAACATATTTCACTTCATGATAAAATTCGAGGCGCAGGCGAAGCCGGTGCCGAGGAGTATTATTGTTAGATATTATATATAATAATTAATAAAATTATATTAATTATTTTCACAAATTTTTATATTTTATAAAATTCTAAAAAGATTATGCATTTATTTTTTGAAGTTTGTATAAATGTCTGCGAGTTATTCACTGATGAAGGGTGGTGTGAAAAATTTTATTGTTAGATATAATATAAAGATGACGAAATAAATTTTTTTATATGAATGAAAATTTAACATTACTATTTGGCAAAAAAAGAAAAAAGTAGAATTTAGTTAAAATATTTATATTCATATTAATAATATATTAAATAACATGTTACCCCATGCCATTATCCATTTAGGTACTTAAGCTGCTTATTCATTATATAATCAAAATTTGCATCTCTTAAATATCAATTGTGTATTGTATGTGACAGCCCCAAATCCGGGGTCATGAATCCGGGCCATCACGGACCAACTTCCATTCAAAATCAATATCTCTTGGGTTCTTTTTTTCAATCAATACTTATGTAATTGACCCCGAAATAATACACACACACACACACACACCAGTCATATGCTCAGAGAACAACATTCACCATAATAAAAGTTTAGAGTTAAACAGTTATTACAAACCCAGAATCATACTTAGCTACATTGTTGAATAATACTTCGACATGAAGCATTTCAACAATCAAATGTTATTACACCAACTTACACACTTAATGCACATAATCTATCAATACCCAACCGTCCGATAGCTACCTCGGGAATCGATGCTAGCGCGCTCTCAGAAGGTCGCCTTTTCCCTATCCTCTTGCGGGGCGTTCTGTGTAGTCTCGACATACCTAGCTGTATATAGATAAGTAGCAAGAGTGAGCTATAATAGCTCAGCAAGATCATATGGTAAACTAGAATTTAAAATGTGGACAAGTATATATATGCATATGAAAGCGGAAACCATTTATAAACTTTAAGGAAGAATAAAATTCTTATTTAATAATACATCATCCACTTACTATTATAAGAAAGAAATCTAGGATAATACAGTATCAGTTTCTCTTCTTAAATAATATAACAATCAATATACCCTTTCAGTGTAATATTTCAAGATAATATGAATACTTGCTTAAATCTCTCACTATCATCTTCTCATTTCCTTCTTATGCAACAATTTCATAAATTAATATAAAATCAGTTTCTCTTCGTCTATAACAATAATTCCATCGTTTCATATCATTTTCCCTTTTCATTATACCAATCTGACTTTATCGTTGATTCTTTATTCAATAATTGTGGGGGTTTTCACTGTTGCCGAATACGTGAGGCACGATGATCAGTCGTCCTCCGTACCCGTCCCTTTTTATTACCGGTAGAAGGAATGAAGGCCACCTGCTAACATCATCCCTGGAGGAAGGCCACCTGCTAACATCCTCCTGGAGGAAGGCCACCTGTTAACATCCTCCCTTGGCATCTTCGTGCCGAATAATATAATGAATGCTGGACTGTGTCGCACACAGCCCTGACACAGCCTCTTACACAAGTTTGTTGTTTTTCCCCCCTCTTTATAAAATCATTATTCCATTTATCAACACCATTTCACATTTCCATTCCCGTATATCATTTCCATTATCAATTATCATTCACTCATATCATTTCCATTCTTGCACATTACTTCTATAAAATATATATATCTAACATAATACTTTGATTACGCTCCAGATATCTCTTTCATATTCAAGAAATCAAATATACTTTTATATTCATAAAATATTCCGTCTATTTTAAGAGTAGTAAATAACAATCAAATAATATTGATTAAATCACTAATACTCAAAAAGAATATTTATAATATATCATTATAAACCATATAACCCTAGATAACAATTGATACCATTCTCTTTCATATCTCTTTTACCATAGAGCATATCCGCTCCATTCGTAATCATTTCTATATTCCATGATATAGAAACAATAGCAACATAGCAACAATAGCATCACATATATATATATATATATTCCATGATATCATTTTTATTCCGAAGATAAATAATTTTCAAAGTAGGGATAGAAGGATCTTGCCTCAGTTCCTGTATCCTGATAGTATGGCCGGTCCCTCTTCCAGAGTTTCTATAAACACAAAAGGACCGTCGTTAGAATACCACATCTCTTACTCACTACACTCTTGTATAACATTACCCTTGACACTTTAATATGTTTCATGTATCACTATTACCCCAAAGGTTCAAGAACTTCACCATTTATAATCCCAATCGAAGTTTCAGGGGTTTTCACCATTTCCCCTAACGACCACACTTAACTGTAAAAATTCTCAGAAAATATGGATTTCGAATTTTAATGCAAGGTCAACTGTCACGGGTCCTCTAACCACCCTACTACACTATCCCAAAATTTCGTAATTTTTAAAAATGTCTAAGTAGGTTGATCATAGCCTCAAAGTTGATACAATTACGGTTTCTCGGTTTTCGAACATCTTTCACTAAAACTGACTTTTCTCCTAAACCGTTCATCAGATTTTAACGCACCTTATATCGAAACGATCTATGAACCAAGATCTATCTCATCATGGTCAATTGGTGTTCTAAACAGGAACCTACCGTATGCCTCTGTTGTTCCAAAACAGGGCAGTTTCTTGGTTTAACGAAAATCAGACATTATAACGGCTATATTTTCGTACTTTCCAAAATCAAACTCCTCCAAATCAATCATCAAACACAATAATCATCACCTACACCATGTGGTCTTCATTACCAGCCATGGTTACAAGTCCAAACACTTCCATATTCCACTTTAATCACTTACAAACACTTATAACATCATAATCATAACATCTATACCACTTAATCACTAAACACAACCATATCCATCATAAATATAAAAGAGCAAGCATGATTATACCTTCTTGAAGCTTTGATAACCCTTAACAATCCTTGATAAACCTTGGGCACTCCTTAAACAACCTTAGATTAACTTGAATCAACTAAAGAAACCATTAAAACAAAGTTAACACTTGAAAATTACTATTCATTCACTATTCATCTTCAACTTCTATGATTTTATTACCTTGCTATATGATGTTGGTTGGCCTTGAAACTTTGTAGATGACTCTTACTAATCTCCAAGAACACCCATGAATTTTTCCTTGATTTTATCTTGATGCTAGCTAGGATTTTTATTTTCTTTTTCTCCTTTTTTTCTCTTGAAGCAGAATGTAGTGAGGAAGGAGATGGGGAGAGATTTTTGTGTTTACTTGCTAATTATCTAGCTTAATCTTGTGTATTCTAGATTACCTTGGAAGCCTTGTAGATATTTTGTGGTTAAAAGCCATGTTAAAGTACTAATTTACCCTTAAAAACAAGTTAATGGAAAGTAATGCCACTTGGATGCTCTAATCTCTTATTTTCTAAATTTTCTAAGTACAATGCTCATCACATTGGTAAATAATATGGTATGTATCCTTGTTATATTACTAATCTTGGTTGCTTGGTTTCCATACTCGTCTAATTGTGATTCGTTTCGAGTATACCTCATTATCTCAGTGGCTTTTGAAATCATTTACAAATTCCAATTTCCCTTGGTATTCTCTTAACTTAATAATCCCTTGGTTTAACCTAAATCTTCTAATTCCTCAATATATAATTCCTTTAATATTTCCATGCTCCTTAATATCCAATAGAAGCTCTTTGGAAGTCAAAATCCTCAAAAATCCATATTTAGGAATTTCTGAAATCACTCGTCATTTCGAGTCACTTAATTTCAATATACAACACTAATATAGTTTCTGTTTATTCCTTTTCTGTTTCCATTATGGAGTACTTATATACCATTTCTCTAAATCCTCAAAATTTACTATTCATGTGATCACTGTAGTTTGGCTAAAGTTAGGGTTATTACATTGTAAAAGAATTATAAGGAAGAAAGACAAAATATAGTTTTTTTTACAACACAAAATGTAAATCAGATGTAAATTCAAGTTTCATATACGTATTACACATTACACTTCCAAAATTTATAAAATTCATAAAAATATATAAAGCAACATATTGATTGATCTTTACAAAATTCTATCAATTGAAAAATATTATTATTTCAATATATTATTATTTAAATCAAAATATTATTACTTCAATTTAATATTATTTTTAATATGTACATGATAATCGAATGTAATTTTAATTATCAATATTATTTCAATTTCAACTTAAATCTTAAAATTTCAAACTAAAATAATGTATTAAAGGAAAGACATCAACAAAGAACAATTAACTTTGCACAACGCAAAAAAAAAAACGCATTAATTACAACTTTTACCAAATTTTTTCGTCCAACATGAAATTTTATTGTTCTTTAGAAAGACAATTTAACACAATTTAATTCATTTTAAGGTAATAAACATAGCACGCGCATAGAGATGTTATTGCTATTCAAGCGTATAATTGTGATTATTGTAAAGTACAAATAATTTTATATAATTTCTGTAAATAGTGATATATAACTATCCAATTAAAGTTGTGGAAATTTGATACAATTTCAATTTAGCATGCTTATCTATTAAATTATATGAAGCAAATTATTTTAAAAAAATTAATTTCATAATTTTGAAATGTTATTAGCAATTTTGAGAATTTAATTTTAAAAAATCCAACATAAAGTATCCGAAATAAAACATAAACATGTTATCAACATATTAAAATTAAAATTATTGTTTCACAAATTTGACTATTTTCTTTTAAATTTCTTATTTCTTGATTTTCTCCAATTGAGGTGAAATAAAGAGTGTTCTTGAGTCAAAAACAAACCAATTGTCCAATTTCTTCAAATAGTTCGCAATATTAACCAGAACATATATGATACAATTATGAATGATATTAATAAATATCAGATAAATAAGATTATGAAAATAAATTCATAAAACTTGTTGGCATGAGTTAACTTTTCATAATGCAAAATAGAAAAAATAATACCTTAATTACAATATTTACCAATTATTTTCGTTCTAATATGAAATTTTATTATTTTTTAGAAAATAAATCTAACGCAATTTCATTCATTTTAATGTAATAAACAATAGCACGCACATAACGCGGACGAAACGATCCTAGTTTATCCTATTCTTAGATCTACCCCTACTATTACCCTCTTCCTTCATTACCACTTTTATTATATATTTAATTATTACTTAACTTTGCTCTACTTCGCTACCAATTAGGTACTGAACAAATGTGTTGATTATATTTTATTATTTATAATATATATGCACACTAATATAAATATTATATTATATTATTATTTATATACATACTAATATAAATATATTATATTATTTATATTTAATTCGGGTTTTCGAATCGGGTTCGGGTTCGATCGGGTTTGAAACGAGTTTCGGGTTTTCGGGTCGGATTCGGTACGGTAAGGCCAAAACTCAAACCCGACCCGGAAATAGTTCGGGTTTGAAAAATAAATCTAAACCCAAACCCAAACCCAAATATTCGAGTTTGGTAAGATCCAATCGGATCGGTATGGATCGAGTATCCATCAGGTCGGTAAAAATTGTCTTCCCTACTTGGTGGGGACCAAAAAATATCTAAACATTTTTCAAAAGTACAGCCCGACCTGATTTAGAGCCCGTTTGGGAAATCTTATTTTTCAGAAATAAGTTACTTATTCTGGAAAAAAGTTAGAAAATATGTACTTTTTTCTGAAATAAGTAACTTATTTTTGCAAGATTATGAATATTAAACTCCCCTATACACATTTTTTTCTAAAAAAAAATATGTAAATACGAAATTTTTTCCAAAATAAGTAACTTATAAGTGCATTAACAGATTTGGCAAACGGGCACTTAGTCAAGTTAAAGCTCAGACCAAGGATTGTTTTTTTTTTTTTTGTATTAAAAAAAACTCTAACTTTTCGAGATGCAATCAAAATTCTATGATGAATTTATGTGCTTCTTGGGCCACAATCCTTAAATTTGGCACTTAACTTGCTGTGTGTGAGTAAAATTTTAGAAGAAAAAAAAAATCGATTTTTTTTTAAGTAGTAAGCGATATGCTTCTACTATAAGTAAGATTTCCTTATTATTGTGAACTCGATCGGCTGCAAGAGAGAGTGCATGTCACGGTAGCACGGTTATGAGACCGAGTGACATGCCTATATGTATGTTTTTTTATGATTTGACATGTTTTTTTATTAATTCTTTTATTAATTTTTTATAATTAATTATCTATATATATATTTATATAAATATGTGTATGTGTGTCATAATCTATTATTTTTAGTGAAAAATATTTTGTAAATTAATTTTAAAGTTTTTTCTACTGTATAATTTGTAAGTTCACAATAATTTTAGTATTGTATTATTCTTATAATATTAATATCAATCAATTTTTTATTATTTTTTTAAATTTATATTAAATAAAAATGATATACTCCCTATGTCTCATCCATTTCTTTACATAAAAAACTGCGTATCTGACACGCATTTTAAGGTGTATTTTAAAGATAGTTCTATAAATTATTTTTAATATTTTTTTTTTTTGTATAGAAATAGGATTATTCTAATTTTATAAAAAAATAAAATATCAAAAATAAGTTATAAAATTATCTTTAAAATATATCTTAAAATTTGTGTCGAAAACAGATATGCCAATCTAAACTACCGGATGAAACGGATGAAACGGATGAAAGAGAGGGAGTATCATTTTAGCATACTTTTTGACGAAAAGCATGACGAAAAGCATGACGATTCGAAAACTCAGTGTCGGGTACCCTATTGCAGGGTCAGTGCTTTTGAAGAATTGACCTGCAGGGGTCAAATCAACCGCCAAATCTTTTAGAAGTTCATTATGTTCACACACAAACTGGTCAAAAAACGAACAGTTGATAACTTGTTTGAAAAAATATGAAAAATATCGAGACTAGAAAAATGACATGAGTACTTATTTTTTTAAATTTTGATAAAAATACTGTTACAATATTAATATGTATTTCTAAATTGAGTATCTCTAACACGCATAGAATAAATAGGTATTATGTAAAAATATATTCAAACACTAATGAAAAATTTTATTAGAGGCTAATATGTGGGACCTGTGTTTTACTATTTTAATTATATTTTGCAATTTCTTTTAAACATGAAATCCATTTTTGAAATAAGTATTATTAATACCCATATCCAAATGTGTACTACGTTGATAGTTGATAGTTTTGAGCGAAATATTTAAAAGGAATATTTTTTGTCAAACAATTTAGAAAAATAGTAGTATTTGACCATCATCCTAAAAATTTATAAAAACACTATGAGCACTACGCAGACAAGTAAACGACTTGTGTATAATAAAAAAAAAATTAGTTAGATAAAATATAAAAATTTATGTATTTTGCATTGAAAAAAATTGATAAATTATTTAAAAATAAAAAATATAACATATTTTTTTAGAAAAGAAATTCATTAATTATTTATAACTATAAACAATTAAGTAAGAAAAACTAAGTGAAAATAGCATGTACCATTGGGTAAATAAGTAAAATTAATGTTTTCCATTTTAAAGTTGTTTGAAGAAAAAAAGAGTGGAGTAAATTTGTGAACAAAGGGAAAGTTCAATGGTCAGGCTCCGAGAGTGAGTGTGTAAGTGTAAATGTGTTTAGATAGGGTGTGTTTCCCTCATTTAGTCGGGTTAATTTTCAATTAATTCTTTGTATGGTAATTAATTAATTCAATTTTTAAAATTCGATTATTGTAAATTTATTTAGGGTATTTATCAAAAATATTAAATTTAAAGTTTTTATTTGCAAAAATTTCATCTCCTTTAATTAATTGCAATTTTATTAACCTAAGTTTCAAAATTGTAAAAATACTAACCCTAACCCTAACCCTCCCCCTTTCTGCCGACTTCAACACTTTTTTTTAAGGTGGGTGATATTTTGGTTGCAACTGAATGCAACCACATTCAACCATATCGACTTCAACAGCCTTCAACATTTTTTTTAAGGTGGGGTGATATTTTGGTTGCAACTGAATGCAATCACATTCAACCAAAATGCAACCACATTCAACTTTTTTTTTTTTTTTAAGGTGGGGTGATTTTGGTGGATTTGGCTTACAAGGCTCCGCTAGGGGCAATATTCAACCAAATGCAACCACATTCAACTTTTTTTTTAAGGTGGGGTGATTTTGGTGGATTTGGGTTGCAAGGTCCCGCCAAGGAAAATATTCAACCAAATACAACACATTCAACTTTTTTTTTTTTTAAATGGTGGGGTGATTATGGTGGATTTGGGTTGCAAGGCCCCGCAGGGGCATATTCAACTTAATGCAACTGAAAAACGAAAATTACATTCAGTTGAATGTAGTTGCAAATTTAGTTGCATGTGGTTGCATTCAGTTACTGATTTCAAGTTCCATTTTTCAGTTACCATTTTCGAACTATATATATATATTGTTCAAAAAATATGTCGAAAATGACAACTAAAAAATGGAACTTGAAATCAGAAATTTTAGTTGCATGTGATTGCATTCAGTTGAATATGCCCTCGCGGGGCCTTGGAACCTAAAATCAACCCACCTTAAAAAAAAAAAAAAAAAGGTTACATGTGGTTGCATTCAGTTGAATGTGGTTGCATTTAATTACTATTTCAAGTTCCATTTTTCAGTTTTTATTTTTGATCTATATATATGTAGTAAAATAGCGCAATGACAAATTAGTAAAATTTTATAATAATCTCAAAATTTTGCTCACTTTTCTTATTTTCATCCCTATTTAATACTATTTTTGTAATTATATAATAAAATATTGATATTTTTATTGACAAAGAAAGAGGAAAGAGAAAAGAGGGAGTCAAGATTGCGTGTATGGAAGATACGTAAATTTAAAAATAATAATAATATTTATTAAAATAAATTAAACTTTTATAATTAATCAAATAATTAATAATAATAATTTACAATAATAATATATAACAGGCTACTATTTAGTATTAGTACTACCTGTAGTTTTAAGATACTATTACAGCTAAAAATAAATCACTTAACATATCTATACTTACTTTAGTATAAAAAACCAATGTGAAACAAAAAAAAAAGATTTTCCAACAGCTTGAAGTGGTCCTTCGTTAGCATAACTGAAGTGAAACATTAAAAAATACATTTTTCTTTTCCATGCTTGTCATAAAAAAAATTACCATGATAATAAATTTAAATAAATACTCCCTCCGTCTCATAATAAGTTGCTCGTTTGAAATGTCGGGACTGTTCATAACATGAGACAAATTACTAATTTACGTCTAATCTTTAAGACCAAATATAGTCATGAGTGATCTTGTTGGATTCGTATTTATGAATATTTTAATACAGTGAAATTTTTATATTTAATACTAATACGAAATTCAAGATATTAACGATAAAAAATGTGCGTTGGCAAACATGTTCAGTCAAAACTGGCAACTTATTTAGAGACAAAGGAAGTATAATGATATGCATAGCTCAAGGTGATAGATGGAGTGCGTAAGATAGAGACGACCGAAGATCTTGTGGAAAATCTAAAAATCTCTGTACAGACAACATCATGATGAACTAGGCATCATCCTGTTCTGCTCTGTCCTACTAATATATATAAGAGTTGGACTCTATAGCAAACACCTTATATAACAAACAATAAAAAACACCTCATATCTAATAGATTCATTGCCCCTGGCGGGGCCATCCAATACAAAAAGTTCTTATTTTTTTACCCTCTATCCATTCATCATCTCAAAAAAAAAAAATACTGTTCATGACGATGACGTCATCAGTGACATAATCATGAACAGTAAATTTTTTATATTTTTTTTTTGGTGGCTTGATAGAGGGTAAAAAAATAAAAACTTTTTATATTGGGTGCCCCTGGCGGGGCCAAAGGATCTAATAGATCTAAGGTGTTCTTTGTTGTTTGTTATATAAGAGTGTTCTGTATGTAGCAAAAGCCTATATATATATGGGTTGGACTCCATAGCAAACACCTTATATAACAAACAACAAAGAACACCTCATATCTAATAGATCCATTGCCCCTGGCGGGGCCACCCAATACAAAAAGTTCTTATTTTTTTAGGCTCTATCCATCCAGCAAAAAAAAAAAATTTGAAAATTTTACTGTTCATGATGACGTCACTGATGACGTCATCGATGAACAGTAAATTTTCAATTTTTTTTTTTTTTTGCTGGATGGATAGAGCCTAAAAAAATAAGAACTTTTTGTATTGGGTGCCCCTGGCGGGGCCAATGGATCTATTGGAATAAATGATTTTATAGTGTTCTTTATTGTTTGTTATATAAGAGTGTTCTTTATGGAGTAAAGGCTTATATATATATATATATTATTGATACTATATTATAATAAGTATAATAGGATATAATTTGTAATATGATTATCCCATATTTTGGTTTCTCATTTTGGTAATCCCCTTTCATAACCGTTATCTTTAACTCAAATATATTATGACCGTTAGATACAACAATACTAAATGTGTGGAGGTCTAAGGTTCGAATCCCGCCAACAACATTTAATATAAAATTAATACTAGATTATGTTATATAGAATTGTTGAAGGTTCGATTCCACCAACAGCATATTAATTTAGATTTAATACTAAAAATTATTTATATATAAAGGCCTAAAATTTGAATTCTTCCAACATAGTAATGTTTATAATATTATATATACTAAACTATACATAAATTAAAAAAAATATCTCATGTTTTGCACGGAATATAAGCTAATTTGTACTCCCTCCGTCCCATCCATTTCTTTACATGTTTTCAATCTTGCTTGGCACGCATTTTAAGGCGTATAAGAAGTATAGTTCCATAACTTATTTTTAAAATTTTCTTTTTTTGAATAAAAATTTAAACATTAAATTTTTATTTAGAAAAAAAAAATTAAAAATAAATTATGGAACTATATATTTTAGGAGTCTTAAAATGCATACCGAGCCCCCGTCGCTATCATGTAAAGAATTCGTGGGAGTGAGGGAGTATTAAGAAGTTTTTGCTGGGATGATTGAGTTTCACTCCAGAACTCGAATTACAAAGCATCAAGGCTGAAGATGGAGTGTCGAATCTAGGGCCGGTAATTTTGGACCCGTAACATGAACCCAACCACTAGTACAAAATTGATCTTTTACGTCGCCTATTATACGTCGGTTCCGTCTAAAGGCGATATATATTTAACCATTATACGTCGGTTCCGCCAAAAGACGATGTATATTTACATTTCTGAGTACCATTATATGTCGGTTCCGCCTAAAGGCGACGTATAAAATACTTATATACGTCGCCTTTATTTAAGGCGACGTATAAGATGTACTTTTTACGTCGGCTTTGTTTAAGGCGATGTATAAGATATACTTTTTTACGTCGGCTTTATTTATGACGCCGTATAAAATAATTATTTACGTCACCTTTTTTACTAACGACATATAAAGTAGTAACACATATACGTCGTTTTTTTGATTAACCAACGTATAAAAGATATATATACGAGAAAAATGGGCCTGAGGTTGTCCTCAGGGATTTCTCCTGAGGTTATAACAAATAACCTTTAGAATAAGTGGCCCCGTAGGGGCATCTTCGTAAATATTAATTTTTTTTATTAGTAAATTTACCTAAATGCCCTAAAATTTGTATTAAACAGCTTTTAACCTCAGGGTTTTCTCCTGAGATCATCCTTATTCTCTATATATACATCAACATTTTATCGACGACGTATAAAGTTGCATGACATAAAACGGGTCACAGTTTTAGACTTCAATTTATTCCCCAAATTAAAACTGACCTCTGAAATTACTACTCCCTCTCCCTCCCTCTCTGGACTTTCAAGCCCTAGTTTAGATGTTGGATCAATTTTGGTCGTCGGATACAAAGCTCTCCTCGCCATATAATTCACCGGCGAATCACAGATCGCCGCCGCACGAGTTCGATCGATCTGAAATTCGAGTTGACTCACTCTCATACTACTCAATCTTTCGATTCCAGTTTCTTAATCTGGTAAGTTAAATATATCTGTCTTTCTCTCTCTCTCTCTCTCCCCCTCTCCCTCTCTCTCCCCCCCCTCTCTCTCTCTCTCTCTCTCCCTCTCCCTCTCTCCCCCTCTATATGTGTTTAATTTTCAATTTGTTGATTGTGCAGTCGAATCAGTGAACTGAGAAGCATGGATTTGAGTTCGGTGGACCTGAATGAGAAATTACTGAAAGAATGTGCTGAAGAACTCGAGGTTGTTTTCGATTCTGTTTCGATTATTGTTTTAATTTAGTGTTTGTTAATTTGTGAATTAGGTATTTTTGTATTTTCGTAATGTGATGAGTAATTTGGAACAGGGGAAATTGGATGAAATGATGGTTTGTTATTAGGATATTAGCGTGTTATCAGTCGATGATTTAGGTAATGTGACCTAGCTACCAAATGATGCAAGTACATTTACAGTTCCACATTCGAATACGTGATATCTTTGAAACCTGAAATTAATCTTGGCAGAGTGTTTATGATGTATGCTAACAGTACTTTTATAAGATTCGTGTTGTGTTTGTTGTGTTTAGAGATGAATGTTTTGTTCTTTCGAGGCTAGAAAGCACGGAGTTTTTTAGATATTGTATATACTGAATTGTTTTGTATAGGCAAGATTTGAGGTGCGGGATTTGACCTGGACTTTTTAGTATAATGCTCGAAGTGAATGTACTGATTTCAAAAGGAAAGTACATGTTCAACAAAAAGTTTTATTTGTTAGTGATTTCAGATAAACAATTCATTTATCTCATAGAGAAATATGTACCATTCAGCACTGATGATTCAGATTTAGCAAATAGTCCCAAATTAACCCTGTATATCTTGTTTGCTTTCAGAATTGCAAGACATTCTTCCAGGAATCATAAATCAATTGGGTATGGACTATTCATAATTATTATATTTGCATTATGTGGTGTTAAATTCTGGTAGAATTGACCGATTTTGTTTAAATTCTGATGTGCATTTATATTTAACACGGCCTGACAACTTGGATAACTTGAGGAAACTCGCTGAGCAGTTCCAGAAGCAGACACCTAGCGCAGATGCTGGCGTTGCTGCCATGCCATACAAGAAGATGATGATGATGAAGTCCCAGAACTTGTTCCTGGTGAGACTTTTGAAGCTGCAGCAGAGGAGACCCCTGCTCAGGCTTCGTAAAGTTTTGAATGGGTTGTTTCATTCCTTATGTTTTGAGGTGTCAGGTGTGCTTTCTATCATCTCATAGCTAATGCGGATTTGGCTTTGACATACTAAAAAACTGATTCTTTTATATTTTTTGTTTAATCTCATCCCAATTAATCAGTCAGTTGCAAGTTAGCTCGGTGTGGGCGAGCAGAATCCGATTCTCAATTGGTAATCTTTATTTGTTGCAATTGATGCCATAACCTGATAAATTGATAATTGTTGGGTGAGAATGATAATCTCTGCGGAGGTGTGAACGGTAAAAAGTTGAGAATACTTATATTACTTATAAGAGAAAGGTATAAACTACCATAAAACAAAACTGATCACTAGTTTGGACTACGTTTTTGTGGACTAATGCAAACAGCTGAGCAATCAACATTTCACAACTTTTGACAAAATGTTTTCACTTGTAGCTTGTTAAAAGAAGCAGCTACTGAAGATAAAAGTCTCCTGATATACTTATATTAATTCTTTTGTTGTGGCTTTAGTTAGTGAAGTTAGTTGTTTGCTAGATTTGTTAGGAAGATGCTGATAAGTTGTTGATATACTCCAATTATATGTTTCAGTGTTTTACATCTGATTCTTTAATTGGCATTTCTACTTTGGTTGTTTGTTGAGTATGGCATCTCATAATATCCATCTATATATTGTTTTATTTTCTAAGTCAAGGGGACTTTGTCTTTTTTTATAAATATTAAATTTACGCAAACCGTGTGTAACCATGTTCCTTTTTTGTTTGATTCTGCAGCATAAACTAAGGCGTGGTTGATATGTAAGGAGAAGCAGGTGAAGGGGATCAAGGCTGCATAAGTAGTGTAGTTGGATTATGTATGTGTACTTCTTGTACTCCTTGGATTATATATGCATTGTCTACATTTTCTTAAGAATTTGTCAGCCATGTCATTGTCTAAATTATAGAAAATCATTACAGCAAAGGAGCACGTTATTTGTTTTTCATTATTTGCATGATGAAAGTGCAGTAGATGCAAAATGGAATGTGTCTGAGTTACTTAAGGTACTGGTTTCTTAGCCTCAGTGTATACACCCTTCTAATTTGTTGATATCCTATGGTAAATTATATTTAATCATCAAAATCTCGTTTAAGAATATAACAGAAATCAAACCTCCTTGAAGGTTGGTCGAAATATCTTTAAACTTGCCACATGGTCTGAACAGAAAAAGGTAAGTTATATCAGTTATAATCTTGTTCTTGCTCTTATATTTTATTAGTTGCCTGATATTGACTAGTAGTAAATTTTGGTGTACAGCTGAACTATGAGGCATTTTCTAGGAGATGGATTTAAGAAGCACATTGTGGTGGATACTCTCATTTAAATAGAGTGATTGTCTATATTGTATTAACATTAACTGCTGAATGTGATTTTATATTTTAATCTGTTTAAACAGGATAACAATTTCCTTCACAATGTCTTCGATTGTAATGTAGAAGAATACAGAGGCCCGACTTTGTATGTGCCTGAAGAAAAGGAGGTAACAATCTGACTTGTAGTTGTCAGAGTTTCTTTTCAGTTCACAGATTTTCCCATGATGCTTAGTGATGCTATAACTTTTTAGGTTATGGTTAAAATTTGCATTCCAGGAGATAGAGATATCCGTAACCGTGAGGTACTATACAATTGAAAGGGTTCCGATTGTTATTGTTTACATAGATTTTTTCTCTAGTCTGTTTCATTTGACAAAAGCTTTCTTCCAGTGTAATTAACTATCAATTTGACATGTAATGCAACAATCTTCTTGCAGAGGCTAAATTAATAATTCACGTAATTCTATAATGAGCAAAGCAAAGACTCAATTTAGAAACAAGCTTCGCATGATAGCGCAGGTAAATTCTCTCTACCAGCTTTCCCGTTGTGTTTATTGTCTAGCATCCTTTAAATCGATCAAAAGAGTCGTTATTACTAAACTGATTTGTTTTCTTGTTCACAGCTTTTGACACTCGTGCTGGGTTGTCCAATAACGTGAGAGAGAAATTGTAAAGGATTACAATAGAGTTGGATTTTGGCACAATTATTATTTGGGAATCAGATGCATGTTATCTTAGTGTATATAGGAATTCTTATTGTGTATTGGACTTGAATTTTCTTGAAGTGTGGTGTACTGGTGTTCAATAAATTGGTGTACTGAATATTTGTGTAATATTTTCTATTAATAATATCTTGTTAGTAGTCAGTTTTCTTTAATGGCTTCAGGGTGCTATTTTTATGAAATGGGATACTGATACAAAGTGGATGCAGCTGGGTATTGCTATTTGAGAAATAGAAAAAAAATAAAAATTTAATTTTTTTTGACAATATACGTCGATTTTATATTTAACCGACGTAAAAGGTCATTTTTGTACTAGCATTATACGTCGGTGTTTTGAACATTATACGTCGTGCTTTTTTTACATTATACGTCGGCTTTTTCAACATTATACGTCGGCTTTTTAGCGACATATATTTAGACTTTATACGTCGACGTATATTTAGACTTTATACGTCGGCTTTTTAGCGACGTATATTTGGACTTTATACGTCGTCTTTTTAACCGACGTAAAAGACTCGTGACTTTATACGTCGCCCCTCTATACGTCGTCATTTAACCGATGTATAAGATCTATTTAACGGACGTAAAAAGCCAGTTTTGTACTAGTGAACCCGCATGGGTCGGTTTCGGGTTTATATTTTTCGGGTTCGGGTCGGTTACGGGTTGACCCTAACTTGACCCGAAAAAATCGGGTTGGATTATCCGAAACTGACCCGAATATATATATATAATTATTTTTAATATATAAATTATTTATATTATTTATAATATATATTATTATTATTATATATATATTTTTAATTAATATATATTATTTTAAATATATATTATTTTTAATATATATATTATTTTTAATATATATATATATATTATTTTTTAAATTTTAAAAAATTAAATTTCGGGTCGAATTACCCGAAACCGACCCGAAACCCATTCGTGTCGGATTCGGGTTGAGCACTTGTACTCATTAAATTTTCGGGTCGGGTTCGGGTTGGATCAAAAATGAGACCCGAGTCTGCTGACCCGACCCGAACCCGACCCGCAACCCGAAATTGCCAGCCCTAGTCGAATCTGTTGAATGAGTCTCTGACTCGCTTAATCAACTCGGAAGTGAACTCGATCATTGATTGAGTTGACCAGGTAAGACTCATGTGGAAAATGGCATGAGCACAGGTACAACTGTACAAGTCACACTCTAAATTTCAATCTTTAAATAATACTATAACTAGTGTGTATTTTTACTTGAAATATTCGAGATACTAGACTACAAGTTTTTTTTAGACTTAAACGATTAATACTTTGTCCGTCTATGTGTTTTGGCATTGTCTATACTTGAAATTCATCATTGTTGAAATATATTAATTAGTTTTCAACTTTTCATTGGTTTAATTTATGTGAAGATATCTGTCTATGAGAATGTGAAATAGCATTATTTATCTGAGCATTTATCCCAGTTGAGATTATGTGATTCGAACTTGTGTATTGATGGCAATATTAAGAGTGATAGTGTTAACTACAAATCAAGAAATTAAATTGACATAAGCACAAACCATGCCTTCACATATCTCTTAGAAAATCTCAGTATCAGGATATGATGCAATTGATATAAAATGATGTTGTTCTCTAATTGTTACTCCTCTATCCCTTCTGATTCTTTACGTAATTTTGGCACGAATTTTAAGGTGAATTTTGCGGATAGTTTCATAACTTATTTTTAAAATTTTCTTTTTTTATAAAAATTAAATTGTTCTACTTTTATACAAAAAAAAATTTAAAAATAAATTATGAAACTATACTTTTTAAGAGTCTTAAAATATGTGTCAAATAATGAAAAAAAATTATAAAAAAATGGGAGGGACAGAGGAAGTACATAACTTGCCTGTGTTAGAAGTCCTGATATGATGTTACATAACTTGCCTCTGTTAGAAGTCCTGATATGGTCCTGTGCACTATTTTTATGTGTAACTCCCTCCGTCCCAATAGATTCTTTACACTTACTATTTTGGGTCGTTTCATTCATTTCTTTATGTTAACGGAGGAATTTGGTGATAACAGATTTCGGAGGTTGCTGGAATAACGAATTATGAAAATAGGGGGAATTTGGGATTTTGGATATTTGGGGCTGGACTTGAGAGGTGTCTCGACTTGTTAGATGTGTCGGATCCTTTTTCAAGATGCCTGCGTACCTTATATTTATAAGGATCAAGCCAACGCAGTTCTGTTAAAAAAGGATTGGTTTTTAATCCCTATGATTGTTAAGGGATGTATTTTGGGAATTATTAGATTTTATCTCTTTAAATTATATTCGTGTTGGGATACCTTCCTGATTTGAAGGATATCGTTTAGAGATATTTTCTATCATAAATTGATTAGGATTGATTCTTTCCTCGTTTCAAAGAGAGGAAATAATTAACTTGGGGGTTAAGTTAATTATTACTAGATTCGTATTGGGAAATTTGGGAGATAATAGAGGCAGCCGAAATTATGCCGTAACAACTACCCCCAGTTCTTCAGTGTAGCTTGCTGCAGTGGAGAATTAAGAATGCTTCTATCTTCCAAATTTCCTGAGTCACTGAAATAACTAGGAGATAAAGATTAGTAAAAAATATTGAGCACCTAGGTGCCCGTAATGCGCATGTAGATGTAAACGAGACAATATGCGAGAATTAAATAATAAGTTTTGTAGGTGTGAGAGAATTTATCTTGGAGGGTCAAGCATTATCCGGAAGAGTCATTCAAAGCATTCCAAGCAATTTCCTAACAAACAAACTTAGCAAGAAATACCCTCCTTCAAGGAGGTTGTATTTCTAAAAAATATGAAAAATATATCTCGGAATACCCTCCTCTCGGGATGTCGTATCCTCATTCTAGAAATACCCTCCTCTCGGGAGGTCATATTCCCAAAGTCGTACCTTGATGAGGCGCCGGAAGTACGGACATCCCCCCCGGAAGTACGGTTTTTGCAAGGATTTAATTATCGGGATATCCTCCTCTCGGGAGGTCATATCTAAATTCCAGAAACACTCTCCTCCCGGGAGATAATGTAGCTGAAAAATCGTACCTTGATGAGGCGCTGGAAGTACGGACATCCCCCCCGGAAGTACGGTTTTTGCAAGGATTTAAATTATCGGGTGATACCCTCCTCTCGGGAGGTCATATCCAAATTCCAAAAACACTCTCCTCCCGGGAGATAATGTTTCAGAAAATCGTTATAGTTTTATAAAAACTCTCCTTAGAGAAGATCGTCTTTTCACATATTACCCTCATCAGAATTGGGTCTTCCAAAATAATCAACTCTTCGAATAAGAGTCTTCCCAAATAATTACCCATGCAAAGGAGGGTCTTCCAAAATAATAAACTCTTTAATTAAGAGTCTTCCAAAATCTTAACCCTACAAAGGAGGGCCTTCTAAAATATTACCCCACAAAGGAGGGCCTTCCAAAATAATAAATTATTCAATTAAGAGTCTTTTAAAATATTACCCCATAAAAGAGGGTCTTCCAAAATAATAAACTCTTTAATTAAGAGCATTCCAAAATCATGTAACACGAAGATAATACCTAAAATCTTGAAAATCTTCACAATTCGAATTCTGCCCAGATCTGTTTTTGGCGTTTTTGACCTTCTAAACGATTTTTTCTGGAAAAAAACAAAACACGAAAGTTGTAGAGAACGGAAATACCTTTCCGATGATATAAGGCTCATAAAAAACGGACTTGTAACGAATCGGGAATTAAATAAAACGTCTGCTGATCTGCTTCTCGATGCTGAAAAAACGAGATCTAATTGTATTTTGTGATTTCAAGAATAGATCGAGATATAATCTGAGAAAACTCAAAGAACGAAAGTTATAGGCAATTTAACAAGCTTTCCGAATCATTAAAAATCATCGAAATCCGACATGTATTGAATTTACTACGAATTTTATAAGATAACAGATTTGTATGGACAAAATCATAAGAAAACTTATCTTAATTAAAAATAAAGCCACCGCCTCCACCGCTTAGCTCCTCCATTAAAGTCGTGTAAGATCCAAGAGAACCTCCCATGCGTATGAATTGATTGTCCTCCACAATCAAAAAATATATGCCCTCCTTCTAGCGCCAATTGTTAACGGAGGAATTTGGTGATAACAGATTTCGGAGGTTGCTGAAATAACGAATTATGAAAATAGGGGGAATTTGGGATTTTGAATATTTGGGGCTGGACTTGAGAGGTGTCTCGACTTGTTAGATGTGTCGGATCCTTTTTCAAGATGCCTGCGTACTTTATATTTATAAGGATCAAGCCAACGCAGTTCTGTTAAAAAAGGATTGATTTTTAATCCCTATGATTGTTAAGGGATGTATTTTGGGAATTAGTAGATTTTATCTCTTTAAATTATATTTTCGTGTTGGGATACCTTCCTGATTTGAAGGATATCGTTTAGAGATATTTTCTATCATAAATTGATTGGGATTGATTCTTTCCTCGTTTCAGAGAGAGGAAATAATTAACTTGGGGGTTAAGTTAATTATTACTAGATTCGTATTGGGAAATTTGGGAGATAATAGAGGCAACCGAAATTATGCCGTAACACTTTACATTATCAAAATAGTAAGTTTTAACACTATTACACCCACTACTTCACTTATTTTAACAATACTTTACACTATTACACCCACTACTTCACTTATTTTAACAATAAAATCACTATTATACTCACTACTTCACTTATTTTAACAATAAAATCACTATTATATCCACTACTACATTTATTTTAACAATATTACACCCACTTTATACTCACTTATCTTGTCATCCGTGCCCACCAGGAATGTAAAGATCCCAGTGGGACGGAGGATTACATGATATATTTTCTATAAGAAAAAGTATGTCCCGTGCAAGCATTTAAAAAAAAAAAAATTATACACTTTTAGCACTAAACTTACAAAACTCATAATTTGACTTCAAAGGCACTAGACAATTTTTACAAGTCTGTCACCATAAGCAGTCATTTGTGTAACACTTATTCCCTCCATCTCTTTATAAGTTGCTTGTTTGACTAAAAATTCGGATTTTTAGATAATGAATAATAAATATTATTTTTTTATAAAGTAGTGAGTATTAAATATTGTTTTTAAAGAGTAATGGGTATTGTATATTATTTTTTTATAAAGTAGTGTATATTGAATATTGTTTTTAAGAAGTGGTGGGTATTAGGTATTGTTTTTAAGGAATAATGGGTGGAGTAGAGAGTATTGAATATTGTTTTTAAGAAGTAGTGAGTGGAGTAGTGGGTATTGAATATTATTGAGTAGTGGGTGGAATAATAGGTATTGAATATTGTTTTTTATGATTTAAAATAGAAATAGGAAGAGTATTTTATATGACCCAAAAAGAGAAACTGGAAAAATATTTAGAGCCATATAAACTTGGCACATAAATACATAGAAAACCTGCACAATTTTAAATTAGAGTGACATCACTTCTTTGCCATTTTGCATAGCTTCTCATTCTAGAGTGAGAGTCTATTATTTGTGGACTCTATATTTAATGCATTGTCCTTCTAATTTACTACTCCCTCTGTTGTTATTTATTACTCCTTCCGTTCCAATATATTATATACATTGAGGGACGGAGACATAATACGCATTTTAAGCCTTCTAATTACTATAGTTAGATAATTTATTTTTACAATTTTTTTTTGTATAAAAATAGAACAATCCTATTTTTGTACAGAAAAAAATTGTAAAAATAAATTATGGAACTATACTAATTATGCACATTAAAATACGTGTTAGACATTCTAAAAGAAACGTATAGAAATGAATGAGAATGAAGGAGTAATCACTTAAGCATGATGCACACCTTTTAAGAAGATTGATATTTGTAGTTAAACTGTAATTAATATTGAATACAATCTCACTTTTGCCCCTAAAATGGAAGGACTTTCAATACTCCCTCTGTCCCGTCAGGTTCTTAACATGGGGACCGGGCACAGAAACCAAGAATAGTGAGTATAATATTGTTAAAATAAATGAAGTAGTGGGTGTAATAGTGATTTTATTGTTAAAATAAGTGAAGTAGTGGGTGTAATAGTGTAAAGTGTTGAAAAAGTGAAGTGAAGTAGTGGATATAATAATGTATTTTATTGTTAAAAGTTACTATTTTTAGTAATGTAAAGAATTGATGGGACGTCCCAAAAAGAAAATTGTAAAGAAATGGATGAGATAGAGGGAGTACAAAAGAAAGTGAAACATTAAAGAAGGGTAAATGAGGAAAGGATTCACATTTATTTGATAGAAGAAGGAGAACGATTATCTTTTGAAAACAAGCTTGTTTTTCCAAAACATATATTTCATCCATCCAATCCATTTTTTTACACTTTTTTTGTCATTTTTTGGCATGCATTTTAAGGTGAATTTTAAGAATAGTTCCATAACTTATTTTAAACTTTTCTTTTTTTATATATATATATAAAAATAGGATTATTTGATTTTTATACAATAAAAGAAAATTTCAAAAATAAGTTATGGAACTATACTTAAAATTTATTTTAAATGCGTGTCAAACACCCTATTTTAAAATGATAAGAAATTGAAAGGACGGAGGGAGTATAAAAATAGAGGGAGTATTTACGGTGGACTTCATATTCATAAAAGAATAGAGTATGATACATGTTCTATATTCCTTATACTCACATAATATCTTCACATACATGTACTAACCGAGCTGAACATCATCTTTTTTTTTTTTTTATAAGCAAAGATTTTATTATAATAAGCCGTAAGGCCAGTCATGGTACAACCACTGATACAATTTTCACTGAATTACTACTGATACAATTCCCACTGAACATACAACTACTGAAATCTGGTCTTCAAAATAACTATCACTGCACAAACTTCCACTGAATTTGATCTTCAATTTTTTGTAAAGCCAAACACCGAAAGAGCAATTTCAGGATCAAAGTTCAGAACCTGTGATTTAATTATAGTTGGTTTCTAGACCGCATCAACCACGAATTACGATCAAAAGACACTATAAGAAAATTATTCAGCCTTAGTTGCAATTATAGTTGGTTTAAAGATCGTATCAATCACGATAAACGATCTAAAGACACTATAAAAAAAACTATAGAACCCGAGTTCCATATATAGTTGGTTTCTAGATCATATCAATCACGATTAATGATCTATAGACACTATATATTGATTTAGAACCCGAGTTTTATTATAGGTGGTTTGTAGATCGAATAAGTCAAGAATGACAATCTAAAAACACTATAGAGAATTAAAACCAGGATTTTAATTATAGTTGGTTTTTAGGTCGCATACTACCACTGAAAATACCACTGAAAGTTATGAATTCCTAAAAGCGACCTAAAGACACTATAAAAATTGACCCTGAAATCTATCTATAGTTGGTTTTTAGATCGCATTAATCATTATTTGTAATCTATAAACACTATAAAGGCTTATAGTTGGTTTCTAAATCACATTTATCAAGAATGACGCTCTAAAGACACTATAGATTAAGAACCGGAGTTCTAATTATAGTTGGTTTTTAGGACACATCAATGAATAATGACAATCTAAAAACACTATAAAAATTCTGAACCTGCAATCCCTTGTTGCTGCTTTTAGCATCTGCCAACAATCTCTCAATCCATCTCTGAAGCTTGTACAAAAAACTTTCTGATCCTCCAATGACGAACCACTGTTATTCCTAGCAAAAGGGCCTCGTTAAAAACCCCACAAGAGTAAAACCCAATGGGAAAAAAACTCAAGGGGGGAAAAGAGTGCCCTCTCGCTTTACTGATGAACCCACAGAAAGCATATATCCCCGATGACATTCTCGCATCTATTTCAAAGACAATTACTGCAAAACAAGTACTCACAAAACACCTTAGAGCAGTGTAATAATTTTCATGAAGAACAAATAAAAATTATTAAAACAATTGCTAATTCAGATGGTAGACACTAATAACCCAATATATCAAGCCGTTAATGTAAGTGATGTAAACCTGGTTTGTGGAGTTTATACACACAAACAAATCATAAGTAGTATGGATCTTTGACAACAAACTTGAACTGCCGATTTCACCTAAATGAGACTGCTCCATTCCTCTGCACCTTATCCCGAATCTTCTGCAACAACCTTGCAGTCGGTACTTCCAGCTCTTCAGCTGCTAACTCGGAGTAAACAGGTTTAAGATCTGATTTCCACCTAAAAACACTACTTTCGGTATGGAAAATACTATGGACACATTGATTATAAAAAACTTTGTTCCCCTGATTAATCTGTGTTATGCCGTCCGTAAAATGCTACATCACTTCCACTATAATTCACTTGGCTGAAGAACAACAGTGCAGTAACTACATCCAAATGTTTGACAGAACAGCTTTGTCATCATGTGTCCGGCCAATATCTGCAACAGCAGCAAGGTATTCTCTCTCTTCCATCTGCTTTGTCAACACTCAGCAAAAACAGCCACTGCAACCTCTACAAACACCTGCCCTTCGGTTCAAACCAACAACCAACAAAGTGCCTCCTCCCACCGCCTTGCACAGCAGCCATCATCTCCTTCCCTTTTTCACTTATCTCCCATCTCATTCTACAATCACCAATATCCTCTACAACCTCCCTCCCACCTCGCCTCCACCCTCTCACATCTCCTCTTCATCCAATCCCCTTCTCTGTCCACCTCCTCTCGACCTCCCAGCCTTTTAATCTAACCCAGCCAATCGCTACCATTATTCCTCCCTCGCTTCTCTCTCACACTTTCCTCATTCTCCGTTCACTACTATCCAAACCCCTCATCTGTTCTCTACCACATCCAATCACACTCATAACCTCGCCACTGCTCCTTCTCCGTTCCCACCAGCCTCTACTCCTCCCCTTTCTTCTTCTACAAACACCATTTCCTCACTACACCACCACCGCTATTAACCACCATCCTCCGCTCCAACCACTCTCAACCTCCATCCCCCATTTCCGCCAACAAACTCACCTTCTCACCACTCCCTCCGTTCAACCCACATCACCGTCTCACCTCCCGTTGTCATTCTCCACCACTGCTGCTATACCCACACACATACATAGCTATATACATACAAAAGGCACATGGAGACAGAATTTTCTGAGTTTCGAGAACCCATCGGAAGATCTCAGCTGAACAGATCGGGGATGAAAGTAACATGAAGAATACTAGCGCAACGTAACCCTCTACTAGAAGAATTCTTTTATTAGTCAGTTTGGTTCCCTCGGAAAACACTACCTTCACCAACAAGTTCGATGAATATATTTTTTTAATTAAAATTTAGGGTGTTGCTACAAAATCGAATCCGTAGATTAGTTGCTACAAGTTGTCACTATAGTTTACCAATTCACATAGGAGAATTTAGTTCTCTAATAAAGTTTCTATTAAATAAAATCTTCACAGAAGCTTTCCATGAAACTCAAATCCTTCTCTGTGTTCTTGATCAAAACGTGTATTTCAGGACATGCAAGCCTGCCTGGGGTTCTCCCAGGACCGGCCGACCAGCCCCATGGTCAATACCGGCATGTAAATCATGCTAACCGTGCGGTAAGACCCAGTGGCAGGGCTTCCCTGCGATACGCAAGATACACCACACCCTATCTTGGTTAAAGTTTCCACTGTCTCTCCAACACGGCTACACGCAGGGGGCGGGTGAGGTTCGAACCCGTGATCCTTTGGATCAATGCTAGGCCTCGTTTCCACTGAGGCAGCTCTGACACTTCCCTTCTCTGTGTGCTTGTCTGTAGACAGAAGAAGAAGAAGAAGACTTCTTCACAACTCTAAAATGAACAATTGATTGAAGATAATGAGGCTGTTTGGCCCCCCTTATCTTTAGCTTATAAGTTACTTATTTCGGAAAAAAATTCGTATTTTCATATTTTTTTTAAAGAAAAATGTGTATGGGGAGTTCAATATTCGTTATCTTGTAAAAATAAGTTAATTATTTCAGAAAAAAATACATATTTTCTAACTTTTTTCCAGAATAAGTAACTTATTTCTGAAAAATAAGATTTTCCAAACGGGCCCAATATCTTCTTTGTCTTTTGTAGGTTTTGTAAAACTATCAAACAACTGTTCAACAATCTTCAACCTTGACAAAAGTCTCCTGCAGATCTTTTCTTAAAAAGTATTGATGTGAGAAGAAAAAAAGTTAAAGAATTGATTCTTTTTTGAATTCCATAGATTTTAATAAAAATTTATCCAATTACATGAATTAAAAGAATCATTCTTACTTTGAAGTAAAATCAATGATAATTAAATAGAAAGTAAAAATCATTTTGATACTTTTTATTAAAAAGTATCAAAGTGATTTGCTTTTTAATTACAGTTAAACCTCAATAAATGAATACGCTTGGGACCGGAAAATTTTATTCATTAATCGAGATTATTCATTTTCGATGTCAAAAATACATTATCTCCATTATGTCGGGACCCAAAAAAATTATTTATTTGATGAGGTTATTCGTTTATCGAATATTTATTTATCGAGTTTCTACTGTAGCTTTCTATTTACCATTTATTTTATTAATCAAACTAATATTCGATTGTTTTTTGTTAAAACTATCAAACCAATTAGATTTTAGCAGGCAGCTGATTCTTTTGCAAAACAATTGATTCAAACGGCTGCCTGGTTGCACACAATTAATCCATTTTCACAAAATCTAAAAAGTAATGACAGAAAAACTATCTAAGTGGACAATGATTTTGAAATGATTTTGAAAGAATGATCAAAATGTCTAAATTTTCACTACCCACTAACTAAAATACCCAATTCTGAAAATACTGACATCTGTACCCACGGGATACACCAGTCCCATGGGCGTATCCGAAGTTACTGTAGCACGCCAGAAATTGAAAATCTCGCTAGAAAATTGAGAGAAGAGATGGCCGGCGACTTTTGGACGATTCGCTCGCCTCTCTCGATCTCTCTCATACCAGACCATCCAACCCATCACAGCACGTTGACGTGTTCTTCACCTCGTCCTCTTCCTCTTCCCATTGTCCGTTTCTGTGCTACGGCCCCGCAGGGGCTTGAACAAAGCATATCGGATTTTTCGAAGTCGCCGGAATCGTATTTTGGGTCTTTAAAATCTGTGATAACAAATGGTAAAAAGTGGTATAGGGTTGTAGAGGATTGAAAGGCGAATCGAATGGTATGTAAAACGTGACTGGAAATTGACGCTTGAGAGTGAACTGATCGATTGAATTTTTCCGCCGAAATCGCCATTTATCTGAGATTTTCTGAGATTGAAGACGATGACAGATACGCATGTTGAAGTAACGTATATTCAGATACGCTACTTGTATGGGCGTAACACATGCTTGCACCCGCCTTGGCTAGAGGCGTGTCAGAGAGATGCGTTGGTGCAAGAAGCGTATCAGAGAGATGCGTGGGTGGAGGAGGCGTATCAGAAGGATGCGTGTGCGCTAGAAGCGTATTGGGTGGGTATTTAGGGCGATGCTTATCAGATCTGGGCATTTTGGTAACAAAACATTAAATTGTGGGTATTTAGGGCACTCACCCAATGATTTTCACTTGATTTCATTTTACTTAATTTTAATGGTATCAACCAGTGAATTGTAAAAAGCGGAATCGGATTTAATCGGTGGAGGCACTATTCAGGGATTAATTGGGTAATCGAGGATTAATCGGATCATTAATTGGAACTAATTTAATACTATTATTTTTAAATATAATTATTATTAATATATGTAATTCTTTTTTTATTTTGATAATACATGAATAATTATCATATAGAGTTCACTGGCCCTGAGGTCACCCTCAGGTAATAACCCTGAGGTTAAGACAAAATAGATTATAAATGGAGGTTATTTTTGTAAATTCAGGAGGGTAACTTTATTATTACAAAATTGTCATCCAATATTTATACTGAAATCAGTCTAACCTTAGATAAGGTCCCTGAGGTCATCCTCAGGGCCATTTTTCTCTTATCATATATTTATACAAATATATTTAAAATATATAGCATTATTAAAGTAAATATAAATTTTAAGATCTAATTTTTTAATTGAGGTTAATATGAGAGAAAAAATTGATAAAATTCATGATTTAACCGTTTAAAATATTAATTTCGTATATGAGAATAATACTTTTCTTAAAATTTATTCAATTTTATAATTTTTGAATTTTATTTTTTTTTAATTTTTCTAAAAAAAATTCAATTTTTTACCAATAAGGCCGATTTTTTACCGATTAATCCCGATTTTGGCCGACTTTTGAGCAATTTTTCGAAAAATGATTTTTTTGCCGATTTTTATAAAATCAATACGGTGACCTATCGAACAGCGATTAATTGGCTATTAATCCCGATTAATCACCGACTTTTAGAACATATCAACTGACTGTTTCTTTTTAGATTTTCATTTAAGCCATTGGACTTCTTTTCTTCTTTCTGTCAGTACTTCTTAGATTTAGTATTTTGAAAAAAGATAATGAAATTTTTTAAATTAAATGCGTTGTTGATGGAACTTGATTTTTTTGAATTTTTTTTATAAGATAATATAAATATTTAATAGTAATATGTTGTTAGCGAGATTCGAACTTTAAATGTAAGTGAGTAATTTAAAAATTATAAAAATAATATTCTTTTAGTATTACATTCACGGATTCCTTTTTATTTATCTTAAAATCTAAATAACGATTATTATTGTACGAAAGAATTAACCAAATATATCCTATTAGTATACAGTAGTACTCCCTCCGTCCCTTTTGATTCTTAACACTTTCTATTTTGGGATGTCCCAATAGATTCTTAACATTTCCTAAAATAGTAAGTTTTAACACTATTACACCCACTACTTCACTTATTTTAACAATACTTTACACTATTACACCCACTACTTCACTTATTTTAACAATAAAATCACTATTACACCCACTACTTCATTTATTTTAACAATATTACACCCACTATCTTGGTATCCGTGCAAAAAGCAAATGTTAAGAACTCAACGGGACGGAGGGAGTATATAGATAAATAGATAGTATAAATAGATAGATAGATGCCAAAATTGATTACATGGGGAACTTCAGTAGAGCAATTTTTTTTTTGTGGAGGCTAATAATAAGACTAGCATTACCAGACTAACTTTACTCATTATTCACCAAATAAGTGGGTTCATGTGTGTGTGTGTAGGTAACTTTTTTTTTGCTAAATTGTGTGTAGGTAACTTGCATATAACCATATAGCAATGAGGCACAATGGCTGCACTATGGAGCTCATGACAAAGCGTAATCATATTGGATCACAAGCCAATGGAGAGGTCATAAAGATATAACTCCTTCAGGTTTCTGAATAAGTACTGGTCATACAGAAATATTCTAAACTAATATGACCCAGTTAAGGAACAAAGACTCGGATCACTCACCAAGTGACTCTTTCTCCGGTCACAAAAATAATGGACTAATGTATGTAATAAATGAAAAAGTTAAAAGAAAATATGTGCTGCTACTAGTAAGCACTACTTGACCTATTATATTGCACAGATGGAAGTTTAGATTTTCATCTATTATCAAGTCACTGTTTCTTTTTAGATTTTCATTTAAGCCATTAGACTTCTTTTCTTCTTTCTGTCAGTACTTCTTAGATTTAGTATTTTGAAAATAGATAATGAATTTTTTAAAATTTAATACGTTGTTGATGGAACTTGAATTTTTTGAAAAAATATTGTTTATAAGATAATATAAATATTTAATAGTAATATGTTGTTAACGAGATTCCAACTTTGAATATATGGAAGTAATTTAAATATTATAAAAATAATATTCTTTTAACATTACATTCACGGATTCCTTTTTATCCATCTTAAAATCTAACTAACAATTATTATTCTGTACTAGTAATTATTATTCTGCTACTAGTAAGCACTACTTGACCTATTATTATATTGCACAGATGGAAGTTTATCAATAACCGTATCATCCTTATAACTTACAGTAAACCTGAATGGAATCCTTTAAGATAAGAGAAGACATAGAATAAGATCAAGAGCTCCGATGCCCATAAGACAGAAATCACAGCATAGTCGAATAAAAGGTTTCATTATACAACTGTAATAAAATATTAGAATATAAATATGAAACTTTAAAGTACACAATTAGCTAGAAGATTTAATAAACTTACAGGCCAAATTCATCACCAACAGAAATGATGTCACAACTTTCATTAGAAAAATACCAAAAATATGGTTCCCAAGCTGTTGCTAGTTTGTTGCCATTCAATTGATAGAGCGTCCATTTGTTTAGAACTTCTGCTTCAAGAACACATACACAGTTACGTGCTCCCCAACCAGTTGTATCAACCACGGCGGAATTTAACCTACTCATAAACAACGATTTCGAACCCAAGTCTTGGATCTGTTTTACACATTCCATGTTCATATGGTCAAGTTCGTAGAAAGCAAGATATTGGCGGCCTCCATAACAACGACATATACTCATGCAGAGCCTGTTGTTTGCAGTCACTAGTTGCAAGGACGAATACGGTGACAGTGCAATAGGGACTTTAGCCTTGTGCAGCTTCAAAACAGGATTTGCCCTTGGACTGAATTTGCCAATACGTGCATCGCATGTCAGAACAAAGATTCTCCCCTCGAAAATTTTTACATCTGCAATCCTGTCACTTTCATTTGGTAAGAAATATCTCTGCCAACTGCTGGCTCCGGTTTCAGGTAAGAGCAAATAATTTTTTCTCTTGAAGAAAAGAACCAAAAAAATCCTTGAAAGCCGAGTTGACTGAAAGAGCATAGTACGAAACTCGACCCTATTAATGTCACTCAGATTTCTAGGAAGGACAGGAAAACGAAGCTCATGTCTCGTCATCAAATTTACAAGCCAAAACTCCTTATTTCTGTCGACTGTGATCAAGAATCCAGATGACAATCCCACAAAGGACTTTCCACGCATATCCGGAAACATTGCCTTGTATGCTTTCCCATCAAACATATCATATAAGATACAAGATCTTTTAGTATTTTGTGGCCTCACAACAACTAAGGGTTTCTGGCGTTCCATATAAGATCTCCGGAAATCAATAGTCTCAAGCCTCCATGATCTACAAACGCCACTGAATGCGAAGTAGTCTATGACATCAAGTTTTGACATAATTCTAGCAACAAGGTCTCTAGGGAGTAGGTCCCACGGTCCCCAGACACTGCTTTCCGACCTCCAGCTGGTCTTTCTGCGCTTTCGTCTCTTGTCTGTTGTCTGCGTAGGTTTACTTAAGGGAAATGAAAAAACTTATTAAAATGCAGATATAACCATATCCATTCATATGTATGATACAGTTCTTCCTAAAGTTCTTGCCTAAAAAGAAAATAAGTATTTTATAGATGTTTCGCAAGGTCACACCCATCCTCTTCATGACTCCAGAACATAAGATAAATGTGGAGAATGTTAAGTATGCTTGTTATTGTTACCAAATAGCTATTAATTTATAGCATATATAAAACATAAAGAAAATTTATGAGAAACATAGAGCCCGTTTGGGATTGCTTAAAATAAGTTACTTATGACTTAATGGAGGTGTTTTTAACTTAAAGGAGAAAGTAAAGTTGTTTACTTTAAGTTGAATGAATGTGTTTGGGTAAGTTTACTTAAAGTTAAATGGGAGTTTAATAATTTTGACTTAAAGTAAAATTTGACTTTAAAAAAAATTAAATTCATGTTATTTAAACTTTATAAGAGTTCTGGAAGTTTTAAAAAAAGAAAAAAAATCGATAAGTCATAAGTCATAAGTCAAAAATACCTAAATGGAACTTATGACTTAAAGCAGTTTTTTAACTTAAATCCGACTTAAAGCAACGATTGACAAACGGGTCAAAAACGACTTAAAGCTATTTTTAGCTTTAAGCCACACTTGCCAAACGGGCTAATATTCTGAACAAAAAATAAAGAATACTTATTCTGGGTGAAAAATAAAGAACATAAAAAATTCTGGGTGAAGAAATGGAAAATATTATGCAGAAAAACTAAAGAATAAATTACATAAACAATTCTTGGTTAAAAAATGATACCAAAAAGTACAGTCAGCTACGAGTGCATGTCTATATCTTAAAATGCCGAATCACTGCACAACTTTATTCAACAGGCTACTAAGATCTGATATTTAAAAAGTAGAGATCAAGATTTAAAAAGTTTGTGAAACTCAATGTTTGTCAAAAATGAATATCTCTAAGGCTGTGCTGTGCTCTTTTGGGAGCACATATGCATCAAAACAGGGTCTAACAGATTTCAAAATACAGATCATAATTGTGATATAGAGCAATTTCAAAGAAAGATACCTAAAAAGATACATCGTCTTGCCTTCCACAAAATACTCTTCAAGCCGCGTCATGATTTTGGCACTAAATGCCTGCTCCATTCCGCCAAAGGAAGGTCTTCCCTCTGCTTGCATTCTGCCGTTGAGAATTGTACTAAATGGCTTTGAAGCTGTTTTCTTTGATAATTACAGCCGAGAGTCAGATTGAATAATTTGAGGTTTCCTTCTATGTATTTCAGTCACTTACTGCTCCTGTTCACAGTTTGTGGAAGAAATTTAAGATAGATATAAATGATATAAGCAAATATGAAACATCCATTAAAAAGATGTAATATTGATCTTAATTTTAAGGATTTTGTTGAATATCCCAAGAACATTATCAACTAACCTCATCTACTGACAACATGAATACAGTTTAAAATCACAATTCATTATTTGATTAAGATCACAAACATTCGGTCACAGAGAAGAATAGATATGTTCCAGTTGCAAAATGCAGTAACATATTCAAACTAGTGTCTCACATTAAATTACTGTAAGTTATTTACTTAGGACTGACACATGACTCATTCTTTAATCAGATATGTTTCACTTGTCAAGATATATAAAGTACGAAATAAATATATTCATCATCAGCTTTCTATTCTATCTCTTGGACTAGTGTTTTTTACAGTAGCCCCAGAAGGGGACCCATTCCAAGTAAAACTGGTGAAAACTGAAGCATGTGTAACCTTATACTGTTATATATTGTACGTACACATTTAACCAAAAACCCATATGCCTATTGATTCTCAAACTATATTCTGCCAACAGATCAAAAGTCAATAAAAGTAAAACACATACGGCAGTGATCTTTCATCTACCAAAAACAAGAATTTACTACTTGTGACCATCTTGCAGACTTAAAAAAAACAGTGATTGCCTAGGCATTCTTTGGTCAGAAAAACTACAAACAAACTCTATGATCACTGCTCGATTAGTACTGAATGGCCTTTTAATAACGCATAGAGGAAGCTCAGGACGACACCCACTCAGCAACTAACGACTAAAATTGCCATCTTCACTTTTCGCAAAAAGAATGAAACATACTTTCCAACCATACATGAGTTCTTAGTACACAAGTGTCCCAATGAACATTTCAATTCCATATTAACTCCCACGAACATGAGTTCTTAGTACACAAGTGATCCAAATGCAATGACAAGAGAAATATGATGAGTAGCTCAGAATCAATATTCATACTTCATTTTTCATTTTTCAGTCTTTTCAAAGATAACAATCTATATGATAAACAAAGTTGGTATACATGTAAGCATCTATATGATAAAAGTTGGGTATACATGTACGCACAATCACAATAAGAAAATATAAGATTAGAATTATCATGATAATTAACGAAGTACTAGTACTAATTTAGCCAACAGTCTTGAAAGCTTAATATCCATATTTAAGGTAAATGCAAAAAATACATTCAAATTGAATTGCTATTAGAAAAGATCTTTTTAATGAATAGAGTAAGGACTTGTTAATGCGAAAAAAACATAGATACTGATTTTAAGAAAAACACAACCAATTCCAGATAAGACAACACCTAGATAGCCACATAAGTATAATAACAACTAGATGTTCTACTACACGATTCTTGTTAGATGTAAAAGTCAATTAATTTATTAGAAAACATAAAATTGTACTGGGTCAAAGCAAAACCTTGGTGACAATTGATGAACCAAATTGTGTAAATATAAGTGGAGTTGAATCAAATCAATGGGCGATGGGACTCAACTAATCAACGAGTAAATTACACAAGGGAGAAAAAGTGAAAAAACATTTAGAGATTAAGCGGGTAAAATACATGCCAGGCAAAATGATTTTTTTTCCCACACAGATGGAGATTAAAATTATCATTCCGAAGGGTGTTAAAAATGAATAAAACAGTATTTCTTACCAGCGTTGAAATGAGGTATACACAGGGCCTTAACTCTGAATTAGGGCTTTGGCTCTCTGCGAAGAAGAGGGTACAATACTTTGGACGCAAATGTTAAAAACGGACAAGTTTATATTTGGGATGGGAGAATCGAAACCACATATAGGAACAAATATAAAAAAAAGGCAATTTTTAATAAGGAAAGGCTTGTTCAAATATCTTCAGCAATTAATTCTTTTGACAAGGAAAAAAATAGATCTAGAATATCTCAAAAATGCATTTTTCAAAATCAAAATGTTCTAAAATTAACAAGTGGCAAAACGACATTTGATCCCTTAATATAGTTTGCCTCAATATTTTTTAAAGCGCTAGTTTAATTGTATAACAAATAATATACTGTGTGTCGAAGCACTTTAGCTTTAAGCTCCTAGTCCAAAGGTGATTCAACTTATGCACCATTTACCCCTCATAAACATGAAATCTACAAATTATTAAGATTACAAAGTCAACTAGAAGATCAAAAATATGAAGATGATTAGAAAACAAGTATATTGATATGAGGAGACACTACAATTTTGAGGATTTGTAGGCTTTGTGATGATGTCTCCTATTTGTTCATGGGTAGTGAATTTTTTGTGGATTTGTAGGCTTTGTTATGATGTCTCTTATTTGTTTATGGGTAGTGGGTTTTTCTTTCGTTAATCCACCCAAGTTCATCTTTTTTTTTGTTTTTAATTTTTTAAATTGTTGTATTGGAATTCTATCGTGCATCACTTTGTGGCAAAGTAAATGGTACATATAAATGTATGGAATAAGTAGGATCTATGAATTTTGATTGACGGATCAAAAGAAAAATGAAAAGGCCAAACGAAACTAACAACTTGTTGAGATGTCTTGCAAAACAAAACTTGATCAAGAACTGGAGTATTCCATCTTGTCTGACCCATACTTGCGATAAGATAGATCAATGCAAACCTACAATCTAGAAAAAAATTAAACACAATAAAGGCAATCGGTTCATTGTGCACCTTAAAAATGTCAATCAAGCAAGGTAAAGTAGAAAGTTTCGAGTTAGGAGACCAACAAGGTGCCAGTGCTCAATGAACCTTTGCAGCAGATTTCAAGTTGCTAATTATCCTTCACCAAAAATATATAAGTAACTACCACAAGGTTTGTGCACTTAATAAATTGCAGATCAGTAGTATAGAGACAGGCATATCTACACTCTAAAAAAAAAGGTACACAAGCTACAACTATCTAGTTGACACCTATATCTCATGCTATTCAAGTCTCAAATTTTGAAGATTGCTTCTGAGTACTTAATGAAAACACACATCCAGTGAGTCGTGGCAAGAAACAAATCCAGTGAAGAATGCTTCTCAAATTTTGTGATTGATCAGTTGGGCTTTAAAAAAAAAAGAATTAGTGAACTATGTACTGCTAGCCAAGTATGGACGAGAAAAGTCTAAATAGTAGTTAGTAATAAAAAGGAAGTGAAAGAAAGGGGGAGACCACCAATGGAATGGCTATAGATACTCTCCTGGCTTCAAAGATATCTTTAACTGCCTCAACTTAGTGAATGAACGAAGACTAGTGAATGAATGAAGACTCGGGTAAATGACCATGTGACTCAATCTCTGGTCACAATATTTGCAGACAACAATGTAAATAACTCCTTAAAAAAACTTACTAAAAAATATGCTTGACAATTTGCTGCTATTATTAAGCATTAAATGACCTATGATATTGCAGATGGAAGTTTGACATGACCCCCACTTTGTGTTTGCAACAACCAATACTAACTGAAACCGTCACCTTCGAATTTCTAAAAAGTTTATCTTCCAAGAGAGCAAAGACTTCAAAGCATTCCCCTTATACATCACAAGTGTCTCGTTGGCAAAAAGTTAGCATCTCACTTAGCAAAAAAGAAAAAAGTTTGCATCTCTATTATGCATTATTTTTTAAAAGAAGAGATGGAGGACTCAAATGGCCTCCATTTTAGTTCCATATCAATTTAATACAACATTAATATCATCAAGACAACTAATGAAGTACCACATTAACTAGCAGGCTAGTGAGCTTAAATAATCTTTGAGATTACGATATTACATAAACGGAATTCAGGTATTGAGCTGGTATTGTTAAATTAATCAAATAAGACAAGACCTGGTTAGCCCAATAAATATACTAATACTCCAGAAGTAAATGTTGTGTCGTATTACAAAGTTATTAAAGACACAGCTCTTTCAATTAAAAAACACCCAAGAAAACTATGAAAATGATCCAGATTGAACTGTGGAGAACTATCTAACTTGTGCACAAATGGAGGGGTATTACTGTAAAGAGACTGAGTTTGATTCTAAAATCTTCCCTTGTGGCAAAAATAATTTGTAACCTGAAGTTATCATTACGATCCTACACTGGGCATCCATATTGTATCTCATTCTATCCTAGAAGGTAGATGCTAATGCACAGACGGTGGGGCACAAAACTGCTATAAAGAGAAAGATTTATGTGATTCAAGAATACTCCTTACTTCTCTGTTTGTCATCTTGACTTTGTTTAATATATATAATAGCGTTTGTTGTTCACTGATTTCTTACATATCGTTTCTTTTTTACATTTTCAAAAAATATCCGTTTTCTTGTTTATTAAATTAATATCCATTGCATATACAAACATGAGTTATACAATTATAATATATTATTATAAGTCTAATTAACTTTTGACTAGAAGAGACTTTATGTAGTAGGGCGTATATATTTACTCTGAATGTCGGAAGTTATGTGTTTTTGCCAAAATATCTCAACCTTTTTCCACAGTCCATACAACTTATGGGATCTACTAAACGTTCTAACATTCTTGTAACAATTTTACCTCACTGCGTAGACAATAATGGAAAAAACAGTCAATAGTTTCTTTCATTTTAACAACCAATAATGCTACACATTTACTCAAATCAATCAGAACCTGTACATGCACGTGGTTGTATTTTCAGATGGAAAGACATGTCGTGATAGGAAAGACGAAACCAACTCAAAAATGCTAAAAGGATCAATAAACAAACACACTGGCTCACCATAATTGTAACTTAAATAAATAGATCATGGCTAAAAAGACACAAAAAATTTCAAAAACATAAATAAGGAAAAATAAGTTGGGATATGGCCATAAACACATATCAAAAATCTCAAAACCACAAAGAAGCAAACATATGTCAGAATGCACATTGTAAGGTGGCTTGAACAACCCAACTATGTTTTGGCCAACATCGGACCAATTGGAAACAATCGAAGTCCATAATGGGCAAAATGTTAGGCCTAATACGATCCAGAATGAAGTACCTCTAGTTTCTCCTATCATATCCAAGGTAACCCAACTTTCTTCATATATATTGGTCCATTTAATATTTAAATAACAAAATTATGTCAAAAGTAATCTAAACTAATAATTTATTTATTTTCTTTGCTCCTAGGAGTATTTGATTTCTTCCTCTCTTGTCACTAATTAAGCTCCATCCAAGTCATGCTAAGAAACTAACTCTGATTCATAAAACCTCTCCTGCAGCGAAACCAATTTAGTAACCTAGTATCATCCCGACGAACTAACTTTGAGGCATAATAAATTGGTACTTCTGGATACTTGGTTAAATGATCAACCTACCTAAGGTCTATAAGTCTAACATAACATGACGACTTTTATAGGCAAATGTGGTGAGTTATATAGGCCAAACAGGACTAGATATCTTGGAACAAACATCTCAAATACAAAGATTTCACCATAAAAAAAGAAAAACCCAGTTACATTACATATGTATATATACGAAAAAAAGATCAAATGGGTTTACATACCTGTCCTTTTCTCGTAAAAAAATCCATTCCAGCAGAGAAAAGTAGCCAATAGTCCGATGCATCTGGTATAAATGATGGTGTAAACAGATCCCAGCCTTGTTTTGTGCGTACATACATAATTTTATATATACACAGATGTAGCTTTGCGAATTCAGGGTAATATGTCCTGAGTGTAAATATTGATCCTCCAGAGTTTGCCTCATATGTAACTATTGATCCTCCAGGGTTCAGGGTTCGGTTTTGTTGGTTCACTTGTTTTGATTTAAAAATCCTCAAATCTTTAGATCAAAGGGGATGTTTGGTTCGGGTAATAAACAAATAGAAAGGAAATGTGCTCATTTCTTTGGGAATAAAAACCAATATTATGAGCGTGATAAGATTAGGAGTTAGCAATGGTCGAGTTGGTCGGGTTAAAAAGACTAAACTATTTAATCCATATTTTACGGTTTTGAAATTTAATAACCCGTTATCATAATCGTTATCGTTAGTACTAAAAGAAATCGTTCAAATTATAACCGTTTGGTTTGGGCGGGTTGAGTTTTAAATCACTTAAAAAATTTTAAACATGCAAAAAATTAATCGACACAATTGTACAATGCATCAATTGACTGATATCACAAAATATCATCAAAATCTGGTAATTAAGTTACAAAGTCTTACGAACCAGCTAAATAACGTACAAAGTCTCATAAAATATAATCATACATCACCATTCAAAATCTTACATAATTAAAAATTGAATATAAAATGCACAAGTCTTCAACTTGTCACCTCTTTCAATACAGACCTGAAACATTAACAAAAAATTATAAAACAAACATTAGAACTCAGAACCATGATGCATGATTATGATAGATTCTTTCAACACATACATGCTTATGATAGATTCTTAAATTGTATAAGCATCCTAGGAAGTAATAAGTATGATAGATTCCAAGTTTATACCAATCAATAAGTAATAAGTTTTCAATAGCCAATCAATAAGTAATAGGTTTTCAATGCCAGGATATGAAGGGCAACCACCCCTGGGCATGCTTTTAAAAGTTGAGAATGTTACCAAACTAGCTCGTAGATGGTTGTTTATAAACTAATCAAATAGCAATTCAACCCGACAAGATATGATCATGCCTGAAACTAATAAGTTTACATATGTGATATTGTAACTTGTAAGCACATTTTTTTTTCTTTTTATATAATTATATATTAATTATTAATTTGAATTATATTTCTTAAATAATAATAAAAATTAATTAATATATATTATTATATATTCGGGTGGAATGGGTTATATTGGTCGGGTTGACAAGGCAAACCGAACCCAACCATTATTTTTCGGTTTTTAAAAAATCGAAACCGTTACCGACCCGAACCGTTACAAAATCGTAAATTCTGGTTTGGGCGGGTTTGGAAAATTTTGCTCACCCCTAGATAAGATAGCTCGAACAGTAAGGTTTATCTCTTGCCGTTCTACTTTCAGGGTGTAAGAATCCAGATTTTTGGTAGAATTAAAACTTTTTCTTATGTAATAATATAGGAGTACATAGTTGCTATGACTGCAGTGTACCGAATATCTATTGAATATATGGGATGGATTTAGATTCAAATATTATATGTCATAAAGAATACCTTTGGTTGACAACATAGATAAGAATGATCTATCTCCTAAGGATATAAGTATATTACTTCAAGTAAGATTATTCTTGTGTCATCCAAATCAATATCTATTATAAGTCCAGCGGTTCCGTAAAAAGGTTAAGGAACACTCGAGGGTGAACCAGGTTCATTTTCCTAATTATAGGAATTAAATAAAAATAAGTGATGAATAGTGATTTTGGAGAATTTGGAATATTATTATAATAATGCTATATCCGGTATTCGGAACGGATTTCTGAGTTCGTATTAGTGATCCAGGAGGAAAATAAGTGTATGTAAAGGCTGTCAGATTCAGAAAAATAGCACTTTTATTTTCTCCGAGAATTCCCTGGACACTGCCAGACATAAGGAATTATAAAAGGGATTTAAGGAATTTAAATTTGAGAAGTATTAAGAAAGATGAAGAATAGTATTAGAAATATTAAGAAAGTTTTCGGTAAAAACCCTAACTAGAAACGAATGAGTTATTCCCTCGAACGAGCATCGAATTAAGCAATAAACGAACAAAGAATCAAGCAGAGGGCTAGATGCATGCATGTGGGCAAGTGATAAATATCTAGTAACTTCATAGTTACAAGAGCAACTAGCATGGTTAGAGATTGAACCAAACACTTAGAAATCAAATCATTGGTTAAGCCTTAAACCATCCAATCTTCAACACTTGTCTCTCCATTTCATCACTCCTTGCATCATCACTTTAATAAAGCAACTCCAAGATGAGATATTATCTACAAACATTCACTTTATGCATTATTAGCAAATCAACCAAGCAAAATACTCTCTCCCCCTCCAAGAACATCACATTCGGCTTTCTTGAAATTCAAAAACCAAAACCCTACTTGCAACCATCATTTGATCTCCAAACTTTTATGGCGAGACTTAAATTTCATATAAATGATCTCCTCAAAATCCTAGCTTCAATCTCTTCTTTTTCCATTTTCAAAAAAATCATTAAAGAGGAGGATGAATAATGTTCTTCAAGAACTAACTTTGATTTTCATGTTTCTTTGGTTGATCTTAGGTTTGTTAAGGCTAGACAAGGACCATACCAAGCTTTGTGAGGCTATATCACACTCTCAAGAAGGTATAATGATCTTGAAACCCTAGGTCTACTTTGAGTATTATGCATGTTCTTGATAGATTTAAGTGTTAGTAGCATGTTAGTGATGTTATAAACATGATTATGTAGTAGATCTAATGGATTAAAGAGAGGATGATTATGTTGGTGTATTATTGTGTTCTTGAACTTGTTGAGATGAGAATCATGTGTATAAGTTGTATTGGTGCCCGGTGTGGCTTGGTTTTAGTGTTACGATTAGTAGAACGTTCGATTTATAGCCGTCGTAATGCCCGATTTTCGTTTAATCTTGAAATCCGAACTTGACAGTAGATATAACTCACTGCATAGCTTCGACTTATGCCATGATTAGCTAGATCATGTTACAAGCTTCGTTTTGATATAAAGATCGCATGAAACGGACTTACGGTTTAGGAGTTATGATTAAATTCGTAAAAGTGGTTCGAAACCGAGAATGCGAATTCGTAATTGAAATTGAACCGTGTAAAATATGTATCGCAGTGACAAATCTTGGTAATTAAATATTAGAGATCATAAGGATGGTGTGAGAGAAGACCACGTATTAAAAAGATCATTTTTCGATTTTATAAAAATGTTCGAATCAAGGTTAAGTACGAAAGTACCCCTAAAGAGTATACTTGGTTATAACTACGGTAAACCACTTAGAAAACGATCGATAAATCTCGAGGTATAATCTTTCGACTTTAAAACTTTTACAAATCGAATACTTACCATATGTAAGGGTAATGACATGCTTTATTAACGAACAAGTATCGGATAATAAAAGCAATAATAAGAGTGAATTAGAGGGGTATAACGAAACGACTTGAAAACGTATTTCGATTTAAGTTAAATTTATACTTAACCTTTTGAAAGGTGTTAAGTGATTAATCCCGAATGTCCTGGCTATTTATAGATCATCAGGCTGACCCGGGACACGCTACCACTACCCCTACCCGTACTCGATTTCCAGACAAGTTTCAAATCCTTTTTAAAGGCTGTTGCCATAGCATGCATGCCTACTTTCAAAAGTCATATTGATATACTTGTTCCCTGAATGTTGGCTTATAAGCTAGATAGTTAATATATCAGTTATAAGCTGGAAATTACTAAGACCCTTAAGCGAAGGGTAGTTGAATCTCATTCTTTGATTGTAGACCGGGAGTCGATATTCCTTGATATATTGATATTATTTTCAGAGGAAAATATTTAAGTAAATATTTTCCATTTATTATCTGGCGAATATTATTGGAATATTCCTTGAGATTATTTGATAAATATTATTCGGATTATTCATCAGATGTTTATTTATTCGAGGAATATTATATATTTAATATTCATCTAAAGTCGATTAAATATTCGAATATTATTCGGACCCTCAGTTGAGTTATTTACTTAAAATATTCATTCTTATTTACTCGATAAATATTATTTTGAATATTCATTCAAGTTTATTTATTTAATGAATATTATTTTAATATTCATTCGAGCCTTATTTATTTAAATGAATATTAATTCGAATATTCATTCAATCTATAATTATTTTATAAATATTAGTTGAACATTGATTCTAACTCCAGTTATTCGATAAATATTATTTTGAATATTCCCTTGAGATAAGGAATATTATCTTCGACCTTTATTTAAAGTCGATTCAACTATGGAATATAATTTCAAATATTCATTCGATAATCATTTCTTCGATAAATATTATTAAGTTGAATATTCATTATTTATTCAATGAATATTGTCTCAAATATTCAGTCGATAATTATTTCATCAATAAGTATCATTCTTAAGTTGAATATTCGTTATTGATTCAATGAATATTATCTCAAATATCCATTTGATGATTACTCCATCAATAAACATTGTCATTAATTTGAATATTCATTAATTGTTCAATGAATATTATTCTGAATATTTATTCAAAGATTACTCCGAGTAACACTGTTCCAATATCTATGACTCTATAAATATTCTTGGAATATTTGTTTAATTCTTCGAACTCGTTTCAAAGATAATTTACTTCATTCGCATAGTATCATCTACCTTCGAATATTATATAAATTATTTCAGAGTCCTATTATTATTATATTATCAAGGAAGGTTCTCAATGATTCCATTCTCCCTTCGATTCTATTGTAAGGGAACCTTACTTGAGGAATGTTATTTATCTTGTGACTGCCCGGTCATAAATTATTCGCTTCACTCGCAACTTGGTTGCTATTATTCATGGTATTGTGTGTACCCACTCATTATTCGAGGGGTAAGTATGTTGGAACAAGTCAGTATCCATTAACAAGCAGCAGCTTGGGAAATATTGGTAAATTTTCCTTTCCATTTAGATATGACTACCTTGTGGAGTCTTATCAACAAGTATTATACTTGGGGAAAGGGGGACGAACTTTACGTTTCAAAGTTATGGATGTGGAATGAACTAGGAGATGCGTAAGTGACCCAGTGGCACCGGTCCAGCAAATGGCCCAACCGTTGGCCGAGGGGGTTCCAGAGGGCGGTAGACAAGTAAATCCGTCGGTGCTTCCATCTACATGTAGTAAACAAGAGGTGGGGAGCATAACATGCGACTGATCATCGTGTAAATGCTATGTCTCCTGGCGCGTCAAACTCCAGTATTAGTTCATCACTAAATGTCGGAAATTTTCTGCAACATCATCATAGTTGGCAGAGTTGAAAAGTATTTCAAACTGGAATTGTAATATCTTTCTTGCAAGTTCCTATTTTTATGAAAATGATGCTATCTTGCTTATTTTGGCATAGCATATGCTTCCACGAAATATATACCTGTTGAGTTACCTTGTAACTTCATCCTTTATATTAAACTTGCAATATTTTCTCTAGTGCATGGCATATGATTTCAAAACATATCTTTGAACTGTCTTATATATTACTGCACAGTTATATATTGTTGGTGGGCTATTGCTCACCCTTGCTTATTTATTATGTCACAACAACAGCTAAGTCACATGGCCCGCGTCAGGCGCACTCGGCGCAAGAAGGTTACCCGCCCCACAGGGCTACCCGTTGATATCATCGCTGCTATTGCTGAGGTAGCATAGATCAGCAGCCTTTGGTTACCAGTTTAATTATATGTATCAATAATGACTAATCAACGGCAAAAGTCTTAAACTTATGATGTTATCCTTTTGGCTTGTAATAACTTGTATTCGTAAACCTGTAATGTGAGACTTATTTCAATTTCATCTCTGGGACTATAACTCTGTGTGTGTGAGTGATTATTATTGTGTGGTTACAGCATGTGATTTATTTATTATGGATTCAAGTAAAGTATCAATCATGGAAAATAAGACCGTAACGACCCGATCCCGGACCCCGGATCTGGGGGTGTTACACAGGGCTTGGGATTCGATTCGGGTAAGGGCCCTTCTTATCACTATATGGAGTGAAATGGTCCAAAATATCACAATTTACAAAAATGGCCCTTTTTATCATAAAGTAATGCAACTTTAACTTCCGTTTTCTATAAACGCAACTTCATAATGCGTTTTCACAAGAAAAAGTTTTTAAAAAGTCCAAAAACGTAAGTAAAGAATACGTTTCTCAAAAAATTAAAAATTGTTAAACAATAAGAAACGCATACACAGTATGCGTTATTGATTTTGAGAAAGGTGACCAACAGGTCCAACAACTCTTGGCCCAATAAGAAGCACCTGATTAAAAAAAACGCATGTGGTAGTTGCGTTTATGTGTGATAGAAAGGGCCATTTCTTCCAATAGTGATATTTTGGGCATTTTGACTTTAAATTGTGATTAAAAGGGCCTTTTTTCGTTCGATTCTCTCATCTTCGAGATTTGTTAGAACAAATACTCATTTGTAAGGCTTATGCATATAAGCCTAAATAGTTAAAACACCAATATTATCATTTTTCTAATTGAGCCGACAAGAATACCATACACGTAGAAGAGTGGTCAAAATACCAATATATTACGCATTTCGAGAAAGGATAATAGCTATATACGTGTTTCATTTTTGTAGGATATGGCCAATACATTTTTTAAAAAGATAATAGTATTTATTACCCATTTGTGAGATGGGTAATAGTATATATTACTCATCCTAAAAATGAGAGGGTTAAGAGTATTTCCAATGACGTTAGCTAAAAATGATTGGCTAAATTACATAAAATATTGATTATGTAAAATTTGTCGAACCTGTAACACATTGTGTTCCGAGGGTATTGGCTATAATGATTGGCTATATTTTAAAAATTGTATGTTATTAATATTTCAAGTTGTTATTAATGGAATATATAATTTTAATATAGAAATAACTGATGTGCCAATTCACTACAGGTCTCTAGAGGTTCGACAAATATAGCCAACATCAAGAGATTATATATAATTATAGACAAAGGTTTTGTCCCGTTGGAGTGCAAATTTTTTTACACATTCTTTATAATTCTTATTTATGGTAATTGATTTCAAATTTTACCTAAGAGGTATTTCACATTTTAGATGCTCTTAATAACTTATTAAGCATTTGGTACATGTGTAATAGTCTACCATAATATTTCTTATATTATCCATTTGCAAAATGCATAATTCGATAGTAATTCTGGTTATCCATCCCGCAAATCGTTTTTTTGGTAAAAAAAAAAAATTGTACTAAAAATGTCATTCTTTCTTTCTTTCTTTGGTACAGTAGAATCTCGATAAATGAATATTCGATAAACGAATAATTTCATCAAATGAATAATTTTTTCCGGTCTCGACATAATAGTGATAGTATATTTTTGACCTCGATAAATGAATAATCTCAATTAATGAATACAATATTCCAATCCCGAGCAAATTCATTTATCAAGGTTTAACTGTATTTGGTTTATAGAAATGGTCATTTTTTTGATCTATTTAATTTTAGATTTTCTCAATATTCATCAAAATTCATTTTCTACCTTTCACCACGTATTTCCTTTTCCTCTTTTCATTTCTTTTTTATTTCAATTTCAATTATATATTATATCATAATAAAATGTATTAACATGTAAATCACTCTAAAATTTTAAAATAATTTTTATTTAAATTTTTGAAAATTCAAAATTAATTTTGATAAAAATTTTCATTACGTTTCTACGAAACCAAACAGATAAAATAATTCAAGATTATTCATTTCCTTTCACCTTATTTTTCTTTCTGAATTATATTCCGTTTCCGGACACGAACCAAATGTTCCCTAAATATCCCGAAAATGATCCCAAAAAAGTTTCCAATTATCCGTGGGATTCATATTAATACATGAAAAGTCCATCTTATTAATGAAAATATAACCAATTATATAATAACAACTTAGTATTCGAAAACGTTTTCGAGAACTCTTGTTTTAATTGATTATAATATAATTAAAAGTAACAAGTTTATGTATCTTCGAACCATATTGATTCATAAAAATATTCTTTATTACCCAGTTAACGCTATCATTTTTTTTATCCTTATTAGCTTATAACCCGTGCCAATCACGGATTATTTTTAATTTTTTAAAATTTGTTTATAATGTACTATGATATTATAAATATTAATTTTAATATGTTATTGCAAGAATTCGATTCTTAAATTTTTGTATATATTAATTTTTAATATTTAATATAAATTAATATATTGTTGGCCGAAATCGAACCTTAAAACCCTGTATATAACAATTTTTACTATTATTATATCTAACAGTCATGATTTATTTGAATAAAATTGAAAATTTAATAATTTTTAAATAAGGAATAACCAAAAATAATAACAAAAAATGTGGGTTAACCAAATTACAAATTATACCCCTTTTATTTATTATAATATAATATAAATATATTATTAATCGTTAATATACTGGTAGGATTAATGTTTGGATCATTGGATTAATATACTGGTAGGATTAATTCTTTTTCTTTTATAATTTTCAATGTAAATTCTATTCTATTCTGTTTCTATATAAAATATTAAAATTAGTATAATAAATAAGGGTAAAAACTAAAATTTATTATACAACTAAATTTTTTTAATGTGAAATTCCTTCTTCTTTTTTTGTCCTTTTCACTGCAACTGCTACTCCATTTGTACATAAAATCTATATATATTATAATGCCCGGAGATCGGAAATGCACCAGAACAGTTCAAGGTATTTTTCTTGAATTTTCATTTTTTTGATTTTTTTATTAAAATTCTTTTCTTGCATTAAATAGCTATTAATGACATTTTAATTAGTCATTAATTACACATATTAAACATATATTAAATTTACTCTATTTAATTTGTTTAAAAATTAGCAAACTTTAGTTGAACATTATAGTTATTTTTTTAATATTAAATATTAATTATATATGGTTATGTTTATTTTTAATTAAAATGACGAATAACAATTGTTTATATTGCGTTATTTTTTATTCCCTATTCAAGATCACTATAATTTATTTTCGGGTGATTATAGGGTACACGACCTTAACTTCTCAAGCAATTTATATTATCAATAATTGTGAAAATCGTAATAAATTATGGAAGTACAAGATATTTATTTAATATCTGGAATTGTATACAAACAGTACAAATAGATTTTCAATTTTGCACATGAATAAATAATACATGAGTTTATGATCAAATCGATTAAATTTAACAAATCCAGTCATTTATTGGAAGATAAAATTGATCTATATATATTATAAGGGTCCTGTTAACAACAGCCCTTAGGGCTATGTTTAAGGATTAATTTTTGCCATGTGGTGGATTTTTATTGGATGATTTATGTTAATGCATGGGGGCACATACTTTTTTGCAAGTGGGGCACAACCTTGAGCCAATTAAAAACTACCACATAACACCTTAACCATAGCCCTAAGGGCTATGGTTAACATTTTCCATATTATAATGCCTGGAGATCGGAAATGCACCAGAACAGTTCAAGGTATTTTTCTTGAATTTTCATTTTTTTGATTTTTTTATTAAAATTCTTTTTTTGCATTAAATGGCTATTAATGACATTTTAATTAGTCATTAATTACACCTATTAAACATATATTAAATTTACTCTATTTAATTTGTTTAAAAATTAGCAAACTTTAGTTGACCATTATAGTTATTTTTTCAATATTAAATATTAATTATATATCGTTATGTTTATTTTTAGTTAAAATGACGAATAACAATTGTTTATATTGCGTTATTTTTTATTCCCTATTCAAGATCATTATAATTTCTTTTCGGATGATTATAGGGTACACGACCTTAACTTCTCAAGCAATTTTTATTATCAATAATTGTGAAAATCGTAATAAATTATGAAAGTACAAGATATTTATTTAATATCTGGAATTGTATACAAACAGTATAGATAGATTTTCAATTTTGCACATGAATAAATAATACATGAGTTATGATCAAATCAATTAAATTTAACAAATCCAGTCATTTATCGGAAGATAAAATTGATAAAAAAGCTATGCACCCATTGTTTCGTTATATTGTGTTGAAATTACTTTTTATTGTAATTAAACAAATTCTTATACTATTATTGAATATGTATATTATGAGAGGGTTGTCGGTTTTAAAAAACATTATTAACCAACTTCTCAAATAATCTTTATTATTAATGATTGTGGAATCGTAGTAAATTATGGAAGTACATGGATCTTTACTAAATATCTTAAATTTGTAAACAAATCATGCGTATACACACATGAGTTATGACCAAACTAATTAAATTGAACAAACTCAACCATTTTATCGGAAGATTAAATTGATAAAAAAAATTATATGCCCATTGTTTCATTATATTGTGTCAAAATAAATTAATATTCAAATTAAATAAATTCTTAAACTATTATTGAACATGTATATTATGAGAGGGGTGTCGGTTTTAAAAAACGTTATTAAGTTGTATTCAATATTTGTAACTTTTGATTGTAAATATTACGTTCATATTGTAATTTTTATTTTTATATGTTTGTGATGTTTTTAAGATTATCAAAATTTTAGATATATATAATGAAGGGTGATGGTTAAAAATAACCATTTTTTAAAATTTCATCATGAAAATACCCATTTTAAAAGTGGATGGTTATTTATAACAGTTGGGATACGCATTTGTAAGTTGAGTATCTCAAATTTTTTATACTTTTAATTTTTTGGGATACCCATTTACGGGTTGGGTATCTTATAGGGATACCCATTTTTGAATTGGGTATCTTATACAAAATGTGATATCCAATTACGAGTTGGGTATCCCATCAGGTAAAAATAACCATACAATTTGGAAATTGTTATTTTTGTCATTCTTAACTCAAAAATGGGTATTTTTAACATTTTTTCTATGTATGAAAATATTTTTCCAATTAATAATTCATGTAAATTATTTTTAAATTAATTTTTAATAGAATATTCATAAGAGACCAATCAATTTTTAAGAATAATAGAAATTAATTTATCTATTACAGTACTTTTATATAAAAATTTATTATAATAGCAGGAAACTGGAGAGACTTGCACTCAGAAGCTTCAAAATTTTTTTCTTGAATTTTCACATTTTTATTTTTTATTAAAATAATTGTCTTGCATTTAATTAATAATTAATTATACCTATTAAATATATATTAAATACACTTTAATTAATATTTAATATAAAAGTTTAACAATTTTATTAGAACATTATTATTATTATTATTATTATTATTATTATTATTATTTTGTTATAAAATATTAATGATTTATATAAAAATACCATTATTTTAAGGTAAAACAATGAAATAAAATAATTTTTATCTTCATTTCTAATCCTTATTCAAAATCATTGCAAATTGTTTGGCAATAATTAATAGACGATTTTAACTTTTCGATAAATTCGTAATCAATGATCGTGAGAATCATGATAAGATACATAAGTATATATATTTTTCGATTAACATCCACAATTTAAATAAAAGTAAAATCGTAGAATTTACATTTATACCTGAACAAATTATACACGGGGTGTGATCAACTCGATTAAATTGAATCAAGTGGACCCTTTTTTCGTCAATTAAATCAATAAAAAAATTACTCATTCGTTGTTTGATTATTTTGTGTTGGAAAAATTAATATTCTAATTAAACACATTCTTATACTATTACTAATCAATTAATCATGCATGTATGTTATGAGATGGGAGACGATGTTTAAAATCGTTAATTAGTTATATTTAATATTTAAAAAATTTTATTATAGGAATTATGTTGACATTGTAGTTTGGTATGGAAAAAGGTAAAAGGTGTTTAAGGAGTTGTTTTTTGCTATTTTAAATAAATTCTCACTTTTTGAGCATTAAGTAAGGGTGTTATAAAACGAGCATCGGCTTTAAAAACAATTATATGTACAAATTTATTATAAAATTTAATAAAAGAATATTAGAATATGTGAGTACCACTTTGATGTGTCCATGAATTTAATTTTAATGTTACAAACAAAACACTTCTTATAAAATGCTCTGAAAAATTAATTAAATGTAGAGATACGGGTGTCGGATCACTCCAAAAAAACATGAAGCATGACTTACAATATGCATTTGAATTTTGCTTTTTTCGTCATAAAACCAAATATATCGTCAAGTGAAATCAATCACACCTCTCATCACATTTACATTCTAATTATTTTCATCGTACAATCAATTTTACTAACAAATAATTTAATAACAAATTAAGCAATCATGTCTTTTATGATGCCATCGACAATAGAAAAGATTCACAAATGTTATTTTTACTTATTCAATGTCAAACTTTGCAAATGTTTGTCAATATTGGATTTCAAAAGCATTTTTTATACAACAAAATAAGTTCGTCAATATCTTCAAAATTGTTATTATTATTAATATTCAAGAATTTAACTGAAACATGTTTTTTTTTTCACCTAATTCTTTTCTCTTTTTAATTTTTAAACATTCAAATTTAATTACATTTCACATAATTTTTAATTAATCATATTAATTTTCAAATAATAAAATTTAACAAACAATAATGTTATGTGTATAATTTTTAAAAATATTTTCGTGCCGCGCGTAGCACGGCTTTATTACCTAGTTAGTATAATAAATAAGGGTAATGATATTTCCGGAGCAATTTTTTTGCTTCCAGAGCAAGGCTTTTGTTATTTCCAGCAATTTTGGTTCCAGCATTTACTTGCATGCAGGGGGAGATTATTGCTCTGGAAGTTAAATTTCTACTCTTGAAATATCATTTTCCTTTTTCTTAATGTATCTATATATATTTTTTAAATGGACTAGTAGTTTGGGATTGAGACCGATGGAAGTGGGATCAACGTATACATATTACATAGTAGTGATACATACTTGTTTAGAATGGATTAACTGTAAGTACACTCAGTGGCAGAATAACAATTTCTCGTAGACTTTTATTGATGAAGTTGAAATGTGTGATACGGGGGCACAGCTCAGAAGCTTAGAACATGTGCTGGTATTATCTTGATGGGATGCAGCAGTGGATCTTTATCTTTATCTTTGATTTGGTAAGGCCATAGTTGATGCTTGGTTAAGAGATCGAGAGATAAACGGAACTAGCAACTAGTGCTCAATGTAGCAATTACAGACGAACTAAAATCTTTGAGTATACATGCATCAAAAGAAAGGGGAAAGGAAGGAGTTCAAGAAATTTTTTTACCTGAAACTTGTGATGTCAGTAAATGTAATCCATCTTGTAGGCATAGACCAAAGACTGGAACTTTTATGAGTTCAAGCTCGAGAAGCATGCACTTTACCATTTTTGATCGGAGAATCACAGTGCGTTACGGGTTTCCAACAGGCATAAAAAGAAAGTACGGAGTAATTTAATAGCATTGATGTACATGACTATTTTTTACTTCTGAGAACTAATCTCCCCCTACAAGTCTAACATCACCAAAGTGTATGAACTCCAATAACATGAAGCAATCATATGCGCTGTATCACTGCAAGTTTTCCCTCTACTTCATTTTTTGGAGCAGAATCGGATGAATTAAAAATGAAGGATCTCCAAAGCAAGAAGGTTATTCGTAAAGCCCTAAGAACATCCAGGCAAATCTTTAATACCTCCGCAAATATTTGGCTTGTACACATGCAGTGGTCTAAATGTTGTTGTCATCTTCATGCTTTGACAATATTCTTTTAAAGGTGTATCACACAGCTGATATGTTCTGTGCAGTTTGTCAATCTAAACATGGATTTCCCAGTAACCTACTATAATATCGATTTTTACCCTAAAAAATTCGGCCATAAGGTGTAATGCCATGTAATGATCAGTTACCAGGTGTTTGTTGAGCCTAATAGTAGTTTTGGGGCATATATAGTATAACAATTTGGGCAATGTGAGGAGCTTCGCTTTCTTTAGTTATAAAAATTTTCTGGCCCAAATTTTGCGTTCTTTAGTATGCTGGACCTATCACTTAACAAATTTGATCACTTAGGCCATGTTTGTTTGGAGGAGGGATTATAATCCCGGGATTATAATCCTACTATAATAATTCCATCATTTATAATCCTTAGGGCCATGTTTGTTTCAAGGGATTATAATCCCCAAATTATTACCTTATAAATCCCAAACGTAAGGGATTATAATCCCATGAATTCAAATTTTGATCATTGTCTTAGTTCACTCACATGGAATTATAATACCTTGTGAAAGAAGCTATTATAATCCCATATAAATAAATCAAAAAGATGATAGCAATATACTTCCATGAGATTATAATCCTTTAAATTTAAGAAAGATAATGTAATTTTCCAAGAATTATAATCCCCTAAAACAAACATGGCCTAGGATTATAATCCTTTAAATTATCTCATTCCAAGTTTGTTTTGAAGTATTAAGTTTAGGATTGGACTATAATCCTTTAAAAAAAATTAATCCTTTAAATTATCCTATCTCATGTTTGTTTTGAGGGATAACCTATGGATTGGATTATAGTACTTTAAAATTTCTAATCCTTTGTTTGTTTTAGGAGGGATTATAGTGAAAGGATTATAATCCTTTAAAAAAATGACTTATGAGATGGGATTAAATAATACCTCCTCTAACCAAGTATTAGAGAGGATTATAATCCTATCCCTTATCCCACCCCTTATCCCACTAAACAAACATGGGATTGTTATTTTAAAGGACTATAATCCTTAATGGCTTAATCTAATCCCAAGTAAATTTTTACAAACAAACATGAGATTAAAGTTTTTAATGGATTATAGTCCTATCCCCTACTTAATCCTATGAAACAACATGACCTTAATACCCCACCAAAATATTCCTCGCTTAGGAGTGCTGCAGACTCGCCAGCAGTTGCTTCAGGTGATATTTGACGTGAAATATGACAACTTTTTCTAGATTAGCAGCATAAAAAAATTCTTACATTTCATCAAAGATGCAAGTTATACATTTTCAATGTCAAATACCAGTCTGGCCAAGCTAATTTTTTTAATTTATGTCGAGTGTATAAAAGAGAACTAAGCAGTTTCAGCACGGCTAAAACTCACATACAACGTACAGAGGAATTAAGCATATTGAGCTCTCCATCTAATAAAACACAGAAACAAATACAAGGAAAAACACATATTTATCCAACAGAAAGATGAATGCTTGAAAACAACATTTTACCTGAAGAAAATAATAGGAAAGACTTTGATGGCATCTATTCTGGAATGTTACGGTATATACATGAACACATGTAGCTTGTCATTGTAATATCAACATATAGTTTTGAATAGTAACCGAAGCTGTAGATGCTAACGTGTAGCTGCACATCAGGGATATTTAAAACTAGATGAGGAGTAACAAGAAGATCATCAATGTCATCAACCAGATAAAGAAAGCAAACAAAGCGGTAGATTCAGTGATTGTATAAATTGAACCCAAACGACCAAACAAATTATATCTCGTTCAGTCATGTCATTAATAAGACCACAAGTACCTGTCTGCCAAATTCAAGGCTGTAAATGAACCAAGTTATATAGTATATCCAGTAAATACCCGTGACGAAGGTGAGCAAATAACTATGACAATGGTGGTACTTGGAGAGCCAAACTTGATTCTCTACATTCCTGTGGTAGTAATAGAAACATTCAGCATAGCAGAGCTCATATATGATACGCTGGAAAATTCTTTCATGAAGTTAAACATCATACAAGATACCTTACAGGAAAACCCAACACTACCAAGATAAATAGTAGGAAACCAAACACCACAAACAATTCAATACAAAAGTCAATATGCATGACACCTAGGAAGTACAAAAGATTAGATGACCAGAGAATAGACAAGATACCAAGGCATCCAAACAACTCTCAAGCACACATATAATTCTGAGAAATTTAGGGACTAGATAATAGATCATCTCCAATACAGCCAACAGCAAGGTTTGAACCCAAAGTTCCAAAAGCTTTTTCAATCTCTTGCATCTTCTCATCACGAAGAGACTGTAGATCTTGCAATTTAGTTTTGGTATCACCACTACGAATCTGCGAATCTTGTAATTTACTTCTAGCCACATTAATCTGACAGTCAAGTGCATGAAGCTCGGGAAGTAGGGGCTGTGAAAACCGGAGCTGTTCTATATAGTTCAGACGACTCACGAGCCAACTTACATTGAATCCAAATATCTTCAAGTCAGCAAATACATCCCTGTACTCAGAAATCATCTCGCTATCAACGTCAGTCAGAGAGATTCTGATAAAGTCATTGACTGAGGTGCACAACATATTCAGCGTCGTTGTACTAAACTTCTTGTTTTTAATGGTGAAGCACTCAAAGGTTTCAGGGTACCTGCTCATAATCAGATTAAGTAGACATACAAATTCAAAGTTAACTTCATGGCCTCGCCATAACCCAAGATTACTATTCCCAGTTGAAGAACTGACATGATCATTGCCAGTCCCTTCAACTAGAGAACCAAAATCCCTAACCCTGTCAGCATATACTACAGAGTTCTGCACCACATGCTTTTCATGCACTCCCATGTCCATTAAAACCTTGGTTGGAGCAGCCAAGGGCTCTTCTACCACTACATTTTGGGCTGTCAAAGAAGCTGCCGCTGTATAAGGAATAATGTTGCTCTGAAAGAAAATCAGAAAAATAACTAAAATATATCGTCCTGAGATTAACAAACAAAAATATTACTCGGAACAAGCAATAAAACAAGATATGTCGCAAGAAGGATAATCGATGGTTAAAATACCTGGGGCAACGTTGTGACTATGGTGGCTGTTGGAGAGGCACCAAGCAAGTACCTTCTTAGAGAAGTAGATATACTTGATTCATTACATCCATGTGGAAGTTTGACATATTTCAAGTTATAGAATGGAGATGAACTTCCAAGAAAGTTGGAGATCAAAGAAAGTGCCTACAAATATTGAAACAAAGATAGAGTTAAAAAATAAAACATCAGTCAAATGAATAGAAATGAAGACTTGCATTTCAAAATGCACCACTTAAAAAAATGTAACAAGTAAGTTGTTCATTAGTTTCATTTCTCGAGTAGATTATACGATTTTGAAGGAAGCAAGATGACTCAAGTAGTTAATGAGAAGTGTGAAAATCGTTATCTGCAAGGACGACCATTTCTGCTCCTATTGTCGTAGTTTTAAGAATTACTCCGAACAACAAAAGCACCTGAATCTAGATGATGATCTTTGGTTGTTGCAAAGGCTGGGATTTCAGGAATCGAAGAAGCTTGATGGCCCAACATAACCCGTTTCCGGCTCTCTTCTCTACGTACTTCTGAGAAAACCTCCCGTAAATTTAATAAACGCTTAGTGCCAAGAATTCTACCCCGTACTTCATCGAGGGATTTGTCAAGCCCCATCAAAAATTTAAAGACACGTTTGGTCTCCACAATCTTCTTAAAATATGCACGATCTTCAGCACACTTCCATTCATGGATCTCAAATAAGTCTAGTTGTTGCCAGTAACGAGTGAGAGTTGTAAAATAGATTGTCACCGAGTTTTCTCCTTGACGAAGATCTTGAAGAGTACTCTCCACCTGAAAAAGCTCCGATGTGTTTTCGCTACTTGAGAATGTTTCTTTTGCTGCTTCCCATATATCTTTTGCTGTGGTCTACAACAAAAAAATTTCTCCAATCTCAGTTGTCATGGAACTAATCAACCAGGACATAACTAAGTTGTTTTCTGCCCTCCAGGTTTTGTACTCTTAACATCTTTTGAATCTGGTTTTTGTACATCACCACTAAGATATTCATCTTTGCCCCGTCCGCTTATGAACATCATCATTGACCGAGACCACTGAAGGTAGTTTTGGCCATTTAGCTTGTGAGTGGTGATTGGGACGAAGTTTGTTTCTGTGGTAGCAGGGGCAAGTTGAGAGGATGTGGGAATCTTAGGAGAGGGAGTAGATGTAGATGAATTTCCGGAGGTTTGATCGGATCCACCCATGAAGGGCTGATTTTAGTAATGATAAGGCTGAGAGTGATAGGTGAACAAGAGAGAAAGGCCGGGTTTCTTAACCTACAGCTCTGATACCATGAAGCTTTATGAGATGTATTGAGAAATGCTTCATCTTCTTATCAGAGGCTGATTACAAACATATATACACAAGCTCCTATACATCAGTGCCTTGACAGGCTCCTCAAAATCAGGATCTAAATGATACAAATCTTTCCTAAGACTATATATCTATATCTTAGGTAACTAATCTCCTAAGAATCAAATTATACAGCAAGGTACAGCTAATTATATGCCTAGATTGATTTCCAACAAAAACTAAAAACCAGGTAACTATTGTCCACCACAGAAATTTGAAAGGGACAGTAAGTACATGTGTTACCAACAAATAATTATTATGCTAATGTTACAAGATGTAGAAAACATGCCACTAAATTTAAAAATGCCAGGAAAAACTTGTACAATCAAGTATCAACTATAATATATAGATTCGATATAGAAGGAAACAGAGGGGTAATGCTAGAATATCATAAGAAAACTGAACATAAAGCTACCTCTATGGTTACCAAGTCGAGTTTAATAATCTTGGCACTGGCCAGTCCTGGTAGCATAAATTTTAACCGTTGATAATCCTGTTTCAACTCCCCCCGGTGCTCCCATTCGTAGCTCCTGGGATAAATCCAAGTCCAACCCTTCAAATTTAAATTCACAGTATCCAATTTAGAAGCTCCGAATGTGATTGTAAACACACCAACAGAAGTGAAATTGCGTATGTTTGGTGCTGAAACCACAATGTTGCCCTTGAAGCTATTACTGTAGCTGGTCTTGATCTCCAGGTTGATTAATGATGGACAATGTATAAAAATATCTTTCATAGACCTCTCGGAGACATATAATGTGAGATTCTGTAAACTCGTAAGTGCAGCAAATATGTCGCTCATATTCTCAGGAAATTCCACACTACATAACTCTAGACTTTTTAAAGATGGGAAATCCCAGATTGTTTGGGGCAAGTGGCAGCACCACATATGGAGACTTGTTAAAGCTGGCAGGCTGAAAGAAAAAGACTCTAAATCCCATTCTTGAAGATTTAAAGTTCTTAACGCTGGCAAGCAAGTCACACTAATTTCCGGTATCTTGTCTAACCGAGAATGAATTAGGTAACCTCTCAAGCATAGACTTGTTAAAGCTGGTAAATCCCAGCAATCCGATTCCAACAGCGAATCATCAAGTTCCATTCTCATTTCGAGTTCCTGAATGGAATTAGAGTTGAAGTTGGATAACTTGTAAGGTTTATGTTTTTGTCGGAAATAAACATTTAAGTGTTGTACATTGTGAGTAATAGCATACTCAACAAACTTTGCGAATAAACCATCAGGCAGGAAGGCAAGCTCCAAATGCGAAATCTGGGACTGATGGTTCCGGTGCTTTAAAACATGACGAGCAAGATTAGTTGTGCTTTTAGGTGAACACGAGCTTCCATCGTACCGACGTTCATCCCATTTGAACTTGAGGAAAGGGAGAGAAGTCCAAACAAGCTTCCATCGTTTTGAGAGAACGCTCGTTTGCACACCCAATTTGGTATCTAAAAACCTGAGGATTTGATGAAGTAGTTCATCAGGCAATCTGCTGATTCTATCTTCTTGTTCATTTCCAATTGTTAATTTTTCTTTCTTCTTCACATGACAATCCATTGACAGACTCATGTCAATATCACTTCTCTATCTTCACTTTAGCCCTAACCTGAAACGAAACAGAATTGTATATAAAGGAGTTAATAATTTCTAGTCCAATTAGAAACTAAAAAGACGGTTACATTTAAAATGCAACTTAATCCTTTTTAGCACAACTGAAAACGTAAAAATGCCTAAAATAGAACCCGAGTAAAATGCAATATGTGTAACCTAATTATAACCTTACGCATCGAATTCCTTGTGCGATGTATGTGTACCTAATCATAACCTTACGCATCGAGGAATTTGTGTATCTACAGTTCACTATCTAGCAAGTTTGAAATATAGCAAATACTAAGTACGTATTCCAATTGCTCAAACTTAAAACATGCCCAATTTAAATTGACATTGTTTAAAAATGTACTGTGTTGAATGGTAAGAACATGATAGAGGTTGTTGAATTTACATATATGACATACCCTAAGTAGCAACAAGAAGCAATGAAAAATATGCAAAGTAAACCAATTTTAACTAAGTAGTGAAATGTATTCAAATATATACATACAATCATATATATCCGGACCCGATTTGGATTCAATCAGTTTGTTTCCAGAGGCTGAAATGAGCAACTGTGGTTGTCTTCAACAAACCCAAGTGAAAACCGATCCCAATTTTCAGAAATGAATCTTCAGGTAGGATTTTATATTTATTCTTTGGGATAACTATCCAGTAGAAAAATTAACTCTGCTGCTTATTGCGTATTTCGACGGTTAAAGTTGGTCAAAAAATCAAAATAGGTTATTTTTGCCAAATCCAATAAAAAAAAAAGTTAAACTTGGCATCTATCCTATCAAGTACGAGGTTGTTTGGGTGCATCGTCTTTGAGTTAAAAATAGCTTAAAGTCGTTTTTTACCCGTTTGGCAATCAATGTTTTAAGCCGACTTTAAGTTAAAAAATTCCATTAAATCATAAGTTTCATTTAGGTATTTTTGACTTATGACTTATGACTTATCGAGTTTTTTTTTCACAACTCTTATAAAGTTTAAATATTATGAATTTTAAAATTTTTTTAAGTCAAATTTCACTTTAAGTCAAAATTATTAAATCCCTGTTATGCCATATTTTGGCATGTCTAATAATCTCCCAAATTTCTAATATCTATTAATTATTAATTTAGATTAATAATTATTGCTTAACCACTAAGTTTTATCCTCTCTCAGAAACGAGGAAATAATCAATCTCAATCAATTAATAATGGAAAATATCTCCAAACGATATTCTTTAAATCAGGAAGATATCACAACGATAAGATTAAATCAGATAAAATCAATAATTACCCACATTAACGTAACTTATCCCTTAAGTCTCTCGGGATAAGCCCAATTAATTCACAGAACTGCGTGGGGCTTGATCCTATATAAACATAGGTACGCAGGCATCTTGGTACGATATGGAATCCAATACACGAGACAAATCGAGACACCTGCCAAGTCCAGCCCCTCTTTTTTGATAACCCCTAATCCCTAAAAACAACCACATATTCATACACAATCGCTCTATTATTCCAGCAAACCTCCGATTTCGTGTTGTTACGAAATTCCTCCAACAACATTTGGCGCTAGAAGGAGGGGTATTATTATTATCTGTGGAGGATAGATAATTTATTCCGTATATAGGGTTTTGCGTTTTTTTATATATACATTCATGGGGGCTAAAAAAATAATCGATTGCGGCAATTTTTGTCTCATGCGATTGTTTAATGGTGACAACAGAAACAACAAAGGAATTTCAACAGAGTTTGGCAACAAAATTATAAACAAGACGATGGCACAGTTAAGAACCACAAGTCAACAGGAAAATGGTGGCCAGGCTTAAAGAAAACGGAAGAGGTTACACAAGGAAAGGATCATGAATCAAGATGTAATTTTTGCAAAACCTGCGTGGAGTTCACAAAACTTAAAAGAATTGGACAAAGAAATCAACACAGGAGCGCAACACATGTACAAATAGTGATTTACAACGGGACCCGCATGAAGAAAAAAAAAAGGAGATGCTCACGCCCGAAAAAGAAAAAAAAGAAGCTGAACACAATTCCACGCCCAATCAATCCTTCGCGCATAATCCCGGATCAAAATATAAAGATAAGTTTTCGATTTATCTTTTAATTTTCTGCAAATATATTATTATGCCATGCATGCATAGTTATGTTTTTTAAATATTTTTTTTTCAAAAAAAATATTTATTATTCAAAAATTCGTGCGAGCAATAGATATTTTTATGCTTATAAAATTATTGCGATTTAGAAAATATCGTACGTGATATTTATGCTGATGACTTGCCGATTTTATTCTGATTGATTTTGGATATTTATGCTGATTGATTGTGAGTTTATTTTACAATCCCGTACGAGCTGCATTATTCTCAAGAAAAAATACATATACGAAACGCATAATTTTGTAAAAGATTTTCTACAAAAAGGAGCATTATTTTCGAAGAAAATAAATATCGCGACATTCTTAAAAGAGCATATTTATTATTGCGTTTGGATTTGCAAAAGATTTTTCATATATCGTCGCGATAGTACATATATGTCAAATATATTTTCAAACTTGCGAACTAAATTGTCAAGTAGGGTAGCCTGGATAAGCTATAAATCTCGGAATGTAACATGCTTAGTAAAGTGCAGCACCCTCTGGATTATTGAAGGCCCATGAGATATCGCTATATCGAATGGGTGGAGGCATCCCTATGCAAACTATTATTATTGAAGGCCCATGACCAGATCTTGAGCTCAAGGTCGCATGGGTGGGAAGGCATCCCTATGCAAAATATCTTTCAGACATGCACAGCCAGCGCGCGTGCAAAGTTCACCAGAAAGTTCGCCAGAATTACATCTACAGCTCTTAGTGAAGACCTCGCCAGACACATCCTTATGTGGTTGCATCAGACACTTGAAAAGCGTGTATGCCAATTCGGGATATATACAAGCGCCAAGGTCCTAACTAGACAACAAGGATCGCAAAGGATTTCAAACAAATTATTTATACTCGCATATTTGAAAACCTTGGCAAATATATATCTTACAGTGGTCATCGCATGCTATCACACTTGCATCCGCATACGCCTAACGAGCACAGTGGTGCTCTAAGTGTTTTTCTAATTATCTATTTTCAGTTTTTTCAGCGACTCAAGAAATTTGGAAGTTTGAAGAATTCTTAGTTCTCCACTGCAGCAAGCTACACTGAAGAACTGGGGGCTAGTTGTTATGCCATATTTTGGCATATCTAATAATCTCCCAAATTTCTAATATCTATTAATTATTAATTTAGATTAATAATTATTGCTTAACCACTAAGTTTTATCCTCTCTCAGAAACGAGGAAATAATCAATCTCAATCAATTAATAATGGAAAATATCTCCAAACGATATTCTTTAAATCAGAAGATATCACAACGATAAGATTAAATCAGATAAAATCAATAATTACCCACATTAACGTAACTTATCCCTTAAGTCTCTCGGGATAAGCCCAATTAATTCACAGAACTGCGTGGGGCTTGATCCTATATAAACATAGGTACGCAGGCATCTTGGTACGATATGGAATCCGATACACGAGACAAATCGAGACACCTGCCAAGTCCAGCCCCTCTTTTTTGATAACCCCTAATCCCTAAAAACAACCACATATTCATACACAATCGCTCTATTATTCCAGCAAACCTCCGATTTCGCGTTGTTACGAAATTCCTCCAACAACAATCCCCATTTAACTTTAAGTAAAATTACCCAAACACATTCATTCAACATAAAGTAAACAACTTTACTTTCCCCATTAAATTAAAAACACCTCCATTAAGTCAAAAGTAACTTTTTTTGTATTTATTCTTCAGGTAGGATTTATATTTATTCTTTGGGATAAGTATCCAGTAGACAAAATCACTGGAATAGGTTATTTTGTATTTCGTCGGTTAAAGTTGGCCAAAAAATCAAAATAGGTTATTTTTGTCAAATCCAATATTAAAAAAAAAAGAGTTAAACTTGGCATCTACTCTATTAAGTAAGTCACAAGTTGGGTTGAAATGTATTAATGTAATCTTTAATTACCATTTTGACTCATTTTAGTCCATAACTTATTCAAATTGAATAAGTAACTGTAATTTAGGATTCTTAAGGTTCTTAATATTTTTCTTCAATTATTTCAAGATTTGTATCTAATACTTCAATTGGTTCGAGGAATACTTCCGAACAGCCCAGAAATTGCCCCAGAACTGCTCCAATTGATCACGATTCATATTAGATTCCCCCCCCTTTCAATCGCGATCAATTGAAGCGCCTCTGGGACGATTTATAGGCTGGTTGGAAGTATTACTAGAATCAATTGAAGAATTACTTAAAATCTTGAAGTAATTGAAGAAAAATATTAAGAACCTTAAGAACCCAAAATTACCAGTGGCTTACTTGTTTGATTTGAAGAAGTTAGGGACTAAGATGAGTCAAATGACAATTAAGGACTATATTGATACATTTCAACCCAACCAATGACTTAATTGATGTTTAACCCTTTATTCTTTAGGGATATTCCAATTGGGTAGCTTTTCTATTTGGCACCGATCTTTAAGTTTTTGAGTTCCAAGTGGTAATATTATGTTATTGGGCCATGTTTGTTTTAGGGGATTATAATCCTTGGAAAATTACACTATCTTTCTTAAATTTAAAGGATTATAATCCCATGGAAGTATATTGCTATCATCTTTTTGATTCATTTCTATGGGATTATAATACCTTCTTTCACAAGGTATTATAATCCCATGGGAGTGAACTAAAACAATGATCAAAATGTGAATTCATGGGATTATAATCCCTTACGTTTGGGATTTATAAGGTAATAATTTGGGGATTATAATCCCTTGAAACAAACATGACCTTGGTTCCATTCATATAATACCACTCCGTTAACCAAATTTGATTTTCGACATGATATCACTCTGAAATTTTTGACTTCTAAATGACACCATTTTACTTTTGGTCCCAGTTCTAAAATAACATTTTTTTAATGAATTTATTAAAATTCCTTGGTTTTATATCCCTAAAAATATTGTTGGGCATCCTTTGCCCACCAAAAGCCAAGAAGTTTGATCAGAATAATCAGAATTATCAAATTTATTAATATAGTGGTATTATGGAGTTAAAGTCCAAAGTAAAATGTTGTCATTTAGAAGTCAAAAACTTCGAGTGGTATAAAATAGAAAAACACATAATTTTATAACGATCAACTGACGTTTTATTAATGGAATGGTATTATGTGAATGAATCCAAAAGTATAATGGTGTCACTTGTAAGTCAAAAACTTTAAATAGTACCAAATGGAAAAACTAATTGCATAATGGTACCAAATGAAATATCACTATTCTTTAAAATGAATTTAATTTTTAAAATTCGATGAATCCTTATAAATTATTTTTATCATTTTTTTAAAATTATGTTTAAATAACTAAAATTTGAAATTTAAAATTTTAGCCGGGCTAAAATTTATTTTATGGCATTTTTAGTGTGTCAGCAATGTTAAATTCAAATGCCAACGCGTGTCGTGAAATATAGATTAGTTTTATAGGAATATTATCAAACACAATTTTTTTAAATATAAATTTACAATTTTTTTTGTTCAACAAAATTTATAATTTGTGTTCGATATTAATTATTAAATATTAATTCAAATTTTTTTAAATATACGTAATTTAATTCTTCAATATCCATATGAGGTTCACCAATGCCAAATTAGGATATCAAAGACTGAAATTACATTTATTTAATATTGGATCTTTTGAATCGTAATTAATTTCTTTTGTATAAATGCTATATAATTTTCAACTATCCGGCTCACTAATACCAAGTTAAGGTATAAAAATACAAAATAATATTAATTTAATATAATTTTCATAATCATATCAATATAAAATTAATTCATACATTTGGATTCAACTCAAGTATAACATAGATGGCATTCTAGAGAGAACCATCGTATATAGAATCCAAAAGAAAACCACCACAAAACAAATATATTTATCCTATTTTGAATACAATATAATTATAAATCATTAAGAAACTAAAAATGAAATATACACAACTTTTATTTTTGGAAAATCATTAAAAATTAATGAAATAATCAAAAGCATTGCTATCATAAAATCAAATTTTTTCGAAAATGATTCTACTGTAGAATCACATTCAAATCAAGTTTTTTGTTCAAATTTTATATGTAAAATCCTTTATAAAGTTTATATGACGTTAGTATTTTACAATAGAATCAAATTTTATGTTTTTTAAAAAAATTATTTATAATTTATTGATGAAAGTTTATGGTGAAATCAATGGAGACTCTATATAAGAAGATTCTCTCTGGAACAATAGCCAACATGTATTTATATAATGCATATAAGAGTGACGTTCGTCAAAAAAGAGAAAAGAACTTAAACATGACATTGATGATGTAACAGTATAACATGACATTATAACATGTTTGTAATAAATTTTATATTATTTATATTTATCATAATATATGATGGACATTTTGTAATGAAAAATGTCACAAAAACGAATTGTCTACGAAAATTTATAGAATGAGGAACCCCTACCATTAGTCTTTTGTATTATTGATTCAACTGAGCATAGTAATATGAACCAAGTTATTGAAATATATAAACATAATAAGCACTTAAAATACTTTAAATTAAGAATTAAAGTCAATGTTTATTAATATTTTTCTTTTTTCTAACCATATCATTTTATAAATAAACATGCCAACAAGCATGCATTGGATATTAGGGATTACAACTTGGCAAGACGAGAGGATGCACGATAAGTCCAAGAAATCAAAATTCAAACTTCAAACGAAGCTTTAGAAGAGGGTAGAACAACCCTTTCCAAAAACATTTCCAAAAACATTTTTGAAAAAATTTTGAAAATAATTTTCAAAAACATTTTTCAGAAAATTGTTTAAAGATTTTGAAGATCAAATGGTACTATTCATCACCATCTTCGCATATTCATCGCACGAATACTTCGAAGAACACCACCTCCAACAATGGAGATTTTACCAGAATCCGACGATCGGAGACCTTTCCGGCGACCCAAACCCAGAATCCGGCGAGCCCAAAAACAACTCTAAATCACGCGGTTTCAACTCCTATAAGTCCCAAATTCATCCTAGAGCTCAGTATCAACCATAATCAAACCAAACGGATCGGTTTTCACCGAATCCGATCAATTCCGTTCAAGAACCGGCCAGAATCCGGCGAGCTCGAAAACGGGCACCAAACTTAACATTCTATATACCAAATCGAAGCCCAGGAGTTCAACAACTCATATCATTCAACAAGAACATCAAACAATTACTCAAGAACCCCGAAAATTGAAATCAAAGTTTCACCCCCAAAAACTCGATTTTCATATTTTGGCAACTATAAATCAAACAAAAATTATCAACATGATCCTGGGATCATAAGCAATCTATAGACACTAAGCACAACATTTACAAATAAGTGTATGATTCACAGTAAATTCACAAAGTTCGAACTTTTAAAAACAAAATAAAACTTTTGAAGCAAGCGTATGCACATATCAATACACACATAGGCATGTAGTACATATCAAGAGCTTCAGTTTGGTTACTCACATGATCGATTTGGATCCCGGAATCACTGTCAAAAGGCAGTTTGATCTCCAAGAACACCAAGAACAATATTCAGAGAATTTTCCAGAAAATAAAATCAGAAATCTGATTTTTTGATTATTTTAATAAATAAAAATAATTCTGTTGTTATTTATATTAATCCAAAAATTAATACCCCAAAAATATTTTTAGCCCCTAATTAAAATTATTAAGCCATAAAAATAATTTTTATGGGATAAAAATGTAAAATTTTTATTTTTAAACAAATATAATATAAATGCCAAAATTCCCCAAAAATTATGAATATTACAAAAATTACAACATAATGCATTTTTAAACATCCTATTATTATACAAAAATAATTTTATCAAAAATAAGGCCTCGAATTCAATACAGGGGTTGGGTCCGGAAATTAAAATGCGAAATAACTGTATTCTAAAAATATAAAAAATTACAGAAAAATAGATTAAAATATTCTATGCTACATAGAAGTCACATAACACGTATGGGATAATTTTCTTATTTAATAAAAATCATAACGCGTTTAAATATATTAAAAATAAACTAAAACACAATAAAATGAACTAGAAATATAATTTAATATAATAAATTACACGTAATTTTTCGGGTCATTACATTATTTACAAGATACATAAAAGCTCCAATTGTATTACGATATGGAACTTCAGGCTCAAGTGCATCTTAATCTTCTTTTCTAGAACGGAATGGATCCTTCTCAACTTCGAGTGATCGAAAAACCATTTGTGTGGTTAGTGGATGAGATTTGTCCATGTACAACTGATCAAGAAACTTTTTATGTGTCGGTTGATTGATAATAAATATGCCGAAAGATAAGTGATCCACCTGTATACCTAAACAAAATTTTGTCTTTTCAAGATCTTTCATTTCAAACTCATTTTTCAAATAATTAGCAGCATTAGTAATACATTCAATATTTAAATCATCAACATATAGTGAAATAATAGCAAAAGCGGTTCGCGACACACATGGACACATTTGATTATTAATGTACCCATCATTCAATACATATTCATGAAGCCTGTTGTACCACATGCGACCAAATTGTTTTAAGACATATAATGATCTTTGCAATTTACTTGATTATTAATGTTGAAGACTAGTTTCTTATATCTTTAATCCTCCCGAGATTTTCATACAAATATCACCAACTTCCATAAAACGTGTTTCCAAACTTATCGTACGTACAAGCCATACCTATCAGAAAATAAAAAGTGACTCCATACATTAGAGCAGAGTAAGTATCCTGGTAACCAAACCCAGGCCCTTGAGAGAATCCTTAGGCTACCAATCGGGCTTTATATCTCGCAATTTCATTTTTCACATTTTATTTTCGTATAAATACTGATCTATATATTCCTGACGGGAACCACACCAGCTAGTGTTTGAAGATATATTTAATTTCATCCTAGTGCCTTTTAGTTGGATCAGAATTGAATCTCGCCAATAGGTTCACATCAAATGTAATATCATGTCGTGTGTTATTTACAAGATACATAAAAGCTCCAATTGCAATACGATATGGAACTTCAGGCTCAAGTGCATCTTAATCTTCTTTTCTAGAACGGAATGGATCCATCTCAACTTCGAGTGATCAAAAACCATTTGTGTGGTTAGTGGATGAGATTTGTCCATGTACAACTGATCAAGAAACTTTTATGTGTCGGTTGATTGATAATAAATATGCCAAAAGATAAGTGATCCACCTGTATACCTAAACAAAATTTTTTGTTTTCAAGATCTTTCATTTCAAACTCATTTTTCAAATAATTAGCAGTGTTAGTAATACATTCAATATTTAAATCATCAACATATAGTGAAATAATAGCAAAAACAGTTCACGACACACATGGACACATTTGATTATTAATGTACCCATCATTCAATACATATTCATGAAGCCTGTTGTACCACATACGACTAGATTGTTTTAAGACATATAATGATCTTTGAAATTTACTTGATTATTAATGTTGAAGACTAGTTTCTTATATCTTTAATCCTCCCGGGATTTTCATATAAATATCACCAACATCCATAAAACGTGTTGCCAATCTTATCGTACAAGTCATACCTATCAGAAAATAAAAAGTGACTTCATACATTAGAGCAGAGTAAGTATCCTGGTAACCAAACCCAGGCCCTTGAGAGAATCCTTAGGCTACCAATCGGGCTTTATATCTCGCAATTTCATTTTTTTTCATTTTATTTTCATATAAATACTGATCTATATATTCCTGATGGGAGCCACACTAGTGTGTGGAGTGTGGTTCCAAATACAATTCACTTATGAAAGGATAGTGATTTTACTGGATTGCATTTTTCCATTTTGTCCAATAATCACTTAGTCGACATTATTCCAAATTTTGTGGTTCAGGATCGGAGTTCATAATAGTATCACCTGCCACGAAAAAAAAACACACACACAGATATATATATATATATATATATATATATATATATATATATAGAGTAGAGTTCGAGGGAGAACCTCTCTATCAAGAAAACTAAGAGATCCAATCTAAGACCGTTGATTAATATGATTTAATAATAATAATAAAATAGATATTAGAATGGCATTTATGTGATTCCAATGAAGTTTGGGGATAAAAATTATACACTATCCGGTCAGGATATATTACCGAATCTTGTAAAGATGGAAAGATATATAATCAAGTTTTGATTGACATATTTCAAGATTCTTTCAAAGATGGAAACGATTCTGGAAATCAGTTTTATCTATGGAAAGTGGAAATAGAGTTGTAATATAATCATTATGTATAGAACTGGTTATATGTCAATAGCCTGAAGAAGAAAACACATATTGGAAAAAAGGAGGACAACGCTGCCATCAATGAGTACGCACATAAATTTCTTATGATCACTATTGTTTTGTTTTTCAATTTTGTTTTAGATGAATATTGTATGTTGATCAACAATCGATTTTTATATCCAAGCTATTTTATTTACTTGTTCGCACAAATGCTTAAAATATATGAGTTCTCTTATGTAATCTGAAATATAAACTTGAGTTCTCTTATGTAATCTCAAATGTATTTTTGCAGGAAAGGTTTAAGTGTATATGAACATACCGTAAGATCTGGAAAGGTTTCTTATCGATAATTATATCGAGGATGAATCTGAACCTCTTAACAGATGTGATTGCATCCCTTTCAGAAACTCAACGCAAGTGGGTAATTGATGGTGATTAAAAGCTCTATCGATTGGTGATTGATCATCATTTATTTTCTCTTTTATGATATTAGATTATGTATAAGCTTAGAAAATGCATCTGTTCCACTAGAAGAGTCTTAAAAGTTTTAGATTCGTGTATGTGTTCTGTTCTTAAACTTATTCTATAAACTGATGATGATGTTTTACTCTGCAGATAAAAAATAAATATAAACATTATGGAGAAGCAGATGAAAGAATTTATCATTCAAGGCTACTACCGACTACCGTGGATAAAACCTAGTTTGTTAACTGAAATGGTATTTTTGATGCCCTCTCTAAAAATGCGATATCTGTGGAGGTAGAAGCCATTCTATTCATTTTTAAAGTCATTGTGGATAAAGGTGGATGCAACATGAAAAATGGAGCCATCAAAAGCTCTTTTTGTGGGAAGTGTAAAAGAGCTAGGAGATCTGGAGGGTTCAAGCCAAAGTCTGGTGTATCAAGGGTATCAAATGAATTGGGTACAAGTGTGTATCTTGTTCTTCCAGGCTCCATCCTAAATAAGGAAGTCATTGGAACTATGTATCTATAGAATTTTATAAAGGAGTACTGTAAAACAAAGAGATACTCCTATAGCTTTGAGTTGAGTTGATATGCATGTTGCTTTGTGGTTTTTTGCAGCTTTGAGTTGAGTTGATATGCATGTTGCTTTGTGATTTTTTGCAGTTTTGGCTGCGTGGAAGTGACACTATTAGATTTGTCTCCTTCTCATGTACATTATTAGAGGTTAATCGCATTGTCTTAGTTACAACATAGTTTTCCGCTAAATATTCAAATGTAGTGTAAGTTATTATTGAAGATTCCACTAATTGTGTTTTATTAAGTATTTATTAAAACACACAAGAGATCAAAATAATTATTATGTTTTATGTTTGTGGTGTTCTTGTAAAAAAATTTAAAATTTTTCAAGTATGTTGCAACAAATTCCTTTTTTTGTATAACTTTAATTTAATTTTTTCCCCTTTATTGGCCTTTTTTTAGGTATCCTCAGAACCATAGGTTGACCTAGCTAATGAGATTTTAGTTTAGCTAAAGAGATTTTAGTTGAATATTTTGCATATTATTTGGTTTAGTTTTATAAAACACTTAATAGAATCTTGAATAAATTATTAAAAACACTTAACATAATCTTTAACAAACTAATAAAAACACTTCACAAAATTATTTAGAACCTTTAATAGAATCTTGAACGAATTAAATAAAACACTTAAGAGAATCTTATTATGATTTCAAATAATTAACAAAACACCTAATAAAATCTTGATGTAGTACATAATATTTTTATATTTTGTTTTCTTAAAAAAATATTTCTTTTTAAATTAAGTTACATATAAAAATATCATCTATTATACCAAGATTTTGTTGTGTGTCTCAATGTATTAGTTTATTTGCTTTTATTATCTTTTTGAGATTTATTCGAGAATTGTTTTAAAAGGCAAGCAATAAAAAATTTAAAATTATAATTTGAAAAAATATTTTTAAATGTTTCATGAATTATTTATAATGTTGTACTTGTACATAACTATATTTGATACTTATTTTAGATCAATAAAATATTTTAAACGAATCTTAATATAAATATTTGATATAGAAATATTATGATTTCAAATAATTAACAAAACACCTAATAGAATCTTGGTGTATTACATTATATTTTTATATTTTCTTTTCTTAAAAAAATAAACATTTCTTTTACAATTAAGTTACATATAAAAATATAATCTATTATACAAAGATTTTGTTGGGTATCTTAATGTATCAATTTGTTTCCTTTTAGTATATTTTTTAGATTCCTTCGAGAATTGTTTTAAATGGGCAAGCAATAAAAAATTTAAAATTATAATTCAAAAAATTATTTTTAAATGTTCCAGGAATTATTTATAATGTTTTACTTGTGCATAATTATATTTGAAACTTAGTTTAGATCAATAAAATATTTTAAATGAATTTTACAATAAATATTTGATAAAGTAATATTATGATTTCAAATAATTAACAAAACACCTAAGAGAATTTTAGTACTACATAATAGTTTTATCTTTTTTTTAAAAAAAATAATTATACAATTTTTAAAATTTAAGTTACATTTAAAAGTATTATGTAATACACAAAGATTCTTTTACATGTTTTCTATCAATAAAATCTAAATAAAATTTACAAACACCTAAGATAATTTTGGTGTATTTAATAATAATTTTATATACTTATTTTTTCAAAAGAAAATTTATACATTTCTTTTAAAATTAAGCTACATGTAGAAATATTACAAAATGCATCAAGATTCTCATACGTGTTTCAAATCAATATATCAATTTATTTACTTTTATTATCTTTTTGAAATTCCTTCGGAAATTATTTTAAAAGGCAAGCAATAAAACATTTTAAATTATAATTCGAAAAAATATTTTAAATGTTCCAGGAATTATTTATAAGGTTGTACTTGGGCATAACTATATTTGAAACTTATTTTAGATGAATAAAATATTTTAAACGAATCTTAATATACATATTTGATAAAGTAATGTTATGATTTCAAATAATTAACAAAACGCGTAAGAGAATCTTGGAGTATTATATAATATTTTTATACATAATTTTTTTCTTAAAAAATTTAAATCTTTCTTTTAAAATAAAATTACATATAAAAATATCATCTAGATTTTGTTGCGTGTTTCAATGTATTCGTTTATTTCCTTTTATTATCTTGTTGAGATTCATTCGAGAATTGTTTTAAAAGGTAAGCAATAAAATTTTTTAACTTATAATTCAAAAAATATTTTTAAATGTTCCATGAATTAGTTATAATGTTGTAATTGTACATAACTTTATTTAAAACTTATTTTAGATCAATAAAATCTTTTAAACGAATCTTAATATAAATATTTGATAAAGTAATATTATGATTTCAAATAATTAACAAAACACCTAAGAGAATTTTGGTATTACATAATAGTTTTATCTTTTTTTAAAAAATAATTATACTATTTTTTAAAATTTAAGTTACATTTAAAAGTAATATGTAATACACAAAGATTCTTTTACGTGTTTTTTATCAATAAAATTAAAAAACACTTAAGAGAATTTTGGTGTATTTAATAATAATTTTATATACTTATTTTTTCAAAAGAAAATTTATACATTTTTTTTATTATGATTTCAAATAATTAACAAAACACCTAATAGAATTTGGTGTACTACATTATATTTTTATATTTTATTTTCTTAAAAAAAATATTTCTTTTAAAATTAAATATAAAAATATCATCTATTATACCAAGATTTTGTTGTGTGTCTCAATGTATAAGTTTATTTCCTTTTATTATCTTTTTGAGATTTATTAGAGAATTGTTTTAAAAGGAAAGCAATAAAAAATTTAAAATTATAATTTGAAAAAATATTTTTAAATGTTACATGAATTATTTATAATGTTGTACTTGTACATAACTATATTTGAAACTTATTTTAGATCAATAAAATATTTTAAACGAATCTTAATATAAATATTTGATATAGAAATATTAAGATTTTAAATAATTAACAAAACACCGAAGAGAATCATGGTGTATTACATTATATTTTTATAATTTTGTTTTCTTAAAAAAATTAACATTTCTTTTACAATTAAGTTACATAAAAAAAATATAATCTATTATACAAAGATTTTGTTTGGTGTCTTAATGTATCAGTTTGTTTCCTTTCAGTATCTTTTTTAGATTCCTTGGAGAATTGTTTTAAAAGGGCAAGTAATAAAAAATTTTAACTTATAATTCACAAAATTATTTTTTAAATGTTCCATGAATTATTTATAATGTTGTACTTGTGCATAATTATGTTTGAAACTTAGTTTAGATCAATAATATATTTTAAATGAATTTACTATAAATATTTGATAAAGTAATATAATGATTTCAAATAATTAACAAAACAGTTAAGAGAATTTTGGTATTACATAATAGTTTTATCTTTTTTTAAAAAAAAATAATTAAACATTTTTTTAAAATTTAAGTTACATTTAAAAGTATTATGTAACATACAAAGATTCTTTTACATGTTTTCTATCAATAAAATCTAAATAAAATTAAAAAACACCTAATAGAATTTTGGTGTATTTAATAATAATTTTATATACTTATTTTTTCAAAAGAAAATTTATACATTTCTTTTAAAATTAAGCTACATGTAGAAATATTACAAAATGCATCAAAATTCTCATACGTGTTTCAAATCAATATATCAAATTAAAAATTGTTTTAAAAGGCAAGCAATAAAAAATTTTAAATTATAATTCGAAAAAATATTTTAAATGTTCCAGGAATTATTTATAAGGTTGTACTTGGGCTTAACTATATTTGAAACTTATTTTAGATGAATAAAATATTTTAAATGAATCTTAATATACATATTTGATAAAGTAATGTTATGATTTCAAATAATTAACAAAACGCGTAAGAGAATCTTGGTGTATTATATAATATTTTTATATATAAATTTTTTCTTAAAAAAATTAAATCTTTCTTTTAAAATTAAGTTACTTATAAAAATATCATCTATTATAACAAGATTTTGTTGCATGTTTCAATGTATCCGTTTATTTCCTTTTATTATCTTGTTTAGATTCATTCGAGAATTGTTTTAAAAGGTAAGCAATAAATTTTTTTAACTTATAATTCAAAAAATATTTTTAAATGTTCCATGAATTAGTTATAATGTTATAATTGTACATAACTTTATTTGAAACTTATTTTAGATTAATAAAATCTTTTAAACGAATCTTAATATAAATATTTGATAAAGTAATATTATGATTTCAAATAATTAACAAAACACCTAAGAGAATCCCGGTATTACATAATAGTTTCACATTTTTTAAAAAAATAATTAATCATTTTTTTAAATTTAAATTACATATAAAAGTATTATGTAATACACTAAGATTTTTTTACGTGTTCTCAATCAATAAAATCTAAATAAAAGTAAAAAACACCTAAGAGAATGTTGATGTAATTAATAATATTTTTATATACTTATTATTTCTAAAGACAATTTATACATTTCTTTTAAAATTAATATACATGGTATAAATATTATAAAATGCATCAAGATTCTCTTACGTGTTTCAAATCAATATATCAATTTATTCACTTTTATTATCTTTTTATGATATTCAAAACTTATTTGAGATATATCAATATATCTTTTTATTATGTACTTGTACATAACTATATTCAAAACTTATTTGAGATCAATAAAATATTTAAAAGAATCTTTAAATAAATATTTGATAAAGTAATATTGTGAATTCAAATAATTAATAAAACAACTAAGATAATCTCGGTATTACATATGCTGAAGTGTTGCGCCAAACCAATTTTATAGAGAATATATATATATAATTATAAAGTTCTATTTTTCACAATAATTTAATTGTGTTGATACATTTTCAAAATTTTATTTTAGGCTCATATTATATTATGTAAAAAATAAAATAAGCACAATTTCGGTGTTTTTTATTTACATTTTTGTGTATGTGTACATGGATTCTCTTAAAAGTTTTATTAAAGAAAATTATTTATTTAAAAAAAACTTACTTCCGTAAATAGATTTTTTATAGGGCTAGACAAGATTCTCTTACGTATTTATATGTCGTGATTGTGATGTCATTTTCACGACGAGACAAGATTCTCTTAAATGATTTGTTAAAAATATATTAATTATTTAAAATATCTTATTTATGTAAACAAATTATTTTTAGACAAAATATTCTTAAGATAAAATATATGGAAACATTAGAACGTTTTTAAAAAACATCCGTGCTTGGTATATTTTTATTCGACTTTTTTACTTTTTCTTGGAACTGTTAAGTGAATCGTGCAATGCTACATATCGGCACAATCTTTTTCTGCCTTCTTCTACTACCTTCTTATAACTCCAAATTTGTTATCCACGGGATTATAACGGAGTCAACCATTAAAATGCTGTTTCAATAAGCTTTAAATAAGAAAAATTAAATCATTACAATAATCTTTAATCATGTAACAAACCAAACAAAAAAGGTCAAAGACAAATGTCATGTAATTTGATTGAATCGCTTGATAAATTATCCATTGAACAAACCTGCTTTTTTTTTAAGTAAAAAAATATGAATAAAAGATATACAAAAATATTGGCAAGAAAACACGAAAAAGATTTATGAAGATAGGATATAAGATGTGTTAATATATTGATTCTGTTACCAAATAAAAATCAAAATTTGTGTATGGAATGAGTTTTCCAAGATGATAATTTTCTTCTAAAAATGGTATATCAATCAAATGCACTGATTGACCGTCGATCAATTAATATGTGATATATTTTTATGTTTTAACATTTCCGATTCTATCCTTTGGATGTAAAATGGAATTAATCTTATTTGTTTTTAATTAACAGCTGGATTTTCTATAAGCCATCAGATCAAATTAAACGAATGGATAGAGATGTGGTCTCTTGGTTCCCTCTATAACCTAGGTTCTCCCTTGAGCATAGGCCTATATATATATATATATATATATATATATCATCAACCTCAGTATTTTCATGATCCAATAAATTTCTGTTATGTACATAACTCACAGAGATCTCATAATTTTCGGGTACATTTACTTCTATGGAAGCATGTGCCACTTCAGGCACAGTATCCTCTTCTTGAGGCAATACTACTTCTGGTGGTTTTGTCACAACCACTTCAAGAGATTGAACCTCCTCAGCAGGTGATATCCCTTCCAGGTTATTTGATATAGTCACTTCAGGGGCTCAAACCTCTTCTGGAGGTAATACCACTTATGGGACATTTTCTGGAACACTTGCCACTTTAGGAGCAAGTCAATCAATTTTCATTTTCATGGTAAAACATCTTTCACACCAACAGGTCTACCATGTTTCCATTGTGGTTTGGAATTACTAACAAATTCTTCAGGAATTGATTTATGAATAAGAATTTCAACCCTTTCCAAACATTAACAACAGGTATATATTATCATACATATGTTTAGAATCATTAAAAGCATCTGACACTTGATTAGCAATATATTGCATATAAAGGATTCTTAGAACCTTAGATTCACATTGTTTAGTACGTAATCAATAGAATTTAATCCTGATGCATTCCCTGATAGTTCAAAATTTAACTTATGCAAAACATTATCTTCCCTAATAGAGGGAACACAGACTCATCTAAATGACAATCGACATATCGAGCAGTGAAGACGTCACTGATTAATGGTTCAAGATATCTAATGATAGATGATGAGTCAAAACTAGACCTGGCAAGATGCGTTTAAATACGAAGAACCAAACTGAAATTCATGGAACCGAATCCAATTTTATATTCGAATTAGACAAACCAATTTTGATCCGAAAACCAATTTGATCCGATCTACTAATACCTGAACCAAAAATTTAATCGAAAATAATCTGAAATACTAGACCTAATTATGACCTAAAATTTATCAAAACCGAATGATTTACCATAGAACTGAATATGACTCGAAGTATTAGATCTGATATAAATCCGAATTAGAAAAATGATGGATTAAGTATTTACTATATTTTAATGGGTCAAGGTACATAGTTCGTTTATGTTAACCCACTTTCTATTCAATAAATTAACCCATTCATAAGCAAAATTCATATTTAAAATATTTTTTGTCAAATATAACATAGTTATTAAATCACCATTTTTTAAAGAAGTATATTTTTTTGGGAAAAAAATAAATTATATCCAATAATAAGGTATTTTTTATGATCTCACAAATTAAATATAAGAATGAGTAATGATCGGAAAGGATCCGACCCGATTTCAATTCGAACTAAATTCATCTGAACTTAATCCGAATTTCATCTAATTTTAATCCAAATTAGATTTGAACTGAATTTAATTCAATCCGATCAAAACTATATCCAAATGTATTATAACCGAAAGTTGATCCTATCCGAAATTTATCTGATTCAAAACCGATTCATTTTTTTGAATTGGTATAGGTCTAGTCAAAACCAACATATATACATATTCTTCTTTAAGGTCCTATTTTATATTTTTTTGTAGGTGCAATGGGAATAAATACGGCACTACCAAAAATTCAAAAGTGAAAGATATTGAGAACTTGACCAAGAACTAACTGTTAATGAGATTGTTTATGGTAAACAGATAGTCTTATTCTAAATATATTTGCCGCATGAAGTATTGCGTGACCCCAAAATGATGTAGGTAATTTAGCTTTTTAGAAGTAAGGGACGTGTAATAATTTGAAGCCTTTTAATTAAATATTCTACTAAACCACTTTCTGTATGCACGTGAGTTACAAGGTGTTCGATTAAGATTCCTATTGATATTGATAGAGTATATTATATATATATATATTTTATAGGATTTTATTCCCACATTTACGGTGCTTTTGCGAATAATCGTGTCGATTTAATTAGTTTTATTTGAGTTTGTTGCAGGAAATAAATAAATGCCAATTCGGAAGGAATCGAGCATTATTTAAAGATTTTATGTGATTTTTAGCTCGAAGGATTTATTTTGTGAAATTACGAGGAGAAAAGGTGGAATTATGGTTCGTTGTTGAGGAATTTTGGAGCAACAAAATGAAATTCCAGGGAGCTATTGGCGCAAGAGCTCTGAAAAGAAGGGCAGGAGCTCTGAAAAGAAGGGCAAGAGCGCTACTTGACTTGGCAGAAAAACAGAAAATTCCAGAAGCACCATGGCGCAACAGCGCTACAAGAGGCGCAGCAGCGCCAAGGCTGCTCTGATCAGGAGTACAACACAGGAGGAAGAATCAGTAGCTGTAAGGCGCTATAGCGCTGAAGTCTGGCGCAACAGCGCGACCCGCAGTCTGCAATGGCGCAACAGCGCGACCAAGAGGCGCAACAGCGCGGTACCACCTGCGCGAACAGAGAGGAACAGGCGCAATAGCGCTTGTACAAGGTGCAACAGCGCCCGTATGTGGCTAGTTTGTGCGGGATTTCAATAAAAATCAGAATTTTATTCCCTTTTTCCTACTTGTAATATAATTCTAATTACCTCCAGCTGGGCCTATTTATTTAAGACAATTACTTAGACTTGTAGCACTATATAAACACATCTAGGGTATTATTTTAGGGATCGATCTTTACACACACAATTTTTACATACGTTCTTAATATTAAAAGCTAGGGTTTTATTTTCTTCTCTCCATCTTTGCAAGCTCAATTTAATTCTTGGATTCAATTGTTCTTCATTATTCAAAGGTTTAAGGTATTACTTATCTTCCCTTTAATTATTACATGTTTATTATGGCTTTCTTGATTATTATTGTTAGCTTCAATTCTAGAATGAGTGAGTAATTTAATTCTAGGGTATTAGGGGGAGCCATGTTTGCACCATGATTTGGGCTTAATTTGATTAGTAGATTGATGGGTAAAGAGTAATTCTGATTGATATGTTCTAATTCTTAATTTGTGTAATTGCGCAATATCACGGATTAATCGATTGCAATAGGAGTAATAGATCGAAAGATTTTACTACTAGAGGCTTACATACAATTAGCGGAATTGAAGGTGATTGTGGAAGCATCATTAGATATTCTGAGAGTGTTAATGCTTGAAAAAGATTAACCATTGCTTTAATTACTTAATCCCATTGAAAAACTATACTTTTGTGATTTGTTTGGTGTAAACATGGTGAACCTGAATTGCCCTAGATCCTTTTATTAGTTGAATTTAAACTTTGTTAAATTTGCATTAGTAGTTAATAAAATTCCCAAATAATCGTTTGTGACTAGAAACAATTGATAATAGTTGAATTGAAATTGAAACCGCCTCCTTGAGGAATCGACCCGTATTGGCTAGTATCTACTACAATTGATACCGTGCGCTTGCGGTTAGGTATAATTTAACACATCATGTTTTTGGCGCCGCTGCCGGGGAGACGCCTAGTTTCTATTATTTTAGTTCGATTGTTTTAGATTGTTTCTCTTGTCTCTTTGGAACTCTTGTTCCAACTGAGACCGATCTTACTGCTTTTCCTTGTTTAGTTGTTGATGCCCAGGACCAAGTCTCAAACGAAAGAAGATCAAGCGAAAGAGGATATAACTCCTCTTAGTCCAGATTCTGGAATTACTTGTCAACAATACATAGATCAACAAAGGAAAGAGAAGCAGCAAAAGATACCTGAACCAAAGATTGAGATGGCAGACCCTCCCAAATCTTTGAAGAACTACTCACAGCCCTCTCCGAGTGGGGTACCTACCGGCCTTGTTATGCCAGCGATTGAAGCAGCAAATTTCGAGATCAAGCCTGCTTTGCTCACTATGATCCAATAGAATCAATTTGCTGGGCTTGCCTCTGAAGACCCTACAAATCATCTGCAACGGTTTCAACAGCTCTGTTCTATAATTAAACATCAGGGAGTCACTCCAGACCAGTTGAAAGTCATGTTGTTCGGTTTCTTTCTTCGTGACAAAGCTCAAAAATGGTTGAATGATATTGACCTGACCGAGTGGGATAAGATTGCTCAGGCTTTCTTAACTGCGTTCTTCCCTCCTAACAGAACCGATGATTTGATCGACAAGATGATGGGTTTTAAGCAAGATTATGGCGAATCTCTACGGGATGCTTGGGACAGATTCAAGGATTATCAACGTGCATGCCCTCACCATGGTCTTGAGAAGTGGTTTCTGCTTAAACGCTTCTACAATGGTCTTGATCCTGAAACAAAAGGGATGGTTGATAACGCTGTAGGTGGCGTGTTTTTAGACAATGGAGTTGATAATGCACATGCTTTTCTTTCAAATTTGGCTGCCAATCACTTCAGTAACCCGAGAGCAGCCAAGAAATGGGGTAAACTTGAAGTGGATGCATACTCTCTATTATCATCTCAACTCGCTGCATTGACTCAGGAGATCCACTCATTGAAGACATCTCAGCCCTCTACTCAACCTATGAGTATCAATGCATTGTCATCCAGGGCTCCTATGAATAATCCTGTTTGTGAAGTCTGTGGCATCCAAGGCCACTATGGTAATGATTGCCAATACAATGCTCAAAATTCACAACATTTTTAGATGGAGCAAGCAAATGTTTTCCAACAGAGGCAGCAGTACAATCCGTACTCCAACACTTACAATCCTGGTTGGAAAGATCATCCTAACTTCTCATATAGGAACAATAATGCTCAGAATTCAAATGTTCCTAATCAGCAGCAATATCAGCAGTCGTACCAGCCTCCTCCACAGCAACAGTATAGGCCTCCTCAAGGACCTATGAATCCCCCTGGATTCCAAAGGCCTTTTCAGAATTATGCTTCTCAAGCAAATCATGCTGCACAGGCTGATAATCAAGGTGATATGATGAAGATATTGTTACAAATGCAAACAAAGATGAACCAGATGGAGATACATAATAAGATGCTAGAAACTCAGATTGCTCAAATGGCTAGTTCTTCATCTACAAGGCAACAAGGCTCTCTACCAGCACAACCAACTCAGCCAAAGGAAAATGTGAATGCCATTGCTCTTAGGAGTGGTCGTACATATGATACTCCTCCAATTCCTACTGATGATGTTCCTACTGAGAAAGAAAAAGAGGATTCTGAGGAAGACAAGGTAGAGAAAGTTGTTGAAGATAAGAACGGAGATGAAACTGAGGAAAACAAGAAAAAGGACAAAGAGAAGACTGCAGTTACTCCTCCACCATTTGTGCCAAAGCTCCCATTCCCTAGTATGATGAACAGAACTAAGGTGGACCAGTAGTTTGGTAAGTTCATGACACTTGTCAAGAATCTTGAGGTAACAATTCCTTTCACTGATTTAATTTCTCAAGTTCCATCGTATGCAAAGTTTCTTAAGGATATTCTCACTAAGAAAAGGTCTTTTGGTGAGGTGGAGACAGTAGCTTTTACTGAAGAGTGTAGTGCTGTTTTACAAAATAAGTCTCCACCTAAGCTTAAAGATCCTGGTAGTTTTTCGATCCCGTGTCATTTAGGTGCATTGTTTATTGATAGAGCTTTATGTGATTTAGGCGCTAGCGTCTCAGTCATGCCTCTCTCGGTTTTTCAAAAACTAAATAGGGGAGAATTAAAATGTACACAGATGACTTTGCAAATGGCAGACCGTTCGATAAAATATCCCCTTGGAATTTTAGAGGATGTGCCTGTTAGGGTTGGAAATTTTATATTCTTGTAGACTTTGTAGTTCTAGATATGGAAGAGGATAGCCAGATACCTATTATTTTAGGTAGACCATTTCTCTGTACTGCAGGTGCTGTTATTGATGTTAAAAGTGGGACTCTCACATTGAGCGTTGGTGATGATAAAATTACTTTTACTCTAACCTCTGCTCTTAAATCCCCTTTGCTTGAGAATACTTGCTGCAGGATTGATGTTATAGATGGAATTGTCCAAGATGAGACACCTCAGATTCTATTGAATGATGCATTGGAAGCAGTGCTCATGCTTGAAGCTTACGAAGGAGAAGGACATGCTGAAGTCGATTCATTGATTCTTGAGTTGGATGGTGCAGCTGATCTGAATTGTGAGGTAACCAACACTGTTACTTCTTGTGGTGAACCTCAGGTAAATAAGTTAGAGCTAAAGCCTTTGCCATCTAATCTGAAATATGTGTTTCTTGATGATGAAAAGACTTGTCCTGTGATTGTTAGCTCTAGTCTTGATGATAGCCAGATTTTTAAGCTTCTTACTGTTTTACGTGCGCATAGAAAAGCTATTGGGTATAGTATCGATGATCTTACAGGGATTAGCCAAGATTTTTGCATGCATAGAATTCACTTAGATGATGACCATAAGCCTTGCATACAGGGACAATGCCGCTTGAACCCTAACATGCAAGAGGTTGTTAAAAAAGAAGTTTTGAAATTGTTAGATGCGGGCATCATTTACCCAATTTCTGATTCTAAATGGGTAAGCCCAGTTCAGGTAGTCCCTAAGAAAGGAGGAACAACGGTAATTAAAAATGAAAAAGATGAACTAATTCCCACTCTAATTGTCACCGGTTGGCGAATGTGCATTGATTACCGTAAGTTAAACACTGCTACTAGAAAAGACCATTACCCTCTCCCTTTTATTGATCAGATGTTAGAAAGACTTTCTAAGCATAAGTACTTTTGCTATTTAGATGGATATTCAGGGTTCTTTCAGATCCCTATACATCCTGATGACCAAGAAAAGACTACATTTACTTGCCCATATGGTACCTTTGCATATCGTAGAGTGCCTTTTGGTTTGTGCAATGCCCCTGCTACTTTTCAGCGTTGCATGACTGCCATATTTTCTGATTTCATAGAGTCTATCATGGAAGTATTTATGGATGATTTCAGTGTTTATGGGTCTGATTTTGATGTATGTCTACATAATCTCTCTAAAGTGCTTAAACGTTGTGAAGAGGTGAATTTGGTTTTGAATTGGGAAAAGTGCCACTTCATGGTCAATGAAGGAGTGGTACTTGGTCATTTGATTTCTGAACGTGGCAACCAGGTTGACAAAGCAAAAATTGAGGTGATTGAGAAGCTTCCTCCTCCTGTTAATGTCAAGGGAGTGAGGAGTTTCCTTGGTCATGCGGGTTTTTATCGTCGTTTTATAAAAGATTTTTCAAAAATTGCAAAACCCCTCACTCAATTGTTGTTTAAGGATGCCACCTTTGTGTTTACTGATGCTTGTTTGGAGTCTTTTAACAGGATTAAGGAAGCTTTGATAAGTGCACCAATCATTCAATCTCCATATTGGAATCTTCCATTTGAAATCATGTGTGATGCAAGTGATTATGCTGTTGGAGCAGTTCTTGGTCAAAGGAAAGACAAGGTATTGCACGCCATCTACTATGCAAGTAAAACCTTGGATGAAGCTCAAGTCAATTATGCTACGACTGAGAAAGAACTTCTAGCTGTGGTCTACGGTCTTGACAAATTCCGAGCCTATCTCATTGGCTCCAAGGTCATTGTTCACACTGATCATTCGACACTTAAGTATCTGTTGGCGAAGAAAGATGCAAAGCCAAGGCTTATTCGTTGGATTCTCTTACTCCAAGAATTTGACTTGGAAATCAAAGACAAGAAGGGTGCTGAGAATGTGGTTGTGGATCATCTTTCACGGTTGCGTTTCAAATCTGATATTGTGTCAAGTACTCCTATTGACGATTCTTTTCCAGATGATCACTTGTTTTCGGTTGCTACTCAAACTCCATGGTATGCAGATTTTGCAAATTTCTGTGTTAGTGGATCTCACCCTCCAGAATTGACTTATCAGCAAAGAAAGAGGTTTTATTATGATGCTAAACAATATTTTTGGGATGACCCTTTCTTGTACCGCAAGTGTGCTGATGGAATCTTTCGTAGATGTGTCCCTGAGTTCGAAGTACATGACATTCTCAAGCATTGTCATTCTCTCGCATGTGGAGGCCACCATGGTCCTTCAAAAATTGCTGCTAAGGTACTTCAATCCGGTTACTTTTGGCCGTCTCTATTTAAGGATGCTCGTGCTTTCTGTTTGACGTGTGATGCATGTCAAAGGATGGGTAATATTTCTAAACGCCATGAGATGCCTCAAACTGGTATTCTTGAGGTTGAGATATTTGACGTATGGGGTGTTGATTTTATGGGACCCTTCCTAAGTTCTTGTGGGATGAGATACATCTTAGTTGCTGTCGATTATGTGTCCAAGTGGGTTGAAGCAGTTGGATCAGTAACCAATGATTCCAAGGTTGTTATGAAGCTCTTTAAAAATATCATCTTCCTTCGTTTTGGAGTTCCTAGAACAGTGATAAGTGATGGTGGTTCTCATTTTCGCCACCGACAGTTCGAAACTTTATTGAAGAAATATGGTGTTACTCACAAGGTCGATCTTGCATATCACCCTCAAACAAGTGGCCAAGTGGAGGTTTCTAACCGCCAAATCAAAAGCATTTTGGAGAAAATGGTTGCAAAGTCAAGGAAAGATTGGTACTTAAAGCTAGATGATGCTTTGTGGGCTTATCGGACGGCATATAAAACACCTATAGGAACCACTCCCTACCGGTTGGTTTATGGCAAAGCATGTCACTTGCCAGTGGAATTGGAACATCGCGCCTTTTGGGCTATCAAAGAATTTAACGTGGATTTGAAGGCTACGGGGCAAGTGAGACTTCTTCAACTTAATGAGTTAGATGAGCTTCGTTTTGATGCTTATGACAACTCTCGGCTTTACAAGGAGAGAACGAAGAAGATGCATGATAAGATGATTCAGAGAAGAGATTTTCAGGTTGGTGACAAGGTGTTGTTGTTCAATTCCAGACTTCGACTTTTTCCGGGGAAGCTCAAATCAAGATGGTCCGGACCTTTTACTGTCACCGATGTCAAATTTTATGGTGCTATTGAAGTTATGGGACGAGATGGAACAAAATTTAAGGTCAACGGTCAATGCCTTAAATTATATGTGGATGGTGCATTCGTAGGGAAGATGGAAGTGATTTATCTTGACAACCCCTCCACGGAGATCTGAACCAGCTGAGTCGAGCCAACGACGTTAAACAAAAGCGCTTCTTGGGAGGCAACCCATGGATCATGTTTCTGCAAAGGGGAGTTCTTCTTTCCTTCTGTTTTATATTTTGTAGATTACTTTGTTTAGTTAATTAGTCATTGAGGACATTGACTCGCTTAAGTGTAGGGAGGTGTTCTCGTTGGTGTTCTCAACGTAGTGTATATTAAAAAATTGAAAAAAAAATAAAAAAATTGAAAAATACCAAAAATAATTCTAGCCATGCAATTTGATTAGTTGTTGTATTTTGCTTGATACACCCATGCATGCTTAGGAATCTTGTGTTTATGGATGCTTTTGTATGAGAAGTGATATGTGATGTTCTTGTGTGCACACTTTCACTAGCAAGTAGAAACTAGTAGACTTATTGAATGTGCTAAGTGATTAGAATGACATGAATATGTGCAAGGTAATTTGGTCTATATGCTTTGAGTACAAGTAGGTGCGTTAGAGAGACTGTTATTTGGGATTGATTATGTTTTGTCACACCAAGTGAGTTTTGAGCCTATATGCATATCTTTTACATGATTTTTCGTTTGCTTGAGTGTCCACATGTTGTTTGCATTGCTAGCACTTGCTTGAGGTCTTTCTTAAGATGCATGACATTAATTGATGATAACATGATAAAGGCAATTAGGTATAACCTCATATTTCCTATATATCCAAACCATTTATACATGATCCATTAGTTAACCCTTTGAGCCTAATCTTATTCTTTCGGTGACACACCACATTACTTGCCATTATCCTTTTTATTGTATTAGCCTTACATTAAATTTGAACCCAATTGTCAAAGGCTAGTATTGTTCGTAAGGGAGTGATAAGGTGTGCATAAAATGGGGGTTTTATTGATGATCATAACTTTGGAGGAATATTTGGGGTTTGGTTCATAGCTTGTTAGTCGAAGTTTGAAATCATATTTATGGGATCATTGTTCTTGCTATTACTAAGCTCTCTTGAAAAAAAAAAGAAAGAAAGAAAAAAATAAATACGAGAGCATACTTATTCTTTGTGATCCTACTTTGATTCGACTAGTCAAATTGTTTATAAATAAAAGCTCAAGTGTGGGGAGGTATTTAGTGGTTTTAATAAGTATGGGAGTTGTTTGAATTTCAATGTCAGGTACTAGCTTTTGACTTAACCTTCTTTGGCTTTCTTGACAGACCTTGTCCCTAGCCCCGTTACAACCTTAACAAAGACCTTTTGATTGTCATTGATGATGTATGTTGCGTTAAAAGGTTAGATTGATAACAAGGACGAAGCATGTTTATGATATTTGTTAGTTACAGAGGCATGCCTGTATACATCTAATAACAAGCCTAATTGTTTGTAATGCTTTGCATTACTTACATGACCTCTTAACTAAGGGAACCTCTAGTTGTAGAGTTTCTGTTTGTATTGTACTTGTAGTAGGCATCAAATCCTAGTTGTGTAACTGTACTTATAGAGTCTAGAATAATGCTTGAAAGAAGTTCCAAGGTTCATGCCTCAAGCAAGAAGATAAAGACTGTCAAATAATCACAGTTGGGATTTGAAGAAATGAAGAATTTGCCTAAGTACCAATTCGAGAAGTATATTTGTTTATTCGAGAAGTCCAGCATTCGAGAAGTCAGGGATTCGATATCTCAAGACACTATTCGATATCTCTAAATACACTGTTCGATATCTCATTCGATATCTCAGAGATTCGATATGTCTATGTACTCTATTCGAGAACTCAGGAAGTCAACAAGTCAAAGTAGTGTTCGAGTTCTCAAGGAGTCAACAAGTCAAAGTTCCATTCGATATCTCAAGGACTCAGAAAGCTATTCGATATCTCAAGGATTTGACAAGTCAAGTGTTCTATTCGACAACTCAAGGAATCCTGAAGAAAAGAGCTATTCGAGAAGTAATTCGATATGTCAATATAACAGTGTTCGAGAACTCAGAGTTATCGATCAAGTCAATTCTAGTTCTCGAATCAACTACTTAGTCACTTCTCGAATACATTTTTGGAGACAAAATACTGATGAAATTGTACAAGTCAGAAACCAGCAACAAGCCAATGCACTTTATGGACCACAATCTGTAACGTGCTCTGGAAAGCCTACAAGGAAGCTTGGAGAGATATAGAAGAGACAAGGGGCTAAAGAAGTGGATCTGAACAGGCTTTGCAAAGTCAAATTTGTAACCGTTTGGACACTTACTCAAAAAGGATAGACAGACTAGAAAGTAATTTGTTTAGCTACCTTATTTGGTGTAAGTAGGTTGTATCCATGTTCTATAAGGATACAGCCTCACTTCCTTAGTCATTAACTTAGTAACTTTGTGAGTCAAGTTTTTCATACACTACAAGCTGTATCTCTCTGAGAAAAACAAAGCTGAGAATACTATCATTTGTATTCACAGATTGTAGCAACCTTTATCTAATAATACATTAGATTAAAGTGATATTGTGTCTTGTGTTATTCTTTATCTGCACCTTCTATCTTGCACACACAAACACTCTTGCTACATAGACTCGAACGAGAAAAGTTCAAGAATCCATTCACCCCCCCTCTGTATTCTTTTACTGTATTCAATACTCAACAAGTGGTATCAGAGCGGGCTGTTTATTCAAAAACAGAAAAACGATCATGAGTTCGAATACACCAAAGACTACAGGAACGGTGAAAGTCCCTAAGTTTGACAAAGATAACTTCAACCTCTGGAAGATAAAGATGATGTTGTTCATCAAAGCCTCTCATCCTTTGTATCCTGAGATTCTTAAGAATGGTCCTTTTGTTCCACAACAAGAGATACCAGAGAAGACTATTGGAACCACAACTATCCCAAGATCTTATGAGGCCAAGGATCCATCAAAATGGACAGAATCAGAAAGGGAGAAGGTTGCTCTTGACAGCCACCTCATGTTGCTTATTATTGATTCCATGGACATGTCAATGTTTGCAAACATTGTATCATGTACATCTGCCAAAGAAATGTGGGATCACATTGAGGTGTTGTGTGAAGGAACTGATGAGGTTAAGGAAAACAAGAAACAGATACTGGTCACACAGTATGAGGCTTTCATGGCACAGCCCAAGGAAAGCATTACTGAGATGTTTGAGAGATTTCACAAGCTAGTTACTGAGTTGCAAATGAATGGCAAGGTTTACAGTACCAAGGAGTTAAACATGAAGTTTCTGCTATCCTCATCAAACCATCTAGAGCAAAGGGTCATTTCTCTAAGGGAAAGAGATTTGAACAAAGTTACATATGATGTGCTCTATGGAGTCTTAAAAACTCATGAGCTTGAGTTGCTTCAGAAAAGGGCTATCCAAGCGAATCAAGACAGAATGGTAAACACATCATGTGCCTTGATTGTCAACAAATCTATTCAAGACCTAGAAGCATCCACAAGCTAGTTAAGGATAGAGGAGGTAGTGGAAGAGGAAGAAACTGAACCTGAGGTAAGTGAACCTATTGAGGAGAAGGAGGAAGAAGAGTTTTACACTCTTGAAGAACTAGATGGGATGGAAAACACTTCATATGCTTTCATGGCCAGAAAATTTCCAAACATCAGATTCAAAAGGAATCAACCCTTCAACCCAAAACCCAAAACCATTCATTCAACAAAGGCAAGGCACTTGTGAAACCAAACAAGACTAAGTTTAAATCCAGCCATGTGGATAGGTCATCTGTAAGGTGCTATAGATGCAATGACCTAGGGCATTTTGCCATTGAATGCAAGAAGCCTAAAAAGAAGGATAGAGATTATCTTGAGCTTGAAGCTAAGTATGAGGCCCTTCTGAAAAAGCAGACACAAGGTAAGGCCTACATAGCTGAAGGGAAGTGTTGGGATGATTCTGACAGTGATGGAGAGGAGTAAGAATTCTGCAATTATGCCTTGATGGCCAATTCCAAGGATGACACATCTCCATCAGACCCTCAGGTACCATCTCTCACTACTATAGACATGTCTGTTTCAGAGTATAAATGCATGATTGAACAACTATCTGTTGTAATGTTTAACATTCATACTAGTATGACTGCTGCTAATGAAGAGATTGCTAAACTGTCTACTAGAAATGAAATGTTAACCAAAAAGAATGAGGAACTTGAGCTAACTGCTATGCAAATAGAAAACCTTAAGAAAGAAGTTGAATATCTGCAGAATAAGGTTTTGTGTGCTAGTCAGGTTGAAAAGGCTCTTAGGGATGAATTAGCTGAAAATGAATTCAAACTAAAAACTTTCAAGAAATCATCTGGTCTAGTGAAATCCTACTGTGAGAAAATTGAAGCAAAACCCAAGGCTGCTATTGGAGTTGATTCTGACACTCTTAAACAGAGAAAAGGCTATGCTGTCATTGAAGATGATACAGTTGTTCATGAGGAAGTGCCTCACATTTTGAAAAAGACTGAAAATCCAATTTTTAAGGAACCAACATTTGAAATTGATGAGGATGCCTTACTCATCAAATAAATGTTGAATGATGAGGATGAGGCACAATCAAATGAACAACAAGCATCATCCAAGAGTGAGAGTGTCAAGTCAAAAGACAAGGAGCCAGTAGTTGATAGGCCAAGACCTAAGAAGTTTGTTAAGTTTGTTTCAGCTGGGAAGAGTGAATCAAAAAAGAAAGTGACTAAGAAGAAACAGAACAGAAATGGCAAGTTAGGGATTAACAAGGATAACAACTATGCTTATATGCCTAATGCCCCTAGGAAAACTTGTCAGAACTGTTTCAGTACCAATCATTTAACTCATGCATGCAAGAAACCTGTTGGTAGTGTGTCCAAACCTTTCTATGATTGTTCTGTGCCTCTAAGACATAGAGATGCACCATTTTGTGATAAATTTGATTGTATGCCATGCAATATGAATGTAATGACTAGTTGTTTCAATCTGAGAAGGCAATTCATTGATGGTTGTATCAGTCACAATTCTCACACACACTACACTAGGTCAAAGTCTTCAAGTCCTCCTAAAGCTAGGAAGGTACCTCTGTCACCTAAGTCTGAAACCTCAGGTTCCAAGACTTCTAACAGTGACAAGAAGACTAATGCCAAGAAAGTTGACAAGCATGTTGTTTATGATAAAACTGTTTCTAAGTCACATGGACCCAAACTTGTTTGGGTACCAAAGGAAAAGTAATACCTTTGTGTTTGCAGGGCAAAGAAAGTGAAAAGAAGGTCATGTGGATTTTGGACAGTGGATGCTCAAATCATATGACTGGTGATATGGCCCTGCTATCACAATATGAGGAAAAGGCTGGCCCAATGGTTGCTTTTGGAGATGACAGCATGGGTAACACATTGGGATATGGCAAGTTGAAAGTTGGTAATGTCATCATTGAAGATGTAGCACTAGTCAAGGGGCTCAAGCATAATATGCTAAGTGTTGGTCAGTTTACTGATAGGGGATTCAAGGTGGATTTTGACAAAGATGAATGTTTGATCACCCACAAGAAGACTGGTGATTTTGCTCTATCTGGAGTAAGGAAGGGAAGCCTGTTTGTAGCCAATATGGATTCTGCAAACAAGGACAAAATTCGTTGCTTTTACTCAAAAGCATCAAATGAAGATTGTTGGCTGTGGCACAAGAAACTATCACACCTGAACTTCAAAGCCATTAATTCTCTAGTCAAAAGAGAGCTAGTGAGAGGCATGCCCACACTTGAATTCTGTCAAGAAGGAGTGTGTGAGGCTTGTCAAAAAGGAAAGATGAAAAGATCAAGCCACAAGACAAAAACAGTGACATCAATAACCAAGCCCCTACAACTCATTCATATGGATTTGTTTGGGCCTGTCAACATTATGTCACTAGGAAGAAAGAAGTATGCCTTGGTGATGGTTGATGATTTTACAAGGTATACATGGGTGGAATTTCTGGCATCAAAAGATGAGACTCCACAAGTAATCATTGAGCATATAAAGAAAGTTGACAAGGAAGCAAAGGCCAACAATGCAAGTGTGATTGCACTGAGAAGTGATAATGGAACAGAGTTCAGAAATGCCATACTTGAAGCATTCTGTAAAGAGAATGGTATTTCTCAGCAATTCTCAGCTCCAAGGACTCCACAACAAAATGGAGTTGTTGAGAGAAAGAATAGAACTTTAATTTAGGCTGCTAGAACAATGTTACTTGATGCAAAAATGCCTACATGTTTTTGGGCTGAGGCTGTAAGCACTGCATGCTATATCCAGAACAGAACCCTCATCAACTAAAACACTGGAAAGACACCTTATAACTTGATGACTGGAAAGAAGCCTACTCTAAAGTATGTTCATACTTTTGGAAGCAAATGCTTTGTATTGAAGGATAATTCTGAATATGTTGGAAAATTTGATGCAAAAGCATTTGAAGGAATTTTTCTTGGCTACTCTATGGAAAGAATTGCATACAAGGTTTATGTCATCAGTCAAAAGAAAGTTATGGAAAGCACAGATGTGACATTTGATGACAGCAAACTACCTGGACTAGAAGAAGCCAATGATGAAGATAAAGATCCATTGAAGTTTGATAATCTAGATGATTCTGATGAAGAGACTGAAACTGAAGTTGAAACTCGAGTTCAACAAACTCAAGTGAATGATGATACAAGAGAAGAATTTGTGCCAATCAATAGTGAAGGAACAAGCATCCAAGACACACCTGTGAGTAGTGGCAACTTCACAGGGGGAGGAAATGAGAATGACCATGATGTGGATGATGAAGCAACATCAAGAATGAGAAATCAGGCTGAGCACTCAAGGAAATGGGATAGATCACACACTGCAGAGCAAATCATTGGAGATCCTAATGCAGGAGTAAGGACTAGGAGAGCAACTCAGAATGAGTGCCTCTATGGCTGTTTTCTATCACAAGTTGAGCCTAAGAAACTTGATGATGCACTGTTGGATCCAGATTGGATTATTGCTATGCAAGAGGAGCTGAATCAATTTGAAAGAAACAAAGTATGGGAACTTGTGCCTGCACTAAAGAACAGAACCATTGTTGGAACAAAATGGGTTCTAAAGAATAAGATGGATGAAGATGGTGTAATTATAAGGAACAAAGCAAGGTTGGTTGCAAAAGGATACTCTCAACAGGAAGGCATTGATTATGATGAGACATTTGCTCCTGTTGCTAGATTGGAAGCCATCAGAATATTCTTGGCATTTGCTACTCATTCAAACTTTAAAGTATATCAAATGGATGTCAAAAGTGCATTTCTGAATGGAGAGTTGGAAGAAGAAGTTTATGTGCAACAACCACCTGGTTTTGAGGATCCACACTTCCCAGAATTTGTCTACAGATTGCTTAAGGCATTGTATGGACTTATGCAGGCTCCAAGAGCATGGTATGATACTTTATCACAATTTCTTCTTGAGAATCAATTCACTAGAGGCACACTGGACAAGACATTGTTTTACAAGAAGCATGGTGATGATCTTATCTTAGTTCAGATCTATGTGGATGATATCATTTTTGGTTCTATAAATATGAAGCTGTGTGAGAAATTTTCTAAACTCATGCAGAGCAGATATGAGATGAGTATGATGGGGGAGTTGACATTCTTTCTTGGGTTGCAAGTCAGTCAAAGGAAGGATGGTATCTTTATCAGTCAGACCAAGTATATCAAGGATTTATTGAAGAAGTTTGACTTGGAAGATTGCTCACCTGCAAAGACACCCATGGCCACTGCAACTAAATTGGATGAAGATGCTAAAGGCAAGAAGGTAGATATCTCAGTCTACAGAGGCATGGTTGGTTCTCTACTCTATCTCACTGCAAGTAGGCCAGACATCATGTTTGCTACATGCTTGTGTGCAAGGTTTCAATCAAATCCAAAAGAATCACATTTGGTTGCTATAAAAAGGATCTTTAGATATCTGAAGGGCACTCCAAACTTGGGACTATGGTATCCTAAGGACACAGGGTTCAATCTGGTTGGTTATTCTGATGCTGATTATGCTGGATGCAGAGTGGATAGGAAAAGCACCTCAGGTAGCTGCCAGTTTCTTGGACAAAGGTTAGTCTCTTGGTATAGCAAGAAACAACAATCTGTGTCAACTTCTATAGCTGAGGCTGAATACATAGCTGCTGGAAGTTGCTGTGCTCAAGTGCTTTGGATTAGAAATCAACTTAGAGACTATGGGCTTGTGTTGGAAAAAATTCCAATCATGTGTGACAACACAAGTGCAATCTCTATAGTTGTCAATCCTGTCAATCATTCTAGGACAAAGCACATTGACATCAGATATCATTTCATAAGGGAACATGCAACTAATGGAACATTGAGTTGCATTATGTTTCTACAGACAAACAACTAGCTGATATATTCACTAAGCCATTAGATGAAGCCACCTTCACAAGGTTGGTTAGTGAGATTGGAATGCTGAATTCTTAAGATTCTGGCTAAGTGAATACAACATCTAGATTGTTGTAGTAGTAAACACTTACTTTATCTAAATTCTTACTATTTTTGGAGTAAGTGTTGGCTGAAATATGATTTATAAATATTTCAAATCTGTTGCATATTTGAAAATCATATTCTCTTGTTAACTCGAAATTTCTATGAAATTTTGTGAAAATCACTGTTTAATTTGCTAGAATATTCGTGAATGAATATGGCTGGTAAATTTTAAAAAGATAGTGAAAATTGAGTTTCTATGAGTATAATTCGACAAGTCAGACTTCTCAAGTGATTCACTATTCGACATCTCTAACAAGTCTCATTAGAGCACTCTCGAGTTCTCGAATAGAGGTTTCCTTGACTTCTCGAATATAGTGTTTTAGTTCTCGATTGACTGAGTTCTCGAATACTATATTTGAGTTCTCGAATCATTTGAAAAGGCTGATTTCTCGCTGAATTTTAACCGATTTTGGATTTTTATTCAGAATTCAGAATTACTCATAGAAACATATTTTACCTAATTTAGATTTATTTCTAAGTTAGATAACTACCAGCTGTGAGCTACAACCTGCTTGAGTTATCGAATAAGCCTTTCTTGACTTCTCGAATAGTTGTTTTCTACTTCTCGAATGCCTGACTTGTCGATACAGAACATACATCTAATCGACAATTCAAGTACTTCATACTTTTACAACTTCACATCTATTCGATTCATTTCATTCGATTTCTCAAGCATCCAAACTCCCAAAACCTCTGAAACCCTAACTGCAAAAGCTAAATTTCTTCTTCAACCTTCGATTTCTTCTCTCTCTCTCTCTCACAAATGGCAACAGTAAAGTTCAACACCAATTTCATTGCTCTAACTAGTGATGTTGAAGCACCCAACGCCAATTTCAAGTGCTTTGTGAAGTGGATGTCTGAATCGTACATTAAGAATGCTCTATCTGTTAACCCAACTCTGTACCTCGACATTCTAGAACAGTTTTGGCAGTCTGCTACAGTGGAGGTGGTGGCTCTTGACTCTGCAATATCCTCGTACATCATCTACTGCAAGATTCAAGACAAAAATCTCACTATCACCATAGAAGATATGAATGAGGCATTTGGGATGGGTACCAAAGGAGAGGTGTATGACCTACTTGCTACAAATGCTGAATTAGAAGACTTCTTTGATTTCATCAAATATGCAGACAGAATCAGTCTTGGGCACTTGAACAGGAAGCATTTGAGGAAGGAATGGAGTTATGTGTTTGCTACACTTCTTCAAGTCTTCACTGCAAGAAAATCTAGCTATGACCAAATCAGTACTCCTGCACAGCAAATAGGCTATGCCTTAGCTTATGAAAAGAAGATAGACGTTGGTCTCATCATTCTGCAGGAGCTGTATGGGAGACTTGGTAAGAATTCAGCCAAGAGAGGTAATGAAATTTTCTTCCCTCGTTTTATTCAATCTGTGTAACAACCCCAAATTCCTTACCGGGAATCCAGGTCATCACACCTCTTGCGGAATATTCAATCACCTGCTCACAATATAATCTACAACAATATCCATAATAAACTCCATAATTTACTCCACGGGTTATAGTCTTAGAACAAGTACTTACTAATCCCAAAAGTTATTACACCTCAGAGTATCCTCCAGAATCTCATTACAACTTCAAAGTACTAGATAATAAAGTATTAAACTACTTCTTCCTAACTTGCACCTTCCTCAGGTACTACAAGGCTAACATGCTGAATCAATCACATTTCCCTTCCTTTTATCACGGTTCAACGTACTAGTGCCAGCTCTGATCGCCGCTGTTTGATAATATTAAAAATAGCAAGAATGAGCCAAAAATGCCCAGCAAGTTATATACACCAGAATCACATATATAAATGTATTCGAAGACATGAATTGGACTTCAATAATGTACTATTAAAAGTATTTCGAAAATATTTTCCTCATCATAATGAAATTTACTCGCAAAAACTGAGTAAGAACATACTATTCATACTGCAATCAATACCCATCTGTGGTATTAATTACACTTATCAAATACCGCTGATGGACTATATTCAGGAGATTCTTATCCGCGGGGCTGTAATGGATGATCAGTCCTTACGTCAAATATTTTTACTACCGGTAGAGGGGGGAGCCGACTTGCTCGGCCTTGATCACCCCAGGATGAGTCGACTTGCTCGGCCTTCACCCTAAGCCGCATCCGGGCTTTTATACATCTATGCTGAGTGGCCACCTCGCCAAGCTCTTGCATTATCTCCAGTCCAGAACATAAGGTGCCAGAGTATCCCTGACCACCTTCAATACTTATCATCTTAGATGTCACGTATAATTCCACGTGCACCTCAACATACTTATCATCTTCGATGTCACGTATAATACCACGTGCACCTCTATTCATAATACTGTTATCGTTCGGAAATAACGAACGATTACTATCATCAATAAATCACTTTCCTCCCAAATTAGAAGAGGAAACATAAGAACGACTGCTTTGATCATGGATTCGAATAAAATGATCCAGATCAAATCTCACATCACTCCTCATAATTACAACATACTTTTATAGAAACATTTTATCTCCCTTCGAGTACAAACAATGTACCTGGATACTTGTCCCAATCATATGGACCAATAACTCGTATATATATTCCAACAATATTATAACACTATTCGAGTACGAACAATGTACATCGATACTTGTCCCAATCATATGGACCAATAGCTCGTATATATATTCCAACAATATTATAACACTATTCGAGTACGAACAATGTACATCGATACTTGTCCCAATTAGATGGACCAATAGCTCTTATACATAATACTATATTTATATACTATCCGGATAACTTTCGGAACTATCATCTATATATACATGCATTCGATTGCATCAATATCCGGTATTTAATTAACTAGATGAAATACTTGCAACTCGTAGTGAAAACATTTGAACCACATACACCATTCATTGAATATATACTCTGAACAATAGAGTAAGGTTAAGTATACTTGCCTGATACTCCCGATGTAGTAAGGGCTTGTAGCGGGGTCCGACAATCTAAACAAAGTCAAGAAAACACGCTATTAATCCCTTATACGATCCATTCATAACTCAACGTTTAAACACTTAAGCCAACCTCAAACAAGGCACTTAGGGGTCCCTCTAGACTCGTACTAAGTCCATGTTAACTGACAAACACTTAAGTCAAGAGTTCGTTGTGAAATCGAACCTCGAACAACCACTTTACAAAGTCATTTTCCAAGTTAAGTCCAAGTGCTCTCTTAAGAGGTCCTCTCGCTCGTAACCTTGACTGAAACATTTTCATAAAATCGAAAAATCATTCTTTTGACATACCGTCTTCTCTCACCTCTTTATTATGACCTTTAATATTTATCCTCAAAATATCATGTTCTAATTCCATTTTTAAGGGTCTCAATTCCAGTCACCAACTCAACACTTACATCTACGAACAACTTTTACGGTTTTGGTCATTCCTCCTAAATCGTAACTCAGAATGCTACGATTCTTGCGCCAAAATGATCTATGATTCAAAATCTACAAGTTTAGGTTAGAAACTCAACTGTTCAGAAGGTTTACATCTACTGTCATGCTCGGTTCTTAAGGATTAATGAAATTCGGGCATTACGACGGCTATAACTCGGATATTTCCAAAATCAAAACCCTCCAAATAATCATCCAATCCACCACCAACACTCATGGACACTATTCATCATCTCCCTCACTGTCTAAATAGGTCTTGGAGCCACACAAGTTATTTTATCATTTAACAAAGCTTAATCATATCTCTAGTACTCTAATCATGCATCATAACACTAAAACTCATCAAAAACTCAACATATGACAAGCAAGGGTTCGGCCTTTACCTTCTTTGATGTCCTAAGAACAATAAAAAAGCTTGATAAGAGGTCCTCTAGCCTTGGATGCACCTTAGGAATCTTAAATACTAAGAAACAAACATGAAAAACTAAGTAAAACACTATTCCTACTATTCATTCCTCATCTTGTAAAATTCATATAAAATCGAAAAATAAGTGTTTGGTTCTCAAATTTTTATCAAACCTTCTAATCTTCAAGGGCTTTCCTTTGAACTATAGCTCATCACTAGGGGATGCTTGAAGCTCGACTTATTGATTTTCTAAGGTGAGAGGTCGAAACTGGGAAAATCTGGACAGTTTCGGTTCTTCATCTTGGGGGATGGATTTGACTAGGCTACACTCCTTTGATGACCATGAAATTTTAAACGTGTATTCTACATACAATGAGGAAGCTATGGTTAAAATTTGGTGATTTAAGAATGGATAGAAGTGGAGATATGAATTTTTCTTTGCCTTTGGTTTCTGCTGGACAGTTTGTGGTTTTGGTGGTGTTCTTGCTTTTTCTCTCTTCCAATCTTCTTTGACTAGTTGGTAAATGATTTTGTGTGATATTTGTGATATGTATCAGCTGTTAGAAAGCCTATGTCACCTCTTAATCCATGTGCCAAGCTTGTGTGGTGTGTAGAAATGTGATGACAAGGTGCCTTGTTGTCTTGTTCTTGATCACACCTCTTTAATCCATTTGTTTTTGATTTCTCTTGATATTTTCCTTCAATAATACATATATCTATCATCTTATTCAACCTCATCTTTTCCTTGGTGTGTTGTCCACCCCTCATGGGTCCTTTCTAGATTGCCTTATCCTCAGAAATGCAATTAGGTACTCATCTCTTGCATTCTTGCACTTAAGTCCTTGGTAAATTACATTTGGATGCAAGATATTTTCATAAAGGTGCTTATGTCATGTCCCAATACCTATAATGGATGCATCCTTGGTTGCTGGTACGTTTCTTTGTCCGATTATTGCTCAATTTCGCTGATCGTTCGAAGAATGACTAAGTAGTTTTACCGCTAGGGTTTACCGGGAAATTTCTCGATACGAATAATACCTTAATAATTCTGGGGTATAATCCTCTTGATTATCATGTAGGATATTTAACCTCGATATGGACTCAATCCATAATCCATGATTCGTTCGTTTTATTCCTTACTCTCGTTATAACGCTTCAGCGGTTTCTAGAACGCTCGTTCCGCTATCTCAGGGGTTTTCGTTCTTCATTCTTAAATCACATATAATAAAATAATAAAATATAAAATCCTCAAATCCTCAATTTTAATATCTCAATCTCTTGATAATACTGATATATACTTCACTGCCCGGTCAAATATTCCGTAAAAATAGAATCTGGAATTTCTGAATTCCGATCGTCTTTGCATACACTTATTTACTCCGCTGATCACTAATATGGCTCCGGAATATCCATATCCTATCCCGAACATAGGGTGGCATGAAAAGTTTTTCAACTTACAAAATCACTATTCATCCACCAAATTACTATGCACGTACGGGAAACATTGTGCACGTATGGGAAACACTATGCACGTACGAAGATGCTTATTCACTCCTCCTCTCCCCTTTCAGGGTTCATTAACTCATTTTCTGGATGATAGATTATTCTTATCTATGTCGTCAACCCTCGAATTACTATATTCTGATGATACGTATATAAATCGGGGTCATCACCCATGGCAATATCCATTCACTAGTGCACTTATTCACGGTTAGAAAAAGTTTTAATTCTACCGGAAATTCGGGTTATTACAGTCTTCCCTCCTTAAAAGGATTCCGTCCTCGGGATCAACGTAAGTAACAACTAAGGTTAATCATCTCGTACTCTACTTCTCAGTTTGACTCTTCAACCTTCTACTTTTCTCCACAATACTCTTTCTAGTACCATTGCATCATTTCTCAACATCTCCTCTTTTCCGTTAATCATTTCTACCAGTACCTCTACACGAGACACTTCTAGTCATACTTCTATATATTCAATATTCCCACATGTCTATCATTCACCATACGCTCTTTACACCTTGATGATCCACATTCATTTCCTTCTGCTGTAATATCTAGTCCGCCTCGATAATTCTCTTTTACTATTCTCATCAACATCTTTACCTCAAGTCTTACTCATTCCCACCTTCTAGATCAATCCTTTGAACAACTAACATCTTTAATCTTTCTTTTCTACTTAGGGTATTAGCCACCACATTGGCCTTCCCCGACTAGGAACTATTACACCTTGAAATCTTTCATCCATTATACTCATTTCCTTCATTTGTCCTTCCCATGTCTCTATCCTCAAAATACACCTTATCCTCGATAGTAGTTCTCAACTATACTTTAGAATTCCTCATATTCTCCTCTTTACTAATCCTCAAATATACCTCTTTCTTCTCACCTCTATCCTCCTGAATCAGTTCATACTCAGCCTCACTCGATTCAACCTATCCCAAGATGTTTCATATACTAAAACTTCATACTCATGACATATTCACTTATGCACACCAAATAGTATATATGCATGCACATAAATATATATATATATATATATATTTGCAACTATATATATATATATCTACGGATCCATACAACTATCTGCTCATTTAATCCTTTCGATAATCATGGTTACACACTATCGTCATAATCAATCCTACTATTGGTATTGGCCATCATGCCTCCACCCTAACTACCCCTTGAGGTTCTACTATATACTTCCATATCAGTCTCCTGGCTTCTAAACTCTCTTATATAGTCATAACTCCTCCTCCTACTCTTGTTCTAAGGTTTATAACCTACATCTCTGATACCATTTCTGTAACAACCCCAAATTCCTTACCGGGAATCCAGGTCATCACACCTCTTGCGGAATATTCAATCACCTGCTCACAATATAATCTACAACAATATCCATAATAAACTCCATAATTTACTCCACGGGTTATAGTCTTAGAACAAGTACTTACTAATCCCAAAAGTTATTACACCTCAGAGTATCCTCCAGAATCTCATTACAACTTCAAAGTACTAGATAATAAAGTATTAAACTACTTCTTCCTAACTTGCACCTTCCTCAGGTACTACAAGGCTAACATGCTGAATCAGTCACCTTTCCCTTCCTTTTATCACGGTTCAACGTACTAGTGCCAGCTCTGATCGCCGCTGTTTGATAATATTAAAAATAGCAAGAATGAGCCAAAAATGCCCAGCAAGTTATATACACCAGAATCACATATATAAATGTATTCGAAGACATGAATTGGACTTCAATAATGTACTATTAAAAGTATTTCGAAAATATTTTCCTCATCATAATGAAATTTACTCGCAAAAACTGAGTAAGAACATACTATTCATACTGCAATCAATACCCATCTGTGGTATTAATTACACTTATCAAATACCGCTGATGGACTATATTCAGGAGATTCTTATCCGCGGGGCTGTAATGGATGATCAGTCCTTACGTCAAATATTTTTACTACCGGTAGAGGGGGGAGCCGACTTGCTCGGCCTTGATCACCCCAGGATGAGTCGACTTGCTCGGCCTTCACCCTAAGCCGCATCCGGGCTTTTATACATCTATGCTGAGTGGCCACCTCGCCAAGCTCTTGCATTATCTCCAGTCCAGAACATAAGGTGCCAGAGTATCCCTGACCACCTTCAATACTTATCATCTTAGATGTCACGTATAATTCCACGTGCACCTCAACATACTTATCATCTTCGATGTCACGTATAATACCACGTGCACCTCTATTCATAATACTGTTATCGTTCGGAAATAACGAACGATTACTATCATCAATAAATCACTTTCCTCCCAAATTAGAAGAGGAAACATAAGAACGACTGCTTTGATCATGGATTCGAATAAAATGATCCAGATCAAATCTCACATCACTCCTCATAATTACAACATACTTTTATAGAAACATTTTATCTCCCTTCGAGTACAAACAATGTACCTGGATACTTGTCCCAATCATATGGACCAATAACTCGTATATATATTCCAACAATATTATAACACTATTCGAGTACGAACAATGTACATCGATACTTGTCCCAATCATATGGACCAATAGCTCGTATATATATTCCAACAATATTATAACACTATTCGAGTACGAACAATGTACATCGATACTTGTCCCAATTAGATGGACCAATAGCTCTTATACATAATACTATATTTATATACTATCCGGATAACTTTCGGAACAATCATCTATATATACATGCATTCGATTGCATCAATATCCGGTATTTAATTAACTAGATGAAATACTTGCAACTCGTAGTGAAAACATTTGAACCACATACACCATTCATTGAATATATACTCTGAACAATAGAGTAAGGTTAAGTATACTTGCCTGATACTCCCGATGTAGTAAGGGCTTGTAGCGGGGTCCGACAATCTAAACAAAGTCAAGAAAACACGCTATTAATCCCTTATACGATCCATTCATAACTCAACGTTTAAACACTTAAGCCAACCTCAAACAAGGCACTTAGGGGTCCCTCTAGACTCGTACTAAGTCCATGTTAACTGACAAACACTTAAGTCAAGAGTTCGTTGTGAAATCGAACCTCGAACAACCACTTTACAAAGTCATTTTCCAAGTTAAGTCCAAGTGCTCTCTTAAGAGGTCCTCTCGCTCGTAACCTTGACTGAAACATTTTCATAAAATCGAAAAATCATTCTTTTGACATACCGTCTTCTCTCACCTCTTTATTATGACCTTTAATATTTATCCTCAAAATATCATGTTCTAATTCCATTTTTAAGGGTCTCAATTCCAGTCACCAACTCAACACTTACATCTACGAACAACTTTTACGGTTTTGGTCATTCCTCCTAAATCGTAACTCAGAATGCTACGATTCTTGCGCCAAAATGATCTATGATTCAAAATCTACAAGTTTAGGTTAGAAACTCAACTGTTCAGAAGGTTTACATCTACTGTCATGCTCGGTTCTTAAGGATTAATGAAATTCGGGCATTACGACGGCTATAACTCGGATATTTCCAAAATCAAAACCCTCCAAATAATCATCCAATCCACCACCAACACTCATGGACACTATTCATCATCTCCCTCACTGTCTAAATAGGTCTTGGAGCCACACAAGTTATTTTATCATTTAACAAAGCTTAATCATATCTCTAGTACTCTAATCATGCATCATAACACTAAAACTCATCAAAAACTCAACATATGACAAGCAAGGGTTCGGCCTTTACCTTCTTTGATGTCCTAAGAACAATAAAAAAGCTTGATAAGAGGTCCTCTAGCCTTGGATGCACCTTAGGAATCTTGAATACTAAGAAACAAACATGAAAAACTAAGTAAAACACTATTCCTACTATTCATTCCTCATCTTGTAAAATTCATATAAAATCGAAAAATAAGTGTTTGGTTCTCAAATTTTTATCAAACCTTCTAATCTTCAAGGGCTTTCCTTTGAACTATAGCTCATCACTAGGGGATGCTTGAAGCTCGACTTATTGATTTTCTAAGGTGAGAGGTCGAAACTGGGAAAATCTGGACAGTTTCGGTTCTTCATCTTGGGGGATGGATTTGACTAGGCTACACTCCTTTGATGACCATGAAATTTTAAACGTGTATTCTACATACAATGAGGAAGCTATGGTTAAAATTTGGTGATTTAAGAATGGATAGAAGTGGAGATATGAATTTTTCTTTGCCTTTGGTTTCTGCTGGACAGTTTGTGGTTTTGGTGGTGTTCTTGCTTTTTCTCTCTTCCAATCTTCTTTGACTAGTTGGTAAATGATTTTGTGTGATATTTGTGATATGTATCAGCTGTTAGAAAGCCTATGTCACCTCTTAATCCATGTGCCAAGCTTGTGTGGTGTGTAGAAATGTGATGACAAGGTGCCTTGTTGTCTTGTTCTTGATCACACACCTCTTTAATCCATTTGTTTTTGATTTCTCTTGATATTTTCCTTCAATAATACATATATCTATCATCTTATTCAACCTCATCTTTTCCTTGGTGTGTTGTCCACCCCTCATGGGTCCTTTCTAGATTGCCTTATCCTCAGAAATGCAATTAGGTACTCATCTCTTGCATTCTTGCACTTAAGTCCTTGGTAAATTACATTTGGATGCAAGATATTTTCATAAAGGTGCTTATGTCATGTCCCAATACCTATAATGGATGCATCCTTGGTTGCTGGTACGTTTCTTTGTCCGATTATTGCTCAATTTCGCTGATCGTTCGAAGAATGACTAAGTAGTTTTACCGCTAGGGTTTACCGGGAAATTTCTCGATACGAATAATACCTTAATAATTCTGGGGTATAATCCTCTTGATTATCATGTAGGATATTTAACCTCGATATGGACTCAATCCATAATCCATGATTCGTTCGTTTTATTCCTTACTCTCGTTATAACGCTTCAGCGGTTTCTAGAACGCTCGTTCCGCTATCTCAGGGGTTTTCGTTCTTCATTCTTAAATCACATATAATAAAATAATAAAATATAAAATCCTCAAATCCTCAATTTTAATATCTCAATCTCTTGATAATACTGATATATACTTCACTGCCCGGTCAAATATTCCGTAAAAATAGAATCTGGAATTTCTGAATTCCGATCGTCTTTGCATACACTTATTTACTCCGCTGATCACTAATATGGCTCCGGAATATCCATATCCTATCCCGAACATAGGGTGGCATGAAAAGTTTTTCAACTTACAAAATCACTATTCATCCACCAAATTACTATGCACGTACGGGAAACATTGTGCACGTATGGGAAACACTATGCACGTACGAAGATGCTTATTCACTCCTCCTCTCCCCTTTCAGGGTTCATTAACTCATTTTCTGGATGATAGATTATTCTTATCTATGTCGTCAACCCTCGAATTACTATATTCTGATGATACGTATATAAATCGGGGTCATCACCCATGGCAATATCCATTCACTAGTGCACTTATTCACGGTTAGAAAAAGTTTTAATTCTACTGGAAATTCGGGTTATTACAATCTGTCCTTAATTTCTTAGATGATAAATTGATTGAATTAAATGGGATGAATAAAAATAGAATAGGCTATCCTAAATCCATGACCAAACTCATTTTTGGTAATTTGGAGACTAGGAATGATGTGGATGTAAGACTTAACATAACTCCCTATATGGAGAGTCTGTTTAGAACTTACCCCCACAACATGCCAACATTTGCCTCTAAGTCTGAGTTAGCTAAGCCCAAGCAAGTAGAACAAAATGCTAACCCAGGGCTAGCTAACCAACCCTCTCAACCAAACACTCTACCAATCACTGAGCCAACTGCATCATCCTCTCAAAAGGGTGATGTTAGTAAAAAGAAGAGAAAGGAAGTAATGTCTGCACCTTTAAATATTCTATCTGAAGCAGCATTAGCTGTTGAACTAGGTCTAGAAAGTGAGGAACCAGAGTCACCCTTACTAAGGCCAAAGAAGAAGAAGAAAACTAAGACCACCTCTTCAGTCACACAAATGGCTGAAGTTGTAAAATCAGGGGCAAACAGCTCACTAGATGTGTCCTCTCAACAGGGTGCATCTATAGAATCAAGCATCCTCCCCAATGCACCTACTTGTATTGAGTCAGCACATGGGAGTGATAAGGCTGGCACTACACTGAGTGGAGAGCACATCACACTTGAAACTCCCTCTATCTCTCAGGGGGAGTTGCCAAAATATACTCTACAAGACACTCCTCTTCCAGAATCTAACACTGAAATTTCTTTGGAACCTGCAACTCAGGCAACTGAGATGCAAGGCATTGATCATCAAGAATTCTTTTCTCTTGATGAGCCAATAATTTCAAGTGACTTAGTGCATGACACTCTGCTCACCACCCAGGACCCACATTTAGATGGTGAGGGAATGCATTGTAGCATCCCAAAATCCGGGGTACAGATATGGGGCCACTAACCAATAAACAATATTATACATCTCTGAAAATAAACAACATTAATAATAAGAACCCCTTAAACCAAGATCTCTTATAGGTTATGGTATGAAACAAACTATTGAATTACATTACTACAACTCAATCTCAGAATAATAAAAATATACATTTGTGAATAAGTGAAATCACTATCTAACTATATCTCCAACCTTGACAATTCGCAATCCACTGTCTGGCGAAATCTATAACTCGACTGCCTCTTCTCGCTGCCCGGAGATCAATACTCACTGTCCACTACTAGATTTACTTAACTCCACTATTAACTGAGGAAAACAAACAAAAGCAAGAGTGAGCCAACAATACTCAGCAAGTGCATAAGGTGATAACAATTCAATATCGAAACAAATATGATAACAAAAGAATTTCAGCTCATACTGCGAAAGAATCTATGATGATACTTTTAAATTGCCACGAGGGCCAATACTTCACCATTACTGAGGTGCAACAGGAACTAGAACGGATAATAGTTTTGTTCAATCATAATAAACATTGTAAACTTCAAAAAAACCAGGCTTTAACAATTCAATACTGATACTCGAAAACTCAAGATCAAATGATAACCATTCGATAAGAATACTTTGGAAATTCCTGGTCAAGCAATAAGAATCAAAGTCCAACTGGATACTCAATTTATAGATTAGAATTGGATTTTTCACTTCAACGCAACGAGTTAAAGTGGATGATCAGTCACACTAAAACTCCGGATATACTCTCTTGGTATATCCAAATACACAACTGGATCCAAGGCCTCTTTTGGCCTAAAATATCATACTCATACTCTGACTGGCGTCCTCAGTCATGAAAACATTTTTATTTAATAAAAACTTCCAATTCTATCTTTAATACTCAGGCCAGGGGGTCGGGACAATCGACTACCCTATCTCAACCAATAACTGGAAAACTCACGTTCCAGGATAATAACTTAAGATTAAGAATTAATAAAAGCGACATCATTGTCTGGTATCGACAAGTTCGATACCACATAGGGGAAATTATAAAGAACGTCAACTCAAAAAGGTATCAACAAAATCGATACGAATACTTCAAATTATAACCACAACAGATTAGGCAAGGAGAAATTCCATTTTCAAACGAGAAGTAATAATTCAGGTTCAACATACATAGAATCAAATGAATACGATCAAAGGAAGATGATTCAGCATTAATGAATTGACTTGAAATCAAAAGGGAAAGTAAATCAACACAACTTGATGTATCTACAGAGGTAGGGTTGTATGATCAAGTACCAATGAGACAATATTCGATATAATAATAAAAAAAAATTAAGGTCACTTGAGTAAAATATACTAAAATCGGGAATTTCATTAAAGATTATTTATAAGGGTTTTGAAATCTGGATTCTTCTCTATTCAGCAATTTGTAAGCGAAGAAAATAAAGAAATGGCATTGTGTAGAAAAGTTATTGGTGAGGTTTATTAAAATTCCATAGTTGAACTGAGGGTGGGGAAATAAACATTTTCCCGCTAATTGAAGAAACATTACATTTTCTAAATATACTTTATTCTCATCATAACTACAACAAGAAATTGAACTGCATCACTTGAAAGATAAGTGAAGAGCAAAACACTTGCCTCAATACACGAAGTTTCCACTTCCCACATCTCAATTCGTTACTCAACTTCGCATTAATCTCTACTTCTTTACACGTTGTCCTCTACTCGATCACTCTCGTCCACTGACAGCTATCTCCTTCCTCAAGATTCCCTCTATTATTATCTCGTCCACTTAGCACATATTATTATCTCACACTTATATTTCATATAACACCTATATTCTCTGCACACCAGAAATCTTTATCAAAATACTCTCAAAATAATAAAATAATTCTAATAAAAATTAGACAACACCTCTTTTAAAATATGACCTAACCTGTGAGAAATACTATTAATCCAATCAACAACCAAATATCCCTGGCTTCGATACAATACACAATCATATCCCTTCATACTAATACACCTCAATTGTACATCTCTGGAAATCCACAAACTTAATTCATAACGTACATAATGTATCTTTCACAAACCATGTCACCATATGTACATTCTACTTTAGTACTTTAAATCCCGCTACTACTTTTAATAACAATTATAATTATTACTACAAACACTATGTACAAGTCATGAAGCAGATAACATGTCCACTAGTTATTAATATTTATTAAAAAAAAGACTAGGTAACACTCAACGAGTTATAACGTTTGAACTTTTGCCCCTTAATCCACTGTCAAACCAAATCAATTCACAATTTATAGCCATCATTTAAATACTAGATAATAACATAATTACATTAACTCGATAAATAGGTAAACACTATTTTGAGAAAGTTTATATTTTTAGAAAATCCGGGCAGCATCCCCTTTGAACGAGTATACTACCAGTCGGGCACAGCCGACACAACAAGCAGTCAAGCAATTCCTTCGATCTAATATCAATTCAAATCGACTTACAATTAACAGTTCATATCAAGTTCACTACTCAACAATCCGAAAAATCAACTAAAATTGTTTAAATATTCTTGCAGGTCATATAATCATCATAATATGAAAATTAACTCTTAACAATCATCTACACATGTATTAACACTAACAATTCATATAATTTAAAGAAAATTAACTATATAAATCCCAAATAATACATTAAAATTCACAAATCACCCACAAAATACAATTAATCTATAATTGACATATGTACACAATCGAATCAACACCACAGCTGAGCTTTAACTTCAATTCAAGCCAAAACAGAACCGAGAGTCATCAAAAATTCCAAAATCAACGAAACAAAAGAACCAGTATCAACACCCACATTAATTTTTTTTCATCCTTAAGCAAATCAGTTAAACTCATAGGGAAAAATTCAAAACCCCTCTTCGATTTCCAATTTACACACTACGACAAGAACCAAGTAAGAATCGGACTCAAACAATAAAGGACAGATGATTCCCATTAGTATTTACCATAATCACATAAACCCAGAACCACATACACATCGCGGCTGAACCCGCTACCAACACCCACACAACGCGCGCATCATACACACATATTACCCACGTGCACAGTACTACAGACTGCAGGGGATGGGTAGGAGGAGGAGGGGGTAGAGTCGAACAACAACAAAACCACAATCGCAGCCAGCAGAGAGAAGAGAGAGAACAGCCCGCGCGAGAGGTTGTAAGAGAGGGAGGGGGAGATTGATTAGAGTTTTTGAGAGAGATATTCAAGAGAGTTTGAAGGAAGATAGATGTAGAGAACTCTGGAGAGTTCGAGAGAAACTAGCAGCGTAGGAAATGAAATTGGGAGAGAGGGCTGCTGATTTAGGGATTGGAAAAGAAAAAAAAAAGGAGGTAGTTTAGTAATTTATCATTGCTGAAAGCATTTAAAAATCAATTATACAGCATTTTTCAAAAATCGAAAACAATAGAAAATTGGCGGAAAATTTCACTTTTCATTTTAAAAATAAAGAGTGTAAAATTATGAACACCCACATTTTTTTAAAATAGTTTTGGGATCGAAATTGAATTAACTATAAATTTTACAAGTTTTGATCCTTGGAATAAAATAAAACTCTTAAAATCATTTTAAATTACTTAAACACCCAATTTAATTCACCCAATAATTTCAAAAACTAAATAATATCACAAAGATGATAACATAAAATTTTCGTGATTTTTAATAACTCCAATGATTTTATAATTTTTTTAGAAGATCAATAATACATGATTTAAACATAATTAAATCCTCAAAAATACATAGGCTTACACGGCACACAGAGATCATCATATAAACACAGAACACAATGTCACATATATATTGACCTTCTTAAAAAATATTCATATCATATAATCAACATTTAGTATTAAATAAGAAATTTTTAAATACGAAATTTTCTAGGTCGTTATATCCTTCCCCCCTTAAAATGATTCTGCCCTCAGAATCAATCCTAAGAACACAAGTAACAGTACTTTTCAAACATTCGCTTTCAATTTCCCAGGTTGTCTCTTCAACTCTAGTACTCCTCATAATAACTCATACATTGATATGCTTATCCTGTGAGCCCTCAAACTAAAATAAACTAGAACCTTACTCTTACAAATTTCATTAATTCGAAAATTTTTTACTCTTAAACGAATACCTGATCTACAGAAAATCGGGCATGACCTTATCCCTGCGTAATCATTTCAAAACAATCCCACTAATTCATAACCAATTCATCTCTATACTCCATTTACTCTCAATCTCAATTTTATCATACACCCTGCTAATCCTGCCTTGACTTGCAGTAAATATGCAAATAAATAAATCCATGATGCCCGATTTCAATTTGTCAACCACCTCATATCATCTATTCTCGATCGCGTCCTCTGAGATCAACTTCCGAAACATAGCTCTGCATACTCAACAAGTCCTCAATTTTTGACTCTGCGCATTATAACTCCAACATTTTATACTGCTCAAATTAACTATAGAATTTACGACCTCTATCCATCACTTGCATTTGAAATGTTACAAAACCAGTACATATTCATCCCTTGTTACGAGCTGTCGCCATCATTTACAAAATCCCCTTGCTCATATGGTTTCGTTATTATTGGAATGATTATTATCCCTCTTTACTCTTAGAAACTTTCTTCACTATTCTCTGTTTATTTAACTATTGTTTAACTTCTAGTAGTCTCTGGTTAATCTCACGAAATTTCTGACCTCTGCTAGCATTTTGATTTCTTCTCATCTCATTACTACTTCACCTTCACAAAATTTACTCTGCTTCTTTCACTTCTAACCCCGTGTCTCAAAAATTAAATTTCTTTCCACACAAAATTCATATTTAAAATGTTTATGCATAATCTTCTTCTTAAAATTTCTTAAGGTTATTCTCAACCAATCTACTTACTCTTCAAAAATCTTGAAGATCTTAGGATATTATCTATAAACACAATTAGATTCAACCAAATACTTCTTGTAATCTTATTCGCTATATCCATTAAACAATAAGTGCTCTCGCTCAACAAAACACCATTACTGATAACTCATTATGTCCAACATTTGTGGCATCCTTCCAAGATATACTGAGTTCTCTTTCTCTTGCGAAAATTCTATACTTCAATTAACTAGATCCAATATTTTCATTGACGTCATCTGGTATTAAACTCCTTAAAACTGATTCTATCTTTAACAATAATAACAACCTTACACCCTTGTCTAGTGACAATCCTGATAGTCCATCAAAATTTACATTCAAAATTATTAACCACTGGAAGTTACTCCGACTTAAATGGCTTCTTACTGACATCTTCCTCTGTGCAAAATAACTTCAGACTTTTGGTAGAATAGTCTCTAGATCTGCATGATCGTTAAAACTTCTGTGTATGCTCTCGGCCTCAAAACACCACTTTTACATCTCTTGAAAATCAAAGTCTCACTTTCTTGTCCTCACAATTTGCTCGTACTTCGTTGTTAGGAAATCAATCCAATCCTGAATCACACTTAACTCCTTTTTTTTTTTCTGTCATCACAATCAAATTCTTGCTAACTTCATTTATACTCATGTTGAATTTCTAGCTTCCTAGTAATTATAGAAAACAGTCTTGTTACTCTCATCATAGGTTCCACTGAGACTGATATGATACAGTCTCTGGCAAAGAGTCCTATCTGTCCAAGCTCATGGCACATAACTTTAACTTCTGACTCTGTCACTTGTTACCATACTATTCTTTTTTATTACAATCATAACTCTCTGCATTTATCTTAACAAAATCTCCATATGCTTCTCTCTCGAAATCTTATCTTCTGACCATGGGGTCTCATTAATCTCTGCTAATTCTCATCTTGTAGGCAACTAGTGTGCGCGCCCTCGCTCTTCTAACTCCAAATCCTCATAATTCCACATTCTTCCCTTAACTGAATCACATGTCTTCGATTAAATGCTTCTGAAACCTTCCTAGTTCTCTGTCGTACTTTCTTATTCAAATTTCATTTCCTTCTAGTAGTTCTCCCAAACACACATGTCCTGCTTCATTCTACTTTACTCAAGTTATTCTTCTTCGGTTCTAAAACCTTATCCTCAACAAAGGGTTTCAAAACATTCAAAATCTTATGATAATCCATTTACTACCCTCATAATTAAACAGGTGCCCAAAACAATCTTTCATCAACAATAATATCATATACCAAACATCTTCATCATCATTCTTTCTCCAATCTTTGACAAATCCTCACTCTTGTGCCCTTGATACATGCTCCATTCTTGACTCAATTTTCATTAATCTCGAATCTTGTACATGTGTCCTCAATCCAATAATTAATCCAATTTGATACTCAATCTCTGTTCTAACATCAAATTCCCAAACTCGTTCAACCAATTCCTCATCAACGTAATTGTAGTTTCAACCACTTAAGAATATAGTCGCGTCTATCTTCGCGGCTCTTCATCACTGGTAATCTAAAATCATCAAGGTTTTTCCGATAAAGAAATCAATAGAATGAATAGGTATCAATATGAATGTACACTGGATTTTGTTTGACAAAACATTTTGTGAAAGGATTTAGCTGAGAGATCAATATGATCTTTGAACTATTATCAGGTTGTATTTGTCACTTGGTCAACCACCACAGTACATAAAGATGGCCAGTCTTTAGTACTTTCATGACAAACACAATCAGTGGCGTCCCACCGGACTTCTATCACAAAGATAAGATGTCCCTGAATCCCCTATCTGTATAGGTTGTTCATCTCAGTTGAAATAAAGAAGATCAAGTATTCACGAAAAATGGAAGGGATTCAATAGTTTCAAAATTTTCATGTAAAGTTGAATCAAGTGTTCTCTGAAAAATATAGATATTTCTGAAAGAACGAGATGGAATTCGAATAAATCTGATATACAAAGCTCATCATCAATTGATGTATAGTAGAATTTTTAATGGATGCTTCCACTATTGATTAGGCAAACATTCAAGAAATTCCTAATTATTCATAATCTCACTCATGTCGGCTAAGCACTAATATACTTAGTGCCAAAACTGGCTTGACTACAATGAGTTGAATAAATAAGAAGATCTCAATTCATTCTCGATTGTGAACCGTCACTGCGCAATGAATTCCTCAGCAACGATACCAACCGGGAATTAATTTACAATAATTCAAAGAAAGAATAGGAAATTTCTTCAGGTAATAACTTTGAACGAATCAATAATTAGGGGTGCACAATTATGCTTAATCTTCAATCCTTGCTAATACTCGCTTCTCACTTCGCATTCTTTACCTTCTCGTACCATCTCCGAAACGTTCACATCGAAACTAATCTCGTAGGATGTCTTAAATTCTACGCGAAAATATCGAGATAATGTCTCCCGAACTGATAACTCCAACTGTTTACTTAGCTTAAGCTGCTTCAGATTCACTGTTTTGCTAATAGCTCGATCCGTAAACGATTCGAACTTCTACTCGCGCGATATGCCGAAAGACCGATTAACGTCACGACGCTTGTCGAAGTATCCAAACGCGATCCTTATCCTAAACCGTTCTACTCGACTTCTATCTTATACTCGTACCCCAACTCTCCTAATCTGTTTCAGTGACCATAACCTGTATCTCTGATACCAACTTGTAGCATCCCAAAATTCGGGGTACAGATATGGGGCCACTAACCAATAAACAATATTATACATCTCTGAAAATAAACAACATTAATAATAAGAACCCCTTAAACCAAGATCTCTTACAGGTTATGGTATGAAACAAACTATCGAATTACATTACTACAACTCAATCTCAGAATAATAAAAATATACATTTGTGAATAAGTGAAATCACTCTCTAACTATATCTCCAACCTTGACAATTCGCAATCCACTGTCTGGCGAAATCTATAACTCGACTGCCTCTTCTCGCTGCCCGGAGATCAATACTCACTGTCCACTACTAGATTTACTTAACTCCACTATTAACTGAGGAAAACAAACAAAAGCAAGAGTGAGCCAACAATGCTCAGCAAGTGCATAAGGTGATAACAATTCAATATCGAAACAAATATGATAACAAAAGAATTTCAGCTCATACTGCGAAAGAATCTATGATGATACTTTTAAATTGCCACGAGGGCCAATACTTCACCATTACTGAGGTGCAACAGGAACTAGAACGGATAAGAGTTTTGTTCAAGCAGAATAAACATTGTAAACTTCAAAGAAACCAGGCTTTAACAATTCAATACTGATACTCGAAAACTCAAGATCAAATGATAACCATTCGATAAGAATACTTTGGAAATTCCTGGTCAAGCAATAAGAATCAAAGTTGGATACTCAATTTATAGATTAGAATTGGATTTTTCACTTCGACGCAACGAGTTAAAGTGGATGATCAGTCACATTAAAACTCCGGATATACTCTCTTGGTATATCCAAATACTCAACTGGATCCAAGGCCTCTTTTGGCCTAAAATATCATACTCATACTCTGACTGGCGTCCTCAGTCATGAAAACATTTTTATTTAATAAAAACTTCCAATTCTATCTTTAATACTCAGGCCAGGGGGTCGGGACAATCGACTGCCCTGTCTCAACCAATAACTGGAAAACTCATGTTCCAGGATAATAACTTAAGATTAAGAATTAATAAGAGCGACATCATTGTCTGGTATAAACAAGTTCGATACCACATAGGGGAAATTATAAAGAACGTCAACTCAAAAAGGTATCAACAAAATCGATACGAATACTTCAAATTATAACCACAACAGATTAGGCAAGGAGAAATTCCATTTTCAAACGAGAAGTAATAATTCAGGTTCAACATACATAGAATCAAATGAATACGATCAAAGGAAGATGATTCAGCATTAATGAATTGACTTGATATCAAAAGGGAAAGTAAATCAACACAACATGATGTATCTACAGAGGTAGGGTTGTATGATCAAGTACCAATGAGACAATATTCGATATAATAATAAAAAAAATTAAGGTCACTTGAGTAAAATATACTAAAATCGGGAATTTCGTTAAAGATTATTTATAAGGGTTTTGAAATCTGGATTCTTCTCTATTCTGCAATTTGTAAGCGAAGAAAATAAAGAAATGGCATTGTGTCGAAAAGTTTTTGGTGAGGTTTATTAAAATTCCATAGTTGAACTGAGGGTGGGGAAATAAACATTTTCCCGCTAATTGAAGAAACATTACATTTTCTAAATATACTTTATTCTCATCATATACTACAACAAGAAATTGAACTGCATCACTTGAAAGATAAGTGAAGAGCAAAACACTTGCCTCAATACACGAAGTTTCCACTTCCCACATCTCAATTCGTTACTCAACTTCGCATCAATCTCTACTTCTTTACACGTTGTCCTCTACTCGATCACTCTCTTCCACTGACAGCAATCTCCTTCCTCAAGATTCCCTCTATACGGCATTGTTCTTGGATCGGCCTCCTACTCGTACCTCGTACCTATATGAAGGTAAAATACTAATTCAGTACCAAACCAACCAAAATCTTATTGATAGCTCTATTCTACCCATACACGTCCTATAACGCTTTACAACATAACACGTATGGCACATAGTGATTACATTCTCGAAATAATAACATAAAATCACAAAATCACATAAGCACTTAGCACATATTATTATCTCACACTTATATTTCATATAACACCTATATTCTCTGCACACCAGAAATCTTTATCAAAATACTCTCAAAATAATAAAATAATTCTAATAAAAATTAGACAACACCTCTTTTAAAATATGACCTAACCTGTGAGAAATACTATTAATCCAATCAACAACCAAATATCCCTGGCTTCGATACAATACACAATCATATCCCTTCATACTAATACACCTCAATTGTACATCTCTGGCAATCCACAAACTTAATTCATAACGTACATAATGTATCTTTCACAAACCATGTCACCATATTTACATTCTACTTTAGTACTTTAAATCCCGCTACTACTTTTAATAACAATTATAATTATTACTACAAACACTATGTACATGTCATAAAGCAGATAACATGTCCACTAGTTATTAATATTTATTAAAAAAAAGACTAGGTAACACTCAACGAGTTATAACGTTTGAACTTTTGCCCCTTAATCCACTGTCAAACCAAATCAATTCACAATTTATAGCCATCATTTAAATACTAGATAATAACATAATTACATTAACTCGATAAATAGGTAAACACTATTTTGAGAAAGTTTATATTTTTAGAAAATCCGGGCAGCATCCCCTTTGAACGAGTATACTACCAGTCGGGCACAGCCGACACAACAAGCAGTCAAGCAATTCCTTCGATCTAATATCAATTCAAATCGACTTACAATTAACAGTTCATATCAAGTTCACTACTCTAAAATCCGAAAAATCAACTAAAATTGTTTAAATATTCTTGCAGGTCATATAATCATCATAATATGAAAATTAACTCTTAACAATCATCTACACATGTATTAACACTAACAATTCATATAATTTAAAGAAAATTAACTATATAAATCCCAAATAATACATCAAAATTCACAAATCACCCACAAAATAGAATTAATCTATAATTGACATATGTACACAATCGAATCAACACCACAGCTGAGCTATAACTTCAATTCAAGCCAAAACAGAACCGAGAGTCATCAAAAATTCCAAAATCAACGAAACAAAATAACCAGTATCAACACCCACATTAATTTTTTTTCATCCTTAAGCAAATCAGTTAAACTCAAAGGGAAAAATTCAAAACCCCTCTTCGATTTCCAATGTACACACTACGACAAGAACCAAATCAGAATCGGACTCAAACAATAAAGGATAGATGATTCCCATTAGTATTTACCATAATCACATAAACCCAGAACCACATACACATCGCGGCTGAACCCGCTACCAACACTCACACAACGCGCGCATCATACACACATAGTACCCACGCGCACAGTACTACAGACTGGGGATGGGTAGGAGGAGGGGGGGTAGAGTCGAACAACAACAAAACCACAATCACAGCCAGCAGAGAGAAGAGAGAGAACAGCCCGCGCGAGAGGTTGTAAGAGAGGGAGGGGAGATTGATTAAAGTTTTTGAGAGAGATATTCAAGAGAGTTTGAAGGAAGATAGATGTAGAGAACTCTGGAGAGTTCGAGAGAAACTAGCAGCGTAGGAAATGAAATTGGGAGATAGGGCTGCTGATTTAGGGATTGGAAAAGAAAAAAAAAGAGGTAGTTTAGTAATTTATCATTGCTGAAAGCATTTAAAAATCAATTATACAGCATTTTTCAAAAATCGAAAACAATAGAAAATTGGCGGAAAATTTCACTTTTCATTTTTAAAATAAAGAGTGTAAAATTATGAACACCCACATATTTTTTAATTAGTTTTGGGATCGAAATTGAATTAACTATAAATTTTACAAGTTTTGATCCTTGGAATAAAATAAAACTCTTAAAATCATTTTAAATTACTTAAACACCCAATTTAATTCACCCAATAATTTCAAAAACTAAATAATATCACAAAGATGATAACATAAAATTTTCGTGATTTTTAATAACTCCAATGATTTTATAAAATTTTTAGAAGATCAATAATACATGATTTAAACATAATTAAATCCTCAAAAATACATAGGCTTACACGGCACACAGAGATCATCATATAAACCCAGAACACAATGTCACATATATATTGACCTTCTTAAAAAATATTCATATCATATAATCAACATTTAGTATTAAATACGAAATTTTCTAGGTCGTTATATGCATGCTGGGGCATATCCTAATGACACCATCACAAACACAAAGGCTTCACTAGTTTTTACTAGAGACTCTGTGCTTGTGTAAACTGCTGGTGTAACTCATCCCACTTCTGTGGAGACACCAGTAGTAGAGTCAATCCATCCGGTTACAGAAGTTGCATCTGTAACTTAGGAGTCTAGTTTACCTAGCTCTAGCTCTGACTTTATGTCACAATGGCTGAAGCCTGTGCAACATGACAGTGCTTCAGGATCAGGGTCTGTTCCACAAAAATTGACGGTTGAAGCACTTCAAAGCTTAATTGTGGATCAGATTCCTGAGTTTGTAAAAATAGCTCAGAACCTTGTCACCTCCAACATCTCTAATCCAGACTATGAGGCCATCCTACTATGCCATAGGGATGATGTGAAGATGCAGAAGGCCAAGATTATTGATGATTCTGAGAGAGATGGCAATGCAGATGCCTGGCTGCAAGGAAAGTATGATGTAACTCTCAGTGAAGCACTTCAATATCTTAGAGAGGAATACATCACTTCACTGGGATCCAATGCAAAATCCCTGTCTCCTGGTGAAGTGTATGAAGCTATCAATGATTCCTACAAGGGTTTCCTCAAGGCTGCACACTATCTTGGCAAGGGAGTCAAACCTGAAGTCAACAGGGTGTGTGACAAGACAGCCACTTCAGTAGCAGAAGTAAAGAGGGCCTTTAATGCTAAATTTCCTCAACTAGACAGTGTGGTCAAAGATCTCAAACACTGCAACACCACCTGCACCAAGATGGACAATGGCCTAGCCAAACTCATAGACACAATCACAGGCCTAGGAAACAGATTTCAAAATCTATCTGACCAGACTACAGAGGCCAATGCCATGCTCAGAACACTGTTCAAAAATCAGTATGGAGACAAGCTGGTCACTAAAGTCCCTGTGCATGAAATGACCAAGTCTGAAGTGAAAAGACTGCAAGATCAATCCTTAACTGGTTTCAAGGCCACTGCACTGTTCACCAAGGTTGATACTCTTGAAAGGGAGGTGGTGTCTCTCAAAGAATCCAATGCCCATCTGGCAGGCAAAGTTACAAATCTAACTGAGCAATTAAACACTCAAGCCACTACCACTGCTAATGTTCTTCTGGATCAACAATCTATGCTGTCTGCCATGATGAAGCACATGGGTATCCCTCTACTTGAAGAATCTTCAACTCCAAAGGCTCCTACTACAGCCTCTGTGCCTGACAACAAGCCTAAGGGGGAGAAGAGGATAACAAGGAACTCAAAATCTAAGGGGGAGCCTCAGACTAAGGGGGAGAAATCTCAAACCAAAGGCATTACAACCAATGAGGGTGGCCAACCAAGAACTGCTAAGTCATCTCAATCTGAGAAATCTACATCCAAGGATGACAAGCTGAAGAAAGTGGTTGTAGATGAAGTTGCCAAGCCATCTGAAATTGAAGGGAAGTCAGAATATGAATTTGACATCCCTGGCATTGCTAAACAATCCCTTCAATCTGAACCTTCAGAATTCAGAAATGTGCTTACTCAAAGGGTATGTCAAGAAACTGCAAACTCTAGACTATACCATGACATAGCCTTTTTGAAGCATCTACAAGAGTTAATGAAAAGAGCCAATTTCCATTACTTTGACTACATCAAGCTTCTTGTGCAAGATGTGTTTCTAGTCACTGTAGTGAGAAGAGAAATTGTGCAAACCAATCCCCATGCCATCAATATTTCGAATGATAGAGAAGTCTTAGTTCACACTGCCAAGAACCTCTTTCACATCCACATTGAAGCCTTTCAAATTCTATCTAGCTCTGAACTTGGAACAATCATCAAGAAGATAGAAAGGAATAACTCACTAGACAATGATATGCTCAAAGAGATTCTCACCAAGTGCATGAAATCTCAACTGCCTCAAGTAGTTCCTCAGCCTCATTGTATTCTATATGAAAAGGATCAAGACATTGTTGCTTTCAGATTTGGCCAACATCTAAAAGCAAACAACATGTCCACCATAAAGTTTCTGGCTGGAGTTCTACATTCAAGAAATGGAAAATCTGAATCTGAAAATGAGGCTCTTAACATTCTGGTGAAGTTTATCAACTCTCAATCAGACATCAAGCCTATTGCTCAAGGTGGAAAGTCAAATCAAGACAAGGATAATAATGATAAAAGTGGAAGTAGGGGTGGAGATCAAGGGAGATATAAGGGCAGTAATGACAAGAAGAAAAGGGATGATAAAAACAGAAAGAATGATGATGACAAGGGTGGAGGAAAGGTATATGAAAAGAAGAGTGGAAAACAGCAAGCCATGAACATTATTAATGACACTTCCACCATAAAACAAGGCTCAATGTCTAGGGTGGATGTCACTAGTAATGATTCATCAAGATCTACATCTCTGGCGTATGCAACTGTTTTGGCACCTCATGAAGTGAAGGGGATTTAAATCAAGAAACCATGTGTATGTTTCAGAAAGCAAACTGCTAATGGAATACTACTATGGTCTACCAACAAAGGTCATAAGTTTCTACCTAGCAATCATACAAGGAGGAGTAAAATTAAGCATGCTGCAAGAAGGGTGAAGATATCGAAATCAAAGGCACTAACAATAATTCCAGGAATGAACCTACCACCTCTGGATGAAATCTATGATGAAGACCAATTGCAGTTCATATGGGCTCAAAGAATCTATCATGTTGCCATTGTTGATGATTTTCTTGAAATAAAATATACTGATGGAAGACAGAAGAAATTCAGACAAGGAACATGTCAGCACTGGGGCAAGCTATATGACATAGAAAGAATAATTGCAATGTTGGATTCTGAAGACAGAGTGGAAAGGGTATGGAAGCTGGAGTTAATTGACTTTGTCAAAATGAAGAGAGATCACCAGGTAGAAATGGGAAAGAACAGTGAGGAGCTTCTAAAGAAAAGGGAGGAGGAGTTTGCTGCAATGGAAACTAAGGCTGATGAATTGAGAGCTATGGGTCTGTGTAGAGTCAAGTTTAATCCTTACATCATTGAGTACAAGAAATATGGTAGAAATGTAAAGATTAGAATGGACTACATCAGTTCCTATTCTGAGAAACAGCTGAATGAAGTACTTAAGGATTTATCAGGCTCCCCTCTAATTGAAGAACTCACTGCAATGGAAGACATTATTCTTGCCATGGAGGAAAATGCAAAGAAGAAAGCCAAAGAAGCTGAGGAGAAAATGAAAAATGAGAATCTGCAAGCCAAAGCTCAAGAGATGAATCCAAAAGGATATGGCTAGTAGTTTCTCATAACTTGTGAGAACACTTCTGTGAACTTTCTTCAATTAATCTACATACCTGTACTTTTAAAGTTTTATCTTTATGTATGTTAGGCTTGTTATCAGACATGAAATTGTGACTAAGGGTCTCACTCACAATTTGGGGGAGATTATTAATTACAGAGGCATGCCTGTATACATCTAATAACAAGCCTAATTGTTTGTAATGCTTTGCATTACTTACATGACCTCTTAACTGAGGAAACCTCTAGTTGTAGAGTTTCTGTTTGTATTGTACTTGTAGTAGGCATCAAATCCTAGTTGTGTAACTGTACTTATAGAGTCTAGAATAATGCTTGAAAGAAGTTCCAAGGTTCATGCCTCAAGAAAGAAGATAAAGACTGTCAAATAATCACAGTTGGGATTTGAAGAAATGAAGAATTTGCCTAAGTACCAATTCGAGAAGTATATTTGTTTATTCGAGAAGTCCAGCATTCGAGAAGTCAGGGATTCGATATCTCAAGACACTATTCGATATCTCTAAATACACTGTTCGATATGTCATTCGATATCTCAGAGATTCGATATGTCTATGTACTCTATTCGAGAACTCAGGAAGTCAACAAGTCAAAGTAGTGTTCGAGTTCTCAAGGAGTCAACAAGTCAAAGTTCCATTCGATATCTCAAGGACTCAGAAAGCTATTCGATATCTCAAGGATTCGACAAGTCAAGTGTTCTATTCGACAACTCAAGGAATCCTGAAGAAAAGAGCTATTCGAGAAGTAATTCGATATGTCAATATAACAGTGTTCGAGAACTCAGAGTTATCGATCAAGTCAATTCTAGTTCTCGAATCAACTACTTAGTCACTTCTCGAATACATTCTTGGAGACAAAATACTGAAGAAATTGTACAAGTCAGAAGCCAGCAACAAGCCAATGCACTTTATGGACCACAATCTGTAACGTGCTCTGGAAAGCCTACAAGGAAGCTTGGAGAGATATAGAAGAGACAAGGGGCTAAAGAAGTGGATCTGAACAGGCTTTGCAAAGTCAAATCAGTAACCGTTTGGACACTTACTCAAAAAGGATAGACAGACTAGAAAGTAATTTGTTTAGCTACCTTATTTGGTATAAGTAGGTTGTATCCATGTTCTATAAGGATACAGCCTCACTTCCTTAGTTATTAACTTAGTAACTTTGTGAGTCAAGTTTTTCATACACTACAAGCTGTATCTCTCTGATAAAAACGAAGCTGAGAATACTATCATTTGTATTCACAGATTGTAGCAACCTTTATCTAATAATACATTAGATTAAAGTGATATTGTGTCTTGTGTTATTCTTTATCCGCACCTTCTATCTTGCACACACAAACACTCTTGCTACATAGACTCGAACGAGAAAAGTTTAAGAATCCATTCACCCCCCCCCCTCTGTATTCTTTTACTGTATTCAATACTCAACAATATTGTTGGAGTTGAGTGAAACACTTACCAATTGTTTTGAGTGAATATTTTTGTGAGTGAACGGTGAGTTGTTGCTTTTGCATAGGATATCCCAAGTTGTGTCTCAAAGATGTGCTCTTGTGTGCTCAGCATGTTTACCAACCTATTCTTACATTTGACATGAATTTCTATGATCTTATGCATCTTCTTTGAGTAGACTATGTGGATACTTGCACTTTAGACACCAAGGCATTGCATGTTCATTTTGATTCTTAAGTTGAAGTGGCATGAGAGGACGGGTGTGTGTGGTGTTGTGTTGGCATTAATCTTTTGCATGGTTGGATGAATTTTGTGGGTATATTCACTATAAACCCTCACGAGACCTTACTCGTCCACTAGGGCTACCTAGGGGTTTAAAGGACTTGTTGCATATGTTAAATGCAACCGTGATCACCTACGGAAGTGGTACTAGTTAGTTTAGTATAGTTTTATGTTAGTTTGCACGAGGACGCGCAAAGTGCAAAGTGTGGGGATATTTGATAGAGTATATTTTATATATATATTTTATAAGATTTTATTCCCACATTTACGGTGCTTTTGCGAATAATCGTGTCGATTTAATTAGTTTTATTTGAGTTTGTTGCAGGAAATAAATAAATGCCAAGTCGGAAGGAATCGAGCATTATTTAAAGATTTTATGTGATTTTTAGCTCGAAGGATTTATTTTGTGAAATTACGAGGAGAAATGGTGGAATTATGGTTCGTTGTTGAGGAATTTTGGAGCAACAAAATGATATTCCAGGGAGCTAATGGCGCAAGAGCTTGAAAAGAAGGGCAAGAGCTCTGAAAAGAAGGGCAAGAGCGCTACTTGACTTGGCAGAAAATTCCAGAAGCACCATGGCGCAACAGCGCTACAAGAGGCGCAGCAGCGCCAAGGCTGCTCTGATCAGGAGTACAACACAGGAGGAAGAATCAGTAGCTGTAAGGCGCTATAGCGCTGAAGTCTGGCGCAACAGCGCGACCCGCAGTCTGCAATGGCGCAACAGTGCGACCAAGAGGCGCAACAGCGCGGTACCACCTGCGCGAACAGAGAGGAACAGGCGCAATAGCGCTTGTACAAGGTGCAACAACGCCCGTATGTGGCTGGTTTGTGCGGGATTTCAATAAAAATCAGAATTTTATTCCCTTTTTCCTACTTGTAATATAATTCTAATTACCTCCAGCTGGGCCTATTTATTTAAGATAATTACTTAGACTTGTAGCACTATATAAACACATCTAGGGTATTATTTTAGGGATCGATCTTTACACACACAATTTTTACATATGTTCTTAATATTAAAAGCTAGGGTTTTATTTTCTTCTCTCCATCTTTGCAAGCTCAATTTAATTCTTGGATTCAATTGTTCTTCATTATTCAAAGGTTTAAGGTATTACTTATCATCCCTTTAATTATTACATGTTTATTATGGCTTTCTTGATTATTATTGTTAGTTTCAATCCTAGAATGAGTGAGTAATTTAATTCTAGGGTATTAGGGGGAGCCATGTTTGCACCATGATTTGGGCTTAATTTGATTAGTAGATTGATGGGTAAAGAGTAATTCTGATTGATATGTTCTAATTCTTAATTTGTGTAATTGCGCAATATCACGGATTAATCGATTGCAATAGGAGTAATAGATCGAAAGATTTTACTACTAGAGGCTTACATACAATTAGCGGAATTGAAGGTGATTGTGGAAGCATCATTAGATATTCTGAGAGTGTTAATGCTTGAAAAAGATTAACCATTGCTTTAATTACTTAATCCCATTGAAAAGCTATACTTTTGTGATTTGTTTGGTGTAAACATGGTGAACCTGAATTGCCCTAGATCCTTTTATTAATTGAATTAAACGTTGTTAAATTTGCATTAGTAGTTAATAAAATTCCCAAATAATCGTTTGTGACTAGAAACAATTGATAATAGTTGAATTGAAACTGTCTCCTTGAGGAATCGATCCGTATTGGCTAGTATCTACTACAATTGATATCGTGCGCTTGCGGTTAGGTATAATTTAACACATCAGATATACAATAGTCAATGAATGTTATAGATCCAAATTTAGTGGCATTATCTAGTCGAATTGATTTAATAGGATGATCAGGGAATTGGGCTTGCAATTTTAATATTTAAGTAAGTAGGTTGGTAAAAGCTGTATTTCGAGTAAAGATAGTGCTGAGCATTCGGTCGATTCGATTCAACCGAATTGAAGATTTTTTTTTTAAACCGAACATAAAATTATCAATAACTTCAACATATTACTTCCTTTCATAATGTCATGATGTGCCCGAAATTGTTTAGACATGTGAGTTTGTATTAGTTAACTATGAAAAATATTTAGGATTAATTATCAAATAGATCACTTATTCCACTCCAATATTTTGAGTATGAAATATACATAAGGAAAATACAAGGGGGGTGAATGTATTTTCAAACTTTTCTTTGATTTCTCTTTTAAGAACAGTTTGTTTGAATTTGTGTTTGATTTGTTGTAGTTGAGTGTGTGTGTTTAACAAATAAAGAGGGCGGAACTAAAACACAAACAACTCACTTTAATCTAATATTTTATTAGATCAAGTATGCTACAACCTGGGAATACAAAACTTAGTACTCTCAGCTTCGTTTTCTCAGAGAGATATTTTTGTGTATTACAATGAAAAACTTCTTGGTGCTAAATAAGTTAGGTTATACACTTATAGAACATGTATACAACCTACTTACTACAAATGTGGTAACAGACAAATACACTTTATAATTTGTCTATCCCTATTTGGTACACGTCTGGGTAGCATGTGATTTGACTATTTTTTAACCTGCTCAGATCCATTACTTTAGCAGCTTGTCCCCTTTAACATCTCTCTAAGATTTTTTTTAGACTTTCTATTCACACTTTACAGTACTATGGTCTTGTAAGTTTCTTAGCTTATTGCATGTTTTCTGACTTGTACATCTGCAGTTATTTGTCTGCAGTAATTTATACAGTTACACAGCTATAAATTTGGTGCCTATTACAAGTACTAAACACAAGTAGAAAATCTACATAATGGGTTCCCAAATTAAGGGGTCATGTAAATAATGCAAAGCATTACAAACAATTAGGCTTGTTATTAGATGTATACAGGCATGCCTCTGTGACTAACACAATATATCAAGCGGGTCACCGAAAATTATTAGTTTCAATTGAATCACTCAATAGGGATGTGGCGCAGAACAGAAGACTAGGATCAACAAACGTTAATCCTTAAAACAAAATTGAACCCGCAAACGCGAATTCAATTGATAAACTCTGGAATCCACTAGAAAAGATGAGAAAACTCTCAAGGGTTTTTTATTCTATCAAAAATAAGTTCCCTAATACAATACGATGATGTTTTTATATATAGGGTATAAAACCCTCTTAAAGGAAAAAATAAAACAAATCTGAATGCAAATTAAATATTTATTATATAGCATCATGATCATGTAACATTAAGCGTGATCATGCATTATTTTTTATTCCCACGAACTAAATACCATGATTTAACATGATCATGCAGCCTGCAGTCAACATGGTCATGCTATTCTTGCAAAAATCAGCTGCTTGTTGCTATTCCTTCAGCATGATCGTACAGTTATCAACATGATCATGTCGTTGATCTTCCTTGCTTCCTTGCAAACCTTTTCCTATCAATTTTTTTCCCCAAAATTCCAGGCCTTTTGTCCTACATCAGGATGACATGTAGCACTCCGTAAAATATTTTAACAATGATAGATGAAAAAACATACATGTCCTTGTAAAAGCTAGTTTTACAATGTTGGCATTCCATGTCAGACTCAGTACACTTATATACATCGACATAAATCAGATTCTATTCTTTTCTTTTAACTAAAATGTTTTATTGCTATGTTGACAATCCACATCAAATGCCACTGCATTCTAAGTCAAGGTCCTTTTCAAGTCCACATAGAAAAATTTAATGGAATATGTTTATTTTTTTAACAGAAAACCCAATATAACTTAACCGAGTGGAACCATTCACCTCTTGAGTGACTAAATAGAGGCCAAAAATTTCTCGATGACCCACTTGATATATTGGAGTGGAATAAGTGATTCATTTGAAAATTAACCCATATATTTAAGATTTTTAAATTTGTGTGAGTGGTTGCACAATTAGCAAAGTATATATCTCCCAAATGTACGTTGTGTGTGTATATATATGAGTGAAAAACAATTTTATAAACATAGACAAAGTATATAAAACCAAAATATAACACAAATACATGGAAGTAGAATATTAAAAAAAGTACATGTGGAACATGACATCAAAGAAATATATATCAAACTAGTCATCTAGGTAGTAGTAAAGATCAGCACTAGTGTATAGTTCATTTGAGGTTTTGTTTATTAGTTCATCACTAAAGATAACCAAATTTGTTTCCACTCTTTGTCCATTATGATTTTTATATGACTCGTAAAGTTCAGCAAGGTGTGCGACAAGTACGTGCCCAATTACCATAAAACCCACATCTATTACAAACATATATAGTATCTCCTTCTTGTAAGGTCTTTCTTTTATTTGACACTCCATTTCGCCCCTTCTGGTGACCAAAGTTGTTGTAGTCATCACGTTGCCACTTCAGGTGGTTAAAGTTATACTAATTTTGAAATCGATCACAGAAATGTCTACTTCCACGATTTCGTCCTTAACCTCGTCCTCCTCTATGCCCTTTCCCACGTTCATTCTTCTGGAATGACGTGTTATGTACTTCAGGTAACTAGGCTGAGTCTGTGTGACGAATCTGATGATTTTTCAGTAACAACTCATTACTCTTTTCAGCAACAAAGAAAGATATCAGCTCGCTATCTGCTCCTTGCATTGTTGCGCCATGATTATAGTGTTAGGATGAAATGTTGAAAAGGTCTTTCCAATTATCTCAACATCATAATATTCTCACCATACAGGATTAGTTTAAAGATTATTTTGAGTAAGGTAGAATTATACTCATCAACATATTTAAAATCTTGTAACCTTATATTAATCCAATCATAACGAGCATGTGGAAAATGGACAAGTTTTTGGTGATCAAGTCTATCTTTAAAATTATTTCAAAGGGTGAGTGAACTTTTGACAGTTAGGTATTCAGATTTTAAATCTTCATGAATTTGGTACCTGAGAAAAATGTTAATTTTAACATTTTATTTTAGGTTTTTCTAAATTTTATGATGTGTTTCAATCTATTAGCACCAAGGTGTAATTCCGCATCGATCATCCAAAATAGATAATTATGCCCACACACAATCATTGCAAAATATTAGTCATTCTAAATGTAAACTAAAATTTTAAAATATGATATAACAATATAACATTTTGGGAGTGAACAATTAATCATGTATCATGTAGTAAGATTTATGACATAAAATAATTGGTGACATGATATAAAAATAATATTAACATAGCTATTTTCGATTTATAAATATTAAGCATGATATTTCCTCCGTCCCACGATAGTTGTCTTTTTTGAGAGAATTTTTTTCTCATAATACATGTTCATTTTCAATTTTCAATGTAAATTTGTGATCATTTTTCCTAAATTACGTTTTTTTGAAAATTGTATAGCAATTAATGAGTAATGAGCAAGAGTATAAAATAGTTCATATTTTTAAAAGTCAATGCATTTATAATGGATATAAAAGGAAATATATCATCTAATTAATGTTTTTTTAAGATGCGTAATTTTTTCAAAAAAAAACTTGTATTGAGGGACGGAGGGAATCTATACTTCTATACTATAATAAGCGAAAGTGGGTGTAATTTGTAGTTTGGTTAACCCATTTTTTTTTATCCTCTCATTTTTTGTTATCCCTCTTTCACAACCGTTACATCTTTAACTCAAATAGATCATGACCGTTAGATACAACAATACTAAAAGTTGTTATATAGAGAGGTCTAAAGTTCGATTTTCGCCAACAACATATTACTTTAGATTTTATACTAAAATTATTTATATACAAAGATGTAAGGTTCAAATTCTTTCAATAACATATTAAAATTAATATTGATAATATTATACTACACTATAAATAAATTATTATAAAAATAAAAATAACTCGTGCTTTGCACGAGTAATAAGCTAGTAATAAATAAAATAGATAGTTTAGACAGTACCTCCTCTGTTGAAATAAAACTCAATTAAAATCTCGTGTTTATTCGTCGAATAAAGTTCGAACGAAAATTCATACCAATAACGTTTTGTAAATTGAAGATGATACGAAAAAGATGAGAAAGTATATAAATATTAGAAAGAGAACGGTAGGGTTGTCAAAAAAATCCGACAAATTCGATATACGTCCGAAATATTTGCATTCTTATCCGAGAAAAAGCGGATACTATCCGTATCCGAAATAAAACGGATATTATCCGTATCTGAATCCGGAGTATCCGAATCCGAAATGGAATATATATTATATTTAAATTATATAGTTTAAGGTTTTTTTTTCTAATAGCATGTAGTGGTTATGTGTGTTAATTAATTAAATAATACATTTATACAAATTTTATATAATTGTAACAATATTATAGACAAATATAAAAATTTCATTTGAATTTAATATTTTAAAGATAATAAAATTAGATATTTAGTACGGCGTTCACAGTTTTATTTTTTCTAAATGAAAAAAATTTTGTTTTAAAATCATCAATACACGTCAAAAAAATCTGAAAAATCCGATATCCGTCCGAAATATCTGCATTCGTATCCGAGAAAAAACGGATATTATCCGTAACCGAAACAAAGCGGATATTATTTGTATCTGAATCCGACAATTTCGGATACGGATACGGATATAGACATATCCGTATCCGAATTATCCGTTTGACAACCCTAGAGAACGAAGAGTTATATTTTTCAAAAGTTCTTTAACTTTTATCTATCCAAATTAAATTAAGGGCTCCTATATTTATAGGACAAAACTCATAGCTGACCAGATATGATTAATTGATTAAACATGCCTCGAAATCTTTAATACAATAGCTATGAATTACTATTTGCGTGTATTGATATTTGAGATCTTCGTCGTCATCGAGCAAGTAAATACTACTCCCTCCGTCTCTTTTTACTTTGCCCGTTTGACTAAAAACACGGGTTTTAAGAAAAATTGGGTATTGAATATTATTTGTAAGAAGTAGTGGGTATTGAATATTGTTTTTAAGGAGTAGTGGATATTGAATATTGTTTTTTTGGAGTAGTGGATGGAGTAGTGGATATTGAATATTATTGTTAAGGAGTAGTGGGTGGAATAGTAGGTATTGAATATTGTTTTTTTGGAGTAGTGGGTGGAATAGTGGGTGTTGAATATTATTTGTAATGATTAGTGGGTGGAGTAGTGGGTATTGAATATTATTTTTAAGGAGTAGTGGGTGGAGTAGTGGGTATTGAATATTATTGTTTATGGCTTAAAATAGAAAGAGGAAAAGTATTTTGATAGTCCCGATTTAGTAAATGAGAAATGTTTTTAGAGACAGAGGGAGTACTAGTTACCTATTTTATTTGACCATCACATCCACGATCAGAACATGTATTATAACATCAAACTACTATTATAACACTACTCCATTTCTATTTAATTAATACTCCCTCTATCTCTTTATATCGTTCTTATTTTATATGTCGGAACTGTTCATAATTTGAAACAAATTACTAATTTACGCATAATTTTTAAGACCAAATATAGTCATAAATAGTATTGTTAAATTCGTATTTATAAGTAATTTAATACAGTGAAATTTTTATATTTAATACTAATACGAAATTAAAAATATTAACGATCAAAAGTGTGCATTGGCAATCGTGTCCAGTTAAAACAGGAATGATATTTAAAGACGGAGGGAGTAATGTATTAAAAATGATTATAATAATTTTTAATTATAAATATATTACCAATTATTTGATTATGCATTTTAAGTTCACTATAAGCGGGACTTTAGGAGCTTACCACTCCAAGGTCCCAGATTCGACTCCCGTTGAGCGCATGCACATAAGCGAGACATTTCGAGGTACGCGTAAGCTGATCCGGAGGTAAATATATATATATCAACTAGCAAAAAAAAAAAAAGTTCACCATAACATGCATTTTAAGTTCACTATAACTGCATTGAAATAATACTTTCGGAATTTTAATTTAATATCGATATAAGTAATTGGCCAGAGGGTAATTTCTCATTTTACAAGACTACGTATATTTCCATTTTCATGACAAAATGTCCTCACAAACTACGCTTTGATCCCATTATGCCCCTATATACCTTTTTTCTTTCTTCCATCAGTCATCATTAATCACTCATCAACTCTTCCTCCGTACGCATATAAATTATACTATCATTGAAGAGGTGACCTCTGTGGCATGTTTCCCTTGCGCCGATTACTCCTTGCTGCCGTCATTTCTGTTGCGGGTGAAAAAACTCGCCGGAAAGTTGGAAAAGAGCTGCGTTTCTTCCTCACAATTTGAGTTGTGGCAGTGCATGCAAATTCTCTCAAAGAAGCCCCGCTACTTTCAGCACATGCAGACTCAGCAGTCTGCTCAAGAACAGAGTCAGAAGTCATCTGGCCATGATCATCTGGACCAAGTTCAGGCAAAGTAATTTGTTCATGGTTGGTAATATACTTGGAAACATCACCCTCAGTTTTTAACAAGTGTTGAAGCTGTAACAAAAATAAAACATACCCAAGTCACAAAACTGCATTATAAAAAATGGGTCGGCCTTAGAATTTGAAATAAAGAATGTAACAGGAATTTAAATTCTTTATTTAACCTTGCAAGAGAGAGAGCAGTAGAGATATGAGTGTTTAAGACTTTTGTCACAGGTACTACAATTGTAAATGGAGCCTCTGCATGGCTTATTAGTTGGTGGCCTTTTATTTAAAAACACCACCTTTGCAGCGTTACTGACGTATGCCTGTAATTTAAACATCAAAGAAAACAAATTCTAGAATGAAAAGTTTGTATTGTTGAGGTTAAAGGTTTCGAAAAAAACATCCGGGTGTTTGAATTCTGTCTAACGATCTGACGATGAATTATTGTAGAAGTGGAGAGTTGAATACAAACTCGAAACTTTTGAAATGAGTTTCTAACACTTACTTGAACAAAAGCACAGTCCATGAATTTCACAGCATCACAAAGCTTTACAACATCATGATACACATACCTCTTTATCTAATCCAACAAAATGGAAAGCAAAGATTTAATAAACAATGAACAGAGAAACAAAATTAAAATTTGAAAAAGGATTAATTAAACCAGGACCTGGAGGAGGCGGTGTGAAGCATGAGGGCTGAGACAGTGAGGACAAATGGACTCACAGCAGTCCAAGCAAAATATGTTCTTCTCATTCTTGCGTGCTTCTTCATGAAATATGCACGCGTTGTAGAACTTTTCACTTAGCAGAGCTTCAAGCCACTGTGGAATGTGTGGTGCTGTCAGCTGCAATTACATTTCAAACAACATCAAAACATTGTCACATAACTCTTTCATAGACAGACACACAAACACACACACATGTGAAGAAATAGACCATACCATGTCCATTTTGTAAATCCTGCTAAGATTGACTGCAGTTTAAAGACGGAGAGAAATGAAAGGGAGTGAGTGTGTTTTAAATAGGGAGAAGGATATTCAACAGAACATCATTGTAATTAATAATATCAGGAGGCAAAAGGAGATTTGAGAGAGACACAGAGAGAGAGAGAGAGACCAAGGAGAGAGGAGAGAAAGAAATGGAAGGCGGGTGCAAGAAAAGAGAAGCCTGCAAACAGATATACTCTATACTTCTACACTGTTAGCAGTTACTCCCACCTGTCGGTAATAATAGTCTCAAATTTTTTCCCTGTTTATTTCCGGTTTTCAATTTAAACAAAATTTGTGATCATTTTTTCCTAAACTACCTTTTTTAAAAATTGTATAGCAATTAATGAGGAACGATCGAACGACCAACAATATAAAATAATTTATATTCTTAAAACTCAAATCATTTATAATGGATATAAGAGTAAATATATAATCTAATTAATATTTTCTTAAGATACATAATTTTTTCGAAAGAGACTTGTATTATGGTATGAAGGGAGTAAAATTTACTCTGGTTTTATTTTCCACTTTATTTTTTACACGCATTTTAACATATAAATTTAATGAATTTTAAAAATGATTTTTTAAGTTTTCTTTTTCTGAATAAAAATTTGGATACTAAATTTTTATTAAAAAAAGAATAACTTAAAAAATAATTAACAGATTTATATTTTATTTATACCTTAAAACACATATAAAAAGTAAAATGGATAATAAAAAGGATGAAGAATTATTTGGACTTGTCATTTAAAAAGGTGGTAGTACATATGGGCCCGTTTGGGAAATCTTATTTTTCAGAAATAAGTTACTTATTTTGAAAAAAAGTTAGGAAATATGTACTTTTTTCTGAAATAATTAACTTATTTTTGCAAGATAACGAATATTAAACTCCCCATACACATTTTTCACTTAAAAAAGTATGCAAATATGAATTTTTTTTCCGAAATAAGTAACTTATAAGTTGTAAATAAGAGGAGGCAAACGGGGCCATAATGTCGTGGTGTCTGTATGCAGGTTTGTATTGTTATGCAGCTGTACTTAGGGCTGAGTATTCGGTTAAAACCGAACTGAATCGAATTTTAATTCGGTTAACCGAAACCGAAATTCTAAAAAAATCAAAACCGAAAACCGAACCGATTTAAATTCGGTTTTTAACCGAACCGAAATATTAATTTCGGTTATTACCCGAAAACCGATATAAAAAACCGAAATTTAAATTTAGTGTAAAAAAATTGAAGAAGTGCCTTATAAATTAAAATTACATATTAAAAAATATTTTGAGACAAAAGTTAAAAATTTAAAAGAGTACAAATTACAAACATTTAAATAATTTGAAACTCCAAATTACAAAATAATAGACTAATAGTCTAAGCTCCGTTACAGCACTACAACACAAATAATTTTCATAATGTATACTGTATAAATAAGGAGTTGTGCAATGTTATTTATTACACCATGACAGGCAATGAAAAAACTAAGTAATTTGCAGTTGTGTCAAACCCAGACAGCAAAATAAGTTGATTTAATATACTTGCTACCTGCTAGAAATGTAAAGGTAGGTCAAGACTGAAGACGCCAAGTCCAAGTGAAGTAAGTAAAGTAAGAGTTAGTAATAACTTATTATTACTACAACTTATTAATAATATTTTATTATTATATTAAAAATTCAGTTATTTTTTTCGATTATTCGGTTAACCGCGGTTAAAAACCGAAAACCGAACCGAAATATTAATTTCGGTTAACCGAACCGAAATAATTTCGGTTATTCGATTCGGTTTTTGGTTAACCGGATCGAATGCTCACCCCTAGCTGTACTCTTTAACCATTTTCATAACGAAATCTGTAAACAGTACAACACTAGTGTTGCAGTACTATCAATTCTTGAAATTAAGATACAAACCAAAGAAGCAAAGATTGGAAATACAAGACGAAATGAACAAGTTTTGTTTCAGCATTTTAGTAAACTTTTTGAAACTGAGAAACCCGAATCTTTAAAATCAAATCTTTGCTTTTTCTTCATTAAATTTAACGATGTTTTTTCAGTTAGTAACTAGTTTCTTTGTCCAATGGGTAATAGATTGTAACATGTTTTCTCTCTCTTTAGTAGTAGATGACAAAAATGAAAGATGGTGACTTCTCTCACTACTCGTGACCTCTCAGTATGAATTTGTGTATACAGGGTATAGACACGTATCAGAATAAGAAGTACGCACTTAGGGATGGGCGTTGGAACATTTCGGGGCCGGGAGTACTATCCCCGTCTCCATCCCCGAATTCAAACCCGATCCCCGTCCCCGGCCCGATTTCCGTCGGGGACTATTTTTCATTCCCCGTCCCCGGTCCAAACGGATAACGGGATCCCCGCGGGGAATCGGGGAATTTTATTTAAAACAAAAAATAATATTAAATAATTTGAAACACTAACTAGTGAGCTCAAATGCACTAAATTAAGATTAAAAAAATATTACTTAAAGAAACAATTATAAATAATATGGAAATGAAATTATTTAACTATTAGAAAGACAAACATTTAAAATTAAAATATCATTTTGTTTCTAATATGAAGTATTGGAAATTCGTTTATATTAATATATGAATATTAATATATATATATATATATATATATATATATATATATATATATATATATGTATGTATGTATGTATGTATTAAAGTGTGGTGGAATCGAATCGGGATTGAAAATAGGATCGGGTAGAGAAAATCGGGGCGGGGGTCGGGGATCGGGTCGGAGACACATAAAAACCGGCCCCGGCCCGCTCCCCGATTTTTTTGAAAATCGTCCCCGCTCCCCGGCTCGTACCCGAAAAAATCCCCGAATCCCCGCCCCATTTGATGCGAGGATCGGATCGGGATCGGGCGGGCCGGGATGAATGACCATCCCTATACGCAATCCCTCTTATTCTTGTAATCATTTATTAAAATGTAAATTGATTGAGATTTCCCTATATATATTAAAAAACATATCCACGAATTTCAAGATTTGATTCTTTTATAGTCCCTTCATCCCAAAAAATATGTCTGTTTTTTAAGAAAAAATTGTCTCAAATTACATGTCCCCCTTTTCTTTCCATACAAATATCTCTTCTTTCTGTACAAATTTAAGTCTAATTTTTCAAAATTACCCCTATATTTGTATTTTCAATGCTTGACTTCTTTAAAACTTAACTCTATTCTCATTTTTCAATGCATTTATTAAGGTTATTTATTGAAAAACTTTATCCAACCAATCTTTTTCTTAATATGCATATTTTTTTCAAAAGGGACATGTAAATTGGAACGGAAGGAGTAATTTAATCTATTCTCATTTTTTAGTGTAATAATTAAATGTGATATTCCCTCCATCTCATATTATTTGTTCAATTCGTGTTTAATTTTTTTTTTTTGGAAACAAAAAACGGAGCTTTCATTAATCAAGATCTTGTGAAATTACATAGGCAAGAAAGGAACTGAATTCCAATCCTTACAATCAGATATAGAAATAGCCTCTTTAGCAATCGTATGAACCATCATATTCGCTGATCGCTTAATAAAATGAAGAGAGTAGAACCTCAAGTCCTTACTAATGCTCGAGCAATCTGCTATAATATCTCTAAAATAAGACAAATCTTTCCTGTTATATCTCATGGCTTGGACAACCAGAAGGGAATCAAGTTTAAACAACACATTTGAAAAGTCCTTTAATTTAAAGTACATTAAACACATAATTCTACAATTTGTTTCAATTTTTACTTATAAGATTAATTATAAAATTCAATATACCTTAAATAAGTGTAACATTAAAGTAAACAAACAATTTGTGATACAAAGAGTCCATGTCATTCGAATAAGAAAGAAGCCAATACTTATGCTTCCCTACAAAATCAAATCTCAAGCTGCAGATAACTGCAACTCTCACCAAATGTAGAGTAAAACAAAACGAGCATGTATATTTCACTGCCTAGTAGCCTAGGTCAGTGTACATGCCATAATTTACAACTCTACAAAATTAAATGAGAAATTGATTTTATGCATCTGTTTATCTGATTGTCTGATACCCGCTGTTGTTATAGCCATGCTACAATTTTTATGTACTTTCTCATTTATTCATACATCTTATAAGTTAGACACATGGATCATTACTATCTTTGCACAGATGCTGAAATAACCCATTTTTATCATACATGTGTATGTGTGTTTGCCATTGTGGGTGGATTGCCTGCAATTTCTGAAATTATAGTAACACATTTATGATTTGTTTTAACTTTGCATTGAGCATCGCCGTCTATGCACTGCTGCTATCAACTGTTGTCTCCTCCGGTCATTAGCGAAAAAATAATAATTTGCCTCCTCTTTTCTTTCACGTTTTAATTTATATATTTTAAAAAAAATTAGAACAACTCTGTTACAACTATAACCGGGTATGCATTTACAAAATACATTTAAACCAGAACAACAAGTTTTTTTATTTTTTTTTGAAATCACTTGACCAGTTTTTCTTTTCAGTGTTTAACAATCTCTTTTTAATCGTATAAAAATATCTAAGATTAAGTAATTATCGTAAAATTCCTTATTTAAAAAATAAAAAATATTTTTGAAAAAATATTACCAGAGAAATTTCTGAAAAAATATTTTCCGAGAAAATATTTATCGAAAAAATATTTTACGAGAACAATATTTTTCGAGAAATTTTCGAAAAAATATTTATTTTCAGAAAAATTATTTTCAACTATTTTTCAAAAAAATATTTTCTGAAAAAATATTTTTCAATAAAATATTTTCCTGTAAAACTATTATCGAAAAGAAAATTCCAAAAAAAAAATATTTCCGGAAAAAATATGAATATTTCATTTTTTTTTAGTAAATATGTTTTTTAATTAATTTTATTCATCCAATCTAACCCTCCATCCAAATAAGGTAAGGATTGAATCCTTCATTACTCAGTCCTTAGAGCAAGGCCAATTGTGTGCTATTGTGCTATAGTTATATTATAGCACAAAATATAAAATATTGAAATTCAATGGTGTGCTATAGTTTGTGCTAAAATAGCACAATGCTATAATTTGTGCTATATATAACACAAACTATAGCATTGTACTATATTTTGAAACACCCCAAAAAGGTAAAAAGTGAGTGGGGAATATAAAAAGGAGGGAAATCATTTCTACATTTGCTTTGCTTCATGACCTTTTTAGCACAAACACCCCAAAAAGGTTATATATGAAACAATATATATCACAAACCATTGGAGGAATGTTGTTATTTTAGCACCAAAAACCACTTTTTGGTGCTATATTATAGCAATAGCTCCATCTATTTTAGCACAACCATTGGCCATGCTTTTACATCCAACCCAATCTAACCCAACCCAACCTAATTCCTCCTAACCCCCTATCCAAACAGGTCCTTATTGTTGTTCAAGCTCTTAATCATACTAGCTTATAGCCCGTGCAAAGCACGAGTTACTTTAAATTTTGAAAAAAAATTACATTGCAATATAATATTATAAATATTAATTTAAATATGTTATTGGAAGAATTTGAACCTTACATCTTTGTATATAATAATTTTTAGTATTGAATATAAATTAATATGTTGTTGGTGGGAATCGAACATTGAACTTTTGTATATAACGCCTTTTAGTATTATTATATCTAACGGTCATGATCTATTTGAGTTGATGATCTAACGGTTGTGGATGAGGGATAACAAAAAATGAAGGGATAACCAAAAAAGGGGTAACCAAAATACAAATTATTGATTCCCGCCAACAAAGGTTCGAATTTTTACAATAACATATTAAATTTAATATTATAATATTATATTACACTATAAACAAATATAAAAAATTAAAAGTAATTCGTGATTTGTACGGGTTATAAGCTAGTAATAATAATACAATAATACACATTAGTAAAGTACTAAACAAACACAGCCTTGTGTGTGAAGTGTGGATGAGGTGTAGTGTAGGTGTACTCCGTTAAACATTTGCTTTTATTATTATTATTTTTCTTTTTAAATTTTTTTTTTATTGTGGAATAATCAAAAAAAAGGATAACCAAAAAGAGGGGGTAATCAACTATAAATTATATCCCTTTTTGCTTATTATAATATAGTATAGATTCACGAGTTAGTTTACAAGAGTCACGTGACTATTATTATTATGTAGTACTATTACTTTCTCTTTTTCTCAGTTGTATCCATTTTTTTACACCTTTTTTCCAAATGTCCATCTCAATTTTAAATGTTTCAAAAAAATTTAAAAATAATAAAGTTTTATAATATAAAAAATAACTACATCCACTACTTTTCTCCATTATAATCACTTAAAAGTCAAATATTAGATTGAATCCACCACTTTACTCATTTTCCTTACTTTATTCTATCAATTTATATTATTTTAACCTCCATTAACCAAACATTATATGCTTTGTAATCAACATTAAAACAATTTTTAGTGATATCCCAATATAATTGGTTTTTCTAAATGAAACATCAAATAATTTTGTTTTTAAATTGATATCACTCTTCTATGGGGTGTTTTGGGAACTTATTTTCTAGAATAAATCAACTTATTTTGATACAAAGTTAATATTCCTAATTTTTTTCGGTTAACTTTTTTTTCAATTTATGGAATCTCAAACATACATTAAATACTTGTATAAAAAATATCAAAAAATAAAATTTTTACCTGAAAATAAATTCGGCTTAATGACCTTTTGGGCCTTCAAGTTTGCGCAGTTATACCCATAAAACCCTAAGGTTTAAAGTCGTTCATTTTTGCCCCTCCAACTTCAAAAATGTACTCCCTCCGTGCCTTTAAACATTTCTCCTTTCCTTCAAAACACGGGTTTTAAGAAAAAAGGTATTGAATATTATTGTTAAGTAGTAGTGGGTATTGAATATTATTTTTTATGGGATAGTGGGTATTAAATATTGTTTTTAAGGAGTAGTGGGTGGAGTAGTGGGAATTGAATATTATTTTTAAAGAGTAGTGGGTGGAGTAGTGGGTATTGAATATTGTTTTTAAGGAGTAGTGGGTGAAGTAGTGAGTGTTAAATATTGTTTTATAAGGCTTAAAATAGAAAGAGGAAAAGTATTTTGAATGTCCCGATATAGTAAACAGGAAAAGTTTTAAGAGACGGAGGGAGTACCATTTAACCACTTTACCGTCGTCTTTTTGACACAAAACCGTCGCCTTTTAAAGGCCAAAGACGACGGTTTGTGGCTAAAAGGTACATTTTTGAAGTTGGAGGGGCGAAAAGGAACGACTTTAAATTTTAGGGCTTTATGGGTATAATTGAGCAAACTTGAAGGGCCAAAAGATCATTAAGCCAATAAATTCATAAAAACTTTTTAAGTTGTAACCAGACAGACCATATATATATTATGTCATTTCATGCTATACCACTTATATAAACCCTCGTCAATTAAACATTACATGATCTTGTAAATAACATATAAAAACACGAATAATTGTAGTTGAATGCAATCTAATACTCCCTCCGTCCCTAATTAGTTGTCCAGTTTGACTTTTCAGTGGTCAAATTGACTAACTTTTGATCGAAGATTAAAATTAATCCGTTTATTATTTTAAAAAACTTAAAATGACATATTAAAATAGATTAGAAGTAGTTTACAATGGTTTAATTTTTTTTAAATATTTTTCATTATGTAATATATATAAATTTCAGTCAAATTTGGATCAATTTAACCAACAAAAATAGAAACTGGACAACTAATTAAGAACGGAAGGAATAATCATTAAAAATACATATTATTAATCAAAATCATATATTCAACAATACGAACTTGTAGAAAGGTACACATGTATACCCTGCATAATAGTAAAAATATAAAATACGAGTACACATATGAAACATATGAAGACATACTTGAGTGCAATAATTTTCTTTATTTTTCTTTCCTTTCTCAATAAACCTTGTTTTAAATATTTGATTTCCCTAAAAATCTTTCTTATTTGGTAAGATTGGTGTGTGTTTTTTAGATTTGGTATTGGTTTGTATTATCGGATCTAAGGTTTCAAAACCTTTTCCGATTTGGTCTTCAATTTGTTAGATCTCAATTCCTCGGACCTCTGAATTTCTCGTTTTGCCCAGTGATTTTGCTCTCGAAAGTGGTCCGAGTTATTTTGTTCTTGTGGTTTTGTTCCCCAGATCTAAGGATTGGCGTGGTTTTGAGCTAATTTTATTTGAGCAGTTGTAAGTTTGATTTGTTTGATGTCTCACCCTTTGTGTGAGTTTGGTTATTTTCTCACCATTGTGTGTGGGCTTTGGTATTTTCTCACTAGTTGTGTGAGTATGGTGATTGATTTAGTAATAAAAGTTGTTAGGGGTTTGCATTCTCGGTCGATAGCTCAAACTGGAAGTGGAAGTGGCGAAGTTTGTGTAAATACCATTTTCAACAAATTACATGATGCCGGATGGCTTAATATCAGTGATTGTTTCTGTATTTTGTTTGTTCGACGTGACTGTTTATGTAGATGCCGTATGGCCTTTTGTTATTGAATTATCTCATTACTAAAAAAAAAAAGAGATAACAGGAGAATGAAAAGATGAACCCAATTAAAACGAATGAGAATTTTTGTTACTTCTTTGTAGATTTTATTAGTCCTAATTATCCTCGATTCTATTAATCCCAAATTCACTCAATCGCATAATTTTACCCTAACTTAGAACCTGTTTGGGAAACGCATATTGCGTTTGGCGTTTGGCTTTAAGCCATTTTCGCGTGTTTGGCTAAAGGGCTTTAAGTCGGCCTTTAACTTAAAATTAAGCCATAAGTCATAAGTACCCATAAGGTACTTTTGACTTATGACTTATTTTATTTTATTTTGGCTTAATGACCTTTTGGCCCTTCAAGTATGCGCAGTTATACCCATAAAGCCCTAAGGTTTAAAGTCGTTCCTTTTCGCCCCTCCAACTTAAAAAATGTACCTTTTAGCCATAAACCGTCGTCTTTGATCTTTAAAAGGCGACGGTTTTGTGTCAAAAAGACAACGGTAAAGTGGCTAAAAGGAATATTTCTGAAGTTGGAGGGGCAAAAAGGAACGACTTTAAACCTTAGGGCTTTATGGGTATAACTGCGCAAACTTGAAGGGCCAAAAGGTCATTAAGCCTTTTATTTTTCTTTCTTCTTCCAGGATTCTTGTAAAGTTTAAATAATGTGAATTTTAAATTTTTTTAAATCAAATTTCACTTTAAGTCAAAATTATTAAATCCCTATTTAACTTTAAGTAAAATTACCCAAACACATTCATTCAACTTAAAGTAAACAACTTTACTTTCTCCATTAAGTTAAAAATACCTCATTAAGTCAAAAGTAACTTATTTTAAATAACCCCAAACACCCTCTTAGAGCATCTTTAACTTATGAAAAGATGAACCCAACTGAGACGAATGAGATTTTTTGTTACTTCTTCGTAGATTTTATTAGCCCTAATTGCCATTAATTCTGTTAATCGCAAATTCACTCACTCCCCTAATTTTACTCTAACTTAGAACATCTCCAATTTTTGCATAACAGCATTTTAAGGATCACTACATTTGGAAGAGCAAGAGTAAGGTGAAAGTCCTAATCACTTAAAAAAAAAAATTCATTTTTGTTGATTTTCTTTCAATAAAACCAATTTCTTGGGTTTTTGTGTGTCTCTCCCTATGAAGTGCGTGTTTTATCTCTTCTTTTGAAGTATTTTGTTATGTTTTTGTGTAATTATGTTTGATTTTGTTTGGTGTTGGATCTGTTGAAAATGATTTTTGTGGATGTTTGTGGAGATCTTGAAAGCCCGCATCGAAAATGAGACGGTGATGATTATTGTAAGAACTCACCTGTTACAACTAATGATTATTCATCATTTGAGGGTTCTCACTTTCGCCATATCTATAATTGGAATCCAGCATGTAGATAACTAGGGTGTCGTTCCTCTAACCCAAGTTTATGCAATTGGGGCTTCTGAACGATGGGTTAACAACGGTTTTTATGTGATAAGGTCAATTGTGATGTTGATGCTTTCAGGGATGTCGATGCAGTTTGAATCACTCGGAACGTCTTCGATTTCGTTTTTAGCTTTCAAAACTTTTGAGTTCAGTGTGTTAAACGATCAGGAAACAAATCAGTTAATTGTTATTAGTGTATTATTTGTTTTTCCAACCTGGTTATATCGACTGACGGGGGTTTGTCCCGATTGTGATCTGTTTAATTAAATAAAACCTGCTCTATTTTTTGGGAAAAAAAAAAAAAAAAAAAAGAAGCTTGCATCCCTTGCCTTGGGGACCAAAAAATATCTAAACATTTTTCAAGAGTACAGCCCGACCCGATTTAGTCAAGTTAAAGCTCAGATCAAGGGTTTATTTTTTTTTTAAATAAAAAAACTCAAACGTTTCGAGATCCGATCAAAATCCTACGGATGAATTTATGTGCTTTTTAGGCCACAATCCTTAAATTTGGCACTTAACTGTGTGATAGTAAAATTTTACAAATTAAAAAAACCGAATTTGGCGATATGCTTCTACTATAGTAAGATTTCCTTATTATTTTGTGACCTTGATCGGCTGCAGGGTCAGTGCCTTTGAACAATTGATTGGGTGCAGGGGTCAAATCAACCGCCAAATCTTTTGGAAGTTCATTATGTTCAAAGTTCAAACACAAACTGGTCAAAAAACGAACACTTGATAACTTGCTTGAAAAAATATGAAAAAAAACCGAGACTAGAAAAATGACATGAGTACTAATTTTCAAATTTTTTGATAAAAATAATGTTATAATCAGTATTGCAGATTTTGGAAATTGGAACTATTTGGTTGAGGTATCGATTTACGATTTATCGGATGATTCGGTTAAAAAATTGGCTATTTATCGGCGATTTTTGCAAAATCGGGCGAATCGGTTCCAAAATTTTAACGATTTTTGGCCGATTTATTAGCAATTTTTCAGAAATCAGCCTATTTCAATAACAGAGATTATAATATATATTTCTAAATTGAGTATCACTAACACGCATAGAATAAATAGGTATTACGTAAAAAATATTCAATCAAAAAGGAAAAATTTTAGAGGCTAATATGCGTGACATGGGTTTTACAATTTTAATTATACTAATTTATAACTCGTACAAAATTACGGGTTACTTTTAGTTTTTTATAATTTTAATTTAATATAATATTATAAATATTAATTTAATAAGTTGTTGGGAGGGATATTGCATCTTTGTATATATAATAACTTTTAGTATTAAATATAAATTAATATATTGTTGGCGGAAATCGAAACTTAGACCTCTGTATATAATATTCCTTCCGTCCCACCAGATTCTATACAGTTTTTTTTCACTGCTTGACACGCATTTTAAAGCTCCTATAAAGTATAGTTCCATAACTTATTTTTAAATTTTTTTTTTTTTTATAAAAATTTAACAAACCTATTTTTATACAAAAAAAGAAAATTTGAAAAATAAGTTATGGAACTATCATTAAAATGCATCTTAAAATGTGTGTCAAGCCCCCGCCCCCAATGTATACAATCTGATGGGACAGAAAGAATAACTTTTAGTATTTTTGTACTCAACGATCATGATCTATTTAAATTGAAGATCTAACGATTGTGGGTGAATGAGAGAAAACTAAAACCAAAAATGAGTTAGTAAGGGGTTGCTGAGGGTTCTAAATTGAACCCAAATGGTGAAATGGGTGAGTGTTTCAACATCCCAGATCGGGGGTTGTAGTCCTTGCGAAATATTAAGCACGGTGCTACTGTACTAGTAATGTTGCGTGCCTTTTTTCTTGTTCTTTTTTTATGATTTTTTGATATAAGGTTATTTTTTAAGAATTTTTCGAAAAAAATATTTTTTGAAAAAATATTTCCCAAAATTTTTTTCCCAAAAATAATATTTTTGGAAAAATTTCCAAAAATAAAATTTTCGAAAAAATTTATTTTCTGAAAAATATTTCCGGAAAATTATTTTTCGAAAATATATTTTCAAGAAAAAATTTCCCCGAAAAAAATATTTCCCGATAAAATATTTTCCCGTAAAAAACATTTCCAAAAAAAATATTTTCCGCAAAAATATTTCCCGAGAATATATACGTATTTCTTATTTCTTAAGAAATATGTTTTTTAATTAATTTTTATACATTTAAAAAAATTAAAATTATTTATATTATAACCCCTTTTCAACCTAACTCTCCATCCAAATAAAGTAAGGATTGAACCCTTCACTCTACCCTTACATCCAAACAAGATAAGGGTCATCCCTTCTTAACCTAACCCATCTCATTCTAAGCCAATCTAACCTAACCCCTCCTAACCCCATATCTAAATAGGCCCTTAGTGTTACATAACTTGCCTGTGTTAGACGTCTCAATATGGTCCTGTTCGCTATCTTCATGTGTTACATGATAAATTTTCTAAAAGGATATTCTAAATGATATCATTGTACAATTGGCTTTTTCATTTGATACTATCCAACATTTTTGACTTTCAAGTAGTATCACTGTACTTTTGACTTCATCCATTTTATACCATTTTATCAAGCAAATGTTAATCATACGTTAGATTATTCTTAATGGTACCACTATATAATTGGTTTTTCCATATGGTACCATTCAATATTTTTGACTTCTACGTGGTACTATTTTTCTCTCACTAAAATCAATTTTTTCTTGGAATTTTCACAACTTATCTATATTCTTTGTCTGTAATAGGTCATTGATTCTCAACTATCACTATTTCTAATAAGCAATCAAGTCATTCATATGACTTAGATCCAATTGTCCAATCATAATAAACTTTGATAAATACTTCAAAATATTAAATTAATATATAATATATAGAATCAACCCGTATAAACATATACATATATAATGTGTGCTCGGATCTGTCCAGGAGCTTTCGGAGGGTTTACTTTGACCGATAAAAGCGTTGAAATAAGCTAAATAATTTGAAATACATAATTTATTATGATAAGACAATTGGATACGAAACTTATTAATGACTTGGATGCTGATCAGAAAAAGTGAGAGAATCAAAGATTTACTATAGAGTAAAATGTATAGATAAATTGTGAAATTCAGCGGAAAATTTGACCTAAGTGAGAGAAAAATGGTACCACGTAGAAGTAAAAAATATTGAATAGTACCATATAGAAAAACCAATTGTATAGTGGTATCATTAAAAATAATCTAACATTTGACTAACGTTTGCTTGATAAAATGGTATAAAATGGATGAAGCGAAAAGTACAATAGTACCATTTGAAAGTAAAAAATGTTGAATAATACCAAATGAAAAAGCAAATTATACAATGATACCATTTAAAGGGCCTGTTTGGCTCCACTTATTGTGGTCAACTTATGCCTTATAAGACCATAAGCACTTATGGGGGGTGTTTGCCAAAATATGTTTTAGCTCAACTTATAACTTATAAACCCATAAGTTGAATGTTAAGGGCTTGTTTGGCAACTCATTTCCTGGGCAACTTATGCCTTAAAAGTTGATAAGTCCTTATGGCGGGTGTTTGCCAAAATAAGTTTTGGCTCAACTTATAACTTATAAGCCCATAAGTTGAATGTTAGGAAATCCTAACATTCAACTTATGCTTGTAACTTATTTCTCGATATACGTAATATATAATATCCTTCAAATCTTCAAAATCATATATCTCTCGATCCATTCATTAGAAAATTGATATGTATATTTCAAATTTCTCTACTCATCGAGATCTATTCATTGACATCCATTGTTAAATATAAAAAACAAATATTTTGAAAATTATAGAAAAAAGTTAACTTATAAGTTCTGATTTACCCAAACAGTTTACTGATTATAAGTTCTGATTTACCAAACACTTTACTGATTTATAAGTTATGCTCTACTTATCACTTATATGACGTAAGTGCTTATAAGTCATAAGCTACATTTTTTAAGATACCCCAAACACCCATAAAGAATTCTTAACTTTCAACTTATAACTTTTAACTTATTCTCGATATACGTAATATATAATATCCTTCAAATCTTCAGAACCATATATCTCTCGATCCATTCATTAGAAAATTGATATGTATCTATCAAATTTCCCTATTCATCGAGATCTATCCATTGATATCCATTGTTATATATAAAAAAACAATAATTTGAAAATTATAAAAAAAAGTTAACTTATAAGTTCTGATTTACCCAAATAGTCTACTGATTATAAGTTCTGATTTACTAAACACTCTACTGACTGCTCTACTCATCACTTATATGACATAAGTGCTTATAAGTCATAAGCTACTTATTTTAAGATACCCCAAACATACACAAAATATCCTTTTCTAAATGAAAAAGTGTGTTCCGTGCAAACATTTTATAACAAAAAAGATAAAAGAGTTATACACTTGCACTTAACTAACAAAACTCATAATTTGACTTCAAAGGCACTAGACAATTTTTACAAGTCCGTCAGACCGTCACCAATCCATCAATCAATCATGTGTGACACTCTCCCTCAGTCTCATTATGTTTTTCCTATTTTAATTTTTTACATTATTTATTATAAGCGATTAATTATTAATTTACGCATAATTTTTAAGAAAAAAAATAGTCATGAGATTTTGTTTGATTCGTATTTGTGAGTAATTTAATACAGTGAAATTTTTGTATTTAATAATAATATAAAATTAAAAATATAAATAATTAAAAATATGTGATGATAAACGTATCCGATCCAAACAAAAAATGTAATAAGAGAGAGGAAGTATAAACTTAACACATAAATACATAAAAAAACCTGCACAATTTTGAATTAGAATGACATCAGTGATAGAGAGATAGGACCTCTATGCACTTCTTTGCCATTTTGCATAGCTTTTCATTCTAGAAAATACAACAGCAACAAGACTTACTCAGTTATAATACCACTCAAAGTGGTGTTTGAGGAGGGTAGATGTACGCAGACCATGCCCCTATACAATAGGGAGGCTGTTTCCGAAGGACCCCCCAGCCAAGTACAGAATTATAAATACAAAAATACAAATACCTAATACAAATTAGGAAACTCACGCACACGCAGGAGTCGAACCCCTTACCTCCTTCAAAGGAGACCAGTGGCTCAACCACTGCACCAACATGTTGTTGGCATAACTTTTCATTCTAGAGTGAGAGTCTATTATTTAGCCAACAACATGTTGGTGCAGTGGTTGAGCCACTGGCCACCTTTGAAGGAGGTCAGGGGTTCGACTCCTGCGTGTGCGTGAGTTTTCTAGTTTGTATTAGATTTCTATTCTGTATTTGTAATTCTGTACTAGGCCCGGGGTCCTCTCGGAAACAGCCTCCCTATTGTATAGGGGCATGGTCTGCGTACATCCACTCTCCTCAAACACCACTTTGAGTGGTATTATAACTGGGTACGTTTGGTTTGGTTTGGTTTTAGTGAGAGTCTATTATTTGTTGATTCTATGTATTTAATGCATTGTCCTTCTAGCTCACTATTCCCTATGTTGTTATTTAATCTCTCCGTCCCGGCCAATAGTTAATATTGGAGGACGGGGTAAATATTTTAAGGTGAATTTTAAGGATAATTTCATAACTTATTTTTAAATTTTTTTTTTGTATAAAAATAGAATAATCTTATTTTATACAAAAAAAGAAAATTTTAAAAATAAGTTATTGAACTAGATTTTATAAGAGCCTTAAAATACGTGTCATGCAAGTAAAAAATTTATGTTAAAAAATGGATGGAAAGTAGGGAATAGTCATTTAAGCTTGATGCACACCTTTTAAGGAGTTTGATCTTTGTAGTTAATATGTAATTAATTAATACTCCGTATTGAATAAAATTTCACTTTGTTGTTATTTAATCATTTAAGCTTGATGCACACCTTTTAAGAAATTTCAATACGTAGTACAGAAGAATAGAAAAACGAGAACGAATATCTTTTGAAAACAAGCTTGTTTTTCCAAACCGATATATAAAAATTGAGGGAGTATTTACCATGGACTTCATATAAGAATCAGTGTTTTAAAAATTGGGATTAATAGGTAATCGGTGCTTTTCCGAACGGGATTAATCAGGAAAAATTGGGAAAAATCGGTAATTAATCGCTAATCGATGCCTCTATCGATTAAGTCCAATTTTCGCTTTTTATAAAATTGATAATAATAGAGGTATGATACATGCTCTATATTCCTTATACTCACAATCACATAATACCTTCACATACTAACCGAGCTGAACATCACCTGCATAATACCTTCACGTGCACAGATATTTTTTATTATTATTTTTTATATATTTTTGTCTTATTCTTAATTTTAATATATGTTTTTCAATTAGTATATATATTTTTTTATAAAAATAACAATACCAAAACAAGTTTGGGAAATATATTTTTTTACTAAAGTATAGGATGTTGCTACAAAATCTAATTTTCAAAAAGTTTGGGAAATATATTTTTTATGTGTTACATGATACAGTACATTTTCTAAATGAAAAAGTGTGTCCCGACTCCCGTGCAAGCATTTAAAAAAAAAAAGAAAAAAGTTACACACTTACACTTAACTAACAAAACTCATAATTTGACTTCAAAGGCACTAGACAATTTTTACAAGTCTGTCAATCAATCATTTCTGTAACACTTACTCCCTCAGTCTCATTATCCTTTTTCTATTTTAATTTTTTACATTATTCCTTATAAGTGTAAGTGGTTGATTATTAATTTATGCATAATTTATAAAACAAAATATAATCATGAGATTTTATTTGATTCGTATTTGTAAGTACTTTAATATAATAAAATTTTTATATTTAATAATCATATAAAATTAAAAATATAAACGATTAAAAATATACGTTGACAAACATATCCAATCCAAACAAAAATAATAACAAGATAGGGAGTATAAACTTGGCACATAAATACATAAAGAGAGTAGGGTGCCTGAGATATATCTCAGGTAACTTCCCTTGAGATATCTAATTTTTATATATAAAAAATGGAATGGGTGTTTTAGTAAATTCAGAAATTTTTAATTAGCCCTACGGGCCCAACACGATTTAAATGTTATTTTGTTTAAATCTTAGAAAAATTTCCACGAAATATATCTCAAAATCCTTTTTCTCATACATAAAAAGACCTCTATGCACTTCTTTGCCATTTTGCATAGCTTCTCTAGATTCTAGAGTGAGAGTCTATTATTTGTGGATTAATTGCATCCGTAAATTAATTGCTACACGTTATCACTATAGTTTACCAATTCACATCGGAGAATTGGTTCTCTAATAAAATTTCTATTAAATAAAATCTTCACAGAAGCTTTCTGCGAAACTCAAATCCTTCTCTGTGTTCTTGTCTGTAGACCGAAGAAGAAGACTTCTTCACAACTCTAAAATGAACAACTGATTGAAGATAATATCTTCGGTCTCTTTTGTAGGTTTTGTAAAACTAACAAACAACTGTTCAACAATCTTCAACCTTGACAAAAGTCTCCAGCAGATCTTTTCTTAAAAAGTATCGATGTGAGAAGAAAAAAAGTTAAAGAATTGATTATTTTTTTAAATTCCATAGATTTTAATAAAATTTATCGAATTACATGAATTAAAAGAAGATTATTTACCAAAAATACTATGTTTAAAGTTTCTATTTGTAAATATACCATCTCTTTTAATTAATTGCGATTTTACTACACTAAGTTTCAAAATTGTAAAAATACTACAAATTAGATCAACCCCCCTTTCCTCTCCCTTCCCAGCCGACTATTCCAGCCTTTCAACACTTTTTTTTTTAAGCTAGGATGCTATTTTTGTTGGTAGGCCCAGCAGGGGCCAGATTCCACTAAAATCAACCAACTTCAATTTTAGGCACTTTTTTTTTTAAGGTTGGATGCTATTTGGTGGATTTGGGTTGCAACTGAATGCAACTACATTCAACCAAATGCAACCACATGCAACTTTTTTTTTAAGGTGGGATGATTTTGGTGGATTTGGGTTGCAAGGCCTCGTCAGGGGCCATATTCAATTGAATGCAACCACATTCAACTTTTTTTTAAGGTGTGATGATTTTGGTGGATTTGGGTTGCAAGGCCCCGCCAGAGGCCATATTCAACTGAATGCAACCACATTCAACCAAATACAACCACATGCAACTTTTTTTTAAGGTGGGATGATTTTGGTGGATTTGGGTTGCAAGACCCCGCCAGGAGCCATATTCAACTGAATGCAACCACATTCAACCAAATGCAACCACATTCAATTTTTTTTTAAGGTGGGATGATCTTGGTAGATTTGGGTTGCAAGGCCCCGTCAGGGGCCATATTCAACTGAATACAACTGAATGCAATCACATTCAAAATTTAGTTGAAATCAGAAATTTAGTTGCATTTAATTGAATGTGGTTGCATTCAGTTGCTGATTTCAAGTTCCATTTTTCAGTTGTCATTTTCGACCTCCTTTTTGAACTCTCATATATATATATATTAGAGTTCGAAAATGAGGTCGAAAATGATAACTGAAAAATGGAACTTGAAATCAGAAATTTAGTTGCATGTGGTTGCATTCGGTTGAATGTGGTTGTATTCAGTTGAATGTGGTTGCACCTGCGGGGCCTTGCAAACCAAATCCACCAAAATATCACCCCACCTAAAAAAAAGTGTCGGAAGTTGAATGTGGTTGATTTTAGTTGAATATGGCCCCTGCGGGGCCTAGCAACCCAAAATAGCATCCAACCTTAAAAAAAAAGGGTCGAAGCTGATGAAATCTGGGCAGTCTGGGGACAGGGGGAAGGGGTGCCCTAATTTGTAGTATTATTGCAATTTTGAAACTTAGTGTGGTAAAATTGCAAATAACTTTTCTTAACAAAAGTAAAATTGCAAAATTTTACTTTTGTATATATATTTATCAAAAAACCTCTTAAAAGAATCATTCTTACTTTAAAATAAAAACAATGATAATTAAATAGAAAGTAAAAATCATTTTGATAATTTTTATTAAAAAGTATCAAAGTGATTTGCTTTTTAATTAGCTTTCTATTTAGGGCTTCTTTCATAAATAAATAGGAAAAAGTAAATTTTTGCACATTTACTTTTGGTCCAGAATAACTATTTGCAATTTTACTAGCTAAGTTTCTAAATTGCAAAAATACTAACCCTAACCCTAATCCTCCCCCTCCCCCTCCCCCATTTCTGTTGAACTTCTGTCGACTTTCAACTTCTGCCAACTTTTCAACACTTTTTTTTAAGGTGGGATGATATTTTGGTGGATTTGGATTGCAAGGCCCACATGGGCAACTACATTCAACTTTTTTTTAGGTGGGGTGATATTTTGGTGGATTTGGGTTGTAAGGCCCCGCAGGGGCATATTCAACTTGATGCAACCACATGCAACTAATTGCAACTGAATGCAACCACATGCAACTAAATTTCTGATTTCAAGTTCCATTTGTCAGTTGTCATTTTCGACCTCATTTTTGAACTCTATTATATAGAGTTAAAAAATGAGGTCGAAAATGACAACTGAAAAATGGAACTTGAAATCAGCAACTGAATGCAACCACATGCAACTAAATTTATGATTTCAGTTGCATTCAGTTGAATATGCCCCTACGGGGCCTTGCAACCAAATCCACAAAAATCACCCCACCTTTTTTTTTAAAAAAAGCTGAATTTGGTTGCATTCAGTTGAATGCGGTTTCATTCAGTTGAATATTATCCCTGGCGGGGCCTTGCAACCCAAATCCACCAAAATCACCCCACCTTTAAAAAAAGTTGTATGTGGTTGCATTCAGTTGAATGTTGCCCCTGGCGGGGCCTTGCAACCCAAATCCACCAAAATCTCTCCAACTTAAAAATGAAAAGTTGAATGTGGTTGCATTAAGTTGAATGTTGCCCCTGGCGGGGCCTTGCAACCCATATCCACCAAAATCTCCCCAACTTTAAAAAAAAGAAAGTTGAACGTGGTTGCATTCAGTTGCAACCAAAATATCACCCCCACCTTAAAAAAAGTGTTGAAATCTGCTGGCCTTGAAGGGGGGAGGGGGGCCCAATCCACCAAAATAGCACCCCACCTTAAAAAAAAAGTGTCAGGCGGCGGGAGAATGACGGTGGAAGGGGGGAAGGGGAACCCTAATTTGTACTCCCTCTGTCCCATCCATTTCTTAACATAAAAAACTGCGTATCTGACATGCATTTTAAGGTGCATTTTAAGGATAGTTCTATAACTTGTTTTTGATATTTTCTTTTTTGGTATAAAAATAGGATTGTTCTATTTTAAAAAATAGAAAATATCAAAAATAAGTTATAGAACTATCCTTAAAATCCGTGCCGGAAACTGGTCCGCAAATGTTAATAATTCAATGGGAGGGAGGGAGTAGTATTTTTGTAATTTGGAAACTTAGTTTAGTAAATATGCAATTAATTGAAGAAGATGGTATTTTTGCAAAAATAAACTTTAAACCTAATATTTTTGATAAAATCTCTTATATTTACCATTTATTTTATTAATCAAACTAATATTCGGTCGTTTTTTTGTTAAAACTATCAAACCAATTACTAAATTTTAGCAGGCTGATTCTTTTGCAAAACAATATTCAAACGGCTGCCTGGTTCCACACAATTAATCCATGTTCACTAAATCTAAAAAGCACTGACAGAAAAACTATCGAAGTGGACAATGCTTTTCACTTGATTTCATTTTACTTATTTTTAATCCATTCTCCATAATTTTTACTAAAAATTATCAACTCACTGTTTCTTTTTAGATTTTCATTTAAGTCATTGGACTTCTTTTCTTCTTTCTGTCAGTACTTTTTAGATTTAGTATTTTGAAAATAGATAATGAAATTTTTTAAATTTAATACGTTGTTGATGGAACTTGAATTTTTTGAAAAAAATTATTTAAAAGATAATGTAAATATTTAAGAGTAAAAAGCACTTCGTGTACTTCAATTTATACGAAATCTGCACTTGGGATACTATAGTTCAAAAATCCCTATTTGAAATATGGTACTTTCAAACTTTCTGCACAATGTGTACTTCCGTCAATTTGCCTCTAACGCCGTTACTTTAACGAGGGCAGTTTGGTCCTTTCAGCTTTAAGCGTATTATTACCCCTTTTATGTATTGTATTTACCCCCAAATCATATTTCTATCAGTATTCCCATATCAGAGTCGATTCAAATCCCTTGTATCTTCATTCCTGGCAAAATCGATCGTGGATTGGCACTGTGATGGCTTGGTTTCGACGAGATCCCGGTGATAAAGGTGTATACAGTCCTAACGAATGTCCTACTTATCGAGGTAAGTTTGTCCGGAACTCTTACTTAGGGTTTAAGTACTGGGTTTAGGGTTATGTACAAATGTTCAATTAGGTCTTGAAGTATATATATGCACTGATTCATTTTATATGCTGGGGTTATGTAAAGTGATTATTGTCGTTTATCATGCTATAGTTGCTCCCATGTGCTCGACTACCTTTGTTTATGTGGTCCCTTGTGTTTAAAGTATGTTTTTTTAGTGGGATTAGGGTTATGTGCCTTCACTGCTCTTTCATTGCCCCATCTTGTAATTTTGCTATTATTTTGGCAGCAGATGCAGGCCTTTTCATTATTAAATTACATACAGGGGGACAATTTAATGAGAATAATATTGAATATGTTGGGGGAACTTTTGACTATATTGATATGTGTGATCCTGATACCATGAGCTTGATAGAGTTGGTTAACATGTGTAAGGAATGTGGTTGTCTTGGTTTACATACCTTCTTCTATAAGTGGCCAGAAAGTGATATGATTAGGGGGTTGCACAATTTGGACTCCGACTCTGATGTCATGGAGATGTGTGAATTGCTTCCATCTTCAAGAATCATATATGTTTTCTCTGCCACAACCACCCCTCTTTTTGCTGTTGATGCTGATGGTAATCCAACTCAAGAGTTTGCCCCTTCACAAGACCCACATGTTGAATATGTTGATCCTAGTACAGATCAATTTGAAAAAGAGGTTGAAGAGCAGCTGAATAACAAATTTGGGAGTGTGGTTCATGATGACATAGTGGGTGATGGCCAAAGTGATGGAAGTGATGAGGATTACAATCCAGACAAGGATGTTTTGAGTGATGATGATTGCAGTTTCTACTCCGATGGGTCAAACATGGACAACACTGATGATGAGGTTTGTAACCATAAAAGTGAGAGGGTTCAGAAGAGCAAAGAGAGACTTGAAAAGAGCAAAGAAAGGGCTAAAGAGAAAGGTAAAGGCAAGGCTACAGTCCAAGGTAAATGCAAAAGTAAGGTTCCAGCAGAGGAACCAATTCAAATGGATAATGATGTTGAAGATGGTAGAGACAGTGCAGATGAAGGAGGTGATGTTAGTGATGTTTCTACTCACTATGCCTCAAGTGATGAGGAAAGGATGGCCTGCAACTCTTTTGATGAAAAGGACTTATCTTTTCCAATTTTCAATCATAAGACAGAGATGAAGAACCCTAAGTTCCAGCTGACCATGTTGTTTGCATCTTCCAAAGTATTTAGAGCTGCAATTAAAAAACAAGCTATCTTGGAGAGGAGACCTATTAAGCAATGCAGGAATTATGGAAGTAGAGTGAAGTTTATTTGTGAAAGGCCCTGTGAGTGGAAGATATATGCATCCAAAATGAGGGATACTGATAACTATCAGATCAAGGTTTACAATCCCAAGCATACATGCAATACAACATTTCATCAGAAACAAATTAATTCAAGATGGATAGTTGAGGAGTATGAAGATGAGATCAGAATGAATCCAACATGGCTACTTACATCATTTTTGAAGAAGTTTGTTAATGATTGGCACTGTCATGTTAGTATCCATGCAATTGGGAGGGCAAAGAAGAAGGCTTTGGAGAAGATAAATGGCAAACATAGTGACCAATATGCTAGACTGTGGGACTATGGGAATCAGTTGTTGAAGGTGATGCCTGAGAGCACAATTAAACTAATGATTGAAGATCAAGAATTTGAAGGTGGAAGGAAGAGATTTAAAAGGTTTTACATATGTCTTGCTCCTTTGAAAAGAGGTTGCAGACCTTTGCTTGGCCTTGATGGATGTCATCTTAAGGGCCCATTTGGTGGTCAATTACTTGCTGCAGTGGCTACAGATGCCAATGATGGCATGTATCCCTTAGCATGGGCTGTGGTTGAAACTGAGAACAATTACAGTTGGGAGTGATTTCTACAAAATGTGAAGCAAGATTTGGGAGTGCAAAATGATGGGGCCTTCACATTTATAAGTGACAGGCAAAAGGTACCTTCCTAATGCCTAGTAACTTTTTTTTTTCTTATTTTATTGTCAGCTTTAGGTTAATAAATGGCATGTGCTTCTTTCACAGGGCCTAATAAATGCATTAGAGTCCATATTCCCAAATGCAGAACACAGGTTTTGTGTCATGCATTTATACAGGAACATGTGGAAGGACCATAAAGGCATTGGTGTTAGGATGTGTTTGTGGTTGGCAGCTAGGGCAACTACTGACTACACATTCAACAAGCATATGGATGAGCTGAAAAAGGTTTATTTATTTGTCCTATTTTATTTTATGGAGGTATGCCTCAAATACAAAAGTAACTTTGCTTCCATGTTAATGTTGTGGCATTTCTTTAACAGTTGTCAAAGAAATGTCATGATTGGTTGATGGAGAAGCCTAGAAGCCAGTGGTCTAGGAGTGCATTTAGAATGCTATGCAAGAGTGACATTTTTGTTAATAATCATTGTGAAGTTTTTAACAGTGCCATAAGGAAGTATAGAGATCTTCCAATTGTTTCCATGCTAAAAGCAATTCACAATGATGTTATGGTGAGGGTATAAAAGAGGAGAGACAAGATGCTCAATAGCTATGAACTAAATCCCATATGCCCTAATGCTATGAGGAGGCTTAACAAATAAGTGAAATGCATCTACATACATCTAACATTCTGTAAGGACCTTTTAAATCATACTAACTATTTGAGGTATATGTTTAGGGCAATTGACCAGAGTAGAGGCTGTCATGTGGTGTGGAGTGGAGGTGCTAGGTATTTGGTAACCATGACTGCAAGTGGATATGAGATGGTTGTGGATTTGGAAGCACAGAAATATGCATGCAAAAAGTGGGAGGTGTCAGGAATTCCTTGTTACCATGCCTGTGCTTGTATAGCATGGAGTAAGAAATCATTCGAGCCTTTCATCCATATGTCATACAGCAAGGACATGTTCCTAGAGTGCTATACGAACATAGTAGAGCCTATTTGTGGGGAAACAGAATGGGAGGATACAGGATTTCCACAGCCATTGCCATATGAGATTAAGGTCCAGCCAGGTAGACCTAAGAAGAAGAGGAACAAGGCTACTGATGTAATTGATCCAAATGCAGTGAAGATGAAAAGAAGGAACACTAAGATCAAATGCAACTATTGTACTGAGATTAGTCATAATATAAGGACTTGTCCAGCAAGAGTAAGCCAATTTACTTTGTTTTCCCTTTGTTTTTCAATGGTAATACTGCAATTATTGATGTTGGTTTTCTGTCAAACAGGCAGCAGATAGAGCAAATGGATGTGAAAAGCAACTGAAAACAAGAACTAAAAGCTCAAAGAAGTCGACATGCACAAAACAGCCTGAGGTGGTGCAAAGTGGTGGAACCTCAAGTGAACATGTTGACCGGACTGCAACTGAGAGTGGTAGTGCACAGGCTCAGCATGCTGATGCACATGTAACTCCTAGAAAGAGAATGCCTGAAGGTAGTGGAGGGCAGAAAATACCAGACGAGGGTAGTCAAAGAGGGGTATTGAAGAAGAAGAAACCTCAACCAAGAGTGAACAACACCCCTCTTGGAATTCAGCCACAACAACCATTCAACAAAGGAGACAAGGTCACCACAACAACTATGGGAAATATTGAGGCAAGAAGACGAGAAATGCAAGCTAAGCTCAGAAACAACCCAACTTGGAAGATTTAGATTCGATGTTGCCTAGTACTACTTTTGTGAATGTTGTCTCGAACTAGTTGTCTCGAATTAATGTTGGCACTACTTTTGTTTGAACTTGTGGGCTTCGAAGCTTTGGTACTATGAATGTTGGTAGTTCAATGAGAACTTCGTAGAACTTTTGTCAATGTTAAAACGTGTCTCGAATTAATGTATTTCTCTTCTTATTTGATATTTCTTTGATATTTGGCTTAGATTATTAGATTCTTTTTTGTCTTAGATTCGTTGATATTTGCCCGAATCTATCGAGAAGAATACTGACAAGCCATATTGCTAAACAGAATGGAACATAACACTTAGTTGACATTACATTAAAACGTAGACACAGGGCCTATTACAATGATCAAATGATCAAACATAACCCTAAACAGCAGACAAATGCAACTGCAAAGCTTGACTTCACTACAAACCAACACCAAACTCTAAACCAACTATCACTAACAAGCTGAACACACTAACCCAACACCAGATAAAACACCAACACGACCATTAACTTTAAAAACCACCAACATTCCAGCTGGGTCTTCATTCACATTCTTCAATCATCAAGCTCATCGTAGTCCTCAAAGTCATCACCAACTGGGTCTTGATTCATTGTGGTAACAGCCAAATTCATCATCAACGACACAAGCACGAACATTCCAGTAACCGTAGCCTGATTCCTCTTTTTCACCTTTTCCATCTCAGCCTTATGTTTTTCTGAATAACGAACTATCATGGCCCTTAACTTCTTCTCCCTGTCCAAAGCTCTTTCCTGCAGCTCCTTGATGATCTCTAGAGTACGAGGTCCTAGCGGTTCTTCATCGACCCACACATGATATCCACACCGATTGGTACAACAACATCGAAACCTCCTACTTGCATTTGGGCCAAACCAGGTTGTCTTAATCACGCTCATCTGATCACAGAAGCAAGCGAGATCCAGAATTGCATCGATTTCCTCATCTGTGCGCCTGTAAGCCATGGGAGCTGTGTTTGCAGGTGATTTGAGTTAGGAAATTAGGTTTTGGTGATTTGAGGTGAATGGAGGTGTGTTTGGGGGCCAACAACATGTTGGTGCAGTGGTTGAGCCACTGGCCTCCTTTGAAGGAGTTCAGGGGTTCGACTCCTGCGTGTGCGTGAGTTTCCTAGTTTGTATTAGGTTTCCTTTCTGTATTTGTATTTATATATTTGTAATTCTGTACTTGGCCGGGGGTCCTTCGGAAACAGCCTCCCTATTGTATAGGGGCATGATCTGCGTACATCTACCCTCCTCAGACACCACTTTGAGTGGTATTATAACTGAGTAGGTTTCGTTTTCGGAGGTCTGTTTGGGGGTGAAGATGGTGTTAAATAGCTGATAAAACATATTTTACAGTTGAAAGGACCAAACTACCCTCGCCAAAGTAACGGTGTTGGAGCCAAATTGACGGAAGTACTTATTGTGCAGAAAGTTTGAAAGTACCATATTTCAAATAGGGGTTTTTGAACTATAGTATCCCAAGTGCAGATTTCGTATAAATTGATGTACACGAAGTACTTTTTACTCAATATTTAATAGTAATATGTTGTTAACGAGATTCGAACTTTGAATGTATGTGAGTAATTTAAATATTATAAAAATAATATTCTTTTAGCATTACATTCACCGGTTCCTTTTTATCTATCTTAAAATCTAACTAACGATTATTATTGTACGAAAGAATTAACCAAATATATCCTATTAGTATACAGTTGAATCTCGATGAAGTAATAATCGATAAAGTAATAATCTCGCTATAGATATTTTTTTCCGGTCCCGACATAATGGAGACAGTATATTTTTATTCTCGATAAAATAATAAACTCGATAAACTAATATTTTTTCCCAATCCCAAACGTTTTAGTTTAAAGAGGTTTAACTGTGGTACAGATAAATAGATAGATACTGTAGTTGCCAAAATTGATTACATGGGGAACTTTTTTTTTTTTTTTTTAAAATATAAGCAAGGCCTTTGTATTGATTTGAAAACTTACAAAGGCAACTAGCTCCTCAACAGACGGAGGATAGCATAGTTTAGGTACCACTTGCATACAATATCTAGGAGAAAAGCATACACACCCACACTGAAACTAGAACTTAACCAAACCGAAGCCAACATAACCCTTAATCGATGTCTGCTTTGTAGGTATGTAATGATGAGAATCACCACTTGATCTTCTAGAAACCCCAGTCTTAATGAATGCATGCATATCCTTTGCCATTTTTATTTGAACCCTGACCATCCTACCTCAGTCGAATTAGACCCAGCCTGAGATGATATCCTTTCTCTTAACTCCCTCTTTGGCTAATCTATCCGCCTCCAGATTGAAGCGCCTACTTACATGGGCCACCTTAACAAGAGGGAGATTACGCAGAGTTAGCAACAAGGGGTGCATGTTCATTGAAATCTCTATTTGTTGTTGACAGAAGTTAACCATTTCTAACGAATCCATTGCCAATAGTATTGTTATATCCTTCCAATCTTTGTTGAATATGCTGTTGATCATGAAATGGAGAGCATATTCCTATGTCTCACGTGGAGATTGACTCTTACATGGGCCTGAAAAGATAAATAATACTTGTGCTTTGTGATTCATTAAAAAACCACCTATTCCAGCCTTTATTTCCCCATCAACCTTTTGACTCCAAGCCCCATCTATAAATCCTATGATCTTATTCGATTCAAACCACCTTGAAGTTAATGCATTGAGTCCATCAATTCTGCTTTTGACATACACCAGAAGAGGGTTATGATACCACAAATTCATCCATTTTGTCGTTACCTGATCATTAGCCAAACTCCAGATCCAAGCTCTTCTCTTTATTAATATTGATAATGTATTTATGTCAGTTAGTTTAGCAGAGAATACCATCTCGTTTCTTGCTAACCAAATTGTCCATACCGTAGCACTCATGCATATCAACTTGCCATGACCCTCTGAACCTCTATTCATTCTTGTAATGATATCTTTCATGCTTCGAGAATTGCAGTCCTCTAACTCTAGCCAATCATGAAAGATCTTCCAGCAATTCTTGGCCAGTGAACAATCCCACATTAGATGATTTATATCCTCTTCTTCCTTTTGACACCATCGACATAAGGTATCTGTTTGCATACCTCTGTTCTTAAGTAGGCTCAAAGTTGGTACTGCTCCTTGTATGGATTGCCATATCCATACTTAACTTTCATGGGGGTTTTCAACTTCCATAATATTTTCCATTCAGCTTCACTTTCTCCCACCCCTTGTAAAAGTTCATAACCCTTCGACGAATTATAAGAGTTATGATTCACCTTCCAACTCAGGGTATCTTTTTGATTAGTGAGTGTGATATCTCGTAATAGGGCTCCTAGATGGTTTAGATCTCCCACCTCCCATCCTCTTAGACTTCTTCTCCAAAAATTAGACTCTCCTGTCTTTATCAACTCCCAATTCTGAATTACTTCCTTTAGCGATATGACTTTATCATTGAACAGGTTAAATAATCGACTAAAAGAATTTGACAATGTATTCTGGGATAACCAACTGTCTGACCAAAATTTGATGTTGTCTCCTGATCCAACCTTCCATTCAAATTCTTCCGCCTCAAACAATTTCAGTTCTGGATTACTTTTCACCGAAGCAATACTTTGAATTAATGGAGAGGTCTGATTTCTTCTTCTCCTAGGGTTTGAGAGGAAACTTTCTCCACATTTTGCTTCCAGCGTTTTGCACCAAAGCTTTGATTTTTCTATTCTTGCTTTCTACCACCATTTGGCTAGTAGTGCTTTGTTTTTCCATGCCATGACTTGCACTCCTAGACCCCCCCTGAGATTTAGGTCTGCAAATAATATCCCATCTCACCGTATGCAGTTTCCTTTTATTCGAATCCTTGGATCCAATTTCACCCCAGAAAAATTTTCTCTTGATTTTCTCTAACTCCTTCAGAATACCTGCTGGCAATTTGAAGAGACTCAACCAATATGTAGGTAAGGAGTCTAATACTGCCTTAATTAGAACCAATCTCCCTGCTTTGGATAGAGTAGAGCACTTCCAAGCTGCAAACTTCATTTTTATCTTCTTCTTAAGAGGCTTCCAAAAATTTAATTTATTTGAAGACTCTCCTAATGAAGCACCCAGGTAGTTAATCGGAAAACCTTTATGATTACAACCTAATATCTCAGCCCATATCCTTGCTGCCTTTTTATCCTTGTTTGATACATGAAGGCAGCTTTTATCAAAATTGACTTTTAATCCTGATAGGATTTGAAATATTAACAGAACTGTTTTAATTCCAATTATTGACTCTCTATCATTTCTGAGGAAGAATATTGTGTCATCGGCGAACTGCAAATGTGATATCCTGATATTGTCGCCTAATTCTATTCCATGCAAAATACCTACTTGCTCTGCTTTCTCCATGATAATATGTAGGAATTCTGATACTAATATGTATAACATTGGAGACAGCGGATCACCTTGCCTCAATCCTTTCCCCACTGTAAACTCTCTAGAAGGACTCCTGTTAACTAAAATCGATGATCTAACTGTCGATAAAATTGAGAAAATCCATTTCCTCCATCTAATACCTAACCCTTGCATACTGAGACAAATGTCTAAGAAGTCCCATCTAACCGAGTCAAACGCTTTTTCAAAATCCACCTTTAGTACGATACCTTTTACCAAATTATTCTGAATGCTATGTATCAATTCCCCTGCTATTAATATACATTTAGAGATATGTCTATCTTTAACAAATGCGAACTGGACTTCCGAGATTAAAGAAGGCAACACTTTCTTCAATCTTATTGCTAGTAGCTTAAGCAATATTTTCATTGTGCAGTTGATTAAGCTGATCGGTCTGAAGTCTTCAACTTGAGATGGATTAAGAATTTTAGGAATTAGAGTAATGAATGAAGAGTTTAATCCTGGGGGGAGAATACCTGATTCATAGAATTCTTCCATGAGGTTGTATATGTCTTCCCTGAGGAAATCCCATAATCGCCTCAAGTAGAATCCATTAAATCCATCCGGGCCTGGTGATTTATTTGGATTTATGTCGTGTAGTGCCCCAACTATTTCTGCTTCCTTAAATCGTGCTTCTAATGCTTCTGACTTTGCATTTGAGATCCTGAGTACTTTCAAGGATAGTACTTGAAAAATTTGAGGTAGGACCGGTTTTTTGAATCTCTCCTCAAAGTGATTGGCAAAAATATTCTTGACTACTACTGGATTTGAAATCCATTGACCTTTATGAAGGATGCCTTGAATATTGTTTGACCATCTTTTCCTCTTAATAGCAGCATGAAAGAATTTTGAATCTGCATCCCCTTTTTGCAACCAAAACATTCTGGACTTCTGCCTTAAAATTTCATCTTGCTCCTCATATTTTGATCTTAGTTGAGAATGAATGCAATTTGCTAGAGTAGTATCTCCTTTTGAGTCTGCTATTCTGAGATTATCCTCCAGATCTTTAATGGAATGAATGCTGCTCTCATTACACTCTATATTCCATTTCTGCACTTCTGCTCTTACCAATTTTAATTTTCTCTGAATTGATAAATCTGAATGTCTTAACTCCTTGAGCTTTCCTTGCATCAATTCTTTACATATAGCATCCTTGTACCATATATCTAGCAGCTTCACTGGTTTTGGGCCCTAATCAATTATGCGAAAATTAAGAAAAAGAGCTTAGTGATCAGATGATTTCCTTGACAAACCGGATACTTTCCAATCCAAATTGCTTGGCCATATTGCATTGAGAAGAATTCTGTCTAGTCTACTGCTTTTTCCTGTTTTTGAGAACCATGTGAATTCTTGATTCTGAATTTTCAAGTCCCACATGTTATTGGTTTGTAGAAAGGATAAGAAAACTTGACTATCTTTTCTTCTGAATATGCAATTTCTTGATTCATTCTCACACTTGGTACAGTTGAAATCTCCTGCTATGCAAAATGGTTCCTTTGCAAAGGATTGCATCAACTGGCTCAGATCTTCCCAAAGCTTCTGCTTTCCAACACTGTTTTGAGGACCATAAACATTTATACAATTTATTGATATCCCCGTGCCACTTTGCCCCGCTTCAACCTTCAATCTCGTCCAAATCCAATTTGAAGTTACTTTAGCATAAACTAAAGTAAGTTTTCTTTTATCCCAAGAGGTAAGCAAGCCACCTGATTGACCCTGTGCTGAAGAAATCATCCAATCATGCGAATCATCCCATATGGATTCTTTCATATTCTCAGATAAATCTTCACATTTTGTTTCCTGAACTAATAAGACCCATGGAATCAATTTTCGAGTGAAATTCCTTAGATTCTTCCTGGCTATCTTATTATTTAAACCCCTGATATTACATGTTAGGAGTGAATAATTTTCAATGTCTCCCATCTAAATGACTTGGGTTTGTTTGTCTTCCCCTAAAGCATTCTTGATTTTCTTAATTGTTTTCTCTTTGTCTTGGCATGCTGTTAATCCCATTAATAGGCTAGATTCATAGATATGTTCTGCCAAATCAATAGCTGCAGGGATTTTTGTGTTTACCTCTCCTGTGAAACTGACCTCAGAATCCAATACATTTATCTCTCTGTTAGTGATTAGCTGGTTTTTTTCCTTGTTGCACTTCCTTCCTGACCGTTGCTTTTTGTTGACTGCTCTTTTCTTCTTACTGAGTACAAAATCAAAGAATTTGTTGATCTTTGCTATCTTTCTCGGCCTTCCTCTCTTCCTTCCCAATCTCAATTTATTGACCTTTTCTTGAATAATTTCGACTATTCTTGCTTCTTCTATCCCATTGCTATTGTACATTCCCAATACATTTGCTCTATCGCCCTCTGAATCATATATCCCCTGGCTTTCCTTACGGTTATTATCTTCTGAGGATACCTCCTTCATATCTCTCCAGTTCCAATTGCTCTCTTTATCAAGAGAGGCAATTGTGTCTTCCAATGTATTTTCTACATTCTCTCTCGATTCCTCAACCACTCCTCTCAAGCTCTCTTGTGAATCTTGGTGACTAAGAGATGTCCCTTGCTGTTGTACTGGAAATGAACTTGTTTCTACCGTAGATGGCAGATCAAGTGATGATGACTGTCTATTAGCAAATTTGTCTTCTCTTGATTTTGCAACGACATTATTTTCCGCTATCAAGATAGATTCTTTGAGTCTAACCCAATAACCCACCTTGTCCACTATCACTTTAATGGTTTCATCTATTTGAGTCACTTTATGAGTGGAAATACATACCATCTTCTTACAGTACATGTTACATATCACAGGAGTATGGTTGCTTGAAATTAGCTGTCCCCACTCTGATGTAATGATCTTGACATTCTGTTCATTCCAAACTGATAATGGTAGCCCATCGCAATGTATCCATGCCAATATGGGTTGAATCAGATCTAGATGGTTCCATTTCTTGATTTCTTTGAACCAATCTTTTAGGAATTCTACTCCTACTAAAGACAGCTCCTCTGTTGATGGAAACAGAATTAGGAACTTATGATGTGTGATTCCTCTTATTCTTATTCCTTCAAAACCTGTGAGTCTTATTTTCTCCTCTAGCACATCTGGCCATTGATCTTCTTCAGTAGTTCCTATAACACTCCTTCCTCTTTCTTCCTTGCTAATTTCATCCACTTCCAAGTTATATTGTTTATATTTTGGTTGATCCACTAATATTTCTTCCCGGATCATATCTTTTGCTACCTTTTTTGTATTATCCCTCTCCGAAGCTTGAGTTGTCTCCTTGCTATCCATCTTGATCGATCTTGAATTTTTTCCCTCCTCTCTATAATTCCCAGCTTGATCTCTTTTCTTTGCTTTCGTTATCTTAAGATGAATTCGGAATCCTAGAAACACCTCATTATCGAAGACATTGATGAGTCTTTCAGCTATCTGATTATCTCTTACCAGTAAGAAACCATATCTGTTGCCATTGCAATCTCTTTTCCTGGGAAGTATTATGTCCTTTATAGCTTCTCTAGCTCCAAAATATTTCCATACCTCTTTTGCCATTACTTCCTGAGGTAAATTCATTACAAAGATTGTTGTTATCTCCTCTTTCTTGCTTGTATTCCATCTGCTTTCTTCCTTCTTTAAACCTTTCTTTAGAGCTTCCACATAAGAACCACCTCCTCTATATCGATTATGTCCATTTGTCCATTCTCTTATATTGCTCCGTCTGGATTCCATTACTGGTGCTGTCTTCTTTTTCCCATACTTATTCCTACCAATATAGTACCATTCTTCCTCAGTTTGCAGATCTCCGATAGTTCTTTCTCTCTCCTGTTGATTTGAATTTTGAAATATTTCTTCTCTCTCTCTTCTCTCTCTCCTCTTTCTCCATTCTCTCTCCATTGTTTAGACTTTACATGGGGAACTTCAGTAGAGCATTTTTTTTTTTTTGTGGAGGCTAATTAAGACTAGCACTACCAGACTAACTTTACTCAGTGGGTTCATGTGTGTGTAGGTATAACTTTTTTTTTTTTGCTAAATTGTGTGTAGGTAACTTGCATATAACCATATAGCAATAAGTACTGGAGAGGTCATAAAGACATAACTCCTTCAGGTTTCTGAATAAGTACTGGTCATACAGAAATATTCTAAACTACTATGACCCAGTTAAGGAACAAAAATAATGGACTAATGTATGTAATAAATGAAAAAGTTAAAAGAAAATATGTGCTGCTACTAGTAAGCACTACTTGACCTATTACATTGCACAAATGGAAGTTTATCAATAACCGTATCATCCTTATAACTTACAGTAAACCTGAATGGAATCCTTTAAGATAAGAGAAGACATAGAATAAGATCAAGAGCTCCGATGCCCATAAGACAGAAATCACAGCATAGTCGAATAAAAGGTTTCATTATACAACTGTAATAAAATATTAGAATATAAATATGAAACTTTAAAGTACACAATTAGCTAGAAGATTTAATAAACTTACAGGCCAAATTCATCACCAACAGAAATGATGTCACAACTTTCATTAGAAAAATACCAAAAATATGGTTCCCAACGAGGGGTCTCCCAAACAACCGGAGCTGTTGCTAGTTTGTTGCCATTCAATTGATAGAGCGTCCATTTGTTTAGAACTTATGCTTCAAGAACACATACACAGTTACATGCTCCCCAACCAGTTGTATCAACCACGGCGGAATTTAACCTACTCATAAACAACGATTTCGAACCTAAGTCTTGGATCTGTTTTACACATTCCATGTTCATATGGTCAAGTTCGTAGAAAGCAAGATATTGGCGGCCTCCATAACAACGACATATACTCATGCAGAGCCTGTTGTTTGCAGTCACTAGTTGCAAGGACGAATACGGTGACAGTGCAATAGGGACTTTAGCCTTGTGCAGCTTCAAAACAGGATTTGCCCTTGGACTGAATTCGCCAATACGTGCATCGCATGTCAGAACAAAGATTCTCCCCTCGAAAATTTTTACATCTGCAATCCTGTCACTTTCATTTGGTAAGAAATATCTCTGCCAACTGCTGGCTCCGGTTTCAGATAATCCAGATGACAATCCCACAAAGGACTTTCCACGCATATCCGGAAACATTGCCTTGTATGCTTTCCCATCAAACATATCATATAAGATACAAGATCTTTTAGTATTTTGTGGCCTCACAACAACTAAGGGTTTCTGGCGTTCCATATAAGATCTCCGGAAATCAATAGTCTCAAGCCTCGATGATCTACAAACGCCACTGAATGCGAAGTAGTCTATGACATCAAGTTTTGACATAATTCTAGCAACAAGGTCTCTAGGGAGTAGGTCCCACGGTCCCCAGACACTGCTTTCCGACCTCCCACTGGTCTTTCTGCGCTTTCGTCTTTTGTCTGTTGTCTGCGTAGGTTTACTTGAGGGAAATGAAAAAACTTATTAAAATGCAGATATAACCATATCCATTCATATGTATGATATAGTTTTTCCTAAAGTTCTTGCCTAAAAAGAAAATAAGTATTTTATAGATGTTTCGCAAGGTCACACCCATCCTCTTCATGACTTCCAGAACATAAGATAAATTGTGGAGAACGTTAAGTATGCTTGTTATTGTTACCAAATAGCTATTAATTCATAGCATATATAAAACATAAAGAAAATTTATGAGAAACATATTCTGAACAAAAAATAAAGAATAAATTACATAAAAAATTCTGGGTGAAAAAATGGAAAATATTCTGCAGAAAAACTAAAGAATATATGTAACTAAAGAATATATTACATAACAATTCTTGGTTAAAAAATGATACCAAAAAGTACAGTCAGCTACGAGTGCATGTCTATATCTTAAAATGCCGAATCACTGCACAACTTTATTCAACAGGCTACTAAGATCTGATATTTAAAAAGTAGAGATCAGGATTTAAAAAGTTTGTGAGACTCAATGTTTGTCAAAAATGAATATCTCTAAGGCTGTGCTGTGCTCTTTTGGGAGCACATATGCATCAAAACAGGGTCCAACAGATTTCAAAATACAGATCATAATTGTGATATAGAGCAATTTCAAAGAAAGACACCCAAAAAGATACATCGTCTTGCCTTCCACAAAATACTCTTCAAGCCGCGTCATGATTTTGGCACTAAATGCCTGCTCCATTCCACCAAAGGAAGGTCTTCCCTCTGCTTGCATTCTGCCGTTGAGAATTGTACTAAATGGCTTTGAAGCTGTTTTCTTTGATAATTACGGCCGAGAGTCAGATTGAATAATTTGAGGTCTCCTTCTATGTATTTCAGTCACTTACTGCTCCTGTTCACAGTTTGTGGAAGATATAAATGATATAAGCAAATATGAAACATCCATTAAAAAGATGTAATATTGATCTTAATTTTAAGGATTTTGTTGAATATCCCAAGAACATTATCAACTAACCTCATCTACTGACAACATGAATACAGTTTAAAATCACAATTCATTATTTCATTAAGATCACAAACATTCGGTCACAGAGAAGAATAGATACACCAGCATGTTCCAGTTGCAAAATGCAGTAACATATTCAAACTAGTGTCTTACATTAAATTACTGGAAGTTATTTACTTAGGACTGATACATGACTCATTCTTTAATGAGATATGTTTCACTTGTCAAGATATATAAAGTACGAAATAAATATATTCATCATCAGCTTTCTATTCTATCTCTTGGACTAGTGTTTTTTACAGTAGCCCCAGAAGGGGACCCATTCCAAGTAAAACTGGTGAAAACTGAAGCATGTGTAACCTTATACTGTTATATATTATACGTACACATTTAACCAAAAACCCATATGCCTATTGATTCTCAAACTATATTCTGCCAACAGATCAAAAGTCAATAAAAGTAAAACACATACGGCAGTGATCTTTCATCTACCAAAAACAAGAATTTACTACTTGTGACCATCTTGCAGACTTAAAAAAAACACAGTGATTGCCTAGGCATTCTTTGGTCAGAAAAACTACAAACAAACTCTATGATCACTGCTCGATTAGTACTAAATGGCCTTTTAATAACGCACAGAGGAAGCTCAGGACGACACCCACTCAGCAACTAACGACTAAAATTGCCATCTTCACTTTTCGCAAAAAGAATGAAACATACTTTCCAACCATACATGAGTTCTTAGTACACAAGTGTCCCAATGAACATTTCAATTCCATATTAACTCCCACGAACATGAGTTCTTAGTACACAAGTGATCCAAATGCAATGACAAGAGAAATATAATAAGTAGCTCAGAATCAATATTCATACTTCATTTTTCAGTCTTTTCAAAGATAACAATCTATATGATAAACAAAGTTGGTATACATGTAAGCATCTATATGATAAAAGTTGGGTATACATGTAAGCACAATCACAATAAGTAAATATAAGATTAGAATTATCATGATAATTAACGAAGTACTAGTACTACTTTAGCCAACAGTCTTGAAAGCTTAATATCCATATTTAAGGTAAATGCAAACAATACATTCAAATTGAATTGCTATTAGAAAAGATCTTTTTAATGAATAGAGTAAGGACTTGTTAATGCGAAAAAAAACATAGATACTGATTTTAAGAAAAACACCACCAATTTCAGATAAGACAACACCTAGATAGCCACATAAGTATAATTACAACTAGATGTTCTATAACACGATTCTTATTAGATGTAAAACTCAATGAATTAATTAGAAAACATAAAATTGTACTGGGTCAAAGCAAAACCTTGGTGACAATTGATGAACCAAATTGTGTAAATATAAGTGGAGTTGAATCAAATCAATGGGCGATGGGACTCAACTAATCAACGAGTAAATTACACAAGGGAGAAAAAGCGAAAAAACATTTAGAGATTAAGCGGGTAAAATACATGCCAGGCAAAATGATTTTTTTTTTCCCCACACAGATGGAGATTAAAATTATCATTCCGAAGGGTGTTAGAATTGAATAAAACAATATTTCTTACCAGCGTTGAAATGAGGTATACACAGGGCCTTAACTCTGAATTAGGGCTTTGGCTCTCTGCGAAGAAGAGGGTACGATACTTTGGACGCAAATGTTAAAAACGGACAAGTTTATATTTGGGATGGGAGAATCGAAACCACATATAGGAACAAATATAAAAAAGGCAATTTTTCATAAGGAAAGGCTTGTTCAAATATCTTCAGCAATTAATTCTTTTGACAAGGAAAAAAAATAGATCTAGAATATCTCAAAAATGTATTTTTCGAAATTAAAATGTTCTAAAATTAACAAGTGGCAAAACGACATTTGATCCCTTAATATAGTTTGCCTCAATATTTTTTAAAGCGCTAGTTTAATTGTATAACAAATGATATACTGTGTGCCGAAGCACTTTAGCTTTAAGCTCCAAGCCAAGGTGATTCAACTTATGCACCATTTACCCCTCATAAACATGAAATCTACAAATTATTAAGATTACAAAGTCAACTAGAAGATCACATATATGAAGATGATTAGAAAACAAGTATATTGATATGAGGAGACACTACAATTTTGAGGATTTGTAGGCTTTGTGATGATGTCTCCTATTTGTTCATGGGTAGTGAATTTTTTGTGGATTTGTAGGCTTTGTTATGATGTCTCTTATTTGTTTATGGGTAGTGGGTTTTTCTTTGGTTAATCCACCCAAGTTCATCCTTTTTTTTTTAATTTTTAAAATGTTGTTTTGGAATTCTATCGTTCATCACTTTGTGGCAAAGTAAATGGTACATATAAATGTATGGAATAAGTAGGATCTATGAATTTTGATTGACGGATCAAAAGAAAAATGAAAAGGCCAAACGAAACTAACAACTTGTTGAGATGTCTTGCAAAACAAAACTTGATCAAGAACTGGAGTATTCCATCTTGTCTGACCCATACTTGCGATAAGATAGATCAATGCAAACCTACAATCTAGAAAAAAATTAAACACAATAAAGGCAGTCGGTTCATTGTGCACCTTAAAAATGTCAATCAAGCAAGGTAAAGTAGAAAGTTTCGAGTTAGGAGACCAACAAGGTGCCAGTGCTCAATGAACCTTTGCAACAGATTTCAAGTTGCTAATTATCCTTCACCAAAAATATATAAGTAACTACCACAAGGTTTGTGCACTTAATAAATTGCAGATCAGTAGTATAGAGACAGGCATATCTATACTCTAAAAAAAAGGTACACAAGCTACAACTATCTAGTTGACACCTATATCTCATGCTATTCAAGTCTCAAATTTTGAAGATTGCTTCTGAGTACTTAATGAAAACACACATCCAGTGAGTCGTGGCAAGAAACAAATCCAGTGAAGATTGCTTCTCAAATTTTGTGATTGATCAGTTGGGCTTCAAAAAAAAAAAGAATTAGTGAACTATGTACTGCTAGCCAAGTATGGACGAGAAAAGTCTAAATAGGAGTTAGTAATAAAAAGGAAGTGAAAGAAAGGGGGAGACCACCAATGGAATGGCTATAGATACTCTCCTGGCTTCAAAGATATCTTTAACTACCTCAACTTAGTGAATGAACGAAGACTAGTGAATGAATGAAGACTCGGGTAAATGACCATGTGACTCAATCTCTGGTCACAATATTTGCAGACAACAATGTAAATAACTCCTTAAAAAAACTTACTAAAAAATATGCTTGACAATTTGCTGCTATTATTAAGCATTAAATGACCTAGGATATTGCAGATGGAAGTTTGACATGACCCCCACTTTGTGTTTGCAACAACCAATACTAACTGAAACCGTCACCTTCGAATTTCTAAAAAGTTTATCTTCCAAGAGAGCAAAGACTTCAAAGCATTCCCCTTATACATCACAAGTGTCTCGTTGGCAAAAAGTTAGCATCTCACTTAGCAAAAAAGACAACTAATGAAGTACCACATTAACTAGCAGGCTAGTGAGCTTAAATAATCTTTGAGATTACGATATTACATAAACGGAATTCAGGTATTGAGCTGGTATTGTCAAATTAATCAAATAAGACAAGACCTGGTTAGCCCAATAAATATACTAATACTCCAGAACTAGAAGTAAATGTTGTGTCGTATTACAAAGTTATTAAAGACACAGCTCTTTCAATTAAAAAACACCCAAGAAAACTATGAAAATGATCCAGATTGAACTGTGGAGAACTATCTAACTTGTGCACAAATGGAGGGGTATTACTGTAAAGAGACTGAGTTTGATTCTAAAATCTTCCCTTGTGGCAAAAATAATTTGTAACCTGAAGTTATCATTACGATCCTACACTGGGGCATCCATATTGTATCTCATTCTATCCTAGAAGGTAGATGCTAATGCACAGACGGTGGGGCACAAAACTGCTTTAAAGAGAAAGATTTATGTGATTCAAGAATACTCCTTACTTCTCTGTTTGTCATCTTGACTTTGTTTAATATATATAATAGCGTTTGTTGTTCACTGATTTCTTACATATCGTTTCTTTTTTACATTTTCAAAAAATATCCGTTTTCTTGTTTATTAAATTAATATTCATTGCATATACAAACATGAGTTATACAATTATAATATATTATTATTAGTCTAATTCACTTTTGACTAGAAGAGACTTTATGTAGTAGGGCGTATATATTTACTCTGAATGTCGGAAGTTATGTGTTTTTGCCAAAATATCTCAACCTTTTTCCACAGTCCATACAACTTATGGGATCTACTAAACGTTCTAACATTCTTGTAACAATTTTACCTCACTGCGTAGACAATAATGGAAAAAACAGTCAATAGTTTCTTTCATTTTAACAACCAATAATGCTACACATTTACTCAAATCAATCAGAACCTGTACATGCACGTGGTTGTATTTTCAGATGGAAAGACATGTCGTGATAGGAAAGACGAAACCAACTCAAAAATGCTAAAAGGATCAATAAACAAACACACTGGCTCACCATAATTGTAACTTAAATAAATAGATCATGGCTAAAAAGACACAAAAAATTTCAAAAACATAAATAAGGAAAAATAAGTTGGGATATGGCCATAAACACATATCAAAAATCTCAAAACCACAAAGAAGCAAACATATGTCAGAATGCACATTGTAAGGTGGCTTGAACAACCCAATATGTTTTGGCCAACATCGGACCAATTGGAAACAATCGAAGTCCATAATGGGCAAAATGTTAGGCCTAATACGATCCAGAATGAAGTACCTCTAGTTTCTCCTATCATATCCAAGGTAACCCAACTTGCTTCATATATATTGGTCCATTTAATATTTAAATAACAAAATTATGTCAAAAGTAATCTAAACTAATAATTTTTTTATTTTCTTTGCTCCTAGGAGTATTTGATTTCTTCCTCTCTTGTCACTAATTAAGCTCCATCCAAGTCATGCTAAGAAACTAACTCTGTGTTGGGCCACAGGCCCACCTAGTTAGGAAATGCCCATTAAAAGCCCAATTAGAAGCTCTATATATATACTTGTAATGCTCACTTGTAAAGGGATTGGTCTCTGGAATACATTGCTCTAACAATGGCGTAGAAGGAGGGCAATTTAGTAACCTAGTATCATCCCGACGAACTAACTTTAAGGCATAATAAATTGGTACTTCTGGATACTTGGTTAAATGATCAACCTACCTTAAGGTCTATAAGTCTAACATAACATGACGACTTTTATAGGCAAATGTGGTGAGTTATATAGGCCAAACAGGACTAGATATCTTGGAACAAACATCTCAAATACAAAGATTTCACCATAAAAAAAAAAGAAAAACCCAGTTACATTACATATGTATACATTCGAAAAAAAAGATCAAATGGGTTTACATACCTGTCCTTTTCTCGTAAAAAAATCCATTCCAGCAGAGAAAAGTAGCCAATAGTCCGATGCATCTGGTATAAATGATGGTGTAAACAGATCCCAGCCTTGTTTTGTGCGTACATACATAATTTTATATATACACAGATGTAGCTTTGCGAATTCAGGGTAATGTCCTGAGTGTAAATATTGATCCTCCAGAGTTTGCCTCATATGTAACTATTGATCCTCCAGGGTTCAGGGTTCGGTTTTGTTGGTTCACTTGTTTTGATTTAAAAATCCTCAAATCTTTAGATCAAAGGGGATGTTTGGTTCGGGTAATAAACAAATAGAAAGGAAATGTGCTCATTTCTTTGGGAATAAAAACAACTAGTATAGCGATCAAAAAAAAAAAAAAACAAATAGTATGAGCATGATAAGATAGCTAGTGAAAAGGGTTTCTCTTGTCGTTCTACTTTCAGGATTTGGGATTCGATTCGGGTAAGGATCCTTCTTATCACTATTTGGAGTGAAATGGTCCAAAATATCACAATTTATAAAAATGGTCTTTTTTATCATAAAGTATCGCAACTTTAACTTCACTTTTCTATAAACGCAACTTCATAATGCGTTTTCACAAGAAAAAGTTTATAGGAAGTCCAAAAACGCAAGTAGAGAATGCGTTTCTCAAAAATTAAAAATTATTAAAAAATAAGAACGCATACACAGTATGCGTTATTGATTTTGAGAAAGGTGACCAACAGGTCCAACAATTCTTGACCCAATAAGAAGCACTTGATTTAAAATATATATATATATAAACGCATGTGGTAGTTGCGTTTATGTGTGATAGGAAGGGCCATTTCTTCCAAGAGTGATATTTTGGGCATTTTGATTTTAAATTGTGATTAAAAGGACCTTTTTTCGTTCAATTCTCTCACCTACGAGATTTGTTAGAACAGTTACAAATCCTCATTTGTAACGCTTATGCATATAAGCCTAAATAGTTAAAAAACCAATATTATCATTTTTTTAATTGAGCCGACAAGAATACCATACACGTAAAAGAGTGGTCAAAATACCAATTTATTACGCATTTCGAGAAAGGATAATAGCTATATACGTGTTTCATTTTTGTAGGATATGGCCATTACATTTTTAAAAAAGATAATAGTATCTATAACCCATTTGTGAGATGGGTAATAGTATTTATTACTCATCATAAAAATGAGAGGGTTAAGAGCATCTCCAATGGCGTTAGCTAAAAATGATTGGCTAAATTACATAAAATATTGATTATGTAAAATTTGTCGAACCTGTAACACATTGTGTTTCGAGAGTATTGCTATAATGATTGGCTATATATTAAAAATGGTATGTTATTAATATTTCAAGTTGTTATTAATGGAATATATAATTTTAATATAGAAATAAGTGATGTGACAATTCACTACAGGTCTCTAGAGGTTCGACGAATATAGTCAACATTAAGAGATTCTCTATAATTATAGACAAGGATTTTGTCTCGTTGGAGTGCAAAAATTTTTACGCATTCTTTATAATTCTTATTTATGATAATTGATTTCAAATTGTACCTAAGAGGTCTCTCCCATTGGAGATGCTCTTAATAACTTATTAAGCATTTGGTACATGCGTAATAGGATACCATAATATTTCTTATATTATCCATTTGCGAAATGCGTAATTCGTTAGTAGTTTTGGTTACCCATCCCGCAAATTGTTATTTTGGTAAAAAAAAAATTGTACTAAAAATGTCATTCTTTCTTTCTTCGGTATTTGGTTTATAGAAATTGTCATTTTTTTTATGTATTTGTTTTTAGATTTTCTCAATATTCATCAAAATTCATTTCCTACCTTTCACTAGGTATTTCCTTTTCCTTTTTTCATTTCTTTTTTATTTCAAATATAATTATATATGATATCATAATAAAATGTATTAACATGTAAATCACTTTTAAAATTTTAAAATAATTTTTATTTTAATTTTTGAAAATTCAAAATTAATTTTGATAAAAATTTTCATTACGTTTTTACGAAACCAAACAGGTAAAATAATTCAAGATCATTCATTTTCTTTCACCTTATTTTTATTTCTGAATTATATTCCGTTTCGCGGACACGAACCAAATGTTCCCTAGATACCCCGAAAATAATCCCAAAAAAGTTTCCAATTATCCGTGGGATTCATATTAATACATGAGAGGTCCATCTTATTAATGAAAATATAATCAATTATATAATGACAACTTAGTATTCGAAAACGTTTTCGAGAATTCTTGTTTTAATTGATTATAATTTAATTAAAAGTAACGAGTTTATGTATCTTCGAACCATATTGATTCATAAAAATATTCTTTATTACCCAGTTAACGCTATCATATTTTTTTTTTATCTTTATTAGCTTATAACCCGTGACAATCACGGATTATTTTTAATATTTATAATTTGTTTATAATGTACTATGATATTATAAATATTAATTTTAATATATTATTGCAAGAATTCGAATCTCAAATTTTTGTATATAATAATTTTTAATACTAAATATAAATTAATATATTGTTGGCCGAAATCGAACTTTAAAACCCTGTATATAACAATTTTTAGTATTATTATATCTAACAGTCATGATTTATTTGAATAAAATTGAAAATTTAATAATTTTTAAATGAGGAATAACCAAAAATAATAACAAAAAATATGGGTTAACCAAATGGGTGATGACCCAAAATATTGATATGGGAGCCATGCTAGCCCTTTTTACTGACTGAAAACGCTACACCGTCTACCGTGATATGAGGGGTGTTGCGGAACACCGTGTTCCGTATCATGGGGTGTTGCGGAACACCATGTTCCGTATCATGCACGGATACGGAACACCGTGTTCCGTATCATGCTAACACGGAAGATTGTGTTCCGTATCATGCATAATACGGAACACGGTGTTCCGTATTATGCTAACACGGAGGACGATTCTCCGTATCCCGTCGGTATTTCGGGCCATATTTTTCAAAATCGGTATTTTGGGCAAAAACTTGTGAAAAACAGACATTTTGGTAATTCTCTCTAACGAAATTACAAATTATACCCCTTTTATTTATTATAATATAGTATAAATATATTATTAATCGTTAATATGCTGGTAGGATTAATGTTTGGATCATTGGATGTAAGTTTAAGGATTTTTTTTTATCTTACAATAGTTGGCCACCTCTATCTCCAAACTCCAATACAAATTCTTTTTCTTTTATATTTTCAATGTAACTTCTATTCTATTCTGTTTCTATATAAAATATTAAAATTAGTATAATAAATAAGGGTAAAAACTAAAACTTATTATACAACTAAATTTTTTTAATGTGAAATTCCTTCTTTTTTTTTGTCCTTTTCACTGCAACTGCTACTCCATTTGTACATAAAATTAGTATAATAAATAAGGGTAATGATATTTACAGAGCATTTTTTTTGCTTCAGGCTTTTGTTATTTCCAGCAATTTTGGTTCCAGCATTTACTTGCATGCAGGGGGAGATTATTGCTCTGGAAGTTAAATTTCTACGTACTCTTGAAATATCATTTTCCTTTTTCTTAATGTATCTATTTATTTATTTTTAAATGGACTAGTAGTTTGGGATTGAGACCGATGGAAGTGGGATCAACGTATACATATTACATAGTAGTGATACATACTTGTTTAGAATGGATTAACTGTAAGTACACTCAGTGGCAGAATAACAATTTCTCGTAGACTTTTATTGATGAAGTTGAAATGTGTGATACGGGGGCACAGCTCAGAAGCTTAGAACATGTGCTGGTATTATCTTGATGGGATGCAGCAGTGGATCTTTATCTTTATCTTTGATTTGGTAAGGCCATAGTTGATGCTTGGTTAAGAGATCGAGAGATAAACGGAACTAGCAACTAGTGCTCAATGTAGCAATTACAGACGAACTAAAATCTTTGAGTATACATGCATCAAAAGAAAGGGGAAAGGAAGGAGTTCAAGAAATTTTTTTACCTGAAACTTGTGATGTCAGTAAATGTAATCCATCTTGTAGGCATAGACCAAAGACTGGAACTTTTATGAGTTCAAGCTCGAGAAGCATGCACTTTACCATTTTTGATCGGAGAATCACAGTGCGTTACGGGTTTCCAACAGGCATAAAAAGAAAGTAATTTAATAGCATTGATGTACATTACTATTTTTTACTTCTGAGAACTAATCTCCCCCTACAAGTCTAACATCACCAGCGTGTATGAACTCCAATAACATGAAGCAATCATATGCGCTGTATCACTGCAAGTTTTCCCTCTACTTCATTTTTTGGAGCAGAATCGGACGAATAAAAAATGAAGGATCTCCAAAGCAAGAAGGTTATTCATAAAAAGCCCTAAGAACATTCAGGCAAATCTTTAATACCTCTGCAAATATTTGGCTTGTACACATGCAGTGGTCTAAATTAATGTTGTTGTGGTCATCTTCATGCTTCGACAATATTCTTTTATAGGTGTATCACACAGCTGATATGTTCTGTGCAGTTTGTCAATCTAAACATGGATTTCCCGGTAACCTACTATAATATCGATTTTTACCCTGCCATAAGGTGTAATGATCAATACCAGGTGTTTGTTGAGCCTAATAGTTCTGGGGCATATATAGTATCACAATTTGGGCATGTGAGGAGCTTCGCTTTCTTTAGTTATAAAAATTTTCTGGCCCAAATTTTGGGTTCTTTAGTATGCTGGACCTATCACTTAACAAATTTGATTGCTTAATACCCCACCAAAATATTCCTCGCTTAGGAGTGCTGCAGACTCGCCAGCAGTTGCTTCAGGTGATATTTGACGTGAAATATGACAACTTTTTCTAGATTAGCAGCATAAAAAAATTCTTACATTTTATCAAAGATGCAAGTTATACATTTTCAATGTCAAATACCAGTCTGGTCAAGCTAATTTTTTTAATTTATGTCGAGTGTATAAAGAGAACTAAGCAGTTTCAGCACGGCTAAAACTCACATACAACGTACAGAGGAATTAAGCATATTGAGCTCTCCATATAATAAAACACAGAAACAAATACAAGGAAAAACACATATTTATCCAACAGAAAGATGAATGCTTGAAAACGACATTTTACCTGAAGAAAATAATAGGAAAGACTTTGCTGGCATCTATTCTGGAATGTTACGGTATATACATGAACACATGTAGCTTGTCATTGTAATATCAACATATAGTTTTGAATAGTAACCGAAGCTGTAGATGCTAACGTGTAGCTGCACATCAGGGATATTTAAAACCAGATGAGGAGTGACAAGAAGATCATCAATGTCATCAACCAGATAAAGAAAGCAAGCAAAGCGGTAGATTCAGAGATTGTATAAATTGAACCCAAACGACCAAACAAATTATATCTCGTTCAGTCATGTCATTAATAAGACCACAAGTACCTGTCTGCCAAATTCAAGGCTGTAAATGAACCAAGTTATATAGTATATCCAGTAAATACCCGTGACGAAGGTGAGCAAATAACTATGACAATGGTGGTACTTGGAGAGCCAAACTTGATTCTCTACATTCCTGTGGTAGTAATTAGAAACATTCAGCATAGCAGAGCTCATATATAATACGCTGGAAAATTCTTTCATGAAGTTAAACATAATACAAGATACCTTACAGGAAAACCCAACACTACCAAGATAAATAGTAGGAAACCAAACACCACTAACAATTCAATACAAAAGTCAATATGCATGACACCTAGGAAGTACAAAAGATTAGATGACCAGAGAATAGACAAGATACCAAGGCATCCAAACAACTCTCAAGCACACATATAATTCTGAGAAATTTAGGGACTAGATAATAGATCATCTCCAATACAGCCAACAGCAAGGTTTGAACCCAAAGTTCCAAAAGCTTTTTCAATCTCTTGCATCTTCTCATCACGAAGAGACTGTAGATCTTGCAATTTAGTTTTGGTATCACCACTACGAATCTGCGAATCTTGTAATTTACTTCTAGCCACATTAATCTGACAGTCAAGTGCATGAAGCTCGGGAAGTAGGGGCTGTGAAAACCGGAGCTGTTCTATATAGTTCAGACGACTCACGAGCCAACTTACATTGAATCCAAATATCTTCAAGTCAGCAAATACATCCCTGTACTCAGAAATCATCTCGCTATCAACGTCAGTCAGAGAGATTCTAATAAAGTCATTGACTGAGGTGCACAACATATTCAGCGTCGTTGTACTAAACTTCTTGTTTTTAATGGTGAAGCACACAAAGGTTTCAGGGTACCTGCTCATAATCAGATTAAGTAGACATACAAATTCAAAGTTAACTTCATGGCCTCGCCATAACCCAAGATTACTATTCCCAGTTGAAAAACTGACATGATCATTGCCAGTCCCTTCAACTAGAGAACCAAAATCCCTAACCCTGTCAGCATATACTACAGAGTTCTGCACCACATGCTTTTCATGCACTCCCATGTCCATTAAAACCTTGGTTGGAGCAGCCAAGGGCTCTTCATTTTGGGCTGTCAAAGAAGCTGCCGCTGTATAAGGAATAATGTTGCTCTGAAAGAAAATCAGAAAAATAACTAAAATATATCGTCTTGAGATTAACAAACAAAAATATTACTCGGAACAAGCAATAAAACAAGATATGTCGCGAGAAGGATAATCGATGGTTAAAATACCTGGGGCAACGTTGTGACTATGGTGGCTGTTGGAGAGGCACCAAGCAAGTACCTTCTTAGAGAAGTAGATATACTTGATTCATTACATCCATGTGGAAGTTTGACATATTTCAAGTTATAGAATGGAGATGAACTTCCAAGAAAGTTGGAGATCAAAGAAAGTGCCTACAAATATTGAAACAAAGATAGAGTTAAAAAATAAAACATCAGTCAAATGAATAGAAATGAAGACTTGCATTTCAAAATGCACCACTTAAAAAAATGTAACAAGTAAGTTGTTCATTAGTTTCATTTCTCGAGTAGATTATACGATTTTGAAGGAAGCAAGATGACTCAAGTAGTTAATGAGAAGTGTGAAAATCGTTATCTGCAAGGACGACCATTTCTGCTCCTATTGTCGTTGTAGTTTTGAGAATTACTCCGAACAACAAAAGCACCTGAATCTAGATGATGATCTTTGGTTGTTGCAAAGGCTGGGATTTCAGGAATCGAAGAAGCTTGATGGCCCAACATAACCCGTTTCCGGCTCTCTTCTCTACGTACTTCTGAGAAAACCTCCCGTAAATTTGGTAAACGCTTAGTACCAAGAATTCTACCCCGTACTTCATCGAGGGATTTGTCAAGCCCCATCAAAAATTTAAAGACACGTTTGGTCTCCACAATCTTCTTAAAATACGCACGATCTTCAGCACACTTCCATTCATGGATCTCAAATAAGTCTAGTTGTTATAAGTCTAGTTGTTGCCAGTAAAGAGTGAGAGTTGTAAAATAGATTGTCACCGAGTTTTCTCCTTGACGAAGATCTTGAAGAGTACTCTCCACCTGAAAAAGCTCCGAAGTGTTTTCGCTACTTGATAATGTTTCTTTTGCTGCTTCCCATATATCTTTTGCTGTGGTCTACAACAAAAAAAAATCTCCAATCTCAGTTGTCATGGAACTAATCAACCAGGACATAACTAAGTTGTTTTCTGCCCTCCAGGTTTTGTACTCTTAACATCTTTTGAATCTGGTTTTTGTACATCACCAGTAAGATATTCATCTTTGCCCCGTCCGCTTATGAACATCATCATTGACCGAGACCACTGAAGGTAGTTTTGGCCATTTAGCTTGTGAGTGGTGATTGGGACGAAGTTTGTTTCTGTGGTAGCAGGGGCAAGTTGAGAGGATGTGGGAATCTTAGGAGAGGGAGTAGATGTAGATGAATTTCCGGAGGTTTGATCGGATCCACCCATGAAGAGCTGATTTTAGTAATGATAAGGCTGAGAGTGATAGGTGAACAAGAGAGAAAGGCCGGGTTTCTTAACCTACAGCTCTGATACCATGAAGCTTTATGAGATGTATTGAGAAATGCTTCATCTTCTTATCAGAGGCTGATTACAAACATATATACACAAGCTCCTATACATCAGTGCCTTGACAGGCTCCTCAAAATCAGGATCTAAATGATACAAATCTTTCCTAAGACTATATATCTATATCTTAGGTAACTAATCTCCTAAGAATCAAATTATACAGCAAGGTACAGCTAATTATATGCCTAGATTGATTTCCAACAAAAACTAAAAACCAGGTAACTATTGTCCACCACAGAAATTTGAAAGGGACAGTAAGTACATGTGTTACCAACAAATAATTATTATGCTAATGTTACAAGATGTAGAAAACATGCCACTAAATTTAAAAATGCCAGGAAAAACTTGTACAATCAAGTATCAACTATAATATATAGATTCGATATAGAAGGAAACAGAGGGGTAATGCTAGAATATCATAAGAAAACTGAACATAAAGCTACCTCTATGGTTACCAAGTCGAGTTTAATAATCTTGGCACTGGCCAGTCCTGGTAGCATAAATTTTAACCGTTGATAATCCTGTTTCAACTCCCCCCGGTGCTCCCATTCGTAGCTCCTGGGATAAATCCAAGTCCAACCCTTCAAATTTATATTCACAGTATCCAATTTAGAAGCTCCGAATGTGATTGTAAACACACCAACAGAAGTGAAATTGCGTATGTTTGGTGCTGAAACCACAATGTTGCCCTTGAAGCTATTACTGTAGCTGGTCTTGATCTCCAGGTTGATTAATGAAGGACAATGTATAAAAATATCTTTCATAGACCTCTCGGAGACATATAATGTGAGATTCTGTAAACTCGTAAGTGCAGCAAATATGTCGCTCATATTCTCAGGAAATTCCACACTACATAACTCTAGACTTTTTAACGATGGGAAATCCCAGATTGTTTGGGGCAAGTGGCAGCACCACATATGGAGACTTGTTAAAGCTGGGCAGGCTGAAAGAAAAAGACTCTAAATCCCATTCTTGAAGATTTAAAGTTCTTAACGCTGGCAAGCAAGTCACACTAATTTCCGGTAACTTGTCTAACCGAGAATTAATTAGGTAACCTCTCAAGCATAGATTTGTTAAAGCTGGTAAATCCCAGCAATCCGATTCCAACAGCGAACCATCAAGTTCCATTCTCATTTCGAGTTCCTGAATGGAATTAGAGTTGAAGTTGGATAACTTGTAAGGTTTATGTTTTTGTCGGAAATAAACATGTAAGTGTTGTACATTGTGAGCAATAGCATACTCAACAAACTTTGCGAATAAACCATCAGGCAGGAAGGCAAGCTCCAAATGCGAAATCTGGGACTGATGGTTCCGGTGCTTTAAAACATGACGAGCAAGATTAGTTGTGCTTTTAGGTGAACACGAGCTTCCATCGTACCGACGTTCATCCCATTTGAACTTGAGGAAAGGGAGAGAAGTCCAAACAAGCTTCCATCGTTTTGAGAGAACGCTCGTTTGCACACCCAATTTGGTATCTACAAACCTGAGGATTTGATGAAGTAGTTCATCAGGCAATCTGCTGATTCTATCTTCTTGTTCATTTCCAATTGTTAATTTTTCTTTCTTCTTCACATGACAATCCATTGACAGACTCATGTCAATATCACTTCTCTATCTTCACTTTAGCCCTAACCTGAAACGAAACAGAATTGTATATAAAGGAGTTAATAATTTCTAGTCCAATTAGAAACTAAAAAGACGGTTACATTATTTTATATGGTTGTGCCAATTTAGTTGGCTATTTTTGTGCCTTCAGGGAGTGCCATATTTGAAGGCTTTTTGGACCATATCGGGTTTGCCTTTTTGATTGGCTTGTTTTCGGTCGTCCGTTTGACGAATTTTTATATTTTATACATTATCTTTTTAATATACCGTAGTTTTTATTTTATATTTGGTTGAATTTAAATCTATCTTATTTATAAATCTTGTTCTCGAAAAAGTATTACAATTGATTCAATTTTAGTTATTTTAATATTTTCATCTATATATAGTAATAACGATTCTTCTCTTAATTTACAAATTTTTACTTTATATGTTTAATAGAGGTCTAACCAAAGGGACCCCCTTTGGTTAGATTATATATACTTAGGTTTTCTATTAATACCTTATCACCGTATATAGGTTATATTATTAAATAATATAATATTATATATTTTTTGTTTTTGTTCAAACTTATGTCTATGTATTAACTTAGTTTTGATTTATATCTGGTTTTGGTGATTATTTCAGATTTTCATGGATGGAAAAGGAGATAGTTGAAGTCAGGAATGAGATTGCTATAACAGAAGAATCAAGAAGATTCTAGCCTTTTGTTTAGTCAGATATGATGTAAAATGATGTATTCTTATTTTAGTTGGGCACTCTTTTTCCCCGCTTGAGTTTTTTTCCCAAAGGGTTTTGCTCATGTGGGGTTTTTAACGAGGCCTAGTTTGGTGGATATAAAGGTTTTTTATTATCTAAACTTCCGGAGGAATCTCTTTCTTATGGGTTGTACGACACATGGATTGGTTAAGCATACCTTTCGGTTAGATAATAAACTTTTATTATCTTTGGGATGTATTTCCTAACATTTCTATCAATGAAACGAGTTTTCGCTTTCACAAAAAAAAAAAGACGGTTACATTTAAAATGCAACTTAATCCTTTTTAGCACAACTGAAAACGTAAAAATGCCTAAAATAGAACCCGAGTAAAATACAATATGTGTACCTAATTATAACCTTACGCATCGAATTCCTTGTGCGATGTATGTGTACCTAATCATAACCTTAGAGCATCTCCAATCATGGAAATCCCTTAGCTAAAAGTGTGTTAAACATGCCTTAAATAAAAATTATAGATATTGTGTAAAAAAATTCATCTCCAACAGGACATTAATGTTATGTAAAATTTTAGATAATCCTCTAAAATACTATCATATTGGCTATATTTGTCGAACCTCAAGAGATCTGTAGTAAAACTCCACATCATCAATATTACCATATTAAAATAATACATTCTATTTTTAACAATTTGAAATAATAATAACTTGTTATTTTTAAAATATGACTGATCATTATAGCCAACTCCATTGGAGTACAACACCTTACAGATTCAATAAATTTTACATAATCACTATTTTATATCATTTTAGCCACCCATTATAGCCAATACCATTGGAGATGCTCTTACGCATCGAGGAATTTGTGTATCTACAGTTCACTATCTAGCAAGTTTGAAATCTAGCAAATACTAAGAGCATCTCCAACGGGAATAGCTAAAATTGGTTGGCTAAATTGGACCTGTAGGACATTATGTAAAATTTGTTGAATCTGTAAGACATTTTACTTCAATGGTATTAGCTATATTGGTTGGCTATATTTTAAAAATAGTATGTTATTAATAATTTAGGTTGTTATAAATAGAATATATCACTTCAATATGGTAATGAATAATGTGGAATCTTCTTACAGATTTCTTACAGTTATACAGAGGTTCGACAAATATAGCCAACCTGTAGAAATTATCTAATATTATAGCTAACAGCTTTGATCCATTGGAGTTCAAGTTTTTTTTAGATAATCTCTATAATTTTTATTTATGGTATCTTTTATCTAATTTTAGCTAAGGATTTCTTGTGGTTGGAGATGCTCGTACGTATTCCAATTGCTCAAACTTAAAACATGCCCAAATTAAATTTACATTGTTTAAAAATGTAATGTGTTGAATGGTAAGAACATGATAGAGGTTGTTGAATTTACATATATGACATACCCTAAGTAGTAACAAGAAGCAATGAAAAATATGCAAAGCAAAACCAATTTTAACTAAGTAGTGAAATGAATTCAAATATATACATACAACCATATATATCCGGACCCGATTTGGATTCGAATTTGTTAATCCGAGTTGAGGAAGTCAGTTTGTTTCCAGAGGCTGAAATGAGCAACTGTGGTTGTCTTCAACAAACCCAAGTGAAAACCGATCCCAATTTTCAGAAATGAATCTTCAGGTAGGATTTTATATTTATTCTTTGGGATAACTATCCAGTAGACAAAATTAACTCTGCTGCTTATTGCGTATTTCGCCGGTTAAAGTTGGTCAAAAAATCAAAATAGGTTATTTTTGTCAAATCCAATAAAAAAAAAAGTTAAACTTGGCATCTATCCTATCAAGAGGGTGTTTGGGTGCATCGGCTTTAAGTTAAAAATAGCTTAAAGTCATTTTTGACCCGTTTGGCAACCAATGCTTTAAACCGGCTTTAAGTTAAAAAAACTTCATTAAATCATAAGTTTCATTTAGGTATTTTTGACTTATGACTTATCGAGTTTTTTTTTCACAATTCTTGTAAAGTTTAAATATTATGAATTTTAAATTTTTTTAAGTCAAATTTCACTTTAAGTCAAAATTATTAAATTCCCATTTAACTTTAAGTAAAATTACCAAAACACATTCATTCAACTTAAAGTAAACAACTTTACTTTCCCCATTAAGTTAAAAACACCTCCATTAAGTCAAAAGTAACTTATTTTAAGCAATCCCAAACGGGCTCTAAGTCACAAGTTGGGTTGAAATGTATTAATGTAGTCCTTAATTACCATTTTGACTCATTTTAGTCCATAACTTATTCAAATTGAACAAATAAGTAACTGTAATTTAGGATTCTTAAGGTTCTTAATATTTTTCTTCAATTACTTTAAGATTTGTATGTAATACTTCAATTGATTCGAGGAATACTTCCAAACAGCCTAGAAATCGCCCCAGAGCTGCTCCAATTGATCACGATTCATATTAGATTTCCCCCCTTTTCAATTGCGATCAATTGGAGCGCCTCTGGGACGATTTATAGGCTGGTTGGAAGTATTACTAGAATCAATTGAAGTATTACTTAAGATCTTGAAGTAATTGAAGAAAAATACTAAAAACCTTAAGAACCCAAAATTACCAGTGGCTTACTTGTTTGATTTGAAGAAGTTAGGGACTAATATGAGTCAAATGACAATTAAGGACTATATTGATACATTTCAACCCAACCAGTGACTTAATTGATGTTTAACCCTTTATTTTTTATGTTGAGTATTGAATACGATAAAAGAATACAGAGGGGGTGAATGGATTCTTGAACTTTTCTTTTTCGAGTCTATGTAGCATGTAAGTGTTTGTGTGTGCAAGAGTGAAGGTGCAGATAAAGAACAACACAAGACACAATATCACTTTAATCTAATGTATTATTAGATAAAGGTTGCTACAATCTGTGAATACAAATGATAGTATTCTCAGCTTCGTTTTTCTCAGAGAGATATAGCTTACTATGTATGAAAAACTTGACTCTCAAAGTTAATGACTAAGGAAGTGAGACTGTATCCTTATAGAACATGGATACACCCTACTTACCACAAATAAGGTAGCTGAACAAATTACTTTCTAGTCTGTCTATCCTTTTTGAGTAAGTGTCCAAACGGTTACAGATTTGACTTTGCAAAGCCTGTTCAGATCCACTTCTTTAGCCCCTTATCTCTTCTATATCTCTCCAAGCTTTCTTGTAGGCTTTCCAGAGCACGTTACAGATTGTGGTCCATAAAGTGCATTGACTTGTTGCAGGTTTCTGACTTGTACAATTTCTTCAGTATTTTGTCTCCAAGAGTGTATTCGAGAAGTGACTAAGTAGATGATTCGAGAACTAGAATTGACTTGATCGATAACTCTGAGTTCTCGAACACTGTTATATTGACATTGTTAGTGTATACTGAAAATATTTATTTTAAGTATATACATTTATTTCTGGCCCGGTTTTATTGAGAATCATTTAAATGTTTACATGCTGTCTAATATTATATATTGTGGACAATCTAGTATCAAATGGGATGCAGAATATTAGATTGTTAAATACGGTTTATATAATATAATAAAGTTCACAGCACAGGTGGTGTTGGACAATCCACTGGTATGGCTGTAGTATTATTTAGATTAGTTTATATTGACTAATAAATAATACTAGTATACTTTGTGTATATTGAACAGGATCAAATTTAGAATTGTTCCCTTATACTGATTAAGAAGGAGAACTAAGATTCTATGTTATTATTAATGCTTAGGTTCTTAATCTGGATATAGTAATTGACACGTGTATATTCTTTACATGCTTTGATTTATATATGAAATAATTCTTTTGAATTATATCATTATATTTTGGGTGATGGAATTATATACATGGTGAATATTATTTATAGAAGGAATCCATGTCCTGATAATATTCGGGTTAATGATGTCCCCTTGAAAGCTCAAAAAGATTTAATTATGTGAAACCCTGCAGGTGGATTTATTCCGGCATAATTAAATAAAGGTTGAGTGGATGATCAAGGATAAAAGATATTAATTAAATGAATTATCAGTAATTTATTTAATTAATGGGCATGCGCTATTTTAAACATGGGGAATTTAATAAGCAAATAATATTGGAACCCAATTAAATAATTAAGTTGCGGTATTAGGAAAGGTAGTGCAAATATTAATTCTTTAGTGGATTGAATTAATATTTAATTACATTGGGCTAGGCCCAAGATGTAATTAGAAGGCCCAACCTAATTATCCATGATCCCTATTGTAGCCCTATATATATTCTTATTCTCTTCTTGCTAGGGTGGGAAAAAGAAAAATTTTGTAGCCACCTAGGAGCAAGAAGAGAGGTTAACTTGAGGAGACGAAGGCCACACTTCGCTCAAGGGAATTTGGGAATACAATAGAAGAGCGTGGAATCAACCGTTAACAAGGTGACTTTTGTATTTGTATTCGTTAATTTATTGTATCAAAAATCGCAGGGCCACGATCTGATTGTCCCAACAATTGGTATCAGAGAGCCTGGTTCTATGATTCTGCGATTTTTGATACGATGTCCATGTCGTAATTATATATGCATGTATATAGTGGTAGGCTTGTATAATCTGTTTTGCAGGTTGTTATCCACTATTATGTCCATGTTTTTTATAATTATGTGATTGGATCCCACGTGGTTTAATCGTGGTTATTTTGTTTGGTTTCCACGTGGTTTATCGTGGTTGTAAACACGAGGGTTGATCGTGTTAGAATAGATTTTACAAAATTAATTTTGTATTAGATGTAATTTTTTATGTAATTGTTTAGTGGATTTTGTAAAATCCGGATATATTGTAACAATTGTGTGCCGCTAAAAATCGGATTGGGAGATAACTGCTTCCGCTGCATAAGCTTCCGGTGATTTTTTTTTTGCGGCTGTAAGGTCCTTCAACTTTAACAGGCAGGTGCGGGTCCTTGAACATTAACAGGATATAATCCTGTTAGTTAATTGTTTTTTCTTCCGCGTCTGATGAAGTCGATGTAGGCAAAGAGACAGTCCACGCGCGCACAGCACAACACCAGCCCTTCCCGCGCGTGCGGCAGCAATCAACAGGAATGATTGTATTTGTTTGGCTTTCATTTTAGCCGAAGTGAATAAAAAACGTGGCCACCTAAAACAAAAGAAAAGGCTGGTTTTCTTTTTCTATTCGGCTATTATTTCGAAGTGGCCAGCGACAATTCTGACGAACAGGGGCTGCAAGAAATTTTATGGGGCCATAATAGTGGATTTAATTATTGTTTAATTTTTAATTCCATTTTTTAATTACTGCTTTAAATAATTATTATGTGTGTTGTTAATTATGTGTGTAATTTTTAATTGCATGTTTAACATAATTAGGACGACATGGACATAGATTTTTTATTTATTGCTTTAATTAAATGTTTTATGTTGTTAAATTATGTGTGTATTTTGAATGCATGCTAGACATAATTGTAACGACATAGGTCCCATTTAATTTTTTAAAATTCCTCAATTTTTAATAAAAATTCTAAGTGGGTGAGGGAATTAATTAGGAATTAAATCTCACGGTCTCCATTATTGTTTGTATGTAAATTTAACACTAAGACGAATATAAATTATATATAGTCCACCCTAACGTGGCATATGATTTATGGTGTCAGGTAGTGTTATGGATATTACTAGAACAAACTTCCTAAATTAATTACGAATATTGAAAGGTATACATGCCACCCAACGTGGCGTACCAAGTTTCATAGAATTGGATTAATTAGAAGGGTACCAATGATTGAATATAGATTTTCAATATTGAGAGAAAGGATGATTCTGTCTAGAAAGGGGTCTTAAGTGACGCCTCTTGACAATGCTCCCCCCGATCTGGGAATTATCCTATTATCGATTATTGATTTGAAATATTTAATGGTGGCATCCGATCTTATTGTTATTAATTTAAGATTTAATAATGGTATACACTTAGCTATGAAAAATAATATATAGTCCACCCTAACGTGGCGTATTATTTAGTAATAGGACCAGAGTAATATTTAAACGAATTTAAGTGGTATATATGTCACCCATCGTGGCGTACCAGATACTTATGGTGTTTAAATATTAGTGCATTAATTTTAATTAATTGTTAGAGGAAACCAATAGGTTTTAAGATTTGTGCAACTCTCTGATTATGTGTTACATGTATGATTCTCAGGATTAGATCATTATGGGCTTTAATCCACTATTCACCATACTTAAGGATAACAAACTTACTGGACCAAACTATATTGAATGGAAACGTAATTTGGACATAGTGTTGACTGCTGAGGAGTACAAATTTTGTACTTATGAACCCAAGCCAGATCAGCATGCTAAAGATGCTCCTGAAAGTGAGAAGGAGTATTATAAGCGGTGGATTAAGGCTGATGAGATGTCGCGATGTTACATTCTGGCAGCAATGTCGGGTGTTTTGCAGCATCAGCATCAGGCTATGTCCACAGCTTCAGATATGCTCTTTAATCTCAAGGAACTTTTTGGGGAACAGAATAGGGCTGCTAGGCAAGTAGCAATGAAGGCTTTAATGAACACTCAGATGGCTGAAGGAACACCTGTAAGGGATCATGTTCTCAGGATGATGTCTCATCTGAATGAGATGGAGATCCTTGGTGCTGATATTGATGGGGAAACCCAGATTGATATCATCCTTATGAGTCTGCCCAAAAGTTTTGAGCAATTCCGCTTGAATTACACCATGAATAAAATGATGTATAGTCTCGCGGAACTTCTGACAGAACTTCAGGCAGCTGAAGGACTCTTTAAACAGAATGTTCAAGTGAATGTGGCTGAGAAAGCTTCTTCCTCTAAGCCGAAAGGTAAGAAGAAGAAAAAGGTTCAGACACAGAAAGCTGGAAAGGTTGCTAATGCAGTGGGAGTTCAAGGTGGTGTAAAAAAGCCTAAGGGCAAGTGCTTCAGGTGTAAGCAGTCAGGTCACTGGAAACAGGATTGTCCTCTTCCTAAGAAGAGAAACAATACTGGTATGTCTCTTTCTCTAGTTACAGAAACATATATAGCGGCTATATCTACGAGCACTTGGTGTGTAGATACAGGAGCCACTGACCATGTTTGTAACTCTATGCAGGGGTTCCAGCAAACCAGAATGCTTAGAGATGGCGAGATATATGTGTTCATGGGAGATGGTACGAAAGTAGCAGTAGTTGCAGTTGGAATAATTACTTTAGCTTTCAGTGATGATAGGATTTTGGTTTTGAACAATTGTCTTTATGTACCTTCGTTTAGAAGGAATTTGATTTCAGTTTCTAAACTTGCCATTGATGGTTATAATGTTTGTTTGGATCGTAATGTTTCTATTATGATGAATAAACGAGTTATATGTTCTGGTACATTGCAAGACAATTTATATATTATTAATTGACAAGGCTGTCGCGTGCCTATCAAATAATAAATATCTAACCAATCCTTCTAACAATGTAGTCGGGTAAGTCAGAGTCGATCCCACAGAGACAAACGTATCAATCACTAGTTGTTTCTGATTTAATTCGGCTAAGCAAGTAACACAATAAATATTGAGAGATTATTAAGCTAATTTTATACTAAAGAGAATTGTGTTTGTATTAATCAAATATTAAAAACATCCAGAATTAAGTGTCCCCACTAGCATGAATTGATGTAATTGTGAATTCCCGCCCCAATTAATCGTACGCTGCTCAACAGGAAAGATGCGCCCTATAAATACCAATAACCTCTCTCGAGTATTAATGGCTTCTCTTAAAATACAATCAAGCCTATTCTCATGGTATCATGTAATTTAGAGACATTAATTACAGCACCCTAAATTCCTAACAATCCATTCTACCTATTCTCATGGAGAATTTCATGTTCTTACTGGATAAATCACAACCCTCTAATCCAACTCTCGTTGATAATTAGATATTGGTTCAAACAATACACATAATCACGTCTGATTTGTAATTGCTAATTAAAACAACTCAATAAGCAAGAGCAATTAAACAATCAAATTGGGGGAATTGGGAAAATCACACATCAATCATAACTAGGGTTCTACTTAACCCTAGATTAATTATCTACTCACTCATGATTGAATTAATAAAACAAGAATTAATAATTGAACACATAATTATAAGAATAGAAGAAAAAAACCTTTAATCTTGATCTTCAAAGAAAATAAATATTCTCCCAAAAATCTCCAGAAGAAAGTGTTTACAAAATTGTGTCTAATAATATTTTTCGATCCCAAAAAATATGCCCTAGATATGTTTTTATATTGCCCCCAGGCTACTAAAATTGGCTCAATTAAATAGAGCCCAAATTCTTTTATAATAAGAAATAGGTACAAGTTGTCGGCATTTAAAAAGGACAGGCCAGGTCCAGGAGACAAAAACTGATGTGGGGCTACATTCCATTCGCATGCATGCATAATAAATAGGAGTAAACAACTTTGGCAGTTGTAATTCAAACAGAAACGTGTACTGGCGCCTCTCTCCTTAGCACGCGCGTGCATGGCACGCGCCAGACGTAAAGAACCATTTCGCGCGCGTGGAGGCCAAACAGATGGTTGGGGCGTGTTGCTTCATTCAGTAGGCGTGTGATTTGATTATGTTCACAGAGACTGCTGCACCGTGGGAAGAAAAAAACATCCCGCAGGACTTTTACTGATTACAGGACCAGGGGAAACCGCACCCCGGGTTTAATAATTACACCGCAGGCCTCCTTTTTTCATTTAAATACCGCATAACTGTTTCACAAATAGCAGCTCCAACATGAAAATTCTGTTCCACAATTTTTTCAGCAACTCATTCTCGCTTTTTATTTCAAAATTACTTCCTCCAAAATTTAAATGGCACACCTGAAACACTTCACAAAAACTTATCAAAAACTAATTAAATCTACACGATTATTCACAAAAGCACCGTAAATGCAGGAACAAAATCCTATAAATTATATATAAAATATATTCTATCAAATATCCCCACACTTAGCACTTTGCGCGTCCTCGTGCAAACTAACATAATAATTATACTAACTAATTAGTACCACTTCCGTAGGTGATCACGGTTGCATTTGGCATATGCAACAAGCCCTTTAAACCCCTAGGTAGCCCTAGTGGACGAGTAAGGTCTCGTGAGGGTTTATAGTGAATATACCCACAAAATTCATCCAACCATGCAAAAGATTAATGCCAACACAACACCACACACACAAGTCCTCTCATGCCACATCAGCTTAAGAATCAAAATGAAAATGCAATGCCTTGGTGTCTAAAGTGCAAGTATCCACGTAGTCTACTCAAAGAAGATGCATAAAATCATAGAAATTCATGTCAAATGTAAGAATAGGTTGGTAAACATGCTAAGCACACAAGAGCACATCTTTGAGACAAAATCTGGGATCTCCTAGGCCAAAAGCAAAAACTCACCCTTCACTCACAAAAATATTCACTCAAAACAAAGGTAAGTGTTTCACTCAACTCCAACAATATCATAAACATGCTTCGTACTTGTTATCAATCTAACCGTTAACGCAACATACATCATCAATGACAATCAAAAGGTCTTTGTTAAGGTTGTAACGGGGCTAGGGACAAGGTATGTCAAGAAAGCCAAAGAAGGTTAAGTCAAAAGCTAGTACCTGACAATAAAATTCAAACAACTCCTATACTTTCATCCCCACACTTGAACTTTTATTTATAAACAACTTGACTAGTCGAAACAAAGTAGGATCACAAAAGATAAAAATGCTCTCAAATTTATTTTTCTGCTTTTTTTTTCTGTTTTTTTTTATATTTTTTTTTTTCAAGAGAGCAAAATAATAGCAAGAACAACGATCCCATAAATATGATTTCAAACTTCGACTAACAAGCTATGAACCAAACCCCAAATATTCCCCCAAAGTTATGATCATCAATAAAACCCCCCCTTTTATGCACACCTTATCACTCCCTTACGAACAATACTAGCCTTTGACAATTGGGTTCAAATTTAATGTAAGGCCAATAGAATAAAAAAGGATAATGGCAAGTAACTTGGTGTGTCACCGAAAGAATAAGATTAGGCTCAAAGGGTTAACTAATGGATCATGTATAAATGGTATGGATCTATAGGAAATATGAGGTTATACCTAATTGCCTTTATCATGTTATCATCAATTAATGTCATGCATCTTAAGAAAGACTTCAAGCAAGTGCTAGCAATGCAAACGACAAGTGGACACTCAAGCAAACGAAAAATCATGCAAAAGATATGCATATAGGCTCAAAACTCACTTGGTGTGACAAAGCATAATCAATCCCAAATAACAGTCTCTCTAACGCACCTACTTGTACTCAAAGCATATAGACCAAATTACCTTGCACATATTCATGTCATTCTAATCACTTAGCACATTCAAAAAGTCTACTAGTTTCTACTTGCTAGTGTAAGTGTGTGCACAAGAACATCACATATCACTTCTCATACAAAAGCATCCATAAACACAAGATTCCTACGCATGCATGGGTGTATTTAGCAAAATACAACAACTAATCAAATTGCATGGCTAGAATTATATTTGGTATTTTTCATTTTTCATTTTTTTTTTTTTTTTTTACTACTAATATGCTACTACAACAAAGCACATCCCCACACTTAAATGTGGCAATGTCCTCAATGACACAATACTAAGAATATAAACTAATAACAAGAAGGAAAGAAATACTCCCCTATGCCGAAGCATGAAGTGCACCAGTCCTCCACAGTATACAGAATCCATGGGTTGCCTCCCAAGTAGCGCATTTGTTTAACGTCGTTAGCCCGACACCGACTCGTCAATCATTCAGTAGACGGAGAAGACAACAGAATATCCACCCCCTCGTTAATTGGTTCACCAGCTCTATAGTGCTTCACTCTTTGCCCATTCACCTTGAATGACTCTCCATGGCTATTCATCAATTCAACTGCACCATAGGGAAAAACCTTGCGTACCTTGAACGGACCTGACCACCTAGAACGAAGTTTTCCGGGAAAAAGTCTTAACCTCGAATTGAACAGAAGAACTAACTCCCCTTCCTTGAATTCTCTTCGTAACAGCCCTTTGTCATGCCACTTCTTTGTTTTCTCCTTGTAAAGCTTAGAGCTTTCATAAGCCTCAAAACGAAGCTCATCTAGCTCATTAAGTTGTAGAAGTCTCTTCTCACCCGCTGCTGACATATCAAAATTTAGACCCTTGATAGCCCAAAATGCACGGTGCTCTAACTCAACGGGAAGATGACATGCTTTTCCATAAACCAATCTATACGGAGTTGTCCCAATAGGTGTCTTAAACGCAGTTCTATAAGCCCAAAGTGCATCATCAAGCTTCATAGACCAATCCTTCCTTGATTTTGCGACTGTCTTCTCCAAGATATTCTTTATTTCACGGTTAGATATCTCCACCTGACCACTGGTTTGGGGATGATAAGAAAGTCCCACCTTATGATAAACTCCATATTTCTTCAACATTGCTTCAAAACGATTTTCGAGAAAATGCTTTCCTCCATCACTAATTAAAATCCTTGGCACTCCAAATCTAGGAAAAATCGTCTTCTTAAAGAACTTGCTCACAACACGAGCATCATTATTGGGTGATGCAATGGCTTCAACCCATTTTGAGACGTAATCCACCGCTACCAAGATATACCTGTTCTTAAAAGATGGAGGGAATGGTCCCATGAAATCTACTCCCCAAACATCAAAAAGCTCCACTTCAAGAATGCTATTGAGAGGCATCTCATTGCGTCTTGAAATATTCCCTGTTCTTTGACAACGATCACAAGAAAGAACATATTGGTGGACATCTTTAAAAAGAGTTGGCCAATAAAAACCGCACTGAAGAATCTTTGCAGCAGTTTTCGTAGTACTTGCATGACCACCACTTGGCAAATCGTGACAATGTGAGATTATAGAGGTAATCTCATTATACGGAACACATCTTCTAATGACTCCATCAGCACAAGATTTATAGAGAAAAGGATCATCCCAAAAGTGCTTCCTCACATCATAGAAAAATTTCTTCTTTTGCTGCGACGAGTAACCATGAGGAACAGTTCCACTAGCTAAGAAATTAGCTATGTCAGCATACCAAGGAACCTCTAGACTTGCAAGAGAAAGTAGATGATCGTCAGGAAAAGAATCATCAATTGGGGTAGATTTACCATCTTCCTCATCAAGAGTAAGGCGTGAAAGATGATCAGCAACCACGTTCTCAGCCCCTTTCTTATCTTTAATCTCTAAGTCAAATTCTTGAAGAAGCAAAATCCAACGAATCAGGCGAGGTTTAGCATCCTTCTTACTCATCAAGTATCTCAAAGCTGCATGATCCGTGTGAACAATAACTTTCGAACCAACGAGATAAGATCGAAATTTTTCCATAGAATACACCACTGCTAGCAATTCTTTCTCCGTTGTTGCATAATTAATCTGAGCCCCATCCAAGGTCTTGCTTGTATAGTAAATAGCATGCAGCTTTCCATCTTTCCTTTGGCCCAGTACTGCACCAATAGCTTGATCACTAGCATCACACATGATCTCAAATGGTAAACTCCAATCCGGTGGTTGCATAATTGGAGCAGAAACAAGAGCTTTCTTCAATGTTTCAAAAGCCTCAACACAAGCATCAGTGAACACAAAAGGTACCTCCTTACCCAAGAGCTCAGTAAGAGGTCGAGCAATCTTCGAAAAATCTTTTATGAAGCGGCGATAGAATCCAGCATGACCCAGAAAACTTCTTATCCCCTTGACTGAAGTTGGGTGTGGTAAGCGCTCAACAACCTCGACCTTGGCTTTATCAACTTCAATGCCTCTCTTCGAAACAACATGACCCAGAACAACTCCCTCTTGTACCATAAAGTGACATTTTTCCCAATTGAGAATGAGATTAACTTCTTGACATCTATGAAGCACCTTCTCCAAGTTATGTAAGCATACCCCAAAAGAAGTTCCACCAACTGAGAAGTCATCCATAAAAACCTCCATAATGTCTTCAATGAAATCTGAGAAAATTGCCATCATACATCTCTGAAAAGTGGGAGGAGCACAACATAAACCAAACGGCATTCTGCGGTATGCAAATGTACCATAGGGACATGTGAAAGTCGTCTTTTCTTGATCATTTGGATGGATAGGAATCTGGAAGAAGCCTGAATATCCATCTAAGAAGCAGAAGTAAGAATGTTTCGCCAACCTTTCAAGCATTTGATCAATAAAAGGGAGAGGAAAATGATCTTTCCTTGTGGCCTTATTCAATTTCCGATAATCAATGCACATTCGCCACCCTGTCACAGTTCTAGTAGAGATCAACTCACCCTTATCATTCTTCACAACGGTCATTCCTCCTTTCTTTGGAACAACATGCACAGGACTAACCCACTTGCTGTCAGAGATAGGATAGATTATACCTGCATCAAGAAGTTTTAAAACCTCCTTTTTGACCACCTCCATCATATTAGGATTGAGTCTCCGTTGAGGCTCAATAGAAGAAGCTTGCTCATCTTCCAAAATAATCTTATGCATGCACAATGATGGATTAATGCCCTTGATATCATCAATGGAATACCCAATAACATTTTTATATTTCCTCAAGACCGTGAGCAACTGCTCAATTTGAATGTCATCAAGCTCAGAATTAACAATAATAGGATATGATTCATTAGGGCCCATAAACACATATTTCAAAGATGCAGGTAATGGTTTCAGTTCTACCTTAGGAGGCGTGGAACTCTCCTTAACTTCCTCATGCTGAAGCACATTAGAATGTTCATGCTTATATGTAGGTGCTGCATCCAAAAGCTTCTCGTAACCCTGACACTCTCCATTTTCTTCATCAACATTACCCTCAAGAACAGCTTGAAGTGGATCCTCAGATAAAAGAATTTTGGCTTTCATGTCGATCACTTCCTCTAGTGCATCCACCCTATTCACAAACTCATCCGTAGAAGGATGTCCCATTGTACTTTGCAGCTTGAATTCCATCTTCTCTTCGCCTACCTCAAAAGAAATTCTTCCATTTTTCATGTCAATGATAGCTCCAGCTGTTGCTAAGAAAGGCCTCCCAAGAATGATAGGAATATTTGCATCTTCTTCCATTTCCATGACAACAAAATCACACGGAATATAAAACTTTCCTACCTTAAGGGGCACATCTTCAAGAATTCCCAATGGAAATTTCACACTTCTGTCTGCCAGTTGTAGAGAGATACGTGTGGGTTTTAGTTCACCCATCTGAAGCTGTTCACAAATCGACAAAGGCATCAAACTGACACTGGCTCCAAGATCACACAAAGCTCTTTTAATTTCGACATCCCCAAGCTGAACAGGAATAGAGTAGCTACCTGGATCCGCTAACTTCTTCGGAAGATCATTTTGCAAGATGGCACTGCACTCTGCCGTTAATGAAATGGTAGAGCTTTCTTCAATTTTTCTCTTCCTTGACAAAATATCTTTCAGGAATTTTGCATAAGATGGCATCTCAGTGATAGCATCCATGAATGGGATATTGATATGTAGCTTCTGCAAAATTTCAAGGAACTTACCATATTTCTTCTCTAGCTTCGCTTGTGCTAACCTTTGTGGAAAAGGAACAGGTGGCACATACGGTTTAAGAGGAACAGCTTCTGATTCTTTGGTCTCTTTCTCCCCAACCTCTAGGTCTACCAGTTTCTCAGTTGCAATCTCCTCTTCACCTTCCTTAGCATTCACAACATTTTTGCTCACTTTCAATTCCGGCTCCTTCAATTCTGTACCACTTCTCAAAGTTATAGCATTGATATGGCCCCTTGACGGTTGCTCAGTTTGACCAGGAAGTTGGCCTGAAGACTTATTAAGTTGGCTCAACTGTTGAGAAATTTGAGTGATCGTGTTTTCCATCATTTTGTTGTGAGCCTTTATCTCATTGATGCTTGAATCGAAGTGCTCATTCTTCTTTGATTGAGTAGAGATAAATCCTTCCATAAGACTTTCCAAGTTGGATTTCTGCGGCTGAGCTTGTTGAAAACCAGGAGGCTGAGAAAAGTTATTCTGTGAAGATTGAGCTTGACCCTGATTGTTCCTGTAGGAGAAATTTGGATGATCTCTCCAACCTGGATTGTACGTGTTGGAGTAAGGATTATACTGCGGCCTCTGATTCTGATTGTAAAGAGCATTAGCTTGCTCAACTGCCATTCCAGAAGGATTGTATTGACAAGCAAGTTTGGTGTGTCCAACAACACCACATATCTCACATGAAGCAACAGTAGATGAAGAACTTCTGGAATCCAACTGCTCAATCTTTTTGACCATAGCCTGCATAGTAGTATTCAACATGGTTAGAGCATCAACATCATACTTACCACCTTTCTTAGGATGATTTCGATCACTGTATGGATAATTATCATTAGACGCTATCTCGTCTAACAAAACTTTCGCATCCTCAGTACTCTTCTTCATAATAGAACCACCAGAAGAAGCATCAACAAAGTTTCGGAACTCTTGTGTCAACCCATTGTAGAATGTTTGGATCAACAACCAGTCAGGAATTCCATGGTGAGGGCATTGTCTTTGAAGTCGCTTAAATTTTCTCCAAGCATCATGAAGTGACTCGTCATCATCTTGACGAAAATTAGAGATCTCATTCCGGAGCTTAGAAGTCTTCTTCTGACTGAAGAATTTAAGTAGAAAAGCCTTCGCAAGACTATCCCAAGTAGTGAATGTGTTTGGTCCTTCATCTTTCAACCAATCTTTTGCTGTATCACGAAGAGAGAATGGAAATAAACGCAGCTTTATAGCATCATCACTAACATTGGTCAGCTTTATTGTATCACACTTTTCAAGAAAACTCTCAAGATGATCAACAGGATTTTCAGTGGACAATCCTGCGAAAGAATCATTGGAGATGAATTGGATGAACTGAGGCTTGAGCTCAAAGTGTGTAGCTGTGACTGCTGGTCTGACAATGCTGGAGAGTACGCCTGTAGCATCTGGCATACCATGCTCCCTGAGAGCTTTAGCTGTTGTATCAGTCATAATTTCCTTATCCTTGTTTTTCCTTCGCTTGCCTGCTTGCCTTCTTGCTGTAGCTTCAATTTCAGGATCAATTTCAATTAAGTTTTCAGTACCTGAACTTCGAGTGTGCATGCAACAAGAGAACTAGAAACGATGATCAATTAACAAGGGAATAATAGCCGAGGCAACTCAACTAAAATACTTAGCTAAATCAATTCAAAATTAACTAATCTAACACTGCTTTGTCCCCGGCAGCGGCGCCAAAAATTTGACAAGGCTGTCGCGTGCCTATCAAATAATAAATATCTAACCAATCCTTCTAACAATGTAGTCGGGTAAGTCAGAGTCGATCCCACAGAGACAAACGTATCAATCACTAGTTGTTTCTGATTTAATTCGGCTAAGCAAGTAACACAATAAATATTGAGAGATTATTAAGCTAATTTTATACTAAAGAGAATTGTGTTTGTATTAATCAAATATTAAAAACATCCAGAATTAAGTGTCCCCACTAGCATGAATTGATGTAATTGTGAATTCCCGCCCCAATTAATCGTACACTGCTCAACAGGAAAGATGCGCCCTATAAATACCAATAACCTCTCTCGAGTATTAATGGCTTCTCTTAAAATACAATCAAGCCTATTCTCATGGTATCATGTAATTTAGAGACATTAATTACAGCACCCTAAATTCCTAACAATCCATTCTACCTATTCTCATGGAGAATTTCATGTTCTTACTGGATAAATCACAACCCTCTAATCCAACTCTCGTTGATAATTAGATATTGGTTCAAACAATACACATAATCACGTCTGATTTGTAATTGCTAATTAAAACAACTCAATAAGCAAGAGCAATTAAACAATCAAATTGGGGGAATTGGGAAAATCACACATCAATCATAACTAGGGTTCTACTTAACCCTAGATTAATTATCTACTCACTCATGATTGAATTAATAAAACAAGAATTAATAATTGAACACATAATTATAAGAATAGAAGAAAAAAACCTTTAATCTTGATCTTCAAAGAAAATAAATATTCTCCCAAAAATCTCCAGAAGAAAGTGTTTACAAAATTGTGTCTAATAATATTTTTCGATCCCAAAAAATATGCCCTAGATATGTTTTTATATTGCCCCCAGGCTACTAAAATTGGCTCAATTAAATAGAGCCCAAATTCTTTTATAATAAGAAATAGGTACAAGTTGTCGGCATTTAAAAAGGACAGGCCAGGTCCAGGAGACAAAAACTGATGTGGGGCTACATTCCATTCGCATGCATGCATAATAAATAGGAGTAAACAACTTTGGCAGTTGTAATTCAAACAGAAACGTGTACTGGCGCCTCTCTCCTTAGCACGCGCGTGCATGGCACGCGCCAGACGTAAAGAACCATTTCGCGCGCGTGGAGGCCAAACAGATGGTTGGGGCGTGTTGCTTCATTCAGTAGGCGTGTGATTTGATTATGTTCACAGAGACTGCTGCACCGTGGGAAGAAAAAAACATCCCGCAGGACTTTTACTGATTACAGGACCAGGGGAAACCGCACCCCGGGTTTAATAATTACACCGCAGGCCTCCTTTTTTCATTTAAATACCGCATAACTGTTTCACAAATAGCAGCTCCAACATGAAAATTCTGTTCCACAATTTTTTCAGCAACTCATTCTCGCTTTTTATTTCAAAATTACTTCCTCCAAAATTTAAATGGCACACCTGAAACACTTCACAAAAACTTATCAAAAACTAATTAAATCTACACGATTATTCACAAAAGCACCGTAAATGCAGGAACAAAATCCTATAAATTATATATAAAATATATTCTATCATTAATCCTATCCAACCAATGCTACAACAAAAGGAATCTAATAATATTCTTTCTAGCTCAAACAAAAGAAAGAAACCTTCCGAATTGAACCAAACATATCTTTGGCACTTAAGATTAGGTCATATTAACTTGAGGAGGATTCAAAGACTGGTAGTAGATGGGCCATTAGGCTTGTTGGCAGTGGAGCCATTTCCAGTTTGTGAATCTTGCTTGGAAGGTAAGATGACTAACAGGCCTTTTAAATCAAAGGGGAATAGAGCCAAAGAAGTATTAGAATTGGTTCATACTGATTTATGTGGTCCTATGAGTATCCAAGCAAGAGGAGGTTATGAGTATTTTGTCACTTTCATTGACGATTATTCTAGATATGGATACATTTATTTGTTGCGCCGCAAGTCTGAGTGCTTTGAAAAATTCAAAGAGTACAAAGCAAGTGCGGAGAAACGACATCTTGGAAAATGTATCAAGTCACTACGATCAGATCGTGGTGGCGAATACTTGCTTGGAGAATTTAGGGACTATTTATCAGAAAATGGGATTACATCCCAGTTGTCTGCACCTGGCACACCTCAGCAGAATGGTGTAGCAGAGCCAGAGAGAAGGAATCAGACTCTTTTGGAGAGTGTTAGATCAATGATGAGTTATTCAGATTTACCTAAGTCATTCTGGGGATATGCTATAGAAACAGCGGCTTACCTTCTGAACTTGGTACCTTCTAAGTCGGTTCCCAAGACTCCAATAGAATTGTGGACTGGTAGCAAACCAAGTCTAAGACATATTCGGATTTGGGGTTGTCCAGCACATGTGCTTAACAAGAACGCGACTAAGCTAGAATCTCGCACAGAAGTAAGGCTGTTTGTAGGCTATCCCATGGGGACGAAAGGTTATTCATTTTATAGTCCTAGGGATCGAGATGTCATTGTTAGCACCAATGCCAGATTCTTAGAGGAAGACTATATAATGAACCACAAACCCATGAGTAGTGTTGTTTTAGAGGAATTAGTGGGAGGAACAGATAATCCCCAAGTGCCAATAGTACAAGTAGAACAACCACAAGAAAATGCACAACTTGACACTAGTACCGCACCAGTGCCTCGTCGTAGTGGGAGGGTTGTTCGACAACCTGAAAGATTCGTGTTTTTGGGAGAGTCTTCGGACTTGGTCTCTGGTGAACATGATGAGGATCCCAGGATATACGAAGAGGCAATTCTAGATAAAGATGCAGATCTATGGCAAAAGGCAATGGAATCTGAGATGGAATCTATGTATTCCAATCAAGTTTGGGAGCTCATGGAACCACCCAAAGGTTTAAAACCCGTTGGATGTAGGTGGATCTACGAGAAGAAAAGAGGATCTGACAAAAAGGTGAAAGCCTGGAAAGCACGACTTGTTGCGAAAGGGTATACTCAGAAAGAAGGAATCGATTATGAGGAAACCTTTTCGCCAGTTGTTATGCTTAAGTCGATCCGGATTCTTTTATCTATAGCAGCTCATCTCGATTACGAGATTTGGCAAATGGATGTCAAGACAGCTTTCCTTAATGGAAGTCTTGAGGAAACCATCTATATGCAACAACCAAAAGGATTCATTAAAGAAGGCCAAGAGCATCTGGTTTGTAAGCTTAAGAGGTCTATTTATGGACTTAAACAAGCTTCTAGGGACTGGAATATTCGTTTTGATCAGGTAGTCCAGTCATATGGATTTGATCAAAGTCCAAGCGAGTCATGCGTGTATAAGAGAAGTGAGGGTAATGCAGTGGTTTTTCTAGTACTATATGTAGATGACATTTTACTCATTGGAAACAATGTTAAGATGTTATCATCAGTAAAGGCATGGTTGTTCAAACAATTTGAAATGAAGGACTTAGGTGAAGCGGCATACATCCTTGGGATCAAAGTAATAAGGGATCGCAAGAAAAGGATGTTGGCTTTATCTCAAGAGCCTTACATTGATGAAGTATTAGCTAGTTTTAACATGCAGAACTCTAAGAAAGGTTTTCTACCTTTTAAGCATAGAGTTGCTCTATCTAAGAAGCAGTGTCCTTCGACACCTAAGGATATAGAGAGCATGAAAGCAGTTCCTTACGCTTCGGCATGTGGAATCTTAATGTATGCTATGTTATGTACGAGGCCTGACATCTGCTTTGCTGTAGGCATGGTTAGTAGATATCAGTCGAACCCAGGTCAGGAACATTGGAGTGCAGTAAAAACTATACTTAAGTACCTGAGAAGGACTAAGGAGTATATGTTAATTTACAAGGCCTCAGATCTATTTCCTTTGGGATATACTGATTCAGATTTTCAATCAGATAGGGATAAGAGGAAATCAACCTCGGGATATGTTTTTACTTTGGGAGGTGGAGCCGTTATATGGAGGAGTGTAAAGCAGAAATGCATTGCAGACTCTACCATGGAAGCCAAGTACGTGGCGGCCTCTGAGGCTGCAAAGGAGGCTGTATGGTTCAGGAACTTCCTTTTGGACTTGGATGTGGTACCTAATTTTCCTAGGAGTCTGACAGTGTATTGTGATAACACTGGTGCTGTGGCAAATTCAAAAGAACCGCGAGACCACAAAGCAGCTAAACATATTGAACGTAAGTATCATCTCATACGTGAAATCGTAAAGCGAGGAGATATAGTTGTGGCTCACATATCATCAGAAGACAACCGGGCAGATCCTTTCACGAAGAGCTTGCCAGCCAAGGTTTTTGACAGGCATGTGGAAGCGATAGGAGTCAGATGGATGGACACATAGGTTTCAATGTAATAGTGGATTAAATAAACACTGATATACTCATAGAATATTTTGAGTATAAGTGGGAGATTGTTAGTGTATACTGAAAATATTTATTTTAAGTATATACATTTATTTCTGGCCCGGTTTTATTGAGAATCATTTAAATGTTTACATGCTGTCTAATATTATATATTGTGGACAATCTAGTATCAAATGGGATACAGAATATTAGATTGTTAAATACGGTTTATATAATATAATAAGGTTCACAGCACAGGTGGTGTTGGACAATCCACTGGTATGGCTGTAGTATTATTTAGATTAGTTTATATTGACTAATAAATAATACTAGTATACTTTGTGTATATTGAACAGGATCAAATTTAGAATTGTTCCCTTATACTGATTAAGAAGGAGAACTAAGATTCTATGTTATTATTAATTCTTAGGTTCTTAATCTGGATATAGTAATTGACACGTGTATATTATTTACATGCTTTGATTTATATATGAAATAATTCTTTTGAATTATATCATTATATTTTGGGTGATGGAATTATATACATGGTGAATATTATTTATAGAAGGAATCCATGTCCTGATAATATTCGGGTTAATGATGTCCCCTTGAAAGCTCAAAAAGATTTAATTATGTGAAACCCTGCAGGTGGATTTATTTCGGCATAATTAAATAAAGGTTGAGTGGATGATCAAAGATAAAAGATATTAATTAAATGAATTATCAGTAATTTATTTAATTAATGGGCATGCGCTATTTTAAACATGGGGAATTTAATAAGCAAATAATATTGGAACCCAATTAAATAATTAAGTTGCGGTATTAGGAAAGGTAGTGCAAATATTAATTCTTTAGTGGATTGAATTAATATTTAATTACATTGGGCTAGGCCCAAGATGTAATTAGAAGGCCCAACCTAATTATCCATGATCCCTATTGTAGCCCTATATGTATTCTTATTCTCTTCTTGCTAGGGTGGGAAAAAGAAAAATTTTGTAGCCACCTAGGAGCAAGAAGAGAGGTTAACTTGAGGAGACGAAGGCCACACTTCGCTCAAGGGAATTTGGGAATACAATAGAAGAGCGTGGAATCAACCGTTAACAAGGTGACTTTTGTATTTGTATTCGTTAATTTATTGTATCAAAAATCGCAGGGCCACGATCTGATTGTCCCAACAGACATGTCGAACCACTTCTCGAATAGCTCTTTTCCATCGGATTCCTTGAGTTGTCGAATAGAACATTTGACTTATCGAATCCTCGAGATATCGAATAGCTTTCTGAGTCCTTGAGATATCGAATGGAATTTTGACTTGTTGACTCTTTGAGAACTCGAATACCACTTTGACTTGTTGACTTCTTGAGTTCTCGAATAGAGTAGTAGACATATCGAATCTCTGAGATATCGAATGAGATATCGAACAATGTATTCAGAGATATCGAATAGTGTCTTGAGATATCGAATCCCTGACTTCTCGAATGTTGGACTTCTCGAATAGACAAATATACTTCTCGAATTGGTACTTAGGCAAATTCTTCATTTCTTCAAATCCCAACTGTGATTATTGACAGTCTTTATCTTCTTGCTTGAGGCATGAATCTTGGAACTTCTTTCAAGCATTATTCTTGACTTTATAAGTACAGTTATACAACTAGGATTTGATGCCTACTACAAGTACAATACAAACAGAAACTCTACAACTAGAGGTTCCCTCAGTCAAGAGGTCATGTAAGTAATGCAAAGCATTACAAACAATTAGGCTTGTTATTAGATGTATACAGGCATGCCTCTGTAACTAACAATCTCCCCCAAATTGTGAGTGAGACCCTTAGTTACAATTTCATGTCTGATAACAAGCCTAACATACATAAAGATAAAACTTTAAAAGTACAGGTATGTAGATTGATTGATCACATGAATGAAATTATAGGGTAAACAATCTTACAGTATGATGAAATACTAGCCATTCTCATTTGATTCCATCTCCATTGCCTTGGCTTGTAGATCATCATATGCTTTCTGTCTTCTTTCTTTCTCCTTTCTTGCATTCTCATCCATGGCCTTTATGATCTCAGCTAAGGCATCCAACTCTTCAAGCAGAATAGAATTCTTGAAATCTTCAAGTACTGGCTTCAGAATGTTGGCAGGATAGTGATTGAGTAGGTCCATTCTTATATTGACATGCTCTCCATTTCTTCTCCTATACTTCACCACATAGGGATTGAACTGAACTCTACACAATCCTTTTGCCCTTAGCTTTTCTGCTTCAGCTTCCAGTCTATCAATTTCCTTCTCCCTTTCTATCCATCTCTCAAGGCATCCCTTCCTTATCTCTTCATCATGATCTCTTTTCATCTTTACAAAAGCAGCTAGCTCCAGTTTCCAAACCCTTTCCACTTTGTCATTAGCATCCAATAGTGCAATCATCCTTTCTATGTCATCCAACTTGCCATACTTTTGACACTGCCCTTGTCTGAATTTCTCCTCTCTTCCATCAGTATATTTGACTTCTAGGCAATCATCAATAATGGCAACATGATAGATTCTCTGAGCTCTTAGGAATAGCAGTTGGTCTATATCAAAGTCTTCATCAAGTGGTTGGGGTTTCAATCCTGGATAAATTGTCAGAGTCCTTGATTTGGATAGCCTTGGTTTCCTTGCAGCTTGTTTGAATTTGATCCTTTTTACATGGTTGCTTGGCTGAAATCTTTGTCCTTTGTTGGTAGACCATAGTAGTGTTCCATTAGCAGTTTGCTTTCTGAAACATACACATGATTTCTTGGCTTGAATCTTCTTCTCTTCTTGAGGTAGTGAAACATTTGCAGAGGCCATGGAATTTGATTTTGGTAGGTCATTACTAACAGTATTCACCCTAGACTCAGAGTCTTGTGTTGTGGTGAGGTTACTGCTAGCAATGCCTAAGGCTTGTTGTTTTCCAATCTTCCTCTCATAGACTTTTCCTTGGTCATCACCATCTTTCTTATTCTTGTCATCCTTCTTCTTCTTCTCATCTGCATCACCCTTATCTCTCCTGTGATGTCTCCTCCTCCCATCACTTTTGTCTTCAGAGTCATCATCCTTATTTCTCCTAGGTTGAGTCCTCTCTGGAGTTTCACCAGTTGCTATAAAAGATCTGAGAATGTGCAGTGCTTCAATTTCTTCAGCATTTCTGGTTCCAACCTTCTTCTATAGTTGATCAATGATAGCAATGACCAGTCTGTGATTTTGAGAAGTGAGATCATGGGGAATGACCAATTGCTTGATGTCTTCAATTTTGGTGCCAGACTGATAGATGATTGTCCATGGCTTCTTGATCACTTCTGGCAGCCTTGAAGGTTGGCCATTCCTCAAATCATCAAACAGACTTTTGTTGTTCTCATTTCTCTTCTCAATAAGCTCAAGTATGGCATCTATCTCTGAGTGTTTTAGGGCTTGTAGAGTCTTGTATGTTAGATGCCATATCTTTGATTTGGATATCATCACTATCTCCTTGAACCATAGATTATTGACTTTCTTGGGAATGACAGTGATGTAGTCAATCTGCTCCTTCAACTCCCTCAGATAGAACTGAGTGTCACCAGCCTATTTCCTTGTGGCTTTCAGAAACTCCAAGAAGGCTTTATCATGATAAACATTTGAGTTAACAACTTCTTGAAGCTTGGCCTCAGTAATTACTTTGACTTCTATAGGCTTGGCACTTTCAGAAATGGAGGATGGAGGTTTGTCAGATGGCATACTCCCTGCAACCACTGTGGTTGTGATAGATTGCTTCTGACCACCAGGAGTAGTGACATGCACAGTTGGTAGAGTAACAACTGGCAGTGAGGTAGGAGGCTCATCAACCTTTGTTTTTCCTTTGCCTGGTACATTGGTTATAGATTTTGAAGCTCTTTGGTGATCACCCTCTCTTAACTTTATCCCTTTTTCCTTGGGTTTCTCCCCCTTAGTATTTGAATTCATTGTCCTCTTCTCCCCCTTAGGCTTGTTGTCAGGCACAGAGGCTTTAGAATTGACCTTTGGGTTTGAAGATTCTTCAGGTAGAGGGAGACCCATATGCTTCATCATAGCAGCCAACATAGATTGTTGATGCAGAAGAATATCAGCTGTGGTGGTTGCTTGAGTGTCCAACTGATCATTGAGAAGTGCAACCTTGTCTGTAAGATGAGCATTGGACTTAGTGAGAGTAGCCACCTCCTTTTCAAGAGTATCCACCTTAGTGAATAGCTCATGTGCCCTGAAACCAGAGAGTGATTGATCCTTGAGTCTTTGGACTTCATACTTGGTCATGTCATGAACAGGGACCTCAGTCACTAGCCTGTCTCCATAAAGATTTTTGAACATTGTCCTCAGCATGGCATTTGAGTCTGTGGTTTGATCAGATGGAGCCTGAAATTTATGCCCCAGACCTGTGACAGAATCTTTCAGAAGGGCCAAGCCATTGTCCATTTTAATACAGCTAGATTTGTAGGCTAGAATTTCCTTGACCACAGTCTCCAGTTGAGGGAATTTGGAATCAAAAGCCCTTTTTAACTCATGCACCTCCTTGGTTGTGGCTGTACACACTTCTGAGACTTCTGTCTTTAGACCCTTGCCAAGGTAGTGTGCAGCCTTGAGAATTCCCTTGTAACTGTCATTGACTGCTTCATACACAGCACTAGGGGTGAGAGATTTGGCATTGAACCCTAGTGAAGTGATGTACTCTTCTCTGAGGTACTGTAGGCCTTCTGAGAGAGGAATGCCATATTTTCCTTGAAGCTAGGCATCTATATTGCCTTCTCTCTCAGATTCATCCACAATTTTGGCCTGTTGTTGCTCCACATCCTCTTTATGGCACAGGAGAATAGCTTCTTAGTCAGGATTGGGCAGGTTGGCAGTGAGGAGGTGCTATGCAATCTTTGTGAACTCAGGGATCTGATCCACAATTAAGCTTTGAAGTGCTTCAACTGTCAATTGTTGTGGAACAGACCCTGATCCTGAAGCACTGTCATGGTGCACAGGCTTCAGCCATTATGACATAAAGTCAGAGCTAGAGCTAGGCAAGCTAGACTCCTCAGTTACAGATGCAACTTTTGTAACCGGATGTATTGACTCTACTACTGGTGTCTCCACAGAAGTGGGATGAGTTACACCAGTAGTTGACACAGGCACAGAGTCTCTAGTTAAAACTAGTGGAACCTCTATGTTTTTGATGGTGTCATTAAGATATGCCCCAACATGCATTCCCTCACCATCTAAATGTGGGTCCTGGGTGGTGAACAAGGTGTCATGCACCAAGTCACTTGAGTTCATTGGCTCATCAAGAGAAAAGAATTCTTGATGATCAATGCCTTGCTCCTCAATTGCTTGAGTTGCAGGCTGCAAAGAAATTTGAGATGAAGATTCTGGAAGAGTAGTGTGTTGTAGAGTAGATTTTGGCAACTCCCCCTGAGAGATAGAGGGAGTTTCAAGTGTGATGTGCTCTCCACTCAGTGTAGTGCCAGCCTTATCACTCCCATGTGATGACTCAATACAAGAAGGTGCATTGGGGAGGATGCTTGATTCTATAGATGCACCCTGTTGAGAGGATACATCTAGTGAGCTGTTTGCCCCTGATTTTACAACTTCAGCCATTTGTGTGACTGAAGAGGTGGTCTTAGTTTTCTTCTTCTTCTTTGGCCTTAGTAAGGGTGACTCTGGTTCCTCACTTTCTAGACCTAGTTCAACAGCTAATGCTGCTTCAGATAGAATATTTAAGGGTGCAGACATTACTTCCTTTCTCTTCTTTTTACTAACATCACCCTTTTGAGAGGATGATGCAGTTGGCTCAGTAGTTGGTAGAGTGTTTGGTTGAGAGGGTTGGTTAGCTAGCCCTGGGTTAGCATTTTGTTCTACTTGCTTGGGCTTAGCTAACTCAGACTTAGAGGCAAATGTTGGCATGTTGTGGGGGTAAGTTCTAAACAAACTCTCCATATGGGGAGTTATGTTAAGTCTTACATCCACATCATTCCTAGTCTCTAAATTACCAAAAATGAGTTTGGTCATGGATTTAGGATAGCCTATTCTATTTTTATTCATCCCATCTAATTCAATCAATTTATCATCTAGGAAATTAAGGACAGATTGAATAAAATGAGGGAAGAAAATTTCATTACCTCTCTTGGCTGAATTCTTACAAATTCTCCCATACAGCTCCTGCAGAATGATAAGGCCAACATCTATCTTCTTTCCATATGCTAAAGCATAGCCTATCTGCTGTGCAGGTGTACTGATTTGGTCATAGCTGGATTTCCTTGCGGTGAAGACTTGAAGAAGTGTAGCAAACACATAACTCCATTCCTTCCTCAAATGCTTCCTGTTCAAGTGCCCAAGACTGATTCTGTCTGCATATTTGATGAAATCAAAGAAGTCTTCCAATTCAGCATTTGTAACAAGTGGGTCATACACCTCTCCTTTGGTACCCATCCCAAGTGTCTCATTCATATCCTCTATGGTGATAGTGATATTTTTGTCTTGAATCTTGCAGTAGATGATGTACGAGGATATTGCAGAGTCAAGAGCCACCACCTCCACTGTAGCAGACTGCCAAAACTGTTCTAGAATGTCGAGATACAGAGTTGGGTTAACAGATAGAGCATTCTTGATGTACGATTCAGACATCCACTTCACAAAGCACTTGAAATTGGCGTTGGGTGCTTCAACATCACTAGTTAGAGCAATGAAATTGGTGTTGAACTTTACTGTTGCCATTTGTGTGAGAGAGAGAGAGAAGAAATCGAAGGTTGAAGAAGAAATTTAGCTTTTGCAGTTAGGGTTTCAGAGGTTTTGGGAGTTTGGATGCTTGAGAAATCGAATGAAATGAATCGAATAGATGTGAAATTGTAAAAGTATGAAGTACTTGAATTGTCGATTAGATGTATGTTCTGTATCGATAAGTCAGGCATTCGAGAAGTAGAAAACAACTATTCGAGAAGTCAAGAAAGGCTTATTCGATAACTCAAGCAGGTTGTAACTCACAGCTGGCAGTTATCTAACTTAGAAGTAAATCTAAATTAGGTAAAATATGTTTTTATGAGTAATTCTGAATTCTGAATAAAAATCCAGAATCGGTTAAAATTCAGCGAGAAATCAGCCTTTTCAAATGATTCGAGAACTCAAATATAGTATTCGAGAACTCAGTCAATCGAGAACTAAAACACTATATTCGAGAAGTCAAGAAACCCTCTATTCGAGAACTCTAAAAGACTCTATTTGAGAACTCGAGAGTGCTCTAATGAGACTTGTTAGAGATGTCGAATAGTGAATCACTTGAGAAGTCTGACTTGTCGAATTAAACTCATAGAAACTCAATTTTCACTATCTTTTCAAAATTTACCAGCCATATTCATTCACGAGTATTCTAGCAAATTAAACAGTGATTTTCTCAAAATTTCATAGAAATTTCAAGTTAACAAGAGAATATGATTTTCCAAATATGCAACAGATTTGAAATATTTATAAATCATATTTCAGCCAACACTTACTCCAAAAATATTGAGAATTTAGATAAAGTAAGTGTTTACTGCTGCAACAATCTAGATGATATATTCACTTAGCCAGAATCTGAAGAATTCAGCATTCCAATCTCACTAACCAACCTTGTGAAGGTGGCTTCATCTAGTGGCTTAGTGAATATGTCAGCTAGTTGTTTATCTGTAGAAACATAATGCAACTCAATGGTTCCATTAGTTGCATGTTCCCTTATGAAATGATATCTGATGTCAATGTGCTTTGTCCTAGAATGATTGACAGGATTGGCAACTATAGAGATTGCACTTGTGTTGTCACACATGATTGGAATTCTTTCCAACACAAGTCCATACTCTCTAAGTTGATTTCTAATCCAAAGCACTTGAGCACAGCAACTTCCAGCAGCTATGTATTCAGCCTCAGCTGTAGAAGTTGACACAGATTGTTGTTTCTTGCTATACCAAGAGACTAACCTTTGTCCAAGAAACTGGCAGCTACCTGAGGTGCTTTTCCTATCCACTCTGCATCCAGCATAATCAGCATCAGAATAACCAACCGGATTGAACCCTGTGTCCTTAGGATACCATAGTCCCAAGTTTGGAGTGCCCTTCAGATATCTAAAGATCATTTTTATAGCAACAAAATGTGATTCTTTTGGATTTGATTAAAACCTTGCACACAAGCATGTAGCAAACATGATGTCTGGCCTACTTGCAGTGAGATAGAGTAGAGAACCAACCATGCCTCTGTAGACTGAGATATCTACTTTCTTGCCTTTAGCATCTTCATCCAATTTAGTGGCAGTGGCCATGGGTGTCTTTGCAGGTGAGCAATCTTCCAAGTCAAACTTCTTCAATAAATCCTTGATGTACTTGGTCTGACTGATAAAAATACCATCCTTCCTTTGACTGACTTGCAACCTAAGAAAGAATGTCAACTCTACCATCATACTCATCTCATATCTGCTCTGCATGAGTTTAGAAAATTTCTCACACAGCTTCTCATTTGTAGAACCAAAAATGATATCATCCACATAGATCTGAACTAGGATAAGATCATCATTATGCTTCTTGTAAAACAGTGTCTTGTCCAGTGTGCCTCTAGTGAATTGATTCTCAAGAAGAAATTGTGGTAAGGTATCATACCATGCTCTTGGAGCCTGCTTAAGTCCATACAATGCCTTAAGCAATCTGTAGACAAATTCTGGGAAGTGTGGATCCTCAAATCCAGGTGGTTGTTCCACATAAACTTCTTCTTCCAACTCTCCATTCAGAAATGCACTCTTGACATCCATTTGATATACTTTAAAGTTTGAATGAGCAGCAAATGCCAAGAATATTCTGATGGCTTCCGATCTAGCAACAGGGGCAAATGTCTCATCATAATCAATGCCTTCCTGTTGAGAGTATCCTTTTGCAACCAACCTTGCTTTGTTCCTTATAATTATACCATCTTCATCCATCTTATTCTTCAGAACCCATTTTGTTCCAACAATGGTTCTATTCTTTGGTGCAGGCACAAGTTCCCAAACTTTGTTCCTTTCAAATTGATTCAGCTCCTCTTGCATAACAATAATCCAATCTGGATCCAACAGTGCATCATCAAGTTTCTTAGGCTCAACTTGTGATAGAAAACAGCCATAGAGGCACTCATTCTGAGTTGCTCTCCTAGTTCTTACTCCTGCATTAGGATCTCCAATGATTTGCTCTGCAGTGTGTGATCTATCCCATTTCCTTGAGTGCTCAGCCTGATTTCTCATTCTTGATGTTGCTTCATCATCCACATCATGGTCATTCTCATTTCCTCCCCCTGTGAAGTTGCCACTACTCACAGGTGTGTCTTGGATGCTTGTTTCTTCACTATTGATTGGCACAAATTCTTCTCTTGTATCATCATTCACTCGAGTTTGTTGAACTTGAGTTTCAACTTCAGCTTCAGTCTCTTCATCAGAATCATCTAGATTATCAAACTTCAATGGATCTTTATCTTCATCATTGGATTCTTCTAGTCCAGGTAGTTTGCTGTCATCAAATGTCACATATGTGCTTTCCATAATTTTCTTTTGACTGATGACATAAACTTTGTATGCAGTTCTTTCCATAGAGTAGCCAAGAAAAATTCCTTCAAATGCTTTTGCATCAAATTTTCCAACATATTCAGAATTATCCTTCAATACAAAGCATTTGCTTCCAAAAGTATGAACATACTTTAGAGTAGGCTTCTTTCCAGTCATCAAATTGTAAGGTGTCTTTCCAGTGTTTTTGTTGATGAGAGTTCTGTTCTGGATATAGCATGCAGTGCTCACAGCCTCAGCCCAAAAACGTGTAGGCATCTTTGCATAAAGTAACATTGTTCTAGCAGCCTCAATTAGAGTTCTATTCTTTCTCTCAACAACTCCATTTTGTTGTGGAGTCCTTGGAGCTGAGAATTGCTGAGAAATGCCATTCTCTTTACAGAATGCTTCAAGTATGGCATTTCTGAACTCTGTTCCATTGTCACTTCTCAGTGCAATCATACTTGCATTGTTGGCCTTTGCTTCCTTGTCAACTTTCTTTATATGCTCAATGATTACTTGTGGAGCCTCATCTTTTAATGCTAGAAATTCCACCCATGTATACCTTGTAAAATCATCAACAATCACCAAGGCATACTTCTTTCTTCCTAGTGACATAATATTGACAGGCCCAAACAAATCCATATGAATGAGTTGTAGGGGCTTGGTTATAGATGTCACTGTAAGAACCCTGATTTTTGTAATATTTTTAAGAATATAATATCATATGACATTGTGAATTCGGGACCTTTTGAGTCACCCATGTTGTTTAATGGAATTGATTATCTGAGAAATTTATGTTGTTACATTCACTGTGTAAGAAGAAGGGAAGATTGTTGAAGGCAAGAGGCCTACTGCTATTAAGATTTATAAAAACTTGGGATTTGAGAGTTATTAGAGTATCAAAAGATTTTAAGAGACTATGGCAAGGAGTTATGGATATTTAAGGAATTTACGCAATTAAGTACTTAAGGAATTACAAAGGAAATCTCTACGCGATAAAATATTATTACGAGAGATTAATTAAGATACGATACGAATTAAAGATTTAATGACAAGCATTGGTGGAAGAATAATGATACAAGGGGTAGTATTGCATGCAAGTCCCATGCAACCAAGTGGTTAGAAATAAGCAAACTAGTTAACCAAATGGAAGGGGAATAGTAACTAGTTACATTGCTTTTATCAAGGAGGGGACAAGTAGTACATGTGACCATACCTATGCTAGTACCTTGCCTATACATACACATTATGTATCACCCAACACCTTTTAACACAATTATTCACCAAACAAACAAACACAAAAATCAAAAACACCAAAAGCTCTCCCCCCCCCTTGGAAGAGAGCTCTCGGCCAAGCACCAAAAAGGAAGAAAAAATTTCTTCCTCCTCCATTTCTCATCACTCATAAATCAAGGCATAAATACTAGGTCCTCTCCATCATCTAAGCAAGGTATATTAAGAGTTTCAAGCCATTTCATCCATCCAATTTCAAGATATTAATTATTATAGATATTGTGAATAGTAACCATGTTTGGTTTTTCTTTTAGATCTTGGATTGTAAGGGTTGTAGGAGATTATTCAAGGTGTTCTTGAGTTTTGTAAGGCTTACCCAAGGCTCCTAGGCACTCAAGAAGGTATAAAAATCATAAACCCTTTTGGCCATGTAGTGTTTATAATGTTTGGTGATAGATCCATGTGTTATAGTGTTAATCTTGGTTGTATAAGTAATGGATGACATGGATCTTGAGTTTTGATGTTGTGATTGTGATTTTTATGATTGTGGATAGTATATGTATCTCCATGAGTGTTATAAAGCATGAACTAAGTGAATTAGGTATTGGTTGTGTTGTGGAATTGAGAAAATTGGTTGATCTAAGTGGTACATGCTTGCTGAGTTTTTCCAGGAACATTGACCTGTCTTGTAACATGGTTTTGAACCCCCAAATTTTGTCCCCTGAGGTCCTACCATATATTGTTGGAAAGATAATTGAATGTAGTTTCTGGAGATGTAAGGTTCATGACTAGGTGATGTATAGATTTTAAGTTATGGCCGGAGAAGTGTAATGTGTTTCTGGAATCCGGACTGCACTAAATGGTCCCCTTGTGAACCTTGTTTAAACCCCTAAATATTTATGTAGGATCATGGAAACATTAGAGAAGCTAGTAAATGCAGTGGTGAAGGATACCCAAAAAGAATTGGATTAAAATATGTATTTTTCAATTTTATAAAAATGTTAGAGTAAAATCCGCGCAAGGGAAAAAGTCGTAAGTGGAGTGTAATTTAAGGGGGAATGGATATGATTCGGATGTGATAACCAAATTGAGTCAAATAAGTGACGAGCGTAATCGAGTGATGGCATGGACCTATAGGAGGGCTAGAGAGTCATAGGACGGAGTCCTTAAGTTAGTATGTATTCTCTAAAACTTGTGATTAAGAGGTATTGTTAAGGAACTAACGAGCGAATATTGATTATGTATAGATCTTCATTCCACGTCGCGAGCTCGACCACCCCAACCTCACCAAGGCAAGTTTTCCAACCCTAAGTATTTAATTTCAAAAGATTATATTCTCGATTTTACCTATGCAAGTTTACTTTTCAAAACTTATATATAAGGATTTTCACTATTGTGTTTATAGCTTCCAAACGTATTATATGCTTATGCTTTACGAGGTTATGTTGAAGTTTGAGATATATGCATATGTGTTTGTACACCCTTGAACTTAGAATGAAAGTGTTTTCTTCGGACAACGACCCTAGCAATAGAGGTTGTAGCGGTCCAAATATACTATTAACCGGGGAGCGGTATATTGTTGCATCGTGATTAAATTGCAAAAACCCGAAGAGTCATTCGGGAAGCATCGTATACCTAAGTAATTATTATTTTTACGTTGTCAAAAATACTCAAAAATATATATATCTTGGATTAAGAGTTTATTTTAATTAAATAATTATTTTATTAATTGTTTATATTAAATCTCAAAATATTATTTATTAATTATCGTTCATTATTTTAAAGACAAAACTAATCCAAGATACCTTTAGCGTTTTCAAACTCGAACTCTTCGAACCCAAAATATTTTCGAAAACCCCCGGTCAGGTTTTGCTTCTTGTACGTTTTTCAAGAATTATCGGTCGACTGAGGTCGAACTTCAACTACTCGAATTTTCTATCAAAATGATTTTTGAAAAGAAAAGAAAAAGGGGACTCTGGCAGGTGTGGGAATTGTTGACGAACGATTCCCGGGATGTGTAAGCGGCCGTGAGCCAGGCGGTCCATCAATTATTATTCCGGCCCAGGTGTTGCCGAAGGATGATTACGGATGTAGTTTTCATCGAGGGTGATTACGGATGTAGTTTTCACCCAAGGGTAGTTACGGATGTAGTTTCTATCCTTCTACTAGTAGAGAAGACCCGCGGATTGTTGGACTTGGTTGTGGCGACTGATCATCGTCAATCCTTGTCAGGTTTTTATGTTTTCTTCCAGTCCCATCCTCCACTTTGGAAAAATTCTCAAACACTGCTTCTTGGGCCTAAGTGCCAAGTTGCCGATAGTGTGGTTTTTGATAAGAAAAATATTGACATCGTGCAGTATCTAGAACTGCAAGATTTTCTATAAAGATTGGCACGTGTTAGTGCACTCTTGCAATTATTCCAAAGAATTAAATGTTTTCGAATGAGAAACCTTCTAAGCTAATGGAAGGAAAGAGGTTTTGCAATAATGTATTCCCTGTACAGTATGTTAACCGTAGAGTGTTTTGCCGAAAAATGATATACTTATATGTATATATTTTCAAACTTGAGATAGATTGAAACGGGAACCTTATAAAGGATTCATATGTTATTCTTAAAGCTCCTTAGCGAGTATAAATGTTTTATTCAAACTCGGACATATATATTGTCGAATTATGTTTTGAAATCTGAGATATATACCCATATAGTTGGGAATGTTTCGAAATAAACCACATTATTATTTTTTTCAAAATGGCGAACTTGCTGAGCATTATGTAGCTCATTCTTGCTATATAAAAACTTTTCAGAAAGAGAAGAATCTGGTTAGTTAACTCCGTACCAGCAGAAGAGGAGTAGAAGATTTATCCCGAGATGACTTAGTTCCGGATAAATACTACAGAGTAAGTCTGATAGGTTTTCAACTGTAATAGTAAGACTCGTCTTCAAGTGTAGTTGTATAAGTGGAAGTGCGTAAGATTCTGGATTGTGTAGATGAATTGTAATATTTAGTGTTACTTTTGGTTATCGTTTCTGAGGCTCTAACTTGTATGTGCGTAAGATTGAGGTCTGGATGGATGTATTGTTGAGTTGTAAAGTTAATACAGGTATGATATGGTTGGATGGTGATGTGACGACCTGAATCTTTGACCTCGGATTTGGGGGCGTCACAGTCACTGTCTTTGTATTGTGGCTAGATCTTTTCATCTTTCCTTTTAGACAGGCCTCACACACTCCCTCTTGACAGAATTCAAGTGTAGGCATGCCTCTCACTAACTCTCTTTTGACTAGAGAATTAATGGCTTTGAAGTTCAGGTGTGATAATTTCTTGTGCCACAGCCAACAATCTTCATTTGATGCTTTTGAATAAAAGCAACAAATTTTGTCCTTGTTTGCAGAGTCCATATTGGCTACAAACAGGCTTCCCTTTCTTACTCCAGATAGAGCAAAATCACCAGTCTTCTTGTGGGTGATCAAACATTCATCTTTGTCAAAATCCACCTTGAATCCCCTATCAGTAAACTGACCAACACTTAGCAGATTATGCTTGAGCCCCTTGACTAGTGCTACATCTTCAAAGATGACATTACCAACTTTCAACTTGCCATATCCCAATGTGTTACCCATGCTGTCATCTCCAAAAGCAACCATTGGGCCAACCTTTTCCTCATATTCTGATAGCAGGGCCATATCACCAGTCGTATGATTTGAGCATCCACTGTCCAAAATCCACATGACCTTCTTTTCACTTTCTTTGCCCTGCAAACACAAAGGTATTACTTTTCCTTTGGTACCCAAACAAGTTTGGGTCCATGTGACTTAGAAACAGTTTTATCATAAATAGCATGCTTGTCAACTTTCTTGGCATTAGTCTTCTTGTCACTGTTAGAAGTCTTAGAACCTGAGGTTTCAGACTTAGGTGACAGAGGTACCTTCCTAGCTTTAGGAGGACTCGAAGACTTTGACCTGGTGTAGTGTGTGTGAGAATTGTGACTAATACAACCATCAATGAATTTCCTTCTCAGATTGAAACAACTAGTCATAACATTCATATTGCATGGCATACAGTCAAATTTATCACAAAATGGTGCATCTCTATGTCTTAGAGGCACAGAACAATCATAGAACGGTTTAGATATACTACCAGCAGGTTTCTTGCATGCATGAGTTAAATGATTGGTACTGAAACAGTTCTGACAAGTTTTCCTAGGGGCATTAGGCATATAAGCATAGTTGTTATCTTTGTTAATCCCTAACTTGCCATTTCTGTTTTGTTTCTTCTTAGTCACTTTCTTTTCTGATTCAATCTTCCCAGCTGAAACAAACTTAACAAACTTCTTAGGTCTTGGCCTATCAACTACTGGCTCCTTGGCTTTTGGCTTGACACTCTTACTCTTGGAAGATGCTTGTTGTTCATTGGATTGTGCCTCATCCTCATCATTCAACATTTGTTTGATGAGTAAGGCATCCTCATCAATTTCAAATGTTGATTCCTTAAAAATTGGATTTTTAGTCTTTTTCAAAATGTGAGGCACTTCCTTATGAACAACTGTGTCATCTTCAATAACAGCATAGCCTTTTCTCTGTTTAAGAGTGTCATAGTCAAGTCCAATAGCAGCCTTGGGATTAGCTTCAATTTTCTCACAGTAGGATTGCACTAGACCAGATGATTTCTTGAAAGTTTTTAGTTTGAATTCATTTTCAGCTAATTCATCCCTAAGAGCCTTTTCAACCTGACTCGCACACAAAACCTTATTCTGCAGATATTCAACTTCTTTCTTAAGGTTTTCTACTTGCATAGCAGTTAGCTCAAGTTCCTCATTCTTTTTGGTTAACATTTCATTTCTAGTAGACAGTTTAGTAATCTCTTCATTAGCAGCAGTCATACTAGTATGAATGTTAAACATCTCAACAAATAGTTGTTCAATCATGCATTTATACTCTGAAACAGACATGTCTATAGTAGTGAGAGATGGTACCTGAGGATCTGATGGAGATGTGTCATCCTTGGAATTGGCCATCAAGGCATAATTGCAGAATTCTTGTTCCTCTCCATCACTGTCAGAATCATCCCAACACTTCCCTTCAGCTATGTAGGCCTTACCTTGTGTCTGCTTTTTCAGAAGGGCCTCATACTTAGCTTCGAGCTCAAGATAATCTCTATCCTTCTTTTTAGGCTTCTTGCATTCACTGGCAAAATGCCCTAGGTCATTGCATCTATAACACCTTACAGATGACCTATCCACATAGCTGGTTTTGAATTTATTTCTATTTGGTTTCACAGGTGCCTTGTTCTTGTTGACTGAATGGTTTTGAGTTTTAGGTTTGAAGGGTTGATTTCTTTTAAATCTGATGTTTGGAAATTTTCTGGCCATGAAAGCATATGAAGTATTTTCCATCCCATCTAGTTCTTTAAGAGTATAAAACTCTTCTTCCTCTTTTTCCTCAATGGGCTCACTTACCTCAGCTTCAGTATCTTCCTCTTCTACTACCTCCTCAATCCTTAATTGGCTTGTAGATGCTTCTAGGTCTTGAATAGATTTGTTGACAATCAAGTCACATGATGTGTTTATCATTCTACCTTGGTTGGCTTGGATAGCCCTTTTCTGAAGCAACTCAAGCTCATGAGTCTTTAAGACTCCATAGAGCACATCATAGGTGACTTTGTTCAAATCTCTTTCCCTTAGAGAAATGACTCTTTGCTCTAGATGATTTGGTGAAGATAGCAGAAATTTCATAGTTAACTCCTTGGTGTTGTAAACCTTTTCATTCATCTGTAACTTAGTGACTAGCTTGTGAAACCTTTCAAACATCTCAGTAATGCTTTCCTTGGGCTGTGCCATGAAAGCTTCATACTGTGTGACCAGTATCTGTTTCTTGTTTTCCTTAACCTCATCAATACTTCACACAACACCTCAATGTGATCCCACATTTCTTTGGCAGATGTACATGATGCAATGTTTGCAAACATTGACATGTCCATGGAATCAATGATAAGCAACATGAGGTGGCTGTCAAGAGCAACCTTCTCCCTTTCTGATTCGGTCCATTTTGATGGATCCTTGGCCTCATAAGATCTTGGGATAGTTGTGGTTCCAACAATCTTCTCTGGTATCTCTTGTTGTGGAACAAAAGGACCATTCTTGAGAATCTCAGGATACAAAGGATGAGAGGCTTTGATGAACAACATCATCTTTATCTTCCAGAGGTTGAAGTTTTCTTTGTCAAACTTAGGGACTTTCACCGTTCCTGTAGTCTTTGGTGTATTCGAACTCATGATCGTTTTTCTGTTTTTGAATAAACAACCTGGCTCTGATACCACTTGTTGAGTATTGAATACGGTAAAAGAATACAGAGGGGGGGTGAATGGATTCTTGAACTTTTCTTTTTCGAGTCTATGTAGCAGGTAAGTGTTTGTGTGTGCAAGAGTGAAGGTGCAGATAAAGAACAACACAAGACACAATATCACTTTAATCTAATGTATTATTAGATAAAGGTTGCTACAATCTGTGAATACAAATGATAGTATACTCAGCTTCGTTTTTCTCAGAGAGATACAGCTTACTATGTATGAAAAACTTGACTCTCAAAGTTAATGACTAAGGAAGTGAGACTGTATCCTTATAGAACATGGATACACCCTACTTACTACAAATAAGGTAGCTGAACAAATTACTTTCTAGTCTGTCTATCCTTTTTGAGTAAGTGTCCAAACGGTTACAGATTTGACTTTGCAAAGCCTGTTCAGATCCACTTCTTTAGCCCCTTGTCTCTTCTATATCTCTCCAAGCTTCCTTGTAGGCTTTCCAGAGCACGTTACAGATTGTGGTCCATAAAGTGCATTGGCTTGTTGCAGGTTTCTGACTTGTACAATTTCTTCAGTATTTTGTCTCCAAGAGTGTATTCGAGAAGTGACTAAGTAGATGATTCGAGAACTAGAATTGACTTGATCGATAACTCTGAGTTCTCGAACACTGTTATATTGACATGTCGAACCACTTCTCGAATAGCTCTTTTCCATCAGGATTCCTTGAGTTGTCGAATAGAACATTTGGCTTATCGAATCCTCGAGATATCGAATAGCTTTCTGAGTCCTTGAGATATCGAATGAAACTTTGACTTGTTGACTCTTTGAGAACTCGAATACCACTTTGACTTGTTGACTTCTTGAGTTCTCGAATAGAGTAGTAGACATATCGAATCTCTGAGATATCGAATGAGATATCGAACAATGTATTCAGAGATATCGAATAGTGTCTTGAGATATCGAATCCCTGACTTCTCGAATGCTGGACTTCTCTAATAGACAAATATACTTCTCGAATTGGTACTTAGGCAAATTCTTCATTTCTTCAAATCCCAACTGTGATTATTGACAGTCTTTATCTTCTTGCTTGAGGCATGAACCTTGGAACTTCTTTCAAGCATTATTCTTGACTTTATAAGTACAGTTATACAACTAGGATTTGATGCCTACTACAAGTACAATACAAACAGAAACTCTACAACTAGAGGTTCCCTCAGTCAAGAGGTCGTGTAAGTGATGCAAAGCATTACAAACAATTAGGCTTGTTATTAGATGTATATTGTTATGCTAAAAATAATAATGATTTTGATTTGGAATCGCAAGCGCACAATTCATTTCGTTGTAATATTTATTGATTCGTTCCTCAGGGACTAATATTTTCGCAAACCTTAATTTTTAATTTAATCGACTTAGAACAAGTGGGTTTTGGAAAATTTGAATTTTACTAATTAGTTTCTAAAAGAAATTAAATTATTATTCTAATTCTAAACTAATTGATTAAAAAAACGAAAACTAAGTTAATCTAAAAAGTAGAAACTAGAATCAAATTTTGTTTATATAAAAAAAACTGACATGATCCGTTTGTAAATTTTAACTAGCCCAAAGCAAAACCAAAAGCATTTTTAAATACCCAACAAATTCGAAAGCAGGATTCATCAGCAAACTAATGAAACAAAGACAAAACGCAGAAAATGTAGTGAACAAAAAAAAACACAAACAGAACTCGACACAGCAAAACCAACAAAACTAACAAGCAAATCGAACGATTCAGCAAAAAGCCACTACTCAAAACTCTTAAACAGAAACACAGCTGTGGCACTCAACAACGAAACTCATAAAAACAACTCGATTAATGCTCTAACAGAACTCAGTAACTCGCAAATCATATGGTGACTAGGAAATCAAACAACTAGCAGCTATTGCAGGCCAATCGACTTACAAAACTCGACTATAAACAGAAAAAAAATAGAGACACAACTCGGAACAAAACTCAGTACAAAACTACAAACTCAGAACTAGACTCGCAACTCTTCATAGCAACAACGACCAAAAACCCAACCAGAACTCAGCAATTAAGACAGTAATTTCAGTATACAACTCAGTCAAAAACAATCTAGCAAACTTAAACTCATCCTAACAGCCACTAAAACTCATAAAACAGGAACAAACTCGCGAACTCAACAAAACAAACAAAGCAACTCATTCGATACTCTATAAACATTCAGTAACAAACTCGGAAAATAAACTGATAATCCACCCAAACTCAACATCTAATTAGCGAATTAAACTAAAACGAAATTAAAAACGAAAAAGAGAGAAGAAGGGGAGGGGGATTATGTGTATTGAAGAAGAATGAATCAAGGGAAAGGAGGTGTTTGTGATTGCAGTGAAAATAGAGGAGTAGAGAGAGGGTTTAAAGAAAAAAGAATGGGGTGGGTTTGATGTTTCTTTGTGTTAAGAGCGAAAGAAACACGAAGGCGATGAAAGCATAGATGGGTTTGTGCGAAGTAAAAGGAAAAAAAATATGAATCAGGGGAAGACAACTGGGTTTGTTTATGTTTGGAAGAAAAGAACAAAACAGGGGAAATTTCTGTGACGAAAAAGGAAACAGAGCAAAATACTTTGCTTCGAATTAACAGATAAAAACAAGTAATTAAATGCTGGAAATTAATTAAGCTACTAATATTTTTGTGTGTTTTTTTTAAAATATTATACTAACATATAAAAATTTAGATCTACAATTAAAAATACCAAACCCACAATAAAATTGAGATTTAAAGGGGCACAACTACGAATTAAACTACGAACACGAAATTAAAGTTTCGTTATTCTCAACCCTTAGTGGTTAGCATTTCGCTACTTTATCCACTAAACGAAATTAGGAAAATAACGAAACAAGGCAACAATAACGAAAGAGAAAGACAAGAATTTAAAGGAAATGAAAAATTGCATTAATGAAAAGAGGAGTGTTTACAAAATTTAGAACTACAAAACAAGAAATTAAATCTACCCTAAAACTACACTACACTAAAATCTATTCTACTCTAAGTTCCCCCAAAATACAAGGGAAATGAGGGGGTATTTATAGGATGAGAATTAGGGTTTAGGGGGGTGTGGGTTAATCTTGACCCTACATTTGGGGTGTGTGGTGGTGTAATCCTAGCATTTAAAAGATTCATTCCCCATTAAGCTTTGGTAGAGTTGATCTTGGCCATACACTTTTTTAGTGTGTTGGGATGATCTCCACCTTCCATGTGTCCTCAAAGATTCCCTTTCCACCAAACTCCTAATTCTTTTTCCTCTTTTTCTTTTTGGTCCTTTTTCTTCCTCTTTTTCCCTTCCTTGCACTTTATTTCTTTATTTAGCCTTTTCTTTATTTATTTACGAATTTCCTGAAATGCAACAAAATAAATTATTAAAATACGAGTTCAAGCAATAAATAGGTAATAAAAATATGCAAAAATATGCACTTATCAAATGCCCTCATACCTATCTTTTGCTCGTCCTCGAGTAAAACAAAAATAAAAAGAAAATCTAGATAAAAGTCCTATACTCCTTTTCGTAGGTGTGATGGTTGCATTTGGCATATGCAACAAGCCCTTTAAATCCCTAGACAGCCCTAGTGGACGAGTAAGGTCTCGTGAGGGCCTATAGTGAATGTACCCACAAAATCCATCTAGTTTGTATAAAAGATCACATGGTAATGCACACCACACATACATGTCCTCTCATGACACATCAACTTAAGGATCAAAATGAGTTTGCAAAGTCTTGGTGTGGAAAGTGCAAGTATTCACATAGTCTACTTAAAGAACCATGCAAGAGTGATTCTAAGATCATGTCAAATGCAAAAATTATTGGTAATCATGCTAAGTCTACAAGAGCACACCTTAGAGTCAAAACTTGAGATCTCATATGCAAAAAAACAAACAAGCAATACCTCACCTTTCACTCATAAAAGAATATTCACTCAAAAACAAGGGTAAGTGTATCACTCAATTCCAACTAAATCAAATGCATGCTTGACACTTGGTATCATCCCAACTTAAATCACAACATACATTAATAATGACAATCAAAAGGTCTTTATTAGGGTTGTAATGGGGCTAGGGACAAGGTATGTCAAGAAAGGCCAAAATAAGGTGAAGTGTCAAAAGCTAGTAGTCACCATGAATATCATACACAACACCAAACTTCTTTCCCAACCCATAATTTATTTTCAATTTTCAACAAAAAGCCTTGAATAGTCGTAATGAAGGAGGATTACAAAAAACACAAGTATGCTCCCATATGTATATTTCTTTTCTCTTTTTTTTTTATATTTTTTTTTCTTTCTTTATTTTATTGAGAGCTAAAATAAATGTAACAATAACCTCCTTTAGATTTGATTTGAAAATCGACTAACAAGGTAACAACAAATATTTCCTCAAAAGTTATGAGCAAAAGTAAACCCTTTTCACACACCTTATTGCTCCACCAAGTTCCTACTAGCCTTTGACAAATTGGGCTCAAGAATACGTAAGGCTATGCAAGAAAAAGGTCTTAGGCGAGTAATGTGGTGTGTCACCGAAAGAATTTGATTAAGCTCAAAGGGTTAACTAATTGATCATGTAAGCACGGTGTGGATATTTTTGGAAATATAGGTTATTCCTAAATGCCTTTATCATTTTATCATCAATTAATGTCATGCATTTCAAGATAGAATTCAAACAAGTGCTAGCAATGCAAATGACAAGTGGACACTCAAGCAAGAGAATATAAATGCAAAAGATGTGCATATAGGCTCAAAATCTCACTTGGTGTAGTAAAACATAATCAATCTCAAGAAATGGTTTCCTCAATGCACCTACTTGTACTCAAAGCATAAAGACCAAATCATCTTACACCTAATCATGCCCTTCTAATTTCATGCACAATTCAAATAAGTCTACTAGCTTCACCATGCTAGTGTAAGTGTGTGGACAAGAACTTTAGCAAATCACTTCTCAAGCAAAAGCTAATGGATCATAAGATTATCATAGCATGCAAGGGTGCATCAAGCAACTAGCAATCAATTAACAAAACTAGAAAAAGAACTCTTTTGATTTTTTTGATTTTTTAATTTTTTTTGGATTTTTTAAATTTATATATTTACACTAAAAACCCCCCATACCTAGATCATGCATTGTCCTCAATATATGCAAATGTAAGAGAAAAGAGAAATGAGAAGGGAGAAAGTTGAGGAAATACCTGATAAGGAATGACGGAGACTGAAAATTTTTAAAAACTACTAAAGAAAAACAACTCACACACGCACACACAGCCTCCCCCATACCTATCTTACACGAGGGGAGGCAAAAGCAAATATTTACTAACCAATACCTGCTCTCGGAAAAACTATTTTTGTTATATAACCAACATATTTCAGAAACTCACCCACAAAAATAGCATAGACCACTCGAACGATCCGATTAGGCGCAAGAATAAAACTCATATTCCTAACTTCATCCATAGACCACGAAGATGCTTCTTTTTGTTGTTTAAGCAAATTAAATACGATAAGATGCTGGTCATGAATATTATGAGTTTCGATGAAAGATGGAGCACGAGTGGAAAATGAAGAAATAGAAACGGGTGAGGGTGGCTCTTCGAAAAACGTTTTACCAACAGAATTAGGATCACAAGAACTATCCTTATGTTGGGTTTCCCGTTTGGAACAAATATTCTTCATCTCTCCAAACACCTCTTCCGAGATCAAATCCTTAAAAGATTCGTGAAGCTCTCGATTGGTCTCGTATTGCAATTGAAAATCTTGTTTAAGAAGAGACTCAATCTCATGATCGTCCAAATTTGACCTTGAAACAACCTCCTTAACTAGATTAGCTCCTATTGGTTGAGTATGAAGTTCTTTGGGTTTTTCGAAAAGAGGTTTGGAAGATGAAAGGAAAAGTTCACTAGAAGAAGATGATGGTTGTCTAGGTGAAGCCACAATCTCATAATCATCGGGATTCTTCGTTTGACCAAGAGAAAGAATGATGTCAGCATTAGAATATTCTTCGTGTGAATCACCACCAAAAGGAGTGTCAACTTGAACAGTAGACCTAGGAGAAATGATATCATCGAAAGTATCGATAGGTCTTTGAGTGATAAGAAATTCAGGGTTGATCTCGGGTGGATTCGGGGTGGTTATCGTTTCATGCTCGCACATGGTGGCTAATTGATTCAATTGACATTCTAACTTAGATAAGGCTTGAGCATTAGAGTTCAAAATTTGCCTATCAGAAGTTATGGTTCGCATGAAGTTTGCTTGAGAAATCAATAAAGCCTCGATACTCTTTTCTAAGGTGTCAAGTTTCCTACTCGAATCATGAAATCCGGGTGGGTGGGCGGGTGTTTGAATTGAACTCGAATAAGGAACTTGACTCGGAATTGGATAAGAGTTCGGTTTTTGAAAATGTGGAGGCGGAGTTTGATAGCTATGACCTTGGTTCCATGAGAGATCGGGATAATCTCTCCAACCGGAATTAGAAGACGATGTAAAATGGTCATTTCGAGAGGCTGGTTGAAACATGGCGTTGACTTGTTGAGAGTCGGGGCCATGTTGAAAATCGAGACTCGAAGAGTTGAAATTTGGGTGCCAAGACGTGTGTGAAGGGCCACTAAGGGTTTCTAAAGCTTCGAGTCGTCTAGTAAGAGCATCTAATTCAGAATCGATTGCAATATTGTTTTCACTATAATGCAAATCACTAAAAGTACTAGACGACTCGTTATATACACTAGGTTCCCTAGTTGACTCACACCACATCGTATTATCCGTTAACTCCTCGTCAAAATCCCAACCTTGGTAATAACGCTCCCTAAATGCTACGGACATGGTAAAAAATGATCAAGGTTAAAACCACGTAGCAAGTAAGTGCGAAAATGAAACACACAAAATAAATGGTGAAAAATCAAAAGAAAAATCTAACATAGGTTCCCTAAATAAAATAACTAGACATTGCTCATAACGTTAAGACACACTAAAAATTCCGTAAATTAAGAATTATTCAGACCGATTCGGCCAAATTAGAGCAGGCATTGCCAAGAGGCCAAACTCGTCACTTAGACACCGAGTCTTAACAGCCAGGCGAACCTTAGACACTGAAGGTCGTGAATAAGTCTTAATTACGTTTATTTTTAGGCACCTTTCTAATTGAGCTCGAAATCCTAGGGGCAAATGTCTAATTAATTTTATTAAAAGGTTAAGGGATGCAAAATGAGGAATTTATTGTTTTTGGGCTAAGGAAAGAGTGATGAAATCCCTTCCCTTATCTTGTAGTGGTCTTGCCCTTAAAGTTTATTTACAAAATGATGCAACAAACAACGATATATACAAAAATTATAAACAAATATGGATGCTTACACTACGTGATTTAATCTAAAGAAAGAAAGAAATTAAACGTACCTTTGGGTCCTCCAGCGATCACCACAATTATAAGGTACGAAAAATTAAAAACAAGAAAATAAAAATCTAGATGATGTGCCCTAAGTGATTAAATGCATGATGCAACAATTATGTATTTACAACTAATTTTTTTTAGATTTTTTTCCAATTTTCAATTTTTTTTGTGATTTTTGATTTTTTTGATTTTTTTGTGATTTTCTAAAAATAAAAAAGGCCGAAAATATCCCCGGCAGCGGCGCCAAAAACTTGTTGTGCTAAAAAATAAGGATTTAAATTGCAAGCGCACAATTCGTTTCGTTGTAATATTTGAGATATCGATCCACAGAGACTAATATTTTCGAAAACCTTAAAATTTAATTTAATCAGATTAGAACAATTTGGGTTTTCGAGAAGTTGGATTTTTTTATTTTTTTATGATTTCCTAAAAATAAAAAGGCGAAAAGAGAGAAATACGGGTTACCGAAGCACGCTTCCAAAAATTCCACTTTTGATCCAAGCTCCGTAAGAAGATCCCCGAAATTCAAACTTTCCTAAAAAAAACGAGACAAAAATAAGGCAAGAAATAAAACTAATCCGAAAAATTAAAAACTAAGGCGCGAAATATAATTAGTCCCCGGCAGCGGCGCCAAAAACTTGTTATGCTAAAAATAATAAAGATTTTGATTTAGAATCGCAAGCGCACAATTCATTTCGTTGTAATACTTATTGATTCGTTCCTCAGGGACTAATATTTTCGCAAACCAAAACTAAGTTAATCTAAAAAGTAGAAACTAGAATCAAATTTTGTTTATATAAAAAAAACCGACATGATCCGTTTGTAAATTTTAACTAGCCCAAAGCAAAACCAAAAGCATTTTTAAATACCCAACAAATTCGAAAGCAGGATTCATCAGCAAACTAATGAAACAAAGACAAAACGCAGAAAATGTAGTGAACAAAAAAAAACACAAACAGAACTCGACACAGCAAAACCAACAAAACTAACAAGCAAATCGAACGATTCAGCAAAAAGCCACTACTCAAAACTCTTAAACAGAAACACAGCTGTGGCACTCAACAACGAAACTCATAAAAACAACTCGATTAATGCTCTAACAGAACTCAGTAACTCGCAAATCATATGGTGACTAGGAAATCAAACAACTAGCAGCTATTGCAGGCCAATCGACTTACAAAACTCGACTATAAACAGAAAAAAAACAGAGACACAACTCGGAACAAAACTCAGTACAAAACTACAAACTCAGAACTAGACTCGCAACTCTTCATAGCAACAACGACCAAAAACCCAACCAGAACTCAGCAATTAAGACAGTAATTTCAGTATACAACTCAGTCAAAAACAATCTAGCAAACTTAAACTCATCCTAACAGCCACTAAAACTCATAAAACAGGAACAAACTCACGAACTCAAAAAAACAAACAAAGCAACTCATTCGATACTCTATAAACATTCAGTAACAAACTCGGAAAATAAATTGATAATCCACCCAAACTCAACATCTAATCAGCGAATTAAACTAAAACGAAATTAAAAACGAAAAAGAGAGAAGAAGGGGAGGGGGATTATGTGTATTGAAGAAGAATGAATCAAGGGAAAGGAGGTGTTTGTGATTGCAGTGAAAATAGAGGAGTAGAGAGAGGGTTTAAAGAAAAAAGAATGGGGTGGGTTTGATGTTTCTGTGTGTTAAGAACGAAAGAAACACGAAGGCGACGAAAGCATAGATGGGTTTGTGCGAAGTAAAAGGAAAAAAAATATGAATCAGGGGAAGACAACTGGGTTTGTTTATGTTTGGAAGAAAAGAACAAAACAGGGGAAATTTCTGTGACGAAAAAGGAAACAGAGCAAAATACTTTGCTTCGAATTAACAGATAAAAACAAGTAATTAAATGCTGGAAATTAATTAAGCTACTAATATTTTTGTGTGTTTTTTTTAAAATATTATACTAACATATAAAAATTTAGATCTACAATTAAAAATACCAAACCCACAATAAAATTGAGATTTAAAGGGGCACAACTACGAATTAAACTACGAACACGAAATTAAAGTTTCGTTATTCTCAACCCTTAGTGGTTAGCATTTCGATACTTTATCCACTAAACGGAATTACGAAAATAACGAAACAAGGCAACAATAACGAAAGAGAAAGACAAGAATTTAAAGGAAATGAAAAATTGCATTAATGAAAAGAGGAGTGTTTACAAAATTTAGAACTACAAAACAAGAAATAAAATCTACCCTAAAACTACACTACACTAAAATCTATTCTACTCTAAGTTCCCCCAAAATACAAGAGAAATGAGGGGGTATTTATAGGATGGGAATTAGGGTTTAGGGGGTGTGGGTTAATCTTGACCCTACATTTGGGGTGTGTGGTGGTGTAATCCTAGCCTTTAAAAGATTCCTTCCCCATTAAGCTTTGGTAGAGTTGATCTTGGCCATACACTTTTTTAGTGTGTTGGGATGATCTCCACCTTCCATGTGTCCTCAAAGATTCCCTTTCCACCAAACTCCTAATTCTTTTTCCTCTTTTTCTTTTTGGTCCTTTTTCTTCCTCTTTTTCCCTTCCTTGCACTTTATTTCTTTATTTTGCCTTTTCTTTATTTATTTACGAATTTCCTGAAATGCAACAAAATAAATTATTAAAATACGAGTTCAAGCAATAAATAGGTAATAAAAATATGCAAAAATATGCACTTATCATATACAGGCATGCCTCTGTAACTAACACTTTAGGGACATTCCAATTGGGTACCTTTTCTATTTGGTACCGATCTTTAAGTTTTTGACTTCCAAGTGGTACTATTGTTAGTAGTATTTTTGTTGTTCGTTCGCAGGGAAGGACTGAATTGTAATATCAAAGTTCAGGTTTCTTATCTCTTTACGTCTAGAAGTGTGTGAGAAGAATTTTGGGTTTGTATATTAACTAAATTATCCAAGAACTAATTATAAGCACTAAGAATTGATTTTAAACTGAAATTCAAATATATGGGAAAACAATCTAAGAACTGGGGTTCTTCACTTGGTCTCAATACATGCTCAATCTTAATGTGATATCTGTGTTCCTACCTTGCTGAAAACAATTCTTCTAAAGTTATATTGCACCCTCCCAGGTTAAAATATAGTGCCTACAGCTACACCCTAATTGTCACTCCCGTGATACAATCAAAGTATATCTATAAACTGTTAAGTGCCAAGAATTATATGTCTCACAATTCTCCTATTAATCTCCCGATCTAATATTCAAATTATGTCTGTTAAATCATGTACTAAGATTGCAACTTCTCTCCCGAGCTTATTACAATCCCTAGAATACAATCAAAAGTTAGCTACTCTTCTAATCGTGTTAAGATCTCATTAACAGATCAGCAAAGCAGAAAATCACGTAATCAAGCATGCATGAATACCAAGGAATACTACCCAATCCTCAGATTAGAGAATTAGTTACACATAATTAAAGAAGAAAACAAAATAATAATGATAATGAATAAAAACATAATATTGAAGAAAGAATTGAAGATCGAAAGTACCTTAATACGATTAAAAGCTATGAATTGTTCTATGAATTATTATGATTTACAATGGTAGGATGTGTTTATATAGGCTCTACAAATCTTGCCCAGCAAGATATTGCCTTCTATTACAATTAGGATTTAAAGAAGGTACCCAAAACTGCCCAGAATACAATTAGAATTAGAAAAAGGGCAAAACAGTAAATTCCAAGCCTTCTTTAATAAGAACACGTGCGCGCCTTTAATCAGTACGTTTCTTGCACTTGTTTCCTATCCCAGGTTGTAGAAAATCTCTCAAGCTTCGCGTGGGCAGTAAGATCGCTGAAAACGGACTTCTAGAACTCCAGATATGGCCAAAACAGTATAAGCTGCGCAGCCTTCCCGGAAAATCCGAATTTTAATCAATTAAATCTCCAAAAATGACAAAAGCTTAGATATTCTTGCAAACCTGCACAACTACACAAAACACATCAAAACTACACAAACTTGAGTCCAAAACAATCAATTTAAGCCGAACGGAAGCATTCCAAGTGGATATAAAATCCACTTATCAAACCCCCAAACTTGAACTGATGCTTGTCCTCAAGCATAAACAATTATAACTACCTAATTAGTACCACTTCTGTAGGTGATCACGGTTGCATTTGGCATATGCAACAAGCCCTTTAAACCCCTAGGCAGCCCTAGTGGACGAGTAAGGTCTCGTGAGGGCCTATAGCGAATGTACCCACAAAATCCATTTAACCTAATGCAATGCAATGCATGAATGCAACTAATATGAAATATGCAAAGATCCCCTTCAAACTCACCAAACCAACTAACAAGCAAATATCTCAATGAATGTAACAAATCCAAGCAGAGCTCGACTAAGTCCCCGTATACTAACAGTACATGACAGAAACGTGCGTGTGTGCGATGCTCATCAGAAATACTCCCAAAACTAGGTCAAAAATCATACATGCTTTCCGTCAAGACAATCACAGGTTTATAATCAGAATAGACTGTAGACACTTCATAACCTAGGAACACCTCCACCCTTATCCAAGGTAGACAGAAACTCATGCTTTATTACTAAACTACGACACTATATACAATACGCATGCTTATTTAACCGTGCAATGAATGAGACCCCAAAAGGCTTATACAATAATACCCATGTAGCGAGTGTTAGGTCAGCAATCCCAAACCACAAGGGCTTTAGGTTACTAGAACTAAGTCCCCTCAGACTTAATTACTCGAGTATTAAAGAGCTCACTCTGGTTAATTTTGCATATAAACAAATAACTTATTGACTCCTTTTTTTTTCTTTTTTCTTTTTTTTTTTTTGCAATCTGGAATGAGCCTTTCTCATTTCCAACCCTAGACTACTCATATAAATATGAGCTGGCTACTAGCCATTTGACACCTAGCCATTATTGACAATTATGAACAGCTAGCATGAAATTCCTGTTTTCCCCCAAACTTAGATTTTAATGTTCCTACGCTATAAAGGGAATAACGAAAATTCTAAATATAAACAAGTGATTAAATCTCAAAACATCCCACAGGCATGACCCTAACCTAGCCCAAAAGCACCCCAATGAGACTGTGTAATAAATTTTGTTCCCGTAACATGCAAGTCAATTTCATAGAAACTATAAATCAGCCCTCTACTCATTATCATCACACCCAAATCAACATCCACCTATCAATCAGAATCAGCTCGTCCTAAAGGATCATGAAAATATGCATGCCATGAAAATGCAACTAATATGACTCACATGGTATACTAAAATAAAACAAAATGTCCTATATGAACAAACGTAGATAATACGAACATAACAATCATGCATGAACTATCACTACTATGCAAACATGATATCCTATATGAACACAAAATACAACAATAAATACAACATACAACTACTAATCCCCCAAATTACCCCCAAACTTAAAATATTCAATGCCCTCATTGAATGGAAGTAAATACAAGGGGTAGCAGAACATACATACCTACTCATCCTCGCTAGCAATACCCTCGTCATCCTCGTCAGATGAATCAGGTGGAGGATACGGAGTCCGAGCTCCAAATATAGGCCACTGCATAGGAGTACTAGGTGACTGAAACTTTGCCTCTAAAGCTATGCCCATGTCCTCAGAATACTGGCGACTGCTAGCATGCATAGCATCCATCCGCCTAGTCATTCGACGAAAATAAGATTAAAAAAACGGACACATCCACCTGACTTTGCGAAGTACCTGCTCTAGCCACCCTCGGTGCCCTCGAAACATGTGGCGGAACGCCCGTTCCCTGACCACTAGCACCATCAACAACAAAGCCTAATCCCCTAGGATGTGGAGTGCCGCCCGACCACTCCTTCAACTTCAACCGATCAATGGTAGCATCCGTAATATAAGCCATAGGTTTTTGCACTGGCTCACCGTGATACCCTTTGACTTTTGATGCATCACACAAATACGTAACAATAGAAGCATAAGGAATATTCACCGACGAATTGCTTCCCAAAAACTGAAGAATATGTTGATTGATAAGATGCCCAATGTCGACATACTCACCTTTTATAATACCCCATAGCAAGATGGCTCTATCAACAGTAACATTGGTAACATGGTTTGTCGGAATGATATTAGAGCTTATGAAAAAAAACCATGCCTTTGCAACACTAGACAATGATGAAGCCGGAAAATTACACTTTATGTCCGTACCTAACTTACATTTCCATTCCGTCCCCGGAACACAAAGCTCATCAATGAGTTCATCAAGATCAACATCATCATTAGTCTTTTGTCCCCAATCCGTAGCATCTCGCGGCTTAGGCGGTTGCCTAATCAAATTGCGAATAGCACGAGGTGAATAATCCACCTTCCGACCCCTCACAATCGTGGAATTATTCCTTGCTATTGATGCATTAGCATAAAATTCCCGAACCACATCCAACGAAGCATCATTAGCAAATTCACAAAATAGCGTCCAACCCCTCTCACTAATCATAGCTCTCATCTCTGTATACTTATGGGGTACAAGCCTCCGTTCCTGAATAACCCCCTTTGACACTAACCGAACATACTCCGCCTTAGCTTCCTCATTAACAAACCTTTCCACTCCATCTCCCACAACATCATTCTCATCCAAAGATGGAGGAGCACTACTACCACTACCCATTAACTGTTGCCTTTTAGGAGCCATAATCAACAAATAACAAGCAAGGCACAAAAATCTCCAAACAAATCACCAAATAAAGAACCCCCAAATTACATACCAAGAACCCTAATTTGCAAAATTCACAAATTCAATTAAAAGATTAGATAGGATATTACCCAATTGAATCCAAGAGGAGAACTTGCTAGTTGAATCCACACAATTTCGAAATTAAATCCCCCTTGCACCTTGAATGAATAAAAGTTGAGAATTTGGGATTTATATAGATGGGTTTGTGTATGTATAGGTGATGTGGGTGTAAATATATAGGAGATGTAATAATAATAGAGATGAAATTAGATGTGGAAAAGGATTTTAGGTGTGTTTTAAAATTTGATTTGTAGTTTGAATAGGAATTGGGAGGATAAGTTTTAAGATTGAGAGATGAATTAGAATTAGGATGTAGGATAATAAAATAAAAGAGGGGAGAATTTAGGGATTTAAGGGACAAAACAAAAACATAAACTGCACTAGCAGTTTGTTCGGGCACATGATGCGTGAGTATGGTGCATGACGCGCGGAGCCCTTCTGTTAACCTGGCGCATCAGGCGCGTGTATGGCGCTTCACGCGCGGAAGCCTCCTGGAACCTGGGCGCAGTTGCGCTAGTTGTCCCTGCGCAGGTGCACTGATGTGGCGCCTCATGCGCTAGTGCTCCCTGCGTTACTGGCGCACCTGCGTTGGTGCTGGCGCATCATGCGCTCGCGCCTACTGTTCAGCTTTTTTTTTTTTTTTTTTAATAATCGAAAGTAAAAAAAATCCTATACTACACTAAGGTACAAAAATGCTTGGGTTGCCTCCCAAGAAGCGCTTCTTTAACGTCAATAGCTTGACGTTACTTCCTCAAATCATGGTGGTTTCAAAAGAATAACTGAACCATCTTCAACAGACAAACCATTCAGACGAACGTTGACATCTGGTTTGCTTGACTTCCACAAATCTCTTCCATCAGATTTCAACTTGATTCTACTACCCAACGGCCAAATTTTCTTCTTTTTCTTTTTCACACCTCTAAGATGCTTCTCCGACTCAACCGGCTGAACAAAAATTTCTTCTTCCTTATCATCGGTTTTCCACCTTCGCAACACGTTATCATGCCCCTCTTCAAAAATCACTAGCTCATTATTCAAAAGGACATGACTCAAATTAGCAGGTAGAGGTTTAAGTTCCACCTGTGGTGCCTCGGAAAGTGTAAAAACCATCTCAACTTCTGTGTCTCGAACAATAATTTCTTCTTCTTCTACTACATCATCTAACACCCGTTCTGCTCCCATGAAGTGTTCATTTTCTAGCTGCACAATTTCATCAACAATGTCAACAGTAAAACAAGTTGCTCCAAAAGGAGGCATCTTCATTACTTTGTTCAGATCAAATTCCACTTTGTCCTCGCCAACATTCAATGTCAATTTTCCAGCTTTAACATAGATAGTAGTGCCAGCAGTAGCCAAGAATGGCCTTCCCAAGATAATGGGCATCTCGACATCTTCATCCATCTCTAACACCACAAAATCACAAGGTATGACAAATTTATCCACTTTGACAACCACATCTTCAACGACCCCCAACGGATATTTAACAGAACGATCCGCTAACTGAAGTGAAATCCGTGTCTTTTTAAGCTCTCCAAGACCAAGTCTTTTGCAGATTGAATATGGCATCAAACTCACACTAGCCCCTAAATCACACAAGGCTTTCATGTTTTCCATCTTCCCAATAGTACAAGGCAAAGAAAAACTTCCCGGATCTTTCAATTTCTGAGGAATGGCCTTTTGGATGACTGCACTGCATTCAGCATTGAGAGTAATGGTTTCTGCATCCTCAAGTTTCCTCTTCTTTGTCAACATCTCCTTAAGAAATTTAGCATAGAGTGGCATTTGATTCAAAGCTTCAGCCAAAGGAATATTGACATGCAATTGCCGGAACATAGTCAAGAACTTCTCGTACTGCTTCTCTAACTGCCTGTTGTGAAGTCTCTGTGGAAATGGAATTGGAGGAACATAAGGTGGTGGAGGAACATACGGCTTTTCTGGTTCTTCTTCCTTCTTCTCTTCATCTACTATCTCACTTTCTTTTTCAGCATCCTTCTCTTTAGGCTCAAGAACCTCAACCTCGGGCAACTCTTTCCCGCTCCTCAAAGTAATTGCTTTGCATTGCTCTTTACCAGTCTGGTCGGGTTGACTAGGAAGTGATCCTTGCTCACGAACACCCATCTTGAAGGCAATCTGTCCAATCTGTGTTTCTAGCATCTTTTGAGATGATGCCATCTGCTCTATTCTTGATTCCATATTAGCCAATGCCCCAGAAGTTCCTTGCATAATCTTATTCAGTGCAACCTCCCAATCAGCTGGTTCTTTCTTCTGAGGAGGTTGATACTGCTGTTGTGCTTGATATGGTGATCGTGACTGAAAACCAGAAGGTTGATTCTGCCTTGGAAATACATAAGAAGGATTAGCCGCATGATTATTACTGTAAGAAAGATTGTTGTTTGGCCTTTGATTTGGATTGTAATAAGAGTTATTCTGAACAGGCCACGGCTGTCTTCCCTGAATGAAAGATGCTTCTTCTGGAAATTGTTGCACAATAGAGTTTTGATTAGCACCATAATCATTATACCCCTCCATAGGTGAAGAAATAGCATTCACATTTGCTCTTTGTCCTCGCATCTCCTGAGTTAGAGTATCCAACTTCTGAGCCAGCATGTTAATCATCTCAGAGTCTTGTGCTGCTTTAGCTGAGCTCGTCCCACTAGGTGCCCATGAATAGTTATTAGATGCCAATTCCTCAAGAAGTGCTTTAGCCTGTGTAGTTGGTGCCTTCTTGAAATTTCCACCAGCAGCCACATCCAAACTCAAACGAATATCTGCATTCATGGCCCCATAAAAAGTACTGATGATCTGCCAATCTTCCAAACCATGATGTGGACACTTCCTCAACAGTGCCTTGAATCTCTCCCATGCCTGATATAGACCTTCACCCGGTTGTGCTTTGAAACTCATAATCATAGTCCTCAATTGTTGCATCTTGTCAGAAGGATAATATTTGGACAAGAATGCAGTAGAAAGACTATCCCATGTAGCAACCGCAGTGTTTGGAAGTTGCTGAAACCATTCCAAAGCTCTTCCCTTAATAGAGTAGGGAAACATATGGAGACGAATCTGATCACTCGTAACACCATTGATTCTGAATGAGCCACACATCTGCACAAAACGCTCTAGATGTCTGTGTGGATCCTCTAGTTCAATGTCTCCTTCAAAAGCTTGATTGCTGATCATCTGAATTAAACTCGGGTTAATGTTGAATTGGGTTGCACCAATCTCTGGAGTTTTGTACATGCAATTGGCAGGATTAGGTGTCTCATGGTCCCAAATAGAAGTCTGATCAACATTAACGTTTGCATTAACATTTGCATTAACATTCGCGTTAACATTCTCAGCGTCCGTCATCTTAGCTTTCTCTTTTCTGATCTTTCTCAAGGTACGCTCGATTTCAGGGTCAAATTCCAACTTTCTAACGCAAGATGAACGTAGCATACACCTGAAAATCACCAACAAAACAACTTGTGGAACCAATTAAAATCTAAACAATAAGAAACAATTAACCTAAACTCAACTATACTGCCTTCCCCGGTAGCGGCGCCAATTTGTTAGTAGTATTTTTGTTGTTCGTTCGCAGGGAAGGACTGAATTGTAATATCAAAGTTCAGGTTTCTTATCTCTTTACGTCTAGAAGTGTGTGAGAAGAATTTTGGGTTTGTGTATTAACTAAATTATCCAAGAACTAATTATAAGCACTAAGAATTGATTTTAAACTGAAATTCAAATATATGGGAAAACAATCTAAGAACTGGGGTTCTTCACTTGGTCTCAATACATGCTCAATCTTAATGTGATATCTGTGTTCCTACCTTGCTGAAAATAATTCTTCTAAAGTTATACTGCACCCTCCCAGGTTACAATATAGTGCCTACAGCTACACCCTAATTGTCACTCCCGTGATACAATCAAAGTATATCTATAAACTGTTAAGTGCCAAGAATTATATGTCTCACAATTCTCCTATTAATCTCCCGATCTAATATTCAAATTATGTCTGTTAAATCATGTACTAAGATTGCAACTTCTCTCCCGAGCTTATTACAATCCCTAGAATACAATCAAAAGTTAGCTACTCTTCTAATCGTGTTAAGATCTCATTAACAGATCAGCAAAGCAGAAAATCACGTAATCAAGCATGCATGAATACCAAGGAATACTACCCAATCCTCAGATTAGAGAATTAGTTACACATAATTAAAGAAGAAAACAAAATAATAATGATAATGAATAAAAACATAATATTGAAGAAAGAATTGAAGATCGAAAGTACCTTAATACGATTAAAAGCTATGAATTGTTCTATGAATTGTTATGATTTACAATGGTAGGATGTGTTTATATAGGCTCTACAAATCTTGCCCAGCAAGATATTGCCTTCTATTACAATTAGGATTTAAAGAAGGTACCCAAAACTGCCCAGAATACAATTAGAATTAGAAAAAGGGCAAAACAGTAAATTCCAAGCCTTCTTTAATAAGAACACGTGCGCGCCTTTAATCAGTACGTTTCTTGCACTTGTTTCCTATCCCAGGTTGTAGAAAATCTCTCAAGCTTCGCGTGGGCAGTAAGATCGCTGAAAACGGACTTCTAGAACTCCAGATATGGCCAAAACAGTATAAGCTGCGCAGCCTTCCCGGAAAATCCGAATTTTAATCAATTAAATCTCCAAAAACGACAAAAGCTTAGATATTCTTGCAAACCTGCACAACTACACAAAACACATCAAAACTACACAAACTTGAGTCCAAAACAATCAATTTAAGCCGAACGGAAGCATTCCAAGTGGATATAAAATCCACTTATCAACTATTATGTTATTGGTTCCATTCATATAATATCACTCCGTTAACCAAATCCATGGCATATGGAACAACAATGTATGGACCTCACATCCTGAGGAAGTGAAAGAGTACTTCCTTTTACACTTCACAAATTTATTCTCCCATAACTCTCCTGCTCCATTAATGCGCACAGAGACATTATGTCCTACTAAGCTTAAGGAGGAAAATAGTTTGCACTTGATTTCAGCATTCTTATCCCAAGAAATTGAAGAAGCTCTATCATCCCTTGGTTCATCCAAAGCGCCGGGACCAGATGGCCTAAATGGTGCATTCATCAAGCTGGCATGGCCATCCTTAAAAGATGATTTCATGGAATTAGTAAAGGAATTTCAGTCTCATTACAAGCTACCGAGAGGCTTCAACTCCTCATTCATTACTTTGATCCCTAAAGTCGACTCTCCTAAAAGTGCAGGTGATTTTAGGCCGATAAGTCTAATTAACTTCGCCATGAAAATCCTTCTAAAAGCACTTGCAACCAGGTTAGGGAAAGTAATGCACGATCTAGTCTCAGACAACCAGACGGCATTCATAAAAGGAAGAAGCATATCAGATGGCATCTTAATAGCCAATGAGGTAGCAGACAGCATCCAAAGAAAGGAATGTAAGGGTTTAATCCTAAAAATTGATTTTGCAAAAGCGTTCGACACGATAAGTTGGGACTTTTTATTCACTACACTGAGGAGTATGAATTTCAAAGAGGATTGGATCAATTGGATGCATGCTATCTTCTCTTCAGCCAGGCCTTCTATACTAATTAACGGGTCACCTACCAAGGAATTCGTAATGAAACGAGGACTAAGGCAAGGCGACCCGTTATCACCTATGCTTTTTAATTTAGTAGGAGAAATGTTGCATCAAATGTTAGACAAAGCAGTCCAGCTTGGTGTTTTCAGTGGTATAAAATTTGGGAATTCTTGCGAGGTCTCACATTTGCAGTTCGCGGATGATACGATCCTTTTCATCAAGGATGATGTCCACTCAGTAAGAGGAATCAAAGCAGTGCTGAAACTCTTTGAGATTATGTCAGGGCTTAAAGTTAACTTCAATAAAAGCTTCTTATTTGGTCCGGAAGAGGACCACCAGTCCTTACAAAGATGGGCCTCTATGCTTAACTACAATGTAGGATCGTGGCCAATGTCTTATCTCGGTGCTCAGATTGGCAAATCTCCCAGACGAATAGATTTCTGGACTCCACTTATTAACAAGTTTCACAAAAAATTAAAGTGCTGGAAGAAGTTGGATACTACGTTGGCAGGACGTCTGATAATTCTGAAGTCAGTGTTGGATAGCATCCCTGTATATTGGCTGAATTTATACAAAATTCCAGAGGAAGTAATCAAAAGAATAGATAGAATCAGAAAAGACTTCTTCTGGAATGGTTTGGCATCCAACTCCAGAAAAATGCACTATTTAAAGTGGAGTAAATTATGTTCTAAGAAGGAGGAGGGTGGATTGGGCATATCTTCTATTAAAAAGAAGAATATTTCCCTCCTGGCTAAGTGGTGGTGGAAGCACAGAGAGGAAAGGGACAGCTTGTGGAATCGCATTTTGCAGGTCAAATATGGAGAATGGAACTCAACCACCAGGAACAGTTCTAAAATATCTCCAGTGATGAAAAGCATATTCTCAATAGCTGAATTTTCAGAATTAAAATTATTCAAGAAGGATGATTTCCTCAGCAAACCGGGAGTTGGCAACAAAACCAATTTTTGGTGCGATCATTGGTTCGAGGACAAGCCACTGAAGGAAAGTTTTCCGAGATTGTTTGATCTCAGTTTCCATAAGGACTCTTCAATCAATGAAATGCAGGAATTGTGCAAGAATCATCTCGATGATACAACCCCTTTGTGGAGAAGATCATTAAGGTCATGGGAAATGGAAGAGGAGGGGAAGCTGATGGATATAATTTTGAATTTTAATCCTTCAGATCGTAAAGATATGGTACTCTGGAAAGTGAACTCAAGCAGGTATACTGCCAAGCAGGGATATAACATTTTGTCTAATGATAGTCAGCAAGATCCTAATAGGTGGAATCTAGTCTGGAAATGCAAAGTACCTCCATCGGTCAAAATTTTTCTCTGGAAATTTAATCACAATATTCTGCCCACCAAAAATTTGCTGGCAAGTAGAGGCATGATGATTAGTACAGTGTGTTCTTGGTGTGGTCTAGCCAATGAGGACACTACTCATCTTTTCTGGGATTGTTATTTAGCAGATATAGTTTGGAGCATAATAAAAGATTGGCTGGGATTGTCCAGGAGTTCATTGCTAATTCACCCATTCTCATTAGAATCTTTGTTCATCTATAATCCAGGGAAGGAATTCAAGAGATACTGGCCAACATTTGTTGCTGTGACCCTATGGACAATTTGGAGAGAAAGGAACGATTGCATATTCAACAACTTGAGGAAAAACAAAGAGAGTTTGGCTTTTACACTTAAAGCTACAACTTATAAATGGATGAGGTCATGCAATTGGGTTCCCATTCATAAAGAAGGAATGCAAAATATTTGGGATTTAAATCCAATTGGATTCCTAAAATTGCACATTGTTAACAGAAAAGACAATTTCCTCAATATCCTTTTTTCAAAATATGACCTTGTTGGTTTCTCAGATGGATCATGGTTCAAAGGGCCCTATGACTCTATCGCTGCGGGGATTGGAGGTGTGGTATTTAACCAAAACAGACACGTCGCCTTTTTATTCTCTGGTCCGTCCTCAGGAAATAGTCCACTAATGTCAGAAAGGGAGGCTTGTGTTTTTCTAATCAACAGTTTGCTTGCAGCCCCTGAGTCACAGAAGAAAAAGGTGATCATCTGTATTGATGCTTATTGGCTTTTACAAGAAATTAAGATATGGATAAATGTAAGGCGGGAACTGATAGAATCAAATTTTGAATTAACCATTATTCAGTGTGCTAGGGATTTAAATCAAGAAGCTGATTTTCTTGCCAAAAATGGATCCAAATTATCTAAAATAGCCTCAGAATGGATCCGTCTATGATTTGATCAGAATTTACAGCATAATGTTGAATTATCCTGCAGTGAGTTTCCCTAGATTGTCTCACAATCTACATCTGCAAGGATTCCACTTTCATGAGGATTTTATAGCGATGGACAACGAGATGATGGAAGCTCCTGAAGTAGTGAATGTCCACAAGGTGATGGCTGAAGATTTTATCTTCGGCAATGGTTATGCAGATGGGGTTGTAGGAGACCACCCATTGAACACTTTGCATTAAGGATTCTGTTTAGTCTTTATTAGTTGTGGATTGCTAGTTCCCAGTTCAAGTTATTGGATAGTTTAGTGGTTAGAAGGTGGTGACGATACAATCCTCTTCGATTTTGGCCCAACAGCTCAGCTTGGACTTGAACGGCTCCACAGTTCCATGACATAGAAATATACAATGTTGAGCCAGAACCAGTAGATTTTGGGGCAGCAATCATTGATGGTGTTATGCATGGGGGGTATGCCTTCCACGAAGACTTTTTTGCAGTACACAATGAAACATCTGAAGCTCCGGAAGTGGTTCACATACATAATGTTTTCGAGGAAGATTTCTTGTTTGGGAATGGCTACACATAAGGTTTTATTAGTGACCACCCAATAAACGTTGCGTACTAGAAGTTAAGTAGCAGAAAGGTCTTTTATTCAGTAGTAGTATGCTCTAAATTTGCTTTTATTAGTTCAGGCTTTGTTCAATTCTTATTAGGGGTCTGCTCTCTGTCCTTAGTCTTTAGTTTAGTTGTTCAAAGAGAGAGACCCAATGCTTGATGTAATTGTCTCCGTCTAATAAAATATTTGGCCTTTCTAAAAAAAAAAAAAAAAAAACCAAATTTGATTTTCCACATGATATCACTCTGAAATTTTTAACTTCTAAATGACACCATTTTACTTTTGGTCTCAGTTCTAAAATACCATTTTTTTTAATGAATTTATTAGAACTCCTTGGTTTTATATCCCTAAAAATATTGTTGGGCACCCTTTGCCCACCAAAAGCCAAAAAGTTTGATCAGAATTATCAAATTTATTAATATAGTGGTATTATGGAGTTAAAGTCCAAAGTAGAATGATGTCATTTAGAAGTCAAAAAATTCGAGTGGTATTAAATAGAAAAACTCATAATTTTATAACGATCAACTGACGTTTTATTAACGAAATGATATTATGTGAATGAATCCAAAAGTGATGGTGTCACTTGTAAGTCAAAAACTTTAAATAGTACCAAATGGAAAAGCTAATTGCATAATGGTACCAAATGAAATATCCCTATTCTTTAAAATGAATTTAATTTTTAAAATTCGATGAATCCTTATAAATTATTTTTATCATTTTTTTAAAATTATGTTTAAATAACTAAAATTAGAAATTTAATATTTTAGCCAAGCTAAAATTTATTTTATGGCATTTTTAGTGTGTTAGCAAAGTAAAATTCAACGCCAACGTGTATCGTGAAATAGATTAGTTTTATAGGAATATTATCAAACACAATTTTTTTAAATATAAATTTACAATTTTTTTTTGTTCAACAAAATTTATAATTTGTGTTCGATATTAATTATTAAATATTAATTCAAATTTTATTAAATACATGTAATTTAATTCTTCAATATCCATATGAGGTTCACCAATGCCAAATTAGGATATCCAAAATTGAAATTACATTTATTTAATATTGGATCTTTTGAATCGTAATTAAATTTTTTTTTATAAATGCTATATAAATTTTCAACTATCCGACTCACTAATACCAAGTTAGGGTATAAAAATACAAAATATTATTAATTTAATATAATTTTCATAATCATATAAATGTAAAATTAATTCATATATTTGGATTCAACACAAGTATAATATAGATGGCATTCTAGAGAGAACCACCTTATATAGAGTCCAAAAGAAAACCACCACAAAACAACTTTATAAATCATTAAGAAACTAAAAATGAAATATACACAACTTTATTTTTTGAAAATCATTAAAAATTAATGAAATAATCAAAAGCATTTCTACCATAAAATCAAATTTTTTCCAAAATGATTCTACTGTAGAATCACATTCAAATCAAGTTTTTTGTTCAAATTTTATATGTAAAATCCTTTATAAAGTTTATATGTCGTTGGTATTCTACAATAGAATCAAATTTTATGTTTTTAAAAAATTTATTTATAATTTATTGATGAAATTTTATGGTGAAATCAATGGAGAATTTATAAAAGAAGATTCTCTCTGAAATAATAGCCAACATATATTTATATAATTCATATAAGAGTGACGTTCGTCAAAAAAGAGAAAAGAACTTAAACATGACATGATATTGATGATGTAACAGTATAACATGATATTATAACATGTTTGTAATAAATTTTATATTATTTATATTTATCATAATATATGAGGGACATTTTGTAATAAAAAATGTCACAAAAACGAGTTGCCTACGAAAATTTATAGAATGAGGAACCCTACCATTAGTCTTTTGTATTATTGATTCAACTAAGCATGGTAATATGGACCAGTTACTGAAATATAATAAACATAATAAGCACTTAAAATACTTTAAATTAAGAATTAAAGCCAATGTTTATTAATATTTTTCTTTTTTCTAACCATATCATTTTATAAATAAACATGCCAACAAGCATGCATTGGATATTAGGGATTACAACTTGGCAAGCCGAGAGGATGCACGATAAGTCCAAGAAATCAAAATTTCAAACTTCAAACGAAGCTTTAGAAGAGGGTAGAACAACCCGAGCATTCACAAATCTAAAATAAAAGGATACATGGCAAAACCTGTCAAATCTTTCTTCTACTACTACCGTTGCAGCCTACAAGATTTGGTTGTTTCCTCCACTACTATTGTTGTTGCTGTAAAATTCCTTTCCATCTGTATTACACAACCTTACTAGCTTTGAGCCCTGAAATTTTACTGGTATCAAGTTATGTATCACAAAACCCGCTTGGGTGTTTGTGAAACAAAACTCGGTTTTCACTTTCCTGCTTCATACAATTTAAAGAAATGTGCACAATTTATGATTACTTATTTTCTTGTAGTCAGAAAGTACCTTTTTACACATTTCCCATTTCTATTTTCCTAAAATGGCATCAGGTAAATAAATAAGTCTAATTAGAAATATACCTGCAGGTGGTGGACCGCTAGACGAGACAAGAGGAACTTGTGCAGAGTATTGAGGTGCTTGTGCACTCTTATGTAAAAGATTTCCGAAATCTGTTGGAAGTTATAGATGTAAACATGGTAATTAGCGTAATTATGTGTTTAATAGTAGTTTATTTGGATGCTACCTTTTAAAGTTATCTGTTTAAGAATGTGTATCTATTTTTTGTCTAAAATATATGTTTGCCTTTTTATTTCTCAGAAAAGCATTGGGCAAACTGAAAAATGCCATTAGAAGTATACCTTGAGGTGCCTGTGCTGAGAATTGAGGAGCTCGATCTTCTACAGAGGATTGAGGTGCTTGTGCATGCTCATGTAAAGGATCTTCGACATCTGTCGATGTTATATATGTGAAGTTGATTTATACTAACATACCAATTAGCTGAATTATGTGGTAGATCATAGTTCATTACCAGCCTCAAGGACAACAACATCCACCTACATTAATATAAACTACCTTTCAACGGTAAATCATCACAAATGCATGCCAAATGGCGAACAAGGACGTAAGTAGTTACTTATTACCTCGAAATTAAATGCCATAGCATTGCTTAGTACACCATTCATATCAGAGATGTGTCTTCCGCTAAAGTACGATTCTGGGAAAAATCCAATAGTTCAACATTTCATGCACTAAAATGAAAAGTCAAGGCAAGTAAACTAGGTTCACAAAACGTGTTAGTCGATGTGTTCAGAACTTGTTCAAACTAACCATACAGTGTCTGAGGAATATAGCCAGTGGTAAAAGGCACCTAAAATAATACAAACAAATTGTCTTAGAAGGAATGTCCTCAAACATACCAAATAATAACAAATAAAATCATGCCTTTGTACTTTTTTTTAACAATAGAACTGGATTCATAACGCATTTGCTCAGAATCCACCAAAATAATAGACTACTATTCAGTTCCGGGAGACGGAAGACAATATAGGGAAATTTCCAGATGAACATGAAACATACACCTAAAATCTTTGTTCATATTATAGCTAAAATTTACATCAAGGACTATGCCGGAATTAGCCTTTGGGCCTGAAAATTACATAAAGGCCTAAGCCTTGTAAGGTATTGTATAGAGAAAAAAGTATGCACAAAAAAAATAATCTAAGAACCACTATTGTTAGTTACTTTAGAACAAAAGAGCTAAAAGTGACACTAAACTAATAATTTACAAGCCTAATAAACTTTTATACAACATCATTGTTAAACCAAACTATCGGATACAGGAATGTCATCACTGTTAAAAATAACAGAAATAACCCAGTCCAAGAATTCAAGATTAACCTGAAGAGGTACACATGGTTCAGTTATTATAAATTAATACAACATCAAATAAAATAAGAACATAAGAACACAACAGATTGTTTAACTTTCGTATAACATAAACAAAAAAAATCAAATGTAGCACAACTATATCGCATCACCTCAACATTGAAGATGCAATTCAGAATATGCATGACTCAAAATTTAATACCTGAGGAATGACACCAGGACCCGGAGGAACGATAAGCATGTTTGGAACAATTTGAAATTGTTCTGAGGTGGTAACAAATGGCCTGAAACATATGCTCTATTTAGAATTTACTCAGGTCACATAGTGTAATACCCAAATTTATGTACAGTAGAACCTCGATAAATGAATGTTCGATAAATGAATAACCTCGTCAAATGAATAAATTTCTTCTGTCCCAATTTGGTCTAATGGGCTTAACGAATAACTTCGCTTAATGCATTAATGAATAAATACAAATGAAGTCTTTATAGGTCCTATGTAAATATAAATGAATAATCACTATATTTCAAATAATATACTTTTATTTATATAATATATCATTCATCCAATTACTAATTTTCAAACACATTACGTAATAAGTCATATTTTTTCGAAAAATTCCTCCAAAATTGATTGTTTCTTTCCTCCCCAAAATGCATATGATCCTTAATAAACATGCACCACTTCTGGAATATTTTGATCATGTTGCAGCAGGTAATTTTGTATAGTGACAATAGCTTGAAAAGCTTCTCTTGAGAACACTTGTGTATAGTGATACTATCATCGGGTTCAGGATCATTTGCCTCATCATTTAGTATAACTTCAATGATTTCTTCGTTCGTAGAAGATTCCATAACCGCCTTATTCTCTTCACGATAGTTCAGAACATGTTTAACATCCATCACATTTCTATAGCTCAATTTAGAAAGGACTTTAGTTAAATCAAGTTAAAAAGTCTAAAAATATCATCTAAATGAATTATTATTCATTTATCGATAAATAAATATTATATTCATTAATCGATAAATAAATAATCTCGCCAAATGAATATTTTTTTTTGGTCCCAAAGATATTCTTTTATCGAGGTTCTACTGTAGTTGAGAAAAAGTTTCATTTGAGGGATGAATAGTGATTTACATGGATGAATAATAAATTTGTGGATGAATAGTGATTTTCGGGGACTAAGAAAATTTTCATGTCACAGAACCAGGCTAAAGCTCAGGACCAAAATGGGATTAATAGTGAGAACCGAACAAATATAGGGAAAGATGCCAGTGGGGGATGTATCATCATTTCACAAAAAAAGAATGGCAGTTCAAGGTCAACGTGACTACTGAAATTCTAGAAATGTAAATATGTTCTTACAAGGGAAGGTTCATGGGTGTATGCCTACCTATCCTATGCTGGTTACTACCATGCGCTCTATCTCCATGTCAAAGAGTCATTTTGCAATGTCAATTTTTTATTCATGTGGGGGATTGTTGGACCATTGACTATTTTTGAATAAAAGTTGAGTGCATTTTATTTTTTGGTTTTGTAACTCATGCTTTTTAAGTTTGTAACTCCTATTATTATTATTTGATGGAGGTTACAAATTTAGTGACTTTGGAGTTACAAATTTATTATATGAGGGAGTTACAATTTGTTACTACTATATAAGTAGACTATTGCTTCATTGTTTTATACACAAACAATTACAAGTTTTCTATGGTATATTTTGCATTCTTCTGAGCTAGAGGTTTGGTTTCTGGGAGATAGAAAGCGTGTTTGTTCGGTTCGTAGGAGGCGGATCTCTAGTGCTTAAGATCACCTCGTTTCGTTGTTCCTGGGAGACGGAAGCCATAACAACCTTCAAGCACCACACGGAAGGGGCTTATCTGTTTTAAGGATAGCGTGGTTTTCACGTGCCTTGAAATATTTTGGTATATTGTTATTTTGATTTCAGGTATATCTCTAATCTATACTTCCTACAATTGGACCCTTTTACAATTATCTTTTTTACATTTTATATTAAACATTTAAATGGTTTGAAATTCTGGATGAGTACGGTGAATCTGACACTTCTTTCACTATGTTACTGATTTTATTTAGTTTTTTTCGTCATCATGCTTCTTGCCCAGAAGATTTAGAAATGTTTTGAGTGATCAAATGGAAAGAAAATTGTTTCATTTAGTTCTTTGCTTCATAAAGCTTATGTTGTGACTATTATGTTACACAAAAGATGTATCTGCTTGAGTTTTTTTGACAAGCCAAAGTCACAGATTTTACCATTCAATTCCTCAGTAGTATAACACTAGACTTTAAGTATCACAGGTTCTGGCTACCCATGTTATATGCCTTATCTATACTTATACTATAATAAGTAAAATGGGTATAATTTGTAATTTGGTTATCCCATTTTTTGGTTATCCCACTATTTAAAAAAAAACATATACACAGTTTCGTTATTATTCGTTAGTAGCTTTTGATACCAATTCAATGACTATAAAACATCCTAAAAGACGATATACGTCGTTAGTAGCTTTCTATAGAAATTCGATAACTCGCTCTCAAACTTGGAACTCTTTCGGACTGTCTACTAATTTTCTTCGTTCTGTTGCTTGGATTCTACCAAGACCTCTCCATCGACCTCTATCCAATCGCGTATAAACCTCCGTCCATCGATTTCTTTTAATTAACTTCTCTTCAAAGTATATGCATATTATAAATTTCTATTCATGTGTTTGCGTTTGTTTGGTTCAAATTAATTATGTCAGTGTTTGTTTTTTGTGCATATATTTGTGTAAAATAATTAGACTTATGGGTTTAGCTTGATTACAAGTTACAATAGCTCCACCTGCAACTGTTGCCAATCTTTTAAAGAAAGGTTTATGCTTTCTTCTCTACTTTTACTTCTGTTAATTTGTTTGTTATCTACTTATAATTGATTTGGATAATCGTTAAACTATAATAAGGTAAATGGTAAACTACGATAAGCACACTGAGGTGTTTTTTGTAGTCCGTTACAGTGATTAAAAGAAAAGGTATATGATTTGGCTGAAATCTCAAATGAAAAAATCAATCTTCCAACCTATATGAGATTAGTAGAGCTTTTGCAATGTTAATGTGGGTTTATGTTGTGATGTAGTAGTATTGGTATTATTGAAATTTGATGGGGGTCGAAATGTTTTAACTTGAAGGTTGTAATCTCTAATTTGCAAGTAAAGCTACAAATTCTTTATAATGGTCCTGTTTGGCAATTAGCTGATAGCGGATTGAATTAGCTATTTTGACTAGCGAATTGAATTAGCTGTTTTGACTAGCGGATTTAAATTAGCTGTTTTGAATAAAAGTGTTTGGTAAATAGCTTTTTTAATAACGTTTTGTGACACATACCAAACCTCTAATTGAAAAAGCTCCTAAAATGAGCTTTTTCAAAATTAGCTTTTTGATCCCAAACATCTAACTCAAACCTCTAACAACCAAACACTCATATTAGAGGTTTCATTTGGTCAAACCTCTAATCTACCCCCAAACCTCTAATTTCATCCCAAACCTCTAACTTCCAAACACCCCCAATATGTTTTGTAGGTAATTTACTTGATCGAGGGATATTAACCATTAACGAGCCTCGAATACAATTTGCTTAAGAATGTGGAATTCCAGCAATTTAATGGGATTACTTCGACATGACTGCCTTTCCCTTCAAACACATTTGATAAGGCTCATTGCTCAAGATGCCTTATCCCATGGACATAATTTGCTATATAAACTTTTGCATCTTCAATTCATAAAAATTAGGGGGTTTGTATAACATGGATTGCTTTCTTGAGGGGTGTCCGGTTTATAAACCATGCTACTAAAATCAAAAAATACCTTTAAGGCTGTACATTAAACACATTTCTTTCAGTTTAGGCAATTCATGACATGTTATACGCGGTCTATTTAATTATGTTTGTACTACAATATTCACATATGTTGCATTAGCTAGCCACTTTTGCTTTTATTTTGCCGACATGTTTATGATTTTTTACACTTGGGATTACCTTCTCGAAGTTCACTATATACTTTGTTCACAGGTTGGTTCTACCAGGGCCACTGGTGAACTACGAGGACCGCTGGAGGGGTTAAAGCACTACTATTGCAGATTAAAAATCTGATTATGATAAGTTGCAAGAATTACTCACATCAATGTGCTTTAGATTATTTGACAAAAGATTGACATTGCTATGTGTAGAAGTCATCAGACAAAATTGCTATAAAAAAACTTGATAGCCGACGGCTACGGGCTAGGGCAGTTGAGCCTTATCACACGGGCTAGAATCTCTTTGGAATCAGCACCTATATTTTTAGATTTTCGATGTTGGTGAATTTTTTCTTGAAGAATTTGTCATAAACAATTTAAATTTTTTAAGTTAATTCTGGTTCTGTCACTGCACTTTATTTATGTAATACTTACATGTATATGATTTTGGTCTTCTAAATTTAAATTTGTTTAGATTACGGACATGGTGTTGAAAGCATCAGGTGCTTATCGGAACTGCACTCTGTGTACTGTTTTGAACCAGTACCCATACTTTTTGAATTTTTTCCCCTAAATTTCCGACGATAGTGAACTTCTCTTAAGTAATTTGTCATAAATATTTCAATTTTTGAAGTGTCAAAAAAATGTTAATTAATGGTTTTGTTATTGCACAGCATATATTTCTTACTTATATGTGATGTTGGTCTTTTAAATATAAAATTTTGTTAGATTAAGGACATGGCATCGAAAGTGTTAGGTGTTTATTGAAACTTGAAACTACACTTTGTATTGTGGTCCACTGACTCGGGCTTAATGGCAGAAAATTTTTAGTGGATCAGACTTGGGATTGGAGAAGTTCTAGTGCTCATATCATTGTTTAGCAAGCTTGAATTCAAGTGCGGGAACGGGAAGGTTTGTATGAAGAAAATGCCTGTGAGATTGAAGCGAATTTTGAGTGTAGAGGCAACTCCTGCATCAACTCTGTTCTCTATAAGTGGTTACCAAGTTGAACCAGTGGTGTTGCTAGGGAAAATGAGTCTAAAGAGTGGCATGAACCTTTCATGCCATGAAAAAGTAAAATCAATTTTTGCCATGAAGAAGTAAAATCAATTATTGCAGGAAAAGGTTAGTAATTGTGGTCTCAAACTCCTATGGAATTGAATTAGGAATACAGGTGAAAATTTATTTATCTGATTTGTGTCAATTGATTTTATGTTGCTATACAAATCCGGTCACAACCAGCAAATACGCGAATCACAATCATCTATTTTGGATGTTGAACAGACAAACCATGCATTTTTATACCAAAAATCTTCATTAATGTAACGACCCGAAAAATTACGTGTAATTTATTATATTAAAATATATTTTTAGTTGATTTTAATGTGTGTTAGTTTATTTTTAATGCATTTAAACGCGTTATGATTTTTATAAAATAGGAAAATTATCCCATACGTGTTATGTGACTTCTGTGTAGCATAGATTATTTTATTCTATTTTTCTGTAATTTTTATATTTTTAGAATACAATTATTTCGCGTTTTAATTTCCGGATCCAGCCCCTATACTGAATCTGAAGTCTTGTTTTTGATAAAATTATTTTTATATAATGATAGGATATTTAAAGATGCATTATTTTGTAATTTTTGTAATGTTCATAATTTTTGGAAAATTTTGACATATATATTGTATTTGTTTAAAAATAAAAAATTTACATTTTATCCCATAAAAATTATTTTTAGGGCTTAATAATTTTAATTAGGGGTTAAAAATATTTTTGGGTATTAATTTTCAGATTTATATAAATAGCATAATTTTTTTTTTTTAATTGTTAAAATTAATCAAAAATCAGATTTTTGATTTTATTTTCTGGAAAATTCTTTGAATATTGTTCTTGGTGTTCTTGGAGATCAAACACACTTTTGACAGTGATTCCGGCATCCAAATCGTTCATATGGGTAACCAAACTGAAGCTCTTGATCTCTACTACATGTTTATGTGTGTTTTAACATCCTAAATTGCTTGAATCGAAAATTCATGATTTTAGTTTTAATATTCGAATTTCTCGAATTTATTGTAGATTGTAGGATGATTTGTTGTTGATATGGTTAGTGTCTATAGATTGTATACAATCTCAGGAGCATCATGATAATTTTTGTTTGATTTTTAGTATCTTAAAACTCGAAATCGAATTTTGTGGGGGTGAGAATAATTTTCAATTTTCCGGATTGATTGTTGTTTGTATGATGATTTTGATGATTGATATAAGTCATTGAACTCCTGGGCTTCGATTTGGTATATAGAACGTATGATTTGGTATCCGATTTAGAGTTCATCGGTTTTGGTTTTGAAGGTCGCCGGAATGGTTCGGTTTTTGGCCGGATTTTTAGTTCGATTGATTCTGGGATTGTTTGAATGGTATGGTTGTGTTTAGGAGATGATTTGGAACGATTTTGAGCTTAAAAACGTAACGAATGGTACGTTTTTGATGTCGCCGGAGTTCGCCGGAATTTTCTCCGGCCACCGGATTCTGGGCAATCTGCCATTAAAGCTGATGAATGTTCTTGGAGCATTCATACGAAGAACAGTGGAGATGGTGATGAATAGTACCGTTTTGATCTTCAAAGTCTGAAAAACTTTTTCTGAAAAATGTTTTTGGGAATTATTTTCAAAATTTATTTATAAATTCGAATTTTATTTTCAGAAATTCGAAAAATCATTTTTAAATTTCAAAAAAATTATTTTTAATTTCGAAAAATAGTTTTAAAATCTTAATAAATTATTTTTAATTCAAAATTTATTTTATTTGATTATTTTAAATTTATTTAGCTAATATCTTAATTAATTTAAATTGATTGGTTAATTAATATTAATCAATTAATTTAATTAATTAAATATTATTTAAATATAATTGAAAATAATCAGATTTAATTATTTTGGAAAATAAAATGATTTATTTATTTTCTAAATATTATTTTACCTTTAATATTTATTTCTTTATTTGTTTTATTTGTTTAAAATGTAATAAAATTGTTTTAAAATTCTAAAAATAATCCGGGAGCGATAAAAATAGTTTTAAAATTCTAAAATTATTTATAAATCCGGATTAAATATTTATTAAAATATTTTGGGAATCCAAAACTTACCCGGAGGGATTATTAGCAATCGTTTTTTATTCAAAAAGGGTTAATTAAATCTTTTAAAATTCTTTTAGTGCTTTAAAAATATTTTTAAATATTCTGAAAATATTTTTTGAGTGCTCTTTTATTTGTTAACCGTATCTGTTGTGTGAATTACGTGCTATGTGAGTATGTGATCTACTTATGGAGTCCTTATATGTGCGATGTAAATTGTCAAAGTATTAAGTATCAAGGGTTAGGTTATAAATTGAGTTGTGACCGATATATATTTAATGTGTGCTTAATTGTTTATATGGTTTATATTATAAGATGTCATTAAGAGTAGATGATGGTTTCTTTGATTTACTGGCAACGATGGTGATATCGTTTATTTTCGCAAGGATTAATTGTTGAATATTGACTTAGGTTGGTCAACAGAGATAAGTAGATGTCTAATCAAGGAGGTTGGAGATAGATGCAATATTCTTTGTGGGTTATGAATAAGGTTGGAGATGGATGCGGTATTGTTTGTGGATTGTAATGAAGAAGGTTGAGATGAAGGCATTGTCTGTGGAATTGCTGGTTTACTTGTGAGGTGTTTTAACACCGGGAAAACGCCTATGTTCAAAGGGGACATTTCCAATTATTTTCTTCCAACAAAGATATTGGTAAGCAGGGTTAATATGTTCGAATGAAGTTTGTAAATGTTTAGAAAAGTAGAACTTGATGTCTGAAGACTGATGTACCAGCTTATGCTTGATTATAGAAGTAGACGCGCAGGCTCGATGTCAACGGATCAGACTCGTGGCAATCGCAAGAGCGTCAAACCAGCGAATGATCAACAGAGGACATGATGACGTGAGATAGAAGAAGATAGTTGTATTACTTCAGCGCTACGTAATAACAAAGGACCAGAGGCAAGTATTTTCTTTATCATCCTAAACACTTTTTATTTTCTGTTTCATTTATTCATATCATGACAAATAGTTATTGTTCAGAGCTATTTGTGGTTCTTAAATATTTTTGTGCGAAAATAGTTGCTTGATATTGGTATCCTTGATGTGGGGAATTGTTTAAGATAAACTCTTCATATCCTTATTATCGTAGTAAATAATAGGGATGTGAACTGTATGTGAAACTAAGCATTTCCTGTTGAATTCGGAAATTGCTCTATTGGATTGGAAGATGGTAAAGCGTAGGAGGCCATGATGATTTCATGGTCCAGCAATATTTATTGGAAAGCGTAGGAGGCCATGGTTGCTACCATGGTCCAGCAATATTTAAGGAGGATATGGTAACCATTCCATCTTCCTATAGGCTAACATTACTTGCCTATTTTGGTACCCTCATGAAATCCGGGTTATACACACGGGTATAGAAATGTACCGGTGGTAGTATAAAGGGTCCCATTGCTTTTGAACCTGATCAGGGGGCAATGGTGTTTTGTCTTTATTTTTATATATCCAATCCATATCGTCAGAATGGCTATTATATATTGTGAGTTGGCAGATGATTCATTTTTATGACATGCCAAATGATTTTAGTTATGGTTTGAATTATATCCCAGTTGTTGATTCAGTTTCTCTATAAACTGTTTTACATTTCAGTTGATTTTATGCCCCACTTATCCTGGTTTTTTATCAAAAATTTTATACGCTTGCTGAGCATTTCTTTCGCTCATACTTGCTGTTGTAAATTCTAACATTTCAGTAAGGTAGTTTGGCGAGACGTATCCGCACAACTCAGAAAGAGAAGAAGCGTGATGCTATTTCGAAGATGACCTGGCTCATGATGTCTGGATTTAGTGTAAGATTTATTTTATATAATTGAGTTCTAATATTTATTATTATTATGTAATGATCTAGTTAGCCTGGCGTACTTCTTATCGAGGTTACACCAGTGGTTTAAGATTTGATCAAAGAGAATGTTGTGAAGAAAGAAATACTTCTATTTAATGGAATTTGGATTCTTGTTTCTAGCCCTATAACCTTAAAAGATCTTGGTATGTTGGGGTCACAGATCTTATATTTCCAGTGTTGGACAATCACAAGTGAGTGATTATTATTAACCAGATGTTTTATTTTGAGGATTTTTGCGTGACAACCAAATCTCCTGACCCCGGATTTGGGGGGTGTTATAGTTGGTATCAGAGCGGGGTTATAGTAAACTAGAAACGGGAGTGTGTAGGAGTGTGTATAGCTAAGTAAGGAACGTCAGAGCTCATATAGAGTTCCTGTTGGACTATTGGATGTAGTACCAATTAGTAAGTTAAGATTAAAGTACTCGTTTGAGATAGTTGTGCTAAACTGGATAGACCGCCTTGCGAATGGAGATGTCTACTGTGGAATCTTCAGAGATTGTTACGAGTTGACGATGACGTACGATATCGATATCGGTACAACGTGGAAATGAAGACGATTAAAATCGAATGACGAGCTATCGAAGGAACTGACAATGAAGATATAAGTAGAGACCTTGGCAATACCTTTCCTTTCTATGAATTATTTTGATATCCCTCCCAAAGAGGAATTTTTTTAAAAAGATATATTTGCTCTTCTAAACCCTGGCATTTTGACACTGGTATTTAACTCCATTTTGATTCAATTCTTTCAGAGGTTATTGTGAAACCTACTTTCAATTTCTGTGGCTTTTCAACTTTTTGTTTTCTCCAGTGGTGGATAACTTTATCTTTTTATATAGCAACACTTGTTCTGTACTTTATTTTCTGATTGTTCTTCTTTTCGGAAATAACACCTTTGAAATTTGGTTCGGTTATAATCCAAGGTGTGCATCAGACATTTATTCGTCAGATGGTATTGATTATTAATTTGACCTTGGATTCCTTTCATATTTCTCTATTCCTACTGAGACGAACAACCCTATTTATAGGGGACACCAGGTATATCTGTCTGTGTGATAGAAGTTGGATGGGACGCCATCACTGGTGTGTTGTGTAATACAAGAAGGCTAATTACCTTTAGTAATGTCTTAACTGAGACACGCAACGCTAAGTTCTTTTGATCATATTGATCTCTCAGTTATTTTTTTATTTCAAATCAAGTTCCTTTAAAAATTCGTAAAAATACTCATAACCAGAATTGTGGAACATTTGATATGATATGGATTCTGTTCTCGTCAAAATTTCATAATTCTTGTTATCTCTCATGAATTTCAAAGGTATGCCAATCAGGTCAGAATGAGTTAATTTTGCTGATAGAAATTAGATTTGCGGTAGAATTACCGACATCAGAAAGCGGATCACGATGAGATTTGAGCGTCGGTGGCATATTAACGGATTCAAGGATATTATGTTAAAGGAAAGTTGGTCGGGCCCCATATTTGAAACGAATAGCGATGGGTTGTAAGACTCTAGTGATAATGTCCTAGATAGAGACCATATAATTGAACTGAGATTTTGGAGAAGTTGTTTACGAAAGGACACTATCCCCCAGTTTTGTAAAGCAAGTGTTGATGATGAAGGAGTTAAGGAACCCTACTAGTTGCCTTAGTTGATTCCGAGGACGGAATCCTTATAAGGGGGGAAGAATGTAACGACCCGAAAAATTACGTGTAATTTATTATATTAAAATATATTTTTAGTTGATTTTAATGTGTGTTAGTTTATTTTTAATGCATTTAAACGCGTTATGATTTTTATAAAATAGGAAAATTATCCCATACGTGTTATGTGACTTCTGTGTAGCATAGATTATTTTATTCTATTTTTCTGTAATTTTTATATTTTTAGAATACAATTATTTCGCGTTTTAATTTCCGGATCCAGCCCCTATACTGAATCTGAAGCCTTGTTTTTGATAAAATTATTTTTATATAATGATAGGATATTTAAAGATGCATTATTTTGTAATTTTTGTAATGTTCATAATTTTTGGAAAATTTTGACATATATATTGTATTTGTTTAAAAATAAAAATTTTACATTTTATCCCATAAAAATTATTTTTAGGGCTTAATAATTTTAATTAGGGGTTAAAAATATTTTTGGGTATTAATTTTCAGATTTATATAAATAGCATAATTTTTTTTTTAATTGTTAAAATTAATCAAAAATCAGATTTTTGATTTTATTTTCTGGAAAATTCTTTGAATATTGTTCTTGGTGTTCTTGGAGATCAAACACACTTTTGACAGTGATTCCGGCATCCAAATCGTTCATATGGGTAACCAAACTGAAGCTCTTGATCTCTACTACATGTTTATGTGTGTTTTAACATCCTAAATTGCTTGAATCGAAAATTCATGATTTTAGTTTTAATATTCGAATTTCTCGAATTTATTGTAGATTGTAGGATGATTTGTTGTTGATATGGTTAGTGTCTATAGATTGTATACAATCTCAGGAGCATCATGATAATTTTTATTTGATTTTTAGTATCTTAAAACTCGAAATCGAATTTTGTGGGGGTGAGAATAATTTTCAATTTTCCGGATTGATTGTTGTTTGTATGATGATTTTGATGATTGATATAAGTCATTGAACTCCTGGGCTTTGATTTGGTATATAGAACGTATGATTTGGTATCCGATTTAGAGTTCATCGGTTTTGGTTTTGAAGGTCGCCGGAATGGTTCGGTTTTTGGCCGGATTTTTAGTTCGATTGATTCTGGGATTGTTTGAATGGTATGGTTGTGTTTAGGAGATGATTTGGAACGATTTTGAGCTTAAAAACGTAACGAATGGTACGTTTTTTATGTCGCCGGAGTTCGCCGGAATTTTCTCCGGCCACCGGATTCTGGGCAATCTGCCATTAAAGCTGATGAATGTTCTTGGAGCATTCATACGAAGAACAGTGGAGATGGTGATGAATAGTACCGTTTTGATCTTCAAAGTCTGAAAAACTTTTTCTGAAAAATGTTTTTGGGAATTATTTTCAAAATTTATTTATAAATTCGAATTTTATTTTCAGAAATTCGAAAAATCATTTTTAAATTTCAAAAAAATTATTTTTAATTTCGAAAAATAGTTTTAAAATCTTAATAAATTATTTTTAATTCGAAATTTATTTTATTTGATTATTTTAAATTTATTTAGCTAATATCTTAATTAATTTAAATTGATTGGTTAATTAATATTAATCAATTAATTTAATTAATTAAATATTATTTAAATATAATTGAAAATAATCAGATTTAATTATTTTGGAAAATAAAATGATTTATTTATTTTCTAAATATTATTTTACCTTTAATATTTATTTCTTTATTTGTTTTATTTGTTTAAAATGTAATAAAATTGTTTTAAAATTCTAAAAATAATCCGGGAGCGATAAAAATAGTTTTAAAATTCTAAAATTATTTATAAATCCGGATTAAATATTTATTAAAATATTTTGGGAATCCAAAACTTACCCGGAGGGATTATTAGCAATCGTTTTTGATTCAAAAAGGGTTAATTAAATCTTTTAAAATTCTTTTAGTGCTTTAAAAATATTCTTAAATATTCTGAAAATATTTTTTGAGTGCTCTTTTATTTGTGAACCGTATCTGTTGTGTGAATTACGTGCTATGTGAGTATGTGATCTACTTATGGAGTCCTTATATGTGCGATGTAAATTGTCAAGGTATTAAGTATCAAGGGTTAGGTTATAAATTGAGTTGTGACCGATATATATTTAATGTGTGCTTAATTGTTTATATGGTTTATATTATAAGATGTCATTAAGAGTAGATGATGGTTTCTTTGATTTACTGGCAACGATGGTGATATCGTTTATTTTCGCAAGGATTAATTGTTGAATATTGACTTAGGTTGGTCAACAGAGATAAGTAGATGTCTAATCAAGGAGGTTGGAGATAGATGCAATATTCTTTGTGGGTTATGAATAAGGTTGGAGATGGATGCGGTATTGTTTGTGGATTGTGAAAACAACACCTAGAGGGGGGGTGAATAGGTGTTTTTGGTTAATAGTGTGAATTTATGAACTGTTTTGAAATTTACTGAAAACAGCTTGCTGTTTGCAATAACACAGTTCACAAACAGCACGCTGATTGAACCTGAAATGCAATGCAGAAAGAATATAAACAGTAAGTAAAAGAGACACACAATCTTTTAGCCAGGTTCGACCCCTAATCCCCTATGGTCTACGTCCTGGTCCCTTACCAAACTTGGTAAGAGAATATATTATTGATCAACTATAAACCGATTACAAGATCCAACAATATATCTCCCTTAACCCTTGCTGATTACAAATGGCTTGCTGTTTACCTGTGAACAACTAACTTTCTAAGTACTACTTCCCAAGTATACTTCTCTAGTCTAGTTCGACTCACCCTAAAACCTGAAGCCAATCTTGTACAACAGCAAAACAATACACTTTGAACAATACAAATGATTTGAATCAATTACAACTCAACCTAATGAACCCTCTGAATATATATATGCGTGTATATATGGGTTTGAGAGGTTTAATAAGATTTTGCAATGAAAGCTCGAAGTTGTGTATAGGTTCTTGTGTTTTTGCACTCTGATTCTTCTCTTAGATGAATGCTTTAGAACTGAGCAAGAACAACCTTTAAATAGGTAAACAAGAACATTTGAAAATTAGGCTTGAAAATTTCCAACGGTATAAAATCAAGCCGTTAGAGATTATATGTTTGTTTAAAATTTGGAATGAGATGTGAATCTCAACTGATGAAGAAGAAGAAGAACGTGTATAATGGAGAGAATAATAGCCATCATGAGTGCCATGTGTTTGTTTAAAGTGGAGGTATGGTGTGTCATTAAATTAATGAAAAGTAGAACTTTACTTTTCTTAATTTGACCCAAGGAATATGTTTGTCTCCCAATATGTATAGAATATGAGTGTTGGCATGTTAAATAACATTCAGAGGGCCCTTACACGTTTCTAACATTATTCCCACTTAAAGCTCTTTGAAAAACTGAAGTGTTGAATTCTGTCAGACACAATCAGCTTGCTGTTTGTGAAACTGGCACGCTGTTTGTACAACTGGCTTGCTGTTTGCGTATTCTCTTCCGTAAGATATTTTCCCCTGCAAGACCAAGCTATCACAATACACTTCACAACCAAGTTAGCACAATACAGAAATAACATGATGTTTTATATCAAACTACAAGCAAACAGCTTGCTGTTTACGTATTAACTTTGCGCAACTGGCTTGCCAAATTGTCACTGTATCTCAACTTTGGTTTACTGTTAGATAGACTGATTATACAATCAGTAAGCTAGACAACCCTGCAAAACCAAGTTAGTACATATAGAAATAACATAGCAAGTTCATGTCAGCTTGCTGTTTGGTTCCGTGAAGTCCGAATCAGCTTGCTGTTTTGGTTCTGGTGAGCTGAATAGATAGATGGCTTTATACCTTTGCATTTCCATATCACCAACCACGTTACCTGAGAGTATACTTATACATAGCAAACACATATGTATGCAAATTATATATCAAGTGATTCAATCATATAATTGTGAGCTAGATATAGTGAACATAATACAAGATAAGCAATCAGCTTGCTATATATAACATCAAAACACACTAGGGTAACAATCTCCCCCTTTTTGATGATTATATACTAATATGTGATTTAGCTAAAAGCTCCCCCTTAATCAATGATTAATACTTCCTGCAAAACAAGATTAGATAAATACACATGAAGTATTACAATGTACCATTTGTATTCATCATCAAAACATCACGCCAACAGATTGTAATGAAGAAGGTTGAGATGAAGGCATTGTCTGTGGAATTGCTGGTTTACTTGTGAGGTGTTTTAACACCGGGAAAACGCCTATGTTCAAAGGGGACATTTCCAATTATTTTCTTCCAACAAAGATATTGGTAAGCAGGGTTAATATGTTCGAATGAAGTTTGTAAGTGTTTAGAAAAGTAGAACTTGATGTCTGAAGACTGATGTACCAGCTTATGCTTGATTATAGAAGTAGACGCGCAGGCTCGATGTCAACGGATCAGACTCGTGGCAATCGCAAGAGCGTCAAACCAGCGAATGATCAATAGAGGACATGATGACGTGAGATAGAAGAAGATAGTTGTATTACTTCAGCGCTACGTAATAACAAAGGACCAGAGGCAAGTATTTTCTTTATCATCCTAAACACTTTTTATTTTCTGTTTCATTTATTCATATCATGACAAATAGTTATTGTTCAGAGCTATTTGTGGTTCTTAAATATTTTTGTGCGAAAATAGTTGCTTGATATTGGTATCCTTGATGTGGGGAATTGTTTAAGATAAACTCTTCATATCCTTATTATCGTAGTAAATAATAGGGATGTGAACTGTATGTGAAACTAAGCATTTCCTGTTGAATTCGGAAATTGCTCTATTGGATTGGAAGATGGTAAAGCGTAGGAGGCCATGATGATTTCATGGTCCAGCAATATTTATTGGAAAGCGTAGGAGGCCATGGTTGCTACCATGGTCCAGCAATATTTAAGGAGGATATGGTAACCATTCCATCTTCCTATAGGCTAACATTACTTGCCTATTTTGGTACCCTCATGAAATCCGGGTTATACACACGGGTATAGAAATGTACCGGTGGTAGTATAAAGGGTCCCATTGCTTTTGAACCTGATCAGGGGGCAATGGTGTTTTGTCTTTATTTTTATATATCCAATCCATATCGTCAGAATGGCTATTATATATTGTGAGTTGGCAGATGATTCATTTTTATGACATGCCAAATGATTTCAGTTATGGTTTGAATTATATCGCAGTTGTTGATTCAGTTTCTCTATAAACTGTTTTACATTTCAGTTGATTTTATGCCCCACTTATCCTGATTTTTTATCAAAATTTTTATATGCTTGCTGAGCATTTCTTTCGCTCATACTTGCTGTTGTAAATTCTAACATTTCAGTAAGGTAGTTTGGCGAGACGTATCCGCACAACTCAGAAAGAGAAGAAGCGTGATGCTATTTCGAAGATGACCTGGCTCATGATGTCTGGATTTAGTGTAAGATTTATTTTATATAATTGAGTTCTAATATTTATTATTATTATGTAATGATCTAGTTAGCCTGGCGTACTTCTTATCGAGGTTACACCAGTGGTTTAAGATTTGATCAAAGAGAATGTTGTGAAGAAAGAAATACTTTCTATTTAATGGAATTTGGATTCTTGTTTCTAGCCCTATAACCTTAAAAGATCTTGGTATGTTGGGGTCACAGATCTTATATTTCCAGTGTTGGACAATCACAAGTGAGTGATTATTATTAACCAGATGTTTTATTTTGAGGATTTTTGCGTGACAACCAAATCTCCTGACCCCGGATTTGGGGGGTGTCACAATTAACAAAAAGTAATCTATCTTCAAGAGGAAGCGGGATGCCTGGAAGCTGCGGCCATAATGCAGTTTGAATTCTACAATTATTGTCTTCAGCGATCGTTGTTTACCTGAACCTTTCATGCCATGAAGAAGTAAAATCAATTATTGGCTCGAGCTAGGTAGTCACTTTTTTTACTTGAAGTCCTTTCAGGAAAAAGTGATCCACAATGTAAAATTGATGCGCTGCATGCTCTTTTTAATGTTTTTAATTTGCCTTCCATATACCTCATCTTTTATCTGATTTGATTAAAGAATTAGAGGGGACAAGTGAAGATATTGAAAAGCCGAATCAAGTGGGTGATGCAGCTGATGAGATTGTGACTGATCAGTGTATGGATGTTTTTGCTAATCATTTGGTAAATCCTGATCTTTCTCTTATATATGTTATTTACATATGACATGGAGTGATGAGATTTTTCAATACAACCCTGACAATCTACTGCACCATTTGGGTGATTATTATTTGCCTGTGACATTTATTGTTAGATGTATGAACATGTATACTCCCAGTATCTTTTCAGCTTTTACAAGCTTTAACAATTTATTTACATTCTTTGTTGCCCGAACTCTCATACTTTTTCCTTTTTTGTCTACTTGTGTCAGATAATACATGATATATGTGTCTGTCTAATTTATGTGTGCTTGTGTGTAATCTGAGGGCGATTTTTATGTTGCAAGTTGCAACTAGACATGTCACCCTCTAGCAGTCCAAACCAAATTAGAACCCAAGGCTTATGAGAACTTATTTGTTCAGAGAAAGACCTCGAGGGGTATTTTATTTTATTTTTCTATTATCATTTTGATTTTTTGTTATGAATGTTCGTACATTATTATATGCGATGGATCAATTTGTTAGATAAATATCATGTTCTATTTCACACTTGCATGCCTATTCAGGGTAGCTGTGTCCAAATTTGGGTCCAAATCCAAGAATCCTAATATCTTATAATTGACAATCCGACACTTGGATCCCTACCTGACCCCGACTCTTGCAGCCAAGTTTGGGTAGCATAGGTTTTATTAGTACATAATTATTGTTTGATGCAAGTTTTTTATATTTGTTCTGTCATGATACCATAATTTTCTGTTTATGTTCTGTTGTGTAGGATGGTGAGAAGATGGACAATGGTATCGGAGAATCAATTGTAACATGCGATGATAATTTGACTATTGGCACTGGACAACTTTTACCATGGGATGATAGTATTCTTAATCTGAGCATTGGAGGTTTTATCTGTGAATTATCCTTATTGGGCATGACAGATGGTCGCAGTATGAAATCAACTCAAAACCAACAAGGGTTGCACCAAATTCAGCTAAGTTCTGATATTAGCGTTGGTGGGCTGCTTAACGAAGCTTCTTTTCAAGGGAAGCATAATAATAAGTCAGCATTAAAAAGTAGCTAATCAGCTGTACAGGAAGATGTTGGAAAGGAATTGCAATTTCTATGGGATGATAATCTAACTAATCTGAGTATCGGTGGTCTACTTTCTGAAGCGTCATTACAGGAAAAGGTTAGTAATTGTGGTCTTAAACTCCTATGGAATTGAATTAAGAATACAGGTGAAAATATATATTATAAATAAATATTAGATATTTAACCTTTTTACAAAATAAATAGAAAATACACGAAAAGTACACGAAAGTACACGAAAGTACACGTTTTTCGTTTCATTTCGTGTAAACGGAAACATTTCGTGTACTTTTCATTTCGTTTCGTGTTTACACGAAATATTTCGTTTCGTGTTCGTTTTAGAATTTGAGTACACGAATTTATTTCGTTTCGTTTTCGTTTTGGTCTCTTGGTACACAAAACATTAAAGTACACGACACGAAGTACACGACACGAAACGAATTGGCAGCTCTATATATATATATATTGATGATTGATGATTTTTTGAAAACAAAGATTTTTCAATGGGACGAACCCAATCCAGTCTTACGGATAAACCGCACATAATTGAGACCAATTTATGGTAAACCTAGGGCTGTCAAACAGATGTTTCGAATACGGATTTGTCTATATCCGAATCCGAAATCCGAAATCATTATCCGAATCCGAATCCGAATCCGACGGATATCAGAAAATTATATCCGAATTCGAATCCGACGTATAGTATCCGGATACGGATAATATCCGAATCCGAATATCCGATTTTTGAGATTTTTTGAAAAATCCGAATATCTCCGAAAATCCGAAAATCCGAATATCCGAATCATTTAAAAAAATTAAAAATAACAATTTTTAATACATAAATAATATATTATAAATATTAAATAATTATTATATTATTAATGAATTAAATACTTAAATAATATCTTCACTTATTAATGAATTAAATAATTAAATTTTAATACATAAATATTATATTATAAATATTAAATTATTAATTATAAATTATATATTCTAAAAAGTAAATATATATATATATATATTTATATTTATATATTTATAAATTTTCGGATATCGGATATTTCGAATACGGATGTGCCTATATCCGTATCTGCTATTTTCGGATACGAATTCAGATACGAATAATATCCGTTTTCTTTCGAATACCGATATTATCCGTTTTTTCGGATTCGATATCGAATTTTTCGAATTTTTTTGACAGCGTAAACGAAGTTGGTACATAATTCATATAATCTATTTCACATAGGCAAATGCAATTCTTTAACAACGCAAGTGAGCTAACATGTTCGGTAATTACAATACCTGCAATTCTTTAACAACGCCATCCAGACTCCCAAGTCCCAACAATGAAGTAAAATCAACCAAAATAAAAAGGGTCCTGGTCCCTGACAAATGATTGTCAGGGACCGGTTATTTAACAATCGGTTCCATAGCCGTTGGATCGTTGATCCAACGGCTGAGATTAAAAAAAAAAATTTTTTACTGTCCGCTATAATTTTCCGCGGATAGGCAGATTGCCTGTCCGCGGAAATTTTCCGCGGACAGGCAATCTGCCTATCCGCGGAAAATTATAGCGGACAGTAAAAATTTTTTGTAATCCAGGGGGGCCATTGGATCAACGATCCAACGGTTTAGAAACTGATTGTTATTTAACACGTCCATGACAATCAATTGTCATGGACCAAAACCCAAATAAAAATGAGTGTCCTCTGTCAACTTTTCAATCGAATAAAAAGATAGGATGTGGCTACGCAATCATACACTTACCATTAACAAATTACAAAATGAAAATTTAGATACAATTGTAAAATGAACACTCAAATATATTTAATATAATTTTCCTTTTAAACTTCATTGATAAAGACTATAATAGTATTTACAAAAAATACTTAAAAAATTTCAAATTTCGTTATCAAAGTCCTTAATGTGATATCTCAAAGTGACGTATGCTCAACTCTACATTGGCACAATTAAGCAACATACAAAAATCGTTGTCTGGAATTTACAATTTGTGAAAAAGGATTATTTGAATGTTATAGGTGTAGTGGAACAGAGCATTATTTTTCTCTTTTTTATGTGGTAGTGCAATTTTACAAGAATTGTCTACAATGTATATTACAAAATTATGCAATCGGCAACAGAAAAATCTAATGTAGTCCAAAGGAAGCAACTTTCCAGGTTCATGACAAACTCATCATTGCTTTGGAAGCAAAGTACTTGCCAAAACCCCTCTAGGAAAACTGTGTTTTTCATTTTCACATTTAAAATTTGTTCAACTCCCAAGCTTTGCCTGGCTAACTTTAATCGACACCTGTGACCATGGTGGGCAAATACCTATGACGATGGTGCAAGAACAGAGAAAGCACAAGACAAACTTGCTTGCATAATGTAAAACCATCAAACCAAAAAATAACCATTACACAGCTGTGATGGATTTTGACATACCCAAAAATAACCATTTTTAAATTTAAACATGTACTCTTCAGATCATTCAGACTTCATATCATGTTCATATTAAGTTTTCCAGATGATAATAACAAAATCAAAAGTAAAAACACAATCCATAGCTTATATTTCTTGCATATTGTAAAACTACCAACGACCCAATCGCAATCACTTGCTCCATTTTTAAGAGAAATTTGTAACTTCTGCCTTAATTGTGAGCTTTGCTCCTACTATTATAGTATCAACCACTAGGAAGCCGCTGAACTCTTTTTTAAGGTCACCCAATGACAGCAACTTTGAAACACCCCAACTACCTGACACATCATCACCTGTCGATTCTGTAGTACTAAACCATGAATCCCCACCTGAAGAATAAATAATTTAGTTATAGTTTTATAATTAGGGGACAATCAATATATACCAGTGCCTTCTACGCAAATCAACACATATATTTGTTACCCATTTACAATTTATAAAACCACAGAATTAGGAAATTTTGTAGTTAGTGTTTTATGATCAGGGGACAATCAATATATACCAGTGCCTTCTACACAAATCAAAACATATATTGGTTACCCATTTACATTTTATAAAACCACAGAATTAGGAAATTTTTACAAGGTGCTCTTCCCATTAACACAATTGTTGTATCGTTTCATCTTTCCCGTTAAGCAAGTCTTTTAACAAGTATATTTTAATGCATACCTGACCATATACGATGACTGTTTGAAAGTTGATTCTTAATCACCAATGAGAAATCTGCCAACACTCTCTTTACTGCTGAAGCACTCTCAGCCAACTCCAAATACAATGACAAGTGACCTTCGCCTTCACAATCCCCATTCGGATAAATTTGTAAACGCCTAGAATTTAAATCAACAATAGAAGGGGGAAAAGGTCAATGAAAGCTTTCACTAGTCAATTACTTCAAAATATACTGTGATACAGTTGCCGCTACTAAACAATTTTTTTTCTTTTTGCAACAACTCCTATGTATGTTGCACTTCTGTTTAAATTAATTTGTTATGCAATTTTAGATGCATAAAAGAAAAAGTGGCTCACATGATAACTTGATTATGTTATGGTAACTGTGTTAAAAGTATAGTAAGAGCCAATTAATTTGCGTCAATTTGCATAGTGAACCCAGAAAATGGGAGACAATCTCCTAGTGATTAAAAGTAGGCACTATGATGGACCCAAAAATAAGAAAGATCCCCTAGTGATCCACTCTTTCAAAAAAAAGGGGGCCTTCTGAGTGAGATTTTTACAATTAGCTTGTAACTTAACAAATTATACTCTACTATATTTTAAATCATCTTGTAATTTTGTAACCCTCCCGCAAATAAAAATCAAGCATGTTTACTAACCATTTATGTTTTCCTCCTCTAAATTTCTCCGAGGAAATTTGTTCTTTCAATATTGTGGAGAAGTCGCAAACTTTCCACTCAAAAACAACTTCTTGAGGATTCTCAATCATCTTCAAAGCCTCGCCAATTCCAGTATATTTGACATCATAGACTTCAACACCAAATACACAAGAGTCATTAACAAGATACCCATTTGTTGCAGCATTGAAAGTATCTAGTGATATTAATCTGTCAAAACCACATTCTCCATTTGCCAGATGAAACCGTCGAATTTGATGCTCAGGATCATCTTCAGATATAAATACACAAACATTAGTCTGTAAGTCAATTTTAGTCCAACAAATGTAAAACAAAAATTCAATTTGAGAAGGTCTAAACTTATTACATTAACTAATTTGATATAAAATTCAGTTGGTCATCATCAACTAATGCAAGAGGCTATTGTATGCAAAAAAGAATGAGGTAACAGAGATCATTCTTAAATCTTAAAGCTATCACATATATCAGACTAATTAAGGGGTCGTTTGTATCATAAGATTTTAACCGGGGTAATGGGAATGAGGTTCTAATACATTTTTGTGGTGAAACGTTATTCTCATTCACTTTAATCGGAAAGGAATCCCATGATCCAAACGAGCACCAAGATTCGAATATATAATTTTGAATATGTAACCTTAGAAGAATACGGATGATCATTGTAACCTATAAGATATGGTAAAAAATATAACAAACCTTGGTCGATGTTATCATTATCAGGAAGTGGATGCAGGATTCTTTCGTCTTCCATTTTTATTTACTCAAGTGTGACTCTCTGCATGATTATTATATACAATATTAGGATTTATTTATGTACAGGCCTTTCAATTTCAATTTCAATTTCAATTTCTTCGCACTCGTCGATTCTAGTGACCTCCAACTCTTTGTATTCCCAAGACACACTAGTCCATCCCCCGAGCAAGAGTAGGTTAATAATATCTCCACAGATTTTATGTCTTTTTTAAAATTAAATATATATATATATTTATAGTGACCTCCAACTCTTTGTATTACCTCTCATTTTTAACGTTCTTTTTTTTTTTTTTACAAAATAACAAACCTTACCCGATGTTATCAGGAATAAAGATCGCCCCAAATATCACAGTTCAAAATTTTAGCCCTAAATATTACTCCAAAACATGCGTGTAGCGTTTTAGATTTTTTTTTTTTTTTGAAAAACACTAAAGCGTGTAGCGGTGGGAGGAGGGAGAACGCTATTTGAAGCAGTGTTGGGAAGAACGCTAAATGAACTGACGTTGGGGGAGGGGGAAAACGCTACATGAAGTGGTGTTTGGGGGTAGGAACGCCACTTCATGTGGCGTTTTGGGGTGTTTTTTGATTTTTTTTTTGTTTTCTCCTAAATATATTTGCAAAAAATAATAAAAAATTTATAATCAATTTTCAATTAAAATTATATTTTTTTAATTTAAAAAATAAAATTTTAATTAAATTTAGGGGTTCAACAATTAACTTTTGGGGTTTGATAAGTGGATTTTATATCTACTTGGAGCATTCTAAATCGGCTTAAATTGATTGTCTTGGACTCAAGTTTCTTGTAGTTTTGATGTGTTTTGCTTAGTTGTGCAGGTTTACGAGAATGTTGATTAAGGTGGATGCTTCTATAATTTTTTGGGAATTAATTGATTAAAATTCGGATTTTCTGGGAAGGCTGCGCAGCTTACACTGTTTTGGCCATATCTGGAGCTCTGTAAGTCCGTTTTCAGCGATCTTACTGCCCACGCGAAGCTTGAGAGATTTTCTACAACCTGGGATAGGAAGCATGTGCAAGTAATGTGCTTAATTAATTCGCGCACGTATTCATTGAGGAGCATGGCTGGGAAATTACTGTTTTGCCCTTTTCAAGTTCTAATTATATTCCGGGCAGTTTTTAGCACCTTAATTAAATTCTAATTGTAATAGAAGATAAATTCTTGCTGGGCAAGAAAGCTAGAGCCTATAAAAACACATCTAAGCATTGTAATTTAGAGGGGGATCGTTTTTATTATATATCATAGCTTAGATCTGCAAGGGAGAACATTGATTTTCTTTGAAGATTAAAGGTTTTTCTCTTTTCTTATAATTATGTGTTCAATTTATAATTCTTGTTTTGTTAATTCAATTATGAGTGAGTAGACTACTAATCTAGGGTTAAGTAGAACCCTAGTTATGATTGATGTGTGAATTTCCCAATTCCCCCAATTTGATTGTTTAATTGCTCTTGCTTATTGAGTTGTTTTAATTAGCAATTACAAATCAGACGTGATTATGTTTATTGTTTGAACCATTGTCTATTTATCAACGAGAGTTGGATTTAGATGGTTGTGATTTATCCAATGAGGACATGAACTTCTCCATGAGAATAGGTAGAACTGATTGTTAGGAAGTTAGGATGCTGTGATTAATGTCTCTAAATTGCATGATACCATGAGAATAGGCTTGATTGTATTTTAGAGAAGCCATTAATACTCGAGAGAGGTTATTGGTAATTTATAGGGCGCACCTTTCCTGTTGAGTATTATACGATTGATTGGGAAGGGAATTCACGATTGCATTAATTCATGCTAGTGGGGATACTTAATTCTGGAAGTTTTAGTTAATTAATTAATTGCATTAGTATAAAATTAGTTTAATAATCTTTGATATTTTATTGTGTTACTTGCTTGGCTGAATTGAATCGAGAACAACTGGTGATTGACACGTTTGTCTCTGTGGGATCGACTCTGACTTACCCTACTACATAGTTAGAAGGATTTGTTAGATATTATTATTTGATAGGCACGCGACAGCCTTGTCAAATTTTTGGCGCCGCTGCCGGGGACAAAGCAGTGTTAGATTAGTTAATTTTTGAGTTAGTTTGGCCAAGTTGTTTAGTTGTGTTGCTTTGGCTATTATTCTTGTTCTGTTTGATCTTTGCTTGTGGTTTTTCTTGTTTCTTGTAAAATTTATTTTCAGATTCCTATAACAAGAAATTAAGCGAGTAAAGAGAGGAGCAAGAAGAAAGCATGGAGGCATTGGTTAAGACTATGCAGGCATTATCTCAAAAGATCGATGATATTGAGTCAAGAAATTCTTCTTTGTTTGCCACTTGTGATGTTTGCGGTATACAGGGACATACTCAAAATAATTGCCAATTTAATATCCCTTACTACCCAAATCAAACACAATTTTGGGATGGTAATTTTTATTACAATACCCATGACCACCCTCACCAGCCACCACAATATAATCCTTATGCTGATACTTACACTTCTGGTTGGGAAGATTACACTAATTTTTCCTACCAAGACAATCCACCTCAGCCACCACAGAAATCCAACTTGGAAAATCTTTTGGAAGGAGTTATTGTTGCACAGCTGAACAAGAATGAAGAGGTTGAGACAAGTCTTAATGAGTTGAAAGTTCAAGGTAAGTTGATTGAAAACTCAATTGCTCAACTAGCTCAAGAGGTAACTGAATTCGTTGAGAGGCGCTCTCAATTGGAGAAAATACCAATGAGTCAATTTGATGATGCAACTTTGTGGAGTTGTAAGGAGTTCAAAGAGTCGCAAAATGAGGTTAGTAATAGTAGGCTAATTTTTGATGATTATGATGATGAAGATGGTTATTTTGATAGTCTTGCTCTTATTGACCCATATGCTTCTTAAGAAATTAACTCGTGTGAAAACTCTTTTGATAATAATGATGTTGATTTCTTAGATGACTCTATTTGCATGCTATTTGACGAGGGTGATAATATGGTTGTGGCAGATGTTAATTTGAATAAGGATATTGTGAATCCAATTGTGGTAGATGAGATAGAACCGAATTTGAATATGCTTGACTTGACAATGCTAAGATTGAGAATGTGTATATGCCTTATGTAGACCCGATTTGGGAGGAATTTGTGAAAAGAAGCTATAAGTATTTTGATGTTGATTTTGCTAAATATTTTCACATCCCGAAATTTCTTGAGCATTACATGAGCCTCATATGTCAATTTATATATCTTTTTGGTTATCTAATTGGTGCTCATATCATTAGATTAATTCAAATTAGGAGATATGTACATCTATATGCTTTTTCGCCAGGATAATTGTCAACAGGTGTCGGGCTAACGACATTAAACAAATGCGCTTCTTGGGAGGCAACCCAAGCCTTGTTGTACACGTTATTATTTCTCTTTTCTTAAAAAAAAAAAAAAAAATTCAGAATTTCAGAAAGGAACAGCGCATCAGGCGCCAAAATGGCGCACCTGCGCGTGTGTAACGCAGGAGATGGCTGCGCATCAGGCGCCTGAGCCGCGCAAGAGCGCCAGACACGCAGGACAGTCATGCGCATCAGGCGGAAAACTCGCGCACCTGCGCGGAAGCATCACAGACTACAGCTGCGCATCAGGCGCAAAATTCGCGCATCATGCGCGTCCCTCTACTGTTTCAGTTGCGAATTTAGACCCCAAAACCCAAAATTTTCACTTCTTTTATTTATTCTCATAACCTATATCCTATCCTAAATCATATCCAAGTCTTTCCTCTATCATCCCAATTCCTATTCTAACTTCAAAATCAAATCCTAAACACAACACAAATCCTACTCTACATCTAATTTTTCTCAATTACTTACATCTCCTACATATACATAAACCTATACATACACAAACCCATCTATATAAACCCCAAATTCTTAACTTTCATCCATTCAAAGTGCAAGGGGGATTCAAATTCGAAATTTTGGGGATTCATCTAGCAAGTTCACCTCTTGGATTCAATTGGGTAATATCCTATCTCATCTTTTAATTGAATTTATGAATTTTGCAAGCTAGGGTTCTTGGTGTGTAATTTGGGGGTTCTTTATTTGGTGAATTGTTTGGAGATTATTTTGCCTTGCTTGATTTTTGTTGATTATGGCTCATAAAAGGCAACGGTTAATGGGTAGTGGTAGTAGTGCTCCTCCATCTTTGGATGAGAATGATGTTGTGGGTAATGGGGTGGAAAGATTTGTGAATGAGGATGCTAAAGCGGAGTATAGTAGGATAGTTTCAAAGACGGTTATTCAAGAACGGAGGCTTGTGCCCTGTGGTAAATATCCGGAGATTGTGGATATGATTAGTGAGCGGGGATGGACATTATTTTGCCAATTTGCTAATGAGGCGGCGTTGGATGTGGTGCGGGAGTTTTATGCTAATGCTTCTGTAGCAAGGAATAACTCCGTAATTGTGAGGGGTCAGAAGGTGGATTATTCGCCTCGTGCTATTCGTAATTTGACTAGGCTACCACCTAAACCTAGAGGTGCTACGGACTGGGGACAGAAGACTAAGGATGATGTTGATCTTGATGCACTCATTGAGGAGTTATGTGTTCCAGGAACGAAGTGGAAATGTAAGTTAGGTACGGAGATAAAGCGTACTTTTCCGGCTTCATCATTGTCTGGTTTTGCAAAGGCATGGTTCTTTTTCATTAGTTCTAATATCCTTCCGTCAAACCATGTTTTCGATGTTACTGTTGATAGAGCTATCTTGCTATGGGGTATTCTCAAAGGTGAGTATGTTGACCTTGGGTACCTTATTAATCAAAATATTCTTCGGTTTTTGGGAAGCAATTCGTCGGCTAGTATTCCTTATGCTTCTATCATATGGTACTTGTGTGATGCATCGAAATTCAATTGGTATGAAGGAGAGCCGGTGCATAAACCTACGGCTTCTGTTACGGATGCTACTATTGACCGGTTGAGGTTGAAGGAGTGGCCGGGCGGCACTCCTCATCCTAGGGGTCTAGGCTTTGTTGTGAATGATGCTAGTGGTCAGGGAGCGGGCGCTCCGCCACTTGTTCCAAGGGCACCGGCAGTGGAGAGGGCAGGTTCTTCACAGAGTACGGTGGATATGTCCGCTCTTGAGTCTTATTTTCGTCGAATGACTAGGCGGTTAGATGCTATGCATGTGAGCAGTCGCCAGTATTCTGAGGACATGGGCATAGCTTTGGAGGCAAAGTTTCAGTCACCCGAAACTGCTGTTCAGTGGCCTATCTTTGGAGCTCGGACTCCGTATCCTCTACCTGATTCATCTGACGAGGATGACGAGGGTGCTGCTAGTGAGGATGAGTAGGTATGTTCTGCTACCCCTTGTATTTACTTCCATTCAATGAGGGCATTGAATATTTTAAGTTTGGGGGTAATATGGGGGATTAGTAGTTGTATGTATTGTTGTATTTTGTGTTCATATAGGATATCATGTTTGCATAGTAGTGATAGTTCATGCATTATTGTTATGTTCGTATTATCTACGTGTGTTCATATAGGACATTTTGTTTTATTTTAGTATACCATGTGAGTTTTCATTTAGTTGCATTTTCATGTCATGCATATTTCATGCTCCCTTAGGACGAGCTGATTCTGATTGATAGGTGGATGTTGATTTGGGTGTGATGATGATGAGTAGAGGGCTGATTTATATTTTCTATGAAATTGACTTGCATGTTACGGAAAAAAAAATTTATTACACAGTCTCATTGGGGTGCTTTTGGGCTAGGTTAGGGTCATGCCTGTGGGATGTTTTGAGATTTAATCACTTGTTTATATTTAGAATTTTCGTTATTCCCTTTATAGCGTAGGAACATTAAAGTCTAAGTTTGGGGGAAAACAGGAATTTCATGCTAAGTTGTTAATAAAGGCTAGGTGTCAAATGGCTAGTAGCCGGCTCATATTTATATGAGTAGTCTAGGGTTGGAAATGAGAAAGGCTCATTCCAGATTGCAGAAAAAAAAAAGAAAAAAAAGAAAAAAAAAGAGAAAAAAAAAAAAGAAGAAAAAAAAAAAGAGTCAATAAGTTATTTGTTTATATGCAAAATTAACCAGAGTGAACTCTTTAATACTCGAGTAATTAAGTCTGAGGGGACTTAGTCCTAGTAACCTAAAGCCCTTGTGGTTTGGGATTGCTGACCTAACACTCGCTACATGGGTATTATTGTATAAGCCTTTTGGGGTCTCATTCATTGCACGGTTAAATAAGCATGCGTATTGTATTTAGTGTCGTAGTTTAGTAATAAAGCATGAGTTTCTGTCTACCTTGGATAAGGGTGGAGGTGTTCCTAGGTTATGAAGTGTCTACAGTCTATTCTGTTTATAAACCTGTGATTGTCTTGACGGAAAGCATGTATGATTTTTGACTTAGTTTTGGGAGTATTCTTGATGAGCATTGCACACACGCACGTTTCTGTTCATGTATTTGTTAGTATACGGGAACTTAGTCGAGCTCTGCTTGGAGTTGTTATATTCATTGAGATATTTGCTTGTTAGTTGGTTTTGGTGAGTTTGAAGGGGATTTTTGCATTTTTCATATTAGTTGCATCCATGCATTGCATTGCATTAGGTTAAATGGATTTTGTGGGTACATTCGCTATAGGCCCTCACGAGACCTTACTCGTCCACTAGGGCTGCCTAAGGGTTTAAAGGGCTTGTTGCATATGCCAAATGCAACCGTGATCACCTACGGAAGTGGTACTAGCTAGTTAGTTGTAATTGTTAATGCTTGAGGACAAGCATCAGTTTAAGTTTGGGGGTGTTTGATAAGTGGATTTTATATCTACTTGGAGCATTCTAAATCGGCTTAAATTGATTGTCTTGGACTCAAGTTTCTTGTAGTTTTGATGTGTTTTGCTTAGTTGTGCAGGTTTACGAGAATGTTGATTAAGGTGGATGCTTCTATAATTTTTTGGGAATTAATTGATTAAAATTCGGATTTTCTGGGAAGGCTGCGCAGCTTACACTGTTTTGGCCATATCTGGAGCTCTGTAAGTCCGTTTTCAGCGATCTTACTGCCCACGCGAAGCTTGAGAGATTTTCTACAACCTGGGATAGGAAGCACGTGCAAGTAATGTGCTTAATTATTTCGCGCACGTATTCATTGAGGAGCATGGCTGGGAAATTACTGTTTTGCCCTTTTCAAGTTCTAATTATATTCCGGGCAGTTTTTAGCACCTTAATTAAATTCTAATTGTAATAGAAGATAAATTCTTGCTGGGCAAGAAAGCTAGAGCCTATAAAAACACATCTAAGCATTGTAATTTAGAGGGGGGTCGTTTTTATTATATATCATAGCTTAGATCTGCAAGGGAGAACATTGATTTTCTTTGAAGATTAAAGGTTTTTCTCTTTTCTTATAATTATGTGTTCAATTTATAATTCTTGTTTTGTTAATTCAATTATGAGTGAGTAGACTACTAATCTAGGGTTAAGTAGAACCCTAGTTATGATTGATGTGTGAATTTCCCAATTCCCCCAATTTGATTGTTTAATTGCTCTTGCTTATTGAGTTGTTTTAATTAGCAATTACAAATCAGACGTGATTATGTTTATTGTTTGAACCATTGTCTATTTATCAACGAGAGTTGGATTTAGATGGTTGTGATTTATCCAATGAGGACATGAACTTCTCCATGAGAATAGGTAGAACGGATTGTTAGGAAGTTAGGATGCTGTGATTAATGTCTCTAAATTGCATGATACCATGAGAATAGGCTTGATTGTATTTTAGAGAAGCCATTAATACTCGAGAGAGGTTATTGGTAATTTATAGGGCGTACCTTTCCTGTTGAGTATTATACGATTGATTAGGGAGGGAATTCACGATTGCATTAATTCATGCTAGTGGGGATACTTAATTCTGGAAGTTTTAGTTAATTAATTAATTGCATTAGTATAAAATTAGTTTAATAATCTTTGATATTTTATTGTGTTACTTGCTTGGCTGAATTGAATCGAGAACAACTGGTGATTGACATGTTTGTCTCTGTGGGATCGACTCTGACTTACCCTACTACATAGTTAGAAGGATTTGTTAGATATTATTATTTGATAGGCACGCGACAGCCTTGTCAGGGTTCAACGTTTTCTTTTTGGGTTTTAGAAATATTCGAAACGACGAATAAACTGTATACGAACTTAGGATTTGGGATTTAGGGTTGTTTACCCTAACTTATCCTGATTTTTAAACGCGTTAGCTTTTAAAAATCAGGCCGTCGGATTAAATTTTTTAATTAAAAATTTAAATTTATAAAATACAATTTTAGTTAAATTTAGGGATTCAACAATTAACTTTTGGAGTTCAATTTTTTCATTTTGGGTTTTAAAAATATTCCGAGTGACGATTAAATCGTATGTATTCACGAAAAAAAGCAAAAAAAAAAAAAAAAGAAAAACCAAACGCCACATGAACTGGCGTTACCCACCAAAACAAAAACCTAACTAGCGTTTCTTCCCCAAAACCCAACTCTAACTATCATTTCAACGCACAAATATATATATATATAACGCTAGACGCATTAGCGTTACAAAAAAATCAAAACATAGTTTAATACTAATATTTGGGACCAAGTTTTTGAGCTGTGATATTTGGGCCATTTCCTTTCAGATTGTGATAGATAGGGCCAACACCCTCGCGAATCAGTGACTTGATTCAATTGATTCATTCTCTTCAATACTCAGATTTAACTCAATATTACAAAATAAACCTTGTATATATTTTGACTTTGTTGTCTGCTGATTATATATATATATATATATATATATATATATATATCTTTAATAAAGCCATGAACTCAATATCCCAGTATCAAATTCCCTTATCAAAGTTTTAATAAAGACATTTACTCGGATGCAAATCATGTTGTACTGAACAACTTGTTTGTTGTAGTGAAGGTGAACTACTGAAAGGCTTTCCTACAAACTCCAAGTTTACCTCCTCATCTGCGCCATAGCACACTGTTGAATATTCAGCTAAAGCTTCTACTATTAGTATAGATAATAGTCTGAGTAGTGATACGAGTAGTGATATTAGTACTAGTGGCTGAGTTAGTTATGCCAACTCAGCAAAGTTAGTTAGATGAAACTTTCTATAAATGTACATTCTCTTCTATCATTTGATACTAATCAAAATGTTAACATTTCATCTCTCTCTCTCTCTTTCTCTCCCTCTCTATCTCTCTCTGTTATTTCTTTCTGTTGATTTGAGCATAGTTTAATATGGTATCAGAGCAGTGAGATCTTCATCGTCGCCTTCATTTTGTGATCATCTTCATTGATCATATTTTCTGTTACAGTTTGGTACATATCTGTAACGTATTTCTATTTCTGAAGCTTGTTGCGTTAATGGCGATCTATCTCTGTTTTTGTTACTTCCGCTCGGTTATCTTTGCTGTTTCTGTTCGATTCTCCGGTTAATCCAGGTGTTTTCGTTTCGATTCGTTCTAAAATCTTTACGTATTGATGATCTCTTTGTATAATTGATCTTGTTTTGATATCTCTTTCTGAATCTCTCTGAATATTTCTTGATCTAAATCTCTCTGAAACTTTTATCATCTTTGATCATCGTTGTTTCGTTGATATCTCATTTTTTTTGCCTAAATCTATACACATACTATTATCTTGATTGTTAGTTTACAATCATAATTGTTCATCTCGATAAGTAATGGTTGCGGCTAATAATAGTACAAACAATGCCTGGAATAGATCAGTTATTGGAGCGAATCAAGATACATCAAGTGTGTATTATATACATCCTTTGGATGCTAATACTACTCAGTTGGTTTCGGTCAAGTTTAATGGAACAGGCTATAGTAATTGGAAAAGGTCTATTATGTTGAGTCTATCTGCTAAGAATAAACTAGGTTTTGTTGATGGATCAGTTATTAAGCCAGATGCTAGTTCTTCTGATTTTAAAGCTTGGGAAAGGTGTAACGATTTGGTCTGTTCTTGGTTACTTTGTAATTTGGATGATACAATATCCAAAAGTGTTTTGTTCTTTAAGACTGCTCGAGAGATTTGGTTGGATTTAGAAGATAGGTTTGGTTATGCTTCAATGGCACAAATCTTCTCTGTTGAGCAACAATTGTCTGATTTGCATCAAGGTTCTAAAAGTGTATCTGATTTCTTTACTGAAATTAAAACTTTGTGGGATGCTATAAGTGATATAAGTCCATTACCTTGCTGCACCTGCAACAAATGTACTTGCAATGTTACACAAAAGGTTCTCCAAATGCAGCAAGATCATAGACTTTTGCAATTTATGATGAAGCTTAATGACAAATTTGCTACTGTAAGAGGCAATATCTTGATGCAACAACCTTTGCCAAGTTTGTCTAATGCTTTTAGAGTGTTTTCTCAAGAAGAAAGGCATCAAGAAATTTCTCAGAATGTTGGACAGCATGAATCTTTGGCTTTTGTAGCTGATAATAAAAGGAATTTCAAGACTGGAAATAATACTACTGGTGGTGTTTTTCAGAGACAGGGTGGTAATGCTTATGCAGGAAAAGGAAATGCTGGAAGTTTCAAGAAGAGTAACTTCTTTTGTACACACTGCAAAATTGCTGGACATAGTGTGGATAGATGCTTTAAAATTCATGGTTATCCTGCCAATTTCAAGCCAAAAGATAGAAGAGTTGCAGCTGTATCTATGAATTCTTCAGAAGACAAATCTGAGACAGAAAACACTTCTATATCTGTAGCTCAGTATCAACAATTGATGACACTGCTTAACAAACAGTCTTTGACTCCTAATTCACAAACTTCACAGGATCATACTAAACATGCTATGTTAGCTGGTAAGACATGCTTACTAGTTGATAATTTTTCTAAAACGGAGTGGTTAATTGACAGTGGTGCAACTGATCATATTTGTTCTAATCTTAGTTTGTTCTTAACATACAAACCTGTTGTTGGTGATCATGAGTTCATTGTAATACCTGATGGAAGACAAGTTCCTATTCTTCATATAGGATCTGTCAGAGTTCAAAAAGACATGATTCTACATAATGTTTTGCATATTCCTCAGTTTCAGTATAATCTGATTTCTGTTCGAAAGTTGTGTTCAGACATGAATTGTTCAGTGGTTTTTGATGGTCACAATTGTATCATACAGGACCATTTGCAGAAAGAGAAACAAATTCTTCTTGGTAAATCTCAAGGTGGTTTATACAGTACTTCAAGATTATTTCAAGCAACAGTTGATAGTAAAAGTTTTCTCAGCTTTAAAGAAGACTTCAGTCTTTGGCATCTAAGGCTATGACATGTTCCTTTTGACAAGTTAAAGTTGATTCCAGCTCTATCAGGATTAAAGAATACTTCTGCAGATCTCATTTGTCAGATTTGTCCATTAGCAAGAAAGACAAAAGCTCATTTTCCTCACAGTAGTATCAAAACTAAAGCTCCTTTTGAATTGATTCATATAGATGTGTGGGGACCTTATAAGGTCAAATCTCATTCTGGTTGTAATCAGTTTTTAACAATTGTGGATGATTACAGTCGTTTTACTTGGGTACATACGTTGAAATATAGAACTGATTGTGTCAAGATTACGCTTGATTTTATTGCTCATGTGGAAACTCAGTATAAGGCAAAGATTGAAAAAGTAAGGTCATATAATGCTCCAGAGTTGTGTCAAGGTCCTATGAGAGAAATGTTTCTTCAGAAAGGGATTCTACATCAGACTAGTTGTAGTCATACACCACAACAAAATGGTGTTGTGGAACGTAAACATAGACATTTACTTGAGACAGCAAGGTCTTTGTTCTTCCAATCTAAAATCCCAGATAAATATTGGAATCACAGCATTTTGTGTGCAACTTATCTCATCAACAGAATTCCATTACAAAGTATTGGAAATGATACTCCTTATCATAAACTGACTGGTATTTCTCCATCTCTTGATCATTTGAAAGTATTTGGTAGCTTATGTTTTGCTTATACTATTTCTGATAATAGGAGTAAATTTGATCCAAGATCTATTCCATGTGCTTTTCTTGGTTATTCTTCTACTCAAAAGGGTTATAGAGTTCTAGATTTCAGCAATGATACTATTTTTATTTCTAGAGATGTAACATTCCATGAGTTACATTTCCCATTTCATTCTCATCATAGTCCTATTATTTTTCCAGCACAAATATATTTGCCTTCTGTCACTACTTCTTGTTTTGAAGAACCTATAATTGATAATTCTACATCTCACTCAAATTTTCCTACTGAGTCATTATCAGTACCATCTTCATCATTTGATACCAGTTCATTTTCTGTTAATTCTGAGTCATCAATGCTTCATGATCTAAGTGACAATTCAAATTTGATTTCTAATGATAATGCAGTTGTAAATTTGAGAAAGTCTTCCAGAAATCATAAACCTCCATCTTATCTGTCTTCTTACAAATGTAACAATGTTTTTACATCAACTCACTGGTGTAATTTAGTACATACACCTATTCTTTCTAATTCTAAGTGTGATATTCAAGAACCAAAATCCTATCAAGAAGCTGCCGCTGATCCTATTTGGGTTGCAGCAATGCAAACTGAGTTGCATGCCTTAAATGCTAATCATACATGGGAATTAGTTCCTCTCCCAAAAGGTAAAAAGGCTATAGGGTCTCGATGGGTTTTTAAAGTCAAACTTAAGTCTGATGGAAGATTGGAAAGGTGTAAAGCTAGACTTGTTGCTAAGGGTTACAATAAAAAACATGGGATTGATTATGAAGAAACTTTTTCTCCTGTAGTTAAAATGAGTACAGTCAGGATTTTGCTATCTTTGGCTGCTTCTAAACATTGGCAGTTACATCAGTTAGATGTAAACAATGCTTTTCTACATGGGAGTTTGAAGGAAGAAGTTTATATGAGTGTTCCAGAGGGTGTTCCTAATCCACATGGTTTGGTTTGCTTACTTCGAAAATCTATCTATGGATTAAAACAAGCATCTAGGGAGTGGCATGCTAAACTGGTTGAAGAATTATTATGCCAAGGTTCTACACAGTCCAGAAATGATTATAGTCTGTTCATTAAGAAACAACATAATCTCATTTGTGTGGCTGCTGTGTATGTTGATGATGTTATCCTAACTGGTGATGACATTCAGGGTATTCATAGTTTAAAAGCACATTTGGATGCTATGTTTGGGATTAAAGATCTTGGTAATCTTCATTATTTTTTAGGTATTGAAGTCACACATTCAGCTGATGGTCTTGTTCTCTGTCAACAGAAATTTGCTAAAGAATTATTAGATGAGTCTGGCATGGATATTTCAACTCCTACTTGAACTCCCTTGCCTGTTCACCTCAAACTTTCAAATTCTGAGGGTGAATTAGTTTCCAATCTTGAACTTTATCGATCTATTGTTGGTAAATTTAATTATCTTACCAACACAAGACCAGATTTGTCTTACACAGTGCAGTGTTTAAGTCAATACATGCATGCTCCACGTACTAGTCACATGAAAGCTTTACATCATGCTGTTAGATATCTTGCTGGTACTGTCACACAGGGTATATTGTTAAAGGCTACAGATCAATTGCAATTACAAGCTTTTTCAGATGCAGATTGGGCCTCTTGTATAGATTCAAGGCGATCAGTTACTGGCTACATTTTATTACTTGGCAAATCTCCAATCACTTGGAAATCTAAGAAGCAAAGCACCGTTTCTCGATCTTCTGCAGAAGCCGAATATCGAGCAATGGCTTCTGCAGCTGCAGAAGTAACCTGGGTGGTTCGTCTAATTGAAGAACTTGGTGTTTCCAGTCTTAAACCTGTTTTATTGCACTGTGATAATCAATCTGCTTTACACATAGCGAAAAATCATGTTTTCCATGAACGTACCAAGCATATAGAGCTTGATTGTCATTTTACTCGAGATAAGGTGTTGGAGGGATTATTGCAGTTGACATATCTTCCTACTCGTTCTCAACTTGCTGATGTTCTAACCAAGATAGCTCCTTCTGTTTAGTTCAACAATTTGTTGTCCAATTTGGGAGTGTTTCCACCTCCCAACTTGAGGGGGGATGTTGAATATTCAGCTAAAGCTTCTACTATTAGTATAGATAATAGTCTGAGTAGTGATACGAGTAGTGATATTAGTACTAGTGGCTGAGTTAGTTATGCCAACTCAGCAAAGTTAGTTAGATGAAACTTTCTATAAATGTACATTCTCTTCTGTCATTTGATACTAATCAAAATGTTAACATTTCATCTCTCTCTCTTTCTCTCCCTCTCTATCTCTCTCTGTTATTTCTTTCTATTGATACACACTATCGGATAAACTGGTAAATAAATTAAGGTGCTGTTAATCTGGTACGAACCAAACACGGCTAACTGTTCAATACAAAGTAACTAAGCATGATACATTGCAAATACTAGAGACTCGAGGACTACACAATAAACACATACTGCAGCATCCAAACTCCTAGAACATACACGTCCCTTAAAATAGGGACCAGACAATAGATCATATCCAAGGTAGCCAACAACAGGGGTTGTAAACATAGTTCCAAAAGCTTTCTGAATCTCTTGCATCTTTTCAGCAGTGGATCTAGCAATTTAATTTTGCTTTCATCAATACGAAGCTGCAGATATTGTCATTTACATTTGGCATCATCAATATGACAGTCAATTGCATGACACTCAAGAAGCAGGGGCTGTCAATATCAATATGATATTGTTTTTGGTTGTCAGGTGCTCAAAGGTTTCTCGGTACTTGCAGAATCTGATCAAATTGACATGCAAACTCGAAGTTCACTTTATGGCTGCCACAACCCAGAATCACCATTCCCCACGGAACAGCTCACCTGACCATAGCATGTCCCATCAACTGGAGTATCAAATGTATTTTCCAATATTGTAAGTTCTTTCCAAAACATTTGGACAATAAATTAGTTCACAACCCATAGATCCAACATTTTAAAAATGCACAAACATACAAAAAGTAACGTTGCTCATATGATTCCTTTCCGGCTAGGCAACGTGTTGACAACCATGCTCAAGAAGTTATTGAGAAGCGACATAATGAACATCTGTTAGGGTGAGTGTCAACCAGATAAACTTAAAAGGGACAATACTCATACTATTTAAGCTTTTATTGTTAGCTACGGATGAAATATTGAAGCTCAAAGTTGTTCACAACTGCCAGCGATGCTTAAGTACCTACGATAATTATAGAAATAACTATTTGTTCCTGACCATGGCAAGAAGCATATTCAAACTTAAAGATCCCTTCCTTTGTAGTTGGATAAAGACTTCTAACAACTTCAAGGGACACTGACAAGGAACCTACACATTGAACTAACTAATAATAGGAGAGTGAAATGAATAACTAACTTACCGCTGTATTTGCTAATGATATAGAAGTCAAGGCATAGTGGCATACTAAGAAATGAATCTTACCAAAACCGTAAGTTAAACAATCAAACATTCATATTTCCATTTATAAAAAAGAAACACATGCTTAATGCTTACACCATCATTGTAATTAATATATAGTTACCTCTAGGGTCTCCAGCTCAAGATTAAAAATCTTGGCACTAATAAGTCCTGGTAGCATAGATTTAAACTGTTGATAATATCTTCTCGAATTCTCGGACAAGAATCTCCTGTGAACAATCCACCTCTGTAATTTTATATGTGCATTGTCCAACTTAGAAGCTTTAAACTGGAAATGCACCAATACAGGTGTAACAACTGAATTTTGGTGCCAAAACCACTGTCCCCCTTAAAAGTATCATAGTAGCGAGTCTTGATCTCAAGGTTAATCAATTTAGGACAGGAATACTTAACCAGAATCCCAAATTTTGTTTTACCCATTGTGAGCGTTGTCAAAAATTGTGACATCCTTATAACTCCGATAACGAGTCACTCAAGAACGTATTTGCCCTGAAATTGTGCAGAATCCACTACAGATGCACATACCATAGGGCTCAGGACTTCTGGGCAACAAAGCAAGTGCAGAGATCGGACAAGGACCCCGCTTTACTTGAAATTAGATACAAAGGAACTCACACATGCTGCCAACTGCCAAGCTAGCCATTGAGTAGTGCCACCTGCATCGCCAGAAAAAGAAAACAGATATAAGAACCATTCCCATAAGTCCATAACCATCAACAAAAACTGCCATGTGAAATATTGTTTAATCCTTAAGAAATTTTACATGTTGACACAGAGGAACTGGACAAGAACGATATATCAGCCCTTTTCTCTTTCCCTTCTACGCTCAGGTGCCTCAAAAGTGAAAGTTCAATTTCAGCACCAGCCATTTTCTTCCACCATTTATCTCTCTAGCCACGTATGGTTAAGGCTATTTCTCGATTTCGCCCCTCCGCATGAACAATGTTGAACTAGTTCAAGAACCTCATGACACTGACAAATCAGCAAACACAACCGGCAAATCGCAACCTCCATTTGCAAACTTCGGGTTCTTGCTTGACCAAGTAGACCTTGGTCCCACAGTTCGAGTTCATACACCAGATATTTCTAATATAACACCCCATAAGCAGATACAGGTACAAATTACATAAATTTAGGAAGTTATCTTGTTGACCAAAAGAAGAGATGACGACTGCTGCTGAGCAGAAGAAAAAAGAGTTGATAATTGCTCCTGCCAACAGCACAACTGATTACTTCCATGGACTGCAGGTAAACATGAGATGAGCTTTATTTAAGTTCTTAAGTAATTCCTTCTGGTCCTTAATCTCTTACCAAAATATACGCAAGTGGCAAGACCAAAGACTAGTCAACAGCTGAATACAAACTCACTTTCACTGTCAAAGGTTAAAAGACTCTCAATCTTTTCTTTTCAAAGAAAAAACTAGAAAATATGCCAACACAATACCTTAACTTCCCAGCTATCTTTAAAGCTACCACTTCTCATATCTAGCAATGCAAAACCCAAATGAGTCAACTTGATATTAACTACAACAATCACTAAAAAAAACTCTTAGCTTCTGCAGAAGTAAGATGATGGATGCTATTAGTAACCTGGAACAAAACAGACTGGCCAGAGAGCTCAAACAAGGGATCGAGATTTCCAAGCAGCTAACATCTGATTTAAGCTCAACTTCTGAATCTCCAAAAAAAAAAAATGTAATAGAGAAGATATTGTCTTCATATAACAATGCTTTATTGATTTTGAACTGGAATGAATCCCCAGGTGAGAGAGACTCCGAAAGAAATGATCACAATCACACCAGAAATACAGCTTCCAGCAGATAATGGGGATTTGCAGGGCCAAAGAGATGTAACAAAGAAGAGATGTTCAATTTGAACACATAGGTTGCTCAACTTTAATCGTGGTAGATTCTTTTCAAACACGTAGAAATTCTTTTTTTCCTTGGGTTAGCAGAAAGGCATTGCTAACTTGTAGAGAACAAAGAGAATCTAACAGCTGTAGTTGGAGAAATACAGCCAGAAAGATATCCAAGGTGCTAAATATCCCAGGTAAGCAGATCCACTTTATTTATTATATATTAAAAAAAATACAATTAAACCCACAATGACTATGCCGCAAAAGGTAGCCAGCTACATAAGCTATTTGTGCACAAAGTCAGCATATCGACCATAGTACACTACAAATCATTTGACAACATTCACTACAGTAGAAAAGATCAAAGCTACTTCTGTTTATTAAGTATTTGACTGAACAAAATTTGTGCCAATGTGATTGTGCAGAAGCTACTACAGATACACATACTGTAGCTCTTGAGACTGCTGGGGTAAAAAAGGCAAATGCAGAGATCAAACAACCACCTTGCTTTACTTGAAATTACATACAAAGGAAAGCACACATACCACCAAGCTAGCCGCTCAATCACGCCACCTGCATCCCTGAAAAAGAACACAAACATCAGAACCATGCCCACAACCATCAAGAGAAACCGCCAAGCAAAATATTGTTTAAGCTTCGAGAAATTTCACATGTTAATGCAAAGGAACTGGACCAGAAGATATGTAGGCCCTTTTCTCTTTCCCTTCTACGCTTGGGTGCCTCACACGTGAAAGTTCATTTTCAGCACTAGCCATAAAAAAATTCACTAGAATTTGTCCAGCATTCATCTCTCCAGCCCCGTCTGGTTTAGGCTACTTCTCGGTTTCTCCCCTCCGGATGAACAATGTTGAACTAATTCAAGAACATCATGATACATTGATACTGACATAGTTTCAGCCAACACAACTCCCAAATTGCAACCTCCGTTTGCAAACTTGGGGTTCTTGCTAGACCAAGTAGACCTTGGTCCCAGACTCCCAATGTTCAAGGTCATACATCAGATATTTCTAATATCAGTATATCACACCCAAAATTTTAAAGACACAGTTAAAATTTACCTACATTTAGGAAGTTATATGGTTGTAAGTAATGAACAGTTTATATAGTTATATTACTGTAACTAGTCACCAGTCCTCGTATGTCATTAGTGAAGAATATGCTGTCTGTAGGTCTGACATTTCTTTATTGTTATGAAGAACTGAATGTATGCCTTACAAATGAATTCTCTTAAGCATTAGAGTGGGTTTGTCAATCAAATTCTTAACACAGTTTATTAAAAAATGAAAGAAAAAATATTACAATTTGAGAAAACAATATATATTCATGAAGAACAACTTCATGAATTAAAAAGAAAACATAAGCCTCATCATCATGTAACGAAAAAGAAGCAAGAATTTGAATAGAAAATACAAACATGCATGAATCATTCACATAAGTTAATTAGTATATTTTCATGTTGTAAACAAATTATCCAAATATATATTGCAAAACAGAAGATCCATTGCACAATCTAAACTGGATCAAGTGTGATTACAAACCCCATACAAAACAAAAGAAACACTACCTAACCATCCAAAACCAAACAAAATCTTCTCCAAATTCAAATCAATTCATTATGATTAACCTCATATATCTAAATCATTAAGTAGCAGAAGATAACTTTGTAAAGCACATTTAATTTGAACAAACAAATCTACATTAAATCCATTTAATTACAACGTACACAACATAAATTTAAATGTAAATAAATTGATCTTATTTCAATATAACTACGATAATCCAACTCCAAAAAAAAAACAGAATATAAACCTTAAAAAAAAGCCTAACTAGTCTGTTATATCTGATTCTCTCTGCATAATAAGGCAGTCTTCAAAAACTAATTAAGCAGTTCAATATTAAAGGAATTAAATTCAAAAAATTTTGGTGAAAAGGGTGTCTTAAGTTAGCCATTACGAACGATATATTTGAAGTGCAAAAACTACTAATCCATCAATGTGTGGCGTATGCATCAAATTTCGTGCGCTTTTTCTTATATACAAATTCTTATGATTCTTGTAGCTGTACCTCCTAATCTTTTTTAATCTTAGTAAACAAACCACTAGCAGCATGAGTAGGGCAATTGTCTGCTGAACTTTGATGCTACTGAGGTTGAAATCAGGAGTTATGAGGTAAAGTGATTTTGTAAATCCCATGAATTACAATGTACACAACATAAATTCAAATGTAAATAACTTGATCTTATTCAATATAACTATGATAATCCAACTTGGGAAAGAAACAGATTATGTACCTTGAAAAAAAAAGCCTAACTAGTCTTTTATATCCGATTCTTTCTGCATAATGAAGGCGGTCTTTAAACACTAAGCATATCAATATTAAAGGAATTAAATTCAACAAAGTCCAGCTTAAAGGGTGTCGAAAGTTTGCCCATTACAAATGATATATTTGAAGTGCAAAAACTAACCCATCAATGTGTAGCGCATTTTTCGATAAACTCTTGATTCAGTTGTTTAGAGAAAGCAACTACATCCATAGAGCAGCTAGTCAAATTCTCTATGGATAGATTTTCTTTCTCTTATCTACAAATTCTTATGATCCTTGTAGCTGTATCTCGTAATTAATTTTTTAATCTTAATAAACAAACCATCAGTAGCACTAGTACGGAAAGTGTTCTGCACAACTTTGATGCTACATTTAAAGAAAAGAACAGCTGCCCAAGTAATTAGGGAAGGTCTTGGTGCACGATTAGAATGATAGACATCTGTCATTCTCAGCATAAAATCAATGCAACTGAGATAACAATTAATCTGAAGATTCCCAGGAACAAGAAGCAATGTTGCTAGCAGTAACAATTCCAGAAAATTAAAATATTATTGAGATGATAAAGAGTCTAAATAACCTTGTTTTTGAAAGTTTGTCTTGCACGTAAAGAAATTCCAAGTTTGGAAAGCAGGGGAACCGACGCCCTCCCTCTGCTGCCAAATATGGTGGTAGTGGCAAGAGCCAAGAAAGCTTTCCCCATCGGGTTTGCCTTTGCCCTTTTCAGTTACCACCAACATGATGCAATAGAATGTGCTTATCAGCCAAACGCATTTATCCAAATAAAACTAACCAACTCAAATATACTCACTCTACAGACAAATCAAAACATTCATTCACAAACACAATTTAAACTGAATAATCTAACATTATACCGTACCAACAAAAACAAAAGAAACAATCAAAGTGATATAAAAGTCATCAAAACCATATCAACAAAAACACCAGTATATCAATGTAATCACTATAATCCAAACCAACAGTATTATCATTATATATTCTATCAATGTATTCGATAAACTCTCGAAACCATAAAAGCTTTCATATATTCTATCAATGTATTCAATAATTCTCGAAACCGAAAAAACTACCAAATCACAGATTCGACGCCTCCGACAAAATCCTCCGCTGCTGCAACACAATCTTCCTCTTGATCTCCTCCATCGCAACCATCACCTCATCAATCTCCGCAATCCCGAACTTCTCCACCTCCTTGTCCCACACACTCCTCCCTCCTCTCGTCTCCACAACCTTCTCCAGCATCTCTCCGACCTTCCTCTCCGCCGGCAACACTTCTCCGGCGACCGGCGCCGGAATCTCCTCCGGAGCCGCAGCAGCCTTGTAGTAACGCTCGAGAACCGAGGACACAGACGGATCGCCGAAAGCGTAGGCGTTTCCGGCGAGGGAAAAAGCGATGACGGCGACGTCGGCGTTGCACTTGGAGTGAAGCTCGCCGGCTTTTTTGAAGAGACCTTGACGTCGTTTGGTGAAGGTGACTTGTCGTTTTGATCGGTCTTCGATTTTTTTGATTTCGACAGAGCGACGTGCCATTGAAATTGGTAGACTTGCTAAAACCCTAATCAGTTGCGTGTTTGTGAGGAATGGATGAAAGGGTTTATGTAAGTTGGTATATGTAGTGTTTGTGACTGTGTTTTGTGGAAGTTGCCTTCTTCAAGTCTTCGATTAATTAATTGATAATAATAAAATTAATAATTTATTATACTAACTTCAAGCCCTTTCCTACTTTCCTTGTTATTAATGATCGTAAAATATCTTCAATTAAAACTAAATGTGATGGTTAATTATTATTTATTATATTATTATATTATTTAAATAATTAAGATAATCGTATCAAAAATTAAATCGACAAATTTTCAATATTTCAGTAAAGATATATGGATTTTATATACTCCCTCCGTCCCAATTTGAATGACCCTTTAACTTTTTCACGTATTTCAATGCGTTCGATTGAGCTACTTGTAAATAATATTTTTTTTTATTTTTTTGTTTTGTATAAAAATATAGACAAAAAAATCGAAAAAATATTATTTACAAGTACCTTAACCGAGCGCTTTAAAATGCGTGAAAAAGTCAGGGTCGTTCAAATTGGGACGGAGGTAATAATTTATTGATAATTGTAAAATATGATGTAATATGATGTAAAAGATATTAAAATAATATAATATGGAATGGAATTATAATCATTTACCTTTTTCATACCTTAAGATATAAATGTTTAATTTTATGTTGTTAAATAGATTGAACCCAAGATCTTCAATAATATTAAGTTGTTATTTAGATTATAAATTTAATTGTTCTCATCTATTTAAATTAATAATCTAATAATTATAAAAAGCTTAGATAATTACACTTGCAAATTACAAAAAAAAAAATCTCTAATTTACTTATTATAATATTGTTGGAACATGGAGCCCAATGAAGTAATTTGTATTTAGATTAATATTAATGGACTAGTTTAGAATAGATTAAGGCCCATTTAAAGGTCAATCTAGATTGTATTAGGCACATTAACCTTTGTATTTACATTAGGGCCTACAAGCCCACAAGTGTAAACTTAGTGGCCAAGTAAATTAGGTATTAGGGGACCCACAAGGGAACCCCTATAAACACTAATCAAACCCCACTTGTAAAGAGGTTGGCAATTGTAAATTAGAGAGTTGTACCTCCCGAAAGGAGAGAAATACATTTTAATGAATATTAACTGCATCCCATTCTAGATCTCTTTTCTAATTTTATCATTAATATTATAATTACGATTAACTCTCCATCATTTGGCGCTAGTAGGAGCTCTTTAATTTAGGATTCCAACAAAAGAAAAATGGATGAAGATGAACCTGTCGTTGAGCAGATTAGTACGAGAAAGGAGATGTTAACGGTCCCCAGAGTAGGGGGACCAAATGGCACCTCCCGATGTTGATGGATCTCAGGGACCCATCGAGGCAATGCAATTAAACACGAGACATACTACTCAACCCGATACCCGCACGAGGGTTGCAACGGCTACAGGCAAAAAGGTGTTGACAAGTGATATGTGTTTGCACCTTCAAAAGATTTAGAAAGACAAGCAGGCTGCTCTTGAGACTGAAGGTGACTTTCAGGAGTCCGATGAAGAGTTGTTCAATCTAGAGCAACAGAAACGCATCCTAGAGGAAAAGTTAAGGAGGTGTCGACGAGCTCGACAGCTGCAGAAGGGTTTAAGGAATGCTAATATTTCAGCTCGTTGTGAAGACGTTGAGGCCGGAGACGAATATCGAGGGAATGAATACGAAGACTTCGAGGATAAGGAATCAACTGAGTCATCATTTCTCACAAGCTGCTGCTCGCAAAAGACGACCGAGGCCGTCGGCGAGCCAATCATCTTGGTGAAGTGACTATAATGAATCGGTTAGACCTGAAGATATTGCTGATATTCGAAGCGACCTCGCTATGTGTAGGGAATTTATTCGAAACCAGTCTGGTCGGATTGCTTCCACAGAAAGCCCAACAACGAGAGATATTGAGATTGCTCGTATTGATAGGACGTTGAAAACGCCCTCTTTAGATCATTTTGATGGGACATCGGATCCCAGTGGATTTCTCAATACGTTTGATGGCCGTATGGCATTTTTTGGACACTCGGAGGTAGCGAGGTGTCAATTCTTCTCCACATGCCTTCAGGGCACAGCTTTGCGTTGGTACAATAGTCTTCCACCCCGATCAATAGAGTCTTGGCAGTCTCTGAAAACAAAGTTTCAACCAAGTTTTCCAGTAATTATAAAGGAGGAAAAATAACAGCTTCATTAATGACCGTTCGACAACGGCACAATGAATCCTTGCGAGACTTTTTGATCCGATTCCGAGGTGAAATTTCTGACATACAAAACTTGATAAAAGAGATGGCGATTAACTATTTGGCTACAGGAATAGACAAACATTGTCATGCTAATCTACTTGAAGAATTCTTTGGAAAAAAATCCCCGAACTCTACAATCAGCTTTTCAAGTGGTAGAGCACCGAACGAACTTGCAGGAGGCTGTAGGGAGCATCCAATCGCCTCGAAGAACTTTTAGACGAGAGCGCAGTAGAAGCCCTCGATGACGTTCTCCGAGGACATAATACAAACGAGATTATGATTAATATTCAAGGACGAATGATGCTCGTACTCCTCGAAAAACAAGGCTAGAAAGGTCGGATAACCAGGACAAATCATGGAAACCAAGGGAAAAACAGGAAAAAGAATTCACAAAGCTCATTGTCGACAAAGTCAGAACCTGATTATCGACCACCAAGACCGATGAAGCCATGCCGACCTCGCCAAACTCCCATTATTATGAATACCATGAAGATACAGGTCATACCACAAACCAATGCTATCAATTGAGTAAACTCATTGAATCAAAGATCAAACGGGGCCAGCTGACTCACTATATCGATCACGATGCTGTAAGACAAAATGATCGCCCTCATGATCCAGATCGCGTCATTGACATCATAGCAGGAGGATTCGCCGCAGGAGGCACATCGAATAATTCCAAAAAGTTGTATGCCAGGGAAGTGTTTCATGTAAATCCTGAGGCTCCTAAACGCCAATGACTACCCTTCGGGGATAATTGAGTCTCATCAGGATGCTTTGGTAATCATAGCCAAGATCGGCACAAATATAGTGAAGAAGATCTTAATCGACAATGGCAGCTCTGTGGATATATTATATCACCATGCTTTTGCTCGGATGGATCTTGGCGATAGAAAGTTGGAGAATGTGAACATGCCTCTATACGGCTTCACTGGAAATGAAGTCAAGGTTGTAGGCACCATCGACCTGCTAGTCTTATTTGGCTTTCTCTCATGCCAAACATGGCAAATGACTAAGTTTCATGTCATCAACGCCAACTCAAGCTATAATGCCATTCTCGGCAGAACAACTCTTGCGGCCTTGAAGGCCATTACCTCAATTCCCCACCTAAAAATGAAATTCCCAATGATAAGTGGATTTTATATCCACTTGGATGCCTCCGTTCGGCTTAAATTGATTGTTTTGGACTCAAGTTGTTGTAGTTTTGATGTGTTTTGCTTAGTTGTGCAGATTTACAAGAATGTTGATTAAAGTTGATGCTTCTATCGTTTTTGGAGAATTAATTGATTAAAATTCGGATTTTCCGGGAAGGCTGCGCAGCTTATACTGTTTTGGCCATATCTGGAGTTTTAGAAGTCCGTTTTCAGCGATCTTACTGCCCACGCGAAGCTTGAGAGATTTTCTACAACCTGGGATAGGAAACAAGTGCAAGGGACGTGCTGAATGAAGTCGCGCACGTGTTCTTATAAAAGAAGGCCATGAATTTACTATTTTGCCCTTTTTCTAATTCTAATTGTATTCTGGGCAGTTTTGGTACCTTCTTTAAATTATAATTGTAATAGAAGGCAATTGGTTGTTGGGCAAGACTAGGAGTATCTATATAAACACATCTAGGGATGGGAAAAACGGGGTTCGTTAGAGAGATACAATTTGTACACAGCTTTTAGGGATTTTTCTGGAGAACAATTATTTTCATTAAAGATTTGTAAAATCCGTAATTTTTATTTTTATTTTTCTAAAATTAGATATTAGATTTTAAAGTAATTTTTAATTTAGATATTTATTTTATTTAGAAAATTCTAGAATTCTAAAAGGATAAGATTCGTTATTAATAAGAAGAAGTGTGAGAATATTTTAGCGAATCGATATTTTTTTTAATTATGATAATTATGTAGGATAGAATATTTTTAATTTTGGAATTACTTGGAGAGGTTGTAGTAAGTTTTAGAATTACCTAATTTAATTTTAGGTTTTTTTGTACCTATATAATAATCGTATAGATAACGAAAACGGTTGTACAACCCTTCAGCAATGACTAGGACCCTTTGCCCGCGCTTCGCGTGCGCTTAAAAAATGTTAAATTTAATTAAAATTAATATGATCATTATAATTTATAAGAATATATGATTTTAATATTACAATTTTTTTTGTCCGGGGTGCGTTTTTTTACAGAAAATGTATGAATAACATAAAATATTTCTCACCTTAAAAATTTCATTGAAAAACGTTTTTATATAATCCGTCATTACACCTGACATCACCAACAGAATTGAACAAAAATTAGTCTCAACATAATGAGTATATATTATTTTTTATGTAATATAAAATAACCAATATAAAATGTAATTGAAAGGAATCCGATTGGTTAAATACTTAATGTTTTTAAAATTAAGTAATAAATTAATGTAAAATAAATTATTATAATAATATTTTTATAACATTATTTAAATGATAAGTAATAAAAATAAATAAATAAAATAATATTACACAACTGAATTTTTTACTTGCATTTACTTTGTTTTTAAATTTTTTATCATATATAAAGTTATTGACATTCTCACGGTTAATTTTGTTTTCATTTTTGTTACTATTTATTCCTTTATTAATGAGTAATTAGTATTAGAAAAATAGCGTAAAATGTAATTTCTTGTAAAGAACCAAGTAAGCAATTAATACATATGAATTCCCATTACATACAAAATATATCAGGTCCAACATATATAATTATTATAATTAAATTATATTATTTAAAAATTTTGAAATTATAGAATTTGTATCTTAAAATTATCAATATGAATTAAAAAATATAAGACTTTTTAAAAAATTGTATTCTAAGCTAATAATATATTAAAAAAATAATGCATTAATATAAGTAGTTGACATGTTTAGGAATTTGTGTCCATATCATATTAAATCTACTTTTGTGCGGACAATATTGCTAGATATCTTAAATATAGGATAATCATAAATTTGCCGGATAGCTAAAAGGGGAAAAGATCATAACAGTACTCTACCTTGGACACTACCAGATTTGCATGTCGGCGATAAGATCGAATTGAAGGTATATGCATATGCTCCATTCTGAAGTTCATCAATCATCTTAATCTCTCCATAGAACAGGTATATCAATCGATTAATTAGTCTTCAGTGAAAACTATAATCAGTTTTATCAATCTTGTATGATTAACATATACAGAAAGAGATTGAAAGTATGACATGTGTTATTGTGACAACCCGGGTTGTCACAGTTATTCTTGTATTCTCTTGTACATGATCTTAGTTTCATTTACAATATTCTTAATTATTTGTTTCTTTTTTCAATTTTGTAACTGTTTATGAATCTTCTTGTTTTTGGGAGATTTTTGATTGGGGTAAGAAATCAATGCATGAAGTTAAAGTCTTGTTGTGTACAGAGTCTGCAGTAGGATTAAGTAAATTAGAACAATTTTAATTGAAATCTGCAAAAGAAAATGATCCAAAGTTTCAATCTGTAAAAGAAAGAAACTGTTGTGTTCACAATAGATGAAAGTAATGTCTTGTATGTAAGGATTTACCAAATTGATTGTATAGCGATAGATTATGAGAATCGCTCTGATGATAATTCAGATTATAGGCAAGCAAATTAGTTTTCGAACGTTAACTGGAAGTCTGAATGAGGTTAGTAAAAGTGTTGCCAAATGTTTAAAAAGCTGACTTGGGAAATTATTGAACTTGGTTTGTTGACGCTACTTTTGTAATAACAAAATGTTTTGAATGTTTAAATAATTTGCAGACATGGATGAAAATAGCGCTAAAGAAGAAAAAGCTGTTGAAAAAATCAAAGTTTCCAACAATTTGAAAACCGTAAGTCTGCAATTAATTCCAGTTAAACTATTATATTGTTTTTAAATCCTTATATGACTAAATATGTACATAAATGTGGATTTACTTACGTGGTTCCAAAATAAACTTGTTTTATAGGTAAACTTGTTAAATGGAATACACCCGTTATTTGTCATTGTTATGGAACATGAAACAATGAATTGCAATGAGCTTGTATGTATTTCAATAATATTAGATATCATGTACGGAACCTTTATATTTCCTGCAGATTTTTACAACTAATAATTAACATTTAATTTTATCAGAAATTACCTGAGAGATTTCTTATGGAGTGTGGAGATGATATACCTCATAATATCAGACTCACATTGCCCAATGGACGGGATATTCATGTACAGTTCAAAAGGAGAGAAAAATCATTATCTCCTATGTCTGCAATGATTAAGGAATGCAGAAGACTTTTTGGTTCCACTATGATTTACTCCTATAAGGGTAATGGAAATTTTCTAGTATGTGTATTAAAAGAAGATTTCTGTGAAGTTGATTATTTTCAGTTCAGATATATTCCACGGGCCACTGTGTATGATCAAGGTAAATTACAACTTTGGTTAACTAAATAGTATATGTTGATATTATATCCTTATGCTAAATTGCTTTGGAATGAATTTATTATCTATTTGGTTACTTTTTACTCATATATTGTCTAGACAATATCGATGGAGTGGGATGGAAATTTCTTTTAATTGCTGATGAAGCTGCTATTGATTTCGGAGAAATGGTAAGTCACCAAATTTTGCACAAATCTTCAATACTGTTATTTCATTTCTAATGTGTTGATAATAATTTAAATTAAGAAGTATATTGTTAATCATAATGATGTTTTACAGGTAATCCCGGCAAGATTCTGGAGAATGTTTAAGAAAAATATTCCGGAAAGTGTTTCATTTTGTTTGTCAAACGGCACAATGTTCCATGGTCGTTACTTGCACGAAGAAAAACAGATTATAGGACTGTCTGACATGTTTGCATCGATATTTCTTGAAGAAAATGATTTATTGCTGTTCATTTACTGTGGTGTCGGAAAGTTTGACATTGTCCTCTTTGATAATGGAAAAGTTGAAAAATATCTTCATACCAATCCTAATGTCCCAGGTATATGATTTATATTCTTATCACTACCTATTTTCTTTATTTGCAACAATTTGTGATCTTTTAACGTTTACTTGTAAATCTAAATTTCCTTGAATTTTAATTGTTTGCATATTTTGGAAAAAGAAGTAGGAGTAGTAGAATATATCAATAATGGTGCAACTGACTTGGAAGATACTACTGCAAATCTGATGTCTGATGTTGAAATGAATGGAGAAGAATTGGGAAACAATGATGGAAATGCAATGGTTGGCATTGAAATGAATGATCCAGTAATAGGATTTTCTGCAATCATGACAAAATGTAATGTTAATAACACATCACATGGACCGGTATGATTTACTATTGCAATAAATCAAATTTTTTCAAACAGTTTATATATTTATCAGAGTAGTATTGTATTATTTTTGCCAATTAAGATTAGTTTGTTTGGTGCAGTATATCCCAGATTATGTCAATCCAGAAAACAGAAAATGGATAGCTGGTGAGCATGTTAGCTTTAGAAGTGCAGATCGAGTTTGGGATATTACAGTGGTATACTCCAATGGCCTTGCAAGGTTTTCAGGAGGCTGGAATAGGTTTGCGAGAGATAAAAAGGTTAAAAAAAATGAAACTTTGGTCTTCAATCTGATGGAAGGTGAAGGAGGATTGGTATTCGACATTGTTTTTCCTGGACGTAGTTAAGTGCTATTAGGATTGTTGGAAGAAGAACAAAAAGGAATAGTACTATCTAATATTTAGACGATTTGGTAGAGATAAACTATTAGAAGCTCTTCGTAACTTTTATGACCTTATTGCATTATTATTTAGAACACTGCCTTATCTCACATTCTGGTACATCATCAAGAGTGTTAGTCCTTAGCCTCTTGTTGGGCTGAGAGCTAGTACATTGGATATTATTTATGTCTAGTGATGGATGGGTGTTATCATGTTTGCGATACTACTAATTTGTAGTTTAAGCATTTTGATAACTTTGTCATTGTTTCGTTTTGCAAATACAATCGTATCTTTTGGTCAATAAGTATATATGATAATGTGAGTGCAATTAAAATGCACTTTAGCATAATACTACATTACCAAATTCTTAAAAATAATTAAGCAACAGTAGACATAAAATTTATGTACACTCTCATAAAGAAATATGTGATTGAATGTTTGGAAACCATGAGTTGTAGGAGTTCTTATTCTTGTTGTAGGAGTAGGCCATATACTTGGCAAATGAGAGGGTGACATTAAGGACTAACAATGGAGAATGGTCAGTTGGTTTAAACATTCCAAAGGGAACTCCAAGATGCTCAGCAGGGTGGAAAATGGAGTTGTTTACTCTGGTTTAATCTTTACTCTGGTTAATGATTACGAGAATGGAATTGTTTTTGAACTAAAACAACATTAGATTTTCTTCGATTTAAACTTTTACCATTATGATAATGAATATAGTCAGTTAATATAATCAAATTATGGATTGATGGTAAACTATTTGCAATAGTTTTAAAGTGTATTGTATGGACTTTTATAACTTTCTAATGGAATTTTTATATAAGTACATTGGTATATTTTTGCTAAATGACTATATATGATAATGTAAAAATGAGTAGAATGCATTGTAGCAGGATAGTACATTACCAAATTCTTTCAATAATAGAGTCTACAATAAACATATATTTTTCATTAAATTACAATGAAGAAGTATTAGATTGAATTCTTGGAAAACATGGCCTGCAGAAGGAGTCCGTATTATTCTGAAATCAACCACATGAACTTTGGTTCCATAGTTACAAAAAGAAATAATGGAAACATAGACAATACTGAGTACATAAACATACTTTGGAATCCACAAAATAGAAAGATGACAATTTGAGAGTAGAATTGAATCAATTCCATCTCTCTTTATTAAGTGATTCTATGCAATAGATGACTTGATCAGATTTCAAAGAGCATGAAATTAAGGCTGAATTCCTTGCTGAATCAACCTATAAAACAAAATAGTTCACGGTCAATTACTAAGACTTACAATAAATCTAGAATTATCAAGAATCACATAATTTAGAAAGAAAAGTAAGACTACAATATACCTATTCCTCATCATGAAAACATCCTCATGTGGAAGATTAATATAAATCTTTGAAGAAGGCAAGCTACAAATATGAACTCCACCTGCTTTGGACAGAAAAAATAAGGAACATGTATCAAGGAAAAATTATTGATTTTAAAAATTATGTATCAGACATAAATACCTTTGTAAGCCGATATCTTGATGCTTGCCAGAATTACAATTACCGGAGACATTTCGTTATTTGCATACAAAGGCTCAGTATTTGCATTCAATGGTCCCCAAAAAGTAACGCGTATAGAAATGCTGGGAAAAAAATTATTTAGTGGTGTGCCTCTTCAACATTTATTTGCTAATCTAATAAAGTTTTAAAACGATAACAATATCTTGATTATTGTTCTAAGTTGAGTACCTTTCATCAGTTATTCTAAAGCGCACAAATTGTCTTTCACCAAAATGGGTGTGGATTGTTTGCAATGGTTCAAGATCTTCCAACATTCCAATCACATCTAATAATAGAAAATGAAAATAGTATTAAGACTTTAAATCATAATAGAGTTATGGAAGCATATAATAAAAATTAAAAAAATTACCTGTGGAATAGCTAGGTATCGTATAAGGTTCATATGAACAAACAATATCGTAAAGATCTCTGAGAGGTTTTAACTCAAATTTTTGCATTGGAATTACAAAATCATCATGAGGATATGAATCTATAATAGTTGAAGGAACAAAGGTCAAGCATTTATCTGTGCTAACAGGCTTGTAAAAACCAAATGCTTGATGAACACGAACATTGATAATGAGGTATAATCTTCCTTCCACTATAGGGTTGTGAAAGTTATTCCATATAGCAGGATCGACCATTGCATGCATATGAGTGTTCTGAATATAAAATAGATAATGAGATACAAAATTAAAGTATAGTTATAAACTGTTATAAAAAGTATTCTTACCAAACAATCTAAAAGAAGCATATTGTGAGAAACGATGGCACCGGTATTGGAGATTGTTTCCCAAATCCTTGTAACACGGACCTTCAAACACCAACTGAACGTAGTATCATTCAGTGTACAAAGATGATCGTGCATTTCCATAACTGTTTTCAAAATTGTGTACATTAAACGATTAGAAACATTGGAATGAAGTCTAATTTGAAATAAATTTCTGAGTTTTAAGATCAAAGAATTGAGTCAACAAACAAAGATTTAAACAATACAATACATACTACAAACTTTAAAAAAGGCTTGATAAGTAATACAAAGACAAAAAATAGGACCTTTGTAGATTATTAAACCTTAACTTTTAGAGGTTTTAACGATATCACTTGTGAGATATATAGTGGTATAGTTTTAAGGAGGATTTATGTTTATGGAGTCTATCAGTTAGTTACGAAACCAAATCTTTTAATTATGATGATGGGGATGAGGATATTTTCCTTAATTGAAAATGATTCATCAAACATAATAAAAAATATATAGCAATATCTTTCTACTTAAAATAAATGATATGATTGTTGATCGATGATTGATACAGGATTTTCAATCACAACCATCCCAATTTTAATAAAATTAATAATTTGTACTATTATTTGTTTGTATGAAACAATAGAAATTAATAAAATATAGCAATATCTTTCTAGCTACAATCAGCGATATGATTGATGATTGATACAGGATTTTGAATCATTAAAATACCAATATCAACAAATCAACAAAATGAATAATTTGAAGTATGTGTAGTATTATTTTAAAGTAAAATTAAAAAATCCATAAGATTTTAAGAGAAATAATATAATTATTCTTTTTCCAATAAATTGTTTTTATGAAAAAATTAAAAAACATAGGAATATTAAAATTTATAAAAATTAAAAAAATATATGATATTGAAATTTAATAAGTTGATTGCAAAAAAACTACTATAATTAAATGATCATCCCAAAAATTGTCGAAAACATGAAGCATATGACTAACTAATATAATTTCATTCTTAATTAAATTTATTTTATTTTATTTAAGTATCTAAATGTAATTATATTCTTAAAAAAAATAAAAATATTGATTTAAAAATGTTGTAACTGATTAAGATAACGAAAGAAGAATTTTTTTTACGTGGTATGTTGTACAGCAGTTTTAAAACCACCACGACAGTTTCTATGCCAACACCTACTATAAAACCGTCCAAAAAGGCTTATAAAAATGTTATTTGGTCTTCCAAAATTAATTTACATTAGCATATTTTAACAATAACAAATTCTTTCTTGTGCAATGAGTTCAAGATCATCAAAGCGACGAAGATACTCAAGCATCAAAAATATGTTGGTGAATGACCTTAACAACCTCAACATGACGTCGGCAGACTTGAATGAAGAAATTCGTGTAGCAAATGAAGATTTTGGATTGTTTTTCAAGAGCATGTTTGACAGACAATCTTTGCTATTTGCTCGCACCATTGGCCTAGAGGAAAAATACGGGTACGTAACATTGTTCTTTCTATGCTTTTTGCACTTACATAATAAGGATACAATTACTAAATTTCAAATGTAGAAACATTATCGAGGTGTTGGAATGTAACGCTCCTGGAAGTGTTGGACAATCATCCCAGCAAAGTGTTCTCGTTAACACTGCATACTTAGAGAATGAAAGAAAATTTGTGGAAGATACAAACACATCAATTGTTGGACATGTAAATCAGTTGCAGAAACATTTGGATGAAATGTTAACAACATTTCAGACTTTTCAAGTAGAATGGACTGAAAAGATAAATGATTGGAAAGCAAAGTCTGTCGACCTGGATGACCAAAGACTAAAATTAGGTGGTCAACTTGTGCATTTAATCCGTAATATATAGTTCATTATGTGGATTTCATTCAGTAACATATAGTTCAGTATGGCGAACTATGTAAAAGTCTTGCTATGTTTCAGTATTTGCTTTAGTGCATTTAAAAATTGTAGGATCTTGTCAGTTGCTAATGATGTAATTATCTTATGATCATGTTGATGTAAACAACTTCTGTAACGGTTTGATATTTCTGCAAATCTGGGTATTTCGATAGGAATAAGTTTTGCACTGTTTATGATTGTTAAATTTGTGTATTCACTAAAACTTCCAACTTTACAGACACTATTAGAAGACAAACATGTTATACATTCAAATAAGTATGTTAAGGAATTGCTGGAAATGCATTAGGTGAAATCAAATTAGATAAACATTTACAAAAACAATCTAAATGTTATAAACAATCCATCTCCAGAAACAGAACAATTTCATAATCCAACAACCAAAAGTTAACATATAAAACATAAATCTTAAAGAGCAAAAGTACAAAAATACATAAAATCTCAGGGTTGAACGGAACATAGTAAAACTCTGAATAGAATGATCTGGACCTTGCAGTGAATACAATCAGTGTCCCACATTTGCTTCATAGTGATGCATTTTCCCCATGGATGGCAATCATCAATGTAGTTTTCTTCAACAGTTCTTGGACAAAGTGAAAACCATAATTCATCTCCCAGAGGAGGACCATCAACACCATATATTGGGTCAGAATTTCTTGCATGTGGGCAAAATTTGAAAATAGGTAAAAGATGATCTACTTCAGGCATTGCAAAATACATATGTTCAAGAAAATCCATCTGTTCAATTATGCTACTCCTCAAATGAGTTGTATTAAGCAAATTATTCATCTCCTCAACGGTTTCAGATCTTTCAAATGTTCTATAAATCGCTTTAAAAAACAAATATGAGAATCTTGAAGGGAAGTGGTTACTTGAAAGATCAGCTAAAACAGAGAGATGGTGCTGAACATCCTGTCTTTTAAAGAGGTTGCGAGTTGAATTAAAAAACTTAGCTTGCTCAACATCATACCTTACTGCAAATTTAATGAATCCATCGAAAATATCACGACTAACTTCAACAGGTTCATTATAAAACTGGTACAATGCATCCCAGTTTAGCCTCTCCAATACATCCTTGATCCTTTGCCTGGATTGACTTATGGACCATATGATCAGCAACTTTGAAAAACCTGATAAGTTGTTGTCCTCCAGTATGATGAAGTTAAAGATTTGGCTAAGAACATCAGCTCGTAGGTTGTGAAAGTTGTTAGCATCCATGTCTTTGCTTAAATGTTTTTTGATGGATATGAAATAATGTAGATTGAAATGTAATGGAAGAGAAAAGGTGTAGCCAAAGACAGGGCAAAGAGATTAGTATTTATGTCTAAACTCTTGGAGAATGTGAAAAGATGTACTTAATGTTATACAGACTTGTACTCAACAGTTTGCATGCATATATGTATCAACGATTCATCTCCTATGCATTTAATTTTTTTTAAAACCTTGAATACATGTATTTTATTAGAGATTGTGTAGATATAGTTAGCTGTAAATTACAACAAAATCATTAGGCAGAATGTGTCAGCATTATGTAAAAAAGTAACTCACAATGAATAAAATATATTTAACAATTTATATTTTGTAATGTATTTGAGATGTCATCAAAATGATTAAATGAAATGTCAGCATTATGTAACAAATCTCTAAAAATATATAATTTTATTATCAAACCTTTAAAAAATTATAATTCTTTTATAATGAAAATTTTATAATAATTTCTTAATAGTTTTATGAAAAAGAATTAATATTATATTGCCAAGCATTTATGAAATTAACGCTAACACAAATGTACTATATACAAAATAATACTCTTTTCGTCCTTTTGATTTGTTGCACGCATTATAATTATATTTTAAATATAATTAGATTTTAAATATACTTCCATATTTTAATTAATTTCTTTAAGGCTGTTTTTGTAATTAAAAATAGGTAATAAGATTCCATTGTTAAATTACTAAATATAATTTTTCAAACCGTACTACAATGGTATTAAATGGAATATATTAAGCTTATTATTTAAATGGTTTTATATATAAACTATGAGAGAACTTAATTACATTTTAGAATTTATTAATTTGTTGTTTAATTATTTTGTTTATTTAAAATTTGAGAATATGGTTGGGATGAAATCCACTATCTCCAATAACAAACTCAAAAAGTAAATAAAAATTTAAAATATTAAGTGTTATATCAAATATCAGAAATTCCCAATTGTGTCCATTCCATGCTGTGGAACAACTGTCTTGGGAATCAAAAAGAACTCCTATTACAAACTGCTGCTTGACGACTTCTTCTACTGTATAAGGAAATCTTCGATCAATGGAGGTATGGGTCCTAGTCAATTGAAGATGTGATATGTATTAGATAGTGTTTGTATTGCATGCTACTCTTGCATTTTGACTCTTTTTAAACTTGGTATAATATTTATATATTATATGTTAGACTATGTCTTGCTCATGCTGTATGTAGTTGATTCCTGATTCCCCAATAAAATTCCTACATAAAGTTCGAATACGTAATATGCATCACCAATGTGCTATAGGTGTTGGACAATTCATATTGGGAACAAAAGTGGAAAAATACCTCTACTAACGGTATATGTGTTTACGAAATTGGTGATTTTTAACCATTTAAATAGATACAAAATATTGTATCTAATTCATTCACATATTTGTAGGTAGAAGATCTCTTATGTCGAGTTTTGTTTCTGCCAATAATACATTTAGACCTTTTGGAACATTGGTAAGTGGTTTAATTTAGAAAATTTAATTTTATGATCAAATCTCAACAACTTTATTTTTAAATAGGTTTTTTCATTCTTTTAATCATTTACAGTGTGTTCCCAAGAATTTTCACAGAGTTCATGGATTTAAGCTTCCTTCTCATATAATTATTAAGTGCAACCAAAATTTTTGGAAGGGGAAATACAATGCAGAAGAATTAACAATATCTGGTCTTCAAAGATTTATGATTTTCTACGGAGTCAAATTGTTCAACATTGTACAATTTGATTATTATGGCGACAACATTTTCATTGCTACAATATTCAAGGAAAATGGAATTGAATCTAAGTACCCAGTCACTGATCCTAAAAAGTACTTTCTAACTGAAGAATCGAGAAGATGGAAGAAGGAAGATTACATAATTCAACAGGGTACAATGCAGTATGAACAGAATGCTGCTCTATTTTGTTTTAATGGTTTGATGAATGTGACTGAATATTATGATATTCAGATTACAAATTCAGACGTTGATCAGAAATTTGCGCACATGGTTAGTAACTTATATCTTTAGCATTTTTTTCCCATAATGTACACATAGTTTGCAATACTAATCTTTGATAATCTTAATAAAATTTTCCTAAATGTAGAAATTGGGGAAAGAATTGGAAAACTTATACAGAAATTGGAAGGGTGGTTCAAAAGTTTTTTTTACATTTTGTAAAAGATCTTGGAAGATTGAAATAGAATGGTTCGGAGGAATTTGTACATTTGGAAAGGGCTGGTATGAATTTGCCAAAGAATTGGAGTTGGCAAAAGGAGACGTATTGGTTATGTACAATGATTCAGTGTGTGGTGATCAGAATTTGAAGATATGTGTTTTCAAGGCCAATGACTTTATTGGTGAGAAAAGTCTTAAAATCGCTTAACATTGTAGAAATTAAAATCTTAATCTATATTTCTAATGACTATATTTAAAACCTTACCATTGTGCAGGAGCTGAGAGTTGCAGAGTTTCTTTTTTCAAAATCTTAACAGATTACTCAATAGGAGGTGATTCATTGGTAAGTTGTTATACCATGGACTTGGATATGTTTAAAATGATTAATTTTGCTTCATGCTTTAGTTATCATATCAGTTCATGATATAACTTAAAGATTTAATTAATCTGTATCAGATGATTGCGAAAACTGTCAAAGACTTTTACCAACCAACACTTGAGAGCATAAGAATACTTAAAGTCAATGGGTATAGTTTTTTCGTAAACTACAATCCAAGTGATGGGTTCCTAATGAATCTTGGAGAAATGTTTAATTACTTTCATTTGAGGGAGAATGAGATGATAATATTTACAATGGAAGAAGACAACATTTACATGTATGCAAGAGTCTACCAACAGGATGGATTGGAGATAGATTATTACAATAGAACCTTGAACAATGCTATATATCCGTCATCTGAAAGTTTTTGGAAATTTGATTGGTGTACTGGAATAGGTATGACATTTAAACTATCACTTTGTTTTTCATCTTTATACCTATATTGATAAGTTCATATATATTAACAATGTGTTTTTTTAATGACAGAAAAAGAGCATGATCAGTACAATGTCGATTGTGGCAAAGAGGAGGATGTATTAACCATTATAATACACATATTATGCTAATATAATTATTTGTCCATAATATGATATCCATGGACAATAAACATATGAATTTTTTTAATTGTACTAATTATATATTTTTTTTGTTTTATACAGATGGATGTTTTTAACTCAAAGTTCACACGTTTTGTCGTTAAACTTGATTCCATATCCATCCGAAATGAAGCACTGGTAAAGAAACAATTACTTAACTTAATATCAATTTAAGTCCTATATCCTCAATAATAGGCAAAATATTAAAATATTTATTTCCCATGCAGATTATACCTACCCAAATTGTTTCCGATATAGGGAATGACATTCCTTTTAATGCTAAGATTTGGCTTCCAAGTGGTCGTAAAATCAATGTTGAATTTGACCAACAAAGCCAAACTCTAACTCATCTTGCATCCCTATTTAAGGAATGCCAAGAAACTTCTGGTTCTATTCTTGTGGTTTCATATAAAGGTGCTGGGATTTTTTCGGTTTATATATTAAATGATGATGGAACAGAAATTAAGTACATCTTACCGGAAAATACTTCTTTTGATACCGTATGCCGTCAAGGTATTAAAATTATATATTTGTTCCATTATAGACTAACATGATTTTTGACTTTGTTTTACTAAGAGTAATCATGATTTCCTTAACTTGAATAACAGATACAACTGATGGAGTCGGATGGAAATTTCTATCAGTACTTGATAACTTAACAATTGATTCTGGAGAACTTGTAAGTACTATGAGGATATTACATTACCATGCTGGCTGGATTGTTATTACAATATTAAATCTACCATCTTATAAATGTAATAAAATGATCAAATTCCTTTAAAAATTTCACATCATAATCTGTACAATTTTTCATATTATTCAGGAAATTCCTAGTTCATTCCTTGGTCTTTTTCGGAAAAGAGTACCACCAGTTGTTCAATATGCTCTTCCTAATGGGAAATTGGTCCATGGTCAATACTCACAATATGACGGCAAGTTGTATGGTCTAATGGAGATTGTTACATACGCAAATATCAAAGTAGATGATATATTGATGTTTACTCATTGGGGTAACGGCCAATTCAATATTGTCATTTTTGATAAATCAAGAGTTGAGAAAATTATAGAGGAGACTCAAGCTGCTATTGGTAAGCTAAACAATCAATTTCTTCACCAAGTATATTCCCTTTAAAAGTCCAATGTTGTTAGTTTATTAATATTTATTTGATCTAAGCATGTTTCATATTTGTAGCAAAAGAAGCTGTGAAGGATTCTTCACCAATTGTTACTGAAACTGTTACTGCAACTGAGGCTGTTGAGATGAATGCAGCTGCTTTGCATAATATCAATGCAGATGCAATAGTGGATGTTGAAATGCATGAGCCACCAATCACATTTTCTTCGGTGATGACTTGGTCAAATGTTAATAACTCTTCACATGGAGTGGTATAATTTCTTATATATAACTGTTTGTAATTGATAACACTTGAAAATCTAACACATGATTGTCTTCTACAGTACATACCTGGCTACGTAAAACCTCGGGCTAGAAAATTCAAATCGGGTGAACGTGTGACATTAAGAACTGAGAATGGAAATTGGGAAGTGGGAATAGTCTTCTCTAATGGAAATGCAAGATTTTCCGCTGGTTGGAATAAATTTGCTGAGAAAAATGAACTGAAGATGAGCGAAACTTTGGAATTCAGTTTGATGGAAAATGAAGCCGGAGTATCATTTGAAATCGGTTTTCCAGGACGTAGTTAATTTAGTTTTTCTTTGAACATGTAAACTCAACTACTTTTTAAAGTAGTAGACATCATTTCTATCGCACTTTAATTTGATGAATTGATTATACAACAATGTTATTCAAGGAATTGAACAAAGTAACCAAATAACATGTTTAGAATTGTGAAAAAATTATTATATACAATCATAAACATGCAAAATGTATAATAATAATTCAGTAATTAAATATGCAATAGACATAAAGCTATATTTTAGAATCTTTGATGTATTATTTTAATTGCACCACAAATCAAATCATACTCATACTCATTCTAAAAAATTAATATTTAAAAATTACATATTTATTAAAAATAAATTAGATTGGCAATTGAAGAGGAAAGATAACCAATCACATGGATACACGTCTAAAAAGACGCAAATACTTATTGAATAGGATATGAATAATAAGTTGGACAATGATTCAATTGTAGAACCACAATTCAGCAACACTTCAAAGATGAGAATCCACTCTTTAGAATTCTAGGATGTCAAACCTACAAAATCAAATTTATCTTTAACACATTTAATTAAATTAAAATAAATGCATTAAATAATTGCAATAAGGAATACACAAAAAATATAGTATTACCTTTCCCTCATTATATGAACGGCTTCATGATCAATATTAAAATAAATCTTTGTAGACCGAGTAGTCATAATCCTAATCACACCTGTTTATTCACATTAATTAATGTCATCAATAACATATACAATTATGAGAATGTGAAATATGTTGAGCAACTTACCTCTGAACCTATAAACACGCACACTTGCTAAAATAGCTACAATGGGTAATTCCTCATTATCTTCAAACAAATCCTCAATAGTTGTGACAAAAGGATCAAAAATGTTTACTTCAAAATCACTCCTATAAGAATTAAAATGGATAACAAATAAATTAACGTTGCGGCAAAAAGACAAAAAATAGTATAATACTAAACAAATTTAAATCACCTCCCATCAGAAAGTCTTAATTTCATAAGTTGCAAATTGCCATTATGCATAGGTATTGTCCTCGCTTCATCATGATGTATTATAATTCCAAAAACATCTGTAAAACACCAAATGTAATTCTATGCTTTATTTTTAAAATATTGAAGTATAAGTGTAACTCCTAGATTTTTTGTATCGTAGGAATATTATAATTACCAATAATAGTAGGAGGAGGTTCATCTGTTATATTTGATTCAACATAATTCTCTAAGTCAAACAACTGAACAAATTCAAATTTGTATTTTGGAATGCTCCAATCCTCGTCTTCAATTCTATGTATAATTGTGTGAACAGAGAACCTGATGGAAATAGGAGAGGCAACTGGCCTCAAATTTCCTGCAGCTTGGATGGTATGAAAGTTACAGATGTCATATATTGCTCCTTCTACCAGTACATTGGCTCCAATGAAATTCCAGTTTTCAAGTCTCACAAATGCATGAACGTGTTGATTCTATTAAATAAATTAGGTTATTGAAGCTAAAAGTGCAAAGTTTATTAAACAATCTAATGAGTAAATAAGAGAGCCTTACACCACTGTCAAGCAAAATCATGTTGAATCCTTGAAGAACATTACCAACATGAGTCGGCCATAACCTTGTGACACGAACTTTAATCCTCCAATCTCTCCTGATTGTATCAAGAGATGATAGTTGATCGAACATATCTGAATGAAAAATAAAAGAAACAAAAAAAAGCAAACAATTACATGTAATAGAGAAGATGTACATAGATTAAAACAGAGAACACCTACAAATGGAAGACTAACCTAAATGTAGTTCGTAAATTCTGGTTCTTTTGCAATGTAGGACTGAAATTGTCTTCTATATGCCATTTATATAGTTGTATATGTAGATAACAGTGTTAAGCAAAATAACGGCAAATTAGTTAGAGATATTGATGTTTAAGATTGATATGATTGATACTAATCAACAACTTTGTAACAGCAATGGAGATTTGGTTGTTATGTAAATAACAGTGTAATAGTTAAAACGGCCTATAAATTGAGATATTGATGTGTGTGTGATATAATTGATACTAATCAACAAATTTCAAACAACTATGGAGATTTGTTTGTTTATAGATTTATAGATATTTATGTCTATGATTTATATACTTCTTACTAATCAACAAATTTGTAATTGCAATAGAGATTCGGTTGTTGGGATACTTTGATTATTATATTTTAAATATTATACATTCAAGATCATAGAAATCAATATCTATAACAAATTCCTTTATAACATAATTTATAACTTATATTTATTTTCAAATTTCCAAATGAATTAACTTATATTTAATATGCGAAATAATATGTGAAAATAGAAAGATCGATAAGATTGATTTAATCAATATTCAGTCATCAATATTATCATTTATTGAAATATACGTTAGTGCTAATCTTGGCAATAACCAAACCGATTAATTTATCGGTTAAGATTATAAAAACTTAAGTTTGTAATTGTGGTGTAGACGAAATGATATGTAAATTTGACATAAAACCTCAAATATAACTGAATACATAACATAAATATGGTTGGAGAATATTGAGATAATAAAAATGAATAATGCAAACACAAATTTAACTATATCAAATAAAAATAGAAATGTTGAACATTACCAAACCCAACGATAATAAATTGTCTTACACCATGGTAAAGTTATAAAACTTTTAAATCAATATGGGAACTTATTAAACTCAGAAAATAAACTTGCATAATTAAATGAAAAGATCTTCGGTGAAGAGGGATTCCATGAGCAAATCCAAACATCCATAATGCAATCAACCTCTTACTTTTCCTGAAATTACACAAAATTAACATAACTTAGAAATATAAGATATGAGAGGCAGTTCTTAAAATTGTGATATATAATTACATTGTGTAAAATACGCAAGTGGCTTTTGTTACCATTTTAATTTTTTTGTTTACCGAAGCCGCAGATCCAGGAGTCTTATTAATGTCTGCGTTTTCATCAAATGACTGCAAAAAGAAAAAAGCGCTTTAATAACAAAATTCAGTTTAGAAAGTAAAAAAATTTCTTAACAAAAATGGAAATATACTAACTTCTGAAAGATCAATGGCTGGGAAATCAATCTGATGTGAAGATTGAGAAGTTGAAGAACTTGGCTTAGCAGATTCATATATATCTTCAGCTGTAATGAGGAATTTAGCCTCCTCATCTTTTCCTTTAATTACCTCAATAGTAGCACAAATTTCTTTCCCAACCACAGTATTAAGCACTGCTGGTAAGACCTTTGCAAGTCTGTCATCCTATATATATTAAAATGTACAAATTGGTAAATTTGTGTAGTGCTAAAATGTGTTCTCTTTTAAGAACTATGAATCCTCTAAATAAATCAATATTTTAATTTAAAAATGTCAAAATAGACTTACTTTAGACTGTGATTGGTATAAGTTGGAAGCACTACTGCTAGTAAGACGTTTGACAACACGGTCCATCAGGAAAACATTGCAAGAAAATGATTCATCAACTGCAACGACATTGATCCGAAATCTGAAACATAACCAAGTAGTAAATGCTATCAGAATATGGAGTATAAGAATTATCCAAAAAAAAAGTAATATAATCTTAAATGCATACCTTTTTTCTGCAACAGGCATGTTGCGAGTACACCTATCACATTTGAATCTGGTTCCAAGGTCTAAAACTTCAAGATGACACTTACTGCATGAATTAAAGTACCAAGCAGTTCCTACTTCTAATTTAGAAACAGTAAAACAGCAGAACAACTTCTTCTGCAAATAACATCTATTGATTAGGAAATGTCTAGTAATATGGATTACTACTTGGTGAACAAATTAACAATGATGTAGAGGAATATATGTTAAACCTCAAATTTCACAGCAATGTTGTCATTCAAATCCTTGAGCGAAATCTTCTCATAAGGTGAAACTGTTATCAGCGCACCACTGTTATCAACAACATGTTGAATGGTTTTATATCCTTCTTCTTCCAAACTGAAAATACAGTGTAGATATGCATCAAATAAGCAAGTTATTGTATATGTGTATCAACCTGGATTAGAACAAATAGATGATTAAATACCGCTGCCTCATCTCAATAACAGTCTCATCATTGAGGTTGAAGTAAACTTTTGAAGATGGCAGTGTACTTATTTGAATAGAATCTGTAAACATGTTTGGCGGATGTGATTAATCATTGCAAAAATTAAATATCCAAAACACAGTAAACAAACATGGATTTTAAAATTGGAAATTGAAAAAAAACTAAGAATGGGACATACTTTTATATGTAGCCATCTTTGTACTTGACAGAATTGCAATAACAATTTTGTCATCCTCGACTTTAAAATAGTCCTCATTCACCGAATTGGCAAGTTCTCCCCATACACCAACTCTATGACGATTACTATGTATGTGGAAACATATAACAATAAACATTTAGACAACCAAAGATAAAAATGTAATAATAATAACATGTAAGTAATTCAAAAAATTAGACAATTCAGCAAACGACATTAACCTTCCATCACATAGTCGGAATCTAACAATATCTTTATCTCCAAACTTGGTAGAAATTTTCCTTACTTGTTCAAATTCCTCAACAACTCCAATTACATCTAAAGACAAAAAAACATAGGTAAGCAAGATATAACATAAATAAAAAAATTGGTTAAAAAAACCATGGCCAACCTATTGCAAATTCTGGATTTTCATTAGGCTCCAAGCGGCTTGCTTCATTGAAGCAATCACCTAAATCCATGAACTCAAACTTGTGCCTTGGAATCATGAGATCATCCTCACATTTCTCAAAAGTTGTTGCAGCTGTAAATCTTATGCTATAATCTGTTGACACTGGCTTCAAATTACCAACTGCATCCCTCACGATGAAAGTCTGAACGACATAAACATTTCCTTCAACAACATCAGTGCCAATGGATCTCCATACATCAGCATAAGTGAATCCATGAACATGGGTATTCTAAATGCATTAAAATCAAAAGTAAGAGATCTGTATTCACAGTAGTTCAAAAGAGAAAAGAGAAACATAAAACATATGTTGTACATCATCATCCAAAAGGATAATATTGAACCCTTTGACGGTGGCGCTTTCAGATGACACAGTAGGCCACATTCTCGTAACTCTCGCTTTTATCTTCCAGTCAATCCTAGACTTTTCAATAGCACCAATACGATCAAATATAAGGCCTTCCATTGCTGCAAAAAACTTCTTCTTTAGTTTTGAAATGAAAATTATGTCAAAAAATAAAGATAATGACGAAGTTTTCATGCATTTGAATGATAAAATGTAAAATGCAAAACCAAATTTGTTCATCGTACGTTTAATAATATGTTGTGTATTAGAGAACTTACATAGTAATAAGGATGATACTTCTGAACAAAATGTATTGAATATTGTTCGACTATACTCTAACTTTGTTTACTATGTATTTATATAGACTTATTGCGATAGGTATTGTTACATGATTGATGCTTATCAGACTATCAAATCAATTACTGATAATGCAAAAGATACATCATTATTAAAAATCCTAACAGAATTGATAGCTAGTGATTTAAAATTTCAGTTGGTTATTTAACACCCATTAAAGATAGTGGAAGTAAATCTCGGAAATCGTGCAAATGCTAAAACTAACTATAGATACATCCTTAAAATTAGAAATAAAACAAATATGTTTTAGTTTGTAGCTGTTGTGCAAATATTTTGTCATTAAAAATCCTAACAGAATTGATAGCTACTGATTTTAAATTCCAGTTGGTTATTTAACACCCATTAAAGATAATGGGAGTAAATCTTGGAAATCGTGCATCTGCTAAAACTAATTATAGATACATCCTTAAAATTAGAAATAAAACAAATATGTTTTATTTTGTAGCTGTTGTGCAAATATGTTTTTCATTTTGTAATTGGAAATTGAAAATAAAAATAAATTTCAGCGTAAAATAACTCTAACTATTATTCAGTAAATTTATAACTATAGGTTATAATTTCTTAATTTTTTATATTGAAAATTACTTCATAATTATAATAATTATAAAAAGACATGTATGAATTTATTATGTTAAATAAACAATTAGAAGAATTGTATAATACTAATATTTTAATTAAAAATATAACATGGTTTAAAATTTATAATTTTAATTAGTTTTATTAATTATTATTTAATTATTACTTTTTAATATATACATATATCACTTGCAAAAATATTTAAAACCATTTATTTTGAATATATATTTGTAACTATGAGAGAAAATTGTAGGCTCATTTGGTATGAAAATATTTAATTAGTGATTTTGTTTTTATTCATATCTCAATTGCAAAATATTACAAATAAATTATTTTGAAAATTTTGAAAAAATATCAAAGTAAAATTAGTAGGCTCAGTTTGTATGAAAATGTGTAATTAGTGATTTTGTTTTTATTCATATCTCAATTGCAAAATATTAAAACAAACTATTTTCTTATATCTAAAATTTGGTTGATTTTTACTAATCAATATTTTAATATAAGTATATGTTTATAATCATATTTTTTCTTTATTTGGACTTGGAGAAGTAGAATATCGGGGCATTTCATGTTTTGCTAAAAACTTGGTATTTAATTCAATTCAGCACAAACTAATAAAATAGATAAAATTGTTGTCCCAATATTTTATATTCACATTAAATTACATGAAATGTAACAACTTCCCACATTGCAAGAATTTACACAATACTTGGCAAATTATAAAAAACCTCCTCAAATACAACATTAGAGGTAATATTAGAGCTACCACCACTTTCATCGTCAATCAGAATGTAAAGTCCTTCCGGAGAAGTAACGCGGGAGATGGCCACATAAAGCTGTCCATGGCAGAATACAGCTCGAGGTAGGTATAAGCCAACAGTATCCAACGATTGGCCTTGACTTTTGTTGATAGTCATGGCAAAACAAAGTTGAATAGGAAACTGAGTTCTTTTAAATTCAAACGGCCATTTAGTATCACTTGGAACCATGTCAATCCGTGGAATAAGGTGCCTAGTGCCTACCTGAGATCCACACAAAATTTCACACTCAATGCTATTCTTCTTACATGCTGTAACAATCATACGTGTCCCGTTACATAATCCCATGATCTGGTTTAAATTTCTCATCAACATAACAACTGTGCCAACTTTGATTTTCAATTCATGTCGAGGAAGACATGGCATGTTAATTGAATTCAAATATTCAACCGGAAAAGCAGCATCAAAATCATTATCTTCACCACCATTATCATCGATGGAATCCTGACTGAGATAGGTATAAACATTACCTGGTAGCTTTTCAAGGATTTGAGAATTAATATCATCAACCACAACATTGGTTGGTGTTAGAATTGCTCTCGATCTTAGATATTCATGAGACCGAAAATTATTCAAGAAATCTGGATAGATTATGTTAATAAGAGTGTGAATGGGATCATTAGCAGAAGTTTTGACAACATACTTATCAGGAACGACAAACTGAGCATCAATCATATCATTGCCATCTTCAATACATTCCACTTTGCCATCTCCGATATCAAGTTGCCATTTACTGAATTCGGATATAATCTTATTTTGCACATCTGAATTACCTGAATGTAAACGCATATTCTGTCGAAGAAGGAAAACTTTGCAGTAATCCCAGAGCTTTGATTTATTCAACGATGCACCAACAATATCAGCTCTGTTACCCTTGGGTAAAACAGGTAAAATTTGCCGAAAATCTCCACCAAATACCACAGTAATGCCACCAAAAGGTTTTCGGCATCTTTCAGGATCAACAGCAGACATTATATCACGTAAACTTCGATCAACAGCTTTAAAAGCATGACGATGTGTCATAGGAGCTTCATCCCAGATTATTAGGCTTGTTTGTTGCATTAATTCAGCCATATCTGTTCCATGCTTTATTCCTGCAGTTGAATACTGGTCCAACTTAAGAGGAATATGAAATCTAGAATGAGCAGTACGACCTCCTGGTAGTAGTGTAGCTGCAATACCAGATCCAGCAACAGGTAGTACAATTTTCCCCTCAGAACGTAAACGGCAACAAAGTGTTTTCCACAAAAATGTTTTCCCACAACCACCACTACCATAAACAAAAAAAAGTCCACCTTTACTCTGATGTACATTCCCAACAACAGCATCATATACCTCTCTCTGTTCTGTATTAAGACTTTTATGAAAATTGTCATGCTGAGCTTTCATTTGGACTTTGTCATACCCAGTTTCTTCAACAATAAGACGGTTGACATTGTTGCCAAAATATATATCTCCAGGAAATGGCAACATTGGAAAGTCCCTCAAGCTCTTGCCAACATCATTCAATAATTTTTCAGTTTCTGAGAAAATATGAAAAGCAAGATTATTAAAGGCCCAAAACCATATCAAATTAGAAATGGCTTAAAAAAACGTATATGCATTAAAATTGAGTCATTTGAACAAACCTGCCAAGGCATAATTTTTAATCTCAGAATCAGAAAGAGATATATGTATATTTCCAGTAAGTTTCTTCCGGTTGTAAACAATGTCATCCGACATACTCTGCCAGTGTGAATCCCAAAGAGCAAATGGATCAGAAACAGAACAATAAACCAATATATTAACAAACATTGCACGCAGTTGTTGAGGCATATTGGTTTGTTCATTTTCAGACAATGCTTCATGCCACTGATTGTCATTGTGCAAAAGGCCAAGAGCTCCACATGCTTCTTTAAATGTCGGGTAAACAGTACCTTCCACAGTTCTTAGTTCCCTAAATGATAAAACTCCTTTTCTTCTTAACAAAAGCATACGCAAATATAATAAATCACCACTTGTTGCATGAACTTCTGTTAACCTGCCAACTACATCACCTCTTTGCCTGACTTTCCATTTGCCTGCTTTGGGAACCCAAGTGAACTTGCCGGGAAACTCAGAATATGTAAAATTGCGGGCTTGTGGTAATTCTTTATTAGCAATGAACCAACCTTCCAATTTACTAATTTTTAACTTTGCCTTTTCACAAATTGTTTGCAAATCAGCTGTACTTTGGAAGTTTATATATTTCTGATCAGGAAGATGTAGTGGTAATCGATCAACACTTGGCCAACGGTGGTGAATATCAAAACCAAAAATCCTCCAAGAAGCTTCAGATGCACAAACATATCGTCCATCCAAAAAACTTTTAATTTCATCCAAACTTTTAGCTTTGCATTTGGAAATATCATTGGTAGAATTTGCGGCTTTCTTCCTTATCAACATCGTAGCTGTATCATGTCCCTTTAGACAGTACTTGAAAAGGTACTTCAATGATCTTGAACTGTTACATATTTCTAAATTTATATGACACTGAAACCGGATAAGAAGATCTCGATTATATGGGACGACAAACTGATTATCAAGGAGGACACCATTTTTTTTAACAAATCTGCCAGTTTTGCGTCTACGATATACCGGAAAGCCACTATCATCGAGAAAGGTATGACCATTGTATCTGAAAATATAGACAACACCTTGATTAACATATAATTATTTATTATGCATGTGTTGGATTTCCTAAATGATAGAATTGGATATTGATATGCGTACCTCTTGGGGAAATGTCTGTGACATTTCCCTTTAACCATGCATGGAGAGTATGTGCGATCCTTACCACATGGACCATGTACCATGTAATTCTGAACTGCATGATATCCTACTGGATCAGTTTTTTGGTCTGGAATTTCAGCTGAGACCAACCGATCAATTTTATTAATTGTATCTGGTCTATCGTCTGGATGTAACCATATTAACATATGTACATGTGGAAGACCACGCTTTTGAAACTCAATAACATGCATCACTGTTGCCACATAATTCAGAAAAATGTTAAACAAAAACCAATCATTATGAAATTTCCATTTTACCATGATTTAAACTTGATATTTTATTAAAATATACCTCCAATACATCTGCCAAAATAATGCTTTTTCTTGATCAAGTCAATTAGCTGGTCAAGTTTTAGCTTAAACACTCTAGAGACTATATCGGGAGCATCAACAGCATCAACATTGGGCAACAACTCCAACATGCTCTTAATTTCAGGCCACTTAGTATTACATGTCATAGTAAGAAATAGGGATGGATGTCCAATTGCACGACATATTGCCAAAGAGTCTTTGAAGTACTGTGACATGTAGCGTTGAGATCCAGTAAATGAAGCAGGAAGAATTACCGCCTTACCAACATGAGTAGGATCATTATCTCCTTTCCGTAAAGCATCACGTACAGAATGGTAAAGATCAGCTCGAATAGTAGTTTGGTGATTTGCAACCCAATCCAAACGATACTGTTCAATAGCAGTAAATGCATCGACCAAAAATTGTTGCCACAAACGGCCAGCCAAGTGTAAAGTCAGAGCTGCAATTCCAAGTATATTTTCTTCTAAACAAATTAAAAATTTATAACAAAGATGAGACTTTAAAAATAATTTAATTGTGTTTAGTGCATTACCTTCAGAAGTGCGTATCATGACCTTATAACAATAATATTCTCTCATAGAAACTGTTTGACGTTCTTTTGAATCAGGATCCAAGTCTTCAATATCTTCAGATAATTCTTCACGTTTCTTAACATTCTTCAAAGGTATGTGTAAGTGAAAACCTTCATTTCCAGATGGGAATAGTAAAGGATACTGGAATTGCATGTAATGCGGATCCGTCTCATAAATTCTCTGCAAGCCATCCTGTTTTGAGTTGACAACTGTATCTCTGAAACCACCGGTATCTGTATTATGACTAACAATAAATGCTGCAACCTCATTTGATGGAGTAATGTGATTAGGTCTGCCACTTCCAGAATTGGAAGAGATTAATACCAGTTTAAACTCATCAAGCTCACGATTTTCAAAACGGTCTCTAGCCATTCGAAAAGCACGGACCAATTTATTATTTTTGTCTAACATGGCCAAAAGTGCTTCAACAATGTCAGGATCAACAGTGTCGGTATTACCTCCCAAAGCATTAATTCTGTTTTCAACCTCATTTTCCGTGTCATAAATATATAATTGACAAAATTTTGGAGAATCTCCATCCGTTGGAACCAAGCTTCCCAATAAATGATAATTCACCCCAAGCATTTTGAAACAATATGGAACTCTGCCTTTGTTGATTCTATTATCAACTTTGCCACCAGAAGAAGTAAAAGAAAACATGCAATTGTACACCCTTATATGCTGTTTAAAATGTTTAGATTTGTCACCACCAGACAACAATGAAGCAAGTGGTTCGGGAGGCTGGGGTTCTTTGTCAAGTTCAACTTTACCATTTCTACAACATAAGGAGAATGTTGGATATTGTTTCTTTGCCGTTTTGTTGTTACGCTCCTCATTCCACATATGTGCATGACATTTTGTACACTCTTTATTAGGAGCGCCAAGATCCATGTATCCAGACCAAAGATTTAGTTGACCATTCTTTCTTTGTTCATAAATATAATCCATGGCATCATCATCTGCTCCAAAATGCTGATCATAATACTCTGTGTGTGATTTTAAAAAGTAAGATTAGTATGGTGCTGATATAAGAGAATTCAAAACAATTAGTATTACCTTCAGCATCACTGTCACTATCCAAGTCAGAAGATTCATTAGCTGCTTGATTAAATTCTGAATACAAATTCTTTGACCCATTAGACGATTCAGCCTGATTAGAATTCCTCCAATCAATATTATCATGAACAGAAGATGAATTTGTTTCACGATGAATTTCTGAAGAATTGATAAACATTCCATGTTGGAATATTTTAGATCCAGATGCATCTGACTGGTAATTTTTCATTTTCTTAACATCAGATGTAGGCAACTGAAAACTAATTGTAGAACGCGTAGTAGAATCAAGTTTTTTTTTACCATTAGAATCCACTGTTCAAAAAAAGAAATTGAAAAACCTATATAAATTTTTAGAAAATTATATTATTAAAGCAATGTGATATCACATGTCAAATTATAAGCAATACCTGTAGAATTTAAAGTATTCTGCTGAAACGTGTTCAAATTTAATGATCCCAAAGGAGTTCTACTTCCAACTACATAAAATAACAACATTACATCATAAACCTGAAGAAATGTATTCGATTCTTTTATTTGACTATGCCTAAGAAAATGCAGATTTATCAACAATTATCAAGAAACATAAACCTGGTGAATTCTCAGCAATACGATTAAGTGCGTTTGAAGTTAATGTGTGTAGAGCTGATCTACCTCCAACTGCAAAGAAAAATATATAATCTACTTAAAAAACATAACTTAGTGAATAAAAAATTATATACTCTTTTCCCTAGAGGTATTCTACTTCCAACTGCAAAGAAAAAAACATAATCAGTAGTGAATAAAATATAATTAACTGGAAAACGGAAAATATTTTACCAATTGAGGACAATGCAGGACTGGCAGATTTATTAACATTTAGTCCACGATTTCTTTGTTTCGTAGCTGCATCATGAATAAGACATATATTCTATTACTTTGTTTCAATACAAAATAAACAAATCAACATTGATTTGAGATTATAACCTGATGATCCGATGGCAGACTTCGAATTTGAGTTTATATTTGTTTGATGTCCGCTTCCATTAACAACATTGGGGAATTTAGTTCTTGCTGCATTTGTTATAAACTAAATATTATATATCACGAATAATGTGATTATAACTCTAAAATCATTAAAAAAAATTGCTACTACCTTCAGTTTTATCAACATTGGGTCCTCGTACTCTTCGCTTCACAGCTAACAAAAGAATTAATATTCATGATTATGAATAATATAGGTGAAAATTTTTAAAGTACTGTGTATAAAAAAAATCATTACCACCGGTTGAGGAAGCAGATGCATTAGAATTACTCAGTCCAGTAGTTGAAAGCAGAGTACCACCAACAACTACATCAAATGATTATATAAGGACCATGTAACAATGAAAAATTATACGGCGTATAATCAACATATGCAATTACCTGGTTTAATTTTAGAAAAAGGAGATTCAGATATGTTTGTACTAAGTGTTGAATTAGAGACATTGGGGTCAACATTTTCACCGGATTGAACATGCACACGATTATTAGTTCCACCGTTGTTTGATGTGTTCCTTATACCAAAGATTGTCTGAACATTCTGACCACGAACCCTACGTTTAATACCTGTTACAAAATCACATATCAAATATCAAAAAATTGAATATAGATAGATAAAACGGAGAACATGTCATGGGAAAGAACCTGATTTCGCACTTTCCGATACTTTTTTGCTTGGAGGAGGATCCATTATTGATTCAAATCGATTTAATCACCACAAACTCAATCTCGACATGTTCTTCTTCAACATATGCTTAAAGATAATTCATAATCTCTGTGTATACATGAACGGATTATGATGATTAATCAAGGAAAGAAAAGATAGATATTGACTATATTTCCATAACAATGTTTGATACACGTATATCATAAATTCAAAATTCAAAAAATTGCTATAATTAAGGAAAACGTGTGATTGATTGTGAGTCTGTTATATGGTTAAATGGATCATTAGATGGGTAATATTTTTACCCATTGGGTAAATTTGGTGGATTATCCATGGGTCATTAAAAAAACACTTGAGAGTAGTACATTTTAGAGGAGTTGGGTAAATTTTTTTACCCATTGGGTAAATTTCTAAATGGGTGACTTGATGCATTAAGAATATGTTGATAAGGTATGTCTTCATCTATTCTCTTTTATGTGTCTCGCATGATGTTATGTGTTAATTGGGTATTCACTACCTTCTTTTCGTTTTTATTCGTGACTGGTTAGGTGATTATAATTGAGGTGATTGCTTGATATTGTTTAATGATTTTAGTAATGATCATTAATTTATGATTATAGCTACAGGTTTTGATTCATGTGGATTTTGTGAAAAAGCATGCGTTTTGATACCTGTAGTGAATATGTTAGACTAAAATCTTGTACAAACTTTTGATTTAAGATCATGTGCATATTCTGTTAATTTAAACTAATTATTTTATATATGACAAGTATTAGCATTTATAAATAAAGTTGATTTAATTTTAGTAGATGAAAAATTGATGTTTATAGTATAATTAATTCATTTATACTAGATTAATAAGTAATCAGCTTCGATGTTTGATGTTATATGGCCATGATTTGATGTCTAATGTGGTATTGGGTGACTTCATTACTTTTATTAAATATTTGTACATGTTAGTGTTATGTTAGATCATAAAATCATGTAGTAGTTTTACAGTCATCGCCATGTTATATCAACTCATGCACGTATATTTGTTTTCGTACTCTAATGTCATATACACAGGTTTCTGTATGGTTCTGTTAAGTAAACATGCTCCTAGTTTTCGATCCTATCATAGAGGATAATATGGGATAATAATAAATATTTACCCGTTGTACATGCATAGAATTATGTGTTGGATGAGTAATTAATTATTTAATACTTTATTAATTAAATTTTAGGACCTGTTTCTGCTTAATTTCGGGTGTATATTGTCGCATTTGAGGTAAGTAACTTTTCGTTGCTCATTATTATTATAAATTCTGTTTCAAAATATCTGTTTGATTTGGTTATCGAAATTGTAATATCGAAAATTGATTTTAGAAAAAAGAATTATTTTAGAATTCCCAAGTTTTAGTTGCGTATCGAATCATAGAATCTGGTCACTGGATAGTGTGACATATCGAATCATAGAACTAGTTTACGCACGTTCCGGAACACATAGATACGTAAACTGGCCCATCGAACATAGAACCGTGTCACTGGTTTAGTGTGACCGTAATTTAGAACTGTGGGAATAAAATATGATTTATCATTTTGATTTTTGTATCGATTTAAAGTTTCGAAAATTTTGTTTTTTTTTTAAAATGTTATTTTTGAGCCGTTGGGCGATGGTTACTTGCTGGGCTTCGCAGCTCATTGTTTTAATATGTTTCAGGTTCAGACTTTCGGAAGCTTATTAAGATTAAGCATTTGAACTGTGTGGATTTCGTGCTACTTGATTAGATGCTATTATTGGAAAAGACTTATCGCATTATTGAATAAATGTTTCAGTATTTTATTAGATATTGAATATTGGATTTGTGGAGCTGCGTCTCCGGTTTGATTATTTTAGAATATGGAATTTGACCGCTACATTTAACTTATGGAATATTTGCTCTATTTGAATAAAGAATCCGTTTTATTTAAGTTTCGTAATTAGATTTAATAGTCCGAAAAGTCGGGCTGTTACAAGATTGAAGATTAAAGGTTTCTTTTCTATATTCTTCTAATTATGATTTCTTCTATTAATTATTGTTTTGTTAATTTAATCATGTGTAACTAATTCTCTAATCTGAGGATTGGGTAGTATTCATTGGTATTCATGTGTGTTTAATTATTTATGATTTTCTTGCTTTGCTGATTTGTTATTGAGGGATTAACACAATTAGGGGAGTCATGAACCTTTGATTGGATTTTAGGGATTGTAATAACTTGGAAGAGGAGTTGCAATTTTAGTACAAGATTTAACAGACATAACTCGAATATTTGATTGGAAGATTAATAGGAGAGTTGTGAGACTTATAATTCTTGGTGCGTAATAGTTTATGATTGTACTTTGATTGTATCATGGAAGTGACAATTAAGGTGTAGTTGTAGACATTATATTGTATCTTGTAAGGGAACATGATAACCTTAGAAGAATTGTTTTCAGCAGAGTAAGAACGTAGACATCACATAGATATTGAATGTGCATTGAAACCAAGTGAAGAACCCCAGTTCTTGGATTGTTTTCCTCATATATTTTATTCTTGATTGATAATTAGTTTAATTTAGTTTATAAACAACCCAAACATTCTTTTATACTTCTAAATTGTGAGAGATAAGATACTTGAACTTGATATTACATTCAGTCCTTCCCTGCGAACGAACACATAAAAATACTACTAACAAATTGGCGCCGCTGCCGGGGAAGGCAGCAATGTTGAGTTTGAGTTAATTGTTTCTTGTAGTTTGGATTTTATCTTTGTATATATTTTTCTTTTCTTTCTTTTTGTATTTCTTTCTTTGGTGTGTCTACAGGTTCTTTGAGGTAGACAACTTAAACAGGTTTTGAGGAGAGAGACTAGATGGAGTACAACTTTGGTTGGAACAATGCTCAGAATTTCTACAACAGTCAGGAACAATATCAAGACTTCAATCCTTACCCACAATTCAATTCCTATGAGGATTGTAATGCATATCAGGTGAATTCGTTCTATTCTGAGAACTCATTTTATACTCCATATGCCCCTAGTAATGATTATTCGTATTCGTTTGAAAATCAATATCATGATGATCTTAATCCATATATGTGTAATGATGTCGATACGAGTTTAACTCAGTCTAATCCTTCTTTACCTGCTGATTGGGAGATTGCGCTCAATAAAATGATTCAAGGAACTCAGTCTAATCCTCCCTTACTTTCTTTGGGAGTTTTTGATGAACCAACTTTAGAGATTGCTAGTGACAATGATATTCCATGTGATTCAATAGCTTGGTACGAGGAGAATGCTAAACTAAATAATTTTATTTGGGAAGTTCGAGCAGTGTGGCATGACGGTTGTTATCGAACTCCTCCTTGTGTCAATTTTCCTCTATGCCATGATTCTTGTTTAGCAATTGATGATAATGTTGTGTCTGATGAGTCTACTTGTGTAGTTGATAATTGTCCCATGCGCATTAATGATAATTTGGATGCAATTGAAATTCTACCAAATCTAGAAAATTTTGAGCTTAATACATTGGTAGACGAGATTAAAATTGATGAGTGTCCAATTATAAAAGAGAAGGAAGTTAAGATTGATGAAGTTGAAAATCTTGCTATAGAGTATAAGGATCCGATTTGGGAGGAGTATATGAGTCGTACTTATAATGATTATTCTGATGACTTTTCTAGCTATTTTGATGTTTCCAAGTCTCTTGAGCATGATAGGTTCTTGAAAGTTTTCGTACCTTTCAATGGATCTAAGGCATATATGCACATCATAATTTTATTACTAATTCGTAAATATGTGAATCTATTTGCTTTTTCTCCTCACTGAAGATTTTATGTGCAAATACGTCAAGCTATTGACGTTAAAGGAGCGCTTCGTGGGAGGCAACCCATGCATTAGTGTAAAAAAAAATTGTGAGTGTTTTTCAAAAAAAAAAACGAATTTTGAGTGTGTAACGCAGGCTGCTTCTGTTTCTGGCGCAGTGTGTCACGCAGGTTGCGCCTGCGTTACTGGTCCTGGGGCAGCCTGCATGACTGTCACGCAGGTTGCGCCTGCGTGTCTGGGTGTGGCGCAGGTTGCTTGCCACGCGCGCAGCTTGCGCGTTGATCAGTGTGGTCAGTTTGTTTTCTTCAGCAGCTGTTGTATATAAAAATAATAATTTCTTTTCACTTCCATTCTATTTATACCCCCATTCTACCTAATTCTTTTCCTATTTCAATTCCAAAACCCCCCATCTTTTCTTCAAATCTCTAACCTATTTCTATTCTAATTCATATTTATTATTATTATTATTATTATTATTCATATTTATTATTTATTATTTGTTATTATTATTATTCATCAAATTTCGTACCTTCTAAATTTTTTATTTTTTTTATTTTTTATTTTTTTTATCCTATTCATCATCTTTTATATATACCCACCTATACATACAAATCCAATTCCTCTTCTATTTATTTAAATCTCTAAAAATTCAATTCTAAAGAGGAATTAATTGCAAGTTCACCTCTTCGATTCGTATTGGGTAAATCTTTTTCTCTAATCTTATTTTTATTACGAATTTGTGTTCTTGTCAATTGGATTTTGTAGTGTTCAGGCAAGGTGGCCAGTCTATGGAGCTCGTACGCGGTATCCACCGCCAGATTCTGATTCATCCGAGGAGGATGAGGATCCTGAGGAGTAGGTATGTTTTCTGCTATCCCTTGTATTTACTTCCATTCAACGCGGACATTGAATATTTTAAGTTTGGGGGTGGTTTGGGGGATTAGTAGTTGTTGTATTATGTGTTCATGTAGGATTTCATGCTTTGCATATTATTTGTAGTAAATCATGCATATATGTTGTGTTATCTATGTTTGTTTCATATAGGACATTCTGTTTTTCTTTTCGTATACCATGTGAGTTTTCATTTAGTTGCATTTTCATGGCATGCATATTTCATGATCCCTTAGGACGAGCTGATTCTGATTGATAGGTAGATGTTTTAATTGAGTGTGGTGATGATGAGTAGAGGGCTGATTTATAGTTCCTAGGAATTGACTTGCATGTTGCGGGAACAAAACTTTTACACAGTCTCATTGTTTGCTTTTGGGCTAGGTTGAGGTCATGCTTGTTTGGATGTTTTGAGATTTAATCACTTGTTTATATTTAGAATTTTTGTTATTCCCTTTATAGCATAGGAACATTAAAGTCTAAGTTTGGGGGAAACCAGGGATTTCATGCTAGTTGTTAATATTTGTTGAATAATGGCTAGGTGTCAATTGGCTAGTAGCCAGCTCATATTTATATGAGTAGTCTAGGGTTGGAATTGAGAATTCTCATTCCAGATTGCATGAAAAAAAAAGGAAAAAAAAAGAGTCAATAGTTTAATTGTTTTAATGCAGAATTAACCAGAGTGAGCTCTTTAATACTCGAGTAATTAAGTTTGAGGGGACTTAGTCCTAGTAACCTAAAGCCTTGTGGTTTGAGATTGCTGACCTAACACTCGCTACATGGATATTATTGTATAAGCCTTTTGGGGTCTCATTCATTGCACGGTTAAATAAGCATGCGTGTTGTTTGTGGTATTATGTGTTGTAGTGTAGTAATAAAGCATGAATTCCTGGCTAACTTGAATGAGGATGGAGGTGTTTCTAAGTTATGAAGTGTCTACAGTCTATTCTATTTATAAACCTGTGATTGTCTTGGCGAAGAATAGGTATGATTTTTGACCTAGTGTTGGGAGTATTTCTGATGAGCATCGCACACACGCACGTTTCTGTCATGTATTGTTAGTATACGGGGACTTAGTCGAGCTCTGCTTGGATTTATTTGCATTCTTTGAGATATTTGCTTGTTAGTTGGATTTGGTAAGTTTGAAGGGGATCTTTGCATATTTCATATTAGTTGCATTCATGCATTGCATTGCATTGGATTTTGTGGGTACATTCGCTATAGGCCCTCACGAGACCTTACTCGTCCACTAGGGCTGCCTAGGGGTTTAAAGGGCTTGTTGCATATGCCAAATGCAACCGTGATCACCTACGGAAGTGGTACTAATTAGGTAGTTGTAATTGTTTATGCTTGAGGACAAGCATCAGTTTAAGTTTGGGGGTTTGATAAGTGGATTTTATATCCACTTGGAATGCCTCCGTTCGGCTTAAATTGATTGTTTTGGACTCAAGTTGTTGTAGTTTTGATGTGTTTTGCTTAGTTGTGCAGATTTACGAGAATGTTGATTAAAGTTGATGCTTCTATCGTTTTTGGAGAATTAATTGATTAAAATTCGGATTTTCCGGGAAGGCTGCGCAGCTTATACTGTTTTGGCCATATCTGGAGTTCTAGAAGTCCGTTTTCAGTGATCTTACTGCCCACGCGAAGCTTGAGAGATTTTCTACAACCTGGGATAGGAAACAAGTGCAAGGGACGTGCTGAATGAAGTCGCGCACGTGTTCTTATAAAAGAAGGCCATGAATTTACTGTTTTGCCCTTTTTCTAATTCTAATTGTATTCTGGGCAGTTTTGGTACCTTCTTTAAATTATAATTGTAATAGAAGGCAATTGGTTGTTGGGCAAGACTAGGAGTATCTATATAAACACATCTAGGGATGGGAAAAACGGGGTTCGTTAGAGAGATACAATTTGTACACAGCTTTTAGGGATTTTTCTGGAGAACAATTATTTTCATTGAAGATTAAAGGTTTCTTTTCTATATTCTTCTAATTACGATTTCTTCTATTAATTCTTGTTTTGTTAATTTAATCATGTGTAACTAATTCTCTAATCTGAGGATTGGATAGTATTCCTTGGTATTCATGTGTGTTTAATTATTTGTGATTTTCTTGCTTTGCTGATCTGTTATTGAGGGATTAACACAATTAGGGGAGTCATGAACCTTTGATTGGATTTTAGGGATTGTAATAACTTGGAAGAGGAGTTGCAATTTTAGTACAAGATTTAACAGACATAACTCGAATATTTGATTGGAAGATTAATAGGAGAGTTGTGAGACTTATAATTCTTGGTGCGTAATAGTTTATGATTGTACTTTGATTGTATCATGGAAGTGACAATTAAGGTGTAGTTGTAGACATTATATTGTATCTTGGAAGGGAACATTATAACCTTAGAAGAATTGTTTTCAGCAGAGTAAGAACGTAGACATCACATAGATATTGAATGTGCATTGAAACCAAGTGAAGAACCCCAGTTCTTGGATTGTTTTCCTCATATATTTTATTCTTGATTGATAATTAGTTTAATTTAGTTTATAAACAACCCAAACATTCTTTTATACTTCTAAATTGTGAGAGATAAGATACTTGAACTTGATATTACATTCAGTCCTTCCCTGCGAACGAACACATAAAAATACTACTAACACCCAACAGAATTCGGAATCGGAGAGGTCATGGGAGATCAGGTCACAGCGCGCCAGTGTTATTTATCTACTGTCATACCAAATACTAAGCATGAGGATGATTCATCAATTAATCAAGTTGTAGACATGGACCCACGAACTATTCTTGAAACACCTAATCAGTCTTCAGGTGTCGCTGTTGAGGAATGCGATGAGATGAAGGTCAAGGAAGGCAACCCCGACAAGGTAATTAAAATTGGAAAATGTTTGAAAGGCGAACTTCGCCAACAAATTATTGACCTTATAAGAGAATATGCCGATATTTTTGCGTGGGACCCTAAAGACATGTCGGGGATTCCAGAGATAGTAGCTCGACACTCCCTCCATATTAAACTTGGAGCGCGAACTGTGAAACAAAAGAAACGAGTATTCTCGGAGAAAAAATGAAAGCAATCGACGCTGAATTGGATAGGCTCCTCGAAGCCGGATTCATTGCTCCTGTGCAATTTCCAGAATGGATAGCTAATGCAGTACTATTCAAGAAGAGTGACGGAAAGTGGAGAATGTGTGTAGACTACTCCGACCTCAATCGGGCTTGCCCCAAAGACTTTTATCCTTTGTCAAATTTGATCAGCTCATTGACACCACAGCTGGCCACGAGCTCCTGTTATTCATGGATGCATTCTCGGGCTACAATCAAATTAAGATGGACAGCCAAGACTGGGAAAAGACTACTTTCATCACCCATAGAGGTGTTTTTGGATTTAAGAACATGCCTTTTGGCCTTATTAATGCAGGAGCCACGTTCCAACAGATGATGGATACAATCTTCGCCTCACAAATAGGTCACAATTTACAAGTCTATGTTGACGACCTAATTGCAAAATCTAAAAAGTCGAAAGATCACGTAGCTGACCTAACTGAGACTTTCGATAATGTCAGACGTCATAGCATGAGCCTTAACCCCACCAAATGCTCCTTTGGGATGACTTCGGGGAAGTTCCTGGGATTTCTTTTGGCTCAAATAGGCATCGAGGCCGACCCGAACCAGGTCAAGGCTATTGTTGACATGAAAGATCCTTCTTCTCTGAAAGAACTGCAAACACTAACAGGCTGCATAGCTACCCTCCTAAGGTTTATTCCGCAATCATCTAAACGATGTGCTCTGTTCTTTGAAGCTATTAAGAATGCCTCCAAAAAATCAAGGATCGATTGGAATGACGAATGCAAAAAGGGACTTGAAGAATTAAAGAAGTTTTTAAGTTTGCCACCAATCTTGACACAAGCTCAACCACGAGAATCCTTGCGATTATATCTGTCCGCGTGCAACAATACCATTGTCGTAGTATTGATCAGACCTGTTCAGGGCAACAAGCTACCTGTATACTACATAAGCCATACCATGCGAGACGCAGAGACCCGATATCCTCAGGTTGAGAAGCTGGTATACGCCTTAGTCATGGCGAGTCGCAAGCTTAGGCATTACTTCCAAGGACGAGAAATTCATGTTATGACAAACTAACCATTAAAGCGAATATTGGATAAACCCAACATGACAGGCCGACTTGCGGCGTGGACAATAGAGTTAAGCTAGTTCTACATCGAGTATAAACCTCGTACGGCGATGAAAGCTCAGGCGCTCTCAGACTTTGTGGTTGAATGCCAATTCGATAAAACATGAACTTTAGAACTCGATGACGAGCGAGCTCAATCCCGACCTTGGGTCCTTCATGTAGACGGGTCATCAACCTCAGAATCAAGCGGAACAGGAATCATATTGATAAGCCCATATGGATTTAAAGTCCAGCAAGCTGTTACTTTTGCTTTCCAAGCCACAAATAATGAAGCCGAATACGAGGCAATGATAGTAGGCTTGAACCTCGCGATAGGCCTGGAAGTAGACGTCATCGATGTCTTTAGTGATTCACAGCTCGTAGTAAAGCAAATATCATGGGAGTTTCAAGCTCACAATGATAGGATGGCAGCTTACCTTGGTCAAGCCCAAAACCTTCTTACAAGGTTTACTTCGTAGAAAGTAACAAATATTGACAGATCTGAAAATCAATGGGCAGATGCCCTATCCAAATTAGCATCATCCTCAATCATTACAAATGGCAAACCCATGTATGTGGAAATGCTTCAATCTCCAACAGTGGAATCAGTGGCTACAATAAACAACATCTTGTTGAAACCTGACTGGCGGGTTCCTTTTTCTAGATTACATCATTAGAAATCAATTGCCTGAGGACAAAAATGAGGTCAAGTCGCTAATGTACAAAGCGAGAAACTATTGTGTAAAAGATGCAAAGCTGTACCGACGAGCTCTAACGGAACCTCTTCTCCGATGTCTAGCTCCTGAAGAAGCAGAAGTAGCAATTTTTTAGGTCCATATGGGAATATGCGGAGAACATCTTCGCGGCAAAAATTTGGCTCACAAAATCATACGACAAGGTCTATATTGGCCCACAATGAGGAAAGATTGTAATAACTTTGTGAAAAAATGCGTCTCTTGTCAATTGTATAGTCTGGTTACTCATAAGCCCTCGCAGCTATTATCTCCAATTTTGAGCCCATGTCCCTTCTTTCAATGGGGAATTGACATTGTGGGACCGTTTCCAAAGGCAAGGAGTCAGCTCCAATACATATTCGTGGCCATAGACTACGCTACAAAATGGATCGAGGCAAAGCCGTTAGCAAAAATCAGGGAAAAAGAGATGATTGAATTCTTTATGGAGTACATAGTATTCCGCTTCGGAGTACCCAAGTCGGTTGTTACCGACAATGGAACCCAGTTCGTGGGTAGAGAATTCGAGTCGATGTTGGTGAGTTAAAAGTAAAACACCTCAAGGCGTCAGTAGCATACCCCCAGGCTAATGGGCAAGTCGAGGTCTCCAACATGACAATTCTCCAAGGACTTAAGAAAAGATTACAGGACCAGACTCGCAATTAGGCCGATGAACTACCTAATGTCTTATGGTCTTACAGAACTACTCCACGAACTGTAACGGGTGAGACCCCCTTCCGCCTTGCATATGGCACGGATGCCGTGATCCCAGTCGAGATTGGGTTAGAATCCCCAAGAATCGAAAGTTTTAGCGAACAGGATTCCCTTGAAGGAGTTAAGCTCGATAATGATCTCCTTGAAGAGGAAGCGACCTTAGCTGTCGCTAAGTATCAAGGCAAAGTGGCGAGGTATTTCAACAAAAGCGTAAGGCCAAGGAACTTTCAAGTCAACGACCTCGTCCTGACGAGAATCTACCTCATCCCAACCCACAGTTGCAGGCAAGCTGAAGGCCCCATGGTAATCCGCCGGGCACCTACGAGCTAGCTCAACTCGATGGCGAGCTGATTAAAAACACGTGGAACGGTGTCCACTTGAAGAAATTTTACCAGTAATTGTATTTTATTTCCAGAACAATGATAAACTCTACTTTCTAGCCGCCTACGAAATTGCTAGGGTGAAAAGGATCTGAAGTGAGGATCCCACCTTAGCTCCATTAAATTATTATCGAATAAAAGTTTGTCATAATTCCTTGCTCGCGTTACAAATTACAATATGATTGATTATTATCAATACACTGCAAAAAAAAAAACAACAACAACAAAACAAAACAAAACAAAACGTTCCAAGGCAATTAGCCAAATTATTGAAGATTAATACAATCCCTTGTTTTCTCTATAAACATAATTTTCAACGTAATTTTCAAGAAATAAAAAGCAAGTAATATTCTGAAAATACCATGACTAGGCATATCTCGTCTTAAACAATAGAATCATAAATTTTATTTGTCAAAATCCGAAACTTATAAGCTATCGAACTATAGGAGACTTCGAAATAAGATTGTCAAACACATCATTAGCAAAAACACATCGTTAGCAAGGTACATATCTCCATAACAAAGACATCTAGTTTTAAAAGAGGGTGTACAATCAATCAAATAATGCTTAAATCGCAAAACGAAACAATGCGAATTGACTTTCACAAATCACAAATGGTTCGTGTCGCTATGGCTTAAATACGATGTCAATAACGGCATGAATGAAATTTACAAATTCTGTGTCTCAATGACAGAAACAAAGCCAAGGAAAAAGTAAGTCAAAAATAACCACACTTGTTTTCTTTAGCGAAGACATGAGCGTGACACTGATACATACAATTTGCACTGCTGTAGATAAGGCAAGACGAAACATTAGGGTATAACTCAAGGATAAACCAGATAATATAATTAAAGAAGAAGAAAGCATGACCAGAAACATTCAATACGAATCTACTTAAAAGATCCACCATCAAAGCTAGGTTTAAAAGCGACAAGTACCAAATTCGGACGAAATAGGAACAATTTAAAGAGCACAATAAACCAAGGTTCAGAAACCGATCAAACTTAGATATTACATAGTTAATGGGGCATTCCCCACCTTCATTCAACCTTCGGGGTTCTCATTGGCAGCAGTGCTCGGCAGAGTCTTCACCAGGTCGGTGCAGTAGTCGTCAAAGCTATGTCCGGATAAGTCGACTCCAGCCCCTTTCAGGCGATCATAACAACCTTGGTAACCTGTACCAATACCCTTGGCTACATCCTCGATGCTTCTCTGCAAATCCAACTTCAAGTCAACAATAGACTTCTCAAAAACTTCATTTGCTCCCTTCATCATCGATAGCTCGTTCTTCGTGGAATCCAATTCCTTAGTCCCGGCAGCGACCTGCTTCTTTAGCTCGTTCAGCTCGTTGGCCTTAGATTTGGCAGCTTCTTTCATTTCCACATTCTCGAGCTTTAGTCTCTTCAACTCATCAACGCATTGAACTCGTTGCTTCTCGAGCTCCTCAGCTCGTTGTTCAGTAGCGGACTTCGCATCTTTTAGCTCAGATAGCTCGCGAGTTGATCCCTCCTTCCACTGTCTATCAACATCGGCTCGATACTCAGAAACAATACGAGCAAGATCAGCCAGGAACTATAAGACATTAAACAAGAATAAAGTTACATAAATTAAACACAGGAAAGACCAAACCAAATAGTAATAAATATAAACAAGAAAATTACCCGGCCTTCACGAGCTAAACAACGATCAGCAATCTCGTCTCTAGACTTGTCGATATAAGCGCTGAAATCTTAAGGTAAATCAAAGGCCTTAAAAACTTGAACGGGATTATTGGATCCAACAGTCCATCTCTCAATCGGTTGCACCTCAATCAGGAGACGAGAATTAGAGGTTGAACCCTGTAGTACGGGAGGAAGAGAATCCCTGCGAACACTAGTAATTATTACAGATTTTTCAGGGCCAAATCGGACAGGATCTAGAGTCCTTCGTGCAAGAGTCCGACAAGCACTGTCATCTTCTCCATCTCGATTCCTTTTACTAGCACGAGTCACCAGCTCAGTACTTCCGTCAATCACATCAACAACTGCCTCGGGGTCTTGTCAGTCTTATTATGACATGGAGATCTCGCTGCTCGGGAAGATCCCGCACCTTGATTAAGTTGACTCGCAGACGACTTCTTGGCCAACAGAGCTAAAGCCTGATTCATCTCTCCACGAACTCCGCTACAGAGAACTTTCTCTAAAGATCGACCTGCACTAAAAGTAAATGAAATTCGAGTTAGATACTATACATCAAACGATACGAATAATTGAAAATACCTAATAAAAAGAAATCAAACAGTAAACAACAAAAGAAAAACCTTACAATTATGCTCTTCTAAAAATTTCAAGTCTTTTAGTTGATTATGGGTATATACAGGATCAAGACCCTGGAAACGATTCACAGTCAACATATCAAATTTTTTTAACTTAGCAACTCGATCAACTACGTCTTCGCTGATGTGTTGACAAGGACGTACAAGCTCCAAGTCAGGACCATAATAGTACATCCACTTACCATGCCAACCAGAGTTCGAAGATTTAACATCAACGATTTTTGAAAAACCCTCCCGTTTACTAAAGTAGACTAACCCTTCTTGATACTTCATGCTAAAAATCGAAAAGAACAAACTTAAAGAAGGAACACAATTCCTCTCAGAACAGAGAGCTATAAAACCACTAACTTGCGCTACCGAATTAGGTGACAACTGCGCTATACCACAACCAATAAATTCGAAAATACACAAGTGAAAAGGATGCATAGATAAACGCAGTCTGTACTCGAAGTGACACATAGGAATATCGTGCATGCCGAACTGGGGCATCTCTCATATCTTATCATTCAATTTAGGCGTAATACATATATAACCATTGTTTAATTGAACCCACAAACTAATGTCAACATCTAAAGGACGATTAGAATTAATACTTGGATACCACAAATTGGACTCTTTAAATTCCTTACTCCCTTCAACGGCGGCCTCCGCTAAAACCCTCTCACGAGCAGCAACGGTCCGAGGACTCAAAGTATATAACTTAAAATAAAATGTATTAGGAGTATTATGAATGAGTCACAAAAATATTGGAGAAATAATCAACTTACGATTTTTATAACTTTATAATAAATAAATAATAGATCAACCAATGAGATGGACATGGTGACTAGTGATAACTCTTAAACTTGTGACTATTGATAACCCATAAACTTGATTGGTTCTTCCTCGTCGACTCATATCTTGAAAGTGTTGTATAGCTGTTGTGAGGTGTCTGGAAAATAATATCGGAGGGGGAATTTGATCCCGAGATGTCTTCGGCGTGAGAATAAGAGTTGATTTTGAAAGATAATAATCAAGCGAGTAGCTCAAAAACAATAAGTGTGTGTGTAGATGTGTAATAATGATCAACCCCTAAATCTCATTTCCTAAGAGTATTTATAGCTTGCTTAGGATTTAGAAGAATGTTATCTTTATCCTTGACCATGGAATTTGGGGTACGGGTTGCTAAATTATCGGGATGTTGGACACGTGTCCCTGTTGAGGAGCTGTTGATGAGAGTGTGCCGGGTTGCTTCAGATATGATTGACACACGTCAATCATTGGTATTTAATGTTAATAGCCGCCAGATGTGAAAATGTTCGTGGAGCTGGAGTTCCAGCTAAGTGCTAGGTGTCATTGATCTGGGATTATTCTCTAGTCTAGGGTGGCAACCACTTACTGACCATGATCTGGGTTTACCATCCTGCGCTGAATTCCTCCTATTTTTACAAGTTGAACTTGTTTTTCATAATTTGAGCCCAAAATTGAATTTGGATTATTTCTAACCTATCAAGAAAACATAACCAACTTAATAACATTGTTCCCAAATAATTACATGGTAACTAATTTCCTATAAATTATTGGGGTGGGTGATAGAAGGAATGAATTTTGGGGTGGAGTGAATTTCTGTAAAGATGACCATCCAAATTTAGTTTAAACCACAGCATACCTAAGATATTACAACACAACTTTTTTTATAACATTTATGTATCTAGTTAGTTCTTATAATAAAAATTATAACTTGAAGAAAAATAACATTTATTTAATTTTTTTGGGCACAACAATATACTGTATTACTAAATTTGACACTTTAGGTGCCAATGGCTGTAAACTATTACAGTTCTCAAGACTCCAATAACGTGGCACCTAACCCGAATTCACCTAATGTCCGTTGTTGACATTAACCGCTAGAAAATTTTACAAGACCTCAACAAATATCAACCATCACTTATTTTAACCAATTCAATCTTTTCTTATATTCACTCCCTTCTTTCATTTTCACCCCTCTTATTCACATTCAACAATGGCTACCTTCAACCTCCTGGCGCTTACCTTCACCATCCTCTACTTCTTTGCCTTCTCCACTGCCCGGATCAGCTTTCCGTTGAACGTTCAGCCCAAACATGTTGTCATCAACCGTGACAATTACGCGGCTGCCTCTGATCGTGTTTCCAGGCCTAGTTTCAAGAGAACAGTTTTCCTCCCTCCCCTAGATCATGAGCAATCTGACAAAGTCCTTGGTGTTGAGGTCGAACCTGAAGTCTTTGACCAACATACTAAACAAGATGAGAAAAAATCATCGGATCCAAACACTGTTGAGCTGAGGAAATTTAACAACAATGATCCGAAAGACGACCACAAAGCATCGGATGCAATCACTATTGAGCTGGAAATGGAAAGACCTAATCACATGACAGAATCCAAGAACAAAGAACCTGGTGAATCTGACCAAGACATTCTTATCAAAGAACCCCATGAATCAGACCAAGAATTTCCTATTACAGAACCCCATGAATCTGACCATGATCTTCCTGTCAGAGAACAGCCTGAATTCGACAAAGATATTCCAGTTCTATCAGAAAACACTATTTCTATTGAGACACTCAATCTTAATCCATCTAACTACTTCAGAATTCGTCCGATCAACCGTCATTTCCGTGTGAAACCATCTCTCTTCCGCATCCACCGATGCCGCCACCACCACCACAACCATGCCCACCAAAATAATCACCAGATTCCATACGGAAATGACATGATCTTAACCAGAGATGACATGATTTTGGCCGGACAGACCAAGGAACATTTTGATCCGTCTACACTTCACATCAGCAGTCATTCTGATTCGGAAAAGAGGCCAATGACCCATCGCCACCACCATCATGATGAAGACAAAAATATGTTGATGCGGCGTCCATTCAGGCAATACATAGCTAGACAGAAACTTAAAAAGAAGGTAGAAGAAGAAATTCAAAAGAGGAAGGAAATGGATGCAAGAAAGCAAGGTGGATTCATGAAAAGCTTCCGAAAGTTTCTAAGCCAATTTTAAATATGCATATTTATATAATTATAAGCTATAGAAGGGTATGTGTATAAAGTTGTTCCTATGTTTTTGTTCTATGTAAATAATTTGCATCTAGCATCCTATACGAGATGTTGAAGCATGCACAGTTTGTTCCATACAAATAACATACCAGAATATGTAGTACCAGTATATGCTTGTATTGTATACATCAAATGTCATTTGAAGTTTCAGCTTCGCAGAATTTGTTATTAAATATGTTTTCATGCTATTTCACAGAAAAAGATCTATCTGATATTAAGCTGAAGCTTTTGATGCTAGGGTAGACCATAATGCTGAGGTTCACATACATTGAATAAAAAAAATTCAAGACTAAATGAAAACTGCAAAGAAATAGATAGTAGAGACTGAAGAATGCAACCATATACAGTGCAATAATTGCTGATGTAACAAAAACTATGTTATCTATGTCCTAACAAAAGTAAGCTTATAAAGCTCCTACCTAGCAATAGGAGCCTGTTACAATTATATTTGTGTTTGGCTGTTTGACGAATAACTGTGAATGAAAATCATTTCACATATAAAAAGTAAAATAATGACAATAATCACTGATGGTAAAATAATATAATTCACTGATGTGGAAGGTCGGCATGAGAATAGTGGTTTATAACTACCTCTCACTCAAATCCTGTCACAACCAAGTGAATCACACAAAATCCCTAATACAACAAAGTACTCTTGTAAAGATATTGACAACATAGCTTACATAAATGAAATACATACATGCAAAGAGCGAATCAACTTTAACTGCGCGACCTCAGTGCCACTAGAGACATGTTCTTCATGGATAACATTGTAACTATATTTCCACCATTTTGTGACTAATAAAAGGCTCTGCCAATGTGAAATATATATTCAGTATATCTCCGGACCCTTGATAATTTAATTTTTATTTTGCTCTTAAGGTACTTGAATATAGTTGAAGGTCACGTGACTTTAGAAAGGAACAAAGCATGAACCAGCTTGATCGGTGCTAGTTAGTTCGGAACAGGGTGATGGGCTAACTTGAATTGCAGTCCCACTAACATCAGAACACTTCCAAGGAAGATTTCTTGTTCCAGTGGCACCATTAAGGTGGATATTTGAAAGGCATATACCAGTAAAAGGAGAATTTTTTAGACCTTGTATTAGACCTGCCTGCAGAACCTTTTCACCCCAAACATTGTTGATCACGACGTTCTTGAGAACAGGGAGAGCATTTGGGTTATAATTTCCATCAGGATGGTCTCCAACATCACCAGCAATTTTTATCCCCTTCCGTACATTTTCCATATAAACGCTGGATACTGTAATATTTCTTATGACTCCCCCTCTACCAATGTTCGTCTTCAAATGTATGCCAACTCCCATGTTGAAGAGGCTTATGTGCTCAGCTAACACATTTTCTACACCGCCAGATGTTTCACTTCCAACTGCTATTCCAGCAAATGGGGAAGATCCTGTTAACCTCCTAATTGTGATGAACTTGCTAGGGCGGCCATAAGCAATTCCATACTCATCCCACCCACTTTTTACAGCTACAAGGTCATCGCCTGTAGAGATGTATGAGTCCTCAATGCAGACATGAGAGCTAGAATCTGCATTGAAAGGGAAATTCAATGTACTTCATATATAAAAATAATTATCTTCTCATTCATGTTTAGAAAGAAGCATAATATTGTAGATATTTCTAATTTTAGGATAAAATAGTTTTATATCAAGCATTTGTTACGAGATAATACTCTCAACTTTAAGCCATGAAATTGTCTGGACACACAAAGGTGTAGTACTTCACGACCAATATTCAATGAAAGACAAGGCTTTGCAATTTTATCTAGTGTAAGCTGCTTCAACTTTATTAATCTTAAACGAACGTCTACGACCACCAAATGTGTGGCAGAATGAAGCTTTACATTAAGCTAGAGTTCAGGATCAAAAGTTGCAAGACTATGTGGCATCCGAGATCTACCTGACCAGGAATCTGGAAATAACAGGCATATATAGAACATTAATGCACTTCATACCACAACAGAACTCGAGTTATGTACCTGGATCTATCCCATCTGTGTTAGGAGAGTCAGCTGGAGCCAATATGGTGACGTATCTAATCACAACATTGCTGGAACAGGAGAAAAACATGTGTTAGTTCATGTTACAATGTAGTTTCTTCGAAATCAGAATGTCAATGCTATGGCAACCAACAGTGAGGTGCCTAATCATTTAGCTACACATATTCCATTAGCATAGTTGCCTGTTGAGTTTAATTTACAGAAAAAAAAAAAAAAAAAAGGAAACGACCGGACTTAAAATACGAGCGACTGTGAGACACTCAGACACCTGCTGGTTGAGGTGCAAGTATATCTGTCAGTTGGTTTTGTCATGTAGTACTTGAAATTACATAATTACCTTTAAGTATGTATAAAAATTGGAAGCATTCAGATCCGAAGACGGATAAAAAATACTTAAATGTATTTCTTTGAAAAAAAAAGGAGAAAGGCTACAAAATACAAGTCTGTTTGATTTTCTGATATATGGAAAATGGTTCGGTATTTTAATCCATAAATCTGAACTCTCTGTGTATAAATTATTATAATTTTTACTGAACGGAGCTGATAAGTACCTGCAATATACAGGGTGAATGTTCCAAAAAGGTGAGTTCTTGAAAATCACATTGGAGATAAGAATGTTTCTGGAGTTCATGAGCTCAATCAGATTTGGTCTTGTAAATTGGAGTGTTCTCTGCCTCCACATGTTCCACCAGACATCACCTTGTCCATCAATAGTCCCATTCTCACCTAAGAAAAAACAAGTGGTACTGATACTGTGCATCACTAAGTAGCATGTGTTATTAGTAAATATACAAAAGCGGTACTGATGCTAACCAGTAATAATCACGTCATGAAGCCCATCTCCATGAATAAAGCTTATATATCTGTCACCAGGGCGCTCCCTACCTCTTCCATAAGAAGGCAATGGAGCAATCAAGGGCCAATCACTTGTATCCTTGAGCATCAATTTATAAGAGAAAAAATTCAGAATTGATTTAGAAATAAGAATATAATAGGATATAAGAAATATGGGAAAATCAACCTCAATGTTATTTGTACAAATATGTCATTAAAAATTTTATTTTATTAATTTCAGTAACTTTATTAAGTTTAAATATTAGTTCAAGAAAAAAATATAGCATAACCGGGCAACTGCCCGGGAGCTAATCTAGTTATGTATAATTACTGTGGTTGCTTTAAAGAAAACAAAATAAAACAATGTCCTTTCTATACAAAAGAATTTAATATACACGAAAAGTATTGTTATTATTGTTAATTATTTATTAATTTATAATGTTGAAGGGGGTAGAGCAGCAATTTAACGAGTTTTTTTAATTAAGTTAGTATTAGCAATATTACGATGATACAATCTATGATGTGCAACTCAAAGACTTTATGGTTTGGAAGCAAAATCTAATGAACCTAATTAATGAATAAGCATTTCAATAAGATTAAAATACGAAGCCAAAATGGGCAGAAGTATTAGCCAGGTGACAATCGGACTTGCTAAGCTTACAAAATTCTTAAGTCTAAAATGGACAACAGTATTCTGTCAAAAATGATTTAGTTCACCTTAGAGAATCGCGAAAAAATTATATAGGTGCTAACCTTCTATAGTGATATTTACTAATAAAACGGACGATAAGACAAGAGTCACAAGACTATAGGAACCTACAGTGCTCACTATGTAATGAATGGTGCATCTGTATCACAAGATGATATTAAAATATATACAGTAATAATTAATAACATGATATTGCAGGAAACATATCATCCTCTGCATTTTATATTTTTATATCAACAGGCTGGCACACCATACTCTAGTACTATCCTTTAATGGCTGTTCAACTGTCATGGTTGCTAATATTATAAATGCCATGCACATGGAAGAAGCCCCCACCTTACTAAAAATACTGACCTATGTTTTCCCATAGGCACAAATAGTTTATTCTTCACCATTCATATTAAATGTTCTAAGTATAGTCACCAACCCTACACAAATTTCAGCCTAAAATGTACTTCGCAAGAATTAGCTGCCTCAAAATTGTACATTTACAAAATACTCGTAAACAAACCAAGTCAAAATCATTGACAAATTATAACCCAACAAAAAAAGTTAAAAAAAAAAAAAACAGTCTACATTAACAAATATACTACGAGTAATTAGATCATAAGCCACCACATTATACGTCAATGTAGTAAAGAATCTATCATTATTTTTTAAAATAATTGCATCAAGCTATATGATTTGCAATGAGAAAAAATAAAACGAGAACTAGTGATGCTACCTGTGTGGCCTTGATAACAGCCCCTTTAGCCAAGTAAAGAGTCATGTGACTCGCAAGATTAAAGCTCCCGGTCAAATACACCCCCGGAGGTATATACAAAAGCGTTCCTCCTCTCCTCTTCAAATGCTCAATCCTATAAATGGCCTCACGAAACGCTTTCGTGTTCAATGTTTTTCCATCACCGACACCTCCAAAATCCGCAATTGATATCTTATCATTTCGGTACACCATTGGAACCATTCCGGAACATGTTACCACTTCACAACTCACCCATGAGTTCATTAACATAAAAATAGCCAATACCCCAACTACGAAATCCATAAATCGATACATTTCGTAATCCAACTCAAGCCCTACTCTTATTTTATGTCAAGAATGAATAAGACCAATAGGGTTTGTCCAATATACAAAAATCTGTGCAATCAAGCAATAATAATAAAAAGGGTTAGTGAGGTAACAAAAGGAAAATTCCAAAACATACTTTTACAATTAAAGATTGTAGCTAGTAGAGCAAAATATAAAGAGAAAATGCAAATGGGGCAATAGATATATTTATATAGATCTATGAATGTTACAATGAGAAAGCTCCAAACAGAAATTTAATGAAGTTATAATGTTGTTATTTATATGAAAAGAGGGGGTTTTAGTACCTGAAACTGAAATTGGTTTGCAAAGAAGAGATTTGTCTGCAAGTGATTGTCCAGGGAGGGAGGGAGAGAGAGAGAGAGGTGAATATATAGAGTAGTATTACTTAACTGATAGAGAAGAGAAGAAGAGAGAGTACAGTAGAAGAAGTACAGTAGTTGCTGAGGAGTGAACGTTGGGATGCGTGACGTGTACAGCCGACAGGACAGCCTGTTCTTGTGCCTTCTTTTTCTTTTTCTTTGTGCTTCCATGTTTGCGGTCTCAGTGTTTTAGCTTTATGCTCCGTTTGTTCAATATTACCATTATTTAGAAACAATTTTTTTGTGAAATTTATTTGTTGAATACTCCCTCCGGTCATGGTTGTAAAGATCGGTAATCGGTATAAATCGATTGAGGTACCGATTTAAGATTAATCGGGTAATCGGAAGGATTAATCGGAGTATTAATAAGATATTATAATAATATTTAATATATTTGTCTAATTTACAATTAAACATATCATTTTAAATAAATTCAAAGGATTAATCGGATTTCAAAAAGCGAATCGGTTGGTTACCTTACAGAGGATTAATCGGGGATTAATCGGCTAAATCGGGGATTTTTAGAACCATGTCTCCGGTCCATTATATAAGGCATTTGACTTTTATGCACGTAAGTTTAGGTGTTTTGACTACATAGCTAAAATTATTATTTTTTAAAATTTCTTTTTCTAAATAAAAATTAAAGTATCATATTTTTATTCAAAAAAGGAAAAATTAAAAAATAATAATTTTAGCTATATAGTCAAAGCACCTAAAGTTACGTGCAGAAAAGTCAAATGCCTTATATAATGGACCGGAGGGAGTAATATTTTTGAATTTCTATTTGGATGTGTTTGTTTTTTTGTAAAGGATTGGTTCATTAATATTACTCTTTAATAATGGCGCTAGAAGGAGGTTTAACCTCCTCCTAACAAACTTTTTCAAAAACAGTAACAAACACGAACGGATCGAACTTTAAAGCTTTAGAATTGACCTTAATCCTTCATTAAGAACGTGAAGGATGGCCGACGAAGCTCCAAAAACTCAAGATGTTGCAAGTATTAAACGAGCTGATAAAAATCTAAGAGTTTAATGGCTCCTCAAGCTTTATTCTATTTGCCTCCGAGGCCTAGCTTGTCGGATCCGGTGAACGGATCTCGTAAGGCAAAAAAGGACAATCGACAGCTAGTTCTAACACCTCAAGGCAAGCACGTATTAACAAGTGATGCTCGTTTACACCTGTTAAAGCTCAAACGACAGAGGGAACAGCAGTTCGTGGCTTCAGGTGATGTTGTTATCGACGATGAGCTTCGCCGATTGGATCTAGAAAGGCAAATATTGGCTGAGAAAGTAAAAAGGAAGAAGGAGATAGTTAGATTACAGAAAGAACTCCAGGAGGTCTCCGAGGGTCATATTTCGTTAGATTATCAAACGGAGGATTATGAGTCCTAATGGAGGACCTCTATGGGAAGCAAGTATTCTAAGACAAATGTGTCTTCTGGTTCGCTTTCATCGAGGAAACGTAAAATAAGAAATGAGGAAAAGGAATATTCAGAAAATGAAGATGAAGATTACGAAAAAGAGGAATCAAGTACAGCTGGTTTGTCGACTAATGACATATTGAAGTTCAAAGAATTCATCAGGACGCAATCGGGGGAGATTGAGGTCTCTTCGGAGAGTCCGTTAGCAAAAAACATCGAAAGAGCTAAAATAAACAGGGATCTTAAGGTACCACCAATTGATCAGTTTGATGGATCCACAGACCCTTTCGATTTCGTCAACCTCTTCGACGGACGGATGGCCTTTTTTGGACATAGTGAAGTGGCGAAGTGCCAGTTCTTCCCGACGTGCTTGAAGGGCATAGCACTCATGTGGTTCAACAATTTGCCAACTAGGTCGATCAAGTCGTGGACTGGTTTGAAGGAAAAATTTAAGTCGAGATTTTCTACTAACAAAAAAGGAAAAAAGTTGACGGCCTCTCTGGTGAACATTCGCCAAAGGCCAAACAAAAATTTACGGGAATATCTGAACCGTTTTAGAGCGGAGATGATTCAAATCCCAGATTTGGTAGAAAACTTGGCAATGACATACTTAGTGGCAGAAATTAATAGAACCAGACACAATGCAGTTCTCGAGGAATATTTTGAGAAGGAGCCTCAATCACTTCAAGTAGCTATTCAGCTATTCGAACGAAGACTAACTCTCCAGGAAGCTGTTGGCAGCATCCAGTCTTCCAGATCTCCAAGGTCAAGGATGAACAGGTTTGTTGAATAAACCTCTCAATGGGAATATCGCCGAGGTGACCGAGGTGTTCGAGCAACGCGAAGGTCACAGGCAAGATCACCAGTCCAGACAAGAAAAGAGAATGTTGCTTCACGCACATCACATAAATCACCTACATCACAGTCGTCTCCAACAAGTCAACGTCCGTGGCTTCAAAGACCACGAAGTGATCGAGACTTCACAAAGCTTAATGATGATAGAGTTGCAATACTAGGAATCCTTAAAGCTGATCCAGCATATGTACCTCCAAGGCCGATGAATCCAAATAGACCTCCGAGCAGTAAATTCTGTCACTATCACGAAGATACAGGCCATGATACGGAGAGGTGCTACCAATTGAAAAATCTGATTGAGGATAAAATCCAGAAAGGAGAGCTTTCCCATTTTGTAGATAAGGGCAATGAAATACAGCAAAGAGATGAACAGGAAAGGATCATAGACACCATCTCCGGTGGGCGCACCTCAGGAGGTTCATCCAATAGAGCCAAAAAAGGCCTACGCAAGAGGGGTATTCCGAGTGGATAATAAGAAGCCAAGGAAAAATCCATCTTTGGTAATATCATTTTCGGATGAGGATTTTGGAGACAGGATAATGGAAGATCATCAGAATGCATTAGTAATTACTACAAGGATTGGATCGAACATGGTCAGGAAAATCATGATTGATGATTGTAGTTCGGTCGATATATTATACCAAGGCGCCTTTTCGAGAATGAATTTAGGCGACAGAAAAATCAACAGTGCTAAGGATGCGCCATTATATGGATTCACTGGCAATGAAGTCAAAACGGTGGGAGTTATTGATATGCCGGTGTTGTTCGGATCGCCACCTTGCCAAAAATGGCTCATTGTTAAATTTTATATAGTAAATGCCATTTCAAGCTATAATGCCATTCTAGGAAGGTCGACTATTGCAGCCTTGAAAGGTATAGTTTCCATACCTCACTTGAAAATGAAATTTCCCATAGATTTTGGTGTTGCTGAGGTGTGTGGAGACCAGAAATTGGCCCGACAATGCTACGTTAGTTCAGCTCTCCTAAAGAGTTCTAACACTTCAACAACCTCAGTAAATCAGGTGGTTGAAATGGATCCAAGAGATATCATTGAACTCCCTAAACCACCCAGTCACGAGCCGGTTGAAGAAATTTCATTGTACCCCAATGACCCTGAAAAGGTCGTGAAGATAGGAACAAAATTATCAACCGAGCTCCGTGAAGATCTCATCAAAACATTAAGAAAGTTCGCAGACATCTTTCCCTGGATTCCCAAAGATATGCCGGGAATTCCAGCTGAGCTAGCTCTACATCATCTTAACATAAGGCCAGGGGCTCAGGAGGTAAAACAGAAGAGGCGTATCTTTTCAAAAGAGAAATAAGAGGCTATTGAAAAAGAGATCGACAGATTGTTGGAAGCAGACTTCATCAAGCCCGTACAGTTCCCAAAGTGGATTGCAAATCCAGTATTAGTCAAGAAAAGCAATGGTAAATGGCGGATGTGCATAGATTATTCGGATCTTAACAAAGCATGCCCAAAAGATTTTTACCCGTTGCCCAACATCGACCAGCTCATTGACTCCACAGCAGGAAATGAACTATTATCCTTTATGGATGCATTTTCGAGATATAATCAGATAAAGCTGGCCGAACAAGATCAATATGACACAGCGTTCATAACTCATAAGGGGGTGTTCGGGTTCAAAGTTACTCCCTTTGGTCTTTTGAACGCAGGAACAACGTTTCAGCACACAATGGACAGAATATTCGCTCCTCAAATTGGAAGGAATATCCAGGTGTACGTTGATGACATTATAGCAATGTCACAGACAGCCTCGGAGCACGTCAAGGACCTCAGGGAGACCTTTACAAGGATAAGGGCCAGCTCCATGAGGTTAAACCCAACAAAGTGTTCTTTTGGCCTAAGTGGAGGTCGGTTTTTTGGCTTCCTCCTAACACAGAGAGGTATTGAAGCAGATCCAAATCAAGTAAAAACCATTCAAAATGTTACAGCTCCAAAGTACCTCAAAGAGCTACAAGCCCTCGCAGGGTCTATTGCAGCTCTTAGACGCTTCATACCTCAATCTTCAAAGAAATGTCTGCCGATGTATGAAGCAATCAAGGAAGCCTCGAAGAGTAAAACTTTTACATGGACAAAAGAGTGTGAAGAAAGTCTACAGGGAATCAAAGATTTTCTTGTTTCTACACCCGTCATGGCTAAACCTCTCCAATGCGAACCACTAAAACTGTATTTATCAGCATCAGACTTGACCTTGGTTGCAGTACTGGTTAAAGAGGTAGATGCGGACCAGAGGCCCGTGTACTACACAAGCCACATACTCAAAGATGCTGAAACTCAGTATTCAAACATAGAAAAACTTGCATACGCTTTGATCATGGCCAGCAGGAAACTAAGACAATACTTCCAAGGAAGAACAATCATTGTGATGACAAATCAGCCTCTACGTCGGGTGCTTCACAAACCTGACATGACAGGGCGGTTGGCTTCATGGACCGTGGAATTAAGTCAATTTCACTTAGAATTCCAGCCAAGAACTGCTATGAAATCTCAGGCTTTAGCATACTTTATCTCAGAATGTACTTTTACTTCCATTGAGCCAGGAAAAATAATCTCAGAACCAAAGGACAAGGTTTGGACTCTATTCACGGATGGATCGTCTACTTCACAAGCTGGTGGGGCCGGAGTCATCCTCACAAGCCCTGAGGGTTTCACGGTTCGACAGGTCGTTAAGTTCAAATTTCCCACAACCAACAATGAGTCGGAGTATGAAGGTCTTATAGCAGGCTTAGTATTGGCTCGCCATTTGGAAGCATCAATCATAGATATATTCAGTGATTCACAGCTCGTAGTAAAACAAGTTTTGGGGGAGTTCAAAACTTTGAATGAACGAATGGCAACATACAGACAAATCACCTCAGAATTGCTGCAAAAATTCACGTCATGGACCATCAACAACATTGACAGGTTCAACAATCAGTGGGCAGATGTTTTGTCAAAACTGGCCACCTCGAATACCTCAAGTACATCAGAGCCCATATACTTTAAGGAGCTGCAGGAGCCATCAATAGTCCGAAAAGAAGTACTTTGTATATCAGCTCAGGATGATCGGAGAATTCCCATAATTAAATTCATTCAAGGAACACATGATGAGTTAGACAAGCAAGAAACAAGGAAGATGGAGGTCAAGGTAAAACATTATTGTCTAGTAGACAATAAGCTGTTCAGAAGAGCCCTGGTTGAGCCATTACTCAAATGTGTTAACCAAGATGAAGCAAAAATGGCTATGATCAAGGTGCATTCGGGGATATGTGGAGACCACCTAGCTGGGAAAAACATGGCCTTAAAAATCATAAGACATGGAATTTATTGGCCCACGATGCGCCAGGACTGTGAGAACTTCGTGAAGCGCTGTGAGCCGTGCCAGAAATATGGGTCCGTGAGCCATCGACCCTCAGTTCCATTTAATCCCACAACAACTCCATGCCCATTCTTTATGTGGGGTATCGATCTTGTAGGTCCTTTGCCAAAAAGCTCTAAACAATGCCAATACATAATTGTGGCAGTTGATTACTTTACAAAATGGATAGAGGCCAGGCCCTTGGCAAGGATAAGAGAGATTGAGGCAGTTCATTTCTTCATGGAGCAAATAGTTTTCAGATTTGGGGTACCCAGAGTGGTCATTACAAATAATGGCACTCAATTTACTGGAGAGAAATGGGTCAATGCAATGAATGAGCTCGAAATCCAACATCTCAAAGCCTCGGTGGCGTACCCACAAGCGAATGGCCAGGTGGAAATCACCAACAAGGCAATCTTGCAAGGATTGAAGAAAAGGCTATGTGAGGCTAACAAAAACTGGGTGGATGAACTACCCAATGTGCTGTGGAGTCTGCGAACCACTCCGAAAGCTGCTACAGGAGAAACACCGTTCAGAATGGCTTATGGAACCGAAGCAGTCCTGCCAGTTGAGATAAGCTCTAAGTCTCTAAGGATCGAGAAGTTCGATCCCAAGTCATCAGAGGAAGGGCTAAAACTGAACATCGATCTCCTCGAGGAACTCAGACACTCCACACAGACCAATGTCTCCAAGTACCAAGAAAAGGTGGCAAAGTTGTATAATTCAAAGGTCAAACCAAGGAGCTTCCAGGTCAACGACCTCGTTCTAAGAGAAGCAGCGACCTCGATGCCCTCAAAACAAAGTAAAATGTCTCCACCATGGGAAGGACCTTACAAGATCACAAAGGTCAACAGCTCAGGCTCCTATCACCTCTCTCACCTTGATGGAACACCAGTGACAAATGCTTGGAATGCCATTCATCTAAAAAAAATTACCCGTAGGACTCCGATCAGAAATCATCCAATCTTCTAAGTTATTTAATTTAAGGTACGAAGTAGTTTCTGAATTTCTTCTGTAATCAAGTTGCTTTTGTGATCCATCCTGCTTAGGAATGGATTACAATTTAAATCGACACTTGTTTAGGTTTTATGAATGAAAACTCCAGATGGGGTAAAATTTTCAGCTTATTGTACTTCTAATCGTTAGAATGGTCCATTACTTTCTACTCGATTAGAATTCATACGCATATCTTATATTTTCAACTTACAAAAAAGTTACGATATCAAGAAGGTAAAATGCTCCAAGAATATCTCCGATGATAAAATATTGGAAAAGGTAAAGTTCGCCAAATATCAGGTACTTCGACCACCTCAAAACAGCTCAAAGAGCTCGAATTCTCCTTGGACATATTCGAATTCGCCAGGGACGATAAGCAAAGGTAAAATTTGCCATTAACTAAAAAAACATCAAGAAAAGTACTCCGCATTTATAAACATCTCCAAATGCACCATGAATAAAACGAAAAGGTAAAGACTACTATCGACTGAAAATCGCCAAATACCAAATACCAAAAAGAGAACAAACTTTCAATGATATTTGTTAAGAGGAAAAACTACGCCAAGCTCCCAAAAAGGTGAAAGCCATTATTGAAAAGGTAAAGTCTAGCTGATATATAAATAGAACTCTATCAAAAGGAAGACCTCAAGTCAACAAAAAATCTCCAATCATTATGTCAAGAAAAAGAAAGAAGAGAAAAGGTAAAACTCGCAATGAAATAGCACTTTGGTCACTTTCAACATCTCGAAAGCTCCAAAGTCACCTCGGATTTCTCCACTCCACATAAAGGAGGCACAGAAAATAAAAACATATTCTAGCTAAATATATTTTCCTCATGGCAGAAAAAACTTCACCACAATCAGAAGGAAAATAAAGGGCTCCAAGGGTAGACATAAAATCGCCAATTTCGACAAATGGATAAAAAGACAAATATTTTCTAAAAAGGATTAAAGGTACGAGAAACATTCGCCATAAAACGCCCGACGCCAAGAAAGTCAAAAGGGCAAGTCAGAACAAACAGTTCAAATACTACCACAAAGTTCATGAAACGTGATAAAGAAATAAATAAAGATACATATTGCCGATAGGGGCATGCCCCGGGCAGATAGAAGCAACTTCAAACTTGGGGAATAGCATCGGAAGAATCCGTCTTTCCAACTCCATTTTTCTTCTCCAATTCAGCAAGATAATTCTCAAAGCAATGATCTTTCACATCGATCCCAAATCGGGCGAACCGGGCAACACTCTCCCCATATCCATCCTCGAACGAAGATAAACCCTCCGCTTGGCACTTGGACAACTGGGCATTCAAATCATCAAGCTTCCCAACTAACTGTGCCTTCTCAGCTATCCAATCTTCTTCTCCTTTAACAAGACTCTTCTCCGAATGCGCCACCGTCTCACTCAGCTCCTGAACCTCTACTTTCAAAGCCTTCACCTGCTCAGCCAGTGCATCACATTCAGTAATTAACCCGGACTTCTCAGTCAACGCAGAAAAAAGCTTATCAGCAGCAACTTTTTAATCATTAGCCAAGCTTTTTGAAGATTCTTCCAGGTCCTTGTTCACCTTCTTCAAGTACTTCACTTCCTCATGAAGAGCTTTTACTTCATGGGGTTCTATAACATCTTTAAGGCTCATCAATTTCTCAAATTCCATGGATAGCTACAAAAGGAAAAGTAGTAAGCAAAAAAGAGACAAGAAAAGGAATATCTATACAAATATTAAGAAGTAAAAGCAAAAAAGAGATACCCTATCAATCAAGCCTTTACATACACGAAGACCTCCACCAGTACCAGTATCAGAAACTCCAATTTTAGACGGCTCCCAAGGAGAAAGCCCCACAATCTCATCAGAAAACAAATCCACCTTTCCGGAGCTTGGGCAACTCAACGGCTCCTTCAACCTCTTAGATGCATGACTCTTAGAAGAATTCCCATCTCGGTGCCTCTTCTTCTCTCGGTCATTCACAATAGTGGTCTCAGAGGCATCAACACCAGTCATAGTAGTACAAGGTACAAGACTCCGTGAACCCACCTCAGGACCACTCTCCACACCAACACTGGGTAGCACAGTGGAAGCTCCTGCAGCCTTACTCTTAACCAAACGAGTTAGAAATTCATCAGTTGGCATATTGGCAAACAAATCTACCACTCCAAATAACTTCTCACCAGATACTGCAAGGCAAAAAGAAGAATAGTTAAAAACATGGAGTAAAAAGAAACGAAGGTGCACAAAAAGAAAAAAGCTTACAACAATGATTATTCAAAAATTGGGCATCTAGAAACTCTTCAGGCTGGTATCTCACAGCGGATCCTAAAAAATTCTCCAAGTCAGCAGAGGTCATAGACCCCAATCGGTTAACAGACTTCAACCGCCCCGGAGAGTGAACCTGTCATGGTTCAATAACATCCAACTCGGGACCATCATACCAGGACCACATCTTATGCCACCCAGAGTTTGACGCAGGCGCCTCAACCAACTTTCTACAACCCTCTTTCTTGTCAACATAGAACTGAACTCCATTACTCTTAAAGCGAAAGATAGAGAAAAATAAATCAAGACTGGGAAACTGACCCAGTTCAGAGCACCTCGCAATAACCCCATTGATTTGGAGTACAACGTTAGGTACCAACTGGCTCAAACCACATCCAAGAGCTTGAAGAATAAAGCGGAAAAAGGGGTGCAAGGGCAGTCTAAGACCATACTCGAAATACACATCAGGGATAGCATGGCAATTGAAACGGGGTGGCCTCCACATCCGGTCACTTTCATTAGGAGCAAAGGCACTATAACCTCGAGGGAGGGAGATATACAAGGCTAACCTATCAAGATCAAGAGGATGTTGGGAATAATGACTAGGTCTGTTAAACGACTTGTTCGACTCAAACGAAGCCCCAGAGCGAGGTCTGACTATATCGTCAATAGAAGGGGTTTGGGAGACAGATCCAGCAACAAAAGGGGTCTTACTAACAGAACCAGGTGAAAAAGACTCAATCTTTACAGGAACAGAGTTTCGAAGACGATAACGAGGCTGCTTAGTTTGGTTAACAGGTGTACTCTTAAGACTACCCTCATTCTCAATTAGATCTACACTCTCAGTAGACGAGCATGACACAATAATAGCTTTCATATTGACGAAAAGAAACAGGAAAAAGGATAAACAAGCAAAAGACGAAAAGACAGGGAAAGAAAGAAGTACCTCACACATCGGATAATGGCAAAAGAAGAGAAATATGGAGAAAGGAAAACAAAAGCACAACACAACAAGCATTTATACAAGAAAGAAAAAAAAGAGGAAAGGGTTTTTACCTCTATGAATGGCGGGCGCCGGTTCCAAAGCATGGGGAAGTGGAGAGACAAGACTACTCGTCAAAACAACACACGAAACCATATGTCATGGAGGGGCCCAAATATTCTTTTCTTGTAATTTTTCTTTTATATATTCTCTTCTTGTAAATATTGTAAAATATTGTAAATTAGGGGATAAAAGGAACAAAAGAGAAAAGATCTAAAGATACTTTTCATACTTAGGGGGGACTGAATGTTGGGCCACAGGCCCACTAAGATAGTCTAGCCCAAATAGAGGCCCAAATAGAGCATTAAAAATATATTTATAGTCCCAACATTGTAAAGGATTGGTTCATTAATATTACTCTTTAACAGTCCAATATACAAAAATCTGTGCAATCAAGCAATAATAATAAAAAGGGTTAGTGAGGTAACAAACACTACGTTAAAAAAGGGCTTTAGTCACATCAAAAAACTATGACGGTATGGTTTTGGTCACACTTATTTTTTTCACATGCAGTATCACCAAAGCCTCCACTACCATAGACATGATATAGTTACTCTTTTTCTTAGTAGCTGTATTGAGTTATAGAGTGGCTAAAGGCTTTTAATATTTGATGCTAGGAGCATGCATTCTAGCCTGCTTATTGTAACTAAAAGGGGTATACCATTACAGCAGGAATTAAAAATGTGGCTAAAAATTTTCAAAAGCTACATTTATTTGATTTATGGCCACATTTTCAAGATAATATCGTGACCAAATTGATATTTTTATTGGCCAGTTTTTGCTAATTAGTGTATATAAAGGACGTCAACTATTACACTTCTTTTTTATGTAATGTGTAGCTAAAGCACCATAACTGTTTTACTTTCTTTATATATTCGTGTCTGTTTTGATTATATTGTAACATATATGTGTCCTAATTAGGCTTGTCAACGGGTCGGGTTTGGATCGGATTTATTTAAATCCATATCCAAATCCATTTATTTTTAACGGATCGGATCAAAAGTCGGATTTTTTATGGGTAAATCCATATCCAATCCATTCGGATTTCGGATTATCGGATCGGAGTATCCAACCCATTTAATTTCCAAAAAAAAATTAAAAATTGGAATATTAAATCATTCTTATTGCATGGTGATTGTTAAGCATAAATATCCAAACATCTTAATAATAAAAAAAAATCCAATGCTAATAAGTAAAGTACCCATCAATTACATGATCTTTCCAGCATCCAACACAAATGAAAATTACTAATTGATCCTATTGTGAAATTAAAAAAACAAAATAAAAAGTCATTGTCTGCATTGCAATGAGAAACTTAAGACTTCAGGTAGCAACTTTATTCCAGCAATCCTTTCATTAAGATCTTGCATCTGCAATAAATTTAATAGACCAATTAATTAAAGTCATCTTAGAAGAATGATAAAACCATAGTGATACTGATCAAAGTTATATTATGAAGTTCCAAATGGTTTATGCATTAACTCATACTACTACAGGGTATACTTAAGAAAATTGAGCTTCTATACCAAGTCAATCTTCTGTGTACATGAATGTATATTAATTGGTTTTTTAATTATATCAGAGTTACTTTGTCAAATAAAAATTAGTTGCTGTCAAAATCTAGCAAGATGGCGTGTGTTTTCATATTTCTAATGATAACCTGGTTATGTCACAACTTGACTTTGCAAAGGATGTTCACTACAACTGAAGCAGGCATGTAGCCCTGAAGTAAAAACTTCCTGCTACTCAGCCTTTCTGTTAGAAAGATAGGTATCAGTTATGGACAGTAATGAACAAATCATCAAAATGGTTTAAAAGAACAATGTCGAAAGGAACAATCAACATATTATATAGGTTAAGTTTAATCTTGCATAGCTAAAAACTTGTGGTTAAAAAATGTACGCACCTGGAAGTAAATGTAAATTTATGTAGAGAAACTTCTAATTGCCTGGAATATTGAAAATAAAAGCCATGTAAATATCTATGACATGTTGTCTGGCTGCTAAGTACCATCTACAAAAAGCAAAAAACAGAACTAAAGTAATAGCTAGAAAATTTTGATACCTTCTCCGTTGGAACCAGTTGCATTGACATCTGCTCTCTCATTCGGGTACATATCTGCAATGCTTTCTGAAAATATAGGTTAAGTTATAATTACGTATGAACTCTATAATTAAAATATAATTGAATAACTTGGAAACATATATATGTCAAGTCCGGTGGACACATGTACAAAGACAAAAATGGAGAGTCCGGATAACGGAGACAAAAACTTCAAGGCTACAACAATATACACCCTGTCAAATCCCCTCCACAACCCAGGTCCCAGGTCTGGTATAGATTTTATGAACTAACACAATACCAAGGCACCAATCATTTTTTTTTTTGGAAATTAAACGTGAACAAACATATTTCATTTAATTTGCTAAGAATTACTGAAAAAGAATACTGAACACAACATGTAGAGGCAAAACAAAATCATACCAGATGCAGCTCTTTGCCTAGACAATGGTTGCTGACTCCAAAAGGTTGCAGCATCATACAATGGAACAAAAATAAAAATTAATTGTAAGAAGCAGCAAGCATCTGAGAGTAAGGCTTGTCACGACATATGCTCCGTTTAATAGAATCATAGTAAAGTCTTCTGTAGTAACAAACAAACACAACGATAGTCATAATTTTAGTACCCCTTCATTGAGTGGTGCTAGTGTGCGGTGTGCACAATAAATCTTGAGTAAAAACTTATAAGATTATTACACAAATGAAATTACATCAACAATTATCTATAACAGACCACTTACAGATTGTGTGTTGCTATGTTTCCTTTGCCGAATTAAGAGAAGAGCAGTGAGCCCAAGTCCTCTATTTGCCTACAATTAAATGGGGTTACCATTCAAACAAAGAAATTACATACATGGAGGACAAGAAAGATGAAAATCATACATCATTTACCTTTCTTTTTGAAAGTATATCACTTGTCAACAACTGTTTTCCAAAAGTAGAAACCGAAATTGGAAGAAGCCGGCGACAGGACTTCTTAAATGGAAGCTCTGATTGAATACCAAGAGCACTGATTCAAAATCCCAAACTAAATTAGCTGCAAAATTATGAATTAGATGTGTAATGTAATATCTGAGTTTACATCTCGTGAGACGGGGTTTGTGTTTGAAGATGGTAAGACTAATTTTGATTTGTTTGCCTTCTGTGTGTACGTGTTTTGCATTTTGCTGGATAAGGTTTTGGTTTTTTGGTTTTTAAACTGAGAAGGGGGAAATGAAATTTTGAACCGGAAGAACAAATTATTGGCCAAGTGGGAAATCGAATTTTGATTTGGGGAAAATGAAAGTGTAAGAGGGAAATAAAAATTTGGTGTTTTGATTGTTTGGTGATAAAAGGGGGAAGTGAAATTTTATTAAAGGGAGGGAAGTGAAATTTTGAGCAAATACCCATTATTCTATAAGCCTGACCACATGTTCAATTTGTTCAGTTTTGGCTATAAAATTCAACTCGATTCTACTTAATTTGATAAATTATCAAATATAATAAATTCATTTCGAATTTAACTCAATTCTAGTATGATATATATATAATAATAACAATATTTCAATAATAATAAATAAATAAAATGCCAAACTTAGGAGTCTTATTAATTTCGTCCTATTTATATTGACTATAATTTCTAATTTTTTTAATCCTAAAATTATTATATACATTTATTTTATAACTATAAATTATTAAAATTTGAAAAATACAACACATTTTTTATAATATAAATTTATTTACAATGTTTGAATAAACCACGAAATTTTACAACTGGGTTGGAGAAACTATATTTTTTAAAATTTAATCTACACTTGAACACGAAGTTGCTCCCTTTAATAAAATTTTATTATTTTATTAAAGGGAGGGAAGTGAAATATGAGATTTTGGATCATGAAATTCTAAAGGACACGATCAAAATAGGACATTAATAAACACTCATTTTAGTGTTGGGAAAAAATAATCGAAAAATAAAAGGTAGGGTTGTAGGAGATTTTAACAAAAACGTAGTAAAAGTGGTGCTTCCTTTAACGGGACACGATCAAGATTCACTGGATAATTTTTTTTGAATGATTTCTTCGACGATCGAACCGTACGGATGTTAATAAACGCTCATTGTAGTGTTGGAAAAAAATAATCGAAAAATAAAAAGGTCGGGTTGTAGGAGATTTTAACAAAAACGTAGTAAAAGTGGTGCTTCCTTTAACGGGACACGATCAAGATTCACTGGATAATTTTTTTGAATGATTTCTTCGACGATCGAACCGTACGGATGTTAATAAACGCTCATTTTAGTGTTGGGAAAAAATAATCGAAAAATAAAAAGGTCGGGTTGTAGGAGATTTTAACAAAAACGTAGTAAAAGTGGTGCTTCCTTTAACGAGACACGATCCAGATTCACAGAATAATTTTTTTGAATGATTTCTTCGACGATCGAACCGTACGGATGTTAATAAACGCTCATTTTAGTGTTGGAAATAATCGAAAAATAAAAAGGTCGGGCTGTAGGAGATTTTAACAAAAACGTAGTAAAAGTGGTGCTTTCTTTAACGGGACACGATCAAGATTCACTGGATAATTTTTTTGAATGATTTCCGACGATCGAACCGTACGGATGTTAATAAACATTCATTTTAGTGTTGGGAAAAAATAATCGAAAAATAAAAAGGTCGGGTTGTAGGAGATTTTAACAAAAACGTAGTAAAAGTGGTGCTTCCTTTAACGAGACACGATCCAGATTTAGAGAATAATTTTTTTGAATGATTTCTTCGACGATCGAACTGTACGGATAAAGGAAGAACTTGGAATAGCTTCAACTTCAAAGGATAAAGCTCTCAAATATGATGGGAAGTATGGTATTCCTTATGATTATGCCATGCCTTGGAGAATTTGCAACAAATGTGCAAAGAAGGGTCATTTGTCAAAGTATTGCAAAATTCAGAATTCAGATCCAGCAAGCTGGAACAGACAGACAACTTACCGACAGCAAGCTGGCAGAACAAAGAGAACAAGGAATCAAGCACCAAAAGTGGTAAAAAGATGGGTAAAGAAATCTGATTTAAATTCTATCTATGTGCTAGCAACTAACCATGCAGGAATGAAGCAAGTATGGGTGCCAAAACGTTGAGTTTTTGTTCAACAAAAGGTCCCTAGAAATAGCAAGCTAAGTGCAAAAGTTTGGCACTTTAGATTATTTTTTTTAGTATTATTTGCATACATATTGTTAATTCTTTTGCATGAAATTTATTGAGTAAATGTGTACTCATTCATTATGTGGTACATCATAATACATACTTATATTGCATATGCTACGTGATTACCCTTTTTAATGATTAAGCAGGAGAGATTTTAGGAGGTTAACTCTCAAGGAGGTTATGTGTTTGGGATTTTATTTCATATAAATCCTTCGGTGCTTAATTGAATATCATGATGTTAAATCAAGGATGCATGTGTTGAGAGGGAGTATGTACTCCTAAAATATATGTTGGTAATCATCAAAAAGGGGGAGATTGTTAGCCTATTTGATTTTGATGATTCTATGATTACATATATTTTGGAATGTTATTTATTATACTAACATGCTATGGATTTTAATGATAAAAATGCTTTGTTATCTAATATTGTTTTACAGGAAGCATAGATTTAGGGGGAGTTTTACTCTCCTATAAATTATTGAGTAATCATCGAAAAGGGGGAGATTGATAGCCTTATAGTTTTGATGATCACTCTGTCAGCAAGCTGATAAGCTTATAATCGAATGTTATAGCTAGCTGTTTGGCTGTGTTCTAACTTTGTTTTACAGGACTTAATCAATAGCTGAGTATCTCTCATTGTCAACAAGCTGATACATTGCAAATAGGGAATGACAGCAAGCTGAGACAGTACAGTCATGATATAACAGCAAGCTGGTTGGATTAATTACAATCTTTATAGCTAGCTGTATACACATGTGGTAAAACTTTGTTTTGCAGGATTACATTTAAGGGCTGAACAATATCTTATCAGCAAGCTAAAACAATATAAACAGAGTAAGACAACAAGCTAAGTCTACTCGAACAGGATGTTACAGCAAGCTCACAGCAAATGTCCAGAAAGTTTGTTATGCAGATTTTAACGGCTTGAATCAAGGAAATATTATAAGAAATGATGTGTAACAGCAATCTAATATATATATAGATATTGTATTATATATATTAGAGCTCCACTATCTTTGAAGTATCTTTAAAAAACATCCCACATGCTACTTTACAAAACATCCCACATGCCTACTTTTTAAGCATGCCTTTGTTAATCAATATTCTCTTCATCTTCATACACGCTCCAACTGATAATACTCAAGCCTTTTCATTTCTTCATATCAAATCTCTCAAACGGCTCTCTTGCTTGAATAATCCGAACGTTGGAGTTTGCCTATATATTCTTCACTTGTGATACAAACTGAAGACCATCAAGAACATACAACAACAACTCAGTTGTTTACATTGCAAAATCTATAAACAACATTCTTGAGCTCTAAGATATATCATACACAGTTTATATATATATAAAGAGTCATATTATTTGAGTTGTAATATCTATCAATTCAATCTTTGTTAAAATTGTAATTATAGTTGTTGGATAGTAGTCTTGGGAAACAAGGGTTTGCTGAACTAGAAGCTAGAGAAGTTTGTGCTACGTGGAGTAGTATAGTACTTAGAGAGCAAGTTCAGAAATAGGGTTTCAGCAAGCTGTTATCAACAGCTGGGAATTGGTTTCACTGCATAACAGCAAGCTAGCTAAGGGGATCTTGGTGATCAAGGAGTATTGTGCTCAAGGGGAACTCATTGGTCTATACAACAGGTTGTTCAAGGAACTAGAGGAATTCAGGAAGGGGGACTTCAAGGAATTAATTGTTCAAGGGAGCAAGGCTGTTAGAGAGGCTTTGAGGTTCAAGGGAGCTGTCTAACTCAGGGGGAGCAGTTCGTTAGCAAGCTGTTATCAGTAAATTGGGTGATATATTATTGGATCTTGTAATTGGTTTATTTGTGATCAATAATATATTCTCTTACCAAGTTGGTAAGGGACTAGGATGTAGACCATAGAATATTAGGGGTCGAACCTAGCTAAAAACATTGTGTGTTGTTTTCTTACCGTTTGCACTTATTTCCTGCACTGCATACATCATATAAGCTAGCTGACAGACTGTTTTATATAGCAATCAGCAAGCTGACTAGTCAGCAGTTTTAATATTCGGTAAAGTTTAAAATTGGATATAGTTGGCCATAACACTCATTCACTCCCTATAGGTGTGCATATTTTCAATTGGTATCAGAGCTTGGTGTACTAACATTTCTGTAATAGGAAAGGACAGGTCCTATGGCACACATTCAAGTAGAGGGAGAGTCATCAAACTTGCCGCCACTTCTCGTTGGTACAGAAAATTATGATTTATGGAAACTAAGGATGAAGGTTATTTTGAGCAGAAATCCACTTGAATGGTTGGTTGTTAAAGATGGTCCATTTACCTTTCTAGATGAAAACGGCAAGCCAAAAGATGTTGATGATCTTACCGGGGAAGAATTGATAAAAGCAAGCTATAATGGAAATGCCAAGTACATATTAATTTGTGGTCTTTCGGATTCAGATTTTTGCAAGGTCTCTTCGTGCATCACAGCAAAGGAGATATGGGATACCTTAGAAATGCATTATCAAGCTTCAACAAAATTAAACAAAGTATGTGTCAATCCAAAACAGCAAGCTGATTGTCACAAACAGCAAGCTGCCTCAACGGACAAAAAGAAATTTAAGGCACAAATGACATGCAATGATGATGCAACAACTTCTGGTGTTGAATTAAAAGAAGACATGAATCATCTAGCACTTGTTGGACTTAATGTTGAGAGACTTCAACACAACACGGAAGAAGTATTGCTTGAAAGTGATGTTTCAAATTCGGAATCGGATGCTAGTGAGGTAAACTCCTTTTATTCTAATGAAACATTTGAAAATACTAGTTTGGAACAACTAACCGTGCAGGAACATAGTAATGTGACTATGGAGGAATTTCTAGCAATTAAGGCTGAATATAGCAAGCTGAAAGAAAAGAATGCCCATCTTAAAAAGGTGGTTTCTGATCTTATGTTTGAAAACGTCCTGGAAAATACTCATGATGAAGTATCTGACCTTAAGGCCAAGGTTACTCAATTGGAAGGACTGAATAAGGTCATAGTCAAAAGAAATGATGCTTTGCAAAAGGAAGTCAGCAAGCTTAAAACAGATATTGAGGCAAGATATGTATGTCTTGAGACATTAAACATTGATGAATCTACTTCAGATGAGCCTTCTCAACATTCAGAAACAACCAATGCCTTGAAATTAGAAATTGAGACGCACAAACTTAAAGAATCTACAGTAGGGGAATCATCTCAGCAAGCTGAAATGGTATCTCAGCAAGCTATAAGAATAGAAGAGCTGGAACAGGAGATAAATAATCTTCAAAAGGAAATGGGAAAGTTTGTCCAAGGAGAGGAAGTGCTCAAATCTATGATGAAGCAAACCAAAGTTCCATTGGAAAAGGAAGAACTTGGAATAGCTTCAACTTCAAAGGATAAAGCTCTCAAATATGATGGGAAGTATGGTCACTACACCATAAAACGGTTATTGCAACAATATTTTTGAAGGTTTGTCGAAAAACGTTGCTATTGAGAAACCAAATCAGATATATTGCAACGCCTTTGAAAAACATTGCAATAGCATTGAAAAACTTAAGAGAGTTAAAAACATTTTGTCTATTGCAACAATTTTCTTAAATTGTTGCAATAAATTTAACTTTTGGGCCCAAAAAATTGGCGGGCTTGTCAAATTTGTTGAGCGGGATTTCTACATTGTTTTTGCCCGGCTTACCAAAAATAACAAAAAAAAACAAACACACAGACACTAACACAGAGACTAAACAATCAACATAACTCATCCCTCTTCTCACTCATCCCTCTCACTCGACCCTCATCTCTCTCTCTCAGTCATCCCTTCATCTCTCTCACTCTCGCTCATCTCTCGAACTTCTCTCTCTCTCACTCGACCCTCTCTCTCACCCGTATCTCTCTTTCTAAATTAAACCCTCAATTTTCTCTAATTAATCTCTAAATCGAAATAAAGAAGAGGAATTAAGCTGAAATCGTCATCCCTAAATCTGCAATTAGTAAGTTTTTGTGTTAATTTCTTGTTTTTCTTGTAGATTTTTGTTTGTATTTTTCAGTTTCCGTGTTTTTGTTTGTATTACTTGTGTGTTTCTTGTTTGTATTTTTGGTTCTTGTTAATTTCTTGTAGATTTTTGCTTGTATTTTTCTTGTAGATAGCCTAAAGCTATTTGCAAACACATTAACTGAGGAGGTGGAGAAGTTTGCCCCAAGTTCATTACTCAAAATGTGAGATTCTTGATAAACAATTATATGATCCATCCTTAAGTTATTCTCAGCATATTTTTTCTTTTGTAATTTTGTAAACATTTTAAAGGTTGATAATTCTTCTTTTTTTTTCATGTTGCAGAGTGGTCTTCTTTCCAAAGACACCAGTTGTGAATCAGTGGTGACTAGTGGTCAACACAACTTGAAACAGCATCCCCCAAGAGATGCTAGTCCTGTAGGGTTAGTCTTGTTTACAACAATTGAGTTATTTTTTGATCTGTAAATGTGATGCTCTGTTAAGAACTTGAGAGTCAGGACTATTAGTTGCTTGTATGTAAGTTTTTATTTGCATATCCTACCACATGTATACGAATGCTGGTTTCCGTATAGACTTGCAAAAAATGTATAAGATTGATTTGAGAATGACTTTTGTATTTATTGGTGATATCTTATGGTAATGATTACAAGAATGATTACAAGAAGTTTTGTAATTTGTTATGACATATTTTCAAATTGAGTAAAATTTGTGTAGGCAGAAGAATACATGTCGTAATTTTTATCAATTTATATTGGAATATGTATAGGACTGCTTGTTGTTTATATCACCAGTTGAGAAGCCTTGATTGCAACAAACCTTGTCGTCTCAAGCAATTCTGTTCATGACAATTATATTGCATTTGTGTATTTCATCTTTTCTATGTATGACACATTCACAAATATTTGATTTCTTCTCTATGCAGCAAGCTCTGCATATAATGTATATAGCTTCTGGTGTTTTTGCTGCAGGTTGGATTGGTAAGCAAGAAAAATTGCTTGAAACTTCAGTTTAAAATGTCAACTGTGGTTGATGTCTGTATCTTAATTTCTCTAATGTGGTTACTTTATGTGATAGAGGTTTTATGCTGGATGCTTACTTAGATATGAAGAGGCGCTGAAACTTCCTGAAAGGTTCGTGCCTTTGTTTAGTTTTATTTGCATTTAGTACTAATGACTAGGCTTTGGCATGTTATATAAGTTTGGAGATATAATGAAAAATGTTACAGAGTAAGCATTCCATAAAACTTAAAATAGGACGCAAGAAAAAGTTATCTTATGATGAGGGTTGACGAGTTGGCTAATCATTTAGGTTGCCACTTTCTGTTAGCTAGGTAGTCGTACATCTCAGTTAGGTTCCATCCTGACACCTGGAAGGCTTCATCTGACTATCTCTTGCATCAAATGCACTTACTGAATTGATGTAACCACGAAGCTCAACTGAGCACTCAGGTTAACAACATCCAGCAAAACATTATCATCTTGAGATGAATTCATTAAACCTCAAATAATTCATAAAACAAGTAGAGTAACTTTAGTTAAGCCCTGGAATTTTGTACAAGATGGATGAAATTGCCTCAATGTTTCTGGCTAGATATGTTGGACAGTAAGAGTGTCTTGATTTGGAATTATCCCACTGCACAACACACTGGATCAGAGATGTGTATTCCTTCCTGGATTTAATTTACATATCTCATTTCAAATTACACTTCGGAAATCTTTTTTGTAATTGTAATATATTTTTTATTGTACCTAATATCTTCTTGTCCTCTAGGTCATCAGATAGGAACCAGAAAGAGATATCTGTCCAAGTGAAAAATGATTTATCATCAAGCAACAGTTGTCAAGAATCTTCATTGCCAAATCTGCTAAGGTCTTCATCGCTTGGGGAAGGTAATAGCGTTCTTTTTATTCAACCTGATGATGTGACCTATGGGTCGCAGAGAGCATTGATTTCTCAGAGCAAAGATTCAGAAAAAATGCCAGATGAGTGCTTGCAACCAGATGCAGTGGATAATATATTGTTTATAAAATCACAGGAAGGTTTTGAAATAAGATTACCTCAGCTATCCATTCTTGATGGCACTGCTGAAGGAAAACAAACCTTAGACACTAAAGATCCTAAACTTGTACTTGTAGTTCATAGATATGAGTTGTTTTTGGCTTTATATATCAATTTCATTACTAATCATAATGTTGCTGGTACACATTAGAGGTGAAATTTGCATCTGGTCTGCTTATTATCCTAACAATGCAGCACCGTGAGATCGAGAGTTACTGCAGGAAATATTTCTCGAAGTTCTGGGATTCGGTGGACATTAGTGGATTTTCTCCAGGACATGTTGATGAACAAGTTACTGCACTGTCATGGAGTCCAGATGGAAGATAACCAAAATGAATGAGATGATGAAGATGAAGATGTCGATGCATGAGTCGTTTCTGTCACTTTATGTTTAAATTATGTGTTAATAGTTGGTAGACTGCATGTACTTTATGTTTAAATTTGCACGCGACTGTTTCGTAGCTATTTGTATGCGTTTTGGTCATTTCATTTTTACTTCACATTTTGAATGGTTTGTACGACCATGTTATAACATGGTGTTGCTTTTTAATTGTTCGTCATGTAGCCCTGTAATGGTACATTTGGATATTTGGCATTAAGTTGCCCTGATTTATGAAATATGAAATATTAATGATGCTTGAATTTTGGCTATAAATGGCCTGGTTTATTGTATTTCCAGTATGATCCTGCTAATTTTTTTTTTTGAAAAAATGTTACAATAGGGTCGAAATATGTTGCATTAATCTATAAAAAATCATTGCAATTGGTCTCAGAAATGTTGCCTTAAAGTATCAATTAACTACCTTCTTATGCTACCGCAATAGTTTTTAATTGTTGCTATATAGTCTTAATCGTTGCTACTGAAATTTATTGCAATGATTTAATTATGTTGCTGTATGGTACCAAAAACGTTGCTAAATCGACCTATTGCAAGGCAACCGGATGCAACGCTCAAATTTTGCAAATTTGTTGCCATAGACTCTACTGCAACGAATATAGGCCTTAAGGCAATGGTTTCCTGTCGTTGCAATATGCGTTTTATGGTGTAGTGGGTATTCCTTATGATTATGCCATGCCTTGGAGAATTTGCAACAAATGTGCAAAGAAGGGTCATTTGTCAAAGTATTGCAAAATTCAGAATTCAGATCCAGCAAGCTGGAACAGACAGACAACTTACCGACAGCAAGCTGGCAGAACAAAGAGAACAAGGAATCAAGCACCAAAAGTGGTAAAAAGATGGGTAAAGAAATCTGATTTAAATTCTATCTATGTGCTAGCAACTAACCATGCAGGAATGAAGCAAGTATGGGTGCCAAAACGTTGAGTTTTTGTTCAACAAAAGGTCCCTAGAAATAGCAAGCTAAGTGCAAAAGTTTGGTACTTTAGCTTATTTTTTTTAGTATTATTTGCATACATATTGTTAATTCTTTTGCATGAAATTTATTGAGTAAATGTGTACTCATTCATTATGTGGTACATCATAATACATACTTATATTGCATATGCTACGTGATTACCCTTTTTAATGATTAAGTAGGAGAGATTTTAGGAGGTTAACTCTCAAGGAGGTTATGTGTTTGGGATTTTATTTCATATAAATCCTTAGGTGCTTAATTGAATATCATGATGTTAAATCAAGGATGCATGTGTTGAGAGGGAGTATGTACTCCTAAAATATATGTTGGTAATCATCAAAAAGGGGGAGATTGTTAGCCTATTTGATTTTGATGATTCTATGATTACATATATTTTGGAATGTTATTTATTATACTAACATGCTATGGATTTTAATGATAAAAATGCTTTGTTATCTAATATTGTTTTACAGGAAGCATAGATTTAGGGGGAGTTTTACTCTCCTATAAATTATTGAGTAATCATCGAAAAGGGGGAGATTGATAGCCTTATAGTTTTGATGATCACTCTGTCAGCAAGCTGATAAGCTTATAATCGAATGTTATAGCTAGCTGTTTGGCTGTGTTCTAACTTTGTTTTACAGGACTTAATCAATAGCTGAGTATCTCTCATTGTCAACAAGCTGATACATTGCAAATAGGGAATGACAGCAAGCTGAGACAGTACAGTCATGATATAACAGCAAGCTGGTTGGATTAATTACAATCTTTATAGCTAGCTGTATACACATGTGGTAAAACTTTGTTTTGCAGGATTACATTTAAGGGCTGAACAATATCTTATCAGCAAGCTAAAACAATATAAACAGAGTAAGACAGCAAGCTAAGTCTACTCGAACAGGATGTTACAGCAAGCTCACAGCAAATGTCCAGAAAGTTTGTTATGCAGATTTTAACGGCTTGAATCAAGGAAATATTATAAGAAATGATGTGTAACAGCAATCTAATATATATATAGATATTGTATTATATATATTAGAGCTCCACTATCTTTGAAGTATCTTTAAAAAACATCCCACATGCTACTTTACAAAACATCCCACATGCCTACTTTTTAAGCATGCCTTTGTTAATCAATATTCTCTTCATCTTCATACACGCTCCAACTGATAATACTCAAGCCTTTTCATTTCTTCATATCAAATCTCTCAAACGGCTCTCTTGCTTGAATAATCCGAACGTTGGAGTTTGCCTATATATTCTTCACTTGTGATACAAACTGAAGACCATCAAGAACATACAACAACAACTCAGTTGTTTACATTGCAAAATCTATAAACAACATTCTTGAGCTCTAAGATATATCATACACAGTTTATATATATATAAAGAGTCATATTATTTGAGTTGTAATATCTATCAATTCAATCTTTGTTAAAATTGTAATTATAGTTGTTGGATAGTTGTTGTGGAATAAAAACTAGGTTATTAGATTGCGGCTAGGGTTTGATGTATTTAATGCTAGGGTGTGTGAGCTTCGTGCTTTAATGGCTGCTTCTGCGTTCGAGACTTAAACGGTCCTCACAGAATGCCTATGTATCTCTGTATTAAGAGAATCAAGCCAATAAAACGTAGTTCTAGGTTGAGGGGTCTGACCCTTTATATAGGCTGAGAAGCCTCAGAATTAGGGTAGGGTTAGGAGACTTGGTGGGCAAGTCAGCCTTGAGGAAGGTTCTAGACTCCTTCCTTGTAGGAGTCTGTTTCCTTGTATGACTGTGTGGCTTGGAGGCTACTCTTTGTAGAGATAACGTCCTTATCTGACTTGTATCTCCCAGCTGTTAATTACCCCTAAATATTAATTACGAAATTAATATTATAATTGGGGTTTGGGCCCATCTGGTGGGCCCCACGTTTGGACCATTCTAGGTCTAATCAATGCCACATTAAATGTGTCTTTAGGGCTTACTTTTAGCCCATATCATTTGCCCCCCAACTTCTAGGAAAACTGATCAGGTTTTCCTTGAAGTTATAACGGTCTTTTCTGAGACTTGGGTCAGGGTTTATTGCTCGTACGCGAGTATTTTCAACAATATCATCTTAATGCAAAGCGTGGAGCGACCGACGCATTTACGACGATGTTAAATGGCACTAGACAGCGCTAATCAGCCTTAAACGATGTTTAAACAATGTCAAATGGCATAAAACGACACTAAACGGCGTTCAACGGCACTAAACGGTGCTTAAATGTAAAATTTTTCCATGTTTCTGGAATTTTTTAAGCTTCCCTCTTTTTTATTTCTCTTTTTTTTTTTTTTTTTTCAGCTCAATTTCGAGCTCAGACTTCGAGCTCAAACTGTCCCAGGTCGGGGCTTTTTTCGAGCTCGTTTAGTTCATTTTCGACCTGAGCTTTTCGAGCTCATCTAGTATAATTTCGAGCTCAATGGACGAGCTCAAACAGTCCCAGGTCGTAGCCTTTTGACCTATTTTTCAAGTCATTTTCGACCTCAAATTTACGACTTAGCCATAGCATATTTTCGACCTCGAATTTAAGACTTTTCTGGTCATTTGATTGAGCTCGAAAATGTACTACAAAGTGAGGTCGTTGACTTCGACCTCAGTCAACTTTGTTTGGGACTCTTGTTTGGTTTTGGGCCTTAGGCTCATGAGAATTTGGGACCTCTCCTCGTGGGCCCTAATTACATGTTTGGGCTCTCCTTTATTGGAACCCTAGTTGACTTTGACTTGGGCCTTAACAGGCCTGGTGCTGTTTGGGCTTTTTAGAGCCCACTTTGTATTAATGGCCCACAAAGGTTTCAAATGGGTTACAACCGGTTGATATTCACTTTAATCGGTTGATATTCACCCTTAACCGGTTGGGATGCTTTATATTTTTGCCTATATAAAGGTCAAGGCTTTCACTTTCATTTCACCACAAAAGTTTCTAAAAAAACTCTCTCAAAAGTTCCAAATTTCTTTAAGAAATTTTCTCTGAGTTTGATCCTCATTCTTTGAAGATTCAAAGGCATCCTTCAAGTTTTCTGGCGATTTTTCTTCCAATCTTTGAAGATTTGAAGATTGCTCAAGGATTTCTGGGAATTTTTCCAGAAATTTTCCAGTTGCTGTTGAAGATTTGAAGAACACTCAAGGTACTTTCCAGAATTTCTAGTTTTATAGTTTGAAGATTACCCTTTTTCTGGGTTTTTTCTTCGATTCCTTTGAAGATTTGAAGATTGTTCTAAAAATTTCTTCGTTCTTTGCAGATTTCTTTTGAAGATCAAAAATTTTCTTTGAAGATTTGAAGAAATGGCTGAAGATCGTGCTACTCAACGTTTCCAGAAACTGCAAGTGGCCTCAAAAAGAGGTATCATCATTCGTTCTCCCCTCATGAGTTTACAGGATATGATTTTAAATCGTAGAGAAGACTTTCCATCCCTATCACACCTTGATTCCTTTAATCATAGTAACATTTTCCATGACATAGAAAAAATCACTGATTATAATAGGATGTATAAAATAGAATCACCCTATAGACTTATCCCAGCTGAGCCTGGGGATCGATCTTGCCATTGGCGCCCCAATGCACTTTGTATTTATAGGGGTGCCATTGTTGCAGGGGTTCGATTCCCTTTTCATGAGTTTATTCCTAGGCTTTTAGCAGATGTAGGAGTTAACCCTTGCCAACTTCCTCCCAACTCTTGGAGGGTGATCAACTGTTTTCTGGTCCTATGCCTTAAAAACAAATTCCCTCTTTCTGTAGCTCTTTTTAGGAAGATTTTTCAATTTAAAAATTCTGCTGAATCTACCCCGGGTTGGGTTTACATTAGTCACCGTACTTCTACTCCTCCAATCTTTCACCCCCAATCTATTCCTGACTCCAACCCAAAGTGGAAGAAGGAGTTCATGTACTTGACATGGGAAGGTGGAGATTGGGGCAATGTTTTTCGTAGTACCTTTGGTAAGGTCGTAGATGGCAGTGCCAGTGATATTGAGCTGAATGAGGAAGAGACCTTTGCCTACCAGGAGCTCATCAAAGATAATTATTCTACTATGGCTTGGGATCTCCTGAATGAGTTCCAGCTTAAAACTTTGGGACTTTCCCGAGTGGGCAATAAGGGTAATTTCCTTTCTTTTTGCATTCCTTTATTTGAATATGATTGTCTCATACCCATTATTTGTCTTTTGTTTTGTAATTGCAGCTGCAGCTTTTATCAACAAGACTAACGAGCCAGAAGATGGGGACACTGCTAGGCTGAAAAGGGCTCGTTCAGGGAAAGATCCTCGAGCCCCAACAGCCACGGATGCCTACTTGAGGCCTCATGTAGCTGATGTTGAGGAAGTAGATGGCTCTTCCAAGAGCGCTTGGCGCCCCAACTGGGGTATTAGGAAGAAGGACTCCATTGTTGGAGACTGCAGGCATGCTATGGACTGGTCCTATCACTCCATAACCCCTGGTGACTTCAAGGATTATGTATCTGGCTCCACTCTTGAAGGAGCTGAAAGTGCTGGAGCTCAGGCCTTTGCTGCTGTAAGCTCCTTACTATTCACCCTCTTATATATTTGTTTTATTATTTGAGTCGTGGTTTTAACTTTGTCTTTTGTAGGCTAATGCCAACTTCCAGGGGGCCATATTCCAGGCTAAGACTTGGCGTTCCAACTATGAGACTTACAAGGCTAAGTATGATGACTCCCAGGATGAACTGGGCTCTGTCAAGGCTGCCTTAGCGAGGAGGGAGAAGGAGCTTCTAGAGTCTCAGGCTGAAAATGTCACTCTCAGGAAGGACAAGGACGACCTGATTGATGACTACCTCTCCTCCCAGGAGTATGTGGGCTTCATGGAGAAGCATGACGACTCTCTGTTCCCTTACCAGTTTACTCAGGGATGGGACGGAGCTCTTGCTGAGGTTACTAGGAGATTTCCTGGTACCCTCAATGTTTCGGACTTTCCTAGCCCCCATGCTCCTATGGCCTTGACAGTGCAGGACACCCATGAGGAGGACCAGGAGGATGATGAGAGGATCCTGGAGCCAGATTCCTCTGTTCATCTTGGCGCAGCTGGAGAGGATGAGCATACTGGAGATGCTTAGTAGTTGATATCTTTATCCATCTATTTATGTACTCTGCCTTTGGGCATGACTTTGCACTCTTGTTAACTTATTTTGAGATAGTCGTTTATGTATTCTGCCTTCGGGCATAACTTTTAAATTCGTAATTCATTGTCCTTGATGCTTCTCAACTTATTCATATTCGCATGTGTAGTCTGGCATTTTGTGCATATATATCAATGAGTAAGGTTCATATCTTATGCGAAAATGTAGGATAGTCTTATTAATATGAAGAAATGGGCACAGCCCTTACATAGATACTCTATCTCCAATATCTCAAGTTTTAAAAACTTGGAATGGTTTCATCGACCTTATTTCTACTTCTATTACATAGGCAAAAAGCTAGGTCCTTTTCAGGAGAGCTTAAACATAGTAAACCTTGAGGTTCATTGCATGCCAAGTCCGGGGCACCTCAACCCCGTCCAAGGTTTCCAGTTTGTAAGATCCTCGTCCTAGCGTCTTCTTGACTCGACACGGCCCTTCCCAGTTTGGGGCTAGCTTTCCCTTCTGACCAACTCCAGAAGCCTCGATCTTCCTAAGAACCAAGTCACCTTGTTGAAAGAACCTCTCCTTAACCCTGTGGTTGTAGTAGAAAGATGCTTTCTTTTGATGCTCCGCATTTCTGGCATTTGCCTCGTCCCTGACTTCATCAATCAAATCTAAGGCGAGCCTCATGCCTTCTTCATTAGTCTCTGGCTCGAATGCTTCAATCCTAGGTGATGCATGCATGACTTCTAGTGGTACGACTGCCTCGGCTCCATAAGCCAGTAGGAAAGGAGTTTCCCCAGTTGTTACTTTGCAAGTAGTACGATATGCCCAAAGTATAGGCAGTAATTCATCCACCCAAGTATTTCTCGATCGTTCGACCCTCTTCTTAAGTCCATCAAGAATAATCCGATTGGCTACCTCAGCCTGTCCATTAGCTTGCGGATGAGCTACTGAAGTGAAACGAAGCTCGATAGCGTTTTCCTCACAGTACTTCCTAAATTCTTCATTGTTGAATTGTGTCCCATTATCTGTCACAAGGATTCGAGGGATTCCATATCTGCAGATTATGTTCTCCCAAAAGAACTGGGAAACTTGCTTGGTGGTTATCTTTGCTAATGGCTTAGCTTCAATCCACTTAGTGAAGTAATCGATGGCGACAATCAGAAATTTCCTTTGTGCTGAAGCCATGGGGAAAGGACGAAGAATGTCCATCCCCCACATTGCAAACGGAATGGGAGAGCTGATTGAGGTTAACCTTTCAGGTGGCTGCCTTACAACAGGGGCGTGTTTCTGACATCTGTCACACTTCTTGACATAATCCTGGGCATCTGCTAACATCTCCGGCCAATAGAATCCCAAGCGGGTAATCTTGTGAGCCAGGGCTCTGCCCCCCAAGTGCTGCCCACAGATCCCTTCATGAACTTCTTCCAATGCTTCTCTTGCCTCTTGGGGCCTTAGGCACTTCAAGTAGGGAATGACAAACGACCTCTTGTATAAGATGCCTTCAATCAAGGCATATCTCAATGCTCTCACTGACAATTTCCGTGCCTCCAAGGCATTGTTAGGGAGCCATCCGGTTTCTAGATGAGCTTTAATAGGATCTATCCAACAGCTTCCAACATCGATAGGTGCTACCAACTTAGAGTTGATAGTCGGGCCTTCAAGACCTGGAAGTAAACACTGCCTGCATAATTCTCTATCTCAGAAGAAGCGAACTTAGAGAGGGCATCGGCCTTAACGTTCTCTTCCCTAGGAATGTGCTCCAGGTAGCACTCCTCAAACTGAGTCATAACAGCTTTCACGACACTGAGGTATTTTGCCATAGTTTCATCCTTGGCCTCAAACTCACCATTCACTTGCGAGACTACCAGTCTTGAATCTCCACACACTTTGAGGTTTTTGACCCCCATGACTCTGGCCAATCCCAATCCAGCTATTAATGCTTCATATTCAGCTTCATTGTTGGTTGTAGGAAAGTCCAACTTCAAAGCGTACTCAACTGTGAACCCATCGGGGCTTTGCAAAACCAAACCTGCACCACTAGATTTTGTTTTTGATGCTCCATCAAAATAGAGCACCCAGTATTCTTTTTGATCAGGTACAAGTTCTTCATCCTTACTCTCAACTCCAGGGGTGGTTACTATCTCCTGCCCCCCGACTTCTTGGTTGCCAATGGTACATTCCACCAAGAAGTCAGCTAATGCCTGAGCCTTGATGGCTGTCCGAGGCTTATATGCAATGTCAAATTCTCCGAGTTCGATTGCCCACTTAATTAGCCTTCCACTGACCTTAGGGCTGTGCAAGATACTTCTCAACTGCTGGTCCGTCAAGACTTCAATCTTGTGTGACTGAAAATAAGGTCGTAGTTTCCTTGAAGCTGTTACCAATGCTAAAGCAAACTTCTCAATGGTAGAATAGTTCAACTCAGCTCCATGTAACACCTTACTTACGTAGTAGATGGGTTTCTGAACCTTATTCTCTTCCTTTATGAGGACGGCACTCAATGCTTGCTCGGATACCGCCAGGTATAGATAAAGAGTCTCTCCAATGTTAGGCTTAGCCAACAGCGGGGCTTCGGCCATGTATTTCTTCAATTGTTCAAAGGCCTCTTGGCTTTCAGGTGTCCATTCAAAATTCTTTACCTTCTTTAATGTTTGAAAGAAAGGTAAACACTTATCACCCGACTTGGAGATAAACCTTCCTAAGGCTGCCACTCGGCCGGTCAACTTCTGCACATCTCTTACAGAACGTGGTGGTTCCATGTCTAAAATCGCTTTGATCTTGTCAGGATTGGCCTCAATGCCTCTCTTTGAAACCATCAGCCCTAAAAACTTTCCAGATCCAACGCCAAAGGCACACTTAGCGGGATTCAACATCATCTTATGGTGCCTCAGCACTTCAAATGCCTCTTCGAGGTGCTTAATATGATCAGCCTTGAGTAGGCTCTTGACTAACATGTCATCAACATACACCTCCATGGTTTTTCCAATCAGATGGGCAAATATCTTGTTCACCAAGCGTTGGTAAGTAGCTCCTGCATTCTTTAGACCAAACGCCATAACAAGATAACAGAAGACACCAAAGTCAGTTATGAAAGATACCTTAGGGATGTCATCTTTGTGCATCTTAATCTGATTATAGCCGCTGAATCCATCCATGAAGCTTAACATCTCATGTCCAGCTGTGGCATCTATCAACATGTCAATCCTTGGCAGGGGGAAACAATCTTTTGGACATGCATCATTCAGGTCAGTGAAGTCTATACACATCCTCCACTTCCCATTCGCCTTTTTGACCATCACAGGGTTTGCTAACCATTCGGGAAACTGAATCTCTTCAATAAAACCAGCTTCCAAGAGCTTATCCACTTCTTGCTTAATGGCTTCTTGCCTCTCCGGAGCAAAGTTTCTCTTCTTCTGCCTTATGGTCTTCCTCTTGGGGTCAACATTCAACTTATGAGTTATAAGTTGGGGGTCAATCCCTGGCATATCAGCTGCTGTCCAAGCGAACACGTCGCTATTCTTTTGTAAGAATTCTATCAACTTGCCCTTCAAGGGTTCTTTCAGAGATGCTCCAACATAAGTAACTTTTTCAGGATCATTCGGCTCTAGGGGTATGGGAATCAAATCCTCTGCTGGCTTCCCTCTATGCTCTTCATCGTCACGGACATCCATGTCTTCAATTGGAAGGACCTGCCCCCCGACTCCATCGGCCCTCAAAGCGGCTACATAGCAACTTCTTGCCATCTTCTGATCACCCTTTTGTTCTCCGACACCATTCCGTGTCGGAAACTTAATCTTCATATGATAGGAAGAGGCCACAGCCTTAAACGCATGTAATCCAGTCCTTCCAAGGATTGCGTTGTATGTTGAAGCTGCCTTAATCACCAAGAAATTCAGCATCTGAGTCGCCTCCTTAGGCTCCTGCCCAATAGTCATGGGCAACTGAATAGTCCCTTCAACGTTGGACTCCACTCTATTAAATCCGTATATAGGCATGTTTACAGGGGTCAACTGAGAGTCGTTGTATCCCATCTTCACAAACGCATCATGAAACAAAATATCCACAGAAGCTCCATTGTCTATCAAGACTCGTTTTACTTCTGAATTTCCAATCACAGGAGTTATGACCAGTGGGTCATCATGGGGGAACTTCACCCCTTCCAGGTCTGAATCATCGAAACCAATTACCATCTCAGTTTTGGCACGCTTCGGGGCTTCTCCCACAATGTGCATTACTTCTCTTGCGTATGCCTTTCGAGAGTTTCGAGTTGTACCGGCCGCTGTCGGGCCTCCCCAGATCATGTTGATAACTGGCCCTCGGGGCTGCGTGCTACGATCACGATCATTATCCCTTCTGTCATTGTTTCTCCTGTTGTAATCCCCTCTTTGGGTTCCATGATCTCCACCCTTTGTGAAATTGTTCAACTTTCCTTTACGGATCAAGAATTCAATCTCGTCCTTCAATTGTCTGCAATCGTCCGTGTCATGTCCTACATCTCGGTGGAACCTACAGTACTGATCCTTATTCCTCTTTGCGGGGTCTCCCCTGAGTGGCTTCGGCCATCGGAAGTCCTTACCCCTCTCAATTTCCAATAAGATTTGACTTCTAGGGGCATTCAACCTTGCATAGTCAGAGAACCTTGGTCCCAAGTTCTTTTTTGGTGGCGAATCAGAGTCTTTGCTAGTTCGGGGATACTTGTCCCTAGCATCGTACTCCTGCCCTTGCTTACGCTTTTTTGTATCATTGTTTCCCTGACCATTGCCTAATGTGACTTCCTTCTTCGTGCTATCCTCGGCCTTGATGTACTTATCAGCCCTTCGTTGGAGATCAGCCATATTCTCCGGGGGATGCTTTGCCAATGATCTCTTAAAGTATAGGTCGGTGGTACCATGCTCCAAGGCTACCATTGCAACCTTATTGTCCAGATCAGTGATGTTCAGAGTCTCCTTGGTGAACCTCTTAAGATAGTCTCTCAGACTTTCGTTCTTCCCTTGTACCACATACATAAGAGATGCAGAGCTTTTCTCATGCGTTCTTCCGCTGATAAATTGACTAACGAAAGCAGCACTCAACTCCTTAAAGGAACCAATCGAGTTTGCAGGAAGCCGACTATACCATCTTTGAGCCATGCCAGACAAAGTTTGAGGGAAAGCCCTACACTTCAAAGCGTCGCTTGCAGGCTGCAACAGCAGTGCGTTTGAAAACGTTCTAACGTGGTTTGCAGGATCACCCATTCCATCATAAGCTTTGATTGTTGGCATCTTAAACTTCTTTGAGATACGAGCATTCATCACGTCCTCAGTAAACGGAGGTGTGGGATCATCAGGGTCCCCAAGTGGCATCAGATCCTTGGGGTTACTTTTAGGGGTTTCCACCCTTGTAGTTCTTTCAGGTGGGACGGTAGTCCTTCTTTGTCTCCTTGGAGGCCTCTCCAGATCTATGAAGGGAATCGGTCCTGACGTGGGAGGTGGCAAAGTCTGATTCGATCTGGCTTGCTCCCTGGCCATATCTTCCTTTAACTTTAAGATCTCGGCTTCATAAGCCTTAATCCTCTCAGCAGCTGTTGAAGGGAGTCCATCATGGATAGTTCGAGTTCTCCCCACAGGCTCTTTACTTGTACGTCGCCTCCTCGGAGCTTCATCACGCTCGTAATCATCGCCAGAAGATGATTCATCTGAATAAGGACCAGAAAAATCGCGATAATCTCGATCTCGAATATATAGGGCATGACCACTCGGTCCAGCTCCGTAATTGGGCATCCCATACATTGGATTGGTGCTTATGGGGAGATCCGTGGTGTGGATCTGAACCCCTCGTGTAGGGTTGTTGGGGTCTACAATCAGGGAAGAAATCCCCGGATTAGTCCCTGGAATTGTGTGGACGATCGGAGGTAGCGTACTCTCAACATGGGTAGTCGTCCCTAGGGGTTGAGAAACTTGATATGGAACGATAGTCCCAGATGTTGGAGGTACTTGCTCAGATGTCGGTAGCACTTGTTCAGTACGGGGCGGAGCAGAGCTAAGAGGTAGAGCCTCGGTAGCGATTGGCTCCGTAGTGCTTGGTGCAGTTCTTCGTGTTTGAACCATGGTTGATGTCTTCTTCCCACAGACGGCGCCAAATGTTGTGGAATAAAAACTAGGTTATTAGATTGCGGCTAGGGTTTGATGTATTTAATGCTAGGGTGTGTGAGCTTCGTGCTTTAATGGCTGCTTCTGCGTTCGAGACTTAAACGGTCCTCACAGAATGCCTACGTATCTCTGTATTAAGAGAATCAAGCCAATAAAACGTAGTTCTAGGTTGAGGGGTCTGACCCTTTATATAGGCTGAGAAGCCTCAGAATTAGGGTAGGGTTAGGAGACTTGGTGGGCAAGTCAGCCTTGAGGAAGGTTCTAGACTCCTTTCTTGTAGGAGTCTGTTTCCTTGTATGACTGTGTGGCTTGGAGGCTACTCTTTGTAGAGATAACGTCCTTATCTGACTTGTATCTCCCAGCTGTTAATTACCCCTAAATATTAATTACGAAATTAATATTATAATTGGGGTTTGGGCCCATCTGGTGGGCCCCACGTTTGGACCATTCTAGGTCTAATCAATGCCACATTAAATGTGTCTTTAGGGCTTACTTTTAGCCCATATCAATAGTAGTCTTGGGAAACAAGGGTTTGCTGAACTAGAAGCTAGAGAAGTTTGTGCTACGTGGAGTAGTATAGTACTTAGAGAGCAAGTTCAGAAATAGGGTTTCAGCAAGCTGTTATCAACAGCTGGGAATTGGTTTCACTGCATAACAGCAAGCTAGCTAAGGGGATCTTGGTGATCAAGGAGTATTGTGCTCAAGGGGAACTCATTGGTCTATACAACAGGTTGTTCAAGGAACTAGAGGAATTCAGGAAGGGGGACTTCAAGGAATTCATTGTTCAAGGGAGCAAGGCTGTTAGAGAGGCTTTGAGGTTCAAGGGAGCTGTCTAACTCAGGGGGAGCAGTTCGTTAGCAAGCTGTTATCAGTAAATTGGGTGATATATTATTGGATCTTGTAATTGGTTTATTTGTGATCAATAATATATTCTCTTACCAAGTTGGTAAGGGACTAGGATGTAGACCATAGAATATTAGGGGTCGAACCTAGCTAAAAACATTGTGTGTTGTTTTCTTACCGTTTGCACTTATTTCCTGCACTGCATACATCATATAAGCTAGCTGACAGTCTGTTTTATATATCAATCAGCAAGCTGACTAGTCAGCAGTTTTAATATTTGGTAAAGTTTAAAATTGGATATAGTTGGCCATAACACTCATTCACTCCCTATAGGTGTGCATATTTTCAAAAAGGTCGGGTTGTAGGAGATTTTAACAAAAACGTAGTAAAAGTGCTCCTTCCTATAACGAGACACGATCCAGATTCACTGAATAATTTTTTTTGAATGATTTTTTCGACGATCGAACCGTACAGATGTTAATAAACACTCATTTTAGTGTTGGGAAAAAATAATCGAAAAATAAAAAGGTCGGGTTGTAGGAGATTTTAACAAAAACGTAGTAAAAGTGGTGCTTCCTTTAACGAGACACGATCCAGATTCACAGAATAATTTTTTTGAATGATTTCTTCGACGATCGAACCGTACAGATGTTAATAAACGCTCATTTTAGTGTTAGAAAAAAATAATCGAAAAATAAAAAGGTTGGGTTGTAGGAGATGTTAACAAAAACGTAGTAAAAGTGGTGCTTTTTTTAACGGGACACGATCAAGATTCACTGGATAATTTTTTTGAATGATTTCTTCGATGATCGAACCGTACGGATGTTAATAAACGCTCATTTAAGTGTTGAGAAAAAATAATCGAAAAATAAAAATGTCGGGTTGTAGGAGATTTTAACAAAAATAGAGAGCGAGAAAAATATAAAAATTTAATATATCATAGATTTTAAATTTTAAGAAATTTTAAATTGTATTAGAAATATTAATTACAAATACATATCATATTTTTTTATGAAAATGTTAAAATTTAAATTAACAAATTTAATAGATTTTAAATTTTAAGAAATTTTAAATTGTATTAGAAATATTTATTACAAATACATATCATATTTTTTTATGAAAATGTTAAAATTTAAATTAACAAATTTAATTTTAAGACAAACAGAAGGAATTAAATACGAGAACACAACAGAGGCCCACAACAACACAACACATTACAGTAGGCGGAAGGTGAAAATTTAGAATTGAGGTTAGTCAAACATAAGTAGGGGAAAAGAATTGGGACGCATAAACACTTCTCTCATCTATCACCTCTCTCAAATCTCTCGTTTCTTTCGTGGATACAATTAGGGTTCAAGGAATTCAATTAAGATTCGAGTTAGGTTAATCGAAGGACAATTAGGATTTGAGCTGGGTTAATCGAAGTTTGGTTGAAGAATTCGAGCTGGACTCAATTAAGATTCTGTTCTTGTTCCCCCCCTCTCTCTCTCTCCCTGATGGCAGCGTCGATCTCCAGTATACTAGTTCAGTTATCTGCACATTTCTTAATTTTTATATACTAGTATATAAAAGGTGAAACCCTAATTTATATGCAATTATATCCAATTTATATCAGTTGCATATTTCTTAATTTTTGTGCTTATATATTTTGCAACTTCACAATTTTGGTTTACCCATTTGTAATGACTTGTATTTTGACTCTTCGACTTCACCCTGCTTCTTATCCGGTACGTAATTAACAACTATCAGTTGTTTCTTGCTTCTACTGTGTTCTAGTTATTGTGTATGTATATATGTGTACGAGTTTCCATTTATGTGTGTTTTTGTGTAGCGGGTAATTTCAGCAAATGTGATTGAATTAAGGAGGGCCGAGTTGGGATTTGATTGATGTCTGCTTAATTGTAGAAATGAGAATTCGAGAGCGAAAAAGTTTGTTATACGTGCCTTTAATGAAGGAGATAGTCACAATCAGGGCAAGACTATTAAGTCTGTGAAAGCTAAAGTGTTTGAAAATACCCGAAATGCGGTTGTCAGGTTACAAGAATCTGTTAGCTCTCTACCTCACACTTTCGTGGTAAAGTTTCTTTCTTTTGTCCATGTTAAGTATGTTTTATCAACTTCAGTTTGAATAATATTAGATGATTTGAGAAATGTTGTGAATGTGAGGTAATTTTGAATGAGCTATTAACTTCTTTTTGTTATGTGTCGTTCACTAGACAAAGAGAATATCCACTTCTTATGTTGCTGTTGGGATATGTGTTGCAACGATGTTTCTAGTCATTGTTATGCGAGCATATAAGGCAAGGAATTCAAGGCCCAGTCGTCCTGGTTCTGTAGCTGATCTTGTTAGGCTTGGCCAGCTGCAATCAGATAGAAGAGGCATGTATGAGTCTTAACCTTTTCTCTTTGTGCAGAGTGTGTTTGTGTGTGTGAATAGTTAATTTTGTCGAACTTAGAATGAATGTTTAGATCTTTCTTTTCTAATTGTACTATGAAGTTTACTTAATTTTGCTTACTCTAGAATCCACTTTGTATTATATATATAGTGTCTGATTATATACACACACATAATCAGTATTTGAATTGTTCTGATTTGAATTCCACTTTGCATAGTTTGTTTGGTGATGGCGAATCATAAAATTGAAGCTGCAGATGGAGTAGTAGCAGTGGACCCCTCTTCTTCTCCTCCTCAAAAGATCATTATCGACACTGATCCTAGCATTGGTACTCACTTTTTACACTCCTCCACATAATAATTATTATGTCAAAAAGCAATGCATCAACCATCTTTTTGTTATATTCTTATTCCTGATTGTTTTGGATAATGTTGTAACATGTAGTAACGTTGTATGATGAATCTATGATAAGAAATTCAGGAATTCCTTACACTATTATCAGAACTGGGTCACTTACACATACCCCTGGCGGGAAGCAAGGTTTCAGCTTTAAAGAGATATATTCTTCACGTGTCTACTAGTGCAAAACCTTTCATTACAGTGGAATCCTTGAATATTCACAAAAATCCTCTATTTCCTGTATAAGTATTTAAATGAAATAGATTTGGTATTAATGGAGGATTTAATAGAGTCTTAACTGCTATGTTTCAGGTAACACATGCAGATTTCAAGAAGGCCAAAGACAAGGTCATGCTGATTTTCAGCGTCCTATACGCCATACCTATAGCGTCCCGGAGACGATGCAACTAAAAGATGGATCAAGGACTTCACATACATGGAAGCTGATTTTTATTTTTTTGTGTTTCTTATATCGGTAGAATTGTAAAGTTAGTATAAATTCGTTAGATAAATGTTCTTGTCCATTCGTCAGATAAATGTTGTTGGTGACTTAAATTAGGACGTGAATTGTTGTTGGTTTGTTTTATAGAAATTCAAAATTCGGTTGGTGCATTTTTATTTTGTTACATTTATGGTGTTACAATAGGTACAAAGTGTGTTGCAATGGACTGTTATTTTTATCACTGTATGTGTTGCTGTAGGTAAAAAGTGTTTGTTAAGATATACATGTTAGAATAAATCATGTATATATACAACATAATAATATACATAATAATATACATGAATCTCCTGATCAAGACTATGAGTATAATTAATAGCGGAAGCGTACCTGAATCAAAAGAGGCCATTAATGATCGTGAGAGAGTCCGAAGAACGTAAGTACTTGAGGGCTTTGATCTTCACTATTCTCCTCTATACGTAAGGATGGGGTGTATGTATTTTCTGAATATTATGAGATGCGTAACTTTTGTTCTTGCATAAGATTCATTATATAGAGGGAATAATGGGACCAACCCTAATGGGCTAAACCCATAACCGTCCATCAAAGTTATGGGCTTGGGTACTTAAGCCATTATAAATAAATATATCTAAATAGATATATATTAGATGTAATAATTAAATATATATTAAGTGCTATTTATATATTTAATTATTAATTAGGCTCAGGTCTTATTTAGATGATTAATAATAAAACCCGATGGGTCATAAATAATGGATTGGATCCCGTTGAATCCAACATTCTCCCACTTGGCGGAGGGTCAGTATATCATCAACATACATATAACAAGACTTTTATTACTGAGCATTACATCCCATAAGACAGACTAAATCTTACATCATACAAGAACAGAATTAAAGGTAGTATCATACTCATGTACAAATATGAAACCGTCCTCCAGTTACAATCCAAGTATAATTATAAAACTTAACAGAGATACTAGCTTAAGTCATGAACAACATAATATTTCATAATCAATAGCAAATCAATATGTCCATGAGGTCCTTACATAATTGTTTGTTCCATAAACTTCGAATGTGCACAATAATAGAAGTAACAAACTAAATAATTTGTCCAAAAACCATAACATAAGGTGATCACAATACTAGTGTCTTACAATAAAATCCATGAATCAATAAGAAAGATTATCAACCAAACCCATGCTAGCAACATGTTCTCGAAAGAGATTGGGCGGTAAACCTTTTGTTAATGGATCCGCCAACATAGTGTAATATATAGGATTTTTTTAGATATTTTATATAATAATAATAATAATAATAATAATAATAATAATAATAATAATAATAATAATAATAATAATTGAAGAGTTTGATTAGAAAAAGGAGTAAATTTTGATATATATAAATACTCTCTCTCAAGCCCTTAAACAAAACACGTACATTATTGTTAAAACCCTAAAACTAAACAGCTGCGTGAGGAGAGAGAAAAAAGAAGAAAACAGGGGGAAAACAGAGGCGTTAGTTTCATTCATTGTTTTTGCTTGAAGTTGTCAATTGAGAGAGGTAATCACATACATACATATTTGTGTCCTTAGTTATATATTGTGGTACCTGGAATCTCATACTTGTTATTTAATTGTTTAGATTTTGTGGTCATATCACCATGTAGTCATATGCGTGTTTTGTATTATTATTGATATAATTTTACCTGCCTTATTATGCGTAGATTTTAGTAGGTCTGTTAAAGGGTAGTGTATGGGTTAGCTTGACACAGGAATACAAATCATGTTAATATTTTATTTACTCAACAGGAGGTTCATGTGCGTGCATAGTTTATTAATGTAATATATATTTTATTAGATGTAAACCATTAAGTGTTGTCAATTTGTCATATAGAATTGGTTCAGGGGGAATTGTTAATGTAAGAGATTGTTAGTGTTGTCCAGAGCTGGCTAGTGTACTAAAACGTGTGATAATTTTAACTATTAAATATATAAAAAGAATGTATTTTAATTATAAATTATAATTTATATGTAGATCGCGGATCGGGGGTTTAGAGGATCGTTTGTGGATTTCGTTATTATTCTAGTTGCTATTTTCGAGGTACGGATTCTCTCTTCTTTTATTCAGCGCTACTCCTCTTAGGATTAGTAATATTAAATTTGTTTTGCCCTCAAATATTTTCACTTGGTTTTGACTGTTCAGATTTTGAAAAATGTTTTGACTCGTTGATTTTGGAAAGTGATTTTTATATATGTTTTGAAAATATTTAAATATTTGTTTCTGCGATTCTTCTGATATTGCGTACATTTTATATCTGTTGGAAATATTGAAAATATCTTGTTCATGTGATTGTAAAAGATTTTGCGAAATATTTTATTTGAACCCTTAGTGATATAGGGTATACCGAGTTAACCAGCTGTAGGGGTACTACAGCCATGTCATTGCGGCACCAGTGACATGACACTTCCGTGGCAGTGTGATTGGTCACGGCGTATCCTTCTGATAGCTCAGGTGGCGAGCTTTTGCGCATTTTGATATTTGTTTCAGGATACGTGGGTGCACCCAGATTTTGATTTTAATTTGTGATTTGATTTGGCGGTGACGTTGTATATGCCGTACACGTTATCCGGTTTGTTGCATACATTACGGTACCCTATGATGTATGTATTTGTATCTGTATTTGTTCTGATCTCGGTATGAAATATCCCAACCCCTCATTGCTTCAGCCATGCATATTTTTAAAATAAATGTTTTATTATAATTGTCAATTATACATATCTGTTTTCTGTTTTATAAATTGTATTCCAAATCCGTACTGGGCGTTTGGCTCATGCCGTATTCTTTTTTCTGGCAGGTGCTTAGGGGGATCTGGGACTGTGTGATGGAGTGCTACCCTTTATTTCGTTGCTTAGGATTTATGGACTTCTAGAATTATTTAGACTGGATTATTTATTTACAGATTTTGGTTTTTCGTATTTATTGGTTTGAAACAGTAATTTGGAGGTTTATATTATTCGGAGATTATTAGATTGTTTAATCATTTATTTAGAGAATATTTTAGTGCTCTGTTTGCAGGTTTATGGATTATAAGTAATATTCCTTTCTATTTAGGGAAGGGGGTGTTACAAAGATGGTATCAGAGCCTAGGTTCTTTCTTGTAGAAAACCTATTTAGGTTGACCTGTGAGTTTGGGTAGACGTTAGGATTGGTATTCAATTTTAAATTTATATCATCTTGCTTTACTCTTTCGATATCTATTTTTAATTGCTTCTGCTTATCTATTCTTGTGATCTTCATTCGTTTGCTAATCTTATATTGTAGATGCCTCCTAAGAAAAATCAAAATCAAACTAACTTGAATGTTAGCCCGGCTCAGCTAGCTAATATGATAGGCCAAGCAGTGACGAACGGTATACAGCAAGCTATGGCGAATATGAATAATCAGAATAATCAGAATAACCAGAACAATCAGAATAATCAGAATAATCAGGATGGTCAGGGAAATCAGGATGGCCAAGGTAATCAGTTGGAGCCATTTGCATGGTTGGAGAGGTTTTCTAAGCAGAAACCAGATTCTTTTCATTCAGCGCCGACTCCTATTGATGCTGAAAATTGGATTGTTCATCTTGAGAAGATTTTTGATGCCTTGGGTTGTGATGAGCTTCAGAAGGTCAGGTTAGCTGTGTACAAGTTGGAGGGGGATGCTCAGAGGTGGTGGAGAGGAGTGAAAGCTACTCGAGGAGAGGAATTTACAGAGACATTGGTATGGCAGGGATTCAAGGAGGTGTTCTATGAGCAGTACTTTTCTAATGCAGACAGAGAGGGTTATTTGAGGGAGTTTCATTCTATCGCGCAGAATTTTGATGAGAGCATTACTGACTATATGGCGAGGTTTATCAGGTTGGCTGGATTTGCTGGGACAGTTGCAGGGACTGCTGCACAGCAGGCTGAGAAATTTAAATGGGGGTTGAGGCCTAATCTGAGGGGTGGTATCATTTCACTGAGGTTCCCTAATGTGGCTTAGGTGGCAGATGCAGCTAAGGATATTGAGAAGGAGCGCACTGAGTATAGGGCTTACAGGTTTCAGAATGATCGCAAGCGGAATAGAGATGATCAGAGTTTTGTACAGGGTAAGCAGTGGAATGGAGGTCAGGGTAGTCAGCAGGGACAGTGGCGTGGAAGATATCAGAATGTGAGGACTCAGTCAGCTTATGGTCAGAATCAGTATGGTGGTCAGAAACAGAATCAGAATCAGCGATTTCAGCAGTAGCAGCCTAGGCAGTGGCAGGGTCGTCAAAAGGGGCAGAGTCGTTATTCAGTTTATGGGGGCAACCCAAATATAATTCCGGTGGCTCCTTGTGCTACTTGTGGTGGACATCATCCAGGGAGAGCTTGTTATAAACAGACCGGGGCTTGTTTCTTGTGTGGTAGCATGTCACATAGGGCAAAGGATTGTACGGCATCACGTAATACTGGTGGAGGAGCAGGTGGTAGTGGTAGTGGCAGTCAGCAGAATACTTCAGGCAGAGTGTTTGCATTGACTGCTAATCAGGCAGCAGCTAATTCAGGTACCGTTTCAGGAACACTTCTTGTTGGTAGACGTGATGCTTATGTGTTATTTGATACTGGTTCGACTCATTCTATTGTATCTTTATCGTTTGTTCGTCATCTTGGTGTTTTACCTTCATTACTATATCCTCGTATGTCTATTGCTACCCCGATGGGGAATTCAGTTATTATTTCTGATGTGTACCGAGAGTGTCCGATAGCTGTTGGGGAGAGAAATTGTAAGGTTAACTTGCTTCCGATGGAGATGCATGACTTTGACGTTATTCTGGGTATGGATTGGTTGAGTGAGCATCGAGCTACAATTGATTGTCAGGGGAAGAGGGTGCTCTTTGGAGATGCAGATAAACCAGAATTTGTATACCAGGGTTCTCAACCGAAAGGAGAAGTTAAAATGATTTCAGCTCTAAAGGCGAGTAAACTTTTGTCTAAGGGTTGTGATGGCTATCTTGCTTTCGTGAAGGATACGTCTAAGGATAAGCCTCGCATTGAGGATTATCCAGTTGTTAATGAGTTTGCAGATGTGTTTCCCGATGAACTACCAGGTTTGCCACCACAGAGAGAAGTGGAGTTTACTATTGAACTTGTTCCAGGTGCAGAGCCTATTTCTAAGGCGCCGTACAGAATGGCACCACTAGAGTTGCAGGAATTGAAAGTGCAGTTGCAAGAGATGTTGGATAGAGGATTTATCAGGCCAAGTGTGTCTCCATGGGGTGCTCCGGTATTGTTTGTGAAGAAGAAGGACGGTTCTATGAGATTGTGCATCGACTACAGGGAGTTGAATAAGGTGACTATCAGAAACAGATATCCTTTGCCACGCATTGATGACTTATTTGATCAGCTGCAAGGGGCAATATTCTTTTCAAAGATAGATTTGAGATCGGGTTACCACCAGTTGCGAGTAAGGGAGGAAGATATTCCGAAGACTGCATTTCGTACTCGTTATGGTCATTATGAGTTTCTTGTGATGTCCTTTGGGTTGACGAATGCACCAGCGGTGTTTATGGATTTGATGAATCGGGTCTTTCATGATTACTTGGATAAGTTTGTTGTGGTCTTCATTGATGATATATTGATATACTCGAGGAGCAGGGAGGAGCATGAGGAGCATTTACGTATTGTCCTTGAGATCTTGAGGGGGAAGAAGTTATTTGCAAAATTTTCAAAATGTGAGTTCTGGTTGGAGCAGGTGGCATTTTTGGGGCATATTGTGTCTTCTAGAGGGATTGAGTTGGATCCTGCGAAAGTCGAGGCAATCACTAACTGGCCGAGACCTACCAATGTTACAGAGGTGAGGAGTTTCTTGGGTTTGGCAGGTTACTACAGGCGCTTTGTGGAAGGTTTCTCATCCATAGCTTTGCCATTGGCTCAACTGATGAGAAAGGGTGTTAAGTTCGAGTGGAATGATGATCGTGAGCAGAGTTTCCAAGAGTTGAAGAAGAGGTTGGTGTCAGCTCCCATACTTGTGTTACCATCAGGGAGTGGAGGATTTCAGGTTTATAGTGATGCTTCTAAGAGAGGATTGGGGTGTGTTCTTATGCAGCATGGGAAAGTGATTTCTTACGCTTCTATGCAGCTTAAACCTTATGAGGTAAATTATCCTACTCATGACTTAGAGTTAGCAGCAGTGGTATTTGCTTTGAAGATTTGGAGGCATTATTTGTATGGAGAGACTTGTGATATCTTCACTGATCATAAGAGTCTTAAGTACATTTTTACTCAGAAGGAGCTTAACATGAGGCAACGGAGATGGCTTGAACTTCTTAAGGATTATGATGCTAATATTCAGTACCATCCAGGGAAGGCGAATGTTGTGGCAGACGCTCTTAGTAGGAAGAACTTGGGGAGTGTTGCATCTCTCATTACTCAGCCGCATCTTATTTCAGACATGGAGCGCTTTGGTATTGAGTTGTATGTTAGAGGATCAGATGGTAGCATTGCGAGTTTGAGAGTGGAACCAAATTTGGTTTCAAGGGTTGAGGAAGCTCAGAAGAATGATACAAGATTGGTAGGTATTAGATCAGAGGTGGTAGAAGGTAAGAAAAAAATATTTCCGTGTTGATGATGAGGGTGTGATATGGTTGGGTAGTAAATTGTGTGTGCCCGCGGATGTGGCGATTCGTGAAGAGATTTTGACTGAGGCTCATAGCTCTTCATTCTCTATTCATCCAGGTTCCACCAAGATGTATAGAGATTTGAAGAAGCACTTTTGGTGGAGTGGAATGAAGGGAGACATAGCAGAGTTTGTGGGAAAATGTCTTATATGTCAACAGGTGAAGATAGATCATCAGAGGCCTAGTGGATTGTTGCAGCAGTTGGATATTCCAGTTTGGAAGTGGGAGAACATTACTATGGATTTTGTGACTCATTTGCCGAAGACCTTTAGGAAGAATGATGTTATATGGGTGGTGGTTGATAGACTTACTAAGTCTGCTCATTTCTTGCCTATTAGAGAGACTACTCCTGTTCATGAGTTGGCAGAGATTTTTCAGCGGGATATTGTTAGACTTCATGGTGTGCCTGTGTCGATAGTTTCTGACAGGGATACGAGGTTTACATCACGTTTTTGGAAGGGATTTCAGCAAGCTTGGGGTACGAGGCTTAACTTTAGTACTGCTTATCATCCGCAGACCGATGGACAGTCAGAGAGGACGATTCAGACATTAGAGGATATGTTGAGGGCTTGTGCTTTGGAGTGGACAGGTGATTGGGATAAGTATCTGTATCTTGTTGAGTTTGCGTACAATAATAGTTGGCACGCGAGTATTGGTATGCCACCATTTGAGGCTTTGTATGGTAGGAGGTGTAGGGCACCATCTTGTTGGGATGAGGTTGGTGAGAGAGTCATTGAAGGACCAGAACTTGTTAGAGTCACTAATGAGAAGGTGGAGAAGGCTAAGGCAAGCTTGAAGGAGGCTCGGTCGCGTCAAAAGAGTTATGCAGATCAGCATAGGAAGTTTGGTGGATTTGAACCTGGTGATCATGTGTTCTTGAAGGTGTCTCCTTGTAAGGGTGTTAAGCGCTTTGGTATGAAAGGAAAGCTTAGTCCAAGATATGTTGGCCCGTTTGACATTATAGAGAAAGTGGGAGAAGTGTCTTATAGAATTGCGTTGCCACCACAGTTATCGCATGTGCATAATGTCTTTCATGTGTCAGTTTTGAGGGGCTACAAGTATCATCCACTTCATGTAGTTCAGTATCCATTGCATAAGATTAGAGAGGATCTTTCTTGTGTGGAGGAAGCAGAAGCTATTCTAGCTCGAGAGGAGCGAGTTTTGAGGAAAAATACTATACCGTTTGTGAAGGTTTTGTGGAAAAATCATTCTGAGAGAGAGGCTACATGGGAACTAGAGGAATCTATTCGTGAGAGATATCCGCACTTATTCGATTCAGGTACGAGTTTTAGTTTCGTTTGATTCCGGGGACGGAATCCTTTTTAAGGGGGTATATATGTAATATATAGGATTTTTTTAGATATTTTATATAATAATAATAATAATAATAATAATAATAATAATAATAATAATTGAAGAGTTTGATTAGAAAAAGGAGTAAATTTTGATATATATAAATACTCTCTCTCAAGCCCTTAAACAAAACACGTACATTATTGTTAAAACCCTAAAACTAAACAGCTGCGTGAGGAGAGAGAAAAAAGAAGAAAACAGGGGGAAAACAGAGGCGTTAGTTTCATTCATTGTTTTTGCTTGAAGTTGTCAATTGAGAGAGGTAATCACATACATACATATTTGTGTCCTTAGTTATATATTGTGGTACCTGGAATCTCATACTTGTTATTTAATTGTTTAGATTTTGTGGTCATATCACCATGTAGTCATATGCGTGTTTTGTATTATTATTGATATAATTTTACCTGCCTTATTATGCGTAGATTTTAGTAGGTCTGTTAAAGGGTAGTGTATGGGTTAGCTTGACACAGGAATACAAATCATGTTAATATTTTATTTACTCAACAGGAGGTTCATGTGCGTGCATAGTTTATTAATGTAATATATATTTTATTAGATGTAAACCATTAAGTGTTGTCAATTTGTCATATAGAATTGGTTCAGGGGGAATTGTTAATGTAAGAGATTGTTAGTGTTGTCCAGAGCTGGCTAGTGTACTAAAACGTGTGATAATTTTAACTATTAAATATATAAAAAGAATGTATTTTAATTATAAATTATAATTTATATGTAGATCGCGGATCGGGGGTTTAGAGGATCGTTTGTGGATTTCGTTATTATTCTAGTTGCTATTTTCGAGGTACGGATTCTCTCTTCTTTTATTCAGCGCTACTCCTCTTAGGATTAGTAATATTAAATTTGTTTTGCCCTCAAATATTTTCACTTGGTTTTGACTGTTCAGATTTTGAAAAATGTTTTGACTCGTTGATTTTGGAAAGTGATTTTTATATATGTTTTGAAAATATTTAAATATTTGTTTCTGCGATTCTTCTGATATTGCGTACATTTTATATCTGTTGGAAATATTGAAAATATCTTGTTCATGTGATTGTAAAAGATTTTGCGAAATATTTTATTTGAACCCTTAGTGATATAGGGTATACCGAGTTAACCAGCTGTAGGGGTACTACAGCCATGTCATTGCGGCACCAGTGACATGACACTTCCGTGGCAGTGTGATTGGTCACGGCGTATCCTTCTGATAGCTCAGGTGGCGAGCTTTTGCGCATTTTGATATTTGTTTCAGGATACGTGGGTGCACCCAGATTTTGATTTTGATTTGTGATTTGATTTGGCGGTGACGTTGTATATGCCGTACACGTTATCCGGTTTGTTGCATACATTACGGTACCCTATGATGTATGTATTTGTATCTGTATTTGTTCTGATCTCGGTATGAAATATCCCAACCCCTCATTGCTTCAGCCATGCATATTTTTAAAATAAATGTTTTATTATAATTGTCAATTATACATATCTGTTTTCTGTTTTATAAATTGTATTCCAAATCCGTACTGGGCGTTTGGCTCATGCCGTATTCTTTTTTCTGGCAGGTGCTTAGGGGGATCTGGGACTGTGTGATGGAGTGCTACCCTTTATTTCGTTGCTTAGGATTTATGGACTTCTAGAATTATTTAGACTGGATTATTTATTTACAGATTTTGGTTTTTCGTATTTATTGGTTTGAAACAGTAATTTGGAGGTTTATATTATTCGGAGATTATTAGATTGTTTAATCATTTATTTAGAGAATATTTTAGTGCTCTGTTTGCAGGTTTATGGATTATAAGTAATATTCCTTTCTATTTAGGGAAGGGGGTGTTACACATAGCAACTGTACTAATTTGCTCAATAGAAACTTGTTGTTTTTGAACTCTTTCTCGCACTACAAGATACTTTATATCTATGTATTTTGTCGCATCACTTATCTTGTAGTCTTTAGAGAAAGAAACAGCAGCTTTATTATCGCAATAAATTTTCAGTGGTCTAGAAATAGTGTCAACTATTTTGAGATACGTGACAAAATTCTTCAACCATAAAGCTTGCTTCGTTGCATATAGCAAGCCACAAATTCAGCTTCCATTGTAGAAGAGGTATGCAGCGACTGCTTAGCACTTTTCCATGATATAGCTCCTCCAGAAAGCATAAAAATGTAACCTGAAGTGGATTTCAACTCATCTTTACACCCAGCATAATCGGAATCCGAATAACCAATGACTTCAAGGTTATCCGTCTTTCGATATGTGAGCATAAAATCTTTTGTACCTTGTAAATACGCATGACCTTTTTAACAGCTTTCCAATGATCCGGACCTGGATTTATTTGGTATTGCCCTAGCATTCCAACAATATATGCTATGTCTGGACGAGTACAAACCTGAGCATACATAAGACTCCCAACTGCCGAAGCATAAGGAATATGCTCCATTTCATCCAATTCTATCTGATTTTGAGGACATTGTTTCAAGCTAAATTTGTCACCCTTGACAACAGGAGCAACGCTTGGAGAACAATTTTGCATGTTAAAACGTTTGAGAACTTTATCAATATAAGCTCTTTGTGATAAACCCAAAATTTCATGAGATCTATTTCTATGAATTTCAATGCCCAAGACATAAGATGCTTCCCCCAGATCCTTCATGTCAAAATTCTTATGAAGGAATCTCTTTGTCTCATGCATTAAATTCATATCACTACTAGCGAGTAGAATATCATCCACATATAGTACTAAAATAATGTACTTGCTCCCACTCACTTTTAGATATATGCATTGGTCAACAAAATTTTCTTTAAACCCAAATTTTCCAATCACATCATCAAATTTAATATACCACTCTCTAGAAGCTTGCCTTAATCCATATATGGACTTCTTTAACCGACATTTCATGTGTTCCTTGCCTTTGACTACAAAACCTTCCGGTTGTGACATGTAGACATCCTCATGCAAGTCACCATTAAGAAAAGCAGTTTTAACATCCATTTGGTGTAACTCTAAATCATAATGAGCTACTAAAGCCATGATGATACGAAATGAGTCCTTACTCGAAACAGGGGAAAATGTATCATTATAATCAATTCCTTTTCTTTGTGTGAAGCCCTTTGCAACCAATCTAGCTTTGTATCTTTCGATGTTACCACTAGGATCAAGCTTAGTTTTGTATACCCATTTGCAGCCTACAGCTTTGACCCCTTGTGGCAACTCAACTAGATCCCATACATCATTATCCTTCATGGATTTCAACTCATCCTCCATGGCTACAAGCCATTGAGTTGAATGGTTACTAGCAATAGCTTCTTTATAAGAAATAGGATCAGGTCCCATGCCAAGATTAGACTCAATTTCATCTAAATACACAATATAATCATCCGAGATTGCTGATCGTCTTACTCTTTCTGACCTCCTAAGAGGTTCAGTAGTGTTATTGTCATCTTGAGGTGGTTCTTGATGTACATTCTCATTTGCACCAACATTTTTATCATCATTTTCTGGTGCACTAATATCTGGAATGATAGGAATAGGGACATTTTCCTGAATCTCTTCCAGATTTATCTTTCGAGATGCACTCCCACTGACTTCAGCATCCTCAAAAAATACTGCATTTCTAGTCTCAACTATTCGAGTGGTGTGTGATGGACAATAAAATCTAAAACCTTTAGATCTTTCGGGGTAACCAATATAATGACAAGTAATAGTCTTAGGGTCCAATTTCTTGATGTGTGGGTTATATATTTTCGCTTCAGCCAAACAACCCTATACATGCATATATCCAAAACTGACTTCCCTTTCAGTCCATATTTCGTAAGGTGTTTTAGGCACGGACTTACTTGGGACCCGATTAAGGATATGCATAGCTGTTTTAAGGGCTTCAACCCACAAAAATTCTGGCAACATACTTTGACATATCATGCTTCGAACCACATCCATAAGAGTTCGATTTCGTCTCTCAGCAACACCATTCTGTTGGGGTGTACCCGGCATTGTGTACTGAGGAACGATGCCACATTCTCGCAAAAATAAGGCAAAAGGTCCTGGATTCTGTCCAGATTCAGAAAATTTTCCATAATACTCTCCTCCTCTATCAAATCTAACAACCTTAATATCTAATTTAAGTTGTTTTTCAACTTCTGCTTTATAAATTTTAAACATATTAAGTGCTTCAGATTTTTCATGCAAAAGGTAAATGTAGCCATAACGTGAGTAGTCATCAATAAAAGTAATAAAATACTTATGACCACCTATGCCTGGAGTGTATGGTCCACTAAGGTCAGTGTGAATTATCTCCAAACACTTAGTGCTACGAGTTGCACCCTTTTTGTTTGTTTTTACAAATTTTCCTTTAATACATTTAATACATGTGTCAAAATCTGAAAAATCTAATGGATGAAGAAGTCCTTCTTTAACAAGTCTTTCAATTCGACTTTTGGATATGTGACCAAGTCGTTCATGCCACAATTTTGAGGAATTTTCATCATTTCTTTTTCTCTTTTTAGAACCAGTTACAACTTCATCTTGCACATTCATTGAAATTAAGGATTCACTAAAAGAAGCATTCAAACATAATCTGTAAAGGTTTCCCTCTAACAGCCCAGAGCCAATATACTCAGAATAAAGAAATAGAGAAAAACCTTTATTTTCAAATTTAAACGAATATCCATAAGCGTCTAACTTTGAAACAGAAATAAGGTTTCTAGTAATACTGGGAACATAAACAGTATCCATTAAATCCAAATTAAAACCACTTTCCAACATAAGTCGGAAAGTTCCTACAGCTTCAATTTGTACTTTCTCTCCATTTCCAACGAGTAAATATCGGTCTCCTTTATTTAACTTCTTCACGGAAAGGAATCCCTGCAATGAATTAGTTATATGCACAGTTACACCAGTGTCTATCCACCATGTATTTAAAGGAGCTTCAGATGTAAAAGCTTCATAACAAACATAAATGGATGCATTACCTTTCTTATCTAACCACTCGCGAAATTTGGAACACTCTTTTCTTATGTGTCCCTTAGCTCTGCAGAAGTTACATTTAGGACCTCCAAAGTTCTTTGTGCCAGAAGTCTGTCCCTTGTCTTTTGTGACAGCTGCATCAATTCCCTTTTTCTTTTGACTATTGCCATATTTCTTTCCTTTTCCTTTAGCGGGTGTCGTGGTCACAACATGAGCACTTTCAACCTTCTCAGACTTAAGGCATTCTTCTTCTTGAACGCACATAGAAATCAACTCGCTCATCTTCCACTTTTCTTTCTGCGTATTGTAGTTGATCTTAAAAGGACCAAATTGTGCAGGAAGAGAAGTCATTATGAAGTGGACGAGAAAACCTTCAGAGATTTCCATGTTCATATCCTTTAACTGAGCAGCCATATCATTCATTCTCATAATGTGATCACGAACACCACTTGAACCATTATACTTGAGAGTGACCATTTTCGAGATCAGTGTAGTGGCTTGAGCCTTAGTGGAAGCCTTGAATTGTTCCTCAATGTTCGCTAAGTACTCCTTTGCATTATCAGATTCAGGAATTGCTCCACGAATTGCACTAGTAATGGAGCCCTTAAGAATCATTAAGGAAACACGGTTGCTATGCTCCCATTTTGCATAATCAGCCTTTTGCTCAGCAGAGCTTTCGGCTGTAATGGCAGCAGGTTTTGCAACCCTTATGGCATAATCAAGGACAGTAACTCCCAACGTAAGATCAATTTGCTCTTTCCACTTCTTAAAATTAGAGCCACTCAATGGTTCAATGTGTGAAAAGTAGTTGGTAAGTGAAACAGGACCAAATGCTGAATCAAGGTTAATCACAATCATGCACATAAGTACAACAAGTACAATAAATATAATCCACATGATGAAAAACAGTTAGTTCACCAAGTAACACATAAGCTAAATAAACTGAGGGATAAACAGTTTATTTAAATAGGAAAAATAAAATACACAAAAATTTTCCTACAATCAAAATTAAATTTAATATTAATATCTTCCGTTGGGCCGATAATCAATACTAAATTAATTTTATCATTAAACATGAGATTACAAAAAGTAAAATATTAAATTATATCACCGTTGGGCAGAAAATAATTTAAATTCTACAATTTGAACTTTAAAAATTCCGTTTACAAAATTAATATACAAATCTTCCGTTGGGCCGATTCGTACATCAACTTGTACACATGCATTAGGTGATTTTTAATTCTCCTAATAATTAAAGTAAAAGATTTTCGTTGGTCCGTCCAATACTTTAATAATTAAGAAATCACTACATTAGTCCGAATATTTAATTAATAATTTTCATGAGGGACTAATATTTTAAATAATAATCATAAGTATCCCTTTAAAAAAAATTAGATTTAAATTAATGTATACTAAAACAGACATAATTCTAGTACACATATAATTTATAAATAATAATAAATTATTATAATGGTTATAGGTCAACCAAGTTTAACACGTAAGTGTATAATCAGATTACTAACATGGCCATGAACTTTAACCAGACTAACATGACAGACGGGTTGTAGTTTTTAGTCCATTATTTTAATGATTAAATAATTAATCTGACATTGAATAATGGCACGGTTATATCACTAAAGTAATAAATAATGCACGTTATTAACATGATGACAATACAACCTTTTTTTATCCAGAAGTTTTGATTAGCAATTAAAGACATCGGACAAATTAGTCATCACGTACCAGGCAGTTAATCATGTACCAGGCAAAATTACATGTCAAAACATCGGACATCGGACATGGTTAATACAGTACAGATGGATAATCACGATCATTAAAATATACACGGGATTTAATCATTAAACCCAATACATGTAATTATCTCGATCAAATATATTCATCACATAAATTAAAATTTATTAACTCAAAGAATCAATCAAGGAGTTTGCTCTGATACCAATTGTTAGAATAAATCATGTATATATACAACATAATAATATACATAATAATATACATGAATCTCCTGATCAAGACTATGAGTATAATTAATAGCGGAAGCGTACCTGAATCAAAAGAGGCCATTAATGATCGTGAGAGAGTCCGAAGAACGTAAGTACTTGAGGGCTTTGATTTTCACTATTCTCCTCTATACGTAAGGATGGGGTGTATGTATTTTCTGAATATTATGAGATGCGTAACTTTTGTTCTTGCATAAGATTCATTATATAGAGGGAATAATGGGACCAACCCTAATGGGCTAAACCCATAACCGTCCATCAAAGTTATGGGCTTGGGTACTTAAGCCATTATAAATAAATATATCTAAATAGATATATATTAGATGTAATAATTAAATATATATTAAGTGCTATTTATATATTTAATTATTAATTAGGCTAAAGTCTTATTTAGATGATTAATAATAAAACCCGATGGGTCATAAATAATGGATTGGATCCCGTCGAATCCAACAATACAAACAAAACATATCCAGTTGGTATTATCTTTTGTCACACATAAATATAGTAACTGTGGCCATTACAAAGGTTAAGCTACCGATTTTCTACAAAACTGTGACCATAAAACAATATTTGGCTACATTAATTAGATATTAGCATGCAAAGGTTTTAGGCAATTTGATATATGCCAGGTTTGTTAAGATATACAAACAAAACATATCCAGTTGGTATTATCTTTTGTCACACATAAATATAGTAACTGTGACCATTACAAATGTTAAGCTACCGATTTTCTACAAAACTGTGACCATAAAAGAATATTTGGCTACACTAAAACCCGACTCTTTCGTCACATAAAACAATACTAGTGGCTATATGTTTTAGCTTTTAGTGACGCATTATTTTCCTGAATGGTATATATATATATTTGGTCACTATTATTTTGTGTGGCAAAAAAGAGTCACATTTTTTTCGACAAATGTAGCTATAAGATGTCCCTGAAAAGGAAAAGCGTAGCAGTTGGCATTTTTTTGGTTACGGTAATTATTAACATGGCCATTATTTGTTACTATATTTGTGAAGAGTGACTAAAGGTATAAAAGTTTGTAATATTAGTTACACAAATATTAAACGTGTAACCAAAACACAACCTCCCTCCCTAGACAATCACTTGCAGACAAATCTCTTCTTTGCAAACCAATTTCAGTTTCAGGTACTAAAACCCCCTCTTTTCATATAAATAACAACATTATAACTCCATTAAATTTCTGTTTGGAGCTTTCTCATTGTAACATTCATAGATCTATATAAATATATCTATTGCCCCATTTGCATTTTCTCTCTATATTTTGCTCTACTAGCTACAATCTTTAATTGTAAAAGTATGTTTTGGAATTTTCCTTTTCACTACGTCAAAAAAGGGCTTTAGTCACACTTTTGAACAGTAATCCCTGCCACATTTTCTTCAAAAAGCGTAACTAAAGTACAACCGACACGACAGCCTGTTCTTGTGCCTTCTTTTTCTTTTTCTTTATGCTTCCATGTTTGCGGTCTCAGTATTTTAGCTTTATGCTCCGTTTGTTCAATATTACCATTATTTGGAAGCAATTTTTTTGTGAAATTTATTTGTTGAATAATATTTTTGAATTTTTTTAAAAATTTTATTACTTTTTGACAAATAAAGAAATTTTATCTTAATTTGTATTCCTTAAATAATGAAAGGAGAAAATGATAAATAATGAGTTATTTTTCATTTTTTTTAATGGAAATAAAACTTTGGAGATACATGTATGAAATTTTTCTTTCTAGACACATGGATATCATTTTCCATTTTCTTAAAGAAAATTTTTGCAAACAAGTCGAACAAACTCGAAATTTCAAATCGGGCTTTTTTCATAAATACTCTTGTTTAGAATTTTTTTTGCAAAATTACTTTTCAAAAAAAAATAATTTGTAAAAATATCATCTTATTTGCAAAAATACTATTTAATTTGTAATGGTTACGCAACATGTTGCATTCAGTTGCACCGAAAAAATTGCAAATTGAATTTTCATTTTTTTTTACCAACTTTCAATTGTATATAAGAGTTGTGCAACAACAAAAAATGGAAATTTAACTTTCAATTTTTAGTTGCATAGGTTGCATATGCAACTGAATGCAACTAAAAATTGGAAGTTAAATTTTCATTTTTTTTACTGTTGCGCAACCCTTATATATAACTAGAAGTTGGCAACAAATGAAAATTTAACTTTTAGTTTTCAGCTGCATTCAGTTGCATTAACTTTCAGTTTTCAGTTGTATTCAGTTGCATAGGTTGCATATGCAACCGAAAATTGGAAGTTGAATTTTCATTTTTTGCTGCTGCGTAGCCCTTATTTATAACTATAAGTTGGCAAAAAATGGAAATTCAACTTTCAGTTTTCAGTTGCATAGGTTGCATATATCCAAGCCCACAACCAAATGCATACCGAATCCAACAACCCACCATAGGTCAGTCCAAAAGTGCTAGCAAGTTGGTATACATTATTTGTTTACTTGTATCTATAAAGGCCCAAATACTCTTATTCTAATCGATATGTAATGTTACAAACAACCCCTCTTATTGGGTCGACGTCCTTGTCGAGACCACACACAAACTTACTAAACCCGGGCAGTGCACTTCTGGCCGGGCAGAACTCTGATACCATTTGTAACATCCCACATCAATTAGAATAAGAATATTCGGGTCCTTTATATAGACAAGCCAATGACCAATGTGTACCAATTTGCTAGCACTTTTGGACTGACCTATGGTGGGTTGTTGGGTCTGGTATGCATTTATACAACTGAATCCAACTGAAAACTGAAAATTCAATTTCTATTTTTTTCTGCTACACAACCCTTATATATAATTGAAAACTGGCAAAAAAATGGAACTTCAACTTTCAGTTTTCAGTTGTATTCAGTTGCATATAAGATTGAATATGCAACCTATATATTTTTGAAAATATTTTGAGAAAAAAAACTTTAAAAACGTAGTATTTTTGGGAAATACCTTTTCAAATCTTCGAGACAACTTTAGGTTGCAATTTATGGGTGATAGCTTAGAGACAACTTAATTATATTCTATCATACTTAGTTTTTCGCTAAGTAGAACATACTATCACCTCTGTTCTAAAAATCAGTGATTAATCATGATTAATCACCGATTAATCCCTGTTCCATGGGTTACCGAACTGATTAATAATCCGATTATTCAATTAATCATTCCGATTAATCCTTAAATCCCCGATTAATCCCTGACAGTGCCTCTACCGATTAAGTCCGATTCCCGCTTTTTACAACACTGACTATCACAGCCAAAGTGCGTTCTTGTAATCAAATAATTCATCGTCATGTAATAATTGTATATTTTGGAAGAAGTTCATGTACATGTTCAAGCCTCAAGGAATACATCAGTTCGACAACAAGAATAAAAGCTACTGTCTTAACATCGACAATAAGATTGCAAGAAGATAGCATGTTACAGGTCTTGACAGAAGGCTTCACCTAACAGAAACATTGGCGAAAGCTTTGAGATAGCAAATTTTAGTTATGAGTCTTGACAACAAGTCTGGAATTCTTGATAGCAACATCTGCAGAGAATTCATACTGTCAGCCAAAGCACAATCACTTGACAACAGACTTGGTGGCATAGGATACCGTGTCAAAGGAATCTATTTGAATTTGGGATAACCTAAGTCAAACTCTGTGACAGATTGGATGTTCAAGATGCAGGCGTGCTGCAGTATCCCAATATTGTAGCAGACCTGTGAAGATTACGACAGAAGTTTGAGAGATCACAAGATGGAACTTATAAATTCGAGGGTATGGCAAATCAATATCTACCAGAATTGTGTAAACTCAAAATGGAAATATCTAGATTGCTTTTTATGTACTGATAAGATGTATTGTATAGCAATTTAGGTAAGTCACATGGATATGCAAATTGTAAGGAGCTGCCACCTGAAAATGACAACAGCTCTACAACCGATATAAATACTGATGGTAGAGAAAAATGAGATATATGTAGATTCAACTGCCATCTTTATCAAAAACAACATACAACAAGCACGAAACACATCTTTGTATCTCTCGAGAATACGAAGCTTGAGAATTACTTTTCTCAAGGTTGTAACAAAACCTTTACAAAATAAATAAAACATTTATTTTTTGAATTACTTGTATAAATCTACTTGTATATGCATTTCTTCTACTAATAAGTTACAATCTTTATTCGTGTTATTAGAATAAAGATTTAAATTTATTAGTATTGCATTCAACCACCTTATGCAATACTCCACAGTCCACGGGACCAACACTTTTTTTTTTTTAATTTTCTTTGCATCTTGCATATATTAAAGAGAAAAGAAAATAATGTCTGGGCTTAGATTGGACCCGAAGAAAAGAAAACAGAGTTTGTGTCCACATTTATTGCTTAAAGCTTCGGCCCATTTAATAGTCCGATCCAACCATAACTAGGGCTTCATCGCCACAAATAACGGGTCCCGACCCGACCCGTTTTTTCCCGCCAAATCACCCTTCTCTTTACACTCCTTTTCATCACCTTCCCGCCATTTACATCAACCCCTAAACAATCAACTCCAGATTCAGAAGCACCAAGTCCACCGCCAGATATCGCATAAGTTGCGTGTCTCTAGGTATGTATATACATTGAGATTCCTACATTTATCATCTGAGTTATCACTTTTCTAAAGACTACTATTTATTTGATTAATTGAAGGTTTTGATTGTGAAATTATGTCTGGAAAAGTGGAGAATGGAAGAGAGGACATGATAATTGATGAACCTCAGTCTGAATTGATGCGAATCAATGCTGTTCCTGACGGATTTAACCCTAATTACCTCAAAGTTTATTACGGTATTTTCGATTAGTTTCGTTCTTGTTTCGAGTTGATTGTGCACAATTATTTGTCAGTTATGTTGATCGTAATGTATTTTAGTTATAAGTAACGTGTGCGTGTGCTAGAGGTTTAGGTAGTTTGTGATTTCCCGTGTTATAAGTAATGTGAGTGTGCGTGTGCTACAGGTTTAATTAGTTTGAGACTTCTCGTGTTATATGTAGTGTGTGTGTGTGTGAGAGAGAGAGAGGTTTAGTTAGTTTGAGACTTCTGGCTTTAAAAGTGATGTGTGTGCGCGTGTGCTAGAGGTTTAGGTAGTTTGTGATTTCTCATGTTATGAGTAATGTGTGTGTATGGAGGTTTAGTTAGTTTGAACTTTTGCTGTTATGCTAGGTTTGCCTTTGAAGATGATTCCGTTATTTGAAATGACTCACATTTTGCAGCTTTGGCCTATTGGCCTAGCTGTTCTTAGGTTGGATTTGGCTTTAAATATGATTCAATTTATTCGACGTAATACATGCAACTAAACCTTTTACTTTATTAGTTGGTAGGTTAATTGGAAGTTAACAAGCATTCTTACAGAGCGAGATCATTTTATATGGAGTTGCAATTTATGTTATGATAGTATGATAGAATTCATTAATCGGACGACTAGCGTTATGCCACTGGTTCAAATAATCGTATATAGTGTTACGATTTCCGACTATGTCTGTATATAAGTATACAAAGTATTGTATAACATTACTTGCATATGATGTTGTGCAGTTTGTAACCAATGTTGTATGTTATTTGTTGTAAGTATAATAGTATATATATATATCCTAAGTAGTACTAAGCAAAGATTAATCGTATTTTATCTTGTTACATGTGCTTATAGTCCACTTTTTTAGTCGTGTCACGTAACAACTTCTACCCAGACACCAGTGAATGTAAATATAATTGAAATTTTCGATTTGGACAGGGAAGCTTTTTCCACATGCCGATATCTTCAGGTGGATGTCATATGGAACTGGTAATTTATGTTTTCCACATTTTTGTGGGTTATTGACCTCTCTCTGGGTTTTCATGTCACTTTTTTTTTTTTTTTAACTATTTGTGCCTATTAAATATGTGTAGATGGCAAGCATCCTGGGTGTGACCAGTCCTTTTTTGGGCGCAGAGAATTTTCTTTCACGTTGGACAATGACATATACCTGCGCTTTCAGTCTTTTAATAGTGCATCTGATATGGAAAACGCAATCAAAGAAAAGTGTCCTTTCAAAATAGATATTGGTCCCGTTTATAGTGTTGATGTAAAAATTTCTTTATTTGCTTTTCCTTTGTACTTCAAATATTTTCCACATGGTAAAATTAATGATTAATCTCTAATGCAGCCTGCAAAGAGGCATGCCTATGCTCAAGCTGGTGATAATGTGTTTACTCCAGTGGAAAGGGAGTTAGTTTTCGATATAGTAAGGAGAATAATTATGCATTCACAATACTAATCATGCCGAAAATTTCGCAGAAATTTATAAGTTTACAGTGTATCAGCAATTAATATGGTATATTGTTTCTGCACAACAGGATATGACAGATTATGATGATGTCAGATATTGCTGCTCAGGAGCTGATGTTTGCTTGGACTGTTGGCCATTGATGACCATTGCAATTAAAGTTCTCGATACTTCCCTCAGAGGTGTGTACAGAATACTTCCAGTGTCTATCTAAAGATCTTTTGGTTTCAAGCTGACAAAAAGCCAGAAAATATTTTATTTCATCTGGATCTAAACACGTTATACTATTCAATACGTAATTTGAATTTTTTTGAAGTTCCGTGCTTACAGACTTTCCCTGAACCCAAATTGAAATCTGACCTTCCTTAGTGGATGCCTCAATTGAGTGCTATATTATGTACAAAATGCATATCATGGCTGTGATAAGATTGCAGTCAAAATGATTACCATAAATTTATTTTTGTACGAGGTTAGGTCTCTCACTCAAGTTTGTTTGGGAGGGAACGACGTAGACATTTCATGGCTGTATGTGTGTTATGATGTCCATGTTCCTGATCGTCCTTACTGCAGTGTTGTAGTCATTGTAGTTGTGTATATTTTATTTTTAATCTTATGTATTAATCTGGTAAAGTATCTTCACAAGGAAAACATTATAGTGGTTTGTTTTTTGCTATACTCCATAAAATGCGTCAAGCATTTGGCATAAAATGTTGTGTTTGCAAGATTGTTCTCGTGTATGTTTATGTGTACTTTTTTAGATATAATGCGTTAATTACATACTTACCCTTACGCCTTCATCTCCTGTTATGCAGATGATTTTGGATTTAATCATATTCTTTGGGTTTTTAGTGGCCGACGTGGTGTCCACTGTTGGGTTTGTGATGCAAAAGCAAGAAGGTAAACATTACTTGGATTAATTTTCTTTGAACTTTTGGTTTTATTTAATTTTTGACTTCTCATTTTTTTGGTTTTTGCCACTGTTATATAGGTTAAATAATGAACAGAGAGCAGCTGTTGCTGATTATTTTCGGGTTTACAAGGTTGCGCAAAACTTTTCCTTAACGAACTATTATTTTATATATCAGTACCATTTGGTTTGATAGGTTTGTGATTTGTTCTCTCTATATTTTAGGGAAATGAAAATAGTCATAAAAAGGTTTCTCTGATGGGTCAGGCACTTCATCCTTTTCTAGCGTAAGTGCTTTGTTAATATTCCTGAGTTTCTGTTTTAAACTTAATCTTCTATTCACACTCATTCTATTGCTGCAGAAGATCCTACACAAATGTTTTGAAAGACTTTTTCGAACGGAAATTGCTTAGCAGTCAGCAACTACTCTCAGAGGACAGATATGAAAAAATACTTGATATGATTCCTGATGAAGGTATGCATTTTTTTTTTGAATAACAGCTCTTTATTCTTCTTTCAGCTGCTGTGAATTTTGCCGCCTTATTAGTTTTCTTACATAATTTAAATCTTTGTATTTCAGGTATAACTTCCGAGCTTCGCGGAAAGTGGCAGGATAACAGGCGTTCATCCATGGCCAAAGAAGACATAAATGTATTTAGATGGGATCAACTGAAACATCTGCTTCAGTCTGGAAAGCAAAAGGTACTCCCTTAATGAAATAATTTTGTTATATGGTAATGCCGAAGTGGTAGCTTATACTTCTTGTCTCTTGCAAGACATTCTTGTTTGTAGTTGTTCAACCTAGATGTTTAGAAAGTTATGCACCTTTTGGGGGACTGAAGTTCATGTCTTAGGAGCAAGGCATTGATAGGAAATAATTGATTAACTTATGTCTGCATTCCATGTTGTAGGCACCAGGGGTCCGTAGATGCGTTGAAGAAATCGTGTTCTCTTATGCCTATCCAAGGATTGATATGGAGGTTTCTATTTGACTCTCTCTCACCCCCCCCCCCCCCCCCCCCTCTCTATCTATAGTTTTTTTTTAAAATGTTAAGAGACTGAATATGACCAATACCATGGAACCTTTCTCCTTGCATTTCAGGTCTCGAAGCACATGAACCATTTGCTGAAGGCACCATTCTGTGTACATCCTAAAACAGGTTAAGTGTCTTTGACCTTGTCCTTTAGGAACTGCATTAAATTGAATTTTAGAAAATGTGGCTGACTATTTGACATAATGCTAAGCAAATGTAATAGCTTCTGTTTGAGTTAAAAAATTAGAACAATCTATTCAAGTTTCAAATTTCAATCCTAATTGTGTTCAAAGAAACTACCGTTGCCTGCTTACCAGCACTCAATTGTTTTACAAGGCTAACTTTATTTATCATCTTCTAGGTCGTGTTTGTGTTCCTATCGATCCAGCTCGTTGTGAGGAGTTTGATCCTACGAATGTGCCTACGCTTTCCAAGGTAAGAACATTTTAGAGAAATGAATTGCTCTAATCCCCGACTGCCCAACTTTGGTAATAAGAGGTTGAGGGTTCAAGTGGAAAAATTGGGTGTATGAGTTTTTATTTCTCTGCAGATGGCTTATTTAAATGACAATTATAAAATTAACTTATTTTACTATTGAGGAATTTGGTGATCATAAAATCAATTTAGTAATTGTCAGTTTTTAGCTGGATACTCTTATAGGATACCATTGAAGATGCAATACGTGTTATATTTCCCATCTGCTAGTATAATCTTTATTTGTAAAGTCATAAAATTTTCAGATATTTTCTGTAGCATTTGAAACTTTGAGCTCGAGTTAATCAGTTGATCCTTTTTCTACTATCTTGTATTTGACATTCTGTTTCCGGAGTGGGGAAACCGACTTGGGAACTTAACTGTTATGTGGTTCATGAATCTTATATTGTTTCATATAAACTATACGCTAATAAATGTATTTTATTTGTATTTTCAGCTTCTGGGGGAAATCAACATGGGTTTGAGAACAGACGGTGATGGTATGCAGACTTTTATGTAGAAGTTTGCTTCACAGTTTATGCATGTCTAATAATTTATGTTCATATTGACAAAGCACTAATGCATTTGATAATATGTTAGTATTACGTCATAAATGATATCTTAAAACTGCTACAACATAATTTTTATTTAAATAGATTTAGTGGCTGGTCATAGAGTTGGCATGGCTTTGTTGAAATATAATATTTTCCAGTATTAGTGCTCATTTTTTTTCCTTTCTCCTCTTTTCTGTTGGATATTTTTTCACAGAATGGGATGCAACCTCACTTGGACAATCAGTCAGATACTTCAGATCATCTTTCTTGCAACCTTTGCTAAAGTCTTGCAAGGTGATTCTCATTAATTGGAATTTTGTATCCCTTCGTTTTGCCTTGGTTTAATTAGTCTCAAATATTTTGTACACTATTGCCTCAACTTCGTAGCTATTACTTTTTGACTTTTTAAATATAACCTTACGAGGGTGCTTAGTAGACCCAGTTTCCTTTCACACTAGATTTGCTCTCGAAATTGATTAAATGCAACCATACACTCCCATGCATACATATTGGAAAGATCAAGCCTTCTTCAAAGGCGATCTGAGAATTTATACAATTAACAAACGTCACCTATTCATGATTGTTGCAGGAGGAGATAGAAAGCTCGTTTAATGCAAAGAAAGAACAGTCAAGGAACTCTCTAAGCTGGTAGTCCTTTCCAGTATTTCCTCAGGTCTCAACTTTGTTTTTTTATTCATATCAGATTAGTTTGTAACAAAATTCATATTTTAATGCGATGTGAACTTGTGATAAATGGTATCTGGCATCCTTCTTTTTAGGGATGCATGTATAAACAGTTATATCTGGATTAGTTTCTAATGTTCACAATGTTCAGAGAAATACCTTAGTACTGGCTACTCCTATGTATCATGTTTTCCATGTGATACTGTATGTGGTTACCGTCTTACAGATTATGCGTTATTTAATGTATACTGACATTAGAATCAGTAGAGCATAGTCAATACTTGGCTGATCTGAGGATAGAGGAAATTACAACAAAAAATTTTGTATGAGCATCTCATTTTGTATTTATCTTGGGTGAAATTTTAAGTTGTCGGTAGTTGATAGCATTTAGGCCACTTGGCAAATATCCTTCGTATAAGAATCTTGAAGTTGCTGTGTCTCTGCTGCATCTAGAGTTAGGAATTATGAACATATAATACAGCTTACAATTTCTTTCGACGTTAAAAACTTGAGCATAAGTATTCCGAAGTGCATTGTTGTTTGAGATACTAAATTATTTGCAGAGTCCATCACTATTATTAGTTATTACATGCGAATCTGATATAAACAAGCTAAAAGATTTAGGGGTGTTTTAGAAGTTGATTTAAATCCAGCTTCTCTGTATTTCTGATCTATTAGAGATATTGGCTTCAACTGTAGAACGTGTTTTATTGGGTTATTTGCAGATGTTTAACATAAGATATGGTTAAAATTCCAATTTCATTTTGGATTTGGACTCTAAGATATGGTCTGTGAGTGAACTACTAGAATCAATATATTATGGAAATTGTTGGTCTTTGATTATGTTTTGAGGTTTGACTTGTAATCTAGGGTGGTAAACCTTGCGATTAGATCCACAGGTTAGTTATATTTTTTTTTTTCCAAAGTAGAGACGAATTACAAGCTCTTTCACTCTGTAATTCTTCACAAAATCAGTGTTGTCGTACCTGCAATCTAAAATATGTTGCTTTAAGACTTGCAAAAAGAATTTGGTTTGGTTACGTGAAGAAGTAATATTCTAACCAAGTTAAAGAAATTTCCACTTGACTTTCGTCTATGGTAGTATAAAGCAATCTTAGGAATTAGGATCAACTAAGATTTAGTACATTGGTCGAAAGAAATACACACTCTGAAGATTGTGGAAAGTAGAGTAGCACATAGAAAGTCGGGCACATTGTTCATGATTGTTGCAGGAGGAGATAGAAAGCTCATGTATTGCAAAGAAAGAGCAGTCGAGGAACTCTCTTGACTGGTAGCCTTTTCCAGTATTTCCTCAGGTCTCAACATTGTTATCTTTTATTTGTATACATATTAGTTTATAAATAGTTACATATTTTAATGCTATGTGAACTTGTATGATACATGGTACATGGCATCTTCTTTTAACGGGCGGAAGTATAAACAGTTATATCTAAGTTAGTTTCTAATGTTCACAATGTTCAAAGAAAAACCTTAGCAGAACAAGGTCGTCTTGCAGTATTGGCTACTATGTATCATGTTTTCCTTGTGATACTGTATGTGGTTACCATCTTACAGATTATGCTTTATATGAAGTGTGTATAATGACATGAGAATCAGTAGCTTTATTAGCGTAGTCCATACTTTGCTGATTTGAGGATAGAAGAAATTGCAGCAAGAAATTTTGTATAAGCGTCTCATTGTTTTTATCTTAGGTGAAGTTCTAGGTCGTCGGTAATTGTTAGCATTTAGGCCACCTTGCAAATGTCCTTGGCATAAAATTTGGAAGTTGCTGTACCTCTGCTGCATCTAGTGCCAGGAATTATGAACACATTATACAGCTTACAGTTTCTTTTGAACTTAAAGACTTGAGCATAAATATTCTAAAGTGAACTGTTTGAGATAATAAATTATTGGTATAATCCATCACTATTGTTAGTTTTGCATGTGAATTAAATATATACTAGTTATAAGATTTAGGGATGTTTACAAGTAAATTTAGATGCAGCCTCTTTGTTTTTTTAATCTATCACAGATCTTAGCTTCAATTGCAGAACAATGTTTTTATTGGTTTATTTGAAGATGTTTTGCATAAGATATGGTTTAAATTCCAATTAAATTTTAGGATTGGACTCAAAGATATGGTATGGTGTGTGCGTGAACTACTAGAAATTAAATCTCCACTTTGACTTGTATTCGTTTTTTCAACAATCTTCCTCCCACTAAAAGCACCCAACAATGCTATTGTACGACCTATGCCGATCAAATCCGATGCAAGCTTACCCTACTAAATGACATGAATAACTCTGATTCCATAAATGCCGGATCACATGTAGTAAGTTCACAATATAGTGTGATATCTACCAGTCCTACAACGAATCAAAAATCAAAACTCCTAGCTCTACATTGTTAAGTAACTCGGTTACTTCTGCATCAGCCTCACTAATCCATTTGACGAGGATCAATTTGGATAGCTAATGTCAGCCTGAGAGTTCGGGTGTGAGAAGTTACTAAATTATTTGAAGAACAAATTTTGTTGTCATTCCGAAATGATGATAGCAACAAATGTGTTCCTATACATTTAAGCTGGTCTGGAAGATGAGACTCCATCAGTTAATTCTCATAGCTCACAAGTAAGAAAATATAGATTTATACACACACAATACAATGAATCTCAGCATAACTACTTTTTTCCGGTTCTAACTTACTCTGGGATCATAACCTTCATTCTTTAGCAGCCTCTGCAACATCAATTTAAATAGATGCAGAGCCAAGTCAGAATTAAAATCTAGGATAGGTGACTCGGATTTAGATGTCTTCTATACTACCATCTTCAATTACCAAATCCTAGTCAGATAGGGACCCTGCTTTAGCACTTATTAACAAAGTCAAAAAGATAGCGTTGGTTGTGATGAAAATGGTCTTAATTTTAGGAACGTTCCACTTCAGAAAGGATATAATTAGATATTTGAGATTGCATTGCTACACAAAGTCTTTTTCATAAATTCCCGCAAAGGAGATACTAAACATGTTCAAATATAAGAAGTCTATAATAAGTAAAAAACTATACTCATATATCATTTTCTGGAATAGCTCAGTATTGAATACTACATTTGCCATGAGTGCTGCTAGACTCTAAACTTAATTATGAGACTGAAACCAAAATGTTTCCTATTAATTAGCAAGAACTTCCCAGATCAATTCTGGATCATATGATGGCATGTGTGCAAGGGAGAAGCCTTCAAATTCCAAATCCCTGAAACAATTGCCTGGAACAGAGTGGGAAGAGTTCACGTCTTTACATAACCAATCTTCAGAAACACTGGACGAGACGATTTCATTACTAAGATTACTGCCTTCACCAGTCAGTGAAGTCGAAGAACTTGAATCTACTATCATCACTTTTTGACTCTCAATCCCAGCACTTCTCCTGATAATCTTGTTAGTCTTCTCCCTCTTCAGTTTATGTAGAATAGCTTGAATTTTTGCATCCACGGTATTTTTCAATGTGTTCAGTCTTGAATCATCTCCGATTCCCAACTTGCTTAGATCTCGAAGAGTGGGGAAGTTTAACCGTGCATATTCGCCACGAAGCTTATAAGCAGCACGATCATATGCATAAGCTGCAAATTCAGCTGTCTCATAAGTTCCCAGCCATACTCTTGTTCTATTCTGCGGGAGTCTGATTTCAGCGACCCATTTTCCCCAATGTCTCTGTCGTACTCCTCTGTACTGATTCTTCTTTGATAGATTGATGTTTTTGTTTGAGGGCTTCTGAATTTGGTTGGGAATTTGTGTTTGTAAATATGCATTTCTTGATGGATTTTCTTCAGAGAACTTTTGTAGCAAGTCTCTCTGTTGGAGATACACTGAAGAGCCTAATGGCTCTGCAACAGGGTTATAACACGGGACTGATGATGAGCAGTGAGAGAATATCGAATCAAGTGTGTTCGTACCCCCTAATATGATATTCGATAGTGAAGTCCGAATGTCAATACCTTCGTTGTGTATGAAATTGTCCATTTTCCTCGAGAAACTTTCCGAAGTACTTGAGATTTCTTCAGAATAGAAGAAAACTCTGGAGATATAGGATTACGCAGAAAAATGGCTCAAGATGAAAGCAGGGGTTCGAGATTAATTAGAAAAGAAGCTGAAAGATTTGGAGAAGATATTTTATCTAGAGTTTGCCTTCTTGGAGATTTAGTGGTACTTGGTTAAGCTATTGCAAGAGTAAGAATTGGGGAGAGAGTCTCTGGTGTCTTTGGTTTGCTGCTGGTACAGTGTATTTATAGCTTCTGATAAAGATTCATTGCTTAGTCACAACTCTACTTTCCTATCAAAAAGTAGATATTTACAAAAAGTAGAAATTTGTCTTCACTCTAGAGTCTTTTTAGTCCTCCAAATCTAGCCTTGTAAATTATAGGAAGACTAAACTAGTAGGAAAAAGAAGGCTATTTTGGTAACAAAATGATACCAAGTGGGATATGACCAAGAAATGGAAATGTTCAACATCTACAACTTGGCAGAAACTATTTTAGTCTGTGAATTTTTAGCGGCTTAGTTTGTGTTTCACATCTAATTGTCTTGACTTGTAAATGGTGGATCACATATGGGTCCGTACTAGTTGGAAAAGATGTCTGGTCACAGGTTCAATCAACTTAACTTTTGTTATGTGCGTGTATCTTCCGTGTTCTTTTTACTTGATGGTAAAAGTTCAATCTTGTTTCTTCAATTTTTTAAGCCACAAGATGATACTCCTCAATTCTACTTAACAATTGATATTGATCCTAATTACCAAATTGATGGATAACATAGTAAACATAAAATTGATTCATTTCAAGTTGATACCTACTTATTATGAAAAGGAATCAAGTAGATAACTAGTTGATTATGACATGGTAGATAAGTAAATCCTTTGATGACATCAATCAATCTATACCACTACTAGTGGGGTGCTTGGGAAGCGCCTACAAAAATAATGGAGTCGAACAAACATAAAATAGATCATATAGTTGATTAATCCAATTTGCATGGAGAGACAATCAAAACGATTTATTAAAATGAGTTGCACTCTAAGAAGAAAACCTTCTATAAAATACAATAAAGAACACCATCATAATATTTTATTTTTTATAAAAAATGATTTGTTACGATAAGAATCACAAATTATAATAACAATTAAGCTTAAAATATCGAATCTAACGTATAATCTCATCTAAATTTAAATATCAAATGTTACATAAGTATAGAATCTTTTATATATTTGTGTAACAATGAGATTATGTGTAATCATGTTATATTTGATCATAATTTTTTATTAGAATCTATATTTATTCAAAAAACATTATTTTTGATGTGAAAATGAGAATTTAAATACAATATTTTCTAAGATTCTATGACGTTCTTTATTATTCTAGGATGTTGTTCATGAAGCAATGGCCTTATTAAAATTGATATATTTATATAAGAGAAAAAGGACCTGAGATATATCTCAGGGAACTTTTCCTAAGATAAATGCTAAATATACTTTAAATCTTGCTGGGCCCACAGGGTTAATTAAAAATCTCTGAATTTACTAAAATACCCACTCCATTTTTATATATAAAGATTAGCTATCTCAGGAACCCTACTCTCTTTATATAATCATAAATATATAAAATAGAAAATTATCTATTTTAATAAAAGACACTCACACGTCTATTTTATATTAATAAGGTTCCAATTCTCAACCTGTGGTAAGGGGAGAGATTAGAGAACGATAGGTTTTTGGACTTTGGTAGATGAAAACAGAAAAGAGGCATTAGTCTAAAAGGTGGGGTACAAATCGCCCTACTTGGGAGTACTACCCAACAAACAAGTTGCATGTGAATACAAACCAAGTAGGCAAGTATTACCACTCATTTTCTCCTTAACCATGTCAATTTTCTTAAATTAGATATTTAATTTCAGTTCAATATTTTTTAAAATAAATATATTAAAAACACATAATTAATCTCACGTAAGTTCCCTGAAATTAATTATATATTTATGCATATTTATACTCCCCGTCCCGTCCATTTGTTATCATTTCAAAATGGGGTGTCGACACGCATTTTAAGGTAGATTTTAAAGATAGTTCCATAACTTATTTTTGAAAGTTTCCTTTTTTTTTTGTATAAAAATAGAATAATCCTATTTTTATACAAAAAAAGAAAATTTTAAAAATAAGTTATGAAACTATCCTTAAAATTCACCTTAAAATGCGTGTCAGAAAGTGAAAAAAAGTGTAAACAAATGGATGGGAAGAGGGAGTATTTTCTTTCAGTTGTCAAGTCATTACCATTAAAAATTTTGAACCTTATTTATTTAATTAATCGGTCACACTGTGGGCTTGTTTGGCTAGTCCCATGGTTGTAAAAATCGGTAATCGGTATAAATCGGTTGAGGTACCGATTTAAGATTAATCGGGTAATCAGGGATTAATCGGAAGGATTAATCGGAGTATAAATCGGATATTATAATAATATTTAATATATTAGTCTAATTTACAATTAAACATATCATTTTAAATAAATTCATAGGATTAATCGGATTACAAAAATCGAATCGGTGGGTTACCTTACAAAGGATTAATCGGGGATTAATCGGCTAAATCGGGGATTTTTAGAACCATGGCTAGTCCTTATAAACTTATTCATATTTTGATAATTTTTTTTATAATATTATGTAATATAAGTTTGAGATTTTATAAGTTGTAAAAACAGTTAATTTTTTCAGAAAAAAGTTAAAAATCTCTAACTTTATCTTAAAATAAATTGACTTATTCTAAATTTTTTTTCCCCAAACACCCCCTATGTATCTACTAATTAAGCTCACATCGTTGAGGAATGATTCACAAATTATATTCATGGTTGACAAATCTTAAACGAAACACCATAATTGTTGTAATGATACATAAAGTCAACATGACTAATTCTTCAAAGGGTACAATAGAAATACTGTAAATTTTCAAAAGATCATGAGCCTGGAAAGTATTAAGAGTTTAAGACTTTGTGGTCTTTTGGTATATATGGAATTGACATTGTGGATGTTGGAATTTATAAGACCAACTCTAATCCAAGTTGTTTAAAAGAGTGCTTGCGGGCTGCTAGCTGTTTGCCTTGGCATTTTCAAGCAGTGGTTGGCAACTAACTATATGAAGATGTGTCATCAAATTTTAAATTTTTGTAGGAATATTTTCATATTTTTTAAATTTAATGATAAAATAATTTATTTCATGTGATGCTTGCTATATCATCCCTAACGACTACTAGATCCTTCCCCTGTCGACAAGCATTACTTTTGTATTCCCTCTATTTTTTTTATATATTTGTCATTTGATTTTTTTGCACACATTTCTAAATATATTTACCTCATAGTTAAAATTATTATTTTTAAATTTTCTTTTTGTGAATTAAAGTTGTAGTTATATTTTTTTTTGGGACATTCTATATGGTACCAATGTAGTTTTGGCTTTTCTACATGGTACCATCACATTATTTTTGCTCCTCTACATGGTACCCCTAAACTCCTGTTTCCTTCTAAGTAATAACCCTCCGTCAAAGAAAACGTTGTAGAAACGTTTATAAGCACAAAACATGCCAGATTCAAATTTTTTTTGGCGCCAAATTTAACAAACAGTACAAAATGAAGGAAAAAACAGGGAATACTTCCCAAAAACCCTCTCCTTTCCTCTGTTTCTTAGTTTGCTGGTGGGTGTGTGTAAGAAACGCGAGTGTGTATACATATATACAGCTGTTTGTGTGTGTGCGTGGTGCTTGAAGTGTGTGTATTGGTCTCAGCCGAGTGGTGTGCGGAGGCGATGGTGGGTGTTGTAATGGACCCATCCCTCTCCTCTTTCTCCCCTGCACAACCGCGTCTCGGTGTGTATGTATAGTTGCATTTTTGTAATGAATCTGAGGCTTCTTTTCGTTTGTTAGCTTGGTTATTGTTGTTGCTGCGAAAATCTCTTATGACTGGAAACCTTGGTACCGGAAATTCAAGGATTGCCGCTACCCCTGTGAGCACAGCAATGACGACAGCGAAGTGGCTTCGAGACGTTATTTGTCCACTTCCATCAGCGGTCCAGGTGACCGTAGTGTTACTGGAAGCTTGCAGAGTACAAATCTCATGGACAACTTATGGGCAGAGCAACGTAAATTGGAAGCAGTTAAGCTTTATTATAGGGTCTTGCAAGCCATGTGTACAGCAGAGGCCCAAATTCTAAATGCAAACAATTTGACCTCTTTGCTTACAAATGGAATTTATAATTTTATGGAATTTTACATTAATTTAGGTTTTTTTTAAACAAAAAATATTTCCATTAATCAACCTTTAAATCATACACAACCTTTAAATATTCACATTTTTTTTCGAATTTAAAATTTATTTACAGAAAATTTTAACGAAAAATTTAAATCATTATTTTTTAGCACATCAGGGTACCATGTAGAGAAACAAATAAAGTGATGGTACCAAGTAGAAAAGCCAAAACTACGTTGGTACCATATAGAATTTCTCATCATTTTATATTATAAGTTTTGGCTTTTTAACGGTTCTACAACGTTTCAGCTGACGGAAGGGTATAATTGAAACAAAAACATTAGTTTAGGGATACCATGTAGAGGAGCAAATAAAGTGATGGTACCATGTGGAAAAGCCAAAACTACATTGGTACCATATAGAATTTCCCTATTTTTTTCTTCACTTTTTTACAAAAAATATTATTTAAAATTGTGTGAAAAAATGAAATGTAAAATATAAAAAAATAGGTGATGTGATTTGGGACCTTTTGTAACTTTTCATCGTTGAAATAAGTAGGAAGCTAAGAGCATCTCCAATGGAACCCCTTCCTTACCTATAAAATGCCATGCTGGAAGCTTTTAGGGGTTTTCCTCCAAAAAACCATCTCCAATGGTACTCACCCTTACCTAAAATTTTTAGGTGAGAGAAAATGGAACCCCATATTTGAGGGATGAAAAGTGATCACCTATATATTGCCATGTCATCTCCCGTTTCTCCTCCAATTCCTCATCTCTCCCGCCTTGTTTATGTGTGTGTCTGGGCTGTTTATGTGTGTGTCTGGGCGTATATATATGTTTTGTGTCTGTATTCCGTGTGTGTTCATGTATTTTATGTGTTCCATGTTTTGCTAAATTTCATTTTTTTTGTTTTGTTTTCATTTTTGTTTTTTAATTTTTTAATTTTATCTTAATAAATTAATGATTTAAAATTCAATATTGGGTAAAAAAAAAGGATGTATAAGTAGTTGGAAACAATCACATAAATTATATTGTAAAACACAAAATTTAAAATACTAATTAAATATTAATTTTGAAAATATAGGGAATCAATATAGGGATTACCATTGGAGTAAAATAGCTTTTTCATTCCCTATATTTTAAGTAACCATTATTTTAATATATTTTAGGGGTCCAAAATAGGGAAGCCCATTGGAGATGCTCTAATATATGTACGATTTATAGGTCCACAAGTGGTTGACATTGCATTATCATTGTAGTTTCCATTTCTATCACAAGTAATTTGTTTGAGTTTTATGCAAAGTTTAGTGAAAAACTTTGTTAGTAACTGGGCTGTTGCCTTTTTTCTGAGACTTGCTTATTGTATACATACAAAGTAGATTACAGCAAATCAAATCTATAATTTTGACAAGAGTGCAAGTCGAGCAAGCACAGGGGATTACAGCAATGACATCGATAGATAGATGAAATTGAAAGAGAAATGTCTCATAATTTGTGTTAGTCATTCAATTTGTAATTTCTTGTCTAGTTTCTTACTTGACTCTATGAGGAATTACAGGGATGTGATTACACATGCGCTGAGGCGCATACCTAATCAATCTTCCAATCAATCTTCCATATTTTCCGATGTTTGATTCAAATTTTGGCCTGGAGCTTGAAGATGCCTCACCTTCCGTGACTTCTGGAGCATGGCTATTCGCGTTTTTTTGGATGCCTAATATTGTAAGTTACGAAGTGTTAGTTGACTAGTATACATGTCATGTTAAAACATGCTTTCTTTACTGAAGTCTCAACAGTAGTATATTCGGAACAAATTATGCAATCAATATTGGATGCATGAAGAACTGATGTAACTACAAATAAATGGACCAAAAAACCATACCATGACCCATGATTTCCTCTGCAGATATATTGTTCGGATACTTTTTTCGCATTCTCTGTTAAAGGAAACAAATTCGTGTTTGTAAGAATATTATAAATATATTTTGCAGTACTAGAGTACTAGTTCTAGTAGAAGAATGAACCTGCAAGTGACTCTTCAGATGGTCATGTGTTAATCCCTTCACATTCATTATTCCCAGCATAGCCTTTGGTGTGGCTTCTGCAAGTACATTTAAATTTTTTTTAAATTGCTCGTAGTGTGGTCACCAAACCCTGGATTTGGCATTTCATTTCTGCTCTGCTTTTGGTAATAAGGATAGCTCGGATATAAGGCTGAAGTCGACCTCATTCCTGATACATGTATTTTCTTTCTAGCTATGTAGTCGGGCGTTTTCTTCTTTTTTGGATGCTATATGTCATCTGCCCTGCAATCTGTATATATTGCAAAATTTAGGTCCTTCTTGAGTAATAAAGTAAAAATACTTTTTCCTTTTGCCTGGAATAAATAAAATAAAAAAGTGAATCTTTTTGATATAATATACTATTATATACATGTTTTCCAAAACAGACATTAAAACACTACAAGAAAAAAGGTCAAAACCGACAAAACAAAACGTACAAAAACAAATTGCACAATAACTTAATACATACAATCTTTTGATATGCACAATCTTTTTAGATATTTTTTTAATATGCAAAGTCTTTTGTAATAAATTCATTTTATTAAATATCTCAGGAGCTGTATCTCAGGTTCCTTATTCTCTTTATATTTTATATTTTTTTTAATTATTGTAAAAGAGTTAGGACTGTTACAATCCATATAATTTGGCACCGACAATTGTATTAGACGAATAAAGTTGAGATTAAATGATGATAGAAAATAAGTTTGTTGTCCCGTATAATTTTAGTTATATATTGAATCAATAAATATATACATGCATATATATATATATATATATATATATATATATATATCATCCAAGACCAAGACCTTTGTGGGTGATCTGTTGCATGTTGTTGATACGTGTGTATTTAATCGTAATTAAATTGATCAAAGGATTAGAAAGTCATCTCATGGTAAATTTTAATTAATAATTAAAAGAATATTCGATAAATCTATGATTTTCAATTGTATCCATACTTATATAGTTATACGTATATACTATTTCTAATGAATTTCAATAATATTAAACTTAGCAATAGAGGGGCTGTGAAAGATCATGAAATTAGGAAAAATCAATAATATGCAGGACAAACCCTTATTTCAAGAAGACTTATTGAGTGTAGCGAATGTGCTTCTCGAAATGATCATATATGAGGAGATTCATATGGCTCACAGCTTGAGTCATAGCGTAGATTATGAGTAAAATGTTCTTGAGTTGCATTGATGTTTTATGATAATACAAGTATTATCCTAGTAGTTTTTTAGTATTAGATTTCGTGGTGTCTCTTCTTATGTATTCTGGATTCTAGAAGTTCAGGGGTGTAGCTCTTTAGAAGTTGTTTCGTTTGTAAAGATTTTCTTTTTCTATATATTAATATATAAGCTTTGCAATAAAAGGCAAAAATTACGTACATATAAAATTAAAAAAATCGAATAAAAGCTCAGTCGGCCCAGCCCGAGGGCCTAAAACGGGTCTCATATTTTAGAGAAAGCCCGGCCCGGTCCTGCTCGATGTTTAAAAAAGCCCGATCCGGCCCGATTCTTAAAAAGTCCGAGCTTTTAAAGTCCGACTTGAAGGGCTTTTTGTGCATCTCTAACGACGACGACGACGACGACGATGACAACAACAATCACCACAACAACAACGTAAAAGAGTAGCCAATATTATGAAATTACGAAAATAGTAAGTATATCAATTTCTAGATACCTAAAATTCGTGATTGAGCTAGAATCCGATAGATCTGATTGGATGGTAAATTCGGGAGCATCTTCTTCATTGCTTGAGTGAGAGGTCGATCAATATGTGTGTCGTAATTACCTGTTATTACACAAATTATCTTATATCAATTAGTTATCATATACCCAAGATAATAAGTCGGCTTCTACCAAAAAAATTCAGAGACGTAAGTTAATAGAAGTTACAAATATAAGTACAAGTTTAAAAACATAATTCAATACTATGATATAGTTATACGAAATAAATAATAAATATTACACTCATTACACAATAATTTGAGGACAAAAATTTGGCAACATGTATGTAAAATTAGAAGTAAATTGATGCATCTTATTTTATTATAGGGATATCTACTTTTTCGATTTCATTATGGAAGATCTTTAAGATGAAGTACAAAATACAAAGTTAGAGTAAAATCACTTACAAGATTAAAAATCAACTGATACAAGGAAATTTCGCTATGAATTTCTTCCATTCAGAGTTATGGATGTAATCCACTATGAGCGACAATCTGATTATCAGACAAATAGCTGAATTTGAAAGCTAATCAATCATGGGACGAAGAATCGAAGATCTTTAGATTTTGGAAAAGGCTGATATTTATAATCTAAATTTGTTTATATGTACAAATATAAATAGTATAATTGTTTCCATCTTGTGTATTCTACAAATCTTAATTTTTTTTCAGAAATATATAGATCTTGAAGACAGTTCTAGATGAATCTAGAAATCAAAGGCACAGTACTACGTATTAGAAAGGAGAGTAACCATAATGTGACAAAAAAAAAGAACAAGCAGTTAAAAATCGCTTAATTAATATTATAATAATCAAGAAAGCAAGTAGAATGAATCACATTGTCCACCGAACCACATGCTGCAGCCGGAATCAAACACAACCCCGAACACAAAACAAGCTTATGCCGGAGTGAAGTTTCGCCGGAAAATTTGAAAGTAGATTTGAGCCAAAAAAAGTAAAAGATATAAAAATCTTGACAAAAGTAGATCTAAAATAAACGATACTAATTATAAACGATATTAATTTTAACACTATTAAAATGGCTCCTTTCATACAAGAAATGTAAATTTCTTTGTAATAGAGAAAGATTTCATAGCCAAAATGTAAAGGAAAGAACAAGATTTAAAGATGAAATGAGAAAGCTTGCATTAATATAAAATGGGTGTTTACAAGATTTAGAAAGCTAATACAATGAAAGGATAAAATAAGCTAGAACATTGGAAATGAAGAAGAGGCTACTCTAAAAACTAGGGTAAACAAAAACAAAGGTGTAGACTAAGTTAGGGGCTAAGGATGAGAATAGGATGCTTAAATAGGCACAAGGTAGGGTTTTAGGGGTAGAAGGGTAATCTTCATTTTCTTTTCTTTTTGCCTTTTCTTCTTCCTTCTTTTTCCTTCTTTCTCTTTTTCTTCCTCTTTTACCCTTTTTTTTGCTCATTTTAATCATCTTTTCTCCTCCTTTCTTTATTTCTTTACAATTTCCTGAAATAAGACAGTTAACTAATTAAAAATGTGAAGACAATCAATAAAATATGGATAAAAATATGCAAAATTATGCAACTATCAAATGGGTCGATCAAGATTTGACTAAAAGTATGTTTAGGCCCACCCTAAATACTATAGGAACAAATTATAGATGAATGGTACACAAAGCGGTAGACATAAAAATAATTAAATGGCACAATACACCGTTAATACACATAATGGTAGATAGACAAATAATTAATCGCTACAATATAATTGATATGAGATTTTAAAATGATACTTCTAAGAAACATAAACATTTTACCTATTTCCTTTGTATTATATATGCCAAGCCATTAGTCATCCTGAAATGTAATCTCGGTATTTGTTTTAGTTTTGTTTCTGATTCCCTTTCACTAATACTCTTGTTCCTATCTTTATGGGGATGAAGTCAATTATGGTGATATGAGGTACCATTTAAAGGTGTTTTGCTTAGTAATGAAGATGATAGATCCCGTATATGGGTTAGATAAGAAGGGGATTAAATAACTTATCACCTTTTTAAAATTTTAGAGTTTGGTTTTTCAAAAATTCTTATAAATTTTGTTACTTGTCAACATGTAAATCGAATGCGGAAATAAAAGAGAAAAAGAAAGCGTGTCATGGTTATTTATAGCATGGTGTGTGATGGGCAACCCCTAATGGATCCACTCCTCCCCGGATTCGAGATTTTCACTATAAGAAAGATTACTCCTTATAATGGGTGGAGAAACCTTTGCAAATCAAACACTATCTATTTATCTTGGAGCGAAACACAACTGTAACTTCCTTCAAATAAAATAGCAAAATACAAGACCACAAGGCTTATATTGGAGCGTAACAACTAGTCACCTCAAAAACTTTCAACAACCTTTGTGGACTATCTATTTCTACAACTTTGCCGATCTTGGGTCTTAGGTCTTGGATCTTTCCTTTTCTTCGCGGTACAAAGGCTACTAACTCTGTAAGAACCCTGATTTTTGTAATATTTTTAAAAATATAATATCATATGACATTGTGAATTCGGGACCTTTTGAGTCACCTATGTTGTTTAATGGAATTGATTATCTGAGAAATTTATGTTGTCATATTCACTGTGTAAGAAAAAGGGAAGATTGTGGAAGGCAAGAGGCCTACTGCCATTAAGATTTATAAAAACTTGAGATTTGAGGATTATTAGAGTATTAGAAGATTTCAAGAGACTAAGACAAGGAGTTGTGGATATTTAAGGGATTTACACAATTAAGTACTTAAAGAATTACAAGGGAAATCTCTACGCGACAAAATATTATTACGAGGAATTAATTATGATACGATATGAATTAAGGATTAAGTGACAACCATTGGTGGAGAAATAATAATACAAGGAAGGATATTGCATGCAAGTGTCATGTAACTAGCTAGTTAGGAAATGAACTAGAAAGCATAAAGCATAAAGTGAATAGTGATAAGTGATGGGTGTTGCATCCTAGGGGACAATAGGGCATGGTGGAGGCTAGCCTACCCCCCATAGCTTGGCAACATGTGACCCTTATACACCCACATATCAATACATATCATCTTGCACCCCACTTTTCAAACAACAACAAAACAAAACTCTCTCCCCCCCCATTTGAAGCTCTCGGCCGAGCTAGAGAAAGGAGGAGAAGAGAGTTCTTCTCTTCATCTTCCTCTCATCTACAAACCTTAGCAAAAATCTTGGAGCTTCCTTACATCATAATAGAGGTATGGTATCAATTTCAACTCCTTTTACCCACTAAATCTTGAGTTATAAATTGTTGAAAGTTGGATGAATAATGACCAAGCTTGTTCATCTTTTAGATCTTGAAGGATTAAGGTTTGTAGAGACTCATCCAAGTATTATTAGAGGTTATAAAGCTCATCCAAGGTTCCTAGATACTCAAGAAGGTATAAAACTCTAACCACTCTTAGTCATGATTTGTTTGTGGTTTAAAATGGTAGATCTAAGAGTTTTAGTGCATATCTTGGTAGTATGAGTTGTAGATGATGAAATCTTGAAGTTGTATGCTTGTTTGATGGTTGTAAGACTTGTACTTAGAGTATGTAACCCCATGTATGTTGTAGAGATAAGTCTTGGTGGTTTTGATGGTAGATATGATGTATAAGTTGAGTTCTTGAAGGTTTGAGTAAGGGTGAGTGATGTGTAAATATTCTGGGAGTATGTACTGTATTACAGTAGGTTTTGGATCCCCTTAAACTTGTCTCCCGAGGGTCTAATACCCATAGTTAGAAAGATATTTGCATGTAGTTTCCAGAAATATAAGGCTCATGTCTAGATGATGTATAGATTTTGAGTTATGACCAGAAGAGTGAGGAGTGGTTCTGAAATCCGGACTGCACTGTATGGTCTGTTTGTGAACTGTCTTTGGACCCTTAAACTTTATGCAAACATTTTGAAAAATTGAGAATAGCTAGATCTTACAGTAAGGAGGCTATCCAAAAAGAATTGGATTACAATATGTATTTTTCAATTTTATAAAAATGTTAGAGTAAAGTGCGCGCAAGTGAAAAAGTCATAAGAGGAGTTAGTTTGATATGGTTTCAAGGAGGAATCATTATGCTTCGAATGTGGTAACCAAATCGAGTCAAATAAGTGACGAGCGTAATCGAGTAATGGCATGGACCTATAGGAGGGCTAGAGAGTCATAGGACGGAGTCATTAAGTTAGTTTGTATTCTCTAAAAACTTGTGGTTAAGAGGTATTGTTAAGATACTAACGAGCGAATATTGGTTATGTATAGATCTTCATTCTACTCCGCAAGCTCGACCATCCCAACCTCACCAAGGCAAGTTTACTTTTCAAAACTTATAAATGAGGATTTTCACTGTTGTGTTTGTACTTCCAAACGTATTACATGCTTATGCCTTACGAGATTATGTTGAAGTTTGAGATATATGCATATGTGTTTATACACCCTTGAACTTAGAATGAAAGTGTTTTCGTCGGACAACGACTCTAGCAATAGAGGTCGTAGCGGTCCAAATATACTATTGACCGGGGAGCGGTATATTATTGTATCGTGATTAAATTGCGAAAAACCCGAAGAGTCATTCGGGAAGTATCGTATACTTAAGTATTTATTATTTTTACGTTGTTAAAAATACTCAAAAATATCTATTTGGGATTAAAAGCTTATTTTAATTAAATAATTATTCTATTAATTGTTTATACTAAACCTCAAAATATTATTTATTAACTATTGTTCATTATTTTAAAGACAAAACTAATCCAAGATACCTTTAGCATTTGCAAACTCGAATTCTTTCGAACTCAAAACATTTTCGAAAACCCCCGGTCAGGTTTTACTCCCTTACACATTTTTCAAGAATTATCGGTCGACTGATGTCAGACCTCAACTACTCGATTTTCAATCAAAACAAGTTTTGAAAGGAAAAGCAAAAAGGGGACTCTGGCGTGCAGGGTCGTTGACGAACGACCCCGAGTTTAGTGTAAGAGGCCGTTAGCCAGGCGGCCCGTCATTTATTTCGGCCCAGGTGTTGCCGAAGGATGATTACGGATAAAGTTTTCATCGAGAGTGATTTCGGATGGAGCTTTTACCCAAGGGATAGTTACGGATGGAGTTTCTATCCTTCCACCGGTAGAGAAGACCCGCGAATTATTGGACTTGGATGTGGCGAGATCATCGTCAATCCCTGTCAGATTTTACGTTTTCTTTAAGTCCCACTCCTCCACTTTGGAAAAATGCTCCGACACTGCTTCTTAGGCCTAAGTGCCAAGTTGCCGATAGTGTTATTTTTGGTAAGCAAAATATTGACTTCATGCGGTATCTAGAATTGCAAGATTATTTTGAAAACAAAGGCACGTGTTGGCGTACTCTTGCGATGGTTCAAAGATGAAAGATGATTCTATACTATTTGCTATAATCAAGCTTATATTTGCTAAATCAAATAAAAGGTTAACACTTCTTATCATATATATATATATATCTTGCTGAGCTATAGTTGCTCACTCTTGCTTGTTTCTTTTTTTTAAATTTGCAAACACAACAGTTAAGAGAAATGGCAAGACCCAGGCAGACTGTCCGAAAGCAGGTGACTAGGCCCCAGGCAGCAGTTGAGATCCCACCGGTAGGCCCCATTAGCCGGATTGGTTTGCAACTTTTGTTAGTACGCTTTATTTATAAGTATGACCTGTGCAAGGTAGTGTACCGCAACAAACATTCAAGCCGCTAACACCGCTTCATATAGAAGTGTTGTTGGTAGCATAAATACTATTTAATTTGGTCTATAATAACTCTAAAACTTTTACTTTTGCTCAATCAAGTGTATGACGTTTCTGAGGCTCTAACTTGTGTGTGTGTGTAAGTGTGTACGGTGTGAGTTTATTGTGGGGTCGATTGCTGTTATATTCATTATGTGCAAGAACAAGTATGTTAGCAATGGAAAATGGACCGTGAGCGCCTAGATCCCCGACACCAGATCTGGGGGCGTCACAAACTCCCTTTTAGAATGCCTAAGACTTGGGTCTTAGACAAGGATCACCTCACTTCAATTAACCTCTCTGCAAAGATTAGAATACAAGTACTACGAGCAAATAACCTTTATAAGATGAAAGATAAAATGATTCAGTATGTTACGGTACTAAAATCACGAAAAACAATATATAAGTATATAAACAACTAATGCCTATATATTATATATAAGTTAGGCTATGTCACAGATTTCATAGAAAAGCGGACTAAGCACTAAAAGTAAATTTGAAATAAGTCCTAGTAGTCTTGTTTCACTACTAAGTTGTTATTTCCCAGTTATACACCATGAGATTGTAGAAGGGGGGGGGGGGTTGAATTCAATCTTGACTAAATTCTATCGACTTGGTGAGTTCTTAAGAGATAAAGTGTTATAAGAACGAAGAGTAAACAAGGTAAATAGTTTATCTAAGATACATGCAACACAAGATATAAAAAATCTCAGGTGGGTTTGTTTGGTCCACCTGATGGTTGTATTTGAAGAAAATACTCTGTGTAGAAATACACAGCTGCGGGTGATAAGTGGATTTTATATCCACTTGGATCGCTTCGATTCGGCTTAAATTGATTGTCTTGGACTCAAGTTTGTTGTAGTTTTGATGTGTTTTGTTTAGTTGTGCAGGTTTGCAAGAATCTCGACTAAGGTTGATGTTTTCGTCAATTTTGGAGTTGAATTCGAGCTTAAGTATGAAGAATGGAGTTGTCATTTAATCTCTCATGAAGATTCTAAGTCAAGGAAATTGAAGACGGAAGCAAGTGTAAAAAGAACGGAAGGAAAAGACGAAGAAACGGAGTTGAAAAACGGCGCGACACGGATGGAGGGAGCGCGCCAGACAGTTGGACCATGCGTAGGCTGTGCCTGTGATGTGCAGGCAGCGCGCGCGCGTTGTTGGAAAATGACTGATTTGCCCTTTTTCGAATTCTAATTGTATTTTTGGCAGTTTTTGGCACCTTAATCGAATTCTAATTGTAATAGAGGGTATTTTTTTGTTGGGCAAGACTTCTAGAGCATATTTAAACACATCTTAGCGTTGTAAATCGTAACAATTACATATCATAGTTTAGCTTTGCAAGGAAAAAAGGGAGAGAAGGATTCAACGCTCGTGACAAGCAACGAATCTAGATCTGCTTCATCTTTTGTATTCTTTTCTTAGGCGAATTCTTGATTCTAGATTTGTTTTCTTAACTCTTTGTTATATTAATATAATTACTTCTTTTATTCATATCTTGTTTATTATCATGTTTTCATCAAATCCCATGATGACGAATGGTTCAATTATGAACTAATCGTTGTCATGGGATTCTAACGGATTTATCTATGTAGCTTAGTAGTTTGATTGCTTTAAAGATTTATGTGTGGTGAATCTTGATATCCTTGTATGGTTGTGTTTCATGTGTTTAGATGCGTCGCGAACATCTAATTTGTTAATCTCTTGCGAAACGAGAGTGGATCTTGAGATTTAGAACTTGCCATGCTAGCATAGGATAGGTTGATGTTTTAACATCATGATTTGTAGCGTAAATAGAGATATTATGCTGCCCTATATGATCTTAATAGACAACTTGTTCTTCAATCGTTATTTTTTCAAATCTTATAGAGATATAAGGTCTAAGCATAATTGGTGTCTATTCATCTTCTATCTCTTTTGTGGATGTATGTTTAGTTTGGTATTCGTATACTAAGAAGTAAAGTATACTTGTTTCGTGTTGTCTGATCAGATATCAAAACCATCACATGCATTGATTAAAAAGCATCGACCTAAGTGAAGTATTTAATGAAGTTAGGATCCTATGTTTATTCTTATATAATAAAATCAGTTTTAAATCTCATTAGTTAATTAATTTTTAGTTTAATAATTTGCATTTTAGTTTAAATTAGATAATCAAAACCCCCAATTTATTATTTGTCTTAGCAGTGAGTTAAAACCATACATTGTTGCATAGGTACATTTACTGAATTGAAACCTAAACCAGATCTCTGTCGAACGAACTTGATTTACAATACCCCATATATGAGCTGTAACAACGCTTTTTTCAGTGTTACAAGAAAAAGTGTAACCATAGATACCTTAAAATTGATCTAAGCCTACACATATTTTTAGTGTTAGCATTGCTATAAATGAGTGTTACCGTAGACTTCATATTGTGTATATCGTAACGCGAAAATCAGTGTAGCCGTTTGTCTTAAAAAAAGTGTAACCGTTGCTCAATCTTTATCTGAATATTCACTTATTAAATAGGCGGGTGAAATGTTGTCCAAAATTTTCAGTTTAGCGGATCAATTTTATTCTATCTCAATAATTCTTTCTCTCAAGTATTCACTCACTATCTCTCTCTCTCTCTCGCTACTCTCTCTCTCTCTCTCACTAGAAACTCTCTCCTAAATTAAAAACCAAGCAATTAATTAAACACCATATCTCTCCAATTAGGGTTTAATTACTAGTTCTGTACGGGTTCAATTAGGGTTCTCTCCGGGAGTTCTGTTCAATTAGGGTTCAATTGGGTTCTTGTTCAACTGTCTTCTTCAGGTATTCTTACCGCCTTCTTCTTCTTCTTGTTCAGTTGGGTTCTTGTTTAACTATATAACATGCTTACATGTCTTCTTACGAAGACCCACCTCTGTTTTTGCAGCCACACACCACCAGTCACCAAGATTTCTTTTGTTTTCGATATTATCCGATATGTTCTTCTTGTTCAGTGCTGCGTGTGTGTGTGTGTCTATATGCCCGTGTGTATGTTTCGGTAACTTTTGTGTGTTATGTGTGAGTTTGTGTGTGTTTGTTTGAGTCGAGATGTGTATATTATTCTGGTTCTTGATGTAGATGTTATAATGATTCGATTTTATAAGTTGTTGGTAGTGTTATTTTCAATTCGGTTTTTGGATTTGATTAGAAAGGGGTTGCATTTTGAAGTGTATATATTTATATTCTATGCAGGGAATCAACTATACATAAATAGATTTCATGCTGAAAAATGAAAAGAATTGGGGTTTCAATCAATTTGGGTTCAACAATTAGGGCTTGAATTTTTAATGTATGTATCTATATCCCATCTCCCCTGTGTTTCCCTTATATATACATTCTGGTGTGAAATTACCAGACACACGTGACTCTTGGTATAACATAAGAATGAACCTTCAGGAATGTGAGAAGTTGTGCCTGAAAAACTGTTCTTGTACAACTTATGCAAATGCAGATGCCAGAAGAGGTGGACATGGATGTCTCTTAGGGTTTGGTGACCTAATGGATACTAGTGACTATACAGAAGATGGGGAAGATATCTATGTAAAAATGCCAGCATCTGAATTAGGTAAGACAAACTTCTCCTCAACTCTTTGCTTTACGAAAAATCAAAAATATTACCTCAACTCTTTTGTTTTTTGATAGTTTTTTGATAACTTCAATTCTTTTGTCTAACACAGGAAAAATCCAAAGTTCCAGAGTAAAGATTCTTTATTTGTGAATCTTTTGTTAGGTCGAATACACAATAAGCAATCAAATACTGTATGAGTAACTTAACAAGAACACACTGTTTAACAATTAAAAATTGTTTGGAATTAATAATTCCTCTCTCAGTGATGTAAATATCACAGAGAGCTGCTTAGGTTACAATAGATGAATATCTCAATGTTCGACTACCCTTCTAGGGTTAACCTAACTGTATTTATAGAACATACAGCTTCGTACAATCAGTAACTGATACTCCTAAAATCAAGCTATACAATTGATATCAATCACGATTGCTTCAGTCTTCCAAGTCAACTCAATCTCTTTGACAGCTTTCCAATCTTCAAAGATATTGCTTCCATATTTATCAATCTTCAAACACTGTTGACTCTTCAGACAATACCGCTACAGAGTTTAACAAACTCTGTTTGCGCTTCCAGTCAGTGTTTAATCAAACTCTGACTGCTTCCAGCTAAACTCTATTTTCTGACTTTAGCTTCCAAACACTGTTTTCATCAATCATTTCTAACAATCTCCCCCAACTTGTCCATTAGCAAGAATGTACAAGTTTTACAGTAAATGATGATGTCAAAACAAATACAAAGTTTACAGTGTTTAACATACAAACAGAGTTTAAGCTATTACTTAACAAATTCTACATGAAATAAGAAAATTCTTACAGACTTTAATCTCTAATCTCTTGAAGATCAGGCACTGTTCTAAGATAGTCTATAAGCAACCTTCTTTCAGCATTTTCAAGCTCTATCTGCATAGCTTCTTTGATTTCTCTCAATTGAGGATCATTCTCATCAGTTTGATAGATAGCAGCTCTAAGATCGTAGATTTTGTTTCTTCTCATCTCATTTCCCAACCTGATATATTTCACCTCTTCAGATTTTACATTGAAATCCAGAACAGTAATCCCAAGATCAGTTTTCAGCTTTGTAGTCCCCTTCTCCATTTCAATCAGATTGCCATTCCAATCTCTGTATTTAGGAACATACTTGCTGTTGAATTTCATTTGCCTTCTTGCAAGGTTTTGAATCATTCTTTGTTGAAGCACATTTGCAACTGACTGAGTTCTTTGACTTCTCACTCTGAAAATATATAGGACATATTCAAGTTCTTCAGCATACTTTAATTCAATATCCTTTTCAGAGACTTTAAATACTGTTCCATCAGCCATGAAATATAACAAGAAATCCTTTTCTAGACTCTTTTGATATACAAGCTGTACTGATTCCAGTTTGTCTAAACTCTCTTGAGTGACACCACCTCCTGGAACAGACAGTGAAGAAGGATCTCTAGGACCAACATATTGTCTTTTATCTCTGTATGAGCCTATGCCTCCTTTGTTGTATCCAACTTTACCAGATAATGCTCCACCATCAGCAAAATCCATTGGAATTGTAGCTTCTAGTCTTGGATCATGAGGAGCACCTCTTTTAAATGTTGATTTCAACTGAAAAGACACTAATGGTGTGGTCACCACTTGTGCAGCAACAGAGGTTGTGTCTTCATTCTTCTGTACAACATGTGTATCAACAGAGGTTGTAACTATACTTTTCAGCTTTTGCTTGGCTTCTGCATCTGTTGGTTTTCTGAATACTTGCATTCTTTGATCTGTACCAACAGGTTCTTTGATTTGAATGCCTTTAAGAACAGGCTTTGCAGCTTTAGCAATTTTCACATTCCTCTTTGCTTTTTCAGACTTTAGAGCTTTCAGATACTTTTCTTGTAAACTCTTCTCTTCAGCTTTAGCATCTTCTATGGTCACTCCTTCTGCATTCTCTTCCATGAAAAGCTTAACAGCTAACTCCTCATCAGTCTTTGGGTTTGATGTTAATTCCAAACTCTTGGTCTTTGAAGTACCTTGAGTTTCAGTGTTTGTTCCAACAGACTGTGATTTAAAAGATTTGCCAGATCTCAGAGTTTGCTTTTCAGAGTTTAAGACCTTGCTTTTATCACTTGCCCCTCCATCTCCAGCATCATCCTTTTGAGTCAGAGTTTGAGAAACTTTGCATTTTGACTTAGTCACTCTCTCCCCCTTTTTGACATCATCAGGAATTAGTATTGATGTAATGAGCTCTAAAGAGTTTGCAATTGAATCCACTTTAGCAGATAAAGCAGTCTGATTTTCTTCAACCTTTCCTAGCCTGGCAAAGAGAGTGTCTTGAACTTTGGACAGCTGAACAGCTTTTATCTTGGACTCTCTTTCCATCTTCAACTCTCTTGACTGAATCTCAGTCTTCAAGGAAGCAATTTCTTGTTTAGTGTCAGCAAAATTCCCTTCCAGAGTCTTGACTTGTACTACAGTTGCCTTTAAACAGGATAAGATATCTGGATTTGAAATCTGCTTTGCAGTTTGCCTAACAAACTCAGATGCTCTCCCTTTTGGAAAAATGCAATCTTGTCTATACCAATTTTCAGCAGATTTAGCAAGATGCTCTACTTCAACAGCATGTGATGGACAAGGCTGAGCAAAAGGTGTATGTTTACTATCTGTCTGTGCAGGTGCACTCACAAAAGAGTCAGAGTTTGCATCACTGTCAGATTTATCTTCATCACTTGCACCTTGAGCTTGACCATCTTTGAAAGAACCACTGTGCTGAGCAGTGTCAGCCACAGTTTCTGCAATAACTTCTGCAACCTTTTCAATAATCACCTCATGTTGCACAGGCTCTGCAACAGAGTTTACCTTTGTAGCTTCATCACCTTTGTCTTGAATTGGAGAAGTTACTAACTCTGTGTGTGATGCTATAGCTTCAACATGAACAACAGGTGAAACAGGATCAAGAATTGATTCAGGAACATCATGTACTGGTGACAACCCATCTCTTTGATCCTCTTCTACAGGCATTTTATCCTCTGTAGGTATTTCAACAGTAACATTATCCTCTGCAGGCATTTCAACCTCTGCAGGTATTTGTACTTTGTCATCCACAATATTCTCTGCAGGCATGTCAACTTTTGCAGGTACTTCAACATTCACTGTATCCTCAACAGTAGGTGTTTGCTGTGAAACCACCTCTGGAGCTTCAACAACATTCTCTGCATCTGAATCAGAAAGAATCAATCTCCTTTTCTTGATTGGCACAACAATCTCCTCTTCATCTTCACTTGAGCTTTCTTTTGGTGGTGAAAGTGAAGGTCTGTTTGCATGTTGCTTCATTCTTCTAGTATAAACAGCTCCAGGTAATGTCTGTTTAGCCTTTGAATGTTTAGTGTTTTGGGCAGTGTGCTTCTTTCTCTTTGGCTTGGTTTTGGCTGGTTCAGTAGGTGCTGGCTCAGAGTGTAAGGTATCAGTGTTTAAAGCTTCAGTGTTTAAAGCTTCAGTGTTTAATGGTTCAGTGTTTGAGGGTGGAGAGTTTATTGGTGGAGAGTTTAAGGTTTCTGGTTGTGGTTGTTGAGATGTAGTAGGTGCAGTAGTTGTGGGTGTTGGAGGTGTTGGTTCAGAGTTTATGGTTTCTGTTGGTTCAGGCATTTGTTGTGGTGATTGAGGGTCTTGTGGTTGGTTCACATAGTTTTGTAAGGCTAAAGGCATAAACAACTCAGGTATTTGCTGTTTAGTGACATCTTTGTTTGTCAAATCAGTGAACATTCTCTTAGCAACTTGAAAAGGCTGAATTACATCAGCTTCATCAATTGGAATGTTAGGCACACATGCAGTAAATAGCAATTGACAAAAACGAGCAAAATACACAGTAGTAGACTCAGACAATCGCTCTCCCAAGTTCATTAGTACTAGTCTACCAAAATCGAAGTTACCTCCATATAGTAGAGCATGACCAATTTGGAGAGTATCCAAAGGTAGTGCATCCCAGTTTGTTGTCTTCTTTCCAAAAGCCCTTGTTATACAATCAAAGAAGAAACTCCATTCTTTTCTCAAACTTGGCCGTCTCAAAGACCCTATCTTGTTCAAGTTTCCTGCACATCCAATTTGCTCCAACATTGTCCTCAATCTATCATGACCAACAACACTGTAAGAAGTGTGTGTCTCAAAATCCAAAGCATCCCTGACAGTGGTTGGAGTAATGATATACTCTGATTCTTCATGAGTGAAAATGATTGTTGGAGTGCCAGCCTCTCCTCCATCATCATATTCAGAGTTTGTCCAGAAAGTAGCAATCTGTGAAGCAGATAACGTTGGTGGTGCAGTTAGAGCCGTCCCTATCTCAGAATCATTCAAAAAGTTTTGGAACAAGTGAAACGCCGGTGGAGCATTTTCATTCTCCAGTGGTGCTGCATAGTTACTAGGGAGAAAAACTAACCCTGCTGCATCAAATGCTTTAGTTGCCATTAGTAAAAAGATACGAAGATATTCAGAGAAAAGATTTGTATGCACTGTAAGTGTTTATCAAAAAGTAAAGGAGAGAATAAGAGAAGTGTGAAAATGAATAAGTATGTAAGTAACTGTGAGTGGGTGAATGTGAATCGATATGGAGTGAGAGATTAAAGACGATTAGAGTAAAATTAAAACTCAATCGTTTTTTTTTAGTAAAAGCGCGCAACTGTTGTAGAGTAGTGTGTGAGTGGGACACAATCATGAGACACGTGTCAAACAGCCAATGGATCACTTAATAATTACCGCTGTTATTCCTATAATCACGACACTTAGACACATTAACACTAATTAACAGTTGTCAACTACCCCAATTACTCCAATAATAGTCAAATCATCTCAATTAAACTTTACCTCAGAGTACTTAACACAATTCAACAGTGTTTATCAATTTTCCAACTTTATCACTAAAACCCTTTCAAAAATTGCACAGTTGTGAATACGAGTGTGTGTGAAGCAGAGTTTACTGAAATCAATTTTTAGAGCATCTAATATTTCATAAAATCCATAACAAACAGTTAATAAACACTGAATGCACAAACTCTCATATTAAACACTGATTGTTTGATGAATGCTAAACTCTGTAGTTACTGTTATACAGAAATCTGAAAACTTCCATTCCCTTTGATGTCCATGATTATCCAAATAAGCACACAGTCTTTAAAGACAAAAAGATCAAGAGATAGAAATCAGAGTTTCATTCAGTGAATAACAGTCATGAACTGTATAACCTCACAAACTCTCAAAGCACACAAGTGTTTAGGTGATGTGTTTACACTCACATTCAATCAGAAATAGCAGAGTCTACCATATGCTTGAATGTCCACCAATTCTATACTACCTTGAGTACATGTATTCACAAATCAAAAGGACTTTATTCAGGGTTTAAATGGAGTAGGATCAAACAGATGAAAAGAGATATTTTTATTCAAGAGTGACTTCAAGCTGAACATCATAATAGAACAAGGTGTTCAGTCATAGTATATATTTGTATAAGATCAGTATATATGCTCTTTTTTTTTTTTTTTTTTTTATATATATATATATTTTTTTTATTTATTTAGCATATATACTGAGTAAACTTTTTCTTTTCTTGAGAAACACTCATCTGTTTGAGAAAAAAATATTTAACTGCTCTTAATACTTCAGAGTTTAAGAAAAATGAGCAGTGAATAAGGCTCAAAGGGGTTTACTAAGGATGGAATTTATGAACAGTGTTTGTACAATGTTCAAAAGAATTTTGAACAGTGTTTGAAAGAAAATGGTAAATCCTATTGCCTTTATCATTTTCATGCACACACATATCATGTAGTCTCAAAATGGTTTAATACAAGTTCTAGAGAAACATACTACCTGATGAATATCACACAACAATAAATACTGATTGATAGAAAATATATCAATCACTGATTTGGCTCAAACTCTCACAGGGTGTAAACATGAGTCTGAACTTCACCAAACTAATCACTGACACATCTCAAGTTTTATGATTTTCACAAGTACAAACAAGAAATTATCATGAACCATACCTTTGGAAACAGAATGTCACTTATCAGAGTTTAGAGTTCATCAATAACCAAAATTATTTATGAGTGGCCATGCACACAATATTCATAGACTCAGAGTTTAGGACTAAATAAACTAAGAGATGCTATAAATATGAAACAGTATCATGCTGTGTTAATTTTCTGCACAAAGTCTGATTAGATAGCAGTGACTCATAAAGAATCATGATTTAATTACTGTGAATCATGATTCATACATATTTCTTCATTGGTATTTTCATTCAGACAATAATCAATTCTGAATTCACTGAGTGTATCTAACATGTTAATAGTATTTAACAGACAGACATGCTGACAGAGTTTAAAAAGATTTAAACATTAGCAGGCAGAACAGAGTTTAATACTAAGGTTCACATAGCACTTAACAATTTGCAGAAACATGAGCAACATATTTTAGAAATAAGTTTTTGAGTCTAACCAACATCTCTAGTCAAAACTAGAGACCATTCCTAGTTCATTGACCAGTCTTGTAAATGTAGCTTCACTCAATGGCTTGGTGAAGATATCTGCAAGTTGTTATTCTGTAGACACAAAGTTAAGCTCAATGTTGCCTTCCTCTACATGCTCTCTGATGAAGTGATACCTTATGCTGATGTGCTTTGTCATTGAATGTTGCACTGGATTACCTGTCATTGCAATAGCACTTTGATTATCACAGTAAATAGGTATCTTGGAATACCTTAATCCATAATCCAGCAGTTGATTCTTCATCCATAAAATCTGTGCACAACAGCTACCAGCAGCAATATACTCTGCTTCAGCTGTAGATGTAGATATTGACTTCTGTTTCTTGCTATACCAGGAAACAAGTCTGTCACCCAGAAATTGACAACTTCCACTGGTACATTTTCTGTCTATCTTACATCCAGCAAAGTCTGCATCAGAGTAACCAAGAAGTTTAAACTCTGATTCCCTTGGATACCACAGCCCCAAAGTTATAGTGCCCTTTAGGTACTTAAATATTCTCTTTACTGCTGTTAAATGTGGTTCTCTTGGATCAGCCTGGAATCTTGCACACAAGCAAGTTGCATACATGATATCAGGTCTGCTAGCTGTCAAATAGAGCAAAGAACCAATCATTCGTCTGTAGCTTGTCATATCTACTGATGACCCTGCATCTTTGTCCAATTTTGTTGCAGTTGCCATGGGAGTTGTTGCAGATGAACAGTCAAGCATACCAAATTTCTTGAGAAGATTTCTGGTATATTTTGCTTGATTTATAAAAATTCCATCATCTGTTTGCTTCACCTGTAGGCCTAGAAAATAACTAAGCTCTCCCATCATACTCATTTGATATCTTGAATGCATGAGTTTGGCAAACTTCTTACAGAGTTTATCATTAGTAGACCCAAAAATGATGTCATCCACATATATCTGAACTAAAAGCAAGTCACTACCATTTTGGAAGTAAAACAGAGTTTTGTCAATAGTACCTCTGTTAAATCCACTTTCTAGTAGAAATTTGGCAAGGGTTTCATACCATGCCCTTGGTGCCTGTTTAAGTCCATAGAGTGCCTTGTCTAACCTGTAGACATGGTCTGGATATTTTGGATCTACAAACCCTGGTGGTTGTTCCACAAACACTTCTTCTTCAAGTTTTCCATTCAAAAATGCACTTTTTACATCCATCTGAAACACTTTGAATTTCATGTGGGAGGCATATGCTAGAAAAATTCTGATTGCCTCCAATCTAGCCACTGGTGCAAATGTTTCATCATAGTCAATTCCTTCCTGTTGTGAGTAGCCTTTTGCAACCAGTCTTGCCTTGTTCCTTGTGATAACACCCTCACTGTCAGTTTTATTCCTGAAAACCCATTTAGTACCAACAATTGATCTATTCTTGGGCCTTGGTACAAGTGTCCACACTTCATTTCTTTCAAATTCATTTAGCTCTTCTTGCATTGCTGTTATCCAGTCAGCATCTTTAAGAGCTTCTTCCACTTTCTTTGGCTCAGATTGTGACAAGAATGCATGAAATAAACATTCATTTGTTGTTGCACTTCTTGTCCTTACTTTTGCATCTGGATCACCAATAATCAAATCAGGTGTGTGAGATTTAGTCCATTTTCTTGCAGAAGGCAGATTGCTTCTGTCATCATGTGATCCTCCCCCTTGATCCATGCTCTCCTGATTTTCCTGGTGTCTTTCTTCATTTTCAGATGCTCCCCCTGAATGTGACTGCTCAGAATTTGAATGATCAGAGTTTGAATCAACAGTGTTTGATTCAGAGTTATCATTTGAGTCACTATCAGTGTTTGAATTTTCACTTTGATGTGATTCTTCATGCTCCCCCTCAACTGGTTCTTCCCTTGTTTCTGATTGAAGAGTTTCTTCAGTATTTACCAGTAGAGGTTCAGAGTTTAGATCAACAGAGTTTGACACATCAGTCTGATCAGAGTTTACTTTTTCAGAGAATAAATCTTCATTTTCAAAATGCAGTTGATCATGTTCATTTACATCTTCAAGTCCAGTTATTTTCTTGTCATCAAATGACACATGAATTGATTCCATGATCACTCTGGTTCTCAGATTATAAACTCTGAATGCTTTAGTTGACAGTGGATAGCCAACAAAAATACCTTCATCTGCCTTTAGGTCAAACTTGGTCAACTGTTCAGGATGAGTCTTCAACACAAAGCACTTGCATCCAAAAATATGAAAATATTTTAGATTTGGCTTTTTCTTCTTCACCATTTCATATGGTGTTTTACCATGCTTGTTGATCAGTGTTGCATTTTGAGTAAAACAAGCAGTTTGAACTGCTTCTGCCCAGAAATATGTTGGCAACTTTGCTTCATCTAGCATGGTTCTGGCAGCTTCTATCAAGGTTCTGTTCTTCCTCTCCACTACACCATTTTGTTGTGGAGTACCAGGTGCAGAAAACTCTTGTTTTATCCCTTTACTCTTGCAAAATTCTTCCATAGATGAATTCCTGAATTCAGTTCCATTGTCACTTCTGATTATCTTCACTTGATGCTCTGACCCTTTTTCCAGTTGAATTACATGTTCTGTCAGTGTTAATGCAGTTTCATCCTTCTTTGCAAGAAAATATACCCATGTGAATCTGGTATATTCATCAACAATGACTAATGCATACTTCTTCTTTCCAAGAGACATCACATTCACTGGACCAAAAAGATCAACATGTAGTAGATGATAAGGATCAGCAATTGAAGACTCAGATTTACTTTTGAAAGATGTTTTTCTCTGTTTGGCTTTTTGACAAGAATCACACAGTCCTTCTACATTCAACAAGGACTTTGGTAGACCTCTTACAAGATCATTCTTGATTAGCTCATTGATGTTGTTCAGATTCAAATGAGAGAGTTTCTTGTGCCATTTCCAACTCTCTTCACTGGACATCCTTGTAGACAGACACACTGCTTTGCCATCAGTGTTTGTTGACAATTTGATTTCATAGATGTTATTGTGTCTGTTTCCAACTAGAGCAACTTTCCCTGTCGATTTACTGATCACTTGACAATATTCAGGCTGAAAATCTACATGATATCCTCTGTCACAGATTTGACTCACAGATAGCAAATCATGCTTGAGTCCTGGAACAAGAGCTACATTTGTGATGATGACATTTCCAAGATTAATATTGCCATATCCCAGTGTATGTCCTATGTTGCCATCTCCATAGGAAACTTCTGGGCCAGCCTTCTCCTCAAACTCTGATAGCCGGGCTTTATTTCCTGTCATGTGTCCTGAACATCCACTGTCCACAACTAGGGTACTAACCCTGGTGCCCTGCAATCACAAACAATCAATGATTATTAGTTTTAAGGATCCAGACTTGCTTGGATCCTTTGGCTTTCTTGAATCTGTTAGCTTTTGCAGCGGAATTTTCATTAACAGAGTTTAAGCTAACTTTTTCAGAGTTTACATTTGCAGAGTTTACTTTAACCCATTTCAAATTTGGCTTGGGTTCATAGTAATTATAATAAATAGCATGATAATCTCTGCAAGTGTAAATAGAATGCCAAGTACTTCCACAGTGTTTGCATAAAGTCTGTGGTCTAGTTCTCACATAATCACTTTTTACTGCAGTTTTAGAGGGCAAAGAATTAATGTTCTTATTCTTATTGCAGAAACTAGCAAGATGATTAGTGCTACCACAATTAAAGCATGTTTTTCTAGGAGCTAATGAAGCAAGCATTGGCTTAATTCCTGAAGTTATGCCTACTTTTCCATTTTTGTTTTTCTTAGGCAATCTCTGTTTGTTGACAGATTTTATCTCCTTAAGCTTATGCTTGAGTTGTTTATCTGTCATTAAACCAATGTTAGCCTCTTTAACAAAAGTTTTAGCATATGACTCCTTAACAGCCTTTTTCTGTGCTTCAGTCTTAGGTCCACCTGTTCCCATGACATTACCCTCAGATGAACAATGTGGTCTAACCTTTACCTGATTTTCAAATCTAAGTTCATCTCCTACAGAGTAACCTAGACCTACTGTATCTGACTGAAACACTTCTTGAGTGTCTTTACCAGAGTGTGTCCAAGTTTTAATGATGTGTTTAGTATCCTCCAATTCTGATTCTAGTTGCTTATACTTACCTAGCAACTCCTGTTCAATAAACACTGCATCATCTCTCTCTTTTTGAATTTTATTCATGTTCTCTAGCTGTTCCTCAACAAGTTTATTTCTTTCTTTGAGTTGAGAACACTCAGACTTTATCCTCTCATTTTCTAAGGTCTGATCTCTATAACTGATATGCAATGCTTTAAGATAAATTCTTAATTCAGTTATATTATCAGTGTTATAAGCATAAGTGGTTGGAGGTACCTTGAGATCATCATTTTCAGTCTGAGTAGTAGCCATGAGAGCATAGTTGACTTCCTCATCTGAATCTGAAGTGTCTGCCCAATCTCTGCCTTTGGTGTAGAGTGCCTTTTCAGTTTTACCCTTTTTGCACTCTGGAGCATAGTGTCCCATCTCCTTACACTTGTAGCATTGAATCTCAGACTTATCTTTCTTGCCAGATTTGAAGTCCTTTTCCTCAGCTTTCTTGAAATTCTTCTTATCAGACTTTGAGTAGTCCCTGGAGAATCTCTTTCCCTTCTTGAAATTCTTGTAACCCATCTTCTTGAAGGTCTTTACCATCAATGCAGCCATTTGCATCATCTCTTCATCATCTTCAGAATCAGATGAACCATCTGTGTTTGAGTCAACATCAGTGTTTGATGACTCATTCTCTGAATGGATGACTAAGGCTTTCCCTTTTGCCTTTCTCCTTGATGCCTCCTTCTTTGATGGTTTCTCCTCAACCTTGAGTGCAACAGATTTTGACTTTCTACTTGTTCTTTTGTTTCTCTGCTCCAATTCCAATTCATGGGTTTTGAGCAGCCCATAAATTTCATCAATCTCTGTTTCACCAAGTTCATAATTATCTCTAATAGTGGTTGTTTTCACATCCCACTTTTCAGGTAGAGAAAGAAGAAACTTGAGATTTGAGTCTTCTAAATCATATTCTTTGTTAACCAGTGACAAATCATTGAGCAGTTTACAGAATCTGTCAAATGTTTCTGTCATGGTTTCATCAGACTTAGCCTCAAAGTGCTCATACTCCTGAGTGAGTATGTTTCTTCTGTTTTTCTTGATTGCAGGAGTTCCTTGACACCTAACCTCAAGTGCATCCCATATTTCCTTTGCAGTTGTGCAATTAATCACTTTATTAGACATAACATTGTCTAATGCACTGTGAAGTAAATGTCTCACTTTTGCATCCTTTGCAATAGATGAAAGATCCTCAGCAGTTAGATCTTTCTTTTCCTTTGGAATGACCTTTGCCTCCTCACCAGCAGCAGCAGCAGATAATTTTGTTGGTTTGTGAGGGCCTTCATATATTCTATCAAGGTATTCTGGATCTGTAGCCTCCAGAAACATGGTCATTTTCACCTTCCAAATTGCATACTCTGATGGCCTAAGTATAGGAACCCTGATTGTCTCATACCTACTAACAGTAGTAGGGGCTTTCTCATTTGGTGGAGGAATCTCTGCCATTGATTACTTTTGTGTTTGGATCTTTAACTGTAATAAAGTAACAGATTAGGCTCTGATACCACTTGTTAGGTCGAATACACAATAAGCAATCAAATACTGTATGAGTAACTTAACAAGAACACACTGTTTAACAATTAAAAATTGTTTGGAATTAATAATTCCTCTCTCAGTGATGTAAATATCACAGAGAGCTGCTTAGGTTACAATAGATGAATATCTCAATGTTCGACTACCCTTCTAGGGTTAACCTAACTGTATTTATAGAACATACAGCTTCGTACAATCAGTAACTGATACTCCTAAAATCAAGCTATACAATTGATATCAATCACGATTGCTTCAGTCTTCCAAGTCAACTCAATCTCTTTGACAGCTTTCCAATCTTCAAAGATATTGCTTCCATATTTATCAATCTTCAAACACTGTTGACTCTTCAGACAATACCGCTACAGAGTTTAACAAACTCTGTTTGCGCTTCCAGTCAGTGTTTAATCAAACTCTGACTGCTTCCAGCTAAACTCTGTTTTCTGACTTTAGCTTCCAAACACTGTTTTCATCAATCATTTCTAACATCTTTAGATTACTGAAAGGATCCTCCCATACCAATACAATTAATATTTTCCCAGAAATTTAACAGATTTTCCAGAAATAACAATAAGTTCAAGGCTTTGACATATCTAACCAATTTAGATCTGAGTTATACAAACAGCTTTACTATGCAAGGCTACAGTATTCATCATATTTTTTATCACTTACGGATTTATAATTCTTTTACAATATTGGTTTCTCAATTCTCCATACTCTCAGCATGCTGTTTACATATACTTGATTTGCAGGTTGCAAATATTTTTTCCTCGAACATACAGCCACTTCAGAATCCTCATATACAGACAAGCACGAATTATCTTTCTATTAACATTCTTAGGCACCATTAATTTCGTTCTCTTTTAATTTTGTTCAAAAGTATATCGGGGAAATATCTAGTCCCATCGAGATGCTTCCTTGGACCCAACATCACATTTGCAAAGGCTTTACAGGTAAGCTTTGACATAACTTAAGTTACATTGTATTGGAATGAAGTTTTCAGTCAGACATGTGTACTTTGAAGACTTGTAATTTCCACGTATTAAACCCAAGTTCCCCAACCCATACCCTTCTTAGGGTGTTGAGTGTTGCTTCTCGGCACTTCAGGGAACAGTGAAGAGTCCTGTAGTCCATATGTTACAGAGAACCATCTCTCATTACTGAAAACTTATCCAGATCCAGTACATAGACTAGTTTAGATATGTAAATGTGTTTCATTCAATTCTTTCCATCCAAAACTAATATAGTGATGAGGTACATTAATATGATTGCTTAAACCGCAATTTACTACATATTATATTTTTCTGATTACGAGTCAAATTGAATTTCCAAGTAAAATATGGGGCGTTTATTAACTGTGGGAAAGGATATTATATCTTACTTTCTCAATTTCACAGATATATACTACTCGTCTTATCAAGCAGATAGGTAGTTGGTTTTCCCAGCCTGTACATGATTAGCAGTGACATGTTTTAATATTTTTATTTTCTGCAACTGAAGTAAGATGCAGTACAATTTATATGACTAATGAATATGAAAAAGCAGAACTTACTTATTACCATCGTCTAGAAAGGGAAACTGAGCAATTTCAATTTTGATCTCTTAACAAATTCTTGCTATTAATTATCAAGTATTAATTTTTGTCTAACTCGTCTGTTGGTCGGCTACAGCTCTTGAGAAGCTATTGAACAATTCTGCTGGGAAATATGCTACTGGAGATGAGATTTTGTTGGTTAGTTTTTTCTTCTGAATAGATGTGTTGTAGTTTATGCATGTATCGAAATTTCAAACCTATATGTATCTAGGTGAAGGTTGATTTCCCTTTCAGTCTACTCTTTACCTTCTTCAAAATTTGAGGCTTCATCTCTTTTGACACAAAATAAGAAGTCACTTGAATCATCTAAACTTGAAACAAAATAAGAAGACACTTCTTGGTTGCTGTATAGAGAGAGGAGAAAGGTCTAGATTCATTCATATTTGGTATGGCTCAATATATTATGCTCTTTTTCTCAGATTTATCTTCATACAAAGTTAGGAATTTTTATGTTGGTACACCATCTGTTTGATTTAATGTCTAAATGAGGACTTGTGTGTATTTTTTACAAGATTGTTAGAGTCTCACTTGCTCTGTTTTCCTAAACTACTTGCATTGTTATGTTACGGTATCATTGTTAATGTTATTTGATTTTATTTCGATTTAGGTTACGCTTCTGATTCGTCGATTCATTCGTTTATTGGGTTGGATACTTTGTCACTTGCTCTTACAATCAACTGCTGATTCATTTATTGACAACCTAGACTTATATAACCTAATAACCTTATTCGAAGGACAAAGGTGAATGACGGGCAAGTCTTTGGTTTGCATAATGTGTCCCTACTAGCAACTAACAGATAAGTTGGGCCGTGCATTTAATTTGTCTAATCATTGATTTTTATTTTTCAAGTGCATAAGTTAGCAAGTATTGGAAAATCAGGCATCTAGATTTCAGCAGTCTGGTATAAATCTCCCTCTATTATAAACTTGCAAGAAATAAAAAAAATTTTACAATCTGAAAATATGCATGGTACAATTGTGCAATGCGCAACAGTTATTTTTGTGAGGTATAAATGGCAGTGGCACACGGTAACTAACAAATAAAAGGGACAATAAACATTCTCATATGACCAAAATCTTTCACATCTTCAAACAAATCTAAAGAAAAACTCATATAGTATGGGTTGTTGTAGATATGCCCATTTACGCGTACCTAGCAATGAATAGTTCATAGTAGAAAAAAGAAAAAAGATTAATATTGCTTAAGAGTGAAATGTTCATAACACAAAGGTATATATCAGGCTACATTATATTCTCATTTTTATTTGTTTTTGAAATGTGAATTAGTACCTTCATTGTCTTTTCCTTGTTTTTGAAAAATGTTATGAAAAATGACAAAAATTACTTTAAGTGGCTACGTAATACATGTCTTTTGATTAACTACATTCTGCTATGTTTCTCATATTAGCTATAAGTTATAGTACTGTCTATGCTTCACTTGGTTTGTATTTATTGTAAATTTAGTATGAGAAAGCATAAATTTGATTAACGATCATTTTTATTAAAATAACATGCCCTTGTACTTGTTCTGTTATATCACTTCTACTTATTTATTTTAATATTCTTGTGTTTTGGGTTTGGGTATTATTTGCAGTTAACTGGTGAAACAGTGGGGGGAAGTGAAGGCAAGTCATCATATGTACCCTCTCCTTAGGAGCACCTGATAATGTAACTCGTGCCATTGAAGATGGAGCTGGAGACCTTGCAATTAATACGAGTTATGAATAATTTTCCTGAAGCACCTCGGCTTAACAACATATGTGTCTCATGATTCGGAATCTTGTGGTTGGAAATCAAGATAACAGGCAAGTCATCTCCTATGATATATTGACAAGGCTGTCGCGTGCCTATCAAATAATAATATCTAACAAATCCTTCTAACTATGTAGTAGGGTAAGTCAGAGTCGATCCCACAGAGACAAACGTGTCAATCACTAGTTGTTCTCGATTCAATTCAGCTAAGCAAGTCACACAATAAAATATCAAAGATTATTAAACTAATTTTATACTAATGCAATTAATCAATTAACTAAAACATCCAGAATTAAGTATCCCCACTAGCATGAATTAATGCAATCGTGAATTCCCTCCCCAATCAATCGTATAATACTCAACAGGAAAGGTGCGCCCTATAAATTACCAATAACCTCTCTCGAGTATTAATGGCTTCCCTAAAATACAATCAAGACTATTCTCATGGTATCATGCAATTTAGAGACATTAATCACAGCACCCTAACTTCCTAACAATCCGTTCTACCTATTCTCATGGAGAAGTTCATGTCCTTATTGGATAAATCACAACCATCTAAATCCAACTCTCGTTGATAAATAGACAATGGTTCAAACAATAAACATAATCACGTCTGATTTGTAATTGCTAATTAAAACAGCTCAATAAGCAAGAGCAATTAAACAATCAAACTGGGGGAATTGGGAAATTCACACATCAATCATAACTAGGGTTCTACTTAACCCTAGATTAATTATCTACTCATACATAATTAAACTAATAAAACAAGAGATATAATATGAACACATAATATTATAAAGAATAGAGAAAAACCTTCAATCTCCAAAGAAAAGTGAATAGCTATCTCCAATCTCTCTATATACTAGAATATACAAGTTATGTACAATAATTTTTCCATCCCTAAAAACTATATCTAGATGTGTTTATATAGGCTCTAAAAGTCTTGCCCATCAAGAAAATACCAAAACAGAATTATAATAGAATTTCTGCAAAATACGTTTCCTAAACTGAATCTGTTTTTTAAGGAAAATTCGTATTTGACTTTTCTTCAGTATTTCCGAACCTTTCCAGTTGTGATTGGACGTCTGGGCCACTTTAGAATGATAGAGAATCTCGTTATCTTCGCGTGGACTGCTTATGGGCCTCAAACGGACTTCTAGAACTCAAGATATGGCCAAAACAGTGTAGACTGTGCAACCCTTCTCAGAAATCCGAATTTTGAACAATTAATTCTCCAAAAATAATAGAAGCATCCACCATAATCAACATTCTCGTAAATCTGCACAACTAAGCAAAACACATTAAAACTACACAAACTTGAGTCCAAAACAATCAATTTAAGCCGATATGAAGCGTTCCAAGTGGATATAAAGCCACTTATCACACCCCCAAACTTAAACCGATGCTTGTGCTCAAGCATGAACAACTAAATAACTAACTAACTAGTACCACTTCCGTAGGTGATCACGGTTGCATTTGGCATATGCAACAAGCCCTTTAAACCCCTAGGCAGCCCTAGTGGACGAGTAAGGTCTCGTGAGGGCCTATAGCGAATGTACCCACAAAATCCAATGCAATGCAATGCATGAATGCAACTTAATATGAAAATGCAATTAATCTAGTACTAATATCCTACCATACCTTCAAATCCTCTCATGCCATATCAACTTAAGAATCAAAGTAAATACACAATGTCTTGGTGTCGAAAGTGCAAGCATTCACATAGTCTACTCAATGAACATGCATAAGTTCTCACAAGTCCATGTCAAGTGTAAGAATAAGTTAGTAAACATGCTAAGCCTACAAGAGTACATCTTTGAGTCAAAACTCGGGATCTCATACGCAAAAACAAGCAAACACTCACAATCCACTCACAAAAGAATATTCACTCAAGAACAAGGGTAAGTGTATCACTCAATTCCAACAAAATCATAAACATGCTTGACATTTGGTATCAATCTAACTCTTAACACAACATACATCAATGACGATAATCAAAAGGTCTTTATTTGGGTTGTAACGGGGCTAGGGACAAGGTATGTCAAATAAGCCAAATCAGGTGAAGTGTCAAAAGCTAGTAAGTACCTTAATGAATCACACACAACACCTTACTTCCCCCCACACAAAATATCACTATCTTTTTTTTCCCCAACAAAAATGCGCGACTAGTCGACTAAAGTAGGATCACAATAAACACAATATGACAAATATGCTCTCATAATATTTTTTTCTTTTTTTTTTTTCTGTTTTTTTTTCTGTTTTTTTTTTGAGAGCTAAATAAAACAATAATATGAACAATAACAATGATCCCACGATTTTATTACACATGCCGACTATCAAGTAACAATCAAACCCAATATTCAATATTTCCCCCAAAATTATGACCAAGAATAAACCCCTCCTTGCACACCTTATTACTCCCTTAAGCACTTTACTAGCCTTTGACAATGTGGGTTCAAATTAATGTAAGGCTAATACAAGAAAAAGGTCTAGGCAAGTAATGTGGTATGTCACCGAAAAATAGGATTAAGCTCAACGGGTTAACTAATTGATCATACAAATATGGTGTGGTAATATGGGAAAATATGCGGTTATTCCTAAATGCCTTTATCATTTTAATCGTCAAATAATGTTATGCGTTTCAAGAAAGACCTCAAACAACTGCTAGCAATGCAAAAAATCCGTGGACACTCAAGCAAAAGAATAAATTGCAAAAAAAATGCAATATGGCTCAAAATCTCACTTGGTGGAAAAACATACTCAATCCCAAGAAAAAATCTCTCTAATGCACCAACTTGTATTCAAAGCATGCGAACTAAATCAACTTGCACATATTCATGTCCTTCTAATCACTTACAACATTCAATAAGTCTACTAGCTTCAACTTACTAGTGTATGTGTGTGCACAAGAACAAAGCATATCACTTCTCAATCAAAAGCGTCAACAACACAAAATTCCTATCAAGCATGGGTGCAAATGCAAACTATTATGAACTCACATGGTATACAAAAATAAAAAACAGAATGTCCTATATGAAACAAACGTAGATAACACGAACATAAATGCATAATTTACTACTACTAATATGCAAAGCATGAAATCCTACATGAACACATAATACAACAACAACTACTAATCCCTCAAACCACCCCCAAACTTAAAATATTCAATGTCCTCATTGAATGGAAGTAAATACAAGGGATAGTAGAAAACATACCTGAATACCGAAACAGTCACCCTCCATCATGATCATCTTTGGCAATGGTAAATCAACCCAACATTTGTTTTTCTCGCAAAAATCCTCTTTCCTTAGCAATTGGCCTCAAAACAACCGATTAAATTTAACCTCCGCCGTCGAAAACAAAAATTTTTCAACACTAGTACTACCTCTCCCACGCTTAGGAGCCATAAGAATCAATACCCCACTCACAAAAAGCTCCACCAAAAATTATCAAGAAATATCACACCAAAAATAGCCCAAATATCATGAATAATACAAAATCCCAATTTTTCAAGAACACAAATTCGTAATCAAATAAGATTGGAGAGAAGAAATAAACCCACTACGAATTGGAGAGGTGAACTTGCAATTAATTCCTCTTTAGAATGGAATTTTTAGAGATTTAAATAAAATAGAAGAGGAATTGGATTTGTATGGCCTGATGTGTATAAATATAAGATGATGGATAGGATGAATAAAAAAATTTAGAGTGTAGGAGAGATTTGGAGAGGTTAGGATTTGATGTAGGATAGATATAGGAATTTAGAATTGAAGAAATTTGAGTTAGGATTGAATTTGGGGGAATTTTGGAGGTTAAAACACTTATTTTCGGAAAATATTCTGGGCAGAATAGGGGTATAACGCATCCCGTGACTGCGTTACAGGGCAACTGGCACGGAACAGGTCAGACACGCAGGAGCTACCTGCGTGTTAGGGGGTATAAACGACTGTAACGCCAGCGCAACCTGCGTTACTGAAGGGCAAATTGCGCCTAATGCAGTAACGCAGGCGCAACTTGCGTTACTGAAGGGCAAATTGCTCGAACTGTTCATTTTTTTTTTTACCACACTCAATTTTTTTATTTTTTTTTCTACACTAATGCATGGGTTGCCTCCCACGAAGCGCATTTGTTTAATGTCGTTAGCCCGACGCATGCTCGACTATTATCCTGGCGAAAAAGCATATAGATGTACATATCTCCTAATTTGAATTAATCTAATGATTTGAGCACCAATTAGATAACCAAAAAGATATATATATTCACATGTGAGGCTCATGTAATGCTCAAGAAATTTCGGCATGTGAAAGTATTTTGAAAAATCATCTCCAACATGGCTATAGTTACTTTTCACAAATTCCTCCCAAATTGGATCAACAAAAGGCATACACATATTTTCAATTTTAACATCATTCAAGTCAAGTTTATCCAAATTCGGTTCTATCTCATCTACCACAATTGGAATCACAATATCCTTATTCAAATTTATATCCACCACAACCATACTATCACCCTCATCAAATAGCGTGCAAAAAGAGTCATCTAAAAAATAAATCTCATTACTATCAAACGAGTTTTCACACGAGTTAATTTCTTGAGAAGCATGTGGGTCAATAAGAGCAAGACTATCAAAATAACCATCTTCATCATCAAAATCATCAAAAATTAACTTACTGTTACTAACCTCGTTTTGCGACTCTTTGAACTCCGTACCACTCCACAAAGTTGCATCATCAAATTGACTCATTGGTATTTCCTCCATTTGAGAGCGCCTCTCAACGAATTCAGTTACCTCTTGAGCTAGTTGAGCAATTGAGTTTTCAATCAACTTACCTTGAGTTTTCAACTCATTAATACTTGTCTCAACCTCTTCATTCTTGCTCAGCTGTGCAACAACAACTCCTTCCAAAAGATTTTCCAAGTTGGATTTCTGTGGTGGCTGAGGTGGATTGTCTTGGTAGGAAAATTAGTGTAATCTTCCCAACCAGAAGTGTAAGTATCAGCATAAGGATTATATTGTGGTGGCTGGTGAGGGTGGTCATGGGTATTGTAATAAAAATTACCATCCCAATAGTGTGCTTGATTTGGGTAGTAATGGATATTAAATTGGCAATTATTTTGAGTATGTCCCTGTATACCGCAAACATCACAAGTGGCAAACAAAGAAGAATTTCTTGACTCAATATCATCGATCTTTTGAGAAAATGCCCGCATAGTCTCAACCAATGCCTCCATGCTTTCTTCTTGCTCCTCTCTTTACTCGCTTAATTTCTTGTTATAGGAATCTGAAAATCAATTTTACAAGAAACAAGAAAAACCACAAGCAAAGATCAAACAGAACAAGAATAATAGCCGAAGCAACACAACTAAACAACTTGGCCAAACTAACTCAAAAATTAACTAATCTAACACTACTTTGTCCCCAGCAGCGGCGCCAAAAATTTGACAAGGCTGTCGCGTGCCTATCAAATAATAATATCTAACAAATCCTTCTAACTATGTAGTAGGGCAAGTCAGAGTCGATCCCACAGAGACAAACGTGTCAATCACCAGTTGTTCTCGATTCAATTCAGCCAAGCAAGTAACACAATAAAATATCAAAGATTATTAAACTAATTTTATACTAATGCAACATCCAGAATTAAGTATCCCCACTAGCATGAATTAATGCAATCGTGAATTTCCTCCCCAATCAATCGTATAATACTCAACAGGAAAGGTGCGCCCTATAAATTACCAATAACCTCTCTCGAGTATTAATGGCTTCCCTAAAATACAATCAAGCCTATTCTCATGGTATCATGCAATTTAGAGACATTAATCACAGCACCATAACTTTCTAACAATCCGTTCTACCTATTCTCATGGAGAAGTTCATGTCCTCATTGGATAAATCACAACCATCTAAATCCAACTCTCGTTGATAAATAGACAATGGTTCAAACAATAAACATAATCACGTCTGATTTGTAATTGCTAATTAAAACAACTCAATAAGCAAGAGCAATTAAACAATCAAACTGGGGGAATTGGGAAATTCACACATCAATCATAACTAGGGTTCTACTTAACCCTAGATTAATTATCTACTCATACATAATTAAACTAATAAAACAAGAGATATAATATGAACACATAATATTATAAAGAATAGAGAAAAACCTTCAATCTCCAAAGAAAAGTGAATAGCTATCTCCAATCTCTCTATACTAGAATATACAAGTTATGTACAATAATTTTTCCATCCCTAAAAACTATATCTAGATGTGTTTATATAGGCTCTAAAAGTCTTGCCCAGCAAGAAAATACCAAAACAGAATTATAATAGAATTTCTGCAAAATACGTTTCCTAAACTGAATCTGTTTTTTAAGGAAAATTCGTATTTGACTTTTCTTCAGTATTTCCGAACCTTTCCAGTTGTGATTGGACGTCTGGGCCACTTTAGAATGATAGAGAATCTCGTTATCTTCGCGTGGACTGCTTATGGGCCTCAAACGGACTTCTAGAACTCAAGATATGGCCAAAACAGTGTAGACTGTGCAACCCTTCTCAGAAATCCGAATTTTGAACAATTAATTCTCCAAAAATAATAGAAGCATCTACCATAATCAACATTCTCGTAAATCTGCACAACTAAGCAAAACACATTAAAACTACACAAACTTGAGTCCAAAACAATCAATTTAAGCCGATATGAAGCGTTCCAAGTGGATATAAAGCCACTTATCATATATCTTGGTGTGTTTTGTGTTGGGTTCCATATGGGTCTGATCACGTCAATTGGATTTGTAACCCACTTTTTTCATTGTACAGAACTCTTTTACTTGGTCTTGTTATTGAGAAGATCATACGGACAACCAAGAAAAATCATCCGAGCTATAGAACTACTGCCACATATGCTCTCAGAGATTTAGGACTCGACAACTACAATGCATAGGTTACGTTATAAAACTTAAAATTTCTGCATGCAACTCAGTTTTTTTGGATGTGTACGAGGCATGCCACTTGTATCATATGACATATCTCTGCAAATGTGATGAGAAATAGGCAATGGTTTTGGATTTTATTCAAACTACGGTGTAACAAGTTGATGTTAAGAAAGCCCTGCGTAGTTGGTGTTTGGTGTTGAGGTTGCTAAAAAGTTGGTACTTAACTTTTAAACTACTCAAGTTAGCTATTCCACGGTAGTTAACATAATTAGGTAGCTTTTCGATGGTTGGCTTTTGGATTTGATGTAGTTATTTTGGATGAGATTTTATGTATTTGAATGGCTTTTGGATAGTCTTTATGTATTGCAATGTTTGACAATATTTTGAATGAGATTCTTTATTTTTCGATTTTACATGTTGCCTTTCTTTATTTAAAATGTTGGTATAAAACCTGTAAAATTGTAGCCATTGGCTCTATAGTACTAATCATTATGTGTTGGCAAAAGATTAGCAAAGTGCTGGCATAAATCTACACCAACACTTTTAATAGTGTTACTACAAAGATAATGGTGTAGCCATAGATCTATAGCAACATCTTATAAGGTGTAGCCACATATCAGAAAGGTGTTGGCATAGGGGTCTAAGCCTAAACTTTTCTCCCATGTTACCAAAAATCGAAAAGGTGTTAGCATAGACCCCTATGGTAGCAGCCGATTTTGTAACACTACCAAATTTGGTCAAAGTGTAGCCATAGCTGGTTTTAGGCTATTTAATTAGCAACACTTTTTGCCCTATAAGCACACTTTTTTGGGTGTAACCGTAGGCCATATGTGGCGTAGTATTATATCTGTATTACTTGTGATCACGTACACTTGCGTGATTTTATGCAATTTTTGGCACCGCTGCCGGGGATCATCGGTGTTTTATTTTTAGTTTATGTGCTTGTAAATAGTGGTCATTAGCGTTCACTGACTCGGATTTCTTACTTAGTTTATTTTTTTCGTGGTGTTTCAGGTACTTGAGTTTGTATGCAAACACGTTTGCAAGCTCGTAAGGAAGAATTGGCGGAAGACGATCTTGTAGAGAATAAGTAGAATAAGGAAGAGGAATCTAAAACTACAGTAGAGATGGGTGATGTAGCAGCGGTTAAGGCTTTGAAGGACTATTCTCAGCCGAAGATCAATGACATCCAGTCTAGTATTATCAGGCCGACCATTACCGCTAACAACTTTGAAATCAAGCCAGACACTATTCAGATGGTACAGAATTCGGTTCAGTTTGGGGGTGCTCCTACGGAGGATCCTAACATGCATATTCGAGACTTTATCGAGATCTTTGACTGTAATCTGTAACTGAGTTTGGGGCTTGGGAACGTTACAAGGAGATGCTACGGAAGTGTCCTCATCATGGTATGCCTGACTGGATGGTGATTAATGGTTTCTATAATGGGTTGGGAGCACAGTCTAGACCTTTTCTAGATGCAGCATCAGGTGGAGCTCTATGGGCTAAGAGCTATGATGAAGATTATGATCTTATTGAGATGATGGCTGCCAATGAATATCAGAATCCAACTCAGAGACTATCTCAATGCAAGGTAGCAGGTTTTTTGGAAGTGGATGCAACTTCAACTATTGCAGCTCAGTTGAAGGCTTTGACTATGGAGGTGGATTCTCATACAAATTATGGAGTTCAGCAGGTTGCTAGTGTTTGTGAGCTATGTGCGGGCGCACATGAGACGAATCAGTGTGTTATCTCTTCTGAATCAGCACAGTTTGTGAGTAATTTTCAGAGACCTGCTGCACCAGTTCCAACCACCTATCATCCGAATAACAGGAATCATCCTAACTTCAGTTGGAGCAATACTCAAGGTGCTTAACAACCTCAACATCCTTATCAGCAGTTTCAGGGACAACAAGCAAGGCCATTCAATCAAGGTTTTCACAGCAGTATGCTCCAAGGCAACCATATCAACCTCCGGGATTTCAGTAACAGCCCGAGGCTAATGCTGGGCAATCTTCTAATGAAAAATCAAAATTGGAGGAGTTGAGGATGATGGTTAAAAGCCAGGCAGTTTCTCTCAAGACCTTGGAGAATCAGATGGGAAGGCTTGCAACTGCTTTACTTAGTAGGCAACAAGGAACTCTTCCGAGTGATACAGAGACCAATCCAGGCAGGATGGATGGAAAAGAACAGGTAAAAGCAGTGACTTTGTGATCGGGAAAGGTTATATCAGATCCTAAATCAGCCGCTAAGGAAGATGAAGAAGTGTAGAATCAACAAGTTGAAAAATCTGCAGTGCCCGGAATTGAGAAATCTGACTTGGGAGCTGATCAGCAAGATGGTGAATTAGAGAAGAGCAAGGAACCTGTTGAAAAAGCTTCTCCGGAGCAGTCTACGAAGAATAATCAGATCTATCCTCCTCCTCCATGTCCTAGAAGACTCCAGAAGCAGAAGTTGGATAAGCAGTTTGCTAAGTTTTTAGAGGTGTTCAAGAAGCTGCAGATTAACATTCCTTTTGCGGAAGCTCTTGAACAAATGCTGAGCTATGCCAAGTTCATGAAGGGTATTCTTTCTCGTAACTTGAAGCTTGAGGAATTAGAGACCGTTGCTTTAACGAAAGAATGCAGTGCTGTTCTGCAACAGAAATTGCCTCCAAAACTAAAGGATCCTGGTAGCTTTACTATTCCATGCACTATTGGTAATTTGTCTTTTGAGAAGTGCTTGTGTGACTTGGGAGCTAGCATCAATCTCATGCCCTTGTCAGTTTTCATGCAACTTGTGTTACCGGATCCGAAGCCTACCAACATCTCTGTAAGTTGGCTGATCGGTCAATTACATATCCTAGAGGCATAGTGGAGGATGTTTTGGTGAAAGTTGATAAGCTCATATTTTCTACTGATTTTGTTATCTTGGATTTCGAGGAAGATAAGAAGATTTCCATAATCTTGGGAAGACCGTTCTTGGCTACGGGAAGGACCTTGATCGATGTGCAGAAAGGGGAACTCACCATAAGGGTGCAAGACCAGAATGTCACTTTTAATGTGTTCAATGCAATGAAATTTCCCACAGATGAAGAAGAATGTGTTAGGAATAATTCATGAGTTGTGATGTTAAGAATAGAATTTTACTTATACTTTTTGTATATCCTGATTTATAAAGGATTTAGCGCTTTATATAGGAAATATGTGTTAGACAGTTATCTGTAAAGTTTAGTCAGGAATGAACAGTGCATCGAGTACTACATGTCAGGAACTGAGATTGAATCCTGATATGTCAAGTCAAATATTGATCAAGTACTGATGGGATTGTCAGATCCTGATGTAAGATGGAATCCTGATATCAGTCGTATTACTGATAATGTCATTATGGATGCTACAGAAACTGGCAAGTGCTATAAAACAGGATCTTTGTTTGAGGAATAAGCAAGAAGATTTTATGAAAGAAAGAATTTTCTATTGATGGAAACTATCAATTGGACGGCAGAACATTGTCATGTATAGATTATCTTTCTGTGATTAGTTGATAGGAAGCATTATAAATACTCTCTCTATATCATTATAAAAAGGGTTCATGAGGTTTGTAATCGTAAGTATACGATAGTGCAAACAGAGAGAGATTTGTATTGTCAGCAGCTGCTAAAGGTATTTGTACACCTTTGGTAGAGTTTATATTTGATTTATTTAATACAAACAGAGTTTGATTCATTCGTTTATTCTTGTTCATATAACCAAGCAAAAATCAGACACGATTATATAACTTGTATTCAACCCCCCATTCTACAAGTTATTCGAGTTAACAATTAGTATCAGAGCAGGTTGATTTCGAATAATCATAAAAGATCTGCAATCATGTCTGGTTACAAGGATGGGAATACTAAGATTCCTATGCTCAAGAGAAACGAATATACTCTATGGGAAGTAAAGATGTTGCATCATCTGGAAGCAACAGATCCTGATTATCTTGACAGAATCAGAGATGGACCTTTTGTTCCAACAAAGATCGTTGGACAAGCAACTGTTGATGGTGTGGTTGTTCCAGAACATACAACAGAGAAGCCAAAATCTGAGTGGTCAGATAAGGACAAGGAGAATGTTCTTAAAGATGCTAAAGTGAGAAACATATTATTCAATAGTCTTGATTCTATTCTCACTAACTATGTTCTCTCTTGTAAAACTGCTAAGGATATATGGGACAATCTTAAGGTTCACTGCGAAGGAACTAAGTCTGTCAGGAAGAATATGAGGACATTACTTATACAACAGAATGAGTACTTTGAATCCAAGTCTGGTGAGTCACTTACTGATACCTTTGATAGGTTTACAAAACTCATCAATGAGATGGCCGTGCATGGTAAATATTATGACTTGGAGGATATGAATACTAAGTTCATGAAAGCTTTGCCTGATTTCTACAATGAGAAGATATCTGCGATTGAGGAAGCTAATGATCTGGATGAGATATCATTAGAGGCAGTATATGGAAAACTGAGAGCTTATGAACTTGACAAGCAGTAGAAGAAGAGCATGAGTGAAGGACAGATGAAGACTGTTGCACTTACTGCTCAATCTGAATTAAAGAAGCTTCCGGAAGAACAACATGAAGAGATTGCTGTAAAGAACTCAAGGAAGAAGAAAAGCAAAGAGAGTTCTGAGTCAGAGACTACTGATATGGACTCTGACAACAATGATTCTGAATCTGAGATGCAGGAACTCTTTGCTATGTTTGCTAAAGCTTTCAGGAAAGGAAAATTCAACAGGAGAAGATTTAGCAAAGGACCTTTTCAAAAGAAGGAGGAGAAGAAGAGTGATAAAGGCAAAAGTACAATTGTCAAGCTTGATAAGGCCAAGATCAAGTGCTTTAACTGCAGCGAGCTTGGACACTTTGCTAGTGAGTGTAAGAAGCCTAGGAATTCAGGAAAGGGTAATGCATTTATGGTCACACAGAAGGATTGGACAGATTCCAGTGATTTCGAAGATGAATTGGATTATGACAACATTGCACTGATGGCAAATGTTTCAGACAAACCTGGATCTCCAAGGAAAACTTCTCCATCCTCTGTTAAGGTATCACTTCACTCTCTTGATTCATTTGATAACTTAAATTCTGATGAAATTAGATCTATCCATGCTGAGTTTAAGAATCTTATGACTAATTTTAGAATTCTTACTTGTGAAAAAGATGAACTTAAGATTAAGAATGATAAATTGGTTGATAGAAATAACTTTCTTGAATCTGAGTTGATTCAAATGGAAGAATACAAGTTAAGTTCTGATAAAGCTAAGCATGATTACAGTGTTATTCTTGAGGCTTATGATTATGTCAGAAAAGAACTAGAAGATGAGAGAGATATGATTAAGACCATTAACATTTCTTGTAAAAAGACACAAGAAATCATCAAAAATGGAATTCGTGGTAAGGTTAATGGTTTAGGTTTTGATAAAGCTAGACAAGAAGAAAAAGTAGCTATTGTCAATGATGATAGTAAAGTAGAAGCTAGCACATCTAAATCTGAAGGTAAGAAAATTGTTTCTGAACCTAATCATGTTAAATTTGTTGATTCAAAAGGTACCCCTGTTGTACACAAAAGGATTAACAATAGTAATTCAGATGAGAAAGTGTTAGAGAAACCTAAGAATGTAAACATAGGGTTTCTGTCTAAATCTCAGTTGAAACAGAGATTAGATGGTCTTTCAGAGTCTAGCAAGATCAAGAGAAATAGGAATGGAAAAGAAGGTATTAACAAAGAGAATAATTACAAGAATGAACCTGATGCACCTAGGAAAAAATGCTATAAGTGTGGAAATCATAATCATTTGGCCCTAGACTGCAATAAAAAACCTTCTTGGAAAACTGAGTCCAGATTCCCCAAGACTCAGAAAATTCAATACCAACCACAAAAAGCTTGTTATCATTGTGGTAGCTTACTTCATTCCATTTACATGTGTAGAGAATATCATGAACTGTATTATGACTATTATTCTCTGTAATCTGTAACTCCTAGTCACAAACAGTTTGTGAAATCAGAGTCTAAGGTTGACTCTGCAACAGGTAAAGTAAAAGCAAAATCTTCAAAGCCTGTTGTTTCTAAATCTAGTAAGAAAGGATCCAATCAAAGTTGGGTCCTAAAAAATTCTAACTAGTTACTTTTTGTTTGTAGGGCACAGGAAAGAAGCATTCAATTTTCTTGGACAGTGGAAGCTCTGGACATATGACTGGAAAGAAGTCCCTGCTTACAAAGTTTGGGAGGAAAGCTGGCCCAGTAATATCTTTTGGAGATGGCAACAAAGGAGAAACACTGGGATATGGCTCAATTGTTTTTGGGACAGTCATCATAGAAAATGTAGCACTGGTTCAAGGCTTGAAACATACTCTTTTAAGCAGAAGTCAACTGGGTGATAAAGGTTACAAATCAATCTTTGACAGAGAAGAATGCAAAATCTTGAATATGCAGAATGAAGACATTGTTCTAACTGGTCAAAGACATGGTAACATATATGAAGCCAGCTTAAGTGATACATCTAAAGGGATTGTTAGATGTCTCTCCAGCAAAGCAACAAGTGATGAAAGCTGGAATTGGCACAAGAAACTCTCACATCTCAACTTCAAGAAGCTTAATCAACTTGTTAAGCACAATCTGGTGAGAGGCCTACCTCAGGCAAATTTTGTGCAAAATGGACTTTGTGATGCATGTCAGCTTGGAAAACAGAGAAGAACCACTTTCAAGAGCAAGATTAAAAATTCAATTACTAAACCATTTCACATGCTACATCTTGATCTGTTTGGTCCAGTAAACATTATGTCTATCAGCAAGAAAAGATATGCTCTAGTGATAGTGGATGATTTCACAAGGTTCGCATGGGTGTTCTTTCTACACAAGAAGGATAAAGCTCCTCAGGAAATCATTGACCTTGTCAAGAATATTCAGAATAGCTCTGAGTACAAAGTCAAAGTACTTAGGAGTGACAATGGTACAAAATTCAAGAATTCTACAATGGAGAATTATTGTGTAGACAAGGGAATCACTCAACAATTTTCTGCACCTGGTACACCTCAGCAAAATGGGGTAGTGGAAAGAAAGAACAGGACTCTCATAGAGGCAGCAAGAACCATGCTTGCAGATGCAAAACTTCCAACCTATTTTTGGGAAAAAGCTATTAACACCGCATGTTTCACTCAAAATTGCACCTTGGTAAATAGTCATGGAAAAACTCCCTATGAGATGATCAAAGGAAAGAAACCAAGTGTGAAATACTTTCACATCTTTGGATGCAAATGCTATGTCCTAAAAGTTCATCCAGAACAACTTGGAAAATTTGAAGCCAAATCGGATGAAGCAATTTTTCTAGGATATTCAGCATCAAAGGCCTTCAAAGTTTATAATCTCAGAACTTACATTGTTATGGAATCAATTTGTTAGGAATAATTCATGAGTTGTGATGTTAAGAATAGAATTTTACTTATACTTCTTGTATATCCTGATTTTATAAAGGATTTAGCACCTTGTATAGGAAATATGTGTTAGACAGTTATCTGTAAGGTTTAGTCAGGAATGAACAGTGTATCGGAGACTACATGTCAGGAACAGAGAGCAAATCCTGATGAAGGTCTAATACTGATGGTGATCAGATACTGATGCAAGATGCAAGTCCTGATATCAGTCATGTTACTGATGATGTCATTATGGATGCTACAGAAACTGGCAAGTGCTATAAAACAGGATCGTTGTTTAAAGAACAAGCAATAATATTTAATAAAGGAAAGAATTTTCTATTGATGGAAACTATCAACTGGACGGCAGAACATTGTCATGTATAGATTATCCTTCTGTGATTAGTTGATAGGAAGCATTATAAATACTCTCTCTATATCATTATAAAAAGAGTTCGTGAGGTTTGTAATCGTAAGTATACGAGAGTGCAAACAGAGAGAAATTTATTTTGTCGGCAGCTGCTAAAGGTATTGTACACCTTTGGTAGAGTTTGTATTTGATCTTATTAATACAAACAGATTTTGATTCATTCGTTTATTCTTGTTCATATAAGCAAGCAAAAATCAGACACGATTATATAACTTGTATTCAACCCCCCCTTCTACAAATTATTCGAGTTTACAATTGGTATCAGAGTGGGTTGATTTCGAATAATCATAAAGATCTGCAATCATTTCTGGTTACAAGGATGGGAATACCAAGATTCCTATGCTCAAGAGAAACGAATATACTTTATGGGAAGTAAAGATGTTGCATCATCTGGAAGCAACAGATCCTGATTATCTTGATAGAATCAGAGATGGACCTTTTGTTCCAACAAAGGTCGTTGGACAAGCAACTGTTGATGGTGTGGTTGTTCCAGAACATACAGCAGAGAAGCCAAAATCTGAATGGTCAGATAAGGACAAGGAGAATGTTCTTAAAGATGCTAAAGTGAGAAACATATTATTCAACAGTCTTGATTCTGTTCTCACTAACTATGTTCTCTCTTGTAAAACTGCTAAGGATATATGGGACAATCTTAAGGTTCACTGTGAAGGAACTAAGCCTGTCAGGAAGAATATGAGGACACAACTTATACAACAGTATGAGTACTTTGAATCCAAGTCTGGTGAGTCACTTACTGATACCTTTGATAGGTTTACAAGACTCATCAATGAGATGGCTATGCATGGTAAATATTATGACTTGGAGGATATGAATACAAAGTTCATGAAAGCTTTGCCTGATTTCTACAATGAGAAGATATCTCCGATTGAGGAAGCTAATGATCTGGATGAAATATCATTAGAGGCAGTGTATGGAAAACTAAGAGCTTATGAACTTGACAAGCAGCAGAAGAAGAGCAGGAGTGAAGGAAAGATGAAGACTATTGCACTTACTGCTCAATATGAATTAAAGAAGCTTCCTGAAGAACAGCATGAAGAGATTAATGTAAAGAACTCAAGGAAGAAGAAAAGCAAAGAAAGTTCTGAGTCAGAGACTACTGATATGGACTCTGACAACAATGATTCTGAATCTGAGATGCAGGAACTCTTTGCTATGTTTGCTAAAGCTTTCAAGAAAGGAAAATTCAACAGGAGAAGATTTAGCAAAGGACCTTTTCAAAAGAAGGAGGAGAAGAAGAGTGACAAAGGCAAAGGTACAATTATCAAGCTTGATAAGGCCAAGATCAAGTGCTTTAATTGCAGCGAGCTTGGACACTTTGCTAGTGAGTGTAAGAAGCCTAGGAATTCAGGAAAGGGTAATGCACTTATGGTCACAAAGAAGGATTGGGCTGATTCCAGTGATTCTGAAGATGAATTGGATTATGACAACATTGCACTGATGGCAAATGTTTCAGACAAACCTGGATCTCCAAAGAAAACTTCTCCATCCTCTGTTAAGGTATCACTTCACTCTCTTGATTCATTTGATAACTTAAATTCTGATGAAATTAGATCTATCCATGCTGAGTTTAAGAATCTTATGACTAATTTTAAAATTCTTACTTGTGAAAAAGACGAACTTAAGGTTAAGAATGATAAATTAGTTGATAGAAATAATTTTCTTGAATCTGAGTTAATTCAAATGGAAGAATACAAGTTAAGTTCTGATAAATCTAAGCATGATTACAATGTTATTCTTGAGGCTTATGACTATGTCAGAAAAGAACTAGAGAAAAAGAGAGATGTGATTAAGACCATTAACATTTCTGGTAAAAAGACACAAGAAATCATCGAAAATGGAATTCGTGGTAAGGTTAATGGTTTAGGTTTTGATAAGGCTAGACAAGAAGAAAAAGTAGATATTGTCAATGATGATAGTAAAGTAGAAGCTAGCACATCTAAATCTGAAGGTAAGAAAATTGTTTCTGAACCTAATCATGTTAAATTTGTTGATTCAAAAGGTACCCCTGTTGTACACAAAAGGATTAACAATAGTAATTCAGATGAGAAAGTGTTGGAGAAACCTAAGAATGTAAACATAGGGTTTCTGTCTAAGTCTCAGTTGAAACAGAGATTAGATGGTCTTTCAGAGTCTAGCAAGATCAAAAGAAATATGAATGGAAAAGAAGGTATTAACAAAGAGAATAATTACAAGAATGTACCTGATGCACCTAGGAAAAAATGCTATAAGTGTGGAAATCATAATCATTTGGCCCTAGACTGCAATAAAAAACCTTCTTGGAAAACTGAGTCCAGATTCCCCAAGACTCAGAAAATTCAATACCAACCACAAAAAGCTTGTTATCATTGTGGTAGCTTACTTCATTCCATTTACATGTGTAGAGAATATCATGAACTATATTATGACTATTATTCTTTGAAATCTGAAACTCCTAGTCAAAAACAGTTTGTGAAATCAGAGTCTAAGGTTGACTCTGCAATAGGTAAAGTAAAAGTAAAATCTTCAAAGCCTGTTGTTTCTAAATCTAGTAAGAAAGGATCCAATCAAAGGTTGACTCCAAGTCATTTACTTTTTGTTTGCAGGGCACAGGAAAGAAGCATTCAATTATCTTGGACAATGGATGCTCTGGACATCTGACTGGAAAGAAGTCCTTGCTTACAAAGTTTTAGAGGAAAGCTGGCCCAATAATATCTTTTGGAGATTGCAACAAAGGAGAATCTCTGGGATATGGCTCAATTGTTTTGGGGAATGTCATCATAGAAAATGTAGCACTGGTTGAAGGCTTGAAACATATTCTTTTAAGCATAAGTCAACTGGGTGATAAAGGTTACAAATCAATCTTTGACAGAGAAGGATGCAAAATCTTGAAAATGCAGAATGGAGACATTGTTCTAACTGGTCAAAGACATGGTAACATATATGAAGCCAGCTTAAGTGATACATCTAAAGGAATTGTTAGATGTCTCTACAACAAAGCAACAAGTGATGAAAGCTGGAATTGGCACAAGAAGCTCTCACATCTTAATTTCAAGAAGCTTAATCAACTTGTTAAGCACAATTTGGTGAGAGGCCTACCTCAGGCAAATTATGTGCAAGATGGACTTTGTGATGCATGTCAGCTTGGAAAGCAAAGAAGAACCACTTTCAAGAGCAAGACTGAGAATTCAATTACTGAACCATTTCACATGCTACATCTTGATCTGTTTGGTCCAGTAAACATTATGTCTATTAGTAAGAAAAGATTTGCTCTAGTGATAGTGGATGATTTCACAAGGTTCACATGGGTGTTCTTTCTACACAAGAAGGATGAAGCTCCTCAGTAAATCATTGAACTTGTCAAGAATATTCAGAATAACTCTGAGTACAAAGTCAAAGTACTTAGGAGTGACAATGGTACAGAATTCAAGAATTCTACAATGGAGGGGTTTTTTGCAGACAATGGAATCACTCAACAGTTTTCTGCACCTGGTACACCTCAACAGAATGGTGTAGTGGAAAGAAAGAACAGGACTCTCATTGAGGCAGCAAGAACCATGCTTGCAGATGCAAAACTTCAAACCTACTTTTGGGCAGAAGCTATTAACACTGCATGTTTCACTCAAAACTGTACCTTGGTAAATAGTCATGGAAAAACTCCCTATGAGATGATCAAAGGAAAGAAACCAAGTGTGAAATATTTTCACATCTTTGGATGCAAATGATATGTCCTAAAAGTTCATCCAGAACAACTTGGAAAATTTGAAGCCAAATTGGATGAAGCAATCTTTCTAGGATATTCAGCATCTAAGGCCTTCAAAGTTTATAATCTCAGAACTCACATTGTTATGGAATCAATTCTTGTTGCATTTGATGATAAGAAATTTGGAATTCTGCAAACTGATGAAAGCCATGACAAATTGGAATTTGAAAATCTGAAAAATTCTGAGATACTCTCCAGTGATGATGAAGGTTCTCCAGAAGAAATTTCTATTGCTTCTCAAAGGAATGATACTGTTGAGGGGGAGCAAATAAATCAAAGAGAACACAGTGATCATCAGGAGCAGATTAATTATTCAGAGTCTGTAATAACCCTATTGCTTCAGTAATGCATTCGTATGGTACCTCACTGCCTAGGTTACCAATTGACCATGAAATGATAGAGCTTAGTTCATAGATCGTTTTGATATAAGGTGCGTTAAAATCTGATGAACGGTTTAGGAGAAAAGTCAGTTTTAGTGAAAGGCGTTCGATAACCGAGAAAACGTAATTGTATCAACTTTGAGGCTAAAGTTACCATACTTAGACATTTTTATAAGTCACGAAATTTTGGGATAGTGTAGTAGGGTGGTCAGAGGACCCTTGACAGTTGACCTTACATTAAAATTCGAAATTTATATTTTCTGAGAATTTTTACAGTTAAGTGTGGTTATTAGGGGAAATGGTGAAAACCCCTGAAACTTCGATTGAGCTTATAAATAGTTAAGTCCTTGAACCTTTGGGGTAATAATAATACGTTAAACATATGTTGAAGTGTAAAGGGTTTTGTTATACAAGAGGGTAGTGAGTAAGAGATGTGGTATTCTAATGACGGTCCTTTTGTGTTTATAGAAATTCCGGAGGAGGGACCAGTCATACTACCAGGATACAGAAACCAAGGCAAGATCTTTTCTATCCCTACTTGGAAATTATTTATCTTCAAAGAAACTTGATTTCATGAAATATATATATGTGATGCTATTGTTACTATATTGTTAAGAAATGGTTTTCCTCGATTATTGATGTAAAAAGGGAAGGTATATGAGTATGGTATGAATATGGATATGAGTATGAGATGGATATGAATATACATAAAGATGATTATGCATGAAGTGAACATGCCTTATGATTAAGGGAATATGAAAGAATGGTATCAGTTGTTATCCAGGGTTATATGGTTTATAATACTATATTAAAAATATTCTTTTTGGTGTTAGTGGTATTATAAATATTATTTGATTATTAATTACTACTTTTTAAGTAGATGGAATATGTTATGGATATAAAAGCATATTTAAATTCTTGAATATAAAAGAGATGTCTGAATCATAATCAAAGTATTATGTTATGAATATATTTTACAGAAATAATGTGCAAGAATGGAAATGTGAAATGGTGTTGATAAATTGAATAATGATCTTATAACAAGGGGGATTAGCAACAAATTTGCATAAGAGGCTATGTCAGGGCTGTGTGCGACATAGTCTAGTATTCATGATTCGGCACGAAGATGCCAAGGGAGGATGTTATGCAGGTGGCCTTCCTCCAGGAGGATGTTATGCAGGTGGCCTTCCTCCAGGGATGATGTTATGCAGGTGGCCTTCATTCCTTCTACTAGTAGTAAACAGAGAGCGGATACGGTCAGGCGACTGATCATCGTCCTACGTATCTGGCGCCAGTATATATCCCCAAAACTTGAAAGAAAGAATTGAAAATGGTTTTCAGATTTCTATAACTGAAAACAGAAAGGTGATATGAAACGATGAAATTATTGATATAGATGAAGAGAAACTGATTTTATATTAATTTATAAAATTACTGTACAGGAGGGAAATGAGAAGATGATAGTGAGAGATTTACTCAAGTATTTATATTATTTTAAAATATTACACTAAAAGGGTATATTGGTTGTTATAATATTTAAGAAGAGAAACTGATACTGTATTACCTTAGATTTCTTTCTTATAATAGTAAGTGGATGATGTATTATTAAATAAGAGTTTTATTCTTCCTTAAAGTTTATAAATTGGTTACTGCTTACATATGTATATACATGTATACTTGGTTACATTTTAAATTCTAGTTTTCAATATTATCTTGCTGAGCTATTATAGCTCACTCTTGCTACTTATCTATATACAGCTAGGTATGCCCATACTACGCAGAACGCCCCGCAAGAGGGTAAGGGAAAGGCGACCTTCTGAGAGCTCGTTAGCATCAATTCCCGAGGTAGATGACCATCGCAAGGGGTTTAGTGGGCTTATGTATATTAAGTGTGTAAGTTTGAAAGATTGTAATAAATTTGGTTGTTGAAATGCTTCTTGTAGAAGCATCACTCAACAATGTACTGAAGTATGATTCTGGGTTGTAATAACTTTTTAATTCTAAACTCTTATTATGGTGAATGTTGTTCTCTGAGCATATGACTGGTGTGTGTGTGTGTATTACTGTGGGGTCAATTGCATAAGTATTAATTATTAAAAAAAAAAAACCCAAGAGATATTGAATTTGAATGGAAGTTGGTTCGTGATGGCCCAAATTCATGACCCCGGATTTGGGGCTGTCACAGTTGGTATCAGAGCTAAGAGTCATAATGCTCAGGAACAAGAGTAATAATAATAAATATATCAGTATTAATAGAAATTGTGAACTCACATCGAGTTCAAGGGGGGGTTTATCGAACGAAGCGTTTATTCTGAGTCGTGATTATAATTTTATAGATTATTGCTAGTAAAGGTTATTATGCCAAAAGTGTTAAGTTTATGTAGCACGCGAGATCGATATGAGGAAGGGAATACTTGATGTATCGGGAAGTGTACGTTAGATAACTTCGTGAGTAATTCCAGGGTGATCTATCATCTCTTATTCAAAAAGGGGCCGGTATCTTTTCAAAACTTTCTGGTACCTTTGGAATGTGTTTCAAAATTGTATTTTATCTATTTTAGTCAAAATATTTCCCTAAGATTATTTTCGGAAGATGGTATTTATCATCGTGATTTAAATTTCCCTCTATATTTCTTACTCCAACTAAGAGGAACAGCCCTATATGTATACACAAGGACGATCTGTCTGTGTGATAGAAAGTCGGAGGGGACGCCCTCACTTGTGTGACGTACGGGTTCTTCCATCATATTGATTTCTCAAATATCCTTTTGTTTCAAATAAAAGTTATTTAAAACTCTTAATTTTATAAATTATTGTGGGACCCTTGCTTATATCTGGGTTCGTTTAAATTTAAGGTCTCTTAAATTCTATCAATTGTTTCGAATATAGAAGATTTCAGTAATGGATGGGATAAGGGAAGCAATGTTTAGAGTATATATACGTGATTATACAAGGGAACTGGAGATTCAAAGGGAAATTTCAATAAGAGATAATTAGAGTTAGAAGCGTTTCAATATAAGAGAGGAAGGAATTTTGTGAGAAGAAATGAGTATATTTGATGATTAGTAAGAGAAAGGAATATGAGGAATTTTAAGGCATAATTGAAATGTACTATTGAGAGTAAGGTGTATTTTGAGGATAGAATTAGAATAATGATAAACAAAGGAAGTGGGGATAATTAATGAAGTTTGTGTATTCTGTCTAAATTCTATTGTATTTTGATATTAAATGTTGAGATTCAAGGATATTGATGTATATAAGGTGATTGACTTAAATGAAAAGGTTATTGTACTAAAGGTGATACGCTTATTTGCTAAAGTTGAGTTGAGAATACTATGGTATATAAATGAGTTAACTAGGGATATAATTGTGTATATGAGAATGATGTATGTGAGAATGATGTATATTATACCCTAAATTGGGTGATTAAAGAAGAATATTGTTATATACAGAATCATGCCGCCTAAGCGTAATAATAGAGCAAATGCAAAGGAAAATGAGAGAGATGAAGGAAGACGAAATAGACAGAATGAAAATGCTCATAACGAACAAAATCAGATGGGGTGAGAAAGTAAGAAAAGGAGATGTGAGAGTCAGAAAGGAGGTTCAAGCGAAGGAAGTTATTTTAACAAGGTTGGTAAGGGACAAAAATCTCAGTTTGTGGGAAAGACAGGGAGTAACAAGACTGTTAGTGAGACGGTGAATCAGGGTGGTAGATCCACAGGAACCTTTCAGTCTAATTAATCTCGAACACCATTTCCAGACTGTAACACGTGTGGTAGGAAGCATACGGGAGTGTGTAGGAGGTCGAAAGTAACTTGCTTTAAGTGCGGACAGAAAGGACACTATTATAATCAGTGCACATCAACTGACAAGATTGATATCAAGTGTTATCAATGTGGGAAACTAGGACACTTTGCTAGAGATTGTCGTTCCGGTGGGTCATCTGCGCCGGGACAAAGTATGACTGTTTCAAATAAATCTACTGCTAGAGTGTATAACATGACTTTAGGAGAGGCATTGGGAAAGCCGGATACAATGCAGGTGAACATTTTTTTCTAGTATTTAAATTTTTAGTGTAAATGTTTGGTTAGGAATAAATGTGGTCAATGAATGGTATATGTAGGTTGACAATCTAGATAAGGAAAATCAGTATCTGTTAGGGGTTAGAAATTCTATGAAAATGAGAGTAATGATATTTTTGGGGGTAAACCATAGACTTGTTTAGATACGAACAGGAAATATATATTATAGGAAGTATTTTCTTACAATTGTTTCAAGGAATTCTATTCCAGTCGGATTTCTGGAAGATTTTACAGAGACGAGATATAATAAGATCGAAGTGTGTATATTTTATGTCATGATAGAGATCAAAATAGGGATAAACCATAAGTGAGATACACTACCATTCAGGGGAGGCCAATGTGGTGGCCGATACCCTTAGCTAAAGGAGGAATGAGAGATTAACTAACGTAGAATAACAAATCAAGAGGAAATTGCAAGATAAAGATAGTGAAAGCACTGCTATTGATAAGCTAAATGGTATGTTGATGAATGACAAGCAAGTTTATGTTGGGGTATTCTGTGCAAACAAGATAGAGATATTATGAAGGAAAAAGGATGGAGAAGGTGGTGTAGAAGTTATAAGGTGTAGATGAAAAGGTATCTATAGACATTTCTAACGTGATTCCGGGACGGAATCCTTTTAAGGGGGGAAGGATGTAATAACCCTAACTTCAGTAATGCTACAGTGGTCACATGAATAGTAAATTTCGAGGATTTAGAGAAATGGTATATAGGTACTCTATAAAGGAAATGGAAAATGAATAAACAGAAACCATAGCAGTGTTGTACAATGGAAATAAGTGACTCGAAATAACGATAGATTCCAGAAATTCCTGAAACATGGATTTTGAGGATTTTGATTACGAATAACTTCTATTGGACATTAAGGAGCATGGAAACATTATAAGAATGACAAATTGAGGGATTAGTGAATTTAGATTAAACCAAGGGATTATTAAGTTAAGAGAATACCAAAGGAAATTGGATTCGTAAATGATTTCAAAAACCACTGAGATAAGGAGGTATACTCGAAACGAACCACAATTAGACGAGTATGGAATCCAAGCAACCAAGATTTGTAATATAACAAGGATACATACCACATTATTTATCAATGTGCTTGACATTTTACTTAGAAAATTTAGAAAACAAGAGATTGGATGACCAAAGTGGTGTCATTAGTCATTAACTTGTTTTTAAGGGTAAATTAGTAACTTTGCAAGGTGTTAACCACAAAATATCTTTCCAAGCTTCCATAACACTCTAGATTAAGCAAGATTAAGATGAGAAAAGATCAAAACAAAAGCAAGAAACTCTCCCCCATCCATTATCATCATTTTCGGCCAAAAAAGACAGCAGGTTGGTAAATCGACCATAACTCCTTCGTTTCTCAGCCGAATTTCGTGTTCTTTAGCTCTTTGGAAAGCCCATGAGATGCTCTACAACTTTCATTTAGACTCCTCCTCCAGAAAACGTAGGTAAGACCTTCGTTTTTGCGATTCTTTCAGCTGAGTAAATAGTAACTTCGAATTTTTAACTTTGTTTTATGGTTTCTTAAGTTAATACAAGCTATACTAAGGTTGTTAAAGGTGTGCCCAAGGTTTATCAAGGATTTTTAAGGGTTATCAAAGCTTCAAGAAGGTATAATCATGCTTGCTCTTTTATGTTTATGATGGATATAGTTGTGTTTAGTGATTAAGTGGTATAAATGTTATGATTATGATGTTATAAGTGTTTGTAAGTGATTAAAGTTGATTTTGGAAGGAGTATGTGCTTGTAACCATGGTTGGTAAGATGACCACATGGTGTAGGTGATGGTGTATAAGGTGGATGATTGATTTGGAGGAGTTTGATTTTGGAAAGTATGAAATTACAGCAGTTATAATGTCCGATTTTCGTTAGAACGAAATCTGCCCTGTTTTGTGACCCCTGCATTCGTATGGTACCTCACTGCCTAGGTTACCAATTGACCATGAAATGATAGAGCTTAGTTCATAGATCGTTTTGATATAAGGTGCGTTAAAATCTGATGAACGGTTTAGGAGAAAAGTCAGTTTTAGTGAAAGGCGTTCGATAACCGAGAAAACGTAATTGTATCAACTTTGAGGCTAAAGTTACCATACTTAGACATTTTTATAAGTCACGAAATTTTGGGATAGTGTAGTAGGGTGGTCAGAGGACCCTTGACAGTTGACCTTACATTAAAATTCGAAATTTATATTTTCTGAGAATTTTTACAGTTAAGTGTGGTTATTAGGGGAAATGGTGAAAACCCCTGAAACTTCGATTGAGCTTATAAATAGTTAAGTCCTTGAACCTTTGGGGTAATAATAATACGTTAAACATATGTTGAAGTGTAAAGGGTTTTGTTATACAAGAGGGTAGTGAGTAAGAGATGTGGTATTCTAATGACGGTCCTTTTGTGTTTATAGAAATTCCGGAGGAGGGACCAGTCATACTACCAGGATACAGAAACCAAGGCAAGATCTTTTCTATCCCTACTTGGAAATTATTTATCTTCAAAGAAACTTGATTTCATGAAATATATATATGTGATGCTATTGTTACTATATTGTTAAGAAATGGTTTTCCTCGATTATTGATGTAAAAAGGGAAGGTATATGAGTATGGTATGAATATGGATATGAGTATGAGATGGATATGAATATACATAAAGATGATTATGCATGAAGTGAACATGCCTTATGATTAAGGGAATATGAAAGAATGGTATCAGTTGTTATCCAGGGTTATATGGTTTATAATACTATATTAAAAATATTCTTTTTGGTGTTAGTGGTATTATAAATATTATTTGATTATTAATTACTACTTTTTAAGTAGATGGAATATGTTATGGATATAAAAGCATATTTAAATTCTTGAATATAAAAGAGATGTCTGAATCATAATCAAAGTATTATGTTATGAATATATTTTACAGAAATAATGTGCAAGAATGGAAATGTGAAATGGTGTTGATAAATTGAATAATGATCTTATAACAAGGGGGATTAGCAACAAATTTGCATAAGAGGCTATGTCAGGGCTGTGTGCGACATAGTCTAGTATTCATGATTCGGCACGAAGATGCCAAGGGAGGATGTTATGCAGGTGGCCTTCCTCCAGGAGGATGTTATGCAGGTGGCCTTCCTCCAGGGATGATGTTATGCAGGTGGCCTTCATTCCTTCTACTAGTAGTAAACAGAGAGCGGATACGGTCAGGCGACTGATCATCGTCCTACGTATCTGGCGCCAGTATATATCCCCAAAACTTGAAAGAAAGAATTGAAAATGGTTTTCAGATTTCTATAACTGAAAACAGAAAGGTGATATGAAACGATGAAATTATTGATATAGATGAAGAGAAACTGATTTTATATTAATTTATAAAATTACTGTACAGGAGGGAAATGAGAAGATGATAGTGAGAGATTTACTCAAGTATTTATATTATTTTAAAATATTACACTAAAAGGGTATATTGGTTGTTATAATATTTAAGAAGAGAAACTGATACTGTATTACCTTAGATTTCTTTCTTATAATAGTAAGTGGATGATGTATTATTAAATAAGAGTTTTATTCTTCCTTAAAGTTTATAAATTGGTTACTGCTTACATATGTATATACATGTATACTTGGTTACATTTTAAATTCTAGTTTTCAATATTATCTTGCTGAGCTATTATAGCTCACTCTTGCTACTTATCTATATACAGCTAGGTATGCCCATACTACGCAGAACGCCCCGCAAGAGGGTAAGGGAAAGGCGACCTTCTGAGAGCTCGTTAGCATCAATTCCCGAGGTAGATGACCATCGCAAGGGGTTTAGTGGGCTTATGTATATTAAGTGTGTAAGTTTGAAAGATTGTAATAAATTTGGTTGTTGAAATGCTTCTTGTAGAAGCATCACTCAACAATGTACTGAAGTATGATTCTGGGTTGTAATAACTTTTTAATTCTAAACTCTTATTATGGTGAATGTTGTTCTCTGAGCATATGACTGGTGTGTGTGTATTACTGTGGGGTCAATTGCATAAGTATTAATTATTAAAAAAAAAAACCCAAGAGATATTGAATTTGAATGGAAGTTGGTTCGTGATGGCCCAAATTCATGACCCCGGATTTGGGGCTGTCACAGAGTCTACTCCATCAGGAACTGATCTTTCAGAGTCTACTGAGGAAAGATCAGTAACTAGCAGCAATATGGAATCTACTGATTCTATTGTTCAAAGGAGAGTTATTGAAGGCAGAGAGAATTCTTCTACAAGAGATACCACTAACTTAGGGGGAGAGACTAGCATAGTCAATCTACCAACTGTTAGAAAATGGACAAAGGATCATACTGAAGATTTGATTATTGGTGATCCAAATAGTGGTGTTCGAACAAGAAGATCAATTCAAAATGAATGCTTGTATAGTTGTTTTCTCTCAAAGAATGAACCTAAGAAGGTTGAAGAAGCCTTACAGGATCCTGATTGGGTAATTGCAATGCAGGAGGAGTTAAATAAGTTTGAGAGAAATAAAGTCTGGAAACTGGTACCAAGACCTAAAGATAGATCTATTGTTGGTGCAAGATGGGTTTTCAGAAACAAGCTAGATGAATCTGGTATGATTGTAAGAAACAAAGCAAGACTGGTGGCCAAGGGTTATTCTCAGGAAAAAGGCATTGATTATGATGAGACCTTTGCACCTGTAGCAAGATTGGAAGCAATCAAAATGTTTCTTGCATTTGCAGCTCATTCAAAATTCAAGGTATACCAGATGGACGTAAAGAGTGCTTTTCTAAATGGCAAACTTGATGAGGAAGTGTATGTGGAACAGCCACCCGGATTTGTTGATCCAAAGTTTCCAAATCATGTCTACAAACTTGACATAAGAGCATGGTATGAGACTTTGTCTAAATTTCTTCTTGAAAATGGCTTCACAAGAGGTACAATTGACAAAACTCTATTCTTTAGAAAGATAAAAGGTGAATTGCTTTTAGTTCAAGTTTATGTTGATGATATTATTTTTGGTTCTACTAATGAAAAATTGTGTGCTAAATTTAGCAAGCTTATGCAGTCTAAGTATCAGATGAGCATGATGGGTGAATTAAATTATTTCTTAGGCTTGCAGGTCAAACAGACTGAGACTGGTATTTTCATTAATCAGTCAAAGTATATCAAAGATCTTTTAAGAAGGTTTGACTTTCAAGACTATGCAATTACAAAAACACCCATGACAACAGCCACTAAACTAGACTCAGATCCTAAGGGAAAGAGTGTGGATAATACTAGTTATAGAGGCATGATAGGCTCATTGTTATATCTAACTGCAAGTAGGCCAGATATAATGTTTTCTACCTGTTTATGTGCTAGATTCCAAAGTGATCCTAAGGAATCTCATTTAATTGCTGTGAAGAGAATTTTTAGATATCTCAAAGGAACTCTAAATCTTGGTTTGTGGTACCCTAGAGAATCTGATTTCTTCCTAATTGGCTATTCAGACTCTGATTATGCAGGGTGTAGGATAGACAGGAAAAGCACTACAGGTACATGTCAATTCTTGGGAAATAGATTGATTTCTTAGGCAAGCAAGAAGCAACAATCTGTTTCAACCTCAACTGCAGAAGCTGAGTACATAGCAGCAGGCAGTTGTTGTGCACAACTCGTTTTGATAAGAAATCAGTTGATGGATTATGGTATGACACTTAGTAATATTCCTATGTTTTGTGATAATACTAGTGCTATCAAAATTGCAGAAAATCCAGTTCAACATTCAAGGACTAAGCACATTGATGTCAGGTATCATTTTATTAGAGAACATATTGAGAATGGTACTGTGGAACTTCATTTTGTTCCTCCTGACAAACAGCTTGCAGATATTCTAACTAAACCACTTGATGAAACTACATTCAGTAGATTAGTAAGTGAGTTAGGAATGTTAAATTTCTAGATCTTTAACATCTGCAATAGTAGCAAGGTATGTTGTTTTTAGCTTATAGACTTGATATTCTTGTCAGGATCTATATTTGATTGTTAAATGCTTTAGCTATAACACTTTGCCTTGATAAATTTCAGTATGATAGACTTGTTAATAATCATCAGGATTAGATTTGTATCAGGATGCTGACGTCATCAGTATTGTGTCAGTATCAGGATATTGTGAAAATTGTTTCAGATCCTGACGTTTCATTTGTATAGTAATCTAATTCTGTGATGTGTTAAGTCTATGCCAGCAAGTTTTAATATTTGCACACTGATAATTTATACATCATTCAATAATCAAAAGACAAGTAGATAATAAGAAATTATATTTTCATTAATTGAAAGCATTATACACATGGAAATGAAATACAACATCTTTTTGTCTAACTTCTACTGATAATCCTATACTTGTCTAATGAAATGAATTCTGAGGTACAGGACAAGGAGCATCTCAAGAAATCCATCAGGGGATTTGAACAGCCTCGTCTGCTCTTGGATTCCTTGTCTGGGCGACTTGAATGAGAGTAGCTAACTTAAATGAATAGCATCCCCAACAAGATCAACCTCAGACTCTCGACCAAATTCTTCATCCTCAAGTTTTGAGGAGGTTAGGGGAAGATTGTATCCAACAGATGGATATTCTAGGAGAAACCTCTGGATATTATCTGAAACTACTTCATTCATGATTGGTTCGATGAGAAAAGTTGTCTCTTTAAAGAGATTATCAATAACAGGATGTTCATTGACTGTGAAAAACCTAAAGAATGGGTTTGAATGGAATTTTGGTTTGAGAATCATTGATGAAAAGAAAAGAAATTGAAAGGGTTATGGAGAATGGCATAAGACGTCTGTTTCTTTTATAGAAAGACGTGAGAAGCTGAACAGTCACTTGGAATTTTCAATGAAGTCAAATGCTAATTATTGCGTGTGACTGTATTTCTTGTTTTCAAGAAATGTCAAATATATCTAACCAATTGATTTTGCTCAGATTAATTGTTTATTTCTTTTTCAGATAAAAGAAAGATGCCACGTGGAAACTCCATATTAAGTCTCTGGAATCAGGATGATATTGATCAGGATTTCAAGTGTGACCATCAGGATTTGAAAATTATATTTCTAAATCACATTGCATTTTGTGATTATTTTGATGGGAGGTCAACAGGAAAAGGAAGCTGATCAGTATTGATTTTTATCTTGATAATACCCTGATTTATTTCATGAAAATCAATTTTGGATTTTATTTTCCAAAAATCATGAGTAACCGCACTTTTCAGGGACTGACATCTGTCAATCTACGTGTCGACGTGGGATAGTGGTCTGAAAGATTTGTGAAATATATTTGTTTTGAAACTCTAATCGTGTAATTGCTTTCTCTAATTTCACATTCTCTAAAGCAAAAACACTCTCGAGTTTTCAAAATCACTAATCCATTTCAAGAATTTTTCAAGTTCTTTTCAGATCAAAAATGGCAGCTCAGAGAAGATTACCTAAATTAGTAGCTTTCAAGTTTGGTGACTTCGATTTTATGACAAACAATCATGTAGCAGCTATCACCAACAAGGAAGGAGTGTCAACTGATTTTCATCCAATCATGGACTTTCTGGCATATGGACCATTAAGTTATGCATTGACAGCATCTCCACAGATTAATCAAGCAGCTGTTACACAAGCTTGGGAGAATGCTGAGGTAATTGATTCTACTCAGAGTCAACCAGGTAAGATTGTTCTACATTTAGGACAAGACTCATTTGATATTACTGAATCTTTTGTTAATTCAGTACTTTACTTACCTGTTAGTTTGATTTATGAGAATGTACCATCTGATGATGATGTTAGAACTATGTTGTCTGCATTAGGTTATAATGGACCTTTAGATAACATGAGCCAGTTAAGAAGATCTTATCTTAGGAAAGAGTGGTCTTTCTTCTTTGATCAACTAGCTAAATGCTTTACTGGTAAATGTAGTTCTTTTGATCAAATTACTTCTGTTACTTCACATATTGCTTACAGTTTGCTTTATGATAGAGTAGTTAACATTGGTCACATTATCTTAAGTCAAATGTGTATTAAACTTGGGTTAAGAGATCAAAACAGGAAAATGATTTATTATCATAGATTTATACAATTGTTTATTAATCATTTTATTCCAAATGTTGAAGCTAGATTTGGTAAAGAACATTGTGTTTCTTCTTATGTACAACAAAAGAGAATTTTCTCTAACATTACAAAGAAGGACAATGAAAAGAATCTAGATGAAATACCTGCAATTCATTATCCACATCATGTTCAGGTAATTCTTAAAACTCATCTTCCTACTCTCTACAATTCTTCTTTCTTTTGTGGTGAAATGGCTCAGGAATCTCATTTGGAGGAGAACCCACCCGTGTCTACCCAAGTAGCCCAAAACATTATAGTCTCTGAAATAATTCAAGAACAAAGTTTTAATCCACAGCCTATTGTTTCAAAGAAACCAACCTCTGGTGTTTCTCAAAAGACATCAGTTGTAAGGAAGAGAAGATTTGTTGTGTCAAGTAGTAGTAGTTCTAGTGAAGATGATGATAATATATCTCTTGCTGAGAGAGAAAAATTGAAGGCTGCAATTCGACTTTCTAAGCTAGGACACAGAGATGAAGCACCTAGTCACAGCCAGGCTGCAGTTTCTCAAAAGACTGTAGTACTTAAAAAGGGAAAATAGTTACTAGATACTGTCTCTCAAAAGACTGTGTCTATTGAAAAAGGATCTCATCCCAAGATCAATTCTGTGTCTACACCTCTTGAGTCTTCTCAGGATAAATCTTTTGCTCACTATACCAGGAGAACAAGGAGGAAGATTCAATTGTCACCTACACACACAGAGTCTAGTCTAACTAATATCATGCAGGTCTCTACAAATGAAGCTACAATCAAGTCAGCAAATGACCATAGAGATCTGGATATTGATTCTTCATGGGAAACTACATTATCATACAGACTGGCTATGGGACTAATTTCTCTCAAAGTGAAGTTGTCAAGGCCTGTTCTAGATTTTTTGGTTGAAAGAGTACCAAAAACTTTTATATCCAGAAGAGTATGGACTTCTACATCAAAGACTTGATTTAATGAAGATGTATTTCTATGTATCTGTCAGAAGACAATTAATCAAGAAATTTGGACTCTCGAAGCATGTTGCACTTCAATCACTTCATGCATATTTATTTGACAAGGATGTCATTATTGAAGATGCTTCAGCTCAAGGTGAACAACTGGAGGAAGTAGCTAGAGGAATGCAGTCAACAGAAGATACTATTGCACCAGTGGTGGATAGTAGGAAAAATCAGATCACAGTCACTGTAACACAAGAACCATCTAGTCAGAGGTTGGGTGACTCAGGAATTGTGATAGCTGATGTGGAAAGGTCTTCTGTGATGACTGAAATTGCAAGTGAGAAACCCTATGATATGGGAGGAATAACTTTGACTGATTTTCTTGAAGATCAAACAAACATTGTTCAGTCAGAGTCTATCCACCTTGAGGGTGAGTCTCAGCAAACAACACTTAAAGACGGTGACATGCTAACTAGGGTGTCTAATGAAGTATTACTGAAGACATCAGAGTCTAGTAAAGAACCTGAAAGTGGTATACTGGAGCCTGTAGTCTCTGGAAGGAAAGAAGATGATTGTAAGGGTTCAGAGACTATAGCAGCTCACTCCTTGGAGAAAACCTCAAGCCCCTTGCCAAATGAGGAACCCTCTCTCCATGTGAGTTCAGGTATAAAAACTTCTTCTAAACTCTATTTTTCTGTAGGTCATGAGAGCACTTATCCAAATTTGAGTGATACACTTGAAAAGATGGATATTGATCCACATTCAGAGCGGCTGGCTCCTCACCAGGCAAAAGGAGAGGTAGAAAGAGTGTTGACTTTAGATAGTCAAAGTGAGATTGAGGGTATGGATGATCAACTCCATAGTGAGGGAGAGAAAATTAGGAAACCATCGTTTCATTTCTGGGATCAGGTATTTCCTGAATCTTGGTCTAATAATCTTGGTATGGATGCTGGTACTTATTCTTTTATCAAGATGTATGAGAAGAATGACTTAGCAAAGCACAACTCAAAGCCAGAAGTTAAAGCTCAGAAGCAAAAAGAAAGGCTTGCCGGAATTATCAACAGAAGAGGTGAAAGGCTAAGACAAACTTCTACATTATCAGTACCAGAAGATATTTCTAATGATCCAAGTATTCCTTTGTTTGTACTTCCAATATCAGTAAGATTTGAGACATCAACAGTATCTGATCAATCTAAGGAGGAGTCAGGTTTTGAAGATGTTAGTACACAGAATACTGGTGAAGAACAAGATGATCATATTGCAGCTTCAGATCAGAAAGATGAAGATGTTTGTAACTCTAATCGAGTTTATTACTTGAATATCATTCTACACAGGCAACTTCTTCTACAAGACTTGAATCTGAAGATATTCCAAACATTTCCAACATTGAAGTCAATTATGAAATTCTACAAGATATTCAGAAATCTCAAGTTGAAATTCAATCAAGACTTCAAACACTTGAAGATAACCAAGTCACTATTATGGAAAATCAAGCAATTCTGATGAATCTCATTTGTTCTTTTACTGAATCTCTTGGAATTAATGTTGCTGATGTCAAAAAGGGGGAGATAAAGACAATTCAAAGACAACAACAACAAAAGACTGGGGATAAAATAAGAACTGGGGGAGATAAAGATTGTGACAGAGGTGAATCTCATTATAGAAGTGGTAAAGGAAAAGAAGCATCAAATAGTTGAATTCTTTCGTCTAAGTACTGGATACTATGTCTATATCTAAGAAGAGGAGGTACTTAACTTCAAGATTTCTGAATTCATAAATTCTATTCTGATTGTATTGTTATATGTTTTGACATTAACAACTCAGATTTATGCTTCAGATTTTAAAGCATAAATAGGGGGAGATTGTTAGGAATAATTCATGAGTTGTGATGTTAAGAATAGAATTTTACTTATACTTCTTGTATATCCTAATTTTATAAAGGATTTAGCACCTTGTATAGGAAATATGTGTTAGACAGTTATCTGTAAGTGTGATAACCCTAACTTCAGTAATGCTACAGTGGTCACATGAATAGTAAATTTCGAGGATTTAGAGAAATGGTATATAGGTACTCTATAATGGAAATGGAAAATGAATAAACATAAACCATATTAGTGTTGTACAATGGAAATAAGTGATTCGAAATGACGTTAGATTTCAGAAGTTCCTGAAACATGGATTTTGAGGATTTTGATTTCGAATGAGCTTTTATTGGATATTAAGGAGCATGGAACTATTAAAGGAATTATATATTGAGGAATTAGAGGAATTAGGTTAAACCAAGGGATTATTAAGTTAAGAGAATACCAAAGGAATTTGGATTGTTAAGTGATTTCAAAACCACTGAGATAATGAGGTACATTCGAAACGAACCACAATTAGACGAATATGGAGATTAAGCAACCAAGATTAGTAATATAACAAGGAGACATACCACATTATCATCTACCAAGATTATTAGCATGCTATTTAGAAAATCAAGTAATAAGAATATTACATCATCTTAATAACATCATTATTGATGTCATTTTCCACTAACTTAAAACTAAGGGTAAATTAGTCAATTGTTAAGCAAAATATCTACCAAGCTTCCACCATACACTAGATTAACAAGAGATTAGTAGGATAAAATCAAAAAAAGAAGCAAAAGAACTCTCCCCTTCCATTTCTTCTTCATTCGGCCAAAAAGAAAGAAAACAAGAAAATAAAATCCAAAACCCTAATTCTCTTCAAGATTAAACCAAGAGAAAAATCATGGAGCATCTTGGAGGATAGATCAAGACTAGCACAAAGTTTCATAGCAAACTAACATCATTTGGCAAGGTAATAAAATCTCCAAAGTTGATGATGAATAGTGATGAATAGTAGATTTCTAAGAACTAACTTGATTTTCATGGATCCTTTAGTTGATCCAAGCTATACTAAGGTTGTTAAAGGTGTGCCCAAGGCTTGTTAAGTGTTGTAAAGCTTCAAGAAGGTATAAACACTCTTGCCCCTTTTTATATTATGATGAATATTGTTGGTTTAAGTGATTAAGTGGTGTAAAGATTAAGATTATGATGTTATAAGTGTTTGTAAGTGATTAAAGTTGATTTTGGAAGGAGTTTGGGATTGTAACCATGGCTGGTAATGAAGACCACATGGTGTAGGTGATGATTATGGTGTTTGATGATTGATTTGGAGGAGTTTGATTTTGGAAAGTATGAAATTACAGCAGTTATAATGTCCGATTTTCGTTAGAACGAAATCTGCCCTGTTTTTAGCAACTGTGCACACACGGTAGGTTACTGTCCAGCACACCAAGGGACCATGAGATGATAGAGCTTAGTTCATAGATCGTTTTGATATAAGGTGCGTTCAAATCTGATGAACGGTTTAGGAGAAAAGTCAGTTTTAGTGAAAGGTGTTCGAAAACCGAGAAACTGTAATTGTATCAACTTTGAGGCTATGATCAACCTACTTAGACATTTTAAAAAATTATGAAACTTTGGGATAATATGGTAGGGTAGTCAAAGAGACATTATCAGTTGACCTTGTAGTAAAAGTCAAAATCTATAATTTATGGGGATTTTTACAGTTAAGTGTGGTCGTTAGGGGAAATGGTGAAAAACCACTGAAACTTCGATTGAGCTTGTAAATGGTTAAGTCCTTGAACCTTTGGGGTAATAATAATACGTTAAACATACATTAAAGTGTAAAGGGTTTTGTTATACGAGAGGGTAGTGAGTAAGAGATGTGGTATTCTAATGACGGTCCTTTTGTGTTTATAGAAATTCCGGAGGATGAACCAGCCATATTGTCAGGATACAGAAACCGAGGCAAGATCCTTTTATCCTTACTTTAAAAATTATTTATCTTTGGAATAATAATGATATCATGGAATATATTTATGTATATGTGATGCTTTTGTTGCTATATTGCAAAGAATATATTCTCTTGATTGTGGGAAGTTAAAGAGAGATGGATATGTTTTCTGAAATATGAATATAGAGATGATTACGAATGGAGCGAATATGTTCTAAGGTAAAAGAGATATGAAAGAGAATGGTATCAGTTGTTATCTAGGGTTATATGGTTTATAATGCTATATTATAAACATTCTTTTAGTGTATGATATATACATATATTTTATAGAAATAATGTGCGAGAATGGAAATGTGAAATGGTGTTGATAAATTGAATAATGATCTTATAAAAAGGGGGATTAGTAACAAACGTGCATAAGAGGCTATGTCAGGGCTGTGTGCGACATAGTCTAACATTCATGATTCGGCACGAAGATGCCAAGGGAGGATGTTAGCAGGTGGCCTTCCTCCAGGAGGATGTTAGCAGGTGGCCTTCCTCCAGGGATGATGTTAGCAGGTGGCCTTCATTCCTTCTACTAGTAGTAAACAGAGAGCGGATACGGTCAGGCGACTGATCATCGTCCTACGTATCTGGCGCCAGTAGATATCCCCAAAACTTGAAAGAAAGAATTGAAAATGGTTTTCAGATTTCTATAACTGAAAACAGAAAAGTGATATGAGATGATGAAATTATTGTTATAGATGAAGAGAAACTGATTTTATATTAATTTATAAAATTGCTGTATAGGAAGGAAATAAGAAGATGATAGTTAGAGATTTATTCAAGTATTCATGTTATTTTAAAATATTACACTAAAAGGGTATATTGGTTGTTATATTATTTAAGAAGAGAAACTGATACTGTATTATCTTAGATTTCTTTCTTATAATAGTAAGTGGATGATGTATTATTAAATAAGAGTTTTATTCTTCCTTAACGTTTATAATTTGGTTACTGCTTACATATGTATATACATGTATACTTGGTTACATTTTAAATTCTAGTTTACAGTATTATCTTGCTGAGCTATTATAGCTCACTCTTGCTACTTATCTATATACAGCTAGGTATGCCAATAGTACGCAGAACGCCCCGCAAGAGGGTAAGGGAAAGGTGACCTTCTGAGAGCTCGTTAGCATCAATTCCCGAGGTAGATGACCATCGCAAGGGGTTTAGTGGGCTTATGTATATTAAGTGTGTAAGTTTGAAAGATTGTAATAAATTTGGTTGTTGAAATGCTTCTTGTAGAAGCATCACTCAACAATGTACTTAAGTATGATTCTGGGTTTGTAATAACTTTTTAATTCTAAACTCTTATTATGGTGAATGTTGTTCTCTGAGCATATGACTGGTGTGTGTGTGTGTATTACTGTGGGGTCAATTGCATAATTATTAATTATAAAAAAAAAACCCAAGAGATATTGATTTTGAATGGAAGTTGGTTCGTGATGGCCCAAATTCATGACCCCGGATTTGGGGCTGTCACAGTAAGGTTTAGTCAGGAATGAACAGTGTATCGGAGGCTACATGTTAGGAACAGAGAGCAAATCCTGATGAAGGTCTAATACTGATGGTGATCAGATAATGATGCAAGATGCAAGTCCTGATATCAGTCATGTTACTGATGATGTCATTATAGATGCTACAGAAACTGGCAAGTGCTATAAAACAGGATCGTTGTTTAAAGAACAAGCAAGAAGATTTCATAAAGGAAAGAATTTTCTATTGATGGAAACTATCAACTCGACGGCAGAACATTGTCATGTATAGATTATCCTTCTGTGATTAGTTGATAGGAAGCATTATAAATACTCTCTCTATATCATTGTAAAAAGAGTTCGTGAGGTTTGTAATCGTAAGTATACGAGAGTGCAAACAGAGAGAAATTTATTTTGTCAGCAGCTGCTAAAGGTATTGTACACCTTTGGTAGAGTTTGTATTTGATCTTATTAATACAAACAGATTTTGATTCATTCGTTTATTCTTGTTCATATAATCTAGCAAAAATCAGACACGATTATATAACTTGTATTCAACCCCCCCTTCTACAAGTTATTCGAGTTAACACAATTCATGTTGAATTTGATGATAAGAAATTTGGAATTCTGCAAACTGATGAGAGTCATGACAAATTGGAATTTGAAAATATGAAGAATTCTGAGATACTCTCCAGTGATGATGAAGGTTCTCCAGAAGGAATTTCTATTTCTTCTCAAAGGAATGCTACTGTTGAGGGGGAGCAAATGAATCAAGAAGAACACAGTGATCATCAGGAGCAGACTAGCTATTCAGAGTCTACTCCATCAGGAACTGATCTTTCAGAGTCTACTGAGGAAAGATCAGTAACTAGCAGCAATATGGAATCCACTGATTCTATTGATCAAAGGGGAGTTATTGAAGGCAGAGAGAATTCTTCTACAAGAGATACCACTAACTTAGGGGGAGAGACTAGCAAAGTCAATCTACCACCTATTAGAAAATGGACAAAGGATCATACTGAAGATTTGATTATTGGTGATCCAAATAGTGGTGTTCGAACTAGAAGATCAATTCAAAATGAATGCTTGTATAGTTGCTTTCTCTCAAAGAATGAACCTAAGAAGGTTGAAGAAGCCTTTCATGATCCTGATTGGGTAATTGCAATGCAGGAGGAGTTAAATGAGTTTGAGAGAAATAAAGTCTGGAAACTGGTACCAAGACCTAAAGATAGATCTATTGTTGGTGCAAGATGGGTTTTCAGAAACAAGCTAGATGAATCTGGTATGATTGTAAGAAACAAAGCAAGACTGGTGGCTAAGGGTTATTCTCAGGAAGAGGGCATTGATTATGATGAGACCTTTGCACCTGTAGCAAGATTGGAAGCAATCAAAATGTTTCTTGCATTTGCAGCTCATTCAAAATTCAAGGTATACCAGATGGATGTAAAGAGTGCTTTTCTAAATGGCAAACTTGATTAGGAAGTGTATGTGGAACAGCCACATGGATTTGTTAATCCAAAGTTTCCAAATCATGTCTACAAACTTGACAAGGCACTCTATGGACTAAAGCAGGCACCAAGAGCATGGTATGAGACTTTGTCTAAATTTCTTCTTGAAAACGGCTTCAGAAGAGGTACAATTGACAAAACTCTATTCTTTAGAAAGATAAAAAGTGAATTGCTTTTAGTTCAAGTTTATGTTGATGATATTATATTTGGTTCTACTAATGAAAAATTGTGTGCTAAGTTTAGCAAGCTTATGCAGTCTAAGTATCAGATGAGCATGATGGGTGAATTAAATTATTTCTTAGGCTTGCAGGTCAAACAGACTGAGACTGGTATTTTCATTAATCAGTCAAAATATATCAAAGATCTTTTAAGAAGATTTGACTTTCAAGACTGTGCAGTTGCGAAAACACCCATGGTAACAGCCACTAAATTAGACTCTGATCCTATGGGAAAGAGTGTGGATAATACTAGTTATAGAGGCATGATAGGCTCATTGTTATATCTAACTGCAAGAAGGCCAGATATAATGTTTTCTACCTGTTTATGTGCTAGATTCCAAAGTGATCCTAAGGAATCTCATTTAATTGCTGTGAAGAGAATTTTTAGATATCTCAAAGGAACTCCAAATCTTGGTTTGTGGTATCCTAGAGAATCTGATTTCTTCCTAATTGGCTATTCAGACTCTGATTATGCAGGGTGTAAAATAGACAGGAAAAGCACTACAGGTACATGTCAATTCTTGGGAAATAGATTGATTTCTTGGGCAAGCAAGAAGCAACAATCTGTTTCAACCTCAACTGCAGAAGCTGAGTACATAGCAGCAGGCAGTTGTTGTGTACAGCTCCTTTGGATAAGAAATCAGTTGATGGATTATGGTATGACACTTGGTAATATTCCTATGTTTTTTGATAATACTAGTGCTATTAAAATTGCAGAAAATCCAGTTCAACATTCAAGGACTAAGCACATTGATGTCAGGTATCATTTTATTAGAGAACATATTGAGAATGGTACTGTGGAACTTCATTTTGTTCCTACTCACAAACAGCTTGCAGATATTCTAACTAAACCACTTGATGAGACTACATTCAGTAGACTAGTAAGTGAGTTAGGAATGTTAAATTTTTAGATCTTTAACATCTGCAAAAGTAGCAAGGTATGTTGTTTTTAGCTTATAGACTTGATATTCTTGTCAGGATCTATATTTGATTGTTAAATGCTTTAGCTATAACACTTTGCCTTGATAAATTTCAGTATGATAGACTTGTTAATAATCATCAGGATTAGAATTGTTATCAGGATGCTGACGTCATCAGTATTGTGTCAGTATCAGGATTGTGAAAATTGTTTCAGATCCTGACGTTTACTTTGTGTAGTAATCTAATTCTGTGATGTGTTAAGTCTATGTCAGCAAGTTTTAATATTTGCTTACTGATAATTTATACATCATTCAATAATCAAAAGACAAGTAGATAATAAGAAATTGTATTTTCATTAATTGAAAGCATTACATACATGGAAATGAAATACAACATCTTTTTGTCTAACTTCTACTGATAATCCTATACTTGTCTAATGATATGGATTCTGAGACACATGACAAGGAGCAGCATCAAGAAATCCATCAGGGGATTTGAACAGCCTCGTCTGCTCTTGGATTCCTTGTCTGGGCGACTTGAATGAGAGTAGCTAACTTAAATGAATAGCATCTCCATCAAGATCAACCTCAGACTCTCGGCCAAATTCTTCATCCTCAAGTTTTGAGGAGGTTAGAGGAAGATTGTATCCAACAGATGGATGTTCTAGGAGAAACCTCTGGATATTATCTGAAACTACTCCATCCATGATTAGTTCGATGAGAAAAGTCGTCTCTTCAAAGAGATGATCAAGAACAGGATGATCATCGACTGTGAAAAACCTAAAGAATGGGTTTGAATGGAGTTTTGGTTTGAGAATCATTGTTGAGAAGAAAAGAAATTGAAAGGTTTATGGAGAATGGCATAAGGCGTCGGTTTCTTTTATAGAAAGGCGTGAGAAGCTGAACAGTTACTTGGAACTATCAATGAAGTCAGAAGTTAATTATCGCGTGTGACTGTATTTCTTGTTTTTCAAGAAACGTCGAATATATCTTACCAATTGATTTTGTTCAGATTAATTGTTTATTTCTTTTTCAGACAAAAGGAAAATGCCACGTGGAAACTCCATTTAAGTCTCTGGAATCAGGATGATATTGATCAGGATTTCAAGTGTGACCATCAGGATTTGAAAATTATTATTTTTAAATCACATTGCATTTTGTGATTATTTTGATGGGAGGTCAACAGGAAAAGGAAACTGATCAGTATTGATTTTTATCTTGATAATACCCTGATTTATTTCATGAAAATCAATTTTGGATTTTATTTTCCAAAAATCGTGGGTAACCGCACTTTTCAGGGACTGACACCTGTCAATCTACGTGTCGACGTGGGATAGTGGTCTGAAAGATTTGTGAAATATATTTGTTTTGAAACTCTAATCGTGTAATTGCTTTCTCTAATTTCACATTCTCTAAAGCAAAAAACACTCTCGAGTTTTCAAAATCACTAATCAATTTCAAGATTTTTCAAGTTCTTTTTAGATCAAAATCAATGGCAGCTCAGAGAAGATTACCTAAATCAGTAGCTTTCAAGTTTGGTGACTTTGTTTTTATGACAAACAATCATGTAGCAGCTATCACCAACAAGGAAGGAGTATTAACTGATTTTCATCCAATCATGGACTTTCTGGCATATGGACCATTAAGTAATGCATTGACACCATCTCCACAGATTAATCAAGCAGCTGTTACACAAGCTTGGGAGAATGCTGAGGTAATTTATTCTACTCAGAGTCAATCAGGTAAGATTGTTCTACACTTAGGACAAGACTCATTTGATATTACTGAATCTTTTGTTAATTCAGTACTTCACTTACCTGTTAGTTTGAATTATGAGAATGTACCATCTGATGATGATGTAAGAACTATGTTATCTGCATTAGGTTATAATGGACCTTTAGATAACATGAGCCAGTTAAGAAGATCTTGTCTTAGGAAAGAGTGGTCTTTCTTCTTTGATCATTTAGCTAAATGCTTTACTGGTAAATGTAGTTCTTTTGATCAAATTACTTCTATTACTTCATATATTGCTTACAGTTTGCTTTATGATAGAGTAATTAACATTGGTCATATTATCTTAAGTCAGATGAGTATTAAACTTGGGTTAAGAGATCAAAACAGGAAAATGGTTTATTATCATAGATTTATACAAATGTTTATTAACCATTTTATTCATGATGTTGAAGCTAGATTTGGTAGAGAACATTTTGTTTCTTCTTATCTACAGCAAAAGAGAATTTTCTCTGATATTACAAAGAAGGACAATGAAAAGAATCTAGATGAAATACCTGCAATTCAATATCCACATCATGTTCAGGTAATTCTTAAAACTCATCTTCCTACTCTCTACAATTCTTCTTTCTTTTGTGGTGAAATGGCTCAGGAATCTCATTTGGAGGAGAACCCACATGTGTCTACACAAGTAGCCCAAAACATTATAGTCTCTGAAACAATTCAAGAACAAAATTTTAATCCACAGCCATTGTTTCAAAGAAACCAACCTCTGGTGTTTCTCAAAAGACATCAGTTGTAAGGAAGAGAAGATTTGTTGTGTCAAGTAGTAGTAGTTCTAGTGAAGATGATGATCATATATCTCTTGCTGAGAGAGAAGAATTGAAGGCTGCAATTCGACTTTCTAAGCTAGGACAAAGAGATGAAGCACCTAGTCACAGCCAGGCTGCAGTTTCTCAAAAGACTGTAGTACTTAAAAAGGGAAAACAGTTACTGGATACTGTCTCTCAAAAGACTGTGTCTATTGAAAAAAGATCTCATCCCAAGATCACTTCTGTGTCTACACCTCTTGAGTCTTCTCAGGATAAATCTTTTGCTCACTATACCAGGAGAACAAGGAGAAAGATTCGATTGTCACCTACACACACAAAGTCTAGTCCAACTAATATCATGCAGGTCTCTACAAATGAAGCTACAATCAAGTCAGTAAATGACTATAGAAATCTGGATATTAATTCTTCATTGGAAACTACATTATCATACAGACTGGCTATGGGACTAATTTCTCTCAAAGTGAAGTTGTCAAGGCCTGTTCTAGATTTTCTGGTTGAAAGAGTACCAAAACTTTTATTTCCTGATGAATATGGACTTCTACATCAACGACTTGACTTAATGAAGATGTATTTCTATGTATCTGTCAGAAGACAATTATTCAAGAAATTTTGACTCTCGAAGCATGTTGCACTTCAATCACTTCATGCATATTTATTTGACAAGGATGTCATTATTGAAGATGCTTCAGCTCAAGGTGAACAACTGGAGGAAGTAGCTAGAGGAATGCAGTCAACAGAAGATACTATTTGTTAACTCGAATAACTTGTAGAAGGGGGGGGGGTTGAATACAAGTTATATAATCGTGTCTGATTTTTGCTTGATTATATGAACAAGAATAAACGAATGAATCAAACTCTGTTTGTATTAATAAGATCAAATACAAACTCTACCAAAGGTGTACAAATACCTTTAGCAGCTGCTGACAATACAAATATCTCTCTCTGTTTGTTTCGAACTCTCGAATACAAACCTTATACAGAGCTACGCACATTCGCACTTTTTACAATGATATTGAGAGAGTATTTATAATGCTACCTATCAACTAATAACAGAAAGATATAATCTATACATGATAATGTTCTGCCTTCTAGTCGATAGTTTCCATCAATAGAAAACTCTTTCCTTCATAATATCTTCTTGCTTGTTCTTCAAACAAAGATCCTGTTTTATAGCACTTGCCAGTTTCTGTAGCATCCATAATGACATCATCAGTAACAAGACTGATATCAGGATTTCATCTTGCATCAGTATCTGATCATCATCAGTATTAGACCATCATCAGGATTTGCCCTTTGTTCCTAACATGTAGTCTCCGATACACTGTTCATTCCTGACTAAACTGTACAGATAACTGTCTTACACATAAATCCTATATAAAGTGCTAAATCCTTTATAAGATCAGGATTACAAGAAGTATAATGTGTAAATTCTATTCTTAACATCATAACTTATGAATTATTCCTAACAATCTCCCCCTATTTATGCTTTAAATTCTGAAGCATAAATCCAAGTTGTGGATGTCAAAACATATAACAATACAACCAGAATAGAATTTATGAATGTAGAATTATGAAGTTAAGTACCTCCTCCTTCTCAGATGTAGACATTTATCTAGTACTTAGAAGAAAGAATTTTAACTATTAATGCTGCTCTTCTTTTACCACTTCCTAGCTGAGGTTCACCACTGTCACTCCTGGTTCTTCTTTTTACTTCCCTTTGTCTGCTCTTTATCTTCCCCAGCTTTATCTCCTTTAGTCTGGTGGTGTTGTTGTTGTCTTTGAATTGTCATTATCTCCCCCTTTTTGACATCAGCAACATTAATTCCAAGAGATTCAGAAACAGAACAAATGATATTCATCAGAACTGCTTGATTTTCCATAATTGTGACTTGGTTATCTTCAAGTGATTGAAGTCTTGTTTGAATAGCAATTTGAGAATTCTGAATATCTTTCAAAACATCAGAATGAACTTCAATGTTGGAAGTGCTTCTAGTATCTTCAGTATCAGAATCAGAAAGAACTGTATCTTCAAGTCTTGTAGAAGAAGTTGCTTGAGTTGTATGATATTCAAGTAATAAAACCTGATTAGAAGTATCAACATCTTCATCTTTCTGATCTGGAACTGAAACATGATCATCATCTCCTTCCCCAGTATTCTGTGTACTAACATCTTCAAATCCTGACTCCTCCTTAGAGTGATCAGAGACTGTAGATGTCCCAATTCTAGCTGATATTGGAAGTACATACAAAGGAACACTAGGATCATTAGGAACTTCATCTGGTACATATGTATCAAGAGATTGCTTTATCCTGGCACCTCTTCTGTTAATGATTCCTGCAAGCCTCTCCTTTTGCTTCTGAGCTTTAACTTCTGGCTTTGCATTGTGATGTGCTAGGTCATTCTTCTGATACATTTTGATGAATGAATAAGTACCAGCATCCATATCCAAATTTTCAGACCAAGATTCAGGAAAAACCTGATCCCAGAAATCAAATGATGGTTTCCTAATTTTCTCTTCCTCACTATGGAGTTGATCATCCATACCCTCATTCTCACTTTGACTTACTAAAGTCAACACTCTTTCTACCTCACCTTTTGCCTGGTCAGGAGCCAGCCGCTCAAATTGTGGATCTAAGTCCATCTTTTCAAGTGTATAACTCAAATTTGGATAAGTGCTGTAACGCCCCGCCTACCCACATTACTGAAAATATATATTTTTTTTATAATAAAATACTCAATTATTGGAATTTGTTTAGATAGAATAAACTTTAATACAGGGGAATTTTTGAAAATTTCGACATGAAGTATTCGTATTTCGGACTATCCACCTGTAATTTGAATCCAAACCAATTTATTCCAACACCAACAACAATTTCAACTCCTAAAGAAATAATACAAACACATGTTCAACCTGTCCTAACTGATCAGGTGAACCATACCAAAAATGCCCTCCCGATCAGAGCAAAGATCGGGGCATCACAATACCAACTAAAAACATAAACCTTGATAACAAAATAATAATAAATAAATACAACCCCACTACTAACCCGGATCTCTAACAGGTAGTGGTATGAAACAAGCAACTACTAACTAAGTTATTACATTACAATACTAAATCCTTAATTAAAAGATACATACACTCCACAATTATAAATACAACGAACTAGAACTATTACACAAATTTTATTGATACCCAAAAGTCCAACCTTCTAGTAGAGTGCAACTAGGCTGCCTTAAGGTCCACAACAAGTTCTTCTCGGATATAGCTTCTAAGTAGTATCCTCTTCTTTAACTGAAAAAGGTTAGAAACAATAGCAAGAAGTGAGCTAGATGCTCAGCAAGTGACAATATAGATATAAGAATTCACAACTGAAATCTGAGTGCAACAATATAGGGTTCATCCTTTGAACTTGTCCGAATATGTCAATCTGTATTCCATTTCATAAATAGAGAGGGAGAGCAGTCATTTCTCTTTTTAAAGAAATTTTTCATTTATAAAACATTAAATTTTGATTGGAGGTTTTCCACGACAACAGACTATACGGGTGATCAGCCACGTAAAGTCTCCATTCCTTTGAAATTGGGTCCCCAATTAGGCAACACATTGGCCTTTAATGCTGGACTAGGCACTCCCCCAGCCTCTTACGCTAAAAAGTGCTGGACTGGGCACTCCCCCAGCCTCTTACGCTTCTCCAATCTATAAATATTTTAAAAACATTTTAAAACCTTTTTCAGTCCTTAAACTCACTGGCAAAAGACCAGCCCAGTATAAGGAAATTTTAAAACATTTTCAAATAACTAAACCATTTTGATTTGCATTTATAAGAGAATAAAGGTCAGGGAAGCATTTAAATATAATTGCAGCAAGTACACAAGGCAAGCAAGTACACAAGGCAGGGAATTCAAGTATGATTTAAAAGTATTTACGAATAAGGTTTTGTCAAGCAAATAATCATATAAGGATGTGATGTGAAAGAAATATTTAGTTAACTCTGGTGGGTTTCAGAAAAATAAGATTTAAGTCAAATAAAAAGGGTCATGAGCTAATAAGGAATCAAGTAAGGGTTAAGGTTTTAGAATTAGGGTTCCAGGGATTATAACTTAATAAGGTGCTTTCACTCTAGTCACCTAGCTCAAAAACCTTCCACCTTTGTTTTTCCCTTATCTCTTGAGTCTACTTCCTTCAAATCTCGCACAAAGCTTAACACGCACACTGATGTTAATACACATGCACGCGGCTTCAATACAGTGCAGGGAAGAGCAGGGGAGAAACACAGAGGGGGAGGGTGAACTCACGAGGAAGAGAGGCACATCACCGAACCAAGAGATTGAGACAAGAGAGAACGAGAGAGACGAGTTAGATTGAGGGAGAGAAGATTCTACACATGTCGAGAGAAATTATGTGAAAACAGAGCTGGTAAAACTGAATTAGGAATTAGGGATTTAAGATCAAAAGGGGAGAAAAGAATTAGGATTTTTGCAAGAATTTTCTAATTAAAAACAATTAAAATCCATCTCGTAACATAGAAAATAAATAGGTAACAGTTGATAAAAAAACTAAATTTCATTTTTATAACATAGAAAATAAAATTATCTATCTCTCCATATTTTTAAAATATTTTTAGGATCAATAACAAATTAAATATCGATTTTACAAGATTGGATCAATAAAACACAAATCAATTCATAAAAACAATTTAAAATCCTTAAAAATCAAAATAAATCCATCTAATATTTTTAAAACTCAAATAAACTAATAAAGTTAATAATGCAAAAGATTTCCTGATTTTTACTAATCCCGATAATTTTATAAAATTCTCAAAAGATAAATAACTCATGATTTAAATAGGATTTAATCTAAAAAAAAATAAAATTATAAATACGTAGACTTATCCGACATATATAAATCATCAAATAAACCCACAAATATGATATCATACATATTTTACCTCATCAACAATATTCACGTCACATAATTCACACTTAATATTAAATAAATAATTATAAATATTCAAAAATTTTCTAAGGCGTTATAAGTGCTCTCATGACATACAGAAAAATAGGGTTTAGAAGGAGTTTTTATACCTGAACTCACATGGAGAGAGGGTTCCTCATATGGCATGTGGCTTGAGGTTTTCTCCAAGGAGTGAGCTGCTATAGTCTCTGAACCCATACTAACATCTTCTTTCTTTCCAGAGACTACAGGCTCCAGTATACCACTTTCAGGTTCTTTACTAGACTCTGATGTCTTCAGTAATACTTCATTAGACACCATAGTTAGTATATCACCGTCTTTAAGTGTTATTTGCTGAGACTCACCCTCAAGGTGGATAGACTCTGACTGAACAAAATTTGTTTGATCTTCAGAAAAATCAACCAATGTCATTCCTCCCATATCATAGGGTATCTCACTTGCATTCTCAGTCATCACAGAAGTCCTTTCAACATCAGCTATCACAGCTCCTGAGTCATCCAACCTCTGACTAGATGGTTCTTGTGTTGCAGTGACTGTGATCTGATCTTTCCTACTATTCACCACTGGTGCAATAGTATCTTCTGTTGACTGCATTCCTCTATCTACTTCCTCCAGTTGTTCACCTTGAGCTAAAGCATCTTCAATAATGACATCCTTGTCAAATAAATATGCATGAAGTGATTGAAGTGCAACATGCTTCGAGAGTCCAAATTTCTTGACTAATTGTCTTCTGACAGATACATAGAAATACATCTTTATTAAGTCAAGTCTTTGATGTAGAAGTCCATATTCATTTGGAAATAACAGTGTTGGTACTCTTTCAAGCAGAAAATCTAGAACAGGCCTTGACAACTTCACTTTGAGAGAAATTAGTGCCATAGCCAGTCTGTATGATAATGTAGTTTCCCATGAAGAATCAATATCCAGATCTCTCTTGTCATTTGCTGACTTGATTGTAGCTTCATTTGTAGAAACCTGCATAATGTTAATTGGACTAGACTCTTTGTGTGTAGGTGACAATTGAATCTTCCTCCTTGTTCTCCTGGTATAGTGAGCAAAAGATTTATCCTGAGAAGACTCAAGAGGTGTAGACACAGAAGTGATCTTGGGATGAGATCTTTGTTCAATAGACACAGTCTTTTGAGAGATAGTATCCAGTAACTGTTTTCCCTTTTTAAGAACTACAGCCTTTTGGGAGACTGCAGCCTGGCTGTGACTAGGTTTTTCATCTCTTTGTGCTAACAGAGAAAGTTGAATTGCAGCCTTCAATTCTGCTCTCTCAGCAAGAGTTAAATCATCATCATCTTCACTAGAATTACTACTACTTGACACAACAAATCTTCTCTTCCTTACAACTGATGTCTTTTGAGAAACACCAGAGGTTGGTTTCTCTGAAACAATAGGCTGTGGATCAAAATTTGGTTCTTGAATTGTTTCAGAGACTATAATGTTTTGGGCTACTTGGGTAGACACAGGTGGGTTCTCCTCCAATTGAGATTCCTGAGCCATTTCACCACAAAAGAAAGAAGAATTGTAGAGAGTAGGAAGATGAGTTTTAAGAATTACCTGAAAATGATGTGGATAATGAATTGCAGGTATTTCATCTAGATTCTTTTCATTGTCCTTCTTTGTAATGTCAGAGAAAATTCTCTTTTGCTGTTCATAAGAAGAAACACAATGTTCCCTACCAAATCTAGCTTCAACATCAGGAATAAAATGGTTAATAAACATTTGCATAAATCTATGATAATAAACCATTTTCCTGTTTTGATCTCTTAACCCAAGTTTAATACTCATCTGACTTAAGATAATATGACCAATGTTAATTACTCTATCATAAAGCAAACTATAAGCAATATGTGATGTAACAGAAGTAATTTGCTGAAAAGAACTACATTTACCAGTAAAACATTTAGCAATTTGATCAAAGTAAAAAGACCATTCCTTTCTAAGAAAAGACCTATTCAACTGGCTCATGTTGTCTAGAGGTCCACTATAACCTAATTCAGACAACATAGTTCTTATATTATCATCAGATGGTTCACTTGCATAACTATCAGTAACAGGTAAGCAAAGTACTGAATTAACAACAGATTCAGTAATGTCAAATGAATATTGTCCTAAATGTAGAACAATCTTACCTGATTGACTCTGAGTAGAATCAATTACCTCAGCATTCTCCCAAGCTTGTGAAACAGCTACTTGATTAATTTGTGGAGATGCTGTCAATGCATAACTTAATGGTCCATACGCCAGAAAGTCCATGATTGGATGAAAATCAGATGACACTCCTTCCTTGTTGGTGATAGCTGCTACATGATTGTTTGTCATAAAATCAAAGTCACCAAATTTGAAGGCTACTGACTTAGGTAATCTTCTCTGAGCTGCCATTTTTGATCTGAAAAGAACTTGAAAAATTCTTGAAATGGATTAGTGATTTTGAAAACTCAAGAGTGGTTTTTGCTTTAGAGAATGTAAAATTAGAGAAAGCAATTACACGATTAGAGTTTCAAAACAAATATATTTCACAAATCTTTCAGACCACTATCCCACGTTGACACGTAGATTGACAGGTGTCAGTCCTTGAAAGATTCAGTTACCCACAATTTTTGGAAAATAAAATCCAAAATTGATTTTCATGAAATAAATCAGGGTATAAATAATCAATACTGATCAGTTTCCTTTTCCTGTTGACCTCTCATCAAAATAATCACAAAATACAATGTGATAATGATTCTCAAATCCTGATGGTCACACATGAAATCCTGACCAATATCCTGATTCCAGAGACTTAATATGGAGTTTCCACGTGGCATTTTTCTTTTATCTGAAAAAGAAATAAACAATTAATCTGAACAAAAATCATTTGGTTAGATATTTTCAATATTTCTTGAAAACAAGAAATATAGTCACATGCAATAATTAGCATCTGACTTCATTAAAACTTCCAAGTGACTGTTCAGCTTCTCACGTCTTTCTTTAAAAGAAACAGACGCCTTATGCCATTCTCCATAAACCTTTCAATTTCTTTTCTTCACAACAATGCTCCTCAAACCAAAATTCCATTCAAACCCATTCTTTAGATCTTTCTCGGTCGATGAACATCCTGTTCTTGATCATCTCTTTGAACAGACGACTCTTCTCATCGAACTAATCATAAATGGATTGGTTTACGATAATATCCAGAGGTTTCTCCTAGAACATCCATCTATTGGATACAATCTCCCCTAACCTCCTCAAAACTTGAGGATGAAGAATTTGGCCGAGAGTCTGAGGTTGATCTTGATGGAGATGCTATTAATTTAAGTTAGCTGCTCTCATTCAAGTCGCCCAGACAAGGAATCCAAGAGCAAACGAAGCTGTTTATCCCCTGATGGATTTCTTGAGATGCTCCTTGTCCTGTACCTCAGAATTCATATCAATAGACAAGTATAGAATTATCAGTAGAAATTAGACAAAAAGATGTTGTATTTCATTTCCATATATGTAATGATTTCAATTAATGAAAATACAATTTCTTGTTATCTACTTGTCTTTTGATTATTGAATGATGTATAAATTATCAGTATGCAAAAATTAAAACTTGCTGCTATAGACTTAACACATCACAGAATTAGATTACTACAAAAAGTAAACGTCAGGATCTGAAACAATTTTCATAATCCTGATACTGACACAATACTGATGACGTCAGCATCCTGATAACAAATCTAATCCTGATGATTATTAACAAATCTATCATACTGAAATTTATCAAGGTAAAGTGTTATAGCTAAAGTACTTAACAATCAAATATAGATCCTGACAAGAATATCAAGTCTATAAGCTAAGAACAACATACCTTGCGACTTTTGCAGATGTTAAAGATCTAAAAATTTAACATTCCTAACTCACTTACTAGTCTACTGAATGTAGTCTCATCAAGTGGTTTAGTTATAATATCTGCAAGCTGTTTGTCAGTAGGAACAAAATGAAGTTCCACAGTACCATTCTCAATATGTTCTCTAATAAAATGATACCTAACATCAATGTGCTTAGTCCTTGAATGTTGAACTGGATTTTCTGCAATTTTAATAGCACTAGTATTATCACAAAACATAGGAATATTACTAAGTGTCATACCATAATCCATCAACTGATTTCTTATCCAAAGGAGCTGTGCACAACAACTGCCTGTTGCTATGTACTCAGCTTCTGCAGTTGAGGTTGAAACAGATTATTGCTTCTTGCTTGCCCAAGAAATCAATCTATTTCCCAAGAATTGACATGTACCTGTAGTGCTTTTCCTGTCTATCTTACACCCTGCATAATCAGAGTCTGAATAGCCAATTAGAAATAAATCAGATTCTCTAGGATACCACAAACCAAGATTTGGAGTTCCTTTGAGATATCTAAAAATTCTCTTCACAACAATTAAATGAGATTCCTTAGGATCACTTTGGAATCTAGCACATAAACAGGTAGAAAACATTATATCTGGCCTACTTGCAGTTAGATATAACAATGAGCCTATCATGCCTCTATAACTAGTATTATCCACACTCTTCCCTTTAGGATCAGAGTCTAGTTTAGTGGCTGTTGCCATGGGTGTTTTTGCAACTGCACAGTCTTGAAAGTCAAACCTTCTTAAAAGATCTTTGATATATTTTGACTGATTAATGAAAATACCAGTCTCAGTCTGTTTGACCTGCAAGCCTAAGAAATAATTTAATTCACCCATCATGCTCATCTGATACTTAGACTGCATAAGCTTGCTAAACTTAGCACACAACTTTTCATTTGTAGAACCAAAAATAATATCATCAACATAAACTTGAACTAAAAGCAATTCACCTTTTATCTTTCTAAAGAATAGAGTTTTGGCAATTGTACCTCTTGTGAAGCCATTTTCAAGAAGAAATTTAGACAAAGTCTCATACCATGCTCTTGGTGCCTGCTTTAGTCCATAGAGTGCCTTGTCAAGTTTGTAGACATGATTTGGAAACTTTGGATCAACAAATCCAGGTGGCTGTTCCACATACACTTCCTCATCAAGTTTGCCATTTAGAAAAGCACTCTTTACATCCATCTGGTATACTTTGAATTTTGAATGAGCTGCAAATGCAAGAAACATTCTGATTGCTTCCAATCTTGCTACAGGTGAAAAGGTCTCATCATAATCAATGCCTTCTTCCTGAGAATAACCCTTGGCCACCAGTCTTGCTTTGTTTCTTACAATCATACCAGATTCATATAGCTTGTTTCTGAAAACCCATTTTGCACCAACAATAGATCTATCTTTAGGTCTTGGTACCAGTTTCCAGACTTTGTTTCTCTCAAACTCATTTAACTCCTCCTGCATTGCAATTACCCAATCAGGATCCTGTAAGGCTTCTTCAACCTTCTTAGGTTCATTCTTTGAGAGAAAGCAACTATACAAGCATTCATTTTGAATTGATCTTCTAGTTCGAACACCACTATTTGGATCACCAATTATCAAATCTTCAGTATGATCCTTTGTCCATTTTCTAACAGGTGGTAGATTAACTCTGCTAGTCTCTCCCCCTAAGTTAGTGGTATCTCTTGTAGAAGAATTCTCTCTACCTTAAAAAACTCTCCTTTGATCAATAGAATCAGTAGATTCCATATTGCTGCTAGTTACTGATCTTTCCTCAGTAGACTCTGAAAGATCAGTTCCTGATGGAGTAGACTCTGAAACGTCAATTCCTGATGGAATAGACTCTGAAAGGCTAGTCTGCTTCTGATGATCACTGTGTTCTCTTTGATTTATTTGCTCCCCCTCAACAGTAGCATTCCTTTGAGAAGCAATAAAAATTCCTTCTGGAGAACCTTCATCATCACTGGAGAGTATCTCAGAATTCTTCAGATTTTCAAATTCCAATTTGTCATGGCTTTCATCAGTTTGCAAAATTCTAAATTTCTTGTTAGGAATAATTCATAAGTTGTGATGTTAAGAATAGAATTTACACATTATACTTCTTGTAATCCTGATCTTATAAAGGATTTAGCACTGTATATAGGATTTATGTGTAAGACAGTTGTCTGTATAGTTTAGTCAGGAATGAACAGTGTATCGGAGACTACATGTCAGGAACAGAGAGCAAATCCTGATGATGGTCCAATACTGATGGTTGATCAGATAATGATGCAGTGTGCAAATCCTGATATCAGTCGTGTTACTGATGATGTCATTATGGATGCTACAGAAACTGGCAAGTGCTATAAAACAGGATCATTGTTTGAAGAACAAGCAAGAAGATATTATGAAGGAAAGAGTTTTCTATTAAAGGAAACTATCGACTAGAAGGCAGAACATTGTCATGTATAGATTATATCTTTCTGTTATTAGTTGATAGGTAGCATTATAAATAATCTCTCAATATCATTGTAAAGAGAAGAGTCGAACTAGTAAATGTGCGTAGCTCTGTATAAGGTTTGTATTCGAGAGTTCGAAACAAACAGAGAGAGAGAGATTTGTATTGTCAGCAGCTGCTAAAGGTATTGTACACCTTTGGTAGAGTTTGTATTTGATCTTATTAATACAAACAAGAGTTTGATTCATTCATTTATTCTTGTTCATATAATCAAGCAAAAATCAGACACGATTATATAACTTGTATTCAACCCCCCCTTCTACAAGTTATTCGAGTTAACAATTGGTATCAGAGCAGGTTGATTTCGAGTAATCATAAAGATCTGCAATCATGTCTGGTTACAAGGATGGGAATACTAAAATTCCTATGCTCAAGAGAAACGAATATACTCTATGGGAAGTAAAGATGTTGCATCATCTGGAAGCAACAGATCCTGATTATCTTGACAGAATCAGAGATGGACCTTTTATTCCAACAAAGGTCGTTGGACAAGCAACTGTTGATGGTGTGGTTGTTCCAGAACATACAGCAGAGAAGCCAAAATCTGAATGGTCAGATAAGGACAAGGAGAATGTTCTCAAAGATGCTAAAGTGAGAAACATATTATTCAACAGTCTTGATTCTGTTCTCACTAACTATGTTCTCTCTTGTAAAACTGCTAAGGATATATGGGACAATCTTAAGGTTCACTGTGAAGGAACTAAGCCTGTCAGGAAGAATATGAGGACATTACTTATACAACAGTATGAGTACTTTGAATCCAAGTCTGGTGAGTCACTTACTGATACCTTTGATAGGTTTACAAAACTCATCAATGAGATGGCCATGCATGGTAAATATTATGACTTGGAGGATATGAATACAAAGTTCATGAAAGCTTTGCCTGATTTCTACAATGAGAAGATATCTGTGATCGAGGAAGCTAATGATCTGGATGAGATTTCATTAGAGGCAGTATATGGAAAATTGAGAGCTTATGAACTTGACAAGCAGCAGAAGAAGAGCAGGAGTGAAGGAAAGATGAAGACTATTGCACTTACTGCTCAATCTGAAGTTAAGAAGCTTCCTAAAGAACAGCATGAAGAGATTGCTATAAAGAATTCAAGGAAGAAGAAAAGCAAAGAAAGTTCTGAGTCAGAGACTACTGATATGGACTCTGACAACAATGATTCTGAATCTGATATGCAAGAACTCTTTGCTATGTTTGCTAAAGCTTTCAAGAAATGAAGATTCAACAGGAGAAGATTTAGCAAAGGACCTTTTCAAAAGAAGGAGGAGAAGAAGAGTGACAAAAGCAAAAGTACAATTGTCAAGCTTGATAAGGCCAAGATCAAGTGCTTTAACTGCAGCGAGCTTGGACACTTTGCTAGTGAGTGTAAGAAGCCTAGGAATTCAGGAAAGGGTAATGCACTTATTGTCACACAGAAGGATTGGGCTGATTCCAGTGACTCTGAAGATGAATTGGATTATGACAACATTGCATTGATGGCCAATAGTTCAGACAAACCTGGATCTCCAAAGAAAACTTCTCCATCCTCTGTTAAGGTATCACTTCACTCTCTTGATTCATTTGATAGCTTAAATTCTGATGAAATTAGATCTATCCATGCTGAGTTTAAGAATCTTATGACTAATTTTAGAATTCTTACTTGTGAAAGAGATGAACTTAAGGTTAAGAATGATAAATTAGTTGATAGAAATAATTTTCTTGAATCTGAATTAATTCAAATGGAAGAATACAAGTTAAGTTCTGATAAAGCTAAGCATGATTATAGTGTAATTCTTGAGGCTTATGACTATGTCAGAAAAGAACTAGAAGAAGAGAGAGATGTGATTAAGACCATTAACAATTCCAGTAAGAAGACAATAGAAATCTTTGAGAGTGGAATTCGTGGTAAGGTTAATGGTTTAGGTTTTGATAAGGCTAGACAAGAAGAAAAAGTAGCTATTGTCAATGATGATAGTAAGGTAGAAGCTAACACATCTAAATCTGAAGGTAAGAAAATTGTTTCTGAACCTAATCATGTTAAATTTGTTGATTCAAAAGGTACCCCTGTTGTACACAAAAGGATTAACAATAGTTTTCAGATGAGAAAGTGTTAGAGAAACCTAAGAATGTAAACATAGGGTTTCTGTCTAAGTCTCAGTTGAAACAGAGATTAGATGGTCTTTCAGAGTCTAGCAAGATCAAGAGAAATAGGAATGGAAAAGAAGGTATTAACAAAGAGAATAATTACAAGAATGTACCTGATGCACCTAGGAAAAAATGCTATAAGTGTGGAAATCATAATCATTTGGCCCTAGACTGCAATCAAAAACCTTCTTGGAAAACTGAGTCCAGATTTCCCAAGACTCAGAAAATTCAATACCAACCACAAAAAGCTTGTTATCATTGTGGTAGTTTACTTCATTCCATTTACATGTGTAGAGAATATCATGAACTGTATTATGACTATTATTCTTTGAAATCTGAAACTCCTAGTCACAAACAGTTTGTGAAATCAGAGTCTAAAGTTAACTCTGCAACAGGTAAAATAAAAGTAAAATCTTCAAAGCCTGTTGTCTCTAAATCTAGTAAGAAAGGATCCAATCAAAGTTGGGTCCTAAAAAATTCTAACTAGTTACTTTTTGTTTGCAGGGCACAGGAAAGAAGCATTCATTTATCTTGGACAGTGGATGCTCTGGACATATGACTGGAAAGAAGTCCCTGCTTACAAAGTTTGAGAGGAAAGCTGGCCCAGTAATATCTTTTGGAGATGGCAACAAAGGAGAAACTCTGGGATATGGCTCAATTGTTTTGGGGAATGTCATCATAGAAAATGTAGCACAGGTTGAAGGCTTGAAACATACTCTTTTAAGCATAAGTCAACTGGGTGATAAAGGTTACAAATCAATCTTTGACAGAGAAGGATGCAAAATCTTGAATATGCAGAATGGAGACATTGTTCTAACTGGTCAAAGACATGGTAACATATATGAAGCCAGCTTAAGTGATACATCTAAAGGAATTGTTAGATGTCTCTACAGCAAAGCAACAAGTGATGAAAGCTGGAATTGGCACAAGAAGCTCTCACATCTTAATTTCAAGAAGCTTAATCAACTTGTTAAACACAATTTGGTGAGAGGCCTACCACAGGCAAATTTTGTGCAAGATGGACTTTGTGATGCATGTCAGCTTGGAAAGCAAAGAAGAACCACTTTCAAGAGCAAAACTGAAAATTCAATTACTGAACCATTTCACATGCTACATCTTGATCTGTTTGGTCCAGTAAACATTATGTCTATCAGCAAGAAAAGATATGCTCTAGTTATGGTGGATGATTTCACAAGGTTCATATGGGTGTTCTTTCTACACAAGAAGGATGAAGCTCCTCAGCAAATCATTGAACTCATCGAGAATATTCATAATAACTCTGAGTACAAAGTCAAAGTACTTAGGAGTGACAATGGTACAGAATTCAAGAATTCTACAATGGAGGGGTTTTGTGCAGACAATGGAATCACTCAACAGTTTTCTGCACCTGGTACACCTCAACAAAATGGTGTAGTGGAAAGAAAGAACAGGACTCTCATAGAGGCAGCAAGGACCATGCTTGCAGATGCAAAACTTCCAACCTACTTTTGGGTAGAAGCTATTAACACTGCATGTTTCACTCAAAATTGTACCTTGGTAAATAGTCATGGAAAAACTCCCTATGAGATGATCAAAGGAAAGAAACCAAGTGTGAAATATTTTCACATCTTTGGATGCAAATGCTATGTCCTAAAAGTTCATCCAGAACAACTTGGAAAATTTGAAGCCAAATCGGATGAAGCAATTTTTCTAGGATATTCAGCATCTAAGGCCTTCAAAGTTTATAATCTCAGAACTCACGTTGTTATGGAATCAATTCATGTTGCATTTGATGATAAGAAATTTGGAATTTTGCAAACTGATGAAAGCCATGACGAATTGGAATTTAAAAATCTAAAGAATTCTGAGATACTCTCAAGTGATGATGAAGGTTCTCCAGAAGGAATTTCTATTGCTTCTCAAAGGAATGCTACTGTTGAGGGGGAGCAAATAAATCAGAGAGAACACAGTGATCATCAGGAGCAGACTAGTCTTTCAGAATCTATTCCATCAGGAATTGACGTTTCAGAGTCTACTACATCAGGAACTGACCTTTCAGAGTCTACTGAGGAAAGATCAGTAACTAGCAGCAATATGGAATCTACTGATTCTATTGATCAAAGGAGAGTTTTTGAAGGTAGAGAGAATTCTTCTACAAGGGATACCACTAACTTAGGGGGAGAGACTAGCAGAGTTAATTTACCACCTGTTAGAAAATGGACAAAGGATCATACTGAAGATTTGATAATTGGTGATCCAAATAGTGGTGTTCGAACTAGAAGATCATCTCAAAATGAATGCTTGTATAGTTGCTTTCTCTCAAAGAATGAACCTAAGAAGGTTGAAGAAGCCTTACAAGATCCTGATTGGGTAATTGCAATGCAGGAGGAGTTAAATGAGTTTGAGAGAAACAAAGTTTGGAAACTGGTACCAAGACCTAAAGATAGATCTATTGTTGGTGCAAGATGGGTTTTCAGAAACAAGCTAGATGAATCTGGTATGATTGTAAGAAACAAAGCAAGACTGGTGGCCAAGGGTTATTCTCAGGAAGAAGGCATTGATTATGATGAGACCTTTGCACCTGTAGCAAGATTGGAAGCAATCAGAATGTTTCTTGCATTTGCTGCTCATTCAAAATTCTAGGTATACCAGATGGATGTAAAGAGTGCTTTTCTAAATGGCAAACTTGATGAAGAAGTGTATGTAGAACAGTCACCTGGATTTGTTGATCCAAAGTTTCCAAATTATGTCTACAAACTTGACAAGGCACTCTATGGACTAAAGCAGGCACCAAGAGCATGGTATGAGACTTTGTCTAAATTTCGTCTTGAAAATGGCTTCACAAGAGGTACAATTGACAAAACTCTATTCTTTAGAAAGATAAAAGGTGAATTGCTTTTAGTTCAAGTTTATGTTGATGATATTATTTTTGGTTCTACTAATGAAAAGTTGTGTGCTAAATTTAGCAAGCTTATGCAGTCTAAGTATCAGATGAGCATGATGGGTGAACTAAATTATTTCTTAGGCTTGCAGGTCAAACAGACTGAGACTGGTATTTTCATTAATCAGTCAAAGTATATCAAAGATCTTTTAAGAAGGTTTGACTTTCAAGACTGTACAGTTGCAAAAACACCCATGGCAACAGCCACTAAACTAGACTCTGATCCTAAAGGAAAGAGTGTGGATAATACTAGTTATAGAGGCATGATAGGCTCATTGTTATATCTAACTGCAAGTAGGCCAGATATAATGTTTTCTACCTGTTTATGTGCTAGATTCCAAAGTGATCCTAAGGAATCTCATTTAATTGCTGTGAAGAGAATTTTTAGATATCTCAAAGGAACTCCAAATCTTGGTTTGTGGTATCCTAGAGAATCTGATTTCTTTCTAATTGGCTATTCAGACTCTGATTATGCAGGGTGTAAGATAGACAGGAAAAGCACTACAGGTACATGTCAATTCTTGGGAAATAGATTGATTTCTTGGGCAAGCAAGAAGCAACAATATGTTTCAACCTCAACTGCAGAAGCTGAGTACATAGCAGCATGCAGTTGTTGTGCACAGCTCCTTTGGATAAGAAATCAGTTGCTGGATTATGGTATAACACTTAGTAATATTCCTATGTTTTGTGATAATACTAGTGCTATTAAAATTGCAGAAAATCCAGTTCAACATTCAAGGACTAAGCACATTGATGTCAGGTATCATTTTATTAGAGAACATTTTGAGAATGGTACTGTGGAACTTCATTTTGTTCCTACTGACAAACAGCTTGCAGATATTTTAACTAAACCACTTGATGAGACTACATTCAGTGGACTAGTAAGTGAGTTAGGAATGTTAAATTTTTAGATCTGTAACATCTGCAAAAGTAGCAAGGTATGTTGTTCTTAGCTTATAGACTTGATATTCCTGTCAGGATCTATATTTGATTGTTAAATGCTTTAGCTATAACACTTTGCCTTGATAAATTTCAATATGATAGACTTGTTAATAATCATCAGGATTAGATTTGTTATCAGGATGCTGACGTCATCAGTATTGTGTCAGTATCAGGATTATGAAAATTGTTTCAGATCCTGACGTTTACTTTGTGTAGTAATCTAATTATGTGATGTGTTAAGTCTATAACAGCAAGTTTTAATATTTGCATACTGATAATTTATACATCATTCAAAAATCAAAAGACAAGCAGATAACAAGAAACTGTATTTTCATTAATAGAAATCATTACATGGAAATGAAATACAACATCTTTCTGTCTAAATTTCTATTGATAATTCTATACTTGTCTATTGATATGAACTCTGAGGTACAGGACAAGGAGCATCTCAAGAAATCCATCAGGGGATGAAAGCCTCGTTTGCTCTTGGATTCCTTGTCTGGGCGACTTGAATGAGAGCAGCTAACTTAAATGAATAGCATCTCCATCAAGATCAACCTCAGACTCTCGGCCAAATTCTTTATCCTCAAGTTTTGAGGAGGTTAGGGGAAGATTGTATCCAACAGATGGATGTTCTAGGAGAAATCTCTGGATATTGTCGAAAACCAATCCATTTATGATTAGTTCGATGAGAAGAGTCATTTGTTCAAAGAGATGATCAAGAACAGAATGTTCGTCGATTGAGAAAAATCTGAAAAATGGGTTTGAAGGGAATTTTGGTTTGAGAAGCATTGTTGAGAAGAAAAGAAATTGAAAGGTTTTGGAGAATGGCATAAGGCGTCTCGTTCTTTTAAAGAAAGACGTGAGAAGCTGAACAGTCACTTGGAAGTTTTAATGAAGTCAAATGCTAATTATTGCGTGTGACTGTATTTCTTGTTTTCAAGAAATATTGAAAATATCTAACCAATTGATTTTTGTTCAGATTAATTGTTTATTTCTTTTTCAGATAAAAGAAAAATGCCACGTGGAAAACTCCATATTAAGTCTCTGATGATATTGGTCAGGATTTCATGTGTGACCATCAGGATTTGAAAATTATATTTTTAAATCACATTGCATTTTGTGATTATTTTGATGAGAGGTCATCAGGAAAAGGAAGCTGATCAGTATTGCTTATTTATACCCTGATTTATTTCATGAAAATCAATTTTGGATTTTATTTTCCAAAAATCGTGGGTAACCGCATTTTTCAGGGACTGACACCTGTCAATCTACGTGTCAACGTGGGATAGTGGTCTGAAAGATTTGTGAAATATATTTGTTTTGAAACTCTAATCGTGTAATTGCTTTCTCTAATTTTACATTCTCTAAAGCAAAAATCACTCTTGAGTTTTCAAAATCACTAATCCATTTCAAGAATTTTTCAAGTTTCTTTTCAGATCAAAAATGGCAGCTCAGAGAAGATTACCTAAATCAGTGGCCTTCAAGTTTGGTGACTTTGATTTTATGACAAACAATCATGTTGCAGCTATCACCAACAAGGAAGGAGTATCATCTGATTTTCATCCAATCATGGACTTTCTGGCATATGGACCATTAAGTTATGCATTGACAGCATCTCCACAGATTAATCAAGTAGCTGTTTCACAAGCTTGGAAGAATGCTAAGGTAATTGATTCCACTCAGAGTCAATCAGGTAAGATTGTTCTACATTTAGGACAAGATTCATTTGACATTACTGAATCTGTTGTTAATTCAGTACTTTGCTTACCTGTTACTGATAGTTATGAGAATGTACCATCTGATGATAATATAAGAACTATGTTGTCTGAATTAGGTTATAGTGGACCTCTAGATAACATGAGCCAGTTGAATAGGTCTTTTCTTAGAAAGGAATGGTCTTTTTACTTTGATCAAATTGCTAAATGTTTTACTGGCAAATGTAGTTCTTTTCAGCAAATTACTTCTGTTACATCACATATTGCTTATAGTTTGCTTTATGACAGAGTAATCAACATTGGTCATATTATCTTAAGTCAGATGAGTATTAAACTTGGGTTAAGAGATCAAAACAGGAAAATGGTTTATTATCATAGATTTATGCAATTATTTATTAACCATTTTATTCCTGATGTTGAAACTAGATTTGGTAGAGAACATTGTGTTTCTTCTTATGAACAGCAAAAGAGAATTTTCTCTGACATTACAAAGAAGGACAATGAAAAGAAACTAGATGAAATACCTGCAATTCATTATCCATATCATGTTCAGATAATTCTTAAAACTCATCTTCCTACTTTTTACAATTTTTCTTTCTTTTGTGGTGAAATGGCTCAAGAATCTCAATTGGAGGAGAACCCACCTGTGTCTACCCAAGTAGCCCAAAACATTATAGTCTCTGAAACAATTCAAGAACCAAATTTTGATCCACAGCCTATTGTTTCAAAGAAACCAACCTCTGGTGTTTCTCAAAAGACATCAGTTGTAAGGAAGAGAAGATTTGTTGTGTCAAGTAGTAGTAGTAATTCTAGTGAAGATGATGATGATTTAACTCTTGCTAAGAGAGCAGAATTGAAGGCTGCAATTCAACTTTCTTTGTTAGCACAAAGAGATGAAAAACCTAGTCACAACCAGGCTGCAGTCTCTCAAAAGGCTGTAGTTCTTAAAAAGGGAAAACAGTTACTAGATACTGACTCTCAAAAGACTGTGTCTATTGAACAAAGATCTCATCCCAAGATCACTTCTGTGTCTACACCTCTTGAGTCTTCTCAGGATAAATCTTTTGCTCACTATATCAGGAGAACAAGGAGAAAGATTCAATTGTCACCTACACACAGAGTCTAGTCCAACTAATATCATGCAGGTTTCTACAAATCAAGCTACATCCATGTCAGTATTTGACAAGAGAGATCTGGATATTGATTCTTCATGGGAAACTACATTATCATACAGACTGGCTATGGGACTAATTTCTCTCAAAGTGAAGTTGTCAAGGCCTGTTCTAGACTTTCTGGTTGAAAGAGTACCAAAACTTTTATTTCCAGATGAATATGGACTTCTACATCAAAGACTTGACTTAATGAAGATGTATTTCTATGTGTCTGTCAGAAGACAATTAGTCAAGAAATTTGGACTCTCGAAGCATGGTGCACTTCAATCACTTCATGCATATTTATTTGACAAGAATGTAATTATTGAAGATGCTTCAGCTCAAGGTGAACAACTGGAGGAAGTAGATAGAAGAATGCAGTCAACAGAAGATACTATTGCACCAGTGGTGAATAGTAGGAAAGATCAGATCACAGTCACTGTAACACAAGAACCATCTAGTCAGAGGAAGGATGACTCAGGAGCTGTGATAGCTGATGTTGAAAGGACTTCTGTGATGACTAAGAATGCAAGTGAGATACCCTATGATATGGGAGGAATGACTTTGGTTGATTTTTCTGAAGATCAAACAAATTTTGTTCAGTCAGAGTCTATCCACCTTGAGGGTGTGTCTCAGCAAACAACACTTAAAGACGGTGATGTACTAACTATGGTGTCTAATGAAGTATTACTGAAGACATCAGAGTCTAGTAAAGAACCTGAAAGTGGTATACTGGAGCCTGTAGTTTCTGAAAGGAAAGAAGATGATTGTAAGGGTTCAGAGACTATAGCAGCTCACTCCTTGGAGAAAACCTCAAGCCACATGCCAAATGAGGAACCCTCTCTCCATGTGAGTTCAGGTATGAAAACTTCTTCTAAACTCTATTTTTCTGTAGGTCATGAGAGCACTTATCTAAATTTGAGTGATACACTTGAAAAGATGGACTTAGATCCATAATTTGAGCGGCTGGCTCCTGACCAGGCAAAAGGTGAGGTAGAAAGAGTGTTGATTTTAGTAAGTCAAAGTGAGAATGAGGGTATGGATGATCAACTCCATAGTGAGGGAGAGAAAATTAGGAAACCATCATTTGATTTCTGGGATCAGGTTTTTCCTGAATCTTGGTCTGAAAATTTGAGTATGGATGCTGGTACTTATTCATTCATCAAAATGTATCAGAAGAATGACCTAGCACATCACAATGCAAAGCCAGAAGTTAAAGCTCAGAAGCAAAAGGAGAGGCTTGCAGAAATCATTAACAGAAGAGGTGCCAGGATAAAGCAATCTCTTGATACATATGTACCAGATGAAGATCCTAATGATCCTAGTGTTCCTTTGTATGTACTTCCAATATCAGCTAGAATTGAGACATCAACAGTTTCTGATCACTCTAAGGAGGAGTCAGGATTTGAAGATGTTAGTACACAGAATACTGGTGAACGAGATGATGATCATGTTTCAGTTCCAGAACAGAAAGATGAAGATGTTGATACTTCTAATCAGGTTTTATTACTTGAATATCATACAAATCAAGCAACTTCTTCTACAAGATTTGAAGATACAGTTCTTTCTGATTCTGATACTAAAGATACTAGAAGCACTTCCAACATTGAAGTTCATTCTGATGTTTTGAAAGATATTCAGAATTCTCAAATTGATATTCAAACAAGACTTCAATCACTTGAAGATAACCAAGTCACAATTATGGAAAATCAAGCAGTTCTTATGAATCTCATTTGTTCTGTTTCTGAATCTCTTGGAATTCATGTTGCTGATGTCAAAAAGGGGGAGATAAAGACAATTCAAAGACAACAACAACACTACCAGACTAAAGGAGATAAAGATAAAGCTGGGGGAGATAAAGAGCAGACAAAGGGTAGTAAAAAGAAGAACCAGCAGGAGTGACAGTGGTGAATCTCAGCTAGGAAGTGGTAAAGGAAGAGCAGCATTAATAGTTAAAATTCTTTCTTTTAAGTACTAGATAAAACGTCTACATCTGAGAAGGAGGTACTTAACTTCATAATTCTACATTCATAAATTCTATTCTGGTTGTATTGTTATATGTTTTGACATCCACAACTTAGATTTATGCTTCAGATTTTAAAGCATAAATAGGGGGAGATTGTTAGGAATAATTCATAAGTTGTGATGTTAAGAATAGAATTTACACATTATACTTCTTGTAATCCTGATCTTATAAAGGATTTAGCACTGTATATAGGATTTATGTGTAAGACAGTTGTCTGTATAGTTTAGTCAGGAATGAACAGTGTATCGGAGACTACATGTCAGGAACAGAGAGCAAATCCTGATGATGGTCCAATACTGATGGTTGATCAGATAATGATGCAGTGTGCAAATCCTGATATCAGTCGTGTTACTGATGATGTCATTATGGATGCTACAGAAACTGGCAAGTGCTATAAAACAGGATCATTGTTTGAAGAACAAGCAAGAAGATATTATGAAGGAAAGAGTTTTCTATTAAAGGAAACTATCGACTAGAAGGCAGAACATTGTCATGTATAGATTATATCTTTCTGTTATTAGTTGATAGGTAGCATTATAAATACTCTCTCAATATCATTGTAAAGAGAAGAGTCGAACTAGTAAATGTGCGTAGCTCTGTATAAGGTTTGTATTCGAGAGTTCGAAACAAACAGAGAGAGAGAGATTTGTATTGTCAGCAGCTGCTAAAGGTATTGTACACCTTTGGTAGAGTTTGTATTTGATCTTATTAATACAAACAAGAGTTTGATTCATTCGTTTATTCTTGTTCATATAATCAAGCAAAAATCAGACACGATTATATAACTTGTATTCAACCCCCCCTTCTACAAGTTATTCGAGTTAACATTTCTTATCATCAAATGCAACATGAATTGATTCCATAACAATGTGAGTTCTGAGATTATAAACTCTGAAGGCCTTAGATGCTGAATATCCTAGAAAAATTGCTTCATCCGATTTGGCTTCAAATTTTCCAAGTTGTTCTGGATGAACTTTTAGGACATAGCATTTGCATCCAAAGATGTGAAAGTATTTCACACTTGGTTTCTTTCCTTTGATCATCTCATAGGGAGTTTTTCCATGACTATTTACCAAGGTACAGTTTTGAGTGAAACATGCAGTGTTAATAGCTTCTGCCCAAAAGTAGGTTGGAAGTTTTGCATCTGCAAGCATGGTTCTTGCTGCCTTTATGAGAGTCCTGTTCTTTCTTTCCACTACACCATTCTGCTGAGGTGTACCAGGTGCAGAAAACTGTTGAGTGATTCCATTGTCTGCACAAAACCCCTCCATCGTAGAATTCTTGAATTCTATACCATTGTCACTTCTAAGTATTTTAACTTTGTACTCAGAGTTATTCTGAATATTCTTGATAAGTTCAATGATTTGCTGAGGAGCTTCATCCTTCTTGTATAGAAAGAACACCCATGTGAACCTTGTGAAATCATCCACTATAACTAGAGCATATCTTTTCTTGCTGATAGACATAATGTTTACTGGACCAAACAGATCAAGATGTAGCATGTGAAATGGTTCAGTCATCGAATTTTCAGTCTTGCTCTTGAAAGTGGTTCTTCTTTGCTTTCCAAGCTGACATGCATCACAAAGTCCATCTTGCACAAAATTTGCCTGAGGTAGGCCTCTCACCAAATTGTGCTTAACAAGTTGATTAAGCTTCTTGAAATTAAGATGTGAGAGCTTCTTGTGCCAATTCCAGCTTTCATCACTTGTTGCTTTGCTGTAGAGACATCTAACAATTCCTTTAGATGTATCACTTAAGCTGGCTTCATATATGTTACCATGTCTTTGACCAGTTAGAACAATGTCTCCATTCTGCATATTCAAGATTTTGCATCCTTCTCTGTCAAAGATTGATTTGTAACCTTTATCACCCAGTTGACTTATGCTTAAAAGAGTATGTTTCAAGCCTTCAACCAGTGCTACATTTTCTATGATGACATTCCCCAAAACAATTGAGCCATATCCCAGAGTTTCTCCTTTGTTGCCATCTCCAAAAGATATTACTGGGCCAGCTTTCCTCTCAAACTTTGTAAGCAGGGACTTCTTTCCAGTCATATGTTGTAATAACCCGGATTTTTCAAGAAATGAATTTATTATTATTTCAATAATAATATTGTTTTCCTAAAATGAGGAGGAATTTTTTTTTTATTTATTTATTTTTATTTTATTATTCAATTATTTAATTATTTTCGGTTAAGTGGAACCGGGACCCTTTTAAAAATTTTATTGACTGAGTAGATACCTCGAGTCAATATTTTATTTGTGCAAAGATTTAATTTTGGAATGTGAAATTATTCAGTAAAGATTTTATTTTAAATTATTGAATAATTTGGAGATTTTAAAATCCTTAGAAAATGATTATCTTAATTATTTGAGGATTTGTAGAAATTACTGGATTAATTTATAATATCGAGGATTTGAGATTTTACTAAAACAATAGTGTTTGTAGTATTTTTATAAAGCCCTGTAAATTGTGAATTATGAATCACAATTATTATTTTTATGAATTGTTTTTATAAATTATTAATATTTGTAAAATGCATATCAATTTAGAAAATTGAGATTTAATTCCAATTCTTTCTCCAAAAGTCTTTAAAAATATTCTAGTATTTAATTTTGCTAGAAATTTTATTTTTACAAATTATAGTTTTAACTCTAAATATTATTTAAGATATGTAGTGATTAATTGTATTGCTTTTAATTGTTATTGGGCTTGAGCCCATTAGGGTTAAAAGAACACAGCATACATATATACACGCAATACACGCACAAACACAGGAGCCGCACAAAAAAATCAATCGGGGGAGGGGGGGGAAGAAACGCAGTGGGGAGGGAAGAAAAGAGAGATTGGGGGAGGATATATATATATACATGGGTGTATATACATATATGTGTGTGTAAATAATAAGTATGTGTATGTGTGAATTCGTGTGTGCACAGGTGGGAGTGAGGAGAGCCGCGACTGAGCTCGGGGTTGCAGCAGGAGGTGGTGGTCGGCGTGCAGGGCAGCGGCGGTGGTGGTTGGTCGGCCACCGTGGGTGGTGGTTGCTGTCGAGAACGCAGAGAGAGAGAGAGAGAGAGAGAGAGAGAGAGAGAGAGAGAGAGAGAGAGAGAGAGAGGAGAGGCTGGACAAAGAGAGATTTCGGGGGAGATTCATGGTGGGTCGGACCGGAACGGAAATGGTATAATTTCGTGTCCACCTATTTAATTTCCGTATTTTAAATTATTTAATTGTTTTAATTTAGTTAGTTGTAAATTATGAGATGTATGTGTTAATTTTGATAATTAGTGTATATTAAATTTGGAGAAAATGGTTGTAATTTAATTAGTTTTAAATTGTGGTAATTTAATTGATTTTAAATTGTGAGATTATTGTGGTAATTAAATTAGATTTAATTGTGAGATTATGGTGGTAATTAGTTAGATAAATTGCGAGGTTAATTTTGGTGATTTAATTCGAAAGAGGATAATTGTTAGTTGCTAAGATGCTAATTGTTACTTGCTAATTGTATTTGTCGGGAGTTATATGATTTTAGTGGGTAATTATAATTGTTGAGATTGGATGTGGGCCAATAATATGTTCGGGTCCTCTGATTGTTAATTGCTAATTTTTAATTATTAATTGGTAATTGCTAGGTGTTAAGTGCTAGTGGTAATGGTTGGAATTATATTGTGGTTTTGTTAATATTTGAGTTTAATAATTATTGGTGGTAAATGGTAATATTAGTACAAATTGTGGAAGTTATAATAGTTGACTAGTTGTAAATGTCTATATGTTAAATGTTAGAATTTTATAATAATTAGAATTGTGCTAGGGGTTATGAGAAGATCACAAGTTTTTAAATGTCAATATTTAAAGGACTTGTGTAATTCTTTTCGACTAATCCCTAGGGCTTACGAATATCCATGATTATCTATCACGAGTATAATTAATATGCTTGAGTGATGTGATCATCGATATAGCGTAAGTAATAGTTAGTGCTAGGGGTTGTTCCCTAGGGCTTACGAACATCAATGATTGGTTGTCACGTGTATCAGTAAAATGCGTGAGAAATACGATCGTTGGTGAAGCGTAAGTAGTAGTGTAAATCATTATGTGCTAGTTGCCGCAAGTCTGGGCGGGTACTTTTCCTTATGTGCTAGTTGCCGCATGTCTGGGCGGGTACTTTTCTTATATGTTTACTTTTATGTTGCTGCAAGTTGAGGCGACTTTTATTTTATCAAAAACAGGGTTATAAATTGTTTTGTTGGCATGGAGGGGCTGAGCCCATAGTCCGATAAACAAATACTACATGCCGAAATTTTCTAAAAATCCCCTGCGTTTTAATTTATTTAACTTATTTGATTTCAAAGGTTTAAAGGTATGATTTGGGTGTTAACTGTTTATGTGCATATGTGTTAAGTTAATTAATTCGAGGATTAAATGTGTCTTGAAGATTAAATGGGTATTATGAGTCTTTATCGAGGGCTAAGTATGTTTTGAGGATTATTTGTTAATTAACTTGTGACAAGAGTATGTCAATAGTATTATGGTCAAAAGTGCTAAGTGGAGTTTTGACTAAGTGTTATAATTGTGTAGTGTTATGATGTGTTAGAACTAGGAAATGTTCACTTTATTTAAGGGGACTATTCCCGTGTTGTTTGCTATTACTAAATGTCTTATGTGCATTAAGTGCTATTAGAGTAGTCAACTATAGGGAGGACACCTATAGTTTGACTTTATGATTATTTAGTGATAATCCCGAGTTGTGTCTACTCGATATACGTGGTATGACTGACACGTACGCGTAACTATTTCAGTACCATTAGGGCATAATCGAGTTGGAATGACGTGCATCAAAAAGGGAAGATCGAGGTGCCGCATAAAGAAAGGTAAGTTACCTCCAGGGAATTTCTTGGACGGAGTGCGAAAGGTTTATTCGCGGTTTCTGCTAAGGATCAGAGGCAAGTTTACTATGCATACTCTATTGTTCAGAGTATATTTATTTTAAATATATGAAATGTGTTAAATAAGTTTTCAATCCATAATCGCGAGTTTTTCCAGCCTTGTACTTCTTCTCCCAAATCATTGTATTCCTTGCTTTGCCAACAATGTTAAATCCTGCTCGTGCAATAACCAAAACCCCATGGCTTATAATACTGTTGATGGGCAGTGATATTTTTATGTCTCTAATATCTTGATTTATACTGTATATATATATATATATCTATAAACTTTTCGTACTATCGTAGTGGACTATATGTTATGAGGTATATATTTATGTATTGGAATAAGAAAGGCTCCAAGGGTAGAGCGTATGTTGAGTTATCGAGCTTAGCCCGCGTGTCGGGGCTATTTTGTATTGTATGTTTTCGAAAAACCCGGGCAAAGCTTTTAAAAAGAATTTCGCAATAATTAACCTAAAGGCAACATCACCAATAAATCAGTGTTTATTTAATTAATAGATGCTCCTGAAAGCATTTACTAATTAAGTAAACCTCATTCGCCTAATTAAATTTATTTAATTAGATGAATATCATTTTCAAAACGCTTTCTTAAAATCACTTTGTCCCGGAGAAATAATAAAACAATTTAATGGAGTGATTCTATCTAGTATATTATTTATCGGAGATATTTTATTTTCAATACGGATTAAAGATATTCCAATGGTTATAAATTGGTTACTTTCAACTTAAACCAGCTAGATTGATGTCGGTATATGTTACTTGAATGCTTATTAATTATTTCTTATTGACCGAGAGTCAGTAGTAGTTATTTGATAAAGTGGCTAAAGTTTGGAGACTGCTGGAGAGATTGTGTCTTGATTTTGATTAGAAACATTCCAAGAGTTGTATTTGGGTGTTTTGAGGTTATTAAATATTCCAGTATTAATAGTAAGTATTATTTGAATATTACTTAATAAACGAATATTAATTTGAGTATTCTTTTAAAAAGGGATTATTGAATATTTATTATTTGTTACGTAGTAGTCAAATATTTATTAAATACTCTAAGTGTTTTGAAGGTTATAAAACACTATTTAAAGGTTGTCTAAGGACTTTCATAGTCATTTAAAATATTATATTTTGAATCTATCTAGGTAAGTTACTTTTCAAGAACTTATATTTATATATGGAATTACCCTGTTGTGGTTCAAGCTTTATGCATACCATTTTCCATGTGTGATCACAAAACCCTGTGTCGAGATTGATATCGGTACAAGTGTATATCTATACTTGAACTCTTTTGAACTCAAAACATTTTCGAAAATCCCCAGTCAGGTTTTACTCTCTTGCTTGTTTTTCAAGAAATTATCGGTCGACTGAAGTCGAACTTCAACTACTCAAGTTTTCTATCAAAATGATTTTGACAAGAAAAGAAAAAGGGGACTCTGGCAGGTGTGGGAATCGTTGACGAACGATTCCCGGGATGTGTAAGCGGCCGTGAGCCAGGCGGTCCATCAATTATTATTCCGGCCCATGTGTTGCCGAAGGATGATTACGGATGTAGTTTTCATCGAGGGTGATTACGGATGTAGTTTTCACTCGGGGATAGTTACGGATGTAGTTTCTATCCTTCTACCGGTAGAGAAGACCCGCGGATTATTGGACTTGGATGTGGCGACTGATCATCGTCAATCCTTGTCAGGTTTTTATGTTTTCTTTAAGTCCCATCCTCCACTTTGGAAAAATACTCAAACACTGCTTCTTAGGCCTAAGTGCCAAGTAGCCGATAGTGTTGTTTTCAATTTTGAAAGATGATGAATTCATGCAGTATCTAGAACTGCAGGATTATTCTAACAATAATGGCACGTACTTGTGCACTTTTGTAATTATTCAAAAGATGAAAGTTGGTTCATCGGTTATTGATGTTAAATTCCAAATGTTTTGCTTCAAGAGCTTTGACTCTCTTCCTATCAGTTATTTCTGAGTTTAACTTATCAAGTGGTAACGAACTTATATCCTGTACAGAATCTTGAACTGTAAGGTGTTTTGCTGATAATGATATACTCATGTGTATATATACTTACAAACTTGAGGAGTATTAAAAATGGAACTTTATAATGGTTTGGTTTATGAAGGGTGGTAATAACTGTCTTAGCAGCATATTGAACTGCGTATTTTGAAAAGCCTTCTAAAAGATTAGCAATACTGTAGCGTACACTATTTCGCTAAGATATGAGGATTACTATGGTTATTATAAACTTATCTGTTCATTGGATGTTGCGTTAAACGTCATATTTTCTTTATTGAAGTTTCATTGTTGTAAATATTTCGAATTGATATTAAGTATCGTTATATTTCGAAAACTCCATGTGTATATTGATATAGATTGTTGTGCTCTATTAATACTTGCTGGGCAATTCTTTCGCTCATACTTGCTTGTTTTAAATATTAACCTTTCAGAGGAAGGTAGATGAATGAGGCTTATCTGCATGGCTCAGGAGAAGCAGGCAGTGTGCCCTTGTGAAGATGCTATGATCCAGAACATAGATAGCTGGAGTAAGTTATATGTAAGTACATTGATGTATAATATATATTACTTTGTACAGAGTAGTACTAGTTGCTGGTGTACTTCCCAACGAAGCTATACTAGTAGTATAAGATTTTTAAGACATAGTGCGATGTAATAGAATGAATGTAATAAAGATGTAAAGATTTTAGTTCTTGTTTCTAGCCCTATGACCTAAAAGATGCTTGGTGGTTGGGGTCGTAGAGTTATATTTCAGTTTTAATGATTACAGATGGGTTAATGTTGTTAAACAGGTAATTTGATGTTAAGGATTTCCGCGTGACGACCAAATCCCTGACCCCGGATTTGGGGCGTTACAGAAATGGTATCAGAGCTTAGGTTATAGTAAACTAGAAACGAGAGTGAGTAGGAGTGGGTATAGTTATGTGAGAACGTCAGAACTCATGTAGAGTTCTTGTTGGACTATTGGATATAGTACCAATGATTAAGATAAGATTTTGAGGAATATGTTGAGGTAGACTTCACTTCTTGTGGTGATGGATGTCTGCTAAAGAACTCTTAGAGACAAGTGTTGGTCGGCAGGGGCATAAATCGCCCGAGGCCTAAGATTAAGATAATTTTAGGGGTTCATGGATGAAGTTATGTATTCCCCGAATGATAGGAAATTTCAATATGATGATGAAGGATGGAAAGCTGGCATCCAGTATTATGGCAATGATGAGTTAAGATAGCATCCGTACTGTTAAAATTCCAAAAAGGGTAGTAAAACAAGATCACTATGAAAGGTTATCAGTCGAAGTTGCGGGTATTTAAAACCCTCTCGAGCTTGATAGAGTTTAAGGTAATATTATGAATGGAGTGGTGGATAGACACCGATTGTTTCAATTGATTGTAGAGATAAATGGCAAGGTTGAGGTTTGTCAATAAAGACGAGATATATTTTAAGAACCAAGACGGATTGAGGAAGTAAGAGAAAGACTTAAATAGGAAGGCTGTTGTGCCAAAATTGCTAAGCTTAAGTTGCGCACGGAATTGTCATGAGGACAGGAACGTGTGGTATAAATACGGCTATAATGGTGACTGGATCTAAGTAGGTATTTCCAGCAATGTTCCAGAATATCGCCCATTCGACACGTGGAATTCGTCGCTGCTAGGGGCGACACCGGTATCGAAGTCTTCTCAAAGAATAGAACGCTTGCGTGAGATGCTTGCGCCGAGTCGAATAGAACTCCTTAATATCGTAAAAATGCCGATGGTTGAATCTCTAGCGACTATTACGAGTCGACGATGACGTCGGTTATTGAGCACCTTAGGGTGTGCGTGGAAAAGAAGAGCGCTACAATCGAACAATTATCCGTTAGAGGAGCCGACATGAAAGGCATCTTGGAGACCTTGGCATTACCCTCCCCAATTATGAATCATTATGATTATTTCCCCAATCTGAATTATTTGATATTTCCCCATTTGCAACTTATGTTTATTATCTCCCCAATGTGAATTATTTGACACATCCCCGTGCATAAATTATTGGATTACCTCCCTAATCTATGACCTATCTTGACATCTCTCCAAGTGAGAATTTTGATAAGAGATATACTCCCTCTTCGAAGTTGTTCTTCAATACTCGTGTTAAACCATATTTAATTTCGATTGTGCCAGAAGCTGTCATTATTCCTACCTTCAGATTTCTGAAGCCCTATCGAATGATGTTATTTCAAATTTCCACTTTTCTCCAATAGTGGATGATTCTATGGTGATATAGCACCACTTGATTATTGAATACCAGTATCTTTCTGGTTATCCTTTTCTTTGGAAATCACACCTTTGGAATCCGTTCAATTCAACTCCAGGGTGTCCACTTGAGAATTATTTGTCGAAAGACGATAATTATTATCTTCACTTCAAATTGCTTTCATACTTCTCAGCTTCCACTGAGACGAACAACCCTACACTTATAGGGGACACAAGGGCTATCTGTCTGTGTGATAGAAGTCTGACGGGACGCCGTCACTTGTGAGTTGTGAAATACAAGAAGGCTAACTACCTTTAGTAATGTCTTAACTGAGACACGCAACGTGAGTTCTTATGATCATATTGATCTCTCAGTAAATTCTCTCATTTCAAATGAGGTTTACTTTAACACTCATAACCTTATGATCACCAGTGTGTGACAATTGCCTTGATATGACAGCTATCTTTTTAAAGCTCCATTATTCTTATTGCCCCTAATGAATTTCAAGGGGATGCCAACCAGGTCGGCCAAGTCATAAATTTGCTGATCAAAACTGGATTCGAACGGAATCGCCAAGAGCAAGAGCGAATCCCAAGGTGAATAGAATATCAGTGACGTATCAATAGAATTAGTGCATTCTCTCTCTCAAGAATGTCATGTTAATAGAGTCAGTGAACTCTCTCTCTTAAGGATAGTATAATAATAGAAAGTTGGGCAAGACGTATATGTGAAAGGAATAACGGTGGGTTATAAGGCTCCAGCGATAATAGTGTCAGATAGAGAATCGAGGTTTGGAATTGAGATATTGGAGAAGTTGTTTACAAAGAGACACTATCTCCTGTTTTGCAGAATAAGTGTTGATGATAAAAGAGTTAAGGAATCCCAGTAGTGGCCTTAGCTGATTCCGTGGACGGAATCCTTTTAAGGAGGGTAGACTGTAATAACCCGGATTTTTCAAGAAATGAATTTATTATTATTTCAATAATAATATTGTTTTCCTAAAATGAGGAGGAATTTTTTTTTTTTTTTTTTTTTATTTTATTATTCAATTATTTAATTATTTTCGGTTAAGTGGAACCGGGACCCTTTTAAAAATTTTATTGACTGAGTAGATACCTCGAGTCAATATTTTATTTGTGCAAAGATTTAATTTTGGAATGTGAAATTATTCAGTAAAGATTTTATTTTAAATTATTGAATAATTTGGAGATTTTAAAATCCTTAGAAAATGATTATCTTAATTATTTGAGGATTTGTAGAAATTACTGGATTAATTTATAATATCGAGGATTTGAGATTTTACTAAAACAATAGTGTTTGTAGTATTTTTATAAAGCCCTGTAAATTGTGAATTATGAATCACAATTATTATTTTTATGAATTGTTTTTATAAATTATTAATATTTGTAAAATGCATATCAATTTAGAAAATTGAGATTTAATTCCAATTCTTTCTCCAAAAGTCTTTAAAAATATTCTAGTATTTAATTTTGCTAGAAATTTTATTTTTACAAATTATAGTTTTAACTCTAAATATTATTTAAGATATGTAGTGATTAATTGTATTGCTTTTAATTGTTATTGGGCTTGAGCCCATTAGGGTTAAAAGAACACAGCATACATATATACACGCAATACACGCACAAACACAGGAGCCGCACAAAAAAATCAATCGGGGGAGGGGGGGGAAGAAACGCAGTGGGGAGAGGGAAGAAAAGAGAGATTGGGGGAGGATATATATATATACATGGGTGTATATACATATATGTGTGTGTAAATAATAAGTATGTGTATGTGTGAATTCGTGTGTGCACAGGTGGGAGTGAGGAGAGCCGCGACTGAGCTCGGGGTTGCAGCAGGAGGTGGTGGTCGGCGTGCAGGGCAGCGGCGGTGGTGGTTGGTCGGCCACCGTGGGTGGTGGTTGCTGTCGAGAACGCAGAGAGAGAGAGAGAGAGAGAGAGAGAGAGGAGAGGCTGGACAAAGAGAGATTTCGGGGGAGATTCATGGTGGGTCGGACCGGAACGGAAATGGTATAATTTCGTGTCCACCTATTTAATTTCCGTATTTTAAATTATTTAATTGTTTTAATTTAGTTAGTTGTAAATTATGAGATGTATGTGTTAATTTTGATAATTAGTGTATATTAAATTTGGAGAAAATGGTTGTAATTTAATTAGTTTTAAATTATGGTAATTTAATTGATTTTAAATTGTGAGATTATTGTGGTAATTAAATTAGATTTAATTGTGAGATTATGGTGGTAATTAGTTAGATAAATTGCGAGGTTAATTTTGGTGATTTAATTCGAAAGAGGATAATTGTTAGTTGCTAAGATGCTAATTGTTACTTGCTAATTGTATTTGTCGGGAGTTATATGATTTTAGTGGGTAATTATAATTGTTGAGATTGGATGTGGGCCAATAATATGTTCGGGTCCTCTGATTGTTAATTGCTAATTTTTAATTATTAATTGGTAATTGCTAGGTGTTAAGTGCTAGTGGTAATGGTTGGAATTATATTGTGGTTTTGTTAATATTTGAGTTTAATAATTATTGGTGGTAAATGGTAATATTAGTACAAATTGTGGAAGTTATAATAGTTGACTAGTTGTAAATGTCTATATGTTAAATGTTAGAATTTTATAATAATTAGAATTGTGCTAGGGGTTATGAGAAGATCACAAGTTTTTAAATGTCAATATTTAAAGGACTTGTGTAATTCTTTTCGACTAATCCCTAGGGCTTACGAATATCCATGATTATCTATCACGAGTATAATTAATATGCTTGAGTGATGTGATCATCGATATAGCGTAAGTAATAGTTAGTGCTAGGGGTTGTTCCCTAGGGCTTACGAACATCAATGATTGGTTGTCACGTGTATCAGTAAAATGCGTGAGAAATACGATCGTTGGTGAAGCGTAAGTAGTAGTGTAAATCATTATGTGCTAGTTGCCGCAAGTCTGGGCGGGTACTTTTCCTTATGTGCTAGTTGCCGCATGTCTGGGCGGGTACTTTTCTTATATGTTTACTTTTATGTTGCTGCAAGTTGAGGCGGCTTTTATTTTATCAAAAACAGGGTTATAAATTGTTTTGTTGGCATGGAGGGGCTGAGCCCATAGTCCGATAAACGAATACTACATGCCGAAATTTTCTAAAAATCCCCTGCGTTTTAATTTATTTAACTTATTTGATTTCAAAGGTTTAAAGGTATGATTTGGGTGTTAACTGTTTATGTGCATATGTGTTAAGTTAATTAATTCGAGGATTAAATGTGTCTTGAAGATTAAATGGGTATTATGAGTCTTTATCGAGGGCTAAGTATGTTTTGAGGATTATTTGTTAATTAACTTGTGACAAGAGTATGTCAATAGTATTATGGTCAAAAGTGCTAAGTGGAGTTTTGACTAAGTGTTATAATTGTGTAGTGTTATGATGTGTTAGAACTAGGAAATGTTCACTTTATTTAAGGGGACTATTCCCGTGTTGTTTGCTATTACTAAATGTCTTATGTGCATTAAGTGCTATTAGAGTAGTCAACTATAGGGAGGACACCTATAGTTTGACTTTATGATTATTTAGTGATAATCCCGAGTTGTGTCTACTCGATATACGTGGTATGACTGACACGTACGCGTAACTATTTCAGTACCATTAGGGCATAATCGAGTTGGAATGACGTGCATCAAAAAGGGAAGATCGAGGTGCCGCATAAAGAAAGGTAAGTTACCTCCAGGGAATTTCTTGGACGGAGTGCGAAAGGTTTATTCGCGGTTTCTGCTAAGGATCAGAGGCAAGTTTACTATGCATACTCTATTGTTCAGAGTATATTTATTTTAAATATATGAAATGTGTTAAATAAGTTTTCAATCCATAATCGCGAGTTTTTCCAGCCTTGTACTTCTTCTCCCAAATCATTGTATTCCTTGCTTTGCCAACAATGTTAAATCCTGCTCGTGCAATAACCAAAACCCCATGGCTTATAATACTGTTGATGGGCAGTGATATTTTTATGTCTCTAATATCTTGATTTATACTGTATATATATATATATCTATAAACTTTTCGTACTATCGTAGTGGACTATATGTTATGAGGTATATATTTATGTATCGGAATAAGAAAGGCTCCAAGGGTAGAGCGTGTGTTGAGTTATCGAGCTTAGCCCGCGTGTCGGGGCTATTTTGTATTGTATGTTTTCGAAAAACCCGGGCAAAGCTTTTAAAAAGAATTTCGCAATAATTAACCTAAAGGCAACATCACCAATAAATCAGTGTTTATTTAATTAATAGATGCTCCTGAAAGCATTTACTAATTAAGTAAACCTCATTCGCCTAATTAAATTTATTTAATTAGATGAATATCATTTTCAAAACGCTTTCTTAAAATCACTTTGTCCCGGAGAAATAATAAAACAATTTAATGGAGTGATTCTATCTAGTATATTATTTATCGGAGATATTTTATTTTCAATACGGATTAAAGATATTCCAATGGTTATAAATTGGTTACTTTCAACTTAAACCAGCTAGATTGATGTCGGTATATGTTACTTGAATGCTTATTAATTATTTCTTATTGACCGAGAGTCAGTAGTAGTTATTTGATAAAGTGGCTAAAGTTTGGAGACTGCTGGAGAGATTGTGTCTTGATTTTGATTAGAAACATTCCAAGAGTTGTATTTGGGTGTTTTGAGGTTATTAAATATTCCAGTATTAATAGTAAGTATTATTTGAATATTACTTAATAAACGAATATTAATTTGAGTATTCTTTTAAAAAGGGATTATTGAATATTTATTATTTGTTACGTAGTAGTCAAATATTTATTAAATACTCTAAGTGTTTTGAAGGTTATAAAACACTATTTAAAGGTTGTCTAAGGACTTTCATAGTCATTTAAAATATTATATTTTGAATCTATCTAGGTAAGTTACTTTTCAAGAACTTATATTTATATATGGAATTACCCTGTTGTGGTTCAAGCTTTATGCATACCATTTTCCATGTGTGATCACAAAACCCTGTGTCGAGATTGATATCGGTACAAGTGTATATCTATACTTGAACTCTTTTGAACTCAAAACATTTTCGAAAATCCCCAGTCAGGTTTTACTCTCTTGCTTGTTTTTCAAGAAATTATCGGTCGACTGAAGTCGAACTTCAACTACTCAAGTTTTCTATCAAAATGATTTTGACAAGAAAAGAAAAAGGGGACTCTGGCAGGTGTGGGAATCGTTGACGAACGATTCCCGGGATGTGTAAGCGGCCGTGAGCCAGGCGGTCCATCAATTATTATTCCGGCCCATGTGTTGCCGAAGGATGATTACGGATGTAGTTTTCATCGAGGGTGATTACGGATGTAGTTTTCACTCGGGGATAGTTACGGATGTAGTTTCTATCCTTCTACCGGTAGAGAAGACCCGCGGATTATTGGACTTGGATGTGGCGACTGATCATCGTCAATCCTTGTCAGGTTTTTATGTTTTCTTTAAGTCCCATCCTCCACTTTGGAAAAATACTCAAACACTGCTTCTTAGGCCTAAGTGCCAAGTAGCCGATAGTGTTGTTTTCAATTTTGAAAGATGATGAATTCATGCAGTATCTAGAACTGCAGGATTATTCTAACAATAATGGCACGTACTTGTGCACTTTTGCAATTATTCAAAAGATGAAAGTTGGTTCATCGGTTATTGATGTTAAATTCCAAATGTTTTGCTTCAAGAGCTTTGACTCTCTTCCTATCAGTTATTTCTGAGTTTAACTTATCAAGTGGTAACGAACTTATATCCTGTACAGAATCTTGAACTGTAAGGTGTTTTGCTGATAATGATATACTCATGTGTATATATACTTACAAACTTGAGGAGTATTAAAAATGGAACTTTATAATGGTTTGGTTTATGAAGGGTGGTAATAACTGTCTTAGCAGCATATTGAACTGCGTATTTTGAAAAGCCTTCTAAAAGATTAGCAATACTGTAGCGTACACTATTTCGCTAAGATATGAGGATTACTATGGTTATTATAAACTTATCTGTTCATTGGATGTTGCGTTAAACGTCATATTTTCTTTATTGAAGTTTCATTGTTGTAAATATTTCGAATTGATATTAAGTATCGTTATATTTCGAAAACTCCATGTGTATATTGATATAGATTGTTGTGCTCTATTAATACTTGCTGGGCAATTCTTTCGCTCATACTTGCTTGTTTTAAATATTAACCTTTCAGAGGAAGGTAGATGAATGAGGCTTATCTGCATGGCTCAGGAGAAGCAGGCAGTGTGCCCTTGTGAAGATGCTATGATCCAGAACATAGATAGCTGGAGTAAGTTATATGTAAGTACATTGATGTATAATATATATTACTTTGTACAGAGTAGTACTAGTTGCTGGTGTACTTCCCAACGAAGCTATACTAGTAGTATAAGATTTTTAAGACATAGTGCGATGTAATAGAATGAATGTAATAAAGATGTAAAGATTTTAGTTCTTGTTTCTAGCCCTATGACCTAAAAGATGCTTGGTGGTTGGGGTCGTAGAGTTATATTTCAGTTTTAATGATTACAGATGGGTTAATGTTGTTAAACAGGTAATTTGATGTTAAGGATTTCCGCGTGACGACCAAATCCCTGACCCCGGATTTGGGGCGTTACATATGTCCAGAGCATCCACTGTCCAAGATAATTGAATGCTTCTTTCCTGTGCCCTGCAAACAAAAAGTAACTAGTTAGAATTTTTTAGGACCCAACTTTGATTGGATCCTTTCTTACTAGATTTAGAGACAACAGGCTTTGAAGATTTTGCTTTTATTTTACCTGTTGCAGAGTCAACCTTAGATTCTAATTTCACAAACTGTTTGTGACTAGGAGTTTCAGATTTCAAGGAATAATAGTCATAATACAGTTCATGATATTCTCTACACATGTAAATGGAATGAAGTAAACTACCACAATGATAACAAGCTTTTTGTGGTTGGTATTGAATTTTCTGAGTCTTGGGGAATCTGGACTCTGTTTTCCAAGAAGGTTTTTTATTGCAGTCTAGGGCCAAATGATTATGATTTCCACACTTATAGCATTTTTTCCTAGGTGCATCAGGTACATTCTTGTAATTATTCTCTTTGTTAATACCTTCTTTTCCATTCCTATTTCTTTTGATCTTGCTAGACTCTGAAAGACCATCTAATCTCTGTTTCAACTGAGACTTAGACAGAAACCCTATGTTTACATTCTTAGGTTTCTTTAACACTTTCTTATCTGAATTACTACTGTTAATCCTTTTGTGTACAACAGGGGTACCTTTTGAATCAACAAATTTAACATGATTAGGTTTAGAAACAATTTTCTTACCTTCAGATTTAGATGTGTTAGCTTCTACCTTACTATCATCATTGACAATAGCTACTTTTTCTTCTTTTCTAGCCTTATCAAAACCTAAACCATTAACCTTACCACGAATTCCACTTTCAAAGATTTCTATAGTCTTTCTACTGGAATTGTTAATGGTCTTCATCACATCTCTCTCTTCCTCTAGTTCTTTTCTGACATAGTCATAAGCCTCAAGAATAACACTATAATCATGCTTAGCTTTATCAGAACTTAACTTGTATTCTTCCATTTGAATTAATTCAGATTCAAGAAAATTATTTCTATCAACTAATTTATCATTCTTAATCTTAAGTTCATCTCTTTCAAAAGTAAGAATTCTAAAATTAGTCATAAGATTCTTAAACTCAGCATGGATAGATCTAATTTCATCAGAATTTAAGCTATCATATGAATCAAGAGAGTAAAGTGATACCTTAACAGAGGATGGAGAAATTTTCTTTGGAGATCCAGGTTTGTCTGAACAATTTGCCATCAATGCAATGTTGTCATAATCCAATTCATCTTCAGAATCACTGGAATCAGCCCAATCCTTTTGTGTGACCATAAGTGCATTACCCTTTCCTGAATTTCTAGGCTTCTTACACTCACTAGCAAAGTGTCCAAGCTCGCTACAGTTAAAGCACTTGATCTTGGCCTTATCAAGCTTGACAATTGTACTTTTGCCTTTGTCACTCTTCTTCTCATCCTTCTTTTGAAAAGGTCCTTTGCTAAATCTTCTCCTGTTGAATCTTCCCTTCTTGAAAGCTTTAGCAAACATAGCAAAGAGTTCCTGCATCTCAGATTCAGAATCATTGTTGTCAGAGTCCATATCAGTAGTCTCTGACTCAGAACTTTCTTTGCTTTTCTTCTTCCTTGAATTCTTTACAGCAATTTCTTCATGCTGTTCTTCAGGAAGCTTCTTTACTTCAGATTGAGCAGTAAGTGCAATAGTCTTCATCTTTCCTTCACTCCTTCTCTTCTTCTGTTGCTTGTCAAGTTCATAAGCTCTCAATTTTCCATATACTGCCTCTAATGAAATCTCATCCAGATCATTAGCTTCCTCAATCGCAGATATCTTCTCATTGTAGAAATCAGGCAAAGCTTTCATGAACTTTGTATTCATATCCTCCAAGTCATAATATTTACCATGCATGGCCATCTCATTAATGAGTTTTTTAAACCTATCAAAGGTATCAGTAAGTGACTCACCAGACTTGGATTCAAAGTACTCATACTGTTGTATAAGTAATGTCCTCATATTCTTCCTGACAGGCTTAGTTCCTTCACAGTGAACCTTAAGATTGTCCCATATATCCTTAGCAGTTTTACAAGAGAGAACATAGTTAGTGAGAACAGAATCAAGACTGTTGAATAATATGTTTCTCACTTTAGCATCTTTAAGAACATTTTCCTTGTCCTTATCTGACCATTCAGATTTTGGCTTCTCTGCTGTATGTTCTGGAACAACCACACCATCAACAGTTGCTTGTCTAACGACCTTTGTTGAAACAAAAGGTCCATCTCTGATTCTGTCAAGATAATCAGGATCTGTTGCTTCCAGATGATGCAACATCTTTACTTCCCATAGAGTATATTCGTTTCTCTTGAGCATAGGAATTTTAGTATTCCCATCCTTGTAACCAGACATGATTGCAGATCTTTATGATTACTCGAAATCAACCTGCTCTGATACCAATTGTTAACTCGAATAACTTGTAGAAGGGGGGGTTGAATACAAGTTATATAATCGTGTCTGATTTTTGCTTGATTATATGAACAAGAATAAACGAATGAATCAAACTCTGTTTGTATTAATAAGATCAAATACAAACTCTACCAAAGGTGTACAAATACCTTTAGCAGCTGCTGACAATACAAATATCTCTCTCTGTTTGTTTCAAACTCTCGAATACAAACCTTATACAGAGCTACGCACATTCGCACTTTTTACAATGATATTGAGAGAGTATTTATAATGCTACCTATCAACTAATATCAGAAAGATATAATCTATACATGACAATGTTCTGCCTTCTAGTCGATAGTTTCCATCAATAGAAAACTCTTTCCTTCATAATATCTTCTTGCTTGTTCTTCAAACAAAGATCCTGTTTTATAGCACTTGCCAGTTTCTGTAGCATCCATAATGACATCATCAGTAACAAGACTGATATTAGGATTTCATCTTGCATCAATATCTGATCATCATCAGTATTAGACCATCATCAGGATTTGCCCTTTGTTCCTGACATGTAGTCTCCGATACACTGTTCATTCCTGACTAAACTGTACAGATAACTGTCTTACACATAAATCCTATATAAAGTGCTAAATCCTTTATAAGATCAGGATTACAAGAAGTATAATGTGTAAATTCTATTCTTAACATCATAACTTATGAATTATTCCTAACACTATTGCACCAGTGGTGGATAGTAGGAAAGATCAGATCATAGTAGGAAAGATCAGATCACAGTCACTGCAACACAAGAACCATCTAGTCAGAGGTTGGATGACTCAGGAGCTGTGATAGCTGATGTTGTGATGACTGAAATTGCAAGTGAGAAACCCTATGATATGGGAGGAATAACTTTGACTGGTTTTCTTGAAGATCAAACAAATATTATTCAGTCAGAGTCTATCCACCTTGAGGGTGAGTCTCAGCAAACAACACTTAAAGACGGTGACATACTAACTATGGTGTCTAATGAAGTATTACTGAAGACATCAGAGTCTAGTAAAGAACCTGATGTGGTATACTGGAGCCTGTAGTCTCTGGAAGGAAAGAAGATGATTTTAAGGGTTCAGAGATTATAGCAGCTCACTCCTTGGAGAAAACCTCAAGCCCCTTGCCAAATGAGGAACCCTCTCTCCATGTGAGTTCAGGTATAAAAACTTCTTCTAAACTCTATTTTTCTGTAGGTCATGAGAGCACTTATCCAAATTTGAGTGATACACTTGAAAAGATGGATATTGATCCACAATCAGAGCGGCTGGCTCCTGACCAGGCAAAAGGAGAGGTAGAAAGAGTGTTGACTTTAGATAGTCAAAGTGAGATTGAGGGTATGGATGATCAACTCCATAGTGAGGGAGAGAAAATTAGGAAACCACCATCGTTTGATTTCTGGGATCAGGTTTTTCCTGAATCTTGGTCTGATAATCTTGGTATGGATGCTGGTACTTATTCTTTTATCAAGATGTATGAGAAGAATGACTTAGCAAAGCACAACTCAAAGCCAGAAGTTAAAGCTCAGAAGCAAAAAGAAAGGCTTGCAGGAATTATATACAGAAGAGGTGAAAGGCTAAGACAAACTTCTACACCATCAGTACCAGAAGATATTTCTAATGATCCTTGTATTCCTTTGTTTGTACTACCAATATCAGCAAGAATTGAGACATCAACAGTATCTGATCAATCTAAGGAGGAGTTAGGTTTTGAAGATGTTAGTACACATAATACTGGTGAAGGACAAAAAGATCATATTGCAGCTTCAGATCAGAGAGATGAAGATGTTTGTAAATCTAATCAAGTTTTATTACTTGAATATCATTCTACACATGTAACTTCCTCTACAAGACTTGAATCTGAAGATATTCCAAACACTTCCAAAGTTGAAGTCGATTCTGAAGTTATACAAGATATTCAGAAATCTCAAGTTGAAATTCAATCAAGACTTCAAACACTTTAAGATAACCAAGTCACTATTATGGAAAATCAAGCATTTCTGATGAATCTCATTTGTTCTGTTACTGAATCTCTTGGAATTAATGTTGCTGATGTCAAAAAGGGGGAGATAAAGACAATTCAAAGACAATAACAACAACAACAACAGACTGGGGATAAAAGAGGAACTGGGGGAGATAAAGATTGTGACAGAGGTGAATCTCATCATGGAAGTGGTAAAGGAAAAGAAGCATCAAATAGTTGAATTCTTTCTTCTAAGTACTGGATACTATGTCTATATCTGAAAGAGGAGGTACTTAACTTCATGATTTTTGAATTCATAAATTCTATTCTGATTGTATTATTATATGTTTTGACATCAACAACTCAGATTTATGCTTCAGTTTTTAAAGCATAAATAGGGGGAGATTGTTAGGAATAATTCATGAGTTATGATGTTAAGAATAGAATTTTACTTATACTTCTTGTATATCCTGATTTATAAAGGATTTAGCACTTTATATAGGAAATATGTGTTAGACAGTTATCTATAAAGTTTAGTCAGGAATGAACAGTGCATCGAGTACTACATGTCAGGAACTGAGATTGAATCCTGATATGTCAAATCAAATACTGATCAAGTACTGATGGGATGGTCAGATCCTGATGTAAGATGGAATCCTGATATCAGTCATATTACTGATGATGTCATTATGGATGATACAGAAACTGGCAAGTGCTATAAAACAGGATCTTTGTTTGAGGAACAAGTAAGAAGATTTTATGAAGGAAAGAATTTTCTATTGATGGAAACTATCAATTGGATGGCAGAACATTGTCATGTATAGATTATCTTTCTATGATTAGTTGATAGGAAGCATTATAAATACTCTCTTTATCATTGTAAAAAGTGTTCATGAGGTTTGTAATCGTAAGTATACGAGAGTGCAAACAGAGAGAGATTTGTATTGTCATCAGCTGCTAAAGGTATTTGTACACCTTTGGTAGAGTTTGTATTTGATTTATTTAATACAAACAGAGTTTGATTCATTCATTTATTCTTGTTCATATAACCAAACAAAAATCAGACACGATTATATAACTTGTATTCAACCCCCCCTTCTACAAGTTATTCGAGTTAATAGAATGCTTGAAGGTGGATTTGGTTGATTCTGCGGTTTCTACGGAGATTGAAAAGTTGCTGAAGTCAGATTCTTTGGAAAAAGTTTTAGTTGGTGATTCTGATTTTGAAGAGGAAGAAATAGCCGAGCAGTTACAATAGTTAAATTCAGCTCCGTGGAGAAGGAGAGTTGACATGCCTTTTGAATCTCTTGGGTTGGGTTAGCAGAGCTGAAAAAAACCGGAGCATCTTAAGCCATCTATTGAAGAAACTCCTACACTTGAACTCAAGCCACTTCCTGAGCACTTGAGGTATGCTTTTCTAGGTGATGTATCTACATTACTTGTTATTATTGCCTCTAACTTGTCAGCTAGTGCGGAAGAAAAGCTCTTGCAAATTCTGAGGGAGTTCAAGTCAGCAATTGGTTGGACCATAGCATATATCAAGGGAATCAACCCTTCTTATTGCATGCACAAAATTCTGCTAGAGGAAAGAGCTAAGCCTAATGTTGAACATTAACGGAGACTTAATCCTATTATGAAAGAGGTGGTGAAGAAGGAAATTCTAAAGTGGTTAGATGCAGGGATTATCTATCCTATCTCAGACAGTTCTTGGGTGAGTCCAGTGCAGTGTGTGCCTAAGAAAGGAGGCATGACAGTTGTTGCTAATGAGAAGAACAAGCTCATCCTTACTCGGACAGTCACGGGGTGGAGAGTTTGCATGGACTATCGGAAGCTCAACAAAGCCACGAGAAAAGACCACTTCCCTCTTCCATTCATTGATCATATGTTAGACAGGTTGGCGGGACACGAGTATTATTATTTACTTGATGGTTATTCAGGCTATAATCAGATTTGCATTGCTCCGGAAGATCAAGAGAAGACCACATTCACATGTCCTTTTGGCACTTTTGCTTTTCGTCGGGTTTCTTTCGGACTGTGTGGTGCTCCTGCCACTTTTCAAAGGTGTATGATGGCTATTTTCTCAGACATGATTGGTACGAATGTGGAAGTTTTCATGGATGACTTCTCAGTTTTTGGTACTTCATATGATGAGTGCTTGCATAATCTTAGCTTGGTATTGAAGCGTTGTGTGGAGACCAATTTGGTGCTTAATTGGGAGAAGTGTCACTTCATGGTGCAAGAGGGGATCATTCTTGGGCACAAGGTATCTGGTAAGGGACTTGAAGTGGATAAGGCCAAGGTGGAGACAATTGAAAATCTTCCTCCACCTATCTCTATTAAAGGAGTTCGCAGTTTTCTTGGTCATGCGGGTTTTTATCGGCGATTCATTCAGGACGTCTCAAAAATCTCTAAACCCTTGTGTAATTTGTTAGAGAAGGATGTTCCTTTCTAGTTTGATGATGAGTGACTTGCAGCTTTTGAGCTCTTGAAAGGAAGTCGACTACTACACCTGTCATTACCGCACCTAATTGGGAGGAACCTTTCGAGCTAATGTGTGATGCTAGTGACTATGCTGTTGGAGCTATGCTTGGGCAAAGGAAGGATAAAGTTTTTCATCTGGTATACTATGCTAGTAAAACTCTCAATGATGCATAGCTAATCTACACCACTACGGAGAAGGAATTGCTAGCAGTTGTCTATGGTTTTGAGAAATTCAGGTCTTATTTGCTTGGGACTAAGGTGATTATGTATACGGATCATGCTGCTATTCGATATCTCATGTCGAAGAAGGATTCAAAGCCTAGATTGATTCGTTGGATGCTTTTATTGCAAGAGTTTGATTTGGAGATCAAAGATAGGAAGGGCACATAAAATCAAGTAGCGGATCATCTCTCACGTTTGGAAGACCACGGTAAGGATTCACATGACAAATTACTTATTAATGAGTCTTTTCCAGATGAGCAACTTTTTGGGGTGCAAGGCGAAGAACCATGGTTTGTAGATTTTGTGAACTATCTTGTTAGTAATGTTATCCCTCCGAATTTCTCTTATGCTCAAAAGAAGAAGTTTCTACATGATGTGAAGTGGTATCGTTGGGACGAGCCATTCTTGTTTAATCTTGGTGTGGATCAAATCTTAAGGAGGTGCATTCCTTACAGTGAAACGAAAAGTATTTTGCATGATTGTCATTCTACCACATATGGAGGCCACTATGGTGGTGATAAAACAGCTCATGAAGTACTTCAATCGTGATTCTATTGGCCAACTCTGTTTAAGGATTCTCATAGGTTCGTGATGAGCTGCGATCGATGCCAGAGGATTCTCATAGGTTCGTGATGAGCTGCAACAATCAGTACATTCTCTTAGCAGTGGATTACGTGTCTAAATGGGTCGAGGTGAAGGTTTTATCGACCAATGATGCTAAGGTGGTGCTGAATTTTCTTCACAAGCAGATTTTCACGCGTTTTGGAACTCCACGAGCTATAATCAGTGATGAGGGGACACACTTTTGTAATCGTCAATTTACTGCTATGATGGTGAAGTATAATGTGACGCATCGTGTTGCTACTGCTTATCATCCCCAAACTAATGGTCAAGCGGAGGTTTCGAATCGTGAAATCAAGAGAATTCTCGAAGAAGTTGTGAATCCATCAAGGAAGGATTGGTCTTTGAAGTTAGACGAAGCGGTTTGGGCATATAGAACAACTTACAAAACATCTTTAAGTATGTCTCCTTATCAGTTGGTATTTGGTAAGGCTTGTCATTTGCCGGCCGAGTTAGAGCACAAGGCCTATTGGGCATTGAAAAAGTTAAATTTGGATATTTCGGCTGCGGGTGAGAAACGTCTACTTCAGTTGATTGAACTTGAGGAATTTCGTGCGCAAGCTTACGAGAATGCAAAAATGTACAAGGAGAAGTTTAAGAGGTGGCATGATAGGAAGTTGGTGCACAAGTCATTTGTGCCGGGTCAACAAGTGTTGCTTTATAATTCTCGCCTCAAACTTTTTCCGGGAAAACTCAAGTCAAAGTGGTCGGGTCCGTTTACAGTCAAGACAGTATTTCCACATGGAGAAGTGGAGATATATAAGGGTTCTTATGATGATTCTTTCAAGGTGAATGGACAGAGACTCAAGCTTTATTATGGAGGAATGGTAAACCGTGAGAAGGTTGCCGCCGTTTTATCTCGTTCGTGAATTTTCGGAAGAATGTCAAGCTAATGACATTAAACGAGCGCTTCTTGGGAGGCAACCCAAGTGATGTTGTATATTTTTGTACTTCTTTTATTCAAAAAAAAAAAATTTGCACAGTCGCGCGCAGGTAGCGCCCGAGACGCGCAGGCTGCGCATGCGTTACCTATTTCCCGCGCAGTCAGCACCCGAGACGTGCAGGCTGTGCCTGCGTCTCCTGTCCAATGCGCAGATTGCGCCTGCCGACGCGCAGGCTGCGCCTGCGTGACCAGCCTTCCCAGTTTTTTTTCATTAACCGAAGCTTTTGTTATAACATAAAACAAAACCCCAAATTCTATTCTATCTCATATTCTTTCAATCCCTAATTCCTATTTCTATTCTACATCAAATTCATACCTCTCAAATCTCTCATACACACTCCAATTTATATCTATCCTAAGCACTACATTATATATATATACACCTATACATACAAACCCAACTCCTCCTCTACATCTCTAAAGCTTCAAGTTCAAGAAGAATTCAAGTTCGGGGGAGTTAATTACAAGTTCACCTCTCCGATTCGTAGTTGGTATATCTCTTCTTTAATCTTGTTTTATTACGAATTTGTGTTCTTGAAAATTGGAGGTTTTGTATTATTCTTGCTATTTGGGTTTTTGTGGTGTGATATTTATTAGTGATTATTGTCAAGTTTGATATTGATTGTTATGGCTCCTAAGCGTGGGAGATGTAGTGCTAGTGTTGTGAAATTTTCGTCTCCGACGACGGAGGTGGAGTTTAATCATTTGTTGTCAAGGCCGATTGCTAAAGAAAGGGGGGGGTTTGCCAAAGAATCATGCGGGGTTGGTTGAGATGATTGGTGAGTTGCGATGGGGAGGGGTATGTAAGGCGCCTTCTCCGGTTTCGATGGATGTGGTTCGGGAGTTTTATGCAAATGCCAAAGATGATCAGAATGGGGTGTGTGTGGTTCAAGGTAGGCGGGTGGATTATAGGCCGGATGTTATTCGACCGATTCTGGGGCAGCCACCTAAGCAAATGGGTGATGAAAATTGGACCTAAGAAGGGGTCTATTGTTGGTCATAATTTTGGGGGAAATTTTAACATTGGGTTTGGTTGTTTACTTGATAGTCGGCATGTGTAATAAAATCGTGGGATCATTGTTATTGTTTATATTATTGTTTTATTAGCTCTCGAAGAAAAAGAAAAAAAAGAAAAAAAAGGAGAAAAAGAAAAAGAAGAAAAAAAAAGAAGAAAAAGAAAAAAAAAAAAATATATATATATATATATATATATATATATATATATATATATATAGGCAAAGGTTCTGTTGGTCCAGGAAAGTATTGCAGAAGGGGGGTTGAATGCAATACTAATAAATTTCAAAAACTATTTCAACAACTTAAATAGAATTTGTAATTTACTAGTAGAAGAAATGCAAACACAAGTAAAATCAAATATGAGGATTTCACAAAATAAATGTTTTATTTATTATGCAAAGTTTTGCTACAACCTTGAGAACAAAATAATTCTCAAGCTACAAATACTCAAGAGATTACAGTTGTTGAGTTATCTTTTTTTTGTATAAATAGAGTGTTCTATTTATAGTATGATAATCTACTGTACTACCACCATCAACATGGGTTGTTGAGTTGCTGTTATATTCCTTTTGCAGCTCATTCCATGATTCATTCCCATGTGATCATCACAAAGTAACTTTAAGATACTTTCCACATTTGAGCCACCCAGATCTAGCCATATTCAATTTTATCTGCTCTAGACTTTACAGGTTATTCCATGTGATCTCTCGAGCTTCAGTTATAGACTTTCCAAGCTTGCTGTAAAGGTTGAATATTACAACACGCCTGCTTCTTTTGAACATGTACTATGTCGCTTAATTTGACTTAGAAAATTCCTAAATCAAGCTGATTCTAAATGACAGTATGTTTGCCACAAAGTTTGCTGTCAATGGATTACGCTTTGGTTGACAGTATGAATTTCCCGCAGATATTACTGTCAAGAATTTTGCTTTGATTGACAGTATGAATTCCCGCAGAAATTGCTGTCAAGAATTGTGCTTTGATTGACAGCATGTATTTCCCGCAGAGATTGCTGTCAGGAATTCCAAACTTACTGTCGCAAACTATATATCAAAGTTGCTGTCATCAGAATCTCCGCCAATGTTGCTGTCAAGTTGAAACTTGCTGTCGACTCCGTGAAACTTGCTGTCGACCTAGGCAACATGATGTTTCCTTGTAACCTTACTGTCAGGGCTTGACAGTAACTTTTATTCCTTCTGTCGAACTTATGTATTTCTTGAGGCTTGAACAAAATCGAACTTCTTCCAAGAATTACACTTATTACATAACAATATTTATTTAAATTACAAGAATACATTTCAGGCTATGACAGTATGTTCTACTTAGTAAAAACTAAGTATACCAATAAAACTAGTTAAGTTGTCTATTCCATCACCCATAAATCCCAACAATCTCCCCCAATTTGTTTTTATGGACAATAAGGACAAATTTACAAATATCATGCTGACAACTTAACTAACATAGATCAGAAAGAATAAACTCTTCATTTCTGACCAATGATTAAACTGAATTGTTTTCAAACAATATATCACAAAAGTTCACAATTAAAAAAAAACTTTACTTATCTTGATTTGAACTTTTCACTTTGCTCCTTTTCCCTTAGAGCTCTTCTGAGATTTTCAATTAACTCTTTTTCTTCAGGGGACTGTGCATCATCTTCATTTTCCACAATGTATTTTCTGATCATTGAGGAAGCAGTGTTTAATACATCTCTGAGTTCCATCCAGTAAACATTTTGCTTTACAATTGATCTGAATTTTAGCACATCTCCCTCCATCTTGAATCTCCTGCCAGGAAGCTGATTTAGAGTTTCCCTTCTTTGTTTGTCCAGGCTGGGATCCTCTCCTCTCCTCTGATCAAAAATCATATCAAGCTCCCAAGAACACAGTGTTTCAAGACTGTTAGTTGATCCAACCACTTGCCAGTATAATTCTTTTAACACACTGGTCTTCAACTTAGAGAAACTATCTGCATAAATTTCTTCTTTGCCATATTTGATTCTCAAAGGATTGTCCAGTATGCATGGCTGATAGTTGGATTCTTCACTGTTGATCTTATTGATTTTACTGTAGCTTTCCTTCATTTGAGCTTCAATCTCATCTTCTATCTGTTGACGAGATTTTTTCCTTGATGCTAATTCTTCTCTGAATCTCTGCTCTGCTTCATACATCTTCATTTCATGTTCTGAATAAGGTTTCTCCATTTCTTTCCAGTTATACTCAGGAATAGGATTGTCTTCTTCATACTCCAAACCAAGGATTTGATAGACATCATCATCATTGTGAAGTGTCCAATCACCAAACTTCTCAATAAATTCAACATGCCTGGCTTCATAGTACTTGAGAACTTGGTCCATGATCTTCTTTGAAACATTATCATAGGTTTGCAGTAGCTCAACCATCCTTTCCAGATTGAAGAAATCAATTCTTCGTTTTACTGTTTCAGAAGTTTGAATGAGTTTCTTGGAGATCACCTTTGATTTTGTTATCTGAGTAAAGTCAGATTCCACTGTAATCAACCTTTCATTGTTTTGCCATAGAATGTATCTTGCAACTTCTTCTTTTGATTCATCAAATTCTATGGATACAGAGGTGATTGTATCTTTGGCCTTCAGCTGCATCATTTCAAAGCTATTCATTCTTCTTCTCATGAGAGGTTTCTTGAGTCCTAACCCTGTAGCTTTTCCTTCTCCTTTGTAGACAGTCTTTCCCTTTGTTGGTCTTTTTGATTTTCTCTTGATTCTTACTGTTTTGGAGGTTTTGACAGTAGGATCGTTGACAGTATCTTTTATAGGGCTTCTGACAGTGTCTTCTGTGACAGTATCTTTAATGACTGTGACTTCATCCTGACTGACAGCATCTTTGTTGACATCCTTGACAGCATCTTTGTTGACAGTATCTTTTTCAAGTTGTATACTGTCAATTTCCATTTCTTCTTGATTTCCTTTCAATGCTTCAAGTACTTTTTCCTCTTTCTTTTCATCAACTTTCTTGCTTGTGCTAGTATTTTCAGAGGTTTCCTTTGATTCTGCTTCTTTGACTTGAGTTTGCTCTTTTGAAGAGTCTCTCAGTTCTGTTTTCTTAGGTCCTCCAGCTTCACCTCCATCTTGATTGTCATCATCATCTTTTTCCAAGGTGTCATCAAAAGTGCAGTTTCCACCTTGAGCATTTCTGCTTGAATTTGCTTTGGCAATGAGCTTCTTAATTTTGGCACTGTACTCCATATCTCTCTTTGCCAATATCTTGTGAATATCTTTAACTGCCTGAATCCTTTCCTTGGTGATGGGTGCTTTCAGCAATAACTTAAGTACATCCATGATGACTTTGCTTTTTAGAGATGTTTTGCCTTCAAGAGTTAAGAATCCAAGACCTTTAGTTCCTTTGGTTGTTGTCTGTTTAAAGCTTACACCATATGGCTGGAGACTTACTTCTGGAAGTTTGTTGTTGACCATTGTGCCCAGTTGCATATAGAGACTTTCATCAAAGATGGTAGAGTTTTTCTTCACTAGAATCCCAAGGATGTATTGCACTCTGGCAGAGAAAGTTTCCAACAGTTGAGTTGTTATGAATATTGAATGTCCACTCTTCAGGTACACTTCAACTGCCCACCTCTTCTCTGAGCTAATCTTCACAGAAAGATTTACAATCTTTTCTTTCAAAGCTTCTGCCAACTTAGCAGGTTTTCCTTTAGTCACTGTGATTGCTTCATTCACCAGATTGTTAAATTCCTCATCCTTATTATTCAAGGTGCTCTCCATATGACTTACTGTTATTGAGTCAGCTTCTTCTTGGGAATATGTGCTTCCATCAGTCCAAGTGATAAACTCTGAAGAAAACACATATTCAGGCAACTTGCTTTTGCCTTTACCCATCCTATTTGATTCCTCTTTTTCTCTCCATAGCCTCTCTAATGTGGATTCTTTCTTCTCAGGAACTGGTTCATTAATTTTGATTGAGGATGCTTGGTTTCCTTGTATCTGTCTTAATACCTCCTTAGATACTAACATTTGTTCCCCATCTACTTCAGTTTCAAAAAGCTCCTCAGTTCCAGAGGCTATTGCAGTTTTCACTCTTTGCTCTTGCTTCCCCTTACTCCTTTGCTCCTCCTGTCTTTTAGCTTCCCCTTGTAACTCCACCTTTCTTTCTGGTTGCTCAGCCTCTTTCTGATCTATTACTTTCTCCCCCTTAGTTAAATTTGTAGCATGAATCAATGAAGAAAGTGACAGTAGTGTGGCTTGAATTTCAGCAAAACCAGTCTTCACAGTAGATGACAGGTTGTCCAGCTTGCTTTCCATTGTAGCACATCGATTTTCAAGTGTTTGGAGCCTGTCATTTGTGGATGCAGAAAGACCACCAGACCTAAGCCTTTTAGGAGGTAAGGGATAAGTCTGGGGCATGGAGGCTGTTGGGGTTCTCACACTCTCAGTGTTTTTATAGATGATCTCATCATCCCTCACAAAAATTCCCTCAAGGCCTAATGCCTTTTGTTTACTGGCTCCCTCAAGCTCACTCTGGACATGCTCAAGTCCCTCTCCTTTTGCCAGCACATTTGGCTGCCTCTCATTTTTATCCTCACTTCTCTGTTCTTTTATCTCTCTTTGATTTTTCACTCCCTCACTCATCCTAGATGCATTAGTATGAGCAGTACTAACATGCAAAAGAGTAGATTTTACCTTGAAGACCTTGGAAAGAGGCAAGTCATCATCAGAGATATCTTCAACTAATCCTTCTTGTAGTTGTGGTTGAACAGTGATGACAGCATCTTTAGAAATACCTTTGACAGTATCTTTTGTCAGAATGGTACTGTCACTTGATTGTTTGACAGCACCTTCTGTTTTGTCATTGACAGCATCTTTGGCTGTGACAGCAACTTCCCTAGGGTAAGATGCTTTGAGGGAATCGATCATGATGCTGGCTGTTTCAATTTCTGGCAAATTTGCATCTTGATCTAATCCAGTGTTTGATGGGGTGGTATCCATTTCACTTTGAGAAATGGGTTCTTGTGGACCACTAGATGGGGGCTCATCCAAGATTTGAGATGGATGATCAAAACCTGAGGGGTTGGTACTGTCCCCCTCTCTAGGTTGTTTAGAAGAAACAACCGATGTAGGAATGAAAGAAGAAGATTGAATTTCAGATTGATTAAATGGCTGTTCCACAGAAAAAGATTGTGGAACATCAATAGTATGAATGAATTCCTCACTGTGCTCTATCTCAATGTGTGTATCTTCAAATACAGGTTCCTCAAGAGTGAGTTCTTGAGTTTGTGCTGACTCTTTACAAGGTGCCTTGGGAGACAGGCCAATTTCAATAGATGTCCCTTGTTGAGAAGAGACACCTAGAGGTGAGTTTATTTCCCTATCATCCTCTACAGTCTTTTGGGAAACTGTAGGGTGGCTGACAGTAACCTTGGCCCTTCTAGCTCTCTTCTTCTTAGGCTCAGAAGGGGCTACTGTGGGTTCTATTCCACTACCATCCTTATTTGCTGCACTTGGTGCAGTAACTCCCTCTTGACTCACCATATTGTCACCAGTTTCACTCTCTAGGGATCTTTTCTTGGATTCCTGTTTGGCAATTTTAAGGGCTTTTGGTAGTCTAGATTCCCTAGGTGGAATGTATGGTGTAGAATGTGGGTTAACTGAATTTGGGTCTAATTCAGCTTCATTCTCAATTGTGAAAACAGTGTAATCTGTTGGAAATGGAAAACCAAGGTTGGGCACTTGATTAACCATGTGTTGTGTGAAACATAGTGGAATATGTGCATTCAAATTTTTTGTGTTAAGAGATGTGTGTGTGTTTTTCTTTAAAACAGGACATTCTTCAAAATTAGAAGTATCTACCACATTTCCACAAATATTATTAATACACATAGTTAAAAAACGAGGATATATAGATACCTTTTTGCCTATGGCGCTTTTCAACTGTGCCAAAATCAGCTTTCCAACGTTCACCTTGTATCCATGGACTACAGAATGAGTGAGTTTCTTGATGTATGATGGTATTCCATTCCAGCCTGTAGACTTGGTAGAGAACACCTTCACCATAACATCAAAGATCATGCTCCACTCTTTTCTTAGATATTTTCTGTCCATTTCTCCCATTTGATACCATTTATCAGAAGTTTCATCAATCTTAGAGCCTGAATATCCAATCTTCAGAAAGAACTTCTTCAGAGTATCATCAGTTGCTAGTTCCTTAAAGCTTTGTTCACTGGTCAACACAATACCCAAAGCCTCATTGATATTCTTTACTGAAAGAGAATGACTTGCATCATCTATATTGAACTTAATTATTTCATTCTCTCCAGTTCCTTGAGCACTTGCAGATTTCCAGAATTTTTCAATTCTAACAGCATCAATTTTGGGGGAAGAGGTTATTGCATGACCTAGGTAAGATTTATTTAAGAAGGAAATAAGTCCTTTGAAGTTTTCACCAGCATCAATAGGAGAAAAGATACCGGCAAAGTTGGTTTGAGCAATACTTTGTTTAGGTGCCATTGTTGAATGCTTTGAAAAATGAGAGAGAAAATGCGGTTTTTGGATGCAGAAGGTTGAGAGGTTTTTGCAAATGAAAGTGATAGTAGATTAAACGGTAGATTCAGTTTCTAATATGAATCGATTTAACCTCTCTTAATTGAACGTGTGATAATGATATTACCCATTAACTCCACTTGCTATATTACGTGGCAGTTGCTATTAGATCGTGGATTGGTGAAAAGAAATATACGTATATATATATAAATTAATATATATATATATATATATCTTTCCACTATCTTTGACAACAACTTCTCGTGACAGCAACTTTCATTGACAGTAACCTGTGCGCTTTTCTTTCTCTACCAATTCTGACAGCAATTTCTTGTGACAGCAACTTTCATTGAAAGCAACTTGTGCGCTAACAACATTTCTGTCAATCAGCTTCATGAGTGACAGTAAGTTTTATCTGACAGTAAACTTATCATAAGATCATGCTGTCACTGTTCACACATAACTTAAGTTAAGGACACATGTTTTCTTAAAATCGTATTAAGTCAGACATGTAAAACTATTTTAGCATAGTCATAGCAAGCATGATATCTAAAAATTCTTTTAGCATAGTCATAGCAAACATGATATCTAAAAATCCTTTTAGCATAGTCATAGCAAACATGATATCTAAAAATCCTTTTAGCATAGTCATAGCAAACATGATATCTAAAAATCCTTTTAGCATAGTCATAGCAAACATGTTGTCTGAACAAGTAGCACATAGAACCTTAACTTCTCATGACAGTACCTTCTAGTTACAGTACTTTGAAAGTTTCTGTCATGAGCTGCGATTAAGAATTGATAAACCAGTTAGATGATCATACCTGATTTAGCATTCCTAATTCACTCACCAACCTGATAAATGTTGCTTCATCCAATGGCTTGGTGAATATGTCTGCAAGTTGCTTGTCTGTTGGAACATAAACCAATTTTACATCTCCCTTTTCAACATGCTCCCTGATGAAATGATGCCTTATATCAATGTGCTTTGTTCTGGAGTGTTGAACTGGATTGTCTGGTATGGCTATGGCACTAGTGTTGTCACAGTAGATAGGAATATTTGACAACTCTAGTCCATAATCCATTAATTGATTCTTCATCCATAGAATTTGTGCACAGCAACTTCCAGCTGCAATATATTCAGCTTCTGCAGTTGATGTAGAAACTGAGTGTTGCTTCTTACTGAACCATGACACCAATCTCCCCCCAAGAAATTGACAGCTTCCTGTAGTACTTTTTCTGTCAATTTTGCAGCCAGCATAGTCTGAATCAGAATATCCAATTAGATCAAATCCAGTTTCCTTAGGGTACCAAAGAACTAGATTTGGGGTGCCTTTGAGATATCTAAAGATTTTTTTAATTGCAACTAAGTGTGATTCTTTTGGATCAGCCTGAAACCTTGCACAGAGACATGTAGCAAACATTATGTCTGGCCTGCTTGCTGTTAAGTAAAGCAATGATCCAACCATGCCTCTGTAGGTACTAGAATCCACTTTCTTGCCTTTAGGATCTAACTCTAATTTGGTGGCTGTTGAGATAGGTGTCTTGGCAGGTGATGAATCTTCTAAGTTAAACTTCTTGAGAAGTTCTTTGACATACTTAGATTGACAGATGAAGATTCCTTCCTTCTTCTGATAGATTTGAAGACCAAGAAAGAATGCTAATTCTCCCATCATGCTCATTTCATACTTGTTTCTCATTAGAGATGAGAACTTTTCACACAATTTTTCGTTTGTTGAGCCAAAGATTATGTCATCAACATATATCTGCACAAGAATGATGTCTTTGCCATGGTATTTATAGAATAAAGTTTTATCCACCATACCTCTTATAAATTGATTTTCCAGGAGAAAAGTGGATAATGTGTCATACCAGGCTCTTGGTGCTTGCTTTAAGCCATATAGAGCCTTGAACAGCTTGTAGACAAAATTATGCAGTTTGTCATTTTCAAATCCAGGAGGCTGTTCAACATACACTTCTTCTTCTAATTCTCCATTTAGAAAGGCACTTTTAACATCCATTTGAAATACTTTGAATTTGCAGTGTGCAGCAAAGGCTAAGAAAATTCTTATGGCTTCAAGTCTGGCAACAGGAGCAAATGTTTCATCATAATCTATCCCTTCCTGTTGACAGTAACCTTTGGCCACTAGCCTTGCCTTATTTCTTGTCACATTTCCACTCTCATCTATCTTGTTTCTGAAAACCCATTTTGTCTCAATGACTGATTTTCCTTTTGGCCTTGGAACTAGTTTCCAAACATTGTTTCTTTCAAATTGATTGAGCTCTTCCTGCATGGCCATCACCCAATCAGAATCCAACAATGCTTCTTCAACTATTTTTGGTTCCATTTGAGATAAGAAACAAGTAAACATGCTTTCAGCAGAGATATTCCTCCTTCTCCTTACACCAGTAGTGGGATCTCCAATAATTAGATTACTGGTATGATCTCTGTTCCACTTTGTTGATTGAGGCAAGCTACTTGTTTGATGAGATTGTCTTTCATCAATATGAGGATTTGATTCTCCACCATTTTCATTGTTCTGCTCATTTAGCTCAAATTCTCCAGTCTCACATTCTTGTTGATTGATGCCTGAAATTGTCTGTGATTGAGCTGAGGTTTGATGAGTATTGACAGATTCTTTCTCATATCCCATTGATTGAATGAGACTTGGTTCTTCATCAATATATTCTTCTTTTTCCAAGTATCCTTGATTCTCAAATCTGAAGGGTTGCATTTGACCATCCTCATGTAGCCCTGGAAACTTGGTTTCATCAAACGTGACATTGACACTTTCTTCAATTGTTTTGTGCTCCATGATATAGACTCTGTAGGCAGTCCTTTCTATCCCATATCCCATGAAAATGCCTTCATATGCTTTAGTATCAAACTTGCCTTTTCTTTCATGGTTGTCTTTCATCAAAAAGCACTTGCTTCCAAAAATATGAAAGTACTTGACAGTAGGTTTCTTTCCTGTCAAAAGATAATAAGGAGTATTGCCATGAGCCTTGTTGATTAGTGTCCTGTTCTGTGTGTAACAAGCAGTGTTGATGGCTTCTGCCCAGAAATATGTTGGTAATTTAGCATTACTCAGCATAGTCCTTGCAGCTTCAATAAGAGTCCTATTTTTCCTTTCTACAACTCCATTTTGCTGTGGAGTTCTTGCAGCAGAGAATTGTTGAACAATTCCTTGATCTTTGCAGAAGTTTCCAAGTGTAGCATTTCTGAATTCAGTTCCATTGTCACTTCTTAGAAATTGAACTTTTGCTTCAGGGGTCCTGTCAAGTACCCTTATGTGATCAATGATTTCTTGAGTAGCTTCATCTTTTGATTCTAAAAATTTCACCCAAGTGTACCTAGAATAGTCATCTATCATGACCAGTGCATATCTTTTTCTGGATAGTGATTGAACATTCACTGGTCCAAAAAGATCCATGTGAATCAACTTGAGTGCTTCAGTGTTAGTGTTGACTTGCTTTGGTTTATGCAGTGCTTTCCTTAATTTTCCCATTTGACAATCTTCACACAGTCCTTCTTGACAGAATTCCTGTTGAGGTAGTCCTCTCACCAATTCCTTCTTCATTAGCATGTTCATTGTTTTGAAGTTGAGATGGGAAAGTTTCTTGTGCCAAAGCATGCTCTCTCCAACACTTGCTTTGCTGTAGAAGCAAAATATTCTTTCCTCATTTGTTGAGTTTAAGTCTGCAACAAATAGGCTTCCTTTCCTTACTCCTTTCAGAGATAGGTTTCTATCCTTCTTGTGGTGGATTGTGCATTCCATCATGCCAAAGTTTACTTTGAATCCTTTGTCAGTGAATTGACTGACACTGAGCAGATTATGTTTCAAACCTTCCACAAGAGAGATTTCTTCAATGACAACATTTCCAGCTTTTAAACAGCCATATCCCACAGTGTAACCTTTGCTATTGTCTCCAAAGGTTATTGTTGGGCCAGCCTTCTCAACATATTGTGATAGCAGGGATATATCACCAGTCATGTGTTTGGAACATCCACTGTCGATTATCCACATGACCTGTTTACCTTTCTTTCCCTGCAAGTCAGAAAGAGTTTAATTTGCATTTGGTACCCAAGTCTTGTTGGGTCCTGCATACTCAGTATCATCAGAAACTTTATCAATATTTGAAACAATATTATCAGAAGATGGTTCCTTGACTTCTTTTATTACCCACTTAGTTTTTGACTTGGGCTTTTTCTTAGTGAGAGCAGACTTCTCACTTTCTTTAGTGGATTCAAAAGTCTTTGCAGTTTTCATATAAGAACATAATTCATTAGATGAAATTTGCAAATTAAAACATGTACTCATGGCAGTAATTTTGCATGGCATACAGTCAATGTTATTACAAACTACCAATTCTCTTTGCATAATGGGGGTTCTGTGTAAGTTCCCTTTCAACTCTGTTGCATTAGATATGCTACTAGTTGATTTCTTACAAACATGAGTTAAATGATGTGAGGAGCCACAATTATTGCAAAGTTTCCTTGGTGCCTGCTTAACATACGCATAATTATTCTTTTTATCAATGCCTAGCTTCCCATTTCTATTTTTGGACTTGGAGACAACTGTCTTGACAATTTGTTCAGAAGATGCTGTCGAGCTATTTTTGACAGCATCTTTTGTACTTGCTGTCTTGACAGTAGGTTTGAAAGTTACTGTCTTGGATGACTTCTTGACAGTATCTTTTGAACACTTGGTTGGACTGTTTAATACTGTTTCTGTCATAGACATTTTGACAGAATCTTTTTCTTTCTTAGATTCACTGTCAATCCTCTCATCTTCATCACAGAGTTCTTGATTAATAATTAGGGAATTTTCATTAACCTCAAACTCTGTACTTTTAAAGATTGGATTGCTCACATTTTTGAGGATGTGAGGTCTTACAGTATTATTATCATCATTGTTCTGTATAACAGCCTCTTTACCAGGTCTCCTGCTATAATCATAGCCTATGCCTATCTTCTTACTTTCAGTATGTTTCTCATGATACTCTTGAACTATTTTAGAGGAATTTCTAAATGCCTTTAGCTTAAATTCATTCTCAGAAATTTCTTTTCTTAGATAATCCTCTATCTCTTTAGCACAGATTAAATCATTTTTTAGTCTTTCGTTTTCCTGAGCTAAAGAATCAATAGAACTGGTCTTAAGCAACAACACATCATTGTTGGATCTGAGTACTTCATTTTCTTTAGTTAATCTAGCAATTTCTTCATTTGCAGCAGATAAACTAGTATGAATATTAAACATTTCAGTACTCATTTCCTCAATGGTTTGCTTATAGTCATTTAAAGACATATCTAGTAATACTAAAGATGGTACCTGACTTGACGAGGTTGATGCTTCTTCATCCTCTCTAGCCATCAAGGCTAAATTCACAAATTCCTCTTCTTCTTCATTATCAGATTCATCCCAACATTTTCCTTCAGCCACATAGGCTTTTCCTTGTCCTTTCTTAAATTGACTCCCAGTTCCTCTCTCCATTCTTTGTATTTGTTTTGGTCTTTTGCATTCAGTAGCAAAGTGACCAAGTTCATTGCAATTGTAGCATCTAAACTTTGACCTATCTACCATTCCTATTTTGTATCCTCCCTTGGTGCCAGTAGCAGGTTTTGATGAGCTTCCTTGGTTATATTTTGGAAAATGACCTTGAGGCTTATATGGCTTGTTCCTCCTGAACCTTATATTTTTGAATTTTCTTGCCATAAAAGCCATGGTTGGATTATCCATTTTCTCCATTTCTTCTAGAGTGAAGAATTCTTCATCTTCAACATCTTCTAGTTGAAGGACAACCTTTTCTTCATCTTCAACCACCTCTTCAATTTTCACAGATGAAAATTGAGGTTGTTGATCATTTTGAATTTGCTCACTTGCTTGAAAATATGATGGTCCTTGAGCAACTAGAGCACCAGCCATGTTTGCCATCAATCCTTTGGATCCACTTTGTATAGCTTTCTTTTGATAATATTCAAGTTCATAAGATTTTAGAACTCCATACAATGTTTCAAGAGAGACAGAGTTTAAATCTCTTCCTTCTCTTATGGCTGTTACTCTATGCTCAAGGTGTTCTGGAAGAGTTAGCAGAAACTTGATATTGACTTCCTTCTTTTCATAAAACTTTCCATGAATCTGGAGCTCAGCTATCAGTTTGCTAAATCTTTCAAACATGTGAGTTAGCTCTTCTCCATGCTTGCCCATAAATGCTTCATATTGTGACACCAGTATTTGTTTTTGATTCTCTCTGACCTCTTCACTTCCTTCACATAACAGTTCTATCTTTTTCCACATATCCCTGGCAGAGTTGCATGCTATTATATTTCCACTCATAGCTTTGTCCAGGGTAAGTGCATCTAGTAGAATGAGTTGCAGATGATCATCCAGTGCTACCTTTTCTTTTACTGAGTCATTATACTCAGAAGGCTTCTTAGCAACCCAATGAGCTGGGATTACTACATCATTAACTGTAGCAGATGGAATTTCCTTTTGAGGAATGAAGGGGCCATTTTCCAGAATACCTAGGAATAGTGGATTCTGAGCTTTGATAAATAACATAATCTTCTTTTTCCATATGTTGTAGTTTTCTTTATCAAAAGCTGGAATCTTGATATTACTTGACCTTTGAATACTTGCCATTTGGATCTCAGATATGTGTATTAATCTGATCGCTCTGATACCAGTTGTTGGTCCAGGAAAGTATTGCAGAAGGGGGGTTGAATGCAATACTAATAAATTTCAAAAACTATTTCAACAACTTAAATAGAATTTGTAATTTACTAGTAGAAGAAATGCAAACACAAGTAAAATCAAATACGAGGATTTCACAAAATAAATGTTTTATTTATTATGCAAAGTTTTGCTACAACCTTGAGAACAAAATAATTCTCAAGCTACAAATACTCAAGAGATTACAGTTGTTGAGTTATCTTTTTTTTTTTTGTATAAATAGAGTGTTCTATTTATAGTATGATAATCTACTGTACTACCACCATCAACATGGGTTGTTGAGTTGCTGTTATATTCCTTTTGCAGCTCATTCCATGATTCATTCCCATGTGATCATCACAAAGTAACTTTAAGATACTTTCCACATTTGAGCCACCCAGATCTAGCCATATTCAATTTTATCTGCTCTAGACTTTACAGGTTATTCCATGTGATCTCTCGAGCTTCAGTTATAGACTTTCCAAGCTTGCTGTAAAGGTTGAATATTACAACACGCCTGCTTCTTTTGAACATGTACTCTGTCGCTTAATTTGACTTAGAAAATTCCTAAATCAAGCTGATTCTAAATGACAGTATGTTTGCCACAAAGGTTGCTGTCAATGGATTACGCTTTGGTTGACAGTATGAATTTCCCGCAGATATTACTGTCAAGAATTTTGCTTTGATTGACAGTATGAATTCCCGCAGAAATTGCTGTCAAGAATTGTGCTTTGATTGACAGCATGTATTTCCCGCAGAGATTGCTGTCAGGAATTCCAAACTTACTGTCGCAAACTATATATCAAAGTTGCTGTCATCAGAATCTCCGCCAATGTTGCTGTCAAGTTGAAACTTGCTGTCGACTCCGTGAAACTTGCTGTCGACCTAGGCAACATGATGTTTCCTTGTAACCTTACTGTCAGGGCTTGACAGTAACTTTTATTCCTTCTATCGAACTTATGTATTTCTTGAGGCTTGAACAAAATCGAACTTCTTCCAAGAATTACACTTATTACATAACAGTATTTATTTAAATTACAAGAATACATTTCAGGCTATGACAGTATGTTCTACTTAATAAAAACTAAGAATACCAATAAAACTAGTTAAGTTGTCTATTCCATCACCCATAAATCCCAACAGGTTCTAAAGAGAACATGCTTAAAAAGAGAACGAGAGAATATCTCAAAAAAATTAATTTAAAAATTGTAAATATTCTTAGATGCATTTTATGATTCTCAAACTTGAATAATTTTTTGTGGAAAAAAATATTTATGGGAATTTTGTTTTTTTAATCTCTTTTAGAATCTCACAAATTTAAGAATCTCTTTTAGAATTTCACAAATTTTGAAGAATCTCTTTTAGAATCTCACAAATAGTTTTTTACACATGTATTTGTTGTCATAATTGTGTTTTTTAGAATTGTATTAATGATATAAACATATTTATAATTTTTTTGAATTTTAAAAATCAATATTTTAAGTTGTTCTCTCGTTCTCTTTTTAAGCATGTTCTCTCTAGAGCCTTACACTACATATATATATGTATATATATATATATATAATGAGAGCATATTTGTGTTTATTATGATCCTACTTTAGTCGACTAGTCGAGTGTTTTTTTTGGAAGAAGAATAGTAAAATTATGTGGGGGGGGGGGGAAGTAGGTGGTTGTGTATGATTTATTATAGTTCCTACTAGCTTTTGACATTTCACCTGATTTGGCTTATTTGACATACCTTGTCCCTAGCCCCGTTACAACCCAAATAAAGACCTTTTAATTATCGTCAATTATGTATGTTGTGTTAAGAGTTATATTGATACCAAATGTTAAGCATGCTTATGATTTTGTTGGAATTGAGTGATACACTTACCCTTGTTCTTGAGTGAATATTCTTTTGTGAGTGGATTGTGAGTGTTTACTTGTTTTTACGTATGAGATCCCGAGTTTTGTCTCGAAGATGTATTCTTGTAGGCTTAGCATGGTTACTAACTTATTCTTACACTTGACATGGACATTTGAGAGCTTATGCATATTCATTGAGTAGACTATTTGAATGATTGCACTTTCGACACCAAGACATCGCATTATTACTTTGATTCTTAAGTTGAAATGACATGAGAGGATTTGAAGGTGTGGTGTAGTATTAGTAGTAAATCATTTGCATTTTCATATTAGTTGCATTCATGCATTGCATTGTATTAGATTTTGTGGGTACATTACTGTAGGCCCTCACAAGACCTCACTCGTCCACTAGGCCTAGGGGTTTAAAAGGCTTGTTGCATATGCCAAATGCAACCGTGATCACCTACGGAAGTGGTACTAATTAGGTAGTGTTAGTTGTTTATGCTTGAGGACAAGCATCAGTTTAAGTTTGGGGGTGTGATAAGTGGATTTTATATCCACTTGGATCGCTTCGATTCGGCTTAAATTGATTGTCTTGGACTCAAGTTTGTTGTAGTTTTGATGTGTTTTATTTAGTTGTGCAGGTTTGCAAGAATCTCGACTAAGGTTGATGTTTTCATCAATTTTGGAGTTGAATTCGAGCTTAAGTATGAAGAATGGAGTTGTCATTTAATCTCTCATGAAGATTCTAAGTCAAGGAAATTGAAGACGGAAGCAAGTGCAAAAAGAACGGAAGGAAAAGACGAAGAAACGGAGCTGAAAAATGGCACAGATGGAGGGCCACACGTAGGCTGCAACAGACACGCGCAGGGAGCGCGCCAGACAGCTGGACCACGCGCAGGCTGCGCCTGTGACGCGCAGGCAGCGCGCGCTCGTTGCTGGAAAATGACTGATTTGCCCTTTTTTGAATTCTAATTGTATTTTGACAGTTTTTGGCACCTTAATCGAATTCTAATTGTAATAAAGGGTATTTTCTTGTTGGGCAAGACTTCTAGAGCCTATTTAAATACATCTTAGCGTTGTAAATCGTAACAATTACATATCATAGTTTAGTTTTGCAAGGGAAAAAAGGGAGAGAAGGATTCAACGCTCGTGACAAGCAACGGATCTAGATCTACTTCATCTTTTGTATTCTTTTCTTAGGCGAATTCTGGATTCTAGATTTGTTTTCTTAACTCTTTGTTATATTAAAATAATTACTTCTTTTATTAATATCTTATTTATTATCATGTTTTCATCAAATCCCATGGTGACGAACGGTTCAATTATGAACTAATCGTTGTCATGGGATTCTAACGGATTTATCTATGTAGCTTAGTAGTTTGATTGCTTTAAAGATTTATGTGTGGTGAATCTTGATATCCTTGTATGGTTGTGTTTCATGTTTTAGATGCGTCGCGAACATCTAATTTGTTAATCTCTTGCGAAACGAGAATGGATCTTGAGATTTAGAACTTGCCATGCTAGCATAGGATAGGTTGATGTTTTAACATCATGATTTGTAGTGTAAATAGAGATATTATGCTGCCCTATGTGATCTTTATAGACAACTTGTTCTTCAATCATTATTTTTTCAAATCTTATAGAGATATAAGGTCTAAGCATAATTGGTGTGTATTCATCTTCTATCTCTTTTGTGGATGTATGTTTAGTTTGGTATTCGTATACTGAGAAGTAGCGTATACTTGTTTCGTGTTGTCTGATTAGATATCAAAACTATCACATGCATTGATTAAAAAACATCGACCCAAGTGAAGTATTTAATGAAGTTAGGATCCTATGTTTATTCTCATATAAGAAAATTAGTTTTAAATCTCATTAGTTAATTAATTCTTAGTTTAATAATTTACATCTTAGTTTAAATTAGATAATCAAAACCCCCAAATTATAATTTATCTTAGCAGTGAGTTAAAATCATACATTGTTGCATAGGTACATTTACTAAATTGAAACCTAAACCAGATCTCTGTGGAACGAACTTGATTTATATCTGTATTACTTGTGACCACGTACACTTGCGTGATTTAGTGCAAACATCGGGTTACAAGGTCTTAGTGTTTACAAGAGAACCTAATGCAATGTGTGTTACGCTTTGTGTAACTATGCTGCTCATAAAACTTATTTAAACTATATGAAGACAAGTAAACTACAAAAAATGTATTGATACATTTTTGGTATAACTTGTCACACACACATGCTTGAAGTGATAGCCATTTCTGAAAATGTCTTGAAGATCTTCTTTCCTTGATTTGGATAATCCCAACATGCTTCAAGTCAGTGTATGTTTCTTTCTTCATAAGTTACTAAGTTCTTGAGTTGACTTAGCTTCCAAGCCCACGTGATGCTTTATGCAAAAGATCTTTTTGCTTTGGATCTTTATCTCTGAAAGTAGCTTTAATAAAAAAGATAATCTTTTCGAATGTCAATAAGCTTTTCTGCTTATTGAGCTGTGCTTGAACTTCCCAGCTGATCCTTATGCATTCATCAAGATATCCTTTGAATTCTTCAGTAGTAATGTAATCATGTTGGAGGTTGCTTCCACTCTTATTGTTGCCCTTAAAGTCGGATAAAGAGTGACGGATTTCACTTTTCACTTGGAAGAGTTTGAGCCTTCAAATATTCATAATTTGACTCCCTACTCGTAACATCCTCTATGTAATTGATCATTGTCTATAAGTCACGGGTTGCAAAGTAATTCTGGCTTTTGATCTTCATTCGATATGTTCCATTAGAGAACTCTGGCATTATCAAGAAACCAGGCTGAGTTCTCGAACTGATGAGTCTTGAATTCTCGAATTTTGACTTCTCGAATAGTCCCTTTTTATTGAGTTCTCAAATGACTTTTCGAACAACCTATTATGTAGACTTCTCGATTAGTTTATATTGCAGACTTCTCAAATAAGAAAGTAGTCTGACTTCTCGAACTGGGACTTCTCGAATTACCCTTTTTGTTAGAGTTCTCGAATGACTTCTCGAACTCTTCTTTTCTTGATTTCTTGAAATTACTTGCATGGTTACAGCAAACTCTCTTCTGATTACTAATACTTGATGTTAGCATCTCTTGGTTTGTTACAGAATTACTTCCTAACTGTTTGCAGAGTTCCATTCTTAAGATGTTGCTTTAGTTGATCTGCATTTCAGTTAGCTTCCTGATTTATTTATCAGCTTCGATTCCTTGATTCATTTTCTGCCTTGTGGTATTTGTTATCATCATCTATATACATGTATGTCTCAACATAAGTCCTTATTGAAGATTTAAAGATAAGATAAGTGAAGGACAACTTAAACAAGAATGACTACTAGTACTAGTATATTCGGCCGAATATAACAATGTGGTCGAATATATCCACTAACTCGTTTTTAAAATCTAGTCTGTGTATTCTTGTTTCTTTAAGTTATTATTTCAAAATGAAGCATAAAATAAGTAATGGACATGCTTACACAAGTCTAAAAATAATCTTTATTTTGGTTATAATTTTCCAAGTTTAAACCACTTAAGGTGAAAACAAGATGTAAGATTCTTGTTCTTGAATCAAAAGATAGTTTAACTAGCCTTTATAATCCAAAATCAAAACTTTGGATGGAAGGACTTTAAAAGAGAAGAATTGAATGTTTTCCTATAGAACACACCTTACAATATGTCAATATACACTACATGAATAAATTCAAGAACATGTGTATATTTGTTGACAATATGTAACAATATGTCAATGTACACTACATGAATAAATTCAAGAACATGTGTATATTTGTTGACAATATGTAACAATGCTTGAATAAAAATGTAGATCTAAATAATAAAGCAATATACAATATTTGAACCAAGTCCACACAAACACACACAAAACTAACTTATCACCATTGACTTTACAAAGGCTCAAACTCCTCTTAAATAAAAGAGAAAGTTACAAGGAATACGAGCTAATAATGAAGTCAAAAACATAGGAAAAGGGTCACCGAAAATGGCCGGAATAAGGGTTTTAAAAATTGACTTTCCTAGGTTCCTAAGGTCACTTAACCACTGCCTAAAAAATTTGACCATGTGTGACACTTGACCTTCGATGTAAGCACTTGCCTTTTACTACTATGCGTGACAAGTCTATAAATACGTAATGTATGTTCTTCTTTCGGATATGATATATGAAAATTGGCATTTGCCTCCAAATCTGTCTATCTCTAAAACTGATTCTATTTTTCTCTCTCTAGGGTTTCTCATTCTCTTCTCATCTAAACTCTGTTTCTGATATGATTTCTCACCAATTTCTTATGTTTCTCATCTATTTCTGATCTATTTATTTGTTATCTACCTAGATACTAGCTATTATTTGCATTTATAAATAGAAAATACCAAAAATATACATAAAAACAAGTCATGAACTCACGGGTTCCAGACACTTAGGTACTGAATTATTGGAAGAAAATTTTTGTTAATTGACAAAGTATTCGCAAATCCTCGTTTATTCAAATGTGAAGCATAAAGCCTTAATTTGTTTACAATGTAATGATCGCTTATATAGCCAATACCTAATCGTAATCAAGCAGACTATCCCATTTTCCCTAATAATAATAATAATAATAATTACAGTAACTTTCCGTATTACATCAATAATAATATGCTAACATCTGTAACACCCCCAGATCCAGGGTCAGGGATCTGGTCGTTACGGTCTCAATATCCAACCACAAAATCAACATAATTTAAATTACAACCTTGTGACCCAAAACAACAACATAAAACACACCCGTTATAGTCCCAGAAATGAAATCAGAGTAACCAACAATATTATTAATCACAAGTTTGAGTTCTTACAACCCAAAGAATTACAATTGTACAATTACATACTCTTTGCCATCCATTAATAGATACCATAATATAAATACATTTGAGGCTCAATTGCTAACAACTAGCCTACCAGTAGTTGCATCCTCAACAAAGGTAGCCAAGACCTTAGTGGTAAACCTCTGACGGTTGACACCTGCTTACGCTGTGTGCGCCTTGCGCGGCCATCTGATCTAGCTGTTGTTGTAATATAAATAAATAAAGCAAGGGTGAGCAAAAGCCCACCGAAAATATAATTGAACGACAATAATATATGACAGTTCAAAATATCTTTGAAACCATATGCCATGCATTAACGATGTAGTACCAATATAAGGTATGAGATGAAGTTACAAGGTAACTCAAAATATATTTGTTTTGAATAAATATCTGCTATGCAAAAGATAAGCAAGATATTCTCAATTATCATAAAAGAGGAACTTGCAGGAAAAATATTGCAATTCCGGTTTCAACACTTTTTCACCTTGCCAACACCAACAGTGTTGCGGAAATTTCTCACTTTTAGAAGATGAACTAATACGGGAGCATTGCCGCGCCAGATGCCCTGACGTTTACGATGATCAGTCGTATGTCATGCATCTCATCAGTCGTTCTCTACATGTAGAAGGTAGCTCCGACGGAATTACTTATCTACCGCCCTCTGGAACTCCTCAGCCAACGGTTGGGCTATTGCTGGACCGGCGCCACTCGGCCACTTACGCGTCTCCTAGTTCGAATATCATCCATGACTCTGAAACGTAAAGTTCGTTCCCCTTTTCCCCAAGTGTAACACTTGTTGATAGGACTCCACAAAGTAGTCGTATATAATTGGAAAGGAAAATTTACCAATATTTCCCAAGCTGATGCTTGTTAATGGATATAAACTTGTTACATCAATCATACCCCTCGAGCGTTGAGGAGGTAACCAAAAGACTCATATCGATGCTTGAAAGAATCAAGATGTGAGGGACAAGATAGTTTTAGCAAGTATAGGACCGGGCAGTCCAATAAATAACATCGCTCAAGTGAGGTCCCCTTATATACGTTTGGAAGTTGAGCGAGTATTTAAATCTTCTTTAAGATAGATTTAAATGAAAATCAAGTTTTGGGAACCTCCCCTTGATAAAATAGTCATAAAAGACTCCGAAATATTTTACATAATATCTGAAGGTGAAGGATAACCTTTGAATAATATAAATCATTACAAAAAGAATTCAAAAGAATTTTATTAAATATTCCAAGAATATTTATTAAGTCAATAATAATTACGGAATACTATTAAATCATAATATTGCTCGCAAGTAATCCTCGAATGAATATATAGAATTATTTATTAAATAAATCTCTTCTTAAATGAATATTTAAAATAATATTCATTTAATAAATAAACTTAAATAAATATTTAATATAATATTTACTGAATAAATCAAACCTTAAATGAATATTTGAAAATAATATTCATTTAACAATTAACATTCCAAATGAATATCCAAATAATATTCATTAAACAAATAATATTCTAAATAAATATCCCAAAATAATAATCATTTAACAAATAATATTCTAAATGAATATCCAAAATAATATTCATTTAACAAATAATATTCTAAATGAATATTCGAATAATATTCATTTAGTAATCAAAACTTTAAAGGAATATTCGAAGTAATATTCCTTGAGTAAATAGAACTTCCAATGAATATTTTAAAATAATATTCATTAAGTAAATCAAACCTTAAATGAATATTCGAAAGTAATATTCATTAAATAAATAAAGATCAAATGAATATTCCAAATAATAATAAGTAAGCCAAATGAATATTTGGGAATGATATTCGTCAACCAAATAACTCTAATGAATATTTAAAATAATATTCATTAACTAAATAACTCCAATGAATGATCAAAATAATATTCATTAAATAAATGACATTCTAAATGAATATTAAAATGATATTCATTAAATATTCCTTCACTGAGGTAATACTCAATTAACGTTCCTCGAAAGATTCGTAATCGAATAAAAATCCTCGAAGTAATAAATTTGTCGTTGGGATCCCTCCGGGTTTCCACGACTATTTATATATTACAAAATATCGACTCCCGGTCTATATTTGAAGTATGAATATCATACGCCCTTCGCTAAGGGTCTTAACCAAACAATCCGGCTTATAACTGATATTTCATATATAGTCTATAAGCCGATATCAATTCAGGGGACAAGTAATTCAATATTAACTTGAAAGTAGGCATGCATGCTATGGCATATGTATAAAACAATCATCATATATATTATCACAACAACAGTTCCAAGTATTGGAAACTTGCCTGAGAATCGAGTGCGGGTAGGGGTAATGTGTCCCGGGTCAGCTCGACAATCTATAAACAATCAGAATATTTAAGATTAACCACTTAACGCTTATTAAAAGGCTAAGTATAAACTCCACTTAAATCGAAACATGTTTTCGAGTTATCTCGTTACGTCTCTTTTAGTGTAACTCTTTTTATCACCGATACGATCCGACATTCGTTCGTTATCAAGACATGTCATCATGCTTATACTTGGTATATACTTAAGTCGTATAAGTTCTAAGGTTGGTCGTTTACGAATCAAGATTATACCTCGAGTGTTATCGCCCGTTTTCTAAGTTATAACCAAAGTCCTACCTTTAAGGGGTTCGTTCGCGTTTAACCTCGATTCAAACATTTTTATAAAATCGGAAAACGATCCATTCGACACGTGGTTTTCTCCCACACCTTCCTTTTTACCTCTAATATTTAATTAATAAGATTCGCCACTGATTAAACGACATTTAAGGGAATCAATTTCAATTACGAACTTTCGATTACGGTTCCGAACCACTTTACGAATTTAATCATAACTCCTAAACCGTAAGTCCGTTTCATGCGATCTTTATATCAAAACGAAGCTCATAACATAATCTAGCTAATCATGGCATAATTCGAAGCTATGCAGTGAGTTTTATCTACTGTCAAATTCGGATTTCAAGATTAAACGAAAATCGGGCATTACGACGGCTACGAATCGAGCGTTCTAAAATTCATTACGCAACAACCAAGCCACACCGGGCATCCAATCAATTACTACAGTTAATAATCATCGCTTAAAAGCTCAAGAACATCATGCTTCATCAATATCATCATAAAGCTAATCTAACCACAAAATCATGCTAACATGGTGGTAAAATACTACTAATATCACTTAATCCAAAATCACCATGAATCATGCATAAACTCAAAGTAAAGCTTAGGGTTTGAAATGATTTATACCTTCCTGAGAGAGTAGTATAACCTTCCTAAGCCTTGATCTATCCTTGGATGATCCTAAGCTAGCTAAATCCACCATGAAAAACAAGAAAAAACAAGATTAGTTCTTAAAACCACTATTCGTCCTCCTCTTTGATGAATTATTTGAAAATGGAAACAAGAGAGTTTGGCTTTGAAATTTTTAGGGGATTACTTTTATGAAATATAGGACTCACAATAAAATTTACAAGATCAAGTGATGGTTGGAAGTATGATTTTGATCTTGGAATTTCCATGAAAGCCGAATGGGAGCAAAGTGGAGGGGGGGGAGAGTTGGCTTTGATTTTCTTGATATTTTCTCTTCCAATCTCATCCACTTGCAACATAATATCTTGTATAAAGCTACTTTATTAAAGTAGTGAGGTGTTGGATGAGGAAATGGCAAGACATGTGTTGAAAATATGGTGGTTTAGAGCTTAACTAGGTAGTTGCTTGCTAAGTACTTAGTTGTATTCTCTAAGATGCTAGTTGCTCATGTAACTACTTGGTTACTTGCTCTTATCTACTAGCACATGGTTGCCCCTTGGCCCTCTGCTTGTTTCTTTGTCCATTTATTGCTTAATTCGTTGATCGTTCGAGGGAATAACTCATTCGTTTCTAGTTAGGGTTTTACCGAAAACCTTCTTAATAATTCTAATACTATTCTTCATCTTTCTTAATACTTCTCGAATTTAAATTCCTTAATTCCCTTTTATAAATCCTTAAGCCTTGCAGTGTCTAGGGAAATCTCGGAGAAAATAAAAGTGCTCTTTTTCTGAATCCGACAGCTTTTACATACACTTATTTTCCTCCTGGATCACTAATACGAACTCAGAAATCCGTTCCGAATACCGGTTATAACATTATTATAATAATATTCCAAATTCCACCAAAATCACTATTCATCACTTATTTTTATTTAATTCCTATAATTAGGAAAATGAACCTGGTTTACTCTCGAGTGCTCCTTAACCTTTTTACGGAACCACTGGACTAACAACAGATATTGATTTGGATGACATGAGAATATTTCCACTACTTGGAATTCTCATATCTTAACTTCCTAGGAGATAGATTATTCTAATCTAAGTTATCACCCAATAGCATCCTTCAGGACATATAACCTTGGAATCTTTTATCCTTTCACTATTCATTCATTAGAACTAGTGTTATATTGTAGTTGTAACCACTGTTCACTCTTACATTAATGCATAAAAAAAAAGTTTTAATTTTACCGAAAATTCGGGTTCTTACAGTCTCCCCTCCTTAAAAGGATTCCGTCCCGGAATCAGGTAGAAGACAATTCGGTACTTGTTGGTCATTTCGCTTTCCAATTCTCTGGTCGATCCTTACACATTCCAGTCTTTCTAAAGCACATCATACTGGTGTTACAATACACCCTTTATCCGTTCTACCAATTCTTTGATACTTTCGCACAACACATCATCCGGTATACGCTCTTGTCCGTTCTTATACTATTAACCTTATTCGTACGTGCAGTGACTTCGGTATCACTAACGCGCTACGAAATTCGGAGATACCCTCACTCGTAATTTTGCAATTCCTAATCTTCGCAATCTCGATGTATATATATTGAATTAGAAGAATTTATTGAGAGATCACTATGATCAATGAACATTTGTTATATTGCATAGCTAGTACAGAAGGGGGCCAGCCTTTAGTACTTGACAAGCAATTAAACAATTAATGGCATTCCACTTAGACTCCTATCACACAGACAGAGAGTCACGTAGTATTACCTCCCCTCCTTAAAGGGTTGTTCTTCTCATTTTAGAAGAAGGTAAATAAGGGAGAAGAAAAGAACGAATTTCAAAGAATCATATAAGAAAGTTTTCATGATTGTCAAAATATCATACTTAGAATTTACCTCTGAACTATAGAGGTTTATTAGAGAAGAAAAAATAATCGTATTCGTATCAAATTCCACTTTTTCGTAATCTCAAATATCACATGTCCTTGCTGCTCTATCCATCATTCTATGGACCTATACTCTTGCTTGATATTAACACCACTTACTTTTTGGAAAATTCTTCAACCTTTCAGGTTAATCTTGGATTCCTCGCTTGACTTTATTATAACTGACATTTCACGCCACGAAACTGGATCTTTCATATTCATAATACTAACACTATCAGGTTGTCATTCCGAGTGCTCGTTAGGAAAAACCCATTCATCAATCCATTCATAACATTTCTTGCTTCACATTCCATAATTATTTCCCACTCTTTTCTTTATCAATCACATCCATCTAGTTCTCATTCACTTCTATTATTGAACTCCACCGTCATCTTATTAGGGGAACACGTGTTACCTTTATTCAATATACGTGGCACATTTGTGGTCAAACTTTCCTTTGTTCAACCATCTAGATTTCACTTTTTTTATTCCATGAGTCTCTTTTATTACTCAATCGAACTATTCCATATTTCCTCGGATTTTCCAAACTTAAAAGGAGTCAATTTGTATGTCATTCATGCTTCTAATTCCAACTTTCCGTTTTGGCCAATACCCTTACCTTGCCAATTCCATACTATTCTCGCTTCATTACTGGAGCTTCTCATGAGTCTGCCTATCTGACTCTCTTATTAATTCCCAATTCTATTTCCATCTCTATCAGTCTCTTGTCTTTATTTCTACTATAATCATTTTATGAACCATCATAACCTAATTCTTCATTTCAAATATCCCGTCGATCCAGAAATTACACCATCCGAAATAAACCTGGATGATTTCTCTAACTTAGAATCACTTCGACATTTCCACAGTCGTTACCACCTAATTTCTCAGAAGGATCACCATCGTTTATCGTTTACTTAGTGCTTTAACAACTAAGCATCATAATTGTCAATTCAAGATCCTCTAGGAAAACAAAATAATCACTATTCCCTATCCATAGGGAATGCTTCCTGAACTTGACGTAGATATTACATGAAGCAGATAAAATTGCAGGAAAGCTTCCATCATCGCAGCTGGAACAGGCTGGTGAGATTATTAATCATATATCTCCGGTAGAAGACTAAAAGCTTAGCGGTTTGCTTAATCGCTTGCCAACCTCATAATTCTCTATCTTGTTTGCACAAAAATACACCAACATAAACTTGCTTGTCATTCATCATCGTGCCATTTGGCTTATCAGTATTTGTACCCTCTCTATTTCTGGTCATTTACTACCAATTCATTGTTACTTAACCTCCCCTCTCTCTTTCCAAAGAAAAGGCGAGTCTCTAGGGGAATTTGGTCTGGTCTGTCGTAGAGCCTCCTAATGTCGGTAATGTGCTACTAGCAACATCAGGAATCGAATCTTTACTTAAACTATTCTTATAGTTGATCCTGGCAAAATCATTAGACGGAATGTAACTTTCTCTACCACATTATGACCATCAAGGTCCTTACATTATCATTCTATTTCTTTGGTCTGAGCATTTATACTTACTCCCCCTTACTTAAAGTGTCGGCCACCTCGTTGGCCTTTCCTGATTATAATGATTTCTTGGGATCAATGTTTTCTAGATCTATTCCAACTCAGGGTGGAAGCATTCTCCCTTAAATTCTGCTGAATGAGAGAAAGCATCCTTCAGTCTTTTCCAAAAGTCATTGCTTCCACCTTTCTAGTGCGATCTTGACTACAGGTACTCCAAATCATACCTAGGATATTTCCTTACTTAACTCTTTTTTTTTTTTTTAGGATAATCTCAACCTTATTGGTTCAATCCATATTTTTACATGGTTTCACACATGCTTCCTCTGGCCTTATGGTTACTATGTCATACATTCCTTACCAAACTTCCCTTTTGAAGTTCAGAATATTACCTCTTCCCTTGTAAGGTTTCTTAGGCCATCCTCATCATTCCTTCTGTATCTCCTGGTTACAGGGTATATCAAACATCATTAATCAATTCGATAACAATTCTGTCTATGTACTTTTAGAGACTCCTTTCCACAAATCCTTACAGGTTATTGATACCTTGGTCGATTCCACTTATATCGTCTGATTTCACAATGTCTATATTAGGGGTGATGCTATTCTTTGTGCATCCCCCAGGGTTCGTCTTAATATATGGACATTCTATGTTCAATTCTAGTTCCAAGGAATACTTATTTCCTGTACTTGGCAATTCAATCATATATCCTTAATAAGGGTCTCTTTTAATCATTCTCATCTTGATAGTCTATAGGTAGACTAATGCTAACCTCTTCTTTCAAACGAATGTTAGTCTATATGACCTTCCAAAAGACAACACATGTCTATTTGCTCTTTCTTACAGAACTTGGTAATGGTAGCAAGGATGTTCTGGAAGATATTGGTCGTGTTCAACGTGAATCTCTTAATGCCTAATGCTCCTCTTGAGGACACTAAGTTTCAGATAACATTTTTGCATCATACTGCACCATCTCTGACAATCCTCATAACCTTTACTGGTCACCATCCTCATTCCTAACACATCCATGGTATTTATAAATTCCATTATCATGTATCTCAATTCATTTTATATCAAAAGTCCTTGCGGTTGGCGCTTGATTAGAAGCAACCCCGCTATATCCTTTCATTGCTGGTCTAGTTAATTGCCAATCCTTTCTGACTTGGCCCCCAACTGGCCACACTAAAATATGTGAATTTAGGGGTTGGCTAATAGCATTACTTTTCTAGCAATTGTTGGCATAGTGCCTTCTACTTGATACCTTTTGATCTTTTCAAAAATTTTACTCCATATAAGTCTCACTTAACTTCTCGGTACCGTCTCCGGTCACCTTTCCTTTATTTTTATCATTTCAACTTCTCTTATCAATTTCACGTACCACAAAAGCTTAACACTTCTGGCATAACAACCTTTTCATTTAAGTCAATCCCAGAATTTCTCAGTCCGGCTTGTTTCTTAATTACATTCAACTTCATAATTTTATCCCTACATTCAACTGTAATAATCGGGGTATGTCTACCCACCTGTATAGCGGCTACTTTACCCAATCCACAGGGTTCGCTCCAGTTTCCACTCTCTTCAATGACGTCTTTTGATAATCAGAAAGACAAGGTTTGCCAAAATTCGTTGAATTCCTTTCCAGAATTTGGGGAAATTTTAGTTAATCTTTTCACCCACTAGTAACATGCCACATCTTTCCGATACATATTCGTCCTATTAGTCGATACTACCAAATACCAGTCTTCTTAACAACTAGTCTTAGAAGGAATGCTACCATCGGGGTCAGTCGCTTCCCAGAATTAGCACTACCAAGGTCATCCGAATCTGGTGAACCGTGTTGTCCAATTGTATTCGAAAATTATGTTGTCATGTTGCACAAGCACAACACCTAAACCTGTACGAGGTGCATCCTAATATATTCCAAAATTCTCCTTCTTCCATTAGGTAACGCCAATGCTGGGTCATCACCAGTTTTTTTTTTTTTTTTTATTATCTTTAACTCCAGGGAGATTTTCCCCCATTTATCTTGTCCATTCAAACTTTTATTCTTACAATAAGTCGGGTTACGGGACTACACTCTCTGTACAGTCCTGAGCAAATCTTTGGTAATACCTTGTGAATTTTATGAAATTTCTCACCTTTGCCAGTGTGGTTGGCCAATCTTCATTTGAAACTGTCTTTAACTTGGTAGGGCCGACCAACACTACTCTTATTGATCATGTGTCCTATTGCTGGACTTCATTTTGCCAAAACTCTTATTTCGAGAACATGTCCTACACCTGTTCTATCAGGTTGCACCTAGAAGCATTCTCAATTACATCTCGACCACTGCTCACCTTGCCTAATCCATTTATGATTCAGTGTCAGAATAACTTAAGGTAACTACCATAATCCATTCAAGGAAAAGAAAGAATTTAATATTTTTCTGAATCACATGCAACTAATGTTTCTGGTTCATCATTTCACTGAATTGAACTGAACTTATACTTGGTTTCTTGACGATAGCCTCATTACTAGTTTATCATAGACTCATTGGTCTTTTAGTCTTGTAGGTTCTGAGATCATTGTCTTGCTTACTACCTCCTTATGTAACTTTATTCATTCAGGCCATTGCTTTCCACTATCTTTACTTTCTTAGCTAATCCATTCATAAAATGGACATCTCACTGGATAAACCACCTCATCAATCTCAATTGACTTTATAAACTATAACCTAGGAAATCTGCCTTCTCACGGCGAATTATCATTAATAAGATTCACACTAATCCATTTATCTGAAGATATGGCACTTGCCACTTATGTCTTAACTGTTCCTAGGGACTCTGCTCCCCGTCCTATATCAATGTCTTTGATAATCATGCATCATTCTAATTCCTTTCTCATTAATCTGAAAGTCTCCAAGGATTCTTATCTATCCTTACATAAGATCTTGAGTAATTCCTCAAATCCATCTTACTTGCTGGCACTTCATCCGGTAGTCCGGCTATGAATCCAATATGCCTCTTTAATTCTCTTAATAATATCTCAATTCTTTAAGCTCATTTCTCTGAGCACTATATCTAGATTCTTACAGTTTCTCTGGCTGCAGCCCTCATCTCCTCAAGGTAAACTTCCCTGTCTCTAACAGGATTCTCCCTCTCTGCTGGAACCTCTTCCAGGTCCTCAGTAGGGTACTCTATCGAATCCACCATCCGATCTTCAACATCAAAACAAGCATCATTATGTTACTGCTCGTAATCCCCAAGGTCTGTCGCCTTACGAGTCGATACAAGAATGAGCTAAGTTACTATCATGATACTTTAGGGTTCCCATAAGGGTTTTATATGTCAATACTACATTATGTAGTCTGACTATGAACTTGGCAAGAGTTCTTATTATCTTAATGAATTTATTGTTTTAACGTCGCATCATCTCTGGGATATATAACGCTCTCTCTGATGCCATTTCTGTAACACCCCCAGATCCAGGGTCAGGGATCTGGTCGTTACGGTCTCAATATCCAACCACAAAATCAACATAATTTAAATTACAACCTTGTGACCCAAAACAACAACATAAAACACACCCGTTATAGTCCCAGAGATGAAATCAGAGTAACCAACAATATTATTAATCACAAGTTTGAGTTCTTACAACCCAAAGAATTACAATTGTACAATTACATACTCTTTGTCATCCATTAATAGATACCATAATATAAATACATTTGAGGCTCAATTGCTAACAACTAGCCTACCAGTAGTTGCATCCTCAACAAAGGTAGCCAAGACCTTAGCGGTAAACCTCTGACGGTTGACACCTGCTTACGCTGTGTGCGCCTTGCGCGGCCATCTGATCTAGCTGTTGTTGTAATATAAATAAATAAAGCAAGGGTGAGCAAAAGCCCACCGAAAATATAATTGAACGACAATAATATATGACAGTTCAAAATATCTTTGAAACCATATGCCATGCATTAACGATGTAGTACCAATATAAGGTATGAGATGAAGTTACAAGGTAACTCAAAATATATTTGTTTTGAATAAATATCTGCTATGCAAAAGATAAGCAAGATATTCTCAATTATCATAAAAGAGGAACTTGCAGGAAAAATATTGCAATTCCGGTTTCAACACTTTTTCACCTTGCCAACACCAACAGTGTTGCAGAAATTTCTCACTTTTAGAAGATGAACTAATACGGGAGCATTGCCGCGCCAGATGCCCTGACGTTTACGATGATCAGTCGTATGTCATGCATCTCATCAGTCGTTCTCTACATGTAGAAGGTAGCTCCGACGGAATTACTTATCTACCGCCCTCTGGAACTCCTCAGCCAACGGTTGGGCTATTGCTGGACCGGCGCCACTCGGCCACTTACGCGTCTCCTAGTTCGAATATCATCCATGACTCTGAAACGTAAAGTTCGTTCCCCTTTTCCCCAAGTGTAACACTTGTTGATAGGACTCCACAAAGTAGTCGTATCTAATTGGAAAGGAAAATTTACCAATATTTCCCAAGCTGATGCTTGTTAATGGATATAAACTTGTTACATCAATCATACCCCTCGAGCGTTGAGGAGGTAACCAAAAGACTCATATCGATGCTTGAAAGAATCAAGATGTGAGGGACAAGATAGTTTTAGCAAGTATAGGACCGGGCAGTCCAATAAATAACATCGCTCAAGTGAGGTCCCCTTATATACGTTTGGAAGTTGAGCGAGTATTTAAATCTTCTTTAAGATAGATTTAAATGAAAATCAAGTTTTGGGAACCTCCCCTTGATAAAATAGTCATAAAAGACTCCGAAATATTTTACATAATATCTGAAGGTGAAGGATAACCTTTGAATAATATAAATCATTACAAAAAGAATTCAAAAGAATTTTATTAAATATTCCAAGAATATTTATTAAGTCAATAATAATTACGGAATACTATTAAATCATAATATTGCTCGCAAGTAATCCTCGAATGAATATATAGAATTATTTATTAAATAAATCTCTCCTTAAATGAATATTTAAAATAATATTCATTTAATAAATAAACTTAAATAAATATTTAATATAATATTTACTGAATAAATCAAACCTTAAATGAATATTTGAAAATAATATTCATTTAACAATTAACATTCCAAATGAATATCCAAATAATATTCAATAAACAAATAATATTCTAAATAAATATCCCAAAATAATAATCATTTAACAAATAATATTCTAAATGAATATCCAAAATAATATTCATTTAACAAATAATATTCTAAATGAATATTCGAATAATATTCATTTAGTAATCAAAACTTTAAAGGAATATTCGAAGTAATATTCCTTGAGTAAATAGAACTTCCAATGAATATTTTAAAATAATATTCATTAAGTAAATCAAACCTTAAATGAATATTCGAAAGTAATATTCATTAAATAAATAAAGATCAAATGAATATTCCAAATAATAATAAGTAAGCCAAATGAATATTTGGGAATGATATTCGTCAACCAAATAACTCTAATGAATATTTAAAATAATATTCATTAACTAAATAACTCCAATGAATGATCAAAATAATATTCATTAAATAAATGACATTCTAAATGAATATTAAAATGATATTCATTAAATATTCCTTCACTGAGGTAATACTCAATTAACGTTCCTCGAAAGATTCGTAATCGAATAAAAATCCTCGAAGTAATAAATTTGTCGTTGGGATCCCTCCGGGTTTCCACGACTATTTATATATTACAAAATATCGAATCCCGGTCTATATTTGAAGTATGAATATCATACGCCCTTCGCTAAGGGTCTTAACCAAACAATCCGGCTTATAACTGATATTTCATATATAGTCTATAAGCCGATATCAATTCAGGGGACAAGTAATTCAATATTAACTTGAAAGTAGGCATGCATGCTATGGCATATGTATAAAACAATCATCATATATATTATCACAACAACAGTTCCAAGTATTGGAAACTTGCCTGAGAATCGAGTGCGGGTAGGGGTAATGTGTCCCGGGTCAGCTCGACAATCTATAAACAATCAGAATATTTAAGATTAACCACTTAACGCTTATTAAAAGGCTAAGTATAAACTCCACTTAAATCGAAACATGTTTTCGAGTTATCTCGTTACGTCTCTTTTAGTGTAACTCTTTTTATCACCGATACGATCCGACATTCGTTCGTTATCAAGACATGTCATCATGCTTATACTTGGTATATACTTAAGTCGTATAAGTTCTAAGGTTGGTCGTTTACGAATCAAGATTATACCTCGAGTGTTATCGCCCGTTTTCTAAGTTATAACCAAAGTCCTACCTTTAAGGGTTCGTTCGCGTTTAACCTCGATTCAAACATTTTTATAAAATCGGAAAACGATCCATTCGACACGTGGTTTTCTCCCACACCTTCATTTTTACCTCTAATATTTAATTAATAAGATTCGCCACTGATTAAACGACATTTAAGGGAATCAATTTCAATTACGAACTTTCGATTACGGTTCCGAACCACTTTACGAATTTAATCATAACTCCTAAACCGTAAGTCCGTTTCATGCGATCTTTATATCAAAACGAAGCTCATAACATAATCTAGCTAATCATGGCATAATTCGAAGCTATGCAGTGAGTTTTATCTACTGTTAAATTCGGATTTCAAGATTAAACGAAAATCGGGCATTACGACGGCTACGAATCGAGCGTTCTAAAATTCATTACGCAACAACCAAGCCACACCGGGCATCCAATCAATTACTACAGTTAATAATCATCTCTTAAAAGCTCAAGAACATCATGCTTCATCAATATCATCATAAAGCTAATCTAACCACAAAATCATGCTAACATGGTGGTAAAATACTACTAATATCACTTAATCCAAAATCACCATGAATCATGCATAAACTCAAAGTAAAGCTTAGGGTTTGAAATGATTTATACCTTCATGAGAGAGTAGTATAACCTTACTAAGCCTTGATCTATCCTTGGATGATCCTAAGCTAGCTAAATCCACCATGAAAAACAAGAAAAAACAAGATTAGTTCTTAAAACCACTATTCATCCTCCTCTTTGATGAATTATTTGAAAATGGAAACAAGAGAGTTTGGCTTTGAAATTTTTAGGGGATTACTTTTATGAAATATAGGACTCACAATAAAATTTACAAGATCAAGTGATGGTTGGAAGTATGATTTTGATCTTGGAATTTCCATGAAAGCCGAATGGGAGCAAAGTGGAGGGGGGGGGAGAGTTGGCTTTGATTTTCTTGATATTTTCTCTTCCAATATCATCCACTTGCAACATAATATCTTGTATAAAGCTACTTTATTAAAGTAGTGAGGTGTTGGATGAGGAAATGGCAAGACATGTGTTGAAAATGTGGTGGTTTAGAGCTTAACTAGGTAGTTGCTTGCTAAGTACTTAGTTGTATTCTCTAAGATGCTAGTTGCTCATGTAACTACTTGGTTACTTGCTCTTATCTACTAGCACATGGTTGCCCCTTGGCCCTCTGCTTGTTTCTTTGTCCGTTTATTGCTTAATTCGTTGATCGTTCGAGGGAATAACTCATTCGTTTCTAGTTAGGGTTTTACCGAAAACCTTCTTAATAATTCTAATACTATTCTTCATCTTTCTTAATACTTCTCGAATTTAAATTCCTTAATTCCCTTTTATAAATCCTTAAGCCTTGCAGTGTCTAGGGAAATCTCGGAGAAAATAAAAGTGCTCTTTTTCTGAATCCGACAGCTTTTACATACACTTATTTTCCTCCTGGATCACTAATACGAACTCAGAAATCCGTTCCGAATACCGGGTATAACATTATTATAATAATATTCCAAATTCCACCAAAATCACTATTCATCACTTATTTTTATTTAATTCCTATAATTAGGAAAATGAACCTGGTTTACTCTCGAGTGCTCCTTAACCTTTTTACGGAACCACTGGACTAACAACAGATATTGATTTGGATGACATGAGAATATTTCCACTACTTGGAATTCTCATATCTTAACTTCCTAGGAGATAGATTATTCTAATCTAAGTTATCACCCAATAGCATCCTTCAGGACATATAACCTTGGAATCTTTTATCCTTTCACTATTCATTCATTAGAACCAGTGTTATATTGTAGTTGTAACCACTGTTCACTCTTACATTAATGCATAAAAAAAAAGTTTTAATTTTACCGAAAATTCGGGTTCTTACAACATCCCCCTCAAACTCAAGATACTCAAAACAATAAGTATCGAGAGTTTGCAAAATAATAAGAATATTAAAAAAAGCTTGAAAAGTCATCATCGTTTCTAATCGAGAAATGGTCATCGGTCGTCGTTCGTTGTTATTTCCATCAAGAAACGATCAACGGGTCGTCGGTCATTGTTTGTTGTCGTGTCCATCGAGAACGAATCATCGGGTCATCGTAGGATTGATACAGTCTCTCCCACAAACCCATCATCATTGTTGTGGTTAACCTTGGGCTCTTTATACCATGATAAAGTATTCGCAAATACTCGTTATTCAATCGTGAAGGCATAAAACTTTAATTCGTTTATATTATAATGATCGCTTATATAACCAATACCTAATCGTAATCAAGGAATATCCCATTTTTTCTAATAGTAATCTATAGATTTGTCTCCTAATTTGACAATCAATATTGACAATTTATTGTAAATTTGTAATTCATTATACTTGATATCCAGGTCATTTTAAAGAGCTTCTCTGCATCTGTGTTGTCTTGCTAGAATGCTACATGTAATGGTAAGGTAAGCTCAGGTGTGGCACAACCAACATAGGTCCTATATAAAAATGGTTTTCATTTTCTTTTCCATGCACTTTTTTGCTTTAAACTTTGCCAGCAGCCAAAAAATTCCCGTGTATATTAGCTATAGTTAAACCTTTAATCTTTGGACATGCTTACATCCATTTTTCAATTAATTAAATGTACAAATATTAAATAGAGTGGATTTAAAAACTTTGGCTGAGATATTCTTAATCCTTTAATATTGGATTAAAGCTAATTTTTTCTTTGTTTAGATTGAAAGAGGGGTGTGTTGGCCGAGAAATTGTAGAGAGCTTAGGTGTCAAGGCAGTGTTGTGCCGGGTAGCGGAGCAGTGATGGCCGAATCTGATTGTTTATTGGTTAATCAAGCAATCTGAAGGACTTCTGCAATGGTGTTAAATTTTGGATTTATGATTGAGGATTGTAAAGAATTGCAAGCTAAATCGAAGCATGGTTTTTTGGTGTGTGTTAAAAGATCTTTAGGTGTAATGTCCTCTCTATTTTACAATCTGATTTGTTGGCTGTCATTGAAAGTTCAAGGAATAATATTTTAGTATCAAAAAGAAAATTAGTTCAAGGATAAAATAAAATGTATTAACCGTAAACCAATAGTCCATCGAGTCCAAACTTTTACATTCTATTCTCTATTATTTTTCCACAACTTTATTCTTATCTCACATACCTCTATATTCATCAAATTACAACTTTCAAAGTTCGATGTTTTATTTGGGAAAAGTGACATAATTATAATTATAAGTCAAGTTTTGTTAATAAATCGACACACTTTCTCAACCTACTTAAATATTGTTATTTTATATAAAGATTACACTACATTTATTTCTATACTTGCTATGATATTTTTTTTAAAACATTTACGTTTGTTCTTGTACTTTTTAAAAGTATTTTTCACGAAGCGCGCGAAGCGTGATTTTTTCACCTAGTTTTTATATATAATAAAAGATACTCACACGTCTATTTTGTCTTAATAAGGTTCCAATTCTCAACCTAGTGGTAAAGGGAGAGGACCATAGGTTTGGACTTTTGGTAGATGAAAAGAGGCATTAGTCTAAAAGGTGGTACAGAACTTATCATACATACAAATCGCCCTACTTGGGAGTACTGCCCAACAAACAAGTTGTTGCATGTGAATACAAACCAAGTATTGCCAGTTTGCCACTCATTTTCTCCTTAACCATGTCAATTTTCTAAAATTAGATATTTCATTTCAGTTCTATATTTTTAAAAATCCTCATGTAAGTTTTCTGAAATCAATTACATATTTATGTAGACTTGGGTTCAGAGGTTCGAATAAAAATTTAATAACTATTATCAATTGAAAACTTGGCTCATATCATTTTATATTTATGATTTGACTTCCGGTTATCAAATTATTACCATTAAAGATTTCGTACCTTATTAATTCATTTAGTTAATTGGTCACACTATGTATCTACCAAGCTCACATCATTGAGGAATGATTCACAAATTATATCCATGGTTGACAAATCTTAAACGAAATTACACCATAACTGTAATGATACGTAAAGTCAACATGACTAATTCTTCAAAAGGTACAATAGAAATACTGTAAATTTTCAAAAGATCATGAGCCTGGGAAGCCTGTTTGGCTGAGCTTAAATTAGGGACTTATGGACTTCTTTTCGAGTAAAAATTTTATATTTTGATAATTTTTTTATACAAGTATTTAATGTATGTTTGAGATTCAATAAGTTACAAAAATAAGTTGGAAAGTTAGGAATCTTAACTTTCAACTTAAAATAAGTTGACTTATTCTGGAAAATAAGTTCTCCCAAACACCCCTAAGACTTTTTGGTACATATGGAATTGACATTGTAGATGTTGGAATTTATAAGAGCAACTCTAATACAAGTCGTTTGAAAGAGTGCTTGCGGCGGCTGCTAGCTGTTTGCCTTGGCATTTGAGAGGGAAGATTGCTTGAGAGTTGCCATCAAATGTTGCCATTTTCAAGCAACGGTTGGCAACTAACTATAGGGGACCTTGAATAATTTTTGTTGAGATATATATTCTAAATTTTTATAGTAATATTTTCATAACTTTAAATTTATAGATAAAAAGATTTATTTCATGTGACGCTTACTAAATCATCCCTATTAACGATTACTGGATCCTTCCCTTGTCCGACAAGCATTATTTTTGTACTCCCTCTATTTTTTTTGTCATTTAATTTTTTTGCACACATTTCTAAATATATTTACCGGATGGTTAAAATTATTATTTTTAAAATTTTCTTTTCGTGAATTAAAGTTATATTTTTATTTTTTTTTCACATTTTTTAGAAAAAATGTTATTTAAAATTGTGCGAAAAAATGAAATGTAAAAAATAAAATAGCTAGGGGTATTTTTTGATGTGATTTGGGACCTTTCTTAACTTTTCATTGTTGAAATAAGTAGGAAGCATTATATGTACAATTTATAGGCCCACAAGTGGTTGACATTGCATTATCATTGTAGTTTCCATTCTATCACAAGTAATCTGTTTGAGTTTTATGCAAAGTTTAGTGAAAAACTTTGTTAATAACTGAGTTGTTGCCTTTTTTCTGAGACTTGCTTATTGTATACATACAAAGTAGATTACAGCAAATAAAATCTATAATTTTGACAAGAGTGCAAGTCGAGCAAGCATAGGGGATTACAGCAATGACATCGATAGATATATGAAATTGAAAGAGAAATGTCTCATTATTTGTGTCAGTGATTCAATTTGTAATTTCTTGTCTAGTTTCTTACTTGACTCTATGAGGAATTACAGGAATTTGATGACAATACCATACCTATGAAGGGTACTTGGATCAATATGTCGATATCACAAAAAGGATAATCAGCCTGCAAAATATCTCAAAACTCAAGATATTTTTTTTAAGAAAATGAAAATTGCTTGAAGATTCTTTGTCTCTAGAACTAACATTCAAACCAGTTGTCTTGCAATGACAGTAAGACAGACAAACGATGAAATGAACCGAGAGAGCTGATAGGATATAACTAGTCCCGACTGATGGGCTACAACGAGTCCCGATTGATGGGCTACAATAAGTCCCGACTGATGGGCTACAACGAGTCCCGACTGATGGGCTACAACGAGTCCCGACTGATGGGCTATAACCAGTCCCGACTGGCCTCAACCCAGGTTCACCTTAGACCTGGTTACTCCTAGTCCGGATTGGGCTTAAGCTAATGGACTCGCAGCCCAGGCTCAGGACACGTGAGATAATACTACTAGATGTTGCAGACACGAGTCATGACTATGGTCCCACATAACGACATATAAGGGAATCCTAGGATTGGCACAATCAGGTCCTATCAATTCATGTGCTGACATGCCATTGGCACACACCACCACAATTATCATCTGGACATGTGGGGACTATCTTCAGCATACAGGTGTCCCGCACACCTAGGATCCAACGCTCATGATTGCATGTACCCACCCCTAAACCCTAATCCTTGGTCTATAAATAGACCAGGAGAAACAGGTTTAAGGGGTTACATTCTCTTTACACACTCACATACACACACCCTCCATAATTAGATACTCTAGTCCTTATTTTTTACTCTCAAAAGCCGTCACTTATTCTCACGCCGGAGGCGCCGCGGGGCTCAAACCCCCCTCCGGTGTTGTTTTGCAGACACCCAACCACCAGCTTCGTCTTGGAGTTATCATTGGCGCTAGAAGGAGGGGTGTGGCTCTGTCCTTTGGTCTGGGTGCCACTGGACTCGACTCCACCAACAAGCTCTTGAAAAAGAGTCCTAATCAAAACCAGTAAGATCTAAAACCACCTAAACCTTTGATAAAAATGCAACCATTACACCTTCCGACTATGTATGCATGTTTTTAGTCCCGTCTAGCCTATAATAGCCCAAATCTTTTAATTGCACTTGATAAAGTTGTAATTTTTAGCCTTTAGTCCCGATTAATAGCTAGATCTATAGTAATGACTGCTTGATTTGTTGAATGTCTTGGCTTACTCTTTGCTTACTCTTGTCTCGAACTATAAATACGTGAATACATACATTGCTTGCTCAAAAACAAACCCAGATCTATTATCAAACTTGCTCTTTGTAAAAATTATTGTGTTGGAAACCATATCATATTGAAATCATGCCAAGGGGAAGTAAATCCACCAGAGGCAATCCACCAGTGCTCAGTTACAAGTACCGAATCCGGTCTCAGACCTACCCCTAGTCCCGGCTACTGGCACCCCGGTTCTAGAGAGGATAGGAATCAGACCCGGAGATGCAAGAATTGAAATTGAAGTGAACCAATACAAGTATATTGATGTGCCGCTGGCCGCAATGCACATGGAAAACCTCACCAGAGAGGATATAGCAGAAGCAATCCGGATGTACCGAAGCCTAGGCTACCAAAGTCCTGACTACCGAAGACCGGGCTACATGAGCCCTGACTACCAAAGTCCTGACTATAGAAGCACTGACTACCGAAGCCTAGGCTACATGAGCCCTAACTACTGAAGTCCTGACTACAAGAGCCCCGACTATCGAAGCTTAGGCTACATGAGCCCTGACTACCGAAGAGCAGGCTACATGATCCCTGACTACCGAAGCCCAGGCTACTGGAGCCCTAACTGTTGAAGCCCAGACCTACTGGCTCAAAACGCCCAAGCTCGGGTCCAACATTCCGTCTCTAAGAAGGACCAAGCCAAAGTTGAACCTGCTGCTTAAATTGAAATCATCGAACTAGGGGATGACAACTCTAGACGAAGAATAAAGAATAGCCCAGAGCAATAAGAAAAGATGAGGCCCAGGACCCCAGCCGTTGGCAACAAAGAATAAGACCCCGGTCCAGAGCCATAGGGAGCATTGAGACCGGAGCAAGATCAATATGCAATCTTACTTATGGAAAAATTTCCTAAGTAAAAAAACAAAAAGACCTCGGACCGGAGCCATAGGCAACATTGAGACCGGGGAAAGAGCAATATGCAGCAAATTTTTTGGAAAAATTTCTTAAGTACAAAAACAAAAAGACATCGGTCCGGAGCCATAGGCAACATTGAGACCGTGGCAAGAGCTATATGCAGCAAAATTTTTGGAAAAATTTCCTAAGTACAAAACAAAAAGACCCCGATCTGGAGCCATAGGTAGCATTGAGACCGGGGCAAGAGTAATATGCAATCTTACTTATGGAAAAATTTCCTAAGTACAAAGTACAAAAGACCCTGGTCCGGAATTGAGACCGGGCCAAATTTTTCTAAGTTACCCAAAGTTCTTTAAATCTTTGAACTTGTGAAAAATCCTAATTACCCTTAGTCCCGGTTGCTTCCCTTGTCACCAACCCGGACTAGGGGGCAAAATTCAGCCAAAATTTTCTAAGTTACTCAAAGTTTTTTAAATCTACGGACTTGTGAAAAATCCTAATTACCCTTAGTCCCGGTTGCTTCCCTTGTCACCAACCCGGACTGGGGTGCAAAATTCAGCAATAATTTTCCTAAAGTTACCCAAAGTTTTCAAATTTTGGACCTGTGGAAAAATTCCCACATCACCTCAATCCGGATTACTTCCCTTGTCAACAATCCGTAATAGGCGCAAAATTCAGCAAAATCTCCTATGCTACTCAAAAATCTACTCCCCCATCCGGACAAATCCGCATAGAGGAGTGAGGGCAAATGATGGGATAAAACTAGTCCCGACTGATGGGCTACAACGAGTCTCGACTGATGGGCTACAACCAATCCCGACTAATGGGCTACAATGAGTCCCGACTGATGGGCTACAAAGAGTCCTCACTGATGGGCTACAATGAGTCTCGACTGATGGGCTACAATGAGTCCCGACTGATGGGCTACAACCAGTCCCGATTGATGGGCTACAACTAGTCCCGACTGATGGGGTACAACCAGTCCCGACTGATGGGCTATAACCAGTCCCGACTGGCCTCAGCCCAGGTTCACCTTAGACCTGGTTACCCCTAGTCCGGATTGGGCTTAAGCTAATGGACCCGCAGCCCAGGCTAAGGACACGTGAGATAATACTAGATGTGGCAGACACGAGTCATGACTATGGTCCCTGTAGCATCCCAAAATCCGGGGCACGGATATGGGGCCACTAACCAACAACAATAATATACATCTCTGAATATAAACAACATTTAATAATAAAAAACCCCTTAACCAAGATCGCATACAGGTTATGGTATGAAACAAACTATCAATTACAATATTACAACTCAATCTCAGAATAATAAAATATTATACATTCTGTGAATAAATGAAATCACTGTCTAACTCTATTTCCAACCTCGACTATTCTCAATCCTCTATCTGGTGTGATCCATAACTCGACCGTCTCTTCTCGCTACCCGGAAATCAATACTCTCGGTCCACTACTAGGTCTACTATGCTTCACTATTAACTGGAGAAAAATAACAAAAGCAAGAGTGAGCCAACAATGCTCAGCAAGTGCATAAAATGATAGCAATTTCAATTATCGAGACAATCTAATAGCAAGAGGATTTCAACTTATACTGGAAGAATATGTGATATTTACTTTTAAATTGCCACAAGGGCTAATAATTCTCAAATTACTGAGGTGCAACAAGAACTAGAATGGGTAATAGTCTTGTTCAACTAGAATCAACATTTGGAGACTTCAAGGAATCAGACTTTCACAATTCAAGAATGATACTCAGAAAACCCAAGGTCAAATGATAGCCATTTGACAATAATACTTGAAAGTTCATGGTTAAGCAAAAAGGATCAATGTCCCACTGGATACTCAATTTATAGATTAGAATTGGATTTTTATATATTTTTATAAAAACAACATCAAGGTTAGGCTGCTGATCAGTCACGCACTAACCCCGGACAAACGCACACAGCAATGTCCTTTAATGGATCCACGGCACACATTGGCCTTAACATCTGACCATTAAACTGGTCTCCCCGAAGGGACATCCGTTGACCATAATATGGTCTCCCCGAAGGGACATCTATTTTAAAAACATTCCAATTCTATATCCAACGCACTAGGTGTCGGAACAATCGACCACCCTTAACACAACAACTAACTGGAAACTCACAACCACATCCTTAAACTCACTGATAACAGATCAGCCCAGTATAAGGAATTCCAATTATATAACGAATGCACCAGGGGTCGGAACAATCGACAACCCTTGCCATATCAACTAACTTGGAAACTCACGTTCCAGAATAATTCAAATTTCGAGAGTCAATGCAAAATTCATAATCAACAGGAGTCGACGAGTTCGACATGAGAAATGGGTAATAAATGAAGAACAACAATCTAAAAAGGTATCGACAAGTTCGATATGAATAATTTGAAGAATCAATAGGAGAGAAACTTATATCATCAAGTATCGACAAGTTCGATCAAATACAGAGGAATAACCAACTAAACAAGATTATTAATAAATACCGACAAGTTCGGTAATAAGTGGGGTGGAGAATATATAGAACAACAGTTTGAATAAATAGCGACAAGATAAATATAATTAATTGGAGACATAACATTATTAACTTGATTAAAGAAAGATTCGAACTTGGGCAACAATAAAAGATATAAAGTGCAACAAGATTATCAACAAGTAAAATTCTAAGTTGGAGTAGGGACACAATTAAGCACTGCGAAATAATGAAATTTTTTAACACAGGGTGAGGTTTGACTTCACGTAAATGAGGAGGACAACTTAAGCGGTTATTTAAAAAATATAGTTTTAGGATAATAAATTTTAAATCATTTTGGGAAAAACATTTAAGAAGAAAGGGGTTCTCTGGTGAAATTATGCTAAAATCAGAAATTTCAGTAACAGATATTTGTAGAGGTTTAAAACATGGATTCTCTCTATTTAGAGAGCCCCTTAAATATTTTTAAGTAAACAAAATAAAGGCCTTCCACTAAGGAGGCTTTAACATCCCATGAATAGGGTAATTTGCAGAAAAAGTATTGGTAAGGTTCTAAAAAAAAATCTGATGTTTGAGTTCTGGGTGGGGAAGATTAACTATTTTTCGCTAACTGATGGAGTATTTCTTCTAGACATACTTAACATATCGATCTTATACAACAAGGAAATTGAATTGCATCACTTGAATGATAAGTGAAGAGCAACACTTGCCTCGATATATGAAGTTTTCCACTTCCACCATCTCAATTCGCTATTCACTTCACGTCGATATCTGCTTCTTTATATGTTGCCCTCTGCTCAACTATACATTCGTCTATTCCGGTGATAACTTCCTTCTCAAAATTCCATCTATGCGTGCACTGCTCTTGGCCGGGCCGCCTACTCGTACCTATGTCAAGGTAAATACTACTTCAGTACTCTTACAACTTTAATCGTCAAACTCTATACTACTTTGACGCGTCCTATAACGCTTTCCAGATAACACAACATTTTCACACTTATTTATCACGAGTCACCGTAAAAGCACTTAGTACGCATGAATACAACTTATAAGGCCGAATAGATGTTCATATATAGTTGGTATATACCGACATATACTATCAGCTCCATTAAACAAACATTTAGCATGCTCAGATTTCTCATCACTTTGGCTTGAGCTGTTTCACATCGGCATTACCAATCAAGTTTATAAAATTATCTACCACATGTTTGCAAAGCACCCGACTTATCAACATTCGAATCAAAACATGCACGTAAATCCTGGATTCAAGTATACTTCTTTTAAAACTCAATCACAAGATTGTATAATCCTTTGGTGACTCACCAATTACCACCCAATCCACCATATATGCATTACAATTTTATATTCGAAATTACTGCTACTAGAAATTAGCACCGTTATTACTAATTACAACAACATACATTACCTTAAATCAACCCAACAAACCAAATTTACCATACGCAGCATCCATTCATTCCTGAACCAACTTACACATCTCCTCTATACCATTATACTCCACCCGCACACTAGCACCGTCATCCTCACATTAAAACCCACACTGACACAAATAAACAGCCACAACATTCACGAGCTCCCATACAACCTCTACTCTCTTCACCCTCCTTCTTCGACTTAACACCATCACCATAACCATGGCTACATTCACACAACCAACACATTACACACCAGCCGAGACACCCACATACCACTCCTTCTCTAACTCTTTTACCGTTTCAACATCACAACACACTCCCACAAATCGCAGCACACACAGGCAGTTTACACTCACACATACGGTTGAACACAAACCCACATCGAGACAAAACCACACACGCACGCACTCTGATTAATTGCAAAAACAGGGGAGCTTTATCGAACTCGCGAGGAAACCAACACACACTGTTGAACATAAACGCACACACCACATCAGATACACATACAAAGACGCACCATTCACTTCCCTTTTTCAATCCCCATCTTTGCCTCTATCTCTCCCCTGTTCTACCTCTACAACCCCTGAACAACACCAAGGAGTATAACTCAATAGAGTAAGGATCCGGTTAAACATCTAACCACCTGCAAACCCAATAAGCATCAGTCACCCCACATACGCTTCTTATCTAACAGGTTAAAACATCACAGCCGGCAGCAAGCAATCAACAAAACAGACCCAAGAAAATAAGGCTTCCGGCAAGTTCAGAGATTTTCCCCGGCAACCCAACTAAACCCAGCAAAAACACATAGGAAATCACACACCTGCACACACACATACCCTGAACCAAGGAACGAAGAAACCCAGTTACTGGACTACTACAACAGCCGAGCTACAACACGAACAAGACCAAGATTTTCATCACCAACAACGCTAATATACTTACACACACACACGGTTGAAACACCCCCACTCTCCACGTTGTACAGCCACTGCAATATACACGGAAAAAAACAGAGAAGGGACTCATAGAGGAGAGGGAGAGAGATTGGGGAAAAAGAAATAGAGAGATATTTTGAGGGAGAGATATAGGATAAAGAGAGAGATGTTTCCAGAGAACTCTCGAAAAAGAAAAGGGACTGAGCGTATTGAAGAAGCAGGAGGAAGCTGTGGATTTTTACTAAAAAGACAGGGCACAAACTACATTTCACATTTTTGAAAATTAACTAATAATTTAATTAAATCACTAATCATAATTAAATTATTAACGAATAAAATTAGTTATTATAAAATGCTAAAATCAAGAATATGAATTTATACACACCCAAATATTTTTTAAAATATTTTTAGGATCAAAAACGAATTAAATATGAATTTTGAAAATTTTGATCCTTTAAATACAATAAAAACTCTAAAATCATCTTGAATATTTAAACACCCAAAATAATTCTCCCAAAAATTTTAAAACTAGTTAATATCATAAATATGATAACACAAAAATTTCGTGATTTTTAACAACTCCGATGATTTTATAAAATTCTCAGAAGATCAATAATACATGATTTACATACCTTTAAATCCTCAAAAATACAATAAAAATACACAGACTCACACGGCTCAAATAATTCATCATTTAAACATATCAACACGACATCCCACATAATAAGCACATACAGGGATTTTCTCAACCACTATCACACACATCCTCATTTTCCAATTAACACTTAGCATATTGACTCGTCAACCCGGAATAAAATAATTTAAAATATTTTATCCAATTTACGAAAATAGTAATTAAATAAATTTTTATAACCACGGTTCTTACAGTCTTCCCCCCTAAATAGGATTCTGTCCTCAGAATCAAGACAATGAAATTAGTGGGAAGACTCCTCCGACATCACACTATCAGTTCCCAATACTTTCCCGTCTTAGGACTGTCACCACACGCTTACTGACCACACAATACTGACTTACTTTCTAACACTCTGCCTCTGACTTTACCAATCACATTCTATACCTCAATAAAATCAACATTCGTTTCAATTTCCTCAGTTCGGGTCCTCAACCTTAGGACTCCTCCATATCAACTTATACCCTTACAAATTCCGTTAATTCGAAACGTTACTACTCCTAGACGAACGCCTGATCTACAGAAAATCGGGCATGACCTTTCATATAATGGACTATGTCCTGCGTAATCACTTCAAATACTAACCCAATCATCCACACCCAATTCATTTCCATTTATTCACCTTATTAATTTAATCATATACAGTGCTAACATGAAATCTGCCTTGACTTGCAGTAAACAGGCAATTGAACAATCCATGATACCTTGATTTAATCTGTCAACCAAACCTCACATCATGTATTCTTGATCGCTTCCTTGAAATCAAATGCTACAGTCAAACACGTACATCATTATATACACATCAAACATAGTTCGATTAACAACTCAAATCTCACTCTTATAAAAATATTTTTATTTTTATTTATTTATTTTTATTTTTTTTTATCCTCGATATTATAATTTGAAAACCAATAAATTTTATAACCTTGACTTTGACATAACCCACTACAAGAATAAAATCTTGAAATTGCTGGTTTGTAATATCAATTATTTTGGGGTCACATACACCCCCTTGATACCAACCATGAAACAACTTTCAATTCAACACTTTTTTACAAACTCTGACTTTCATTAACAAGAAAATTCGACTTGACATATATGTCACATCAATCACACGTCTTCAAAAATTAACTCGCGATCTTCAAAAATTGTTTGAACTTTACCATTCTGCGTCCTCTGAAGTCAACTATTGAAACACAACTTTACATCCTCAACAAGTTCTCGAATTTGCCTCTACGCATTACAACTTCAATGTTTAACACTACTCAAATTAACCACAGAATCATGACATTCAGCCATCACTTGAATTTTTGAACTATTCTGAACAAATACATGTTTTCCACTTATCCTCATGACTATTCAATTCTTAGAAACTTTCTTCACACTTAACTGTCCATTCAAAACCTTTTCGTTTTCTCTCTGGTAAAAGTGATTACTACTATAGCTATCTATATAAAATCTTCGATAATCTTCAGTAGTCCCTAGTTACTCTCACAACACTTCCGACCTATGTTGGCCTTTCAGGGTTTTTCCCACTTCATTACTGTTTTATCTTCACAAAATTCACTTTGATCCTTTTCATTTCTAACCCCATGTCTTGAAATTAGGTTCATTCTCATTCAAAAATTCACATTTAAATTCTTGTGTAAAATCCTCTTAAAGTCATTCTTGATTGATCTGCATACGCTTCCCACGTCTTCGAACATCTTGAAATGCCATCTATGAACATAATTAAATTCTTCGTCCGAATACTGCTTGAAATCTTATTCATTGTACCTATAAAGCGGTAAACGCTCTCGTTCAATTAAACACCATCACCAGCAATTCATCATGTCCATATCAATTCAAAATGCTGCTTCAGGAATATCTTACAGTTCTTATCTCCAATTGATCTTAGTCCCCTTATAAACTCAACTTCAGGCAAAACATACACCTTGGGTAAAAGAATTCTCATAACTACTGGTCCACTTAGTCCATCCTACAATCAATGTATAACTTCAAACTACTTTCTTCATTCTTATAAACAGTACTGGTGCATCCTTCCAAGATACACCGAGTAACACTACTCATTTTCTTGCGAAAATCCTTTAATCAATTTGTTAGCTCCCACATTTCTATTGATGTCATTCAATATTGACTCCTTGAATCTAGTTCTATTTTTGGAAAAATAAATAACAAACAACTCTGCATTTATGTCAGCAAAATCTCCATATGCTTCTCTCTCGAAATCTTATCTTCTAACCATGGGATCTCATTAATCTTTGCTAATTCTCATTCTGTAGGCAACTACTGTGCCCTCACTCTTACAACTCCAAGTCCTCGGAATTTCACATTCTTCCCTTAACTGAATCACATGTCTTCCGTTGAAACGCTTCTGAAACTTCATGGTTCGCTGTCTTCCTCTTCTTCTCATCTTGTTCCATCTTAGTCGACTCGCTTCTACTCTTAATAATCACAACTCTTCACATTGAGTTCACACCAGTCATTAACTTCAACACAATCATTTTTTTTTTTCAAATTTCATTTCTTTCTGATAGTTCTTACAAACAAATATGTTAGCTTCATTCTGCTCTACTCAAATTATTTTTCCTGGGTTCAAAAATCTTATATCCAACAACGGGTTTCAAAATATTCAGAATCTTATAATATTCCATTTACTACCTCCCAAATTAAATAGGTGTCCAAATAACCTTTCATTAACACTAACTGTCACCTACCAAACATCTTCATCATCATTCTCTTTTCAACCTTCAACAAAATTTGTAATCTTGTGCCCTTGATACATGCTCCTTTCTTTTTCTTAATTCTTAGTAATCTCGAATCTTGTACGTGGTTTCTCAATCCAATAATTAATCCAATTTGATACTTAATCTCTGTTTTAACATCAACTTTTCAATCTTGCTTAATCAATTCTTCGCCACGTAATCACAGTTTCAACCACTAAGAATATCGTCGCGTCTATCTTCGCGGCTCTTCATCACTGGTAATCTAAAATCAGCAAGGTTTTTCCGACAAGGAAATCAATAGAATGAATAGGTATCAATATGAATGTACACTAGAATTTGTTTGTTAAAACTTTTTGGAAAAAGGATTTAACTGAGAGATCAATATGATCTTTGAACTATTATCAGGTTGTATTTGTCACTTTGGTCAACCGCCCTAGTACAAAAAGATGGCCAGTCTTTAGTACTTTCATGACAAACACAATCAGTGGCGTCCCACCAGACTTCTATCACGGAGATAAAATGTCCCTGAATCACCCATATATACATAGGTTGTTCATCTCAGTTGGATGAAAAGATTAAATCTTCAGGGAAAAATAGAAAGAGTTCAAGAGTCTCAAAATTTTCTAGTATAGTGTTGGATCAAATGTCCTTTAAAAATAAGGGTATTTCTGAAAGAATACGATTGAATTCAAGTGAATCTGATATACAAAATCATCCTTAATGGAAGTATAGTCGATTAAAGAAACGTTCAAGAAATTCATAATTATTCATAATCTCACTCTTGTCGGCTAAGCATTAATATACCTAGCTGCCATAACCGGCCTGACAATACTGAGTTGAATAATTAAGAAAATCTCAACTCATTCTCGATTTTAATCGTCACTGCGCAACAAATGCTTCAGCGACAATAAAAACCGTGAATTCGTTTACAACAATTCAGAGCAAGAACAAGAATCAATTCTACTGCCCAAATGGGGAATCAATTAGGAATTCAATGGAGATCAACGGCTAGTAGCGTGCAACTATGCCCTCACTTCCAACTCATGCAAACAATCGCTTCCCACATCTTATTTCTAGTCTTCTTGTATTCTCTCTATAACGTTCACATCGTAACTAAAATCGTAGAAACATTCTAGAAGGTATGCGAAAGTCTCGAGATAATGTCCTTCAAACTGGTAGCTTCAACTGCTCACCTAGCCCTGGCGGCTCTGGATTATCGTCTCGCTCGTCCACTAGTCTTCACACGAATCGAACTCCTACTCGCGCGATATGTCGAAAGACAATACAACGTCGCAATAATTGTCGGAATATCCTAAGGCGAACCTTATCCTAAATCGTTCTATCTAACGTTCGTCTCACACATGTATACCCACCCATCCTAACTTGTTTCAGTGACCATAACCTGTATCTCTGATACCAACTTGTAGCATCCCAAAATCCGGGGCACGGATATGGGGCCACTAACCAACAACAATAATATACATCTCTGAATATAAACAACATTTAATAATAAAAAACCCCTTAACCAAGATCGCATACAGGTTATGGTATGAAACAAACTATCAATTACAATATTACAACTCAATCTCAGAATAATAAAATATTATACATTCTGTGAATAAATGAAATCACTGTCTAACTCTATTTCCAACCTCGACTATTCTCAATCCTCTATCTGGTGTGATCCATAACTCGACCGTCTCTTCTCGCTACCCGGAAATCAATACTCCCGGTCCACTACTAGGTCTACTATGCTTCACTATTAACTGGAGAAAAATAACAAAAGCAAGAGTGAGCCAACAATGCTCAGCAAGTGCATAAAATGATAGCAATTTCAATTATCGAGACAATCTAATAGCAAGAGGATTTCAACTTATACTGGAAGAATTTGTGATATTTACTTTTAAATTGCCACAAGGGCTAATAATTCTCAAATTACTGAGGTGCAACAAGAACTAGAACGGGTAATAGTCTTGTTCAACTAGAATCAACATTTGGAGACTTCAAGGAATCAGACTTTCACAATTCAAGAATGATACTCAGAAAACCCAAGGTTAAATGATAGCCATTTGACAATAATACTTGAAAGTTCATGGTTAAGCAAAAAGGATCAATGTCCCACTGGATACTCAATTTATAGATTAGAATTGGATTTTTATATATTTTTATAAAAACAACATCAAGGTTAGGCTGCTGATCAGTCACGCACTAACCCCGGACAAACGCACACAGCAATGTCCTTTAATGGATCCACGGCACACATTGGCCTTAACATCTGACCATTAAACTGGTCTCCCCGAAGGGACATCCGTTGACCATAATATGGTCTCCCCGAAGGGACATCTATTTTAAAAACATTCCAATTCTATATCCAACGCACTAGGTGTCGGAACAATCGACCACCCTTAACACAACAACTAACTGGAAACTCACAACCACATCCTTAAACTCACTGATAACAGATCAGCCCAGTATAAGGAATTCCAATTATATAACGAACGTACCAGGGGTCGGAACAATCGACAACCCTTGCCATATCAACTAACTTGGAAACTCACGTTCCAGAATAATTCAAATTTCGAGAGTCAATGCAAAATTCATAATCAACAGGAGTCGACGAGTTCGACATGAGAAATGGGTAATAAATGAAGAACAACAATCTAAAAAGGTATCGACAAGTTCGATACGAATAATTTGAAGAATCAATAGGAGAGAAACTTATATCATCAAGTATCGACAAGTTCGATCAAATACAGAGGAATAACCAACTAAACAAGATTATTAATAAATACCGACAAGTTCGGTAATAAGTGGGGTGGAGAATATATAGAACAACAGTTTGAATAAATAGCGACAAGATAAATATAATTAATTGGAGACATAACATTATTAACTTGATTAAAGAAAGATTCGAACTTGGGCAACAATAAAAGATATAAAGTGCAACAAGATTATCAACAAGTAAAATTCTAAGTTGGAGTAGGGACACAATTAAGCACTGCGAAATAATGAAATTTTTTAACACAGGGTGAGGTTTGACTTCACGTAAATGAGGAGGACAACTTAAGCGGTTATTTAAAAAATATAGTTTTAGGATAATAAATTTTAAATCATTTTGGGAAAAACATTTAAGAAGAAAGGGGTTCTCTGGTGAAATTATGCTAAAATCAGAAATTTCAGTAACAGATATTTGTAGAGGTTTAAAACATGGATTCTCTCTATTTAGAGAGCCCCCTAAATATTTTTAAGTAAACAAAATAAAGGCCTTCCACTAAGGAGGCTTTAACATCCCATGAATAGGGTAATTTGCAGAAAAAGTATTGGTAAGGTTCTAAAAAAAAATCTGATGTTTGAGTTCTGGGTGGGGAAGATTAACTATTTTTCGCTAACTGATGGAGTATTTCTTCTAGACATACTTAACATATCGATCTTATACAACAAGGAAATTGAATTGCATCACTTGAATGATAAGTGAAGAGCAACACTTGCCTCGATATATGAAGTTTTCCACTTCCACCATCTCAATTCGCTATTCACTTCACGTCGATATCTGCTTCTTTATATGTTGCCCTCTGCTCAACTATACATTCGTCTATTCCGGTGATAACTTCCTTCTCAAAATTCCATCTATGCGTGCACTGCTCTTGGCCGGGCCGCCTACTCGTACCTATGTCAAGGTAAATACTACTTCAGTACTCTTACAACTTTAATCGTCAAACTCTATACTACTTTGACGCGTCCTATAACGCTTTCCAGATAACACAACATTTTCACACTTATTTATCACGAGTCACCGTAAAAGCACTTAGTACGCATGAATACAACTTATAAGGCCGAATAGATGTTCATATATAGTTGGTATATACCGACATATACTATCAACTCCATTAAACAAACATTTAGCATGCTCAGATTTCTCATCACTTTGGCTTGAGCTGTTTCACATCGGCATTACCAATCAAGTTTATAAAATTATCTACCACATGTTTGCAAAGCACCCGACTTATCAACATTCGAATCAAAACATGCACGTAAATCCTGGATTCAAGTATACTTCTTTTAAAACTCAATCACAAGATTGTATAATCCTTTGGTGACTCACCAATTACCACCCAATCCACCATATATGCATTACAATTTTATATTCGGAATTACTGCTACTAGAAATTAGCACCGTTATTACTAATTACAACAACATACATTACCTTAAATCAACCCAACAAACCAAATTTACCATACGCAGCATCCATTCATTCCTGAACCAACTTACACATCTCCTCTATACCATTATACTCCACCCGCACACTAGCACCGTCATCCTCACATTAAAACCCACACTGACACAAATAAACAACCACAACATTCACGAGCTCCCATACAACCTCTACTCTCTTCACCCTCCTTCTTCGACTTAACACCATCACCATAACCATGGCTACATTCACACAACCAACACATTACACACCAGCCGAGACACCCACATACCACTCCTTCTCTAACTCTTTTACCGTTTCAACATCACAACACACTCCCACAAATCGCAGCACACACAGGCAGTTTACACTCACCCATACGGTTGAACACAAACCCACATCGAGACAAAACCACACACGCACGCACTCTGATTAATTGCAAAAACAGGGGAGCTTTATCAAACTCACGAGGAAACCAACACACACTGTTGAACATAAACGCACACACCACATTAGATACACATACAAAGACGCACCATTCACTTCCCTTTTTCAATCCCCATCTTTGCCTCTATCTCTCCCCTGTTCTACCTCTACAACCCCTGAACAACACCAAGGAGTATAACTCAATAGAGTAAGGATCCGGTTAAACATCTAACCACCTGCAAACCCAATAAGCATCAGTCACCCCACATACGCTTCTTGTCTAACAGGTTAAAACATCACAGCCGGCAGCAAGCAATCAACAAAACAGACCCAAGAAAATAAGGCTTCCGGCAAGTTCAGAGATTTTCCCCGGCAACCCAACTAAACCCAGCAAAAACACATAGGAAATCACACACCTGCACACACACATACCCTGAACCAAGGAACGAAGAAACCCAGTTACTGGACTACTACAACAGCCGAGCTACAACACGAACAAGACCAAGATTTTCATCACCAACAACGCTAATATACTTACACACACACACGGTTGAAACACCCCCACTCTCCACGTTGTACAGCCACTGCAATATACACGGAAAAAAACAGAGAAGGGACTCATAGAGGAGAGGGAGAGAGATTGGGGAAAAAGAAATAGAGAGATATTTTGAGGGAGAGATATAGGATAAAGAGAGAGATGTTTCCAGAGAACGCTCGAAAAAGAAAAGGGACTGAGCGTATTGAAGAAGCAGGAGGAAGCTGTGGATTTTTACTAAAAAGACAGGGCACAAACTACATTTCACATTTTTGAAAATTAACTAATAATTTAATTAAATCACTAATCGTAATTAAATTATTAACGAATAAAATTAGTTATTATAAAATGCTAAAATCAAGAATATGAATTTATACACACCCAAATATTTTTTAAAATATTTTTAGGATCAAAAACGAATTAAATATGAATTTTGAAAATTTTGATCCTTTAAATACAATAAAAACTCTAAAATCATCTTGAATATTTAAACACCCAAAATAATTCTCCCAAAAATTTTAAAACTAGTTAATATCATAAATATGATAACACAAAAATTTCACGATTTTTAACAACTCCGATGATTTTATAAAATTCTCAGAAGATCAATAATACATGATTTACATACCTTTAAATCCTCAAAAATACAATAAAAATACACAGACTCACACGGCTCAAATAATTCATCATTTAAACATATCAACACGACATCCCACATAATAAGCACATACAGGGATTTTCTCAACCACTATCACACACATCCTCATTTACCAATTAACACTTAGCATATTGACTCGTCAACCCGGAATAAAATAATTTAAAATATTTTATCCAATTTACGAAAATAGTAATTAAATAAATTTTTATAACCACGGTTCTTACAGTCCCACATAACAACGACAGATAAGGGAATCCTAGGATTGGCACAATCAGGTCCTATCAATTCATGTGCTGACATGCCATTGACACACGCCACCACAATTATCACGTGGACAAGTGGGGACACCACAATTAGCATACAGGTGTCCCGCACACCTAGGATCCAACGCTCATGATTGCAAGTACCCCCCCTAAACCCTAATCCTTGGTATATAAATAGACCAGGAGAAAAAGGTTTAAGGGGTTACATTCTCTTTACACACTCACATACACACACCCTCCATAATTAGATACTCTAGTCCTTATTTTTTACTCTCAAAAGCCGTCACTTATTCTCACGCCGGAGGCGTCGCGGGGCTCAAACCCCCCTCCGGTGTTGTTTTGTAGACACCCAACCACCAGCTTCACCTTTTACTAGGCGTGTGAGCGGCGGAAGAGGCATTAGATCGGGTCTTGGAGTTATCATTGGCGCTAGAAGGAGGGGTGTGGCTCTGTCCTTTGGTCTGGGTGCCATTGGACTCGACTCCACCAACAAGCTCTTGAAAAGGAGTCCTAATCAAAACCAGTAACATCTAAAACCACCTAAACCTTTGATAAAAATGCAACCTTTACACCTTCCGACTATGTATGCATGTTTTTAGTCCCGTCTAGCCTCTATTAGCCCAGATCTGTTACTTGCACTTATTCTCACGCCGGAGGCACCGCAGGGCTCAAACCCCCCCTCCGATGTTGTTTTGTAGACACCCAACCACCAACTTCACCTCTTACTAGGCTAATAGAGGCTTACTCTTTGCTTACTAGAAGTCTGAGATAAACTATGAAACTAACTAAAATAAATAAAAATCTTTAAAGTTCAAATATTCACCAAGGTCGTTGACCGGGGCACTCTCAAGAGTCTTCTGGCAATTTGGAGTCTGCAAAATCCATTGACATGAACCGATTTAATATTTTCACCCCTTTAAAGACTTTGGCAATTCTGGAAAAGCCTCATAGTGTTTAGAAGAAAACATACCTCACAACTCCCAAGCAATCTTCTATTACAAATCATGTTTTATCAACTAAAATGAAGAAGAAATGAACAAACTCCATTGATGAAAACTATATTTACAAAACTATGAAAAACAGAAATTACATTTAGAGAGAGATATTAAAGAAAGAGAGAGAAAATTGAAGAACTACATTGTATAAAAGCTGAGATAACCATGTTCTATCGTCTTATATACAATGGAGAGTAAATGGAAATGGCGGGAACTAACTAACTCCCTAACTAACAGCCTATCTAATCTTGACATCAACTAATATCTCAACATCCCCCCTCAAGTTGGAGGTTAGAAGAATCTGGAAACTTGCAACTTGAACAATTTTGCAGTACAGAAAAGACAATGGCTAGAAAAACGATGTAGCTAAACTTGGAACATGTTTGAACTTCTTGACAACACTCGGAAACTAGAACAACAACTTGTCAGGAGTATGAATAGGAGTATGATCATGATATGATCAGAATGATGATCAGGATTTGTGTCTTCAAATGACAATAGAAACCAGAATTCAGTTTATCAGGGAGTAACAGGACTTCTTAGTAGCATAAGCCAATACGACAAATAGCTAATAGAACCCACTAGGGGAAAACAAGCTCACAAGGAGCATCAACATCGCTAGCACCAGAGATCACACTGGGCCAATAAAGTGCAGCAGCAACACTAGAGTTTAGAATTTAGAAATCCACAAGGATTTAGAAGGCTGTCAATGCAGCAATCTCAGCAAGCCAAACAGAATATGTTGTCAAAAAACATGGACAAAAATCAGAATCAAATCAGAAAAATATGACCTCGTAGAGTCATAACATGAACTCGAACGACCATAACTCACCAAGGAGCTTAGAATCGAAAACTCACTAGAGAGTTTTAGGAAAAGAAATCAATCACAAAGTGAATGATGATTAGGAATCCACAAGGATTAAAATTTAGAACTCTCAAAGGAGTTTTAAATTGATTGCTAGCTCACAAAGGACACAAGCCAAATCACAAATCATATCATAAATCGAACAAATCGGTGAAGAAAGCCACAATCATCAAATATCGATATACACATAACCAATCTCAAACTAAAATTCCAATCAGGCAAAGTATCAAACACATCCTATGCATCAAACAATAACTGCCTCTCCAACACAAATACACCAGAATTTTGCTAAACAGAAATCTCCTGAATAAAATGATGATAATTCGATCACAAACCGATCGATCACAAACCAAAACATAGAAAACTCAGTGTGGAAAATTATCAAACACGTTGTGTGAGAGAAATGGAGAGAAGAATCGATGATCAGAATATTGTGTGCGAGAAATGGAGATAAGAATCGATGATCAAAATAACTGAATTATGATCTAGAACAACAGAAGTATCGATCAAAGCACTTAAGATATGAAAAAGTTTTGATGATGAGTAAAACAGATAAGATATGAATTTGTAGCTTAACAACAAGAGTAAACAGAGAAATATTAAAGATTGGATGTATATTCCTATGGAAAGATGATGTTTAGACTTAGAACACGAGAGAGATTTACGAGATGACGACGACATGCTCTAAACGATCAGAAACAAGCTTCGTAACAAGCAAAAAATACGCAAAAGTTCATAAGAACCAGAACAAATCAAGAACAATTCATAAATGTTCTCAAGAACTGATCACAAAAAAATATGTAAAATGCTCACAATTATGAAAACGAGTAAATTGCAAAACGGTGGCTGTAGTTTACACTGAATTGCAAAAAAGTGGCCGAATTTTCAGATTTTCATTTTAGTGGCTATCGATCTTTTTTCATGTATTTTTTTGAAAATTAAAAATAATTTTGGCCACTATTTTAGAAATCAAAAACAATTTTGGCCACTTATTTAAAAAAAATAAAAAATTGGCCACTAATTTAAAAATAAAAAACAAAGTATGGCCACTAAAATGAAAATCTGAAAGTTCGGTCACTTTTTTGCAATTCAGTGTAAACTACAGCCATCGTTTTGTATTTTACTCTTATGAAAACTAAACACCTGAGATTAGAGATTCGAGAAAATTTTGATTACGATCGCGATTGCGATTAAGATTTTGATCGTGATTTTGATCGAAGGAGAAGAACAACTATCACTGACCAGAGATTACAGCGTTCACCGGAGATGACAACAACTACAGCTCACCGGAAATGACAACTACAAAGTTCGACAAGAAAATAAAAAAATGAACGATCGAGTAAACGATGAAGAATCATCACCGGAAGCTCTGATACCATGTTATAAATCATCTTTATCAACTAAAATGAAGAAGAAATGAACAAACTCCATTGATGAAAACTGTATTTACAAAACTATGAAAAACAGAGATTACATTTAGAGAGAGATATTAAAGAATGAGAGATAATTTTGAAGAACTACATTGTGTAAAAGCTGGGAGAGCCATTACAATCTGTTCTATCATCTTATATACAATGGAGAGTAAATGGAAATGGTGGGAACTAACTAACTCCTTAACTAATAGCCTATCTAATCTTGACAACAACTAAGATCTCAACATCTTCTATATTTTCCGATGTTTGATTCAAATTTTGGCCTGGAGCTTGAAGATGCCTCACCTTCCGTGACTTCTTGAGCATGGATATTCGCGTTTTTTTGGATGCCTAATATTGTTACAAAGTGTTAGTTGACTAGTATACATGTCATGTTAAAACATGCTTTCTTTACTGAAGTCCCAATAGTAGTATATTCGGAACAAATTATGCAATCAATATTTGATGCATGAAGAACTGATGTAACTACAAATAAATTGAGCTAAAAACCATAACATGACCCATGATTTCCTCTGCAGATATACCATTCGGATACTTTTTTCGCATTCTCTGTTAAAGGAAACAAATTCGTGTTGGTAAGAATATTATAAATATATTTTTTAGTACTAGAGTACTAGTTCTAGTAGAAGAATGAACATGCAAGTGACTCTTTAGATGGTCATGTGTTAATCCCTTCATATTCATTATTCCCAGCATAGCCTTTGGTGTGGCTTCTGCAAGTACATTTAAATTTTTTTTATTCCCAGCACAGCCTTTGGTAAATGGGTTTCGCAAAGCCTTGTTTCTTTGTTTCTAACATATTTTGGTGAGATGTAATCTACAGAACCAATACGCGACCAAAATAAATGACAAGTTCTTGGGGTCGTTTAACAACACACTTTCAGTTAAATAAAATCCACTAAAAACAAAAAGGTCGTTGAAATCAAAAGGAAGAACTAAATTAACTTGAATGTAACAATATAATTAATACACATGCCTGGAAGGACTTGAAAAAACATATAGTTAATTATATGCACAAATATATAATTAATGGTACATATGTGTGTGCACGCACAAGAGAGGCAAGGGAATAGTTACTTACTGAAGAGACCACCGAGCTGCATGACTGCCTGAATGAAACGTGCATGAAGCTCAGGGGTCCAGATTAGGCGGGCCTGCTATTTGGGAATTTTGATGGTTCTACCTAGGCTTGTCAATGGATCGGATATCCGAACCGATCCGAGCCTTAATAAGTGGATATGGATTGTATAAAATAGAATCCGATCCGATAAAAATCCGATCCGACAAAGATCCGATGTATAATGGATCGGATATGGATTTTAGTTTATCCGATCCAATAATAACCCGATCCGACCATTTACAATTATTATATATAATTTTAATATAATGTATAAGATATATTTAACTATATATAATCAAATTAATCTATTTCTATGGGATTTATTATTTTTTTTCTCATTCAAGTATTTTCTTCATTTTTCATGTGCACTATTATTTCATTAGATTTTCATATTCTGTATACACCATTATTTCATTAGATTCAAACGAATGAAAATGTACATTCGAAGTTATTTGTTCATATTCATTTATTTAATAGTTAAATTTATATTAATAGTTATAATATATATACAAATCACATATACTTCAATTCAAATTTTATTATTAAATCTTGAATATTATATTTTGAGAATTTATTTTCTATTTTAAAGATTTTTTGGTTTATTTTTATTTTATTATTTTACTGTTTGTTATATCAATTTTTAATTTTTATTTTAAATTTAAATGGATCCAGAGGTCCGATCCGATAATCCGAAATCCTAATGGATTGGATATGGATCATGCTATTAATAATCCGACAACGATCCGATCCGAATCCGAGCCGACAAATTTAAATGGATATGGATATGGATTTAGTCGAATCTGATCCAAACCCGACCCATTGACAAGCCTAGTTCTGCCTTTACAACGAGAGCTTCCTCTTCTGCATTTCTCTTCAATGGGACCTTCTGCTCTTGCACCTGAGTCGCTGTAGGTTGAAGCACTGGGTAAGTCAGGGTCTCTTGTAGAGGATGAGATGTAAACCCTCGATAAGAAACGGGCCCTTTATTTGTCATTAAACTCTGATTTACACCATAATCAAGAATTTGATTCTGGTACAGCGGATAGCTTCCAGAGGTTGAATAATCAGGATTCACGATGCTGTAAAGTTGGCCACTAAATTGCTCGTAGTGTTGGTCACCAAACCCTGGATTTGGCATTTCATTTATGCTCTGCTTTTGGTAATAAGGATATCTTGGATATAAGGCTGAAGTCGACCTCATTCCTGAATACATGTATTTTCTTTCTAGCTATGTATTCGGGCGTTTTCTTCTTTTTTGGATGCTATATGTCATCAGCCTTGCAATCTGTATATATTGCAAAATTTAGGTCCTTCCACTACAAGAAAAATAGCTTCAGAGACTGCTTTTCAACCGTTGTCTGTCAAAGAAGTTTCCCGTTGATTATTAGCCGCCGTCTTTGGTGCTATCACACACCAGTAATTGAAAGCTTCTTAGTTTTGATGATAACATAGTTAGCAAGCTGGTACGCTTGTAATGATATATTATGGCAAGTTTCTTGTGTATATTTCTAATTCTATTTTGCAGGACATATAAGTTATGCTATATACAAAGATGTTAACAAGCTGAATATGTGTACTGGACTAACAATGTTTTTGCAGGATTATTACTTATATTATTTCTTAGCAAAATAGGGTATCTCAGCTACTGGCAGTATAAGAATTCCTATAACAAAGCAAGCTGGCAGACAGTCCAGATTCATAGGGGGAGTCCGTATTTAAAGAAGAAATTATGGAAATAAGTTGTAAGGATTGTCTAATATATTTAAATATGGTATTATATATATTAGAGCACTTCTTTCTTAAAGGAATCTTTCTTGACAACTCCCACCACTTAAAGGAGCCTTTTTATTTCTTTAATGCTCCACCAAAAACAGCCCATGTGCTTACTTTTCAAGCATGCCATTGAGAATCATTTTCTTTCTAATCATTCTATCTCAAAGTTGTGCTCTTGAACGTTATGTGAACGTTAGAAGTTTGATTAATCTAACAAAATTGAACGTGAGAATTGGATTCAAGACCGTTGCAATTATGTTCGTTAATCTGAGTTCTTTTGCTTCACTATATATATACTTGTGTGGTTGTTCTTCTTGTTTAATAACGCAGAACCTTCAAGCCACATTCAAGAAGACACAAGAAAAACTCTGCACCTTCTTTCATATCCTACAAATGAGCTCTAGTATTATATACGATATTGATATATTAGAGAGTTCATAATTTTGAGTTGTAATTCTTTCTATCCATTGTATTGTTCAACTTGTAAAGTTGGTAGTTGCTGGATTGTTGAGCTTGTGGAACAAGGGTTCGAGGAGCAGTAGGCTAGAGAAGTTTATACTTGGCTTAGTATAGAACTTAGAGAGTTGTGTTCAGGGAACAATGTGTTTCAGCTAGCTGCAATCAGTAATTGGGAGAATAAGGGAGATATATTATTGTATCGTGTAATTGTAATTCATTGTGATCAATAATATATTCTCTTACCAAGTCGGTAGGGGACTAGGACGTAGACCATAGAAGATTAGCGGTCGAACCTAGCTAAAATTTGTGGTGTTCTTTACTTTCTGCAATTTATCATACCTCACTGCACAACTCAGCTAGCTGCTTAGTTATTAATCTGTTGCATCCAGTTAGCTGCCAGAATAAGTTTTCAGGCAGAATTTTTTATTTGATCATTGTTAGTCATAACACCTATTCACCCCTCCCCTCTAGGTGTATTTTCATTTGGTATCAGAGCTTGGTGTACTAACATTTCTGTAACAGGAAAGTACCGGTCCTATGGCACACATATATGTAGAGGGAGAATCATCAAGCATACCACCACTTCTCGTTGGTACAGAAAATTATGATTTATGGAGACTAAGGATGAAGGTGATTCTGAGTAGAAATCCACTTGAATGGTTGGTTGTTAAAGATGGTCCATTTACTTTTATGGATGAAAACGGAAAGCCAAAAGATGTTGATGATCTTACCGGGGAAGAATTGATAAAAGGAAGCTATAATGGAAATGCCAAGTACACACTAATTTGTGGTCTTTCAGATTCAGATTTTGGCAAGGTCTCTTCGTGCATAATAGCAAAGGAGATATGGGATACCTTACAAATGCATTATCAAGCTTCAACAAAATTAGACAAAGTATGTGTCAATCCAAAACAGCAAGCTGATTGTCACAAATAGCTAGCTACCTCAAAGGACAAAAAGAAAGCTAAGGCACTTTTGACATGGAGTGATGATGAAGATTCAGATTCTGATAATGAATCAAGTGATGAGATGGTGAACCTAGCTTTTGTTGGTCTTGATGATGAGAATGATGCTCAAGGAATCATTCAAGATGGCCTTGTAGATAGCGATGTCTCGGATTCAGATGACAACAATAGTGAGGTAAACTATTTTAGTTCTGATATATATTCTCATACTTCTATATTAGATGAACTAACCATGCATGATCATAGTAATTTATCTATTGAGGAGTTCATAGAGTTAAAAGATGAGAATAATGAACTTAAGAAGAAGAATACTCAACTTAAAAAGATCATATCTGAATTAATGGATGAGAAGACTTCTGCTAGTAATCATGCTCAAATCATTGCTGATTTTAAAGCTAAAGTATCCCAGCTTGAAGGGATAAACAAAGTGCTTATCAAAAGAAATGATGCTCTCATGAAGGAACTCAGCGAGCTGAGAGCAGAGATAGATGCTCAAGATGCTTGTTTAAAAGCATTTACTCCAAATGAATCATGCTCAATGGAAATATCTCAACAAGCTGAAAGAATCAAAGAGTTGGAAACTGAAATCAAGAATCTCCAGAAAGGAATGGGAAAGTTCGTTCAAGGAGAAGATACACTCAAAACAATGATGAGGTATGCAATGGTTCCAATCGAAAGAAAAGGAGTTGGAATGGCTTTAACATCAGGTCTAAAGTATGATGGCAAACATGGAATTCCTTATGACTATGCCATGCCATGGAGAATCTACCACAAATGTGGAAATAAAGGTCATTTGCCAAATCACTGTAAAGTCCAGAATGCTAAGCCAGCAAGCTGGAACAGACAGACAACTCAGAGGCAGCAAGCTGACAGAACAGTTGGAAGAAGAAATAAAGCTTTTAAAGTGGTCCAAATGTGGATCAAGAAATCTGATTTAAATGTTCTATATGTTCTATCAACTAACCATTCTGGACCCAAGCAAATATGGGTACCAAAACGTTGAGTTATTTTTCATTTGTTTTGTAGGCATGTCTTGTTGTCAAGGTGAAATCAAAACAATGGAGTTTGGATAGTGGATGCACAAGACATATAAGTGGTGATAAATCACAGTTCCTTACTCTCAATAAGAAAAAGGGTGGAAGTGTCACCAATGGTGATAGCAAAACACTCCAAATTCTTGGTAAAGGAAAAATTGGTAATAGTGTCATTTCTATTGATAAAGTACAATATGTTCAAGGTCTTAAGTATAATTTGCTTAGTGTAAGTCAGTTATATGATGATGGCCACTCTATTCATTTTGATAAAAAGAAGTGTACTATTAATGTTGGTACTAACAAAGTCCCCTAGTTGCTAGAAGGGAAGGAAATATATATATTTTGGACTTTGAGATGCATGATTCATCTTGTTGTTTAGCTGTAGTTGATACAAATCCAGATATTTGGCATAGAAGGCTTGGACATGCTCATATGGACTTACTCAACAAGCTGTCTTGAAAGGAGCTAGTTAGAGGACTGCCCAAATTGAAGTATGTCAAGAAGGAAACCTGTTTGGCTTGTCAATTAGGCAAGAAAATCAGGACTCCACATAAGTCAAAGAATGTGGTATCAACTTCTAGACCTTTAGAGCTTCTTTACTTAGATTTATTTGGTCCGAACGCATATAAAAGCATTGGAGGAAAACAATATGCATTTATTATCATAGATGATTATTCTAGATGTACATGGGTATTGTTTCTTCGTACTAAAGATTGTGCTTTCAGTGAATTTGAGAAGCTAATTAAGTTGCTTGAGAACAAGTTTAAGATAAGACTTGTAGGTATAAGGAGTGATCGAGGTGGTGAATTCCAAAAGGACTTTATCTCATATTGTGAATATAGAGGCATTTCTCATGAATTCTCTGCTCCAAGAACCCCACAGCAAAATGGAGTTGTGGAAAAAAAGAACAGGTCTTTACAGGAAACAGCTAGGACTTTGTTGCAAGAGAGCAAGCTACCAAGAAGTTTCTGGGCAGAAGCAGTCAACACAGCTAGCTATGTTCTTAACAGAGTACTGATCAGGCCTATTCTCAACAGGACTCCATATGAATTACTGAAGAACAAGAAGCCAAACATAGGCTACTTCAAGGTCTTTGGATCCAGGTGGTTTGTACTCAAATCTATTGATAGAGATGGTAAATTTGATGCTAAATCTTATGAAGCAATATTTTTGGGTTATTCTTTAACAAGTCGTGCATATAGAGTTTATAATATCTCTAAACGTAGTGTTGAAGAGTCAATTGATGTTTCATTTCAAGAATATAATGTTGATCTGTCAAAAGATGAGGAAGAAATTGCAGGTTCAGAGAATGACATCGAGCTGCTAAATTCAAATACAGCAACTCAGCAAGTTGTAAAATAACCAGTATCCAGTTCAGCTACAGGTTCAGAGAATGACAGTGAGCTGCTAAAGTCAAATACAGTAACTCAGCAAGCTGCCAAAGAACCTGAATCCAGTTCAGCTAATGATAAACCAGATGAGATCTCTCCTCCAGTAGATGAGACATTTGATAAGATGTCAAAGCTCACATTGGAAAATCCTAGAGGTTAGAGATCACAAGAAAAGATGCCAATCTATAATGGAGATGAAGCCTCCCCACCATCTAAGAGAATTAGAGTCAATGAAGAAGTCATAGCTCATCACCATTTACCAAAGTCAACAAGGACTGTGAAAAACCATCCCCCAGAATTGATTATTGGTGATAAATCAGAAGGCATCAAGACAAGGAAAGGTCAAGCTAACTTTTGTGCATTTGCTTCCTTCCTAGCTCAAGAGGAACCAAAGAATGTCAATGAAGCACTAAAAGATGAGAATTGGATCATGGCGATGCAAGAGGAACTTAATCAATTTGAAAGATGTGATGTTTGGGAACTTGTAGAGCCACCTAAAGATGCGTCAATCATTGGTACTAAATGGATTTTCAACAACAAAGTTGATGAATTAGGTACGTTTACTAGAAACAAAGCAAGGCTTGTTGCACAAGGATATAATCAACAAGAAGGAATTGATTTTGATGAAACTTATGCCCCGGTTACAAGGCTAGAATCAATAAGGATGTTACTCTCATTTGCATGCTTCAAGAAGATCAAGCTACATCAAATGGACATGAAAAGTTCATTTCTTAATGGCTACTTGAAAGAAGAAGTATATGTCAAGCAACCTCCTGGATTTGAGAGTGATTAATTTCCTAATTATGTTTTTAAGTTGAAGAAGGCATTATATGGATTACGGCAAGCTCCTAGATCATGGTATGAAAGGCTAAGTCAATTTTTGATAAAGAATGGTTTCATTCGAGGTAAAATTGATCCTACATTATTTACTAAGTATAATGGTAGTGATATTCTAGTTGTGCAAATTTATGTGGATGATATTATATTTGGATCTACTAATAATGATATGTGCAAGTGGTTTTCTAAGTGTATGCATAGTGAGTTTGATATGAGTATGATGGGTGAGCTAAATTACTTCTTGGGGCTCCAAATCAAGCAAACTCAAGATGGAATATATGTGCATCAGTCCAAGTACATCAAGAACTTGCTCAAGAAGTTTGGTTATGAGAATATCAAGGCAAAATCTACACCTATGAGTTCTGCCAGCAAGTTGACAGCAGATGAACGTGGTAAAGATGTAGATGTTCGAAAGTATAGAGGTATGATTGGTAGTTCATTATATCTTACAGCCTCTAGACCTGACATTATGTATAGTGTATGTGTTTGTGCTAGATTTCAAGCTCAACTTAAAGAGTTTCACTTAAATGCTATTAAAATAATATTCAAATATTTAAGTGGAACTAATACTCTTGGATTATTTTATCCCATCACAAATGCATTTGATCTTGTTGGGTATAGTGATGCAGATTATGCAGGTTGTCAAACTAATCGAAAGAGTACAAGTGGTGTTTGTGCATTTTTAGGACATAGTTTAATCTCTTGGCAAAGCAAGAAGCAAACTTCTGTTGCATTATCCACGGCTGAGGGGGAGTATTTAGTAGCTGGAGGCTGTTGCTCTAAAATACTATGGATGATACAAACACTTAGAGACTTTGGAATTAAATGTGGCAAAGTTTCTATTTATTGTGACAATACAAGCATTATCAACATATCAAAGAATCTAGTGAATCACTCAAGAACAAAGCACATCAACGTTCGACGTCATTTCTTGAGAGACAAGGTTGCAAAGGGAAAAATTGAGCTGATCTTTGTAAGAACCAAGTACCAGCTAGCTGACATCTTTACAAAGCTGCTAGCCGAGGAGCGTTTTACTGTTCTTCACCGAGAATTAGGCATGTGTAATTTCTAGCCAGCTCGCTGCCATGGATGCCTGGTACATTTTTTCTATGTTAATATATAATTTTGCTATGCAACTAAATTTTACATATCAGGTTTTATTTTTTGATATGCATACAATATGTTTTTATATGTGAACTTGATAATCCATGCTTACTTGAATTTTTATATTAAATGATTGCATGTGGATATCCTTTTTGATGAATAAGGGGGAGAAAATTCAGGATAAAAAGTATGTATGATTTAGGGTGTGATTTAGGGGGAGTTGATATTTATTCTTATAACTCTTTACTTCACGTACTTTGCTGGGATCATATGGTTTAATACTAAATGTTTATGTGATGCCATACGATTATGCTTAGCTGCTTATATATATTGCTAATCCTTTTGCAGGGGAAGCATAAATTAAGGGGGAGTAATTAACTCCTGAATGTTGGTGTGTAATCATAAAAAAGGGGGAGATTGAAACTCTATTGGTTTTGATGATGACACACTGCAGCAAGCTGATTGCTTGTTACTAAATATATATTAGTCTGCTATCAAATTTTATTTTGCAGGATGCTTTGATTGAGGGGGAGTTTTAGCTCAACCTCAAGTTGATATGTAATCATCAAAAAGGGGGAGATTGAAAGCTTCTTAGTTTTGATGATAACATAGTTAGCAAGCTGGTACGCTTGTAATGATATAATATGGCAAACTTCTTGTGTATATTTCTAATTCTATTTTGCAGGACATATAAGTTATGCTATATACAAAGATGTTAACAAGCTGGATATGTGTACTGGACTAACATTGTTTTTGCAGGATTATTACTTATATTATTTCTTAGCAAAACAGGGTATCTCAGCTAGCTGGCAGTATAAGAATTCCTATAACACAGCAAGCTGGCAGACATTCCAGATTCATAGGGGGAGTCCGTATTTAAAGAAGAAATTATGGAAATAAGTTGTAAGGATTGTCTAATATATTTAAATATGGTATTATATATTAGAGCACTTATTTCTTAAAGGAATCTTTCTAGAAAACTCCCACTACTTAAAGGAGCCTTTGTATTTCTTTAGTGCTCCACCAAAAACAACCCATGTGCTTACTTTTCAAGCATGCCATTGAGAATCATTTTCTTTCTAATCATTCTATCTCAAAGCTGTGCTCTTGAACGTTATGTGAACGTTAGAATTCTGATTAATCTAGCAAAATTGAACGTGAGAATTGGATTCAAGACCGTTGCAATTATGTTCGTTAATCTGAGTTCTTTTGCTTCATTATATATATACTTGTGTGGTTGTTCTTCTTGTTTAATAACGCAAAACCTTCAAGCAACATTCAAGAACACACAAGAAACAACTCTGCACCTTATTTCATATCCTACAAACGAGCTCTAGTATTATATACGATATTGATATATTAGAGAGTTCATAGTTTTGAGTTGTAATTCTTTCTATCCATTGCATTGTTCAACTTGTAAAGTTGGTAGTTGCTAGATTGTTGAGCTTGTGGAACAAGCTAGGGTTCAAGGAGCAGTAGGCTAGAGAATTTTATACTTGGCTTAGTATAGAACTTAGAGAGTTGTGTTCAGGGAACAAGGTGTTTCAGCTAGCTGCAATCAGTAACTTTGAGAATAATGGAGATATATTATTGTATCGTGTAATTGTATTTCATTGTGATCAATAATATATTCTCTTACCAAGTCGGTAAGGGACCAGGACGTAGACCATAGAAGATTAGGGGTCGAACTTAGCTATAATTCGTGGTGTTCTTTACTTTCTGCAATTTATCTTACTACACTGCATAACTCAGCTAGCTTCTTATTTGTTAATCTGTTGCATCCAGTTAGCTGCCAGAATAACTTTTCAGGCAGAATTTTTTATTTGATCATTGTTAGTCATAACACCTATTCACCCCTCCCCCTAGGTGTATTTTCAGTATTCCACTGGTGTATAGATGCCGTCACACAACGGGGAATAAAACCTTTGTATGAGATACTTGACACAACGAAATTCTCCCGTTATAAAAATTTGACACACCTGTTTATAAACTGGTGTACTAGTAGTATCTATACAATGTTGAGATACTGGTGTGTGATAGTATCAAAGACGGCGGCTTAATAAACAACACCCGATAGACAACGCTTGAAAAGTGATGTCTGACTTGCTTCTGCTGTAGTGGGTTTGAACAACGGTTTGTTATTTAAGGTGTTGTGCCAAAGCAAATTAACAACGGTTTGTGACTGAAAAAGATGTTGTATAAAAAAGATGATTTATGTACACAAAAAATGATTTTAAATAATGCCCCCAACCAATTAAATAATGAATCAATAAATTTATCAATACAAAAAATTCTAATTGATCTACAATTTCTCTGTAAAAATTACATAGCAATCTCGTTTCTCTACGAGTCCTACAAATTATCAATGTAAAAATTGCATACATAACCATCTCTATAAAAAAGCTGTTACTTTTAAGATTTTGCAGGCCAGGGCCAATGCACAATCCCCGCCAGAGGTAAACGGTAGCATAGTTGGTGTGATAGATGGCCTCAAGAGTATTGAAAAAATATGTTGTTCACCTCCACCAAGAGCATTTATAAAGCAGTTATCACAACCATTTTCTAGACAACAGGGAAGCAATGGAAAATGCTAAGATATCAAATTGGATGGCACCTTACATTTGCAAGATATAGAGGCAATAAATAAACTTTGAGGTACACAAGGCTTATTACTTTATTAGTACAGTACAACATCTCTATTTTGTTTTATTTGTTGTGTGCTCTTTGTTTGCATGGTACTATACTACTATTAACAGGATATAATATAGGAAAAAATAAAGGGAGGAGTTTGTTGACCTTGGTAATCAGGAGGATCCCAACAGATTTTGTATGTCTTCCTACGAGCAGGAAACAATATAATTAAAAACCATCACTAGCAAGGTAAGTTATTTAGGAACTAAATACTACACAAATCGAAAATGATATACAACCTCAATTTTGTGAGGAGATGTTGAAGGGTCGTATCGTGCTATACCATTTCCTTCTTTGTTTACCAAGAACTTTGTGAAGTTCCATTTTATGGCATCTACAAGCAAGCCCCCTTCTCTGCCTTTAAGAACTTGTATAGAGGTATTGCATTCTTTACATTTACTTCTTTAGCTTCGTAATTGGTCACTGTAATAACCGTGAATTTTATTAATAATTTTAATAATGAGCCTCTCCGAATAATTTTTTTTTGTAAACTCGTTTTATTAATTTTAGGAATGCGTATGAATAATTATTTAGTACCACGCTACACTTCTATTAATTATGTTTTTAATATTATGATGACTATCGTTATTAAGATTAGAGAATTTATAAAAAATACTAGATTTTGTAGTTTGTATTGCAAAAATACTATCTCTTTAAGTTTATTGCAAATATACTATCTAAATTGCAAATATATTCCAAATCTTTTATTTCCACCCCCATCCCACCGGACCGGCGACTACCCCACCGGACCGGCGACTACCCACCCCCCGCCCCCTTTCCCCGCCGCCCCTTCCCCTTACTCCGCCCCCGATCTTCACCTCCGATCTCCACCTCCGATTTCCACCACCTCCCCGACTGACCTCCGACGCCACCTCCAACTGATGCCAACATCACCACCACTTCATCAGATCGGGGCCGCAGGCCTCTCTATTTCCGACCAAAATCACTCGACGACGGTTGTTTAATCTTAAGCTTCCTCTCCGTTTTCGCCGCTTCATCAACGCCGTCACATCGTCGGAGAAGACGATGGCATCACTCGACGACAATATACATCAAGAAGCTTGTAAGTAGTGCTTCTCGGATCAGGCTTGATGAGATATTACGAGATATAGATCAATGGTTAACAATTAAGATGAGGTAAAGACCTTTGCTGCTTTAATTCTTTGATAAAAACAATCTGGTTGAATTGTTTAACAACTAATTATAGAACTACTCTCAGGACAAGACGTTGCAACACACACAGGATCTTGCTGGGTGGCCTTCGGGGCGCGTGTAACACACTCGTTGGCGGGTGGACCAAAATATTTCAGACACATAATGCATAAGATAGTATTTTTGCAAATTTTTTAAAAAAAACTGGTATAATTGCAATTAAGATGGTAAAATTGCAAATAGCTATTCTTAACAAAAGTAAAATTGCAAAAAATTACTTTTATCAATTTATTTATCAAAAAAGCTCTTAAGATTATTATCATTATTATTAATACTATTATTATTGCTACCAATTTTATTTATTTTGCAACTACTATTATTTTAGAAGTGATTAGTAAATATTATTGTAAGATATTGGGTAGAGACCACTCTAGTAATTGGATTGGAGTAATTTGAGTCCAAAGGATTTATAGCCCACTAAAAGCCCAACTAAGTAGAAAATATATAAGTCTAGCATTGGTAATAAAAATTCACTTCTACCTTCACTTTTCCTCCTGATAGAAAAACACACACACATACACCATTAAAACTCAAGCTTTGGAAGTTCATATCCATATGGATTTTACCCTGATCATACATGCAATGGGTGATTAGTGAAGCTCCTGACGTGCTCTTCGTTTCCATATTAAAAAATTTGGTTTCGGAAAGTGTGACTAAAAATCAAGTACTTAAAATTTGTGTTTTTCACAAAAAGGGTATGAGTTTATGTCTTCAAATACCTCTTTACTATGTTTTCTCTGTTTGTAAATGTTTTATTCTTAAAATCTTGTTTTAAAATTTGGGTATTAAATAGAATTAAATTAGGGGTTTGAAGATTTGAGTATTTTATTGATTGTTGGTTAAAAGTACATAAATTAGGTGTGATTAAAATGGGGTTTGTGTAATTGAGGGGCGAATGGTGTTGCATGTCGGGGTGTGGGGTGGAGGCGCCACTGCGGCGGCGATGGTGGCCGGCAGTGGTGGGTGATGTGAGGAAGGAGAGGCTGAGAGTAGAAGAAAGAGAGAGATGGGGCGGAGAGATGAGACGGAGAGAGAGAGAGAGAGATGTGAGTAGAGAAAAGAGAGCGGAGAGATTCAGGGGAGAGAACATAGAGATTGATACGAAGAAAGAGAGATTAAGAGATGGAGATGGCAAGAGAGAAAGAGAGAGATTGGGTGGAGAGAAAAGAGAGAGGCGGAGGGAGATAAGGCGGAGAGAGAGAGAAGGAGAGGGTCGACAACGAGGAGAGATTGGGAAAAAAATAGGTCGAGAGGTTGGAATTGAGAGAGATTGAGGACGAGAGATCAAGGGAGAGATGGAGAGAAGCAGGAGGGAGAAAGAGGGAGGGAGAGAGAGAGGGAGGGAGAGAGAGAAAGAGAGAGAGAGAGGAGGTTGTTGATGGTGGTGGTCGTTCGGCGGCGCCGGCCGGTGGCTGCCTACTACGGGTGTTGATGGATACGTACACAGGTTGTAGGTATAGTTGGGATTGGTTTGTTAATAAACAAAATGATTAAAATAGAATAGAATTATTAAAATTGGTTGTAAAAGAAATCAAAGAAATTTTAGTTTATTTTGGGTATTAAAATAGGTAAAGAAAATGGAATAAATAAAACTGATAAAAACATGAATTATTTTGGGTAGACTTACATTTTGCTAATAGTAATTTTATTATTTGATGGATCTAAATTCCGGACTAGTGTTTCGGTGCCAACGAAGATTTAATGATTTTTGGTTTTAAACTGAATAAAGAAAATGAATACATGGATTATCTTATTTTGATAAATAGAGAATAATTTCCACAAGCATTTAAAGGAGATTGAGATTTAGATAAATAATGGGGATTTTTCAAGAGCTAAATTATTTTGGAAATGTGAATTAAGTAAATAAAATTGTAACACTTTAGTTGGAAAATTACTCGCAATTATATTTTTATGACGTTAATTGTGAACTTTTAGCTCTTTAATTAGTTTAAACATTTGTTAATTGCTTTAATTAATTTCAAATCCCGATTAAATTCTAGGAAATGATTTTAAGCTTAAATACGCCGATTGCTTGACTTATATGATATTAAGACGTTAATTATTTTTGAATAGTTACTAGGAAAAGCGAATAGAGCCCCCATTCGAATATATTATTTTCTGAATAATGCGTTAGTGAGATTTTTATGGTTATGAGAATATTTCAATTATATTTTTCGAAATTACTTGATTATTGACGACATGATTACTAAAATTGTTTTGATAATTATTATTATAGAAATTCTTTCGAGACTTGAGAATCTTGCTCACGGGTAATGCCTTTTATTTATTCGGTAGTTTTAGCATCGAGACAGAGGCAAGTTCATTTCTACCCTAAATCTCGGAAATACTGTATTTTATTCGTATAATTTATTTTCATACTTAATGTCGAGCTATCAATTATGAGATTTATTTCATTGCTCCTTATGCTGCAATAATTCCAATTTGAGTATTATTTTCTCGTTAAATATTATTTTATTGTTAAAGAAGTTTGCTTGTGAATCGTATCCCCTATAAGCGTAGGAGTAATTTTGTTGCTATTAGGTCGATCTCATTAATTCGAGACGACTATTTATTTTGATTCAGTGGAACTAGTCTCATTTGTTCGGATAGTTAAATTCATTTTTTTCTGTCGAATTTATTATACAAATTCGACAATATTTATTGATTATCTTTTAGTTGGTTCATCTTTCGAATCAACAAATAAGAGTTACTCCCTCCGCCCCAATGGGATCTTTACATCCCAGCTGGGCACGGAGGACAATATATATATATATATATATATATATATATATATATATATATATATATATATATATATATATATATATATTTAAGTAGGTAATGTGATGAAAAGTGGGTGAAGTGGTGGGACCTATCAATATTTAATAATAGATTTGAGATAGTGGAGAAAAGTAGTGGGTGTAATAGTATTTTTTATTATTAAATATGAGATAGTGGAGGATGATAGTGGGTGTAATAGTGAAAAAACTTACTATTTTTGAAATGTAATGAAATGGATGAGACGGCCCAAAATAGTAACTGTAAAGAATCCATTGGGACGGAGGGAGTATGAAATTAGGATCGTTAGAGTTTTTACTAGTTGATCAAGTGAAAAATATTCTATTTAACATTCATCAATTATGAGTATTATAAATATTCGAGTGGTACAATTTGTTCAGTACGACTCAAAATATTTCATTTTAAGACTATTCTCAATATTTCGAGACAGTTGCCTTTCTTGTCAGAGGTTGGCATTTTGTTCGTGTCAACCAATAAGATATGTTTTTGAGAGTTTATATCAGTCCATTGTTCGGATTGGTAGCACATTTAAGTAAAACTAGCAGTCCGCCAGATCAACCAAATATTTTCCTGTGAAGTTTATGTCAAAATATCAGTTCATTAAATGTTCGGGAATTCTGTATTCTACTGGTCAATTTTGAGAAAGAGGCCCATTATAGAGAAAGAGAGACTTGTGTACCTTTATATGGACAAGAGAATATTTTTAGGCACTATGATGCCCGGGGTTGACATAATAACCCACTATGATGCTAGCATTCATACCTATATATTATATTTCATTAATATCGTATTGTAGCCATGATCGGGCGAAGTGCGGTGTCATAGGAGGACGGTATTCCCGTCGGTTAGTTGATCGCCCCGCCGAGATACGGAGAGGATGGAAGTGTTAGGAATATGTTGTAGTTGATGATAACTTAACATTCAAGCAAAATTGTATAAGTATTGTAGCTGTCAACAGATAAGGAGTTATAACTATATTCGTTGACAGGTAGCTCATCAACGGATGAGATGCATGTAGCATACTGCAGCACCTTTACTTCTTAGTTGATAGTGTTTTAGTTCTTGAGTCATGTTGACCATCAATGGATAGACAGAGTAGGGTAGTTAATTGTAAATATTCTATACTATGTAATTCTGTCTAAGTGAAAGATCATCAACGGATAAAGACATTATACTATCAACGGATACAACAAGACAATCATCAACGGATAAGGATGTTCATCATCAACAGATACAGGCAAACCTATCATCAACGGATAATCAAGAATGACACATTGGATCCTAGATCATGATTAGCAGTTGATGGTGGGAAGTTTGTCTGACAGATCACATGGGTTGACAAAAGGTGGACAATGCAGTATGGCAGCCACTATTGTGGAAATAAAGAAGAAAGAAGCATTCCACTTTCACAGTACATACAAGAAAGGTGCAGGGGACATATCTGCTCTCAAGGACAACCTTTCGGCTACATGTGGATTTGGAGTGGAGTAGCAAGTCAACTTGAATTAGATTAATATTATCTTATTCTCATATTACTTGTAAAAGCTTGGAATATATAACCAAGTGTAGCAACTCTTTAGAAAGGTAAGAAAACAGACATTCTTGCTTAGGGTTTATTGAATATCCTTAGAAGCAAAGAGTTGTAAAACAGAAGCTGTGTACATTTGTATCACAGAGTTTTCTTCAAATAAAAGTCTCAGGTGGTACATCTAACCACCTGATTTTTATGTGTTTGTGAATCATTTCTTATTATTCAACAATTATCTTCCTGTAGATTTCTGTGATTCTTATCAGAAATTATAATTATCAAGAATTGTATTCAACCCCCCCTTCTACAATTTAACAAGTGTGTAATCTGGGAATAACAATTGGTATCAGAGCGAGCTTCTAACATATTTGAAGTTTAAAGATCAACACACTTCCAACATGTCTGAGAAGGATTATGGAGTGAAGATACCGGTTCTTGATAGAGAAAATTACTTTCACTGGAAAGTAAAAATGCGTCTACATCTCATGTCTATTGATGAAGGTTTTGTAGATTGCATTGAGAAGGGTCCTCATGTTCCAAAGAAGGTGGCTTCAAGAGTAGGTCTTGCTGCAGATGCACCAGACACTTACATTCCCAAACCTGTTTCTGAATGGAGTACTGAGGATGTTGCAGAAGTCCACAAAGATAAAATGACCATGAATATTCTGTTTAATGGCTTAGAAACAGACATGTTTGACAATGTTATCAACTATACTACCTCCAAGGAAGTATGGGACATTGTTCAAACCCTTTGTGAAGGAACAGAACAGGTAAGGGAAAACAAAATGCAACTACTGATCCAACAGTATGAGCACTTCCATTTCAAGAATGGAGAAACATTGAATGACACATTTAGTAGATTTCAAAAGCTACTGAATGGCTTGAAACTTTATGGAAGAATCTACCAAGTGAAAGATTCTAATCTCAAATTTCTGAGATCACTGCCCAAAGAGTGGAAGCCAATGACTGTTTCTTTAAGAAACACTCAAGAGTACAAGTCATTTACTCTTGAAAGGCTCTATGGAACTTTAAAGACATATGAACTAGAAATGGAGCAGGATGAAGAAATTGAGAAGGCCCAGAAGAAAAGTGGGTCAGTTGCACTTGTTGCCAACTTGGAGCAGAAGGAGGAGAAGAGGACTGAAGTTGCCAAATCTACACCAAACAGGGAGGTTTGTGAAGGTAGAGCAGAATCAAGCAAAAGCAAGGAAAAGGTGTCTAAAGAAATGAGTGTCCTTCAGCAGGATGAATTGGATGAGATAGATGAGCATTTAGCCTTCCTATCTAGGAGATTCTCTAAGCTAAAATTCAGAAGAAACTCTGGGGTGGCTAAGCCATTTAACAAGGATTTTTCCACAAGCAACTCTGTGGATAAATCCAAAATTAAATGCTACAATTGTGGAATTGCTGGTCACATGATAAGTGAATGCAAGAAACCTAGATCTGAGAACAAGGGAAAGCCAACTGAAACTGTTGACTACAAGAAGAAATATTTTGATCTTCTCAGACAGAAAGGAATGGCATTCATGACCCAAGAATATGACTGGGCTGCTGATGGAAATCATTCTGATGATGATGCTGAGTTTGTCAACCTTGCATTAATGGCTGATTCTGAGCAGGAAGCAAGTTCAGCTAGCAATCAGGGATGCAGAAGGAATCTATGGTACCTGGACAGTGGATGCTCTAGGCACATGACAGGAGATTCAACCCTGCTCACAGAGTTCAAGGAGGTAGCTGGCCCTAGAATTACCTTTGGAGATGACAACAAAGGATATACTAAGGGATATGGCTTGATTTCAAAAGACAATGTCATTATTGAAGAAGTGGCCTTAGTTGAAGGTTTGAAGCACAATTTGCTTAGTGTAAGTCAAATCTGTGACAAAGACTATGAAGTAAGGTTCACAAAAGAAGCCTGTGTTGTCTCTGCCAAGGAAGACAACAATGTGGTATTGACAGGCTTTAGAAAAGGAAATGTTTACATAGCTGACTTCAATTCAGTGTGCTCAGAATCCATTACTTGCCTCTTCAGCAAAGCAAGCAAGGATGAGAGTTGGCTATGGCATAAAAAGCTGTCACATTTGAATTTTAAAGTTATGAACGATTTGGTAAGAAAGGATCTTGATAGAGGAATTCCCCAATTGGAGTTCATCAAAGATGGATTGTGTGATGCCTGCCAATTAGGGAAACAAAAGAAATCATCCTTTAAGAGCAAGACATAGTCATCCATTGTTAAGCCACTCCAATTGCTGCATATGGACTTATTTGGTCCAGTAAATGTCATGTCCATTTCAAAGAAGAAATACTGTCTGGTGATTGTAGATGATTTTTCTAAGTTTTCCTGGACCTTTTTTTCTACACTCCAAAGACTGTGCAAGTGAAATCATCATCAATCATCTCAGACTAGTAAACAATGGTTCTGAAGTCAAAGTACAAAGAATCAGGAGTGACAATGGCACTGAATTCAAAAATTCCACAATGAAGATTTTCTGTGAAGAGAATGGAATTGTTCATGAGTTTTCTGCTGCTAGAACACCTCAACAAAATGGGGTTGTTGAAAGGAAAAACAGAACTCTCATTGAAGCAGCTAGAACAATGATAAGTGAATCAAGATTGCCAACATATTTCTGGGCTGAAGCTGTCAACACTGCCTGTTTCACTCAGAATATTTCCTTGGTCAATCAAGCTAGAGGAATGACTCCTTATCAGTTATTTACCAACAAGAAACCAACTTTAGCTTTTCTTCATGTCTTTGGATGCAAGTGTTTTGTACTAAGGAATCATGGAGATAACTTGGGCAAATTTGAAGCAAAGGCAGATGAAGCTATCTTTGTTGGGTATGTAGCAGGGAAAGCCTATAGAGTCTACAATCTAAGAACCAACATTGTTATGGAATCTGTACATGTTGTGTTTGATGATCAAAAGATTCTAGGTCTAAATGATGAAGGCTTCCATGAAAAGTTGGAATTTGAAAATGAAGGAGAAGGTAGAATGTACTATGATGATGATGAGGAAGATGAAGATGAAGATCATGGCCACCAAAATCCACCAAGAGTTATTGTGCCAACTAATAGAGATGCTCACACTGGAAATGAAGCATCCGTTGACAGTCATTCTGAAGCATTCGTTGACAATAGTAGGGATGTATCCATTGATAGGAATCATCAGACATCCGTTGATAGGCAAAATGATGCATCTGTTGACAGTCAATCTCATGGATCAACAAGGACAATAAACTCAGGGGGAGTTTCTCAGAGTCAAAGCTCAATGCTAAATCAACATGATCATGCTCAAGAAGCAACCTCATCTAGATCAAACCTTCCTCCTACAAGAAAATGGACCAAGGATCATCCATTTGAGTTAATCATTGGTGATTCAAATTCAAGAGTTCAAACTAGGAGGGCCACTAGAGAAGAATGTTTATTCAGTAGTTTCTTGTTTCAAGAGGAACCTAAGAAAGTGGAAGATGCCCTTCTGGATCCAGATTGGGTATTAGCAATGCAAGAAGAGCTAAACCAATTTGAGGGGAATAAAGTATGGAAGCTTGTGCCCAAACCTAATGATAGAGGTATCATAGGTACAAAATGGGTTCTCAAGAATAAGACAGATGAAAATGGTATAATTGTGAGGAACAAAGCTAGATTAGTGGCAAAAGGCTACTCTCAAGAAGTCTATCAGATGGATGTCAAAAGTGCCTTTCTAAATGGAGAACTGGAAGAAGAGGTTTATGTCCATCAACCTCCTGGCTTTGAAGATCCAGAATTTCCAGAATATGTGTATCTTCTCCTGAAAGCACTTTATGGTTTGAAGCAAGCACCTAGAGCCTGGTATGACACTTTATCTCAATTTCTTTTGGAGAATCACTTCACTATAGGTATAGTAGATAAAACTCTATTTCATAGAAATGTCAATGGTTCTTCAATACTTGTTCAAATCTATGTAGACGATATTATATTTGGGTCTACAGATGAAACTCTTTGCAAAAAGTTTGCCAAACTTATGCAAAGTAGGTATGAAATGAGCATGATGGGTGAATTAACTTACTTTCTTGGTCTACAAGTGAAGCAAGTTAATGAGGGCATCTTCATAAGTCAAACAAAATATATTTATGATCTTTTAAAGAAATTTGACCTAATGGATTGTGCCTCAGCAAAAACACCCATGGCCACTGCAACTAAACTTGAGTTGAATACTAAGGAAAAGTCTGTGGACATCTCAAGCTATAGAGGCATGGTAGGCTCACTTCTATATCTAACAGCTAGTGGACCTGATATAATGTTTTCTACCTGTCTTTGTGCTAGATTTCAAGCTGATCCTAGAGAATCTCACTTAATTGCTATTAAGAGAATTTTCAGATATCTCAAGGGTACACCAAACCTTGGCATATGGTACCCTAGAGATACTGGTTTTGATCTAATTGGCTATTCAGATGCAGATTATGCAGGTTGCAGAATTGATAGAAAAAGTACAACAGGTTCCTATCAATTTCTAGGAAACAAGCTTGTTTCATGGTTTAGTAAGAAACAGAACTCAGTCTCTACCTCTACAGCTGAAGCTGAGTACATTGCTACTGGAAGTTGTTGTGCTCAGATTCTATGGATGAAAAATTAACTCCTTGACTATGGTCTAAAAGTTGACAAAATTCCAATTTTCTGTGATAACACTAGTGCTATTGCCATCACTGAAAATCCAGTGCAACATTCAAGAACCAAGCATATTGACATCAAGTATCACTTTATCAGGGAGCATGTGATGAATGGTGATGTTGAAATGCACTTTGTGCCAACTGAAAAGCAGATTGCAGATATCTTCACAAAACCCCTTGATGAATCCTCATTCACAAGACTGGTAGGTGAACTAGGTATGCTCAACTTCTCAATCACCTAGATATGTTTGCATAGACACTGCAATGTAGCTGATAATGTGTTATGATTTTTCTAAGTAATGATATTCTTCAGAAAAATTGTTGAAATTTTTGTTAAGGCAAAATTTCACTATCAACGGATATCTTTTATCCATTGATGGTATAATTCATAATCAGGTTTTTCAAATATCAACGGATAACAGTTTATCAACGGGTAAACTGGATTCTAATCATTTTATTATTATCCGTTGATACTTCTTTATTTTTGGTGAATCCTATCCGTTGATAGATTTACTTTTATTTCTAGCCGTTGATAACTGCTTTAATGCTGTATGTATAATCATGGCTATTTTTCTGCTATTATGACAGTTATTTTTGCCCAATAGAATAATCACTCTCAATTATTCTTTAATTAAATTCTGAGAAGTATAAAGGCTGTCTATCTCTCTAACGGTTCACTTTTATCTACTCACGAATTTTCTTAAGCAAATTTCTACATCTTCCTCTTCACCAAATTCTCTGCAAGTCAAAGTTCAATACTCCAAATGGCACCCATTGTTAAGATGATGTCCTCGACTGGATTCACTTATGAGAAGAACAATTTTGCCGCCTTGGTCGACACTGTGAATGCTCCAGAAGCCTATCACACAATGATGAATTTTGTGAAGAACTGTAGGCTGTCGTATGCTATGACAACTACCACACCCCTCATCCATGAAGTAATTGAGGAAATGTGGACATCGGCTGAATTTAATGGTACTGATGAAACTATATCTTTCTCTCTTAAGGGTAAAAACTATGTGGCTAATTCTGATGTTTTTACTGCATGTTTAAAATTACCTGAGAATAATTGTTCATCTTCACCAACCGATGCTGAAATAGTTGCCATGCTAAATTCTCTTGGATATGCTTTGAGTACTGACAATTTAGGTAAAATTGTTAGGAAGGGTATGGTTAAAGAATGGAGTTATCTGTGTGATGCTTCATTAAAACCTTTTCTGGTAAAATTAGTAATTTTGATGCTGTTACTAAATCCATGTTAGTAATGCTTTATATGCTTTTAAATGATAAATACTTTAACTCTAGCACACTAGTAATGTATGAAATAGCAACTAAGTTAGGTAAGAAGGAAACTAGGGGCAAAAACATCTACTTTGCTAGATTTTTGATGCTCTTAGGATTGCAAATGTCAGAGAATGAGCTATCCTTCTCTAACCCGGATAGCAAGTTCAGTTGTTTTGTGCAGGAGAAGAGAGTCCTCAGTGACTTGATTCGAATGAATCTGAATGCAGGAGTACAATTGGTGTATCTACCAATTGTTCAGGTAGCTTCTAATCTTATTACTCCTATCTCAACCCCAATTTCTTTGCCTTCCAATGTCACAATGGAGTCTGTAGTTGTGACCAAACAGGCTTCTACCCAAGTGACTAAATCCAGAATTTCCAAATTACAATCTAAAAGACAAACCTCAGGTGTCTCTCAAAAGGCACCTGTTGCAAAAACTACCACAACTCTTGAGGGGAGTGTGAAGGAGGTAGTGAGTGGTGAGGGACAGGGTGAACATCAAAGAAACCCTAAGGATAAGGAAGGTGAGGTAGTGGCAACCAACATTTCAGTCTCCCAACAGACTGTTAATATAACGCCTTAGAAATTTCGATATTTAAAATTTTATTTATTTATTATAAATTATGAATTATATTATGTGAATATTGTTGTAAAGGTGAAAATATGTGAAGTTGTGTTTATGTGTTTATATGATGACTTGTGTGAGCTGTGAAGGTCGTTGTGTTTTAATTGTATTTTTGAGGAAAAAAAATATATATTTAAATCATGCATTTTTTATCCTCTGTAAATTTTATAAAATTATCGGAGGGATTAAAAATCATGAAATCTTTTGTAAAATTATCTTTATATATTTATTGAGTTTTTAAAATTGTTGGGTGGATTAATTTGGGTGGTTGAGTATTTTAAAATGATTTTTAAGAGTTTTATTGTATTTAAAGGATCAAAACTTTGAAAATTCATATTTAATTCATTTTTGATCCGAAAAATATTTCGAAAATATGTGCGTGCTCGTAATTTTATTCTCTTTATTTTAAAAATGAGAAGTTTAATTTTCTGGATATTTTTATTTAACTTCGATTTATAAGAGTCGTTTAGTAGTGTTATAATTGGGCCGAAAAGAGAATAAAGTAGTAACAAAAGAAATGGGCCAAGCCCATTAAGAGGTAGAGCAGCAGCCCAGCAGTGGAACTATCTAGAGAGGTCGGGAGAAAAAAAAAGGGAGCTGGGCAATATACATACATACACGCAGATATATATACGGGAGAGAGAGATTGAAAAACAAATGGGGGAGAAGGAATTTGGGGAAGAAATCAATTGGGGTGAGGGAAAGTATATATATATATATATATATATATATAAGTATAATCAGGTGTGTATATGGGTGTGTACAAGAGAAGATGGGGGAGGAGATTAGCTTGGCAGCGGGAGGAGGAGATGACCACCACAGCGCGGTGGCGGTGGCCCGTGGTGGTGACGTTCGCAGGTAGTGGTCGGGCGGAGACCACCACTGATGGTGGTGGTGGTTGTTAAAAGGGCGCAGTAGTGAGAGAGAGAGAGAGAGAGAGAGAGAGAGAGTGAGAGATGGTAGTGGTGGTGCAGGGGCGGTGTGGTCGCCGGAAAGGTATAATACTGTTATTTATTTATTTTCATTTTCGATGTAATTATGTAATTGTCAATTTTAGATTTAATTGTGTAGTGTTGTAATTAAAATTGTTTGAAAGTGAGAGAGTATTGTGATAATTTTAGTAATTTAATCCGGAGAGTCGATATATGTTAACTATAATTGTTTGAGTTTAGCAATTGTTAAATTGTCGGTTGTTAATTATAATTATTGGAATTATATAGTGGTCTTGTTAATATTTGGGGATTTTGAAGATTGTGAATTGTAATTATGATTTTAGTAGTAATTGAGGCTTCAATATTATATTCGGGCTTAGTATTCGATAATTGCATTATTAATTGTCGGATAATATGTGGTGATGTTGGTATTATTTGTGGAGTTTATACGAGTGGACTAAATGGTAAATGTTTATATGCTAAATGGTATAAATCCGGTCTTAGTATTTGTTGAATGTATAATTGTCAATTATGTGGTGTTGGCCTATATGTGGATAGTTTTCCAATGTGAATTTCGACAATAATAAACTGTTAGTTTATTTTCTTTACATGTTAAATGTTAGAATTTTATAATAATTAGAATTGTGCTAGGGGTTATGAGAAGATCACAAGTTTTTAAATGTCAATATTTAAAGGACTTGTGTAACTCTTTTCGACTAATCCCTAGAATATCCATTATTAACTATCACGAGTATAATTAATATACTTGAGTGATGTGATCATCGATATAGCGTAAGTAATAATAGTTAATGCTAGGGGTTGTTCCCAAGGGCTTACGAATATCAATGATTGGTTGTCACGGTTATCATTAAAATGCGTGAGAAATACAATCATTGGTGTAGCGTAAGTAGTAGTGTAATATAAATTATTTTGTGCTAGGTGCCGCATGTCTGGGCGGGTACTTTTCTTATTTGTTTACTTTTATGTTGCTGCAAGTTGAGGCAGCTTTATTTTTGTAAAACAGGGTTGAATTGTATTTGAGGGGCTGTGCCCGTAGTCCGATAAACGAATACTTCATGCCGAAATTTTCTAAAAATCCCCTGCAAGTTTATTTAAAAGTCTATTTAAGTAATTTGATTTCAAGACTTGAAAGTATGTTATGACTATTAAAGGTTAAGTATATGTGTCGGGGGAATAATTCGAGTATATATTGTGGTTTTGAAAATTTGATGATGTGCTGTTTTGAAGTGGTTATGTGACGTGTCTATATGACTTAGTAACTATACTAAGGCTACTATATGGATGTGATTGAATATATTTGTATGTAATTATGTATGTTTGATATATGTGTAAACGTTATAGGACGCGTATGGGTAGAGTAGAGCAAATAAGAGTTGCTTGATTTGACACTGAAACAGTATCTGACCTTGTAAGGTTTGAATAAGAGACTTGACCAAGAGCAGTGTATGGTTAAAGATAAGCAGAGGGACAAGTAATGAAGTAGGCGAGTATATGAAGTAAGGGCTGATATGAGTATGAGTCGAGGATCCATGGTAGGATCAGGAATTCCGTAAATCGAGGCAAGTGTTTTGCTCATCACTTATCATTCAAGTGATAAAGTTCAATTTCTTGTTGCATTATATGATAAGGACAAAGTATATTTAGAAGGTGTATTGTTTCTTCAATTAGCATGAAAAATGTTTATTTCCCCACTCTCAGTTCAACTATGAAACTTTAAATGAACCTCACCAATAACTTTTCTACACAATGTCATTTCTTCATTTTCTTCGCTTATGTTAAGAAACTTGTTGAATAGAAAAGAATCCAGATTTCAAAATTTTATAAATACATGTTAACGAAATTTCCGATTTTAGTATAAAATACCCAAGTGACCTTAACTTGTTTCTTCAGATTATGTCGAATAATGTTTCAATAGTACTTGACCATACAACCCTACCTCTGTAGATACATCATGTTGTGTTGATTTACTTTCCCTGTTGAAATCAAGTCAATTCATCTATGCTGAATCATATTCCTTTGATCGTATTCACTGATTAAACGTATGTTGAACCTGAATTAGTACGTCTCATTTGAAAATGGAATTTCCCTTGTCTAATCTGCTGTGGTCAGAATTCGAAGTATTTGTATCGATATTGTTGATACCCTCTGAGATTGTTCTTTAATTATAACCCCAATTCTTGGGTCGAACTCGTCGACATCTAGTTATATCGTTGTTCTTCATTTACATCCCATTTATATATCGAACTAGTCAATATCGAGGATAGAAATGTTGATTCTCTTTTCATTCCGCTAGATGAGTTGTTGTGCTGGAACATGAGTTTTCCAGATTGTTGGTTGATAGAGGTTGTCGATTGTTCCGACACCTAGTGCGTTGGATATAGAATTGGAATGTTTTTAAAATAGATGTCCCTTCGGGGAGACCATATTATGGTCAACGGATGTCCCTTCGGGGAGACCAGATTCGTGGTCAGATGTTAAGGCCAATGTGTGTCGTGGATCCATTAAAGGACATTGATGTGTGCGTTTGTCCGGGGTTAGTGCGTGACTGATCAGCAGCCTAACCTTTATGTTGTTTTTATAAAAATATATAAAAATCCAATTCTAATCTATAAATTGAGTATCCAGTGGGACATTGATCCTTTTTGCTTAACCATGAATTTTCAAGTATTATTGTCGAAAGGTTATCATTTGACCTTGGGTTTTCGAGTATCATTCTTGAATTGTGAAAGTCTGATTCCTTGAAGTCTCCAATGTTTTTTTTTCTGGTTGAACAAGACTCTTACCCGTTCTAGTTCCTGTTGCACCTCAGTAATGGAGAATTATTGGCCTTTGTGGCAATTTAAAAGTAATATCACAAATTCTTCCAGTATAAGTTGAAATCCTCTTGTTATTAGATTGTCTCGATAATTGAAATTGTTATCACTTTATGCACTTGCTGAGCATTGTTGGCTCACTTTTGCTTTTGTTGCTTTTCCCCAGTTAATAGTGAAGCGCAGTAGACCTAGTAGTGGACCGGGAGTTTGATCTCCGGGCAGCGAGAAGAGACAGTCGAGTTATGGATCACACCAGATAGTGGATTGAGGATAGTCGAGGTTGGAATAGAGTTAGACAGTGATTTCATTTATTCACAGAATGTATAATATTTTATTATTATGAGATTGAGTTGTAATAATGTAATTTGATAGTTTGTTTCATACCATAACCTGTATGTGATCTTGGTTAAGGGGTTTTCTGTTATTATATTAAGCTTATATCCAGGTATGTATTATTGATTGTGGTTAGTGGCCCCAAATCTGTTGATAGAGTGTATTTTATATATATTTTATAGGATTTTATTCCCACATTTACGGTGCTTTTGCGAATAATCGTGTTGATTTAATTAGTTTTATTTGAGTTTGTTGCAGGAAATAAATAAATGCCAAGTTGGAAGGGATTTGACATTATTGGATGATTTTACGGTGTTTTTCATTCGAAGGAATGATTTCATGAATTTATGAGGAGAAAGGATGAAATTTCGGTTCGTTTCTAAGCATTTTGGAGCAGAATTTTGTGATTAACAAGTGTCATTTTGAAACAGAGGAACAGAAATTATATGTGGGGCGTGCGGAAATCACCATGCCCGTGCAACAATCTCTGTAAAGTGCGCGGAAAACAGAAATTTATGAACTGCCGTGCTAATTCATTAACAGACGTGCTCAATTTTCTGTAAACAAATATGCGCGCGGGGTTTTTCCTTCTCAAACAGACGCACTCGCTGCTGCTTGTACCTCACGCGCTCGTTGTTTTAGTGTTATAATCTGGCGCGTGCGTGGCACGCAAGAGCCAGGAGAGTGGCAGGCGGCAGTGCAAGTTTCTCCTGATTAAATCATGAACCTGCTGTAGTCTCCCACGTGAACTTGGTTTTTTTGTTTGCTTCTCATCTCACATGCGCGCGGGTCCCACTTGTCTTTTCTTCACAATGCATGCATACGGCGCCAACTTCCAAGTCTGGTGCTACAAAACAGAAATAAAAACCTGGCGGAGCCCACACCTGTTGTAGTCTCCTGGTTTATCTCGTACTTATATTATTTCCCGAACCAATTTTAATTATTATTCCAGCTGGGCTCTATTTAATTGTAGCAATTATTTTAGCCTTGTAACACCAATATAAAAACACATCTAGGTTATTAATTTGGGGGATCGAAAAATTATATTATACACACAACTTTGTAAACACTTTCTTCTGGAGATTTTTAGGAGATTATTTATTTTCTTTGAAGATCAAGATTAAAGGTTTTTCTTCCATTCTGATAATTATGTGTTCAATTATTAATTCTTGTTTTATTAATTCAATCATGAGTGAGTAGATAATTAATCTAGGGTTAAGTAGAACCCTAGTTATGATTGATGTGTGAAATTCCCAATTCCCCCAATTTGATTGTTTAATTGCTCTTGCTTATTGAGTTGTTTTAATTAGCAATTACAAATCAGACGTGATTATGTGTATTGTTTGAACCAATATCTAATTATCAACGAGAGTTGGATTAGATGGTTGTGATTTATCCAGTAAGAACATGAAATTCTCCATGAGAATAGGTAGAATGGATTGTTAGGAATTTAGGGTGCTGTAATTAATGTCTCTAAATTACATGATACCATGAGAATAGGCTTGATTGTATTTTAAGAGAAGCCATTAATACTCGAGAGAGGTTATTGGTATTTATAGGGCGCATCTTTCCTGTTGAGCAGCGTATGATTAATTGGGGCGGGAATTCACAATTGCATTAATTCATGCTAGAGGGGACAATTAATTCTGGATGTTTTTAATATTTGATTTAATATTAACACAATTCGCTTTAGCATAAGTTTAGTTTAATAAATTCTCAATATTTATTGTGTTACTTGCTTAGCCGAATTAAATCAAAAACAACTAGTGATTGATACGTTTGTCTCTGTGGGATCGACTCTGACTTACCCGACTACATTGTTAGAAGGATTGGTTAGATATTTATTATTTGATAGGCACGCGACAGCCTTGTCAAATTTTTGGTGACGCTGCCGGGGACAAAGCAGTGTTAGATTAGTTAATTTTGAATTGATTTAGCTAAGTATTTTAGTTGAGTTGCTTCGGCTATTATTCCCTTGTTAATTGATCATCGTTTCTAGTTCTCTTGTTGCATGCACACTCGAAGTTCAGGTACTGAAAACTTAATTGAAATTGATCCTGAAATTGAAGCTACAGCAAGAAGGCAAGCAGGCAAGCGAAGGAAAAACAAGGATAAGGAAATTATGACTGATACAACAGCTAAAGCTCTCAGGGAGCATGGTATGCCAGATGCTACAGGCGTACTCTCCAGCATTGTCAGACCAGCAGTCACAGCTACACACTTTGAGCTCAAGCCTCAGTTCATCCAATTCATCTCCAATGATTCTTTCGCAGGATTGTCCACTGAAAATCCTGTTGATCATCTTGAGAGTTTTCTTGAAAAGTGTGATACAATAAAGCTGACCAATGTTAGTGATGATGCTATAAAGCTGCGTTTATTTCCATTCTCTCTTCGAGATACAGCAAAAGTTTGGTTGAAAGATGAAGGACCAAACACATTCACTACTTGGGATAGTCTTGCGAAGGCTTTTCTACTTAAATTCTTCAGTCAGAAGAAGACCTCTAAGCTCCGGAATGAGATCTCTAATTTTCGTAAAGATGATGATGAGTCACTTCATGATGCTTGGAGAAAATTTAAGCGACTTCAAAGACAATGTCCTCACCATGGAATTCCTGACTGGTTGTTGATCCAAACATTCTACAATGGGTTAACACAAGAGTTCCGGAACTTTGTTGATGCTTCTTCTGGGGGTTCTATTATGAAGAAGAGTACTGAGGATGCGAAAGCTTTGTTAGACGAGATAGCGTCTAATGACAATTATCCATACAGTGATCGAAATCATCCTAAGAAAGGTGGTAAGTATGATGTTGATGCTCTAACCATGTTGAATACTACTATGCAGGCTATGGTCAAAAAGATTGAGCAATTGGATGCCAGAAGCACTTCATCTACTTTTGCTTCATGTAAGATATGTGGTGTTGTTGGACACACCAAACTTGCTTGTCAATACAATCCTTCTGGAATGGCAGTTGAGCAAGCTAATGCTCTTTACAATCAGAATCAGAGGCCGCAGTATAATCCTTACTCCAACACGTACAATCCAGGTTGGAGAGATCATCCAAATTTCTCTTACAGGAACAATCAGGGTCAAGGACAATCTTCACAGAATAACTTTTCTCAGCCTCCTGGTTTTCAACAAGCTCAGCCGCAGAAATCCAACTTGGAAAGTCTTATGGAAGGATTTATCTCTACTCAATCGAAGAAAAGTTAAAGGCCCACAACAAAATGATGGAAAACACCATCACTCAAATTTCTCAACAGTTGAGCCAACTTAATAAGTCTTCAGGCCAACTTCCTGGCCAAACTGAGCAACCGTCAAGGGGCCATATCAATGCTGTAACTTTGAGAAGTGGTAAAGAATTGAAGGAGCCGGAATTGAATGTGAGCAAAAATGTGGTGAATGCTAAGGAAGGTGAAGAGGAGGTTGCAACTGAGAAACTGGTAGACCTAGAGGTCATGGAAAAAGAAAAGAAAGAATCAGAAGCTGTTCCTCTCAAACCATATGTGCCGCCTGTTCCTTTTCCACAAAGGTTGGCACAAGCGAAGCTAGAGAAGAAGTATGGTAAGTTCCTTGAAATTTTGCAGAAGCTACATATCAATATCCCATTTATGGATGCTATCACTGAGATGCCATCTTATGCAAAATTCCTTAAAGATATTTTGTCAAGGAAGAGAAAAATTGAAGAAAGCTCTACCATCTCATTAACAGCAGAGTGCAGTGCCATCTTGCAAAATGATCTTCCGAAGAAGTTAGCGGATCCAGGTAGCTACTCTATTCCTGTTCAGCTTGGGGATGTCGAAATTAAAAGAGCTTTGTGTGATCTTGGAGCAAGTGTCAGTTTGATGCCTTTGTCGATTTGTGAAAAACTTCAGATGGGTGAACTAAAACCCACACGTATCTCTCTACAACTGGCAGATAGAAGTGTGAAATTTCCACTTGAAATTCTTGAAGATGTGCCCCTTAAGGTAGGAAAGTTTTATATTCCATTTGATTTTGTTGTCATGGAAATGGAAGAAGATGCAAATATTCCTATCATTCTTGGGAGGCCTTTCTTAGCAACAGCTGGAGCTATCATTGACATGAAAAATGGAAGAATTTCTTTTGAAGTAGGCGAAGAGAAGATGGAATTCAAACTGCAAAGTACAATGGGACATCCTTCTACGGATGAGTTTGTGAATAGGGTGGATGCACTAGAGGAAGTGATCGACATGAAAGCCAAAATTCTTTTATCTGAGGATCCACTTCAAGTTGTTCTTGAGGGTAATGTTGATGAAGAAAATGGAGAGTGTCAGGGTTACGAGAAGCTTTTGGATGCAGCACCTACATATAAGCATGAACATTCTAATGTGCTACAGCATGAGGAAGTTAAGGAGAGTTCCACGCCTCCTAAGGTAGAACTGAAACCACTACCTGCATCTTTGAAATATGTGTTTATGGGCCCTAATGAATCATATCCTGTCATTGTTAATTCTGAGCTTGATGACATACAAATTGAGCAGTTGATCACGATCTTGAGAAAATATAAAAATGTTATTGGGTATTCCATTGATGATATCAAGGGCATTAATCCATCATTCTGCATGCCTAAGATTATTCTGGAAGATGAGCAAGCTTCTTCTATTGAGCCTCAACGGAGACTAAATCCTAATATGATGGAGGTGGTCAAAAAGGAGGTTTTAAAACTTCTTGATACAGGTATAATCTATCCTATCTCTGACAGCAAGTGGGTTAGTCCTGTGCATGTTGTTCCAAAGAAAGGAGGAATGACCGTGGTGAAGAATGATAAGGGTGAGTTGATTTCTACTAGAACTGTGACAGGGTGGCGCATGTGTATTGATTATCGGAAATTGAATAAGGCCACAAGGAAAGATCATTTTCCTCTCCCTTATATTGTTCAAATGCTTGAAAGGTTGGCGAAACATTCTTACTTCTGCTTCTTAGATGGATATTCAGGCTTCTTTCAGATTCCTATCCATCCAAATGATCAAGAAAAGATGACTTTCACATGTCCCTATGGTACATTTGCATACCGCAGAATGCCGTTTGGTCTATGTTGTGCTCCTCCCACTTTTCAGAGATGTATGATGGCAATTTTCTCAGATTTCATTGAAGACATTATGGAGGTTTTTATGGATGACTTCTCAGTTGGTGGAACTTCTTTTGATGCATGCTTACATAACTTGGAGAAGGTGCTTCATAGATGTCAAGAAGTTAATCTCATTCTCAATTGGGAAAAATGTCACTTTATGGTACAAGAGGGAGTTGTTCTGGGTCATGTTGTTTCGAAGAGAGGCATTGAAGTTGATAAAACCAAGGTCGAGGTTGTTGAGTGCTTACCACACCCAACTTCAGTCAAGGGGATAAGAAGTTTTCTTGGTCATGCTGGATTCTATCGCCGCTTCATAAAAGATTTTTCGAAGATTGCTCGACCTCTTACCGAGCTCTTGGGTAAGGAGGTACCTTTTGTGTTCACTGATGCTTGTGTTGAGGCTTTTGAAACGTTAAAGAAAGCTCTTGTTTCTGCTCCAATTATGCAACCACCGGATTGGAGTTTACCATTTGAGATCATGTGTGATGCTAGTGATCAAGCTATTGGTGCAGTCCTAGGCCAAAGGAAAGATGGAAAGCTTCATGCTATATACTATACAAGCAAGACCTTGGATGGGGCTCAGATTAATTATGCAACAACGGAGAAAGAATTGCTAGCAGTGGTGTATTCTATGGAAAAATTTCGATCTTATCTCGTTGGTTCGAAAGTTATTGTTCACACTGATCATGCAGCTTTGAGATACTTGATGAGTAAGAAGGATGCTAAACCTCGTCTGATTCGTTGGATTTTACTTCTTCAAGAATTTGACTTAGAGATTAAAGATAAGAAAGGGGCTGAGAACGTGGTTGCTGATCATCTTTCACGCATTACTCTTGATGAGGATGATGGTAAATCTACTCCAATTGATGATTATTTTCCTGACGATCATCTACTTTCTCTTGCAAGTCTAGAGGTTCCTTGGTATGCTGACATAGCTAATTTCTTAGCTAGTGGAACTGTTCCTCATGGTTACTCGTCGCAGCAAAAGAAGAAATTTTTCTATGATGTGAGGAAGCACTTTTGGGATGATCCTTTTCTCTATAAATCTTGTGCTGATGGAGTCATTAGAAGATGTGTTCCATATAATGAGATTGCCTCTATAATCTCACATTGTCACGATTTGCCAAGTGGTGGTCATGCAAGTACTACGAAAACTGCTGCAAAGATTCTTCATTGCGGTTTTTATTGGCCAACTCTTTTTAAAGATGTCCACCAATATGTTCATTCTTGTGATCGTTGTCAAAGAACAGGGAATATTTCAAGACGCAATGAGATGCCTCTCAATGGCATTCTTGAAGTGGAGCTTTTTGATGTTTGGGGAGTAGATTTCATGGGACCATTCCCTCCATCTTTTAAGAACAGGTATATCTTGGTAGCTGTGGATTACGTCTCGAAATGGGTTGAAGCCATTGCATCTCCCACTAATGATGCTCGTGTTGTGAGCAAGTTCTTTAAGAAGACGATTTTTCCTAGATTTGGAGTGCCAAGGATTTTAATTAGTGATGGAGGAAAGCATTTTCTCGAAAATCGTTTTGAAGCAATGTTGAAGAAATATGGAGTTTATCATAAGGTGGGACTTTCTTATCATCCCCAAACTAGTGGTCAGGTGGAGATCTCTAACCGTGAAATAAAGAATATCTTAGAGAAGACAGTCGCAAAATCAAGGAAGGATTGGTCTATGAAGCTTGATGATGCACTTTGGGCTTATAGAACTGCGTTTAAGACACCTATTGGGACAACTCAGTACAGATTGGTTTATGGAAAAGCATGTCATCTTCCCGTGGAGTTAGAGCACCGTGCATTTTGGGCTATCAAAGGTCTGAATTTTGATATGTTAGCAGCGGGTGAGAAGAGACTTCTACAACTTAATGAGCTAGATGAGCTTCGTTTTGAGGCTTATGAAAGTTCTAAGCTTTACAAAGAGAAAACAAAGAAGTGGCATGAAAAAGGGCTGTTACGAAGAGAATTCAAGGAAGGGGAGTTAGTTCTTCTATTCAATTCGAGGTTAAGACTTTTTCCCGGAAAACTTCGTTCTAGGTGGTCGGGTCCGTTCAAGGTACGCAAGGTTTTTCCCTATGGTGCCGTTGAATTGATGAATAGCCATGGAGAGTCATTCAAGGTGAATGGGCAAAGAGTGAAGCACTATAGAGCTGGTGAACCAATTAACGAGGGGGTGGATATTCTGTTGTCTTCTCCGTCTGCTGAATGATTAATGAGTCGGTGTCGGGCTAACGACGTTAAACAAATGCGCTACTTGGGAGGCAACCCATGGATTCTGTATACTGTGGAGGACTGGTGCACTTCATGCTTCGGTATAGGGGAGTATTTTTTTCCTTCTTGTTATTAGTTGATATTCTTAGTATTGTGCCATTGAGGACATTGCCACATTTAAGTGTGGGGATGTGCTTTGTTGTAGTAGCATATTAGTAAAAAAAAAAATTAAAAATGAAAAATACCAAAAATAATTCTAGCCATGCAATTTGATTAGTTGTTGTATTTTGCTAATTGCACCCATGCATGCGTAGGAATCTTGTGTTTATGGATGCTTTTGTTTGAGAAGTGATATGTGATGTTCTTGTGCACACACTTACACTAGCAAGTAGAAACTAGTAGACTAATGGAATGTGCTAAGTGATTAGAATGACATGAATATGTGCAAGGTAATTTGGTCTATATGCTTTGAGCACAAGTAGGTGCGTTAGAGAGACTGTTATTTGGGATTGATTATGCTTTGTTTCACCAAGTGAGTTTTGAGCCTATATGCATATCTTTTGCATGATTATTCGTTTGCTTGAGTGTCCACTTGTCGTTTGCATTGCTAGCACTTGCTTGAAGTCTTTCTTAAGATGCATGACATTAATTGATGATAACATGATAAAGGCAATTAGGTATAACTTCATATTTCCCATATATCCAAACCATTTATACATGATCCATTAATTAACCCTTTGAGCCTAATCTTATTCTTTCGGTGACACACCAAGTTACTTGCCATTATCCTTTTTATTCTATTGGCCTTGCATTAAATTTGAACCCAATTGTCAAAGGCTAGTATTGTTCGTAAGGGAGTGATAAGGTGTGTATAAAAGGGGGGTTTTATTGATGATCATAACTTTGGGGGAATATTTGGGGTTTGGTTCATAGCTTGTTAGTCGAAGTTGGAAATCATATTTATGGGATCGTTGTTCTTGCTATTATTTTTGCTCTCTTGAAAAAAAAAATTAGAAAAAAAAACAGAAAAAAAGCAGAAAAATAAATTTGAGAGCATTTTTATCTTTTGTGATCCTACTTTGTTTCGACTGGTCAAGTTGTTTATAAATAAAAGTTCAAGTGTGGGGATGAAAGTATGGGAGTTGTTTGAATTTTATTGTTAGGTACTAGCTTTTGACTTAACCTTCTTTGGCTTTCTTGACATACCCTGTCCCTAGCCCCGTTACAACCTTAACAAAGACCTTTTGATTGTCATTGATGATGTATGTTGCGTTAAAGGTTAGATTGATAACAAGGACGAAGCATGTTTATGATATTGTTGGAGTTGAGTGAAACACTTACCCTTTGTTTTGAGTGAATATTTTTGTGAGTGAACGATGAGTTTTTGCTTTTAGCATAGGAGATCCCATATTTTGTCTCAAAGATGTGCTCTTGTGTGCTTAGCATGTTTACCAACCTATTCTTACATTTGACATGAATTTCTATGATCTTATGCATCTTCTTTGAGTATACTATGTGGATACTTGCACTTTAGACACCAAGGCATTGCATTTTCATTTTGATTCTTAAGCTGATGTTGCATGAGAGGACTTGTGTGTGTGTGGTGTTGTGTTGGCATTAATCTTTTGCATGGTTGGATGAATTTTGTGGGTATATTCACTATAAACCCTCACGAGACCTTACTCGTCCACTAGGGCTACCTAGGGGTTTAAAGGACTTGTTGCATATGTCAAATGCAACCGTGATCACCTACGGAAGTGGTACTAGTTAGTTTAGTGAATTATTTTAGTTTGCACGAGGACGCGCAAAGTGCTAAGTGTGGGGATATTTGATAGAGTGTATTTTATATATATTTTATAGGATTTTATTCCCACATTTACGGTGCTTTTGCGAATAATCGTGTTGATTTAATTAGTTTTATTTGAGTTTGTTGCAGGAAATAAATAAATGCCAAGTTGGAAGGGATTTGACATTATTGGATGATTTTACGGTGTTTTTCATTCGAAGGAATGATTTCATGAATTTATGAGGAGAAAGGATGAAATTTCGGTTCGTTTCTAAGCATTTTGGAGCAGAATTTTGTGATCAACAAGTGTCATTTTGAAACAGAGGAACAGAAATTATATGTGGGGCGTGCGGAAATCACCATGCCCGTGCAACAATCTCTGTAAAGTGCACGGAAAACAGAAATTTATGAACTGCCGTGCTAATTCATTAACCGACGTGCTCAATTTTCTGTAAACAAATATGCGCGCGGGGTTTTTCCTTCTCGAACAGACGCACTCGCTGCTGCTTGTACCTCACGCGCTCGTTGTTTTAGTGTTATAATCTGGCGCGTACGTGGCACGCAAGAGCCAGGAGAGTGGCAGGCGGCAGTGCAAGTTTCTCCTGATTAAATCATGAACCTGCTGTAGTCTCCCACGTGAACTTGGTTTTTTTGTTTGCTTCTCATCTCACATGCGCGCGGGTCCCACTTGTCTTTTCTTCACAATGCATGCATACGGCGCCAACTTCCAAGTCTGGTGCTACAAAACAGAAATAAAAACCTGGCGGAGCCCACACCTGTTGTAGTCTCCTGGTTTATCTCGTACTTATATTATTTCCCGAACCAATTTTAATTATTATTCCAGCTGGGCTCTATTTAATTGTAGCAATTATTTTAGCCTTGTAACACCAATATAAAAACACATCTAGGTTATTAATTTGGGGGATCGAAAAATCATATTATACACACAACTTTGTAAACACTTTCTTCTGGAGATTTTTGGGAGAATATTTATTTTCTTTGAAGATCAAGATTAAAGGTTTTTCTTCTATTCTAATAATTATGTGTTCAATTATTAATTCTTGTTTTATTAATTCAATCATGAGTGAGTAGATAATTAATCTAGGGTTAAGTAGAACCCTAGTTATGATTGATGTGTGAATTTCCCAATTCCCCCAATTTGATTGTTTAATTGCTCTTGCTTATTGAGTTGTTTTAATTAGCAATTACAAATCAGACGTGATTATGTGTATTGTTTGAACCAATATCTAATTATCAACGAGAGTTGGATTAGATGGTTGTGATTTATCCAGTAAGAACATGAAATTCTCCATGAGAATAGGTAGAATGGATTGTTAGGAATTTAGGGTGCTGTAATTAATGTCTCTAAATTACATGATACCATGAGAATAGGCTTGATTGTATTTTAAGAGAAGCCATTAATACTCGAGAGAGGTTATTGGTATTTATAGGGCGCATCTTTCCTGTTGAGCAGCGTATGATTAATTGGGGCGGGAATTCACAATTGCATTAATTCATGCTAGAGGGGACACTTAATTCTGGATGTTTTTAATATTTGATTTAATATAAACACAATTCGCTTTAGCATAAGTTTAGTTTAATAAATTCTCAATATTTATTGTGTTACTTGCTTAGCCGAATTAAATCAAAAACAACTAGTGATTGATACGTTTGTCTCTGTGGGATCGACTCTGACTTACCCGACTACATTGTTAGAAGGATTGGTTAGATATTTATTATTTGATAGGCACGCGACAGCCTTGTCATCTGTACCCCGGATTTTGGGATGCTACAAGTTGGTATCAGAGCTACAGGTTATGGTCACTGAAACAAATAGGAAGGTTAGGGTACGTGTATAAGATAGACGTCGGGTAGAACGGTATAGGATAAGGATCGTGTTAGGATACCTCGACAAGTGTTGCGACGTTATTCGATCTTTCAATGTATCGTGTACGAGTAGGAGTTCAAATCAATTGAGGATTAGGCTACGAGCGAAACAGCGAACCCGAAGTGGCATAAGCTGAGTGGGCAGCTGGAGTTATCAGTTCGGGAGACGTTATTTCGAGATTTTCGCGTAGAATTTAGGACATCCTACGAGATTAGTTTCGATGTAAACGTTTCGGAGATAGTACGAGAAGGTTAAGAATGCGAAGTGAGAAGCGAGTATTAGCAAGGATTGAAGGTTAAGCGTAGTCGTGCACCCCTAATTATTGATTCGTTCCAAGTCATTATCTGAAGACATTCCCTATTCTTTCTTTGAATTATCGTAAATTAATTCCTGGTTAGCATCGTTGCTGAGGCATTCGTTGCGCAGTGACGGTTCAAAAATCGAGAATGAATTGAGATCTTCTTATTTATTCAACTCATTATTGTCAGGCCGGTTTGGCAGCTAAGTACAGTAGTGCTTAGTCGACGAGAATGGGACTATGAATAATTAAGAATTTCTTAAATGTTTGCCTAATCAGTAGTTGAAGTATCTATTGAAAATTCTTTTATCCATCAATCGATGATGAGTTTTGTATATCAGATTTATTTGAATTCATCCCATTCTTTAGATATTTAGATTTCCAGATGATACTTGATCCATCTTTACAGAAAGATTTTTGAAACTCTTGAATCGTTTCCATTACCATGAATACTTGATTTTCTCTATTCCAACTGAGATGAACAACCTATGCAGATAGGGATTCAGGGACATCTTATCTTTGTGATAGAAGTCCAGTGGGACGCCACTGATTGTATTTGTCATGGAAGTACTAAAGACTAGCCATCTTTATGTACTGTGGTGGTTGACCAAGTGACAAATGCAACCTGAAAATAGTTCAAAGATCATGTTGATCTCTCGGTTGAATTCCCTTATAAAAGTTTTATCAAATACACTCAGTGTCTATTCATACTTGATGCCATTCATTATATTGACCTCCTTTGGCAGAAATTCGATGATTCCAAAATTTCTAATGATGAAGGGATGTGAAGATGGGCGTGACGACGTCTTAAATGGTAGAATTATAACTGCATGGTTGAAGGATTGGTTATGCAAGTTTAAGAATTTGGTGATTAAGACAAGATATGTCTTGTCAAATTGGAAAAAGTACCGGTCCGAGAAATCATGAACAAGAATTGAGGCTAATGAGAGCTGAATAAAGGAAAAAGGGCAGTAAATAAGAGCGCGTGATTGCAGATACTGTTAAAGGAGAAAAGAGATTGGTAATGGAGATATGGTGTTAGGTCGAATACACAATAAGTAATCAAATACTGTATGAGTAACTTAACAAGAACACACTGTTTAACAATTAAAAACTGTTTGGAATTAATAATTCCTCTCTCAGTGATGTAAATATCACAGAGAGCTGCTTAGGTTACAATGGATGAATATCTCAATGTTCGATACCCTTCTAGGGTTAACCTAACTGTATTTATAGAACATACAGCTTCATACAATCAGTAACTGATACTCCTAAAATCAAGCTATACAATTGATATCAATCACGATTGCTCCAGTCTTCCAAGTCAACTCAATCTCTTTGACAGCTTTCCAATCTTCAAAGATATTGCTTCCATATTTAACAATCTTCAAACACTGTTGACTCTTCAGACAATACCGCTACAGAGTTTAACAAACTCTGTTTGCGCTTCCAGTCAGTGTTTAACTAAACTCTGACTGCTTCCAGCTAAACTCTGTTTTCTGACTTTAGCTTCCAAACACTGTTTCCATCAATCATTTCTAACAATCTCCCCCAACTTGTCCATTAGCAAGAATGTACAAGTTTTACAGTAAATGATGATGTCAAAACAAATACAAAGTTTACAGTGTTTAACCATACAAACAGAGTTTAAGCTATTACTTAACAAATTCTACAGAAAATAAGAAAATTCTTACAGACTTTAATTTCTAATCTCTTGCAGATCAGGCATTGTTCTGAGATAGTCTATAAGCAATCTTCTTTTAGCATTTTCAAGCTCTATCTGCATAGCTTCCTTGATTTCTCTTAACTGAGGATCATTTTCATCAGTTTGATAGATAGCAGCTCTAAGATCGTAGATTTTGTTTCTTCTCATCTCATTTCCCAACCTGATGTATTTCACCTCTTCAGATTTTACATTGAAATCCAGAACAGTAATTCCAAGATCTGTTTTCAACTTTGTAGTTCCCTTCTCCATTTCAATCAGATTGCCATTCCAATCTCTGTATTTAGGAACATACTTACTGTTGATTTTCATTTGTCTTCTTGCAAGGTTCTGAATCATTCTTTGTCTGAGCACATTTGCAACTGACTGAGCTCTTTGATTTCTAACTCTGAAAATATACAAGACATATTCAAGTTCTTCAGCATATTTTAATTCGATACCCTTTTCAGAGACTTTAAATACTGTTCCATCAGCCATGAAATATAGCAAGAAATCCTTTTCTAGACTCTTCTGATATACAAGCTGTACTGACTCCAGTCTGTCTAAACTCTCTTGAGTGACACCTCGACCTGGAACAGACAGTGAAGAAGGATCTCTAGGACCAACATATTGCCTTTTATCTCTGTGTGAGCCTATGCCTTCTTTGTTGTATCCAACTTTACCAGATAAAGCTCTACCATCAGTAAAATCCATTGGAATTGTAGCTTCTAGTCTTGAATCATGAGGTGCACCCCTCTTAAATGTTGAATTCAACTGAGAAGACAATAATGGTGTGGTCACAACTTGTGCAGCAACAGAGGTTGTGTCTTCATTCTTCTGTACAACATGTGTACCAACAGAGGTTGTAACTATACTTTTCAGTTTTTGCTTAGCTTCTGCATCTGTTGGTTTTCTGAATACTTGCATTCTTTGATTTGTACCAACAGGTTCTTTGATTTGAATGCCTTTAAGAACAGGCTTTGCAGCTTTAGCAACTTTCACATTCTTCTTTGCTTTTTCAGACTTTAGAGCTTTCAGATGCTTTTCTTGTAAACTCTTCTCTTCAGCTTTAGCATCTTCTAAAGTAACTCCTTCTGCATTCTCTTCCATGAAAAGCTTAACAGCTAACTCCTCATCAGTCTTTGGGTTTGATGTTAATTCCAAACTCTTGGTCTTTGAAGTACCTTGAGTTTCAGTGTTTATTCCAACAGACTGTGATTTAAAAGATTTGCCAGATCTCAGAGTTTGCCTTTCAGAGTTTAAGCCCTTACTCTTATCATTTGCCCCTCCATCTCCAGCATCATCCTTTTGAGTCAGAGTTTGAGAAACTTTGCATTTAGACTTAGCAACTCTCTCCCCCTTTTTGACATCATCAGGAATAAGTATTGATGTAATGAGCTCCAAAGAGTTTGCAATTGAATCCACCTTAGAAAACAAAGCAGTCTGATTCTCTTCAACTTTTCCTAGCCTGGCAAAGAGAGTGTCTTGAACTTTAGACAGCTGAACAGCTTTTATTTTAGACTCTCTTTCCATCTTCAATTCTCTTGACTGAATCTCAGTCTTCAAGGAAGCAATTTCTTGTTTAGTTTCAGCAAAATTTCCTTCCAGAGTCTTGACTTGTACCACAGTTGCCTTTAAACAGGATAAGATTTCTGGATTTGAAATTTGCTTTGCAGTTTGCTTAACAAACTCAGATGCTCTCCCTTTTGGAAAAATACAGTCTTGTTTATACCAATTTTCAGCAGATTTAGCAAGATGCTCTACTTCAACTGCATGAGATGGACAAGGCTGATCAAAAGGTGTATGCTTATTATCTGTCTGTGCTGGTGCACTCACAAAAGAATCAGAGTTTGCACTACTTTCAGAATCATCTTCAGCACTTGCATCTTTAGCTTGAGCATCTTTTAAAGAACCACTGTGCTGAGCAGTATCAGCCACAGTTTCTTCAACAACTTCTGCAACCTTTTCAACAGTCATCTCATGTTGCACAGGCTCTGCAACAGAGTTTGCCTTTGTAGCTTCAACAGGCATAGATTCAGAGATTATCTTAGTTGCCTGATCAACTTCATCACCTTTGTCTGCAATATGAGAAGATACCAGCTCTGTGTGTGATGCTTCAGCTTCAGGAACTTTTACTGCAAGATCATCAGCTACACCAGGAGCTTCAGTATGAACAATAGGTGAGATAGGATCAGAGAATGGTTCAAATGAGTCAAAAATATTATCCATTGGTGAAAAACCATCTCTGTTATCCTCTTCTACAGGCATTTTATCCTCTGTAGGCATTTGAACATTAACATTATCCTCTGCAGGCATTTGAACATTAACATTATCCTCTGCAGGCATTTCAACCTCTGCAGGTATTTCAACTTTGTCAGTGATAATATCCTCTGCAGGTATTTCAACTTTGTCAGTGATAATATCCTCTGCAGGTATTTCAACCTCTGCAGGTATAGCAACATTCACTGTAATCTCAACAGTAGGTGTTTGCTGTGAAACCACCTCTGGAGCTTCAACAAGATTCTCTTCCTCTGAATCAGAAAGAATTAATCTCCTTTTCTTGATTGGAGGCACCACATTCTCCTCTTCATCTTCACTTGAGCTCTCTCTTGGTGGTGAAAATGAAGGTCTGTTTGCTTTCTGTTTCTTCCTTCTTGTATAAACAGCTCCAGGTATTGTTTGTTTAGCCTTTGAGTGTTTAGTGTTTTGGGCAGTGTGTTTCTTCCTTTTTGGCTTGGTTTTGGGTTGTTCAGTAGGTGCTGGCTCAGAGTTTAAGGTTTCAGTGTTTAAGATTTCAGTGTTTGAGGTTTCAGTGTTTAATGGTGGAGAGTTTATGGGTGAAGAGTTTAAGGTTTCTGGTTGTGGTTGTTGAGATGTAGTAGGTACATTGGTTGTGGGTGTTGTGGGTGTTGATTCAGAGTTTATGGTGTCTATTGGTTCAGGCATGTGTTGTGGTGATTGAGGGTCTTGTGGTTGGTTCACATAGTTCTGTAAGGCTAAAGGCATAATCAACTCAGGTATTTGCTGTTTAGTGACATCTTTGTTTGTCAAATCAGTAAACATTCTCTTAGCAACTTGAAAAGGCTGAATCACATCAGCTTCATCAATTGGAATGTTAGGCACACAGGCAGTAAATAGCAATTGACAAAAACGAGCAAAATAGACAGTAGTAGATTTAGACAAACGCTCTCCCAAGTTCATTAGCACTAGTCTACCAAAATCGAAGTTACCTCCATATAGTAGAGCATGACCAATTTGGAGAGTATCGAGAGGCAGTGCATCCCAGTTTGTTGTCTTCTTTCCAAAAGCCCTTGTTTTGCAATCGAAAAAGAAACTCCATTCCTTTCTCAAACTTGGCCGTCTCAAAGACCCTATCTTGTTCAAGTTTCCTGCACATCCAATTTGTTCCAACATTGTCCTCAACCGATCATGACCAACAACACTGTAAGAAGTGTGTGTCTCAAAGTCCAAAGCATCCCTAACAGTAGTTGGAGTAATAATATACTCTGATTCATCATGAGTGAAAATGATTGTTGGAGTGCCAGACTCTCCTCCATCATCATATTCAGAGTTTGTCCAGAAAGTAGCAATCTGTGAAGCAGATAGTGTTGGTGGTGCAGTTAGAGCCGTCCCTATCTCAGAATCGTTCAAGAAGTTTTGGAACAAATGAAACGCCTGTGGAGCATTTTCATTCTCCAATGGTGCTGCATAGTTACTAGGGAGAAAAACTAACCCTGCTGCATCAAACGCTTTAGTTGCCATTAGTAACAAGATACGAAGATAGTCAGAGAAAAGATGTATATGCACTGTAAGTGTTTATCAAAATGTGAAGGAGAGTATATGAGAAGTGTGAAAGTGAATGAGTATGCAAGTAACTGTGAGTGGGTGAATGTGAATCGATATGGAGTAAGAGACTAAAGACGATTTGAGTAAAATTAAAACTCAATCGTTTATTTAGTAAAAGCGCGCAACTGTTGTAGAGTAGTGTGTGAGTGGGACACAATCATGGGACACGTGTCAAACAACCAATGGATTACTTAATAATTACCGCTGTCATTCCTATAATCACGACACTTACACTAATTAACAGTTGTCAACTACCCCAATTACTGCAAAATAGTCAAATCATCTCAATGAGATTTTACCTCAGAGTACTTAACACAACTCAACAGTGTTTATCAATTATCCAACTTTATCACTAAAACCCTTTCAAAAATTGCACAGTTGTGAATTAAGTGTGTGTGAAGCAGAGTTTACTGAAATCAATTTTTAGAGCATCTAATATTTCATAAAATCCATAACAAAAATCAATAACCACTGAATGCACAAACTCTCATATTAAACACTGATTGTTTGATGAATGCTAAACTCTGTAGTTACTGTAATACAGAAATCTGAAAACTTCTATTCCCTTTGATGTCCATGATTATCCAAGTAAGCACACAGTCTTTGAAGACAAAAAGATCAAGAGATAGAAATCAGAGTTTCATTCAGTGAATAACAGTCATGAACTGGATAATCTCACAAACTCTCAAACACACAAGTGTTTAGGTGAAGTGTTTACACTCACATTCAATCAGAAATAGCAGAATCTACCATATGCTTGAATGTCCACCAAATCTACACTACTTTGAGTACATGTATGCACAAATCAAAAGGACTTTATTCAGGGTTGGAATGAGATAAGATCAAACAGATGAAAAAGATATTTTATTCATGAGTGAATATCAAGATGAACATTTCAATAGATCAAAGTGTTCAGTCACACTGTTAGTAAATATTTGTACAAGATCAGTATATATGCCCCTTTTTTTATTTTATTTTATTTTATTTTATTTTTATTTTATTATTTATTTAGCATATATACTGAGTAATCTTTTCTTTTCTTGAGAAACACTCATCTGCTTGAAAAAAAAATATAACTGCTCTTCACACTTCAGAGTATTAGAAAAATGAGCAGTTAATAAGGCTCAAAGGGGTTTACTAAGGATGGAATTTATGAACAGTGTTTATACAGTGTTTGAACAAAGTTCAAAGGAATTTTGAACAGTGTTTGAACAAATGGTGAATCCTATTGCCTTTATCATTTTCATGCACACACATATCATGTAGTCTCAAAATGGTCTAATACAAGTTCTAGAGAAACATACTACCTGATGAATATCACACAACAATAAATACTGATTGATAGAAAATGTATCAATCACTGATTTGGCTCAAACTCTCACAGGTTGTAGACATGAATCTGAACTCACCAAACTAATCAATGACACATCTCAAGTTTTATGGTTTTCACAAGTACAAACAAGGAATCATCATGAACCATACCTTTGGAAACAGAATGTCACTTATCAGAGTTTAGAGTTCATCAATAACCAAAATTATTTATGAGAGGCAATGCACACAATATTCATAGACTCAGAGTTTAGGACTGAATAAACTAAGAGATGCTATAAATATGAAACAGTATCATGCTGTGTTGATTTACTGCACAAAGTCTGATTAGATTACAGTGACTCAGAAAGAATCATGATTTATTTGCTGAGAATCATGCTTCATACATTTTTCTTCATTGGTGTTTTCATTCAGACAATAATCAATTCTGAATTCACTGAGTGTATCTAACATGTTAACAGTGTTTAACAGACAGACATGCTGACAGAGTTTAAAAAGATATAAACATAAACATGCATAACAGAGTTAATACTAAGGTTCACATAGCACTTAACAATTTACAAGAAAAAATGAGCAATAAGTTTTTGAGTCTAACCAACATCTCTAGTCAAAACTAGAGACCATTCCTAGTTCATTGACCAGTCTTGTAAATGTAGCTTCACTCAATGGCTTGGTGAAGATATCTGCAAGTTGTTGTTCTGTAGACACAAAGTGAAGCTCAATGTTCCCTTCCTCTACATGCTCTCTGATGAAGTGATACCTTATGCTGATGTGCTTTGTCATTGAATGTTGTACTGGATTACCTGTCATTGCAATAGCACTTTGATTATCACAGTAAATAGGTATCTTGGTATACCTTAATCCATAATCCAGCAGTTGATTCTTCATCCATAAAATCTGTGCACAACAGCTACCAGCAGCAATATACTCTGCTTCAGCTGTAGATGTAGATATTGACTTCTGTTTCTTGCTATACCAGGAAACAAGTCTGTCACCCAGAAATTGACAACTTCCACTGGTGCTTTTTCTGTCTATCTTACATCCAGCAAAGTCTGCATCAGAGTAACCAAGAAGTTTAAACTCTGATTCTCTTGGATACCACAGCCCCAAAGTTATAGTGCCCTTGAGGTACTTGAATATCCTCTTTACTGCTGTTAAATGTGGTTCTCTTGGATCTGCCTGGAACCTTGCACACAAGCAAGTTGCATACATGATATCAGGTCTGCTAGCTGTCAAATAGAGCAAAGAACCAATCATTCCTCTGTAACTTGTCATATCTACTGATGACCCTGCATCTTTGTCCAATTTTGTTGCAGTTGCCATGGGAGTTGTTGCAGATGAACAATCAAGCATACCAAATTTCTTGAGAAGGTTTCTGGTATATTTTGCTTGATTTATAAAAATTCCATCATCTGTTTGCTTCACCTGTAGGCCTAGAAAATAACTAAGCTCTCCCATCATACTCATTTGATATCTTGACTGCATGAGTTTGGCAAACTTCTTGCAGAGTTTATCATTAGTAGACCCAAAAATAATGTCATCCACATATATCTGAACTAAAAGCAAGTCACTACCATTTTGGAAGTAAAACAGAGTTTTGTCAATAGTACCTCTGTTAAATCCACTTTCTAGTAGAAATTTGGCAAGGGTTTCATACCATGCCCTTGGTGCCTGCTTAAGTCCATAGAGTGCCTTGTCTAACCTGTAGACATAATCTGGATATTTTGGATCTACAAACCCTGGTGGTTGTTCCACAAACACTTCTTCTTCAAGTTTTCCATTCAAAAATGCACTTTTTACATCCATCTGAAACACTTTGAATTTCATATGAGAGGCATATGCAAGAAATATTCTGATTGCCTCCAATCTTGCTACTGGAGCAAATGTTTCATCATAGTCTATTCCTTCCTGTTGTGAGTAGCCTTTTGCAACCAGTCTTGCCTTGTTCCTTGTGATAACACCTTCACTGTCAGTTTTATTCCTGAAAACCCATTTAGTACCAACAATGGATCTGTTCTTGGGCCTTGGTACAAGTGTCCACACTTCATTTCTTTCAAATTCATTTAGCTCTTCTTGCATTGCTGTTATCCAGTCAGCATCTTTAAGAGCTTCTTCCACTTTCTTTGGCTCAGATTATGACAAGAATGCATGAAACAGACATTCATTTGTTGTTGCACTTCTTGTCCTTACTTTTGCATCTGGATCACCAATAATCAAATCAGGTGTGTGAGATTTAGTCCATTTTCTTGCAGAAGGCAGATTGCTTCTGTCATCATGTGATCCTCCCCCTTGATCCATGCTCTCCTGATTTTCTTGGTTTCTTTCTTCATTTTCAGATGCTCCCCCTGAATGTGACTTCTCAGAATTATCAACAGAGTTTGAATCAACAGTGTTTGAATCAACAGAGTTTGATTCAGAATCATCAACTGAGTCACTTTCATTGTTTGAATTATCACTTTGATGTGATTCTTCATGCTCCCCCTCAACTGGTTCTTCCCTTGTTTCTGATTGAAGAGTTTCTTCAGTATTTACCAGTAGAGGTTCAGAGTTTAGATCAACAGAGTTTGTCAAATTAGTCTGATCAGAGTTTGCTTTTTCAGAGAATAAATCTTCATTTTCAAAGTGCAGTTGATCATGTTCATCTAAATCTTCAAGTCCAGTTATATTCTTGTCATCAAATGACACATGAATTGATTCCATGATCACTCTGGTTCTCAGATTATAAACTCTGAATGCCTTAGTTGACAGTGGATAGCCAACAAAAATTCCTTCATCTGCCTTTAGGTCAAACTTGGTCAACTGTTCAGGATGAGTCTTCAACACAAAGCACTTGCATCCAAAAATATGAAAATATTTTAGATTTGGCTTTTTCTTCTTCACCATTTAATATGGTGTTTTACCATGCTTGTTGATCAGTGTTGCATTTTGAGTAAAACAAGCAGTTTGAACTGCTTCTGCCCAGAAATATGTTGGCAACTTTGCTTCATCTAGCATGGTTCTGGCAGCTTCTATCAAGGTTCTGTTCTTCCTCTCCACTACACCATTTTGTTGTGGAGTGCTAGGTGCAGAAAACTCTTGTTTTATCCCTTAACTCTTGCAAAATTCTTCCATAGATGAATTCCTGAATTCAGTTCCATTGTCACTTCTGATTATCTTCACTTGATTCTCTGACCCTTTTTCCAGTTGTAATATATGTTCTGTCAGTGTTAATGCAGTTTCATCCTTCTTTGCAAGAAAATATACCCATGTGTACCTGGTATATTCATCAACAATGACTAGAGCATATTTCTTCTTTCCAAGAGACATCACATTCACTGGACCAAAAAGATCAACATGTAGTAGATGATAAGGATCAACAATTGAAGACTCAGATTTGCTTTTGAAAGATGTTTTTCTCTGTTTGGCCTTTTGACAAGAATCACGCAGTCCTTCTACATTCAACAAGGACTTTGGTAGACCTCTTACAAGATCATTCTTGATTAGCTCATTGATGTTGGTCAGATTCAAATGAGAGAGTTTCTTGTGCCATTTCCAACTCTCTTCACTGGACATCCTTGTAGACAGACACACTGCTTTGCCATCAGTGTTTGTTGACAGTTTTATTTCATAGATGTTATTGTGTCTGTTTCCAACTAGAGCAACCTTCCCTGTAGATTTACTGATCACTTGACAATATTCAGGCTGAAAATCTACATGATATCCTCTGTCACAGATTTGACTCACTGATAGTAAATCATGCTTGAGTCCTGGAACAAGAGCTACATTTGTGATGATGACATTTCCAAGATTAATATTGCCATATCCCAGTGTATGTCCTATGTTGCCATCTCCATAGGAAACTTCTGGGCCAGTCTTCTCCTCAAACTCTGATAGCAGGGCTTTATTTCCTGTCATGTGTCCTGAACATCCACTGTCCACGACTAGGGTACTGACCCTGTTGCCCTGCAATCACAAACAATCACTGATTATTAGTTTTAAGGATCTAGACTTGCTTGGATCCTTTGGCTTTCTTAATTCTGTTAGCTTTTGCAGCGGAATTCACATTAACAGAGTTTAAGCTAACTTTTTCAGAGTTTACATTTGCAGAGTTTACTTTAACCCATTTCAAATTTGGCTTGGGTTCATAGTAATTATAGTAAATAGCATGATAATCTCTGCAAGTGTAAATAGAATGCCATGTACTTCCACAGTGTTTGCATAAAGTCTGTGGTCTAGTTCTCACATAATCACTCTTTACTGCAGTTTTAGAGGGCAAAGAATTAATGTTCTTATTCTTACTGCAGAAACTAGCAAGATGATTAGTGCTACCACAATTAAAGCATGTTTTTCTAGGAGCTAATGAAGCAAGCATTGGCTTAATTCCTGAAGTTATGCCTACTTTTCCATTTTTGTTTTTCTTAGGCAATCTCTGTTTGTTGACAGATTTTATCTCCTTAAGCTTATTCTTGAGTTGTTTATCTGTCATTAAACCAATGTTAGCCTCTTTAACAAAAGTTTTAGCATATGACTCTTTAACAGCCTTTTTCTGTGCTTCAGTCTTAGGTCCACCTGTTCCCATGACATTACCCTCAGATGAACAATGTGGTCTAACTTTTACCTGATTTTCAAATCTAAGTTCATCTCCTACAGAGTAACCTAGACCTACTGTATCAGACTGAAACACTTCTTGAGTGTCTTTACCAGAGTGTGTCCAAGTTTTAATGATGTGTTTACTATCCTCCAATTCAGATTCTAGTTGCTTATACTTACTTAGCAACTCTTGTTCAATAAACACTGCATCATCTCTCTCTTTTTGAATTTTATTCATGTTCTCTAGCTGTTCCTCAACAAGTTTATTTCTTTCTTTGAGTTGAGAGCACTCAGACTTTATCCTCTCATTTTCTAAAGTCTGATCTCTATAACTGATATGCAATGCTTTAAGATAAATTCTCAATTCAGTTATATTATCAGTGTTATAAGCATAGGTAGTTGGGGGTACCTTGAGATCATCATTTTCAGTCTGAGTGGTAGCCATGAGAGCATAGTTGACTTCCTCATCTGAATCTGAAGTGTCTGCCCAATCTCTGCCTTTGGTGTAGAGTGCCTTTTCAGTTTTACCCTTCTTGCACTCTGGAGCATAGTGTCCCATCTCCTTACACTTGTAGCATTGAATCTCAGACTTATCTTTCTTTCCAGATTTGAAGTCCTTTCCCTCAGCTTTCTTGAAATTCTTCTTGTCAGACTTTGAGTAGTCCCTTGAGAATCTCTTTCCCTTCTTGAAGTTCTTGTAACCCATCTTCTTGAAGGTCTTTACCATCAATGCAGCCATTTGCATCATCTCCTCATCATCTTCAGAATCAGATGAACCATCTGTGTTTGAGTCAACATCAGTGTTTGATGACTCATTCTCTGAATGGATGACTAAGGCTTTCCCTTTTGCCTTTCTCCTTGATGCCTCCTTCTTTGATGGTTTCTCCTCAACCTTGAGTGCAACAGACTTTGACTTTCTACTTGATCTTTTGTTTCTCTGCTCCAATTCCAATTCATGGGTTTTGAGCAGCCCATAAATTTCATCAATCTCTGTTTCACCAAGTTCATAATTATCTCTAATAGTGGTTGTTTTCACATCCCACTTTTCAGGTAGAGAAAGAAGAAACTTGAGATTTGAGTCTTCTAAATCATACTCTTTGTTAACCAATGACAAATCATTGAGCAGTTTACAGAATCTGTCAAATGTTTCTGTCATGGTTTCATCAGACTTTGCCTCAAAGTGCTCATACTCCTGAGTGAGTATGTTTCTTCTGTTTTTCTTGATTGCAGGAGTTCCTTGACACCTAACTTCAAGTGCATCCCATATTTCCTTTGCAGTTGTGCAATTAATCACTTTATTAGACATAACATTGTCTAATGCACTGTGAAGTAAATGTCTCACTTTTGCATCCTTTGCAATAGATGAAAGATCCTCAGCAGTTAGATCTTTCTTTTCCTTTGGAATGACCTTTGATTCCTCACCAGCAGCAGCAGCAGATAACTTTGTTGGTTTGTGAGGACCTTCATAAATTCTATCAAGGTATTCTGGATCTGTAGCCTCCAGTAACATGGTCATTTTCACCTTCCAAATTGCATACTCTGATGGCCTAAGTATAGGAACCCTTATTGTTTCATACCTACTAACAGTAGTAGGGGCTTTCTCAGATGGTGGAGGTATCTCTGCCATTGATTACTTTTGTGTTTGGATCTTTAACTGTAATAAAGTAACAGATTAGGCTCTGATACCACTTGTTAGGTCGAATACACAATAAGTAATCAAATACTGTATGAGTAACTTAACAAGAACACACTGTTTAACAATTAAAAACTGTTTGGAATTAATAATTCCTCTCTCAGTGATGTAAATATCACAGAGAGCTGCTTAGGTTACAATGGATGAATATCTCAATGTTCGATACCCTTCTAGGGTTAACCTAACTGTATTTATAGAACATACAGCTTCATACAATCAGTAACTGATACTCCTAAAATCAAGCTATACAATTGATATCAATCACGATTGCTCCAGTCTTCCAAGTCAACTCAATCTCTTTGACAGCTTTCCAATCTTCAAAGATATTGCTTCCATATTTAACAATCTTCAAACACTGTTGACTCTTCAGACAATACCGCTACAGAGTTTAACAAACTCTGTTTGCGCTTCCAGTCAGTGTTTAACTAAACTCTGACTGCTTCCAGCTAAACTCTGTTTTCTGACTTTAGCTTCCAAACACTGTTTCCATCAATCATTTCTAACATATGGATATAAGATGTTCAATGCCGAAGAAAGATTGTTTTGGATGTCTACTAAAGGGTAGAGATAGTAAATGAAACATCACAAGGTTTTGAATGTTTCAAATACATCATCGGATATAAGATTTTACAATCAAGGAAGGTTGACTTGAGTAAAGCAGAGTGAAACAGAGCGGAAAGGTTTGTAAGAATTAACAAGAAGAGCCAAGACTGACTGAGGAGTAAGGTGAATGTGTGGAATAAATAACTTATGCAAGCAAGTGTAGAAAGTCAAGATTATCAAGGATGGTGGAAAGTTAACCAAGATGGAATAAAATGTCAATAAGGTGGAAGGCAGAGAAACCAGAAAGTTTCCAGAAGTGACTAAAAAGAAGACATATAAAATTTATTTAAGAAAGAGAATTAGCAGATTTCGGGAGTAGAATCCCTAGAGATTTTATTAAAATAAGCGTGGAAAGTTATAGCTGTAGCCAGAAGGGAAGTGTGGTAACAAGTAACAAAGTCAGAAATTAAAGCTATGAGTTGTAAGCTTGGAAAGATGGGAATGTTTGCCAAAAAAATAGTATCATATCAATCTTAGAGGAATTATGAAGAGAGTAATAAGACTACTGTTATAATTACCAAGAATCGAGAAATTCAATGCGATTATAAAGGAAGTTATCAGGAAGTGGATGGTGATGATGATAAAAAGAGTTAAATATGATTCATGATTGGATTTATTTCCTATCAGCGAAGGGGAGATGTTGATTTTAAGAAATGTGAAAGTGATGTTTTGAAGCCGAAAGCAGATATAAGAGTCTTAGCTATCAAGCAGATCAAGAGATTGTTATATCAAGGGAATGAAGTCGTTTTGTATAAGAAGGAGGTAGCAGAAAGGAGATGATTAAGTCAAAGCATATTCTAAGGAATAAGATTGCAAGTGACGTTCGGACGAAGAATTTATTATGATCGTAGATCACATAACAAGATGATCGAAGATTCAGGAAGCGTATGCAAATCAATTGAGAATGATTTTAAGAGTTTACAAGAAAAGGAAGAAATTTATGCATAAGGGTTTTAGTGTGAATTTCGAATGACATGATTTTGTAGATAATGAGAGTGGTGTTAAATGTTTAAGTCGCAAGATGTAGAGACAAACTTGAGGACTCGTCAAGTATATAAAATTGTGATCCGAAAGTGATTTCGGAGGTTACGGGACAGTGAAGTCACAAAACAAGTTTTGTTATTGGAGGAAGTTATGTCAAAGCTAAGGTTATGGAGTTTATTATTTTTCAAAACTGTGAATGTCAGGGATAAAATGTTTTCAAAGATATTTGGTTTCAAAAGCTTTTTATTTAAAACTTCATTATTTTAAATGTTTTTAAAATGATTTTCAAAAAATTTTTGTTTTCAAAAATGATTTTCAGTGGACAAAAATGATTTTTGACTTGTTTTAAACCAACAAAATATTTGAGGCTTTCTTTCAAATGTTTTAGCAAACCGATGTTGTAAGAAGGTAAAATTGAGTATTAAGCCGAATGGTGGTTGGCGCGAATGCCATGCTATGAGAGTTAATCATGTTGTTCGCATTCAAATTGCGATTGGAAATAGATGATATAAGGCTAAAACTTTAAATCAGTACTCAATAAAACAGTGAGATGAAGAATGGATAGGAGTTTTCTGATTATTCCCTTCTCGAGTAACATTGCACGTGAAAGAGGAGTAAGAATGATTGAAGATTTCTTAATATTCTTTATCTCGGAACTTTATTTGAGGAAGATTCGTTTTAGAAGACGTAAATAAGTGGCGATGCAGGTTAAGTGGAAGATGCATGTTGATAAAAGCGGGAGTTGTTGAAAATCGTTGAAGAAGTGTTTGGTGATTAGTATCGAATAAAGTTGTGATGGCAGAAGAATTGGTAGTACGTTGGATATTTCAATCTTGTGTTTGTATTAAATAAAGTCACAGTCAAGGTGACAAGTATGATAGTTATCAAGAGCTGCAATAATCAAGGCTATACTTTAAAGACTCAGCAAACCAGACAATTTTATAACAATAAGAATCCAGTTGTTAGTTGAACTATGCTGGAGGTACGTCTAACGACGTATATATGATTATAGTGTTCGATTTCAAGGATGCGACTTAGAATGGACGAAATGATGTTAAGTTTCCAAATTGGGCACTTGGTAGAAGTATAGGATTAAAGACAAGAAGAAACTTCTTAATTATTCCCTTCTCGATCAACATAGTAATTGAACAGAGGATTGGAAGCGATCGGAGGATTTTGAAGTTCAATTCGAAATCGTGTGGTAATACGTAAAGCGTGAGAGTTATACCAAGTGTAGGTCTTTGCAAATCAAGGCATTGCGTGACTGCATTATTTCGAAGGATTGGCGTGGTGACATAAGTTTTGATGCGAGGTATAGTTTGTTACACGAAAGAGTCATGTTGATTTCGGAAATAAGATATTCGTTCACGTATGATAGACATTTGGAGTTAATAAGACTCGAAAACCAAAGCTTAAGGTTATTTCGGAAATTGAGGGCTGAGGGAATGAGCTTATAAATTGATGAGATGGTATGATGGAATCCTAGAGGTTGAAAGATACAACCTGGGAGTGGAAGTAGGATGCGGTGTCCTTAGCGTTGATTCTGAGGACAGAATCCTAATAAGGGGGGAAGGATATAACGCCTTAGAAATTTCGATATTTAAAATTTTATTTATTTATTATAAATTATGAATTATATTATGTGAATATTGTTGTAAAGGTGAAAATATGTGAAGTTGTGTTTATGTGTTTATATGATGACTTGTGTGAGCTGTGAAGGTCGTTGTGTTTTAATTGTATTTTTGAGGAAAAAAAATATATATTTAAATCATGCATTTTTGATCCTCTGTAAATTTTATAAAATTATCGGAGGGATTAAAAATCATGAAATCTTTTGTAAAATTATCTTTATATATTTATTGAGTTTTTAAAATTGTTGGGTGGATTAATTTGGGTGGTTGAGTATTTTAAAATGATTTTAAGAGTTTTATTGTATTTAAAGGATCAAAACTTTGAAAATTCATATTTAATTCATTTTTTATCCGAAAAATATTTCGAAAATATGTGCGTGCTCGTAATTTAATTCTCTTTATTTTAAAAATGAGAAGTTTAATTTTCCGGATATTTTTATTTAATTTCGATTTATAAGAGTCGTTTAGTAGTGTTATAATTGGGCCGAAAAGAGAATAAAGTAGTAACAAAAGAAATGTGCCAAGCCCATTAAGAGGTAGAGCAGCAGCCCAGCAGTGGAACTATCTAGAGAGGTCGGGAGAAAAAAAAAGGGAGCTGGGCAATATACATACATACACGCAGATATATATATACGGGAGAGAGAGATTGAAAAACAAAGGAGGGGAGAAGGAATTTGGGGAAGAAATCAATTGGGGTGAGGGAAAGTATATATATATATATATATATATATATATATATATATATATATATAAGTATAATCAGGTGTGTATATGGGTGTGTAAAAGAGAAGATGGGGGAGGAGATTAGCTTGGCAGCGGGAGGAGGAGAGGACCACCACCGCGCGGTGGCGGTGGCCGGCGGTGGTGACGTTCGCAGGCAGTGGTCGGGCGGAGACCACCACTGATGGTGGTGGTGGTTGTTAAAAGGGCGCAGCAGTGAGAGAGAGAGAGAGTGAGTGAGAGATGGTAGTGGTGGTGCAGGGGCGGTGTGGTCGCCGGAAAGGTATAATACTGTTATATATTTATTTCCATTTTCGATGTAATTATGTAATTGTCAATTTTAGATTTAATTGTGTAGTGTTGTAATTTAATTTGTTTGAAAGTGAGAGAGTATTGTGATAATTTTAGTAATTTAATCCGGAGAGTCGATATATGTTAGCTATAATTGTTTGAGTTTAGCAATTGTTAAATTGTTGGTTGTTAATTATAATTATTGGAATTATATAGTGGTCATGTTAATATTTGGGGATTTTGATGATTGTGAATTGTAATTATGATTTTAGTAGTATTTGAGGCTTCAATATTATATTCGGGCTTAGTATTCGATAATTGCTAATTATTAATTGTCGGATAATATGTGGTGATGTTGGTATTATTTGTGGAGTTTATACGAGTGGACTAAATAGTAAATGTTTATATGCTAAATGGTATAAATCCGGTCTTAGTATTTGTTGAATGTATAATTGTCAATTATGTGGTGTTGGCCTATATGTGGATAGTTTTCCAATGTGAATTTCGACAAGAATAAACTGTTAGTTTATTTTCTTTACATGTTAAATGTTAGAATTTTATAATAATTAGAATTGTGCTAGGGGTTATAAGAAGATCACAAGTTTTTAAATGTCAATGTTTAAAGGACTTGTGTAATTCTTTTCGACTAATTCCTAGGGCTTACGAATATCCATGATTAACTATCACGAGTATAATTAATATACTTGAGTGATGTGATCATCGATATAGCGTAAGTAATAATAGTTAATGCTAGGGGTTGTTCCCTAGGGCTTACGAATATCAATGATGGGTTGTCACGTGTATCATTAAAATGCGTGAGAAATACGATCATTGGTGTAGCGTAAGTAGTAGTGTAATATAAATTATTTTGTGCTAGGTGCCGCATGTCTGGGCGGGTACATTTCTTATTTGTTTACTTTTATGTTGCTGCAAGTTGAGGCAGCTTTATTTTTGTAAAACAGGGTTGAATTGTATTTGAGGGGCTGTGCCCATAGTCCGATAAACGAATACTTCATGCCGAAATTTTCTAAAAATCCCCTGCAAGTTTATTTAAAAGTCTATTTAAGTTATTTGATTTCAAGACTTGAAAGTATGTTATGACTTTTAAAGGTTAAGTATATGTGTCAGGGGAGTAATTCGAGTATATATTGTGGTTTTGAAAATTTGATGATGTTCTGTTTTGAAGTGGTTATGTGACGTGTCTATATGACTTAGTAACTATACTAAGGCTACTATATGGATGTGATTGAATATATTTGTATGTAATTATGTATGTTTGATATATGTGTAAACGTTATAGGACGCGTATGGGTAGAGTAGAGCAAATAAGAGTTGCTTGATTTGACACTGAAACAGTATCTGACCTTGTAAGGTTTGAATATGAGACTTGACCAAGAGCAGTGTATGGTTAAAGATAAGCAGAGGGACAAGTAATGAAGCAGGCGAGTATATGAAGTAAGGGCTGATATGAGTATGAGTCGAGGATCCATGGTAGGATCAGGAATTCCGTAAATCGAGGCAAATGTTTTGCTCATCACTTATCATTCAAGTGATAAAGTTCAATTTCTTGTTCAATTATATGATAAGGACAAATTATATTTAAAAGGTGTATTGTTTCTTCAATTAGCATGAAAAATGTTTATTTCCCCACTCTCAGTTCAACTATGAAACTTTAAACGAACCTCACCAATAACTTTTCTACACAATGTCATTTCTTCATTTTCTTCGCTTATGTTAAGAAACTTGTTGAATAGAAAAGAATCCAGATTTCAAAATTTTATAAATACCTGTTAACGAAATTTCCGATTTTAGTATAAAATACCCAAGTGACCTTAACTTGTTTCTTTAGATTATGTCGAATAATGTTTCAGTAGTACTTGACCATACAACCCTACCTCTGTAGATACATCATGTTGTGTTGATTTACTTTCCCTGTTGATATCAAGTCAATTCATCTATGCTGAATCATATTCCTTTGATCGTATTCACTGATTATACGTATGTTGAACCTGAATTAGTACGTCTCATTTGAAAATGGAATTTCCCTTGTCTAATCTGCTGTGGTCAGAATTCGAAGTATTTGTATCGATATTGTTGTTACCCTCTGAGATTGTTCTTTAATTATAACCCCAATTCTTGGGTCGAACTCGTCGACACCTAGTTATATCGTTGTTCTTCATTTACATCCCATTTATATATCGAACTAGTCAATATCGAGGATAGAACTGTTGATTCTCTTTTCATTCCGCTAGACGAGTTGTTGTGCTGGAACATGAGTTTTCCAGATTGTTGGTTGATAGAGGTTGTCGATTGTTCCGACACCTAGTGCGTTGGATATAGAATTGGAATGTTTTTAAAATAGATGTCCCTTCGGGAGACCATATTATGGTCAACGGATGTCCCTTTGGGGAGACCAGATTCGTGGTCAGATGTTAAGGCCAATGTGTGTCGTGGATCCATTAAAGGACATTGCTGTGTGCGTTTGTCCGGGGTTAGTGCGTGACTGATCAGCAGCCTAACCTTTATGTTGTTTTTATAAAAATATATAAAAATCCAATTCTAATCTATAAATTGAGTATCCAGTGGGACATTGATCCTTTTTGCTTAACCATGAATTTTCAAGTATTATTGTCGAAAGGTTATCATTTGACCTTGGGTTTTCGAGTATCATTCTTGAATTGTGAAAGTCTGATTCCTTGAAGTCTCCAATGTTTTTTTTTCTGGTTGAACAAGACTCTTACCCGTTCTAGTTCCTGTTGCACCTCAGTAATGGAGAATTATTGGCCCTTGTGGCAATTTAAAAGTAATATCACAAATTCTTCCAGTATAAGTTGAAATCCTCTTGTTATTAGATTGTCTCGATAATTGAAATTGTTATCACTTTATGCACTTGATGAGCATTGTTGGCTCACTTTTGCTTTTGTTGCTTTTCCCCAGTTAATAGTGAAGCGCAGTAGACCTAGTAGTGGACCGGGAGTTTGATCTCCGGGCAGCGAGAAGAGACAGTCGAGTTATGGATCACACCAGATAGTGGATTGAGGATAGTCGAGGTTGGAATAGAGTTAGACAGTGATTTCATTTATTCACAGAATGTATAATATTTTATTATTATGAGATTGAGTTGTAATAATGTAATTTGATAGTTTGTTTCATACCATAACCTGTATGTGATCTTGGTTAAGGGGTTTTCTGTTATTATATTAAGCTTATATCCAGGTATGTATTATTGATTGTGGTTAGTGGCCCCAAATCTGTACCCCGGATTTTGGGATGCTACAGTTAATGAACCTACAAGCCAAACTCTAGTTACATCCTCTCAACAGGGTGTGACTACTGATTTAAGTTCCACTCTAGGAACTCTGCATAAAAGGGCAAGGGACACAGATACAAACTTCCTTCACTCAAAAACCTATGGTAGAAGAGTAAAATCCAAAACCATTGGGTCATCATAGGGTGCACACACATTACAGGCAACTGTACCATCTCAAAGTCAGATTGATGTGATTCCAGCAAATGTGGAATCACAGTCCCCTACTCATGACCTTCAAATTGATACACACTACAATCCACCATCACCAACTCTATCTCTGGATGTGGATATGATATCTACATCACTTCCTGATTCTCCATCTTTAAGATTCTTGGAGAAGCCCCACTCTACAATTGGTGGCCATCATCTTTTGGATGATTTGTTGGGCCATCAATCTTCCATTCCTGAATTCATAACACAATCTGTGGCCACATCTTTAAAATCAATCACCACGGATTCAGTGTTGGTTTTCACATCAACGGATATTCTTTCTCCTCCATCAACGGATATCCTTCATCCGTTGATAAGTGTTTCCCCATCAACGGATATATCTACATCTAGTTATCCGTTGACAGCAATCACCACTCTGTCTGTAGTAGCTGAAACACTTTTAGGATTGAGGGAAGGGAGTGAGAGGCTGCCTTGTGAGCAGGCAAAAGGAGAGGTAAATACAGAGAGGCTGGCCATTTCTTCAGGTCAGGCAAAAGCAGAGCAAGAGAGTACCACCTTAGTAGGTGAAGGTGAGGGTGTGAGAGGTGTGAGCCAAGGGGAGCCCTTGATGCAAGAAAAGAGAGATGAGAGGAGAGAAGGGACTACAGGAGAAATAAGGCAGGAAGATCCAGCCGTTGCAAGTGAGTTAATGGAGGTTAATGAAGCCTCTAAAGAGATGGAATTTCGACAAGAATATCAGTCAATCATTGACTCCATCTCTTTGGATCCTGAAACCTTTACTCATCCTGTTTTCGCCTATCAAGTCATGGCACAACAGGGCAATGTGGAGGCAGAGGAGGCAATGCACCTAGTGCACACCTCAGAATCTCTACAAAGAGCTAAAGAAGCTTTAAATACTCTGTCTCCAAGTGCTGGCAGTGAAGAATATGGCAGTGATGACAGTCAAAGTTCAGATGGTGAAGAAATTAATGTCGAAGAAACTCCAACATGGATGTTTTCCAATGCCACTGTACTTGGGGATCTCAATGTGGAAATCATGAAGCAATATCAATCTGCTAAGTGTAACACCCCCAGATCCAGGGTCAGGGATCTGGTCGTTACGGTCTCAATATCCAACCACAAAACCAATATAATTTAAATTACAACCTTGTGACCCAAAACAACAACATAAAACACACCCGTTATAGTCCCAGAGATGAAATCAGAGTAACCAACAATATTATTAATCACAAGTTTGAGTTCTTACAACCCAAAGAATTACAATTGTACAATTACATACTCTTTGCCATCCATTAATAGATACCATAATATAAATACATTTGAGGCCCAATTGCTAACAACTAGCCTACCAGTAGTTGCATCCTCAACAAAGGTAGCCAAGACCTTAGCGGTAAACCTCTGACGGTTGACACCTGCTTACGCTGTGTGCACCTTGCGCGGCCATCTGATCTAGCTGTTGTTGTGATGTAAATAAATAAAGCAAGGGTGAGCAATAGCCCACCAGAAATATAATTGAACAGTGATAATATATAACAGTCCAAAATATCTTTGAAACCATATGCCATGCATTAACGATGTAGTACCAATATAAGGTATGAGATGAAGTTACAAGGTAACTCAAAAATATATTTGTTTTGAATAAATATCTGCTATGCAAAAGATAAGCAAGATATTTTCAATTATCATAAAAGAGGAACTTGCAGGAAAAATATTGCAATTCCGGTTTCAACACTTTTTCACCTTGCCAACACCAACAGTGTTGCAGATATTTCTCACTTTTAGAAGATGAACTAATACGGGAGCATTGCCGCGCCAGATGCCCTGACGTTTACGATGATCAGTCGTATGTCATGCATCTCATCAGTCGTTCTCTACATGTAGAAGGTAGCTCCGACGGAATTACTTATCTACCGCCCTCTGGAACTCCTCAGCCAACGGTTGGGCTATTGCTGGACCGGCGCCACTCGGTCACTTACGCGTCTCCTAGTTCGAATATCATCCATGACTCTGAAACGTAAAGTTCGTTCCCCTTTTCCCCAAGTGTAACACTTGTTGATAGGACTCCACAAAGTAGTCGTATCTAATTGGAAAGGAAAAATTCACCAATATTTCCCAAGCTGATGCTTGTTAATGGATATAAACTTGTTACATCAATCATACCCCTCGAGCGTTGAGGAGGTAACCAAAAGACTCATATCGATACTTGAAAGAATCAAGATGTGAGTGACAAGATAGTTTTAGCAAGTATAGGACCGGGCAGTCCAATAAATAACATCTCCAAGTGAGGTCCCCTTATATAATTTTTGGAAGTTGAGCGAGTATTTAAATCTTCTTATAAGATAGATTTAAATGAAAATAAAGTTTTGGGAACCTCCCCTTGATAAAATAGTCATAAAAGACTCCGAAATATTTTACATAATATCTGAAGGCGAAGGATGACCTTTGAATAATATAAATAATTACAAAAAGAATTCAAAAGAATTTTATTAAATATTCCAAGAATATTTATTAAGTCAATAATAATTACGGAATATTTTTAAATCATAATATTGCTCGTAAGTAATCCTCGAATGAATATATAGAATTATTTATTAAACAAATCTCTTCTTAAATGAATAATTCAAATAATATTCATTGAATAAATAAACTTAACTAAATATTTAAAATAATATTTACTGAATAAATCAAACCTTAAATGAATATTTGAAAATAATATTCATTTAACAAATAACATTCCAAATGAATATCCAAATAATATTCATTAAACAAATAATATTCTAAATGAATATCCAAAATAATATTCATTTAACAAATAATATTCTAAATGAATATCCAAAATAATATTTATTTAACAAATAATATTCTAAATGAATATCCGAATAGTATTCATTTAGTAATCAAAACTCTAAAGGAATATTCGAAGTAATATTCCTTGAGTAAATAGAACTTCCAATGAATATTTTAAAATAATATTCCTTAAGTAAATCAAACCCTAAATGAATATTCGAAAGTAATATTCATTAAATAAATAAAGGTCAAATGAATATTCCAAATAATAATAAGTAAGCCAAATGAATATTTGGGAATGATATTCGTCAACCAAATAACTTTAATGAATATTCAAAATAATATTCATTAACTAAATAACTCCAATGAATGATCAAAATAATATTCATTAAATAAATGACATTCTAAATGAATATTAAAATAATATTCATTAAATATTCCTTCATTGAGGTAATACTCAAACAACGTTCCTCGAAAGATTCGTAATCGAATAAAAATCCTCGAAATAATAAATTTGTCGTTGGGATCCCTCCGGGTTTCCACGACTATTTATATATTACAAAATATCGACTCCCGGTCTATATTTGAAGTATGAATATCATACGCCCTTCGCTAAGGGTCTTAACCAAACAATCCGGCTTATAACTGATATTTCATATATAGTCTATAAGCCGATATCAATTCAGGGAACAAGTAATTCAATATTAACTTGAAAGTAGGCATGCATGCTATGGAATATGTATAAAACAATCATCATATATATTATCACAACAACAGTTCCAAGTATTGGAAACTTGCCTGGTAATCCTGTAGGGGTAGTGTGCCTCGTGTCAATCCAATGATCTATAAATAGTCACAATAACCGAGGTCAATCACTTAACATTTCGAAGGTTAAGTATAACTTAACTTAAGTCATGTAAGTTTAGTCCAAAACACCCTCGAACCCATCCTTAATGTCGGATTTTTTGTACATCTTACTTAATCAATTATAACCTCGTTCTTTGCACCAATATGTGGTCTTGATAATTCTTAACAAGTTTCGTGTTTTAGTCGACTCGAAATTCCCTTTTTAACTTAGCCAAAAAGGGTGGCCAAAGTAGTATCCCTAGAGGTGACTTTTCTGAGAATCACTATTCCGTGACTCGCACTTAAACACTTTTAATAAATCACTGGAAACGTATTTAATTACGAAACCACTTATAAAATCATCTTTGGTATTTGTAATATTTATCATAAAATTTCCAATTCGAAGCCACGGGTCTAGATAGATGAAATGTATTTTTGAAGTTCGGTCGACTACGGATCTTTACTATTCACACCTCTTTCACTAAAACGTTCATAACTCGGTAACCGTTAACTCAAATGACGCACCGTTTTCGCGTACATGATCTAGAGAATATCTAGAAGGTAGCTAACTCAAAATTGGACTTAGATCAGAAGATTAATTTTTACAGATTTCACTAAAACAGGGCAGGAGCTTCTAGTGAATAGTGTTACCTCCGAAAAATGGTTTCTTCGCATTTAACCTCGATTCGAACATTTTTATAAAATCGGAAAACGATCCATTTTACTTGTGGTTTTCTCTCACGCCTTCCTTATGACCTCTAATATTTAATTACCATGATTCGTCACTGACTTAGTCATGTTAAGGGATTCCAATTTCAGTTACGAACTTTCGATTACGGTTTCGAACCTCTTTTACGAATTTAATCATAACTCCTAAACCGTAAGTCCATTTCATACGATCTTTATATCAAAACGAAGCTTATAACATAATCTAGCTTATCATGGAAGAAATCGAAGTTAATCAGTGGTTTATACCTACTGTCAAACTCGTGTTCTTAAGGTTAACGAAATTTCGGCATTACGACGGCTATAAATCGGATATTTACCAAATTCCAAAACTCCCAATAATCATGATATCTACTCCAAACAACATATACATGATTTATAACCATGAACTGAGGCCAAGCAATGCCTTTCCGTTCATCTAAGCTATTTTTAACATTTATCAAAACCCAATCTTAATCATGCTTATAATCATGCTTATAACTTACTAACAACACCACTAAACATAGATCACTCAAGAACATGCTTAAAACTCAAAGTCAACTAAGAGTTCATGAGGTTTATACCTTCCTTGTAGAGTGTTAAAGACCTTGCTAATCCTTGTATAGTCCTTGTATACCCTTTACCAAGCTTAGATCATCCAAGAAATCAAGATCCAAGAATTTTGTTCTTGAAAACACTATTCACCCTCCTTTTAAATCATTTCTTTGAAAATGGAAAAAGATGAGTTTGATGCTAAGATTTTGAGGAGATCATTTTTATGAATTATAGGACTCACATAAAAAGTTTCAAGATCAACAAATGGTTGGAAGTTGGATTTTGGTCTTTGAATTAACCAAAATGCCGAATGGAGTGTTTTTGTGGAGGGGGAGAGTATTTTGCTTGGTTGCTCTTGAATAATGAGGTGTAAAGTAAGGTTTTTAGATAATATCTCATGTAAAGTAGCTTTAATAAAGGTATGATGCACTAGATGAGGTATTTTGCAAGACATGTGTTGTGTTTTGGATGGTTATAAACTAACTACATGGTTTGCTTGCTAAGTGCATGGTTGATTCCTAAGTATGTTGGTTACTTATGTAATCATATGGTTACTAGATATTTTCTAGTAGCTTGCACAAGACTCTTGCTCCCTCTGCTTGTTTTTTGTCCGTTTATTGCTTAATTCGTTGATCGTTCGAGGGAATAACTCATTCGTTTCTAGTTAGGGTTTTACCGAAAACCTTCTTAATATTTCGAATACTATTCTTCATCATTCTTGCTACTCCTCGAATTTAAATTCCTTAATTCCCTTTTATAAATCCTTAAGTCTGGCAGTGTCCAGGGAATTCTCAGAGAAAATGAAAGTGCTCTTTTTCTGAATTCGACAGCTTTTACATACACTTATTTTCCTCCTGGATCACTAATACGAACTCAGAAATCCGTTCCGAATACCGGGTATAACATTATTATAATAATATTCCAAATTCCACCAAAATCACTATTCATCACTTATTTTTATTTAATTCCTATAATTAGGAAAATGAACCTGGTTCACCCTCGAGTGTTCCTTAACCTTTTTACGGAACCGCTGGGCTTATAATAGATATTGATTTGGATGACACAAGAATAATCTTACTTGGAGTAATCTTCTCATATTCTTAGGAGATAGATCATTCTTATCTATGTTGTCAACCAAAGGTATTCTGCATGACATATAATAATTGAATCCAAATCCATTCCATTCATTAAATAGACAGTCGTTACATCGCAGTCATAACCACTATTCATTCCCATATTATTACATAATAAAAAGTTTTAATTCTACCCAAAAATCTGGGTTCTTACACTAAGGCTGAGCACCGAACTGCAGAACCACAGAGACAGACTGTTCTTGAGCAAGTTATGGCCTCACTGAAATTGCAAAAGATGCAATCAGTCATTCAAAGAACACAACAGGAAGAGGTCAAAACTGCAATAAGATATATGAAGATAGCACTAGATGCCAGGATTGAGGCACTAGCTCCAACTACTACTCAGAAGGTGTTGACTAGTAAACTTCTCAAAGAAGATAGTCTGGCTAAGTCTGTTCAACATCTTTCATCCAGGGTGGACAGTATGGAATCTCAAATTAAGACTATCATTGCCAATCAAACAAAACAGACTCAACTACTGGAAATGCTACTTGCAATCTCACCTCCAACCCTTGATGCTAACAAAAAGGGGGAGAAAAAGGGAACAAGCAAAGAAGAGGTTGCAATATCTAGTCAAATTCAAGCAGCTACTAGTAGTAAGATAGCACAGATTGAGGGGGAGCAACAGCCAACAATAGTGGTCAATCCAACAGAGTTTGAAATAAAGGCTTCCCCTGTGAAGAAACAAGTGGCTTTGCCTGAGATTCAAAGTTTAGAAGAAATCTCAGATGGTGAAAGGCAAGCCAGAATAGAAGCTTTGGAAAAGATCAACAAGGAGACTAGTGAAAGAATTCTAAGGACAGAGAGGATGATCAATGAATCAATTGCATCATCTTTGTTTCTTAATGCTCAATCTTCTGCTCCAACAATATCAACCACAATCATGAAGGTGCTCACTCCAGAGATTGTGGCTCCTATATTCTATGATGCTGAGCCATCATATGTCAAAGAATTTGAACCTGTCATCAAAACCAGAGCCTACTCACCACCAAAGGAAAATGGGAAGAACAAGCTTCAATTGGACTACCCATTTCCCAAGAATGATGAAGAAAAACTAATGGGAAAAACAATCATAGAGTTCAAAGAGCAGACAAATAAGAGTGTAAGAGATTGGATGTCTGTAATAATAAGGAATGGAAAAGTGTTAAATATATCCAATAGCCATCCTAGATTTGTGGAAGCTAAAAGAGAAGAAGTCTCCAGAATCCAAAGGGAAGCTCATCCAAGCACAGAAAATCAACATGAAAACTCAGAGGAGAAGCTAGACAGACTGGCTAAAGAGCTAATGGATGAGATAGAGGTTGAAATGAGGGAACCTGAGGAAGTCCCCAAACCCAAACCTAAAAGAATGAAAACTAAAGCCAAAAGGGTTCTTTCTCCAGAACCCTCACCAGAAAAAAAAACTACTGGCTCATCAGCATTTATATCTGCAACAGTTATCGACCCTTCTGTGAACTTTCATGGTGATCCCATAATGCCTAAAGAAGAACCAATGAATTATGATTCAATTGAAGTTCCTTCATTCTTGATGAATCCAAAACAGAAGAAAAGGGCTCCAAGGAAGCAACTTTCAAAGGGACCAGTTCAAGTTGCCAAGGTACCTGCTATTGTCAAATAGCCAAACTTGGAAAACAAAGAAGACTTTATCTATCAGGCAGAAATTGAAGAATACTCTGGCATGAATCTGTATTTGGATGAACTGTCAGAAGTAAGAGGAATTGACAAGTACAAGAATCTGCCTGAAAGATTAGTGTTTGTAACAGCCCCAAATCCGGGGTCAGGGATTTGGTCGTCACGCGGAAATTCTCATTAACAATTCACCTGTTTAACAACATTAATCCATCTGTAATCGTTGAATAACTGAAATACATCATTGAGACCCCAACTACCAAACATCTTATAGGTTATAGGGCCAGAAACAAGAACTAAAGTCTTTACTTTACTCACTTCATTACATCCATTGAATCAAATTACACCATGTCTTACAAATCTTATCCCGCTAGTATAGCTTCGTTGAGAAGTATACCAGCAACTAGTTTTACTCTATACAATGTGATATATATTACACATTAATAAACCTACATGTAACTTACTCCAGCTATAGATGTTATTGATCATGTCTTCTTCATAAGGGTAGTTTGCCTGCTTCTTCCGAGCTATGCAGATAATCCTCATCCGTTTACCTCTTTCTGAAAGGCTAGTATATAAAACAAACAAGTATGAGCGAAAGAATTGCTCAGCAAGTGGTTAATAGAGTTCACAAAATATCCCATCATATACTTGGGGTTGTCGAAATACCACAGATACTTACTATCAACCATGAAATATCAGTACCCAAAAATCTCAATAGGGAAAGTATAATGATTAAAATAATCATTAAATGAACAAGATAAGTTCATAATCACATTAATAACCTTTCCGTCAAAATATCTGCTATTAAAAGAAGATAAACAGAAAATCAATATATGTATATCACCTTTCATAATATATCTGTAATCTTTATCAAGTGTGAGATGAACAAGTTTTCAATATGATTTGAATGATAAGGAAAATCAATATCATCTTTTGAAATCAACCTCTACTTTGAAATGAACAAGTTCCAGTATATTATAAAAGGATGAGGTTTAAACTAGACCAATATAACCTTTTCGACTCTGCCAACACTTACCAGTCACCCAGCCCATAGCTTTCCGATGGGGTGTTCTCGATAATGTTGCATAAAATATCCAAATTGGATGATGAACTAATACTGGAGTATCTCGCGCCAGATGTCACAACCTTACGATGATCAGTCATAAGTTGTGCATCTCCAAATTTTGTTTCTCTACATGTAGATGGAAGAACTGACGGATTTACTTGTCTATCGCCCTCTTGATCAACCATCAACGGTTGGGCATAGTCGGGACCGGCGCAACTCGGACCCCTTTTAATAATGATGGACCGTCCCACGGCCTCTTACACGATTATCAGTGATGGACTGATTCACAGCCTCATACACACATACTCCTAGTTCGAGTAAAATCCATGACTCTGAAACGTAAAGTTCGTCCTCCTTTTCCCCGAGTAATAACTCATTGATACAACTCCACAAAGTAGTTGTATCTAATTGGAAAGGAAAACTTACCAATATTTCCCGAGCAGTAGCTCGTTAATGGATTAACACTTGTTACAGCAATCCTACTCCTCGAGTGTTGAGGAAGTAGCCAGAGTCCCCTGGCTCATAATAAATGGGTTCAAAATAAGCTCTCGACATTCTTCGTGACTCAAAAGTCCGGTAAAATAGAATTTCTCAAATAGGGTTTCTCAGTTTTGAAGGAAAGTGACGCCATTGCAGGCTAGGAGTTGATTTAAGATCATCAGGGAAACCTTATAATAATTTTGGAAAATCGTTGTTAAGCAACATAGATTAGGTGCTCAACGTTATTTAGGGAAAAACCCAGAAGATCAAAGTATTGAAGATACTTTTACTATATCTCAAAGATATACTTCATGATTATTGAAGTCAAATATGCTTTTAAGTCATCTGAGTTATTCACTATATTCTTGAAAGTATTAATTAAATATTCCAATATAATTTATTAACTCATATCTGCATAAACAATATTTTTAAATAAAAATAATCACAACTACATCTTGAAATGAATATTCAAAAATAATATTCATTAATTAGATAATTATTAACGATTATTGGAAACCTTTAAATAAATATCCGAAATAATATTCATTACCTTTAAATGAATATTCGAAATAATAGTCATCAATTAAATAGCCCTTAATAAAAATGATAAAGTATTTAAATGAATATCCAAAATAATATTCATTAACTTTAAATGAATATTTGAAATAATGTTCGTCAAATAAACAACCCTTATTAATAATTAGGAAAACTTTAAATGAATATTTAGAATAATATTCATTAAGTAAATAGTCATCTAAATATAACTAGAAACCTTTAAATGAAAATCCGAATTAAGATTCATTTAAATAAATAACTCACGTATGATTATGAAATCATACTTTAAATAAATATTTGAAACGATATTTTCCATTTAATTATAATCCTCGAATATTATTTACTAAATAAATAATACTCAGAAAATAATGGTAATACGTATACGATATACCGCCTCGCGGTTCGTAACAAATTAGTCGAAACATATGCCCTATACTAAGGGCTATCATAAACCCGGCTTATAGCTACTAGATCACCTCTAGTCTATAAGTCGTCTAATTAAAAATCACACTTCAAGTATGACAATATATTAAGTCAAAACAACTACGCATATACATTGCATCATATATCGTAAAATATTCAATAATACTCTTAATGAAATAATATTCGATTAATATTCTCAAGTGAGATGATACTCAAATAACAATACTTAAATCTTTACCAGGTAATAAATACTTCTTGAAATTATAATAATAATACTGGATAATACTCCTCAGAATACATAGTACTTTGCCGCTGGAATCCCTCCGGGTTTCCACGACTATTTGCATATATAACCAAATACCGACTCCCGGTCTAGAGTCGAACACAATAAGTATGCTCATATACTTAGAGCTACAAGATCCACCGGTTCATAACTACTCATCTCAAAACTTATATGTGAATCAGAAAGCCAACTATATATATATATATGGCAATATAAGCAGTAACTGCAAAACTGTATAACACAACACATGGCAAAACAGGATTATAGAACCAATACTACAAAGTATGGTTTAGAACACTTGCCTGGTACTCGAGATACGATAGGGCTCGCGACGATGTCGGTCAATCTAGACAAAGTCAAAGAAAACGTAAGGTTAATCCCATTATAAATCAACGCTTAAACATGCAAGCGAATCACAATCAAAGCACTTAGTGGCTTAATCTAGACTCATACTAAGTCCAAGTTACTCATAAAATACTTAAGTCGTAAGTTTGGTTCGAAAACGGTCCTCGAATTCAAGTTATACTTAACCATTTTCAACATTGGTTTCTAAGTCGTATCCTTAGTGGTTTTCACTTGCGCAACCTCGGCTAACACATATTTATAAAATCGAAAAATAATCTTTTGGACTCGAATCTTTCTCACACATCTTTCTAACTGTCCTTAGAATTTTACCACCAAATTTCAAATTCTAATTTGACTATTAAGGGTCTCGAACTTAGCATCAAAGTAGTATATTTCTCCGATAAAGTCTTTCAAACCGGTTATACGAACACTAGCATAATTCCTAAACCGTAAATCAAAATGCTACGATTCTTTCGCCAAAATGATCTATGAATCAAGATCTACAAGGGTAGGTCATATACTTAACAAGTTCAGGAGCTTTATGTCTCGGGTATGCTCTGTTTTTAAGGGTTAATGAAATTTCGTCATTACGACGGCTATAACTCGGATATTTCCAAAATCAAAATCCTCCAAATAATCATTCAATCCACAACCAACCCTCATGAGCACTATTTATCATCTCCCTCACTGTCTCAACAGGTCTTGGAGCCACAAAACTTATTTTAACATTTTTATAACACCCACACAACATACATGCTCTAAATCATGCATACAAGTCATAAACACCATCAAATCTCACAAACTAAAAAGCCATGGATGAGAGCTCTACCTTGGTTTCAAGCTTAAGGATGTCATTAAGGCCTTACAACTCTTGAACCTTGCTTAGAATAGTCTTTGGAAGCCAAACAATCAAGAAACAAAACAAGAAAACTAGTTAGTAAATTCGGAGTTACTATTCATCACCACTTTCACTAATTATTTGAAAATGGAAAAATCCTTGGATGGTTCTCAAATTTTTACCATACCTTGTCCTAGGAAAGAGCTTTGTTTTAAACTATATATCACCATTGTTGGATGCTTGGAAGTGACACTTTGAATTTGCTAAAAAGGAGCAGATTTTTCTTAAGGAAAATGGGTTCTTGCTCTCTTTCTTTTCTCTTATCTTTAGATCTACTTTTTGTGATGAAATTTTGATATCATCCTCTTGTAGCAGCTGTGAATATAGTGGAGTTGTGTCATAAAATGTTCCCTTGGTCCACTTGCTTTGGTTGATGTCATTTTGATAAAGTAAGGTGATGTCATTAGCACATGTTTAAGGCTTCTTGATCACTCTTTGGTTCCTTCTCTTTAATCCACTTCAAATTCGGCTCAATCCATGTTGTTAGCTGTTCTTGAAGCCTTGTTTATGATATTAATGAAGTAATTGGGCCTTGATCAAAGTCTTATGGTTATAGGATTAATCGTCTGATTTCGGTGGACGTTCTAGCGATTTCTAAAGCGTTCTAAATCCTTTAACTCCATGATTTTATTCTAAATCCTATAACACTTAAATAAAATAATCTCTCATGGATTCCTAATATTTAAAATCCTCAAATATTAATCCAATTATTATGTTCCTAACTCTCTGTCAATTTTGGAATAAAATAAAGTTTGGATTCTCTGAATTTTATCCTCGTTTACATACACTCATTCTCTCTGTACTTTCCTAGTACATACTTGGTTTTCTCATTTCTCAATTCCTATAGTGAGTATCCTAACTCACTTCTCAACCCCCTTCTAGGGTATACCATCTCATTTTCTAGATGATAGATTATTCTTATCTATGTCGTCAACCACTGAATTACACTGTTCAGAAAATATCCACATGTATCGAAATTATTATCCATAGAAATATCCCTTCCTTACCACCACTGTTCATTGAAATCACTATTCATCCATGAAAAACACTATTCATTGATGCACTTAATTATAATAAGAAAAGTTTTTAATTCTACCAAAAATCTGGGTTCTTACAGTCTCCCCTCCTTAAAAGGATTCCGTCCCGGAATCAGTTTAGGAATAGTTGGGTTACCTTTCCTTTGTTACACTCTTTCAACTTCCAGGTGGATTCTTCCACATCTTGATCTTCTCACAATTCCTTATTAGTTTGAAACCTTGTTCCTTAACACTTGCACATTTCTATCCATGATTTCCACAAGAATACCTTTAGCATCACGCATCTCCAATCTCATATTCTCTATCCTGTTTCCGCAGAAATATACCTATATGAACTGGCTTGTAATTCTTCAACATGCCATTTAGCTTATCAATAGCAGTACTAACTCTATCCATCTTGGGCTTTCACTAGCCGTTTGCTGGTAAAATCTTTTGTCTCTTTGGTTTGTTGAATTAACTCGGTTTCCAATATCTTTATCTTGCCAGCCTCCTTCCAACACAAGGAAGAGCGACAACTCTTTTCATAACGGCCTCGCAAGGTAGTATCCCTATTCATTATGGTACCGTCTAAGTGCCTCTAATATCACGGACTATGGGTCTTGTGTAAAATCTCATCCTTGAATTCCCGAATCTTCGGAATCCATCTCTTTTCTCCTTTTGACTAAGGCATTGGCCACCACATTGGCCTCCCCTGAATGGTAGTGCATCTTATAGTCGTATCTTGATCTCTATCATGACATAAAGTCTTAATACTTCGACCTTTAAATATATCTTCTCTGTAAAATTTTCCAGAAAATAATTCTAATAATACTCCTTGAAACAATTGTAAGAAAATATTGGTTATAATATATATTTCCTGTTCGTACGTAAATGGGCACATACTTTACCCTCGTTCTTGAAAAATTTTCCTTGCTCTTTCCTTCAGCATAATATATACTTGAGGCTCTTATGGTCCATATAATGTTTCCAAATCTCTTAGAGCGAAAACCATCGCTGCTAATTCCAATTTATGGGTGGATATCTAGTCTCTTACTCTTTTAACTGTCTGAATGCATACACACTTACTCTACGATGCTGTATCAGCACACAATCTAAACCTTTATGAGATGCATCATTATATATCACAAAGTCTTCCTTATCATCTTGTAGGGCCAACAATGGAATGACACCAACCTCTTTTTCAATTCTTGCAAACTCTCCTCACACTTAGGAGTCCATTCCAACTTCTCAGTCTTTCTCGTAAATCATGTCAACGGTGCTGCTATCTTAGTAAGGTCCTGCACGAATTTCCTATAATAGCCTGTCAGGTCTATAAAACTTCTCACCTCTATGGGTGTAGTTGGTCTCTCCCAATTGAAACAACTTCTATTTTAGCGGGATCCATTAATACTCCCTTGATAATAACCACACGTCTTAGAAATTGGGCTTCTTTAAACAATATTTCACACTTTGAGAATTTGGCATGCAACTGCTCTTCTCATATTAACTCTAAAACAATTCTTAAATGTTCGTCCTCTAGATATATCAGGACGTCATCAATAAATACAATAACGAGCTTATCTAAATATTTCATGAACACTTGATTCACTAAATCCATAAAACTACGGGTGCATTAATCACCCAAATGACATTGCTAAAATCTCATAGTGTCTATACCTATTGCGAACGCAGTATTGGGTATATCCTCGGGTTTAATCTTTAACTGGTGGCATCCAGTTCTCAATTCAATCTCGGAAAATTACATATCATTTCTTAGCTAGTTTAGCAAATCGTTTCTCCTATAAAGTCGTTCCATGGTCTAGCAGTCAGGACCTCAGACTCTGAATCTGGTAACCAGAGTTCAATTCTCGTTAGTCGATATACACTTTCATTATTCCATCATTCCATTTTCACAACCAACACCGAGGCTCCCCACAGTGATGCACTGGGTCTTATCATACTCTTGCCCAGCATTCTTGTCACTGATTCGCTACTCTTTCACTTCTACTGGGGTTAATCCATAACAGTTTCTATTTCTCGGTTCGATGGTAATCCCACTATGATGCCCGGGATTGACATAATAACCCACTATGATGCTAGCATTCATACCTATATATTATATTTCGTTGATATCGTATTGTAGCCATGATCGGGCGAAGTGCTGTGTCATAGGAGGACGGTATTCCTGTCGGTTAGTTGATCGCCCCGCCGAGATACCGAGAGGATGGAAGTGTTAGGAATATGTTGTAGTTGATGATAACTTAACATTCAAGCAAAATTGTATAAGTATTGTAGCTGTCAACGGATAAGGAGTTATAACTATATTCATTGACAGGTAGCTCATCAATGGATGAGATGCATATAGCATACTGCAGCACCTTTACTTCTTAGTTGATAGTGTTTTAGTTCTTGAGTCATGTTGACCATCAATGGATAGACAGAGTAGGGTAGTTAATTGTAAATATTCTATACTATGTAATTCTTTCTAAGTGAAAGATCATCAACGGATAAAGACATTATACTATCAACGGATACAACAAGACAATCATCAACGGATAAGGATGTTCATCATCAACAGATACAGGCAAACCTATCATCAACGGATAATCAAGAATGACACATTGGATCCTAGATCATGATTAGCAGTTGATGGTGGGAAGTTTGTCTGACAGATCACATGGGTTGACAAAAGGTGGACAATGTAGTATGGCAGCCACTATTGTGGAAATAAAGAAGAAAGAAGCATTCCACTTTCACAGTACATACAAGAAAGGTGCAGGGGACATATCTGCTCTCAAGGACAACCTTTCGGCTACATGTGGATTTGGAGTGGAGTAGCAAGTCAACTTGAATTAGATTAATATTATCTTATTCTCATAGTACTTGTAAAAACTTGGAATATATAACCAAGTGTAGCAACTCTTTATAAAGGTAAGAAAACAGATAATCTTGCTTAGGGTTTATTGAATATCCTTAGAAGCAAAGAGTTGTAAAATAGAAGCTGTGTACATTTGTATCACAGAGTTTTCTTCGAATAAAAGTCTCAGGTGGCACATCTAACCACCTGATTTTTATGTGTTTGTGAATCATTTCTTATTATTCAACAATTATCTTCCTGTAGATTTCTGTGATTCTTATCAGAAATTATAATTATCAAGAATTGTATTCACCCCCCCCTTCTACAATTTAACAAGTGTGTAATCTGGGAATAACAGGAAGACTAGTTATTCATTTCTCATGAGTCATCAGAGTTACACCAAATGAGTCTTTTCGAGTATTCTTTTATTGAGATGAGTCTTGCGTCAATGTCGGATTGCTGATATCCGATTGTTCATTAAATTTTGAGTTATATTTCGGTAAATCTTATTATATTTATATACCGAGCAAGGAGAGAACTTGCTGAGCACCATAGCTGCTCATTCTTGCTTTACAACATTTATTCAGCTGTCAAGAAGGAAAGAGGCGAGTCGTCCAGCCAGAGACACAAAGGGAAAGAGAAAACGCCAGGCTATGCTAACAAAGATTAGAATATCCAGCTGGAACCGTTATCTTTTCTACGTTTGTGATCTTATGTAAGATAATATTCTGAGATGTAAAAAATCGTATTGTAATAATGCTTGAGACCGATTTTGGATCTGCGGAGTGGGACACTTATGCTCCGTTGTAATAAATATTTTGTTTTATTATTGAGCTAACGTGTGTTGCAGGATATCGAAACAATGTGACGACTCGGGTCCCCGGTCAGGGCGGATTTGGGGGCGTTACATCCAGGCACCTTAGAGATTGTATTTGAGGAGGAAGATTCACTGCCAATCTATTTGCAAAGGGAGCATTCAAATAACCCTGTAACAAATTACACAATCAAGGAAATCTTATGAATATCTTGGCCAATATGAGCTTGAATCTGTCATTAATCATTAATATACTAGTATTAGACAATAGTTCAGAATGTCAACTAGAGCAAAGGAACTGAGGATTTTAATGAAATCAACTGATTGCACAATAAACGATGACATCAATGCAACTTGCAACATGAGTTTCTAGCCTTTTAATTGCTGCTCAAAATCACTGTCATATCATATATTAAAAAAAATTCTATTCAGCTACAATAGGGAAAAGGCACAAAAATAATCACTGCCTTCAGAATAAACATACATGTACATCTTATATATAAAAAAAATAACCATGACTCACTAGCAAGAGCATAAAAAGACATAGATATATTATAAAATGAAGAGAGACTGTTGGTCCCGGAGTATTGCAGAAGGGGGGGGGGGTTGAATGCAATACTGATAAATCACAATCTTTACAACAATAACGATAATAAAGATTTCAACTTATCAGTAATAATATGCAAATGCAAGTAGATCAAGATTTCTCACAAAATAAATGTTTTATTTATCTTGTGAAGTGTTGGTACAACCTAGAGAAATGGTGTGTTTCTCCAGCTTCGGTTTCTTGGGAGATACAAGATTTCTTCGGTTTCTCCACCATTTCTTGAGAAATGGTGTGTAGTGTACATAGGAAGAATTAGAGACATATCTCTAAATAGAATGGGATACTCTATTGTCTCTATCACATGGGTTATGGATGTGATGTCGTTTTCAAGTGGCAGCTCCTTACAACTTGCACACCCATGTGACTTTCATAAATTGTTATACAGACAGAGTTAACAATACATGTAAAGCAACCTAGATTCTTTCTAATTTAAGCTAATACAATTCTAATAGATGTAGATTTGTCATACTCTTTGAATTGACGAGCTTTGTCTTGTGAACTCTCAAGCTTCTGTCGTAGTCTTTGCAGGTCTGCTACAATCGATGGAGTGTTACAGCAAATCTTTTTCTTGGACATCTAAACTGTCACGGGTTTGACTGAGAAAAATCCCCAAATCAAATAATTCATCTGGACAGTAACCTTAACCGCTAAGTCTGCTGTCAGGAGAATATTCAGATATTTGTCAGTACGAGCTCCCGCTAATGATGTTGTCGGAACTCCAGACTTGCTGTCAAGTTGTGAGAATGTTGCTGTCCCATGCTTCAGCCAATGTTGCTGTCAGATGTAGCTTTCTGTCGTGACTTGCAACATGTTGTCTTCTTGTAACCTTACTGTCAAGGTTGTGGCAGTAACATTTTTTGTTGCTGTCTTCTTGATGTATCCCTTGAGGCTTGAACAAATGCATGAACTTCTTCCAAGACATACAGTTATTACATGACAGCAATTTATTTCATTACAAGAACATACTCTGGCTGTGACAGTATGTTCTACTTAGTGAAAAAAACTAAGTACAGGGAAATCTAGTTAAGTTGTCCCTATGATATCACCCATAAATCCCAACAGAGACATGCATACATGATTCACATAAGCAAGACAAACTTTCACCTTTACTATGGCTGCTGAGGAAATTCTAGAAGCATCAAAAGAATGACGTTCAATTGTTCTCGGTAGCCTTATACCATCTGCATTTGCCAGAATTTTTATGCCATTATCATTGGTGGAAACAGCCAGCAAGATCCCTTCCTTATTAAATCGTACACATGGAGAAGCCTGCAGACATATCAAATTAGGCTGAGTATGCTAACAGCAACCAGAAGTATACCATTGTAACTTATTCTTCCAAACACTACAAGTTGAAAAATACCGGAAATTGGTCAGATAACAGTATAACAAATAATACACGGTCCATTAAAAAAACTTTATGGAAAAGATCTTGTCTTTGTATGTGAGATACAACTTTCACTTGCATATAGAGAAAATGTTAAAGGCTGGTACCTTTAACCAGCTTATTAAAAATAAATTTAAAGTCACTCCAACACCAAATTACCTGTGTTGTTGGTTTCTGGAAAGCTCCCTCGTTCACTGGCTCCTAATTTGCATCTTCTGAAAATTAAAAATCAGCTGCTTTACACGGTTGGAGAAATAACCTTCAAACCTGAAACCCAAAAACAATGAACAAAAATAAATAAATCAGATACAAATACTACATGATAAATACATACACACAAACGATTATGATTGAGGAAGTCTTATTCTGTCATTCACAAGTTCCTTTTCTTCTTTCGATTTTTGAGGAAATGCTAGTTTCAATTCATTCTGTGCTTTTGCCCCCCCCCCCTTGGATTTGCCTTTTGTAGCTCCCCTCTCGAACAGAATTAGAGAGGAAATAGATGATGTAGAGAAAAGCTTATAATTAGAGAGGAAAATCTGTATATCAGTTTATAAGAGTAAAGTCTAGAATATGTGGTGATGAGGGAAGTTTGGGGGAGATAAGGGGAGATAAGGGGGGGGGGAATGAAACATTGAAAATTTTGGTTAAGGGGGAAATTTGTGCGCCTAACATTTAACATTTTTCAATGTGCTGTTCTATTTTCTTTTAATTTTTTAAATATTTGGGTAAAAATTCTAATTTCATATTAACTTTATCAAGAATTTATTTGATTTCAGTTTTGAAATTTTAAATTTTACATATACGCATGTACTTATATATAATATTATGATGCAAACAATAAATTTATCTTGTAAAAAGTTTTTAAAAAACATTATGTACAATCGGGACGAGACTAGTTAGAGTGAATAGTACTTTTAGGAGGTTTATGTTATAAAATCATACAAAATTAATATTAAATTTTCTAATTTTTGGTCATAAAAAGATTTTTTTAAAAAAAATATTATGTACACAAACGTAGTAAAAGTGCTACTTCCTATAACGGGGCACGATCCAGGTTCACTGAATATTTTTTTTGAATGATTTCTTCGAATATCGAACCGTACGAATGTTAATAAACACTCATTTTAGTGTTAGGAAAAAATAATAAAATAATAAAAAGGTCGGTATGTTCAAGATTTTAACAAAAACGTAGTAAAAGTGTTGTTTCTTATAACGGGGCACGATCTAGATTCACTGAATTAATTTTTTGAATGATTTCTTCGACGATCGAACCGTACGAATGTTAATAAACACTCATTTTAGTGTTGAGAAAAATTCATCAAAAATTAAAAAGGTTTGGTTGCAGGAGATTTAAATAAAAATGTAGTAAAAGTGCATCTTCCGATAATGGGCACGATCCAAATTCACTGAATAATTTTTTTGAAAGATTTATTCGACGATCGAACCTTACGGATGTTAATAAACACTCATTTTAGTGTTGGAAAAAAATAATCAAAAAATTAAAAAGTTTGGTTGTAGGAGATTTTAACAAAAATGTAGTAAAAGTGCATATTCCGATAACGGGGCACGATCCAGATTCATTAAATAACTTTTTTGAATAATTTCTTCGACGATCGAACCGTACAGACGTTAATAAACACTCATTTGTGTGGTGATAAAAAATAATCTAAAAATAAAAGGTCGGGTTGTATGAGATTTTAACAAAAACATAGTTTAACGATTTAAAAGTGTAAAACATTACACAACGGTTTTTATGAAAAACTGTTGTTGCGTAAAAATCGTTGTCTGAATGTTTTTTTATTTCCCACCAAATCCATTTCAGATTTTTTCAGTATTTCCCACCAAATTAAATTCAAATTATTTAATTATTTCTCACCAAACATTTCATTATTTCCCACCAAATTCAATTCAAAATTTTATGTAGTTCAGATAACGGTTTCATGAAACCGTTGTCTAGTAAGGCGACATTTCAGACAACTTTTCAATAAAAACTGTTGTCTTAAGCACATTATGTACACCGGTTTATTATGAATTGAAACACACCTGTTTTAATACACGTTACGCAATACCACTGTAAACTACCATTGTCTCATCTGACCAATGTGGCACCAGTTAGACAACATTTGTAAAAACATTGAATAACCATTGTCGGCAGCTGAAAGACACAACGCTTTTTCGTTAGCTAACAGTTCACCGTTGTTAAATTTTTTGGGGCAACGGTGTTTTTCGCGACCATTGTGTAACATGTGTTGTCTAATTCGATTTCTGGTGTAGTGTTCTATGAGTAAAAAAGTAAAAATACTTTTTCCTTTTGCCAGGAATAAATAAAATAAAAAACTGAATCTTTTTGAGAAAATATATTATATACATGTTTTTCAAAACAGACATTAAAAGTGTTATAATCCGACTATTGTTTATGTTTTCCAAAATAGGAATTCCAATTTGAATTAGCAGATTCGTTTATGTTTTTCGAAACAGGCATTAAAAGTTAAGTAATAATATTATCGTTTGTATTTTCAGAATTAGGCATTACATGCAAGTTAATAGTTTCGTTTCAGATGTTAATAGTCTCGTTTTAGATGCATTGACGTCGGCATTGTTATATTTTAAAATTAACATATACTAGTTTAAGTCCCGTGCTATGCATGGGCCTCTATTTATATTTAATTTTTTTATATTTGAGAATAAGAAATTCTGAGATATATCTCAAGTAATGTTCCTAAGATATTGAATAAATTTTGATACATACAATCTTTTGATATGCACAATCTTTTAGATATTATTTTGATATGCACGGTCTTTTGTAATATAAATTCATTTTATTAAATATCTCAGGTTAGTTATCTGAGCTGTATCTCAGGTTCCTTATTCTCTTTATATTTTATAATTTTTTTACTTATTGTAAAAGAGTTAGGACCGTTACAATCCATATAATTTGACACCGACAATTGTATTAGACGAATAAAGTTAAGATTAAATGATAACATAAAATAAGTTTGTTGTCCAGTATAATTATAGTTATATATTGAATCATTAAATATATACATGATATATCATCCAAGAGCAAGACCTTCGTGGGTGATCTGTTGCATGTTGTTGAACTCGATATTGAATTAATGTATGTGTGTATTTGATCGCGATTAAATTGATCAAAGGATTAGAAAGTCATCTCATGGTAAATTTTAATTAATAATTAAAAGAATATTTGATAAATTTACGATTTTCAATTGTATCCATACTTATATAGTTATACATACAATCTTTAGTGTCTCTCTTTGATTTCAATAGATTATATGGACTCGTCTTTGAATCAGACTTGGACGTGTGATTCTTTTGTTGGCATTTAATTTTCATTTTACTCTTTAATGTTAATTGTTATTCAAGTTCGATTCAACAAATTAAATTGTCAATTTGTATCGATTCACACAAATATTTTTAAGACTCAGTTTCGTATAGGTTCTTCTCTTATTAATTTTCAATAGATGCTTCATATATGTAATTTTTGTGTTTTTAAATGTTTTTGTTGGATTCTATTTGGCGATTTGTGTTAAATAGTTTCTTTTCCAATTTTCATATTGTGTAAGCGTAAATTTATTACGCTTAATTTTCATAATGGAGAAAATTGGCACTTGAGCTACTTAAGTATTGAATTTGAAGAACAAATTTTGTTATCGTTCCGAAATGATAATATAGCCAATATTACTATAGCCAATATTCTAAAATTTTTAAAGTTAATAAACAATTTCTAATCTTGCCTAATTTGCACTATTTTTTAATAATTTTATTAGGTTGATGTCTTCTTTTGGCAACAAATATATAATTTTTATTTGTAATAATTTTCATGATAATTATTGGAAACTGATTCGATAATTTACTCCCTAATGACAAATTTTTTGTTATGTTTTTGAAATTGTAATTTTATCTGTTTTTTTTTTAATATTATATAATCATAATACGTAAATAGTTAACATTTTTCGATAAAAATATGATAGTATGCCCAACATTAAGTATTAATACTTATAGAGTAATGTATTGTTATCTTTTATTTCCACGTAAGTGTGATTTAACTTAGTATTTCATACAATTTTATTGATAAATTTCCAGAATATTTCAATCTATTGCCATTGTATTATAATGGATGAACAAAACTAAATATTATAAAAATTTATTAAAACGAAAAATAAGAAAATTTTAAACTTGTACATCACGCACATTTTAAGCTAACAAGAACAACAATATGAAGAATAATAGAAAATATAACAATTGTAATAATAATAAAAACAACAACAACAACAACAACAATAATAATAATAATAATAATAATAATAATAATAATAATAATAATAATAATAATAGTAATAACGAAAATAATAATAATGTTAATAATTAAAACAATAAAAACAACAACGACGACAACAATATATGTTCAAAAAGTCTGAAAATCGAAATTCGGCCAGATCCAATTCGCAAAAAAGTCAAAAAGCCCGGCCGGTTCGGCTTGGCTCGGCTCGGCTCGGCTCGGCCCGGGGGCCTAAGGCTAAGATGAGCCTCCAATATTTCATGAAGCCAAGCCCGATGACTGATTAAAACCTCGGGCTTTTGAAAAGCCCGGACAAAATGCGGTTCAGCCCGAATAAAAACCAGGGCTTTTTAAGAAATCTGAATAGAAATCCAATTTTTTATAGATAAAATATAAAAATATATACTATTTCTAATGAATTTCAATAATATTAAACTTAGCCATAGAGGGGCTGTGAAAGATCATGAAATTAGGAAAAATCAACAATATGCGCGCAGGACAAACCCTTCTTTCAAGAAGACTTATTGAGTGTAGAGGATGTGCTTCTCGAAATGACCATATACGAAGAGATTCATATGGCTCACAAGTCAGAAAGTATATTATGAGTAAAATGTTCTTGAGTTGCATTGATGTTTTATGATAATACAAGTATTATCCTAGTAGTTATTTAGTATTAGATTTTGTGGTGTCTCTTCTTATGTATTCTGGATTCTAGAAGTTCAGGGGTGTAGCTCTTTAGAGGTTGTTTCGTTTGTAAAGATTTTCTTTTTCTATATATTAATATATAAGCTTTACAATAAAAGGCAAAAATTATGTACATATAAGATTTTAAAAAAATCGAATAAAAACCCGGTCCGAGGGCCTAAAACGGGTCTCATGTTTTAGAGAAAGCCCGGCCCGGACCGGCCCGATGTTTAAAAAAGCCCGATCCGGCCTGATTCTTAAAAAGCCCAGGTTTTTTAAAGTCCGACCCTATGGGCTTTTTGTGCATCTCTAACGACGACAACAACAACAACCACAACAACCACAACAACAACAACAACAACAACCACAACAACAACAACAACAACAACAACAACAACAACAACAACAACAACAACAACAACAACAACAACAACAACAACAACGTAAAAGAGTAGCCAATATTATGAAATTACGAAAATAGTAAGTATATCGATTTCTAGATACCTGGAATTAGTGATTGAGCCAGAATCTGATAGATCTGATTGGATGGTAAATTCAGGAGCATCTTCTTCATTGCTTGAGTGAGAGATCGATCAATATGTGTGTCGTAATTACCTGTTATTACACAAATTATATTATATCAATTAGTTATCATATACCCAAGATAATAAGTCGGCTTCTACCAAGAAAATTCAAAGACGTAAGTTAATAGAAGTTACAAATATAAGTACAAGTTTAAAAACAAAATTTAATACTATGATATAGTTATACGAAATAAATAATAAATATTACACTCATTACACAATAATTTGAGGACAAAAATTTGGCAACATGTATGTAAAATTAAAAGTAAATTGATGCATCTTACTTTATTATAGGGATATTTACTTTTTCGATTTCACTATGGTAGATCCTTAAAATGAAGTACAAAATACAAAGTTAGAGTAAAATCACTTACAAGATTAAAAATCAACTCATACAAGGAAATTTCGTCATGAATTTCTTCCATTCAGAGTTATGGATGTAATCCACTATGAGCGGCAATCTGATTGTCAGACAAATAGCTGAATTTGAAAGCTAATCAATCATGGGACGAAAAATCGAAGATCTTTTGATTTTGGAAAAGGCAGATATTTATAATCTAAATTTGTTTATTTGTACAAATATAAATAGTATAATTGTTTCCATCTTGTGTATTCTACAAATCTTAATTTTTAAGAAATATATAGATCTTGAAGACAGTTCTAGAAGAATCTAGATAATGGGTCGATCAATATTGGGCTAAAAGTATGTCTAGGCCCACCCTAAATAGTATAGGAACAAATCATAGATGAATGGTACACAAAGCGGTAGACATACAAATATTTAAATGGCACAATACACCGTAATACACATAATGGTATAGATAGAAAAATAATTAATTAATTGGTACAAAATAAATGATATGAGATTTTAATAAGATAACTATAAGAAACATAAACATTTTACCTATTTCCTTTGTATTATATATGCCAAGCCATTAGTCATCCTGAAATGTCATCTCGGTATTTGTTTTAGTTTTGTTTCTGATTCCCTTTCACTAATATTCTTGTTCCTATCTTTATGGGGATGAAATCAATTATGGTGATATGAGGTACCATTTAAAGGTGTTTTGCTTAGTAATTAAGATGATAGATGCCGTATATGGGTTAGAGTTTGATTTTTCAAAAATTCTTATAAATTTCGTTACTTGTCAACATGTAAATCGAGTGCGGAAATAAAAGAGAAAAAGAAAGCGTGTCATGGTTATTTTTATCCTGGTGTGTGATGGGCAACCCCTAATGGATCCGATCCTCCCCGGATTCGAGATTTTCACTATAAGAAAGATTACTCCTTATAACGGGTGGAGAAACCTTTGCAAATCAAACACTATCTATTTATCTTGGAGCGAAACACAATTGTAACCTCCTTCAAATAAAATAGTAAAATACAAGACCACAAGGCTTATATTGGAGCGTAACAACTAGTCACCTCAAAAACTTGCAACAACCTTTGTGGAATATCTATTTCTACAACTTTGTCGATCTTGGGTCTAAGGTCTTGGATCTTTTCTTTTCTTCACGGTACAAAGGCTATTAACTCCCTGTTAGAATGCCTAAGACTTGGGTCTTAGACAAGGATCACCTCACTTCAATTAACCTCACTGCAAAGATTAGAATACAAGTACTACGAGCAAATAACCTTTATAAGATGAAAGATAAAATGATTCAGTATGTTACGGTACTAAATCACGAAAAACAAAATATAAGTATATAAACAACTAATGCTTATATATTATATATAAGTTAGGCTATGTCACAGATTTCCTAGAAAAGCGGACTAAGCACTAAAAGTAAATTTGCAATAAGTCCTAGTAGTCTATTTTCACTACTAAGTTGTTATTTCCAAGTTATGCACCACGGGATTGTAGAAGGGGGGGTTGAATACAATCTTTAGTAAATTCTTTTGACTTGGTGAGTTCTTAAGATAGAGTGTTATAAGAACGAAGAGTGAACAAGGTAAACAGTTTATCTAAGACACATGCAACACAAGATATAAAAAATCTCAGGTGGGTTTGTTCGGTCAACCTGATGGTTGTATTTGAAGAAAATACTCTGTGTAGAAATACATAACTGCGGGTTACAAGGTCTTAGTGTATAGAAGAAAACCTAATGCAATGTGCGTTATGCTCTGTGTTTTCTTCTCTATGTCTACACTTAAACTATGTTGCTCATACATCTTATTTAAACTATATGAAGACAAGTAAACTACATAAAATGTAATGATACATTTTTGGTATAACTTGTCACACACACATGCTTGAAGTGGTAGCCATTTCTGTAAATGTCTTGAAGATCTTCTTTCCTTGATTTGGACAATCCCATCATGCTTCAAGTCAGTGTACATTTCTTTCTTCATAAGTTACTAAGTTCTTGAGTTGACTTAGCTTCCAAGCCCACGTGATGCTTTATGCAAAAGATCTTTTTGCTTTGGTTCTTTATCGCTGAAAGTAGCTTTAATAAAAAAGATAATCTTTTCGAAAGTCAATAAGCTTTTCTGCTTATCGAGTTGTGCTTGAACTTCCCAGATAAAGCAGCTGATCCTTACGCATTCATCAAGATATCCTTTGAATTCTTCAGTAGTAATGTAATCATGTTGGATGTTGTTTCCACTCTTATTGTTGCCCTTGAAGTCGGATAAATAATGACTGATTTCACCTTTCACTTGGAAAAGTTTGAGCATTCAAATATTCACAATTTGACTCCCTACTCGTAACATCCTCTGTGTAATTGGTCACTGTCTATAAGTCATGAGTTGTAAAGTAATTCTGGGTTTTGATCTTCATTCGATATGTTCCATTAGTGAACTCTGGCATTATCAATAAACCAGGCTGAGTTCTCGAACTGATGAGTCTTGAATTCTCGAATGTTGACTTCTCGAATAGTCCCTTTTTATTGAGTTCTCGAATGACTTCTCGAATAGTCTATTATATAGACTTCTGGATTAGTTTATATTGTAGACTTATTGAATAAGAAAGTAGTCTGACTTCTCAAACTGGGATTTCTCGGATTACCCTTTTTGTTAGAGTTCTCGAATGACTTCTCGAACTCTTCTTTTCTTGATTTCTCGAAATGACTTGAATGGTTACAGCAAACTCTCTTCTGATTACTGATACTTGATTTTAGCATCTCATGGCTTGTTACAGAAATACTTCCTAACTGTTTGCAGAGTTCCATTCTCAAGATGTTGCTTTAGTTGATCTGCATTTCAGTTAGCTTCCTGATTTATTTATCAGCTTCGATTCCTTGATTCATTTTCTGCCTTGTGGTATTTGTTATCATCATCTATAGACATGTATGTCTCAACATAAGTCCTTATTGAAGATTTAAAGATAAGATAAGTGAAGGATAACTAAAATAAGAATGACTACTAGTACTAGTATATTCGGCCGAATATAACAATGTGGCCGAATATATCCACTAACTCGTTTTTCGAATCTAGTCTGTGTATTCTTGTTTCTTTAAGTTCTTATTTGAAAATGAAATATAAAATAAGTAATGGACTTTCTTACATAAGTCTAAAAATAATCTTTATTTTGGTTATAAATTTCCATGTTTAAACCACTCAAGGTGAAAACAAGATGTAAGATTCTTGTTCTTGAATCAAAAGATAGTTTAACTAGCCTTTATAATCCAAAACCAGAACTTTGGATGAAAGGACTTTAAAAGAGGAGAATTGAATGTCTTCCTATAGAACACACCTTACAATATGTCAATATACACTACATGAATAAATTCAATAACATGTGTATATTTGTTGACAATGTGTAACAATGCTTGAATATAAATGTAGATCTAAACAATAAAGCAATATACAATATTTGAACCAAGTTAACACAAACACACACAAAACTAACTTATCACCCTTGACTTTACAAAGGCTCAAACTCCTCTTAAATAAAAGAAAAAGCTACAAGGAATACGAGCTAGTAATGAAGTCAAAAACACAGGAAAAAGGTCACCGAAAAATGGCCGGAATGAGGGTTTTAAAAATTGACTTTCCTAGGTTACTAAGGTCACTTAACCACTACCTAATTTGACCAATAAATGGGCTTTTGAGTGAGGGGTAGTGTTGGAATATAATATAAAGATACAATTGAGCCTTCCTCTAACACTTTGAGATTTTAGAGAGATAATATTTCCTTAATCCTAAGTAGTTTTTGTGGAATATTATGGTCAAGCCACTAGGGTTTTTAATCCTTGGTTATTATTAACAGATGGTAGAAATTAACAACCAGCATTAAAAATTGATTCATAAATAGCACAAATTTTTGACTCAATAGTCTGACGCGCCATACGAATTGGCATATGAATTCCACTGTTTCAGCTGATCAAACTAGACACTTGACCTTCGATGTAAGCACTTGCCTTTTACTACTATGTGTGACAAGTCTATAAATACATGATGTATGTTCTTCTTTCGGATATGATATATGAAAATTGGCATTTGCCTCCAAATCTGTCTATCTCTAAAACTGATTCTATTTTTCTCTCTCTAGGGTTTCTCATTCTCTTCTCGTCTAAACTCTGTTTCTGATATGATTTCTCATCGATTTCTTATGTTCCTCATCTATTTCTGCTCTATTCTCTATTATCTACCTATATACTAGCTATTATTTGCATTTATAAACAGAAAATAGCAAAAATATACATAAAAACAAGTCATGAAATCACTGGTTCCAGACACTTAAGTACTGAATTATTTGAAGAAAAATTTTGTTAATTGATAAAATATTCGCAAATCCTTGTTTATTAAAATGTGAAGGCATAAAGTGTAAATTCGTTTACAATATAATGATCGCTTATATAGCCAATACCTAATCGTAATCAAGCAGACTATCCCATTTTCCGTAATAATAATAATTATAGTAACTTTCCGTATTACATCAATAATAATATGCTAACATCCCCCCTCGAACTCAAGATACTCAAAACAATAAATATCTAGAGTTTGAAAAATTAATAAGAATATTAAAAAAAATTGAAAAGTCCTCATCGTTTCTAATCGAGAAATGGTCGTCGGTCGTCGTTCGTTGTTATTTCCATCAAGAGTCGACTAACGGGTCGTCGTCGGTCATTGTTTGTTGTCGTGTCCATCGAGAATGAATCATCGGGTCATCGTAGGATTGATACAGTCTCTCCCACAAACCCATCATCATTGTTGTGGTTAACCTTGGGCTCTTTATACCATTATAAAGTATTCGCAAATACTCATTTATTTAATCATGAAGACATAAAACTTTAATTCGTTTCTAGTATAATGATCGCTTATATAACCAACACCTAATTGTAATCAAGGAAACTATCCCATTTTTCCTAATAATAATAATTACAACAACTTTTTGTATTACATCAATAATAACATACTAACATTATCATTCCGAAATGATGATATAGCAAAAAATGAGTTGCTACACATTTAAGCTAGTATGGAAGATGGTATTCCATCAATTAAGTCTCGTACCTCACAAGTAAGAAAAGATAGATTTATACACACAATACAATGTATTTCATCAAATAACTACTTTTTTCCAGTTCTAACTTACTCTAGGGTCACAACCTTTATTCTCTAGCAGCCTCTGCATCATCAATTTAAATAGATGCAGAGCCAAGTCAGAATTATCTCTAGGATAGGTGACTTGAATTTATATTTCTTCTATACTACTATCTTCAATTACCAAATCCTAGTGAGATAGGGACCCACTTAGCACTTATTAACAAAGACAAAAATATAGCGTTGGTTGTAGTGAAAATCGTCTTAATTTTAGGACCCTGAGAAATGATATAAGCACAAATTTGAGATTACATTGCTACACAAAGTCATTTTCATAAATTCCCACAAAGGAGATACTAAACATGTTCAAATATAAGAAGTCTATAATAAGTAAAAAACTATACTCATATATCATTTTCTGGAATAGCTCAGTTTTGAATACTACATTTGCCGTGAGTGCTGCTAGAATCTAAACTTAATTATGAGACTGAAACCAAAATGTTTCCTATTAATTAGCAAGAACTTCCCAGATCAATTCTGGATCATATGATGGCATGTGTGCAAAGGAGAAGCCTTCAAATTCCAAATCCATGGGCAATGTTAAACAATTGCCTGAAACAGAGTGGGAAGACTTCACGTCTTTACATAACCAATCTTCAGAAACACTCAGTGAAGTCGAAGAACTTGAATCTACTGTTGGAATATGGATTCGATTATAATTTGAATTCATTGATTCAGTAAAATCAATTCCGTTTTTACTACGGAATTTTTTGCCACCGCCTTAACATAATTAATTAACACGGTTAATTAATTATGGAAATTTCCACCAATTTAATTGATTAGCTCGGCTAATTAATTAAGGCAATTGATAAGTGGATTTTATATCCACTTGGAATGCTTCGAATCAGCTTAAATTGATTACTTGACCTCAAGTATGTGGTGTGTTTAATGTGTTTTCATTGAGTTTTGCAGAACTAAGAGTTGGAGGTTAAATTGATTAAAATCCGGATTTTTCGGTAGGTTTCGCAGTCTACACTGTTTTGGCCATATCTGGAGTTCTAGAAGTCCGTTTTCAGCGATCTTACTGTCCACGCGAAGCCTGGAAAATTTTCTATAATTCTGAACAGGAGCTAACCGCGCAGACTGAGCCTCTGCTGCGTAGACTGCGCCCGAACTTCCTAGAAATTGCTGAATTTTATCCTATTTCGAATTTTAGATGTATTTTGGGACTTTTCTTGTTGGAAAATTATTCTAGGACCTATATAAACATATCCTACCCTTGTAATTCATATGATTACTTAGAAACACAAGGGAAACAAGTGGAGAAGGATTCACCAACGCTCGTGACAAGCAACAGAGATCTAGATCTACTTCATCTTTTGTTTTCTTCTCTTAGGATACTTTGGATCTTCAAATTTTGGATTTGTTTTCTTAACTCTATTAATCTAGCATAATTATTATTCATATCTTGTTTCATTATCATGGTTTCACTTGATCCCATGATGACGAACGGTTCGATTATGAACTAATCGTTGTCATGGGATTCTAACGGATTTATCTATGTAGTTTAATAGTTTGATTGATTTAAAGATTTGTGTATGATGAATTCTTGATATCCTTGTATCGTTGTGCTTAATGTTTTAGATGAGTAGCTAACATCTAAATTGTTAATATTTTGTGAAGCAATAGTGGATCTTGAGATTTAGAACTTGCAATGCTAGCATAGGATAGGTTGATGTTTTAACATCATGATTTGTAGGGTAATTAGAGATAACTATGCTGCCCTATGTGATCTATATGGATAACTTGTCTTCAACCGTTATGTTTTCAAATTCTATAGAGATATAGGGTCTAAGCATAATTGGTGTCTATTCATCTTCTATCTCTTTTGTGGATGTATGTTCAGTTTGGTATTCATATACTGAGAATTAGCGTATACTTGTTTCGTGTTGTCTGATCAAATATCATAACCATCACATACTTTGATTAAAGGCATCAACTCTAAGCGAAGTATTTAATGAAGTTAGGATCCCATGTTTTCTCTTGCATAAGTAATTTGATTTAAATTCTCATTAGTTAATTAATTCTTAGTTTTGTTAAATTGCTTCTTAGTTAACTTAGATAATTAAAACCCAAATTTGTTAATTGTCTTAGCAGTGAATAAAAACCATACATTATTGCATAGGTGCATTAACTGAATTGAAACCTAAACCAGATCTCTGTGGGAACGAACTCAACTTTATTCTATATTACCTGTGACCACGTACGCTTGCATGAATTAGTGCAAACAAGTTTTTGGCGCCGCTGCCAGGGATCATCGGTGTTTTGTTTTTAGTTTATGTGCTTGTCATAAGTGGTCGTTAGAGTTCACTTACTCAGATTTTTTCTTACCTATCTTGTTTAGTTCGGTGTGTTTCAGGTACTTGAGTGTTTGAAAATGGCAGGCGGGGAGTTGCCATGGTGGGCATATTCGAGGACATCCATGCCTCAGCAATGTGAGCAATATTTGGGCGTTCATGAGACCTCACAATATTGTTACTACGAAGGAGTTGATCCATATGTCACTTATGAGGAGCAACCATATTTTCAATACCATCCTCAATAGTACCAGTAAGGTGTTCCAAATATGTCATATTTATCTGGTAGTGAAGAGTTTCAACATCAGCAACCTACTCCTACTTTTCAGTCAGATGAGGTTGATGTTATGGAGGAGATTAGGATGCTTGCAGAGAGTAATGAGGAGTCTATCAAATCTTTGGAGACACTAGTTGCTCAAGTTTTGAGTGCCTTGGAACAAGAGAAACAACAATTCATACTCGAGGCAAATCCAGAAAATAACGGTGACTTGGAGCAAGGTACTGTATGTGTAATTGAGGAAGACAAATTCCAAGGTGAGGTGAGCGTTCACAAGCCATGTGAGGAATTTGATCATGCTAATATGGTGGATGAGTTGGAAAGGGCACTATTTGGGACAGACACTGGTGAGCTACACAAATTTCAAGAATTGGTATGTGCGTACCAAGAGGCTGATGACCATGGGAAAGATGCAGGTCTTCTACTTGTCTCAGAGTATAAAGATGAAGGTAGCGCATTAGAGCCAATGGAGGAAGTTCTCTTTGAGGAACCAAAGGCTTCAGCAACCTACATTTACCCTCCTCCATTATATTCAAGCGAAGCCCGCGAATGTGTGTTGTTCTACAAATTGACATATTTTGGGTCAACCGATGAAGGCATTGGAATAGGACATAGTTGTTATACGAATAGGCCAAGCGATGAGAAGGGGCAGAAAGTGTGTCACCGTGATGACGATGAAGTCTCACGAAGAGATGACCAGGCCAACTATTATCATCCTTAATGGAGGCTTGGACGTAGTCAAGCTAATTGACTCTAAACAAGCGCTTCGTGGGAAGCAACCCACGATTTTTGGCATTTTTATTTAGGTATGTTCCTATTATCCTCTGTATTACCTTCCGTTGAATATTTCAAGTTTGGGGGTGGTCGGGGGGATGAGTAGTGTGTAGTAGTTATTGAGTGTCATTGTGTTCATGTAGGATATTATATTTTGCATGTTAGTGGTAGTTCATGCATGTTTCGTTCGTATTATTTATGTTTGTTTCATATAGGACATTCTGTTATTTTGTTTTGTTTTACCATGTGAGTCCATTACAGTTGCATTTGCATATCATGCATTTTTCATGATCCCTTAGGATGAGCTAATTCTGATTGGTAGGTAGATGTCTAATTGAGTGTGGTAATGATGAGTATAGGGTTGATTTATAGTTCCTATGAAATTGATTTGCATGTTTCAGGAACAAAACTTTTTCACAGTCTCGTTGGGTGCTTTTGGGCTAGGTTAGGGTCATGCTTGTTTGGTTGTTTTAGATTTAATCACTTGATTATATTTAGAATTTTCGTTATTCCCTTGATGGCGTAGGAATGCTAAAATCTAAGTTTGGGGGAACCAGGGATTTCATGCTAATTTTTAATTGTCAATAATGGCTAGGTGTCAAATGGCTAGTAGCCGGCTCATATTTATATGAGTAGTATAGGGTTGGAATTGAGAATTTTCATTCCAGATTGCATAAAAAAAAAGAAAAAGAAAGAAAAAAAAAGAAAAAGAGAAAAAAAAAGTTGTGTGAATGTTATATGCAAAATTAACCAGGGTGAGCTCTTTAATACTCGAGCAATTAAGTTCGCGGGGACTTTGTGCCTAGCGACCTAAGGCTTTTATAGTCTGGGATCCACTAACCTAACGCTCTCTACATGGGTATTATTGTATAAGCCTTTTGGGGTCTCATCCATTGCACGGTTAAATAAGCATGCGTTATTGTAGATAGTATTATGTGTCATAGTTATAGTAATAAAGCATGCATTCCTATCTAACTTGAATGATGATGGAGGTGTTCTGAAGTTATGAAGTGTTTACAGTCTATTCTATTTATAACCTTGTGATTGTCTTGGCGAAAAATAGGTATGATTTTGATCTAGTTTTGGGAGTATTTCTGATGAGCATTGCACACACGCACGTTTCTGTTCATGTATTGTTAGTATACGGGGACTTAGTCGAACTCTATTTGGAGTTAGTTGCATTCTTTGAGATATTTGCTTGTTAGTTGGTTTTGGTTAGTTCGAGGGGGTCATTGCATTTTCATATTAGTTGCATTCATGCATTGCATTGTTATTGCATTGTTTAGTTAGATGGATTTTGTGGGTACATTCGCTATAGGCCCTCACAAGACCTCACTCGTCCACTAGGGCTATTTAGGGTTTAAAGGGCTTGTTGCATATGCCAAATGCGACCGTGATCACCTACGGAAGTGGTACTAGTTAGTTGTATATAGTTATATTTGTTTATGCTTGAGGACAAGCATCGGTTTAAGTTTGGGGGTGTGATAATTGGATTTTATATCCACTTGGGATGCTTCGTATCGGCTTAAATTGATTACTTGACCTCAAGTATGTGGTGTGTTTAATGTGTTTTCATTGAGTTTTGCAGAACTAAGAGTTGGAGGTTAAATTGATTAAAATTCGGATTTTCAGGTAGGTTAAGCAGTCTACAATGTTTTGGCCATATCTGGAGTTCTAGAAGTCCGTTTTCAGCGATCTTACTGTCCACGCGAAGCCTGGGAAATTTTCTATAATTCTGAATAGGAGCTAGCCTCGCAGACTGCGCCTCTGCTGCGTAGACTGCGCCCGAACTTCCTGGAAATTGCTGAATTTTATCCTATTTCAAATTTTAGATGTATTTTGGGACTTTTCTTGTTGGAAAAGTATTCTAGGACCTATATAAACATATCCTACCCTTGTAATCCATATGATTACTTAGAAACACAAGGGAGACAAGTGGAGAAGGATTCACCAACGCTCGTGACAAGCAACAGAGATCTAGATCTACTTCATCTTTTGTTTTCTTCTCTTAGGATACTTTGGATCTTCAGATTTTGGATTTGTTTTCTTAATTCTATACTCTAGCACAATTATTATTCATATCTTGTTTCATTATCATGGTTTCACTTGATCCCATGATGAGGAACGGTTCGATTATGAACTAATCGTTGTCATGGGATTCTAACGGATTTATCTATGTAGTTTAGTAGTTTGATTGCTTTAAAGATTTGTGTGTGATGAATTCCTGATATCCTTGTATGGTTGTGCTTAATGTTTTTAGATGAGTATCTAACATCTAAATTGTTAATATTTTGTGAAGCGAGAGTGGATCATGAGATTTAGAACTTGCCATGCTAGCATAGGATAGGTTGATGTTTTAACATCATGATTTGTAGCGTAATTAGAGATAACTATGCTGCCCTATATGATCTATATGGATAACTTGTTCTTCAACCTTTATGTTTTCAAATTCTATAAAGATATAGGGTCTAAGCATAATTGGTGTATATTCATCTTCTATCTCTTTTGTGGATGTATGTTTAGTTTGGTATTGTATACTGAGAAGTAGCGTATACTTGTTTCGTGTTGTCTGATCAGATATCATAACCATCCAAGTATTTTAAAATGATTTTAAGAGTTATGTGGTATTTAAAGGATCAAAACTTGTAAATTTCATATTTAATTCATTTTTTATCCTAAAAATATTTTAAAAACATGGGAATGTCTTTAATTTCATAATCTTTAATTTAGAAATTTTAAATTTATTTTTCCACGTATTTTCCATTTAATTTCAATTTTTCAAAATGATTAAAATTGTTAAATGGTAGTTTTTAGCATTGTGGTTTTTTTTATTATACCCTTGGTATTTTAATTGAAAAACCGAGAGTTATCCAAAGCATTCTTCCGTGTTCTTTCTCCCAAAATTTTTGAGCTCTTAATCTTAACTTTCTCAAAATCTCTCTTACTCTCTCCGACTATCTCTCTCAATCTCCCCAAATTCGTTCTCTCCCTCACGGTCGCTCAATCTCTCCCCCTCACCTCTCTAATTTTTGTGTGTGTATATATATATATATACATAGATGAGGTGCGTGTGTGTGTGTAAGAAATCAGTGTGGGTGTTATGTGATTGAAGGGTGTGCGTGTCTAGCTGTAGTGGGAGTGTGAACTGCTGTTAGATGCCAGCTGAGTGTTGCTGTTACTATCCTGTTTGGACTCGCAGATGATGTGGGTCTCGGTTTTGTGTGTGACTGCCAGTGATGATTCATTTAAGCCGGTGATTATGGGTTATGTTTGTGAGGATTTGTTGATTGGTTTTACGGTTGATTAAGTGATTATATATGACTGCATATCATTAAATTAGCAGATAATAGAGTATTGGTTTGAAAACTTGTTTTGTGCGGATGTATAAATGGTTGTGTTTGATCTTGAGTTGGTTGGGTTATGAAAAATATACTTTTGCTCGGTTAATTGGTATGAGATATGGGCTGTGTGTATGTTATCTTGTGTTGGTTCGAATTAGAGGCACATTTCAGTTGATTTTTATGCCCCACTTATTCTGGTTTTATATCAAAATTTTTATACGCTTGCTGAGCATTTCTTTCGCTCATACTTGCTGTTGTAAATTCTAACATTTCAGTAAGGTGGTTTGGCGAGACTTATCCGCACAATTCAGAAAGAGAAGAGGCGTGATGCTATTTCGAAGATGACTTGGCTCAGGATGTCTGGATTTAGTGTAAGATCTATTTTATATAATTGAGTTCTAATATTTATTATTATTAGGTAATTGTCTAGTTAGCCTGGCGTACTTCTTATCGAAGTTACACCAGTGGTTTAAGATTTGATCAAAGAGAATGTTGTAAAGAAGGAATATTTCTATTTAATGGAATTTGGATTCTTGTTTCTAGCCCTATAACCTTAAAGATCTTGGTATGTTTGGGCTCGCAGATGTTATATTTCCAGTGTTGGACAATCACAAGTGAATGATTATTATTAAATAGATGTTTTATTTTGAGGATTTTCGCGTGACAACCAAATCTCCTGACCCCGGATTTGGGGGGTGTCACACAAGCCAAGTATACACACTTTTAAAATGAGTATGACATATGTTATCAAGGGTCATAAGGTCCCGTGTCCCGATATTTCAGATAACCTTCGAAGGAGAATCCAGTGCCTTGACTTACAGCACCTCCTAACAACAAGCCGACAACAAGAACTTTCAACATGATTATGAGAGATGCCTTTGATGATAGTGATGTAATTGAAAGTACGCTTCTAGTAAATTTTGAGAATGTGTGTGTTTCAGTCGAATTTTGAATCTGTGCCTTTAGAGGAGATTCTGAGCATATAATTAGTTAATCAGAAAATCATACTAGTGAACCGATTGTGTCCAAATTGTTCTATAGAGATGCATGGGCAACGTTGTGACGCAGACCTCATTTTTTTTTAGTTAAAGAAAGTTAACTTAATCCTAGAGATGGATTGGTTATCACGTTATGAGATTCAAATAAATTGTTGATGTAGGAGGGTCAGCTTAAGTGGACCTAATGGTATAAGAATTCCATTTTACGGACGGAAACCGACGAAGGATTTTCTGTCATTAATTCGAGATAAAAGATTACTTCGGCAAGGATGTCAAGCCTATCTGGCTCATGTGATAGATACCGAGAAACAGACCCTACGATTGAAGAAGTCCCTGTAGTTAATCAATTTAAAGATGTTTTTCCTGACGAGTTGCCTGGAATTCCATCGGATCGAGAGATAGAATTCACAATCGACCTAGCACCAGGAACCGCACCAATCTCAAAGGTGCCGTACAGAATGGCACCAGTAGAAATGAAGGAATTGGCAACAAAACTGCAAGATTTGCTTGAAAAAGGTGTAATTAGACCAAGTGTATCCCCGTGGGGAGCTCCAGTATTGTTCGTGAAGAAGAAGGACGGATCCATGCGACTATGTATTGATTATCGTGAATTGAACAAGATGACCATCAAGAACAAGTACCCTCTGCCTCGAATCGATGATCTGTTTGACCAACTTAAGGGAGCTTTACATTTTTCGAAGATTGATTTGAGATCCGACTATCATCAACTTAAGATCAAGCCTGAGGATATTCCTAAGATTGCCTTTAGGACCCGATATGGACATTATGAATTCTTAGTGATGTCTTTTGGATTGATGAATGCGCCAGCTACTTTTATGGACTTGATGAATCGTGTGTTCAAAAGATACTTGGATAAGTTCGTGATTGTATTTATTGATGACATCTTGATATACTCGAAGTCTCCTGAGGAACATGTTGAACACCTCCGTTTGGTTTTGGAAGCGCTGAGAAAAGAAAAGTTATATGCGAAATTTTAGAAGTGTGAATTCTGGCTGAAAGAAGTTCAATTTTTAGGATATATTGTGAGCGGCGAAGGGATTTCTGTAGACCCCGCAAAGATAGAATCCGTAGCAGAATGGGAGAGACCCAAGACTTCAACCGAGGTTAGAAGTTTCCTCGGATTGGCCGGATACTATCGTAGATTCGTGAAGGATTTCTCAAAGATAACTACGCCATTGACTCGACTTACCAGAAAGAGTGAAAAGTTCGAGTGGACCCCCAAATGCGAAGACAGCTTTCAGGAATTGAAGAAGAGATTGACTACTGCCCCAGTGTTGACCTTACTCGATGAGAAAGGCGATTTCGTGATTTTCAGCGATGCTTCTCACAAGGGTTTAGGATGTGTTCTGATGCAACACGGGAAAGTAATAGCCTACACCTCTAGACAACTGAAAGAATTTGAGTCTCGTTACCCTACTCACGATTTAGAACTTGCTGCTATTGTTTTTGCCCTCAAGATTTGGAGACATTACCTTTATGGAGAAAAGTGCGAGATTTACACGGATCACAAGAGCTTAAAGTACATATTCACGCAGAAGGAATTAAACATGAGACAGAGAAGATGGTTAGAATTGATCAAAGACTATGATTGCTCGATAAACTACCACCCAGGAAAGGCTAATGTTGTAGCTGATGCTTTAAGTAGAAAGGAAAGACTTAACATGTTGACAACCTCAGAAGAATTGGTCAGAGAACTTGAGAAAATGGAATTAGAGGTCAAGGTCCCAGTCCAAAACAATGAAAGAGTTTACAGCATTCAGTTTCAACCAGAGTTACTTAAGAAGATTCGCCGTTGTCAGGAACAAGTAATGGAAGAAATAAGATCATAGTTGACCGAAGAAGAATTTTGGAATTCAAAAGATGATAAGAGAATTAAGCGACTTGCATCGAGAATATGGGTACCTAATGTTACAGAGTTGAAGGAAGAAATTATGAGCGAAGCGCATAACTCGAGATGTTCCATACACTCAGGAAGCAAAAAAATGTATCAAGACATCAAGCTGAATTATTGGTGGCCTAACATGAAGAGAGAGATTGCAGAATGGGTAAGCAAGTGTTTGACCTGTCAGAAAGTGAAAGCCGAACATCAATGACCAAGTGGACTTTTAAAACCATTAGAGATACCCGAGTGGAAATGGGAGCATATTACCATGGATTTTGTCGTAGGATTGCCCGAACTAGAGCTAGCCATGATGCAATATGGGTTATTGTCGACCGACTCACTAAATCTGTGCATTTCTTACCAAATAGTGATAAGTACTCCGTTGAAAGATTGGTGAACATATACCTAAAGGAAATTGTGGTTCGTCACGGAGTGCCTGTTTCAATTGTATCTGATAGAGATGCCCGTTTTACTTCTCAATTCTGGAAGAGTTTTCAGGAATATCTTGGCACGAAGTTAAATCTAAGCACTGCATATCATCCACAGACCGACGGACAAAGTGAAAGGATAATTCAAACAGTTGAGGATATGTTAAGAGCCTGTGCACTTGATTTCAAAGGAAGTTGGGATGAACATTTGCCCCTAGTTGAGTTTGCTTACAACAATAGTTACCACTCAAGCATAGGTATGGCACCATATGAAGCATTGTACGGAAGGAAGTGTAGATCACCTTTATATTGGAAGGAGGTTGGAGAAAGAAAGATACTATGACCAGAACTACTCCAACAAACTAAGCAAGCGACCGAAGTTATTCGAAAAAGGTTAGTTGCAGCTCAGGATCGACAGGGGAAGTATGCAAATCAAAAGAGAAAAGACAAAGCATTTGAAGAGGGAGATAAAGTGTTGTTGAAAGTTTCACCTTGGAAGGGAGTAATGAAATTCGGGAAGAAAGACAAGTTGAGTCCCAGATACATAGGATCTTTTGAGATTCTCAAGAAAATAGGACCACTAGCGTATCAGTTGGCCCTACCTCCAGACCTTCAGCATGTACATGATGTGTTTCATGTTTCTGCGTTACGAGAATACCATTCTGATTTTAGACATGTTATAACCTACGAACCAGTGGAAGTACGTCCTGATTTGACATACGAAGAAAAACCAGTACAGATCCTAGATCACAAAGTGCAAGAGTTAAGAACTAAGAAAATAAATTTAGTGAAAGTACTTTGGAGAAACCACTAGGTAGAGGAAGCCACTTGGGAATTAGAAAGCGAGATGAGGAATAAATATCCTGAATTGTTTAGTGCATAATTTTGATTCCGAGGACGGAATCCTATAAGGGGGAAGACTGTAATAACCGCGAATTTTCAAATAAATATTTCTACTCGATATTTAAATTTTATTTAAGAGGGATGCACTAATATATTTAATTAGCGCGTTTTTGTGAAATTTTAAGATTTTATTTATTATATGTAAATAAATATTATATTATATCTATTTAATTATATTTATTTGGTGTTTATTAAAATCAGGAAAATTTAGAGAAATATTATTTTAATTTTGGTCGAATTTATTTTAGGAAACGAAATTAGAGTCTCGTTTTAATTAGCCGCAGGGAGAGACGAACTCTTTTACCAAAAATCTGCACTAAGAGCATCTCCAATGGTGTTGGTTAAAGAGATTGGCTAAAATGATAGAAAATATTGATTATGTAAAATTTACTGAACATGTAAGGTGTTGTGCCCAAAATCTACATGGTCTAGATTTAGGCCCATTAAGTTATAGGGTTCGATCCATACAAGCCAAAAGATAGATCCCTTACGAGTTATGAAGACCAGATAGAGGAAATGACTAAGGAAGTATGAGTATCAGGAGGTTCCCAATGGTCAGGAAGCTATGCTGAGCACTAGAAGACCAGGTTCCTCCCAGCCAAAGAGTTCGAGTTAGCATAACAATAGCCATAGAGATGATAAAAGCATATGAAGAGTTATCCAGTCTAACCAGTTTGCTATTTGTGCAGGTACTGACACCCAAAGGGAGGTCCCTAAGCGATATGTCCCGAAATAAGGAGGTTTCTGAGAAACAGGCTCCTGAGATGTAGGTTCCTGAGCACCAGGTTCCTACGAGTTGCCAACAGAAGGTTCTAGAAGCCATCTAGAACAGATAAACGAATTGGTATCTGAGTATAATTCTAGGGCGCAGATGATCCTAGAATAACTCTAACCAATGAGAGAATCATAGTGCGGTACGAACTCGAGTTCTACTCTACTTAGCCAAACTAGTTCGTGAAAGGCTCTAAAGGAACCTGAGTCCAACACGAACTAGATGACCGAATACAGCTATTCCAGTAAGAGACAGAATCATATTAGAACTACGTGAGCTTGATCCCTATATATACAAGGGTACGTAGGCACCTCAGGGTAAGACGCATTAAGTTCTCTAATTCTCTCTAAAGGCACCTAAGATTATTGGAGATACCCTCGAGCACAGCTCAACCCCCACAAACATAACCCAAACCTTTTCACAGAACAGTTGATCGCTAGCCTATACAACTACCTGTAGACCTCTCATAAGGTGATTATGAAATCCACTCATCAACATTGGCGCTAGAAGGAGGGGCTAGTTAAAATCTTAAGAGTGGAAAAGATGTCAGGCAACTCTGATAGCGAAGCAACCCGTTCTGAGCGACAGATTCATGAGGGGAACACATCTCCTCCCAGAGCACCGAAGGTTACTAAAGCAGCTATGATGGAAATCTTAAAGACTGTGGGAGAACGTTTGTCGACTTTGGAGCAGGCTTCAAGCAAAAAGAAGAAAAAGAAGGCAAAGAAAGGCAAGAAGTCGAAGGTTACTCCGAAACAGTTGGACTTTGAGGAAGAAGAATCTGAGAATGGAGAGGAGGTTCCAAAAGATGGTGGAGAACCGAAGCAAAATAATGGTGATGAAGAGCTAGAGAATCCTGAGAAGAGTAAAATTGTTAGCAAGGGCCGTACAGGGTCCAAGGGAAAGAAGAAAACCAAGACTGGAGGTTCCTCACAGAAAAAGAAGAAAGATAAAGACCCATCTGTTGAGATAATTGAAGAAGAAAGCACGGATTCAGATGAGGATACTGAAGAATCAAGCACTGCAGAGTCGCAAGAGGAAGAAGGAACGAGTAAGAAGACAAAGGCGGAAGCTACTGGGGAGGTGACAGCAGAAGATGTCAAGAAAATTTAAGCTCAACTCAAGGACGAAAAGAATCTTGCTGTGAATCCTATAACAGCTTCTCCTTTCACCAAGAAGGTTCGAAAGTCGGCTCTGCCTAGGTCTTATAGGCCTTCGAATGAGTTGAAATTCGATGGGACTACTGACCCCATTGACTACCTTAGTCATTTTGACACAGAGATGGATGTCTATCAAGTGAAGGAAGCCACCAGATGCAGGTTACTGGCTGCAACTCTACAGGGTGGAGCCCATCAATGGTTCAAAAGGTTACCTGCTGATTCGATTGGTTCTTGGGCAAGTATGGGGAAGCTCTTTGTCACTCAATTTAGAGCATCTGTTGCGTTCGCACCACCAACCAATACCTTAGCCAATATCAAGCAAAGACCTAGTGAGACGTTGACAGAATATTTCAAGAGGTTTAATGCGGAGGTTCCTAAAGTTAGGAAAGCATCTGAGGAAACCATAAAGAATTTCTTAATTGCTGGAGTCAAAGGAGGCTCGGACTTTTGGAAAGCACTTCAAGGAAAAGAACCAGAGACGTTGGCAGATTTTTACGCCCAGGCAGAACCCTTTCGTCTAGTGGAGATATCTCTAGCCGAATTAATGAAGGATCCAGATTTCGTAAGGCAAAGTGGAAGCAAGAGGTCGAGACAAAGAAGCCCCAATGGTCGTGACAATAAAAAGGTGGTTAGTCGCACATCCCAGGTGAAGCCTGAAGCTGTGAATCCTACTAAACCTGTCATGAGTCAGGTACCGCCACCAGCTTCCTATAACAACAATAAACATGAGAGACCGGTCTATGAAACTTTCACCCCTTTGGTAGCCCCGATCGATCATATTTACGCGGTGAATGAGAAGTCCTCATGGTTTAAGAAGCCTTTCAGAACTGGTCCCCCAGGGAATAAGAATGAGCGCCCATACTGTGACTTTCATGATAACAATGGGCATAATACTGAAGATTGTCGTCACCTCAGAGACCTAATTGAAACTCTAATCAGACAAGGGCAGTTGAGTGAATGGGTGGCTCAGGAAGGAAAAAAGTATAGAGATGAGAAGACTCAAAAGACACAGACACAGGAACCTGTCGTGATGGAAGGACCACCTAAGGCTGGGTGCATACGCACAATTATAGGAGGTCCCCACATTGGAGGAAGCAGCAGGAATGCCATGGAGAGGTATACCCGTGAGGCTAAAGAACGTCCTTTGACCAGTATTTACAATCTGTCACAGAGGTCCCCAAGGCTGTTTGAAGGAGAGGATGCAGATATCACTTTCACTGAAGAAGATGGTTCTTGGGTGCACCATCCCCATACCGATGCTTTGGTGGTTGAGGCAAGAATCGGGTCTTATGAGGTTCATCGAGTGCTAGTTGATAATGGAAGCTCTGTAAACTTGCTATCTTACTCAGCTTTCAAGAAGATGCATTTTCTGGATAAAGATTTAACTCCAACAAACGATACCTTGTACGGATTCACTAATAATCAGGTTCCTATTAAAGGTAAGATTCGTTTGCCAGTAACTTTAGGTGATAAACCATGTTGCATTACACAGCTGGCAGAATTCATTGTTATAGAAGAGAATATGAATTACAATGCTATTCTGGGAAGACCCATTTTGAAGGAGATGAGGGTAGTAACCTCCATTTACCACCTAACTATGAAGTTCCCAACACCAAATGGAATTGGTGTAGTTCGAGGATGTCAGTATGAGTCTAGAGAGTGTTACACCAAAGCTTTGCAACATGCTGCTAAGGCTGCTAAATTGCCTGAACCTATGGACGAGGTTCCTGATGATTTTCCAGGAAAGAACCCAGACAAAATAACGCTCGACCTGCGTAGTCCGCCCTTGGAAGGTTTTGTGTCAGCATCCTGTAGAGCTATAAGAATTGAAGAGATCATAGAAGAGGAACCTCATGTTGAGATTCCAGTTTTTCGGGGACCAGATACCCCTTACTTACTGATAGAAAGTGCACCCCCTACGGACAAGGATGGTGACGTGTGTATGGTAGAAGGATTGGTGAAGAAAAATCCCGAAAACTGAAACATAATGGAAGCAATGAAGACAGTCAGCCAACATCAAAGAGAAGGAATGTCATGCACGAAGTTCAGGAACCGTCTACAGTCCAGGAACCTCAAGAGGACTCAACCACAGAGATGGAGGTAGACTTAGACCCTCGAATGCCAGAAACCATGGTCAAGGCTGGACCAGCTGGTGAAACTTTGGATGTGAAGATCAATGACAAAGATGGTACAAAAGTGTTGAAGATTGGAGCTCAACTCGACCCAGCCTTAAAGGAATCTCTCATTACCTTTTTGGGCAAGAACCTGGATGTGTTTGCATGGTGTCATGCAGATATGGAAGGGATAGATCCAAGGGTCATGTGTCATAAGTTGAATATTGATCCAGAAAAGAAAGGAGTGAGACAGAAGCGAAGACCAGTTAGTGGAGAAAGAGCTCAGGCATTGAAAGAAGAGGTCGACAGGTTATTGGATGCAGGATTGGTTAAAGAATCTTTTTACCCAGTATGGTTGGCAAACCCTGTTTTGGTAAAGAAACCTAATGGGAAATGGAGAACCTGTGTGGACTTCACAGATCTCAACAAAGCATGCCCGAAGGACAGTTACCCACTGCCATGGATTGATCAGTTAGTGGATGTAACAGCTGGACATGCCCTCCTCAGTTTCATGGATGCATATTCAGGTTACAATCAAATCCCTATGTATGAACCTGACCAAGAGCATACTTCTTTTATTACGGATAGAGGTCTTTATTGCTATGTATGCATGCCATTTGGATTGATTAATGCTGGAGCCACATACCAACGGTTAGTGTATGATGTTTAAAGACCAAATTGGCCATACTATGGAAGTATATGTGGATGATATGCTAGTTAAGTCTAAGGAAGCTGTTGACCATGTAAAGCACTTAGAAGAAATGTTTGGAATCTTGCGAAAGTACGGAATGAAGATGAACCCTCAAAAATGTGTGTTCGGGGTAGAATCAGGAAAGTTTCTGGGTTTCATGGTAAACCACAGAGGTATCGAAACCAACCCAGCCAAGATTAAAGCATTGATTGATATGAGGTCGCCGAGAACTGTGAGAGAGGTTCAGTCTCTTACAGGAAGAGTTGCAGCCTTGAATAGATTCATTTCGAAGTCCACTGATAAGTGTCAAGAGTTCTTTAAAGCTATAAAGAAAGGAAGTAAATTCGAGTGGACAGCAGAATGTGAGATAGCGTTCGGAAAGTTAAAGGAGCATTTGGGGAGCCCCCCACTGTTAGCCAAACCTGTGGATGGAGAAACATTGATACTTTATTTGGCTGTATCAGAGTATTCTATTAGTGCAGTTCTGGTTCGAGAAGAGAATGGACAGCAGAGCCCAGTCTATGATGTCAGTAAAAGGTTACTTGATGCAGAAACGAGGTACACAGGAATGGAGAAGCTGGTTTTCGCATTGATTCTGGCTTCCAGGAAGCTGCGACCTTACTTCCAAGCTCACAAGATTGAGGTAAGAACCTCATATCCACTTAATCAAGTGATGCATAGGCCAGAAACTTCTGGAAGAATGTTAAAGTGGGCTGTGGAGCTAGGACAGTTCGACATAGAATATAAGCCAAAGACAGCAATCAAAGCTCAAGCTCTAACAGATTTCTTAATCGAGTTTCCACCTCATGTAGAGGTTACCGGCCAGGAGAGGCCAAAAGAGGTGGTAGAAAAACAGGCAGACAATGACAACTGTGCACCTTGGTGGACACTGTATGTAGATGGAGCTGGTAACAGTAGTGGAACAGGTGCAGGCATAGAGCTAGTTAGTCCGGAGGGACACCAACTCTATAGCTCAATTCATTTTGCTTTTAGAGCCACGAACAATGATGCAGAATATGAGGCATTGATTGCAGGCCTCAAGTTAGCTTTGGAGATGAAAGTGGAGAATATCAGAGTGTTTAGTGATTCGATGTTAGTAGTTTGGCAGATTCGTGGTGGTTTTCAGGCGAGAGGGCCAAGAACAGACTTATATTTGAGGTACTCCCAGGAGTTGATCGCAAGGTTCAAAGAGGTGAAGCTAGATCAAATACCTCGAGGAAAGAATACCAAGGCAGATGCATTGGCCAAGCTAGGATCTCAGAGAGAATCCACGTTATTGGGGGTAATTCCACTTCAGATTCAGGAGCAACCTAGTGTTTTCAAGGAAGAGGTAATGGACATCGAGTTCCCAGTTGAAGATTCCTGGATGACCCCAATACATCGTTACCTGGACAAAGGGGAGCTACCTCCCAGTCAAAATGATACCAGGAAGCTGAGGTATCATGCAGCCAGGTATGTAATCTATGATGGAGTTCTGTATAGACGGGGATTCAATCAGCCTTTGCTCAAGTGTGTAGCTGGAGAACAATGCAAGTATATCCTCGAGGAGATTCATGAAGGAGTATGTGGAAATCACTCGGGGGGTAATTCTTTAGCCATGAAAGTCCTTCGACAAGGATATTATTGGCCAACCATCAAAGCAGATGCTACAAAGTTTGTGCAGGCATGCAGTAATTGTTAGAGGTTTGCAAATTTTGATAGTCGTCCTGTAGCACCTATCAAACCGATTGTTAGCCCTTGACCATTCGCTGTTTGGGGAATAGACCTCATTGGAGAACTCCCGAAAGGAAAAGGAGGAGTGAAATATGCAGTGGTTGCAGTTGATTACTTTACAAACTGGGCAGAAGCAGAACCACTTGCTAAGATTACAGCGTTAAAACTGACTGAATTTGTGTTTCGAGCCATTGTATGCAGGTTTGGCATTCCGCAGAGACTGATTTCTGACAACGGGAAGCAGTTTGATAGTAGAGAGCTTAGAGGGTTATGTGAGCAGTTTGGAATCCAAAAAGCATTTTCAGCAGTGTATTATCCGCAGAGTAATGGACAGACTGAAGCAGTGAATAAGATTATCAAGCACACTTTGAAGACGAGGCTTGAAGATAAGAAAGGAAGCTGGCCAGAGGAGCTTCCTGGAGTCTTGTGGTCGTATAACACCACGCCTAGAACTACAACTGGTGAGTCTCCTTTTACCCTCGCTTATGGTTGTGAAGCTATGGTACCTGTGGAAGTTGGAACAGGTTCCTTGAGAAGAAAGTATTTTGACCCCGAGAGCAATGAGGTCAATCATAGACTGTATTTGGACATGGTCGAAGAGTTGAGAGCAGATTCGCAAGTGAAGTTAGCAGCATATCAACAGAGAGTTCGAAGGTATTACAACAAAAAGGTGAAGGCAAGACCTTTTAAAGTTGGAGACCTAGTTCTGAGAAAAGTCATGCCAAATACCAGAGTTCTGGCACATGGAGCCTTTGGAGCGAATTGGGAGGGACCTTACCAGATAAAGTCAGCAATTTGGGAAGGAACCTACCACTTGATGGATATGGATGGGAACCTCATTCCGAGAGCTTGGAATGCAGAACATCTCAAGAAGTATTATCAGTAATTCTTTTATGAGTTTTTTCTTAGGAAAAGTAAGGCTCTTTCAGCCCACGAATAAAGGCAGCTTATTAGTTATAGCTGACCAGTATTTTGATTTCAGTATTTAATTATGCATGTACTCGGGGGGTACTTGATGTGAACCTCCCTACTTGCAAGACGATTGTTTTTAAGTATTGAGCGATAGATAGCTCTACGTTGAATATTTTGAGTGCATTCTTTGTAGCTATAGCTCCTTAATAGTTCTTTTACGTAACAATAATTACCCAAAAGAACTGGGGGGTAGTATTCCTACTTAGACAGTATTGTGCATGCAATGATTTGATATTTCATATGCCAATTTGAAATTTTTGAAACAGGTTACCTAGACTAACAGGTTCCTGTAGCATTGTGTTGTATTTTGCAGGTTACCTGAGCTGACAGGTTCCTGTAGCATTGACAGTATGTGCGAAGTATGAATACGATTTGACAGAATATGTGGACTACGAATGATTGATATGAAAAGTCCCAGGTAGCTTCCTGGGCATCGAGAAAAAGTCCCAGGTAGCTTCCTGGGCACGAGAAAAGCCTCAGGTAGCTTCCTGAGCAAATGTGATTGAAAAGCCTCAGTTGACTGAGCACGACATTGTTGCCAAAAGCCTCAAGTTCCTTGAGCACGAGAATTAAAGTCCTGACAAAAGGCATCTAAAGTCCTGACAAAAGGCATCTAAAGTCCTGACAAAAGGCACCTTAAAGAGAAGCCTAATAAGCTCTCCCTCATGTGGAACCGCCTTTGGCACATGGGAAGAAGGGATAAAATCCTTAGCATTTACCTTCATAAGATGTCTAGCCTGACACATGAAGAAGAGGAATCTGTGTGGACTCCTAGAACGGCGCACAAGTTCCTAGAATCGCCTCGAGGCACAAAAAGGAACCAACATGTCTCGAGGCATGTTGGGGCCTAGAGAATAGGACTGGGAACCAAGCAGGTTACCTTTCCAACAGAAAAAGGAACCAACATGCCTCGAGGCATGTTGGGACCTAGAGATTAGGATTGGGAGCCAAGCAGGCAACCTTTCCAAGAGATGACCCGAATTAAACAAGAGAAAGATTTTACTAACGTTAACTGTTTTTTGTTTTATGTTTATTTTGCAGGATTAATACTCGAGGAACCTGGTCTTGATGAAGAAGAAGTTATTAAAGAAGGCTACGGTTTAGATTATCGATACAAGGTATAAACACAGAGGTTCCAGGTTTTACAATTCAGCTGTAGTTTGTTGCATTTATTTTGAGAATAAACAAGTGGAAATATGCGTGTGTTCTGTTTCTTACAATGGGTTAGCCCACGTAAGCTTGAACATATGAGTAAGGAAGCTGAATTATTCTCTAGTGCATAACAGTGAAGTATTTCATGAGGTTTTGAAGAAAAGTATGTAGTAAGTTAAGATTCGAACAAAGAAATATGAATGAGCTTACCCTGGACAAGAGATATGTAGCAAAAGCAAATATCATAAACCATGAAGAGAGTTATGGGTACAGAGACCCAGAAAACCAGCATAAAAGTTATTGGCACGAAGGCCATGGAAACCAAATTTAAAATTACATTTTGCGAGGCGTTACGAGGAGCCCGCGACCTCATCAAAAAGTTATCAAAAGTTTTTAAAAAAAGATCTTGTTGAAATTACGAAGGAGGAACTTCATCGGAACCCTTGGTGGCAACAGGAGGAGTTGGAAGGATAGGCTGAACAACTTCGGGAGCAGGAACCTCTGCAGTCTCAAGGTTGGCACCTGGAGACCTCTCAACCGTTTTCACGGGAGGAACAGAGGTTGCGGCAGCAGCTTCATTTTCAAAATCTTTAATCATCCCCACTACGTCCTTGCCTAGGAGAGACCAGTTTAGCTCTGTCATTTTCTCCCACATGGACCTCATGTAGTCACGAACACCTTCGTCATAACCTTCATCATACCTAGCTTTTTCCTGGATGAGCATGGATGATTTGGCAATAGCAGCCTCAGCATTTAAGGCATCAACCTGAGCTTTTAGCCCATTGATTTTTTCCAGCATGGGCAATTTCTCATCCTGCAAACTCTTCACCTATCCCTGAAGCTCATCCCTGCTATTCTTTAGTGAAGTTTCAACGGTTTTTGCTTTTCGAACAGCCGTAGTGGCTATGTTCACCTTACCTTCCATAGCAATCAACTCTTCCTTCAACCTTGAAACTTCCCCTTGTAATCGAAGATCATATTGAGTTTTCTCGGCAATATCATCGCAAAAGCGGAGAGTAAAGAAAGCATTCTGGGCAGCCGAGAACCTCATAGCATGCATAGCTTCGACAGTATCCATTTTAGCCCAGCTGGCAACTGTTTCTGGAAGCACGTGCGTGTCAATCAAGTCTTTGAACTGATTCTGTGCCACAGCTGATTCAATCTTCACAGCTTTTCCCTTTTTCATAGACCTGGTTTGGGAGCTTCCAGAGAGGTCAAGAGTAGATTGAGCTAGCTTACGCTTAGAGGAACCAGACGGCTGGACTGAGGCTGGAGTGGGAACTTGGTTGATAGGAGTTGCAGCAAGCGAAACCTCCTTATCTTCAACCTTGAAGATCTCGTCAACATTCTTGGATCTTCTTATGAAAGAAGGAACTTTGGGAGCCATACCTGTGAATACAAAATCAGAAAGTAAATCAGGATAAACAAAGAGCATGAGGAAAGCGAGCATAGTTGCAGGAATACAGTAAAAAAAAATATAAAGTATTACCAGAGGAAGCAGGGAGAAAACCTAGGGTGACGAGATTCTCAGGTGTTAATAGAATCATACAATCCCTAAGGGATGAAGAATGTTTCAAAGCCTCTTTAGCTCTTTGAAGACAGACTCCAGAAAGACATGTTTGTTTGGGAACATGAGGACGACGGTTGAATTGGAAACGGATAGGGGGACAGTCATAACAATAAAGAAATTGCTCCTGCCATTGATCAAAATTTTGTTTAATGCCTTTTATACACTGACCTTGATGACAGGGCCAGGCAGTTAGATAAAAACAATCGGAGCCTTTTCCAGTATCCTTTAATCTGAAGAAATAACCTAACTCAGGGGCAGATAAAGGAGTAGTGAACAGACTGGAATACAGAATATATGTGCTCATGGCTAGCCTATAGGAATTGGGAGTCAGTTGAAGAAGAGCTAAGCCATAAAAGTCGAGAACTTCTTGAAGAAAAGGATGTAGAGGAAAATAAACACTCACTTTAAAAAAAGCAGCAGAGGTCACTGCATTAGGAATACCACGTTCAGGGACTTTAGTATCGAACCTATGAGCCCTCTCACCAGGTTCTGGGACAATAATTGGACAGGTTGGACGAACACACTCTTCCCACAACTTCTCTAACCTAGCTGAAGTCATGGACGAATCAACTTTCTCACAGAAAGGCACAATCTCTTGTTTATATGACTCTCTCTCGACTGTTATCTCATTGTCAAAATTGGGTTCGGGGAGTACTTTCTGATCAGGCTTTGACACTTCTTCCTCGTCAGAGGGCCAATCGTCTCCTAAGTCAATGAAATCAGGGGATTTTAGAGTTCTATTTTGTTTAGTTGGAAGTCTAATAAGGATGTTTTGAGGCTCACCTAAATCTGGGATAGAGATTTTAGACCTGGTCCTATTGCTGACTGACTTGGTAAAAGCAAGGTTTATCAAAGAATGGTGGTCTGAATGTGTTGAATCAGAAGACATCTGCAAAGACAGACGAAGACATTAACAAGCATGAAACTTTATAGGAGATCTCAATGGGAGTTACACAAGTAAAAGAAAAAACACACGTGAATGCAGAAGGTGAATCGACGGTTAAAGTAATGATAAGCCAAAGATTGTGAACGTTCTCGTGTGTCAAATATGGAATGAGATGAACAGATGTAGACATATGTATATACTATCAGATAAAAGACAACATGCAAGACATGGATGCATAGATAGTATGAAACGAAATTGAGAATACGCAAGGACAGAAAGAAATGAATCGAAATCATACCTTGAATCGAAGCAAACGGCGAAGAACAAGTTGAATTGAGCGAAGGATCGTCAGTTTTCTTCTTCTCTCTCCAAGGGTTTTTGCAAGAATTTGGTAAAGGTAAAAATGGACCTGAGGGGGTGAGATGGCGATTAAATAGTCAAGGTAAATGAAGCAGCTCGGTACACGTGGCAGAGCATTATTGGAGCGGTAAAATGAAGAGGTACACGCGTAAGAGGCGTGTGAACCTCGGGAACTCACGCATTAACTACAGCTTTGGTAAGTGATAAGTTTAATTCAAATTTTGAATTATCTCCTGCAACCAACCATTAACCCCTCTTAAATTATTAAATTTAAAGAGGCGTGAAGTTGAGTGACAAGTTAGATTCCCTGAGAAGTTGAATGCAAACATAAAATAGATTTCGAGAGCTGGAACAAGAAGAAGAAAATAGCGAGATAACAGGTTCCTTAATACAAAGGAAGCTTACTCAAGATTATATCGAGCTGAAAATATTCTATGTCCTGTTTCCTATACCGAGTTAGCTCATGTAGGCTTGGATATACAATGTTGAAGCGAGATATAGTTACCAGGATAGTTTAACATTAAACCTTTGATCGTAGAATTAGAATAGGTTCCTTTCACATTACATGATTTCAAGGAACCGGGGGGTACTTGTTGTGCCCAAAATCTACATGGGCTAGATTTAGGCCCATTAAGTTATAGGGTTCGATCCATACAAGCCAAAAGATAGATCCCTTACGAGTTATGAAGACCAGATAGAGGAAATGACTAAGGAAGTATGAGTATCAGGAGGTTCCCAATGGTCAGGAAGCTATGCTGAGCACTAGAAGACCAGGTTCCTCCCAGCCGAAGAGTTCAAGTTAGCATAGCAACAGCCATAGAGATGATAAAAGCATATGAAGAGTTATCCAGTCTAACCAGTTTGCTATTTGTGCAGGTACTGACACCCAAAGGGAGGTCCCTAAGCGATATGTCCCGAAATAAGGAGGTTCCTGAGAAACAGGCTCCTGAGATGTAGGTTCCTGAGCACCAGGTTCCTACGAGTTGCCAACAGAAGGTTCTAGAAGCCATCTAGAACAGATAAACGAATTGGTATCTGAGTATAATTCTAGGGCGCAGATGATCCTAGAATAACTCTAACCAATGAGAGAATCATAGTGGGGTACGAACTCGAGTTCTAGTTTACTTAGCCAAACTAGTTCGTGAAAGGCTCTAAAGGAACCTGAGTCCAACACGAACTAGATGACCGAATACAGCTATTCCAGTAAGAGACAGAATCATATTAGAACTACGTGAGCTTGATCCCTATATATACAAGGGTACGTAGGCACCTCAGGGTAAGACGCATTAAGTTCTCTAATTCTCTCTAAAGGCACCTGAGATTATTGGAGATACCCTCGAGCACAGCTCAACCCCCACAAACACAACCCAAACCTTTTCACAGAACAGTTGATCGCTAGCCTATACAACTACCTGTAGACCTCTCATAAGTTGATTACGAAATCCACTCATCAACATAAGGCGTTGTGCTTTGATGGTATTGGCTATATTGATTGGCTATATTTTAAAAATGGTATGTTATTATTATTTTAAGTTATTATAAATAGAATATATCATTTGAATATGGTAAGAGACGATGTGGAATCTTCTTACAGGTCTTTAGAGGTTCGAGAAATATAGCCAACATGGCAAAAAATATAGACATTGGCTAAATATATAGACAAGGGAAATGATCCATTGGAATTGATTTTTTTTACATAATCTCTATAATTTTTATTTATAGTATGTTTTAATTATTTTTAGCTAAGGGTTCAACATGATTGGAGATGCTCTAAGCTGGTCATTATTAGGACATTTTTATTTGTCTCCCATGATTCGTTTCTTTTTATTTAATTACAAAGCACACTACAATTCTCATCATTATTGATCATTATTAGAGGCATTCAGTTTTATTGTATAAGACCACACCGCCTCTTTCAATTCCGAAACAACAACTCAGTAATACACACAAGTACACAACCTCGACGACATTTCCTGTCTCTTACAAATATAACAAAAACACAGACTCTCTCTCTTGCAATTAACCAAAATAAAAGCTCTACCATTTTTGGCTTTACAAACAAACCCATCTATTACTTCTCTAAAAACAAAACTCGGTTACTCATTTACATATATACACAAACAGGTAGTTATTTTCTTTCGTATTATTTGTTTTGTCATTTCGGTTTTGTTGAATCTGATACCCAAATGGGTTGTGTTATTGTTGTGTAAGTACTAAGTACGGAGAGGCGGGGGGGAGAGATTAACGGAGAGAGATGAGAGATTGTTGAGGAGATGAGATGAAGAGGTGGGTTAGTTTTGGTGGTGTTTGTTTGTTGAATCGAGAGGGGCGGCGGAGTCCGGTGGTGGAGACGGAGATGACAGAGAGTGAGAGAGTTTGAGGCGAGAGAGAGATTGAAGTGGAGAGAAGGAGAACGAGGGAGATTGAGAGAGATTCGAGAGGGAAGAAGAGAGTAGAGAAGAGGTTGTGGTTGTGGTGTTGGTTTGTGCTGTTGTTGTAGTAGAAACGAGGGGGAGACGGAGAGATATAGATAGAGGGAGATGAGGGAGGCGGAGAGAGATTGAGGGCGGAGAGATTAAGAGGAGTAGAGAGATGGAGTCGGGGAGAGGAAGAGAGTCGAGAGGGAGATGAGAGATTACATGGAGGTTGGGTCGAGAGAGAAAGAGATCGAGAGAGAAAGTGATTGAGAGAGATCGAGGTGAGAGAGAGGGATGAGCGGAGAGAGAGAGACGGGAGAGATGGGGAGAGAGAGAGAGAGAGAGAGAGAGATGAAGGAGGGAGAGAGATGCAGGATTGGATGCAGGGGAGTTGTGGGGCCCACAGTGGGGGTGCAGGTGGGGCCTACGTCGTTGTTGCCGTCGAATAAAATAATATTATAAAACGATACTCCCTCCGTCTCAAAAAACTCTTCCCATTTCAAAAAACACGTTTGCCAACGCACACTTTTGATTGTTAATATCTTTAATTTCGTATTAGTATTAAAAATAAAAACTTCACTGTATTAAAGTACTCATAAATACGAATCCAACAAGATCACTCATGACTATATTTGGTCTTATAGATTATGCGTAAATTAGTAATTTGTCTCATGTTATGAACATGACCGACATTGGAAAGGAGAAGAGTAATATGAGACAGAGGGAGTACAAGTCTGATAAATTAATGATCGAATGTTAAAATCGGAATTTAATTATTTGGATTGCTATTTAAAAATGGTGAGAAATAAATGGTCTAATAAAAATAGGTTCAACTGGGTTTCGTTAAAATTGGAGTTTTATAAAAAAATTGAGAGAATTAAATAGTTTAATTAATTGATTAATTAAACCGAAATATTTTGAGATTATTAATGAGACGTAATTTAGAGATTTAACACTTCGTTGATAAAAAGAGGGAATAATTGTGAATAAATAGAATTAAAAAACCGTATTATTTTAGAAAGTTTATAATTGTGTTTCCGGTTTATTTTAATTAACCGGATAGAGTCAGATTATTTTAGAGATTAAAATCGGAATAATATTAAATTATTTACGAGATTAAAAATGGAAGAGAAATTAGTTAGTGAGATTAATAATAATTATAGATTTAAACTGAATAAAAATGGATTGTTGAATTATTTTATTTTGAGAATAAATAGAGATTAATTGTATTAAATGAGTGAATTTTAGAGAATTATAGAGAATTCATTAGAGTCTTTCTAAATGAGAATTTTCTTACAATTTCATAAATGGGATTTACAGATATTAAAAATATTATATATTTTCTAGATTTAATTCCTGAGTTCGTAGAAGAGTTATTTATCCGGGAATTATTTTCCTTTAAATATTGTAGATATTTTCGAGAAATATTTTATTATTATTATTTAAATATTTAAATATTATATTATCGGTTTAGAGATATTTTTAGTTGACGAATTGCTCATGTATTTCTGGTTGCCATTTTTAGAGAATAATTCTCGAGCCGTAGATCGAAGCCAAGTTCACGGGTAGAGTATAAATTTTATCTACATTCATTTGCACTACGAGATCGAGGCAAGTTCAATCCTACCCTAAATCTTGGAATTTTCATATTTCTATCCTTGATAAGTCATTCGTATTTATTTTAGAGCTATCAAATTGTTAGACTTATTTTGCTGCTTCTTATACTATAATAATTCTTTCGAACATTATTTTCTCGTTGCAATATGATTTTACTGTTAAGAGTACTTTATTTGCGAATTATTTTCCCTATATGCTTAGAAGAATTTCAATTGCTATCGGGTCGTTCTCATTAATTCGAGACGACTACTTGATTTGATTCATTGGAACTAGTCTCATTTATTCGATCTAGTTAAATTCATTCTTTTCAATCGAATTTATTGTACAAATTCGGCAATATTTATTGATTATCTTTTAGTTAGTTCATCTCTCGAATCAACAAATGAGAATTATAAAATTAGGATCGTTAGAGTTTTACTCATTGATCAAGTGAAAAATATTTTATTTAACGTTCATCAATCGTGGGTATTATAAATATTCGAGTGGTACTATTTGTTCAGTACAACTCAAGATAATTATTTTAAGACTATCCTCACTATTTCGAGATAGTTGCATTTATTGTCAAGGTTTGGCATTTTGTTCGTGTCAATCAATGAAATATTATTATTGAGAGTTGACATCAGTCCATTGTTCGGATTGGTGGTACAATTGAGTAAGACTGGCAGTTCGCCAGATTAATAATTGTTTTCCTGAAAGAGTTATCTCAAGTTATCTGTTCATCAACTATTCGGGAATTCTGTATTCTACTGGTCAACATGGGAGATGGCCCATGGGAGGTCTTTCAGAGCAACATGAGGAATAAACTCGTGGTATCGAAAGAGAAATATTAATATTTTGGCATTTGTTGCCTGGTTAATTTTGGGAAAGAGGCCCATTATAGAGAAAGAGAGACTTGTGTACCGTTATACGGACACTAGAATATTTTGGCATTTGTTGTCAGGGTTGAATTAATAACCCATTATGATGCTAGCATTCATACATTTATATTATATTGTTGATATCGTATGGTAGCCGTGATCTGGCGAAGTGCGGTGTCATTGGAGGACGGTATTCTCGGTCGGTTAGTTGATCGCCCCACCGAGATACCGAGAGGTGGAAGACCAGTTTATTCTTAAATCATGAGTTATCAGAGTTATATCAAATGAGTCTTTCGAGTATTCTGTTTCGAGACGAGTTTGAGTCTTTCGAGAATGATATTTTGAGATGAGTTTGAGCCAATTCATATTGTGATATCCGATATTAAAATTTTGAGTCTTTCTTTCGGTAAACCAAATTATATTTATATACCGAGCAAGAAGAGAACTTGCTGAGCACTATAGTTGCTCATTCTTGCTTTACAACATTTTGTTCAGCTGTCAAGACGGAAAGAGGCGAGACGTCCAACCACGGATACAGAGGAAAGGGAAAGGCGCAAGGCTATGACGACAAGAATTAGAACATCAAGAATGAAATCTTTATCTCGCTACATTTGTGAGCTTTTGTAAGATATTATCGGGAGATGTAATAAGTTGGATTGTACTATTGTGTGAGACGATCTTGGAACTGCGGAGTGGGACATTTATGCTCCGTTGTAATAAATATTTGGTTTTATTATTGCGTTATCGTGTGCTACAAATATTGAGACAATGTGACGATCCGGGTTCCCGGTCAGGGTGGATTTGGGGGCGTTACATACAATATCAAAAACTAATATTTGTAGAGAATATATTTATTATTTAGAGTGTTGAACAAAGATAAAATGATCAAAATACCATATTTTTTATGTTTATTTGTCCAAAATATTCATTTTTAGAAATACTAATCAAAATATTCATTTCGATGAGATACTTCATTTGTGATGAAGTATTAGTGATACTTCTCATTTAATGGAACATCAGGAGTGATAATGAAGTATCGGACTGTCACATACTACACTACTACGAATGGAGTATCCGAATTCATAATATCCGACCTGAATGGATTATTCGACATGATACTCCATCAATAAAGTATGTTCATGTTCCATCAATAGAGTATGTCCATGATACTCCTTTAAGCGTGACGTATTATTCTGAAGTATTTGATAAATATTTAGGATCATATTTATTAAATATAAATATTTTAAATAATTTTATTAAAATTTAGGTATTTTGGATCTACCCCCTTAAACATCAACAAATAACCGTGTATAATTTAACAAAAATTGGATAAGTATCTATGTTTTAGCTTTGTACCATATACAACTTTTTGTAGCGAATAGTAACTCTCAAGACTTGATCTGCAAAGATTTCTACAAGTCCAGCAGATATTATTCACTAAACAATAAATTCCTTTTTCAACAATTTAATTATCTGTTAGAATTGTATCGAACTTTGGATCTTGTGAAAAAACTAAGTCAATACCAAATAAGGTACTAGTAAAACTCATTGATAATATTTTTTTTTCTTAACAAACTAATCTTCTACTGTATTAGCGTAATCTCTGTACAAATTCGCCTATGTTAGAAATTAGAATATTGTGTACTATAACGAATTGCACAAACAATAATTCTATTATTGCCAACGTCAGGTTATGAATGTAAAAATGTATACACTCGGAGAAACATTCCTTGCAATTTCTAGAACTCTTGAATTATTCTTCAAATTATATATGTGATTACGTTATATGTATGTTTTTAATTTTTACAAAATTGAAAAAACAACAACAGCAAATATATAAAGCAATGTAGCTGACCCTGTTAAGGTCAACGAAATTGTAAGATTGTAATCTTCATATATTATACAAATAAAATTAGCGCTTAGTTCCGTTCCATTTACGATTGATACGAATTAAGTTAATATAAAAATTTGCCATGTCAATGTGTAGACTTGTAATACAAAATTTTTTTAAGAAAACAGACGCCTGTTTTGCTGGGGTGATGGCCCAAAATATTCATATGGGAGCCATGCTCGCTCTTTTTACTGACAGAAAATGCTACACCGTCTACCGTGATATGAGGGGTGTTGCGGAACACCGTGTTCCGTATCATGGGGTGTTGCGGAACACCATGTTCCGTATCATGCATAATACGGAACACGGTGTTCCGTATTATGCTAACACGGAGGACGATTCTCCGTATCCCGTCGGTATTTCGGGCCAATTTTTTCAAAATCAGTATTTTGGACAAAAACTTGTGAAAAATAGGCATTTTGGTAATTCTCTCGTTTTGCTGAGACTTCTACACACTTTATTAAAAGCAGAAATTCCCTTTTAATGGTATACCGGATATATCGTGTTATGCTACTAAATATTAATTTAATTTAATTAATTAAAATATTAATATTAAATATCTTTATTAAAATCAGAAATTCCTTTAATGGTACGCAGCCATGTATACCATGATATGACATGTATATCACGGTATGATTAATTAATTTAAATTTTAATAATAAATTTTAATTTAATTTAATGATGAAGTTATATATTACTCTTATATTATGAGATCTCTATACTTTTAAGGTAGTTGATATATATTATAATCAATTATAAATAATTAATATAATAATATCAAATATTAATTTAATTTAATCGGGAATATAATATTATATACAACCTGGGGTTCCATTAATTAAGTTTTAAAAAGTATCTATAATAGATTAATAAGATTCGATTAATTAATAACTAGCCAATAAAGCCGCGCTTCGCGGCGGCGTTATAATATTTTTTAAAAATCAATACATTTACGTTATATTATAATATTAATATTAAATTTTAATAATTATAATCTGCTCTAATGAATCGATTTCTTGTTAAACATGATTTTTTCGATTGAGCCGCTCTCTCGTTAAAACCGAAATCCCAACTTTAACATATATTATAAAGAGTTATATAATAATTTTTATCCATAAAATTGAATCGTAAAAAAAATTAAAATTATGACAGGTATCAAATTCTAATAGCTAATATAATCTTTTCTAGTGAGCCGTCATCCTGGTAAATACGTTTCGAGCCACTCTTATTTGGAATCGAAATTCTAACTTCATTAGATAAAGAGAGTAAATTCCAATTTTTTTATTCCTTAAACTTACAGCTTCCGCATGGGAATATCTTTCTGTTATGTTAACATATCAAAAAATATATGGATATTTAATGAAGTTGGGATCATAGGTATCTTTCTGTTATGTTATGTTAAATACGAAGACTTTTCGTTACTGGAATAATATTTAATTTATGGATATATTTTTCTATTGCAAGTATAATTAATTTGTATAAAAAAGTTAAAATGAGGATTTCTAAGAAAAATATATATAGTTTTAAAAAAATTGTATAAGATGTCTCCACCGTCCCCGTTTCTACTTCAAATAACACATTTTATTATATGTATTCCTTATATATTCAAACATTTTTTTACGGTCTACTCTAATGAACCGCTTTCTCGTTAAACACGGTTGTTACGATTGATCCGCTCTCTCTTTAAAATCAAAAACCCAACTTTTACATATATAACTTGTATGATAATGTTTATCCATAAAAATTAAATCCTAAAAGTAAAATAAAATTTATAACACCAATATGATATTTTAATAGCTAATACAATTTTTTATAGTGAGTCGTCTTCTCGTTTAACACGTTTCGAGCCGCTCTCATTTATGATCGAAATTTCAACTTCATTACATATTATTGATGATACTTATCTTACACAACAACTTACTCCTTAAAATCAAAACCTAAAAAATAGAGCGAATTCCAATTTATACTTATTGTAGACTTTCTAAAAATTATGGAGTTTTAGAAAATGAAAACACATCTTATTTTCTACATTATATTATAGATACTCATGTATTTATTTAGGATTCCTACATGGCAATGTTCTTTTATTATGTTAATACATCATTTATTTTCTTTTTAAAAAACAATGACATTTTTATGAAAATAGTATTGGATTTATGAATAAATTTTCCTAATAGAAGTATAATTAACTTATATATAAAAATTTAATTTAAGAAGATCGTACTTTCTATAAAAATATTTAATTACATGTTTGCTTTATATATGCAAACACCAATTCTACTTTTAATAAAACTTTTATTTATATGTTTTTTTCTATAAATTTGAACTCTTATTCTCTATAAATTCGAACTCCTATTCTACTTCCAATAAAACTTTATTTATATGTTTTTTCTATAAATTCGAATTCTTATTCTCTATAAATTCGAACTCCTATTCTACTTCCAATAAAACTTCTAATCATATGCGTTATAAAATACTTATCTTACTTCCAATAAAACTTCTAATCATATGTCTTCCCTATAAATTCGAACTTTTCTCCTCTATAAATTGTAACACCTATTCTACTTCTAATATGTTAAATGATATTTTTCTACTTCTAACAGAACTTTTATTTATATGTTTTTTCTATAAATTCGAACTCTTATTCTCTATAAATTCGAACTCCTATTCTACTTCCAATAAAACTTTTAATCATATGCATTAAAAATACTCATTCTACTTGCAACAGAACTTCTAATCATATGTCTTACCTATAAATTCGAACTCTTCTACTCTATAAATTCGAACACCTATTCTAATTCTAATATGTTAATTTATATTTTTACATTTATTAGTGTTTAAATTCTAAAATTCTATTAAATTAGAAAAAATAGATTGATACGATCTTAGAGCGCCACCTAAGCGCCCGCGTATCCTCCTTTATATATATATAGATATATATTGATATAATTACTCTTATATTACCCCGTTACCCCGCCACTATACTTTTAAGGTGATTGACATATATTATAATCAATTATAAATAAGGGTCATGTTCGTTGGAAAATCCTTAAAAGAACCTAAGAACTCTTACATATATTTTATAATAATACATGTTTTATTATATATAATCAGGGGCAAAATTATCCAAAAATACAAGATATTTAATTTAGAGATAATTCATATTTGATTGAAAATTATAATCATACATCAACATCAGTCAAAAAATTCTTCATTAACATCACAAAATTTTACAATGTTTTCTCAATTTTTGTGAGAATATTCAAGATTATGGTATAAACACAATATAAGATTAAATGTTCAACAGTAGAACATTCAAATACAAGTAAGTTCAGTTGCAGAACTTTAGAATTCATGTGCTTGACTTCAGAATTCGGTTGCATAATTTTTAAATTTAGTTAAAAAACATTAAAACTATTGTATAAATATTATATGAAATAATAGTGTTCAGCAGCAGAATGTTGTTAAAAAGGTAAGTTCAGTTGTAAAACTTTGTAAAAAAAGTAAGGCCAGTTGTAAAACTTTTAAATTCGTGTGCATACCTTCAAAATTCAGTAACAAAACACTGTTTTTTTACTACGAAACAAAATTGGTTCTGTAGTAGAATCGTATTATCTTGGGGATTATTTTTTAAATAAGTTTAATAAAACAAATATAAATTTTTAGAGAAAGAAGATTGAAAAAATTAAAAAAATCAGTCAAAAGTTATGTGAGATAAAAAATATTAATAAAAATAAAATATTTTAATAAATGAGTTACTTATTAAATTTACTTATTTCAATTAATTAAACTAATAGTGTAGTTTTTATTTCCAACTATAATACCCTTACAAAAATTATTTAGAAATGAATTGAATCTAGATAGTTGATTTAGTAGGAATCCAACGACTAATAATGGTTCTTCAGTTCTCTTTTAGTGTTCGGTTGTCTTTTGATCCAGATCCTATAGGTATTATTAAAAATTAAATTACGGTCAAATGAAATATGAATTTTTAAAAAATATTAGTGTCAAAATAAGTAAATGTTATTAAATTATTTAATCAAAGTAATATGATAAATATATAAATTTAAGATAATTGATCACAATCCGTGCTTATATCGACTAATCTATACTATTACATAAAAGCCGAAACATTAAAAGTTTGGTTGGTCGGTTGGTCGGTACGGTACCTGTTGATTTTACTTATTTACCCTTACTCAATTATACTAACTAATCAATTTCCTTTTTCAGATTAAACATATTATCTTTTCTAGTTTTCTAGAAATAAATAATTTTTTTTTCAAGTAAAATACAATATCTTTTATATTTTATCTAACTAAAATTTCTCATTTATGAATCAATTTCCCTTTTCAGGTTAAACATATTACCTTTTCTATTTTTCAATAATTTAATAATTTCCTTTTTCAGGTAAATCAGAATATCTTTTACATTTTATATAACTAAAATTTCTCTATTTTAAAAAAACTACGAGCAATTTGTTTAATAAAATAACATAATTATATTATAATTACTATTAACTAATCAAATACCTTTTTCAGTCAAAACACATTACCTTTTTTCTTTTCTCTAAATAAATCTTTTTTTTCCCAATTATATCATGGACGGGTACATTTTTCAGCCAAAACACGTTACCTTTTTTCTTTTCTCTTACTAAAACCTCCTTTTTCCAATTATATCACGGGCGTTTCTATTTAATAAAAATAAAATAATAATAATATAATACTAATAATTAACCGATTACCTTTTCAACTAAAATACACCATCTTTTCTATTTTTTCTAATTAAATTTCCTTTTTTCTAGAAATATAACGGCCAACATTAATTTTCATTTTCAAAAAACTATGAGCAATTTTATTTAGTAAAATAACATAATTAAATTATAATTACTATAAACTAATCAATTTCCATTTTCACATAAATCATGTCATCTTCATGTTAGCTTTCTATTTTCTCTAACTAAAATATCTCTTTTTCCAATTATATCACCGGCGGTTCTATTTAACACTATTAGCAATTCTGTTTAATAAAATAAAATATTATATTTACTAATAATTAATCAATTACCTTTTTCAGCTAAAACATGTTACCTTTTATATTTTTCTGTTTTTTCAATTAATTTTATTTATTCACCCTTATTTAATGGTACATGTTATTTTACGTAATTATCCTTACTTATTTATTTATAATTACTAATAACTAATAAATTTCCTTCTTCAGGTAAAACATGTTACATTTTCTATATTTCAATAACTAATATTTTTTCACATAAAATATGAGAAATTCTTTCATTTTTCAAGTAAAATATGCTACCTTTTCTATTTTTCAATAGGCAATTTTTCTTTTTATGTAAAATAGAGTTTATCTAGCTAAAATTTTTCCTTTTCTAAAAAAACTATGAGCAATTATGTTTAATAAAATAAAATATTATAATTAATAATAATTAACCAATTACCTTTTTCAGCTAAAATACATTACCTTTTCTATTTTTTAATTTTTTTCAGAAAAACCTATTTGTTTTGCTTTATTTAAGTATAATAAAATAATAACAATATACTAACGAAAAACTAACCGATTTCGTTTTTCAGCTAAAATATTTCATCTTTTCAAATTTTTTTCAATATTTTCAAACTAAAATCCATCATTTTCTAAGAATATCACGGACAACATATATATAATTATATCAGATCATATTTTTTTAAATTTTAAACCAAGAAAATTTATGTCTTAAAATTTTTAATTCAAATTAAAAAAAATTCTGTTATATTAAAGAACATCCGTGCATCGCACGGGTTTTAAGCTAGTATGATTGATTTATAAATTAAGTATATGTATTTTAAAATTGAGCGATGAGATGACTAATCCATCCTACTAACTAATCAAATTTGTTTTTCAGGTTAAATATATTATCTTTTCTATTTTTCAATAACTAAATAATTTCATTTTTCAAGTAAAAAACGATATTTTTTATATTTTGTTTAACTAAAATTTCTCATTTATTAATCAATTTCCCTTTTTAGGTTAAACATATTAACTTTTCTATTTTTCAATAACTGAGTAATTTCCTTTTTCATGTAAAATACAATATCCTTTACATTTTATCTAACTAAAATTTCTACTTTTTTAAAAACACTACGAGCAATATTGTTTAATAAAATAACATAATTACATTATAGTTACTATTAACTAATCAATTAGCTTTTTCAATCCAAACACGTTACCTTTTCTCTAATTAAAATCTCTCTCTTTTCCCAATTATATCACGGACGGTTACCTTCTTCAACCAAAACACATTACCTTTTTTTTCTTTTCTCTTACTAAAACCTCTCTTTTTCCAATTATATCACGGACGATTCTATTTAATAAAAATAAAATAATAATATTATAACACTAATAATTAACCGATTACCTTTTTAGCTAAAACGTATTATCTTTTCTATTTTTTCTAATTAAATTTCATTTTTTCTAGAAATATCATGGGCAACATTTTTAGTAAAATAACATATTTAAATTATAGTTAGGAAATTTACCAAAAATACTAGGTTTAAAGTTTTTATTTGCAAAAATACCATCTCCTTTAATTAATTACAATTTTAATAACATAAGTTTCAAAATTGCAAAAATACTAACCCTCCCCCCCTCCCCCCTTCTTTCCCAGCCGACTTCAACAGACTTCAACACTTTTTTTTTAAGGTAGGGTGATATTTTGGTTGCAACTCAATGCAACCACATTCAACTTTTTTTTAAGGTGGGGTGATTTTGGTGGATTTGGGTTGCAAGGCCCGCCAGGGGCAATATTCAACCAAATGCAATCACATTCAACTTTTTTTTTGAGGTGGGGTGATTTTGGTGGATTTGGGTTGCAAGGCCCCGCCAGGGGCAATATTCAACCAAATGCAACCACATTCAATTTTTTTTAAAGAAAAAATGGTGGGGTGATTTTGGTCGAATTGGGTTGCATGGCCCCACAGGGGCATATTCAACTTAATGCAACTGAAAAATGAAAATTACATTCAGTAGGATGTAGTTGCAAATTTAGTTGCATGTGATTGCATTCAGTTACGTTTTCTTTTTTCTTTTCTCTTACTAAAACCTCTCTTTACAATAAACTAATAATATTATAATATTAATAATTAACCGATTACTTTTTTCAGGTAAAACGTATCGTCTGTTCTATATTTTCTAACTAAAATCCCTCTTTTAATAGAAATATCACGGACAATATTAATTTGTCCTTTTCTAAAAATATTAGGAGCAATTGTATTTAGTAAAATAACGTAATTAAATTATAATTATTATAAACTAATCAATTACCTTTAAAATCCGTGCATCGCACGGGTTTTAAGCTAGTATTATAAATTGCTGCATTATCCATTTCTTAGGTTTTACCTCCATTTTAGGTTCGGATGAAATTTTTAATCTTATTTTAATTCATGTATTATCCATTTTCAGGTTTTGTATCCGTAATTAGGTTCGTATAAGATCCTTATTAACATTTAACTACAAAATTTAAATATCATTTAATGTCATCTATAATATTTATGGTATGTCCATTAACAAAATTTTGAATGAATTTTTTACTTTGCTAAGATCTTTTTTTTTTGCAAAATGAAAATAATTTCATTTAATGAAAAAAGATACATAATCCGGTAGGGACAAAAAATGAGACATTCTTTCATCTATAAAAGCTAATCATCTAACCGAAAGGTATGCTTAACCAATCCATGGATCGTAACCTAAATTGCGACTACCATGAGAAAGAGATTCCTCCGGAAGTTTAGACAATATCACCCCTATATCCGAAAAGAAGACTCCATACAAAGGCAGGTCTCGTTAAAAACCCCGCAAGAGCAAAACCCAATGGGAAAAAAACTCAAGTGGGGAAAAAAGAGTGCCCCACCCTCCAACAATACATTAATATTTACTCAACTGAAAGAACTGCCGAATTCTCCTTAATGCTCTCATAACCATAACTCTGCCTCCATCCGTCATCTTCTTTACTTCCCATTCCAAAAACCTTCATCCATCTTCTCACATTTCTTCCCACTAAAATAGGTATCTTGTTGATTCCCCTAAAATCCAAAATTCTGCCATTATCCATCTTCTCTTTACACTTCTTTCCACCCACGATAACTGAAAATATCAACACAACAGATAAAACTATGTCAAAAAATCATTAATCAAATATACATTAAATAATTTGTATACTCAGTATACATAATAAAGTTGAACAATTTTATATATCTAACCAAAGGGGTCCCCTATGGTTAGACATATAAAATTTCGATTTCTCATACAAGATCTACTATAAAGTCATAAAATGACTTTATATAGGTCAACAAAATGGCACAATTACCTCCTACAGGTCCAAAATATACGCCATCAATCATGGCCACCCATAAATGGTACAAAACTTGATTACTACCCATAAATGGTACAAAACTTAATTAATATCATATATGGGATAAAAACTTGATTAATAAATGCATGCAACATAACAAGTGGAAATATTTATTCAGGGAAATTTAAATTTTGAATTTAAGAATTAAGCAAGAAGGAAGAATGTGTGTCTAATATAAAATACTTAAACTTTTAAAAGTCAAAAAAGTCATCAATTTTGACCAATAAAATAAGAACAAACCAAATTATCATAATTAAATGCATTAAGAGCACTAAAAGTATAAATTCAAATGAAACTACTAATTAAAAACAATGCCTCAACTAAAAATGGAAGCTGAAAATTAATTGACTACATTAAGGAAAAACAATATAGCCATTAATTTAAAAGCGAATAAATACTAATATAACCATAATTAAGACATAATTTGAAATTGACAATCAATACGTAAATTAAGACACAAAACAAATCATTAAATATGGTCCACATTACTATTAATAATTCAAATTTGAAAAATTAAGTAATCTATAAGTATTTACAAAAAAAATTCGATTTGACCTATATTAAATCAAAAAATTATCATACATTAACAAAATTTACTAAAAAGCTAAAATTAAGGAAATAATTAAGTAAAATGCATATATTATTGATCACTAATTTTGATCATTAATTCCCGCTTCTAACTCATTTGCTAAAAACTCACAAAAACCTTTCCTATCTTCATAATTACCTAATTTCCAATATTTCCTCTTGTCCCCCTTTCATGCCCCCTACGATGTCATACAGCAAAATTGTATCCTTAATTTTAGGATCTAGCTTCTGCGTTCCAGTACCACCATTAAGCAGTTAAGCCATATTATCCCTGAGCCACCGAAGCTCCCATTTGTTTGTTATTACGGAGATCCTGTGCTTTAATATGAACATGACAATATTTTCTATAGTTTCATCAAATAAACTTACATAAAACTATTGCTACCGGACTCTTTGGGAAAGACTCACGCGAGCTACAAAATCTAGTAAATGTATTAAACTCACGCGAGTTCCTTGCACTATATTGACAAAGAGGTCAACAAAAAATACTATACTACAGTGATTACAGTGATGTAGAGCATTTGATATTATATAAAACTCAGGGGCTTCACAAGCAGAGTTAATAAACATAATTCATAATAAAAACACAAACCAGGCTTTGCGGTAAATAGAAGGAGTACCAAAGCCAATTCTACCAAACATACATGTATAATATAAAAACAAACAGCACAATTGTACAAAGAGAAGAGGACTACCTTGGTGATGCTTTTATTTTAGTAATACCTTGGTGATTTTGTGTAGCCTATCCGAAGGTTTCCTGTATCTAACTCACCGTCGTCTTCCTCCGGTGCCGGCGACGATGATGACTCTTTGAAGCCTTGTCAAACGGCGTGAAAGATAATTACTTTGGTAAGATCTTGAATATATAATATCATATAACATATATATGAGTAAAGAGAAAGTTACCTTTAGATGATTTTTTAAAATTAACCATTAAAATGAAGATACATGAGCACAATTATTGTTACCTCTGCGGGATCTTTTTAAATAAAAGATGAAAATGTATCAAAACTACGTATGTAGTTTTGATGATTAAACCAAACCAAACCAAACCAAACATACCCAGTATATCCCGCTCAGAGCAGGGTCTGGGGAGGGTAAGTTGTACGCAGACCATGCCCCCGCTTTTTAAGGCGGGGAGGCTGTTTCCGTGAAGACCCCCGGCTATGTGCACGACAGATACGGTGGGTGATGAAGACACAGGAATCTTAAAGATACGAGAATGTTTAAAGCAATACCTGAGCCCATGGCATTCTCCACATGGGACCTACCCGCCTGCTTGGAATTCTGATATTCTGATAATGAGGTCCTGGTGCTCTCCATTTTTTCAACTTGAGAGAATATCTCCGGTCGGGTCCCCTGCAAAATACACCACACGCAAACAACAGCAGACCAAACCAACCGAGTCATACAAGAATATACCGGTCCAAGGCAATCAGAAGACAATAAACGAAAAAAGCTAAACTAAAAAGCTGGACTTCTAAGCTAAAGCTAATCGAGACAAACCAACTCTGAGGCTCTCCACAACGGAGCCACTCCCTAAAAGGGAATCGACCACTCTGATCTGCCGCCTCCACGCGCACCTATCAGCTGTCATGGTCTCATTCAAGTTCAGGGCCTTCAGATCTAACTTAAGCTATTCTTCCCACGACCTCCTCGGTCTGCCTCTCCTCCTCACCCCATCTACCGAAAGACTCTCTACCCTCCTCACTGGGGCTCCAGCCAACCTCCTACGGACGTGGCCGAACCATCTCAACCTCCCTTCCCTGACTTTCGCAGAAAGAGGCGCCACTTCAAGATCGCTCCTAAACACCCCATTCGGAATTCTATCTAACATCGTGCGCCCACACGACCACCGCAACATCCTCATTTCAGCCGCTTCAAGCTTCCTTTCGATGTCCTTCTTTGCCGCCCAACATTCTGAACCATAAAGCATCGCCGGCTGGATTGCCGCTCTATAGAATTTCCCTTTCAACTTTAAAGGGACCTTCTTGTCGCACATCACCCCTGACGCTGCCCTCCACCTTAAATTAATTGTGGGATTCTTTTTCTTTTTTTTTTTTACAAATGGGATCCTTTTTCTCAACATATATTAATCCATACATTTTAAATTTCTTATTATTATAATATATTATTTATATTATACTAGTTATTTTTACTAAAATTAAAAATATATAGATCTCGTGTGCATAGCATGGGCTATAATCTAGTATATTAAAATACATGAATGTAATTTGTAAGTCGGAGATCAACTACTTAGGGTCGGTCTGCAATGTTTGAGACCCCAAACGAATTAATTTTTTTGTGTCCAACTGAAATAAAATCAAGTTCATGTGATATTTTTCGGTAATCTTTGTATCTTTACTTGATTTTTGTACTTTTTTTTAGAAAAATTGTGCCCTTAGTCGTTCTATTTTTTTGATGTCTTTATGCATTTTATATATTTTTTGTTTTCTTATTAGAAAGAATGTACCGCTAAAATGCTTAATTTTTTGGGTACCTTATTCAATTAGTATAAGCGGCTTTTAGGGTCAACTTAGCAACTACTAATCGTCTAATTTTAATTATCCACAAAATTAAACATGAACATGCATTATATAGTTAAAAAAAATAAGTCTAAAGTGAAAAAAAAAACTTTTATTGATAAATTTGAACTGGACTCAGTTCGAATTGGGTTTGATTCGATTCGAAATGTTTATGAACTATTTGAACTTAATTTGTTTGTTAACAAACTCGAGTTCGAACAACAGAAATTGAACGATAAGTAAATCGAGTTTCGCTCGACCCGTTAAGAAATCGAGTTTGGCTCGATTCGTTAAAAAAAGCTTAAACTCAAATTCGATAAGTAAAAACTCGACTGGACTCAGTTTATTTATGGTTCTAAATTTTTTTATTTGAATAGATTTTTTGTCCGTAACAGACTATTCTTGTACTGTACTCGCGTACTAGTGTGTTATCTTTTGTACAGGAATGATTCAAAATTATTTTAAAGTATTTTTTGCCCGCGCTCTGCGAGCGGGCGTCGATTCATCATGTTTTTTTATAAAATTTTAATGATAGAATAATATTAAAATTTAATTTGTAATTAACAGAGTATAACAATCTGGTTAACGATAGAGATTGTCAACATTGTATTTAGAAAGATGAAGAAAGTTATAGAATTCTAATTACTAACCTCAAAATTGACCAAGTAGGTTATAAAATTATCATTTATCTTGAAATGAGAACGTCATAAAAACTGTAACAACATAAATATTTCGCGCAAAGGTCATTGAAGCATTTAGAAATTAATAATAGGAAATATCCACGTTCTACTAATAATAGATTCAAAATATGAAGATTACTCCACGTTCTAAAAATCCGACGCATAGCTCAATTCATAAACGATGATCATCAAAGGAAAGTACATTGTCCTCCTCCTTCATTACAAAACGTAGTTTGTCATTCAAAACAATCTTGTTTTCCTTTACAAACTTATCCCAACCTTTGGAGAATCTTGGTTTTCCACCTGAAAAAACGATTCCAACCTTCCACTTTCTTCGTTTCATTTTCAGGTACACATGCTTGACTGACTTCCAAGCATGGTTCTCAAGACTTATCCAAGGTGGAATGTACTGCGAAATAATTAAAGGAAAGAGTAACTTATATTGGTAAACATTTGACATTGATGCCGATATATTAGAAGCTGTTAGACATTGTAATTACCACTCCATGGGTATTCATATCAAAATTTGAGCTAATCAAATTAGCTTCAAAGTTTTTCTGGAAGTCATCTACTACTTCTATTGTGTTGACATTACCTGCACCAGAATCACAATCATATGAATTATTACTTGGTTAAATTGGAATATGTGACCTATTATGAATAAATTTACTTGAACAAACATAGCACTTGATAACATACCTGTAATGGAGGTTATAGCAGGAAGAGTTTTTTCAACTGCTTTCCTGGATAATATAGTAGCAGAGAATTCAGTATTATCCAAGAGCTCAAAGAGAAGAGTATCACCAATTTTCAAGTATTTGGCATTGAGGATCACTTCCATATCAACAAACTTTTTCTTAGTAGCTGAAAATGTAAACTGAAATTTTTCTCCATTCTTCAAAGTTAGATAATTTTTCTTTTTTAGCATGTGTCGAAACCGATGAACAAACACATGAGGAATATCTTAATCAATTCATAAGAAAGTTACAATTTATAAGATACATTAGTCTAGGTAAAGTACTGACTAAAAAAAATCACACAGTGGCAACTTAAGGACTTACAATCTCAGGTGATTCTCTATGCTGTTCGTTAGTATGAACAACAAATTTCTTCCCAATTCCATTAATATTGTCTGTGATAACATAAATATATGTTAATATCAGTTATCCATTTTACTATTTTCATAGAGATAAGGTAATGTAATATGAACAGTTGGCTATAGTGTGTTACATACCTTCCGCATAAACAGGAGCTAGTCGAAACCTGTTGGATGCTGGATAATCTATTTCCATACCAGTGTCATCAAGTATGAATATAGTAAATATTCCAGCACCATTGTAGTAGAACAATGCATGGAAACCGACATCAGTTCGAAAATCATTATAAAACATAACCAAGTTGTTAAGCTCATTTGTATCCTTATGGAAAAGAACATTGTATTGGTATCCATTTCTATGAATTATCAGAGTGACTTGCTGTGGAACATGTTTTGCACATTCTCTAACAAAGCTGGAAGGAAATTTCTACATAAACCAAATAGGGTTATATGAATTAGAAGGTATGTACAATAATTGTGAGCTTTTATATACTTCTAGAACATTTGTTTTATATACGAATCATGAACAACATTTAGGTGATTACCATCGACGTCTTTGCAAGATCCTTGGGAAACAGTCTAACCATGAATGCTGGGTGTTTGTGTTCCTGATAATGAGTTATGCCAAAAAATCCTTAGAATAAGACTTATACAAATGAGGGTCTTGAAAAGCTATGAAGTATGATAATGACGAAGGCATTAAACCAACCTGGTAATATGTTATACCTCAAATACAAAATCAAATATGGTACTAAATTTCATCCTAATGTATAATAATTGCCATTTGATATCTGCAATTCATATTACTGATACAGTCTAATACTTCTCTATGAAACAAAAGAATAAAACATCTGCATATCAAGACATTCTTTACATTCCAAAAACACAGGACAATAAAACCCAAAGAAATCGAGTACCATGATTAACTCCAATATCAACAATTTGCATAACAATCATATACATTAACAATGTAATAAAACAATATTGATAGTTCCATTTGATTTACCTCCATTGTTAAACAGAAGATTAAGAATAAAATGGACTTGGTAAGGTTTCTTGGCAAGGATTTGTGAAGACAGCGCATGAATTAGATTAGTGAAAACAGTATTTAGGGATTTGACATTGATAACAACAGTATTTAGGGATTTAGGCACCAATAAATATGCGTTTCTTTTTTAACAACATAAGTAAGGGTCCATTAATAAGTAAAGGCTTAGCCCATAAAAAAGTAAAAAAATTGAATAATCTATGTATTTTTTATCGATGTAAAAGATTTTTTATTTTGCCACAATGATTCTATTATTTTAGTATCTGTTCTGATACATGCTCTAGAGGAGAATCGAACCTTGGTGGTTCGATTTATGATTAAGAGTATTCATTTATTGAGGTTAAAAATAGACTGTTTCTATTATGTCGGGAACGAATAATAATTATTCATTTAATCAAGTAATTTGTTTTTTGAATATTCATTTATCGAAGTTGTATTGTAACAATAAAATTTAGTTGGACAGGATTAGGGAAGAGAGAGCAGAATTTAAGGATGTAGGATTGATATAGTAGAAAAGTGTGTCAAGACATACCAACACTAAATAAGGATTGTTTACTAAGTAATGGCTTAGTTCTGTAAAAATTATCATCTTTTTTGCTGATTTTTTTCCTCTATCTAATGTTTCCATTAATGTCTTTTAGCATAATTTGTACTTGATTAGAAAGCATAATCAACATGTCAGTTCGACTACATAATTGTTTCAACTAAATATTTGATGTGGTTGTTCCAGCATTTGCTATAAGTACCTATAAACTTAGCAACTCATGATTGTTGGTATTGATTTACCTATTTTACATAATTGCATTGGTATAATTAAGGTGTAGTTATGTGGTTTTACATTACTTATGTACTTAAGTACTCAAAGTCATTACTTATGTTCTTATGTACTCAAATTCATAGATGCACAATCAACCAAATGGAAGATGTTGTTTATGAAACTCAACATTTGCATTTACTTTGAGAACCAAGAACAACATATCAAATGTTAGTCCATTTGCAATGTTGTTGGACAACATAAATATTTTGTAATGTCAATATTGAATACTTTTCTCAAATGGACCAATGAGTTTAAACATAACAATGTTATATGACATAAACGTAGATGTGCTTAAAGAAGTACTTAAGTAGACATGTTGCCTCACAATTGAAAAGCATGTGACATTGTGGTGTGATACACAATATCCCACGTAATTCTTCAATTGCAATATAAGATTTACTCTGCATTTTGAGCATATGTATTACTGGAAAACATAACTTATTTAATAATGATTTGCGACACTAATAATGATCATGTCTAAAGCAAGAACATTTATTATTTAACATAACCAAAGCAAGAAGTTTAGATTTCTTAAAAAATGTTGTAAATGAAACCAGGGCATTGCATCACCCAAAGTAAACTAAAGTTCGAAACAAACAAATTTATTGAGAAAGTGGAAATTGAAAATTATGCTGCATGAAGGAGACATCTCTTGAAACTGCAATCCTTTTCAGACCTGTATATTTACAGGAAACATGTATGATTTAGGTAATGTATCTGTACAACATGTTTATATTTAAGAACGTTGCAAAACTGATTGAAAACATGACTTACCTTTTCCTTTTTAATTTGCTTCAGTGGGATAGGTTTCGGTGTATTTTCTTTATCAACTGCATTATCAGAGACATCATCCAGGTATAGAAATGACAGTGTCGTCATTCAGTCTCTTGAGACGATTTAATGTAGATTTCTCAGTATCTGGAGTCTTGGATTCAAAATTCTGAACGGAATATGTTGATGAGTACTGTGTACAAAGTGATTCAAAATTTTTATCAGTACAAACATGAAATCCAATGCTTGTAACATTGACAAAAAAGTATGATATGAAAATAATGTTTAAGTTTTTTTCCATATACCTGGGAAATCTTAGAACCAAGACTAAAATCACTATCATCTGGTTTATTGTGTTCAATGATTTCAAAACCCTTATTGATATCAACAAATGTGTACGTGTAAGAATTCTTCTTGACTTTTTCCTCATTCGTATGAATTGTTAATGTATATTCATTGCCTACAAAAATCTTTAGGCTTCTTGGAAACTCAGTATCTTTCCCTTCCTAGTGCAGCACATCAAATCAGGATTTCAAATATATAAAACTATTTGTGAAACAGTTCAAAATGTTTACACAAATTTAAATGACAAAATGAAAATGTTTTTGCGGTGATCATACCCTATCTTCCTCTGCCAGAACATCAAACACAGTTTTACCAATTATATTTTCAACCTCGCGATCATATAAGATAAATGCAGCTACACCAGTAGAATCTCCAGCAATCAAACATATCCTAAACCTTTTTAACAAAACCAAGCATATATATGGATGAATTACTTATTTTCATAATAATAATACAACTTACATTTGTGTAATAGAGACCTGTTTGAATACCTCTTTTCAGGAAATGAAATATTTCTTTTACATTCCTCACATCTAAATTTTCCTTCAATCATATAAATTTCCTTTTGACAACTGGTGCAAGCATCATAGTTCCAGTCTTTTGTTTCTTTCACTAAACTAACAGTCACTTGGCACATAACTAATTTGTAAGAACCCGAATTTTCGGTAGAATTAACACTTTTTTTATATATTGATGAAAGAATGAACAGTGACTCCGACTACAAGGTATTAACAATGAATGTGAATGGGTATAGATTTAAAAGATTATATGTCATGAAGAATGCAATGGGTTGACAACCTAGATTAGAATAATCTATCTCCTAAGAAATAAGTTATGACACTCCAAAGAGGAAGGAGATATTCTTGTGTCATCCAAATCAATATCTGTTGTTAGTCCAGTGGTTCCGTAAAAGGGTTAAGGAATGCCCGAAAGAGAACAAGGACATTATTATAAATATAAGGAATAAGGATGGAATAAAGAATGAATAGTGTTTTTGGTAGAAATAAGAATATTATTAGACGACGCTATATAGAAGTATTCAGAACGGAATTCTGAGTTCGCGCGTATTCATGATCCAGGGGCAAAATAAGTGTATGTAAATGACATCGGATTCCGAAAAGCAACACTTTTATTTTTCTCCGAGATTCCCTGGACCCTGCTAGACTTAAGTATTTATTAAGGGGATTTAAGGAATTTAAATTCGAGAAGTTTTAAGAAAGATGGGGAATGGTATTATAATTATTAAGAATGTTTCCGTTAAAATCCTAACTAGAAACGAATGAGTTATTCCCTCGAACGATCAATCAAATTGAGCAATACCCGGATAAAAGAGCAAGCAGAGAATTAGGATGCATACATGTGCAATTGGTGGAAAAAGAAGAACCTAAGTGGCATACTTGTAAGTCAACTACAACTAGGATGATTCTTTAGCATTTAACCAAAAATGGACTTGTTTAATGTAAAGCCAACACTTGGACAAGTAATATATCAACAAGTGGCTCCAATAGATGGTTGACAACACATTAAAGGAGATGCATCCAAGTGATATACATGATAATACATGTATTAAGTCATAACCAAGCAAAACACAAAAATAAAACCACCACCACCAAGCTCTAAAAGCCCTCGGCCTAAAAAAAGAAAAAAGGGGGGGTGACTTGCCACCATCCATTCACTTCAACCTATAGCTTAAAATGAAGCTTGAGACTTGTAGAAGGTAAATCCAAAACCTTAGCATCATCCTTCAAGGTTTACATTTTCAAAAGATTTATGAAAGTGATGATGAATAGTAACTAACATGTTTGTTTTTCTTTTGATCTTTGATTTATGGCTTCCAAAGGATAGTATAAGCAAGGTATAAGAGTTTTAAGAGTATAATAGCATTACCAAGCTTCAAACCAAGGTATAACACTTGAAACCTTTGGATTAATCTTGAGTTTTTATGAAGTTTTAGTGGTTATATGCATGTTTAGGACCTTGAGATTAGGATTGGGCTTTGTTAATTGTTAAATTAGTTTAAATGAACGGAAAGACATTGCTTGGTCTTAGTTCATGGATAAATAACATGTATGTTTTGTTTGGAGTGTAAACCATGATCATTGGATGGTTTGAATTTTGGAAAACGTGTAAACATAGCCGTCGTAATGCCGAAAATTCGTTAACCATTGAAATCCGTGCATAGCAGTAGCATATACACACTGTCCAGTCTCGGATTTTGCCATGATAAGCTAGATTATGTTATAAGCTTCGTTTTGATATAAAGTTCGTATGAAACGGATATACGGTTTAGGAGATATGGCCGATTTAATAAAAGTGGTTCGAAACCGTAAATGAAAGTTCGTAACTGTATTTAAACTCCCTTAACTCGAGTAATGCAGTGGTGAATATTGATAATTAAATATTAGAGGTAAAAAGGAAGGTGTGGGAGAAAACCACATGTCGAATAGGTCATTTTCCAATTTTATAAAAATGTTTGAATCAAGGTTAAACGCGAACGAACCCCTAGAAGCATGCTTGATTACAACTTTGGTTAATAACGTAGAAAACGGGCGATAAAACTCATAGTACAATCTCGATTCGTAATTAATCGATCTTAAGACTTACATGGCCTAAGTATGTGTTAAGTGTGGGTGCAATGACGGGTTATAATAGCGAACGTATGACGAACCGCACCGGTGATAAAAAGAGTTACACTAAGAGGTGTATAACGAAATAATTCGAGCAACGTGTTTCGACTCAAGTGAAGTTTATCTTTAACCTTGTAAAGTGTTAAGTGATTAATCCCGAATGCCTTGGCCCTTTATAGATCACCAGGCTGACCCGGGACACGCTACCACTACCCCTACCCACACTCGATTTCCAGGCAAGTTTCAAATCCTTTTTAAAAGACTGTTGTTGTGAATATATGTATATATATGCTTTCTGTTATACATATGCCATAGCATGCATGCCTACTTTCAAAGTCATATTGATATACTTGTTCCCTGAATTATTGTTGGCTTATGAGCTAGATAGTTATTATATCAGTTATAAGCCGGAAAATTTCTAAGACCCTTAAACGAAGGGCATCTGAACCTCATTCCTTGATTATAGACCGGGAGTCGTTATTTCTTGATATATTGACATTATTTTCAGAGGAAAGTAATTAAGTAAATATTTCCCACTTATTATCTGGCGAATATTATTGAGATATTCCTTTAAGATTATCTGATAAATATTGTTCGAGTTATTCATCAGATATTTAATTATTCGATGAACATTATCTTTAATATTCATCTAAAGTCGATTTAATATTCGAATATTATTTCGAATCCTCAGTTAAGTTATTTACTTAGAGAATATTCATTCTTATTTCTTCGATAAATATTATTTTGAATATTCATTCGAATTTATTTATTTAATGAATATTATTTTAATATTCATTCGAGCCTTATTTATTTAAATGAATATTATTTCGAATATTCATTCAATCTCTATTTATTTTATAAATATTAGTTGAACTTTGATTCGAACTCTAGTTCATCAATAGATATTATTTTAAATATTCCCTTGAGACGATAAATATTTTCATCGACATTCATTTAAAGTCGATTCAATTATTGAACATAATTTCGAATATTCATTATTTATTTAATGAATATTATCTCAAATATTCAGTCGACAGTTATTTCATCAATAAGTATCATTCTTAAGTTGAATATTCATTATTGATTCAATGAATATTATATCAAATATCCAAGGGATGTTTATTTCATCAATAAACATTATTATTTTCAAATATCCATTTAAGATTGGATTTATTTAGTGAACATTATTTTAAACATTTAATTGAGTTTATTTAATTAATGAATATTATTTTGAATATTCATTTAAAGAATAGAGTTATTTAGTAAATAATTCTAAATATTCATTCGAGGATTACTTACGAGTAATATTATGATTTATTCATATTCCTTAATTAATATTGGGTTAATAAATATTCTTGGAATATTTATTTAAATTCTTTTAAGTTCTTTTATAATGATTCATATTATTCAAAGATTATCTATCACCTTCAGATATGGTGTAAAATATTTTGGGAGTATTTTATGACTATTTTTATCAAGGGGAGGTTCCCAAAACTCTATTTTCATTTAAATCTATCTTAAAGAAGATTTAAATACTCGCTCAACTTCCAAACGTATGTAAGGGGACCTCACTTGAGAGATGTTATTTATTGGACTGCCCGGTCCTATACCTGCTAAACTATCTTGTCACTCACATCTTGATTCTTTCAAACATCGATATGAGTCTGTTTGGTTACCTCCTCAACGCTCGAGGGGTAAAATTGATGGAACAAGTTTATATCCATTAACAAGCATCAGCTTGGGAAATATTGGTGAAATTTTCCTTTCCAATTAGATACGACTACTTTGTGGAGTCCTATCAACAAGTACTATACTTGGGGAAAGGGGGACGAACTTTATGTTTCATAGTTATGGATGTTATTCGAACTAGGAGACGCGTAAGTGGCCGAGTGGCGCCGGTCCAGCAATTAATGGCCCAACCGTTGGCCGGGGGGTTCCAGAGGGTGGGCGATCCGTCGGTGCTTCCTTCTACATGTAGAGAACAAATGATGGGGAGCATGACATGCGACTGATCATCATAAATGTTGTGGCTCCTGGCGCGGCAAGCTCCCGTATTAGTTCATCTTCCAAATTGGGAAATTTTTCTGCAACATTATCATTGTTGGCAGGTTTGAAAAGTGTTTGAACTGGAATTGCAATATTCTTCCGCAAGTTCCTCTATTATGAAAATTTGATAATATCTGGTTTATCTTTGACATGACAGATATTTCTTCGGAACAATTATATTTTGAGTTACCTTGTAACTTCATCCCATAACTTATATTGGTACTACGTTCGTTAATGCATGGCATATGGTATCAAAGATATTTTGAACTGTTATATATTATTACTATTCAGTTATATTCTTTTAGGTGGGCTATTGCTCACCCTTGCTTTATTTATCTATATCACAACAACAGCTAGATCAGATGGCCGCGCAAGGCGCACTCAGCGTAAGCAGGTGACAGCCGGAAGAGGAATAATTGCTGAGGTCTTAGCTACCATTGCTGAAGAGGCAGCTACTGGTAGGCTAGTTGTTAGCATTTGAGTATCAAATGTATTTATTATATGGTATATACAAATGGATGGCAAAGAGTATATAATGGTTAATTGTAATTCTTTGGGTTGTAAGAACTCAAACTTGTGATTAATAATATTGATGGTTACTCTGATTTCATCTCTGGGACTATAACGGGTGTGTTTTATGTTGTTGTTTTGGGTCACAAGGTTGTAATTTAAATTATGTTGGTTTTATGGATGGATATTGAGACCGCAACGACCAGATCCCTGACCCTGGATCTGGGGGTGTTACAGAAATGGTATCAGAGAGAGCGTTATATATCCCAGAGATGACGCGACGTTAAAACAATAAATTCATTAAGATAATAAGAACTCTTGCCAAGTTCATAGTCGGACTACTTAATGTAGTATTGACATATAAAACCCTTATGGGAACTATTAAGCATCATGATAGTAACTTAGCTCGTTCTTGTACCGGCTAGTAAGGCGACAGACCTTGGGGATTACGAGCAGTAACATAATGATGCTTGTTTTGATGTTGAAGATCGGATGGTGGATTCGATAGAGCACCCTACTGAGGACCCGGTTGAGGTCCCAGTAGAGGAAGGGAATATTGATAAGTATAAGGAGTTTACACTTAAGGAAATGAGGGCTACAACCAGAGAGACTGTAAGAGTTAAGGTATAGTGCTCATAAAAGTGAGCATACAGAACTGAGATATTATTAAGAGAACTAAGGATGCGTATTGGATTCGTAGCTAGACTGCTAGATGAAGTACCAGCAGGCAGGATGGATTTGAGAAATTACTTGAGATCCTATATAGGGATAGATTAAAATCCTTAGAGACCTTTAGACTAATGAGGAAAGAGATAGAGTGGTAAATGATTATCAAAGTCAACAATAGAGGACAAGGAGAAGAGTCTCCAGGAGCAGTTAAGATAGAGGCAGCAAGTGCCATATCAGGTGATAAATGAATTAGTGTGAATATTGTAATGATAATTCGCCATGAGAAGGCAGATTTCATAAGTGATAATTTGTGAAGTCAAATTTAGATTGATAAGGTGGTTGGGTTCAAGGAAATGTCCATTTTATGAATGGATCAACTTAGAAAATAAAGACATTGAAAGGTGATGGCATGATTGAATAAAGTATATAAGGAAGTAGTAAGCGAGACAAGGATCTCAGAACCTACAAGAGGAGAAGACCAATGAGTCTGTGACAAACTAGTAATAAGGCTATCGTCAGGAACCAAATAAAGTCTAGTTCAATTCAGTGGAATGATGAACTAGAAACATTAGATGCATGTGATTTAAAGGAATAGTAAATTCCTTCTTTTCCTTGAATGGATTATGGTAGTTACCTTAAGTTTATTTTGACACTGAATCATAAATGGATTGAGTAAGGCAAGCAGTGGTTGAGATGAAATTGAGAATGCTTTTAGATGAAACCTGAATGAACAGGTGTAGGCCATGTTCGCGAAGTGAGAGTTTTGGCAAAATAAAGTCCAGACAGTAGGACATATGATTAATAGGAAGTAGTGATTGATTGACCCCACCAAATTAAAGACAGTTTCAAATGGAGATTGGCCAACCACACCGACAAAGGTGATAAATTTCATAAGATTTACAAGGTATTACCAAAGATTTGCTCAGGACTATACAAAGAGTGCAGTCCCGTAACCCGACTTATTGGTAAGACTAAAAGTTTGAATGGACAAGATAAATGGGGGAAAATATCCCTGGAGTTAAAGATAAAAACTGATGACGACCCTGCATTGGCGTTACCTAATGGAAGAAGGAAAATTTTGGAATATAATTAGGATGCACCTCGTACAGGTTTAGGTGTTGTGCTTGTGCAACAGGACAACATAATTTTTGAACACAATTGGACAACACGGTTCACCAGATTCGGATGACCTAGGTAGTGCAAATTCTGGGAAGCGACTGGCCCCGATGGTAGTGTTCCTTCCGAGACTAGTTATTACGTAGACTGGTATTCGGTAGTATCGACTATTAGGAAAAACACGTATCGGGGAGGTATGGCATGTTTAGTTTGAAACTTTGGATTCCCCTTCTAGGGAAGATGTATATTTGGTTTCCTTCTAATGGTTAAACTCCCAGCTTTATGTCAATCATCGCTATTGTAACTGTTTATGGTTCGACCATCTCGGATGTTCATAGAAATATTCTTTGGGTATCGAATTTGATTTTCTTAATGTAACCAGTGGGTGGATAGATTGACTGGAATTTCCTTAATCCTGGAAAGGAATTGGACAAAATTTAGCAAACCTTGTCTTTCTGATTATCTGAATACATCACTGAGGAAAGTGGAAACTGAAGCAAACCCTATGAATTGGGTAAGGTAGCCGCTATACGGATTGGTAGATAGATCCTGATTATTACGATTGATTCTAGAAATAAACTAATGAAGATAAGATTGGATGGTAAAAAGGGAAATGTAAAGAAGAAACAAGCCGGAATGAGAAATTCCGGGATTGACTTAAATGAAAAGGCTGTTATGCCAAGGGTGTAAACTTTTGTGGCACATGGAATTAATAAGAATAGATGAAAAGATAAAAAGAAAGGAAAGGTGACCGGAGATGGTACCGAGAAGTCGATTGAGACTGATATGGAGTAAAGTTTTGAAAAGATCAAAAGGTATCAAAGAAGAAGGCACTCTGCCAGAAATTGCTAGAAAAGCAATGCTATTAGCCAACCCCTAAACTCGCATATTTTAGCATGGCCAATTGGGGCAAAGTCACTAAGGATTATCAAGTGACTAAACCAGCAATGTAAGGACAAAGCGGGGTGCTTCTAATCAAGTGCCAACCGCGAGGGCTTTTGATATAAAATGAATTGAAATGCAGGATGATGGGTTTTATAGATACCTTGGACGTATTAGGATTGAGGATAGTGATCAATGAAGAGTTACGAAGATTGTCAAAGATGGTGCAGGATGATGCATAAATGTTATCTGAAACTTAGTGTCCTCAAAAAGGAGCATTAGGCACTAAGAGATTCACGTTGAACACGACCAATACCTTCCAGAACATCCTTGCTACCATTACCAAGTTTTGTATGAAAGAGTAGATAGACATATGTTGTCTTTTGGAAGGTCATGTAGACCGACATTCGTTTGAAAGAAAGGTTAACATGAGCTACCTATAGATTATTAAGATGAGAATGATTGAAAACAGACCCTTATTAAGGGTACATGATTTGATTGCCAATTTCAGGGTAATGTAAGTATTCCTTGAAAATAGAATTGAGGGTAGAGCATCCATAAATTAAGACGAACCCTGGGGATGCACAAAGGATAGCATCACCCCTAATAAAGACATTTTGAATTCAGACGATATAAGTTGAATCGACCAAAGTATAAAGAGCCTGTAAGGATTTGTGGAAAGGAGTCTCGAAAAGTACATAGACAGAATTGTTATAAAATTGATTATTGATGTTCGATATACCCTGTACCCAGAAGATACAGGAGGAATGATGAGGATGACCTAAGAGACCCTATAAGGGAAGAGGTAATGTTCTGAACTTCAAAGGGGAAGTTTTGTAAGGAATGTATGGCATAGTAATAATAAGGCCAGATGAAGCATGTGTGAAACCATGAGGAAGTATGGATTGAACCAATAAGGTTGAGATTATCCTAAAACGAGAAGGGAGTTAAGTAAGGAAATATCCTAGGTATGATTGGGAGTACCTGTAGTAAAGTTCACACCAGAAAGGTGGAAGCAATGACTTTTGGAAAAGACTGATATATGCTTTCTCCCATTCAGCAGAATTTAAGGGAGAATGCTTTCACCCTGAGTTGGAATAAATCCAGAAAACGTTGACTTCAAGAAATTATTATATTCAGGAAAGGCCAATGAGGTGGCCGACACTTTAAGTATAAGGAAGTAAGTATATATGCTCATACTAAAGAAACAGCGTGAAAATGAGAATGGCCTTGAAGGTCAGATTGTGATGGAGGAATTTACGTTCCCCGATGATTGTGCGAGAACCAACTATAAGGATAGTTTAAGTAAACATTCGACTCCTGATTTTGTCTGCAGCACATTACCGACACTAGAAGATTCTGCGACAGGCCAGAGCAAAATTCCCCAAGCGACTCTCCCGTATTTTAGAAAGAAAGAGGAGCGATGAGTTAATAAGGGATGATTAAATGCAGAAGTTAGATTGGTACGGATATTGATAAGCTATTGGCATGACGATGAATGACAAGCAAGTTTATGTTGATGTATTTCTGTGTAAACAAGATAGAGGATTATGAGGTTGGAGAATCGTGATGCTGAAAAGTATCCTTGTGAGAAGGATTAACGAGGTTCGGAAAAGTGATTAAGTGAACTGCTAAGCTTCCAGTCTTATACTGGAGACATATGATTAATAATCTCACCAGCTTGTTCCAACTATGATGCTGGAAGCTCTTCTGTAATTTTATCTGCTTCATGTAATACCTACGTCAAGTTCAGGAAGCATTCCCTATGGATAGGGAATATTGATTATTTTGTTTTCCTAGAGGATCTTGAATTGACAATTATGAAACCCGCATGTTTAGTGATTCAAGCATTGTGTAAACGATAAGCGATGGTGATTCTCCTGAGAAATTAGGTGATAACGACTGTGGAGATGTCGAATTGAATCTAAGTTAGAGAAATCATCCAGGTTTATTTTGGATGGTTTAATTTTGAAACAACAGGATATTTGAAATAAATGATTAGGCTATGATGGATCATAAAATGATTATAGTAGAAATAAAGACAAGTGACGGATAGAGATGGAAATAGAGTAGAGAATCAATAAGAGAGTCAGATAGGCGGGCTCATGAGAAGCTCCAGTTATGAAGCGAGAAAAGTATGGAATTGGCAGGGCAAGGGTATTGGCCAAAACGGAAAGTTGGAATTAGGAGCAAAAATGACATACAAATTGACTCCTTTTAAGTTTGGAAAATTCGAAGAAATATGGAATAGATTGATTGAGTAATAAAGAGACTCATGGAATGAGAAGGTGAAATCTAGATGGTTGAACAAAGGAAAATTTGACCCAAACGTGTAACACGTATTGAGTAAAGGTAACGAGTGTCTCAATACTGAGATGACGGTGGAAGTTAACCAATAGAAGTAAATAAGAATTAGATAATACGAAGAATGTGATTGATAAAGAAAAGATTGGGAAATAATGGAATGTGAAGCAAGAAATGTTATGAATGGATTGATGAATGAGTTTTTCTAATGAACTCTCGGAATGACAACCTGATAGCGTTAGTATTATGAATAAGAAAGATCCAGTTTCGTGGCGTGAAATGTCAGTTATAATAAAGTCAAGCGAGAAATCCAAGATTTAACCTGAAAGGTTGAAGGATTTTCCAAAAGTATATGATGCTAATATCGAACAAGAGTATAGGTCCATAGAATGATGGACAGAACAGTAAGGACATGTGATATGTGAGATTATGATAAAGTAGTATTTGATACGAATACGATTATCTTTCTTCGCTAATAAACCTCTATAGTTCAGAGGTGAATTCTAAGTATGATATTTCGACAATCATGAAAATTTTCTTATATAATTCTTTGAAATTCTTTTCTTTTCTTCTTCCTTATTTATTTTCTTTTAAATTGAGAAGAACAACCCTTTAAGGAGGGGAGGTACTGCCACGTGACGATCTGTCTGTGTGATAGAAGTCTAAGTGGAATGCCATTAATTGTTTAATTGTTTGTCAAGTACTAAAGGCTGGCCCCCTTCTGTACTAACTATGCAATATAACAAATGTTCATTGATCATAGTGATCTCTCAATAAATTCTTCTAATTCTATATATTGAGCGAGATTGCGAAGATTAAAGCAGTCAGGAATTGCAAAATTATGAGTGAGGTTATCTCCGGAATTCGTAGCGCGTTAGTGATACCGAAGTCACTGCACGTACCAATAAGGTTAATAGTATAAGACCGGACAAGAGCGTATACCGGATAATGTGTTGTGCGAAAGTACCAAGGAATTGGTAGAACGTATAAAGGGTGTATTGTAACACCAGTACAATGCGCTTTAGAAAGATTGGAATGTGTAAGGGTCGACCAGAGAATTGGAAAGTGAAATAACCAATAAGTACCCAATTGTCTTCTACCTGATTCCGGGACGGAATCCTTTTAAGGAGGGGAGATTGTAAGAACCCGAATTTTCGGTAGAATTAAAACTTTTTTTTATATATTGATGAAAGAATGAACAGTGACTCCGACTACAAGGTATTAACAATGAATGTGAATGGGTATAGATTTAAAAGATTATATGTCATGAAGAATGCAATGGGTTGACAACCTAGATTAGAATAATCTATCTCCTAAGAAATAAGTTATGACACTCCAAAGAGGAAGGAGATATTCTTGTGTCATCCAAATCAATATCTGTTGTTAGTCCAATGGTTCCGTAAAAGGGTTAAGGAATGCCCGAAAGAGAACAAGGACATTATTATAAATATAAGGAATAAGGATGGAATAAAGAATGAATAGTGTTTTTGGTAGAAATAAGAATATTATTAGACGACGCTATATAGAAGTATTCAGAACGGAATTCTGAGTTCGTATTCATGATCCAGGGGCGAAATAAGTGTATGTAAACGACATCGGATTCCGAAAAGCAACACTTTTATTTTTCTCCGAGATTCCCTGGACCCTGCTAGACTTAAGTATTTATTAAGGGGATTTAAGGAATTTAAATTCGAGAAGTATTAAGAAAGATGGGGAATGGTATTATAATTATTAAGAATGTTTCCGGTAAAATCCTAACTAGAAACGAATGAGTTACTCCCTCGAACGATCAATCAAATTGAGCAATACCCGGATAAAAGAGCAAGCAGAGAATTAGGATGCATACATGTGCAATTGGTGGAAAAAGAAGAACCTAAGTGGCATACTTGTAAGTCAACTACAACTAGGAAGATTCTTTAGCATTTAACCAAAAATGGACTTGTTTAATGTAAAGCCAACACTTGGACAAGTAATATATCAACAAGTGGCTCCAATAGATGGTTGACAACACATTAAAGGAGATGCATCCAAGTGATATACATGATAATACATGTATTAAGTCATAACCAAGCAAAACACAAAAACAAAACCACCACCACCAAGCTCTAAAAGCTCTCGGCCTAAAACAAGAAAAAAAGGGGGGGGGAGACTTGCCACCATCCATTCACTTCAACCTATAGCTTAAAATGAAGCTTGAGACTTGTAGAAGGTAAATCCAAAACCTTAGCATCATCCTTCAAGGTTTACATTTTCAAAAGATTTATGAAAGTGATGATGAATAGTAACTAACATGTTTGTTTTGCTTTTGATCTTTGATTTATGGCTTCCAAAGGATAGTATAAGCAAGGCATAAGAGTTTTAAGAGTATAATAGAATTACCAAGCTTCAAACCAAGGTATAACACTTGAAACCTTTGGATTAATCTTGAGTTTTTATGAAGTTTTAGTGGTTATATGCATGTTTAGGACCTTGAGATTAGGATTGGGCTTTGTTAATTGTTAAATTAGTTTAAATGAACGGAAATACATTGCTTGGTCTTAGTTCATGGATAAATAACATGTATGTGTTGTTTGGAGTGTAAACCATGATCATTGGATGGTTTGAATTTTGGAAAACGTGTAAACATAGCCGTCGTAATGCCGAAAATTCGTTAACCATTGAAATCCGTGCATAGCAGTAGCATATACACACTGTCCAGTCTCGTATTTTGCCATGATAAGCTAGATTATGTTATAAGCTTCGTTTTGATATAAAGTTCGTATGAAACGGATATACGGTTTAGGAGATATGGCCGATTTAATAAAAGTGGTTCGAAACCGTAAATGAAAGTTCGTAACTGTATTTAAACTCCCTTAACTCGAGTAATGCAGTGGTGAATATTGATAATTAAATATTAGAGGTAAAAAGGAAGGTGAGGGAGAAAACCACATGTCGAATAAGTCGTTTTCCAATTTTATAAAAATGTTTGAATCAAGGTTAAACGCGAACGAACCCCTAGAAGCATGCTTGATTACAACTTTGGTTAATAACGTAGAAAACGGGTGATAAAACTCATAGTACAATCTCGATTCGTAATTAATCGATCTTAAGACTTACATGGCCTAAGTATGTGTTAAGTGTGGGTGCAATGACGGGTTATAATAGCGAACGTATGACGAATCGCATCGGTGATAAAAAGAGTTACACTAAGAGGTGTATAACGAAATAATTCGAGCAACGTGTTTCGACTCAAGTGAAGTTTATATTTAACCTTGTAAAGTGTTAAGTGATTAATCCCGAATGCCTTGGCCCTTTATAGATCACCAGGCTGACCCGGGACACGCTACCACTACCCCTACCCACACTCGATTTCCAGGCAAGTTTCAAATCCTTTTTAAAAGACTGTTGTTGTGAATATATGTATATATATGCTTTCTGTTATACATATGCCATAGCATGCATGCCTACTTTCAAAGTCATATTGATATACTTGTTCCCTGAATTATTGTTGGCTTATGAGCTAGATAGTTATTATATCAGTTATAAGCCGGAAAATTTCTAAGACCCTTAAACGAAGGGCATCTGAACCTCATTCCTTGATTATAGACCGGGAGTCGTTATTTCTTGATATATTGACATTATTTTCAGAGGAAAGTAATTAAGTAAATATTTCCCACTTATTATCTGGCGAATATTATTGAGATATTCCTTTAAGATTATCTGATAAATATTGTTCGAGTTATTCATCAGATATTTAATTATTCGATGAACATTATCTTTAATATTCATCTAAAGTCGATTTAATATTCGAATATTATTTCGAATCCTCAGTTAAGTTATTTACTTAGAGAATATTCATTCTTATTTCTTCGATAAATATTATTTTGAATATTCATTCGAGTTTATTTATTTAATGAATATTATTTTAATATTCATTCGAGCCTTATTTATTTAAATGAATATTATTTCGAATATTCATTCAATCTCTATTTATTTTATAAATATTAGTTGAACTTTGATTCGAACTCCAGTTCATCAATAGATATTATTTTAAATATTCCCTTGAGACGATAAATATTATCATCGACATTCATTTAAAGTCGATTCAATTATTGAACATAATTTCGAATATTCATTCGATAATCATTTCTTTGATAAATATTATTAAGATTGAATATTCATTATTTATTTAATGAATATTATATCAAATATCCAAGGGATGTTTATTTCATCAATAAACATTATTATTTTCAAATATCCATTTAAGATTGGATTTATTTAGTGAACATTATTTTAAACATTTAATTGAGTTTATTTAATTAATGAATATTATTTTGAATATTCATTTAAAGAATAGAGTTATTTAGTAAATAATTCTAAATATTCATTCGAGGATTACTTACGAGTAATATTATGATTTATTCATATTCCTTAATTAATATTGGGTTAATAAATATTCTTGGAATATTTATTTAAATTCTTTTAAGTTCTTTTATAATGATTCATATTATTCAAAGATTATCTGTCACCTTCAGATATGGTGTAAAATATTTTGGGAGTATTTTATGACTATTTTTCTCAAGGGGAGGTTCCCAAAACTTTATTTTCATTTAAATCTATCTTAAAGAAGATTTAAATACTCGCTCAACTTCCAAACGTATGTAAGGGGACCTCACTTGAGAGATGTTATTTATTGGACTGCCCGGTCCTATACCTGCTAAACTATCTTGTCACTCACATCTTGATTCTTTCAAACATCGATATGAGTCTGTTTGGTTACATCCTCAACGCTCGAGGGGTAAAATTGATGGAACAAGTTTATATCCATTAACAAGCATCAGCTTGGGAAATATTGGTGAAATTTTCCTTTCCAATTAGATACGACTACTTTGTGGAGTCCTATCAACAAGTACTATACTTGGGAAAAGGGGGACGAACTTTATGTTTCATAGTTATGGATGTTATTCGAACTAGGAGACGCGTAAGTGGCCGAGTGGCGCCGGTCCAGCAATTAATGGCCCAACCGTTGGCCGGGGGGTTCCAGAGGGCGGGCGATCCGTCGGTGCTTCCTTCTACATGTAGAGAACAAATGATGGGGAGCATGACATGCGACTGATCATTGTAAATGTTGTGGCTCCTGGCGCGGCAAGCTCCCGTATTAGTTCATCTTCCAAATTTGGAAATTTTTCTGCAACATTATCATTGTTGGCAGGTTTGAAAAGTGTTTGAACTGGAATTGCAATATTCTTCCGCAAGTTCCTCTATTATGAAAATTTGATAATATCTGGTTTATCTTTGACATGACAGATATTTCTTCGGAACAATTATATTTTGAGTTACCTTGTAACTTCATCCCATAACTTATATTGGTACTACGTTCGTTAATGCATGGCATATGGTATCAAAGATATTTTGAACTGTTATATATTATTACTGTTCAGTTATATTCTTTTAGGTGGGCTATTGCTCACCCTTGCTTTATTTATCTATATCACAACAACAGCTAGATCAGATGGCCGCGCAAGGCGCACTCAGCGTAAGCAGGTGACAGCCGTAAGAGGAATAATTGCTGAGGTCTTAGCTACCATTGCTGAAGAGGCAGCTACTGGTAGGCTAGTTGTTAGCATTTGAGTATCAAATGTATTTATTATATGGCATATACAAATGGATGGCAAAGAGTATTTAATGGTTAATTGTAATTCTTTGGGTTGTAAGAACTCAAACTTGTGATTAATAATATTGATGGTTACTCTGATTTCATCTCTGGGACTATAACGGGTGTGTTTTATGTTGTTGTTTTGGGTCACAAGGTTGTAATTTAAATTATGTTGGTTTTATGGATGGATATTGAGACCGTAACGACCAGATCCCTGACCCTGGATCTGGGGGTGTTACATAATTTCTACATTCAGTTATAAAAGAACAAATTTCAGCCAATGCATAATAGAGAGACACATAAAAGAGACACGAATACTCAGCAATAAGAGATTGCAAACAATACCAGAATGTACGACTCATCAAGTGTTCGCATTTCAGCAATGGTTAAAATTCTTGGTTTCTCTGTTTGTGCTAGAACATTTGGTTGATCCAGGTTGAATTCTGGTAGAATGGACCTAAGCATTGAATGAATTGATTATTAAAAGTTCATTTATTTTGAATGTACTATGTTTTATTGTCTACAATCGTATAAATATACCTTCTTTTCATTTCATACACAATACGATGATTGTAGTTTATGAAGAACCTTGTAGCTCCAACATTGGACACGTACGGCTCTCCTATAAACACTAATAACTTAGAGTCTAATTTTTATAATCACAAATAATAATGCGTACAACTTTATCAGAATTATTAGACGCTAATAAGATACAATTATAACATCAATTCATAGTACGAAGTAGAGTTAATTGAATACCCTTAAAATCATTAACTCTGAAGCTAGCCACAATAACAACTATAAGAAGAATTCTCCCAATTTGTCCCAGAAACATGCTCTGATAGATGCACTATAAAATAAAATGTAAAGGAAACAAAATAAATAATTACTCGCATAACAATTAAGTTGTAATTAAAATCTTGACATTGATATGAGTCAGAGATAATACCTTCCATCAGTAAGAGTAAACCTGATGCAACGCTGGTCGACCTCCTTTTGATATATTCTGTTTCTAATAATATCCTGATCTTTCAGCACACCAATGATATCTACAAAAAATGACCAAACTACCAAGTTGATAAATGCTTCAAAGAAACAGGAAGAATGCTACAGTTATAACCATATTTATTATACCATACCAATCAGATAATTATTGTCAGATTGGTTGCTCATCTCGCGGATATCACCGATGTCAAAGAAATCAAATTCCATCTTACGTATCATCCTGTCAATCATCTCGGAATCTTGAAATACCATAACTTTGGTATAATTGGATAGCCAAATTTGTTTGTCATATCTTGTGCATCGAAGAGTTTCTTTGCGATATGATTTGACTGAGAAGTTCCTTATAGAATATATCTTGCCTTCTTCAAAGGTTTTATCAAACGTATCAATATAGCTTGGCCATATGAAAGCATGCATTCTGACATGCTGTTATCATAGAGGAAAACAAATGGAATATCAGAAAATAAAACAACACTATCACCTTATCAAGGTTTTGTACAATTACCTTATCATCCAACAAAAGCATGTTACGGCCTTTGAACTCTTTATCTCCTTCTGAACTGTAGCTATCCCAAATACGGATGACCCTAACCTTAATCGTCCAGTCATACTTACTGTCATTTAGTGAATCCAAGCTATCAAACTTGACGTTGCTCATAATGCTTAACTGCAAAACGAAGATGTATAATATAAAAAACATAAAACAGATTATACTTAAACCTTGATAAGTTTTCGATGTAACTCACGATGATGTAAACCAGCAAAGTTTGTGTGTAATTAGGTGTATGTTTATAGGTCATTTATATACGACCTCGGTATTGTTAAAGTGAGGCAAATACGCAGAAATATGTGCCACTAATGTTAATCGTGCTATGAATACAAATCTATTAAATTAAGCCTACATTTGTGGGATGATTATTGATGTGAATTTTCTACATTATTATGCATATCCAATATATAAATATATTATTGTCCATATAATTACAAAAAATTAGATAGTGACCTAGGAATATTTCATCAGTATAACAACGATGATCGTGCAAGTTTTGTTGATCTTATATGGACAATTCAACTAAAACAGATGGGTTTCGTGCAGGTTTCGTGCAAGGGAAATGGGTACCTGAGAGATCAGCTAAAACAGATAGATGGTGTTGAACATCTTGGCTCAAAAACAGGTTTCGAGTTGAATTGAATATTTTTGCTTGATCAACATCATACCTAACAGTAAATTTTATGAACTCGTTAAAAAGATCACGAATGACCTCAATAGGCTCAATATGAAACTGGTACAATGCATCCCAGTTTAGTCTCTCTAGCACATGCTTGATCCTTTGCCTTGATGTACCCATTGCCCAAATGATCAGCAGCTTGCAAAATCCTGAGAAATTGTTGTCTTCCAGTATGATGAAGTTGAAAATCTGGCACAGAACATCAGCTCGTAAATTCTGAAAGTTGTTAGCATCCATGATTTTTTTTGTATGTTTGTTGATTTTTTGGTATGATGAAGATTGAATACAAATGTGATAAGTTAAGCAGAGGCGCAAAAAAAGATTGAGATGAAGCTTTATGTCTGAGCTTTGGAGAATGGGAAAGGATGGAGTTAATTCTTACTTGTTCTCAGTCCGTCGCGTGCATGCATATATGAATCGACTGTTCAGCTACTATGTTTCTAATTAGTTTTTGTTTAATTTAGCTTAAAATTGAATACATGAATCTAATAAAAGATTCTGAAAATATTTTTAACTTGTAAAATTGAACAAAATCATTACATGAGATGTCAGCATTATGTAAGAAATCTCGAAAGATACACCGGAATCATTGTAATTTAAATTGGTTATAGTGTACATAGTCTATAGTGTATATCTCGTAACTTGTAAACTTAAACAAAATAATTACATTAGAAGTCAGCATTAGGCAAAAATGCATATCTTGCAAGTTTATAATGAGCTACTGATTTATATATGAAACAAAATATGAAAAAAGTTATGACAAAATTTTTAATGTTAATAAATAATATAGTCTAAGTCACGAATACTATACTCATACGTATTTTTGCAAATAATTATCAATACACTAATTAAAGTTGGTAAGCAAAGAAAGAATGAAATATGTAAATCTTTGTACCTCCTTAATACTAAATAAGGAAATAATTTTTTTTTCTAAGATTACATGAGATGTCAACATTATGTACAAATATCTCATAGGGAACAAATCTCCAAAGATATACGGAAATTATTGTAATTTAAATTGTTTATAGTGTACATATATATTACTTTGTGATGAGAAAAATGGATATCTTGCATGTATATAATGAGCTAATGAATTATATATTTATAAAAAATGTGAAAATATTGACCAAAAATTACAATGATTTAAATTACATTTTATAAACGTATGTATCCTTTTTAAATTTGTTATAAAGTGTAGCTTGTTATTAATTTAGAACATGTCACATAGTACATGTATTATAAAAATATATAAAAATTTAAAATAAAAAAATTATCTTAATTACAAATATATTTTTAAAATGGGTAATCTATATAATATTATAAAAATATATAAAACAAATAAACAATAGCCTTCCGTAAGTATCTTTTTTTTAACAACTGTGAGTTTATATTAATTTAGAAATATAATAATGTGTTTACACGTTTTTTACATCACTTGACACACATTTTAAGGTAATGTGTATATAAAGTATAGTTACATAACTTATTTTTATAATAATATTTTTTGGAATATTAACATTAGTTCCACGCCTTTTTTCCAATGTAAACAATTGTGGGGGACAGACAGAGTCCAAATTATAAAATCGAGCCTTATGTTAAGCTTTTGTTTAATTTAAATACGTCCTTTGTTGAGTTTGTTTCCAATTTATTTCAGTTTTTTTATTCTTTCCTTGTGAGAGCTTTCTGTGTTTTTGGTTTATTTTGTAGTGAATTAATGTCTGTGATGTTATATCTTAGGGATTCTAAAGGTTTTGATTTAGCGATGAAAGTTTTTATGGGATTGCATTTATGATCGATAGCTCAAACACATTTATGGTAAAGCTAGTACATGTACATATATCAGTTTAAAAAATTGCTTGATTGTATATCCAAGAGGTCTAAGAACACAGGATTAATCTGCGATTTTATTTTTATACGATTTGTTCGACTCAAATATTCTTCTAGATGTCGTATGGCTTTTCATTAATGAATTAAATTCTTTGTTAAAAAAAAATAGAAAAGTAATAGAATTTTTTTTATAGAAACATCAAAAGGTTTAATATTTCCTTCATCTCAAATAAATGTAGCCTTCACGTTATGGAAGTATTTGACAATATATCAAAAGTAACTTCCACATATAATTTTTTTAAATTTAATTTTTAAACGTTAAAACATTTTTACAAAGTGAAAACGACACTTATTTTGGGACGGAGAGAGTATTGAATTTGATTTATTAAATTTATTGGGTGTTATAATTTTTTAAAAATTTATATAAATGGTATCGTATATGTATTAATGTTGTAAGGTAATATTATAGCTAAATAAATTATAATTTTGCTCAATTTTATCTTATAGATTTATTTATATTATAAGTATTAAAATTTAATTTCAAATTAATTTAAAATTACTCTTTAAGTCTAAATTATAAAAAAAATTATATTTAAAATTACTTTTAGAGATAATGGTTGACAGTTATTCTATACACTACGACACTTAAAACTATTAATTAGGATAGTAGTAAAGCAGGAAAGCTATTAATTAGGATAGTAGTAAAGCAGGCAATATATACATACGTAAATATAGTAAACCAATTTGAGAGGAATCATTATAGGTATTGAAAGACCAATATTCTCTCTCGGATGATACTCGAATCAAGATTGGAGCTCTCGAAACATAACTAAATGAATATAATGCATCAACTAACTGAGTCCTCAGCAATGAAGGTATGCATATATATATATATATATATATATATATATATATATATATATATATATATATATATATATATATATATATATATATATCTATGTATATTGTTGGCAGATTGATGAATATGTTAATATGATTGTTGATTGTTGATTGTTGATGCATAGATGTATATATATATATATCGCTTCAATAAGATGATATATGATTAAATAATATAATGCTCTATATTGGAATGGGTTGGAATATGTTATTGATGTTAAAATTCTAATTCTCTGATTGCTAATTACTATGATTTATGTAAGATAGGTGAATTAACAAAATTAGATATAATAACCTAACAAATATGCAAAGATTATACTGTAGTCATCATGTTTATCAGAATTCGTTTATGTGTGCTAATGTTCAAATGTAGTTGACAACATTTTAGACATATTGTGTTTACAATGTATAATCTTATGTAGCCAACTTTAATATTAATTATATATTTTACAACACTTACAATGGTATTTCATGTGTTTTGGTGAAATATAGGACAAATCCAAAACAAAATCCAGCCAAGATGAGTATGCAGGTATGTAATTTTGCCTCTTTCACCGTATGTTATGCATATTCATATTGTTTCTAATTATAAACACGTATTGTAACAGGGAAAAGACAGATGCTTTCAAGTTTTCTATCTGCTAATAATGATAGAAATTCTTTTGGCTCATTTGTAAGTTTGTGCTTTTTTGGAACATTTTTTAGTTAAAATTTATACATTATGCAAACTATTTTGTATCATTAGTAAGTGTGAACTCTATTGGTATAAATGATTAAGATCATAATTTTGCGTTAATATTATGTACTAATTCGAGCTTTCTGTTTTCTATAATAGAGGATTCCTAACTCATTCTTTAATGAGTTTGGTAAACAACTATCATCAAAAGTGAAGATAAAGTGCATGAATTTTACATGGAAAGCTGAAATCGACGAAAAAAAAGAAAAACTATGTGGATTGGCAAAGTTTATGCATTTCCATGAAATTAAATTGTACAATCTTGTACAGTTTGATTACTATGGAGATGATTTGTTTGTTACCAAGATTTTCAAGGAATCAGCTATTGAATTAAAGTATATAAAATGTAATCCAAAGGACTTCCTTACTGTAGTACATCTATCTACATTTAAAGTAGAGGAGTATGAACTTGATTGTTGGTCATTGGCATACGACAAAGCACGCGCACTATGGAACTTCAGTGCTTGTCAAAATTATGTTCAATATTTTGAGTTAATGATCCACACTGCTGAAATTGATAAACAGGTTAGTTTTGGTTTTTGGATGATTAGACAATATAAAAGTTCTATTTTTAAAAGTAATGTATACATTTTCTGTATAGAATCTGAAGAAGAAAGCAACAGTGATACTGAACAGATGCAACAAATGGATGTCGGGGAAAGTTCAAAAAAGGTATGAGTTTATATATTTAATTGTTTGATTTGATTGGATGCACTTGAATCTGTTGGATTTACACTCTTTTATAATAATTTGTAGATGCTCGTAAATAGCTCAATCTTTCCTGATTTTGTCATAGTTTTTAAGCCTGAACACTTGGAAAAAGGCAAGATGGTAAGAAATTTACGCTTTACATTTGGATTAGACTGAGAACTGTGCGATATCTAGTACTAAAATTTAATTTCCTCTTTCATTTATTGGAATAGAAAATTCCCGAAGAAGTCAGTTTGGAACACGGAGATAACATTCCCCTGAATGTTACAATCCAGTTACCATTAGGCTGTGAAATACACGTTGGTTTTAATAGGATTGAGCAATGTTTCTATAACATTTCTACATTTCTCAGAGAAATAACAAAGTATGCTGGTACGATACTTGTGTTCTGTTGTAAGGGTGAAGGACTGTTCTTGGTTCATATACTAAATTATGATTATTCAGAAATAGAGTACACCCCAATACGAAACATTTTAATAAAGCGACCGTTGTGCCAAGGTACGTTATTTTACATACTTATAAAACAATAGTAATCTGGTTATTAGATTGCGATTCTTCTAATTACTTTTTGACAAAAAAATGCAGAAATATACAGTGGTGTTGGATTCAAATTTTTTGTTTCTGTTATTGGTACTGTTTATGAATCTGGAGAGTTGGTAAGCTTTATACAACAATTTAATACCATTTCACAACAATTTTTTGTGCCAAATGAAAATCACTAAGTGCGATACTTTTGGTTTATATAACCATGTTTTATATTTTCTTTTTTAGATCATGCCAGGTTCGTTTTATAAGCGATTTGGAGAGTTGATTCCTAATGCAATTTCATTGACATTGAAGAATGGTGATACATTCCATGGTAGTTACTTGGAAAATGAGAAAAGGATGTCTGGCCTGCTACGTCTAATTCAATTAAAACATATTCAGAGAAAGATCTGGTTTTGTTTACCTATTGTGGTGCTGGAAATTTTGATATTGTCATATTTAATAAGAAAAAGATTGAGAGAATTTTGATTGATGATGGAGCAAGTACAGGTAGTAATTTCTACTTATATACATTTGGCTATTAATTGTTGCTGTCTAATATAAATTCTATGCAAATAGTTGGACTGCTTTTTAAATGCAATTTATGAAAACAGGTATGGATTTAGACCAAGAGATGCACGATAATGCAGAAACATCTAACTTTGGTTTATTTGTGCAAGACCAACCTCAAGATCCTGATAATGAGGAACATGATTTAGTAATTGAAAACCCAATTAATGTCATGAATAATACATTCACTTCATGCATGGCACCATCAAATGTGGATTTTACATCTCATGGAGTGGTATGTATAGTATTTAAACCTACATGTGGTCTATTAAAGATGATCAACGCCAGCTTCTTATATTGATCACTATTTTAATTTGTTTCAGCACATACCAAGACACATAAGACCACAAAACAGAGATTGGGTAGATGGTGAACAGGTTTCCCTTAGAACTCCTACTGGAAACTGGCAAGTTGGAATAGTATTTAGCAACAATGGTTTACCAAGGTTTTCGTCAGGATGGAACAGATTTACTCGTGACAATAAACTACGGAAGAACCAGAAATTAGTTTTCACATTTGAGGAGGAACATGATGGTGTAATCTTTGACATCCGAAATGGATGAATATCATCGTTAATATTAATTAACGATTATGACAGATTTAATGTTGATGCTGCCATGTTGGAATATACTATGAAGTTTCAAGATTTTGTTACCTTTGTCTCTGAATTGTTATATGGATATTTTATGTTTGGTATTGGTAATTATTTTTGAAAAAGGGAAGTTGTGACTATTTGCACTTTAATATCTTGAATATTTTCTATATTAACATTATTCTAAATCAATCATAATCTGTTTAGCTACAATTGGTGAAAGATTCTTGTGTTATATTTAGGATATAACGGAAACATTTTTAAAGATGTTTCAGAAAGTCATTATTAATGAAGTGACATTTGTGACATGTAATGGAAAATCAGCTTTGTAATATCATCAAATCAGGTTACCAAATTTCTAGTAAATAGAATCTATTTTGCAGGTCAGATCTTATACATTCTTTGTCTTCTTTGTCTTCTTTTAAAAATTAAATCACTGTACATTATTCATTAGGTAAATAAGGTTATGATAAAACCTAGATAGTTACACCAATACTCAATTTTTGAAAGAATATTAACATTTATTTAATAGTAATGTTACATAAAAGATGTGCCATTAAATGTCATAATTTGGATAACAAATCATAAAAAATTTCATCATAAACAATGTTACTCGTACTACTACATGTAGCTCCTTCCTTACTTTATATAAAGAAAGTGAGACCTTCTGGAGAGGTTACACGGCTCACAACAACATACAATTGTCCGTGACAGAAAACTGGTTCCGGCAAATAAATTCCAACACGATCAAGAGACTGTCCATGTGCCTTATTGATTGTCATGGCAAAACATACCTGAAGTGGGAATTGCAATCGAACTAAATCAAACGGAAGATTTGTATCAGATGGACAGAGCTCAATCCTGGGAATAAGATGTTTTGCTCCAGCATGACTTCCACCAATGATTTCACATATCACGGTATGTTTCATACACTTTCTGACAATCATCCGGGTTCCATTACAAAGTCCAACATTCTGATTAAGATTCCTCAACAGCATTACAACAACACCCTCTTTCAAAATTAATTTATGAGGAGGCATTCCAGGAACTTTGATAGAATTAAGATACTCAACAGGGAATGCAGAAGTTAAGTTCTCATGACAACCAACAGGGCATTGAACTGAATCAGCAGAATTATATGTGAATGACTCACCATCTATTCTTTCAAGAATAAGATTGTTAACATGATCAACAATTTTATTTGTTGGTGTCAATATAGCTCGCTCACGTAAATAGCTGACTTCATTGAATCGATGTTGCAATTGAGGAAAGATAGCATCAATGAGCTGGTTTAGGTCAGCTGTATCAGATTGTATGCAATATTGGCTGGGTATACTGATAGATTTGGAAATTTCATCCACACAACTACTATCTAAATGTGGTAATTTTCCATCACCAACATCAAGAACCCACTTACTGAAATTTTTAATCCTGCGTATATCATCCTCTGAATTACCGCGATGTAATCTCATGTTATCTTTAAGAACAAATAGATGACATTGAGACCATAAATGAGACCTTGAAATGGAGGCGGATACTATATCCGCTCGAGAACCCTTACTGATAACTGGCAAAATTTATCTAAAATCCCCACCAAGTAATACAGTAATTCCACCAAAAAGTTTTTCATATCGTTCGGCACTCACAAATTTCATGATTTCTCGAAGAGTACGATCCAAACATTCAAATGCAAGTTTATTCTGCATTGGAGCCTCGTCCCAGATAATAAGACTTGTTTTCTTAATAAGCTCTACTATATTTGAATTATGCGGAATGGAACATGATGATTCGTCATCCAATTTCAAAGGTATTTTAAATCTTGAATGTGCTGTTCGGCCTCCAGGTAATAGAGTAGCTGCAATTCCAGAAGATGCAACTGGGAGAACAATTTTATTTTCAGATTTGAGCTTAGTAATAATAGTGTTCCAGAGATAGGTCTTTCCACAACCTCCACTACCGGAGACAAAATAGAATCCTCCATCATTCTTCTCAACTTTTCCAATAACAGCGTCATACACCTTTTTCTGCTCAAGATTTAAATTTTGAACCAACCGTTGGTGCTGTTCTACCATTTCTTTTTTATCATAACTTGTCTCTTCCAATACCAGTTTATTCTTGCAGTTGTCTAGGTATTTAGCTGGAGGCATTGGCAAAGTTGGATAATTCCTTAGAGATCTACCAATAGAATTTAATAAATGCTCAATCTCTGCAAAATGTAAGAAAATATTTAAATACACATACTTAATGTTGTAATATTCATATTAATAAAAAATGATATGAAGATGGACGAATTTTTACCTCCAAGGGTGTAATATTCTAAATCTTGATCACTTAAGCATAGCTTATCTTTCCCTGTCAATTTCTGTCATTTCATTAATATATCATCAGACATTGGCCTCCAGTGAGATGTCCACAGTCTGAGTATGTCGCTAACCTGACAGTTGACAATTATATGAACAAAGAGGGAGCGTAGCTGGCAAGGCATAACAGTATGAACATTTTCTTGTATTGCATCATGCCATTCATTATCATCATTAAGTAATCCCATTGTTGCACAGGTCTCCTGGAATGTATCGTACGTACTACCTTCAAAATACCGCAAGTCTCTAAAGCATCTAGGTCCTTTAACTCGACATAATAGCATACGCAAGTACCACAACTCTCTTGAAGAAGAATGGGAAGAATTCAACCTACCAACCTTCTGACCTTTTTTTCTATACATCCATGCAGATTGCCCTGCATCCCAAACAAAATGTTCCGGAATTTCTTGATAGGTGTATTGTCTTGCTTGAGGATTTTCTCTGCAAAGCTGAAAGAAAGCTTCTAGCTTGCTCTGTTTAAAAGATGCTCTTCTACAAACCTTAGCCAGATTATCATTATTGTTAAAAGTAACATACTTTTCATTTGGCAAATGAAATGATAACCTTTCAATAGATATACTACGATGGTGTATATCAAAACCGAACATCCTATGAGCAGCTTTAGCCCCACAAACATATCTACAAAGGTGAAAAATACTATAAGATTTGTCAAGTAAATTGCATATATATAAGATGAAAATATCACGATTACAAATGACCCTAACCTTCCATCCAAATACATTTTAATTTCATTCCTAGCCTTGTTATTTTCTGTAGTAGAATTGCTCGAACCCTGGACCATAACAGTAGCACGGTCGGGACCTTTCAAACAATACTTGAACAGGTATTTGATACAGCGACCATGTTGCAAACTTCAAGATTTATGTGACATTGATAATGAACTATCAAATCCCTGTTGTAAGGAACTACCCATTGGTTATCCAAAACAGCATTTCTGACATCTACACTGTTGTTTGTTTTTCTCCTTCTATAAGCAGGGAATCCATATTGATCAAACGGTGTAGTTGCACAATACCTATAAAGCAACATGTATTACCATGTATATTGATCACCAAGAAAATAAGCAGGCATATTTAAAGTAAGACTTGAGCATTAGTAAAAATTACTGTTTTGGAAAACCTTTGTACATTTATTATCTTTCATACATGGTGAATAATTGTGTTGAACACCGCAAGGACCATGTATCATATATACAGCAGCATAGCCATTAGGATCGGCTACTTCATCAGGTATTTCAGCAGATACAAAGCTGTCAATATCTTTTTTCAATTTAGATTTTGCAGCGGGGTCTAACCAAATTAACATATGAGCATGAGGCAAATCTCTCTTCTGGTATTCCACAACATACATAACTACAGTTTTATGTTGAAAATGATGAGAAAGCAGAGTAAATCAATATTAACTACATGACATTAATATTTATAAATTGAATAATACCTGAAAGGCACTTTCCAAACCTATTTTTATTCTTTATATCATCATACAATTGGTCTAATTTTAGCTTGAACACGCGAGCAATTATATCTGGACAATCCTCTGGTTTGCAATGAGGAAGTACTGACATCATCTGTAGAATCTCATCCCAGTAGGGATTGCATGTCATGATTAAGAAGAGGTCTGGATATCCAATTTTCCGACAGACGGCAATGGAATCTTGGAAGTTTTGCTGCATATATCGAGCAGAACCGACAAAGCTAGATGGTAATATGTATCCTTGTCCTACATTTGCTGCTTCAACATTATCAGTGCTATAAACTATATCACACAGGTTTCGATACAATTCTGCTCTCAGTTTCTTCTGATGTTTCCGAATATACCATAACCTAAATTGTTCAACAGCAGAGAATGCATCCACTATAAACTGCTGATATAGTCTACCACCAAGTCTAAGAGTATGACCTGTTAGGAGCAAACATATTAATGATGAGAAAATTTGATTGAAATCAATGAATTTACATACTATTTTAATGAAGGTGAAAATACCTTGGTCCAATCTAACCATAAAAGTGTGAGAATAATACACTCTCATGGTAACATTCTCTCTTTTCTTTTTGCGATCATCTGAACTGGCACAATACTTCAAACCTTTTCTAAAACCGTCTTCTCCATGCGGAAATAGTATCGGATACTGGAGTGCCATCATCAATGGATGCAAAGTAGTAATGCGTTGTAAACCATCAGTCTTACTTGAAACAACAATATCTCGGTCTTCACAATTTGGATCATCATCACCAACCATTATTACAACAATTTCATCAGAAGGCAGAATGTGATTTTCATGACCACTGGTAGACCTTGAGATTTTCATAACTATCTTCAAATCAATAACATTATCATTCTTAAAACGATCCCTGGCCATTCTAAATTTTTGAACCAAATGATTATTTTATTCAAGCATCTTGATCAATCCTTCCACAATCCCTGGATCTATTTTGGTAGAATGTTGTACATTTATAGACTTCATTCTATTCTCAACCTCATTTTCTGTATCATAAATATACAATTGACAAAACTTAGGCAACGCTCCATCATTTGGTAACAGGCTTCCCATTTTACGGTGATTAATTCCAGTCATTCTGAAAACCTTAGGTCCTCCTCCTTTATTTATTCCATGATCTACTTTTCCACCAATGGAAGAAAAATTAAACATGGCGTTGTAGGTTCTAATATTGTTTTTGAAATTTTGACCTTTCTCCTTGTCCATGTACAAATCATGCAAGTATTTAGGAGTAGGCCTTACCTTAGGAAGCTTAATTTGACCTCTACCACAGCACAAAGAGAACACAGGTGCTTTATTCCTATTTCTCTTATTTACACGCTCCATTTCCCACATTTGAGCATTGCAATGTCTACATTTTGAGGTTGGACCTCCAAGGCTACGGTATTCCGAACAAATAGGTAAATGTCTTTTTCCAATGTTCAGCATAATATATGGATTTCTATTTTTTTTTTCCAATACATTTTTAGATGTGAGTGGCGTTCTGATAGAAGATTGATTCTCATTTTGCTGTGCTCTACGAAATTCCTCATCTTCATAATCATTCTCAGCCTGGCTATCATTTTTTGAATCTCCAGAAAACATACCATCAGAATGTCCTTCACTACTGAAATCATCACCTTCAGACTCAGAATTTGGTCTATCATAAAGGCCATTTTCTGGAATATTCAAAAAATAATTATTGTATTGAAAAAAATGTGAAACTGAAAAAACTAACATGTTTTTGAAATGCCTTACCAAAAAAAGATGAAACTGGTGGCTTATGTATAAACTCATAAAATTGTTTGGATGTTGAAACAGTTTCTGTATTCTTAATATTCTCATTTGTAAAATCTGACTCCAAATCAGATTCGAAATCAGACTTCGGGTGGAACAAATAATTGAAATCATCATCAAAATCGCTATCAACAGTAGGATTCGTAAGAGGAATTCCATCTGCATTTGAGACAAATGAATCATATTTAATAATGTTTAAGGACAGAATATATTAATTTCTAGTTATTCGAAGATTTTGAGGTCTGAAATATTCTTATACCATAATTCTCGAAATCGTATTCTCTGGAATAATATGATTCAGCAGCATCTTGCGAAGACAATTCTACTCTACTATTGGATAGGTTATAAGTTCCATCTGATTGTAGTTGATTTCTACCTGCAAGTATAGATATAAAAATAGCATTTTAATTCAGTATAGACATCTAATTTGAGGGATAAATGCAGTTTTCACTGATGTATAGATAATCCATACCATGTATATTCATATTAACCAAATATTGATTTATGTTTATATCGTCCATAATTTCCTTCCCATGTCTTCTGTTGAAATCCGGAACTGCTGACTTTGTTATTGGTTTAAATTCACCAGATATTTGAGTTTGTGTTATATGGCCTTGTGTTAGTCACAGAGGCATGCCTGTTTACATCTAATAACAAGCCTAATTGTTTGTAATGCTTTGCATTACTTACATGACCTCTTAACTGAGGGAACCTCTAGTTGTAGAGTTTCTACTTGTTTTGTACTTATAATAGGCATCAAATCCTAGTTGTGTTACTGTACTTATATAGTCAAGAATAATGCTTGAAAGAAGTTCCAAGGTTCATGCCTCAAGCAAGTAGATAAAGACTGTCAAATAATCACAGTTGGGATTTGAAGAAATGAAGAATTTGCCTAAGTACCAATTCGAGAAGTATATTTGTCTATTCGAGAAGTTCAGCATTCGAGAAGTCAGGGATTCGATATCTCAAGACATTATTCGATATCTCTGAATACATTGTTCGATATCTCATTCGATATCTCAGAGATTCGATATGTCTATTACTCTGTTCGAGAACTCAAGAAGTCAACAAGTCAAAAGTGGTATTCGAGTTCTCAAGGAGTCAACAAGTCAAAGTTCCATTCAATATCTCAAGGACTCAGAAAGCTATTCGATATCTCAAGGATTCGACAAGTCAAGTGTTCTATTCGACAACTCAAGGAATCCTGAAGAAAAGAGCTATTCGAGAAGTAATTCGATATGTCAATATAACAGTGTTCGAGAACTCAGAGTTATCGATCAAACCAATTCTAGTTCTCGAATCACTTACTTAGTCACTTCTCGAATACGTTCTTGGAGAAAAGATGCTGAAGAAATTGTACAAGTCTGAAACCTGCAACAAGCCAATGCACTTTATGGACCACAATCTGTAACGTGCTCTGGAAAGCCTACAAGGAAGCTTGGAGATATATAGAAGAGACAAGGGGCTAAAGAAGTGGATCTGAACAGGCTTTGCAAAGTCAAATCTGTAACCATTTGGACACTTACTCAAAAAGGATAGACAGACTAGAAAGTAATTTGTTTAGCTATCTTGTTTGTAGTAAGTAGGTTGTATCCATGTTCTATAAGGATACAGCCTCACTTCCTTAGTCATTAACTTTTGAGAGTCAAGCTTTTCATATGTTGTAAGTCATATCTCTCTGAGAAAAACGGAGCTGAGAATACTATCATTTGTATTCACAGATTGTAGCAACCTTTATCTAATAATACATTAGATTAAAGTGATATTGTGTCTTGTGTTGTTCTTTATCCGTACCTTCATTCTTGCACACACAAACACCTATCTGCTACATAGACTCAAACAAAGAAAAGTTCAAGAATCCATTCACCCCCCCCTCTGTGTTCTTTTACTGTGTTCAATACTCAACAAGTGGTATCAGAGCGGGCTATTTATTAAAAAACAGAAAAACGATCATGAGTTCGAATACACCAAAGACTACAAGAACGGTGAAAGTCCCTAAGTTTGACAAAGAAAACTACAACCGCTAGAAGATAAAAATGATGTTGTTCATCAAAGCCTCTCATTCTTTGTATCCTGAGATTCTCAAGAATGGTCCCTTTGTTCCACAACAAGAGATACATGAGAAGACTGTTGGAACCATAACTGTTGCCAAGATCTTATGTGGCCAATGAACCATCTAAATGGACAGAATCAGAAAAAGAGATGGTTGCTCTTGACAGTCACCTCATGTTGCTAATTATTGATTCCATGGATATGTCAATGTTTGCAAACATTGCATCATGCACATCTGCTAAAGAAATGTGGGATCATATTGAGGTGTTATGTGAAGGAACTGATGAGGTTAAGGAAAACAAGAAACAGATACTGGTCACACAGTATGAAACCTTCATGGCACAGCCCATGGAGAGCATTACTGAGATGTTTGAAAGATTTCACAAGCTAGTCACTGAGTTGCAGATGAATGGTAAGGTTTACAGCACCAAGGAGTTAAACATGAAGTTTCTGCTATCTTCACCAAATCATCTAGAGCAAAGGGTCATTTCTCTAAGAGAAAGAGATTTGAACAAAATCACTTATGATGTGCTCTATGGAGTGTTAAAAACTCATGAGCTTGAGTTGCTTCTGAAAAGGGCTATCCAGGCCAACCAAGGCAGAATGATAAACACATCATGTGCCTTGATTGTCAACAAGTCTATTCAAGACCTAGAAGCATCTACAAGCCAGCTAAGGATAGAGGAGATAGTAGATGATGATGAAGAAACTGAAGCTGAAGTAAGTGAACCTGTTGAGGAGAAGGAGGAAGAAGAGTTTTACACTCTTGAAGAACTAGATGGGATGGAAAACACTTCATATGCCTTCATGGCCAGAAAATTTCCAAACATCAGATTCAAAAGGAACCAACCCTTCAAACCCAAAACCCAAAACCATTCATTCAACAAGAGCAAGGCACCTGTGAAACCAAACAAGAACAAGTTCAAAACCAGCCATGTGGATAGGTCATCTGTAAGATGTTATAGATGCAATGACCTAGGGAATTTTGCCAGTGAATGCAAGAAGCATAAAAAGAAGGATAGAGAGTTTCTTGAGCTTGAAGCTAAGTATGAGGCCCTTCTGAAAAAGCAGACACAAGGTAAGGCCTACACTGCTGAAGGGAAGTGTTGGGATGATTCTGATAGTGATTGAGAGGAACAAGAATTTTGTAACTATGCCTTGATGGCCAATTCCAAGGATGGCACATCTCCATCAGACTCTCATGTACCATCTCTCACTACTATAGACATGTCTGTTTCTGAGTATTAATCCATGATTGAACAACTATTTGTTGAGATGTTTAATATTCATACTAGTATGACTGCTGCTAATGAAGAAATTGCTAAACTGTCTACTAGAAATGAAATGTTAACCAAAAGAAATGAGGAACTTGAGCTAACTGCTATGCAAGTAGAAAACCTTAAGAAAGAAGTTGAATATCTGCAGAATAAGGTTCTATGTGCTAGTCAAGTAGAAAAGGCTCTTAGGGATGAATTGGCTGAAAATGAATTCAAACTGAAAACATTTAAGAAATCAGCTGGTCTAGTGCAATCCTACTGTGAGAAAATCCAAGCTAAACCCAAGGCTGCTATTGGACTTGACTATGGCATTCTTAAACAGAGAAAAGGTTATGCTGTCATAGAAGATGACACAGTTGTTCATGAGGAAGTGCCCCACATTTTGAAAAAGGCTGAAAATCCAATTTATAAAGAATCAACATTTGAAATTGATGAGGATGCCTTACTCATCAAGAAAATGTTGAATGATGAGGATGAGGCACAATCCAGTGAACAACAAGCATCCTCCAAGAGTGAGAGTGCCAGGTCAAAAGACAAGGAGCCAGTAGGTGATGGGTCTAGACCAAAGAAGTTTGTTAAGTTTGTTTCAGCTGGGAAGAGTGAATCAGAGATGAAAGGGACTAGGAAGAAACAAAACAGAAATGGCAAGTTAGGGATTAACAAAGATAACAACTATGTTTATATGCCTAATGTCCCTAGGAAAACTTGTCAGAACTATTTCAATACCAATCATTTAACTCATGCATGCAAGAAATCTGTTGGTAGTGTGCCTAAACCTTTCTATGATTGTTCTGTGCCTCTAAGACATAGAGATGCACCATTTGGTGATAAATTTGACTATATGCCATGCAATATGAATGTTATGACTAGTTGTTTTAATTTAAGAAGGCAATTCATTGATGGTTGTATCAGTCACAATTCTCACACACACTACACAAGGTCAAAGTCTTCAAGTCCTCCTAAAGCTAGGAAGGTACCTCTGTCACCTAAGTCTGAAACCTCAGGTTCTAAGACTTCTAACAGTGACAAGAAGACTAACACCAAGAAAGTTGATAAGCATGTTGTTTATGATAAAACTGTTTCTAAGTCACATGGACCCAAACTTGTTTGGGTACCAAAGGAAAAGTAATACCTTTGTGTTTGCGGGGCAAATAAAATGAAAAGAAGGTCATGTGGATTTTGGACAGTGGATGCTCAAATCATATGACTGGTGATATGGCCCTGCTATCATAGTATGAGGAAAAGGCTGGCCCAATGGTTGCTTTTGGAGATGACAGCATTTGTAACACATTGGGATATGGCAAATTAAAAGTTGGTAATGTCATCATTGAAGATGTAGCACTAGTCAAGGGACTCAAGCATAATCTGCTAAGTGTTGGTCAGTTTACTGATAGAGGATTCAAGGTGGATTTTGACAAAGATGAATGTTTGATCACTCACAAGAAGACTGGTGATTTTGCTCTATCTGGAGTAAGGAAAGGAAGCCTATTTGTAGCCAATATGGATTCTGCAAACAAGGACAAAGTCTGTTGCTTTTACTTAAAGGCGTCTAATGAAGATTGTTGGCTGTGGCACAAGAAACTATCACACCTGAACTTCAAAGCCATTAATTCTCTAGTCAAAAGAGAGTTAGTGAGAGGCATGCCCACACTTGAATTCTGTCAAGAAGGAGTGTGTGAGGCTTGTCAAAAAGGAAAGATGAAAAGATCAAGTCACAAGTCAAAGATAGTGACATCAATAACCAAGCCCCTATAACTCATTCATATGGATTTGTTTGGGCCTGTCAATATTATGTCACTAGGAAGAAAGAAGTATGCCTTGGTGATGGTTGATGAATTTACAAGGTATACATGGGTGGAATTTCTGGCATCAAAAGATGAGGCTCCTCAAGTAATCATTGAGCACATAAAGAGAATTGACAAGGAAGCAAAGGCCAACAATGCAAGTGTGATTGCACTGAGAAGTGATAATGGAACAGAGTTCAGAAATGCCATACTTGAAGCATTCTGCAAAGAGAATGGTATTTCTCAGCAATTCTCAGCTCCAAGGACTCCACAACAAAATGGAGTTGTTGAGAGAAAGAATAGAACTCTAATTGAGGCTGCTAGAACAATGTTACTTGATGCAAAAATGCCTACATGCTTTTGGGCTGAGGCTGTCAACACTGCATACTATATCCAAAACAGAACCCTCATCAACAAAAACACAGGAAAGACACCTTACAATTTGATGACTGGAAAGAAGCCTACTCTAAAGTATGTCCATACTTTTGGAAGCAAATGCTTTGTATTGAAAGATAATTCTGAATATGTTGGAAAGTTTGATGCAAAGGCATTTGAAGGAATTTTTCTTGGTTACTCTATGGAAAGAATTGCATACAAGGTCTATGTCATCAGTCAAAAGAAAATTATGGAAAGCACAGATGTGACATTTGATGACAGCAAACTACATGGACTAGAAGAAGCCAATGATGAAGATAAAGATCCATTAAAGTTTGATAATCTAGATGATTCTGATGAAGAGATTGAAATTGAAGTTGAAACTCAAGTTCAACAAACTCAAGAGAAGAATTTGTGCCAATAAACAGTGCAGAAACAAGCATCCAAGACACACCTGTGAGTAGTGGCAACCTCACAGGGGGAGGAAATGGGAATGATCATAATTTGGATGATGAAGCAACATCAAGAATGAGAAATCAGGCTGAGCATTCAAGGAAATGGGATAGATCACACACTGCAGAGTAAATCATTGGAGATCCCAATGAAGGAGTAAGGACTAGAAGAGCAACTCAGAATGAGTGCCTCTATGGATGTTTTCTATCTCAGGTTGAGCCTAAGAAACTTGATGATGCACTGTCGGATCCAGATTGGATTATTTCCATGCAAGAGGAGCTGAATCAATTTGAAAGGAACAAAGTATGGGAACTTGTGCCTGCACCAAAGAATAGAACCATTGTTGGAACAAAATGGGTTCTGAAGAATAAGATGGATGAAGATGGTGTAATAGTAAGAAACAAAGCAAGGCTGGTTGCAAAAGGATACTCTCAACAAGAAGGCATTGATTATGATGAGACATTTGCCCCTGTTACTAGATCGGAAGCCATCAGAATATTCTTGGCATTTGCTGCTCATTCAAACTTTAAAGTCTATCAAATGGATGTCAAGAGTGCATTTCTGAATGGAGAGTTGGAAGAAGAGGTTTATGTGCAACAACCACCTGGCTTTGAGGATCCACATTTTCCAGAATTTGTCTACAGATTGCTTAAGGCATTGTATGGACTTAAGCAGGCTCCAAGAGCATGGTATGATACTTTATCACAATTTCTACTTGAAAATCAATTCACTAGAGGCACATTGGACAAGACATTGTTTTACAAGAAGCATGGTGATGATATTATCCTAGTTCAGATTTATGTGGATGATATCATTTTTGGTTCTACAAATGAGAAGCTGTGTGAGAAATTCTCTAAACTCATGCAGAGCAGATATGAGATGAGTATGATGGGAGAGTTGACATTCTTCCTAGGGTTGCAAGTCAGTCAAAGGAAGGATGGTATCTTTATCAGTCAAACCAAGTACATCAAGGATTTATTGAAGAAGTTTCACTTGGAAGATTGTTCACCTGCCAAGACACCCATGGCCACTACCACTAAACTGGATGAAGATGCTAAAGGCAAGAAAGTAGATATCTCAGTCTATAGAGGCATGGTTGGTTCTCTACTCTACCTCACTGCAAGTAGGCCAGACATCATGTTTGCTACATGCTTGTGTGCAGGGTTTCAATCAAATCCAAAAGAGTCACATTTGGTTGCTATAAAAAGGATCTTTAGATATCTGAAGGGCACTCCAAACTTGGGTATATGGTATCCTAAGGACACAGGGTTCAATCTGGTTGGCTATTCTGATGCTGATTATGCTGGATGCAGAGTGGATAGGAAAAGCACCTCAGGTAGCTGCCAGTTTCTTGGACAAAGGTTAGTCTCTTGGTATAGCAAGAAACAACAATCTGTGTCAACTTCTACAGCTGAGGCTAAATACATAGCTGCTGGAAGTTGCTGTGCTCAAGTGCTTTGGATTAGAAACCAACTTAGAGATTATGGACTTGTGTTGGAAAGAATTCCAATCATGTGTGACAACACAAGTGCAATCTCTATAGTTGCCAATCCTGTCAATCATTCTAGGACAAAGCACATTGACATCAGATATCATTTCATTAGAGAACATGCAACTAATGGAACCATTGAGTTGCATTACGTCTCTACAGATAAACAACTAGCTGATATATTCACTAAGCCATTAGATGAAGCCACCTTCACAAGGTTGGTTAGTGAGATTGGAATGCTGAATTCTTCAGACTCTGGCTAATTGAATATAGCATCTAGTTTGTTGCAGCAGTAAACACTTACTTTATCTAAATTCTCAATATTTTTAGAGTAAGTGTTGGCTGAAATATGATTTATAAATATTTCAAATCTGTTGCATATGTTGGAAAATCATATTTTTGTTAACTTGAAATTTCTATGAAATTTTGAGAAAATCAATGTTTAATTTGCTAGAATATTCTTCAATGAATATGGCTGGTAAATTTTAAAAGATAGTGAAAATTAAATTTTCTTTTTGAGTGATGAGTATATTTCGATAAGTCAGACTTCTCGAATGGTTCACTATTCGACATCTCTAACAAGTCTCATTAGAGCACTCTCGAGTTCTCGAATAGAGTCCTTTAAAGATATCGAATAGAGGTACCCTTGACTTCTCGAATATGGTAATTGAGTTCTCTAATGGCTGAGTTCTCGAACACTATATTTGAGTTCTCGAATCATTTGAAAAGGCTGAATTCTCGCTGAATTTCAACCGATTTTGGATTTTTGTCTGAAATTTTAATTCACTCATAAAAACACATTTTATTTAATTTAGAATTATTTCTAAGTTAGATAACTGCCAGTTGTGAGTTACAATCTGCTTGAGTTATCGATTAAGCCTCTCTTGACTTATCGAATAGTTGTTTTCTACTTCAACCTTCATTCTCTTTTCCTCTATATACAAATGGCAAACATCCAACTCACCATACCCACTCAAACCACGCTATAACTAATGATGTGGAAGCTCCTAATGCAAACTTCAAGTGCTTTGTTCGCTGGATGTCAGAGTCATACATCAAGAGTGCACTATCAGCCAATCCAACTCTGTATCTGGACCTCCTAGAACAGTTTTGGAGAACTGCCACAATGGAAGTCATCGCTCTCGAGAATGCTATAACCTTCTACGTAGTCTATTGCAAGATTCAAGGCCAGGATATTACTATTACTACAGCAGACATGAATCAAGCACTGGAATTACAACAAGAGGCATATGACCCACTAGCCACAAATGCATAATTGAAGGAATTCTTTGAGTTTATCAACTACTCAAAAATGATCAACCTTGGGAAGTTGAACAGAAAGCATCTGAGGAAAGAGTGGAGCTATGTGTTTGCTACCATTCTTCAAGTCTTCACAGCCAGGAAATCAAGCTTCGATCAGATTAGTGCACCTGCACAACAAATAGGCTATGCCTTGGCTTATGGGAGAAAGATAGATGTTGGTCACATAATTCTACAGGAGCTATATGGGAGACTTGGCAAGAACACAGCCAAGAAAGGTACTGAAATTTTCTTCCCTCGCTTCATTCAATCTGTACTTAACTTTAAAAATGCTAAATTGATTGAATTGCCTGGTGTAGATAAAAGTAGAATAGGCTACCCTAGATCCATGACCAAACTTATTTTTGGTAATTTGGAGACTAGGAATGATGTGGATGTAAGACTCAAAATAACTCTCCATATGGAGAGTTTATTTAGGACTTACCCCCACAACATGCCAACATTTGACTCAAAGTCACAGTTAGCACAGCCTAAGCAAGTAGTACAAGATGCTAACCCAAGGCTTGCTGACCAACCCCCTCAACCAAACACTCTAACACACAGTGAACCAACTGCATCATCCTCTCAAAAGGGTGGTGTTAGTAAAAAGAAGAGAAAGGAGATAATGTCTGCACCCTTGAACATATTATCTGAAGCAGCATTAGCTGTGGAATTAGGTGTAGGTGGTGAGGAACCTGAGTCACCCTTACAGAGGCCAAAGAGGAAGAAAACTAAAACCACCTCTTCAGTCACACAAATGGCTGAAGTTGTAAAATCAGGGGCACCCAGTTCACTAGATGTATCCTCTCAACAGGGTGCATCTATAGAATCAAGCATCCTCCCCAATGCACCTATTTGTACAGAGTCAGCACATGGGAGTGATAAGGCTGGCACAACACTGAGTGGAGAGCACATCACATTTGAAACTCCCTCTATCTCTCAAGGGGAGTTGCCAAACTCTAATCTACAAAACACTTCTCTTCCAGAATCTACCACTCAAATTTCTTTGCAGCCTGCAACTCAAGCAATTGAGGAGCAAGGCATTGATCATCAAGATTTCTTTTCTCTTGATGAGCCAATGGATTCAAGTGATTTGGTGCATGACACCTTGCTCACCTCCCAGGACCCACATTTAGATGGTGAGGGAATGCATGCTGGGGCATCTCCTAATGACACCATCACAAACACAGAGATTCCACTAGTTTTTACTAGAGACTCTGTGACTGTGTCAACTGCTGGTGTAACTCATCTCACTTCTGTGGAGACACCAGTAGTAGTAGAGTCAACTCATCCGGTTACAGAAGTTGCATCTGTAACTGAGGAGTCTAGCTTGCCTAGCTCTAGCACTAACTTGGCTCAGGCCACCTTGTCAGAATGGCTGAGGCCTGTGTAACACGACAGTGTCTCAGGATCATCAACTGTTCCACCACTATTGACGGATGAAGCTCTTCACTGCTTAAATGTGGAACAGCTTGATGAGATCTCTAAAATAGCTCAACATCTCCTCACAGCAAATCTACCAAATGCCAACTATGAAGCTATCTTGCTCTGTCACAAAGAAGATGTTGAAAAACAACAAGAGAAAATAGCAGATGAGGCTGAGAGAGATGCAAATATAGATGCATGGATGAGCACCACCAGAGAATGCACCCTGGCTGAGGCTCTGCAGTACTTGAGAAAAGAATATATAACTACTCTTGGCTCAAATGCTCGAACTCTCTCACCTACTAATGTCTATGAAGCCATGAATGAATCATACAAGGGAAGTCTAAAAGCCATTCACTATCTTGGAAAAGGGATGAAAACTGAACTTGCCAATATCTGCAGAGATACAACCAAGGAAGTGAGTGAGCTCAAGAGTAAATTCACAACTGATTTCCTTCCCCTAACATCCACACTCAGAGAAATAAGGGAATGTAAAAAGACTTGCACCTCTGTGGACCATGAGCTACCTTCCTTGAAAGACAGCCTCACAAAACTCACAAGTGAAATGGCCACTCTATCATCTCAAACTCAGGATGCCAATGCCCTTCTCAAGGTTATGTGGCAAAATCAATATGGTGACAAAGTCATCTCTGAGGTACCTGTGCACAACATGAGCAAGTATGAAGTGGAAAGGCTCCAGAAACAATCACTCTCCTCTTTCAGAGCTGAACATCTCAAGCAATCAATGGAGAAATTGGAAAAGGAAGTGTTTGACCAAAAAGTCTTCAATGCTGAGATAAAAGAATCTGTCAATCTTCTGAATGAAAAGTTGAACACTCAAGCTACTGCTCATGCTGATGTTCTTCTCAATCAACAACAGATGCTTGCTGCCATAATGAAGCACATGGGTCTCCCTTGTAACACCCCCAGATCCAGGGTCAGGGATCTGGTCGTTACGGTCTCAATATCCAACCACAAAACCAACATAATTTAAATTACAACCTTGTGACCCAAAACAACAACATAAAACACACCCGTTATAGTCCCAGAGATGAAATCAGAGTAACAAACAATATTATTAATCACAAGTTTGAGTTCTTACAACCCAAAGAATTACAATTGTACAATTACATACTCTTTGCCATCCATTAATAGATACCATAATATAAATACATTTGAGTCTCAATTGCTAACAACTAGCCTACCAGTAGTTGCATCCTCAACAAAGGTAGCCAAGACCTTAGCGGTAAACCTCTGACGGTTAACACCTGCTTACGCTGTGTGCGCCTTGCGCGGCCATCTGATCTAGCTGTTGTTGTGATATAAATAAATAAAGCAAGGGTGAGCAATAGCCCACCAGAAATATAATTGAACAGTGATAGTATATAACAGTCCAAAATATCCGTGAAACCATATGCCATGCATTAACGATGTAGTACCAATATAAGGTATGAGATGAAGTTACAAGGTAACTCAAAAATATATTTGTTTTGAATAAATATCTGATATGCAAAAGATAAGCAAGATATTCTCAATTATCATAAAAGAGGAACTTGCAGGAAAAATATTGCAATTCCGGTTTCAACACTTTTTCACCTTGCCAACACCAACAGTGTTGCAGAAATTTCTCACTTTTAGAAGATGAACTAATACGGGAGCATTGCCGCGCCAGATGCCCTGACGTTTACGATGATCAGTCGTATGTCATGCATCTCATCAGTCGTTCTCTACATGTAGAAGGTAGCTCCGACGGAATTACTTATCTACCGCCCTCTGGAACTCCTCAGCCAACGGTGGGGCTATTGCTGGACCGGCGCCACTCGGCCACTCGGCCACTTACGCGTCTCCTAGTTCGAATATCATCCATGACTCTGAAACGTAAAGTTCGTTCCCCTTTTCCCCAAGTGTAACACTTGTTGATAGGACTCCACAAAGTAGTCGTATCTAATTGGAAAGGAAAATTCACCAATATTTCCCAAGCTGATGCTTGTTAATGGATATAAACTTGTTGCATCAATCATACCCCTCGAGCGTTGAGGAGGTAACCAAAAGACTCATATCGATGCTTGAAAGAATCAAGATGTGAGTGACAAGATAGTTTTAGCAAGTATAGGACCGGGAAGTCCAATAAATAACATCGCTCAAGTGAGGTCCCCTTATATACGTTTGGAAGTTGAGCGAGTATTTAAATCTTCTTTAAGATAGATTTAAATGAAGTTAAAGTTTAGGAACCTCCCCTTGATATAAATAGTCATAAGATATTCCAAAATATTTTACACCATATCTGAAGGTAAAAGATAATCTTTGTATGATATAAATCATTATAAAGAGATTTTAAAAGAATTTACATAAATATTCCAAGAATATTTATTAAATTAATAATTATTAAGGACTATTTTTAAATCATAATATTACTCGTAAGTAATCCTCGAATGAATATATAAAATTATTTATTAATAAATCTCTTTTTAAATGAATATTCAAAATAATATTCATTAAATAAATAAAACTTCCAATGAATATTCAAGATGATATTCGATAAATAGATAAACTCAAATAAATATTTAAAATAATGATTATTAAGTAAATCAAACCTTAAATGAATATTTGAAAATAATATTCATTAAATAAATAGTATTCTAAATTAATATCCAATTAATATTCATTTAGTAATCAAAACTTTAAAGAAATATTCAAAACAATATTCCATAAGTAATTAGAACTTCAACTGAATATTTTAAAATAATATTCAGTAAGTAAATAAAACCTTAAATGAATATCCAATTAATATTCATTTAATAAATGCTATTCTAAATGAATATCCAATTAATATTCATTTAGTAATCAATACTCTCAAGGAATATTTGAAATAATGTTCCTTAAGTAATTAGAATTTCAAAGAAATATCTTAAAGTAATATTCATTGAATAGATAAAACCTTAAATGAATATTCGAAAGTAATATTCATTTAATAAACAATATTCTAAATGAATCTTGAAATAATATTCATGAAATAATCAAACTCTAAATGAATATTCGAAATAATATTCATTTAATATTTCTCGACTGAGATAATACTCAAATAACATTTCTCGAAAGATTTCCAAGTAAATAATACTTTATGGAAATATAATTAATGTTTAATAATAACATTCCTCAAAAGGAATACTAATCTGTCGTTGGAATCCCTCCGGGTTTCCAAGACTACATCTATATCTCAAAATACCGACTCCCGGTCTACATTTAAAGAATGAATATCACATGCCCTTCACTAAGGGTCTTAACCAAAAATCCGGCTTATACTGATATATCGTATCTAGTCTATAAGCCAATATCAATTCAGGGAACAAGTATTGCAATATAACTTGAAAGTAGACATGCATGCTGTGGCATATGTATACAACAATCATCATATATATATTATCACAACAACAGTTCCAAGTATTGGAAACTTGCCTGAGAATTGAGTGCGGGTAGGGGTAATGTGTCCCGGGTCAGCTCGACAATCTATAAACAATCAGAATATTTAAGATTAACCACTTAACGCTTATTAAAAGGCTAAGTATAAACTCCACTTAAATCGAAACATGTTTTCGAGTTATCTCGTTACGTCTCTTTTAGTGTAACCCTTTTTATCACCGATACGATCCGACATTCGTTCGTTATCAAGACATGTCATCATGCTTATACTTGGTATATACTTAAGTCGTATAAGTCCTAAGGTCGGTCGTTTACGAATCAAGATTATACCTCGAGTGTTATCGCCCGTTTTCTAAGTTATAATCAAAGTCATACTTTTAAGGGTTCGTTCGCGTTTAATCTCGATTCGAACATTTTTATAAAATCGAAAAACGATCCATTCGACATGTGGTTTTCTCCCACACCTTCCTTTTTACCTCTAATATTTAATTATCAAGATTCGCCACTGATTTCGTGGTATTAAAGGGATCCAATTTCAGTTACGAACTTTCGTTTACGGTTTCGAACCACTTTTACGAATTTAATCATAACTCCTAAACCGTAAGTCCATTTCATCCGATCTTTATATCAAAACGAAGCTTATAACATAATCTAGCTAATCATGGCATAAGTCGAAGCTATGCAGTGAGTTTTATCTACTGTCAAGTTCGAATTTCAAGGTTAAACGAAAATCGGGCATTACGACGGCTATAAATCGAACGTTCTACTAATCGTAACACTAAAACCAAGCCACACCGGGCATACCATACATCTCTTAATCATATTATCCATCTTACAAGACCAAGAACCACTGACTTTGACATCATAATCATTGAATCTCTTAATCAACAAAACTAACTACATAATCATGCTTTAATCATCACCATAACCATACTAATTCAAAACCATCAAGAACATCATTAAAACTCAAAGTAAGATCTAAGGTTCTTAAGATTTATACCTTCCTTGGAGTGTGTAAGGACCTTGCTAAGCCTTGTATAGTCCATAACCATCCATAACCGAGCTTAGATCATCCAAGAAATCAAGAAAAACTAAGATTTGTTCTTGAAGTTACTATTCACCCTAGGCTTTGATGATTTGTTTGAAAATGGAAAACTTGGAGTTTGAAGCTAGGATTTCTAGGAGACCATTTTTATGAAATGTAAGATTCATAATAAAAGTTTGGAGATCAAACAATGGTTGCAAGCTTGATTTTGGTTTTTGAATTAAAGGAAAAGCCGAATGGCTCTTTTGGAGAGGAAATGGAGTTGGTTGCTTGCTTTCTCTTGTTCTCATCCAATCTAAGTTGTATTATTGGAAGATATTTGTTGCTTAGACCATGGTTTAGTTGATGGGTTAAGGCTTGGTTAAGGTTTTGATAACATGTGAGCAAGTATTGATGCCTTATGTTGCATCCTCATGCAAACTAGTTTAGTTTGTTTCCAATTGTGATTGTATGTATTAAACTTGCTTGGTTCCTTGCATTATTGATGCATCCAAATAATATCAAGGCCATAAAGTGGCTTTATTAAAAGTGGTGTGTCAAGGAAGCTTCATAAATCAAGTGGACAAGTAGCATCTTAAGAGATAATATCTTGTATGCTTGGTTTAATCCTAAGTGTGCTAGTTACTCCTTGCCACTAGCTTAGTTACTTACTCCACCCACTTGCACATGTATGTATTTTAGTCCTCTGCTTGTTCTTTTGTCCGTTTATTGCTCAATTCATTGATCGTTCGAGGGAATAACTCATTCGTTTCTAGTTAGGGTTTTACCGAAAACCTTCTTAATAATTCTAATACTATTCTTCATCTTTCTTAATACTTCTCGAATTTAAATTCCTTAATTCCCTTTTATAAATCCTTAAGTCTTACAGTGTCTAGGGAAATCTCGGAGAAAATAAAAGTGCTCTTTTTCTGAATCCGACAGCTTTTACATACACTTATTTTCCTCCTGGATCACTAATACGAACTCATAAACCCGTTCCGAATACCGGGTATAACATTATTATAATAATATTCCAAATTCCACCAAAATCACTATTCATCACTTATTTTTATTTAATTCCTATAATTAGGAAAATGAACCTGGTTCACCCTCGAGTGTTCCTTAACCTTTTTACGGAACCGCTGGGCTTATAATAGATATTGATTTGGATGACATGAGGGTATCTACTTCTCTCTAGGGAATCTTATCTTAACTTTCTAGGAGATAGATTATTCTAACCTAAGTTATCACCCAATAGCATCCTTCAGGCCATATAACCTTGGAATATATATCCTTTCATTATTCATTCTTTTAAGCCAGTATTACATTGTAGTTGTAACCACTGTTCGCTCTTACATCAATATATAATAAAAGTTTTAATTCTACCCAAAAATCTGGGTTCTTACAGTCTCCCCTCCTTAAAAGGATTCCGTCCCAGAATCAGGTAGAAGACAATTGGGTACTTGTTGGTTATTTCGCTTTCCAATTCTCTGGTCGATCCTTACACATTCCAGTCTTTCTAAAGCACATCATACTGGTGTTACAACACACCCTTTATCTGTTCTACCAATTCTTTGATACTTTCGCATAACACATCATCCGGTATACGCTCTTGTCTGGTCTTATACTATTAACCTTATTGGTACATGCAGTGACTTCGGTATCACTAAGGCGCTACGAATTCCGGAGATAACCTCACTCGTAATTTTTGCAATTTCCTGATCGCTTTAATCTTCGCAATCTCGATGTATATATATTTAGGTGGAAAAAATTTATCGAGAGATCACTGTGATCAATGAACATTTGTTATATTGCATAGTTAGTACAAAAGGGGGCCAGCCTTTAGTACTTGACAAGCAATTAAACAATTAATGGCATTCCACTTAGACTCCTATCACACAAACAGAGAGTCACGTAGTATTACCTCCCCTCCTTAAAGGGTTGTTCTTCTCAATTTAGAAGAAGATAAATAAGGGAGAAGAAAAGAACGAATTTCAAAGAATCATATAAGAAAGTTTTCATGATTGTCAAAATATCATACTTAGAATTTACCTCTGAACTATAGAGGTTTATTAGAGAAGAAAATAATCATATTCGTATCAAATTCCACTTTTTCGTATTCTCACACATCACATGTCCTTGTTACTCTGTCCATCATTCTGTGGACCTATACTCTTGTTCGATATTAGCATCAACTACTTTTGGAAAATCCTTCAACCTCTCAGGTTAAAATCATGGATTTCTCGCTTGACATTATTAATACTGGCATTTCATGCCACGACACTAGCCATTTCATATTCATAATTCTAACACCATTAGGTTGTCATTCCGATAGCTCATTAAGAAAACCCATTCATCAATCCATTCATAACATTCCTTGCTTCGCTTCCGTAGTTATTCCCCAATCTTTTCCGTATTTCCTCGAATTTTCCAAACTTAAAAGGAGTCAATTTGTATGTCATTTATGCTCATAATCCCAACTTTTTTTTTTTTTGCCAATACCCTTGCCCTGTCAATTCCATACTTTTCTCGCTTCATTACTGGAGCTTCTTATGAGTCCTCCTATCTGACTCTTTTATTGATTTTCAATTCTATTTCGATCTTTATCAGTCACTTGTCTTCATTTCTACTATTATCATTCTATGAACCATCATAGCCTAATTCTTCATTTCAAATATCCCGTCGTTCCAGAAATTACACCATCCGAAATAAACCTGGATGATTTCTCTAACTTAGATTCACTTCGACATTTCCACAGTCGTTACCACCTAATTTCTCAGAAGGATCACCATCGTTTATCGTTTACGCAGTGCTTTAATAACTAAGCATCATAATTGTCAATTCAAGATCCTCTAGGAAAACAAAATAATCACTATTTCCTATCCATAAGGAACGCTTCCTTAACTTTGACGTAGATATTACATAAGGCAGATAAAATTGTAGGAAAGCTTCCAGCATCGTAGCTGGAACAGGCTGGTGAGATTATTAATCATATATCTCCGGTAGAAGACTAAAAGCTTAGCGGTTTGCTTAATCGCTTGCCAATCTCATACTTCTCTATCTTGTTTGCACAGAAATACACCAACATAAACTTGCTTGTCATTCATCATCGTGCCATCTGGCTTATCAGTATTTGTACCATCTCTGTTTTTTGGTCATCTACTACCAATTCCTTGTTACTTAACTTTCCCCCACTCATTCCAAAGGAAAGGCGAGTCTCTTGGGGAATTTGGTCTGGCCTGTCGTAGAGCCTCATAATGTCGATGATGTGCTACTGGCAACATCAGGAATCGAATCTTTACTTAAACTATTCCTATAGTTGATCCTGACACAATCATTAGACGGGATGTAACTTCCTCTACCACATTATGACCATCGAGGTCCTTACGTTATCATTCTATTTCTTTGGTACGAGCATTTATACTTACTCCCCTATACTTAAAGTGTCGGCCACCTCGTTGGCCTTTCCTGATTATAATAATTTCTTGAGATCAATGTTTTCTGGATCTATTCCAACTCAGGGTGGAAGCATTCTCCCTTAAATTCTGCTGAATGAGAGAAAGCATCTATCAGTCTTTTCCAAAAGTCATTGCTTCCACCTTTCTAGTGCGATCTTGACTACAGGTACTCCAAATCATACCTAGGATATTTCCTTACTTAACTCCCTTCTTGTTTTTAGGATAATCTCAACCTTATTGGTTCAATCCATACTTTTACATGGTTTCACACATGCTTCATCTGGTCTTATTGTTACTATGTCATACATTCCTTACCAAACTTCCCGTTTGAAGTTTAGAATATTAGCACTTCCCTTATAAGGTTTCTTAGGCCATCCTCATCATTCCTCCTGCATCTCCTGGTTACAGGGTATATCAAACATCATTAGTCAATTCTATAACATCTCTGTCTATGTACTTTTGGAGACTCCTTTCCACAAATCCTTACAGGTTATTGATACTTTGGTCGATTCAACTTATCTCGTCTGAATTCACAATGTCTTTGTTAGGGGTGATGCTATCCTTTGTGCATCCCCCAGGGTTCGTATTAATCTATGGACATTCTATCCTCACTTCCATTTTCAAGGAATACTTACATCCTGTACTTGGCAATTTTAATCATATATCCATAATAAGGGTCTCTTTTCAATCTTGATAATCTATAGGTAGCTTAATGTTACCTCTTCTTTCAAACGAATGTCAGTCTATATGACTTTCCCAAAAGACAACGTATGTCTATCTGTCTTTCTTACAGAACTTGGTAATGGTAGCAAGGATGTTCTGGAAGATATTGGTCGTGTTCAACGTGAATCTCTTAATGCCTAATGCTTCTCTTGAGGACACCAAGTTTTCAGATAACTTTTATGCATCATACTGCACCATCTCTGACAATCCTCATAACCTTTACTGGTCACCATCCTCATTCCCAACACATCCATGGTACTTAAAAAATCCATCATCGTGTATCTCAATTCATTCTTCATCAAAAGTTCTTGCGGTTGGCACTTTGTTAGAAGCACCCCGCTTTGTCCTTTCATTGCTGGATTAGTCACTTGACAATCCTTAGTGACTTGGCCCCAACTGGCCACACTAAAATATGTGAATTTAGGGGTCGGCTAATAGCATTACTTTTCTAGCAATTGCTGGCATAGTGCCTTCTACTTTGATACCTTTTGATCTTTTCAAAATTTTACTCCATATAAGTCTCACTTGACTTCTCGGTACCGCCTCCGATCACCTTTCCTTTTATTTTTATCATTTCAACTTCTCTTATCAGTTTCACGCACCACAAAAGCTTAACACTTCTGGCATAACAACCTTTTCATTTAAGTCAATCCCAGAATTTCTCAGTCCGGCTTGTTTCTTAATTACATTCAACTTCATAACTTTATCCCTACATTCAACTGTAATAATCGGGGTATGTCTACCCACTTGTATAGCGGCTACTTTACCCAATCCACAGGGTTCGCTCCAGTTTCCACTCTCTTCAATGACGTCTTTTGATAATCAGAAAGATAAGGTTTGCCAAAATTCGTTGAATTCCTTTCCAGAATTTGGGAAAATTTCAGTTAATCTATTCACCTACTAATAACATGCCACATCTTCCCGATACATATTCGTCCTATTAGTCGATACTACCAAATACCAGTCTTCTTACAACTAGTCTCAGAAGGAACACTACCTTCGGGGTTAGTCGTTCCTCAACCTTGGCACTACCAAGGCCATCTGAATCCGATGAACTGTGCTGTCTAAATGTGTTCGAAATTACGCTGTCGTGCTGCATAAGCGCAGACCTATACCTGTATGAGTTGCATCATAATATCTCCCAAAGTTTCCTTCTTCCATTAGGCAACGCCAACCCTGGTCATCACCAACTTTACCTTTAGCTCCAAGAAGATCTTCTCACGTTCATCTTGTCCATTCAAACTTTTATTCTTATAATAAGTCGGGTTACGGGACTACACTTTCTGTAAAGCCCTGAGCAAATCTTTGGTAATACCTTGTGAATTTTATGAAATTTCACACCTTTGCCAGTGTGGTTGGCCAATCTTCATTTGAAACTGTCTTTAACTTGGTATGGCCGACCAACACTACTCTTATTGATCATGTGTCCTATTGCTGGACTTCATTTTGCCAAAACTCTTATTTCGAGAACATGTCCTACACCTGTTCTATCAGGTTGCACCTAGAAGCATTCTCAATTACATCTCGACCACTGCTCGCCTTGCCTAATCCATTTATGATTCAGTGTCAGAATAAACTTAAGGTAACTACCATAATCCATTCAGGGAAAAGAAAGAATTTAATATTCTTCTGAATCACATGCAACTAATGTTTCTGGTTCATCATTTCACTGAATTGAACTGAACTTATACTTAGTTTCTTGACGATAGCCTCATTACTAGTTTATCATAGACTCACTGGTCTTTTAGTCTTGTAGGTTCTGAGATCATTGTCTTGCTTACTATTTCCTTATATACTTTATTCAATCATGCCATCACCTTTCAATGTCTTTATTTTCTAAGTTGATCCATTCATAAGATGGACATTTCCTTGAACCCAACCACCTCATTAATCTAATTTGGACTTTACCAATTATCACTTATGAAATCTGCCTTCTCATGGCGAATTATCCTTAATAACATTCACACCAATTCATTTATCTGAAGATATGGCACTTGCCACCTATGTCTTAACTGTTCCTGGAGACTCTGCTCCATGTCCTCTATCTGTGTCTTTGATAATCATGCATCATTCTAATTCCTTTCTCATTAATCTGAAAGTCTCCAAGGATTCTTATCTATCCTTACATAAGATCTTGAGTAATTCCTCAAATCCATCTAACTTGCTGGCACTTTATCCGGCAGTCCAACTATAGATCCAATATACCTCTTTAATTCTCTTCATAATACATCAGTTCTTTACGCTCACATCTCTGAGCACTATATCTAGATTCTTACAGTTTCTCTGGCTGCAGCCCTCATCTCCTCAAGGTAAACTTCCCTGTCTCTAACAGGATTCTCCCTCTCTGCTGGAACCTCTTCCGGGTCCTCAGTAGGGTACTCTATCGAATCCACCATCCGATCTTCAACATCAAAACAAGCATCATTATGTTACTGCTCGTAATCCCCAAGGTCTGTCGCCTTACGAGTCGATACAAGAACGAGCTAAGTTACTATCATGATACTTTAGGGTTCCCCTAAAGGTTTTATACGTCAGTACTACATTAAGTAGTCCGACCATGAACTTGGCAAGAGTTCTTATTATCTTAATGAATTTATTGTTTTAACGTCGCATCATCTCTGGGATATATAAGGCTCTCTCTGATACCATTTCTGTAACACCCCCAGATCCAGGGTCAGGGATCTGGTCGTTACGGTCTCAATATCCAACCACAAAACCAACATAATTTAAATTACAACCTTGTGACCCAAAACAACAACATAAAACACACCCGTTATAGTCCCAGAGATGAAATCAGAGTAACAAACAATATTATTAATCACAAGTTTGAGTTCTTACAACCCAAAGAATTACAATTGTACAATTACATACTCTTTGCCATCCATTAATAGATACCATAATATAAATACATTTGAGTCTCAATTGCTAACAACTAGCCTACCAGTAGTTGCATCCTCAACAAAGGTAGCCAAGACCTTAGCGGTAAACCTCTGACGGTTAACACCTGCTTACGCTGTGTGCGCCTTGCGCGGCCATCTGATCTAGCTGTTGTTGTGATATAAATAAATAAAGCAAGGGTGAGCAATAGCCCACCAGAAATATAATTGAACAGTGATAGTATATAACAGTCCAAAATATCCTTGAAACCATATGCCATGCATTAACGATGTAGTACCAATATAAGGTATGAGATGAAGTTACAAGGTAACTCAAAAATATATTTGTTTTGAATAAATATCTGCTATGCAAAAGATAAGCAAGATATTCTCAATTATCATAAAAGAGGAACTTGCAGGAAAAATATTGCAATTCCGGTTTTAACACTTTTTCACCTTGCCAACACCAACAGTGTTGCAGAAATTTCTCACTTTTAGAAGATGAACTAATACGGGAGCATTGCCGCGCCAGATGCCCTGACGTTTACGATGATCAGTCGTATGTCATGCATCTCATCAGTCGTTCTCTACATGTAGAAGGTAGCTCCGACGGAATTACTTATCTACCGCCCTCTGGAACTCCTCAGCCAACGGTGGGGCTATTGCTGGACCGGCGCCACTCGGCCACTTACGCGTCTCCTAGTTCGAATATCATCCATGACTCTGAAACGTAAAGTTCGTTCCCCTTTTCCCCAAGTGTAACACTTGTTGATAGGACTCCACAAAGTAGTCGTATCTAATTGGAAAGGAAAATTCACCAATATTTCCCAAGCTGATGCTTGTTAATGGATATAAACTTGTTACATCAATCATACCCCTCGAGCGTTGAGGAGGTAACCAAAAGACTCATATCGATGCTTGAAAGAATCAAGATGTGAGTGACAAGATAGTTTTAGCAAGTATAGGACCGGGCAGTCCAATAAATAACATCGCTCAAGTGAGGTCCCCTTATATACGTTTGGAAGTTGAGCAAGTATTTAAATCTTCTTTAAGATAGATTTAAATGAAATTAAAGTTTAGGAACCTCCCCTTGATATAAATAGTCATAAGATATTCCGAAATATTTTACACCATATCTGAAGGTAAAAGATAATCTTTGTATGATATAAATCATTATAAAGAGATTTTAAAAGAATTTACATAAATATTCCAAGAATATTTATTAAATTAATAATTATTAAGGACTATTTTTAAATCATAATATTACTCGTAAGTAATCCTCGAATGAATATATAAAATTATTTATTAATAAATCTCTTTTTAAATGAATATTCAAAATAATATTCATTAAATAAATAAAACTTCCAATGAATATTCAAGATGATATTCGATAAATAGATAAACTCAAATAAATATTTAAAATAATGATTATTAAGTAAATCAAACCTTAAATGAATATTTGAAAATAATATTCATTAAATAAATAGTATTCTAAATGAATATCCAATTAATATTCATTTAGTAATCAAAACTTTAAAGAAATATTCAAAACAATATTCCATAAGTAATTAGAACTTCAACTGAATATTTTAAAATAATATTCATTAAGTAAATAAAACCTTAAATGAATATCCAATTAATATTCATTTAATAAATGCTATTCTAAATGAATATCCAATTAATATTCATTTAGTAATCAATACTCTCAAGGAATATTTGAAATAATGTTCCTTAAGTAATTAGAATTTCAAAGAAATATCTTAAAGTAATATTCATTGAATAGATAAAACCTTAAATGAATATTCGAAAGTAATATTCATTTAATAAACAATATTCTAAATGAATCTTGAAATAATATTCATGAAATAATCAAACTCTAAATGAATATTCGAAATAATATTCATTTAATATTTCTCGACTGAGATAATACTCAAATAACATTTCTCGAAAGATTTCGGAGTAAATAATACTTTATGGAAATATAATTAATGTTTAATAATAACATTCCTCAAAAGGAATACTAATCTGTCGTTGGAATCCCTCCGGGTTTCCAAGACTACATCTATATCTCAAAATACCGACTCCGGGTCTACATTTAAAGAATGAATATCACATGCCCTTCACTAAGGGTCTTAACCAAAAATCCGGCTTATACTGATATATCGTATCTAGTCTATAAGCCAATATCAATTCAGGGAACAAGTATTGCAATATAACTTGAAAGTAGACATGCATGCTATGGCATATGTATACAACAATCATCATATATATATTATCACAACAACAGTTCCAAGTATTGGAAACTTGCCTGAGAATTGAGTGCGGGTAGGGGTAATGTGTCCCGGGTCAGCTCGACAATCTATAAACAATCAGAATATTTAAGATTAACCACTTAACGCTTATTAAAAGGCTAGGTATAAACTCCACTTAAATCGAAACATGTTTTCGAGTTATCTCGTTACGTCTCTTTTAGTGTAACCCTTTTTATCACCGATACGATCCGACATTCGTTCGTTATCAAGACATGTCATCATGCTTATACTTGGTATATACTTAAGTCGTATAAGTCCTAAGGTCGGTCGTTTACGAATCAAGATTATACCTCGAGTGTTATCGCCCGTTTTCTAAGTTATAATCAAAGTCATACTTTTAAGGGTTCGTTCGCGTTTAATCTCGATTCGAACATTTTTATAAAATCGAAAAACGATCCATTCGACATGTGGTTTTCTCCCACACCTTCCTTTTTACCTCTAATATTTAATTGTCAAGATTCGCCACTGATTTCGTGGTATTAAAGGGATCCAATTTCAGTTACGAACTTTCGTTTACGGTTTCGAACCACTTTTACGAATTTAATCATAACTCCTAAACCGTAAGTCCATTTCATCCGATCTTTATATCAAAACGAAGCTTATAACATAATCTAGCTAATCATGGCATAAGTCGAAGCTATGCAGTGAGGTTTATCTACTGTCAAGTTCGAATTTCAAGGTTAAACGAAAATCGGGCATTACGACGGCTATAAATCAAACGTTCTACTAATCGTAACACTAAAACCAAGCCACACCGGGCATACCATACATCTCTTAATCATATTATCCATCTTACAAGACCAAGAACCACTGACTTTGACATCATAATCATTGAATCTCTTAATCAACAAAATTAACTACATAATCATGCTTTAATCATCACCATAACCATACTAATTCAAAACCATCAAGAACATCATTAAAACTCAAAGTAAGATCTAAGGTTCTTAAGATTTATACCTTCCTTGGAGTGTGTAAGGACCTTGCTAAGCCTTGTATAGTCCATAACCATCCATAACCGAGCTTAGATCATCCAAGAAATCAAGAAAAACTAAGATTTGTTCTTGAAGTTACTATTCACCCTAGGCTTTGATGATTTGTTTGAAAATGGAAAACTTGGAGTTTGAAGCTAGGATTTCTAGGAGACCATTTTTATGAAATGTAAGATTCATAATAAAAGTTTGGAGATCAAACAATGGTTGCAAGCTTGATTTTGGTTTTTGAATTAAAGGAAAAGCCGAATGGCTCTTTTGGAGAGGAAATGGAGTTGGTTGCTTGCTTTCTCTTGTTCTCATCCAATCTAAGTTGTATTATTGGAAGATATTTGTTGCTTAGACCATGGTTTAGTTGATGGGTTAAGGCTTGGTTAAGGTTTTGATAACATGTGAGCAAGTATTGATGCCTTATGTTGCATCCTCATGCAAACTAGTTTAGTTTGTTTCCAATTGTGATTGTATGTATTAAACTTGCTTGGTTCCTTGCATTATTGATGCATCCAAATAATATCAAGGCCATAAAGTGGCTTTATTAAAAGTGGTGTGTCAAGGAAGCTTCATAAATCAAGTGGACAAGTAGCATCTTAAGAGATAATATCTTGTATGCTTGGTTTAATCCTAAGTGTGCTAGTTACTCCTTGCCACTAGCTTAGTTACTTACTCCACCCACTTGCACATGTATGTATTTTAGTCCTCTGCTTGTTCTTTTGTCCGTTTATTGCTCAATTCATTGATCGTTCGAGGGAATAACTCATTCGTTTCTAGTTAGGGTTTTACCGAAAACCTTCTTAATAATTCTAATACTATTCTTCATCTTTCTTAATACTTCTCGAATTTAAATTCCTTAATTCCCTTTTATAAATCCTTAAGTCTTGCAGTGTCTAGGGAAATCTCGGAGAAAATAAAAGTGCTCTTTTTCTGAATCCGACAGCTTTTACATACACTTATTTTCCTCCTGGATCACTAATACGAACTCAGAAACCCGTTCCGAATACCGGGTATAACATTATTATAATAATATTCCAAATTCCACCAAAATCACTATTCATCACTTATTTTTATTTAATTCCTATAATTAGGAAAATGAACCTGGTTCACCCTCGAGTGTTCCTTAACCTTTTTACGGAACCGCTGGGCTTATAATAGATATTGATTTGGATGACATGAGGGTATCTATTTCTCTCTAGGGAATCTTATCTTAACTTTCTAGGAGATAGATTATTCTAACCTAAGTTATCACCCAATAGCATCCTTCAGGCCATATAACCTTGGAATATATATCCTTTCATTATTCATTCTTTAAAGCCAGTATTACATTGTAGTTGTAACCACTGTTCGCTCTTACATCAATATATAATAAAAGTTTTAATTCTACCCAAAAATCTGGGTTCTTACATCCCTCTACCTGATGACTCTTCCAACCCAAAGGTCCCTTCTACAGCCTCTGTGCCTGACAACAAGCCTAAGGGGGAGAAGAGGACATCAAGGAACTCAAATACAAAGGAGGAGAAACCTAAGGAGAAAGGTATCAAGATAAGTGAGGGTGGTCACCAAAGAGCTTCAAAATCTATACTCAATGTGCCAGGCAAAGGCAAATCCAAGGTTGATGAACCTCCATCTTCTCTGTCAGTTGTCACTCTACCAACTGTGCACATCACCACTCCTGATGGTCAGAAGCAATCTATCACAACCACAGTGGTTGCAGGGGGTATGCCATCTGACAACCTTCCTCTCTCTCTAAGGTTGAAAGTGTCAAACCTGTGGAGGTTAAGGTGGTTACTGAGGCCAAGCTACAAGAAGTTGCAAACTCAAATGTCTATCATGATGATGCATTCTTGGAGTTTCTGAAAGTCTCAAGGGAAGAGGCTGCAGACACAAAAATATATCTGAGGAGGCTGAGGGATTAGATTGACTACTTCACTGTGATACCTAGGAGGATCAGTGGCTTATGGTATAAGGAAGTAATGATGGTGACACAATCAAGAATCTGGCATCTAGGCTACAACACTCTACAAACTTTGAAGCATTCTGAAATAGATGCACTGATCAGGCTGATTGAGAAGAAGGATTCAAATGAGAACAATAAGAGTCTATATGATGAGCTGAGGAATGGTCAACCTTCTAGGCTCCCAGAAGTGATTAAGAAGCCATGGACAATTGTCTATCAAGCTGGCACCAGAATTGATGATTTTAAACAACTGGTGATTCCTCATGATCTCAAAACTCAAAATCAAAGACTTATTATTGAAATCACTGAACAACTTCAAAAGAAGGCTGGAGCAAGAAATGCAGAAGAAGTAGAGGCACTACACATCCTCAGATCCTTCATTGCAACTGGTGTAATTCCAGAGATTGCCAAGTCTTGGAGAGATAAGGATGACAAAGATGAGGATAGGAGTGATGGGAGGAGAAGACATCACAGGAGTGATAAGGGTGATGAAGGCAAGAAAAAGAAGAAAGATGACAAAGAAAAGAAAGATCAAGGGAAAGTCTATGAGTGGACAAGTGTGAAACAGCAAGCCATAGGCATTGCTGACAATAACCTCACCACAACACAAGACTCTAAGTCTAGGGTGAATACTGTTAGTAGTGACCTACAAAAGTCAAATTCCATGGCCTCTGCAAATGTTTTACTACCTCAAGAAGAGAAGAAGATTCAAGCCAAGAAACCATGTGTATGTTTCAGAAAGCAAACTGCTAATGGAATACTACTATGGTCTACTAACAAAGGTCAAAGATTTCAGCCAAGCAACCATGTGAAAAGGATTAAATTCAAACAAGCTGCAAGGAAACCAAGGCTATCCAAATCAAGGACTCTGACAATTTATCCAGGATTGAAACTCCAACCACTTGATGAAGACTTTGATATAGACCAACTGCAATTCCTAAGAGCTCAGAGAATTTATCATGTTGCTATTATTGATGATTGCCTAGAAGTCAAATATACTGATGGAAGAGAGGAGAAATTCAGACAAGGGCAGTGTCAAAAGTATAGCAAGTTGGATGACATAGAAAGGATGATTGCACTGTTAGATGCTAATGACAAAGTGGAAAGGGTTTGGAAACTGGAGCTAGCTGCTTTTGTAAAGATGAAAAGAGATCATGCTGAAGAGATAAGGAAGGGATGCCTTGAGAGATGGCTAGAAAAGGAGAAGGAAATTGATAGACTGGAAGCTGAAGCAGAAAAGCTAAGGGCAAAAGGATTGTGTAGAGTTAAGTTCAATCCTTATATGGTGAAGTATAGGAGAAGAAATGGGGAGCATGTCAATATAAGAATGGATCTACTCAATCATTATCCTGCCAACATTCTGAAGCCAGTACTTGAAGATTTCAAGAATTCTATTCTGCTTGAAGAGTTGGATGCCTTAGCTGAGATCATGAAGGCCATGGATGAGAATGCAAGAAAGGAGAAAGAAAGAAAATAGAAAGCATATGATGACCTACAAGCCAAGGCAATGGAGATGGAATCAAATGAGAATGGCTAGTATTTCATCATACCGTAAGATTATTTATCATGTAATTCCATTCATGTGCTCAATCAATCTACATACCTGAACTGTTCAAGTTTTATCTTTATGTATGTTAGGCTTGTTATCAGACATGAAATTGTGACTAAGGGTCTCACTCACAATTTGGGGGAGATTGTTAGTCACAGAGGCATGCCTGTTTACATCTAATAACAAGCCTAATTGTTTGTAATGCTTTGCATTACTTACATGACCTCTTAACTGAAGGAACCTCTAGTTGTAGAGTTTCTACTTGTTTTGTACTTATAATAGGCATCAAATCCTAGTTGTGTTACTGTACTTATATAGTCAAGAATAATGCTTGAAAGAAGTTCCAAGGTTCATGCCTCAAGCAAGTAGATAAAGACTGTCAAATAATCACAGTTGGGATTTGAAGAAATGAAGAATTTGCCTAAGTACCAATTCGAGAAGTATATTTGTCTATTCGAGAAGTCAGGGATTCGATATCTCAAGACACTATTCGATATCTCTGAATACACTGTTCGATATCTCATTCGATATCTCAGAGATTCGATATGTCTATTACTCTGTTCGAGAACTCAAGAAGTCAACAAGTCAAAAGTGGTATTCGAGTTCTCAAGGAGTCAACAAGTCAAAGTTCCATTCAATATCTCAAGGACTCAGAAAGCTATTCGATATCTCAAGGATTCGACAAGTCAAGTGTTCTATTCGACAACTCAAGGAATCCTGAAGAAAAGAGCTATTCGAGAAGTAATTCGATATGTCAATATAACAGTGTTCGAGAACTCAGAGTTATCGATCAAGTCAATTCTAGTTCTCGAATCATTTACTTAGTCACTTCTCGAATACGTTCTTGGAGACAAGATACTGAAGAAATTGTACAAGTCTGAAACCTACAACAAGCCAATGCACTTTATGGACCACAATCTATAACGTGCTCTGGAAAGCCTACAAGGAAGCTTGGAGAGATATAGAAGAGACAAGGGGCTAAAGAAGTGGATCTGAACAGGCTTTGCAAAGTCAAATCTGTAACCATTTGGACACTTACTCAAAAAGGATAGACAGACTAGAAAGTAATTTGTTTAGCTATCTTGTTTGTAGTAAGTAGGTTGTATCCATGTTCTATAAGGATACAGCCTCACTTCCTTAGTCATTAACTTTTGAGAGTCAAGTTTTTCATATGTTGTAAGTCATATCTCTCTGAGAAAAATGGAGCTGAGAATACTATCATTTGTATTCACAGATTGTAGCAACCTTTATCTAATAATACATTAGATTAAAGTGATATTGTGTCTTGTGTTGTTCTTTATCCTCACCTTCATTCTTGCACACACAAACACCTATCTGCTACATAGACTCAAACAAAGAAAAGTTCAAGAATCCATTCACCCCCCCCCTCTGTATTCTTTTACTGTGTTCAATACTCAACACCTTGCTTTTTTGATATATCTGGTTCATGATATACAAAAACATATGACTCAGAAACAATGTTTAATTCACAGAGCATTAGAAGCATTTATAATAATTCAAAAAATGTATCTTACAATTGGTGTTCGTTATATCAGAAAAAGGACGTGAAGACGTCTGACTTGGTAATAAAGCCAGCTTTCTTGGCCTTCCTTTTTTTTTGTAGTTGGGACATATGTATTATTCATTATAGGCACAATGAGTTATTCATAACCAAATATTGGAATATGAATACAACAACAAAGGAACATAACCAATGGTATGATTTTTATTTGCAGAATTACTTGAACATCATCATAATTAAAATGTAACTGGACATAGCATCTATGTATAATCATTGTACAATAGTTAACAAATAGAAAAATTGCAAAAACCTGCAATAGATTCCGTAGAATTAGTTGGAAAGACATTATCATTGCTGGGATTCAATGATATATCCACCTTCCTTGGTCTTCCTCGCTTTTTGGTAATTGGTACGTCTGCAGTAACCATATTAGGAGCCAATAAATAAATCATCTTAGGAAACATAAATGCAATTATAACGTAACTTAACTTGAAATTTCAGTTGTAGCCATGGACTGATCATTCTCTTTGTTTCCTGCAATAGTTTCCATAGTATTGTTTGGAAATACAATAACATTGTTGGAATTCAATGATATATCCAGCTTCCTTGGCCTTTCTCGCTTTTTGGTAATCGGTACGTTTGTAATAATCATATTAAGAGGCAATAAATAATTCATCTTAGGAAAAATAACGGAGTTTATAACGTAACTTAACTTGGAATTTCATTTGTAGACATGGGCTGAACATTCTCTTTGTTTCCGGTGACTTGAGAGTATTTGCTACCCGGAAACGCAACAAAACCTTGTTCCTGAAGATGCATAAAATTGGTTTGTTGAGGAGATAATGCATTATCTGCATAGTAAAGAAATTTTTGAGAATAAGTTTTATCCGGTACATATACAATTCATAAATGTACAACAAACAACTTGACAACATACCTTTAATTGTATTTTTACAAAAGAAACTCATTGATTTCTTTCGATTTCTCTTGTTCGAATCACCAGAAGAACAACATGGAATGGTTTCATGACAAACGTTATTGCGAAGTAAAGTAACATCCGGTGATGATTCAAGCTTTTTAGGTCTCCCTCTTTTCCTCGGAATGAAATCAAAATTCGTCGAAATACGGAACTCATCGTTTGGATAAGAATGATCAGCATAAGATTTTAATTTCTTCGATTGTTCATCCATAATAGGTATCAAATTCTTAACATAATTCCAGTTTTGATGTATTCTGCAATTGTCGATCTTGAATAAATGATGATAGAGAAATTGTTCAAAGTCTGATTTTTGAAATAATGATGATGATAGATAATTAGGATCATGGTTTGTTTTTGAATAAATGAGAGAGCTAGAATAGGGTTAGCATCGATCAAGGATAATCAGTTTGGATTTCTGACGTGGCTTTTATTTTTTGTAAGTGATTTTACAGTTATACCCATGAGAGATTTATTTTACAATGTGGGAGTAAGGACAAAACAGGCATAATGTGGCAAAAAGTAAGGATAAAATAGGAAGATGGAGGGAAAAAGGATTCTGGATTTATATTATACATAGACGTCAGGTATGAATTTAAAAATATGTGCACTCGGGAAAAAAACATGAAATACGTAATCAATCTTTTTTAATGAAATTACTTGTAGAATAATTGAATTTGGGGTAGTCAGTCACTCAAAACTTAATACCTACAACCCTTGAAGCATCCTTCGAACTATATATAGGCTATAAAAATACCCCATTTCTGGGGTCAGCTTCGATCACGTATGCACGTATTTAATTTTTAGAAAAATATAAGAAAACACAGTAGAAATACAATTGCTATATTTGTGCTAGTGGCAATTTCTTATTTTTATCAATACCTGAAAGCAATATAGCTGACTTTGTTATGGTAAACACATTGCAAGAATTGGTGGCAGTTAATTTTGGAATGGATAAGAGATTGTAACTAAAACTGGGCACATACAGGACATCGGTAAGAACAAGATTATTGTGTATAGTTACTGTGCCAACATGAGTAAAAGTAGTATGATGACCATTAGGAAGATGCAACACAGAATTGACCTTGTGCACATTTGATAATAAATGAAAATGAGGTGCAATATGGTCAGTAGCCCCAGAGTCTAAAATCCACATATCTGCAGTCAAAGCATGCTTACTGTTTGTATGACAAACAAAATGAAAAACATTACCAGCCATATGAGCATTAGATGCAGGTGGCCATTGTGCTGACTGACCAGAAGTAGATGCAGAACTAGCATTGGCTGACAATTCCTTAAAACTGCTTTGAATCATAGTCATCAGCTGTTGACATTGTGCATTATTAAAACCTGCAGGCTCAGTAGCAGTCTTTGCTGCAGATGCTTGATCAGAAGATTCAGTAATAACATTGTAAGCATGAGCAGGTTTAATCTGAGACTTTGGTTTAGGTTTTGGTTTACCAAACAATCTATGCCAAGAGGGATAACCATGGACACAGAAACATTTATCTTTACTATGACCTTGCAAATGACACACTTCACAAATCAGATTAGCATCGGTCACAGTTCGTTTACCATTAGTCTGTCTAGCAAATTTACCACCAGATACTCCATATCCCCCTTGAGAATCTTGATACTTCACAGCCAAAGCCACAGAATCAGTTGACATAGGATTAACACCAAATTCTCTTTGATTTTCTTCTTGCATCAAGAGACTATAGGCTGCACTTAGGCTAGAAATAGGTGTCATTAACAATAGATGACCTCGTATAGCTGTATATTGCTCTCCTAAGCCGATAGGAAACTGAGACAACTTGATACTATTGCTAAATGTGTCAAGCTTTGAGTTAATGACACAAGTGCATTTGTTACAATCGCAACGAGGCACAGCAGATAAAGCCTCTAATTCATCATTAAGTGCTCTGAATTTCGTAAAATAAGCAGAAATTGATAGATTTCCTTGACGAAGAGATGCAATTTCCTTTCGCAAATTAAACAGCTTAGGCACATTTGTTTGAGCAAATCTTATAGCAAAATCATCCCAAATATCCTTAGCTACACTCATATACATCACACTTTGACGAATCTCAGGAGATACAGTGTTTAATATCCATGAAATGACTATGTCGTTACAACGAGTCCAGTGCACATAGAGATTAGTATTAGCAGCAGGTTGAATATACGATCCATCCACAAAACCTAGCTTTAGCTTAGATGAAAGTGCGATTTTCATGGATCTAAACCACTGATTATAGTTTTGCTCATTCAAAGTAATTGTGATGAGAATTAAACCTGGATGATCAGATGGATGCAGAAAATATGGATGACTTGCATCGAAGTTGTTTGTAGATGAAGCTGATGCACCAGTTGCAACATTCAGATAAGACGGAGAAGACGCCATGAATATATCAGATATCTCACCTTTGATACTAAGAAAATAGAGAGATCGTAGAGATCGATAAAGATAGAATCAATCAGAGGGATTGAGAGAGATTTGTAAATCAGAGAGATGCTAGTATAACAGCGGAATTATGTATCAATCAGAGACCTATGCTCTGATACCATGTCAACTCCATTAATGAAGCTTAACTAACACAGATGAAATGAGGAAGAAAGTGCTTCATAACAATGAGATACAAAATGTTTACATCAAGCTCTAATAGTTTGTTACAATGAAGAGAGTATATATACTAACAGAAATGTATCTATGCTACTAACAAACAAATCCAGCTAGCACCAGCTAGGACTAACTAACATTTCTTCTAGAACCTTACTGCTGATGTGGCTTGCTTCGTTGACCTCTCTATTCTGACTCTGTGATATTAGCAGTATGCTCATCAATGGTCAACGAGATTACATGTAGTAGAATTTAATCTTCAAGATAATTTGTATTATAGTGCCGTCCCATTGACGGATTAATACAAAACTAATTTCAAATGTGTCACATTAATTAGTGTCAGAGATGGAGGGATTACTCCCCTCTACAACAATAAAATGCAGTTCGAGGGTGTGATGGATTTTATGATTTTGTTATTGCTGACCTTACAGATAGCCATCTGGTGCTCAGTCTTGAAGCGATTTATGCGGCATTGCTTCTGCCTGACTTGTTGGGTTAATGAAAAGAAAAAAAAATCAAATTTCAGGAGAGGCCGCTACCTCAGCTAAACTTTACTTGAATAATGAATTATAGTTAAGTTACAAGATTATGGCTTGCAATAGGGGTAGCTTGCTAGGATGCAAACAATGTCAGTTGAATGTTGATGCTAATTGTTAAGGAACTAGTCCATCTAAAATCTTAGGTTGTTAGAGGAAGATCCAATCGGATCTTTATATTATTCTAACACTCTTTCCCACTTGAAAGTTCATTTTTGGGTCCAGAATGGATGCGCCCATTTTTGGGGTATTAATTTATCTTCATATTCGAAATAAATTATAAGAATATTGAGAGTGACAGGAAATTGAACTAGAATCCTTTGAATCGCTTTGATACCTTATTAAGGAACCGATGCACCTAAAACATTTAATCCAACCGGATCGTTATATTATTTTAACACTAATCTCGGTTATGTTAAACTGATTGTTTCTATTCAATGGATTAAACAATTGCCTGATGATAAGTAATCTTCGTCCAAGGAAGTAATTCTCTATGATGTCTTTCTTGTATGGAGGTTTAAAATTTTCTGGAGTACATGTAAAACGAAAAGTTCGAGTTTGGTATTTTCTCCGGTACATCATGGATATTATTTTAATTTTTTGAGGGAAATACGATTTAGAATTTTTACAGTACTATTATTATTATTATTATGTTAATGTAGACATCTACCGTCATCTATTTTTTTATTTAAAACTAGTCAATCCGCGCTTCGCGGCGGCGTTATAATATTTTTAAAAAAATTCAATATATTTACGTTATATTATAATACTAACATTAAATTTTAATAATTAAATAATCTTCTCTAATGAATCGATTTCTTGTTAAACACGATTCTTTCGATTGAGCCGCTCTCTCATTAAAACCGAAATCCCAACTTTAACATATATTATAAAGATTTATATAATAATTTTTATCCATAAAATCGAACCGAAAAAATAAAAAAAATTATGACATCAGTATCAAATTCTAATAGGTAATGCAATCTTTTCTAGTGAGTCGTCTTCCCGTTAAATACATTTCGAGTCGTTCTTATTTGGAACCGAAATTCTAACTTCATTATATAAAGAGAGTAAATTCCAATTTTAATATTCTTTAAACTTTCTAATATTTTGGAGTTTTAAAAGATGAAAACATTTTATATTTTCTGTATATTATAAATATTCTTGTATTTATTTATAACTTTCGTATGAGAATGTCTTTCTATTATGTTAACACATCAAAAACAATACGAAGACTTTTTGTGACGGGAATAATATTAAATTTATGGATCTATTTTTCTAATGCAAGTGTAATTAACTTCTATAAAAAAGTTAAAATAAAGGATTTTAGGAAGAAAAGATGCATAGTTTTAAAAAAATTGTATAAAACGTCTCCACCGTCCTCGTATTCTACTTCCAATAAAATTTTTATTTTATGTATTCCTTATATATTCAAACATTTTTTATACGGTCTTCTCTAATGAACCGCTTTCTCATTAAACACAGTTATTACTATTGGTCCGCTATCTCGTTAAGACCGAAAACCTAACTTTTACATATATCACTTGTATGATAATGTTTATCCATAAAAGTCAAATCCTAAAAATAAAATGAAATTTATAACATCAATATGATATTTTAATAGCTAATACAATATTTTATAGTGAGCCGTCTTCCCGTTAAAAACGTTTCGATCCGTTCTCGTTTGAGATCGAAATTTCAACTTCATTACATATTATTGATGATACTTATCTTACACAAAAACTTTTTTCCTTAAAATCAAAATCTAAAAAATAGAGTGAATTCCAATTTATACTTTCTCTAGACTTTCTAAAATTTATGGAGTTTTAGAAAATGAAAACACATGTTATTTTCTCTTTATATTAAAGATACTTCTGTATTTATTTAGGATTCCTGCATGAGAATGTTCTTTTATTATGTTAACACATCAATTTTTTTCTTTTTAAATACGATGACTTTTTTTATGACAATAGTATTGGATTTATGAATATATTTCATGCCGGTTTGTTAACATTTCAAAATTGGGTGTTTGACACGCATTTTAATGTAGATTTTAAGGGTAGTTTCATAATTTATTTTTAAAATTTTCTCTTTTTTTGTATAAAAGTAGAACAATCCTATTTTAATACTAAAAGAAAATTTTAAAAATAAGTTATGAACTGTCTAAAATTCACCTTAAAATGCGTGCCAGAAAATGACAAAAAAAGTGCTAATAATTGGGAGGGACGGAGGGAGTAATATAAAAATTATAATTTAAGAAGATCATACTTTCTATAAAATATTTAATTATATGTCTGCTCTATATATTCAAACACCTATTTCACTTCTAATACAACGTTTATTTATATGTTTATTTCTATAAAATTGAACTCCTATTCTACTTCCAATAGAACTTTTAATCATATGCCTTATATATACTAATTCTACTTTCAATAAAACTTCTAATCATATAATTTAAGAAGATTGTACTTTCTATAAAATATTTAATTATATGTCTGCTCTATATATTCAAACACCTATTCTACTTCTAAAAGAACTTTTATTTATATGTTTTTTCTATAAATTCGAACTCTTATTCTCTGTAAATTCGAACTCCAATTCTACTTCCAGTAGAACTTTTATTCATATGCCTTATAAAAACTTATTCTACTTCCAATAGAACTTCTAATCATATGTCTTCCCTATAAATTCGAATTTTCTTCTCTATAAATTCTAACATATATTCTACTTCTAATATGTTAAATGATATTTTTATATTTATTAGTATTTAAAATTCAAAAATTTTAGAAAATTAGAAAAATAGATTAAGACGATCTTAGAGAGCGCCACATAAGCTCCCGCGTATCCTCCTTTATATATATAATAGATATATTGAAACTTCTAATCATATGTCTTCCCTATAAATTCGAACTTTTCTTCTCTATAAATTCTAACACATATTCTACTTCTAATATGTTAAATGATATTTTTATATTTATTGGTATTTAAAATTCAAAATTTTTAGAAAATTAGAAAAATAGATTAAGACGATCTTAGAGCGCTACATAAGCTCCCGCGTATCCTCCTTTATATATATATTGATGACTGAATAGTTGCCTTAAGTTTTTCGAAATAATAATTAAAAATTATTTAGCAAAAAAATGATTAAAAATATTATATTTATTTATTTATTTTATATAAAATTAATTAATTAATTTAAATTAAGCCGTGTCCCGTACCCGAGTCCAAAATTCGGACGATGTCCACGTGTCCTAATTTTTTAAGATCACCGAATCCGACATTCGGATATGTGTCGTATCCGATACTCCGTATCCGAGTCTGAGTAAGATAGATTAAGCTGTCGAATCATTAAAAGGCATAAATAAAATCGCATAAATATACGAAATGATGACCAAATTACAATTACAACACTTATGCCGGTGGGTTAACTTTATATAACATGCATTTTTATGTGGCAATATGCAATAGTCAAAGGCTCAAAGCATCTGTATGTAAACAATCAACTCGCTAGATCAGCTTGTTTATTCAGTACTTCTCTATATATAGTGGTGACTAAAGAATTCCTATAAGGACAGAGCACAGTCTATATGTACACCATTACGCAGAAGTTCAAGTGCATGCAGCAATTTACAGCATGACGATGATAATCAAGTTCTTTCTCCTTCTATGTTTGTTCACCCTCTGTCAAGGTACGTGAACATAAAAATTTAGTCCATCTGTTTTTAAACACCTCGAACTAGTGATGTTAAATTACATTCATAAATTTGTTTCAAAGATATACAAGTATATATATGTAGAAACTAATATTCTTCCGAATATGATTCCAGAAGCCAGCCACCTTAGACCACATAGCCACCCATGTGCAAAATTAAAAGTCAAAAACACTACCTACTCCACCTACCATCATTTATTTGCATTTAAGGACCTCAATATTTGCATGTAAGGACCTCTAGCATTAGTATAAATAGGCATGTTTAGAGCATTGTAAGGGAGATTGAATTTGAATAATAAAAGTGAGTTTTTAGAGAGTTTTTCTCTCTTGTTCCTGAGCCATATTTTGGTATCAGAGCAAGTTTTTAGATCCCGGAGTTGAGTGAAAAAAAAACAGAAATTCCGGTCACTATTTCGGTCGGAAGTTACTGTTCACTATTCACTGTTTACTGTTCATCGCCGGAGAGTTACTGTTCATCACCGGAGAAGGTACTGTTCACGAGCACTGTTCACGGGCACTGTTCACTGAAAATTTATTTTTTCAACATGCCTCCACGAAGACAACCTCTGCGAGATGTTGAAATGGCGGACATGCGGAGAGAAATTCAAGAACTTCAAGATGCTTTGCAAGCCCAACAAGTCTTGTTAAACGAGCGTCAACTAGAAGATGAAGAATCTTCCAGTGATTCTTCAACACCTAGAAATCGTCGACCTCAAAGGCCACAAGTCAGACATGATGACATTAAAGTTGACATTCCTAACTTTGAAGGAAGACTTCAACCGGATGATTTCATCGATTGGCTTCAAACAGTCGAAAGGGTGTTTGAATATAAGGATATTCACGAAGAAAAAAAGGTGAAGATTATTGCTGTGAAATTAAGGAAACATGCTTCCATTTGGTGGGAAAATCTTAAAAAAAGGCGAGACCGAGAAGGAAAAAGCAAGATCAAAACATGGGAAAAAATGCGAAAGGAATTAACCCGAATGTTTCTTCCTCCTCACTACTACCAAGACAAGTTTATCCAACTGCAAAATCTTCGTCAGAAGAATTTATCAGTCGAAGAATACACAAGAGAATTTGAGAAGTTGATGATGCAGTGTGATATACAAGAAAAAGAGGAGCAGACCATTGCCAGATACCTCGGAGGATTAAGTACTGATATTGCTGATCGTGTTGAACTTCAACAATATTGGTCGTTAGAAGATGTTATTCGTCTTGCTACGCGAGTAGAGAAGCAGCTACCCAAAAGATCTACCACGAGAAATTTCTCTCCAGCAAACCAACCACCTTACAATCAGAAGCCACCTACCAACCAAGCCAGCTCTTCCACCCAACCCTCTCCTAAAACCATTTCTATAGAAAACAAAAACAAGGCCATTAAATGCTTTAAATGCCAAGGTTTTGGTCACATTGCTTCAAACTGTCCAAACCGGAGAACCATCACAATTATCAAAGGAGAAGCCTATGAAGTTTATGAGGAAGAAGAGACTCGAGAAGACACTGAAGGAGAATATTACGCAGATCCAATATACGATGAAGAAATTACTACTGCTGATCAGGGTGAGTCCTTAGTAATCCGACGAAGCCTAAACACAATGGCCAATAAGGAAGAACCTTGGTTGAGACGCAATATTTTCCACACTCGTTGCACTTCTGCAGGAAAAATCTGTGATGTTATCATAGATAATGGGAGTTGTGAAAATGTCGTTTCAAGTTACATGGTAGAAAAATTGGATCTACCAACCCAGATTCATCCACACCCATACAGTTTGCATTGGCTCAATAAAGGAAGTACAGTCAAAGTTGACAAGCGTTGCCTAGTGACATTCTCTATTGGTCAGAAGTACCAGGATCAAGTATGGTGTGATGTTGTGCCTATGGATGCCTGTCATCTTCTCCTAGGTAGGCCATGGCAGTATGATCGTCAAGTACTTTATGACGGTTATGCAAAAACTTACTCTTTTGTCAAGGATGGAGTAAAAATCAAGCTAGCTACTCTGCCGCCGAGTGAGCTTGATAAAAACAAGAAGGAAGCCAAACCATTAGTGTCCCTAGTCACGAAGAAACAACTGGAGGAAGCTATAGAGGAAGTTCAAACCATGAGCTTATTTCTATTATTCGAATCAAATAAGGAGACTCATGTTCCAGTCGAAATTAAACCATTACTTGAAGAGTTTCCCGATGTGGTTCCAGAAGACATTCCATCTGGACTACCCCCCATGCGAGACATCCAACACGCTATTGATTTCAGTCCGGGAGCAACGATTCCAAACCGACCCGCATACAGAATGAGTCCTCAGGAGCATGCTGAAATTCAAAATCAAGTTGAAGGATTATTAAAAAAAGGATTAATACAGGAAAGTGTTAGTCCTTGTGCGGTTCCTGCCATTCTAGTCCCTAAGAAAGATGGAAGCTGGAGAATGTGTGTTGATAGTCGAGCTGTCAACAAAATTACCATCAAGTATAGATTTCCAATTCCTAGACTTGATGATTTGCTAGATCAGATACATGGTTCCACTATCTTTTCAAAGATTGATCTTCGAAGCGGATACCATCAGATCATAATTCGACCAGGAGATGAATGGAAGACTGCCTTTAAAACAAGAGATGGTCTTTATGAATGGATAGTTATGCCCTTTGGGTTGTCCAATGCGCCAAGTACATTTATGCGACTTATGAATCAAGTCCTTCGACCCTTTATTGGTAAATTTGTCGTCGTCTATTTTGATGACATTCTGATCTTTAGTAAGGACAAGGAGGAGCACTTGGAACATGTCCGACAAGTGTTACAGACTCTTCGTGAACAAAAGCTCTATGCCAATTTGAAGAAATGTGCTTTCCTGACAAATGAAGTTACTTTTCTTGGATACATCATCACATCCGAAGGCATACGAGTTGATCCAGAAAAGATAGAAGCAATCAATAGCTGGCCAGTTCCGCAATCAATCCATGAGGTCAGAAGTTTCCATGGATTAGCCTCCTTTTACAGAAGATTCATCAAAAACTTCAGCACAGTTGCTGCTCCCCTCACAGATTGTATCAAAGGAGATAAGTTTCAATGGACCGAGGCTGCACAGAAAAGTTTTGATAAGCTGAAGAAATGTTTAACTGAAGCACCAGTATTAGCCCTTCCCAATTTTGATCAAGTATTTGAAGTTAGCTGTGATGCTTCCCACACTGGAATTGGTGCTGTTCTAAGTCAAGAAGGTCATCCTATAGCCTTCTTCAGTGAAAAGCTTAACAATGCTAAACTTCGGTATTCAACATACGACAAGGAGTTTTATGCAATTGTTCGAGCCTTGCACCATTGGAGTAATTACCTGTTAAATAAAGAATTCATTCTTTATTCTGATCATGAAGCTTTAAAATATTTGAACTCTCAACAGAAGATTAGCCGTCGACATGCCTCTTGGAGTGAGTTTTTACAGTCTTATCCATTTCTAATCAAGCACAAGGCTGGAATTCAAAATGTTGTTGCAGATGCTCTCAGTAGGCGCCATACTCTACTGTCTACACTCCAAACAAAAGTAGTTGGTTTTGAAATGATCAAGGAGTTGTACCCAGATGATCCTGACTTCCAGAAAATTTGGAATACTACTGAAGTGCAATCTTTCAAAGATTACTACAAGCATGAAGGATTTTTATTCAAAGAGAAGACTTTGTGTATTCCTCGATGTTCACTACGAGAAGCCATTATCTGGGAAGTCCATGATGGAGGATTAGCAGGTCACTTTGGCCGAGATAAAACTATGGCCCTGGTAAAGGAAAATTTTTATTGGCCAAGAATGGAAAGAGATATAAATCGGCATATTCAAAGATGCAGAATCTGTCATTTGGCTAAATCCAGACGCCAAAACACTGGTTTATATATGCCACTTCCCGTACCTGAATCACCATGGGAAGATGTTACTATGGATTTTATTTTGGGACTTCCACAAAGTCAACGTCAGAAAGATTCAATTATGGTCGTGGTGGATAGATTTTCAAAGATGGCCCATTTCATTCCTTGTCAAAAGACTAATGATGCTGTTCAAGTTGCTGATTTGTATTTCAAAGAAATAGTTCGTCTTCATGGAATTCCAAAAACGATCACTTCTGATCGAGATGTGAAGTTTTTAAGCCATTTTTGGAGAACTTTATGGAAGAAGATGGGAACTAAGCTGCAGTTCAGTAGTGCGAGCCATCCTCAGACTGATGGACAAACCGAAGCTATCAACCGACTGTTGGGAAATCTACTTCGAAGTTTTGTTGGTAAAAACTTGAAGCAGTGGGATCTTATTCTGGCTCAAGTTGAATTTGCTTACAATAATTCAACTAATCAGTCCACGGGAAAGTGCCCTTTTGAAGTTGTATATGGCACCCGTCCACTTAGCCCACTTGATTTGACTCCGTCAACCAACAAACAACAATTCAGTTCTGATGCAGATAGTCGAGCGAAGGAAATCAAGAAATTGCATGAACAAGTTCGAGAGCAGATACGGAAACAAAATTCCAGATACAAAAATCAGCGAGACAAACATCGGAAGCAACAGATTTTTAAAGTTGGAGATTTGGTCTGGATTCATCTACGAAAAGAGAGATTTCCTAATCAACCAAATGCCAAGTTGTCACCTAGAGCTGATGGACCATTCAAAGTTGTGCAGAAAATCAATGACAATGCTTACAAAGTAGAACTGCCTGGAACATATGGTGTTTCTGCAACTTTTAATGTTGCTGATCTTTCACCTTATTTGGACAATGAAGAACACTAAAACTCGAGGTCGAGTTCTTTCCAACCCGGGGAGTATGATTCCAGAAGCCAGCCACCTTAGACCACATAGCCACCCATGTGCAAAATTAAAAGTCAAAAACACTACCTACTCCACCTACTCCACCTACCATCATTTATTTGCATTTAAGGACCTCAATATTTGCATGTAAGGACCTCTAGCATTAGTATAAATAGGCATGTTTAGAGCATTGTAAGGGAGATTGAATTTGAATAATAAAAGTGAGTTTTTAGATAGTTTTTCTCTCTTGTTCCTGAGCCAGAATATCTTTGATTTTGGGTTCTAGTTCTTCTCTAATCACACGAACACACTACGCTGTAGATGGCCTAATGCAACGGATATTGACGTGTTGTCATTAAATGTGTTGCACTATGATGCACAATTTAATTTGATCAATTGGAACACCGTAAACTATTTGAAAATGTGTAATGTTGTGTATATATGGTACAGCCGTACAGGTAAGAAGATCAGCACATGGGAAGAAGAATACCCATTCATAAAGAATGCAAGCTCTTTTTCGTCAGTTGCTAGAAATAGAGAATATGACTACATAATAGTTGGTGGTGGCACGGCAGGTTGCCCTTTGGCTGCAACTCTTTCCTAGAACTTTAAAGTTCTACTACTAGAAAGAGGTGGAGTCCCTTATGGGAACAAAAACACTTCACTCAAACTTTCACATTAATTTAGCAGATACTTCACCAAATTCACCAGCACAATTATTCGTCGTGGAAGGAGTTTTTAATGTTAGGCCTAGGATCTTGGGGGGAGGCAGTAGCATCAATGGTGGATTCTATTCCAGACCCAGTTTAAGGTACGTTTAAGTACTTTTGTTGCGTTTTTGAGAGACATACCGATAAGTATTCCTTATGTTTAGCCTAGCAGATACCTCTTTTTTTTGAGTCAGAATTTGGGCATGCCATTATAAGGGTTGAGAACATGTAAACGTGGTATCGTTTATGTTAATTCAGTTTTAATAGATCACAAATTACAAGGACTAGCAGATTGGCCTTGTTTTGAGCAGCTAACACATAGAAGCATGATGTCGTATCATTCTATACCCTCCTTGAATTTTTCAACTGAATTCATTGTTATACATTAGTAGTAGTATAGATTCAGATAAATACATTTGTTTATCTAATTAACAATTAGTTAGTCAACTACATATTATCTAGGACACATGTTAATATGAACTAAAGTCAACTATACTATTAGTTTTATCAGTTCAATGTTTAACTTTAAAACGTAGTAAAATGTATTATTGTAATATACAGTAGTTGTAATATTGTAATAGTTGTGAAATTGCATATACAATAGATGTAATAAAATGTGAAAGGTGTTGCAGGAGTCTTATGGAACTAGGATTAGACCCAAAATTGGCTTATAAATCGTACCCGTGGATTGAGAAACAGATTGTTCAATGGCCAGTACTAAACCCTTGGCAAAGAGCTGTAAAGAATGCTTTATTACAAGCTGGGATTACCCCATACAATGGTTACACTTTAGAACACTTAATGGAACCAAAATTAGCGGCACCCTTTTTGACAAAGATGGCATCCGTCACAGTGCTGCTGAACTACTCAAGTCTGCAAACCCCAAAAATCTTGATGTTTTAATTCATGCACGTGCTCAGAAAATTGTGTTTGATCAATCTTCAGGTAATGCATCTTGCGCAGGCAAGTGTGGAAGAAGCAATTTTAAGAATATTAAATTTCGATTAAAATTTCCTTTTGTATATGAATACAGGAAAGCCAAGGGCTGTTGGGGTGATATTCAAGGATGAGAATGGGGAGCAACATGAAGCAGTACTGTCAAATAATAAAAAGAGTGAAGTAATATTGTCATCTGGTGCAATTGGGAGCCCTCAACTGCTGCTACTTAGTGGGATTGGACCAAAGGCAGAGTTGGAACAATTGAACATTTCTGTGGTGCTTAACAATCAGTTTGTTGGCAAAGGCATGGCAGACAATACGCAGAATAATATAATTGTTCCCTTTAATAGACCAGTGAAGCAATCATTGATTCAGACTGTTGGGATTACACAAGAGGGTGTTTACATTGAGGCTATCAGTGGATTTGGTCAATCCCCTAGTACAATTCATTACACTCATGATAATTCGAGTTCACTTGAAGAGGTTGGTGATCTTGAAATATGAACGTTACTTTCATCTTGTTTTATGTGTAAATTTATAGGAGACCTAACGCCAAATTTCATATTGGTACTTGATTAACAGCAAAATGAGGAGCTTCCGCATGAAGCCTACAATGCCGGTGGTCTACTTTTTAAGGTTTCTAATCCATTATCAACAGGAGAGCTGAGTTTGAACAACACTAATGCTGATGATATTCCGAATATCTCCTTTAACTACTTCATCAATCCTCAAGATCTACGGACATGTGTCAATGGTTATCACATTCTTGAGAAGCTTGTCAAAACAAAATACCTAACAGATTTTATGCAGCCTGGAAATGATACCTTCCAAAAGCTGCTCAACTTGACTGTGAACGAAACTGTTAATCTTATCCCCAAAACTGCTGATGTTACGAAGTCCTTGGAGCAATACTGTAGACAAACTGTGATCACAATCTGGCACTACCATGGAGGATGCCACAAGGGAAAGGTCATAAACTCTGATTATAAGGTTCTTGGAGCCCATGGGCTCCGTGTTATTGATGGTTCGACATTTGTCCAGGCCCCAGGAACTAATCCTCAAGCCACTGTAATGATGTTAGGAAGGTAATTAACTATACATACTACAAACAGTTCATTTCCTGAGCGCATCTACACAAACACACACACACACACATTGGCTGATGCATTTTGTATTAATCTTCTTGTTGTATGCACGTGTATAGGTACATGGGCATAAAAATCCTGAGAAAGAGAATAGGTAAAGCAGCTGGTGTATAATGGTGACCAACGTTCTCGTAGAAGAACTCATGCTATTCTTATTGACAATAACTGCAATTTCTTGATATCACTTGTGCAGGGAGAGAAAGGCCTGCAGGCAAATAAGCAATGTACAGCAAGTCCTTGTTGTATTCACAATTTGTATAACCACCTGTAATATTAAATACGATTATCACCTGTTTCGTCGTAATATTTAATCTGTTCCGATAAGATGATTAGTAAGGTTCTACTAACGTATCCGTCCTACAGGACTGTGTTTGCAAGTTGCTTAAATAGCGAAGGGGTACACTAACTATGCATAATTTGCACCAAAATAAAATCAGCAAAACTGAGTAATCTTTTAGCTATACAAGATTATATATAGTTTAAAAGCTCACAAGTTCGATTTAGTTTTATTTTGTTAAAAGTGATGCTAATCAGATAATCTAAACTTGATATTTCTATCATAGCTCTGGCGGAGTACACAGGAATGGATTGCCAAAATAATTAAACATGTGAACCGAACATATTTCACAAATGTAATTTTTTAAACACATAGTAAAATCTTAGAAATCTGTAATCAGATTATCTACAATCCATCCTGCTACTAGCTAATATGCTTCACAACCAGATCTCTCCCATTCCTTGATTCGGTGTCGTGCATTCGAGTTGCCACAACATCATCAATTGAAGATCTTTAAAAACCAAGACTCTGAAAATTGTTGTTAGAGGCACAAGGCAATAGTAGCAGTAAATGGTTATCAGCAGAATAGAATATAAACTATTAGTAATTTTTAGCATCAATTATAGAAGTTAAGCAAGTTGTAGTGTAGTCTTGTGGAAATTAAGCAAGTGGATTAACATTAACCTTCTATTACGTCTTGCATCACACATATATATCACGTTATGCATCATACATGTAGTATAATTTAGTCGTACATACATGTAATGGAAGCGGGAATATCATATACATGATTTATTATAATACAAAATATGTAAATACAGAGTACACATGACATGATACATATACATCACTTCTCTATATTATAGTGGTGATTGCATACTGATCTCCAAACTCAAGCAAAAGAATCAGCAAGGAAAACACATCAATAACGCAGTGCATGCAGCAGTTTTAGTGACAATGAAGCTCTTTCTTTTCTATCTTTGTTCACTTTATGTCAAGGTGCGTAATTATATAATTTAGGTGCGGTCTGGATCATGAGATTGGCAACCAGATTAATCGGAATGAAAATTAGATTCGTATTAGAATCTCATTTCCGTTATTATTTTCTTTCTTCTTCTAGACGTTTAACGTTGTGTCTATATAGCACAGGTAAGACGAAGATCAACACATGGGAAGAAAAATATCCATTTATAAAGAATGCAAGCTGACAAACTGTAGAGCTTATTGAATACAGAACAGAGAAAAGAGTCTATCATTGAGAATGAATAATAGTAAAATGACACACACTAGTTTGTTACAGATCTGTTTGCTAAAATATATGCTAACACATTCTCTACATAACAGAATATGACAGACTGGCACACCACTAACAGACTATCACTATTACTAATTAGTCATCATTGACTTATTTGACTTTGCTGACTGTATATTGACTAGAGTAGATGTAACAGCCCCCCTCAAGTTGGATGGCTGAAACATATCATGGACATTCAACTTGGAGCTAAGAAATGAAAAAGCAGAAGCACCAAGGGCTTTGGTGAGCATGTCAGCTGGTTGTAGAGCAGAAGCAATGTGCACTGGATTAAGTAAGCCTTTGTCAATGTTTTCTCGGACAAGATGGCAATCAATCTCAATGTGTTTTGTACGTTCATGGTACACTGGATTAAGAGCAATATAGATAGCTGATTGAGAGTCACAATGAAAGGGTATTGGTAAAGGAGGAGCAACCTGAAAGTCCTTGAGAATAGCAATCAACCAAATAACCTCACAGCATGTGTCAGCCATGGAACGATACTCGGCCTCGGCAGAAGACCTAGAAACAGTGTGCTGCTTTTTGCATTTCCAAGAGACTAGAGTGGATTCCAATAAAACACAGTAGCCAGTTAATGAATGTCTGGTTATAGGATCTCCTCCCCAGTCTGAGTCACAATATGCTGACAGAGTGAGAGGACTAGATGCAGAGATAAATAAGCCTTGACCAGGAGATTGTTTTATATATCGAAGAACTTTGAAGACAGCATGCATATGATCAACTCTAGGAGAATTCATATACTGGGAAAGAACATGCACAGTGTATGACAAATCAGGTCTGGTAATTGTAAGATATATGAGTCTGCCAACTACCTTTCTATAGGTAGAAGCATCATAAATGGATAGAAGGTCAGACTGGTTATCCAATAAGGTGTGATTTTGCTCTATAGGGAGAAGAGATGGTTTGGCAGCAGTGAAACCAGTGTCTCTTAGTAAATCCAAAGCATATTTATGTTGATTTAAGTAGAAGCCTTCAGTAGATCTTACCACCTCAATGCCTAGAAAGTATTTGAGGGGTCCCAAATCCTTGATCTTGAAGTAAGACTGTAAATGCTTCTTCACATCAGATATTAGAGGTTCTGAAGAACCTGTGATTAGTATGTCATCAACATACACTAAGACAGCAACAAAAGCTCCATTTTTCTTCAAAGTAAATAAGCTGTTATCATTGTGAGACTGTTGAAAATTATAATTCTTTAAAGCAGAAGAGAATTTGACAAACCAACTTCGAGGAGCTTGTTTGAGCCCATAAATGGTCTTGACCAGTTTACACACATAATCAGAGTAATTGGAAGGACAATTGGTTGATAAACAACTGTATCCAGGAGGTAAACACATATAAACAGTCTCTGACAGATCACCATGTAGGAAAGCATTTGTAACATCTAAATGAGAAACACACCAGTGGTTTGAAGCAGCAACTGAGAGTAAAACTCTCACTGTTACCATCTTGGCAACAGGAGCATATGTCTCAAAGTAATCAACCCCTTCTGTCTGAGTGAAGCCCTTAGCAACCAAACGTGCTTTGTAGCGTTCAACAGAACCATCAGGGTTATATTTGACTTTAAAAAGCCATTTACAGTCTACAACATGCTGATTTTCAGGTTTTAAAACCAAATCCCAAGTGTGATTTGACTCAAGGGCATTAATTTCAGTTTTCATGGCAGCAAACCAGTGAGGATTAGGAGCAGCTTGTTGGAAAGAGTATGGAGTGGGAATTTTTGTGATGGCAACAGCATAAGCTTGATATTTTGGAGTAAAATGAGCATAAGACAGATGTTTTTCAATAGGATAAAGAAGAGGTGTAGAAAACTTACCAGAAGAAGGAGTAGAGTTGTAAGATGAAACTGCATTGTTGACTGGAAGGCCTGTATAATCTTTGAATCTAGCTGGTACTTGCTTGGTTCTTTGAGGTCTAGAGATAGGTGCAGTAACAGGAGGAACAGAATCAGGATTTGAAGTATGATCAGATGAAGAAGTGATGTCAGTAGCAGTGAGAGTATCATTGCTAACTGAGTCATCAACAGAATGAAAGTTAGGAAATAGAGCAGGATCATCTAAATTGACATTGTTCTGTTTCAAATTTTGATAAGGGTACACTTGTTCAACAAATTGCACATCTCTAGAAAAGAAGCATTTTTTAGAAATCAAATTGAGGACTTTATATCCTTTCTTTCCAAAAGGGTATCCAAGAAATACACCTTTAAGAGCCCTAGACTCAAGTTTATCAGATGGATTAAGGTTTGTAGCAGAGCATAGACAACCAAAATTTTTCAAATGAGAGTAATCTGGTTTTGAGTTGAATAAGATCTCAAAAGGCGTTTTAAACTCAAGAGCTTGAACAGGAAGTAAGTTTATAAGATGTGCAGCTGTAAGAATAAAATCCCCCCAGAAAGAGTTAGGTAAATAAGACTAAAATTTTAAAGCTCTGGCTATATTTAGCAAGTGCTGGTGTTTTCTTTCTGCATGTCCATTTTGTTGAGGAGTTGCAGGACAAGAAGTTTGGTATATTATACCCAAACACTTTAAATGAGTTTGAAGGTCACTGTTTGTAAATTCAGTGCCATTATCAGATTGTAAGATTTTCACAGATTTCTTGAATTGAGTTGTCACATAACTCAGAAAATTCTTAATAATATTTGCTACTTGAGACTTATGAGTAAAAAGAAATACCCAAGTTCCCTTAGAGAAATCATCAACTATGGTTAAAAAATAACTGTAGTTGTTGTGAGTGAATTGTTTGTAAGGTCCCCAAACATCAAGATGTATTATATCAAATATATCAGTACTTTTTTGTTTACTGACAGGAAACACAGCTCTATGTTGCTTTGAAAAATGACAAACATCACAAGCATGAAAAGATAAGGAATGGGAATTAACCACAGGAATTTTATTAAGAATGGCAGTAGATGGATGACCCATTCTACTGTGCCATAACAGTACACTGTTTTCATTAACTGAATTACAAGTAACTATTGACTTAGAACAGTCAGCTTTTGAAAGCATACTAGCATGAATAGTAGGTTTGAGCATACAAGTAGATTTTGAAGCTAGATGAGATACATGAAGCTTATACAGACCATCCTGCAGTTTACCAATCTCTCTCTCCTTCTTCAAAGTAAGGTCCTGGAGAAAACATTGATTGGGAGAGAAAACAACATTTGAACAAGGATCAGGTAACAATTTAGATATAGAAATCAAGTTGCAATTAAATTGTGGAACACAAAGAACTTCATGAAGTACAAGATCCTTGTTTAAGTGAATAGATCCAATATGAGTAATAGGGACAGTTTTACCATCTGGAAGATATAACTCAGCATTCAAAGGTTTTGTGTCATATAAGAGATGTTTATAACAGGTGATATGATTAGTTGCACCTGAGTCTAAAATCCAGGTGAAACCATCTGATTTATCATTTGTTAGCACAGAATTGATAGTAACAATAGAGCATGAGTAAGAACTGTTACCAGACATGTGAGAACTTGTAGAGGGCATGTTTTGTCTAAGAGTATCTTGAATCATCTTAGATAACTGCAGACATTGAGCATCAGTAAAAGCACCAGATTCTTTGACAGCAATAGAATCAACCTTGGAGTCACTTTGGCCAGCATGAGAACAATTAGCAGTGGTTGAAACATTAGCTGCAGACTTGATATTACCATTACCAGATGATCTAGTATTTGAGAATCGTTTAGGCTTAGGTTTTGGTTTACCATGTAACATGTGCCAATCTGGATAACCATGTAAGCAGAAGCATTTTTCTTTTGTATGTCCTGTATTCTGACAGTAATCACAATAGATATTGATATCACTTGACTTTCTCTGAGAAACAGTGGATGTGGGTGAGGCATTGTTTTTGAATTTTGCAAGACTATTGTATTTGACATTCATTGCCATACTTTCAGTCAAAGGAGATTGTGAAGTTCTGGCAAACTCTCTCTGAGATTCTTCTTGCAAGAGTAATGAAAAGGCCTGACTGATAGTAGGAACAGGTTGCATCAGCAGTAATTGACCTCTAATTGATGTATACTGATCACTCAATCCCATGAGAAACTGACTGAGTTTGATCATATCCTCATATTTGTCAAGTTTCTGAGCATTTTGACAAGTACAGGTACTAGTAGAGCAGGTACACTTAGGTATAGGATTGAGATTATCAATTTCAGCAATCAGAGTTCTAAACTTAGTGAAATAAGCAGTGATAGTCATGTTGCCTTGATTCATAGATGCTATTTCTTTCCTTAGTTGAAACACACGAGGCATATTTGACTGAGAGAATCTAACAGCTAGATCATCCCATACTTCTTTAGCAGTAGCAAAGTAAGCAACACTATTTCTAATCTCAACAGTCATGGAATTTAGTAACCAGGATAACACCATATCATTACATCTAGACCAGAGAGCAAACTGATTAGATGTAGATGCAGGCTTAGGCAAAGTTCCATCTATCATGCCTAATTTCATTTTAGCAGACAAAGCAATAGAGATAGATCTACTCCACTGATAATAGTTCTGATCTGTGAGTTGCAGAGTAACGAGCGGAATACCTGGATTATCAGAGTTCTGTAGGTAGTATGGATGATTTGCATCGATGACAGATGTAGAACCCGTACCACCAGTAGCAGTACCAGTAGTAGCAGCAGCGTAAGTCATCATAATAGACTATATGAGTTCTCAAACCGATCACAAATTTGAGAAGACAGGTGTGTATAAGTGTGTATAGATAAATAGATGAGAGAGATCTAGAATAAAAGAGAAGAGTAGGAGAGAGATAGATAAGATGAAACTTTTGCAGAAAATAGCTATGTAACAGTACGGAAATGATGTAGATGAACGATTACTGGCTCTGATACCATGACAAACTGTAGAGCTTATTGAATACAGAACAGAGAAAAGAGTCTATCATTGAGAATGAATAATAGTAAAATGACACACACTAGTTTGTTACAGATCTGTTTGCTAAAATATATGCTAACACATTCTCTACATAACAGAATATGACAGACTGGCACACCACTAACAGACTATCACTATTACTGATTAGTCATCATTGACTTATTTGACTTTGCTGACTGTATATTGACTAGAGTAGATGTAACACAAGCTCTGTTTCATCAGCCTAAAAACAGAAAATATGACTACATAATAGTTGGTGGTGGCACAGCAGGGTGGCCGGTGGGTGCCCTTTGGCTACAACTCTTTCCCAAAACTTCAATGAAATACTACTAGAAAGAGGTGGAGTCCCTTACCAAAACAAAAATTCTTCGCTCAAAAACTTTCACATTAACAAACATTGCTGGATTCTATTTCAGACCCAGTTTAAGGTATGTTCAAGTACTTTCATTTGTTAACAAACATTGTGTCTACTATGTTATGACAAGATACATGCTAGTAGTATTTCTTGTCTTTAGCTTAGCGGACAAGTTCATCTCCAATTCCAATTCCAGATAATAATATGATAAGAAGTCGAGTTTTGTGCGAGAGTATTTAGGTGCCGTTTGAATCATGACATTTCAACCTGGTCAACTAGAACAAATCTCTATTTAACATGACAGAAGAAAGCATTGGTTAGAAGTTCTTTCTCACCTTGGATGCAGATGACTGCAACAAGTTAAAAATGATGAAAGTATTAGCAAATTCAAACAGTTAAAATAGTAAAACCCTTGGGGTTATCAATCCTTTACCATTTGATATACTCGAGTTCAGAGCCTCCTCATCACATACAGGATAATATATGGCCTATTTGGCTCACCTTATATTAAAAACTTATGTACTTATTTTCGGGTAAAATTTTTATTTTTTAATAATATTTTTTAAGTATATAATGTATGTTTGTTGCAAAAATAAGTTGGAAAATTGAGAATATATTAACTTTCAACTATAAATAAGTTGGAAAATAAGTTCCCCCAACACCCTAATAATTAAGCCTTTTTTTTTTAGAAAAAAAATCCATATTTTTTTTGCTAAATAAAAAAAAAATCCATATTTACTTATAATAATATAGCTTGTGAATATTTGATAGAGAAGTTATGAAGTTTGATACAGTAATATTACTGTATTCAGGGATGTTGGTACAATTCGGATTTATTGGGTTGTCTTTGTTTTCATTTTCAGTTAACAGATTTTTTCAGATCTGTAGTATTTTCAAACGATTAGGAAACAAATCAGCTAAGTGTTTTAGCTTACCTTTATTTTTCAACCTGTTTGTACCACCAGTTGGGGGTTTGTCTCGGTTGTGTGTTTGTTCAATTTAATGAAATATTTTATCTTTGTGACAAAAAAAAAAGGTCCCATGCCAAAATTTTAAAATGGACTTCCAACTCCCAATATTTGAAACAAATATTATTTATTTTAATATTTGGTTTGTACTAAGTACATGATTAGAATATAAATTTTAGTTTAAGAGTTCACAATTATAATTTCCCAATATTTTTAACTTTTTATATGTAATTTTGTTTTTTTCATAATTTTCTTGAATTTTTCTATCATTTTTTTAGAAAAAAAATTCTCCATGCTTATCTTTGATCTCGTTTTTGCTTACTATTTCAGAAAAAAAAAAATCAGCAATTAACTTTTGAATAATAATATATGTATTGAAAATATAATTTCAAACATAAATTTAAAATTATTTCAATTATTAATTATTTTGACCCCAATTTTTTCTATTTACATTTTTTACTATAAACTCTTCTATTGAAATCAGAATTGGCGGTGCGAACTCCAACGGTGAATCTATTAAAATCCAAACTAAAAATGGAAATCAACGGCGAAGACGGTTCAAAGCTCCGACTGGAATGGGGTCAACAAACCCATTTCGGAAGAAAAAACGGGTTGGACCCTACTGAGCGTACAGTTTCTCGTCGCCACGTAAGCTTTCAACTTGTGAATTCAGATGATGATGAAATTAGGGTTCAATTTCAAGTTGTTGGAAAGAACCCAATCTGGGTACATTACAACAAAACTGATGCAATTAAAATGTTTAGGTTTCTTGAAAATGGTGAAATGGACAATGGTGATATGTTTTGTGTTTCTGGTGAGAAGCCCATTTGGTTTGCTTTGAAAAGATTGGAACTTGATGATCAAAGTGGTGAATTAGGGCTTGAGAGTCAGTTGGGTGAGAGTTTGAATTTCGAGGAATTGGGTGTCGATTCGATTGATGTTTCGGGGATTGATCCTGTTAAAGGTTTCATCTTTAGCATTTGCCTAGTACTCCCTCCGTCTCTTTTAAGAAAAATTGGTTATTGAATATTATTTGTAAGAAGTAGTGGGTATTGAATATTGTTTTTAAGGAGTAGTGGGTATTGAATATTGTTTTTTTGGAGTAGTGGGTGGAGTAGTGGGTATTGAATATTATTGTTAAGAAGTAGTAGGTGGAATAGTAGATATTGAATATTGTTTTTTTGGAGTAGTGAGTGGAATAGTGGGTGTTGAATATTATTTGTAATGATTAGTGGGTGGAGTAGTGGGTATTGAATATTATTTTTAAGGAGTAGTGGGTGGAGTAGTGAGTATTGAATATTACTCCCTCCGTCCCAATTTACATGTCCCTTTTCTAAAAAGCACACATATTAAGATAAAGTTAGTTGATTAAATTTTTCCAACTAATACCCTTATTTAATATATTGGAAAATGAGAATAGAGTTAAGTTTAAAAAAGTCAAATTTTTGATATAATAAATGTGGGGATAGTTTTGTAAAACTACACTTAAATTTGCATTAAAAGGAGAAAAGGGACATGTAATTTGGGACAAATTTGTTTTAGAAAAGGGACATGTATTTTGGGACGGAGGGAGTATTGTTTATGGCTTAAAATAGAAAGGGGAAAAGTATTTTGATAGTCCCGATTTAGTAAATGGGAAATGTTTTTAGAGACAGAGGGAGTAGTATTATTTTCTTGCAGTTTAAAATCACAAGTCGGGGATTTTTACGGAAACAATGTGCGTTGTTTTTGAATTTTTACTAGTTATAGGAGTAGGGGTAATGTGTGCGTATGGGATCAATTTCTTCGAAAATGGATATTTTTTAGTTTGATTTTGTTCGGTTTGGTGAGAGTTTATTAAAACTAAATGCAATTGTTATGGAGTTTGGAAAGAAACTGAATTATGCTTAATGCATTTTGTGAATAATTTTAGTATCCAAGATAAATTGATTCTTTTTTCTTTTGGACTGCAGAGTTTAATTTGTTGTTATGGGGCATGAGTTTGATTGCTATCCCAAGAAAATGATTCGTGGTATTAAGAATTGGGATTGGTTTTATTGATGAACCTGGAGAAGAAGAAAGTGAAAATGATGAGGTTGGTGTGAGTAAAAGAAAGGGTGGTGGGAGGAGAAAGAGGAAGAAGAGTGGAGGGGTTGAAGATGACGATGAATGGACAGGTGAGAGTGACGAGGATAAAGAGGTTCTTGCCAAATCAAGCAAGGTTAAGAGGCCTAAGTATTCGACTAGATCAAAAGGTAGTGACAGGCCCATTAAGGCTGCGAAAATTGGCCTCAATTCTCCACAAATTGAGGATGAAGAGGATGATGGAGGTGAAGATGAAGAGGAGGATGACGAAACACTAGGAGGTATATTGTCAACGAAGACAGTGTAGGAGAAGAATTGGAAAATGATGATGAAGAAGATGAGGAAGAAGAAGAAGAGTTCAAGGAAGAAGATGAGGAAGAAGAATAGAAAGTTAAAACCCTTAATAGCAAGTCTAAGGCATGTGAAATCAGTCATGTTTCAATTAGTTATATGTTGTAAATTGTAATTTTAAGTTTTTTTTTTACATGTTCTCTTTCAGTGTTTTTATAGTAACCTATCATTTGCTTCTGGTTCCTTTCACAATCGATATTCGTTTATCCTTTTTTTTTTAATGTTCATTTAGTTCACTTGATACTACTTGATATGACATTTGTTAGTTGTGTGAAGAGACACAGTTGATATGGCATTTGTTAGTTGATTGAAGAGATATGTTGTCCGTTAGTCTTTTCAGATAAGTTAAGTGTCTAAATTATTCCTCAAGCCTTCCTGCAGGACAAAGATATCCAGGAATGTCGCTTATACAGTGAGAGTATACATCAGTGCCATCAACCTTTGCAAAAGTCACTAGTGCAGTAATGGTCTCCTCAAAATTAATGGTTAAATTTTGTACAGGATAATAGGCTTGCTGAAGTGGGATACTGTCCGTTAGTTTGGTTCACAAATCACAAGTTCATTACAGTCTATAGTACAATGTGAAATGTACAATTTATTGAATTCCAAGTAAAAAGCTATTTGTGTGTGTGTGTGTCATGCTGTTTCGGTTATATCTTTCTTGTTTCGTTCTTTTAAAATTTAGCAGGTTTCATACATACATGACTATCATTACATCTTTAAGTGTTTTTTCAGTTCATTGCAGGTGATAATGCATGCAGGAGGTTCGGAGTCTAAGATCTTAAAGGCTCAAGAACATCTTTTCAGTGCATATTATCGGCTATGTACTAGAATCATGTTCAACAATTTAGGCTGCAAGTATAATTACTAATTTAAAGTAGGCTCCCGGTCACCTGCAACCGGTTGCAAAATAAGCCTTATACAACACAAGGTTCCAGAACCGTTGGATCAATCCAACGGATCTGATTTTAAAAAAAAATTGTACCGTATCGTAGAAACTTTCCGCGGTACGGAGAAATTACCAAAATGCCTCCCTGTTTTCACATAAAAAATCTACTGTTCACCGTACCGCAGAAAGTTTCTGCGGTACGTGAACAGTAGAGGCAATTTGGTAATTTCTCCGTACCGCGGAAAGTTTCTGCGGTACGGTACAATTTTTTTTTTTAAATCAGAGCCGTTGGATCAACGATCTAACGGCTCTGGAACCTTGTGTTGTGTAAAGAGTCTGGTGCATACGTTTGCACCAGACCGGACCCCTTTAAAGTATACCCTTGAAATGTATACATTACAAATTTTCGAAATTAGGAAAATAATGATGATCAGATTGGGAAAATATGCTAAACTTTTTTAACAAATGCTCTTAAATAGTCGAATCCACAAAATTTTTAGGTATACAATCGTACAAAAACTATCTTAATCATTCCGAACTTGTTCTTAAATTTAATAACGACAATAAAATCAAATGATCGTAACTCAAATTTACGTTAAAAATAAACAATATTGATGTTAATAACATATTAAACTTAGATAGATACGCAATCTATACTATTATATAAAAGTCGAAACATTAAAAGTTTGGTTGGTTGGTTGGTTGGTCGGTACGGTACATGTTAATTTTACTTATTTACCCTTACTCAATTACAGATGTACTAACTAATTAATTTCCTTAACATATTATCTTTTCTATTTTTCAAGAACTAAATAATTTCCCTTTTCAGGTAAAATTTAATATCCTTTTATATTTTATCTAACTAAATTTTCTCCTTTATTAATCAATTTCCTTTTTCAGGTTAAACATATTATCTTCTCTATTGTTCAATAACTAAATAATTTCCCTTTTCAGGTAAAATAGAATATTTTTCACATTTTATTTAACTAAAATTTCTCTTTTTTTAAAATAGTACAAGCAATTTTGTTTAATAAAATAACATAACTATATTATAATTACTATTAACTAATCAATTACTTTTTTCACCCAAAACACGTTACCTTTTCTTTTTCCTCTAAATAACATCTCTCTTTTTCCAATTATATCATGGACGGTTACCTTTTTCAGCCAAAGCACATTATCGTTTTTCTTTTCTCTTACTAAAATCTCACTTTTTCCAATTATATCACATATGTTTCTATTTAATAAAAATAAATAAAAATATTATAATACTAATAATTAACCGATTATCTTTTTAGCTAAAACGTATCATATTTTGTATTTTTCTAATTAAATTCCCTTTTTTCTAGAAATATCCCGGGCAACATTAATTTCTCATTTTCTAAAAATTATGAGCAATTTTATTTAGTAAAATGACATAAATAAATTATAATTATATAAGCTAATCAATTACTTTTTTCACATAAATCATGTCATCTTTTTAATTTTATATAATCTCTCTTTTTCCAATAATATCAAGTACGGTTCTATTTAATAAAATAAACTAATAATATTTTAATATTAATAATTAACCGATTACTTTTTTCAGGTAAAATGTATCATCTTTTCTATATTTTCTAACTAAAATCCTTCTTTTAATAGAAATATCACGGACAATATTAATTTCCCATTTTCTAAAAATATTACTTGAAATTATATTTAGTAAAATAAGATAATTAAATTATAATTATTATAAACTAATCAATTACCTTTTCACCTAGAACATGTTTCTTTTTTAATTTTCTCTAACTAAATCCTATATTTTTATAATCATGTCACGGGCATTCTATTTAATAAAATAAAATAATAATTTTATAATTACAAATAATTAACCGATTACCTTTTTCAACTAAAACCTATCATCTTTTCTATATATTCTAAATAAAATCCCTCAATTTCTAGAAATATCACAGATAACATTTATATAATTATTATCAAATCATCTCATATAAAAATGTAAGCCTCCAAAATTACTGTTTTAAAAAATTAATTTAAATAAATGAAAAAATTTATGTAATATTAAAAAAACCGTGCATCGCACGGGTTTTAAACTAGTTATCTCTAAATTATGGAACCATTTTTTGTATTTAAGTATAATTAAATTTTGAGATTTAGTACAGGACAATTATGCTATCTATGTATATATATAAGGGGGACACGATTTCATCCTTATTCTATCGTTGGTAACGAGTTGCATGACTAGATCGATGAAAACACGATTTCAAGGGCTCAAATGATTAATTAATAAGTTTGTTATAGTTAATTTGAATAAATTATGCATAAACTCAATAAAAAAGAATATACTAACAAACATATTCCCTTTTTTTTGGTGAAGAACAAACATATTAATTAGAACATTGATGTAGAAATAAAAAAAATATTCTTGCTAAATTAACATTTCCTAACATTTTTATTTGTTATCAAACCTGAAAAGGAAACCCAAGAAAAATGAAATATAACACAAATAAATAATTTTAAACTGCTCATCTAACCGACATCGCTTTGATCCTAGAACTAGTACTGTGATAGTACTATTAAAATACAAGTCTTGAGGCGAAAAAACAAAAGGGCAAAAGCGGCGTGAGCTAGGGTTCGTTTGTTTCTCCCTTAAAATCCCAAAATCTCTCTCTCTAAAATCAAACCATTCCCTTCGAAATCGCATAAACCCTAAAAACCCAATTGAGTTTTCGCAAAAGGGTCATCAAACATACAATTTTTACATCCAATGGACACTGATGGTGCTCAAATACACATCAGTAACGGCGATGACGACCAAACACAACAGAACAATCAGTTCATGTATGGTGAAGATGAGGAAACTCACGGAGGTGGCTATGATTTTGACGGCGGTGATAATAGGAGAAGGGATGATATAGCACAGCATTCTGAGGGTCATGTTGATTCTTCTGCAGGGTTAGTTTTGTAATAGTTTAATTAGTATATTGTTTTAGGATTAGGGTTTTTTGTTTTTTTGTTTAGATTTAGTGTTAGTATGTGAAAATTATATGTTTAGTGTTAGTTTTCTTGATGGGGTTGTCGGTGACAGTGTTGCGAAAAAAAGTTTTGAATTTGATGAGGAATTGAGAGGAGATGATAAGATAGTAATAGTTTGTGAATAACTGTTGGTTTTGTTGGTTGTGATACAAAGCTTTTTGTTGGAGGCATTGCTTGGGAGACTAGTGAAGGTATGACATTTATTTTCTTTAATCTTTTTTTACGGGTTCAAGTATTGTATATATTTGTTGCCTTGAACTTGGAATAACATTTGTAGTTGGTGTAGGTTTATAATTCTTGAATATTTTCTGTTGCCTTAAATTGGAATGACACCCGTAGTTGGTTATGTAGTTGGTATGATTGAGTATGGTATATTTTGTTGCCTTAAATTAATTTGGAATGACGTACATAGTTGGCTAGTTGGTGCGGGTTTGTAAAGCTTCATTGCATTTATTATTTCTATGAGATTGTGTCTAATCTTGATTTTTTAATTGTCTGGGTTATGCTAGTTATAAGCAGCTGAAGTCGTAGCATAATTGGCTGTGCACACTCTGTTTGGTCAAGTTTTTAAATAAATCTTGTTTTAAGGATTTGTGTGTTGGGGGATTAGGGCATACTGATCTAATTCATTTGCAAGTTCCTCTGTATTGAGGTAAGATCGTGTTGGAGATTTAATAGTTAGAATGATGAATAACGTTTCTTGATAATAAGCGCTCGAGGTTTAAATATGTAATTAAGGATTAAAAAAACATTTTGAGTGGGACCATGCAGAAGAAATTAGTTGTTATTTTGGATAAATACAAACGCGGTTGTTGTATTAGTATGAATATGTAGTTACACAATAAGCTCGCAGTCTCTGCTTAACGCTGAGACGCAGATAATGGATTTATTGGAGTTATTATTTAGTGATGATCGATTGATTATTTATATATATCGATGATAAGAAATTATGGTGTATTATCATAGTTATTAAATCGTCGATATCTCGTCGATATCTCGACGAAATATCTATATCTCGGTCCACGACCGAAATGGAGCGATATGACGAGTGAGTAACTATGTGTATTATACTAGTGAAAAGATAGAGGGTTTTTAGGTATGGATCTTACTCAAAAGAATTGTCTGGTTATACTAGCACAGAATGTCCATTTTGATATGATGGCTACATTTAATCATTATGCCCTTTATTTGGATTTGCATACAGCCCTGTTTGTCATATTTTCCTATTTATTATTACTTGGTAAGTGATTTATGCTAATTACATGAGTCGCATACATATTCCCTTATGTTTGAATATTGATATTTCCCTCAATAGTGTTTATATGAGTAATTTCTTAGTATCCTCTTTTTCCTCTAGTTGCACATTACAATTGATCATGTAGAGACTCGTTTTTATCTTCTCCTTTGATGTGTAGTTTCAACTATTCCAATTTTCATCATCACAATTATTTTTGTTCCCATGATTTACCAGAGTCATTCAGCAACTACTTCAGCAATTATGGAGAAATCACAGACTCTGTAATTATGATGGATAAACTAACGGGAAGACCAAGAGGCTTTGGGTTTGTAACATTTGCGGATGCTGAGGTTGCAGATAAAGTCCTGGATAAAGAACATGTCATAGATGGCACAGCGGTAAGAGTCTTGAACTTGGTAATTTGGTTGACCACAGGTTTTAGCTGATTTATGCATGTCACATGCAGAATCTTTTAATTTAAAGTTCATATATAAAATATATATAGATATAGATGGAGAGATTATTTGTATCCTTTTCTTTTCATTTTTGGTATAAAAAATCTTTACTTGTGCCTCAGGTTGAAGTGAAAAGAACAGTCCCTAGGGAGGACATTCAGGTAAAGGGAGTACTGAAAACCAGGAAAATATTTGTTGGTGGTTTACCTTTATCGTTGACTGAAGGTAAGTGATTATTGCATTTCGTTTTTTATGCTTTGATGATATATTTACATTTTTATACCTAGATGATATAATACATCTGATATGAATGATTGCTCGGCTTTGCAGATGAGTTGAAGGAGTATTTTTCTGCTTATGGTATTGTTGTGGAGCATCAGATTATGTTGGATCATACAACCGGTAGATCAAGGGGCTTTGGATTTGTTACATTTGATAATGAAAATTCAGTGGAGAAAATATTCTCTGATGGCCAAATTCATGAACTTGGAGGCAAACAGGTAATTTCTAGACAGTTGTTTAAGATCTAGAGAACACTTCGTCCCTTTAATCCTTAGATGCGGTATGAGCTTTGCGCCACAATTTATATCTTTGTAGGTTGAAATAAAAAAGGCTGAGCCAAAACGAGTATTGGTGATTATGGAAACGATAGCCGGGGGCGTCGTGGTGGTGGTAATATGAAATCATATGGTGGAGGTTTTGGTAGAGGTACAGCTGGTTATGGAAGCGGTTATGGTGGCAAAAGTGGCAGAGGTTATGGCGGACAGAGTGGCTATGGCAGCTATGGTGGCTATGGTGACTATGGTGGCTATGATAGTTATGGCAGGGGTTCGGCAGGTCTTTATGGTGGTTTTGGTGGATTTGGATGTATGGTTTTGGTGGACCCATGTATGGTGCAGCTGCATATGGTAATTACGGTGGTGCTGGTAATTACGGTGGCGCTGCCAGCTATGGTAGTGGTAAAGGATATGGAGGCGGCGGTTATGGCGGCAAAGGGGGATATGGTGGCGGTGCTGGATATGGCGGCAGCGGTGGAAATGGTGGCGGAAGCAGCAGCGGTGGAAATGGTGGCGGAAGCAGCAGCGGAGGTGGATACGGTGGCAGCAGAGGTGGATACGGTGGCAGCGGGAATGGATATGATGGCAGCAGTGGTGGAGGTAGCAGCGGAGGTGGAGGCGGATACGATGGTGGCAGCAGTGGAGGCGGATATGATGGTGGTAAAGGATATGGGAATGGCAGCACTGGTGGAGGAAGATACCATCCGTATAGGAAGTAACACTTCCCCAACACCACAAGAATTGTTAGAATTGAAATTACCAACTTCGAAGCTGGTCTTTGAAAATGAGATGAGTGGATTGTTTCCTAAAACACAGTTTGGTTTATTCTAGTATTTGTTTTGTGGACTTTGTAGGCTTGTTAGCAACCCAAACCCGGCTCTAATTCTGGGAGAATCAAGTTGTACTCTCCATTTGTACTGTCATATGTATAGTACCCTCTCTCGCTAGTTATTTCAGCTTCAGTTGTTGCTAGACAAACACAGCCAGGTAGCGCCACCCAGGTGGAAAACCAATTTTACGGTTGATATTGTTAAACATAACTTGGGTTTATCTTTTTTATATGAAGGATACAGCCTGCTCTCATGCTAACATGATTTGTTTTACAAGTCATTGGAGTAAATAAAAATATAACATTGTTTAGTATATGCACCATCAAATTATATTTATTTCAAATGCATATATTGATCACTAACAAATTATGATTATTTCAAATGCAAAGGAGATAGTACCATTTACTGTTTTCCAAGGTCTCACATCTCCAACTATTACTTTATTTTAAATTTTCATATTTTTTGCTTCATATTCCTATTTTTCCTCCAATCAATTTTTCAAATTTACTTTAAATCCATTTTATCTCTATTTGAAATTATATAATATGTAGAGATTGAGACAGATTGTCTATCCTCGGTATATCCTTGGTAGGGAAGGCAACGGATTAGATCGGGTTGGATATCTGTGATATCCAAATCCAAATCCGAATTTGTAATCCAAATCCAAACCCGATCCAAATCCAATTGGATTTGGAAAATCCAAATCCAAACCCGATCCATCGGGTTTGGATCGGGTTCGGGTTTAATCCAAACCCGAATTTTTGAATTTTTCAAAAAAAAAGTATAAATATTTATTTTTAATGGGTATATATATATAGGCCAAGGTTCTAAAAAAAACATGCTTAGAAAGAGAACGAGTGAACATCTCAAAAAAATTAATTTAAAAATTGTAAAAAATTATAAATATTCCTAGATGCATTTTATGATTCTCAAACTTGAATAATTTTTTGTGGAAAAAAAATATTTATGGGAATTTTGTTTTTTTAATTTCTTTTAGAATCTCACAAAATTTTAAGAATCTCTTTTAGAATCTCACAAATTTTGAAGAATCTCTTTTAGAATCTCACAAATAGTTTTTTACACATGTATTTGTTGTTCATAATTGTGTTTTTTAGAATTGTATTAATGATATAAACATATTTATAATTTTTTTGAATTTGAAAAATCAATATTTTAAGTTGTTCTCTCGTTCTCTTTTTAAGCATGTTCTCTCTAGAGCCTTACTCTATGTATATATATGGGTTAGGCTCCAGAGAGAACCCCCATAAAAAGAGAACGAGAGAACACATCATCTAACCTAGGGGTGTACACGGGTTGGGTTGGCCCGGTTTGAAGAAAATTTTAACCCAACCCATTTTCAATCGGTTTAAAATTTTTTAACCCAACCCATGAAAAATAATTTTTTTAACCAACCCTATATATTAAAAGTCGGGTTGGGTTGATTTGGGTCGGTTTGGATGTGTTGTTTATATGTCTCTAGAATAAAAAAGATAACATAAAAAGGAAACAAATTTAACTCCCCATCCTATTGTCAACTGGAGCAAATTCAACACAATCACAATATTCAAATAAAATATTACAATCATGACATTTATCTTGAACAGATCAAGATAACTTAAGTCTTACTACAACAAAAGATTTGAACTTCCACCAGATACCTTTTTGAAACTAAGTAACTTTTGCTTAGTGGACCTGAATTAGTGGGCTGTTCATGTTGGTCCAGGAAAGTATTGCAGAAGGGGGGTTGAATGCAATACTAATAAATTTCAAAAACTATTTCAACAACTTAAATAGAATTTGTAATTTACTAGTAGAAGAAATGCAAACACAAGTAAAAATCAAATACGAGGATTTCACAAAATAAATGTTTTATTTATTATGCAAAGTTTTGCTACAACCTTGAGAACAAAATAATTCTCAAGCTACAAATACTCAAGAGATTACAGTTGTTGAGTTATATGTGTTGTATAAATAGAGTGTTCTATTTATAGTATGATAATCTACTGTACTACCATCAACATGGGTTGTTGAGTTGCTGTTATATTCCTTTTGCAGCTCATTCCATGATTCATTCCCATGTGATCATCACAAAATAACTTTAAGATACTTTCCACATTTGAGCCACCCAGATCTAGCCATATTCAATTTTATCTGCTCTAGACTTTACAGGTTATTCCATGTGATCTCTCGAGCTTCAGTTATAGACTTTCCAAGCTTGCTGTAAAGGTTGAATATTACAACACGCCTGCTTCTTTTGAACATGTACTCTGTCGCTTAATTTGACTTAGAAAATTCCTAAATCAAGCTGATTCTAAATGACAGTATGTTTGCCACAAAGTTTGCTGTCAATGGATTACGCTTTGGTTGACAGTATGAATTTCCCGCAGATATTACTGTCAAGAATTTTGCTTTGATTGACAGTATGAATTCCCGCAGAAATTGCTGTCAAGAATTGTGCTTTGATTGACAGCATGTATTTCCCGCAGAGATTGCTGTCAGGAATTCCAAACTTACTGTCGCAAACTATATATCAAAGTTGCTGTCATCAGAATCTCCGCCAATGTTGCTGTCAAGTTGAAACTTGCTGTCGACTCCGTGAAACTTGCTGTCGACCTAGGCAACATGATGTTTCCTTGTAACCTTACTGTCAGGGCTTGACAGTAACTTTTATTCCTTCTGTCGAACTTATGTATTTCTTGAGGCTTGAACAAAATCGAACTTCTTCCAAGAATTACACTTATTACATAACAGTATTTATTTAAATTACAAGAATACATTTCAGGCTATGACAGTATGTTCTACTTAGTAAAAACTAAGTATACCAATAAAACTAGTTAAGTTGTCTATTCCATCACCCATAAATCCCAACAATCTCCCCCAATTTGTTTTTATGGACAATAAGGACAAATTTACAAATATCATGCTGACAACTTAACTAACATAGATCAGAAAGAATAAACTCTTCATTTCTGACCAATGATTAAACTGAATTGTTTTCAAACAATATATCACAAAAGTTCACAATTAAAAAAAAACTTTACTTATCTTGATTTGAACTTTTCACTTTGCTCCTTTTCCCTTAGAGCTCTTCTGAGATTTTCAATTAACTCTTTTTCTTCAGGGGACTGTGCATCATCTTCATTTTCCACAATGTATTTTCTGATCATTGAGGAAGCAGTGTTTAATACATCTCTGAGTTCCATCCAGTAAACATTTTGCTTTACAATTGATCTGAATTTTAGCACATCTCCCTCCATCTTGAATCTCCTGCCAGGAAGCTGATTTAGAGTTTCCCTTCTTTGTTTGTCCAGGCTGGGATCCTCTCCTCTCCTCTGATCAAAAATCATATCAAGCTCCCAAGAACACAGTGTTTCAAGACTGTTAGTTGATCCAACCACTTGCCAGTATAATTCTTTTAACACACTGGTCTTCAACTTAGAGAAACTATCTGCATAAATTTCTTCTTTGCCATATTTGATTCTCAAAGGATTGTCCAGTACGCATGGCTGATAGTTGGATTCTTCACTGTTGATCTTATTGATTTTACTGTAGCTTTCCTTCATTTGAGCTTCAATCTCATCTTCTATCTGTTGACGAGATTTTTTCCTTGATGCTAATTCTTCTCTGAATCTCTGCTCTGCTTCATACATCTTCATTTCATGTTCTGAATAAGGTTTCTCCATTTCTTTCCAGTTATACTCAGGAATAGGATTGTCTTCTTCATACTTCAAACCAAGGATTTGATAGACATCATCATCATTGTGAAGTGTCCAATCACCAAACTTCTCAATAAATTCAACATGCCTGGCTTCATAGTACTTGAGAACTTGGTCCATGATCTTCTTTGAAACATTATCATAGGTTTGCAGTAGCTCAACCATCCTTTCCAGATTGAAGAAATCAATTCTTCGTTTTAATGTTTCAGAAGTTTGAATGAGTTTGTTGGAGATCACCTTTGATTTTGTTATCTGAGTAAAGTCAGATTCCACTGTAATCAACCTTTCATTGTTTTGCCATAGAATGTATCTTGCAACTTCTTCTTTTGATTCATCAAATTCTATGGATACAGAGGTGATTGTATCTTTGGCCTTCAGCTGCATCATTTCAAAGCTATTCATTCTTCTTCTCATGAGAGGTTTCTTGAGTCCTAACCCTGTAGCTTTTCCTTCTCCTTTGTAGACAGTCTTTCCCTTTGTTGGTCTTTTTGATTTTCTCTTGATTCTTACTGTTTTGGAGGTTTTGACAGTAGGATCGTTGACAGTATCTTTTATAGGGCTTCTGACAGTGTCTTCTGTGACAGTATCTTTAATGACTGTGACTTCATCCTGACTGACAGCATCTTTGTTGACATCCTTGACAGCATCTTTGTTGACAGTATCTTTTTCAAGTTGTATACTGTCAATTTCCATTTCTTCTTGATTTCCTTTCAATGCTTCAAGTACTTCCTCCTCTTTCTTTTCATCAACTTTCTTGCTTGTGCTAGTATTTTCAGAGGTTTCCTTTGATTCTGCTTCTTTGACTTGAGTTTGCTCTTTTGAAGAGTCTCTCAGTTCTATTTTCTTAGGTCCTCCAGCTTCACCTCCATCTTGATTGTCATCATCATCTTTTTCCAAGGTGTCATCAAAAGTGCAGTTTCCACCTTGAGCATTTCTGCTTGAATTTGCTTTGGCAATAAGCTTTTTAATTTTGGCACTGTACTCCATATCTCTCTTTGCCAATATCTTGTGAATATCTTTAACTGCCTGAATCCTTTCCTTGGTGATGGGTGCTTTCAGCAATAACTTAAGTACATCCATGATGACTTTGCTTTTTAGAGATGTTTTGCCTTCAAGAGTTAAGAATCCAAGACCTTTAGTTCCTTTGGCTGTTGTCTGTTTAAAGCTTACACCATATGGCTGGAGACTTACTTCTGGAAGTTTGTTGTTGACCATTGTGCCTAGTTGCATATAGAGACTTTCATCAAAGATGGTAGAGTTTTTCTTCACTAGAATCCCAAGGATGTATTGCACTCTGGCAGAGAAAGTTTCCAACAGTTGAGTTGTTATGAATATTGAATGTCCACTCTTCAGGTACACTTCAACTGCCCACTTCTTCTCTGAGCTAATCTTCACAGAAAGATTTACAATCTTTTCTTTCAAAGCTTCTGCCAACTTAGCAGGTTTTCCTTTAGTCACTGTGATTGCTTCATTCACCAGATTGTTAAATTCCTCATCCTTATTATTCAAGGTGCTCTCCATATGACTTGATGTTATTGAGTCAGCTTCTTCTTGAGAATATGTGCTTCCATCAGTCCAAGTGATAAACTCTGAAGAAAACACATATTCAGGCAACTTGCTTTTGCCTTTACCCATCCTATTTGATTCCTCTTTTTCTCTCCATAGCCTCTCTAATGTGGATTCTTTCTTCTCAGGAACTGGTTCATTGATTTTGATTGAGGATGCTTGGTTTCCTTGTATCTGTCTTAATACCTCCTTAGATACTAACATTTGTTCCCCATCTACTTCAGTTTCAAAAAGCTCCCCAGTTCCAGAGGCTATTGCAGTTTTCACTCTTTGCTCTTGCTCCCCCTTACTCCTTTGCTCCTCCTGTCTTTTAGCTTCCCCTTGTAACTCCACCTTTCTTTCTGGTTGCTCAGCCTCTTTCTGATCTATTACTTTCTCCCCCTTAGTTAAGTTTGCAGCATGAATCAATGAAGAAAGTGACAGTAGTGTGGCTTGAATTTCAGCAAAACCAGTCTTCACAGTAGATGACAGGTTGTCCAGCTTGCTTTCCATTGTAGCACATCGATTTTCAAGTGTTTGGAGCCTGTCATTTGTGGATGCAGAAAGACCACCAGACCTAAGCCTTTTAGGAGGTAAGGGATAAGTCTGGGGCATGGAGGCTGTTGGGGTTCTCACACTCTCAGTGTTTTTATAGATGATCTCATCATCTCTCACAAAAATTCCCTCAAGGCCTAATGCCTTTTGTTTACTGGCTCCCTCAAGCTCACTCTGGACATGCTCAAGTCCCTCTCCTTTTGCCAGCACATTTGGCTGCCTCTCATTTTTATCCTCACTTCTCTGTTCTTTTATCTCTCTTTGATTTTTCACTCCCTCACTCATCCTAGATGCATTAGTATGAGCAGTACTAACATGCAAAAGAGTAGATTTTACCTTGAAGGCCTTGGAAAGAGGCAAGTCATCATCAGAGATATCTTCAACTAATCCTTCTTGTAGTTGTGGTTGAACAGTGATGACAGCATCTTTAGAAATACCTTTGACAGTATCTTTTGTCAGAATGGTACTGTCACTTGATTGTTTGACAGCACCTTCTGTTTTGTCATTGACAGCATCTTTGGCTGTGACAGCAACTTCCCTAGGGTAAGATGCTTTGAGGGAATCGATCAAGATGCTGGCTGTTTCAATTTCTGGCAAATTTGCATCTTGATCTAATCCAGTGTTTGATGGGGTGGTATCCATTTCACTTTGAGAAATGGGTTCTTGTGGACCACTAGATGGGGGCTCATCCAAGATTTGAGATGGATGATCAAAACCTGAGGGGTTGGTACTGTCCCCCTCTCTAGGTTGTTTAGAAGAAACAACAGATGTAGGAATGAAAGAAGAAGATTGAATTTCAGATTGATTAAATGGCTGTTCCACAGAAAAAGATTGTGGAACATCAATAGTATGAATGAATTCCTCACTGTGCTCTATCTCAATGTGTGTATCTTCAAATACAGGGTTCCTCAAGAGTGAGTTCTTGAGTTTGTGCTGACTCTTTACAAGGTGCCTTGGGAGACAGGCCAATTTCAATAGATGTCCCTTGTTGAGAAGAGACACCTAGAGGTGAGTTTATTTCCCTATCATCCTCTACAGTCTTTTGGGAAACTGTAGGGTGGCTGACAGTAACCTTGGCCCTTCTAGCTCTCTTCTTCTTAGGCTCAGAAGGGGCTACTGTGGGTTCTATTCCACTACCATCCTTATTTGCTGCACTTGGTGCAGTAACTCCCTCTTGACTCACCACATTGTCACCAGTTTCACTCTCTAGGGATCTTTTCTTGGATTCCTGTTTGGCAATTTTAAGGGCTTTTGGTAGTCTAGATTCCCTAGGTGGAATGTATGGTGTAGAATGTGGGTTAACTGAATTTGGGTCTAATTCAGCTTCATTCTCAATTGTGAAAATAGTGTAATCTGTTGGAAATGGAAAACCAAGGTTGGGCACTTGATTAACCATGTGTTGTGTGAAACATAGTGGAATATGTGCATTCAAATTTTGTGTGTTAAGAGATGTGTGTGTGTTTTTCTTTAAAACAGGACATTCTTCAAAATTAGAAGTATCTACCACATTTCCACAAATATTATTAATACACATAGTTAAAAAGCGAGGATATATAGATACCTTTTTGCCTATGGCGCTTTTCAACTGTGCCAAAATCAGCTTTCCAACGTTCACCTTGTATCCATGGACTACAGAATGAGTGAGTTTCTTGATGTATGATGGTATTCCATTCCAGCCTGTAGACTTGGTAGAGAACACCTTCACCATAACATCAAAGATCATGCTCCACTCTTTTCTTAGATATTTTCTGTCCATTTCTCCCATTTGATACCATTTATCAGAAGTTTCATCAATCTTAGAGCCTGAATATCCAATCTTCAGAAAGAACTTCTTCAGAGTATCATCAGTTGCTAGTTCCTTAAAGCTTTGTTCACTGGTCAACACAATACCCAAAGCCTCATTGATATTCTTTACTGAAAGAGAATGACTTGCATCATCTATATTGAACTTAATTATTTCATTCTCTCCAGTTCCTTGAGCACTTGCAGATTTCCAGAATTTTTCAATTCTAACAGCATCAATTTTGGGGGAAGAGGTTATTGCATGACCTAGGTAAGATTTATTTAAGAAGGAAATAAGTCCTTTGAAGTTTTCACCAGCATCACTAGGAGAAAAGATACCGGCAAAGTTGGTTTGAGCAACACTTTGTTTAGGTGCCATTGTTGAATGCTTTGAAAAATGAGAGAGAAAATGCGGTTTTTGGATGCAGAAGGTTGAGAGGTTTTTGCAAATGAAAGTGATAGTAGATTAAACGGTAGATTCAGTTTCTAATATGAATCGATTTAACCTCTCTTAATTGAACGTGTGATAATGATATTACCCATTAACTCCACTTGCTATATTACGTGGCAGTTGCTATTAGATCGTGGATTGGTGAAAAGAAATATACATATATATATATAAATTAATATATATATATATATATCTTTCCACTATCTTTGACAGCAACTTCTCGTGACAGAAACTTTCATTGACAGTAACCTGTGCGCTTTTCTTTCTCTACCAATTCTGACAGCAATTTCTTGTGACAGCAACTTTCATTGACAGCAACTTGTGCGCTAACAACATTTCTGTCAATCAGCTTCATGAGTGACAGTAAGTTTTATCTGACAGTAAACTTATCATAAGATCATGCTGTCACTGTTCACACATAACTTAAGTTAAGGACACATGTTTTCTTAAAATCGTATTAAGTCAGACATGTAAAACTATTTTAGCATAGTCATAGCAAGCATGATATCTAAAAATTCTTTTAGCATAGTCATAGCAAACATGATATCTAAAAATCCTTTTAGCATAGTCATAGCAAACATGATATCTAAAAATCCTTTTAGCATAGTCATAGCAAACATGATATCTAAAAATCCTTTTAGCATAGTCATAGCAAACATGTTGTCTGAACAAGTAGCACATAGAACCTTAACTTCTCATGACAGTACCTTCTAGTTACAGTACCTTGAAAGTTTCTGTCATGAGCTGCGATTGAGAATTGATAAACCAGTTAGATGATCATACCTGATTTAGCATTCCTAATTCACTCACCAACCTGATAAATGTTGCTTCATCCAATGGCTTGGTGAATATGTCTGCAAGTTGCTTGTCTGTTGGAACATAAACCAATTTTACATCTCCCTTTTCAACATGCTCCCTGATGAAATGATGCCTTATATCAATGTGCTTTGTTCTGGAGTGTTGAACTGGATTGTCTGATATGGCTATGGCACTAGTGTTGTCACAGTAGATAGGAATATTTGACAACTCTAGTCCATAATCCATTAATTGATTCTTCATCCATAGAATTTGTGCACAGCAACTTCCAGCTGCAATATATTCAGCTTCTGCAGTTGATGTAGAAACTGAGTGTTGCTTCTTACTGAACCATGACACCAATCTCCCCCCAAGAAATTGACAGCTTCCTGTAGTACTTTTTCTGTCAATTTTGCAGCCAGCATAGTCTGAATCAGAATATCCAATTAGATCAAATCCAGTTTCCTTAGGGTACCAAAGACCTAGATTTGGGGTGCCTTTGAGATATCTAAAGATTCTTTTAATTGCAACTAAGTGTGATTCTTTTGGATCAGCCTGAAACCTTGCACAGAGACATGTAGCAAACATTATGTCTGGCCTGCTTGCTGTTAAGTAAAGCAATGATCCAACCATGCCTCTGTAGGTACTAGAATCCACTTTCTTGCCTTTAGGATCTAACTCTAATTTGGTGGCTGTTGAGATAGGTGTCTTGGCAGGTGATGAATCTTCTAAGTTAAACTTCTTGAGAAGTTCTTTGACATACTTAGATTGACAGATGAAGATTCCTTCCTTCTTCTGATAGATTTGAAGACCAAGAAAGAATGCTAATTCTCCCATCATGCTCATTTCATACTTGTTTCTCATTAGAGATGAGAACTTTTCACACAATTTTTCGTTTGTTGAGCCAAAGATTATGTCATCAACATATATCTGCACAAGAATGATGTCTTTGCCAAGGTATTTATAGAATAAAGTTTTATCCACCATACCTCTTATAAATTGATTTTCCAGGAGAAAAGTGGATAATATGTCATACCAGGCTCTTGGTGCTTGCTTTAAGCCATATAGAGCCTTGAACAGCTTGTAGACAAAATTATGCAGTTTGTCATTTTCAAATCCAGGAGGCTGTTCAACATACACTTCTTCTTCTAATTCTCCATTTAGAAAGGCACTTTTAACATCCATTTGAAATACTTTGAATTTGCAGTGTGCAGCAAAGGCTAAGAAAATTCTTATGGCTTCAAGTCTGGCAACAGGAGCAAATGTTTCATCATAATCTATCCCTTCCTGTTGACAGTAACCTTTGGCCACTAGCCTTGCCTTATTTCTTGTCACATTTCCACTCTAATCTATCTTGTTTCTGAAAACCCATTTTGTCTCAGTGACTGATTTTCCTTTTGGCCTTGGAACTAGTTTCCAAACATTGTTTCTTTCAAATTGATTGAGCTCTTCCTGCATGGCCATCACCCAATCAGAATCCAACAATGCTTCTTCAACTATTTTTGGTTCCATTTGAGATAAGAAACAAGTAAACATGCTTTCAATAGAGATATTCCTCCTTGTCCTTACACCAGTAGTGGGATCTCCAATAATTAGATTACTGGTATGATCTCTGTTCCACTTTGTTGATTGAGGCAAGCTACTTGTTTGATGAGATTGTCTTTCATCAATATAAGGATTTGATTCTCCACCATTTTCATTGTTCTGCTCATTTAGCTCAAATTCTCCAGTCTCACATTCTTGTTGATTGATGCCTGAAATTGTCTGTGATTGAGCTGAGGTTTGATTTAGATTATTAGTATTGACAGATTCTTTCTCATATCCCATTGATTGAATGAGACTTGATTCTTCATCAACATATTCTTCTTTTTCCAAGTATCCTTGATTCTCAAATCTGAAGGGTTGCATTTGACCATCCTCATATAGCCCTGGAAACTTGGTTTCATCAAACGTGACATTGACACTTTCTTCAATTGTTTTGTGCTCCATGATATAGACTCTGTAGGCAGTCCTTTCTATCCCATATCCCATGAAAATGCCTTCATATGCTTTAGTATCAAACTTGCCTTTTCTTTCATGGTTGTCTTTCATCAAAAAGCACTTGCTTCCAAAAATATGAAAGTACTTGACAGTAGGTTTCTTTCCTGTCAAAAGATAATAAGGAGTATTGCCATGAGCCTTGTTGATTAGTGTCCTGTTCTGTGTGTAACAAGCAGTGTTGATGGCTTCTGCCCAGAAATATGTTGGTAATTTAGCATTACTCAGAATAGTCCTTGCAGCTTCAATAAGAGTCCTATTTTTCCTTTCTACAACTCCATTTTGCTGTGGAGTTCTTGCAGCAGAGAATTGTTGAACAATTCCTTGATCTTTGCAGAAGTTTCCAAGTGTAGCATTTCTGAATTCAGTTCCATTGTCACTTCTTAGAAATTGAACTTTTGCTTCAGGGGTCCTGTCAAGTACCCTTATGTGATCAATGATTTCTTGAGTAGCTTCATCTTTTGATTCTAAAAATTTCACCCAAGTGTACCTAGAATAGTCATCTATCATGACCAGTGCATATCTTTTTCTGGATAGTGATTGAACATTCACTGGTCCAAAAAGATCCATGTGAATCAACTTGAGTGCTTCAGTGTTAGTGTTGACTTGCTTTGGTTTATGCAGTGCTTTCCTTAATTTTCCCATTTGACAATCTTCACACAGTCCTTCTTGACAGAATTCCTGTTGAGGTAGTCCTCTCACCAATTCCTTCTTCATTAGCATGTTCATTGTTTTGAAGTTGAGATGGGAAAGTTTCTTGTGCCAAAGCATGCTCTCTCCAACACTTGCTTTGCTGTAGAAGCAAAATATTCTTTCCTCATTTGTTGAGTTTAAGTCTGCAACAAATAGGCTTCCTTTCCTTACTCCTTTCAGAGATAGGTTTCTATCCTTCTTGTGGTGGATTGTGCATTCCATCATGCCAAAGTTTACTTTGAATCCTTTGTCAGTGAATTGACTGACACTGAGCAGATTATGTTTCAAACCTTCCACAAGAGAGATTTCTTCAATGACAACATTTCCAGCTTTTAAACAGCCATATCCCACAGTGTGACCTTTGCTGTTGTCTCCAAAGGTTATTGTTGGGCCAGCCTTCTCAACATATTGTGATAGCAGGGATATATCACCAGTCATGTGTTTGGAACATCCACTGTCGATTATCCACATGACCTGTTTACCTTTCTTTCCCTGCAAGTCAGAAAGAGTTTAATTTGCATTTGGTACCCAAGTCTTGTTGGGTCCTGCATACTCAGTATCATCAGAAACTTTATCAATATTTGAAACAATATTATCAGAAGATGGTTCCTTGACTTCTTTTATTACCCACTTAGTTTTTGACTTGGGCTTTTTCTTAGTGAGAGCAGACTTCTCACTTTCTTTAGTGGATTTAAAAGTCTTTGCAGTTTTCATATAAGAACATAATTCATTAAATGAAATTTGCAAATTAAAACATGTACTCATGGCAGTAATTTTGCATGAAATACAGTCAATATTATTACAAACTACCAATTCTCTTTGCATAATGGGGGTTCTATGTAAGTTCCCTTTCAACTCTGTTGCATTAGATATGCTACTAGTTGATTTCTTACAAACATGAGTTAAATGATGTGAGGAGCCACAATTATTGGAAAGTTTCCTTGGTGCCTGCTTAACATACGCATAATTATTCTTTTTATCAATGCCTAGCTTCCCATTTCTGTTTTTGGACTTGGAGACAACTGTCTTGACAATTTGTTCAGAAGATGCTGTCGAGCTATTTTTGACAGCATCTTTTGTACTTGCTGTCTTGACAATAGGTTTGAAAGTTACTGTCTTGGATGACTTCTTGACAGTATCTTTTGAACACTTGGTTGGACTGTTTAATACTGTTTCTGTCATAGACATTTTGACAGAATCTTTTTCTTTCTTAGATTCACTGTCAATCCTCTCATCTTCATCACAGAGTTCTTGATTAATAATTAGGGAATTTTCATTAACCTCAAACTCTGTACTTTTGAAGATTGGATTGCTCACATTTTTGAGGATGTGAGGTCTTACAGTATTATTATCATCATTGTTCTGTATAACAGCCTCTTTACCGGGTCTCCTGCTATAATCATAGCCTATGCCTATCTACTTACTTTCAGTATGTTTCTCATGATACTCTTGAACTATTTTAGAGGAATTTCTAAATGCCTTTAGCTTAAATTCATTCTCAGAAATTTCTTTTCTTAGATAATCCTCTATCTCTTTAGCACAGATTAAATCATTTTTTAGTCTTTCGTTTTCCTGAGCTAAAGAATCAATAGAACTGGTCTTAAGCAACAACACATCATTGTTGGATCTGAGTACTTCATTTTCTTTAGTTAATCTAGCAATTTCTTCATTTGCAGCAGATAAACTAGTATGAATATTAAACATTTCAGTACTCATTTCCTCAATGGTTTGCTTATAGTCATTTAAAGACATATCTAGTAATACTAGAGATGGTACCTGACTTGACGAGGTTGATGCTTCTTCATCCTCTCTAGCCATCAAGGCTAAATTCACAAATTCCTCTTCTTCTTCATTATCAGATTCATCCCATCATTTTCCTTCAGCCACATAGGCTTTTCCTTGTCCTTTCTTAAATTGACTCCCAGTTCCTCTCTCCATTCTTTGTATTTGTTTTGGTCTTTTGCATTCAGTAGCAAAGTGACCAAGTTCATTGCAGTTGTAGCATCTAAACTTTGACCTATCTACCATTCCTGTTTTGTATCCTCCCTTGGTGCTAGTAGCAGGTTTTGATGAGCTTCCTTGGTTATATTTTGGAAATTGACCTTGAGGCTTATATGGCTTGTTCCTCCTGAACCTTATATTTTTGAATTTTCTTGCCATAAAAGCCATGGTTGGATTATCCATTTTCTCCATTTCTTCTAGAGTGAAGAATTCTTCATCTTCAACATCTTCTAGTTGAAGGACAACCTTTTCTTCATCTTCAACCACCTCTTCAATTTTCACAGATGAAAATTGAGGTTGTTGATCATTTTGAATTTGCTCACTTGCTTGAAAATATGATGGTCCTTGAGCAACTAGAGCACCAGCCATGTTTGCCATCAATCCTTTGGATCCACTTTGTATAGCTTTCTTTTGATAATATTCAAGTTCATAAGATTTTAGAACTCCATACAATGTTTCAAGAGAGACAGAGTTTAAATCTCTTCCTTCTCTTATGGTTGTTACTCTATGCTCAAGGTGTTCTGGAAGAGTTAGCAGAAACTTGATATTGACTTCCTTCTTTTCATAAAACTTTCCATGAATCTGGAGCTCAGCTATCAGTTTGCTAAATCTTTCAAACATGTGAGTTAGCTCTTCTCCATGCTTGCCCATAAATGCTTCATATTGTGACACCAGTATTTGTTTTTGATTCTCTCTAACCTCTTCACTTCCTTCACATAACAGTTCTATCTTTTTCCACATATCCCTGACAGAGTTGCATGCTATTATATTTCCACTCATAGCTTTGTCCAGGGTAAGTGCATCTAGTAGAATGAGTTGCAGATGATCATCCAGTGCTACCTTTTCTTTTTCTGAGTCATTATACTCAGAAGGCTTCTTAGCAACCCAATGAGCTGGGATTACTACATCATTAACTGTAGCAGATGGAATTTCCTTTTGAGGAATGAAGGGGCCATTTTCCAGAATACCTAGGAATAGTGGATTCTAAGCTTTGATAAATAACATAATCTTCTTTTTCCATATGTTGTAGTTTTCTTTATCAAAAGCTGGAATCTTGATATTACTTGACCTTTGAATACTTGCCATTTGGATCTCAGATATGTGTATTAATCTGATCGCTCTGATACCAGTTGTTGGTCCAGGAAAGTATTGCAGAAGGGGGGTTGAATGCAATACTAATAAATTTCAAAAACTATTTCAACAACTTAAATAGAATTTGTAATTTACTAGTAGAAGAAATGCAAACACAAGTAAAAATCAAATACGAGGATTTCACAAAATAAATGTTTTATTTATTATGCAAAGTTTTGCTACAACCTTGAGAACAAAATAATTCTCAAGCTACAAATACTCAAGAGATTACAGTTGTTGAGTTATATGTGTTGTATAAATAGAGTGTTCTATTTATAGTATGATAATCTACTGTACTACCATCAACATGGGTTGTTGAGTTGCTGTTATATTCCTTTTGCAGCTCATTCCATGATTCATTCCCATGTGATCATCACAAAATAACTTTAAGATACTTTCCACATTTGAGCCACCCAGATCTAGCCATATTCAATTTTATCTGCTCTAGACTTTACAGGTTATTCCATGTGATCTCTCGAGCTTCAGTTATAGACTTTCCAAGCTTGCTGTAAAGGTTGAATATTACAACACGCCTGCTTCTTTTGAACATGTACTCTGTCGCTTAATTTGACTTAGAAAATTCCTAAATCAAGCTGATTCTAAATGACAGTATGTTTGCCACAAAGTTTGCTGTCAATGGATTACGCTTTGGTTGACAGTATGAATTTCCCGCAGATATTACTGTCAAGAATTTTGCTTTGATTGACAGTATGAATTCCCGCAGAAATTGCTGTCAAGAATTGTGCTTTGATTGACAGCATGTATTTCCCGCAGAGATTGCTGTCAGGAATTCCAAACTTACTGTCGCAAACTATATATCAAAGTTGTTGTCATCAGAATCTCCGCCAATGTTGCTGTCAAGTTGAAACTTGCTGTCGACTCCGTGAAACTTGCTGTCGACCTAGGCAACATGATGTTTCCTTGTAACCTTACTGTCAGGGCTTGACAGTAACTTTTATTCCTTCTGTCGAACTTATGTATTTCTTGAGGCTTGAACAAAATCGAACTTCTTCCAAGAATTACACTTATTACATAACAGTATTTATTTAAATTACAAGAATACATTTCAGGCTATGACAGTATGTTCTACTTAGTAAAAACTAAGTATACCAATAAAACTAGTTAAGTTGTCTATTCCATCACCCATAAATCCCAACAGTTCAAATTTTAAACGGGTTGGGTTGGGTTGGGTGAAAAAAGTCCAAAACCATACCCAACCCATTAACACCGGTTTAAATTATTTTTGACCCAATCTTGTTCCAGTTTGAAATTACTCGGTTTGGTTCGGGTGAAAATAGGGCCGGTTTGGGTCGGTTTGATCGGTTTGCCCGACCCATGTACACCCCTAATCTAACCATTGAATCTATTAGATTTAATGGTCCCGCCTAGGGCTGGCAATTTCGGGTTTCGAGTCGGGTTCGGGTCGGGTCAACAGTGGGTTTTGGGTACAGGTACTCAACCCGAACCCGACCCAAAATGGGTTTCGGGTACAGGTACTCAACCCGAACCCGACACGAATGGGTTTCGGGTAACCCGACCCGAAAATAAATATATATATATTAAAAAATATATATTTATATATATTAAATAAATATATATATATGTATTAAAAATAATTATATACATTAAAAAATATATTTATATTAAAAATATATAAAAAAATATATATTATATATATATTAAAAATAATTAGATATATTAAAAATAATTATATATATATATATATATGTATGTATATTCGGGTCAGTTTCGGGTTACCCGAACCCGACCCGAACCCAACCCGATTTTTCCGGGTCAGTTTTGGGTCAACCCGAAACCGACCCGAACCCGAAAAATGCAAACCCGAACCCGACCCATGCGGGTTGGGTTCGTGTCGGGTTCGTGTCGTGGGTCCAAAATTGCCAGCCCTAGTCCCGCCAACAACACCCAATACAAAAAAGTCTTATAATTCTACCCTCTATCCATTCATTAAAAAAATATAAAAAAAATAATAATTATGATTATGTCACTGTGACGTCACAACAGGTTTTTTAAAAAAAAATTTTAATTTTTTTTTATGAATGGATAGAGACTAGAATTATAAGACTTTTTTGTATTGGGTGCCCCTGGAAGGACCATTAGATTTAATAGACTCAATGGTTAGATGATGTGTTCTCTCGTTCTCTTTTTAAGGGTGTTCTCTCTAGAACCTTGGCTCACGCTCTATGGAGAACCACACTAAACTGAGAACCGGAGAACTCTAATAAGTTCAGCAGCAGAACTTTAAGTTCAGCAGCGGAACTTTAAGTTCAACAACAGTATATTTGTTGAAAAAAGTAAGTTCAGTCGTAAAACTTTGTAGAAAAATAAGTTCGGTTGTAGAACTTTTGATGTCATGTGGAAAACTTTGAAAAAGAAGCAAGTTCAATTGTAAAATTTTTAATTTCATGTGCATAAATTTGAAATTCAATAGCAGGACACTATATTTTTATTACGAAACAAAATAGGTTCTACAGTAGGATCCAATGGTTCTCCGGTTCTCTTTTAAATAATGGTTCTCATTTGAATCAACCCCTATATATATATATATATATAGGGTCTTGTTCTAATAGAAACTAAATTAGAATAGAAACTAGAAACTAAACCTAAATTAAATATTTCAAGCTAATTTAATGACCAAATTAGGGGTACCCCAATACAAAAAACGTTTAAAATTCTTGGCTCTATTCAACAAAAATATAAAAAAAAATAAAAAAAATAAAAAAAAGTTACTGTTCACGTGATGACGTGGCACGTGAACAATAACTTTTATTTTTATTTTTTTTATATTTTTGTTGAATAGAGCCAAGAATTTTATAAGTTTTTTGTGAAGGTGCCCCTAGCGGGGCCATTAAAATAAATGAAATATAATTTATTTAGTGTAGGTTTCTAGTTTCTATTCTAAAGTTGGTTTCTATTTGAACGCTATATATATATATATATATATGGGTTTTGGATTTCGGGTTGGATTTGGTTAATATCCAAATCCAAATCCAAATTCTTTCGGGTTTAAAAATCAAATCCAAATCCAAAAAATCGAGTTCGATAAGATCCAATCGGGTCGAAATGGATCGGGTATTCGTCGGATCTATTTTTTTGCCATCCCTAATCCTTGGTGCAAGCCATCCGATGCTCTTCTATCATTCTTATGTGGGTAGGGTGATAGTAGAGTGCAAGAATTTATTGGCTTCTATGAAAAAAATTAATGTTACTTTGAGTTTTGTTAAACGTTCTGGGAACGCCGTTGCTCACTTTATTGCGAGAAATACGAGTTATCGTGTCTGGAAAAAAGGGATGCCCTTCCAAATTTTTATCATGTTGAATGATTTGAAGTATTAATGAATTTTCTCTTTTTGGCAAAAAAAAATTAATATGTAAAGATAAAAATAGAGAGAGAGATTTACAGATAGGATTGTGAGAGAGTTGGTTAAAAAATAAATTATTATGCAAATGAATGGTATTACTTCATATTTGGAGTTTTTTTTAATAATTACATTTGTAAATGAGTATCTGACATCATAATAATAAATGAGAATCAATGGCAAGACTTGGAATGAAAAGAGATAAATCTTTCATCACTTTTATTTCGTCAAAGTGTTCAAGTAAATCCACACAATCACTAACAATGATCTCAAAAAAGGTTTCCCCTTAGCTCCATTGAAGGAATTCACTAAATGTTTTGCATCCATATCGAAGAGACACTTATTTCTTCTCCCGCGTTTCATCCACGACAATGCCTCTCTCAAGCTCAAGGCTTCAGTTGATCTCACGGTTGTTTTCTACCATCAGCCACGCTGCACCTCACTCGCAAAAATTCTTCCTGGTCATCACCTATTAATGAATACTCTCTTCATACTAGTAGATGAGTAATGAGTTGTTGGAGGGATCATTATTGTGAAAGGTTTGAAGGCATGATCGGAGATACCCAGCATGATTCATTATTGTGAACATCTTTGAAACATCAATCAATTATAAATGTAATACTCCTAAATAGGATCCATTCAAACAAAAATCCCGGATAAACACGAAAATCGATCTTAAAGTTCTAGTTCATTTAAAATCGGACGATATAAAAATCCTTATCACTGTATTACTTCATCACTCTCATGATTTATTTCATAAAACTAGAGTGACACAATTTTCAGTTTAAATTGTAAATTATATCGAATTAAATTACTAATTAAATTTACCATTGAACATATTGATAAAATAATCTCACAATTCTTTTCTCATTCACAGTGGCCCATGCCACAAATTTATTACAATATTATAATTTTTTATACTAGCTTTATACCCTTGCGATACACGGGTAATTTTATTAATATTTTGTAGTACAATTTGATTAAAAAATAATTTCTTGAAATTTAGTTTTATAGCATTTTGAAAATTTTGTTTTTACTTTTAATGATAGTAATACATCTACATATGTTATATGGTTTGTAAGTATACAATCGTTTTTTTCTTATAAATAATTTTTCCATAATTTATAGTTCTAAGTTTAGGCTAAAATTTTTTAATATTTCATAATTATAAGATTACATATGATATACTTGAAACATATAGGTACGTGTAACAATTATTATTGTTATTTTTTCTTTTTGATTATGTAATTTAATGTTGGGTGAAAAACCAAAATACCCACATTTTAATTCCTCTTGCCCAAAATACCCACCGGCAAAACTGTCCGCCCTTTTTAACCACGGGCCACGCATTTTGGCAATGCGTGGAGCGTTTACGCATTACCAAAATGCGTGGCCATCGACCACGCATGTGATGGCTGCGTGGACTTTGTAAAATTCAGCTGTCAGCCAACGTGAACAGTGAACTGTATACGCATGTTCAACATGCGTGGAGGAGGATACGCATGTTGAACATGCATATCTACCACTGTTCATCGTCTCTTTCCCGTCGCCGTCGGAGACGAATGTCGAGTTAATTTCGATCTCTTCCACCATTCTCTTCAGGCATCTATCTGTGGCATGCTATACATAAAAATGATCGTCTTCTCACGATCTACAACCCTATGTTCTTCGTTTTTTGTTTCTTTCCCCAGATTTGAAAGCCCCATTTCGATTCAAATGCTCCGATTGATTTTTCGATTAGCTCAGAACACGCCCCTGCGGGGCCAACACACAACAATTAAACTGGGTAAAAGATAGAGGGTTGTCAGGGGATCATTTTAATGCCCTCAGAAGCCGGCGATCTCCCTTGCGATTTGTCTCCTCGTCTGAGCGCCGGAGAAGGAAGTGAAGAAATGACACAGCATGACGTCATTACGCATCCTCCAGATGCGTAACTCAGTATGCGCAATTCTGACATGCGTATTGTAGACTACGCAAGCCTGACATGCGTAATCAGTGGTTAAAAAGGGCGAACTGTTCCGCATAATGGTATTTTGGTGAGAGAGTGTAGGAAATAGTGGTAGTTTGGGCAATTTCTCTTTAATGCTTATCTTAAAGATTTTAGATATTTTGTTATAGTGCTTATATAGTTTTTAAAGGCATTTTTTAAACTTTTTTAGAAATATGTGTGATATTAAATTTTTTTATTTGTTTGAATATTGATTATTTTTTCATGTTAATTTTAAATTTTTCCCATGTGTGGTGTTTATTATGTGTTTTGTTTAGAGTAATCTGGGGGTTTTATTTTGTATTATATTTAGATATTAATATAAAATTTATTTTGTGGGTGTTTAGATTGCTTTCTAATTTAAAATATGTTCATTTATTGATTTGTGTTCACTTTTTTTAATTTAAATTTTTTCTTTGAAAAATAAGAATTTGTTTATTTTTTGATTTGTGCTCACATATTTTTAATTTAAATTTTAGAAACATATTTATTGTCAAACCTACTTTAATGATTTTTATCAAAATAATTTTTTCTTAAAGTACTTTTATTTGGTAAACGATTTTTTTTGGAAATTATATTTTAAGTTTTAGCCTAACAAATATTTTAATATTTCATATTTTTTGGGGAGTTTTCTTCATTTTTTTTTAAAAATATATAATATACTTTAGAATTGTGGGAATTTATTGGTTTAACTATAGAATATATGTATATGTGAAAATGTAATTGTGAACACGCATACATTTTGTACTTTTTTTAGAGAAAGTTTGTACTATCTTTTTATGTTTTTGTGTTGGTATATATTTGTTTTAAGTGAATTATATTAAAATTTATTGTTGATTTTAGTTTTCTACATTTAGATCTTTTTTTGAATTCCCGTTTATTTTGTAGATTATATTTTGTTGAATTTTGTGTCATTTATGACATGTTTTTTTTATTACTTTTTTATTATCTTATTTTACCATATTTTTTCTTAAAAACTTCTTTTCTGATTTGTAATTAAATGTACATTCATGTTTTTTTAAAATTATTTTTTAAATTAAAAATATGATGATATGTTTTGTTTACTTATTTATTATATATAAAAAATGAAATTGCGACTTGTTGGTCCCGGAGTATTGCAGAAGGGGGGGGGGGAGGTTGAATGCAATACTAATAAAATCGAATCTTTAAATCAACAACGAAGATAAAGATTATAAGTTATCAGTAGCTGTATGCAAGCAATAAGTGAAACAAGATTTCTCACAAAATAAATGTTTTATTTATTTTGTGTGAAGTGTTGCTACAACCTGGAGAGAGTTTCTCCAGCTTCGATATCTCAAGAGATACAGATTGCTTCGTGTGCGTACATGAATAAAAAAGAATCTAAGATGTATCTAAGTAGACTAAGATACTCTGTTGTCCCTATCGCATGGGGTGTTGAGCTGCTGTCGTTTTCAAGTGGCATCTCATTACAATTTGTACACCCATGTGACTTTCCTAATTGCTATACAGACATGATAAACCTTATAAGTAAAGCAACCTAGATTCTTTCTATTTTTAGCTAATACAATTCTAGTAGATGTGGATATCACATGCTCCTCGAATTGACCAGCCTTGTCTTGTGAATCTCTTAAGCTTCTGTCGTAGTCTTGCAGGTCTGCCACAAACGATAGTGTGTTGCAGCAAATCTGTTTCTTGAACATGTAACCTGCCACGGGATTTGACTGAGAAAATACCCAATTCAAATAATTCAAGGTGACAGTAACCTTAACCGCAGAGTCTGTTGTCAAAGGAATATTCTTTGGTTGACAGTACGAGCTCCCGCCAATGTTGCTGTCGGAACTCCAGACTTGCTGTCAAGTGTGAGAATGTCACTGTCTCTTGCTTCGTCCAATGTTGCTGTCAAATGTAGCTTTGTCGTGACTTTGCAACATTTGTCTTCTTGTAACATTACTGTCAGGGACATGACAGTAACTTTTATTCTTGCTGTCTTCTGGATGCATTCCTTTAGGATTGAACAAACATATGAACTTCTCCCAAATCATACATTTATTACATGACAGCAATTATTCGAATACGAAGACATACTCTGGCTGTGACAGTATGTTCAACTTAGTAAAAACTAAGTACAGGGAAATATAGTTAAGTTGTCTCTATGCTATCATCCATAAATCCCAACAATCTCCCCCAATTTGTTTTTATGGACAATAACAAAAAATTTACAATCAAAACGTGCTGACAACTTAACTAACATAGATCAGAATAGCTGACATACTATAACTGATAAATGTTAAAGAAAAATCTAGAACGAGAAGCTTATGAATTTACTGCAAATCAATTGCTCCTATAGAATGAGCAAATCAGAGTTTAACTTAGCTTAATTTTGACAGTCTCCAGTTGTTCAGATTTTTCCCTCTCTTTTGAGAGCTTCAATTCTTGCTTTTCTGAGGTCTTCAACTAAAGCCTTTTCTTCTGGTGATCTAGCATCATCTTCAATGTCTTCAATATACTCTTGTATCACTCGAGAAGTAAACACTTCAGCATCTTTTACATCAAACCAAGTTTCAAAATCATATGTGTAAGTTCTAAACTTCAGAATTCCTTGGATGAATTTGAACCTCCATCCTGGAAAAGCATTTAAGGATTCTCTTCTTTTTCTATCTAGCTTTGGATCTTCATTTCTCCTCTGATCAAATATTACCTATAGTTCCCAAGCAACTAGCATTTCGAGCTTGTGAGTAGATCCAACAACTTTCCAGTAGAGATCCTTCAGTATACTGGTCCTCAGCTTGTGAAAACTATCAACATAGATTTCTTGCTTGTCATCCTTGATTCTCAGAGGATTATCCAGTACACAGGGCTGATAACTTGCTTCCTCACTGAATAGCCTGTTGATCTTCTTGTAGCCTTCCTTCAGTTGAGCTTCTAAGTCTTCAGCACATTGTTTGGCAGATGTGGTAGGTTTGGTAGGTTGGGATGATTTAGCTGTAGCAGCCTGATAAGCTTGTTCTGCTTCATATTCAGCCATGCCAGCCCTTGTGAAAGGACGATATGCAGCCGTAAGGTCCACATCAGGCATTGGTTCCCCATCAGAACTGACTTCAAGGTCTGCATCATAATGTGCTCTCTAGTCACCATACATCTCATAGAATTGAGCATATCTTTGAGCATAGTATTCCTTGACATGCTCTAAGACACTGCTGGAAACACTTTGATCTGTTTCCATGAGAGTGATTATCCTTTCCAAAACGAAGAAATCAATTCTTCTCCTTAACCTTACCTTCTTGCATGAGAGATCATGCATGTCTACCACTTGTGAAACTATCTCCATAGTGAAGTCTGGTTCTACAGTTATACATGTAGTTCCACAGTCCTTAAGATCATACTTTCATACGTTTTTGTTGACTGGGTCCAGTATCACGGAGACAGATGATATGCTCCCATCAGCAAACTTCTTCATTCGTTCAAAGCTGTTTACCTTTCTTTTGTTGATGAGCTTCTCTGTCAAAACTGCTCCATGCTTCTTTTTCTTTGCTGCTGCAACTGTCTTCCCTTTTATCTTGGTGGCACGATAGGCTTGGGCTCTTGTCTTTCTTCGGTTAGAAGTGAAATTCTTGACAAGTTTTCGTACCTTGACAGTTTCTTCAAGTTGATCCTTGACATCATCTTTCATGACAGCAACTTTCACAGCTTCAACTGTTTGGCTTTTGACAGCATCTTTCACTTGGGTGTCTTCAGCCAATTTAACAGTATCCTTGTCGACAAATTCTTTTTCAACATCATAGCATTCCACAACTAATCTCAAGATACTTGCCTCCAAGGCTTCAAAATTTTTAACTCTCATTCATCATTGACATCATCTTTCTTTTCAGTACTGGGAGTTTCTTGCTCATCTTGGGTAGCATCCATCTGAGTTTGTGTAGCAACATTCTCAGATGGTTCTTTCTTAGAACTCCTGGTTTTTCTAGGTCCACCACTTTCTCCAATTTCATCTTCATCATCATCCAAAGAATCATCATAGTTGCAGCTTCCTCCAATCATGGCATTAGCATCAGAGATCCGCTTCTTTATGATTAAGCTAATTTCCTCATCTCTTTTTGCTAACAGCCTATGAATATCTTTGACAGCTTTAACCTTTTCACTAGTGATACTGGACTTGAGAAGCTTCTTCAGCACTGTCATGATTGTTTCAGTGCTTAGTCCTGAAACTCTATCCAGTGGTAAGAAATCCAACCTTCTGGCTCCTGTCTTTGTAACCCTTCTGAAACACACACCATAAGGATTTTGAATCACCTCAGGGAGTTTGTCTTCAACCATCCTTTTAATTTGTGCTATCAGACTATCATTGAAGGTTGTTGAATTTCTGATTACCAGGTTTCTAAGGACTTGGAGTACTCTAGCATGCAAACTTTGTAGCAGTTGCATTGTGATGAATATGGTCAAGCGATTTTGCAAATAAACCTGAACAGCCCATCTTCTTTCTAAGTTGATTCTCATAGAGATACTTATTATCTTGCTCTTCAGTGTTGATGTCAACTTTGTAAAAGCCCCCCTTCTTCACTAATTGATTCATCCACCAACTTACTGAATTCTTCATCTTTGTTGTTCAAAGTACTCTCCATGTGATCAACCATCATCAATTCTGCATCTTCAAGGGCGTATTCACTTCCATCTGACCAAGTAGTTCCAGTAAATATGCCAACAGATATGTCCATATACTCATGCATTTTGCCTTTGCCTTTACCCAGAGCATTTTGAATTTCTTTTTCTCTCCATTCCTTCTGCAACTTCTGGAATGGAGCTTCGACTTCCTCAGGATTTGGCTCATTGATTTTCAGTGGAGGCAATACTGTTCTTTTAGACTTTTGAGTCCCCTTTAGTTGCTCCAACACTTCTTTGGACAACAATACTGCCTCACCATCTATTTCTGCTTCAAACAATTCACCATCTCCTGCTGCCTTCAGTTCTTCACCGAAGTTTCTTTCTTCTTCCTCTTGCTCCCCCTCAATTTCATCTCCATCTTTTTCTTCCAAAACTTGCTCCCCTCACTTGTAGGCTCCCCCTCACTTGCATTTCCACCTTGTTTCTCCTTCTCTACTAGGTTTGCTTCATTCTTATCTTGATCTACCACTTTCTCCCCCTTACCCTCATTCTGATCTACTACTTTCTCCCCCTTAGTTGAGTTGGCAGCACTAAGGATGACAGAGAATGAGAGAAGAGTTTGTTGAATATCAGCAAAACCAGTAGCTACCATAGTGGACGGAGCATCAAGTTTAGCTTCCATGGATGCACATCTGCCTCAAGGGATTTCAACCTTGATTCAGCTTGTTTAGAAGGACCACCAGTTCTCAGCCTTTTTTTGGATATGAAGGAAGAGACTGGGGCAAGGAGGCTGTGCGGTTTCTCACACAATCATTGTTTTTCCGAGTGATCTCATCACTCCTCAGAGAATGACTCTCAAGGCCTAATGCCTTTGTGTGTGGGGTTCCCCCCATTTCACTCTGGACATGCTCAAGTCCCTCACCTTTTACCAGCTCGTTTGGCTTCCTCTCATTTTTATGCTCACCTCTCTTTTCTTTTATCTCTCTTTTTCTTTTCACTCCCTCACTCATCCTAGATGCATGGGTATGAGCAGTACTTGCATGTATTTTAGTTGAAGAAGTTGAAAGTTTAGATTGTACCTTCAAAGCAGAGATAGTTAGCTGATCATCATCTGAGGCATCTTCAACAATGACAGCATCATGATCAAGCTGTGTAGAGGCGACATCATCTTTACCCAAAATGTTACTTTCCACAGGTGGGTTGACAGCAACTTTTGTGGTGTCTTTGACAGCAGCCGAGGATGTGACAGCAACTTCCTGAAGGTCAGTTGCTCTTTGGAGTTCGACCAAGATGTTGGCTGTTTCATTTTCTGGCAAAGTACCATCTTGATCTAGCTCAGTGTTTGAGTGAGTGGTGTCCATTTCACTTTGAGAAATGGGTTCTTGTGGACCACTTGATGGAGGCTCATCCATGACTTGAGATGGATGATCAACACCTGAAGGGATTGGACTGTCCCCTTCTCTAGGTTATTGAGAAGAAACAATTGATGGATTAGAGAATAAAGAAGGTGATGGTTCAGAAGAGATTTTTGGCTGTTCCACAGGGTTAACTTGTAGAACATCAAGAGTAGAAGTTTCATGACCCTCACTGTGCCCTATCTCTGTGTGCATTTATGCAAGTGTAGGCTCCTCATGAGTGATTACATGAGGTTGTGCTGACTCTTTATAGGATGCCTTGGGAGACAGGCCAGCTTCAATAGATACTTCTTGTTGAGAAGAAGCACCTAGGGATGTGTTTGATTCCCTTTTACTCTCCACAGCCTTTTGTGAGACTGTGGGGTGGCTGACAGTGATTTTGGCCCTCTTAGCTCTCTTCTTCTTAGGCTCAGGAGGAACCATTGTGGGTTCACTTTGACTAACATCCTTATTTGCTGCATCATGTGCAGTTACTCCCTCAACATTCTCAGAACTACTACCAACACCAGTTTCCAAGTGTCTTTTCTTGGATTCTTGCAAAGCTGTTTTTGTGGTCTTTGGTTGTCTAGAGTTTCTGATAGGAATGTATGCGGTAGAATGTGGGTTAGCTGAATTTGTGTCTAAGTTAGCTTCATTCTCAAGGGAGAAAACACTGTACCCAGAGGGTAGTGCTACATCAAGATGAGGCTCTTGATCAGCCATGTGCTTTGTGAAATAGAGTGGAATATGTGCATTTGAATTTTGTGAGTTGAGTGATGTATGTGTATTTATTTTCAAAACATTGCATTCTATAGAGAGAGATGCATTATCATCAACACCACATAATAAATTCAAACACATAGTAAGAAAGCGAGGATAAACGTGTACCTTCCTGCTTAGAGCTGACTTGAGTTGACTCATAAGCAACTTTCCTACATCCACTTTGTAACACCCCCAGATCCGGGGTCCGGGATCGGGTTGTCACGGTCTTATTTTCCATGATTAATACTTTACTTGAGTCCATAATAAATAAATCACATGCTGTGACCCCGCAATAATAACCACTCACACACACACACACAGTTATAGTCCCAGAGATGAAATTGAAATAAGTCTCACATTACGGGTTTACGAATAAACGTTATTACAAGCCAAAAGGATAACATCATAAGTTTAAAGTTCTTGCCGTTGATTAACATTGTTGATACATATAATTAAACTGGAAGCAAAAGCTGACTATCTGTGCTACCTCAGTAATGGCAGCAACAATATCAGCGGGGAGTCCTGTGGGACGGGTAACCTGCTTGCGCCGAGTGCGCCTTACGCGGGCCATGAGACCTAGCTGTTGTTGTGACATAATAATAAGCAAGGGTGAGCAATAGCCAACCAACAATAATATAACTGCATAGGTATATATATATATATATATATATATATATATATATATGATAGTTCAAAAAATATATTTTGAAACCATATGCCATGCATTAACGAAAATAGTGCCAGATCAATATAAAGGATGAAGTTACAAGGTAACTCAAAGTATATCTATCTTTTGTGGGAATATCTGCTATGTCAAGGATAAGCCAGATCATCAATTTTCATGATAGGGGAACTTGCAGGAAGAATACTGCAATCCCAGTTCAAACATTTTTTTTTCAGTTCTACCCACAATGGTAGCGTTACAGAATATTCTTCAAATTTGGGTGATGAACTAATACGGGAGCTTGCCGCGCCAGGAGCCACAACATCTACGATGATCAGTCGCATGTCATGCTCCCCATCATTTGTTCTCTACATGTAGAAGGAAGTACCGACGGATCGCCCGCCCTCTGGAACCCCCCGGCCAACGGTTGGGCCATTGCTGGACCGGCGCCACTCGGCCACTTACGCGTCTCCTATTTCAATTAACATCCATAACTTTGAAATGTAAAGTTCGTCCCCCTTTCCCCAAGTATATCACTTGTTGATAGGACTCCGTAAGGTAGTCGTATCTAGTTGGAGAGGAAAATTCACCAAGATTTCCCAAGCCAAGGCTTGTTAATGGATACCAACTTGTTCCAACAATTCTACCCCTCGAATGATGAGAGGGTACAGAAGATTCCATAAATAGTAGCAACCAAGTTGGGAGTAAAATGAATAATTAATGACCGGGCAGTCACAAGATAAATAACATATCTCAAGCAAGGTTCCCTTATACTTTGAGAGGCAGGATTGAACGAAGAATAGAGTTTGAGAACCTTCCTTGATAATATAATAGTAGTAATAAGTCTTTGAAATAATTTATATAATATTCGAAGGTTGAAGATACAGAGTGAATGAAGTAACTCATCTTTGGAACGAGTTAGAAGAGTTTAATAACTATTCCAAGAATATTTCTTAAGTCACAGATATTGGAAAAGTGTTGCTCGGGATGATCTTTGAATGACTATTCAGAATAATATTCATTGGACGAATAATGAATATTCCAATTAATAATAATAGTATTTTATTGATGAAATAATCGTCAAATGGATATTTGAAATAATATTCATTGAATAATTAATGAATATTCAACTTAAGAATGATACTTATTGATGAAATAATTATCGACTGAATATTTGAGACCATATTCATTGAATAAATAATGAATATTTGACTTAATAATAATTGTCGAAGAAATGATTATCGAATGAATATTTAAAATTACGCTCAATAATAGAATTGACTTTGAATGAATGTCGAAGATAATATTTATTGAATAACTGGAGTTCGAATCATTGCTCAACTAATATTTATAAAATAATAGAGATTGAATGAATATTCGAAATAATATTCATTTAAATAAATAAGGCTCGAATGAATATTCAAAATAATCTTCATTAAATAAATAAACTCGAATGAATATTCAAAATAATATTCATTAAATAAATAAACTCGAATGAATATTCAAAATAATATTTATCGAGTAAATAAGAATGAATATTCTTTAAGTAAATAACTTAGCTGAGAGTTTGAAATAATATTCGAATATTAAATCGACTTTAGATGAATATTAAAGATAATGTTCATCGAATAAATAACAATCTGATGAATAACCCGAATAATATTAATCAAATATCTCAAAGGAATATCTCAATAATATTCGCCAGATAATACATGGAAAAATATTTACTTAAATATTTTCCTCTAAAAATAATATCGATATATCAAGAAATAACGACTCCCGGTCTATAATCAGAGAATGAGGTTCAACTACCCTTCGCTTAAGGGTTTTAGAAATTTCCGGCTTATAACTGATATAATAACTATCTAGCTCATAAGCCAATAACAATTCAGGGAACAAGTATATCAATATGACTTTGAAAGTAGGCATGCATGCTATGGCATATGTATAACAGAAAGCATATATATGTATTCACAACAACAGCCTATTAAAAGGATTTCAGACTTGCCTGGAAAGCGAGTGCGGGTAAGGGTGGTGGTAGCGTGTCCCGGGTCAGCCTGACGATCTATAAATAGCCAAGGCATTCGGGATTAATCACTTAACACTTTACAAGATTAAATATAGACTTCACTTAAGTCGAAACACGTTTTCGAATTATCTCGTTATACACCTCTTAGTGTAACTCTTTTTATCACCGATGCGGTTCGACATACGTTCGATATTATAACCCGTCATTGTTCCCACACTTAATACGTACTTAAGCCATGTAAGTTTTAAGATCGATTATGTGACAGCTCCAAATCCGGGGTCATGAATTTGGGCCATCACGGACCAACTTCCATTCATAATCAATATCTCTTGTTGTTTTTTTTTTATAACAATTAATACATATGCAATTGACCCCACAGTAATACACACACACACACACCAGTCATATGCTCAGAGAACAACATTCACCATAATAGAAGTTTAGAGTTAAACAGTTATTACAAACCAAGAATCATTCTTAAGTACATTGTTGAGTGATGCTTCTACAAGAAGCATTTCAACAACCAAATTTATTACAACCTTACACACTTACACACTTAATATACATAAGACCACTAAACCCCTTGCGCTGGTCATCTACCTCGGGGATTGATGCTAACGAGCTCTCAGAAGGTCGCCTTTCCCTTACCCTCTTGCGGGGCGTTCTGCGTAGTATTGGCATACCTAGCTGTATATAGATAAGTAGCAAGAGTGAGCTATAATAGCTCAGCAAGATAATATTGTAAACTAGAATTTAAAATGTAACCAAGTATACATGTATATACATATGGAAGCAGTAACCAAAGTATAAACTTTAAGGGAGAATAAAACTCTTATTTAATAATACATCATCCACTTACTATTATAAGAAAGAAATCTAGAATAATACATTATCAGTTTCTCTTCTTAAATAATATAACAATCAATATAATCTTTCAGTGTAATATGAATATTTATTTAAATCTCTTACTATCATCTTCTCATTTCCTTCTTATGTAACAATTTTTATAAATTAATATAAAATCAGTTTCTCTTCATCTATAACAATAATTCCATCTTTCATATCATTTTCCCTTTTCGGTATACCAATATGACTTTATCATTCATTCTTTATTCAAATATTGTAGGGGTTTTCACTGTTGCCGAATACGTGAGGCACGATGATCAGTCGCCCTCCGTATCCGTCCCTTTTTACTACCGGTAGACGGAGGTAGGTCTGCCACAATCCCCCAGGAGGAAGGTCTACCACTACATCCTCCTTCGGCAACTCTTGGGCCGAAATGAAACATTAAGTGCTGGACTGTGCAACTTCCACACGACCTCTTACGCTTACTGTTGTAATATTAAGTGCTGGACTGTGCAACTTCCACACGGCCTCTTACGCTTACTGTTGTAAATTCCCCTTTTTATAAGATCATTATTCAATTTATCAACACCATTTCACATTTCCATTCCCATATATCACTTTCATTCTCGCACATTATTTCTATAAAATATATGTATATAACATACAATAAAAAGAATGTTTATAATATAGCAGTATAAACCATATAACCCTAGATAACAACTAATACCATTCTCTTTCATATCTCTTTTACCCTAGAGCATATTCGCTCCATTCATAATCATCTCTATATTCATATTTCAGAAAACATTTCCATCTCTCTTTAACTTCCCACAATCAAGAGAATATATTCTTTGCAATATAGCAACAAAAGCATCACATATACATAAATATATTCCATGATATCATTATTCCGAAGATAAATAAGTTTTAAAGTAGGGATAGAAGGATCTTGCCTCGGTTTCTGTATCATGACAGTATGGCTGGTTCCTCCTCCGGAATTTCTATAAACACAAAAGGACCATCATTAGAATACCACATCTCTTACTCACTACCCTCTCGTATAACAACACCCTTTACACTTCAACATATGTTTAACGTATTATTATTATCCCAAAGGTTCAAGAACTTAACCATTTATAAGCTCAATCGAAGTTTCAATGTTTTTCACCATTTCCCCTAACGACCACACTCGACTGTAAAATTTCTTATAAATTTTAAATTTCGAATTTTAATGTAAGGTCAACTGGGAATAGTTCTTTGACCACACTACTACCATATCCCAAAATTTCATAACATTTAAAAACGTATAGGTATGGTAACTATAGCCCCAAAGTTAACACAATTACGGTTTCTCGGTTTTCGAATGTCTTTCACTAAAACTGACTTTTCTCCTAAACCGTTCATCAGATTTTAACGCACTTTATATCGAAACGATCTATGAACTAAGATCTATCATCTCATGGTCACTTGGGAGTCTGGACAGTAAGGTACCGTACGGGTATAGGGTCCAAAAACAGGGCAGTTTCTTGGTCTAACGAAAATCGGACATTATAACGGCTATATTTTCATACTTTCCAAAATCAAACTCCTCCAAATCAATCATCCACCTTATACACCATCACCTACACCATGTGGTCATCTTACCAACCATGGTTACAAGCACATACTCCTTCCATATTCAACTTTAATCACTTACAAACACATGGATCATCATAATCTTAACATTTACACCACTTAATCACTAAACCAAACAATATCCATCATAAATAAGAAAGGGCAAGCATGTTTATACCTTCTTGAAGCTTTGAAAACACTTAACAATCCTTGATATATCCTTAAACAACCTTATCCTAGCTTGAATCAACTAAAGAAACCATAAAAAAAATGTTAGTTCTTAGAAAACACTATTCATCACTTTGATGAATTTATTACCTTACCAAATGATGCTTGATTGCTATGAAACTTGGTGGATGTCTCTATATATCCTCAAGTAACCTCCATGATTTTTCCCTTGATTTTTAGTTGATTCTAGCTAGGGTTTTGAAATTAATTTTTTGTTGATGAATAGTAAAATTCGAATTGGATGAAGATGATGGGTGGGGAGAGATTTTTGCTTTTGTTTTGATCTTATCTTGGTGATTACTTGTTAATCTAGAGTGTTATGGAAGCCTTGGAAGATATTTTGTGGTTAAAAGCCATGTGAAAGTACTAATTTACCCTTAAAAACAAGTTAATGGAAAGTGATACCACTTGGATGCTCTAATCTCTTATTTTCTAAATTTTCTAAGTACAATGCCCATCACATTGGTAAATAATATGGTATGTATCCTTGTTATATTACTAATCTTGGTTGCTTGGTTCCCATAATCGTCTAATTGTGATTCGTTTCGAGTATACCTCATTATCTCAGTGGTTTTGAAACCATTTACGAATCCAATTTCCCTTGGCATTCTCTTAACTTAATAATCCCTTGGTTAAATCTAAATTCACTAATTCCTCAATATATAATTCTTATAATGTTTCCATGCTCCTTAATGTCCAATAGAAGCTTATTCGAAATCAAAATCCTCAAAAATCCATATTTAGGAATTTCTGAAATCCATCGTCATTTCGAGTCACTTAATTTCAATGTACAACACTAATATGGTTTCTGTTCATTCCTTTTCCGTTTCCATTATGGAGTACTTATATACCCTTTCTCTAAATCCTCGAAATTTACTATTCATGTGATCACTGTAGCTTTGTTAAAGTTAGGGTTATTACATCCTTTCCCCCTTAAAAGGATTCCGTCCCGGAATCACGTTAGAAATGTCTATAGATACCTTTTCATCTACACCTTATAACTTCTACACCACCTTCTCCATCCTTTTTCCTTCATAATATCTCTATCTTGTTTGCACATAATGCACTAACATAAACTTGCTTGTCATTCATCAACATTCCTCTTTTGGTTATGGGTATCGGCCACCACATTGGCCTCCCTTGTATGATAGTGTATCTCACTTATGGTTTATCCCTATTTTGATCTCTATCATGACATAAAATATACACACTTCGATCTTATTATATCTCGTCTCTGTAAAATCTTCCAGAAATCCGACTGGAATAGAATTCCTTGAAACAATTGTAAGAAAATACTTCCTATAATATATATTTCCTGTTCGTATCTAAACAAGTCTATGGTTTACCCCCAAAATATCATTACTCTCCTTTTCATAGAATTTCTAACCCCTAACAGATACTGATTTTCCTTATCTAGATTGTCAACCTACATATACCATTCATTGACCACATTTATTTCTTAACCAAACATTTACTCTAAAAATTTAAATACTAGAAAAATGTTCACCTGTATCTGTATCCGGCTTTTTCAATGCTTCTCCTAAAGTTATGTTGTACACTCTGGCAGTAGGTTTATTTGAAATAGTCATACTTTGTCCCGGCGCAGATGACCCACCGGAACGGCAATCTCTAGCAAAGTGTCCTAGTTTCCCACATTGATAACACTTGATATCAATCTTGTCAGTTGATGTGCACTGATTATAATAGTGTCCTTTCTGTCCGCACTTAAAGCAAGTTACTTCCAACCTCCTACACACTCCCGTATGCTTCCTACCACACGTGTTACAGTCTGGAAATGGTGTTCGAGATTGATTAGACTGAAAGGTTCCTGTGGATCTACCACCCTGATTCACCGTCTCACTAACAGTCTTGTTACTCCCTGTCTTTCCCACAAACTGAGATTTTTGTCCCTTACCAACCTTGTTAAAGTAACTTCCTTCACTTGAACCTCCTTTCTGACCCTCACATCTCCTTTTCTTACTTTCTCGCCCCATCTGATTTTGTTCGTTATGAGCATTTTCATTCTGTCTATTTCGACTTCCTTCATCTCTCTCATTTTCTCTTGCATTCGTTCTATTTTTACGCTTAGGCGGCATGGTTCTGTATATAACAATATTCTTCATTAATCACCCAAATTTAGGGTACAACATACATCATTCCCATATACATCATTCTCATATACACAATTATATCCCTAGTTAACTCATCTATATACCATAATATTCTCAACTCAACTTTAGCAAATAAGCGTATCACCTTTAGTACGATAACCTTTTCATTTAAGTCAATCACCTTATATACATCAATATTCTTGAATCTCAACATTTAATATCAAAATACGATAAAATTAGGCAAAATACATAAACTTCATTAATTATCCCCACTTCCTTTGTCTATCCTTATTCTGACTTTTCCTCAAAATATACCTTACTCTCAATAGTAAATCTTAATTATACCTTAAAATTCCTCATATTCTTTTATCTTACTAATCCTCAATTATACCCCTTTCTTCTCACGAAATTCCTTCCTCTTTTATAGCGAAACGCTTCTAGCTCTAATTATCTCTTATTGAAATTTCCCTTGAAATCTCGAGTTTCCTCGTATAATCACGTATACCCTAAACCTTGCTTCCATTATCCCATCCATTACTGAAATCTTCTATATTCGAAACAATTGATAGAATTTAAGAGACCTTAAATTTAAACGAACCCAGATATAAGCAAGGGTCCCACAATAATTTATAAAATTAAGAGTTTTAAATAACTTTTATTTGAAACAAAAGAATATTTGAGAAATCAATATGATGGAAGAACCCGTACGTCACACAAGTGAGGGCGTCCCCTCCGACTTTCTATCACACAGACAGATTGTCCCCGTGTATACATATAGGGCTATTCCTCTTAGTTGGAATAAGAAGTATAAAGAAAATTTTAAATCACGATGATAAATACCACCTTTCAAAAATAATCTTAGAGGAATATTTTGACTAAGATAGATCGAATAGAATTTTGAAATACATTCCAGAGGTACCAGAAAATTTTGAAAAGATACCGACCCTTAATGAATAAGAGGTGCCAGATCACAACTGGATTTACCCACAGTAGAGGAAAATTTGAAACTCAATAACATAATTTAGCAGGGATTTAGAAAATTTAAGAATAGGTACCGTTAATAGCCTCTGCCCAATTTAAAATCCCAAATAATGGAAGGTTTTCCTCAAATACCATATATATCTAAGTCTGCGTACTCTCCAAAATTTCTTAAATTTGGCACTTATCCTTTAGCCTTAAACTATCGTCTTATATTCCCCGTTATCGTCATTTACCTAGTCTTGACTTGGCTCGATACTTTCTGCCTTTATCCATAATAGAACACAACCCTCTAATCGATATACTTAAGTAATATTGATCGTCTTAGCCTGACACTGCTCCGGTATCAAGGACCCTTCAAATTATACTTCTAAATTGTATATCCTAACATACCACACATACTCACAATATTTTCTAACGTACACTTCCTGTTACCTCAATTATTCCCTTTTCTCATATCAGTCCCATGTGCTACATAAACTTGACACTTTTGGCATAATAACCTTTATTATCAATAATCTATAAAATCATAATCACTACTTAGAATAAACGCTTGGTTCGATAAACCCCCCCTTGAACTCGATGGAAGTTCACCATTTTATATCATAACTAATACATTTATTATTATCACTCTTGTTCCTGAGCATTATGACTCTAAGCTCTGATACCAAACTGTGACAGCTCCAAATCCGGGGTCATGAATTTGGGCCATCACGGACCAACTTCCATTCATAATCAATATCTCTTGTTGTTTTTTTTTATAACAATTAATACATATGCAATTGACCCCACAGTAATACACACACACACACACCAGTCATATGCTCAGAGAACAACATTCACCATAATAGAAGTTTAGAGTTAAACAGTTATTACAAACCCAGAATCATTCTTAAGTACATTGTTGAGTGATGCTTCTACAAGAAGCATTTCAACAACCAAATTTATTACAACCTTACACACTTACACACTTAATATACATAAGACCACTAAACCCCTTGCGCTGGTCATCTACCTCGGGGATTGATGCTAACGAGCTCTCAGAAGGTCGCCTTTCCCTTACCCTCTTGCAGGGCGTTCTGCGTAGTATTGGCATACCTAGCTGTATATAGATAAGTAGCAAGAGTGAGCTATAATAGCTCAGCAAGATAATATTGTAAACTAGAATTTAAAATGTAACCAAGTATACATGTATATACATATGGAAGCAGTAACCAAAGTATAAACTTTAAGGGAGAATAAAACTCTTATTTAATAATACATCATCCACTTACTATTATAAGAAAGAAATCTAGAATAATACAGTATCAGTTTCTCTTCTTAAATAATATAACAATCAATATAATCTTTCAGTGTAATATGAATATTTATTTAAATCTCTTACTATCATCTTCTCATTTCCTTCTTATGTAACAATTTTTATAAATTAATATAAAATCAGTTTCTCTTCATCTATAATAATAATTCCATCTTTCATATCATTTTCCCTTTTCGGTATACCAATATGACTTTATCATTCATTCTTTATTCAAATATTGTAGGGGTTTTCACTGTTGCCGAATACGTGAGGCACGATGATCAGTCGCCCTCCGTATCCGTCCCTTTTTACTACCGGTAGACGGAGGTAGGTCTGCCACCATCCCCCAGGAGGAAGGTCTACCACTACATCCTCCTTCGGCAACTCTTGGGCCGAAATGAAACATTAAGTGCTGGACTGTGCAACTTCCACACGGCCTCTTACGCTTACTGTTGTAATATTAAGTGCTGGACTGTGCAACTTCCACACGGCCTCTTACGCTTACTGTTGTAAATTCCCCTTTTTATAAGATCATTATTCAATTTATCAACACCATTTCACATTTCCATTCCCATATATCACTTTCATTCTCGCACATTATTTCTATAAAATATATGTATATAACATACACTAAAAAGAATGTTTATAATATAGCATTATAAACCATATAACCCTAGATAACAACTAATACCATTCTCTTTCATATCTCTTTTACCCTAGAGCATATTCGCTCCATTCATAATCATCTCTATATTCATATTTCAGAAAACATTTCCATCTCTCTTTAACTTCCCACAATCAAGAGAATATATTCTTTGCAATATAGCAACAAAAGCATCACATATACATAAATATATTCCATGATATCATTATTCCGAAGATAAATAAGTTTTAAAGTAGGGATAGAAGGATCTTGCCTCGGTTTCTGTATCCTGACAGTATGGCTGGTTCCTCCTCCGGAATTTCTATAAACACAAAAGGACCGTCATTAGAATACCACATCTCTTACTCACTACCCTCTCGTATAACAACACCCTTTACACTTCAACATATGTTTAACGTATTATTATTATCCCAAAGGTTCAAGAACTTAACCATTTATAAGCTCAATCGAAGTTTCAATGTTTTTCACCATTTCCCCTAACGACCACACTCGACTGTAAAATTTCTTATAAATTTTAAATTTCGAATTTTAATGTAAGGTCAACTGGGAATAGTTCTTTGACCACACTACTACCATATCCCAAAATTTCATAACATTTAAAAACGTATAGGTATGGTAACTATAGCCCCAAAGTTAACACAATTACGGTTTCTCGGTTTTCGAATGTCTTTCACTAAAACTGACTTTTCTCCTAAACCGTTCATCAGATTTTAACGCACTTTATATCGAAACGATCTATGAACTAAGATCTATCATCTCATGGTCACTTGGGAGTCTGGACAGTAAGGTACCGTACGGGTATAGGGTCCAAAAACAGGGCAGTTTCTTGGTCTAACGAAAATCGGACATTATAACGGCTATATTTTCATACTTTCCAAAATCAAACTCCTCCAAATCAATCATCCACCTTATACACCATCACCTACACCATGTGGTCATCTTACCAACCATGGTTACAAGCACATACTCCTTCCATATTCAACTTTAATCACTTACAAACACATGGATCATCATAATCTTAACATTTACACCACTTAATCACTAAACCAAACAATATCCATCATAAATAAGAAAGGGCAAGCATGTTTATACCTTCTTGAAGATTTGAAAACACTTAACAATCCTTGATATATCCTTAAACAACCTTATCCTAGCTTGAATCAACTAAAGAAACCATAAAAAAAATGTTAGTTCTTAGAAAACACTATTCATCACTATTCATTCATCACTTTGATGAATTTATTACCTTACCAAATGATGCTTGATTGCTATGAAACTTGGTGGATATCTCTATATATCCTCAAGTAACCTCCATGATTTTTCCCTTGAATTTTAGTTGATTCTAGCTAGGGTTTTGAAATTAATTTTTTGTTGATGAATAGTAAAATTCGAATTGGATGAAGATGATGGGTGGGGAGAGATTTTTGCTTTTGTTTTGATCTTATCTTGGTGATTACTTGTTAATCTAGAGTGTTATGGAAGCCTTGGAAGATATTTTGTGGTTAAAAGCCATGTGAAAGTACTAATTTACCCTTAAAAACAAGTTAATGGAAAGTGATACCACTTGGATGCTCTAATCTCTTATTTTCTAAATTTTCTAAGTACAATGCCCATCACATTGGTAAATAATATGGTATGTATCCTTGTTATATTACTAATCTTGGTTGCTTGGTTCCCATAATCGTCTAATTGTGATTCGTTTCGAGTATACCTCATTATCTCAGTGGTTTTGAAACCATTTACGAATCCAATTTCCCTTGGCATTCTCTTAACTTAATAATCCCTTGGTTAAATCTAAATTCACTAATTCCTCAATATATAATTCTTATAATGTTTTCATGCTCCTTAATGTCCAATAGAAGCTTATTCGAAATCAAAATCCTCAAAAATCCATATTTAGGAATTTCTGAAATCCATCGTCATTTCGAGTCACTTAATTTCAATGTACAACACTAATATGGTTTCTGTTCATTCCTTTTCCGTTTCCATTATGGAGTACTTATATACCCTTTCTCTAAATCCTCGAAATTTACTATTCATGTGATCACTGTAGCTTTGTTAAAGTTAGGGTTATTACAGATTAACTACGAATCGAGATTGTACTACGAGTTTTATCGTCCGTTTTCTAAGTTATTAACCAAAGTCATAATTAAGCATGCTTCTAGGGGTTCGTTCCCGTTTAACCTTTATTCGAACATTTTTTATAAAATCGTAAAACGATCCTTTTTACATGCGGTCTTTTCCCACACCTTCCTTTTTATCTCTATTATTTAATTATCATTATTCACCTCTGCATTACTCGAGTTAAGGGGGTTTAAATACCGTTACGAACTTTTGTTTACGGTTTCGAACCACTTTTACTAAATCGGCCATATCTCCTAAACCGTATATCCGTTTCATACGAACTTTATATCAAAACAAAGCTTATAACATAATCTAGCTTTTCATGGCAAAATACGAGACTGGACAGTGTGTTTATGCTACTGCTATGCACGGATTTCAAGGGTTAACGAATTTTCGGCATTACGACGGCTATGTTTACACGTTTTCCAAAATTCAAACCATCCAATAATCATGGTTTACACCCCAAACATCATATACATGTTATTTATCCATGAACTAAGACCAAGAAATGTCTTTCCGTTCATCTAAACTAATTTAACATTTAACAAAACCCAATCATAATCTCAAGGTCCTAAACATGCATTAAATCCATGTAACTCATCTAAAATACCAAAACTTAAATTAAGAGCTAGGTTTTCAAGAGTGGTATACCTTCCTTGATGTTTGAATGAACTTAGTAAACCTTGGTTAGTCCTTATCTAGCCTTAATATAGCTTGATCTATCCAAAGAAATCAAGAAAATAAAAGTTAGTTCATAAGAACATTATTCATCAAGAACTTTGATCATGGTTTTGATCTAGTTAAACACATTGGTTGATGATGATCTCTTGGATTTACCTTCTACTTGATACTAGCTTTGATTTAAGCTCAAGATTGAAGTGAATGGATGGTTGGAAGTGGAGATCTCCTCCTTGAAATGAGCTTGGCCGAGAGCTTCAAGCTTGGTGGTGGTGGTTTGGTTTTTGTGTTTTGTTTGCATAAAATGACTTAATGCATGTATATATCTTGGATGCATCTCTTATTAATGTGTTGTCACTCATCTATAGGTGCCACTTGTTGGCTTCTTACTTGTCCAAGTGTTGCTTCCACATTAAGCAAGTCCATTTTTGCAAAAGTGCACTTATACCACCTAGCTTGTAGTTGACTTATAAACATGTCACTTAGGTTTCTCCTTTTTCCACCAATTGCCCTTGTTTGTCTCTTGGTTATTTTGTTCGTTTCTTTGTCCGGTTATTACTCAATTTCCTTGCTTGTTCGGAGGAATAACTCATTCGTTTCTAGTTAGGGTTTTACCGAAAACCTTCTTAAAAATTATAATACCATCCTCCATCTTACTTAATACTTCTCGAATTTGAATTCCTTAAATCCCCTTTTATAACTCCTTAAGTCTTGCAGGGTCCAGGGAAATCTCGGAGAAAATGAAAGTGCTATTTTTCTGAATCTGATATCGTTTACATACACTTATCTTGCCCCTGGATCATGAATACGAACTCGAAAATCCGTTCTGAACACTTCTATATAACGTCGTCCAAAATATACCCATATCCACCAAAATCACTATTCACACTTTATTATTTCTTTAATTCCTTATATTTAATAAAATGCCCTGGTCCTCTTTCGGGCGTTCCTTAACTCTTTTACGGAACCACTAGACTAACAACAGATATTGATTTGGATGACACAAGAATAATCTCTCTTGGAATAATATAACCTATATCCTTAGAAGATAGATTAATTTTATCTATGCTGTCAACCAAAAGCATTCTTCATGACATATAAATATTTGAATTTAAGCCCATCTCATTCATTCAATAAACCTTTATTACATCGCAGTCATAACCACTGTTCACTCATATATTATTACATAAGAAAAAGTTTTAATTCTACCAAAAATCTGGGTCCTTACAGTCTCCCCTCCTTAAAAGGATTCCATCCCGGAATCAGCTTGAAAACAAATGGGGGTACTTTTCCATCATTGCACTTTCTAGCTCCCAGGTTGATTCTTCCAGGTTGTGGTTCTGCCATAAAACTCTGACAAGCTTGATGACCTTGTTTCGGAGCACTTGATCTTTTCTGTCTATGATTTCCACCGGTTGCTCTACATAGGTCAAGTCTGGTTGCATGTCCACGTGCTCATATTCCACTATGTGCTTGGCATCTGGGTTATATTTCCTCAGCATTGAGACATGGAACACATTGTGCACTTGCTGCAGGTTCGGGGGTAATGCCAGCTCATAAGATAGCTCTCTAATGCGTTTTAAGATCTCAAATGGTCCAATATATCTAGGGCTCAGCTTCCCTTTCTTTCCAAACCTCATTAAACCCTTCCAAGGAGATACCTTCAAGAACACTAGGTCTCCCACTTCATATTCTTTTCCTTTCCGAGCTAGGTCGGCATATTTCTTTTGTCGATCTTGGGCTGCTACCAGCCGTCCTCTGATTAGATCCACTGCATCTTTTGTCCGTTGGACCATCTCAGGTCCGAGCATCTTTCGCTCTCCAACTTCATCCCAATATAGGGGAGATCGACATTTTCTTCCATAAAGGGCCTCGTAAGGCGGCATTCCTATGCTTGAATGAAAGCTATTGTTGTAGGAGAACTCAATCAATGGCAAGTGATCATCCGAATTTCCTTTAAAGTCTGTAGCACAGACTCTCAACATATCTTCTAGTGTCTGGATGGTCCTTTCACTTTGCCCGTCTGTCTGGGGATGGTAAGCTGTACTCATGTTTAGCCTGGTTCCCACAAATTCCTGAAAGCTCCTCCAAAACCTTGAGTTAAATCTGGGATCTCTGTCGGATACTATGGCGACTGGGACTCCATGTCGCACCACTATCTCTTTGAGGTAGATGTCTACTAGCCTATCGACCGTGTACCTTTCGTTGATCGGTAGGAAGTGAGCTGACTTTGTTAGTCGGTCTATAATCACCCATATGGCATCATGATTTGCTTTGGTCCTTGGCAAACCTACTACGAAGTCCATAGCTATATGTTCCCATTTCCATTCGGGAATCTCTAAGGGGTGCAGAAGTCCACTGGGCCTCTGATGCTCTGCTTTCACTTTCTGGCAAGTCAAGCATTTGCTTACCCACTCTGCCATGTCCTTTTTCATGTTGGGCCACCAGTAGTACTCTTTCAAATCCCTGTACATCTTGGTGCTACCGGGGTGCACTGAGTACCTTGAGCTGTGTGCCTCATATAAAATTTCCTCCTTGAGTTCCTGATCATTTGGGATCCATATCCTCCACATGTATCTCATGATCCCTTCTTTATCTTTTTCACACTTGATTTCTTCACCAGTCATTAACTCCTTAGCTGAGTTCTTTTCTGCTTCCATTACCCTTTCCTGGCATAGCCTAATCTTTTCCAACAATGAAGGCTGGATTCGAATTTCCATCAATTTTTCTTGACCTTCTCCAGGTATCTTAACCTCAATTTCCAACTTTTCCAAGTCTTTTATCAATTCTTCCTCTGTAGTTATTATTTTGAGTTTTTTTTTCCTACTAAGGGCGTCAGCCACCACATTGGCTTTGCCCGGGTGATAACGAATCTCACAGTCGTAATCCTTGATTAGTTCTAGCCATCTCCTCTGGCGCATGTTAAGCTCTTTTTGTGTAAAAATGTACTTGAGGCTCTTATGGTCAGTGTAAATCTCGCACTTTTCCCCATACAAGTAGTGCCTCAAAATCTTTAAGGCAAAAACAATTGCTGCTAATTCCAGATCATGGGTGGGGTATCGGATCTCGTAATCCTTCAATTGCCTTGACGCATATGCTATTACCTTACCGTGCTGCATAAGCACACATCCCAATCCTTTATGCGAAACATCACTGTAAATTACGAAATCTCCTTTTCCATCAGGCAACGCCAACACTGGGGCCGTTACCAACCTCTTCTTCAGCTCTTAAAAACTCTTCTCGCATTTTTCAGTCCATTCAAATTTCTCAGTTTTACGGGTAAGCCGAGTTAGCGGAGCTGCGATCTTCGCAAAATCTTGCACAAATCGTCTATAATATCCTGCCAGTCCGATGAAACTCCTTACCTCTGTTTGAGTGGTTGGTCGTTCTCAATTTGAAACTGCCTCTATCTTGGAGGGGTCAACTAGCACTCCTTCTCTGTTGATTACGTGCCCTAAAAATTGTACTTCATTTTTCCAGAACTCACACTTTGAGAATTTGGCATATAATTGCTCCTTCCGGAGCGTCTCCAAGGTTATCCTCAAATGTTTAGCGTGCTCTTCTTCTGTCTTTGAGTAGATCAGAATATCATCAATAAAGACTATAACAAACTGATCCAAATATTCCTTAAACACTCTATTCATTAAATCCATGAAAGCTGCTGGGGCGTTGGTTAGTCCAAACGACATCACCAAGAATTCATAATGCCCATACCTAGTACGGAAGGCAGTCTTTGGAATATCTTCAGGTTTAATCTTTAGCTGGTGATATCCGGTTCTCAAGTCAATCTTGGAGAAATACTCAGCTCCTCTTAGCTGGTCAAACAAGTCATCAATTCTGGGTAACGGGTACTTGTTCAACTCTCGATAGTCGATGCATAACCTCATACTCCCGTCCTTCTTCTTAACAAACAACACTGGTGCGCCCCAAGGCGACACACTGGGTCTTATCATACCCTTATCCAACAACTCCTGTAATTGCTTTGCTAGCTCTTTCATTTCCACTGGTGCTAATCGGTACGGGGCCTTCGAAACTGGCACCGTCCCTGGGGCTAACTCGATAGCAAACTCAATCACTCTATCTGGTGGTAATCCGAGAAGATCTTGAGGGAACACGTCTTCAAATTCGTTGACTACCGGAATGTCTTGTATCTTGGGCGCCTCTTTCTGGGTGTCTATAATGTAAGCTAAATAAGCTTCATTCCCTTTTCGTAGCTGTCTCTTGGTTTGCACCATGGTTAGAATGGTCTGGGTCTGTCGTAGCCCTTTAAACACTATTTCCTTCTTTCCTGGGGTTTTCAACTTAACCTTTTTCCCTTTACAATCTATTTGCGCATTATTATGAGACAACCAGTCCATACCCAAAATAACATCGAATTCCCCTAGCTTAAAAGGGATCAAATCCACACAGAAGGATCGTCCTCCTATTTCTATTTTGCAATCGGGGTGAATCTGATTAACTGGAACGACTTCCTGATTAGCTATCTCTACTTGCAAAGACTCCCTTAGCGGTTGAGTTTTAAGTTTCAATTTATGCGCTAAATCTCTAGATATAAAAGACTTAGTTGCTCCAGAATCAAACAAAACATTTGCACTGACTGAATTGAGGGAAAATGTATCTGCTATCACATCCGCGTCCTTCACGGCATCTTGCACTGTCATGTTAAAAGTTCTAGCAGTTGGTGAACTGTTGGAGGCAGCTCTACTTGCCCCCGATGCTGCTGGCTTATTCATTGGGCAATCCCTTCTCATGTGACCCTGACGACCACACTGGAAACAAGTAGTGCCCTTACTGGTAGCAGGAGTAACCGGGGTACACTAGTGGGCGTAGTGGCCTATTCGTCCGCACTTATAACAGGTTATCAGTTTCTGGTTACACTCTCCTGGGTGTTTCTTCCCACAAGTGGCACATACTGGCAGTGGGGGTCTGGAAAGGTTGGAACGGGACACCCCTGCCTGCTTGCTGCCTGATAGAGTATATTTTTATATATATTCTAGATGATTTTATTCTCGTATTTATTGTGTTTTGCACTGATTTGGATATTTATTTAATAGATTTTATTGTTTTATTGTAGGAAATAAAGAATTCATAACTTGGAAGGATTTGGAGCAAAAAGAGCTATTTTGGAGATAAAATAGGAGAAAATTCGTATTATTGGGCTATACAGGCTGCCTGCACTGTTTGGGCCATATCTTGAGTTCCAGAAGTCAGAATTTGATGATCTTACTGTCCACGCGAAGCTTGTGGAATTTTCTTTAATTCAGAGGTGGTCCAGTAAGTAAAATCCAACTGGAAGAGCCCAGAAACAGAGGAGAAAAAGAAGTGACGAATTTTACAAGAAAATCCTATTCAATTATGGATATCTTTTTGTAAATTGATTAGGATATTAAAAATACTTTTATTAGGAGATAGATATCAGATTTTATTAATGGGTTTTATTATAAAAGGAAGAGAAAACGTGAGATAGATAGAGATAGACATATACATACGTATTTTTACAAAAGCTAGGGTTTTGGTTGTTTTTGCTCTCTTCATCTCTTCTTTTGTAAGCACTTGGTTTAATTTGGATCTTCATTGTTCTTCGTTAATACAAAGTTTGAGGTATTCTTTATTCTCTTGTTTTATTATTATATGTTTTACATGGCTTCTTTCATTATTATTATTGCTTTTACTTCTACCATGAGTGACTAGTTTAATTCTAGGGTATTAAGGGGAGCCATGTTTGCACCATGATTTGGGCTTAATTTGATTAGTAGATTGATGGGTAAAGAGTAATTCTGATTGATATGTTTTAATTCTTAATTTGTGTAATTGCGCAATATCACAGATTAATTGATTGCAATAGGAGTAATAGATCGAAAGATTTTACTACTAGAGGCTTACATACAATTAGCAGAATTGAAGGTGAGTGTGAAAACATCATTAGATATTCTGAGAGTGTTAATGCTTGAGAAAGATTAACCATTGCTTTAATTACTTAATCCCATTGAAAAGCTATACTTTTGTGATTTGTTTGGTGTAAACATGGTGAACCTGAATTGCCCTAGATCCTTTAATTAATTGATTTAAAACCTTTGTTATATTTGTTTTAGTAGTTAACACAATTCTCCAACAATCGTTTGTGACTGAGAACAATTGATAACAATTGAATTGAAACTGAAACTGTCTCCTTGAGGATTCGACCCGTATTTGCTAGTATCTACTACAATTGATACCGTGCGCTTGCAGTTAGACATAATTTAACATATCAAGTTTTTGGCGCCGCTGCCGGGGAGACGCATAGTTTCTATAATTTTAGTTTGATTGTTTTAGATTGTTTCTCTTGTCTCTTTGGAACACTTGTTCCAATTGAGACCGATCTTATTGCTTTTCCTTGTTTAGTTGTTGATGCCCAAGACCAGGTCTCAAACGAAAGTAGATCAAGCGAAAGAGGATACAACTCCTCTTAGTCCAGATTCTGGAATTACTTGTCAACAATACATAGATCAACAAAGGAAAGAGAAGTAGCAAAGGATATCTGAATCAAAGATTAAAATGGCGGACCTTCCTCCCAAATCTTTGAAGAATTACTCATAGCCCTCTCCGAGTGGGGTACCTACTGGCCTTGATATGCCAGTGATTCAAGCAGCAAATTTCGAGATAAAGCCTGCTTTGCTTACTATGATCCAACAGAATCAATTTGCTGGGCTTGTTTCTGAAGACCCTACACTTCATCTGCAACGGTTTCAACAGCTCTGTTCTACAATTAAACATCAGGGATTCACTCCAGACCAGTTGAAAGTCATGTTGTTCGGTTTCTCTCTTCGTGATAAAGCTCAAAAGTGGTTGAACGATATTGAATTGACCAAGTGGGATGAGATTGCTCAAGCCTTCTTAACTGAGTTCTTCCCTCCTAACAGAACCGACGATTTGATCGACAAGATGATGGGTTTTAAGCAAGATTATGGCGAATCTCTACGGGATGCTTGGGCAGATTCAAGGATTATCAACGTGCATGCCCTCATCATGGTCTTGAGAAGTGGTTTCTTCTTAAACGCTTCTATAATGGTCTTGATCCTGAGACAAAAGGTATGGTTGATAACGCTGCAGGAGGTGTGTTTTTAGACAAAGGAGTTGATGATGCACATGCTTTTCTTTCAAATTTGGCTGCCAATCACTTCAGTAATCCGAGAGCAACCAAGAAAGGGGGTAAACTTGAAGTGGATGCTTATTCTTTATTATCATCTCAACTAGCTGCATTGACTCAGGAGATCCACTCATTGAAGACATCTCAGCCTTCTACTCAACCTATGAGCATCAATGCATTGTCATCCATGGCTCCTATGAATAATCCTGTTTGTGAAGTCTGTGGCATCCAAGGCCACTATGGTAATGATTGCCAATACAATGCTCAAAATTCACATAATTTTCAGATGGAGCAAGCAAATGTTTTCCAACAGAGGCAGCAGTACAATCCATACTCCAACACTTACAATCCTGGTTGGAAAGATCATCCGAACTTCTCATATAGGAACAATAATGCTCAGAATTCAAATGTTCCTAATCAGCAGCAATATCAGCAGTCGTACCAGCCTCCTCCACAGCAACAGTATAGGCCTCCTCAAGGACCTATGAATCCCCCTGGATTTCAAAGGCCTCCTCAGAATTATGCTCCTCAAGCAAATCATGCTGCACAGGCTGATAATCAAGGTGATATGATGAAGATATTGCTACAAATGTAAACAAAGATGAACCAGATGGAGATACATAATAAGATGTTGGAAACTCAGATTGCTCAAATGGCTAGTTCTTCATCTACAAGGCAACAAGGCTCTCTACCAGCACAATCAACTCAGCCAAAGGAAAATGTGAATGCCATTGCTCTTAGGAGTGGTCGTACATATGATGCTCCTCCAATGCCTACTGACGATGTTCCTACTGAGAAAGAAAAAGAGGATTCTGAGGAAGACAAGGTAGAGAAAGTTGTGGAAGATACAAACGAAGATGGAACTGAGGAAAGCAAGAAAAAGGACAAAGAGAAGACTGCAGTTACCCCTCCACCATTTGTGCCAAAGCTCCCATTCCCTAGCAGGATGAACAGAACTAAGGTTGACCAGCAGTTTGGTAAGTTCATGACACTTGTCAAGAATCTTGAGGTAACAGTTCCTTTCACTGATTTAATTTCTCAAGTTCCATCATATGCAAAGTTTCTTAAGGATATTCTCACTAAGAAAAGGTCTTTTGGTGAGGTAGAGACAGTAGCTTTTACTGAAGAGTGTAGTGCTGTTTTACAGAATAAGTCTCCACCTAAGCTTAAAGATCCTGGTAGTTTTTCGATCCCGTGTCATTTAGGTGCATTGTTCATTGATAAAGCTTTATGTGATTTAGGCGCTAGTGTCTCAGTCATGCCTCTCTCGGTTTTTCAAAAACTTAATATGGGAGAATTAAAATGTACACAGATGACTTTGCAAATGGCAGACCGTTCGATAAAATATCCCCTTGGAATTTTAGAGGATGTGCCTGTTAGGGTTGGAAAATTCTATATTCCTGTAGACTTTGTAGTTCTAGATATGGAAGAGGATAGTCAGATACCTATTATTTTAGGTAGACCATTTCTTTGTACTGCAGGTGCTATTATTGATGTTAAAAGTGGGACTCTCACCTTGAGTGTTGGTGATGATAAAATTGCTTTTACTCTAACCTCTGCTCTTAAATCCCCTTTGCTTGAGAATACTTGTTGCAGTATTGATGTTGTAGATGAAATTGTCCAAGATTATACTCCTCAGATTCTATTGAATTATACATTGGAAGCAGTGCTCATGCTTGAAGCTTCGGAAGGAGAAGGACATGCTGAAGTCGATTCATTGATTCTTGAGTTGAATGATCACAACATTGATTCCATTGACAGTTCTTCAGTTCGAGATCTCTCGAGTATTAAGCTTGGGAAACTTCCGCCACATTTGTGGTATGTCCTTTTCAATAATGAGCTAGTGATTTTTGAAGAGGGGCATGATAACGTGTTGCGAAGGTGGAAAACCAATGATAAGGAAGAAAAAAGTTTTGTTCAGCCGGTTGAGTCGAAGAAGCACTCTAGGGGTGTGAAGAAGAAAAAGAAGAAGATTTGGCCGTTGGGTAGTAAAATCAAGTTGAATTCTGATGGAAGAGCTTTGTGGAAAGCAAGAAATCAAGATGTCAACGTTCGTAGGAATGGTCTTTCTGTTGAGGATGGTTCAGTAATTCTTTTGAAACCGCCTTGAGTTGAGGAAGTAACGTCAAGCTATTGACGTTAAAGAAGCGCTTCATGGGAGGCAACCCATGTATTAGTATAGGAAAAAAAAATTTATTCAAAAAAAAAAAAAAAAAAAAAAAACGAGTAAAGCAGAAGTGAACCGCGCATCAGGCGCTAGAACAGCGCAGAAGCGCCATGTAACGCAGAAGCATCCCGCGCATCAGGCGCCAGAATCGCGCAGGAGCGCCCAAACACGCATTTTCAACCTGCGTTTCACCCTTGTCCGCGCCATTCCACCCTGTAACGCCTACTGTACATGCGTTACACCCCTCTGCCCAGAATTTTTTTCCAAAATTTGTGTTTTTGCCTACAAATTTAACCCCAAATTCAATCCTAATCCAAATTCTTTCAATCCCTAATTCCTATATCTATTCTACATCAAATCCTAACCTCTCCAAATCTCTCCTACACAATTACAATTTTTATTCAACCTATCCATCATCTTATATATATACACACTGTAATAACCCGGATTTCTCAAGAAATGATTTTATTATTATTTCAAAAATGATAATGTTTTCCTAAAATGAGGAGGAATTTTTTTTTTATTTAATTATTTAATTATTTTCGGTTAAGTGGAACCGGGACCCTTTTAAAAATTTTATGGACCAAGTAGATATCTCGAGTCAATAAATTATTTGGATAAAGATTTAATTTTGGAATGTGAAATTATTCAGTAAAGATTTTAATTATTGAATAATTTAGAGATTTTAAAATCCTTAGAAAATGTTTATTTTAATTATTTGAGGATTTGTAGAAATTACTTGATTAATATATAAAATCAAGAATTTGAGATTTTACTAAAACAATAATGTTTGTAGTATTTTTATAAAGCCCTGTAAATTGTGAATTATGAATCACAATTATTATTTTTATGAATTGTTTTTATAAATTATTAATATTTGTAAAATGCATATCAATTTAGAAAATTGAGATTTAATTCTAATTCTTTCTCCAAAAGTCTTTAAAAATAATCTAGTATTTAATTATGCTGGAATTATTATTTTTACCGATCGAGGTTTTTAATTCAAAAATTATTATTTTACCAGAGATATGTTTTGCGGGTTTAAAATTAGAAATGTAGTGTTTAAATAGTATTGGGCTTGGGCCCATTAGGGTTAAACAAAAACACACACAGCACATAGATACACACAAAAAAACACACACAAACGCAGCCGCACAAAAATCAATCGGGGGAGGGGGAGAAAGAAATCAGCGGGGAATAAGAAAAGAGAGAAATGGGTTGGGGGTTGATGAGATACATACATATACGCGTGTATATGTGATGTTTGGGTGTGTGTTCGAGTAGTGTGTGCATCAGGGAGGAGCAGTGCGGGGAAGAGGGCGGCCGGAGGGGGTCGTCGGCGAGCTCCTGGCGGCGCAGCCGCAAGTCTGGTGCAGGAGGCGTGGGTCAACCGCGGCCACAGGTGGAAGGGAAGGGGGAGGCTGCCATGTGAGGGCTGATTAGATAGAGAGAGAGAGGGGGGGGAGAGATTTTTCGGAATTGGAAACGAAAAGGTATAATTCTTTTCGCGTGTTAATTATTTAATCTTCGTATTAAATTCATGGTAAATTTTGAGTTTGATTATTAATGGTTGTAATTTAATTAGTTTTAAATTGTGGTAATTTAATTGATTTTAAATTGTGAGATTATTGTGGTAATTAAATTAGATTTAATTGCGAGGTTAATTATGGTGGTAATTAGTTAGTTTAAATTGCGAGGTTAATTATGGTGGTTTAATTAGTTTAAATGGAAAGCTTAATGTGGTAATGGGTATAATTAGACTAAAATTGTAAGATTATGATTATTGGTTGAATTTCCGATATTTAATTCGGAAGGTATGTTTGTAATTATAATTGTTGAGTTTAATTATGAGTCCGATTAAAGGTTCAGATTAGTGATTGTTAATTGTTAAATTGCTAATTGTTAATTGTTAGGGAGTAATTATTAATTGTTGGATAATATATTTGGGTTAGTTGTCAAGTAATTGTTAAGTGCTAATTGCTAATTGTTATTATTATATAATGTACGATTATAAGAGTTGGCTAATTGTAAACGTGTATACGTTAAATGTTTATGTGCTAGATGGTATAAATCGAGTCTTAGCATGTGGTGATTGTCTAATTATCAACTATGTGGTGTTGGCTTACAGGTGGATAGTAATGGTCATTGAGTCAAGTACTTGGTGGTGAAGTACCTATGGTCTATTTAAGCAAAGGTATAATTCCTTATGTGTTTAGATGGTAAGTGTTATTTAATTTAAACTGCGAGGAGTCGTAATGAGATCATGAGTTCTAAATGTCAATATTTATGGACTTGTGTAATTCTCTTCGACTAGTTCCTCGGGCTTACGAATATTAAATGATTGAGTATCACAAGTATAACTAATATGCTCGAGTGACACGATCATTTATATAGCGTAAGTATTAGTTAGTGCTAGGAGTTGTTTCCTAGGACTTACGAATATCAATGATTGGTCGTCACGTGTATCATTAATGTGCGTGAGTGAAATGGTCATTGGTGGAGCGTAAGTAGTAGCTAATGCTACAATAAACTATTATGTGCTATGTGCCGCATGTTTGGGCGGTTACTTTCTTAGTTGTTTACTTTTGTTGATTGCTGCAAGTTGGGGCAGCTTTATTTTAATTAAAACAGGATTGAATTGTTGTTGATTGACATTGAGGGGCTGTGCCCATAGTCCGATAAACGAATACCTCATGCCCAAATTTTCTAAAAATCCCCTGCACTTAAATTTATTTAACTTATTTGATTTTAATTATTTAAAGGCATGTTTGAGGGTTAATTGTTTATGTGAAAATGTGCTAAGTAAATTGTTTCAAGGATTAATTGTTGTCTTGAGGAGTTATGTGCTAATTCATGGGTTAGAGGTGTCTTGAGGATTAATTGTATATTATGTGTCTTTATCGAGGATTGATTGTGTTTTGAATATTATCTATATATTAAGTTGGTTCAAGTCTATTAAATGGTTATAAGGTGTTATGTACATTAAGTGGTAATAGGATAGTCAACTATAGGGAGGACACCTATAGTTTGACTTTATGTTATTTAGTGATAATCCCGAGTTGTGTCTACTCGATATACGAGGTAGGACTGACACGCACTCATAACTATTTCAGTACTATTAGGGCGTAATCAAATGGGAGCGACGCGCATCCAAAAAGGAAGATCGAGACGTCAGGTAAGGTCCATGGAATTGCTTGGACGAGGTGCGAAGGATTTGTTCGCGGTTTCTATTTTCTGCTAAGGACCCGAGGCAAGTTTATTTACACATACTCTATCGTTCAGAGTATACCTATTTTGAATTATATAAAATGTGCGGGAAAAGGTTTTCAATCCCTAATTGCGAGTTTTTAATCTTGTGCTCCTTCCAAATCATTTTAATCTTGACGTTGCTAGCGATATTAAATTATTCTCGTGCAATAACCAAAACCCCATGGCTTATAATACTATTGATGGGCAGTGATATTTTTACGGCTCTATATCTTGATTTATACGGTATATATATATATTTATAAACTTTTGTAATGTGGTAGAGGACTATATGTTATGAGATATATATTTGTGTATCAGAATAAGAAAGGCTCAGAGGGTAGGGCATGTATTGAGTTTTAGAACTTAGCCGCGTGTTGGGGCTATTTTGTATTGTATGATTTCGAAAACCCGGGCAAAGCTTTTAAAAAGAATTTCGCAATAATTAACCTAAAGGCAACATCACCAATAAACCAGTGTTTATTTAATTAATAGATGCTCCTGAAAGCATTTACTAATTAAATAAACCTCATTCGCCTAATTAAATTTATTTAATTAGATGAATATCATTTTCAAAACGCTTTCTTAAAATCCCTTTGTCCCGGAGAAATAATAAAACAATTTAATGGAGTGATTCTATCTAGTATATTATATATCGGGGATAGTTTATTTTCAATACGGATTAAAGATATTCCAACGTTTATAAATTGGTTACTTTCAGCTTAAAACAGCTAGATTGATATCGATATATGGGATTTGAATGCTTATTTAATTCGATGAATATTAATTATAATATTCATTAAGAAACAAAAAAAAAGGGAAAGAGAAGAAGGATTTTCATGCTTATTAATTATTTCTTATTGACCGAGAGTCAGTAGTAGTTATTTGATAAAGTGGCTAAAGTTTGGAGACTGCTGGAGAGATTGTGTCTTGATTTTGATTATAAACATTCCAAGAGTTGTATTTAGGTGTTTTGAGGTTATTAAATATTCCAGTATCAATAGTAAATATTATTTGAATATTACTTAATAAATGAATATTAATTTGAGTATTCTTTTAAAAAGGGATTATTGAATATTTATTATTTGTTACGTAGTAGTCATATATTCATTAAATATTCTAAGTGTTTTGAAGGTTATAAACACTATTTAAAGGTTGTCTAAGGACTTTCATAGTCATTTAAAAAAATTATATTTTGAATCTATCTAGGTAAGTTACTTTTCAAGAACTTATATTTATATATGGAATTACCCTGTTGTGGTTACAAGCTTTATGCGTACCATTTACCATGTGTGATCACAAAACCCTGTGTCGAGATTGATATCGGTACAAGTGTATATCTATACTTGAACTCTTTTGAACTCAAAACATTTTCGAAAACCCCCGGTCAGGTTTTACTCTCTTGCTCGTTTTTCAAGAAATTATCGGTCGACTGAAGTCGAACTTCAACTACTCGAATTTTCTATCAAAATGATTTTTGAAAAGAAAAGAAAAAGGGGACTCTGGCAAGTGTGGGAATCGTTGACGAACGATTCCCGGGATGTGTAAGCGGCCGTGAGCCAGGCGGTCCATCAATTATTATTCCGGCCCATGTGTTGCCGAAGGATGATTACGGATGTAGTTTTCATCGAGGGTGATTACGGATGTAGTTTTCACTCGGGGATAGTTACGGATGTAGTTTCTATCCTTCTACCGGTAGAGAAGACCCGCGGATTATTGGACTTGGATGTGGCGACTGATCATCGTCAATCCTTGTCAGGTTTTTGTGTTTTCTTTAAGTCCCATCCTCCACTTTGGAAAAATACTCAAACACTGCTTCTTAGGCCTAAGTGCCAAGTAGCCGATAGTGTTGTTTTCAATTTTGAAAGATGATGAATTCATGCAGTATCTAGAACTGCAAGATTATTCTAACAATAATGGCACGTGCTTGTGCACTTTTGCAATTATTCAAAAGATGAAAGATGGTTCATCGGTTATTTGATGTTAAGCCCCAAATGTTTTGCTTCAAGAGCTTTGACTCTCTTCCTATCAGTTATTTCTGAGTTCAGATTTATCAAGTGGTAACGAACTTATATCCTGTACAGAATCTTGAACTGTAAGGTGTTTTGATAATAATGATAATGATATAATCATGTGTATATACTTACAAACTTGAGGAGTATTAAAAAGGGAACTTTATAATGGTTTGGTTTATGAAGGGTGGTAATAACTATCTTAGCAGCATATTGAACTCCATATTTTGAAAAGCCCCCTAAGAGGTTATCAATACTATGAGGTATGGTATGTGGATACGGTATGAGGATTACTATTGTTGTCATGAACTTACTTTATTTATTTGATGTTAACCGAAATGTCATATATCCCCTACTGAGGTTTTATTGTTGTAAATATTTCGAAATTGATATTAAGTATCGTATATTTCGAAAACCTCATGTGTATATTGTTATATATTGTTGTGCTCTATTAATACTTGCTGGGCAATTCTTTCGCTCATACTTGCTTGTTTTAAATATTAACCTTTCAGAGGAAGGTAGATGATTGTGGCTTATCTGCATGGCTCAGAAGAAGCAGGCAGTACGCCCTTGTGAAGATGATATGATCCAGAACATAGATAGCTGGAATAAGTTATATGTAAGTACATTGATGTGTAATATATATTACTTTGTACTGAGTAGTACTAGTTGCTGGTGTACTTCCCAACGAAGCTATACTAGTAGTATAAGATTTTTAAGACATAGTGCGATGTAATAGAATGGATGTAATAAAGGTGTAAAGATTTTAGTTCTTGTTTCTAGCCCTATGACCTAAAAGATGCTTGGTGGTTGGGGTCGCAGAGTTATATTTCAGTTTTAATGATTACAGATGGTTTAATGTTGTTAAACAGGTAATTTGATGTTAAGGATTTCCGCGTGACGACCAAATCCCTGACCCCGGATTTGGGGCGTTACAGAAATGGTATCAGAGCTGAGGTTATAGTAAACTAGAAACGAGAGTGAGTAGGAGTGTGTATAGTTATGTGAGAACGCCAGAACTCATGTAGAGTTCATGTTGGACTATTGGATATTGTACCAATGATTAAGTTAAGATTGGAAGGCTATGTCAAGGAATATGTGGATACAGACTTTACTTCTTGTGGTAATGGATTTCTGCTAAAGAACTCTTAGAGACAAGTGTTGGTCGGCAGGGGCATAAATCGCCCGAGGCCTAAGATTAAGATAATTTTAGGGGTTCATGGATGAAGTTATGTATTCCCCGAATGGTAGGAAATTTCAATATGATGATGAAGGATGGAAAGCTGGCATCCAGTATTATGACAATGATGAGTTGAGATATCATCCGTACTGTTAAAATTCCAAAAAAGGGAAGCAAAACAAGATCCCTATGAAAGAGTATTAGCCGAAGTTGCGGGTATTTAAATCTTCTCGAGTTTAAGAGAGCTTGAGGTAATATTAGAAATAGATTGGTGGATGGACGTCGAATGTTTCAAATGATTACGTAGAGAAAATGGTGAAGTGGTGCTTGGTCGATAAAGACGAGAAATGTTTTAAGAATCAAGACGGACTGAGAAAGTCTGAGAGAGACTAGTACGAAGGTTGTTATGCCAAAAAGGGATAAGCTTAAGTTGCGCACGGAATTGTCATGAGGACAGGAACGTGTTGTATAAATACGGTTATAATGGTGACTGGATCTAAGTAGGTATTTCCAGCAATGTTCCAGAATATCGCCCATTCGACACGTGGAATTCGTCGCTGCTAGGGGCGACACCAGTATCGAAGTCTTCTCAAAGAATAGAACGCTTGCGTGAGATGCTTGCGCCGAGTCGAATAGAACTCCTTAATATCGTAAAATGCCGATGGTTGAATCTCTAGCGACCATTACGAGTCGACGATGACGTCGGTTATCGAGCACCTTAGGGTGTGCGTGGAAAAGAAGAGCGCTATAATCGAACAATTATCCGTCAGAGGAGCCGACATGAAAGGCATCCGTGGAGACCTTGGCATTACCCTCCCCAATTATGAATCATTTTGATTGCTTCCCCAGTCTGAATTATTTGATATCTCCCCATTCGCAACTTATGTTTATTACCTCCCCAATCGACGAATTATTTGACACATCCCCGTGCATAAATTATTTTAATTACCTCCCCAATATATGAATTATTTGACATCTCCCCATGTGTAAATTGTTTTGATTACCTCCCTAATCCATTATCTATCCTGACATCTCTCCAAGAGAGAATTTTGATAAAGAATATACTCCCTCTTCGAAGTTGTTCTTCAATACTCGTGTTAAACCATATTTAATTTCGATTGTGCCAGAAGATGTCATTATTCCTGGCTTCAGATTTCTGAAGCCCTATCGAATGATGTTATTTAAAACTTCCACTTTCCTTCAATAATGGATGATTCTATGGTGATATAGCACCACTTGCTTATTGAATACCAGTATCTTTCTGGTTATCCTTTTCTTTGGAAATCACACCTTTGGAATCCGTTCAATTCAACTCCAAGGTGTCCTTTGAGAATTATTTGTCGAAAGACGATAATTATTATCTTCACTTCGAATTGCTTTCATACTTCTCAGCTTCCACTGAGACGAACAACCCTATACTTATAGGGGACACAAGGGCTATCTGTCTGTGTGATAGAAGTCTGACGGGACGCCGTCACTTGTGAGTTGTGAAATACAAGAAGGCTAACTACCTTTAGTAATGTCTTAACTGAGACACGCAACGTGAGTTCTTATGATCATATTGATCTCTCAGTAAATTCTCTCATTTCAAATGAGGTTGACTTTAACACTCATAACCTTATGATCACCAGTGTGTAACAATTGCCTTGTTATGACAGCTATCTTTTCAAAGCTCCATCATTCTTATTATCTCTAATGAATTTCAAGGGGATGCCAACCAGGTCGGCCAAGTCATAAATTCGCTGATAGAAATTAGATTCGAATGGAATCGCCAAGAGCAAGAGCGAATCCCAACACGAATAGAATATCAGTGATGTATAGCTAGAATTGGTTCGTTCTCTCTCTCAAGAATGTCATGTTAATAGAGTTAGTGAACTCTCTCTCTTAAGGATAGTATAATAATAGAAAGTTGGGCAAGACGTATATGTGAAAGGAATAATGGTGGGTTATAAGACTCCAGCGATAATTGTGTCAGATAGAGAATCGAGGTTTGAATTGGGATATTGGAGAAGTTGTTTACGAAGAGACACTATCTCCTGTTTTGCAGAATAAGTGTCGATGATAAAAGAGTTAAGGAATCCCAGTAGTGGCCTTAGCTGATTCCGTGGACGGAATCCTTTTAAGGAGGGTAGACTGTAATAACCCGGATTTCTCAAGAAATGATTTTATTATTATTTCAAAAATGATAATGTTTTCCTAAAATGAGGAGGAATTTTTTTTTTATTTAATTATTTAATTATTTTCGGTTAAGTGGAACCGGGACCCTTTTAAAAATTTTATGGACCAAGTAGATATCTCGAGTCAATAAATTATTTGGATAAAGATTTAATTTTGGAATGTGAAATTATTCAGTAAAGATTTTAATTATTGAATAATTTAGAGATTTTAAAATCCTTAGAAAATGTTTATTTTAATTATTTGAGGATTTGTAGAAATTACTTGATTAATATATAAAATCAAGAATTTGAGATTTTACTAAAACAATAATGTTTGTAGTATTTTTATAAAGCCCTGTAAATTGTGAATTATGAATCACAATTATTATTTTTATGAATTGTTTTTATAAATTATTAATATTTGTAAAATGCATATCAATTTAGAAAATTGAGATTTAATTCTAATTCTTTCTCCAAAAGTCTTTAAAAATAATCTAGTATTTAATTATGCTGGAATTATTATTTTTACCGATCGAGGTTTTTAATTCAAAAATTATTATTTTACCCGAGATATGTTTTGCGGGTTTAAAATTAGAAATGTAGTGTTTAAATAGTATTGGGCTTGGGCCCATTAGGGTTAAACAAAAACACACACAGCACATAGATACACACAAAAAAACACACACAAACGCAGCCGCACAAAAATCAATCGGGGGAGGGGGAGAAAGAAATCAGCGGGGAATAAGAAAAGAGAGAAATGGGTTGGGGGTTGATGAGATACATACATATACGCGTGTATATGTGATGTTTGGGTGTGTGTTCGAGTAGTGTGTGCATCAGGGAGGAGCAGTGCGGGGAAGAGGGCGGCCGGAGGGGGTCGTCGGCGAGCTCCTGGCGGCGCAGCCGCAAGTCTGGTGCAGGAGGCGTGGGTCAACCGCGGCCACAGGTGGAAGGGAAGGGGGAGGCTGCCATGTGAGGGCTGATTAGATAGAGAGAGAGAGGGGGGGAGAGATTTTTCGGAATTGGAAACGAAAAGGTATAATTCTTTTCGCGTGTTAATTATTTAATCTTCGTATTAAATTCGTGGTAAATTTTGAGTTTGATTATTAATGGTTGTAATTTAATTAGTTTTAAATTGTGGTAATTTAATTGATTTTAAATTGTGAGATTATTGTGGTAATTAAATTAGATTTAATTGCGAGGTTAATTATGGTGGTAATTAGTTAGTTTAAATTGCGAGGTTAATTATGGTGGTTTAATTAGTTTAAATGGAAAGCTTAATGTGGTAATGGGTATAATTAGACTAAAATTGTAAGATTATGATTATTGGTTGAATTTCCGATATTTAATTCGGAAGGTATGTTTGTAATTATAATTGTTGAGTTTAATTATGAGTCCGATTAAAGGTTCGGATTAGTGAATGTTAATTGTTAAATTGCTAATTGTTAATTGTTAGGGAGTAATTATTAATTGTCGGATAATATATTTGGGTTAGTTGTCAAGTAATTGTTAAGTGCTAATTGCTAATTGTTATTATTATATAATGTACGATTATAAGAGTTGGCTAATTGTAAACGTGTATACGTTAAATGTTTATGTGCTAGATGGTATAAATCGAGTCTTAGCATGTGGTGATTGTCTAATTATCAACTATGTGGTGTTGGCTTACAGGTGGATAGTAATGGTCATTGAGTCAAGTACTTGGTGGTGAAGTACCTATGGTCTATTTAAGCAAAGGTATAATTCCTTATGTGTTTAGATGGTAAGTGTTATTTAATTTAAACTGCGAGGAGTCGTAATGAGATCATGAGTTCTAAATGTCAATATTTATGGACTTGTGTAATTCTCTTCGACTAGTTCCTCGGGCTTACGAATATTAAATGATTGAGTATCACAAGTATAACTAATATGCTCGAGTGACACGATCATTTATATAGCGTAAGTATTAGTTAGTGCTAGGAGTTGTTTCCTAGGACTTACGAATATCAATGATTGGTCGTCACGTGTATCATTAATGTGCGTGAGTGAAATGGTCATTGGTGGAGCGTAAGTAGTAGCTAATGCTACAATAAACTATTATGTGCTATGTGCCGCATGTTTGGGCGGTTACTTTCTTAGTTGTTTACTTTTGTTGATTGCTGCAAGTTGGGGCAGCTTTATTTTAATTAAAACAGGATTGAATTGTTGTTGATTGACATTGAGGGGCTGTGCCCATAGTCCGATAAACGAATACCTCATGCCCAAATTTTCTAAAAATCCCCTGCACTTAAATTTATTTAACTTATTTGATTTTAATTATTTAAAGGCATGTTTGAGGGTTAATTGTTTATGTGAAAATGTGCTAAGTAAATTGTTTCAAGGATTAATTGTTGTCTTGAGGAGTTATGTGCTAATTCATGGGTTAGAGGTGTCTTGAGGATTAATTGTATATTATGTGTCTTTATCGAGGATTGATTGTGTTTTGAATATTATCTATATATTAAGTTGGTTCAAGTCTATTAAATGGTTATAAGGTGTTATGTACATTAAGTGGTAATAGGATAGTCAACTATAGGGAGGACACCTATAGTTTGACTTTATGTTATTTAGTGATAATCCCGAGTTGTGTCTACTCGATATACGAGGTAGGACTGACACGCACTCATAACTATTTCAGTACTATTAGGGCGTAATCAAAATGGGAGCGACGCGCATCCAAAAAGGAAGATCGAGACGTCAGGTAAGGTCCATGGAATTGCTTGGACGAGGTGCGAAGGATTTGTTCGCGGTTTCTATTTTCTGCTAAGGACCCGAGGCAAGTTTATTTACACATACTCTATCGTTCAGAGTATACCTATTTTGAATTATATAAAATGTGCGGGAAAAGGTTTTCAATCCCTAATTGCGAGTTTTTAATCTTGTGCTCCTTCCAAATCATTTTAATCTTGACGTTGCTAGCGATATTAAATTATTCTCGTGCAATAACCAAAACCCCATGGCTTATAATACTATTGATGGGCAGTGATATTTTTACGGCTCTATATCTTGATTTATACGGTATATATATATATATTTATAAACTTTTGTAATGTGGTAGAGGACTATATGTTATGAGATATATATTTGTGTATCGGAATAAGAAAGGCTCAGAGGGTAGGGCATGTATTGAGTTTTAGAACTTAGCCGCGTGTTGGGGCTATTTTGTATTGTATGATTTCGAAAACCCGGGCAAAGCTTTTAAAAAGAATTTCGCAATAATTAACCTAAAGGCAACATCACCAATAAACCAGTGTTTATTTAATTAATAGATGCTCCTGAAAGCATTTACTAATTAAATAAACCTCATTCGCCTAATTAAATTTATTTAATTAGATGAATATCATTTTCAAAACGCTTTCTTAAAATCCCTTTGTCCCGGAGAAATAATAAAACAATTTAATGGAGTGATTCTATCTAGTATATTATTTATCGGGGATAGTTTATTTTCAATACGGATTAAAGATATTCCAACGTTTATAAATTGGTTACTTTCAGCTTAAAACAGCTAGATTGATATCGATATATGGGATTTGAATGCTTATTTAATTCGATGAATATTAATTATAATATTCATTAAGAAACAAAAAAAAAGGGAAAGAGAAGAAGGATTTTCATGCTTATTAATTATTTCTTATTGACCGAGAGTCAGTAGTAGTTATTTGATAAAGTGGCTAAAGTTTGGAGACTGCTGGAGAGATTGTGTCTTGATTTTGATTATAAACATTCCAAGAGTTGTATTTAGGTGTTTTGAGGTTATTAAATATTCCAGTATCAATAGTAAATATTATTTGAATATTACTTAATAAATGAATATTAATTTGAGTATTCTTTTAAAAAGGGATTATTGAATATTTATTATTTGTTACGTAGTAGTCATATATTCATTAAATACTCTAAGTGTTTTGAAGGTTATAAACACTATTTAAAGGTTGTCTAAGGACTTTCATAGTCATTTAAAAAAATTATATTTTGAATCTATCTAGGTAAGTTACTTTTCAAGAACTTATATTTATATATGGAATTACCCTGTTGTGGTTACAAGCTTTATGCGTACCATTTACCATGTGTGATCACAAAACCCTGTGTCGAGATTGATATCGGTACAAGTGTATATCTATACTTGAACTCTTTTGAACTCAAAACATTTTCGAAAACCCCCGGTCAAGTTTTACTCTCTTGCTCGTTTTTCAAGAAATTATCGGTCGACTGAAGTCGAACTTCAACTACTCGAATTTTCTATCAAAATGATTTTTGAAAAGAAAAGAAAAAGGGGACTCTGGCAGGTGTGGGAATCGTTGACGAACGATTCCCGGGATGTGTAAGCGGCCGTGAGCCAGGCGGTCCATCAATTATTATTCCGGCCCATGTGTTGCCGAAGGATGATTACGGATGTAGTTTTCATCGAGGGTGATTACGGATGTAGTTTTCACTCGGGGATAGTTACGGATGTAGTTTCTATCCTTCTACCGGTAGAGAAGACCCGCGGATTATTGGACTTGGATGTGGCGACTGATCATCGTCAATCCTTGTCAGGTTTTTGTGTTTTCTTTAAGTCCCATCCTCCACTTTGGAAAAATACTCAAACACTGCTTCTTAGGCCTAAGTGCCAAGTAGCCGATAGTGTTGTTTTCAATTTTGAAAGATGATGAATTCATGCAGTATCTAGAACTGCAAGATTATTCTAACAATAATGGCACGTGCTTGTGCACTTTTGCAATTATTCAAAAGATGAAAGATGGTTCATCGGTTATTTGATGTTAAGCCCCAAATGTTTTGCTTCAAGAGCTTTGACTCTCTTCCTATCAGTTATTTCTGAGTTCAGATTTATCAAGTGGTAACGAACTTATATCCTGTACAGAATCTTGAACTGTAAGGTGTTTTGATAATAATGATAATGATATACTCATGTGTATATACTTACAAACTTGAGGAGTATTAAAAAGGGAACTTTATAATGGTTTGGTTTATGAAGGGTGGTAATAACTATCTTAGCAGCATATTGAACTCCATATTTTGAAAAGCCCCCTAAGAGGTTATCAATACTATGAGGTATGGTATGTGGATACGGTATGAGGATTACTATTGTTGTCATGAACTTACTTTATTTATCTGATGTTAACCGAAATGTCATATATCCCCTACTGAGGTTTTATTGTTGTAAATATTTCGAAATTGATATTAAGTATCGTATATTTCGAAAACCTCATGTGTATATTGTTATATATTGTTGTGCTCTATTAATACTTGCTGGGCAATTCTTTCGCTCATACTTGCTTGTTTTAAATATTAACCTTTCAGAGGAAGGTAGATGATTGTGGCTTATCTGCATGGCTCAGAAGAAGCAGGCAGTACGCCCTTGTGAAGATGATATGATCCAGAACATAGATAGCTGGAATAAGTTATATGTAAGTACATTGATGTGTAATATATATTACTTTGTACTGAGTAGTACTAGTTGCTGGTGTACTTCCCAACGAAGCTATACTAGTAGTATAAGATTTTTAAGACATAGTGCGATGTAATAGAATGGATGTAATAAAGGTGTAAAGATTTTAGTTCTTGTTTCTAGCCCTATGACCTAAAAGATGCTTGGTGGTTGGGGTCGCAGAGTTATATTTCAGTTTTAATGATTACAGATGGTTTAATGTTGTTAAACAGGTAATTTGATGTTAAGGATTTCCGCGTGACGACCAAATCCCTGACCCCGGATTTGGGGCGTTACACACACCTATCCATACAAATCCAATTCCTCTTCTATTTTTTTTAAATCTCCAAAAATTCAATTCTAAAGAGGAATTAATTGCAAGTTCACCTCTTCAATTCGTAGTGGGTTTATTTCTTCTCTCAAATTTTATTTTGATTACGAATTTGTGTTCTTGTAAATTGGGATTTATATTATTCTTGATATATTGGGGTATTTTTGGTGTGAAATTGCTTGGTAATTTTTGGTGGAGCTTCTTGTGAGTTGGGTATTGATTCTTTTGGCTCGTAAGCATGGGAGAGATAGTGCTAATGTTGGGAAATTTTCGTTTTCGACGGTGGAGGTTAAATTTAGTCGGTTGATGTGAGGCTAATTGCTAAGGAAAGGGGATTTTTGCGAGGAAAAAAATTGTTGGGTTGGTTCATATGATTGGTGAGTGGTTCGGAAGTGGTGAGTGGATGGCTCCTAAGCAAATGAGTGATGGTTTTTACACCCGACACCTTGATTCCAGGGGAGTTTTCTTTCTTTTCTTTTTAGTGTAGTTTTATTTTGTTTTTAGTTGTAGTTTTGTATCTTGTTCATTAGTTCATTGGGGATAATGAACTGCTTAAGTGTGGGGATGAGTTCTCAATGTTAAAAAATCCAAAAAAAAATTTAAAAATCCAAAAAAAATTGAAAAATTTTAAAATACCAAAAATAATTCTAGCCATGCAATTTGATTAGTTGTTGTATTTTGCTTGATACACCCATGCATGCATAGAATTCTTGTGTTTATTGACGCTTTTGTATGAGAAGTGACGTGCTTTGTTCTTGTGCACACACTTACACTAGCAAGTTGAAGCTGGTAGACTTAATTGGATGTTGTAAGTGATTAGAATGACATGAATATGTGCAAGATGACTTGGTTTTCATGCTTTGAGTACAAGTAGGTGCGTTAGAGAGTCTTGTTACTTGGGATTGATTATGTTTTGTCACACCAAGTGAGTTTTGAGCCTATATGCATATCTTTTGCATGATTTTTCGTTTGCTTGAGTGTCCACATGTTGTTTACATTGCTAGCACTTACTTGAGATCTTTCTTGAAATGCATGACATTACTTGATGATGAGATGATAAAGGCACTTAGGTTTAACCTCATATTTCCCATAATTCAAAACCATTTATACATGATCAATTAGTTAACCCGTTGAGCCTAATCCTATTCTTTCGGTGACACACTACATTACTTGCCATTATCCTTTTTATTCTATTGCCTTACATTGAATTTGAACCTAAATTGTCAAAGGCTAGTATCGTGCTTAAGGGAGTAATAAGGTGTGCAAAAGGGGGGGTTTTTGATGATCATAATTTTGGGAATATTGATTTTGGTTGATGCTTGTTAGTCGAAATTCATAAAAATATCTATGGATCATTGTGTTTATTCCTTAGCTCTCTAAAAAAACAAGAAAAAAAAGAGAAAAAAAAACAGAAAAAAAGAAAAAAAAAGAAAAAAAAATAAATTTGAGAGCATTCTTATGTTTGTATGATCCTTCTTCATTCGACTGGTCAAGTTATTATGAAAGGGGTATTGAAAAATCCAAGTGTGGGGAAGTATTTGTTTTAATAGAAAGGGAATTGAATAATGATTATTGTTGGGTACTAGCTTTTGACATTAACCTGTTTTAGCTTTACTTGACATACCTGGTCCCTAGCCCACGCTACAACCCGAATAAAGACCTTTTGATTGTCATCAGTGATGTATGTTGTGTTGAGAGTGAGATTGATTGCGAGTGTCAAGTTGTGTTTATGATTTTGTTGGAATTGAGTGATACACTTAACCTTGTTCTTGAGTGAATATTCGTTTTTGAGTGAAAGGTGAGTTATTACTTGTTTTGGCATAGGAGATCCCAGGTTTAGACTTAAAGATGTATTTCTTGTGGGCTTAGCATGATTACCAAGGATTTTTACACTTGACATGAATTTTTATGACCTTCTGCATGTTGGTTGAGTAGACTACGTGAATACTTGCACTTTCGACACCAAGACATCGTATGTTTACTTTGATTCTTAAGTTGATGTGGCATGAGAGGACTTGTGTGTGTGGTGTTGTGTTAGCATTGATCTTTTGCATGGTTAGATGAATTTTGTGGGTATATTCACTATAAACCCTCACGAGACAACACTCGTCCTACTAGGGCTGCCTAGGGGTTTAACGGCTTGTTGCATATGCTCAATGCAATCGTGTCATCTACGAAAGTGATGTTTGTTAGGACTTAGTTTTTATTTCACTTATTTGCCCGAGGACGTGCAAATGCTTAGTGTGGGGATGTTTGATAGAGTATATTTTTATATATATTCTAGATGATTTTATTCTCATATTTATTGTGTTTTGCACTGATTTGGATATTTATTTAATAGATTTTATTGTTTTATTGTAGGAAATAAAGAATTCATAACTTGGAAGGATTTGGAGCAAAAAGAGCTATTTTGGAGATAAAATAGGAGAAAATTCGTATTATTGGGCTATACAGGCTGCCTGCACTGTTTGGGCCATATCTTGAGTTCCAGAAGTCAGAATTTGACGATCTTACTGTCCACGCGAAGCTTGTGGAATTTTCTTTAATTCAGAGGTGGTCCAGTAAGCAAAATCCAACTGGAAGAGCCCAGAAACAGAGGAGAAAAAGAAGTGACGAATTTTACAAGAAAATCCTATTCAATTATGGATATCTTTTTGTAAATTGATTAGGATATTAAAAATACTTTTATTAGGAGATAGATATCAGATTTTATTAATGGGTTTTATTATAAAAGGAAGAGAAAACGTGAGATAGATAGAGATAGACATATACATACGTATTTTTACAAAAGCTAGGGTTTTGGTTGTTTTTGCTCTCTTCATCTCTTCTTTTGTAAGCACTTGGTTTAATTTGGATCTTCATTGTTCTTCGTTAATACAAAGTTTGAGGTATTCTTTATTCTCTTGTTTTATTATTATATGTTTTACATGGCTTCTTTCATTATTATTATTGCTTTTACTTCTACCATGAGTGACTAGTTTAATTCTAGGGTATTAAGGGGAGCCATGTTTGCACCATGATTTGGGCTTAATTTGATTAGTAGATTGATGGGTAAAGAGTAATTCTGATTGATATGTTATAATTATTAATTTGTGTAATTGCGCAATATCACGGATTAATTGATTGCAATAGGAGTAATAGATCGAAAGATTTTACTACTAGAGGCTTACATACAATTAGCAGAATTGAAGGTGAGTGTGAAAACATCATTAGATATTCTGAGAGTGTTAATGCTTGAGAAAGATTAACCATTGCTTTAATTACTTAATCCCATTGAAAAGCTATACTTTTGTGATTTGTTTGGTGTAAACATGGTGAACCTGAATTGCCCTAGATCCTTTAATTAATTGATTTAAAACCTTTATTATATTTGTTTTAGTAGTTAACACAATTCTCCAACAATCGTTTGTGACTGAGAACAATTGATAACAATTGAATTGAAACTGAAACTGTCTCCTTGAGGATTCGACCCGTATTTGCTAGTATCTACTACAATTGATACCGTGCGCTTGCGGTTAGACATAATTTAACATATCACCGCCCTAGCTCACAGTTGCACTCAAAGATGGTTTAAACCCTACACTCTTCCCAGGTAGGGAAACTGCTCCTCGGTTGAACCTATTTGGGGCCTTCCCCCTGCGGAACCTCCGCCCATGCTGGCATGCTCTCTCTTTAATCCCCTTTTTTCTCTTTCTCTTTGCATCTGATCACTCCCTGCTTCCACAATGGTTGCCTTTTGCACCAAGGTGGCATAATCTGTAATCTCTAGAACCGCCACTCGATTCTGAATCCATTGTTTCAACCCCTGCTGAAACCTGTTAGCCTTCTTCTCCTCAGTATCCACAAATTCCGGCACAAACCTTGATAACTCAGTAAACTTGGCTTCATAATCGGCCACCGACAAGTTATTCTGCTTTAGCTCTAGAAACTTAAGCTCCATCTGGGTTTTCATAAACTTTGGGAAATACTTCTCTAGAAACAACTGTTTAAACCTATCCCAGGTTACAATAGCATCGGTCTCCATATTCTTCTTAGCTTCCCACCAATAATTAGCCTCTCCTTTTAGCAAGTAGGTAGCAAAGACAGTCTTTTGGGCCTCCTCAATACTCAGAATCTCGAAAGATTTCTCCATTTCCTTGACCCAGGCCATAGTGGTATTGTTTCCTTGGGGTGGTTGGGGATATTGGTTCAAATTTTGCCTTAGCAGATCCATAAATTGTCCCATGGGGTTTCCGCCCTGGTTCTCCCCCTGATGCTCGACTTCGGTTTCCCCTTCTTCTACTTCATCTTCAAAATCTGCAGTATAAAAAGTTTCATCCCCCATCCCATACTGGGAATCTTCTTGTTCATTGTAATCCTGGTCCTGTTCTTCATTATACTCAAGGTCTTCCTCAGGTTGATTGCAACTTTCTTGGTCAGTAGACTCATGAGGGTTAGCCCTAGTACCCATTCTTCTCGGAGGCATTTTACTGAAAATTTGGACAATATACATTAGGTTTATTTACCTATTTCAGAGGGTTTCTCCTCACAATATCGATGCATAAATGGATTTAGGATCCCAGAGTTCTATATATCATGGTAGTTTTTTTAATCGAAAGCAGTACGGGTAGATATAAGATAATAAACTAGTGATCGCGTCACAAGGAAACTGAAATAACTGAAAAGGGAAATAAATATATACCAAGTACCAAACGGTACAATATCTGACATACAACAACAGTTTTAAAAGAAATACAACCATCCGAATAGTAACTAGTCAAAAGTGAGATAAACTGTCTATCTGTCTAGTCTACAACAGGGAACTACAAGCTGAAACTGTCCCTACCAAAATTCGGCACTACTATGACCGTACAAGACTAGACAACTAGACCAATACATCACTAACACTGCAATCAGCCACGACGGCGGGCCAAAGCTCGAACCCTCCTCATAGCAAGGCGGAAAATCTCCTCTGCATCAGCCCTGGATACCCTGCCCTGCCCATCACTAGGTAATTGTCGCACCCTCACACGGGTCCTCAGCTCTATGCCGGTCACCTGCCTATACATCTCTCTAGCCCTGGCACGCCTACCACCCAGGTGCCTCAACCGGGCCTCTCTCTCCGCTGCTAGCTCTCTGCGGGACTCTGCCAGCCTGGCCTCAGCCACGGCTATCTCAGTAGTAAGTCTGGCCACAACGTACTGGTGAAAACATGCTGGGACTCCCTCAGTCGGAACATGGGGTGGAGGGGCTGGATCTGCTGGAAGGGCAGCCTCTGCCTGCTGCGGCTCTGGGGTCAATGCCTTAAACTCATCTGATAATGGGCTCACAGGTAGTGGTGGCGGGGTAGGGGCTCTCTCATCAGAGAGGGGTGGCACATGTAGTCCAGAACTCCCTACAACATCATCCACGGGCTCATCAACATCTCCCTCGGCACCCTCATCTACATCCTGGCCTAAAACAGCAGCCATCACCTGCTCTGCAGTCATGTCAGTATCCTCCTCTATCACCCTAACATCATGAACAAGCTGGGCCTCCTCAGGGTCCTCCACATCAACATCCTCAGCAACTACCTCAGTATCCTCCCCCAATGTCCTAATCTGAGTCACCACCTAGAAATCCTCCCCCTCATCAACTAACTCAACGTCCTGCCCTGCCTGGACCTCCTCCAGGTCCACCTCCAGGTCCTCCTCCTCCTCAGACTCAATGACATCGGTATCAGCATCAACCTGGACCTCAGGGTCCTCCTCCTCTAACTCAACAACATCAGTATCAGCATCTGAATCTACCATCGCCGAGCCCTCGACGGCCTGGATCGCCTCATCGTGTTGCCTCTCATACTCCTCCGGATAGGAGATGTCGCTCGCCTACACAATGACGAATTATATTACTATCATGATAATTAAAAGTTCCCATAAGGGTTTTAGATGAACTTGGCAAGAGTTCTTATTATGTTAGTGAATTTATTATTGTATAACGTTGCATCATCTCTTGGGATTTATAACTCTCTCTCTGATACCATTTCTATAACACCCCCAGATCCGGGGTCCGGGATCGGGTTGTCACGGTCTTATTTTCCATGATTAATACTTTACTTGAGTCCATAATAAATAAATCACATGCTGTGACCCCGCAATAATAACCACTCACACACACACACAGTTATAGTACCAGAGATGAAATTGAAATAAGTCTCACATTACGGGTTTACGAATAAAAGTTATTACAAGCCAAAAGGATAACATCATAAGTTTAAAGTTCTTGCCGTTGATTAACATTATTGATACATATAATTAAACTGGAAGCAAAAGCTGACTATCTGTGCTACCTCAACAATGGCAGCAACAATATCAGCGGGGAGTCCTGTGGGACGGGTAACTTGCTTCCGCCGAGTGCGCCTTACGCGGGCCATGAGACCTAGCTGTTGTTGTGACATAATAATAAGCAAGGGTGAGCAATAGCCCACCAACAATAATATAACTGCATAGGTATATATATATATATATATATATATATATATATATATATATATATATATATATATATATATATATATATATGACAGTTCAAAAAATATATTTTGAAACCATATGCCATGCATTAACGAAAATAGTGCCAGATCAATATAAAGGATGAAGTTACAAGGTAACTCAAAGTATATCTATCTTTTGTGGGAATATCTGCTATGTCAAGGATAAGCCAGATCATTAATTTTCATGATAGGGGAACTTGCAGGAAGAATACTGCAATCCCAGTTCAAACATTTTTTTTTCAGTGCTACCCACAATGGTAGCGTTACAGAATATTCTTCAAATTTGGGTGATGAACTAATACGGGAGCTTGCCGCGCCAGGAGCCACAACATCTACGATGATCAGTCGCATGTCATGCTCCCCATCATTTGTTCTCTACATGTAGAAGGAAGTACCGACGGATCGCCCGCCCTCTGGAACCCCCCGGCCAACGGTTGGGCCATTGCTTGACCGGCGCCACTCGGCCACTTACGCGTCTCCTAGTTCAATTAACATCCATAACTTTGAAATGTAAAGTTCGTCCCTCTTTCCCCAAGTATATCACTTGTTGATAGGACTCCGTAAGGTAGTCGTATCTAGTTGGAAAGGAAAATTCACCAAGATTTCCCAAGCTGAGGCTTGTTAATGGATACCAACTTGTTCCAACAATTCTACCCCTCGAATGATGAGAGGGTATAGAAGATTCCATAAATAGTAGCAACCAAGTTGCGAGTGAAATGAATAACTAATGACCGGGCAGTCACAAGATAAATAACATTTCTCAAGCAAGGTTCCCTTATACTTTGAGAGGCAGGATTGAACGAAGAATAGAGTTTGAGAACCTTCCTTGATAATATAATAGTAGTAATAAGTCTTTGAAATAATTTATATAATATTCGAAGGTTGAAGATACAGAGTGAATGAAGTAACTCATCTTTGGAACGAGTTAGAAGAGTTTAATAACTATTCTAAGAATATTTCTTAAGTCACAGATATTGGAAAAGTGTTGCTCGGGATGATCTTTGAATGACTATTCAGAATAATATTCATTGGACGAATAATGAATATTCCAATTAATAATAATAGTATTTTATTGATGAAATAATCGTCAAATGGATATTTGAAATAATATTCATTGAATAATTAATGAATATTCAACTTAAGAATGATACTTATTGATGAAATAATTATCGATTGAATATTTGAGACCATATTCATTGAATAAATAATGAATATTTGACTTAATAATAATTGTCGAAGAAATGATTATCGAATGAATATTTAAAATTACGCTCGATAATAGAATTGACTTTGAATGAATGTCGAAGATAATATTTATTGAATAACTGGAGTTCGAATCATTGCTCAACTAATATTTATAAAATAATAGAGATTGAATGAATATTCGAAATAATATTCATTTAAATAAATAAGGCTCGAATGAATATTCAAAATAATCTTCATTAAATAAATAAACTCGAATGAGTATTCAAAATAATATTCATTAAATAAATAAACTCGAATGAATATTCAAAATAATATTTATCGAGTAAATAAGAATGAATATTCTTTAAGTAAATAACTTAGCTGAGAGTTTGAAATAATATTCGAATATTAAATCGACTTTAGATGAATATTAAAGATAATGTTCATCGAATAAATAACTATCTGATGAATAACCCGAATAATATTAATCAAATATCTCAAAGGAATATCTCAATAATATTCGCCAGATAATACATGGAAAAATATTTACTTAAATATTTTCCTCTAAAAATAATATCGATATATCAAGAAATAACGACTCCCGGTCTATAATCAGAGAATGAGGTTCAACTAATGTTAAGTGGATTTTATATCCACTAACTACCTTCAGTTTGGACTTTAATCGTTTGCAAGTTCTCGAGTTTCGTTGTCATTTGATATGTTTTTGTGCAAATTGTTTAGGTTGAGTTGTTGAAGGCATTATGGTGTTCAAATGAATTAATGGTGGTGTTGTTGTTGAGCGAAGAAAACAAGTTGTGGAAGAAATGCATAGCAAGAAAGAGAGTTAAGTGGCAGAAGAAATTTAAGTGTTCCAGGGGGTAACAGGCGCAAGGGCGCCCGTTTGGGAGCTACAGCGCGGCAAGGGGATCAACTCAAGGGCCATGGAGGCGCCCTAGCGCGAATGCAAGCGCAGCAGCGCTGTGATGTTGCCCGTTCAGGAGCTAAGAGGCGCAGGGGCGCGAGAATGAGCGCAGGAGCGCGGCCTGGGCTTAGGAGAGGCGCCACAGCGCGCATTTGGGGGCACCAGCGCGCATCAAGGAGTAGCAACGTGTGAAGTCCAGGGAGGGTAGAGCGCAGGGGCGCCCAACAAGGCGCAGGGGCGCTTGCCTGGGTGTTTAGTAGGTTTTCTATATCTTTGTTTCGGGTCAAAACATTTTGGGCCCGTTATTTCTAGGGCATCTATATATATCTTGTAAACCTAAAAAACAAAAAAACATCTTAGTGAGTAGCAGCCTTTCTTATTACTTTCCTATCAACATTTTCATTTAATTCGGGGGGAAACAATTTCAAAGAAGAATCTCCAAGCTAGTGACAAGCAAGGAGTGATATTTGGAACTTTTGTACTCTTCTACATTGGGGATTTATTTCTAAACCTTATTTCTCTCTTCTTTTATTAATTGTTTGTTTTGAATTATGTTATCAATTGAACCCATGGCGGTGCTAAGTTCAATTATGAACTAAACACTTTCATGGGGTTCTAATGGAGTGTTTTGTGGATTCTAGTAGTTGATAGTCTTGATAATATATGCTTGTGGTTTACAATAAGGTTACCTATCATGGTTGTGTTAATTAATATAGATGCGTAGCTATCATCTATTTTGTCAATCTCTAATGAATGCGAAAGTGGATTTAGAGGTTAGGCTTGCCATGTTAGCATAGGATTATGACGGCTTCTCCGCATATTGGTAGTATAGATTCGAAAGAACATTACTCCCCTATGTAGTTAGTAATGGAACTTGTGATTAAATCGATTGTGTCACCCAATCTCATAGACATATAGTGATTTGGATATGATTGTTGTCCGTTAAACTTCTATCTTAATTGTGGATGTTTTTATGGTTTGGTGTGAGTTTATTGAAAGATAGCTCTTACTACCTTGGTGTTCCTACTAGTTTCCTTAATAACCTCATTGCATTGAATCTTGACGGTTAATCTAGATGAAGCAATTCATGAAGTTTGAACCCTGTGTTTCTCTCATATAAGTAAAATCACCTTAGTAAGTTTTAAGAAGTATAATCTAGATAAAAAAGCAAAATTTGATAATTGTTCAACATTAAGAAGTAACCATACACTGTTGCATAGGTATTAAATTGGCATTTACACCTTGTCTCTGCGGAACGAACTCTACTTATCACTTGCTATTTGTGATCACATATACTTGCGTGTTTACGAGTCAACAAGTTTTTGGCGCCGCTGCCGGGGACTTCGGTGTTAATTGTAGTTTATGTTCTTGTCAGCAGTGGTCGTTATAGATTACTGACTTGAATTTATTTTTGTTTACTTATTATCTCGTACCTTTCTGCTCTTTGTACTCAGGTACTTGAATGTGCATGCTAACACGATCTAAGGCTAGAGCTCAAGCGGAGTTAGAAAAACTAAACGAGGTAATCCTACTACCGGAAGAGGTTACTCTTTTCGGGATGGACGAGGATAATGCTAATGCTAATCCACCGGTACAACCGAAGGTACTCATGGAATATTCTAGGCCAAAGATCAATGATATACAGTCTAGTATCATCAGGCCAGCTATCGCAGCGAATACCTTTGAAATTAAGCCTGGTACTATCCAAATGGTGCAGAACACAGTGCAGTTTAGGGGTGGTGTAACAGAGGATCCTAATATGCACATTCGAAATTTTATCGAAATTTGTGACACCTTAAAATTCAATGGTGTTTCTGATGATGCTGTGAAGCTGAGACTCTTTCCCTTCTCTTTAAGGGACAAAGCCAAAGGTTGGTTACATTCTTTACCGGCTGGGTCCATCACTACTTGGGACGAGCTTACACAGAAATTTCTCTCGAAATACTTTCTTATGGCTAAAACAGCTGCCATCAGGAATGCTATTGCTCAGTTTGCTCAGACACAGGGTGAGTCACCGTGTGAAGCTTGGGAGCGTTATAAGGAGATGCTCAGGAAATGCCCCCATCATGGAATGCCAGAATGGATGATCATAAATAGCTTCTATAATGGACTTGGAAGTCAATCTAGGCCTATAGTAGATGCTGCTTCTGGTGGAGCGTTGTGGGCTAAAAGCTATGAGGAAGCCTATGATCTGATTGAAATGATGGCTGCGAATGAGTACCAAAATCCTTCGCAGAGATTGCAACCAAACAAAGTAGCAGGAGTTCTTCAAGTTGATACCGCTACTACTCTGTCAGCTCAGTTAGAAGCTCTGAACTTAAAGGTGGATTCTTTGGCTAATCTTGGGATGCAACAGGTAGCTAGAATCTGTGAGCTATGTGCAGGTGGGCATGACACTCGTCAATGTGCCATATCTAATGAGTCAGCTCAGTTCATTAGCAACTTCCAAAGGCCACAACAGCCAGTTCCTAACACATATCATCCGAGCAATAGGAATCACCCTAACTTTAGCTGGGGTAATAGTCGGAACAATATGCAACAGTCATCTTACCCTCCTCCTAACCAGCAGTTTGGGGGTAGACAGTCCAATCCTTCGGGAATGCAGTAGCAGTATGCACCGAGGCAGCAATATCAGCCTCGAGGATTTCAGCAGCAGTCAAGTGAAAAATCTGAACTAGAAGAATTGAGAGCGATGGTCAAGAGTCAAGCAGTATCACTTCAGAGTCAGGCTTCTTCTCTCAAGACTTTGGAAAATCAGATTGGACAACTCGCAACTGCCCTTCTCCATAGACAGCAAGGAAGTCTACCGAGCAACACAGAACCTAATCCAGGGAAACAGGATGGCAAGGAACAGGTACAAGCTATTACTCTGCGATCAAGAAAAGTCACAGGGGGAACAGAAGTGGAGCAGAATTCAGAACATGCAGAGCAAGAGGAAGTTGCAATAAAGGAAAAACAGCCACTCCCTCAATCAGCCAAGCAGTCGGTTCCTTCAGAGGCTAAGCCTCCAGTCTATCCGCCTCCACCATTTCCTCAAAGGGTTCAGAAACAGAAGCTGGATCAGCAATTTGGCAAATTTCTGGAGGTATTTAAAAAGTTGCATATCAACATCCCATTTGCTGAGGCTTTGGAATAAATGCCTAGTTATGCCAAATTTATGAAGGGAATTCTCTCGAAGAAGTTAAAGCTAGCTGATTTCGAGACGGTTGCATTGACGGAGGAAGGTAGTGCAATCTTGCAACAAAAACTACCTCCAAAGCTTAAGGATCCAGGGAGCTTCACTATTCCCTGCACTATTGGTAATGTGTCGTTTAACAAATTCTTGTGTGATCTTGGTGCAAGCATTAATCTGATGCCTCTTTCGGTCTTCATGACACTTGGACTTCCCGACCCAAAACCAACCAATATCTCCTTGCAGCTAGCTGACAGGTCAGTTACATATCCGCGTGGAATCGTGGAAGATGTCTTAGTCAAAGTGGATAAACTCATTTTTCCCACCGACTTCGTCATCTTGGACTTTGAGGAAGACAAGAACATCCCTATCATCTTGGGAAGGCCCTTCTTGGCCACTGGTAAAACGTTGATTGATGTTCAGAAAGGGGAGCTGACTATGAGAGTGCATGATCAAGACGTTACATTCAATGTTTTTAAAGCCATGCAACTCCCAACTGACGAGGAAGAATGTTTCGGAATTGACATGGTTCAATCGGTGCAGCATGAGTAAATGAATCAGTTGTTCAAGACAGATGCCTTGGTAAGCACTTTACAAGGGGATTTTTATTCTGAAGATGAAGAAATTACAGAATTTGTTCAATTGTTGAATGCTAACCCCTACCAAAGGAAGTTCAATGTTTCACCAGAATCACTTGGTTTAACTGAGCTTCAAAAGTCACAGATTCGTCTAAAGCCATCTGTTGATGAAGCTCCTGAACTTGAACTCAAGCCACTACCGGATCATTTAAGGTATGCTTTTCTTGGTGAAGCGTCTACATTACCTGTTATTATTGATTCTAACCTGTCAGGTAGTGAGGAAGAAAAACTCTTTCGGATTCTGAGAGAGTTCAAATCAGCCATAGGGTGGACCATAGCAGACATCAAGGGCATCAGCCCCTCTTACTGCATGCACAAAATTCTAATGGAGGAAGGAAGCAAACCTTCCGTGGAACATCAGAGGAGGCTAAACCCCATCATGAAGGAAGTTGTCAAGAAGGAGATTCTTAAATGGCTAGATGCAGGCATTATCTATCCCATCTCGGATAGTTCTTGGGTGAGCCCTGTTCGGTGTGTACCAAAGAAAGGGGGTATGACAGTGGTAACCAATGAGAAGAATGAGCTTATTCCGACTCGGACAGTCACAGGTTGGAGAGTTTGTATGGACTACAGGAAACTGAACAAGGCTACTAGGAAGGATCATTTTCCTCTACCATTCATTGATCAGATGCTGGACAGACTAGCTGGTCACGAGTATTATTGTCTGCTAGATGGGTATTCAGGCTACAATCAGATTGCCATAGCTCCGGAAGATCAGGAGAAGACTACCTTTACATGTCCCTTTGGAACTTTTGCATTCCGCCGAGTTTCTTTCGGACTTTGTGGTGCTCCAGCCACTTTCCAACGATGCATGATGGCTATTTTCTCTGATATGATTGGAATTAATGTGGAAGTCTTCATGGATGATTTCTCCGTGTTTGGGTCTTCTTATGACGAATGTTTGCATAATCTGAGCATGGTGTTGAAACGGTGTGTCGAGACAAATCTAGTGCTCAACTGGGAGAAGTGCCACTTCATGGTACAGGAAGGCATCATTCTAGGTCACAAGGTGTCTAGAAAGGGTTTAGAAGTGGACAAGGCCAAGCTGGAGACAATCGAGAAACTTCCTCCGCCTATCTCAGTCAAAGGAATTCGCAGCTTTCTAGGACACGCCGGGTTCTATAGGCGTTTTATAAAGGACTTCTCTAAAATCACAAAGCCACTATGCAGTCTACGAGAGAAGGATACTCCTTTTAAATTCAGTGATGAATGCTTGAGAGCATTTGAGCATTTGAAAAAGAAGTTGACAACTACTCCAATCATTACGGCTCCTAACTGGGATGAGCCATTCGAGATGATGTGTGACGCAAGTGATTTCACCGTGGGCGTGGTTCTCGGGCAACGGAAGATGAATGTGTTTCATGTGGTTTACTATGCTAGTAAGACCCTAAATGATGCACAGCTGAATTATACAACCACTGAAAAGGAACTGTTAGCAGTTGTGTACGGATTTGAGAAATTCAGATCCTACTTGCTTGGTGCGAAGGTCACGGTCTACACAGACCACGCAGCCATCAGATATTTACTCTCCAAAAAGGATGCTAAACCCTGACTGATTCGATGGGTACTCTTGCTTCAGGAGTTTGAGCTTGAAATAAAGGACAGAAAGGGGACTGAAAATCAAGTGGCTGACCATCTCTCAAGATTGGAGCGGGGAGAGGAAATTAAGTAGGATGAGACTCTCATCAATGAACACTTTCCGGACGAGCAGTTGTTTCTTGTGCAAGGTGAAGTACCTTGGTTTGCTGACTATGTGAATTATCTGGTGAGCAATGTCATCCCTACTGAGTTTTCTTACGCTCAAAAGAAGAAATTTTTGCACGATGTCAAATGGTACCGTTGGGACGAGCCGTACTTATTCAAGCAAGGACCGGATAAGCTTCTCAGGCGTTGTATTCCTTACAACGAAACGGAAGGGATTTTGCGAGATTGTCATGACACTATCTATGGTGGACATTATGGTGGAGATAAGACCGCTGCTCGAGTGCTTCAAGCTGGATTTTTCTGGCCAACTCTATTCAAAGATGCTCACCAGTTCGTGATGAGATGTGATCGATGCCAAAGAGTTGGTAATATTTTGAGGAGGAACGAGATGCCTCTGAATAATATTCTTGAAGTGGAGGTTTTTGATGTTTGGGGAATCGACTTCATGGGACCTTTTGTTCCCTCATCCAAATGGGTTGAGGTGAAAGCTCTATCGACGAATGATGCTAAGGTAGTGCTCAACTTTCTACATAAACAGATCTTCACTCGTTTTGGAACCCCTCGTGCTATTATCAGTGATGAAGGAACTCATTTTTGCAATCGCCAGTTCACGGCGTTATTAGCCAAGTATCGAGTATTCCACCGCGTTGCAACAACCTATCATCCTCAAACAAATGGGCAAGCCGAGGTTTCGAATCGAGAAATCAAAAGAATCTTGGAAAAGGTAGTGGCTCCTTCGAGGAAGGATTGGTCCTTGAAATTAGATGAAGCCGTATGGGCCTATAGGACAGCGTATAAAACTCCATTGGGAATGTCACCCTTCCAGTTGGTCTATGGGAAAGCGTGTCATTTGCTAGCGGAGTTAGAGCATAAGGCATACTGGGCTTTGCAGAAGTTGAACTTTGACATGAAGTTAGCTGGTGAAAAGCGCTTGTTGCAATTAAATGAATTGGAAGAATTCCGTTCTCAAGCCTATGAGAACTTGAAGATGTACAAGGAGAAAGTGAAGAAGTGGGACGACCGTAAATTGGTGCCCAAAACCTTTGAACCAGGCCAACTAGTACTTCTTTTAAACTCCCGGCTCAAACTCTTTCCGGGAAAGCTTAAATCAAGGTGGTCCGGTCCGTTCAAGGTAAAGACAGTGTTTCCACATGGTGCAGTGGAAATTTTCAGTGATTCTCCAAATAAATCGTTCAAGGTGAACGATCAAAGATTAAAGCATTACTATGGTATCACGGTGAATAGAGAGGCATTCACCATCAGTCTTGCTTCCACATGAGACTCAGCAGTAATGTCAAGCTAATGACAGTAAAGAAGCGCTTCGTGGGAGGCAACCCACGAGTTGTTCGTGTTTTGTTTGAAAAAAAAAACAGAAAAATGTAAGTTGAAAAATCTACAAGGGCAGTGTGAGCAAGGCAGGGGCTGGAGGGCGAAGTTGCGCCTCTTACCTGCGCAGGAGCGCTGCGTAGCTTGTTATTCCAGGGGTCCAAACGCGCAGTAGCGCCCCAATTCGCGCACCTGCGCCCGGGTGTGTAAAAAAAAACAAAAAAAAACACATTAGTTAAAACATAGCAGCCGAAACCAACCCACACACTTCTTTCTTTCCTATCCCTAATTCCTCTCAAACATCTATCCCTAATTCCTCCATACCCTAAAATCAAACTCATCACCACTCATTCATCTAAATTCCTAACCCATCTATACTTCTATTTCACCTATATATACACCTATACACATAAATCCCCTCTTTATTCTAACTCATTCAACCTCCATTAAAGATTCAAGAGGTCTTTAATTCAAGTTTGGGGGAGTGCTTGCAAGGTTCTCATCTTGAATTCATGGGGTAACATTCTTTCCTAATTTAATTATTTGCATTGAATTGAATTGTTGGAATTGGGATAGTGTGTGTGAAGCAATATTTTGGGGTTGTTGGTGTTTGTTGAATTTTTGTGGTTGTTGTTGAATTTGTGGAGAAATATTGTTATGGCTCCAAAGAGATTACGTGTAGTGAGTAGTAGTAGTTCGGAGGAGGAGGTGGAGGTGGATTATGATGTTGACAAAATTGTGTCTAAGGCGGCACAACTTGAGTTTGATAATCTTTTAACTAAAGCCGTAATCAAAGAAAGGGGTTTCATTCCTTCATCCGAGGATGGAGAGCTGGGAGCTATGGTTAGAGAGTTGGGATGGTCGGCTTTTTGTGCAAATCCCGTGGCGGTTCCATTAAGCATTGTTAGGGAATTCTATGCCAATGCAAAGATTCAGAAAAATGGGATCACTATGGTGAGGGGTCAGGCAGTGGCTTACAAGCCTGGGTATATACGTCGCATTTTGCATCAAGCGGCAAAACCGAGCGGAGCTGAGGATTGGGTATGAAAGTCCAGGGATGATGTTGACTTAGACGCTATTATAGCGGGGATGTGTATACCGGGCACGGTTTGGAAGTGCAAGGCAGGTTCGACTGAGCCGAGTACTTTTCCTGCGTCTGCATTGACTAGGTATGCTCGAGCTTGGTTCCTATTTCTATGGGCCCGCATAATGCCATCTTCACATGTCACTGATGTTACTGTTGATCGTGCTATCATTTTGTGGGGTATTCTGAACGGGTACTACATTGATCTCGGGTATCTAATCTATCAGAATATCATGAAATACTTGCGAGGTGGCACTACTGGCGGGATTCCGCATGCTGTTATTATTGCTGAGTCGTGTGTTAATGTTGGTGTTACCTGGCATAATGATGAGACTTTGCACAGGCCGATGGGTTCTATTGATCATCATTTGATTCAACAGAGGTTGGCGGAATGGCCGGGTGGCACTCCTCACCCAAGGCGCCGGGGTTATGTTGATTTTGTCGAAGAAGGCGATATTCCACCACCGGTGGTGGAGAGGAGGCCTCGTCAGTCTGACAGAGCGGGACCTTCCCACGCGCAGACGAGCCAGGGGACTGTGGTTTTCAGTGATGCTCAGTTCAGACGCATGTTGAGGCGTCAAGATACTACGAATGCCATGCTACACAGATTTGCTACAGACTTGACTCAGTCATTGGATGGAGTGTACCAATAGCAGGGTTTTCAGGTCACATGGGCCACCTTCGGAGCTCACCATGTCTATCCACCGCCAGACACACCACCCGAGGAGGGTGACGATGCCGACGACTAGGGGAGTATCGCTTGTACCCTTTAATTTACCTTCAATGAGGACATTGAAATTTTTAAGTTTGGGGGTGATTTTAGGGTATCAAGAGTCATTGCATTGCATATAGTTGCATATTCATGCTAGTTCATGTTAGTAATTGTGCATTTAGTTTTGCCATGCCATGTAGAGTGCATTTAGGATGCCATGTCATATAGATTTATTTAAGAGTGTATATCATTTTGTTCATGCATATCACATGATTCCACATGAGTGTCTGTTTCTGGCTCGATAGGTCGACGTTAATTTGAGTATGATGACAATGAATAGAGGGTTGATTTAAGTACTTATGAAATTGACTTGCGTGTGTCGGGAACACAATCTTTTCACGATCTCACTGTTTGCTCTTGGGCTAAATCGAGTCATACCTTGTTTGGCTGTTGAGATTTAATCACCTATTTATATCTAGAATTTTCGTTATTCCCTTGATGGCGTAGGAGCACTTAAGTATAAGTTTGGGGGAAAACAGGGATTTCATGCTAAGTGTCTTGTTGTGTCGAAATAATAATTGCTAGGTGTCAAATGGCTAGTAGCCGGCTCATTTTATATGAGTAGTTAGGGTTGGAAATGAGAAAGGCTCATTCCAGATTGCATTAAAAAAAAAAGAAGAAAAAAAAAAGTCATGTAAATAGTTTAAATGCAAAATTAACCACGAGTGAGCTCTTTAATACTCAAGTTATTAAGTCTGAGGGGACTTAGTCCTAGTGACCTAAGGCTTTTATAGTCTGGGATCCACTGACCTAACGCTCGCTACATGGGTATTATTGTATAAGCCTTTTGGGGTCTCATTCATTGCACGGTTAAATAAGCATGCGTATTGTATATAGCGTCGTAGTAATAAAGCATGAATCCTTGTCTACCTTGAATGATGATGGCGGTGTCTTTGAGTCATGGAGTGTCTAAGGTCCATTCTGTTCATAAGCATGTGATTGTTTTAGCGAAGGATGAGTTATGCCTTTTATCTAGTTTCGAGAGTATATCTAGTGAGAAAAGCACACACCACATTGTCGAGCATGTATTGTTAGTATACGGGGCCTTAGTCGAGCTCTGTTTGGAGTTGTTGCATTTGTTGAGACGTTTGCTTGTTGAGTTGGTTTCGGATAATTTGTGTGGGATCATTGCATTAGGACACGTTCGCATTATTATGGCATATAGTTATTTGTTGCATTCATTCATCATTTTAGGTTGAGTTTGCATTGCTTGAGGACAAGCAACGATTTACGTTTGGGGGTTTGTTAAGTGGATTTTATATCCACTAACTACCTTCAGTTTGGACTTTAATCGTTTGCAAGTTCTCGAGTTTCGTTGTCATTTGATATGTTTTTGTGCAAATTGTTTAGGTTGAGTCGTTGAAGGCATTATGGTGTTCAAATGAATTAATGGTGGTGTTGTTGTTGAGCGAAGAAAACAAGTTGTGGAAGAAATGCATAGCAAGAAAGAAAGTTAAGTGGCAGAAGAAATTTGAGTGTTCCAGGGGGTCACAAGCGCAAGGGCGCCCGTTTGGGAGCTACAGCGCGGCAAGGCGATCAACTCCAGGGCCATGGAGGCGCCCTAGCGCGAATGCAAGCGCAGCAGCGCTGTGATGTTGCCCGTTCAGGAGCTAAGAGGCACAGGGGCGCGAGAATGAGCGCAGGAGCGCGGCCTGGGTTTAGGAGAGGCGCCACAGCGCGCATTTGGGGGCACCAGCGCGCATCAAGGAGTAGCAACGTGTGAAGTCCAGGGAGGGTAGAGCGCAGGGGCGCCCAACAAGGCGCAGGGGCGCTTGTCTGGGTGTTTAGTAGGTTTTCTATATCTTTGTTTCGGGTCAAAACATTTTGGGCCCGTTATTTCTAGGGCATCTATATATATCTTGTAAACCTAAAAAACAAAAAAAACATCTTAGTGAGTAGCAGCCTTTCTTATTACTTTCCTATCAACATTTTCATTTAATTCGGGGGGAAACAATATCAAAGAAGAATCTCCAAGCTAGTGACAAGCAAGGAGTGATATTTGGAACTTTTGTACTCTTCTACTTTGGGGATTTATTTCTAAACCTTATTTCTCTATTCTTTTATTAATTGTTTCTTTTGAATTATGTTATCAATTGAACCCATGGCGGTGCTAAGTTCAATTATGAACTAAACACTTTCATGGGGTTCTAATGGAGTGTTTTGTGGATTCTAGTAGTTGATAGTCTTAATAATATATGCTTGTGGTTTACAATAAGGTTACCTAACATGGTTGTGTTAATTAATATAGATGCGTAGCTATCATCTATTTTGTCAATCTCTAATGAATGCGAAAGTGGATTTAGAGGTTAGGCTTGCCATGTTAGCATAGGCTTATGACGGCTTCTCCGTATATTGGTAGTATAGATTCGAAAGAACATTACTCCCCTATGTAGTTAGTAATGGAACTTGTGATTAAATCGATTGTGTCACCCAATCTCATAGACATATAGTGATTTGGATATGATTGATGTCCGTAAAACTTCTATCTTAATTGTGGATGTTTTTATGGTTTGGTGTGAGTTTATTGAAAGATAGCTCTTACTATCTTGGTGTTCCTACTAGTTTCCTTAATAACCTCATTGCATTGAATCTTGACGGTTAATCTAGATGAAGCAATTCATGAAGTTTGAACCCTGTGTTTCTCTCATATAAGTAAAATCACCTTAGTAAGTTTTTAGTAGTATAATCTAGATAAAAAACCAAAATTTGATAATTGTTCAAGCATTAAGAAGTAACCATACACTGTTGCATAGGTATTAAATTGGCATTTACACCTTGTCTCTGCGGAACGAACTCTACTTATCGCTTGCTATTTGTGATCGCGTATACTTGCGTGTTTACGAGTCAACAACTACCCTTCGCTTAAGGGTTTTAGAAATTTTAGGCTTATAACTGATATAATAACTATCTAGCTCATAATCCAATAACAATTCAGGGAACATGTATATCAATATGACTTTGAAAGTAGGCATGCATGCTATGGCATATGTATAACAGAAAGCATATATATGTATTCACAACAACAACCTATGAAAAGGATTTGAGACTTGCCTGGAAAGCGAGTGCGGGTAAGGGTGGTGGTAGCGTGTCCCGGGTCAGCCTGACGATCTATAAGTAGCCAAGGCATTCGGGATTAATCACTTAACACTTTACAAGATTAAATATAAACTTCACTTAAGTCGAAACACGTTTTCGAATTATCTCGTTATACACCTCTTAGTGTAACTCTTTTTATCACCGATGCGGTTCGACATACGTTCGCTATTATAACCCGTCATTGTACCCACACTTAATACGTACTTAAGCCATGTAAGTTTTAAGATCGATTAACTACGAATCAAGATTGTACTACGAGTTTTATCGTCCGTTTTCTAAGTTATTAACCAAAGTCATAATCAAGCATGCTTCTAGGGGTTCGTTCGCGTTTAACCTTGATTCGAACATTTTTTATAAAATCGTAAAACGATCCTTTTTACATGCGGTCTTTTCCCACACCTTCCTTTTTATCTCTATTATTTAATTATCATTATTCACCTCTGCATTACTCGAGTTAAGGGGGTTTAAATACCGTTACGAACTTTTGTTTACGGTTTCGAACCACTTTTACTAAATCGGCCATATCTCCTAAACCGTATATCCGTTTCATACTAACTTTATATCAAAACAAAGCTTATAACATAATCTAGCTTTTCATGGCAAAATACGAGACTGGACAGTGTGTTTATGCTACTGCTATGCACGGATTTCAAGGGTTAACGAATTTTCGGCATTACGACGGCTATGTTTACACGTTTTCCAAAATTCAAACCATCCAATGATCATGGTTTACACCCCAAACATCATATACATGTTATTTATCCATGAAATAAGACCAAGCAATGTCTTTCCGTTCATCTAAACTAATTTAACATTTAACAAAACCCAATCATAATCTCAAGGTCCTAAACATGCATTAAATCCATGTAACTCATCTAAAATACCAAAACTTAAATTAAGAGCTAGGTTTTCAAGAGTGGTATACCTTCCTTGATGTTTGAATGAACTTAGTAAACCTTGGTTAGTCGTTATCTAGCCTTAATATAGCTTGATCTAGCCAAAGAAATCAAGAAAAGAAAAGTTAGTTCATAAGAACACTATTCATCAAGAACTTTGATCATGGTTTTGATCTAGTTAAACACATTGGTTGATGATGATCTCTTGGATTTACCTTCTACTTGATACTAGCTTTGATTTAAGCTCAAGATTGAAGTGAATGGATGGTTGGAAGTGGAGATCTCCTCCTTGAAATGAGCTTGGCCGAGAGCTTCAAGCTTGGTGGTGGTGGTTTGCTTTTTGTGTTTTGTTTGCATAAAATGACTTAATGCATGTATATATCTTGGATGCATCTCTTATTAATGTGTTGTCACTCATCTATAGGTGCCACTTGTTGGCTTCTTACTTGTCCAAGTGTTGCTTCCACATTAAGCAAGTCCATTTTTGCAAAAGTGCACTTATACCACCTAGCTTGTAGTTGACTTATAAACATGTCACTTAGGTTTCTCCTTTTTCCACCAATTGCACTTGTTTGTCTCTTGGTTATTTTGTTCATTTCTTTGTCCGGTTATTACTCAATTTCCTTGCTTGTTCGGAGGAATAACTCATCTGTTTCTAGTTAGGGTTTTACCGATAACCTTCTTTATAATTATAATACCATCCTCCATCTTACTTAATACTTCTCGAATTTAAATTCCTTAAATCCCCTTTTATAACTCCTTAAGTCTTGCAGGGTCCAGGAAATCTCGGAGAAAATGAAAGTGCTATTTTTCTGAATCTGATATCGTTTACATACACTTATCTTGCCCGTTGATCATGAATACGAACTCGAAAATCCGTTCTGAACACTTCTATATAGCGTCGTCCAAAATATACCCATATCCACCAAAATCACTATTCACACTTTATGATTTCTTTAATTCCTTATATTTAATAAAATGCCCTGGTCCTCTTTCGGGCATTCCTTAACTCTTTTACGGAACCACTAGACTAACAACAGATATTGATTTGGATGACACAAGAATAATCTCTCTTGGAATAATATAACCTATATCCTTAGAAGATAGATTATTCTTATCTATGCTGTCAACCAAAAACATTCTTCGTGACATATAAATATTTGAATTTAAGCCCATCTCATTCATTCAATAAACCTTTATTACATCGCAGTCATAACCACTGTTCACTTATATATTATTACATAAGAAAAAGTTTTAATTCTACCAAAAATCTGGGTCCTTACACACTTTGTATCCATGGACAAGAGAGTGAGTAAGCTTCTTGATATAGGAGGGAATTCCATTCCATCCAGAGGTTTTGGTTGAGAAAACCTTCACCATGACATCAAAAATCATGCTCCATTCTTTTCTCAAATGCTTCTTGTCCATTTCACCAGTTGAGTACCATTTCGATGCCCTCTTCAAGAATAGGACCAGAATACCCAATTTTGAAGAAAAACTTCTTTAGGGTTTCATCACTTGCAAGTTCCTTGTATGATTCCTTTGCTTGCAGTCCAGTTCCTAAAGCTTCGTTGATGCCTTTGATTGTGAGGATGCAGGTGATTCCTTTGATTTTGCATTGTATGGTGTCTTTACCTGCACCTCCTGGAACATAGGCAGTTTTCCAGAATTCTTCAAGTCTTTCCAGGTTCAATGGTGGTGTAGATGTTATAGCATGACCCAGATAGGACTTGTTGATAAAGGATACGAGTCCTTTATATCCTTCAAAAGCATCTCCAGATGTGAGAATACCAGTAAAGTTGGTTTGAGAAGAGGATTCTTTGGGTGCCATTTCTTTCTTTGAGCTTTGGAGATAGGTTTTTGCTTTTGAGAGAGAGAGGTTTTGTTGAAAGTTATGTGTTTGTGTGTTTGACAGTTGCTTACATGAAAATAGCAAATGTCTTACTGAGAAAGGGAAAGTAACTGTGTCTTAGCCCATTAATCAGTCACGTGGTGTCGTGGGTAGTTACTTTTTAGTGGTTGTAAATCGTGGAGTTAAAATCCCAATTAATTCGTTCCACTAATCTTGAAAGTAACCTGTGCGCTGTAACAAATTCATTAGCAATTTTGAGAGGATGACAGCAGGTTTTGCTTGATAGAATATCGATGCAAAAACATACTGTCATCATTAAGCAATTTATACAATTTCCTTTAAATTTCATGACAGAGACTTTTTCCATTGTGTCATCTAAGAAACTTGCTGTCAAGGCACTTCGTGACAGCATCTTCACTTATTTGACAGCAACTTAAGCGGAAATAGTTTATGTCAAGAATTTTAATCGACTTTGTTTATTGCTTAAGCGAAAATTACCAAATAGCATTTTAATCGATTTAGGCACATATTTGTTAGTTTTTAGCACACATTCACAAACACCCATACACACAAGCAAGCAAAACATTCAACCATTCGCAGATGAACAAAAATAAGGAAGATGAATAACATGAAAAGCACTGGAGTAATGAAATGATGAACTTTTCATTAAAAAAAATTTAAAACAATAAAAAAATAGTTCTTAAGAACTTGACATCTTTCTTATTAAGCTCTTCAAGAGCTTCCACCAGCAGCTGTTCAACGACCTTGGCGATCTCCTCCTCCCTCGTGATCCCCTTAGCGTCAAGATAAGCCTGAAGCTTATCAAGAAATGGATCGAGGGGGTGCTCAGCAGCAGCAGCTCGCTGGGGCTCGGACACTTTGGATGTAGACATTTCTCCTGCCTTCCTCTTACTCATTCTCGACTCTAGAGTTCTTAGGGTGTTAAGTGAGAACAAAGGGTTTAGCTTTGGTCTTATTTATAACACATTAAGTGACTCTACAGCTCCCAACTGCCTCTTTTTAATGAAGTAATTTACTTTTAAATTAAAAAGACTGATAAATACCCGGGGTCATTTCAAATGACACGAATACTCATCACTAGCAGGCGTATGAAATAAGTTAATGTCACGTGACTACTCATTACAAAAATTAAAATAGGCATGTGATTAAATTTAGCATGGTCATAGCAAACATGCTGTCAAATAAACAAGTAGCACATAGGACAGTAACTTCTCATGACAGTAACATTGAAAGTTAAGGTCACGAGCTGCAATTTTATCCACCTTGAAAATGTAAAAACTAGTAAGTTAACATACCAGATTTAGCATTCCCAACTCACTTACCAACCTGTTGAAGGTTGCTTCATCTAGTGGCTTTGTAAAAATATCTGCAAGTTGCTTTTCTGTTGGAACATAAATCTGCTTCACAGTTCCTCTTTCAACATGCTCTCTTAGGAAATGATGTCTGATATCAATGTGCTTTGTCCCGGAGTGTTGAACTGGATTGTCTGAGATAGCTATGACACTGGTGTTATCAAAGTAGATAGGAATATTTGACAATTCCAAGCCATAATCCATTAGCTGATTTTTCATCCAAAGAATTTGAGCACAGCAACTTCCAGCTGCGATATATTCAGCTTCTGCAGTTGAAGTAGATACAGAATGCTGCTTCTTGCTAAACCATGACACTAATCTTCCACCAAGAAATTGACAGCTTCCTGTTGTACTTTTCCTGTCAATCTTGCATCCAGCATAGTCTGAATCTGAATAACCAACCAAGTCAAATCCAGTATCTTTAGGATACCAAAGGACTAAATTTGGAGTGCCTTTGAGATATCTAAAGATTCTCTTGATTGCTACTAAGTGTGATTCTTTTGGATCAGCTTGAAACCTTGCACAGAGACATGTTGCAAACATAATGTCTGGTCTGCTAGCAGTTAGATATAGCAACGATCCCACCATGCCTCTTTAGGTGCTAGAATCCACTTTCTTTCCTTTAGGATCAAAATCCAGCTTGGTTGCAGTGGAGATAGGTGTCTTGGCAGGTGATGCATCTTCCAGGTTGAACTTTTTGAGGAGTTCCCTGACATATTTCGATTGGCTTATGAAGATGCCATCATCCTTCTGATGAATTTGTAGACCTAGGAAAAATGACAGTTCTCCCATCATGCTCATCTCATACTTGCTCTTCATAAGAGATGAAAACTTTTCACACAGCTTCTCGTTTGTAGAACCAAAGATTATGTCATCAACATAAATCTGAACCAGAATGATGTCCTTGCCATGGTGCTTGTAGAACAGTGTCTTGTCCACTACACCTCTTGTAAATTGATTTTCAATAAGAAAAGTAGATAGAGTTTCATACCAAGCTCGAGGAGCATGTTTCAATCCATAAAGTGCTTTGAACAGCTTGTAGACAAAGTCATACAATTCAACATCCTCAAATCCAGGTGGCTGTTTAACACACACTTCCTCCTCTATTTCTCCATTAAGAAAGGCACTTTTGACATCCATTTGGAACACTTTGAAGTTACAGTGAGCAGCATAGGCTAGGAATATTCGGATAGCTTCAAGTCTGGCAACAGGGGTAAATGTTTCATCATAATCGATCCCTTCCTGTTGAAAGTAACCTTTGGCTACTAGCCTTGCCTTGTTTCTTGTCACATTTCCACTTTCATCCAACTTGTTTCTGAAAACCCACTTTGTGTCAACTATTGACTTCCCTTTAGGTCTGGGGACCAGCTTCCATACATTGTTTCTCTCAAATTGGTTTAGCTCTTCTTGCATGGCTATCACTTAATCTGAATCCAACAATTCTTCATCAATTGACTTTGGCTCAGTTTGAGATAGGAAACATGAAAACATGCTGTCAGCAGAAATATTTCTTCTCGTCCTTATACCAGTAGTGGGATCACCAATGATTAGATTGCTAGTGTGATATCTGTTCCACTTAGTGGTTCTGGGCAAGCTCCTTTCTTGATCTGCTTCATCATTTCCTCTTTGAGGTGTTGACTCTCCACCATTGATGTTGTCTCCTTCATGTTCTTCAACATCTCCAGACTCATTTTCATTCTGATGATTTGCTGTTATAGTCTGAGATTGAGCTGGAGTTTGAGTAGCATCATTGGTGTTGACAATAATTCTTTCAAACTCAATATCCTGAGTATCAGTAGGTTCATCAGCAACAATTTCTTCTTCTTCCAAATACCCTTGATTTTCAAACCTGAGAGGCTCCATTTGTTCATCCTCTTGCAGTCCTGGGAATTTGGTTTCATCAAATGTGACATTCACACTTTCTTCAATGACTTTGTGATCAATGACATAGACTCTGTAAGCAGTTCTCTCCAAACCATATCCCATGAAAATGCCTTCATAAGCTTTAGCATCGAACTTTCCTTTTCTTTGTCAATCATCAAGAAACATTTACTTCCAAATACATGAAAGTACTTGACAGTAGGTTTCTTTCCAATTAACAAATAGTAAGGAGTGCTTCCATGAGTCTTATTGATCAAGGTTCTATTCTGTGTGTAGCAAGCCGTATTAATGGCTTCGGCCCAGAAGTATGTTGGTAATTTAGAATCATTCAACCTAGTTCTCGCAGCTTCGATGAGAGTTCTGTTCTTCCTTTCTACAACTCCATTTTGTTGTGGTGTCCTGGTAGTGGAGAATTGTTGGACAATGCCTTCTTCTTTGCAAAAGTTTCCAAGAGTGGCATTACTGAACTCAGTACCATTGTCACTTCTCAGATATTAAACTTTAGCATTGGGGGTTCTTTCAAGAACTCTTATGTGATCAATGATTTCTTGAGCAGCTTCGTCCTTTGTCTCTAAAAACTTCACCCAAGTGTACCTTGAGTAGTCATCCACCATTACCAGGGCATATCTCTTTCCTGCAAGAGATTGAACATTTACTGGGCCAAACAAATCCATGTGAATCAATTTGAGTGGCTCAGTGTTGGTATTCACTTTCTTTGATTTGTGCACAGATCTTTGCAATTTGCCCATTTGACAATCCTCACATAGTCCTTCTTGACAGAATTCCTGTTGAGGTAGTCCTCTCACCAAATCATTCTTCATCAGAATATTTATGTTCTTGAAATTGAGATGTGAGAGCTTATTCTGCCAAAGCATGCTTTCACCAACAGATGCTTTACTGTAAAAACAGTAAGCCTTGTCCTTATTGACAGAATTTAAATCGGCAACAAACAAGCTTCCTTTCCTGACTCCTTTCAAAGAGAGGCTTCGATCTTTCTTGTGATAGATATCACACACCATCATATCAAAATCAACCTTGAATCCCTTGTCACTGAACTGGCTGACACTGAGTAGGTTGTGCTTTAATCCATCAACAAGAGCAATATCTTCAATGACAACATTTCCAATTTCCAAACAGCCATATCCCACAGTGTAACCTTTGTTGTTGTCTTCAAAAGTTATGATTGGGCCGGCTTTCTCCACAAAATGTGATAGCAAGGCTATATCACCAGTCATGTGCCTGGAGCATCCACTGTCGATGATCCACATGACTTGCTTTTGTTTCTTGTCCTGCAAAACAGATTACTTTAATTTGCATCTGGTACCCAAATTCTGTTGGGTCCTGCAGTTACAGCATCATTGTTCATATCATTCTGTTTCACATTTGAATCAACACTAGAATCCTCCCGTTTGACTTCTTTCACTGTCCACTTTGTTCTAGAGTTAGACTTAGTCTTTCTCTTAGTGGAAGCTGCCTTTTTACCAACATAGGCAGGCACATAAGTCTCAGCAGTTTCTAAATAGGAGCATCTTTCAGTAGATAGAATAGGCAGATTAAAACAAGTACTCTTAACAACAATTTTACATGGCATACAGTCAATGTTATTACAGACATCAATACTTCTCTGCATAATGGGGGTTCTATGTAAGTTACCACTGACATTTGATGCATTAATCTTATCCTGTTTGGGTTTCTTACAAACAAATGTTAAATGATGAGATGATCCACAATTATTGCAAAGCTTCCTAGGGGCATCCTTAACACGACTATATCCATTTTTCTTATCAATCCCTAACTTATCATTCATATTCTTAGGCTTGTAGGCATTCGCTTTGACAGTATGTTCTGAAGTTACTGTCGAGCCACCCTTGACAATACCTTTCTTTGCCTCTGTCGTGACAGCAGGTTTGAAAGTTGCTATCTCGGGTTCTCTCTTGACAGTATCTTTTGAAGTTTCTGTCTCATCCTTGTTGTCAGCTACTTTAGAACATTCTGTCTGATTACTTGGTTGAGTTTCTGTCACAGGGGACTTGACAATATCTTTTCCTTTGCACAGTGTGCTGTCAATGCAATTATCTTCATCAATTAGCTCTTGTTTGATGAACAATGAGGTTTCATCAAAATCAGCTTGAAGATTTTTGCAAATCGGATTTGAAACCTTTTTGAGAATTTGAGGTTTGACAACATCACTAACATCAAGAGCAATTGTCTTTCCATGCCTTCTACCATACTCGAAACCTATTCCTACCTTCTGATTCTCAGTGTGATTATCATGATATTCCTGGACTAACCTAGAAGAGTTTCTAAAGGCCTTGAGTTTAAACTCGTTTTCTGCAATTTGATTCCTGAGAAAATCTTCTATTTCCTTAGCACAATTAATATCATTCTTCAATCTAGCATTCTCTTGAGCTAAAGAATCTAGGGGACTGGTTCTTAACAACAGCATTTCATTTTCAGATTTGAGAGTTTCATTCTGTTTAGTTAACTTAGCAATTTCTTCATGAGCAGCAGATAAACTAACATGAATGTTAAACATCTCAGCACTTAGATCCTCAATGGTATGCTTGTACTCAGTTTTAGACATATCAAGTAAGACTAGAGATGGTACCTGATTTGATGAGCTTGGAGTTCTTCATCAAATTTAACCATGAGAGCTAGGTTCACAAACTCCTCTTCTTCCTCATCTTCAGATTCATCCCAGCATTTTCCTTCAGCCACATAGGCTTTCCCTTGATTCCTCTTAAACTAATTTCCAGATCCCTTTCCTTGATTCTGTCTTGGTCTTCTGCACTCAGTAGCAAAATGACCTAGCTCATTGCAGTTGTAACATCTGAACTTCGACATATCCACCAACCCTGTCTTGTATCCTCCTCTTGTGGCTCCACCAGTAGGCTTTGAAAAACTCCCCTTGTTGAACTTAGATGATTGACCCCGTGGCTTGTATGACTTGTCCCTTCTGTACTTGATATTCTTGAATCTCTTAGCCATATAAGCCATGGTTGGATTATCCATGCTTTCAATCTCTTCTACTGTGTAGAAGTCTTCATCTTCAACATCTTTCAGCTGCAGAACCACCTTCTCCTCGTCATCCAACACCTCCTCAATCTTCAAGGATAGAATCTGTGCTGGTTGTGAACTTTGTGGTTGTTCACTTGGACAAGCTACTTGTGGCTCATGAGCTATGAGGGCTCCAAACATGTTTGCTACCTTGCCTTTGGTTCCAGTTTGAATAGCTCTCTTTTGAAAAAGCTCGAGTTCGTATGATTTGGGCACACCATAGAGAGTTTCAAGAGAGACATCGTTCAAGTTTCTTCCCTCTCTTATGGCTGTGACTTTGTGCTCAAGATGCTCAGGGAGAGTAAGCAGAAATTTGATGTTAATCTCCATTCTATCATAGAACTTCCTGTGGATTTGTAACTCAGCTATCAACTTACTGAACCTCTCAAACATGTGTGTGAGTTCTTTGCCTGGTTTCGCCATAAAGGCTTCATACTGTGACACAAGAATTTGTCTTTGGTTCTCGCGAACTTCTTCACTTCCTTCACACAGCAGCTCTATCTTGCTCCACATCTCTTTTGCAGATCTACATCCCATGACATTACCACACATGGCTTTGTCTAATGTAAGCGAGTCGAGCAAGATGAGTTGTAAGTAATCATCTAAGACCACTTTCTCCTTCTCGGATTCTATGTACTCTGAAGGCTTCTTTGCAACCCAGTGGGCTGGAATAACTTCATCATTTTCAGTGGTAGAAGCTATTTCCTTCTGAGGTATGAAGGGTCCATTCTCAAGAATTCCCAAATACAGTGGATGGGTAGCTTTGATAAATACTAAGATTTTTCTTTTCCATAAATTGTAGTTCTCTTTATCAAAGACTGGAATCTTGATTCCACTTGACTTCTGAACACTCGTCGTGATCTTCAGATTTGTGTATCAATCTGTAAGCTCTGATACCAGTTGTTGGTCCCGGAGTATTGCAGAAGGGGGGGGGGGGTTGAATGCAATACTGATAAAATCGAATCTTTAAATCAACAACGAAGATAAAGATTATAAGTTATCAGTAGATGTATGCAAGCAATAAGTGAAACAAGATTTCTCACAAAATAAATGTTTTATTTATTTTGTGTGAAGTGTTGCTACAACTTGGAGAGAGTTTCTCCAGCTTCGATATCTCAAGAGATACAGATTGCTTCGTGTGCGTACATGAATAGAAAAGAATCTAAGATGTATCTAAGTAGACTAAGATACTCTGTTGTCCCTATCGCATGGGGTGTTGAGCTGCTATCGTTTTCAAGTGGCAGCTCATTACAATTTGTACACCCATCTGACTTTCCTAATTGCTATACAGACAGGATAAACCTTATAAGTAAAGCAACCTAGATTCTTTCTATTTTCAGCTAATATAATTCTAGTAGATGTGGATATCACATGCTCCTCGAATTGACCAGCCTTGTCTTGTGAATCTCTTAAGCTTCTGTCGTAGTCTTGCAGGTCTGCCACAAACGATAGTGTGTTGCAGCAAATCTGTTTCTTGAACATGTAACCTGTCACGGGCTTTGATTGAGAAAATACCCAATTCAAATAATTCAAGGTGACAGTAACCTTAACCGCAGAGTCTGCTGTCAAAGGAATATTCTTTGGTTGACAGTACGAGCTCCCGCCAATGTTGCTATCGGAACTCCAGACTTGCTGTCAAGTGTGAGAATGTCACTGTCTCTTGCTTCGGCCAATGTTGCTGTCAAATGTAGCTTTGTCGTGACTTTGTAACATTTGTCTTCTTGTAACATTACTGTCAGGGACATGACAGTAACTTTTATTCTTGCTGTCTTCTGGATGCATTCCTTGAGGCTTGAACAAACATATGAACTTCTCCCAAATCATACATTTATTACATGACAGCAATTATTCGAATACGAAGACATACTCTGGCTATGACAGTATGTTCAACTTAGTAAAAACTAAGTACAGGGAAATATAGTTAAGTTGTCTCTATGTTATCACCCATAAATCCCAACACGACTTATTTTTAATTATGATTATCCTTGTTTGTTAATATTAGAAACATGTTTGTTGTCAAACCTTAAAATAGAATATTTAATGATTTTTATTAAAAATATGTTTTTCTTACAACACTTTTATTTAGTAAACGGTTTTCTTGAAAATTAAACTTTAAGGTTTAGCCTGACATATATTTTAATGTTTTATATTTTTTGCCGTGTTTTCTTCTATTTAATATAATATATATAATATACTTTAGACATATGAGAATTCATTGTAATTTAACATACATGTGAACACACTTACATTTGTACTTTTTAAAAATATATATTATCTTTTATATTTGTGTACTGAAATTCTGATGGTATGCTTTGTCTACTTGTTTATTTTATATAAAAAATGAATTTGTGATTTATTTTTCATTATGGTTTTTTGCTATTTTATCCTTATCTGTTAATTATGTGTAAGTTTTGTGCTACTACAACTCTTTTTCCTATAATAATTAATTAATTTGATGATGAATATTTTATTAGTTTTTTCTGTTAGTCACAGAGGCATGCCTGAATACATCTAATAACAAGCTTAATTGTTTGTAATGCTATGCATTACTTACATGACCTCTTAATTGAGGGAACCTTTAGTTGTAGAGTTTTTATATGTATTAGTATTTGTAATAGGCATCAAATTCTACATGTGTAAGTGATAAGTGGATTTTATATCCACTTGAAGCGTTCCATATCGGCTTAAATTGGTGTACTTGGACTCAAGTTTGTCGTAGTTTTAATGTGTTTTATTCAATTGTGCAGGTCTGAAGAAATGTCGATTATGGGTGGAATTTCCGTCATTTGGAGTTGATTTATGATATGGAATGAAGAACGGCGTCTAAATAGCAACTACCAAGAGGTATACGATTCCAGGAATTGAAGACGGGAAGTTCGTGCAAAAAGAACAGAAGAAAACGGCTCAGAAACGAAGAAAACAAAGAAAATCAGCATTCGGCAGGAAGTCTATGCGCCTGCAGCGCATAGCCGTGCGCCTGGAGCGCGTGAAACAGAAGGAGTGTGCGCCTGCAGCGCGTACCACGCGCCTGGAGCGCGTAAAATCGCTGAAAAATCCTGGAATTGTCCGTTTTGCCCCTATTTCGAATTCTAGTTGTATTTTTGGTACCCAAACCTATTTCTAATTGTATTGTAGGTTGATTTTCTTGCTGGGCAAGACTTCTAGAGCCTATATAAACACATCCTACCATTTTAATTTGGAGAACCATTACATATCAATTACTTAGGTTTATTTGTATCTTTTCATACTTTGTTTTTATCATGGTTTCATCAGATCCCATGATGACGAGGGGTTCGATTATGAACTAATCGTTGTCATGGGATTGTAATGGATTTATTTATGGAGCTTTTGTATCTTGATGCTTTAAAGATCTGTGTGTGATGTTTATTTGATATCCTCGTATGGTTGTGCTTTATGAATTTAGATGCGTAGCTAACATCTAATTTATTAATCTTCTGCGAAACGAGAGTGGATCTTGAGATTTAGAACTTGTCATGCTAGCATAGGATAGGTTGATGTTTTAACATCATGATTTGTGGCGTAAATAGAGATATTATGCTGCCCTATGTGATCAATGTGGATAACTTGTTCTTCAACCGTTATGTTTTCAAATTCTATAGAGATATAGGGTCTAAGCATAATTGGTGTCTATTCATCTTCTATCTCTTTTGTGGATGTATGTTTAGTTTGGTATTCGTATACTGAGAAGTAGCGTATACTTGTTTCGTGTTGTCTGATCAGATATCATAACCATTGCATATAGTGATTAAATGCGTCAGATCTAAGCAAAGTATTTAATGAAGTTAGGATCCCATGTTTTCTCTTGCAGAAGTAATTCGATTCCAATTCTCGTTAGTTAGTTAATTCTTAGTTTGTTAGTTTACTTCTTAGTTAATTTAGTTTATTAAACCCAAAATTGTTATTTGTCTTAGCAGTGAATAAAAACCATACATTGTTGCATAGGTACAAAACTGAATTAAAACCATAACCAGATCTCTGTGGGAACGAACTCGACTTATTCATATATTACTTGTGACCGCGTACGCTTGCGTGATTTAGTGCAAACAGTAAGTGTAATTTAAAGTCAGAGAATAATGCTTGAAAGAAAATCCAAGGATCATGCCTCATGCTTGAAGAACAAGGCTGTCAAAATAAACACAGTTGGATTTTGAAGAATGAAGATTTGCCTAAGTACCAATTCGAGAAGTGTTTTGCTCTATTCGAGAAGTCTAGCATTCGACAAGTCAAGGATTCGATATCTATAAAGACACTATTCGACATCTCTGAAAGTCAACAAGTCAAAGTATCATTCGATAACTTAGAGATTCGACATGTCTAATACTCTATTCGAGAACTCAAAGAGTCAACAAGTCAAAACATCATTTGAGTTCTCTAAGAGTCAACAAGTCAAAGCTATATTCGATATCTCAAGGACTCAAGAAGCTATTCGACATCTCAGGAATTCGACAAGTCAACTGTTCTATTCGACAACTCAAGGATTCCTGGAGAGAAGACTAATTCGATAAGTAATTCGATATGTCAGTTCAACAGTATTCGAGAACTCAGAGTTATCTAATAAGCAAATTCTAGTTCTCGAATCAATCACTTAGTTACTTCTCGAATGCAGTCGTGGAGACAAAATACTGAAGAATTGTACAAGTCAGAAACCTGCAGCAAGCCAAAACACTTTCAGGACTACAATACTGAAAAGTGCTTTTGGAAAGCCTACAAGAAGCTTAGAGAGTTGTTACAGGAGACAAGCTGCTAAAGAAGTGGATCTGAACAGAGTTGAAGGAAGTCAAATCTCATGCCGTTTAGATGTTACTCAAAAAGGATAGACATATTAGAAAGTAATTTTGTATGTCACCTTATTAGTAGCAAGTAGGTTGTACTCATGTTCTGTAAGAGTACAATCTTACTTCTCTAGTAGTTAAGCTTTTTAAGAATATTTTCTCTACACATCTCTTTGAGAAAAAGAAGTTGAGAATACTACCATTTGTATTCACAGTTTGTAGCAAATCTTTATCTAATAAAATATTAGATTAAAGTGAGTGATATTGTTCTAGTGTTTATATTCCGCATTTACACACTCTGAAGAACACGAACACACACTCTGCTAAACAGTCAGATTCAAACACACAAAACAATCTTCGCTTAAACTACTTATCCGAAGAAAAGTTTGAAAATACATTCACCCCCCTTGTATTTTCTTGTCGGTATATTCAAACTCAATAAAGGGTAATGCCCGTAAATGTAAATGTTGTTCTCTTGCTTAAGGATTTCGTATGGACCTTATAGTATTCAAGTTGTTTCACAAAAAATAATTGTGCACATTAATCGGGTAGAGGATATGTAAACTAATGTAACATAACTTCTTTTTTTTTTTGCTAAACTAAATTCACGGAAAATGGCGAATCGTGCATGAATTTCACATATTTCCTTGCTGCTGGGTGTCTTGACACTATCTTAAACCATATTTGACAAGTTATTACATGATGTGGCATATGCTCGATAGGTTATTAGGGTAAAGAGAAAAAGAAAAGGTTTCTCTAACGTCTCTCTTGCAGTGTCTGTGCATCCAAACACAAGCATAGGCGTGGAGTGGCATATATAAATTCGAAATATGGTCTTTCTAAATTGCGTTGCATAGGAATGTAAATGTTTCTCTATGAAACTTTGTAAATGTGAACATGCCTGTTGTGTTTAAGTAACTATCATGGCTTGAATAATAAAAACAAACTGTCCATCCAATAAAATGCACAAACTGTCATAATTTTCCATCAGAAGTATGTATATTAATAAGCAAATATAGATGACGTCCACCTAATCTAAGCATCTTCTCTATTATCCCATGTCTTACAGGTTAGTGCGTGAATGATACTACATTTACCTAACTTCATTGGGAAAGACACAAGAAAACAAACACAACATAAGTACATCACAATCTTCTCGTGACAATCCTACTTAATGTGCTACGTAATAGTAATGACCTTACATGTCTTATTTAAGGCAATAGGCGAGACAGCGCGATAAGGGTTTTATAATTATTAATATATAGGCGAGTGGCGCCTTACTATAGATTTGCATTCCCGGTCGTAAGTATATATTAACACACAAAGCACACAAACATATAATATGAGAACAAGTGTGCCAGTATTTCTATAATATTTTACATTAGTACGCCAACAATATGATAGTAACATAAAATACTACAAGAGAGTATTGGAAAATGATCGATACAATTTTAAGATCAAACTTACAAAACAAATTTACATTAAAAATTGTGAATGAAAATTTTATGTGAAATACTATAGTACATAATAGAGATTTTATCTAGGGGTTGAAAGAAAAGCATTCGAGATCAATTTACAATTAGATAATTTAGTGTTTTGTTTCGGTTTAGTAGTAATATATTTATTTGAAAGTACACCGGAGCTGGGTCTGAATGTTCTCATCATTAATGTATGTTGTGTTAAAGTTAGATTAATACCAAGTGTCAAGCATGTTTATGATTTTGTTGGAATTGAGTGATACACTTAGCTTGTTCTTGAATGAATATTCTTTTGTGAGTGAAATGTGAGTTGTTACTTGTTTCTGCATATGAGATCCCAAGTTTTGACTCTATGATGTACTCTTGTGGGCTTAGCATGGTTACCAACTTATTTTTACACTTGACATGGACTTTTGAGGACCTATGCATATTTCTTTGAGTAGACTATGTGAATACTTGCACCTTACATACCCAGACATTGCAAATTCACTTTGATTTCTTAAGTTGATGTAGCATGAGATGACTTGTATGTGTGGTGTTGCATTGAGCAATCTTTTACATGAGCTAGATGGATTTTGTGGGTACATTCACTATAGGCCCTCACGAGACCTCACTCGTCCACTAGGGGGGGTTTAAAGGGCTTGTTGCATAGGCCAAATGCAACCGTGATCACCTACGGAAATGTTATTATCTATTAGATAGTATTTTATATTATATAATTAAGTTTGCACGAGGACGAGCAAAAGATAGGTATGGGGGCATTTGATAGGTCCATAATTCATCATATTTTTAATACCTATTTTATGTTCGTTTTCGTAATTTTATTATTTAATAAAGTGTTTAATATTGTTTAATAGGAAAATAAATAAAATCAGAATTCGAGCAGGAAAAGGTGCAAAAAGGAGGAGGTGGAAAATACTTGAAGTCAAAGAAATTGGAGGAAAAATCGAATACTTATCGGAGAAGAAAAAGGAAATTGAAGAAATTATATTCGATATCTGATTTATAATCGAGGATCCAAGCCCAAGTTTTTCCCTATATATATAGGGCTTCTTTCTTGTATTTGAGATATCACTTTAGACAACAATTTAGACACCAATCTAGATTCATTATTTAGGAGTAGGAGTAGATTTAATTGTCCTTTGATAGAAACAATTTTTATTTGCTTTATTCAAACACTTTTCTATTATTCAATTCATGCTTTTAAATTCTTGTTTATTTTTCAATATCATGTCTAGCTAATTTTCTTACCCTAGGATGAAGATGAAGTTAATTTAATTATTCTTGATTTCTTCTTGTTCCTATTAATTGATTCCTATAATTTTTCTTTGTGCTTAATTGTTCAATTGACAAAGTGATTTTGATATATTATTGTTATTGGATTTAGTTTTCATAGCCTATGATTGTTCTTTGAAGTTTTGATAGGTTATTGTTAGATAAGAAGTTTCATAGTATATGCTTGTCTCGTTAATTGATATATCTTGTTTGTGAAGAAAAGAGGATTGATTTTAGGGCGAGATGATATTAATTGTGACTGATTAACGGATTCGGATTCCTACGGATTCAGATTCCTAGGTTTCCATATTATTTGATAATCTTTGCTTGCTAATTAGATTAATTAAATCGCATCTCAAATCTTATTGTCTAGTTTGCCTGAATTAACTGTTAGGATTTTGAAAATTCACGAGAATCGATATGTGATTGATACAATTAAACACGGTGCGTTTGCAATTATTTTACGCACGAGAGAGTTATGAGAACAAACAAACAAAAGAGATAACAGCTCAGTACATGGGACCGCACCAGTACTACTAATAATAATTCAAGTAACAGAAAACAAATATTGTTATGCAGTACATAGGACCACACCGTAACAGAAAACAAATTAAGCTGCTATAACAGTAGCCGGCTATTTATTTAACAACTTAAATGAGATATGCATTTTAGGTACCTCACGAGAACTGAATTTTGGCACTTCAGAAGTTTCATGCCTAAACTGCTGCCATAAGTCTGTGATATAGCTTAAAATTTGAGAGAACTTCAAAAACCAAATACCTTTCCATAAAAATGGCCACCACCATATCATCCTTTCGACGTCTACTACGTGCCGCCTCACACCGCAGCATCCCCACATACCTTTACTCTCACAATAACCTACACCGCTGCCACCGCACCTCTGTAGCCTCATTTCTGTACTCTCAACCTTCTAGTGTCCACATTTCAAAACCCCACTTCTTCTCAACCTCCACTTCCTGGCGTGCATTGCAAAACCCTCGAAGCCCTTGCAGCATCTCTAACCCTTCCAAGCTCCACATTTCAAACCCCCAAAACTTCTCCACCTCCACTTCCCAGAGCGTGCTTCCACGCGACACCACATGTCAAAAAGCCAAGGTCATCTTGCTTTATGTGATCTTGCCATTTGTTGCATATTTCGGAATATGTACCATTGCCTTACACATAATCGAAGATAAATCTGGTTTAGGACTTGAAGGAATTAAAGTAACTGAAAGTGAAGAAATGAAGTTTACAATTCGAGGTGCATTCCCGGGTTTGTACAGGAATGGACACTCGGTTGTTGTCGAGGGTTTTGCTGAACCCTCGGTTGTCCTTGGAGGAAGGTTGGCTAGACCCGTTGGTCATAGATGCCGTGAATATTTTTTGTCATTTACTGAGGTCATTGATAATCCTGAAAGGGTTGATACTGCCGTGGAGAGGAATCGAAATATCATGGCAGAGAAGCTTAAAGTTGCGGAGGAGCTGAAACTTTCAACTTCATATCTAAAAACTGCTAATTGGGTGGAGCAAGAAGCAGTGGTCAATTGGTACTTTCTTCTTGTTATTAGCACTTTTACTGACTTGTTTTGAATGTTGGGGTATAGATATATTACTTGTTTAATCGTTCGCTGTTTTGCTGCTAAAATGTTGATTTACACTATTTATAGTTTTTGCAATCATAAGGGATAGTCATGATACATGCTGGGAATTTTGTGTTTTGATCATATATATATTTGAACAGGATCATACTGTTGATTATTGTTCTAATATTGTTGTACTTGTACCAAGATGTTGATTACACCGTCTGGGATCATGAATGCTTGAAATTTCGGGGTGTTGATCATATATGCATCTGAAGTTCATATCATGAGTATTGATTTGTATTAATTTTTATCGCACTAGTTGCCTAATTTATGTGTTTATTTGTGTTTTACTTAACCTAAATTTTTGTAGTTATGATGTGCTATTTAACATTTTGTACTCTTGAGATCAACTATAATTGGTATAGAAGTCAAGTTTAGGTATACATGTAATAAGTATGTTCATATATTTGTGAATATGTTTGTGTGATAACTGATATTTACCAATTTTCATGACTGGGACACGCTATTGATTAAGGTACACAACTTCGAGAGATGTTATCACAAAATCTGCGGCACATCTGTTGAAACCCAAGTCCAAAGGGATGCCATACTCAACACGAATACATAAAATTCCATTGAGTCCAGAATTGGAAATCAACATGATTATGATGATTAAGAATACATTAGTTAGGTTTCAGGGCTTATCAGAGTTGTTGGGAGAGGGAGACTCGATTTTTATTAAGGTGTTAGAAAAAGAGGTGTTTGATCATCACATAACGTTTACACATAATATTAAGGAAGATGAGTGGGATGAGATCCTGGAAGCTGATAAGTTGGTTGAGATTCTGAAAGAAAAGTCGGCTGTAAGTATGATAGTCCAATCCTCGGAAAAGGTTTATCTTTTCTCAATTGAGTTGTTACCTAAGCATGATGAGAAGTATTGGCCGGCCACATGATGTTGCTGATGTTACTGTTCCAGAATAGCTATTTGCAGTTTATCGGTAGTTAATTAATATATCTCATTCGAAACTCTTGTTATGTTAATTGCCCTAAATTTTTAGAGTTATTTTGTGCTTATTCTCTTACAATGGACCTATACCAAACTTATTTGTACTCTGATTATATATAAAATCTTTTATGTATATCTTGTGAGGAGCACATTTTGTTTGTGAATGGGAGATGTATTGATTTAGGTTCGCATCTTGGATCATCTAATTCTATGTTAATTTCGTGTTACACTGCATTGTCTTCTGAATTTGTAGTTTTTTGGTTTCATTCTTTGGTTAGATTTATCAATTAAGCTTCCTCGCTAACTATTGTTCTAGCGCTCTATCTACAGCTCAGAGAGTAGTAGCCTGCTTATAAAACCCTTCTGATCACTCAGCGTATGTTATCCTTGCTAACATATGTCTCGATATCTATAATGAAAAGGAATGCTTGTAGATTTTTTTTAGTGGTTCTGAAGCTTTTAGAGTTGAAGAGAACTTATTCATATGATACTAGCTAGCCTGGATATCCTGATAAAACTTCGTATCTGCTCTCTAGAAATTGTTAGCACTCAGCATTCTGATCATGTAACGGTGTGTTAATCTAGCTGATATGGTCACTCTTCCTTGCGTCTTTTGATACATCTAGGCAAAGATTGAAAAGTACGTATAGTGTTGAAATTCTGGTGCATATCTCCTTCTTTTATTTATTGAATCCATCTTCAATTGTTTTGTTCAAGAGCTTTGTCAAAACTCTATTTAAAGACAATTATCTGCATGGGTTCAATCGCTACAGCCAATGAGCCAATGATAATAATGCTCTTGTACATGGTATGTAACCTGGGCCAACCTAGAGCTTTCTCTAAGGAATATATATATGTAGTTATTATGTTTTAAGCTGGAGTAGCTTTGTAGTATTGATTCAACACAGATTATTTACCACCAGATGTTACATAATGGACTTGATCGATCACTACAAACTCAGCTTAACTTGAAGTCAAGATAGACAAACCTAAGGAAGTCTTCTGTATTAAAGAGATCCATGACATAATTGAAAAACAAATAAACATATCGAGCATTGTCATATATTGATTTTAGGCAATCTTGATGCATTTTTCATTAAACAAAACAGTTGACAATACTTGGTGCTCTCAGGAAATTTGTACAGAGGATCCCTTCTGCTAGCTGAATGTATCTGGATGAATGTAATATCTGCTATAAACCTCTTGAATGGTCCAATTCTATATTCTTTTGTTATAAAGACCGCTCTAAATTATTTGCACATTTTTTTTAATAACTTAAATGGGTTCTTCCGACAGAGTATTGAATTCAACGAATCACTGTAAGAATCTCTATATCATACACAATTTAGGGGCCAATTCAGTCATTGAGCACTTGGAGCATACGCAAAATATACTTTGAAGAAAAGAATGAAGACAAGAGTCTGCCAGAAGCATTTCGTTAGGATCAATATATTTTAAACCAGAACTTAGACAAAAATCATCCATTAGAGATTACATCATCAAATCCTGAATATATAATCTATCAGTTTAACATAAAAAAAAAATAAAACAAAAGAAGTCAGATAGATAAAACTATACTAGCTGAGCCACGTGAAATACAAACGATTTGTAATTTGGACGACCGGCAACAATCATCTTCCATATACACGGTTCACCACACTCACAGTTCCGGTATACACATTTCACACACATGACACATACATTATTAGAATATAACAAGCTATTCGTCGATTTTGCCCGAGCCATCACACCTTAAACCAGCGACCGGTCAAATTTGATGCACGAAAACGATCAAATTTGTTGGCACCAAATTTAGAAAAATAAAAAAGATTTAAAATTTTTAAATATTTTGATCAAATTTAATCAGTCAAATTTAGGTTGTCAAATTTTGTGATCAACAGTTCAACACAATTCGATCATATTTAGTTTGTAGTATTTCTTTTAGGGATGTATTTGTGAATTAATAATAATTTTTTTTTCTTTTTCTATATATTATTTCATTACATGACAACTTATTTGCAAAATTCAGTTATACACTAGTCGAAATAAATTTTGGGTATTGTGTTATCATTAAATTTATGTCTAGTGTTAAAATTATAATAAGGTAAATATAATTAATACATATGTAACTATACATTATTATTAAATAGTGAAGTAACAATAAATATAAAATTATTATGTAATAATGAATTAGATATAATTAGTATATACATATTAAATTAAAATAATTACCTATATATATATATATATCATAATGAGAGATAATTCAATAAATTTAATTAAAATGAAATGATTCATCAACCTCCCAAATGTATAATTATAATATATATATATATATATATATAATAAAAAATAAATGATTTATTTTCTTTGATCAACCATTGCTAGTTCTTCTCAGTTAATAGGTAATATATCAATATCTATCAATATCAATATATACTAAATTACTGAGTTTACCCAAATTAAACCATACTCTAACCATATTGTAATTTTACTAATCATGCCCTCCGATTAACTTATTCAACAACTATCAAATTCATATTAAAAAGGTTAAAAAGGTCTTTTAACATATTGAAATGGGTTAAACCCATGAACCAAACTACTTGCTACTTTGTAAAACAACCCGATCAAACATGTACACACGTTGATATACAAACTGCTGCTGACACAATCCCATTCCGATAATATAGCTGATGATCAAAATTTGAATTACTTGGCTAGCGTTATTCATGTTCTATGGGTATGTAACCTCGAATTTTAATTCTTTTTCCTATCTCTAATTTGTATGTTTTTATGTGGTTTGTCATTGTGTGCATAATCATGTTGTGTTGTGCTCAGAAGTTTTCCTATCTCTGATTTGTATGTTTTCAGTTACAGATCAATATGTATTAGTTTATCAATATATACTAAATTACTAAGTTTACCCAAATTAAACCATACTGTAACCATATTGTAATTTTACTAATCATGCCCTCCGGTTAACTTATTCAACAACTACCAAATTCATATTAAAAAGGTTAAAAAGGTCTTTTAACATATTGAAATGGGTTAAACCCATGACCCAAACTACTTGCTACTTTGTAAAACAACCCGATCAAACATGTACACACGTTGATATACAAACTGTTGCTGACACAATCCCATTCCGATAATATAGCTGATGATCAAAATTTGAATTACCTGGTCCGCGTTAATTTATGTTCTATGGGTATGTAACCTCGAATTTCAATTCTTTTTCCTATATCTAATTTGTATGTTTTCATGTGGTTTGTCATTGTGTGCATAATCATGTTGTGTTGTGCTCAGAAGTTTTCCTATCTCTGATTTGTATGTTTTCAGTTATTGATCAATATGTATTAGCTAATCGGATAAAGAAAAGGTAATTTTTGATTTTCCATTACAAATGTAAGGAAGTGTGGCTTCTTACAGAATTTGTTGCTCATAATTTGAATCTTTTTACGAATAGACATAGCTTTTTTAGTGAAAGTATACGGTAGACTCATAGACCATAACTTAGTTCTTATTGCAGATTTTAATATTGATATGGCTGATAAGTGGATTTTAGATCCACTTGGAGCGTTCCATATCAGCTTAAATTGATTTACTTGGCCTCAGGTTTGTTGTATTTTTGATGTGTTTTGTGTAATCGTGCAGGATTGCGATTATCGGCTAGGATTGGTGGTTTTCATTGATCTTGGAGTTGAAATTTAGCAATGGAATGAAGGGTGGCGTATTTTCCTAGGCTACCATGAAGATCATAACGCTCAAGAATTGAAGAACGGGAAGTGGCAGAAGAATCGGAAGAGAAAACGGAGGAGAAATGAGCAAATTGTGGAAATTCGGATTTTCCGGGTAGGTTGCGCAGTCTGCACTGTTTTGGCCATATCTGGAGTTCTAATAGTCAGAATTTAGCGATCTTACAGCTCACGCGAAGACAACGAAATTTTCTACAATCCTGGAAAGAAAGTTTAGGGCGCTGCGGCCTGGGTTGGGCGCTGCGGCGCAGGAAAGCTCCTTGAAAAGAATTGACGATTCACTGTTTTGGCCATATCTTGAGTTCTACAAATCCGTTTTGGGCGATCTTACAGTCCACACGAAGCTAACGAGATTCTCTATCATTCTAAAGTGGTCCAGATGTCAAAACACAAATGTAACGGCCCAGAAATACTGAAGAAAAGTCAGCTACTGTAACGCCCCGACTTCCCAATACTAAAAATATACTTTTTATAATAAAATAGACTTTGATACTGGGGAATTTTTTATGAAGATAAAACTGACATCTATGTATATATTGTTTCTGCATAATTTTCACTTTCCTGAATTTGAGGTCCAATTTATGCAATCGAGTCTTATCTTCATGTTGAATTAAGGCTCTGCGGAGTTTATTTAGGTTTGACATATCTTTTCTTGGTTGATAAAGAGAGTTGGTTTGTTATGTTATGGTGCATATAGGTCTCGTTATTTATGCATAGTGTGATAGGTAGCAAGTTAGAGCTAAAGAAGACTTGGGACATCTATCTGTGGTGCCGGTTGCCACCTATGTCCTAGGCTGCAGGTACTAACACATTTGAATGAAATGATTATGCTTCTAGGAGTCTACCCCCCAAAATATCAGTTTTAGTGTGTCTCTGGCTCTGGGTGATCAAAGTCGATGATTACGGGTTTGGTAATAATACTCAGCTGATCTCTATGTGATGAATCGAATGAATATAGTTTTATGCATTTAATTTCGGAAATAGGATTAGTCTCTCATTTCCATATGAGTACAGTTTTAAAACTATTTTTCTGGGAAATCGAGCTCTGGCACAATATTTCCTCAGCATAAGTTCAAAAGATATTGGTACCAACCTGATAGTACCAAAATATGTTTATTAAATTTAAGGAATTTAATGCACCTTTAATGCTGAAACTTTGGAATGCATCTGTTATTTTAGGACAAGACAGAAGATTTCTTTAACTTGTAAGTTGTAACAATGAGGCACCACTTAACTCCAATTCATCCTGTTGTGGAATAAAAACTAGGTTTAAATTATTGCGGCTAGGGTTTGTGTATTTAAGGCTAGGGTTCGTGAGCTTCGTGCTTTTATGGCTGCTTCTGCGTTCGAGACTGATCGGTCCTCACAGAATGCCTACGTATCTCTGTATTAGAGAATCAAGCCAAGAAAACGTAGTTCTGAGATGAGGGGTCAGACCCTTTATATAGGCTGAGAAGCCCTAAAATCGTAGTAGGGTTTGGTGACTTGGTGGGCAAGTCACCGACTAGAAGAAGGTTCTAGTCTCCTTCCATGTATGAATCAGTTTCCATGTTAGAATATGTATCTTGGAGGCTAAGTCAGGCAAGAATCATATTCTTGTTTGACTCTTATTTGCTGGGCTGTTTATTACCCCTAATATTAATTACGAAATTAATATTATAGTTAGGGTTTGGGCCCATCTGGTGGGCCCCACGTTTGGACCATTCTAGGTCTAATTAATGCCACATTAAATGTGTCTTAGGGCTTACTTTTAGCCCATATCATTTGCCCCCCAACTTCTAGGAAAACTGATCAGGTTTTCCTTGAAGTTATAACGGCCTTATTCGAGACTTGGGTCAGGGTTTATTGCTCTTACGCGAGTATTTTCAACAATATCATATTGATGTAAAGCGTGGAGCGACCGACGCATTTACGATGACGTTGAACGACACTAATCAGTGTTAAACGGCACTACACAGCGCTAATCAGCCTTAAACAATGTTTAAATAGTGTTAAACAATGTTAGGTGGCATCAAATGGCACTAACGGCACTAATCGGCGCTAAACAGTGCTAACCGGCACTAATCAGTGCTTAAACAGCACTAAACGGTGCTAATCGGCACTAAACTGTGCTAATCTCAATCTCTTTTCATTATTAACAATCATCCAAGATTTGCTGAAAAAGTCGAGATTTAGGTTTAAAAGTTCACTGAAAAAGTAGGGATCCAGGACCAAGAACTGAACCTGGACCGGGGGGATCCAGGTTCAGAAGCTGGTCGGCTGGACCCCCTGAAAATGGGCTGGTCGGCCAAAAGCTGGTCGGCTGAGACCTGGTCGGCCAGAAGCTGGTCGGCTGGCCCTCCTCCAGGGGAGCTGGTCGGCCAGAAGCTGGTCTTCCGGGACTTGGTTGGCTGAAATTCCTCTTCTAGGGCTAACTAGTCAATAATTGGCCTAAAAAACTTGAACTTAGACTCCTTCTTGATTTCAATAGAGAGTGTGGATTTAGGATCAGAAACCATCCATGGTCCTAAGGATCCATAGTCTTGACCTTGATTACGAATCGTCAGTATGGTCGCTTGTGACTTCATGGCTAACTTTGGCCTTCATGACTCATCTTGGCCTTCATGGCTAACCTTGGCCTCTCTTTAACATTGATAATCATCTGATATTCGCTGAAAAAGTCGAGAACCATGTCCAAAATCATTTGCTGAAAAAGTAGGGATCCAGGACCAAGAACTGAACCTGGACCGGGGGGATCCAGGTTCAGAAGCTGGTCGGCTGAACCCCTCCAAAGTAAGTTGGTCGGCCGGGACCTGGTCTTCCGGGACCTGGTCGGCTGACCCTCCTTAAAATAGGTTGGTCGGCCGGGACCTGGTCTTCCGGGACCTGGTCGGCTGACCCTCCTTAAAATAGGTTGGTCGGCCGGGACCTGGTCTTCCGGGACCTGGTCGGCTGAGGCCCCTTGTGCGTCGCGGTCGATTGCTTCTTGGCTAGCTAGTTAACCCAGACGTGAAAATCATTAATGATCTTGAGGATCAAAGACTTTGATCTGAATCTCAAACCATCATTTTGGCCATTCATGACTTTGTTATCTTCAGGATCAAGGAACTTGACCTTGATCTTGGATCGTCAGTTTGGTCATTCGTGACTTCCGACGATATTATTCAAACATCAGCTATTTCTTCTTTGGCATATTTGAATTTTAACGATCCTTTCTGTATAAAACGAGCAATTTCTGTCCTTTTTTCATCTTTAAACGATAGATGACCTGTAAACGCGAACCAGACTGAACTTCAACCTTTTACAGCAGGTCATACTTCTTTTATAAAAGAAGTGTGGTAGCTTTCATTTCATTCACTTCTTCATTTCTGGGTTTTCAAATTCTTAAGCTCTCTAGCCTTCAAGTTTCAAGATCAAGTTCCAGCTTTGTAATCAAGATGTCAGAAGGTAACCGGCCAGTGGCTCCCCCTGTATCCATGATGGAAGCCATGGCAAAGAGGAGTAAGATGAGGACAGCTAAAGGTAAGGAAGAAATCAAACCTTCTTCATTCGTTGATCGTAAATTTGAATCCTTACTAGATCTTCTTAATATTATGAGGGACACATTCCCGAACTGTGCTAGTTTAGATGCTTTTAGCAGTCCCAGTAAGTTAAACGAAAAAGATGTCCAGAAAATAAAGGACTCATATCACTTTCCGAGTGCTATCAAAGTTCGTCTCGCAAAACCATCAGACAGGACCTGTAACTGGCACCCCGAGAGGCTTTGCGTCCACTGGGGTGCTCTGGATGCTGGGTTCAGATTCCCCGTTGATAACTTCATCATAAGATTGCTGGCAGAGTATCAGATTCATCCCTGTCAGTTGTATCCCAACTCTTGGAGATATATCTCTATATTTTTAATAAGATGTCGTCAATTGGAGATTCACCCGACTACTACATTATTTCGAAGTATCTTCATAGCCAGTAACTCTTCCGACCAAAAGAAAGGATGGGTCAGTCTCAAGCACAGGGCCAAAATTCCACACATGGTGAACCCTTATTCTTTACCAGATTCCCAACATTTCTGGGAGAGAGAGTTTGTAATTCTTGAATGGAAAGGCGGTGATTGGGGTAACTTTTTCGTCAAGAGATTCGGAGTTGTGCAAGATAGTAAACACTTCATTTGCGACCTTGATGATTCGGAGTTACAGGATCGAGATTGGCTTCTGGCCGATGATGGCAGTACCCATTATAAAATGTTTCTGAATGAAAAGAACCTTATCGAAGCTGGCCTTAGCTTTCTTTCCGTTGAGGGTAATTTCCTTACTTAAGCTTCTTATGAACTCTGTTTGTTCTTATATTTGTGTTTTCTCTTTGTGTTTCAGCTGCGGAGGAGATTGACAGCCGTCCTCAGAATCAGCCGTCTATGACTCAAAGAATGAAGAAAAAAGCTGAGGAGCTTTTGAATCCCGCTAAGCCTCGGATCCCCAACTTCTTGGAAGGTTGCTCTCAAGGCGGGAAAAGATCCCGTGGAAGTATCAGAACCCCCTTTATGCCATCCTGGGGTATATGCGAACAAGACTCGGTTTCTGGGAGTCCTGAACTATCCCTAGACTGGTCGAAGCTTTCTGTTACTCCTCCTGATAGACTGTCCTTACTTGCTGGGGACAAAATGAATGAGAATCAACTTCTGGGCTCCCAAGCCTTGTATCAGGTAAGATACTTTTCCTACCGATTCTGGTATGATTTACCTCTTTCACATTCCTTATGCTTTGTGAACTTTGGTTGTAGGCTAATGCCTTCTTCCAAGCTGTCTGTACCCAAGGCCTGGCTTTCAGGGATGAGAATATATCCTTGAAGACTGACTCAGCTAGGTTCCAGGAAGAGATTGACGACCTGCATTCTCAGGTTACCCATGCCGAAGCGGATGCCTTATCCTCCCGAAAGCAACTTGCCTCCTTGGCTCAAAAGAAGATGAATGATGCTAACAAATTGATTAAGGCATATCATAAATCTGAAGAGTTTCTAAAGTTCATTGATGATCATGATGATGAGGTACGTCCTTACAACATGTCTGTTGGTTGGGACAAGGCAATCAATGCTGTAAGTAGCAAACATCCCTCAGTGGTTATCCCCTCTGATTTTCCTTGCCCTTTCTGGACTGCGGGTGACGAGGACCGTGCAAACCTTGCCTCTGGATCGGGAACCAGGATTGTTCCCCAAGCATCAGGTTCAGGCTCTAAAGGTAGCCGTAGATCTTCGGGATCCAGGAGGCGTCCTCCAGCTGCTAGTCAAGACTCAAGTTCTTCGGGATCCCGTGGAAAGAAGCCCCCGCCTGCCAGGAAAGTTGGAGTTGTTCGACAACCGATCCCAGGCAAGAGGGTGATCCGTAACGAAGACAGTTCGACTTCATCCTCCGGGGAGGAGGAAACCGAAGATGTGGAGACTACTACTCAACCTATGGCGGTCGTTGATCAAGCCGAGGAAGAAACTTCAGGTGAAGAGTCCGGCGAAGAAGAGGATTCAGGTGAGGAGGAGTCGGGCGAGGAGAGCAGCGAGGAAGAATCCCCAACTAAGTAGGATGGGTTCCTCTATGGCCTTGCACGGCCTTTATCTAGCCGTTTGTGGCTTTATTTTATCATCTTTCAGTCAATGTCCTTCGGGACCTAACTTTTATTCGTGTGTTGTAACTTAACTTAAACCATGGCCCTTCAGGGCGTTTTATTTATGTATCTGTTTCCTTTATTCATATGCTTATTTACTTTCAGTACTTGATCTTTCCAGACTTGCACTCAACAGGTGCTTGGTACATAAACAAAACATAGAATCATAGAATGGAAAACAGATTTGCATTGATATCTCGAAAGAGGGTTCAACCCTTACATAGATACTATGGTCCTACTCGGGGTACTAGTCCTTGGAATGGTTTCATCGAACCTTATTTCTACTTTTATTAATAAATAGCAAAAAGCCAAGTCCTTACTAGGAAGGCTTATACATAATAAATCTTCAAGTTCAGAGCATGCCAAGTTCGGGGCACTTCATTCCCATCTAAGGTCTCCAACTTGTATGATCCTCGTCCTAGAGTCCTTCTGACTCGATATGGTCCTTCCCAGTTGGGGGCTAATTTCCCTTTCTGGCCAACTCCAGAAGCTTCAATCTTCCTGAGAACCAAGTCACCTTGCTGAAAGAACCTCTCCTTAACCCTGTGGTTGTAATAGAAAGACGCTTTCTTTTGATGCTCCGCATTTCTGGCGTTTGCCTCATCTCTAACTTCATCAATCAGATCTAGAGCGAGCCTCATGCCTTCTTCATTAGCCTCAGGTTCATATGCCTCAACTCGAGGTGATGCCTGCATGATTTCCAGCGGCACAACAGCCTCAGCTCCATAAGCTAGCAAAAACGGGGTTGCTCCGGTAGTTACTTTACAAGTAGTGCGATAAGCCCAGAGTATAGGTAGCAGCTCATCCACCCAAGTGTTTCTTGAGCGCTCGACCCTTTTCTTTAGTCCATCCAGGATAATTCGATTGGCCACCTCGGCCTGCCCATTCGCTTGCGGATGTGCCACTGAGGTAAAACGAAGCTCAATAGCATTTTCCTCACAATACTTCTTGAATTCCTCATTGTTAAATTGTGTCCCATTATCTGTCACAAGAATTCGTGGGATTCCATATCTACAAATTATGTTCTCCCAAAAGAACTGGGAAACTTGTTTGGTGGTTATCTTGGCTAAAGGTTTAGCCTCAATCCACTTGGTGAAGTAGTCAATGGCGACTATCAGAAACTTCCTCTGTGCCGAAGCCATAGGGAAAGGACCTAATATGTCCATTCCCCACATTGCAAACGGGATGGGAGAATTGATCGAAGTTAACATCTCAGGCGGTTGCCTTACAATTGGAGCGTGCTTTTGACATCTGTCACACTTCTTGACATAGTCCTGGGCATCCGCCAACATCTCTGGCCAATAGAATCCCAGGCGGGTAATCTTGTGAGCTAGGGCTCTGCCCCCCAAGTGCTGCCCACAGATCCCTCCATGAACTTCCTCCAACGCTTCTCTTGCCTCTTGGGGCCTTAGGCACTTCAAGTACGGGATGACAAACGATCTCTTGTATAAGATGCCTTCAATCAAGGCATATCTCAATGCTCTTACTGACAATTTTCGTGCCTCCAAGGCATTGTCTGGAAGCCATCCAGTTTCTAGATGAGCTTTAATAGGATCTATCCAACAGCTTCCCACATCGATAGGTGCTACCAACTTAGAGTTGATGGTCGGGGCCTTCAAGACCTGGAAGTAAACACTACCTGCATAGTTCTCAATTTCAGAAGAAGCAAATTTAGATAAGGCATCGGCCTTAGCGTTCTCCTCTCTCGGAATGTGTTCCACATAGCATTCTTCAAACTGAGTCATAACAGCCTTCACGACTCTCAGGTATTTTGCCATAGTCTCATCCTTGGCTTCAAACTCGCCATTCACTTGTGAGACCACCAGTCTCGAATCTCCACATACTTTGAGATTCTTGACCCTCATGATTCTGGCCAAGCCTAATCCGGCTATCAGGGCTTCATACTCAGCTTCATTGTTGGTTGTTGGAAAGTCCAACTTCAAAGCGTACTCAACTGTGAACCCATCGGGGCTTTGCAGAACTAAACCTGCACCACTAGATTTTGTTTTTGATGCTCCATCAAAATAGAGCACCCAATATTCCTTCTGACCAGTTATAAGTTCTTCACCTTTATCCTCGTTCTCAGGGGTGGTTATCATCTCATGCCCCCCGACTTCTTGGTTGTCAATAGTGCATTCAACCACGAAGTCAGCCAATGCCTGAGCCTTGATGGCTGTCCGAGGCTTATACTTGATATCAAACTCTCCAAGTTCTATAGCCCATTTGATCAATCTTCCACTTGCTTTCGGACTGTGCAATATGCTCCTCAACTGTTGGTCTGTCAAGACTTCGATTTTGTGAGCCTGAAAGTACGGTCTCAATTTCCTTGAAGCAGTGATTAATGCCAATGCAAACTTCTCAATGGGAGAGTAATTCAATTCCGCCCCATGCAACACCTTACTCACATAGTAGATGGGTTTCTGAACTTTCTTTTCCTCTTTGACTAGAACAGCACTCAATGCTTGTTCGGATACCGCCAGGTATAGGTAGAGAATCTCTCCAGGATTAGGTTTGGCCAACAACGGGGCTTCAGCCATGTATTTCTTCAACTGTTCAAAGGCCTCCTGGCTCTCTGTGGTCCACTCAAAATTTTTCACCTTTTTTAATGCCTGAAAGAAAGGCAAGCATTTGTCACCAGACTTGGAGATGAACCTTCCTAAGGCCGCAACCCGGCCAGTTAATTTCTGTACATCTCGTATTGAGCGAGGTGACTCCATGTCCAGAATAGCCTTAATCTTGTCCGGGTTGGCCTCTATGCCTCTCTTGGAAACCATCAGCCCCAAAAATTTTCCCGATCCAACACCAAAAGCACACTTTGCTGGATTTAGCATCATCTTATGGTGCCTTAGCACTTCAAATGCCTCTCTGAGGTGCCTTATATGATCTGCCTTGAGTAGGCTCTTGACTAACATGTCATCAACATAGACCTCCATGGTTTTTCCAATCAGATGGGCGAATATCTTATTCACCAATCGTTGGTAGGTAGCTCCTGCATTCTTTAGACCAAAAGCCATAACAAGATAGCAGAAAACACCAAAGTCGGTTATGAAAGATACCTTAGGAATGTCGTCCTTGTGCATCTTAATCTGATTGTATCCGCTGAAACCATCCATGAAACTTAACATCTCGTGTCCAGCTGTAGCATCTATTAGGGTATCAATCCTTGGTAGAGGGAAACAATCCTTTGGACATGCATTGTTCAAATCTGTGAAGTCGATGCACATTCTCCATTTTCCATTCGCTTTCTTGACCATGACGGGATTAGCCAACCATTCAGGGAACTGAATCTCCTCAATGAACCCAGCTTCCAAAAGCTTATCAACTTCTTGCTTAATGGCCTCTTGCCTTTCAGGAGCAAAATTCCTCTTTTTCTGCTTTATTTTCTTCCGTTCAGGATCGACGTTCAACCTATGAGTTATAAGTTTGGGGTCAATCCCTGGCATGTCTGCTGCTGTCCAAGCAAACACATCGCTATTCTCTTGCAAGAACGCTATCAATTCGCCCTTCAGGGGTTCCCTCAAAGATGCTCCTATGTATGTAACCTTCTCCGGGTCGCTCAGCTCTAGAGGGACGGGTATTAAATCCTCTGCTGGCTTTCCTCGCTGTTCATCATCACTACGGACATCCATGTCTTCAATTGGGAGTACCTGCCCCCCGACTCCATCAGCTCTTAGGGCGGACACATAACAACTTCTTGCCATCTTCTGGTCGCCTTTCTGTTCTCCAACCCCGTTTCGGGTTGGAAACTTAATCTTCATGTGATATGTTGAGGCAACAGCCTTGAACGCATGAAGTCCAGTCCTTCCCAGGATTGCGTTATAAGTCGAGGCTGCCTTAATTACCAGAAAGTTTAGCATTTGAGTAGCTTCCTTAGGTTCCTGCCCGATTGTCACGGGTAACTGGATAGTACCCTCGACCTTGGACTCAACCCCATTGAACCCATAAATAGGCATGTTAGTCGGAGTTAGCTGAGAATCGGTATATCCCATCTTCACAAACGCATCATGAAACAGAATGTCAACAGAAGCCCCATTGTCTATCAAGACTCGTTTTACCTCCGAGTTCCCAATCACAGGGGTTATAACTAATGGGTCATCATGGGGGAATTTCACCCCTTCCAGATCAGAGTCATCAAAACCAATCACGGTTTCTGTTCTAGCACGCTTCGGGGCCTCTCCCACAATATGCATCACTTCTCTTGCGTATGCCTTTCGAGAATTGCGGGTTGTACCGGCCGCTGTTGGGCCTCCCCATAGGCTCTTTACTTGCACGTCGCCTCCTTGGGGCTTCATCACGCTCGTAATCATCGTCAGAAGATGATTCATCTGAATAAGGACCAGAAAAATCGCGATAATCTCGATCTCGAATATACAGGGCATGCCCACTCGGTCCAGCTCCGTAATTGGACATCCCATATGTTGGATTGGTGCTTATGGGGAGATCCGTAGTATGGATCTGAACCCCTCGTGTAAGGTTGTTGGGACCTACAATCAGAGAAGAAATCCCCGTCTGAGGGGGGTTAGTCCCTGGAACTGTGTGGATGATCGGAGGTAGCGTACTCTCAACATGGGTAGTCGTCCCTAAGGGTTGAGAAACTTGGTACGAAACGATAGTTCCGGATGCCGGAGGTACTTGTTCAGTAAGGGGCGGAGCAGAGCTAAGAGGTAGGGCCTCGGTAGCGATTGGCTCTGTAGCGCCTGGAGCAGTTCTTCGTGTTTGAACCATGGTTGATGTCTTTGTCCCACAGACGGTGCCAAATGTTGTGGAATAAAAACTAGGTTTAAATTATTGCGGCTAGGGTTTGTGTATTTAAGGCTAGGGTTCGTGAGCTTCGTGCTTTTATGGCTGCTTCTGCGTTCGAGACTGATCGGTCCTCACAGAATGCCTACGTATCTCTGTATTAGAGAATCAAGCCAAGAAAACGTAGTTCTGAGATGAGGGGTCAGACCCTTTATATAGGCTGAGAAGCCCTAAAATCGTAGTAGGGTTTGGTGACTTGGTGGGCAAGTCACCGACTAGAAGAAGGTTCTAGTCTCCTTCCATGTATGAATCAGTTTCCATGTTAGAATATGTATCTTGGAGGCTAAGTCAGGCAAGAATCATATTCTTGTTTGACTCTTATTTGCTGGGCTGTTTATTACCCCTAATATTAATTACGAAATTAATATTATAGTTAGGGTTTGGGCCCATCTGGTGGGCCCCACGTTTGGACCATTCTAGGTCTAATTAATGCCACATTAAATGTGTCTTAGGGCTTACTTTTAGCCCATATCACATCCCTATTTCTAGCACCTTTTAATATGTTTGATGTACAGTCCACTTGCCTTTCTGGAATTAAAAACTGGTTTTGGTGGTTTGATGTGATCATACATGCTCATGCAGCACTGCCTTCAGCTTTCCTGACTGTATATTTGACAGGCCGTTTCATAGGTTTGTTTTTGTGGGAGACGTTGTGGTTGTGAAGGACCCTGAAAAGTTGGAGAATCTTCTGGTTCATAGATTGGCTGCTGTTGAAGGTTATGAAATGGTGTCGAAAGATGAAAAGGATAAGCCTTTGGTTCTTGAAAAGGACTAGTGCTGGGTGTTGGCAGACAATGACAATTTAAAGCCCAAGGTATCTGCTAATTTCCTGTTTGAAGATCGTATGAGAAGCAATGTAGAAAGAGTTTAATTCAAATATTTTTAAGTTCATTAGTATGTCTTTATTTCCATATGTTCTACAAAAAAATAGTGTGTTTGGGTGTCACTGTGGAAGTTTCAACCCATTAACTAATTTTCATAATGCAGACATATACCATCGGAAGACAACACACATAAACTCAAAAAATTAGAAGAAAACGTTAGGATAGAATACTATGCCAACAAGCCTCCATAATGATTGTGGTTATATCGTCCACTTCCTTTTTGGGAGATTCAAAATACGCCATCTTTTGATGTTATGAATACTTTTTGTAATAAAATTTCCAATAGCAACCTTAACGTGAATGAAAATGCTTGTTATATCCTAGGCATTTGTGCAATCAAATCAGTTATCATAAATGCGTCATTTTTAAGTTTGCACGGAATGGACGAGGATGATTATGTCATTGAATTTCAACTGACAAAGCACTGCATTTAGGGAAAAAGTTGGGTCAACTTGGTGGCGTGAAGTAGTCTACTTATTAGAGTTAGAACTTGCTTCTATTAGATCTATTTTTGTCTGTCCAATCGGTTTCGGCTGGGGCTGGGGAGTGCAAGACGCAAAAAAGTGATGCTGCTGGGTGCATATAGAGAATTGAAAAACTTTAATTCGAGAACTTATTTTATTTGAAGTAGAAGGTTCAGTTTCATGACCTCCATTAGAACAATATCTTTCCATTTGTAGCTTTTAGTTCCTATCAGAATGGTTAAATGATGGCAGGTGGCCCAGCTGATTGTCATCAATATGTTTTTACTCGCTCTTTTCTATTGCAGGAAGCCAAAGACAGCCGAATGTTTGGCCCTGTTCCAGTGACGGACATAGTAGGCAGAGTCATATACTACCTGCGAACTGCGGTTGATCATGGCCCTGTACAGAACAGGTGATCCGTTTACTATTAGCAATTTATCTCAAACTATTGTTTGTAGCACAAATCTTTATGGGTAAAGTTGAATATCTTTCCATTTGTGGCCTTGATGGAGTCGATGAGATGGCTAAAAATCACAAAGCTGAATAAAGTTGCTAGGACAAAGTTTTAACTTAATTTGGGCGGCTAATATTTGTCATTGGACCTTTTTCCATATGGGTGAAGAAATTAGTGGAACGAAAGGTTAGGGCTTAGTTAATGCAAGTGGAATTGTAGTGTCGGCAATTGCTATCATTTTATTTCCTGGTATATATCTCAGGCTTGAATACCTAAATAACTTGTTTTCTTTTTTGTTTTTACTACTTTTATTTTATGTTTAGCGGTGTTCAACATTTTCCCACAATAGTTTTACAGAGAACTAGTTCCAGAATCTTTGTGTCCTTTACATGGTTCTATTGGAAATGGGTCAGGGACCGGTTATTTAACAATCGGTTCCACAGCCGTTGGATCAACGATCCAAAGGCTGAGATTAAAAAAAAAAAATTTTTACTGTCCGCTATAATTTTCCGCGGATAGGCAGATTGCCTATCCGCGGAAAATTTCCGCGGACAGGCAATCTGCCTATCCGCGGAAAATTATAGCGGACAGTAAAAAAATTTTGTAATCCAGGGGGGCCGTTGGATCAACGATCCAACGGTTTAGGAACCGATTGTTAAATAACCGGTCCCTGACAAATGATTGTCAGGGACCAAAACCCATTGGAAATTTAGGCTTGTTAAATTCAACCATTGCTGATATAGCTCATATACATAAGAGCATCTCCAATAAGATTTGCCAAGAAGGTTGTCAACATCTATGTGGCAAGTAGGGCTGTAAATGAGTCGATACGCTCACGAACAGTTCGGTGTCCGGTTCGAGAAAAGTTCGATTCGAGTTCGGTTCGATTTGAAAACGAGTCGAACATGAACACGATTTTAAGGTTCGTCTCGTAAATGAGCTGAACTTGAGCATGACATAGTTCAGCTCGAAGGTTCGTGAACAAGTTCGATTATATAGTTCGTGAACAAGTTCGTTAATATAGTTCGTGAACCAGGTTCGTGAACAAGCTCGTGAATAAGGTTCACGAATGAGTTCATGTACAAACTCTATATATATACTCGTGAACATATGTTAATGAAATAATATGTTAGTAAAATCGGATTAGATCGAAATAATATACATTAAGGTAGGTGTGTGAGTGTGTATAATTATCAAAAAAAAGAGTATATGCAACCAATTCATATGTGAATTTATAAGTGAATGTTTACGATATAATGTTTTAGTTTATATTGTCTATATATTTTTTCTTTTGTTAAATTTATACATTATTTTATTATAAATAATTATATTATAACATATGTTACATTGTAAATGATAACGTTAGTTGTTTGTGTATTAACTAAATTTGATCTAAATTCGATTCCAAGAAGTATGTTTTCGGTTTTCGAGGTTTTATACCTTACTTTTTTTTTATTTCAATGCAATAAAAAAATTTAGAATTTTTTTAAAATGTTTGTGAATATGAGATCATAAGCGCATTCTTGAGATGTTGAGCTGATATTCATGAGACTTTCGGGACTAGCAGCTTATGAGACATGTTCGTGAACAGTTCGCGAACATGTTCGTGAATAACATTTTTGTTAATGAGTCGATACACAAACAAAAATATTGGCTCGATAGAAGTTCGAGCTCGAGTTCGAGTTCGATATATTTTTAACGAGCTGATACACGAGCAATCAAGAGTTCGGCTCGGTTCGGCTCATTTACAGCCCTAGTGGTAAGCAATCTTGGTTGCCTTCCTATTGAAGAGCCAAGATTACCTTAAGGTTGCCAACAATTGTTGCCAAAAGTTGGAAACTTCCTCAAATGGTTAAAGTACATATTTTTTTTAAAAGAAATATACTAATATACCTATTTTACATGTCTTCCTTCAAATTTACATTATTTAATTACTCATATGGGGACCATTTATACAACTTTTAGAGTTGCCAACCATTGGATCATTTTTCTATTCAAAGTTGTCAAATTGAAGATCAATTAAAAAATTAATTTTTTTTGATGATTTGGCAAAGTTGGCAACTTGATTAGCAACTCCTATTGGAGATGCTCCAAGATCCTACCACCGGACAGGTCTCTGTTCCAAGTGAATCCGCAAAGTTTATTCATTGTTGTGCTACTTCTAACGTCAGTAATATGAAATATGCATTTATTTTTCATTCCTATAACAAAATTCAACCGAGGCAACCTCTATGTGTAGGCTTTCTTACCTCAAACTAGCTCTTAAATCCATGACCAACTTACCGGCTATTTAGCGACATAAGCTCCATCGTTTTTTTATATAAGAAAATGTTAAACCACAATCCGGACACCTTAGAGCAAGTTCAATGGTTTTGCTAAAATAGATGGAGCTATTCCTATAATTTAGCATCAAAAAGTAGTTTTTGGTGCTAAAATAACACCATGGCTCCAATGGTTTGTTCTATAGCTTGTTTCAAATTTCACTAACTTCCAAAATACATCACAATTTTGAATACAAATTTAATTAACTTTCAAGGATCTCACACTTTCAAGTACCATTTTTATCTATTTCCATATCTTTTTCACTTTTTGAGATGTGCTAAAATATAGCACAATGTTATAGTTTGTGTTATATAATAGTTTGTGCTATATATAGCACAAATTATAGCATTGTGCTATTTTAGCACAAAGTTTAGCACACCATTGGATTTAAATATTTGTATTTTGTGCTATAATATAACTATAGCACAAGATTTAGCACACCATTTGCCTTGCACTTACAAGTGCAAACATGCAAAATTACAGTAAAAGGTAATGCTCTACAACCAAAAACCTCCCAGTTAAACTGCAACTGATAATCACTACTAACAATACTTAACTTTTATACTGCACTTGGTAAACCTTACAATCTCCCACCATCGCGAATCATAAACATATTAACTTAAACACAATTAAATTCCCACAAATCACCATCTTATTACGGGGCCGTTTGGGGTAGCTTAAAAAAGTAACTTATTACTTTAAGTCAGTAAGTTGATTATAAGTAATAAGTAAATTAGAATTTATAAGCTAGTAGAGTGTTTGGTAAATCAGAAATTATAAGTCTACTGTAGAACACATATTTTATATATAATTTTCCTAAATCGCATCGAAATATAGCACATATGGTATGCAAAATGATCGTTGGGAGATGGAAAAAAATATGGTGAAGTTAGATTTGCAAAATATATTGCCAATTAACGGGAAAAATCAAATTAAAGGGAATTACGGAATAGTACAAATAATTTATAAGTTGGAAAAAAGTTGGATCTTTCTAACTTTCAACTTATGATCTTATAAGATCATAAGTTGTTAAAATAAGATAGAACCCAAACACTTTGAATTAAGTCATTGTCGACTTATATGCACTTTAAGTTCAAAAAGAGGTGTGCCAAACACCCCCTACATTTAGCTTTGGGGCTAACTAACTTATTTCCTGGCAATTTTATCTTTCAGGCTCAGGCACCTCACCAACACCTCCGTTCAATATCTTGTCAATGCCAAAATTTTCTAAAATCAGAAATTGTTATAAAATCCTAATGGAAATCGTTCAACATATACAGATAGTTCAATATTGATTGTTCCTAAATTAGTTTTACCTAAAAAATTCCAAAAAAAAAATTCAAAATGATGTGGCAATTCTAAGTCCGCAAAATGAGAATTTTAATTGGTGGGTTCATATAAATGTACGCGGATCCATCTCATTAATTATTATATCAATCAGTTGTAATAGGACATGTGCCATTAGGTTGCCAAAATAGTTGTCAACCTCTCATCATCACATATATTATTCCCTCCGTCCCACTTAATGTGACCACATTTTCAATTCTGTTTACCCCAAAATTATTGTTCACATTAAGTTAATTTGGTAAATTAAATGTTAATTATGTTAATTTATTTGAAAAATAATACAATTTTCTAGTAACTATTAATTTGTTTAATATGGTTGAATTATATTAATTAAGATACTGTTGAAGATGTGCAGTTTTGCCCCACAAGGTATCTGGCATGATCACTCTAAATGACATAAAGAAAAGAAAACATTGTGAGTTATCCTTTTATGGGTCATAATAGAAATTACACCGTAGGAAGATATGTGTCAGTAGGTAATAATGATTGCTGCTCTGCTTATTCTTTTGTACCCCCTCCGTCCCAGTTACAAATTTCTGATTGCAAGTTCCGGATTTCAGATTTCATTTTCGACCACTTTTTTGGAATATATATAAATATATATATATATATATATATATATATATATATATATATATATATATATATATAGGGTGCCCTTCCACAACCACAGCTGGTTGTGGTTTGAAAACCATCCAACAAATCTTGTCCGTTAAATTGGAAAATGTATGGCTGGGATTAATTGGTTCAGCAATGAAACATTGCGGTGGCAGCATCTCTCGCAATGATACAACGCAGCCTCCTCAATGATACATTGCGGGGAACAAAATTTTGTGCAATTACTGTTTTACCCTTCCATTCACAAACAAACGGGTACTCACAGACAACCCAAACATATTCACTCGAACTAAACACACAAACACACAGACCTCGAACTACATATTTTGTAAGTTTTGCTTAACCCTAACACTTCAATCGACCAATCTCTCGACGCTATTGAAGGTCAATTAACCTCTTTTTCATTCAATCACCACCACTCTAAACCCCTAATTCCCCCTCCTCATCCCCAAAATATCGTTACATTGTCTTCGGATTCGCGTTCGCAACTCGAACAAGTAGTAGCTGCTGAAAATCTCGAAAATATCGATACATTACCTTCTCAAATTTCTTGTATTCTTCAAGTTTCACTTCAGTTCTTGTAAGTTCTTGATTTTCTTGGTCAACCCTTTTGTTTTCTTGGTTGTTTTTACTTGTAATTTATATATATATATATATATATATATATTTGCACTTGTATGTATCTTTATTCATGTTTGTTTACATGGGTTGTGATTAAAGTTGATAACTTTTGATTAATTCAAATTGTAAGTGTTGTATATGGTTTGTGGTTTTAGGGGTTTAGGTTTGAATGAGATTCTTGGTCCAATTTGATAAACAATTTGCAGTTTAAGAGTTTATCCACTTGTCATTGCGGCACACCCATCTGAACCTACTCAGTTTGCATTATGATTAACGGATGGTGGAGTTTATATGCTCGAGCCTCTTGAATCGGAAGGAAAATGGGGTACATTACCTCCAGAAAATAATGCCGGGCCTAGCTCCACACCTGTTGCAGCCAATTTAGATCAGCCCCAAAGGTAACTGCCTCTGGAGTGCAACGTTCACAGCTGAGCCATGAGTGTATGTAACCCTTTCATGTGGCTCTGCATCATGTTCTCCATGATTTTCCTTGGAGGGAAAAGCTGCAAACTTTAGTTTTACAGTGTAGGAAACTTGAGCTTAGACTTGTAGAGTTAGTGTAGTTGCAACTTTGAAGTGGTTAGAAAGTAAAGAACATTGCTATCATCTTCTGTGATAAGGATTGTCGAAGTTCAGTCCATGGTGTAAATTTTGAAGATGTAGTATATTTAGTACAGAGGAGAGCTCTGAGGAACTAGGAACTTGTTTTATGTGTTTGAATCTTGTTGTCGCGGTTCTCTCTGTTCAGTTGCCTAGAAAGGTTTAATGCTTTTTCTTAGGTCATGGAGGTTTAAGCTGCATGTTCTTTCGCTTTTGGAACTTGTCAAATACAATTTTTAGATTATGGACTTATAGTACAGAACCTACCATTTCACTAGTCAAATTTTTTTCCTTCCATTATTTACGCAGTATATACTTACAAATAATAATGTTGCAGGAAAATCTCAAATCAAGAATAACCAGATTGTTGTAACTTTATTTTGTTACCTGCATCAAAGAATTGGAAGAGAAGGTTTTGGGGACAAATTGAACTGTGGTGTGGTCTAAATTCTACTTTCAGCATTAATGTCCTGTTTTAAATTTAGATTTCAGCATTAAAGACGTGGTTAGTTGTCGATCCAAAAGTAAGAATTGTTTGTTTACCTTTAGCACACAAGTCTGTAGAATTTGGGAAATTTTTCACGGTCAAAGTGAAGGGGTTAGAACCTGAATATTGATAGAGTGTTCTAAAATTCTGGAATTTCCAGATTTCATATTTAATATTGCGTCAATGTTTTGGTACCCTTAAATTCGAAAATGGCTGAGAAGGAAAGAATGAAAGTTTTAGAAATTGTCCTATAGAATATGCTTGTGAAATATGGTTGCCACCAGATAGGTACAATTCGAGATACAGCTGATTTGGTGCAGCTGACTTGAGCTGTTTTAAATCTGCGGTGTACTAAACTTCAAAATTATACCATAAATCATGTATATTGTATTATAAAGTGAATTTCGGATATGTGCTGGTCATGAATGTCTACTATACTCAGAAAAAAGAATCAGGTAGATTGAGTAATTGTGGAGAGAGTTATAGGCAATAGAACGAGACATGTCATAGCTGCCAGAAACATTAGAAAATCTACTATGTATGATTAAGTTGTAAAATCTTCGGAATTGATTTAGAATGCTTTAAAAAACTGAAACTCAATCTGAATAGACTAGTATATATGTGCAATATGTAAATAAAAATTTAGGACAAAAAGAGAGTAAGGTGGGATGAGTCGTCTGTCGCAGGAAAAGAAATTTACCCCTTTCAATATTATCTCATGGTAACCTCTTTTATTCCTTTACAAGATTCAGAGATTAGTGTAGTTTTTGAATGATTAATATCTGAGTACATGTGATTAATTGTGATTAGCGAATAATTTAGCTCGAATGTTCTTCTACATTGTAGTATTCTGTCTGCATTTCTAAATGTTATAAAGTTTTAAGCATTATTCCAGTTCTTGTGATTATTCGAGCACTATTCTCTTTAGTGTACAAGGTAATAAATGAGGGATAATTTAAATCAGAAGACTTGTTCAAGCATCTTTAGCCAGTTCTTGTGATTGCATTGATCTGATTTTGTGTGAAGTTCGTGGAACAGAGAAGATTAGCATAGTCTTGTGCTGTAGCATCATATATAAGACCTAGATTAAGTGCACGATTAGATGTCTCTTTTATTCAAGTCTTTTAATATCTGAATATATGGTTGTGTGGTTACCAATTGTTTGAATATCTGAATGTATCCTGAAAATACTATCCTCTTTTGTATGCAGTCTGTTTTTCAACTTAATGTGATAATAATTTGTAACAATGCAATGCAATAATATATGGTATATGAAATGTGGTTGTTGTATGTTTTTTTTGTTAATAGAGAGAGCAGTTTAGTAATCATTTGGCTACTAGAAAAGAAAACATTGCCACTTTAAGTCACCAGGACCATCCTGTCATAAGTTTAATTCCTCTCCTAGCCCAAGTTGAGGCTTCTCTAGAGACTTGCAATGTGACGTGGTCTTTGAAGTGCAGTGCAAATCACTTATATGTCTATTAGACTAACATAATACAAAGCAAGATAAATCAAATTAAAATTTTATATTAAAATGAAAGAAATCAATTGAGAGAAATATAATTCCAGTTGATTACATTGTAAGCTGACTTCACATTCTCTTTTTCTCTTCTTTTATTTAAAAAAAATTACAATTTATCTGAAGAAGTTTCCACTATCTTGTTTCGTTTGACAATAAGCCAAAGTCATACTTTTACCAGTCGGATGCTACTGTTAAATATTTGGATAGAATGAGTAAATTACATATTTTATTAATTTTCATTCTCTAGCCTGCTCCTTTTCCATGTACATAGCACACTCTTAACAAGAATGGAGTACGCAATTGTTTTCTTTTTCTTCTTGTGTTTTATATTTCAGAAATTAGTTACCTGATGTCTATAGTTATTTTAGATTAATACATAGATAGTTTGATGTTAGCATCAGAACTTTTATAGAAGCAATGTATCTGGTAAAACCGTTACAACTGAACCCTTTGGTGCCGTTACCTTGATGTTGTATATAGCTGCTCCATCTCCCACATTGGTGACTGTCCTGTAAAATTTCTGATGCGACGTTCGACCACTAGTCTGATTAGTGTACAAGGTAATAAATGAGGGATAATTTAAATCAGAAGACTTGTTCAAGCATCTTTAGCCAGTTCTTGTGATTGCATTGATCTGATTTTGTGTGAAGTTCGTGGAACAGAGAAGATTAGCATAGTCTTGTGCTGTAGCATCATATATAAGACCTAGATTAAGTGCACGATTAGATGTCTCTTTTATTCAAGTCTTTTAATATCTGAATATATGGTTGTGTGGTTACCAATTGTTTGAATATCTTGCAGGAAAAATTTCTCCCGTTCATGCTTCACAAGTTGAACCCAGAGCGATATCCTGAAAGGTATATGAGGATTAAGGAAGTTATGGATCGACCCAAACAAAATGGTGCTATCGATTGTGGCGTGTATGCTTGCAAATATATGGATGCCATTTGCAATGGAATATCGTTGAAAGATGCACATTGGGATCCCAAAAAAGATGTCATGACCTTTAGGTATCGCATTGCACATGAGCTTCGGATTGGGGAAGCACGACTTATTAGTGACTGGGGGATTCGACAAAGGAATCTGGGCTTTTAGTCTCGTTTTTGTAAATTAACGGACTTTTTGTAATATTTTATTGCTTTTATGATATTTGTAATAGTTTGGGTTATTGATTTTGATTTGAAGTTTAAGTTTGGAGTTTTAGAAATTTAGTGTATTTGAAGTAGTTAATTTGAAAGCTTTTGACAGGTTTTTTTGAGTTAATTTGAAAAGCTTTTGACAGGTTTAAAACAGGCTGGGTGTTAAATTTTAAAAATGCCCACCGCAATGTTTCAATGAGGGGGCCGCAATGAAGCATTGCGGTGGCCGCTATGATTCAATGTGGTGGTAGTATAAGAGGTGATTGTTGAATACAACCTCGTCCATTGCAAAATTTTACATAATGTTCATAAATTAGATAAGAACAGATGGTAGGTAGAAAATTATTCAGAGACAAAATTTGGTAACAAATATTTTGCTAGAAACATTGCAATTAAATGTTTTGTAAGTCGAGTCGAAGGTAACCACGTCTCCAAAATTATTGTAAGCAAGAAGTGAACGAGAATCAACCCACACCAAACCCCTAACACGACTCTCCTCGTCCACATCAACTCGATAAAAAAAATTTCTACCACAAGTTTCTTTCAATTCTCCTAGCAAAGCCAAACCACACTCCGCATCACCGGAATCGAACATTTAACTAAGATTAGAAGTATTACAATCAAATCTTTTGGACTACAATTTCTATTACAACTAATAGAAACTAGCCAATATCTTCATAACCATCGGTCTCATCACCATCTTCTTCTTATTCATTTTCTTCACATTCTTCTTCTTCTTAAATAGGTATTCGTATTAGCATCACAATAAACCAGACACATAACCAAATCATCACCTTATACAAAAAGCTCTGACACCATTGGAGTTCTTCGAGGCAGTAATTCACAGCGGTAACAAGGATAATTATAAAAAAAATCGAAATCCAAAACCATGGATCCATGTATCTATATATTAAGAGTTTTTTTTTACCAAATTTCGAAAATGAAAGTTAAAAGGGAGAGGAATTTTGGTGAAGTGGATGTAGGGATAAAGATGAAATTTGGTAAGAGCTGTTAGGTTTTCTTCAAAGCATTAACCCTAAAAAATACATCTTAATGTATTTATAGGGAGAGATAGAGATGGGCTTAACCCATGGGCTTAATTTAACAAATCTGATTGGGCTTAATTTAACAAATCTGATTGGGCTTACATTAAAACATTTCTAATAACCCAATCTCATTTAGTTTTATTATTAAACTCGAATTAAATAAGATAAAATAGAAAAATATTAAATTCCAATTAAATTAAATTAAAAATAGAAAAATATTAAATTCGAATTAAATTAAATTTGAATTTTGGTTTAGTTTGTTTAAAACAGTTTTTCTTGGGCTAGAGTAATCTGAGATGGGTGACCCCCTGGGAAGTTTTTTTTTTTCCCCAAATTTTTTTTTAAAGCTTGCTAGGAAAAATATGTAATAATTTTTTTCAAAATGTAAATTATTTTTTCCTGGGATATTTGGATTAAATTATAGTTTAAATTTTTTCACGTGTTTCAAATTGAAATTTCATATAAAATATAAATTAATCGTTTTTTTTCGAATTTTAGCCTAATCGTTTTTTTCCAAATTTTGACTAAAATTGAAAAAAATAAATTTTCCCAATTTTCTGGAAGTTTATATTAAATTTCACGAATAAAATTTAATTTTAAGCTTTTTTTCGATTTTTAAATGCAAGATTTGTAAATAAATATTTTAAAATATTGTTACTAGAAAAATTATTAAAATATGAGTGGAATTCGTTTCTCATATATATTAGAATGGTTAAGAGATTCAACAGATGTGGCATTCCTGGCCGGGAGTGTTGGTGCAAAACAAAACTTCGTAGTTAAGCGTGCTTGGGCTAGAGTAATCTGAGATGGGTGACCCCCTGGGAAGTTTTTTTTTTTCCCCAAATTTTTTTTTAAAGCTTGCTAGGAAAAATATGTAATAATTTTTTTCAAAATGTAAATTATTTTTTCCTGGGATATTTGGATTAAATTATAGTTTAAATTTTTTCACGTGTTTCAAATTGAAATTTCATAAAAAATATAAATTAATCGTTTTTTTTCGAATTTTAGCCTAATCGTTTTTTTCCAAATTTTGACTAAAATTGAAAAAAATAAATTTTCCCAATTTTCTGGAAGTTTATATTAAATTTCACGAATAAAATTTAATTTTAAGCTTTTTTTCGATTTTTAAATGCAAGATTTGTAAATAAATATTTTAAAATATTGTTACTAGAAAAATTATTAAAATATGAGTGGAATTCGTTTCCAATATATATTAGAATGGTTAAGAGATTCAACAGATGTGTCATTCCTGGCCGGGAGTGTTGGTGCAAAACAAAACTTCGTAGTTAAGCGTGCTTGGGCTAGAGTAATCTGAGATGGGTGACTCCCTGGGAAGTTTTTTTTTTTCCCCAAATTTTTTTTTAAAGCTTGCTAGGAAAAATATGTAATAATTTTTTTCAAAATGTAAATTATTTTTTCCTGGGATATTTGGATTAAATTATAATTTAAATTTTTTCACGTGTTTCAAATTGAAATTTCATAAAAAATATAAATTAATCGTTTTTTTTCGAATTTTAGCCTAATCGTTTTTTTCCAAATTTTGACTAAAATTGAAAAAAATAAATTTTCCCAATTTTCTGGAAGTTTATATTAAATTTCACGAATAAAATTTAATTTTAAGCTTTTTTTCGATTTTTAAATGCAAGATTTGTAAATAAATATTTTAAAATATTGTTACTAGAAAAATTATTAAAATATGAGTGGAATTCGTTTCTCATATATATTAGAATGGTTAAGAGATTCAACAGATGTGGCATTCCTGGCCGGGAGTGTTGGTGCAAAACAAAACTTCGTAGTTAAGCGTGCTTGGGCTAGAGTAATCTGAGATGGGTGACCCCCTTGGAAGTTTTTTTTTTTCCCCAAATTTTTTTTTAAAGCTTGCTAGGAAAAATATGTAATAATTTTTTTCAAAATGTAAATTATTTTTTCCTGGGATATTTGGATTAAATTATAGTTTAAATTTTTTCACGTGTTTCAAATTGAAATTTCATAAAAAATATAAATTAATCGTTTTTTTTCGAATTTTAGCCTAATCGTTTTTTTCCAAATTTTGACTAAAATTGAAAAAAATAAATTTTCCCAATTTTCTGGAAGTTTATATTAAATTTCACGAATAAAATTTAATTTTAAGCTTTTTTTCGATTTTTAAATGCAAGATTTGTAAATAAATATTTTAAAATATTGTTACTAGAAAAATTATTAAAATATGAGTGGAATTCGTTTCTCATATATATTAGAATGGTTAAGAGATTCAACAGATGTGGCATTCCTGGCCGGGAGTGTTGGTGCAAAACAAATCTTCGTAGTTAAGCGTGCTTGGGCTAGAGTAATCTGAGATGGGTGACTCCCTGGGAAGTTTTTTTTTTTCCCCAAATTTTTTTTAAAGCTTGCTAGGAAAAATATGTAATAATTTTTTTCAAAATGTAAATTATTTTTTCCTGGGATATTTGGATTAAATTATAGTTTAAATTTTTTCACGTGTTTCAAATTGAAATTTCATAAAAAATATAAATTAATCGTTTTTTTTCGAATTTTAGCCTAATCGTTTTTTTCCAAATTTTGACTAAAATTGAAAAAAATAAATTTTCCCAATTTTCTGGAAGTTTATATTAAATTTCACGAATAAAATTTAATTTTAAGCTTTTTTTCGATTTTTAAATGCAAGATTTGTAAATAAATATTTTAAAATATTGTTACTAGAAAAATTATTAAAATATGAGTGGAATTCGTTTCTCATATATATTAGAATGGTTAAGAGATTCAACAGATGTGGCATTCCTGGCCGGGAGTGTTGGTGCAAAACAAAACTTCGTAGTTAAGCGTGCTTGGGCTAGAGTAATCTGAGCTGGGTGACCCCCTGGGAAGTTTTTTTTTTTCCCCAAATTTTTTTTTAAAGCTTGCTAGGAAAAATATGTAATAATTTTTTTCAAAATGTAAATTATTTTTTCCTGGGATATTTGGATTAAATTATAGTTTAAATTTTTTCACGTGTTTCAAATTGAAATTTCATAAAAAATATAAATTAATCATTTTTTTTCGAATTTTAGCCTAATCGTTTTTTTCCAAATTTTGACTAAAATTGAAAAAAATAAATTTTCCCAATTTTCTGGAAGTTTATATTAAATTTCACGAATAAAATTTAATTTTAAGCTTTTTTTCGATTTTTAAATGCAAGATTTGTAAATAAATATTTTAAAATATTGTTACTAGAAAAATTATTAAAATATGAGTGGAATTCGTTTCTCATATATATTAGAATGGTTAAGAGATTCAACAGATGTGGCATTCCTGGCCGGGAGTGTTGGTGCAAAACAAAACTTCGTAGTTAAGCGTGCTTGGGCTAGAGTAATCTGAGATGGGTGACCCCTGGGAAGTTTTTTTTTTCCCCAAATTTTTTTTTAAAGCTTGCTAGGAAAAATATGTAATAATTTTTTTCAAAATGTAAATTATTTTTTCCTGGGATATTTGGATTAAATTATAGTTTAAATTTTTTCACGTGTTTCAAATTGAAATTTCATAAAAAATATAAATTAATCGTTTTTTTTTCGAATTTTAGCCTAATCGTTTTTTTCCAAATTTTGACTAAAATTGAAAAAAATAAATTTTCCCAATTTTCTGGAAGTTTATATTAAATTTCACGAATAAAATTTAATTTTAAGCTTTTTTTCGATTTTTAAATGCAAGATTTGTAAATAAATATTTTAAAATATTGTTACTAGAAAAATTATTAAAATATGAGTGGAATTCGTTTCTCATATATATTAGAATGGTTAAGAGATTCAACAGATGTGGCATTCCTGGCCGGGAGTGTTGGTGCAAAACAAAACTTCGTAGTTAAGCGTGCTTGGGCTAGAGTAATCTGAGATGGGTGACCCCCTGGGAAGTTTTTTGGCCACCGCAATGTTTCAATGCAGCCACCTCAATGTTTCATTGAGGTGGGTAGAAAATAGACAGAAGCTTAGCTGAACAGTGTGACACCGCAATGTTTCAATGCAGGCACCTCATTGTTTCATTGAGGTGGGTAGAAAATAGACAGAAGCTTTAGCTGGAACAGAGGAAATACAGAGGAGGCGTCTGGCCACCGCAATGTGTCATTGCAGCCACCGCAATGTTTCATTGAGGTGTGTTGGAAATAGACAGAAGCTTTAGCTGGAACAGTTTTCCACCGCAATGTTTCAATGCAGCCACCTCAATGTTTCATTGAGGTGGGTAGAAAATAGAAAGAAGCTCCAGGCCCCTTCCCCTGTTTTTTTTTGTTTTATATTTACTTCGAATTAACATTTTTTTTTCTTAAATCATAATTTTCAATTTTTTCTTAACGAATAATAATCATCTTTTTCATTTTTTTTCATAATGTATTGCATAATAAATTGAATATCATATAATAAATTCAATTTCACATAATAAATTAAATATCACACAATAAATTGAAAATTTAATTCAAATATCAATACATTCATTGAAGAGGAGGATTAGGACAATTCCTTCTATCATGCTTTGCTCCCTCTTGCCCACATTTTCCGCACTTTCGTGGCTTGGCCTTTGAACTTGAAGTTTCAACACCACTTTTATATCTTTCCGATTTCTTTCGTCCCTTAGTTTGTGACATTGGAGGATCGAATATCGGATCATGTTGGTAATCATCTTGGTGAAATGACTCATTCTTTTGCTCGTTACGTTCCTCTTCTTGAAATTTGTTTTTCACGTTATATTTCTCTCTCTCAATCACCTTCATCAAGTAATTGAATCGTGGGACGGAACAACTAGCTATGGCACCCAAGTTTTGAAAAGATTTGCACAATGCACTATACCTTGACGATTGTGATGCACCAACATTGGCAAGAACGGGAGGGGTATACGGTAGAGGTCCGGCAATTTTATTGCCATCCATTGTCCACCTAGGCATGATGTAGAGGTCCGGTATTTTGAGTTTTTGCTTCTTGTCTAGGTACCGGATCATGTGTTTACAAATCATCCCGGAATGTTCAAAATTATTACAATTACATTCTAGCTTTCCGTCAAAGTGAGCCGTTAAAAGGTAACTTCTTCTACGATTCTCCGGAACCGTACACTTCTCAACCAAGTACAATTTAAACAAATAAGTTTCACCTTGGCTAGCCCTCGTCACTTGGTATGATGTGCTTTTCAAAAGCTCCTTTTGAAAACGCTTAAACATTTCTTTCGTGTAAATCTCGGATGCATTAATTTCCAAGGGCGAATGCAACACTAGTTTCCTATCCCATTCCTCGGTCTCATAATCGCTTTTAACTTCCCTAAGATTTTGTGACTCCAAAGCCTTTTGTGAGTTCTCAATAAATTCTTTCAAACCGGTTGATGCTCGCACATATTCATCAAAAAAAGAATTCATGGACTCGCTTCTTGAGGTTGTAGTCATACCGGCGGCAAAGTGTTGTCTCGTGTACGCACCAATCCATTGACCTCTAATAGCATACATTTCATTTAGCCAATCATGATTCTCAAGATCGTACTTCTCGACCAATTCCTCCCACCGACCTTCGAATTCCGTGGGTGTCAACGACTTGTACACACATGCATTAAAATCCATTTTGAATTCCGGATAATTGGTGTACAAGCTAGATAACTTCTCGGGGAACTTACTACTTATATGCCATGTACAATACGTGTGTTTTGTTGTCGGCATAACATCCGCAATAGCATTTCCCAAAGCAATGTCTTGATCGGTAATGATTGTAGTGGGTGCCTTGTTGTCAACGGCTTCCAACCATGTTTTCAAAACCCATTTGTAAGATGTCTCTTTCTCATCCCTCATTAGTGCAAATCCAAACAAAATATTTTGGTAGTGGTGATTTACCCCCGTAATAGGTATGAAAGGCATGCAATATCTATTCGTCCGATAGGTTGAGTCGAACGTAACCACATCACCGAAATTCTTGTAGGCATTCAAGCATCGAGGATCAACCCACACCAAACCCCTAACACGATTCTCTTCATCCACATCCACTCGATAGAAAAAATTTCCCAAAAAATTCTCTTGTAATTCTCGTAACAATACCAATCCACACTCGGCGTCACCGGAATCAAACACTCGGTGCCGAATGTCACGTATGACATTACGAACATCTTGATGAGAGAAACCTAGATTCTCAACACCACCACATGTCTCACTAAGATATTTCATCACTTTATTCGTCTCGATCCCCGATTTATTAAACAACTCAATCAATGATCGGGTGAGCGGATCTATGTTGCGTGATCTTTGAAAAAATTGTACTTTCTCCGGTGCCACCAAATCATGATTGTGTTCCAAATCGACCAATGTAACTCTCCATTTATTTGTCTTAACATTATGAGAGACACACATCCGAGCATGACAATCCGTCCGTGGAATCGACTCCCTAATTCGTTTCCCTTTACCACGATATTCTGAATTCAATGGTGTGGTTCTTCCACCCATTAGACAAATATACGTACGAGATGATGGTTCTTTACTTCGTTGATGCCTATGAGTACCGCGGATTATTATTTGGAACCCGACACGTCGGCCATATTCTCTATAAAACAATTCTGCATCATCTAAAGTATCAAAATTCATACCAACGCAAGGCACAACATCATTAATATTCGGAAACGCAAATCCATTATTTTCGTTTTCAATATTAATATCACCATCGACATCATTTTTTCCCATCTTAATATTATTTTCTTCATCATCATCACTATCAATTTCTATGTGCACCTTCGTTTTACCCATACCAACATCATTCTTTCTTCCACCAACATCATCCACATTCATCTTTTCTTTATCCATATCATAAGTATCAACATCTATAATATCATCTTTAACAAATAACTTTCGAAAAACTGGATTTTTTCTTATGGGTGTAACATAATCGAAATTTTCATGGTCGCTCGATGAAGTAGAAGAACTAAATAAATATTCCATAGTAATTAGAGAGCTAACCTTTTTTTTTGCAGAATTGTTGATCTTTAAGAACCTTCAAACCCTTAGAAAGTGTATATATGAATTTTGGAAGTGTATGTATATGTGAACAATGGGGAAAAACTAACCTTTTTCTTAAATTTTTTTACCTCCAAACCTTTAATATGTGAAAATGTGTGTAATCATCTGTGGGGAAAAGGTGTTTTATGGGGAAAAGGTGTTTTACAAATGTTGTGCGTATACACTGTGCTGATAAAAAATTGTTCCCTGGACCACCTCAATGAAACATTGCGGTGGTGGGATTATCTCTAATACCACCGCAATGTTTCATTGCGGTGCCAAAAAAAAATTGTTCCCTGGCCACCTCAATGAAACATTGCGGTGGTGGGATTATCTCTAATACCCACCGCAATGTTTCATTGCGGTGGCAATTCTGCAACCACCACATACAAGTGCCACATTTAACGTTGGTCGAAAAAATGTTATTTACCATTTAATTAAAAATATTTAATCTAAATATAGTGGGAGATCGAATATTCGGGGATGATCAAGTTTTGGTAGTGGCTCCGTACCTACTAATTTTACCTTACTTCCTCTAATCAACCTATAAATAATTTCAATTATGAGGAGATTCAATAAATTAACGGATATTTTGAATGGTACCCTTCTGGTTTTGGGTTTTCTAGACGGTATCGTTCCTTCTTAGTAGATTGGAGATTTTGAATGATATTCCCAAAGTTTCATAAAATAAAAATTAATTAGATTGGAGATATTAGTAGATCACTACAATTTTCAATATGACTCGTAACTAGTGTTTTGTCACGGATTATTATTTTATTTTTTTGAAGAAATATTTGAACGATCCAACCATACGGATGTCAATATACATATAATATAATGATATTCCCAAATTTTCAGAAAATAAAAAATTAATTTGATTGGAGATCTTAGTAGATCACTACTATTTTCAATAAACCTCGTAACTAGTGCTTTGTAACGGATTATTGTTTCTATTTAAAAAAAATATTTTTGAACGATCTAACCGTAGGGATGTCAATATAAATCTAATATAATGATATTTCCAAAGTTTTAGAAAATAAAAAATTAATTTTATTGGAAATCTTAATAGATCACTATTATTTTCAATATGACTCGTAACTAGTGCTTTGTCACGGATTATTGTTTTTATTTTTTAAAAAATATTTTTGAACGATCCAACCGTAGGGATGTCAATATATATCTATTATAATGATATTTCCAAAGTTTCATAAAATAAAAAATTAAGTTGATTGAGGATCTTAGTAGATCACTACTATTTTCAATATGACTCGTAACTAGTGCTTTGTCACGGATTGTTGTTTCTATTTTTAAAAAAATATTTTTGAACGATCCAACCGTAGGGATGTCAATATATATCTAATATAATGATATTTCCAAAGTTTCATAAAATAAAAATTAATTTGATTGGAAATCTTAATAGATCACTATTATTTTCAATATGACACGTAACTAGTGCTTTGTCACGGATTATTGTTTCGATTTTTTAAAAAATATTTTTGAACGATCCAACCGTACGGATGTCAATATATATCTAATATAGTGATATTCCCAAATTTTCAGAAAATAAAAAATTAATTTTATTGGAGATCTTAGTAGATCACTACTATTTTCAATATGACTCGTAACTAGTGCTTTGTCACGGATTATTGTTTTTATTTTTTAAAAAATATTTTTGAACGATCCAACCGTACGGATGTCAATATATATCTAATATAGTGATATTCCCAAATTTTCAGAAAATAAAAAATTAATTTTATTGGAGATCTTAGTAGATCACTACTATTTTCAATATGACTCGTAACTAGTGCTTTGTCACGGATTATTGTTTTTATTTTTTAAAAATATTTTTGAACGATCCAACCGTAGGGATGTCAATATATATCTAATATAATGATATTTCCAAAGTTTCATAAAATAAAAAATTAAGTTGATTGAAGATCTTAGTAGATCACTACTATTTTCAATATGACTCGTAACTAGTGCTTTGTCACGGATTGTTGTTTCTATTTTTAAAAAAATATTTTTGAACGATCCAACCGTAGGGATGTCAATATATATCTAATATAATGATATTTCCAAAGTTTCATAAAATAAAAATTAATTTAATTGGAAATCTTAATAGATCACTATTATTTTCAATATGACACGTAACTAGTGCTTTGTCACGGATTATTGTTTCGATTTTTTAAAAAATATTTTTGAACGATCTAACCGTAGGGATGTCAATATATATCTAATATAATGATATTTCCAAAGTTTCAGAAAATAAAAAATTAATTTGATTGGAAATCTTAATAGATCACTATTATTTTCAATATGACACATAACTAGTGCTTTGTCACGGATTATTGTTTCGATTTTTTAAAAAATATTTTGGAACGATCTAACCGTAGGGATGTCAATATATATCTAATATAATGATATTTCCAAAGTTTCAGAAAATAAAAAATTAATTTCATTGGAAATCTTAATAGATCATTATTATTTTCAATATGACTCGTAACAAGTGCTTTGTCACGGATTATTGTTTCTATTTTTTAAAAATATTTTTGAACGATCCAACCGTACGGATGTCAATATATATCTAATTTAATGATATTCCCAATTTTTAAGAAAATAAACAATTAATTTGGTTGGAGATTTTAATAAATTACTATCAAATTCAGAAATATGTTTAAACTTAACTTATCTTTAATTATTTCCATTTTCAACACAAGAATCTTGTAGCTCAGCTGGTTGTGATGTTCCCCAATGCCCAGGATGTCCCAGGTTCAACTCCTCGTTCACACAAATGTTTTGAGAAAAAAACATCAAAAAAAAACTTAGTAGCAATGTTTCATTGCTACCACCTCAATGAAACATTGAGGTGGCCGCAATGAGACATTGAGGTTGTGTCGTTTTTCAACTTATAAGGGTATTTTTGTATTTAAAGAAAATATGTGTTTGCAATGAAACATTGCGGCCTCCTCAATGTTTCATTGCGGTGGGTGTTTCTCTCAGCCGTTGGATGCATCAACAAACGATCCAGATTTGTTGGTTACATAACATTCCACAACCAGCTGTGGTTGTGGACCAAAATCCATATATATATATATATATATATATATATATGAGTAAGGATCTAGGAAAAACCTCGTTTAATGGAAAACTTAGAAAACTAAATCAAAATATAGCATATATGGTATGCAAACTAATCGTTGGGAGATGAAGAAAAATGTGGTGAAATTAGATTTAAAAAAAATATCACCGATTGACGGGAAAAATCAAATTAAAAATGGAGGGAATTAGGTGTGATTCTGTGTGTGAGGGTGTATTTGATTAGTGTGTGGGTGCCCCTGGCGGGGCCATTGATCTTAATACATCTAATGACTAGGATTAGTACCTTAGTTTTCTTCAAAAAATAAGTTCTCTTTTGAGCACTTGCCTATATATATATATATATATATATATATATATATATATATATATAGAGAGAGAGAGTCTTACTCCACTACAAACTAAAATTAACTACAAACTAAAAACTAAACACTAATCTAATATTTAAAGCTAATCTAATGACCAAAATAGGGGTACCCCAATACAAAAAATGTTTAAAATAATTGGCTCTATCCAACAAAAAAAATAAAAAAATAAAATAAATCATTGTTCACGTGATGACGTGGCAGTGGATTTCCTTGGTTAACGGTGCTTCGCACCTTCTTGTACGGCACTTCGCGCCTTTATCATTCTAAAGTTGTAAGGAATGACAATCAATGGTAAATGTAATAGACGATTGACGGGTGTGTCGAGAGCCTTCAGCCCTCATGACTACCTAACTCATCCGTTTACCGTCTTAAATGCTTCGCATTTCCACGACAGTGTTTTTTTTTCTTTTTTTCTTTTTGTTTTTTTTGTTGGACAGAACCAATTATTTTAAGCATTTTTTGTGAAGGTACCCTTGGCGGGAACCTTAGAATAATTGAAATATAATTAATTTAGTGTTAGTTTGTAGTTTGTATTTAAGGATTGGTTTGTATTTGAGCAAAAACCTATATATATATATATATATATATATATATATATATATATATATATATATATATATATATATATATTCCAAAAAACTGGTCAAAAATGACATCTGAAAATTGGAACTTGCAATCAGAAATTCGTAGCATCTCAGTTGCAAATGAGGTTGCAAAAATTGCAACTGAGAAAGGTAGTATTTTTGGAATATTGAAAGCATAAAATTATAATGAGGTAGTATTTTTGAAAAAATGATTTTATAGAAGTGAAATGATAGTTAGATGATAGTAAAATTGGAAAGAATTGTTAAAATCTTATGTATTTCTGTAAATATTCCTAAATTTTATAAATTTATAAAAATAAACTTACTTAAAAGTTTATAAAATAAACTAACTAATGTTATAATAAACTTATAAGAATTCATAAAATAAACTTATAAGAATTTATAAAATAAACTTGTTCGTAAATTTATTAAATAAACTAATTTAGGTTAATACAATAAACTAATTTCAAGTTTAAAAAACAAACCAATATAAGTTTATAAAATGAATTCATTTTAAGTTTATGAAATAATTTCATTTAAGTTGATAATAAACTTATTTCTAAAAACAATTCAGGCTGACCAATTTCGAAGTTAACAAGGTTGAAGGTGTTGACCGGCAAATCATGATTTCGCCCCTCATGGCCAATTACAATTTGACCATTGAGGTTTGGCACTCCTTCCCTTCTTCGATTGTAGTTTGGAAGTTTCACTTCTGTACCGTAGTTATGCAATCTTACAATCTGCATCCTTGAACTATTGATCTTTACTTATCCGTATATTCAATCTTTAACTTAAACGCTTGTACCCTACATTACTTTCACTATATTTCATTCATTGCCTGTACTAAGTTGAATATTCATTCTTCAATTGTGATTCTTGGACATCCCTCATGTTCACATCCTGAGTACTTAACCAATATTTGAACTTAATAAATGTGACGATCATTTTCGTTTTGTTAACGCTTAGTTCACTAGTCTGGTTTACAAACGACTAACACCGATCATGATCTTCACACTTTCTTTACATTCCGAATGGTAAATCTTCAGCAGCTTTATCGTTTCAAACAATGATTATAAATAACCAATGTCAATACACCGAAATCGTGTTGTGGCACTTTAATTATACTGAATCTCCAATACTTCTGAAACCTTGAAAGCCTTCGAACCTTATTCTTCGCTGAGGCATGAACCTATTAATGAACTAATTATTTCAGTGATCCATTAATAGACTTCAAAATTTCTTTCCGTATTTTGATTCTTTGTATTTGTCTCATCTTCAATTCTTCTTGATTCCTGTGTAGTCGTAGTATTATTTACTTGTCATGTTCTAGTGTCGAGTTGTCACGTCTTTATAAAGACTTACACAAATTCTTTACAAAGTTTCCCGTACCGGTATTAAGCTAATTTATAACCTTTATTAATAAGCAAAACCCTCTTTTAATGGTACCACTTTGTACCAAATTTGGTTCGCACTATATTTTGGTTTCACCCCTAAAATCTTATTTACCCAAAAAATTTATGGGTTTTTTTAAAAAAAATAGAATAAAAATATAAATCCTATTATAAATGTAATTCTTATATTTACAATTTTTTTAGAAGAATCATATTTCCTGTTAGTCACAGAGGCATGCCTGTATACATCTAATAACAAGCCTAATTGTTTGTAATGCTTTGAATTACTTACATGACCTCTTAACTGAGGGAACCTCTAGTTGTAGAGTTTCTATTTGTTTTGTACTTGTAATAGGCACCAAATCCTAGTTGTGTAACTGTACTTATATAGTCAAGAATATTGCTTGAAAGAAGTTTCAAGATTCATGCCTCAAGCAAGAAGATAAAGACTGTCAAATAATCATAGTTGGGATGATTCTGATAGTGATGGAGAGGAACAAGAATTTTGCAACTATGCCTTGATGGAAAATTCCAAGGATGACACATCTCCATCAGATTCTCAGGTACCATCTCTCACTACTATAGACATGTCTGTTTCTGAGTATAAATCCATTATTGAACAACTATCTGTTGAGATGTTTAATATTCATACTAGTATGACTGTTGCTAATGAAGAAATTGCTAAACTGTCTACTAGAAATGAAATGTTAACCAAAAAGAATGAGGAACTTGAGCTAACTGCTATACAGGTAGAAAACCTTAAGAGAGAAGTTGAATATTTGCAGAATAAGGTTTTATGTGCTAGTCAAGTGGAAAAGCTCTTAGGGATGAATTAGCTGAAAATGAATTCAAACTGAAAACTTTTAAGAAATCATCTGGTCTAGTACAATCCTACTATGAGAAAATTCAAGAAAAACCCAAGGCTGCTATTGGACCTGACTACGACACTCTTAAACAGAGAAAAGGCTATGTTGTCATTGAGGATGACACAGTTGTTCATGAGGAAGTTCCCCACATTTTGAAAAAGGCTGAAATCCAATTTTTAAAGAATCAACATTTGAAATTGATGAGGATACTTTACTTATCAAGCAAATTTTGAATGATGAGGATGAGGCACACTCCAGTGAACAACAAGCATCCTCCAAGAGTGAGAGTGCCAAGTCAAAGACTAAGGAGCCAGTAGGTGATAGATCAAGACCTAAGAAGTTTGTTAAGTTTGTTTCAGCTGGGAAGAGTGAATCAGAGAAGAAAGTGACTAAGAAGAAACAGAACAGAAATGACAAGTTAGGGATTAACAAAGATAACAACTATGCTTATATGCCTAATGCCCCTAGGAATACTTGTCAGAACTGTTTCAGTACCAATCATTTAACTCATGCATGCAAGAAACCTGTTGGTAGTGTGCCTAAACCTTTCAATGATTGTTCTGTGCCTCACTACGCCATAGATGGCCTATAGCAACCCCCAAACTGTGTTACCATAGACCCCATTTTGAAGTTACCATAGGCCAAATAGGGCTATGGTAACACTTCAGTTGTGTTAGGTTCTCAGCAGTAACTACAGGTATCTAAGGTAACATCAAAACACAACCTAAGGTAACATAGCAAATGTGGTTACCAAAAACCTCTATAGCAACATCTTAAACACTCTATAGTAACATAGTTTGTGTGTTACAACAGATAATACAATTTTGCACAGTTGTCACATGTGGGTCCCATAGGTTATTTTTCTACCATTTCCTTCCTCTAATATTCATAAAAACAATGCATAGATACAACAAAAAAAATAAAAAAACAGCCAAATGTCAAATCTAAAATAAAACTACAAACTATAAATATCATTAATTTAAATAAAATTTTACAAATCGTACAACCGATTACATTTACTTAAACATTTCAACAAAAACTAATCTTTAAAGCATATTAGTTTACATCAACTGATCCCGGTAGGTAGAATGCCTGAACGGAGAAACAGACATTAAAAGATTTTATATAAATCTAATTATCCCAAAATTGGAATTATCATTTGCTTCCAGACCTTGCCCGATAGTAATTCTTGATCCTCCCAAATATTATCATATGGAGATTCCTTCTTTCTGTCAAGTCTGTAGTAGCATCAAGAGAAAAAATAAATTAATAAAGAAGCCATTAACTGTTAACTTTTGTAGTATGAACATTTAGCCAGGCAAGAAACAGACCTTTCAGTTTGTATGGGAACTATAAGAATGAGTAGCTTTGGTTTAAATGTGAGTGCCTTGTCAATGAATTTGTTTGCCAAGTATCCATGGACACCAGATTAGAACCAGCAGGTAATTCTTCTAAAGTGATAGTCATCCAATCTTTCTGCTCAAAGTTAAAGTCATTCTAAGGAAAAAGAAAGGAAACATTAGTAGTAAACTGGCTCAGGTCCTTGACAAAAACAGTAACAATGTATGTCCAACATAGCAAATGATCAAACTGTTTTACTCTCACAGCTGATTACATCTATTTACATGACTGTATATTAAGTTCTCAACATACCTTAATCCCTAGGATATAAATTAAATTCTATTCTAAGCATATTGGAAGAATGAACTACGAGTGCAAACCTTTCCCTTCCAAGTAAAATCAACATAATGGTAACAAGGTTCCAATAATGTACGCCAACACCATAACTAACTTACAGCATCATTGCGCATCCCATACACTGTGAGAATGAAGCACACTTGATCTGAATCACAGACAAGAAAGTATCTGCAAAATCATTGCACCATTTATTTTCCCTTAACTAAACAGAATACAAATTAAGCATGACATTATTCTACACTTGGCATTTTATAAGGGATGTATAATTGGAATTCTATGTCCACTTCCATAATTAAGATACAGAACATCATAATGTTTGTCCTACGGCAAGTGAAAGTGTGATATAAACCTTTTACACTGCGAATCTTCTCAAATTAATTACAGGTCCAGGGGTAAGGATCATAGTTGTTGAAACATCTGATTGAAAAGAGCAGGTTAGACATATACCCTTTGATACAGAGCTTGGAAGATATAGATATATATAACATCTTTTACCTATATTAAGTGACAAGCCACCATGAGTTGGACGAAAGCTAGAATGAAGACCACGACAGCCAGCTACCCCTCCTCCAACATCAGCTAACATCTGTGAGTCATCATGGAAGAATGACTGCCTAACTAGTAGCCAACCCCTGTACAAGCGACACTCATAAGAGTAAGCAAAACATAGTCACACGTCTAAAGTATTAATAGAATACTTTCAATTATGTACATATGACATAATGACATTTCGTTTTTGTGGACTAGAGGGAAAAAGAAAATAGAATTGACTTAACCTTGTTATCTATATTCAGATTCCCTGTACCTCTTAATTAAAGTTAAGAGAAATAACTCTATGATGTCTCTATGATATAATTAAAGTTACATGAAACATAGATACAGATAATGAGTATCTAACCAGAAATGACAATTATCCTCTCATGTATCTTCTTTCGTCATGTCCGCCAAATCTTCAACGCTCCATAATCATAGTGAACCAAAAGTGAACCACAATTATAAACTCAAAATAACCATAGTAATTAAAGCCATTGAAACAATCGGAATTTCATACCATACACAGAAAATGATGAAACTGACAATCATAGTGAAGCTAATAGAAACAAACAACAATGGCATATCATCGTACACATATTAAACAAATCAAATTCAACAAAAGATGCAATATTTCACCTCCCAACAGCAAAGGAAAGCTTCGGAATCATCCTCCAACACATCTGCATTCACATTTTCCAATCCGTAAAACACTCTTTGACCAATAAGCAGCACAGAACTCCTCACCAAAGCAACACTAACACCACTCTCTTTCTCCTTCACTTTCTCATAATTACAATTGGTTCTCCCATTTCACACAGTAATTACACACACAAAACTCAATTAGGATCTACAATATTCCATTTAACATAAATTCAACTAAAAAACAAAAATCTAAACCCTAAAAATCAATAAATACATTAATATCACATAATATACATATCAAAATCGAATCGAAAGTGTACCTCAGAAATTGAGCAATTTCATACACTACAGGCAGATTATAATGAATAATTACATAATCAATCCTCAGATTCGCTTGTGTGTGTATCGCTGCGTGAAAAGGAGGGGCATATATGTATAGAAAGAGAGAGAGAGAGAGAGAGAGAGAAAGAGGGAGATTACAGCTTATTTGCAAATAAAGATTGAACCCGGTGGACATAATTGAATCCTTCAAACCGGTGAATTAAACCCTAATGGACCTTCAAGATAAGAGACTGAGGGGAGAAACCGGATGAGTGAGAAACCCAACGAGAGAGACAGTGAGTGAATGAGAGGGAGAGAATGAAGCCCCAATTTGTTCAGCCCCCAATTTGTTTTACCGCCCTCACTTATTTGATATTTCATTTGCCCGCTTCGCTTATTTCATTTGCGCTTCAGTAATTCACAACTACACGTGACATTCTTTTTTATTTCAAATTTTTATTTAAAAAATATTAAAAATTTATATTAATTTGTTGAATTAATTATAACAAAAAAATGATTATTTTAGTTAAATTATAATAATCCATAATTATTCCAAGCCGTAATTTTCTATAATAATTTGTGTAATGCTTTTAATCAAAATTTATTAGTTTTCGTATATTACTTTATTTTAACACCTATTTTTTTTGAATTTGTTGAAAAAAATTTAGTTTTTAAAAAATATTAATAATCGGTTTATTGATAATAATTTGGGTATTACTTTATTTTAAAACCTTTTTATGTGAAATTTATAAACATAATTTAATATTTATGAAAAATCAATAATTTAATTATTTGATGGAATATTACGTTTTAAAAGGATTATTTTAATGATTTTGTTAAAATTAATTATTTTTAAAGTCAAATAATTATTAAATCATTAATTTTAAATAAAATAAAAATTTTGTTAATGAATACTCTATGGTAACACACTCATGGTGTTACCCATTGTTAACACCTTTATAACTAAAGTAACATACTTTTGTGCCTATGGTAACACCACAATCAAAAGGTTGCGATAGGTCAAAATTTTCATAGCTATGGTAACACCCGTAGTGGTAACACCCATGACAAAAGATTGCAATAGGCCATCTATGGCGTAGTGCCTCTAAGACATAGAGATGCACCATTCTGTGATAAATTTGACTGTATGCCATGCAATATGAATGTTATGACTAGTTTTAATTTGAGAAGGCAATTCATTGATGGTTGTGTTAGTCACAATTCTCACACACGCTACACAAGGTCAAAGTCTTCAAGTCCTCCTAAATCTAGGAAGGTACCTCTGTCACCTAAGTCTGAAACCTCAGGTTCTAAGACTTCTAACAGTGACAAGAAGACTAACACCAAGAAAGTTGATAAGCATGTTGTTTATAATAAAACTGTTTCTAAGTCACATGGACCAAAACTTGTTTGGGTACCAAAGGAGAAGTAATACCTTTGTGCTTGTAGGGCAAAGAAAGTGAAAAGAAGGTCATGTGGATTTTGGACAGTGGATGCTCAAATCATATGACTGGTGATATGGCCCTGCTATCACAGTATGAGGAAAAGGCTGGCCCAATGGTTGCCTTTGGAGATGACAGCATGGGTAACACATTGGGATATGGTAAGTTGAAAGTTGGTAATGTCATCATTGAAGATGTAACACTAGTCAAGGGACTCAAGCATAATCTGCTAAAGTGTTGGTCAGTTTACTGATAGAGGATTCAAGGTGGATTTTGACAAAGATGAATGTTTGATCACCCACAAGAAGACTGGTGATTTTGCTCTATCTGGAGTAAGGAAAGGAAGCCTATTTGTAGCCAATATGGATTCTGCAAACAAGGACAAAATTTGTTGCTTTTACTCAAAAGCATCAAATGAAGATTGTTGGTTGTGGCACAAGAAATTATCACACCTGAACTTCAAAGCGATTAATTATCTAGTCAAAAGAGAGTTAGTGAGAGGTATGCCCATACTTGAATTCTGTCAAGAAGGAGTGTGAGGCTTGTCAAAAAGGAAAAATGAAAAGATCAAGCCACAAGTCAAAGACAGTGACATCAATAACCAAGCCCCTATAACTCATTCATATGGATTTGTTTGGGCCTGTCAATATTATATCACTAGGAAGAAAGAAGTATGCCTTGGTGATAGTTGATGACTTTACAAGGTATACATGGGTAGAATTTCTGGCATCAAAAGATGAGGCTCCACAAGTAATCATTGAGCACATAAAGAAAGTTGACAAGGAAGCAAAGGCCAACAATGCAAGTGTGATTGCACAGAGAAGTGATAATGGAACAGAGTTTAGAAATGCCATGCTTGAAGCATTCTGCAAAGAGAATGGGATTTCTCAGCGATTCTCAGCTCCAAGGACTCCACAACAAAATGGAGTTGTTGAGAGAAAGAATAGAACTCTAATTGAGGCTGCTAGAACAATGTTACTTGATGCAAAGATGCCTACATGTTTTTGGGTTGAGGCTGTAAGCACTGCATGCTATATCCAGAACAGAACCCTCATCAACAAAAACACTGAAAAGACACCTTATAATTTGATTACTAGAAAGAAGCCTACTCTAAAGTATGTTCATACTTTTGGAAGCAAATGCTTTGTATTGAAGGATAATTCTGAATATGTTGGAAAGTTTGATGCAAAGGCATTTGAAGGAATTTTTCTTGGCTACTTTATGGAAATAATTGCATACAAATTTTATGTCATCAGTCCAAAGAAAATTATGGAAAGCACAGATGTTACATTTGATGACAGCAAACTACCTGGTCTAGAAGAAGCCAATGATGAAGATAAAGATCCATTGAAGTTTGATAATCTAGATGATTCTGATGAAGAGACTGAAACTGAAGTTGGAACTCAGGTTCAACAGACTCAAGTGAATAATGATACAATAGAAGAATTTGTGCCAATCAACAGTGGAGAAACAAGCATCTAAGACACACTTGTGAGCAGTGGCAACCTCACAGGGGGAGGAAATGAGAATTATCATAATTTGGATGATGAAGCAACGTCAAGAATGAGAAATCAGGCTGAGCATTCAAGGAAATGGGATAGATCACACACTGCAGAGCAAATCATTGGAGATCCTAATGCAGGAGTAAGAACTAGGAGAGCAACTCAGAATGAGTGCCTCTATGGATGTTTTCTATCTCAGGTTGAGCCTAAGAAACTTGATGAAGCATTGTTGGATCTTGATTGGATTATTGCCATGCAAGAGGAGCTGAATCAATTTGAAAGGAACAAAGTATGGGAATTTGTGCCTGTACCGAAGAATAGAACCATTATTGGAACAAAATGGGTTCTGAAGAATAAGATGGATGAAGATGGTGTAATAGTAAGAAACAAAGCAAGGTTGGTTGCAAAAGGATACTCTCAACAGGAAGGCATTGACTGTGATGAGACTTTTGCCCCTGTTGCTAGATTGGAAGCCATCAGAATATTCTTGGCATTTGCTGCTCACTCAAACTTTAAAGTTTATCAAATGGATGTCAAGAGTGCATTTCTGAATGGAGAGTTGGAAGAAGAAGTTTATGTGCAACAACCACCCGGCTTTGAGGATCCACATTTCCCAGAATTTGTCTACAGATTGCTTAAGGCACTGTATGGACTTAAGCAGGCTCCAAGAGCATGGTATGATACTCTATCACAATTTCTTCTTGAAAATCAATTCACTAGAGGCACATTGGACAAGACACTGTTTTACAAGAAGCATGGTGATGATATTATCCTAGTTCAGATTTATGTGGATGATATCATTTTTGGTTCTACAAATGAGAAGCTGTGTGAGAAATTCTCTAAACTCATGCAGAGCATATAAGAGATGAGTATGATGGGAGAGTTGACATTCTTTCTTAGGTTGCAAGTCAGTCAAAGGAAGGATGGTATCTTTATCAGTCAGACCAAGTACATCAAGGATTTATTGAAGAAGTTTGACTTGGAAGATTGCTCACCTGCAAAGACACCCATGGCCACAACCACTAAATTGGATGAAGATGCTAAAGGCAAGAAAGTAGATATCTCAGTTTACAGAGGCATGGTTGGTTCTCTACTCTACCTCACTGCAAGTAGGCCAGACATCATGTTTGCTACATGCATGTGTGCAAGATTTCAATCAAATCCAAAAGAATCACATTTGATTGCTATTAAAAGGATCTTTAGATATCTTAAGGGCGCGCACTCCAAACTTGGGTCTATGGTATCCTAAGGACACAGGGTTCAATTTGGTTGGTTATTCTTATGCTGATTATGCTGGATGCAGAGTGGATAGGAAAAGCACCTCAGGTAGCTGCCAGTTTCTTGGACAAAGGTTAGTCTCTTGGTATAGCAAGAAACAACAATCTGTGTCAACTTCTACAGCTGAGGCTGAATACATAGCTGCTGGAAGTTGCTGTGCTCAAGTGCTTTGGATTAGAAATCAACTTAGAGATTATGGACTTGTGTTGGAAAGAATTCCAATCATGTATGACAACACAAGTGCAATCTCTATAGTTGTCAATCCTGTCAATCATTCTAGGACAAAGCACATTGACATCAGATATCATTTCATTAGAGATAATGAAACTAATGGAACCATTGAGTTGCATTATGTCTCTACAGATAAACAACTAGCTAATATATTCACTAAGCCATTAGATGAAGCCACCTTCACAAGGTTGGTTAGTGAGATTGGAATGCTGAATTATTCAGATTCTGGCTAAGTGAATACAGCATCTAGATTGTTGCAGTAGTAAACACTTACTTTATCTAAATTCTCAATATTTTTGAAGTAAGTGTTGGCTGAAATATGATTTATAAATATTTCAAATCTGTTGCATATTTGGAAAATTATGTTTCCTTGTTAACTTGAAATTTCTATGAAATTTTGAGAGAATCGCTATTTAATTTTCTAGAATATTCTTGAGTGAATATGGCTGGTAAATTTTAAAAGATAGTAAAAATTAATTTTTGTGAGTGATGTGTAAAATTACGTCTAACCGCAAGCGCACGGTGTCTGTTGCTAGTACAGAATGGCAAGCGGGTCGTATCCACAAGGAGACAGGTTCTATCGATCTCGATTCAATTATTATCAATTGTTTCAAGGATTAACGATTATTTGATGAGAATATTAACTAACTAACAAATTAAACTAAATTAACACTAACTAAATAGATGATTAACAAATTATTTAAAACCCAGGGCAATCACGTCCACCATGTGCTTACACAATAACCGGCTTTTAAGCTAAAGCAATTAAAGTGGTCACGCAACTAGAGTTTGTCATTCTCTCTCAAGTAATAACACTCTCGAAACATGCTTACACATATAATCACTTTTAGTAATTCAATTAATCATGCAATTAAAGCAATGTTAATCTCTCTCGAGTATTAACGCTCTCAGAAATCCAATGGTGCTCTCGCACTCAAATTCAATTCTGCTAATCGTATGTGTGCCTCTAGTAGTATATCTCTCGATCATACTCCTATTCGCATAGAATTAATTCATGATATCGGCCGATTACACAAATTAAACTTGAAAACATAATCAATTAGAATAACCACAACCAATCAAACCACTGTGAACATCATACCAAGATTAATGCAAACATGGCTTCCCCTTTTATGCCCCAGAAGCAACTACTCTATAATACTAAGATTAAAAGCAATAGAAACAATAACTAAAGCCATATAAAACATATACTACGAAGAAAAAGGAATATAAGGAATACCTTAAGCTTACATTAATGGTGATGAATCCAAGTTAAACAAAGACATCCATGAAAGAGATTAAGAAGGAAAAACCCTAGCTCCTAGATATATAAGTATGTCTGCATCTTTCCACCTAAAACTAATATATATGTATATTATATATCTCCCCAATAAAAGTACTTTAATACTCTAAATAAATTACAAGTAGGATTCCATAACTGAATAGGATTCCTTAATTAAAATTCGTAACTATATTTACTCCTCTGTTTCTGGGCTTTACCAGCTCGATTTTGCTTATTGGACCACCTCTGAATTAAAGAAAATTCCACAAGCTTCGCGTGGACAGTAAGATCGTCAAATTCTGACTTCTGGAACTCAAGATACGGCCCAAAGAGTGTTAGACAGCCCGTGTAGCCCAATAATACGAATTTCCTTCTATTTTATCTCCAAAATAGCTCTTTTTGCTCCAAATCCTTCCAAGTCATGAATTCTTTATTTCCTACAATAAAACAATCAAATCTATTAAATAAAAATCCAAATCAATGCAAAATACATTAAATATGAGAATAAAATCATCTAGAATATATATAAAAATATACTCTATCAAACATCCCCACACTAAGCATTTGCACGTCCTCGGGCAAATAAGTGAAATAAAAACTAAGTCCTAACAAACATCACTTTCGTAGATGACACGATTGCATTGAGCATATGCAACAAGCCGTTAAACCCCTAGGCAGCCCTAGTAGGACGAGTATTGTCTCGTGAGGGTTTATAGTGAATGTACCCACAATATTCATCTAACCATGCAAAAGATCAATGCTAACACAACACCACACACACAAGTCCTCTCATGCCACATCAACTTAAGAATCAAAGCAAACATATGATGTCTTGGTGTCGAAAGTGCAAGTATTCACGTAGTCTACTCAACCAACATGCAGAAGGTCATAAAAATTCATGTCAAGTGTAAAAATCGTTGGTAAGCATGCTAAGCCCACAAGAAACACATATTTGAGTCAAAACCTTGGATCTCCTATGCCAAAACAAGTAATAACTCACCTTTCACTCACAAACAAATATTCACTCAAGAACAAGGTTAAGTGTATCACTCAATTCCAACAAAATCATAAACACAACTTGACACTCACAATCAATCTCACTCTCAACACAACATACATCACTGATGAAAATCAAAATGTCTTTATTCGGGTTGTAGCGTGGGCTAGGGACCAGGTATGTCAAGTAAAGCTAAAATAGGTTAAATGTCAAAAGCTAGTACCCAACAATAATCATTATTCAATTCCCTTTCTATTAAAACAAATACTTCCCCACACTTGGATTTTTCAATAACCCTTACATAATAACTTGACTAGTCGAATGAAGAAGGATCATACAAACATAAGAATGCTCTCAAATTTATTAATTTTTTTCTCTTTTTTTTTCTTTTTTTCTTTTTCTCTGTTTTTTTTCTGAGAGCTAAGGAAATGCACAATGACCCATAGATATTATTATGAATTTCGACTAACAAGCATCAACCAAAATCAATATTCCCCAATGGTATGATCATCAATAAAAACCCCCCTTTTATGAACACCTTATTACTCCCTTAAGCATGATACTAGCCTTTGACAATTTAGGTTCAAATTCAATGTAAGGCCAATAGAATAAAAAGGATAATGGCAAGTAATGTGGTGTGTCACCAAAAGAATAGGATTAAGCTCAACGGGTTAACTATTTGATCATGTTTAAAAGGTGTGGAAATATGGGAAATACGAGGTTATACCTAATTGCCTTTATCATCTTATCATCAATTAATGTCATGCATTTCAAGAAAGATCTCAAGTAAGTGCTAGCAATGTAAACAACATGTGGACACTCAAGCAAACGAAAAATCATGCAAAAGATATGCATATAGGCTCAAAACTCACTTGGTGTGACAAAATATAATCAATCCCAAGTAACAAGACTCTCTAGCGCACCTACTTGTACTCAAAGCATGTAAACCAAGTCATCTTGCACATATTCATGTCATTCTAATCACTTACTACACTCAATTAACTCTACCAGCTTCAACTTGCTAGTGTAAGTGTGTGCACAAGAACAAAGCACGTCACTTGTCATACAAAAGCGTCAAGAACACAAGAATTCTACGCATGCATGGGTGTATCAAGCAAAATACAACAACTAATCAAATTGCATGGCTAGAATTATTTTTGGTATTTTTAATTTTTTAAATGTTTTTTTTTTAATTTTATAATATACTACGTTGAGAACATCTCCCCACACTTAAGTGCTTCATTGTCCTCAATGAGCAAATATAGAAAAGAAAAGAAAGAAAATAAAGAAAAAAAAATAAATATAACAAATATACGAAGAAAGGTGTAGAATACTCCCCTAGTGCATAAGCATGAAGTGGCCTTTGAAAATATTGAAGAAGTATGTGCTTGCTCAAATTTAATTTCTACAAGGCGCGCTTTACATATCCTTCCCCATCGCAACTCAACATGCTTGTTCGGCAAAAATCCCCTTTCTATAGCAATTTCCCAACACTAGCATCACCTCTCCCACACTTAGGAGCCATAAGAATCAATACCCAACTCACAAGAAGCTCCACCAATAATTTCCAAGAAATATCACACCAAAAATAGCCCAAATTCCAAGAATAATACAAAATCCCAATTTACAAGAACACAAATTCGTAATAAAAATAAGATTAGAGAAAAAGATTTACCCAATACGAATCGAAGAGGTGAACTTGCAATTAATTCCTCTTTAGAATTGAATTTTTAGAGATTTAAATAAATAGAAGAGGAATTGGATTTGTATGTATAGGTGGGTATATATATATATATATAAGATGATGGATAGATTGGATTTAAAAAAAATTAGAGTGTAGGAGAGATTTGGGAGGGTATGGGATTGATCTAGGATAAAAATAGGATTTAGGAATTAAGGGGATGAGAGTTGGAATAAAATTTGGGGTTGATTTTGTGCTAAAAAACAACAAAATTCGGAAAAAATCTGGGCAGAAAGGGTGTAACGCAGTCGCAGACTGCGTTTCACGGGCGCTGGGCGCGGAAAGGTCAGTATCGCAGGGGCAACCTGCGTTAGAGGGGGTGCAGACTGCGGCTAATACAGTAACGCAGGCGCAGCCTGCGTTACAGGGGTGCTACCTGCTCAAAATTTAATTTTTTTTTTAATACAACACTCAACAATTTTTTTTCCTACACTAATGCATGGGTTGCCTCCCACCAAGCGCTTTTTTAGAGACATTAGCTTGACCTCCTCAAAAATACTCCGATGGAGACGGAATATCCAATTTCTCGATCATAAACTCGTCACCACAAAAAGTATCAAGAGTGTTAGTGGTTGTCTTCATCCTGAAGAAAGTTTCCAAACAAGCATCAGTAAAATAAAATGTCATTAATAAGCAATAGAGAGAGTGCTTGTGCAGTTTTGGAAAACTTTGTGATAAAACATTGATAAAATTCAACACCACAAAAATACTGAACTCCCTTGACATAAGGTGGAGGTTCTGGTGGTGGCTTTTCTTCACTCCTCACTTTCACTGGAGCCATTCGGACATCTTGGCTTATCACATCATTGGTTAATAAGACACTTCTATCTTCTCCCTCTTCTCGAGCTTGAAACGTAGGAGCCACTTTGTATGGATCCTCAACCAGAATTTGAGAAATATCATCTTGGACAATATTTGTTATCACATCAACCTTGAAATAAGTGTACTTGAGCAAAGAAGCCTTGTAAGTAGAGGCTAGATCGAGAGCAAATTTATCAATACATGGTAGCTTAGGCACAGGTTGTGGAAGAGAAACAACAACCATCTCTGTATTGCTTTCCTTTGTAGCCTTATCATCAGTCACATTGTTCTCGGTAGCAGCAACATCATTGATCTCGTCATCGGTGGCATGCTCCTTCTCTTTATCAATGGCCTCATCATCAACATACATGGAGAAACTATCATAGTCCTGATCGCTTGTGAGATTGATAGCAATCAGGTCCTCTTCGGATCGGATAGATGATGATGGTAAATAGTCGAGCTGCCCTGTAGTAGAAGATTTAGCCAACTGTGCAATTTGAGATTCAATCGCCAAACTTTGAGTTTCTAATTCTTTGATCACCTCGGCTTGTTCTTCAGAACTCTTTAGCAGTTTATTCAAGATTTCCCACATCTCATTTGTCTGATCAGCTTGCACATCTACGCTGGGTTGAGAAACATGTAGATCTTCTTGTAGAGGAGGATATTGATATTCTTGCTGTGGCGGCTGCTCATATGACTGATAATATTGTTGCTCAAACTGTTGCTGATTATGATATGAAAAATTTTGAGCACCATTGTCTTGGTAGTAGAAATCTGGTTGATTCACGCATTCTTGATTAAAAGTGTTTGAATACTGATTGTACCCATATCCTTCTTCACAAGAATTCATTTGTCCCAACTGAGCACTCTGAGAATTATAGACATTGTAAGAGCATTCAAAACCAAAGTGACCCTGCACACCACAAATTTGACAGAAGTTGTAAGTTTTAGGGGCCACTTGTGACATCTCATTGTTACTCATTGGATGCATAGTGGGATCTGTAGTCTTCGACATGGCAATCTCTCGAGTATGTGCCTCTACTAGGGAATATAAGAGTGCGAAAGCATCAACTTCACCCATTGCAAACCTGTAGACACTCAACAAAGCCAAGAAACACAGTAAACTTGTCTCAATTGGAACAAAGGTTCCAATGAGACCAAGGAAACAATCTAAACAACTAAATTAAAATCAACAAAAACTAGCTCTCTCCCTGGCAGCGGCGCCAAAAACTTGATGTGTAAAATTATGTCTAACCGCAAGCGCACGGTGTCTGTTGCTAGTACAGAATGGCAAGCGGGTCGTATCCACAAGGAGACAGGTTCTATCGATCTCGATTCAATTATTGTCAATTGTTTCAAGGATTAACGATTATTTGATGAGAATATTAACTAACTAACAAATTAAACTAAATTAACAATAAGTAAATAGATGATTAACAAATATTTAAAACCCAGGGCAATCACGTCCACCATGCTTACACAATAACCGGCTTTTAAGCTAAAGCAATTAAAGTGGTCACGCAACTAGAGTTTGTCATTCTCTCTCAAGTAATAACACTCTCGAAACATGCTTACACATATAATCACTTTTAGTAATTCAATTAATCATGCAATTAAAGCAATGTTAATCTCTCTCGAGTATTAACGCTCTCAGAAATCCAATGGTGCTCTCGTACTCAAATTCAATTCTGCTAATCGTATGTGTGCCTCTAGTAGTATATCTCTCGATCATACTCCTATTCGCATAGACTTAATTCATGATATCGGCCGATTACACAAATTAAACTTCAAAACATAAACAATTAGAATAACCACAACCAATCAAACCACTGTGAACATCATACCAAGATTAGTGCAAACATGGCTTCCCCTTTTATGCCCCAGAAATACTAAGATTAAAAGCAATAGAAACAATAACTAAACCATATAAAACATATACTACGAAGAAAAAGGAATATGAGGAATACCTTAAGCTTACATTAATGGTGATGAATCCAAGTTAAACAAAGACATCCATGAAAGAGATGAAAGAGATTAAGAAGGAAAAACCCTAGCTCCTAGATATATAAGTACACCTGCATCTCTCCACCTAAAACTAATATATATGTATATTATATATCTCCCCAATAAAAGTATTTTAATACTCTAAATAAATTACAAGTAGGATTCCATAACTGAATAGGATTCCTTAATAAAAATTCGTAACTATATTTACTCCTCTGTTTTTGGGCTGTTCCAGCTCGATTTTGCTTATTGGACCACCTCTGAATTAAAGAAAATTCCACAAGCTTCGCGTGGATAGTAAGATCGTCAAATTCTGACTTCTGGAACTCCAGATACGGCCCAAACAGTGTTAGACAGCCCGTGTAGCCCAATAATACGAATTTCCTTCTATTTTATCTCCAAAATAGCTCTTTTTGCTCCAAATCCTTCCAAGTCATGAATTCTTTATTTCCTACAATAAAACAATCAAATCTATTAAATAAAAATCCAAATCAATGCAAAACACAATAAATATGAGAATAAAATCATCTAGAATATATATAAAAATATACTCTATCAGTGAGTAATGAGTATATTTCGACAAGTCAGACTTCTCGAATGATTCGCTATTCGACATCTCTAACTAGTCTCATTAGAGCACTCTCGAGTTCTCGAATAGAGTATCTAGAGATATCGAATAGAGGTTCTCTTGACTTCTCAAATAGGGTATCTGAGTTCTTGAATCATTGAGTTCTCGAATACTGTTATTTGAGTTCTCGAATCATTTGAAAAGGCTGATTTCTCGCTGAATTTCAACCGATTTTGGATTTTTATTTAAAATTCAGAATTACTCATAAAAACATATTTTACCTAATTTAGAATTATTCTAAGTTAGATAACTTCCAGCTGTGAGTTACAACCTGCTTGAGTTATCGAATAAGCCTTTCTTGACTTATCAAATAGTTGTTTTCTACTTCTCGAATGCTTGACTTGTCGATACAAAACATACATCTAATCGACAATTGAAGTACTTCATACTTATTAAATTTTACATCTATTCGATTCATTTCATTCAATTTCTCAAGCATCTAAACTCCCAAAACCTCTGAAAACCCTAATTGCTAAAAGCCAAATTTCTTCTTCGACCTTTACATTTTCTCTCTATTCTCTGTAACAATGGTAACTGTGAAGTTCAACACTAATTTTATTGCTCTCTCAAGTGATGTCGAGGCTCCAAATGTTAATTACAAGTGTTTTGTCAAATGGATGTCTGAATCTTATATCAAAGACGCACTTACTGCCAACCCAACTCTGTATCTAGACATTCTAGAACAATTTTGGAACACTGCAATTAAAGAAACTGTTGCTCTAGATGATGGCAGTCTGGGTTATATCATTAACTGCAAGATTCTTGGTAAAGAGTTCATCATCACTTCTGAGGACATGAGCAAGGCCCTGGGTCTTCACCAGGATGAGTATAATGGCCTTGTAACTGATGATCAACTAGTGGAATTCTTTGAGCTAATAAGGTACTCAGACACCATCAAGGTTGGAAATCTGAAACCGGCGCATCTGTGAAAAGAGTGGAGCTATGTGTTTGCCACTCTTCTACAAGTATTCAGTGGAAGGAAATCCAGCTTTGACCAACTAAGTGCTCATGTCCAACAGATATGCTACTCACTTGCCTATGATAGGAAGATTGATGTTGGAAAGCTCATAATGCAGGAACTTTATGGAAAACTTGGTAAGAACACAACCAAGAGAGGTTATGATATCTTCTTTCCTAGGTTTATTCAGTCTGTACTTAATTATCTAGATAAAAATGTGGCTAATTTACCTGGTTTAGATAAAACTAGAATAGGCTACCCTAGATCCATGACCAAACTCATTTTTGGTAATTTGGATACTAGGAATGATGTGGATGTAAGACTTGTAATAACTCCTCATATGTAGAGGTTATTTGAGTTTTACCCTCACAACTTGCAAACATTTGCCTCCAAATCTGAGTTAGCCAGGCCCAAGCAAGTAGAACAAAATGCTAACCCAGGGCCTGCTAACCAACCTCCTCAACCAAACACTCTACCAAACACTGAGCCAACTGCATCATCCTCTCAAAAGGGTGATGTTAGTAAAAAGGAGAAGAAGAGAAAACAGGTTGCTTCTGCACCTTTAACTATCTTATCTGAAGCAGCATTGGCTGTAGAATTAGAAAGTGAGGCACCTGAGTCACCCCTTATCAGGCCAAAGAAGAAGAAAACTAAAACCACCTCTTCAGTCACACAAATGGCTGAAGTTGTAAAATCAGGGGCACACAGTTCACTAGATGTATCCTATCAACAGGGTGCATCTATAGAATCAAGCATCCTCCCCAATGCACCTATCTGTACAGAGTCAGCACATGGGAGTGATAAGGCTGGCACAACACTTAGTGGAGAGCACATCACAATTGAAACTCACTTTATTTCTCAGGGGGAGTTGCCAAACTCTAATCTACAAGACACTCCTCTTCCTGAATCTACCACTCAAATTTCTTTGCAGCCTGCAACTCAAGCAATTGAGGAGCAAGGCATTGATCATCAAGAATTCTTTTTTCTTGATGAGCCAATGATTTCAAGTGACTTAGTGCATGACACTTTGCTCACCACCCAGGACCCACATTTAGATGGTGAGGGAATGCATGCTGGGGCATCTCTTAATGACACCATCACAAACATAGAGTGTAAGATCCCAGATTATTTTAGGAATTATTATTATTTTATTATTATGTTAATTAGTATTTAAAGGATGGAATTGGATTTGAGAATATCGTTGTGGAGTTCAACGATATTTAGTATCGAGTTTATATGAGTATATATGGATTTATGTGTGCCAATGTGTGCCCCAGTATTTTTAGTTGTATTTTTTTAGTGATTTAAAAATATTTAAATCAAGTATTATTGATCTTCAAAAATCTTTATTTATTTATCGGAGTTGGATTAAATCATGAAATCTTTTGTAATATTATCTTTATATATTTATTGAGTTTTAAAAGTGTTAGGTGGATTAATTTGGGTGTTTTAGTATTTTAAAATGATTTTAAGAGTTTTATTGTATTTAAAGGATCAAAACTTTGAAAATTCATATTTAATTCATTTTTGATCCGAAAAATATTTCGAAAATATGTACGTGCTTGTAATTTTATATTCTTTATTTTAAAAATGAAAAGTGTAATTTTCCGGAAGTTTTATTTAATTATGATTTTTTAAAGTCGTTTATTAGTTATAATTGGGCCGAAAATGAGATAAAGTAGTAGTGTTATAAAGGAAATGGGCCAAGCCCATTAGAAGAAAAAGGGAGAGTAGTCGGGAAGCTTCGAGAGAATCGGGAACAAAAGAAAAAGAAGACGAAGAAGAGATTGGAAAAGAAAAGGGGGGGGATTGAAATCGTGTATATACGTATGTATAGGCGTGTGTAAGTATGTGTGTGTGCAGATCCATTCGTGTGTGTGTGTGGGTATACACGCGTGTGTGTGTATCGGTGTTGGAGGAGCTCGACTGAACGGAGAAGGGAGGCGCGCGGTGGCTCCGGCCGGCGGAGGGGCGGCGCAGCCGCGAGTGTTGGTAGCAGCAGGCGCGAGGAGGAAGAAGAGAGAGAGAGAGAGAGAGAGAGAGAGAGAGAGAGAGAGAGAGAGAGAGAGAGAGAGAGAGAGGGGAGAGATGGTGGAGATGGATTTTTCCGACGGATCGAATCGGAACCGGAATGGTATGATTTTTATATTTTCGTATTTAATTATTTAATTAGTTGTAAATTATGAGATGTATGTGTTAATTTTGATAATTAGTGTATATTGAATTTGGAGAATATGGTTGTAATTTAATTAGTTAAGATTATGCTAATTTAAATTATATGAATTGCTAAGTGTAATTAGCTTGTTTTAGTGATTATTGCTAGTAATTAGAGTTGATGGGTTAGTGTTAGAACTGATTAAGAGTTGATTAAAATATGATTTTGGAGTTTAATTGCGAGATATTATTTTATTTTCCGCTATTTAATTCGGAGAATAAAATTGTTAATTATAATTGTGGAAAAATGTGTGAGTCCGATATATGTTCGAGTTAGTGACCGTTATGATTAGTGATAATTGTTATGGTTATATAATGTATAGTCATAAGAGTTGGATAACTCGTAAGTGTCTATGTGCTAAATGTGTAAATCGAGTCATAATATTTGTTGGACATTATAATTGCCAATTATTCGGTGTTGTTCTTTATATGGACAATTGGTTGTCGTTTAGTAGTAGTTAAGTACTTGGTTATGAGTTATAAATGATGAAATGGTCATTGGTTGGATAGTATCAAAATGTGATCTATAGCAAGAATAAACTGTTAGTTTATTTTCCTTACGTGTTTAGATGCCGCAAGTCTGGGCGGGTACTTTTCCTTATGTGCTAGGTGCCGCATGTCTGGGCGGGTACTTTTCTTACTTATTTACCTTTATGTTGCTGCAATTGAGGCAGCTTTTATTTTATCAAAAACAGGGTTATAAATTGTTTTGTTTGGCATGGAGGGGCTGAGCCCGTAGTCCGATAAACGAATACTACATGCCTAAATTTTCTAAATATCCCCTGCGTTTTAAAGTTATTTAAATTATTTGATTTAAAGATTTAAAGGCATGTATGTGTATGAGTGTTTAAGTGCATATGTGATGAATATTGAGGTTTGGATATATATATTTATGTATGTATTGCTTTCCGAGTTATAAGTAATTAGTTATCGATTGGATTGTGTATGTACTAAATAGTACTTTACTATTATTTCAAGTATGATTAAGGATTCGATATAGAGCAAGTGCACATGTTGACGGATTACTGAAGGAGATGCATGCGTGATCGAATAAGGACCGAGGTTAAGTAAGTAGCGAATCGGCGCGTGGAACGAGGCAAGTGTACTAACCCTCGCTTATCGTTCAAGCGAGATAAATATGTTTCTATTCAGTATAAGTATTCTCTTCAAATCTTATTGCTTTTGTCATTTTCCTTCAGATTATTGTTAAGGAGATGTTTTATTCAAGTATTATGTTTACATAGTATCTCAAAGTTTTATTGCCAGTATTATTCTTTCTTATATGTTGATAGTAATATTTTGTTAAAGTTTTATTGCAGGTATTGCATTCTTATTTATTGATTAGTACAATGTTCTTAATGTATATAGTTCACTAAGATTATTTGATAGTAAATTAGTTTAATGGAATTGGAAGAATTTTATAAAATGTGGACCAGCTTCATGGTCATAGTAGTAAAGGCCAATGTCAATAAGTGCCTAGTGAGGGATCCCAGAGTAGTGTTTTCAGCTGGACTTTACGTGGCTGATCACCCGTAATGTCCAGAGTATGATTAAAACTCCAATTCTATTAAATGTTTTTATGTAAGTATATTCTGAGTATAGAACTGTTTAAGTTTAAAGTATGTTGGATATAAAGTTATGATTTGAGTTAATGGAAAGTTATTTATATTAGTGTTTTTAACGGTGAAAACTAATTCACGGTTATTACGGTCACTGTGGCATGTGTTGCGCAGTGATAGTGAGAACCGAGAATGATTTGAGATCTTCTCGTTTATTCAAACTCATGATTGTCAGGCCGGTTAGGCAGCTAGGTATGCAAACGCTTAGCGACATGAATGAAATTTGAGTAACTGAGAATTTCTTGGAGATTTTGTTAAAGTGATAGTTAAAGTATTTTGCAAGTATTAAAAGTATTGAATCTAGTATTACAAACCTTCCCAGATATATATGTTTCAAGGTAAATGGTTTCTAGTTTCGAAATTGTGGATATCAGAGTTAGTTGTTTTCTACTTGATAAAATTTGGAACTCAGTAAAACAATGAGATTAAGGATGGATAGAGGTTTCCTAGTTATTCTCTTCGCGAGTAGCATTGTACGTGAAAGTGGAGTAAGAATGATTGGGGAATTTCTTGATATTCTTTTTCTCAAAGTTTTATCTGAGGTAGTGATGGTTTGTAGTAAATGAAAAAGTTTTACCTTATGATTGAAATTTAATGATCTCTTGAGATAAAATATTCATTGTTAGGTCGAACACACAATATATAATCAAGTACTGTATAAGTAAATAATAAGAACACACGTTTCAGTACTTAAAACTGTTTGGAATTAATAATTCCTCTCTCAGTGATGTAAATATCACAGAGAGCTGCTTAGGTTACAATGAATGATATTCGTTCACGATGGATTACCCTTCTAGGGTTAACCTAACTGTATTTATAAGATATACAGCTACATACAATCGTTAATTGATTCTCCTATAATTAAGCTATACAATTGATATCAATTACGATTGCTACACGTCTTCTAAGTCAACTCAATCTCTTTGACAGCTATCCAATCTTCAAAGATATTGCTTCCATATTAATCTTGAATTAATCTTCAACTCTGTTGACTTGTAGACGCTTCCAGTAGACAGACTTTAGCAAACTCTGTTGCTCTCCTAGCCAGCAGTGTTTGCGCTTTCTTGTGTTCAGCTAGCAGTGTTTGCGCTTCCTTGTGTCAGCGTTTACGCTTCCAGCTATCAGCGTATACTCAAACTCTGCTACGACTGCTTTCAATAACAAGTTAAACTCTTTTTACCTGTAACACTTAAACACTGACATTAAATCACATCAATTATATCTAACAATCTCCCCCAACTTGTTCATTAGAAAAATGTACAAGTTCACAGTAATTGATGATGTCAAAACAATCAAATAAAAACACAGTGTTTAACATATAATCAGAGTTTAAACTTGACTTAACAAAATCTACAGAAAATTCAAATTACTTACAAATTCTGTCTACCTAACCTCCTCAAGATCTGGAGTTGTTCTGAGATAGTCAATCAACAATCTTCTCTCAGCATTTTCAAGCTCTCTCTGCATAGCTTCCTTGATCTCTCTTAATCCTGGATCATTCTCATCAGTTTGAAAGATAGCATCTCTTAGATCATAGATTTTATTTCTCCTCATCTGATTACCCAGTCTAATGAATTTGACTTCTTCTGATTGAGAATTAAAATCAAGAACTGTAATCCCCAGATCAGTCTTCAATTTAGCAGTTCCTTTCTTCATCTCTACAAGATTTCCATTCCAATCTCTGTATTTAGGAACATACTCTTCAGTAGTCTTTGATCCTGTAATGACTTTGGCTCTCTGCATATATCCCCTTATAGAATTAGCAATAAGCCGTGTTTGTCGGTTTCTGACTCTGAATATATGCAGAACATACTGAAGTTCTTCAAATAACTTTAGCTTGATCGCTTCTTCATTCACTCTATACACTGTTCCATCTGTCATAAAGTATAACAGAAAGTGAATATCTAAGCTCCTTTGATGAACTAGTTGAACCGATTCCAACTTGTCTAGATTTTCTTGAGTAATACCAGAACCAAGAGAGACAAGTGCAGAGGGATCTCTTGGACTGTTACTAACTCTCAAATCTCTTCTTGAACCTAAGCCAGAAGTATTTCTGCCTGGTGGCTTTCCTGAACAAGCAATATTATGTTGATACTCACCAGTCACTCCTGTTTGTGCTTGAACTGGAATCTTTGCCCTTGAAAATCCAGGTAAAGGTTTGCTTTGAATCTGTACAACTTGTGTAGCAACAGAGGTTGTAACTGTCATTTCATCTTTTCTTTCTTCACCCATTACCCCTTTTAGCTTTAACTTAGCATCAAGAGAAGACTTTCTTACCAACTTTCCTTCTTCTTCTTCTTCTTCTTCTTCTTCTTGAATACCGGATAATTTCTCTTTGATTTCAATCCCTTTCAATGCAGGCTTTGAAGCTCTGACAGTCTTCTTTCCTTTCTTGGACTTTAGTGCTTTTAAATGTTCTTTTTGCAACAGCTTTTCTTCAGCTTGTATGTCCTCAAGTGTAGCCTCAGCATTTTCCTCACGAAAAATCTTAGCAGCCAACTCTTCATCTGTTTGTGGATTGTCAATGAATGACAAATCCTTTTGCTTTGAAGTAGAAGTACTCTGAAGATTTGTATCTGCCACCACATTTGCCTTTGACCTTGTAGACCTTCCATGTCCATGTCTTGGATTTGCACTTCTTAATCCCTTATCAGCATTTGCACCTTCTACATCCAAATGATCCTTCTTTAACAGAGTTTGAGTTTGCTTACACTTAGTTTTAGCAAGTCTCTCCCCCTTTTTGACATCATCACCATCTGGAATCAGAATAGAGGTGATTAACTCAAGAGAGTTTGCAATAGAATCCACCTTCTCAGTCAGCAAAAGCTGATTCTGTTCAACTTTGCTCAATCTATCAGTAAGATTCTCTTGAGCTTTGGAAAATTGTTGAAAAATCTTAGAATTAGCTCGTTGAGATTTCTCCTCATGAGTAGTAACCTCTGTTCTAAGATCAACAATTGCCTTCTGATTTTCATCAAATCTGTGATTCATGGACTTGATATGAATTATTGTTCCTTGCAGACAGGTGAAAATATCAGGATTTGAAATTTTTGAAGAATTTGCCTTGAGAAAGGTAGCTGCTCTTCCAAGAGGAAAAATATAATCTGACTTGTACCAATATTCAGTTTGCTTGGTCAAGTAATTATCATCAATTTCATTAGTAGAAGGTCCAGTAAAATCTGGTTTTTCTCCTATTTTCTGACCATTAGTGTGAAATTGTTCTTTATGAGCTTCTGTACTCCTTTCTTCAAAAGAATCACTGACTGAAACATCTGTAGGTGCAACTGAAGCAATGTCCTCATCTTGAGCAGCAACTGGTTCTTAAACAACCTGTTTTCCTTTATCATCTTGAATATGCTCTGAAGAAATAACTTTTTCTGGTTGATCAATCTCCTCACCATGATCAGAAACATGATGTGCATCAGAGTTTAATTCTGTGTGTGATGCAACCTCAGTGTCTTCCAGGACAACAGTAGGCCCATCTGCAACACCAGTATCAACAGAGTTTGTAACCACCATGGGTGTTGGAGTAGATGCTTCATTGTCAAAAGAAAATGGAGTTTCATCAAACTCTTCCATTGTTGGCAATGCATCTCTAACATCTTCAGTAGTTTGAACCCTAGCAAGTTCTGGTTCAGCAACCTTGAAACCTGATTCTTCTATAATAGGTTCTATGATCACCTCTAGCTCATCAGTAGGAATATTCTGAGAAATTTTCTCTTGAGCCTCAACAACTTGCTCATCGTCAGAATCTGTAAGAATCAGCTTCCTCCTCTTTGCTTGAGGCACTTCAATCAGTTCTTCTTCTTCACTAGAACTTTCCTCAACTGGTGGTGATGAAGGCCTATTTGCCCTTTTAATGATTCTTCTGGAATAAACAGCTCTAGGAGATGTCTGTTTAGCCTTGGAATGTTTTGTGTTGAGGGCAGTATTCTTCTTCCTTTTAGGTTTAGATGGTGGTTGAGGTTGAGTAGTAGTGATAGGCTCAGGGTTTGTTTGTTCAGGTTGAGGGTATGTAGATGTGGTAGGTACAGTGTTTGTTGGTGTTGGCTCAGGTGATGGTACATGATGAAGATGAGGTTGTATGGTTTCAGTGTGGTCAGTGGCTAAAGGTTCAGGCATATTTTGTGTTTCTGGTTGGTGTGGCTGTTGTGGTTGTTGTGATGGTGATTGAGAATCTTGTGGTTGATTTAGAAAATTTTGCAAGGCAAGTGGGAAGACAAGTTCAGGTACATCTTTACCAGCATCTTTATTTGTCATATCAGAGAATATCCTCTTATTGACTCGAAAAGATTGAATCACATCAGCTGCATCTATTTCTAAACCAGGTACACAGGCATTGAACAAACGTTGACAAAATCTAGCAAAATAGACTGTACTAGACTCTGACAATTTATCACCTAAATTTACTAACACATAACGACCATAATCAAAATTACTGCCATAGAGTAGAGAGTACCCAATTTGCAGACTATCCATTGGAATAGCATCCCAGTTGGTGACTTTCTTCTGGAATGTCCTGGTGATAAAGTCGAAGAAAAAATTCCATTCCTTTCTAAGATTTGGTCGTTTGACACTCCCAAGCTTTGCCAAAGAATCCATGTAACCAATTTCTGTTAACATGTCCCTCAGATTTTGTTCAGAAACAATAGCATACGATGTGTGTGTGTCGAAGTCCATGACCTCTCGAACAGTTTGTGGAGTTATCACAAACTCTTGTTCATCATGAGTGAAGATGATAGACGGAGTTCCATTCTCTCCTCCATCTATATACCTTGAGTTTTGCCAGAAAGTGGCAATCTGAGATGCAGATAGAACAGCAGGTTCAACCAACGCTTCCCCAATTTCAGAGACACGAAGAAAATTTTGCATAAGGTGAAGCGCTTCAGGAGCACGGTCGTTCTCTAGTAGAGCTGCAAAATTGTTAGGCACAAAACGAAGACCACAAGAAGTAAAAGGTTTTGATGCCATTATTTCAAGAAATAAGCAAAAATCGACTGTGAAAATGATATGGAGGAAAGGTGTTTGTGAAAATGTCAAAGTGAAAAACAAAGGAGGGCTGTGATTTTGGTAAAGTGAATATGAGTGGTTGTGGAGTGATAGTAACAAAAAGTGATTTGAGAAAAAAAACTCAATTGTTTTTACATTAAAGGCACACAACCGTTCCTTGAATAGTGTAAAAGTGGTACACAATGATGGTTGAGTGGGTGAAAGTGGGACACGTGTCAAACATGCAGCGAATCACTTAATCACGCGCAGTAAAAGCCATTATTACTGCTGTCTTTCCTATTATCAAGACACTTTACCACAAATACACTCATTAACAGTTGTCAAACACTCTAGTTACTTCAAAATTTTCAAATTATCTTGATGAAAATTTACCTTAGAGTACGGAACACAATCCATCAGTGTTTGTCAAATTTTCAAACTTTATCACTAAAACCCTCTCAAAAATGCACAGTCGTGAATATTTTGTGTGTGTGTAGCAGAGGTTACCAAATCAATTTTTATAGCATCTAATATTTCATAAAATCCATAAATCAAAGCAATAAACACTGAATGCACAAACTCTCATATCAAACACGGAGTATATGATGAATGCTAAACTCTGTAGTTCCTTAAATACAGAAGTCTGAATAACCCTATTCCCATTTATGTTCATGATTATCCAAGTAAGCACACAGTCTTTGGAGACTAAAAAGATCAAGAGATAGAAATCAAAGTATCATTCAGTGAGTTACATGTCAAGGATTTCCTCACAACCTCTCAAAGCACACAAGTGTTTAGGTGAAGTGTTTACACTCAAATTCAATCAGTAAAAGCAGATACTTCCATAGGCTTGAATTTCCACCAAATCTACACTTCTTTGATTACATATATGCACAAATCAAAAGGACTTTATTCAGGGTTGTAAAGTAGTAAAATCAAACAGGTGAGAAGAGATGTTCTTATGAATGAATTTCGGACTGAACAATTTAACAGACCAAAGTGTTCAGTCACACTGTTAGTACATATTTGTACAAAATGATCAGTATATATACCCCCCCCCCTTTTTTTCTTTTTTTTTCTTTTTTATATTATATACTGAGTAAACTTTCCTTGAGAAACATTCACCTGCTTGCATTTGATTTTCCAAAAGAATGTAACTGCTCTTAAGACGTCAGAGTGAGCAGTTAATTGGGCTAAAAGGGGTTTACTAAGGGTGGTATTTATGAACAGTGTTTGAAGAAAGATGGGAAATCCTAGTGCCTTTATCATTTTCATGCACACACATATCATGTAGTCTCAAAATGGTTTAATACAAGTTCTAGAGCAACATACTCACTGATGAAAACCACACATCAATAAAATCTGATTGATATAAAATGTATCAATCATTTATTTGGCTCAAGATCTCACAGGGTGCAAACATGAATTGTTTCTCACCAAACTACACAATGACACATCTCAAGTTTTAAATTTTCACAAGTACAAACAAGGAATCATCAAGAACTATGTATGTCTTGGAAACAGAGTGTTACTAATCAGAGTTTAGAGTTCATCAATATCAGTAGCTTTTTCATGAGAGGCAATACACATAGTATTCATAGACTCAGAGTTTAGGACCAAATAAACTAAGAGATGCTCTAAATATGAAATAGTCTCATGCTGTGTTAACTTACTGCACAGTTTCTGATTAGATCACAGTGACTCAGAAAGAATCTTGATTTATTCACTGAGAATCATGCTTCATACATATTTCTTCATTGGTGTTTTCATTCATACAAAAATCAATTCAGAATTCACAGAGTTTATCAAACATATTAACAGTGTATGACATACAGACATGCTGACAGAGTTTAAACAGTGTGAAGACAAAAACATGTGAACAGAGCCTGCATAACAGAGTTTAAACAACAAAGTTCATATAGCATTTAACAATTCACAGAAATATTAGCAACACATTTTATAAGAAAATTTTGAGTCTAACCAACATGTTTAGTCAAAACCAGAGACCATTCCTAGTTCATTGACCAGCCTTGTAAATGCTGCTTCACTCAAAGGCTTGGTGAAGACATCTGCAAGTTGTTGATCTGTAGGCACAAAGTGAAGCTCAATGTTGCCTTCCTCTACATGCTCTCTGATAAAGTGATACCTTATGCTGATGTGCTTGGTCATTGAGTGTTGTACTGGATTACCTGTCATTGCAATAGCACTTTGGTTATCACAGAAAATAGGTATTTTGCTATACCTCAATCCATAATCCAGTAGTTGATTCTTCATCCATAGAATCTGTGCACAGCAACTACCAGCAGCAATATACTCTGCTTCAGCTGTTGATGTGGATATTGATTTCTGTTTCTTGCTGTACCAAGAAACAAGTCTGTCACCAAGAAATTGACAACTTCCACTGGTGCTTTTTCTGTCAATCTTACAGCCTGCAAAATCTGCATCAGAGTAACCAAGGAGTTTGAAATTTGATTTTCTTGGGTACCACAACCCTAAAGTTATAGTGCCCTTGAGATACTTGAAAATCCTCTTCACAGCTGTTAAATGTGGTTCTCTTGGATCTGCCTGAAACCTTGCACACAGACATGTGGCATACATGATATCAGGCCTACTAGCTGTTAAATAGAGTAGAGAGCCAATCATTCCTCTGTAGCTTGTCATATCTACTGATGACCCTGTATCTTTGTCCAATTTAGTTGCAGTTGCCATGGGAGTTGTTGCAGATGAGCAGTCAAGCATGCCAAATTTCTTGAGAAGATTTCTGGTATATTTTGCTTGATTGATAAAGATTCCATCATCTGTTTGCTTCACCTTTAATCCTAGAAAATAACTTAGCTCTCCCATCATACTCATTTGATATCTGGACTGCATGAGCTTGGCAAACTTCTTACAGAGTTTATCATTAGTAGATCCAAAAATGATATCATCAACATATATCTGAACTAAAAGCAAGTCACTTCCAGATTTGAAATAAAACAGAGTTTTATCAATTGTACCTCTGTTGAATCCACTTTCTAAAAGAAACTGAGCCAGAGTTTCATACCATGCTCTTGGTGCCTGCTTAAGTCCATAAAGTGCCTTGTCTAGCCTGTAGACATGGTCAGGATATTTTGGATCTACAAAACCAGGTGGTTGTTCAACAAACACTTCTTCTTCAAGTTTTCCATTCAGAAAATCACTTTTCACATCCATTTGAAAAACCTTGAATTTTTTGTGAGAAGCATAAGCAAGAAACATCCTAATTGCCTCCAATCTGGCAACTGGTGCAAAAGTCTCATCATAATCTATCCCCTCTTGCTGTGAATAGCCTTTTGCCACAAGTCTTGCTTTGTTTCTTGTAACAACCCCTTCACTATCAGTTTTGTTTCTGAAAACCCATTTAGTACCAACAATGGATCTGTTTTTGGGCCTTGGTACAAGGGTCCACACTTCATTTCTCTCAAATTCATTTAGCTCTTCTTGCATTGCTATTATCCAATCAGCATCTTTAAGAGCTTCTTCAACCTTCTTTGGCTCAGTTTGTGACAAGAATGCATGAAACAGACATTCATTTGTTGTTGCACTTCTTGTCCTTACTCTTGCATCTGGATCACCAATAATCAAATCAGGTGTGTGTGACTTAGTCCATTTTCTTGCAGAAGGCAGATTGCTTCTATCATCATGTGATCCTCCCCCTTGATCCATGCTCTCCTGATTTTCTTGATGCCTGTCTTCATTCCCTGATGCTCCCCCTGAATGTGACTGCTCAGAATTTGAACTATCCGATTTTGGACTTTCAGAGTTTGAGTCATCAGAGTTTGATTCAGAATTATCAACTGAGTCACTATCAGAATTTGAGTTATCACTTTGATGTGATTCTCCATGCTCCCCCTCAACTGGTTCTTCCCTTGTTTCTGGCTGAAAGGTCTCTTCAGTATTTACCAGTAGAGGTTCAGAGTTTGTCAGATCAGACTCATCAGAGTTTAATTCATCAGAGATTAAATTTTCATTTTCGAAGTGCAGTTGATCATGTTCATATACATCTTTAAGTCCAGTTATTTTCTTGTCATCAAAAGACACATGAATAGATTCCATGATCACTCTAGTTCTCAGATTATAAACTCTGAATGCTTTAGTTGACAGTGGATAGCCAACAAAAATTCCTTCATCTGCCTTTAGGTCAAATTTGGTCAACTGTTCAGGATGAGTCTTCAACACAAAGCATTTGCACCCAAAAATATGAAAATATTTCAGGTTTGGCTTTTTCTTTTTCACCATCTCATATGGTGTTTTTCCATGCTTGTTGATCAGTGTTGCATTTTGAGTAAAACAAGCAGTTTGAACTACTTCTGCCCAGAAATATGTTGGCAACTTTGCTTCATCTAGCATGGTTCTGGCAGCTTCTATCAAAGTTCTGTTCTTCCTCTCAACTACACCATTCTATTGTGGAGTGCCAGGTGCAGAAAATTCTTGTTTTATACCTTTACTCTTGCAAAATTCTTCCATTGTTGAATTCCTGAATTCACATTGTCACTTCTGATAATCTTCACTTGATTCTCTGACCCTTTGTCCAGTTGCATTATATGTTCTACCAGTGTTAATGCAGTTTCATCCTTCTTTGCAAGAAAATATACCCATGTGTATCTGGTATATTCATCAACAATGACTAGAGCATATTTCTTCTTTCCAAGAGACATAACATTCACTGGTCCAAAAAGATCAACATGTAGGAGATGATAAGGATCAACAATTGAAGACTCAGATTTGCTTTTGAAAGAGACTTTTCTCTTTTTGGCCTTTTGACAAGAATCACACAGGCCTTCTGCATTCAACAAAGACTTTGGTAGTCCTCTCACAAGATCATTCCTTATTAGCTCATTGATGTTGTTCAGATTTAAATGAGAGAGTTTCTTGTTCCATTTCCAACTCTCTTCACTGGACATTCTTGTTGACAGACACACTGCTTTGCCATCAGAGTTTGTTGACAATTTTATTTCATAGATGTTATTGTGTCTGTTTCCAACTAGAGCAACTTTCCCTGTAGATTTACTGATGACTTGACAATATTCAGGCTGAAAATCTACATGATATCCTCTGTCACAGATTTGACTCACAGATAGCAGATCATGCTTGAGTCCTGGAACCAGAGCTACATTTGTGATGATGACACTTCTAAGATTAATATTGCCATATCCCAGAGTATGCCATATGTTGCCATCTCCATAGGAAACTTTTGGGCCAGCCTTTTCCACATACTCTGATAGCAGGGCTTTATTTCCTGTCATGTGTCCTGAACATCCACTGTCCACGACTAGGGTGCTTACCCTGGTGCCCTGCAATCACAAACAATCACTGATTGTTAGTTTTAAGGATCCAGACTTGCTTGGATCCTTTTGCTTTATTGAATCTGTTAGTTTTTGCAGCGGATTTGTCATTATCAGAGTTTAAACTAACATTTTCATTCTTAGTACTTGCAGAATCAACTTTAACCCATTTCAAATTAGGTTTCAGTTCATAATAATTATGATAAATAGCATGAAAATTCTTGCAAGTATAAATTGAGTGACAAGTACTTCCACAATGTTTGCACAGAGTTTGTGGTCTTGGTTTGACATTATCCTTTTTCACTCCAGATTTGGAGGGTAAAGAATTAATGTCTTTGTTCTTCCTGCAAAAACTAGCAAGATGATTAGTGTTACCACAATTATGACAAGTTTTTCTTGGTGCAAAAGTAGCAAGCCTTGGCTTAATTCCTGAAGTTATGCCTACCTTTCCATTTCTATTTTTCCTAGGCATTCTCTGTTTGTTAACAGATTTTATTTCTTTTAGCTTATGCTTGAGTTGTTTATCTGTCATTGAACCAATATTAACCTGTTTTACACAGGTTTTTACTGGCTCATTTTCAACAGCTCCATGTTCCGTTTTAACAGTATCATGAACAAATGTTCCAAATTTCTTAGAGGAAAGAGGTGGTCTTATCTTGACTGTATTCTGAAACCTAAGCACATCATCCTCAGAATAACCTAGACCTACTGTATCTGATTGAAAAACCTCTTGAGTGTCTTTTCCAGAATGTGTCCAAGTTTTAATAATGTGCTTTGCATCCTTCAATTCAGATTCTAGTTGCTTATACTTACTTAGCAACTCCTGTTCTATAAACACATCATCATCTCTCTCTTTCTGAATTTTATTCATGTTTTCAAGTTGTTCTTCAACAAGTTTATTTCCTTCTTTGAGTTGAGAACACTCATTCTTGATTCTCTCATTTTCTAAAGTCTGATCCCTATAACTGATATGTAATGCCTTAAGATAAATTCTCAATTCAGTTATATTATCAGTATTATAAGCATAGGTAGTTGGGGGTACCTTTAGATCAGCATCTTCATTCTGAGTAGTAGCCATGAGAGCATAGTTGACTTCCTCATCAGAATCTGAAGTGTCTGCCCAATCTCTGCCTTTTGTGTAGAGTGCCTTTTCAGTTTTACCCTTTTTGCACTCAGGAGCATAGTGACCCATCTCCTTACACTTGTAGCATTGAATATCAGACTTATCTTTCTTGCCAGATTTGAAGTCCTTTCCCTCAGATTTTCTGAAATTTTTCTTGTCAGACTTTGAGTAATCCTTGGAGAATCTCTTTCCCTTCTTGAAGTTCTTGATCCCATCTTCTTGAAGGTCTTTACCATCAATGCAGCCATTTGCATCATCTCTTCATCATCTTTAGAATCAGATGATCCATCTGTGTTTGAGTCATCATCAGTGTTTGATGACTCACTTTCTGAATGAATGATCAAGGCTTTTCCTTTTGCCTTCTTCCTTGATGCTTCTTTCTTTGAAGACTTTTCTTCAACTTTCAGAGCAACAGACTTTGACTTCCTGCTTGATCTTCTATTTCTCTGCTCCATTTCCAATTCATGAGTCTTGAGCAGTCCATAGATTTCATCAATCTCAGTATCAGCAAGATCATAGTTGTCTCTTATAGTGGTTGCTTTCACATCCCACTTTTCAGGAAGAGAGAGAAGAAACTTGAGATTTGAGTCTTCTAGATCATATTCTTTGTTAACCAATGATAAATCATTGAGCAGTTTACAGAATCTGTCAAATGTTTCTGTCATGGTTTCTTCAGACTTTGCCTTAAAATGCTCATACTCCTGTGTGAGTATGTTCCTTCTATTCTTCTTAATTGCAGTAGTTCCTTGACATCTAACCTCAAGTGCATCCCAAATTTCCTTTACAGTTGTGCAGTTAATCACTTTGTTGGACATAACATTGTCAAGAGCACTGTGAAGTAAGTACCTTACTTTGGCATCCTTAGCAATAGATGAAAGATCCTCAGCAGTTAGATCTTTCTTTTCCTTAGGAACCACCTTTGATTCCTCACCAGCAGCAGCAGCAGTTAACTTTGTAGGTTTATGAGGACCTTCAAAAATTCTATCAAGATATTCTGGATCTGTGGCTTCCAGAAACATGGTCATCTTTACCTTCCAGATTGCATATTCTGATGGCTTGAGTATTGGAACCCTAATCGTTTCATACCTACTAACAGTAGTAGATGCTTTCTCAGAACCTGATGGAGGAGGAATCTCTGCCATTGATTACTATTGTGTTTTGGATCTTGAACTGTAATAAAGTAACAGATTGGCTCTTATACCACTTATTAGGTCGAACACACAATATATAATCAAGTACTGTATAAGTAAATAATAAGAACACACGTTTCAGTACTTAAAACTGTTTGGAATTAATAATTCCTCTCTCAGTGATGTAAATATCACAGAGAGCTGCTTAGGTTACAATGAATGATATTCGTTCACGATGGATTACCCTTCTAGGGTTAACCTAACTGTATTTATAAGATATACAGCTACATACAATCGTTAATTGATTCTCCTATAATTAAGCTATACAATTGATATCAATTACGATTGCTACACGTCTTCTAAGTCAACTCAATCTCTTTGACAGCTATCCAATCTTCAAAGATATTGCTTCCATATTAATCTTGAATTAATCTTCAACTCTGTTGACTTGTAGACGCTTCCAATAGACAGACTTAAGCAAACTCTGTTGCTCTCCTAGCCAGCAATGTTTGCGCTTTCTTGTGTTTAGCTAGCAGTGTTTGCGCTTCCTTGTGTTAGCGTTTGCGCTTCCAGCTATCAGCGTATACTCAAACTCTGCTACGACTGCTTTCAATAACAAGTTAAACTCTTTTTACCTGTAACACTTAAACACTGACATTAAATCACATCAATTATATCTAACATTCATTGATATGGTTCGTCAATGAATTATTGAGATATTATCGTTTCGCTATATTATTAACTTGCTGAGCATTCTTTGGCTCACATTTGTTGTTTTTAAAAATCTATCTTTTCAGTAAACTAGTTGGCGAGGCTTAGCCTGCGCAGTTCAGAAAGTGGAAAGAAGAAGCAGGACGTTGGTATGAAGCTGACGTGGATCAGGGTATTTAGATTTAAAGTTTGATTTGTTGTATGTAAATATAGTTTTAGTAGTTATAGTATGTATTTGATTAGTTGGCCTGGTATACTTCTATTCGAAGTTATACCAGTGATTTAAGTTTGTAAAGTTTTGTAAATAGAGTTGTATTTAAGTTGGTTTTGGGTTTTCTTGTTTCTAGAACTGTAACCTAAGATCCTGAGTTGGGAGTTGGGGTCAAAGAGCTTTTGATTGAGTTTTATTTTTATTTCAGTTTTATTTTGATTTCAGATTTTAGTTTAGTATTCAGCAGGTTTATGTTGTATTTACGAATACATCATGGCCAATTTTTGTTAGAATTATTGAGTTTGTTAGCGTGACGCCCAAATCTACTGACCCCGGATTTGGGGGCGTTACATAGAGGTTCCACTAGTTTTCACTAGATACTCTATGCCTGTGTCAACTGCTGGTGTAACTCATCCCACTTCTGTGGAGACACCAGTAGTAGAGTCAATCCATCCGGTTACAGAAGTTGCATCTATAACTGAGGAGTCTAGCTTGCCTAGCTCTAGCTCTGACTTTATGTCACAATGGCTGAAGCCTGTGCAACATGACAATGCTTCGGGATCAGGGTATGTTCCACAATAATTGACGGTTGAAGCACTTCAAAGCTTAATTGTGGATCAGATCCCTGAGTTCACAAAGATTGCTCAGAACCTTCTCACTGCCAACATGCCAAATCCAGATTATGAAGTTATTCTCTTATGCCACAGAGATGATGTAGAAATGCAAAAGGCTAAGATAGTGGAGGATACTGAGAGAGATGGCAATGTAGATGCCTGGCTACAAGGAAAATATGACATTCCTCTCTCAGAAGGCCTCCAGTACATCAGAGAAGAGTACATCACTACACTAGGGTCAAATGCCAAATCTCTCTCCCTAGTGATGTGTATGAAGCAGTGAATGATAGCTACAAGGGCATTCTTAAGGCTGCACACTACCTTGGAAAGGGGCTAAAAACAAAAATCAATGAAGTGTGTGCAGCTACAGTCAAAGAGGTACAGAAAATTCAAAGGGCTTTTGATCTTAAATTTCCTCAATTGGATACTGTCATCAAGGAGGTTCAACACTGCAAATCTGAATGCATCAAGATGGACAACTCTATGCTGTTGGTCCAAGGATCTGTCAAAACTATGGCTGCTCAGATGGCAAAATTATCAGATCAGTCAACAGATGCCAATGCCATGCTGAGAACCATGTTTAAAAATCAATATGGAGATAAGATGGTGGATGAGGTCCCTGTGCATGAGATGACAAAATTTGAAGTGGAGAGACTAAAAGATCAATCTCTATCTGGTTTTAAAGCCACTAAGCTGTTCACCAAGGTGGAATCACTTGAAAAGGAGGTAGCTACTCTCACCAAGTCTAATGCTCATCTTACAGACAAGGTAGCAACTCTAACTGAGTAGTTGGACACTCAAGCAACCACCACAGCTGATGTTCTTCTGCATCAGCAATCTATGTTGGCTGCTATGATGAAGCATATGGGTCTCCCTCTACCTGAAGAATCTTCAAACCCAAAGGTCATTTCTATAGCTTCTGTGCCTGACAACAAGCCTAAGGGGGAGAAGAGGACAAGGAACTCAAATACAAAGGGGGAGAAAGGCATAAAGATAAATGAGGGTGGTCAACCAAGAGCTTCAATATCTATACCTAATGTGCCAGGCAAAGGAAAATCCAAAGTTAATGAGCCCCCAACTACTCTTCCAGTTGTCACTCTACCAACTGTGCACATCACCACTCCTGATGGTCAGAAGCAATCTATTACAACCACAGTTGTTGCAGGGAGTATGCCATCTGATAACTCTCCATCTACCAAAGTTGAAAGTGTCAAACCTGTAGAAGTAAAGGTGGTTACTGAGGCCAAGCTACAAGAAGTTGCAAACTATAATGTCTATCATGATGATGCATTCTTGAAGTTTCTGAAAGTCTCAAGGGAACAGGCTGATAACACTCAAATATATCTAAGAAGGCTGAGGGATCAGATTAATTACTTCACTGTGATACCTAGGAGAATCAATGGCTTATGGCACAAGGAAGTGATGATGGTGGCAAAATCCAGCATCTGGCATCTAACCTATGACACTCTACAAGCATTGAAACACTCAGAGATAGATGCATTGATCAGGCTGATTGTGAAGAAGGATTCAAATGAGAACAATAAGAGTTTATATGATGACCTGAGGAATGGCCAACCTTCTAGACTCCCAGAAGTATTTCAGAAGCCATGGACAATTGTCTATCAGGCTGGCACCAGAATTGATGACATTAAACAACTGGTGATTCCTCATGATCGCACATCTCAAAATTATAGACTCATTATTGCAATTGTTGATCAACTACAGAAGAAGGCTGGATCAAGAAATGCTGAAGAGATAGTGGCACTACACATTCTTAGAACCTTCATTGCAATTGGTGTAATTCCAAAAATTGCCAAGTCTAAGAGAAATAAGGATGACAAAGATGAGGATAAAAGTGATGAGAGGAGAAGACATCACAGGAGTGATAAGGGTGATAAAGATGAGAAGAAGAAGAAGGATGACAAGAAAAATGATGATGACCAAGGCAAAGTCTATGAGAGGAAAATTGGAAAACAGCAAGCCTTAGGCATTGCTAGCAGTAACCTCACCACAACACAAGACTCTGAGTCTAGGGTGAATATTGTTAGTAATGACCTACCAAAATCTTATTCAATGGCTTCTGCAACTGTTTTGCCACCTCAAGAAGAGAAGGAGATTCAAACCAAGAAACCAGGTGTTTGTTTCCATAAGCAAACTGCTAATGGAGTACTACAATGGTCTACAAGCAAAGGTCATAAGTTTCTGCCTAGCAATCAAGTGAAAAGATCTAAATTCAAGCATGTTGCTAAGAGGGTAAAGCCATCCAGGTCAAGAGCCCTAACAGTCATTCCAGGATTGAAACTCCAACCACTAGATGAAGATGTTAATGAAGACCATCTGCAATATCTAAGAGCTCAGAAAATCTACTATGCTACAATTGTGAGTGACTGCCTTAAAATTAAATATACTGATGGAAGGGAGAAGAAATTCAAACAAGGACAGTGTCAAAATTGGGGCAAGTTATATGAGATAGAAAGAATTATTGCACTGCTGGATTCTAAAGACAAGGTGAAGGGAGTATGGAAGCTGGAGTTGATTGAATTTGTTAAGATGAAGAGAGACTATGCTGAGGAGATAAGGAAGGGTTGCTATGAGAAGTGGATAGAAAGGGAGAAAGATATTGGCAGACTGGAGATTGAAGCAGAAAAGCTAAGGGCAAAGGGATTGTGTAGAGTTCAGTTTGATCCCTATATGGTGAAGTATAGGTGAAGAAATGGAGATAATGTCAATATAAGAATGAACCTACTCAGTTACTATCCTGCCAACATCTGGAAGCCAGTACTTGAAGATTTCAAAAACTCTATTCTGCTTGAAGAATTGGATGCCTTGGCAGAGATCATAAGAGCTATAGATGAGAATGCAAGAAAGGATAAAGAAAGGAAACAGAAAGCATATGATGATCTACAAGCCAAAGCAATGGAGATGGAATCAAATGAAAATGGCTAGTATTTCATCATATTGTAAGATTATTCACCTTGTAATTTCATTCTTGTGCTCAATCAATCTACATACCTGTACTATTCAAGTTTTATCTTTATGTATGTTAGGCTTGTTATCAGACATGAAATTGTGATTAAGGGTCTCACTCACAATTTGGGGGAGATTGTTAGTCACAGAGGCATGCCTGTATACATTTAATAACAAGCCTAATTGTTTGTAATGCTTTGCATTACTTACATGACCTCTTAACTGAGGGAACCTCTAGTTGTATATTTTCTATTTGTTCTGTACTTGTAATATGCACCAAATCCTAGTTGTGTAAATGTACTTATATAGTCAAGAATAATGCTTGAAAGAAGTTCCAAGGTTCATGCCTCAAGCAAGAAGATAAAGACTATCAAATAATCACAGTTGGGATTTGAAGAAATGAAGAATTTGCCTAAGTACCAATTCGAGAAGTATGTTTGTCTATTCGAGAAGTCCAGCTTTCGAGAAGTCAGGGATTCGATATCTCAGAAGACACTATTCGATATCTCTGAATACACTGTTCGATATCTCATTCGATATCTCAGAGATTCGATATGTCTATTACTCTGTTCGAGAACTCAAGAAGTCAACAAGTCAAAAGTGGTATTCGAGTTCTCAAGGAGTCAACAAGTCAAAGTTCCACTCGATATCTCAAGGACTCAGAAAGCTATTCGATATCTCAAGGATTCGAAAAGTCAAGTGTTCTATTCGACAACTCAAGGAATCCTGAAGAAAAGTGGTATTCGAGAAGTGATTCGATATGTCAATATAACAGTGTTCGAGAACTCAGAGTTATCGATCAAGTCAATTCTAGTTCTCGAATCACTTACTTAGTCACTTATCGAATACATTCTTGGAGACAAAATACTGACGAAATTGTACAAGTCTGAAACCTGCAACAAGCCAATGCACTTTATGGACCACAATCTGTAACGTGCTCTGGAAAGCCTACAAGGAAGCTTGAAGAGATATAGAAGAGACAAAGAGCTAAAGAAGTGGATCTGAACAGGCTTTGCAAAGTCAAATCTGTAATCGTTTGGACACTTACTCAAAAAGGATAGACAGACTAGAAAGTAATTTGTTTAGCTACCTTATTTGTAGTAAGTAGGTTGTATCCATGTTCTATAAGGATACAGCCTCACTTCTTTAGTTATTAACTATTAACTTTGTGAGTCAAGTTTTTCATGCAATGTAAGCTATATCTCTCTGAGAAAAACGAATCTGAGAATACTATCATTTGTATTCACAGATTGTAGCAACCTTTATCTAATAATACATTAGATTAAAGTGATATTGTGTCTTGTGTTGTTCTTTATCCGCACCTACACCTTTGCACACACAAACATTTATCTGCTACATAGACTCGAAAAGAAAAGTTCAAGAATCCATTCACCCCCCCCCTCTGTATTCTTTTACTGTGTTCGATACTCAACATTTCCCCTCGAATTCTGTCTTTCTTTAAAAAGAATTATAAATATCATTTTTATGATCATTACAATTCTTTTGTTTATAATTTTTTTACTAAATAAGGACTACGATCAAAAGCCACTAACAAATAGAGGGTAAAACATCAACGAATAACAAATAGAAGGTAAAACACACACGAATACTAATACAATCATGGGTGGTAGCCTGATTATATAACGTTTTATAAAACACTAATGAATCTATAACCTTTATTAATAAATCCATGTTTAATGGTACTTTGGTAACAAATTTGGTTCCACTTTATTTTGGTTTCATCCTATATTGCTACTTCCCCTAAAATTCTTATTATTTTCTAATAAAATTGTTTGACTTTTTTTTATGATTATAATTATTTTACTATAATCTTATCGAATCGTATAAATGACGTACTCCCTCCGTCCCAGTGGGACCTTTACATCCTAGCTGGGCACGGAGGACAATATATATATATATATATATATATATATATATATATATAGGTAAAGTGATGAAAAGTGGGTGAAGTGGTGGGACCTATTAATATTTAATAATAGATTTGAGATAGTGGAGAAAAGTAGTGGGTGTAATAATATTTTTTATTATTAAATATGAGATAGTGGGGGATGATAGTGGGTGTAATAGTGAAAAAACTTACTATTTTTGGAATGTAAAGAAATGGATGGTACGACCCAAAATAGTAACTGTAAAGAATCCATTGGGACGGAGGGAGTTTCTATTAGAACCACAACCATGATGTTATGTATTCTTGATTGTCTTAAAATAAGCTTAAATAAATAATAAATAAAATCTATATCTATAACCATTATTAATAAGTAAAACCTCCTTTAATGTATTATTTTGTACCAAATTTGGTTCGCACCATATTTTGGTTTCACACCTAAAATCCTATTTCCCCTAGAATTCTATGTTGTTTTTATAAAATAAATAAAAATATCCTATTATAATTTTAATTCTTTTATTAAATTAAATCAAAAAAGACTATGAATACATATGTTGATCTAGGGTGACATGTTTATCCGTAACAAATGAAATCAATTTTTAATGGTACTTCAGTACTAAAATTTGATTCCACCCCTAAGATTCCTATTTCTTCTAAAATTATATATTATTATTTAATAAAAATAATAAAATTGTTAAATACTATTAAAATTTTAATTTTTTATTATAACTCTATTTAGTTCACAAATAACCTATTTATCATAATCATGTGCATTTTTACATATATATCATAATGATTTAATTTTATATTCTCGATTTTCTTAAATAAACTTAAATAAAATAAATAAATGACCTTTATTAATAATCAAATTCTTTGTAAATAACTTAATTTTTGATATTAAATTAATTATCAATTTATTTAAAATTTCTCGGGACCGTGCTTCGCACGATTATTATATAATATCTAAGTGAAATCATGTTTTAATGGTATTTCCTCCTAGATTTCTGCTTGCTAGAATTATATATTGGAATTCTGATGTAAACACCCTTTTTTTGTTATAAACTACTGAGTTGCATAAATAACTTAGTTTTCTTTTGTCCCTTTATAGTTTTTAAAGTATTTTTTATAATAAATAAATAATTTTATAAAAGAATGATCAATTTAAATTACTTATCTTGAGAAAAAATGACAAAAATAACTCATTTCTAAAAAAACTTTGATGAAAATACCCGATTCTGAAAAAGTGAGCAAAAATACTTGCTTGATTGAATACGCATCTGTCAAATGGGTAACTGGAACATTCTTCCTAGGATACGTATTCTTCACATGCATATAGAGAATGCGATATTAAGCAGAATCTTTTTTTTAAGAAAGATTGTGAAAGATACGTATTTGCTAAATGCTAGTTACCTCTTTGGCAAATACGTATTCAATCGGGTATTTTTGTCGAAAATTCTGAAAATGATTATTTTGATAAGTTTTTTTTTTTAAAAAAAGTGGACTTTTCCTTCACCCTTATCTCGATCGGATTATCATCTACTACAATTTCAAAAATTTAAACACACAATCAATTTAAATTACTTATCTCGAGAAAAAATGACAAAAATAACTCATTCCTAAAAAACTTTGATGAAAATACCCAATTCTGGAAAAGTGAGCAAAAATACTTGCTTGATTGAATACGCATCTGTCAAATGGGTAACTGGGACATTCTTCCTAGGATACGCATTCTTCACATGCATATAGAGAATGCGATATTAAGCAGAATCTTTTTTTTTAAGAAAGATTGTGAAAGATACGTATTTGCTAAATGCTAGTTACCTCTTTGACAAATACGTATTCAATCGGGTATTTTTGTCGAAAATTCTGAAAAAGATTATTTTGATAAGTTTTTTTTTTTAAAAAAAGTGGACTTTTCCTTCACCCTTATCTCGATCGTATTATCATCTACTACAATTTCAAAAATTTAAACACACAATCAATTCGTGCTGGACGTTTTAAAATACCTTGCACTTTTAGAGAATATAAAGTCAAGATAGTAAAAGTCAAGTTTTAGTGAGTGCAAGACTGCAAGTCAGATAGCTTAGCTTGTAAAAAGTTTGTTATAACTAACTTTCCCGCACAAGGGTATATTGGTAGATTGAGATCATTCAGCTTTTAACAAAAACTATTATTACTTGTTCTTCTTCTTCTTGAATGAGAAATCAGAGCTTCTCAATTCGTTAATGGCGAAACATCTAAAGGATCGATGAGTTTTCAGAACATTTCATAGAATCTCTACGCTTTATAAGGTGTCAGTCTTTACAAACTTTATACGTACGTACATTTTCTGTGTTTGATTTGATGATATAATATGTAGAAACATGTTTATACTTGATAATTCGTTATTTGATAACTCGATTCAACGCACACTCTGTGTTTGTGTCTCTCTCTCTCTGTCTGTCTCTGTGTGTGTGTGTGTGTTTTACATACATTTCTGTCTTCATACTCGTATATGTGTGTTGACTATTTGACGATGTAACCTGTAGAAATGTAAAAGATTCTTCGTTTCGATTCCTCGATTTGAACGTATTCTGCATCAGTTTCGATTCCTGGATTCCTGTAGAAGTTTATTGTGATCTCTCTCTCTCTCTCTCTCTCTCTCTCTCTCTCTCTCTCTCTCTCTCTCTTTCTGTTGTTTGATTTGATGATATAATCTGTGGAATGTGAAAATTTCTTCGTTTTGATTTCTGTATTTGATTGTATATTGAATCATTTTGTTGTTTGGTAACTCGATTAAACGCACACTTCTTTTTTGTGATTTTGCCTCTCTGAGTTGAGCTTATCGTAATCTCTCTTTCCCTCCCTCCCTCCCTCTCTGTCTCTCCCTGTTTGCATGTTGAATATGAATTAGCACACAAGATCTTGTAATCTCTGAATATCTCTTGTTTGCAAATCTCTAAATCTCTTGATTCTTGATCAACTTTTTTGCAGATCTCCATACATTTTAGCAAAAAAATTTAATAACAAAGATATAGATATGAGCAGCCTCCCACATGTATTAGCTGTGCCACATCCAGCACAAGGCCATGTAATTCCAATGATGGAGTTTGCCAAGAAACTTGTACACCATGGCTGCAAAGTCACTTTCGTGAACACAGACTTCATTCACAGGCGGGTCACAAATGCTTTGTCATCGAAAAAAGACAATAATGATGATGATTTTGGAGATGGACTCGAATTGGTTTCAATCCCAGACGGGTTGGAAGATGGGAACAATAGGTTTAATCTCGAAGAGTTGATGGAGTCCATGCAGAGAGTGATGCCAGGAAAGCTAGAGGAACTTATCCAAAAGGCGAAAAATGATGTTAACAGAAGGATCACTTGTATTGTTGCCGAAGGGATTACTGGATGGGCATTGGAAGTTGCGAAAAAGGTGGGAATTAAGACTGTTGCATTCATTCCTGTATCTGCCTCTACTGCGGCTGTGGCATGGAATATCCCTAAACTGATTGATGATGGTATTATTGACGGCGACGACGGTGAGTTCATATTCCATAATACATATTAAGTCTTTGAATAACTTAGTATGAATTCCTAGTATCGTAGCCTAGTGGGCAATTACAAGACATTGGAGTCGAGACTCAATATTTTTGCAGACATACAAATTTTTGTTTATGTATTTTTCTTGTTCTTATTACTACTAAAATTTGTAACTGAATATTTATGTTCGAACACTTGATTTGATCTCCGCTAAATGTTCGAACACTTGTATTGCAGGAACTATTTTGAAGAAACAATTCATTAATATCTCGCCGACAATGCCCACTGTACATACTGCAGCGTTTGCATGGGCTTGCTTTAACGATGTAGGGACCAGAAAAAGTTTATTCAAACTTACTGCTAAGAGTAACGAGTCCGTTGCAAAATTTGCAGACTTTGTAATATGCAATTCAGCTAATGAGCTTGAGCCTGATGCATTTTCATCAGTACCACAATTGTTGCCAGTTGGTCCGCTATTAGCAAGCAGCAGGCTTGGAAATCAAGGAGGCAATTTTTGGGCAAAAGACTCGGACTGTTTGTCATGGCTTGATCAACAACCAGCTCACTCTGTCATTTATGTTGCCTTTGGGAGCTTCACAGCTTTCAATCAAACACAATTCCAAGAATTGGCTTTAGGCCTGGAACTAACCGACATGCCATTCCTTTGGGTTGCTCGTCCAGGTATAACTTTCAAGGAGACACATGAAGGAGATTACCCGCCAGGGTACAAGGAACGAATAGGTTGTCGTGGCAAAATTGTGAGTTGGGCACCTCAAGAGAGAGTTCTACGCCATCCATCTGTTGCTTGCTTCTTGAGCCATTGTGGTTGGAATTCCACCACTGAAGGTGTCAGTAATGGTGTTCCATTTCTTTGTTGGCCTTACTTTGCAGATCAGTATCTCAATGAGAGCTACATTTGTGATGTTTGGAAGATTGGATTGAGGTTTGAGAAGGATGAAAGTGGTATCATCAGGCAAGGGGAAATTAAGAACAAGATTGAGCAACTCCTGGGTATTAAGTCTTATAAAACAACTGTCACGGATATGAAAGAAAAGATTGTGCATAGTGTCCAGGAAGGTTGCTCTTACAAGAACTTGCGCAATGTCATTGATTGGATGAAAGATAAGTGATCTTAGGTTCTGTTGTAGTTACTCTTAAACCATTATAAAGGTAGGTTGTGTTAGGAATTCCCGTTTCCTGTCTTTGCGTAAATTAAATACGGAGATTATAACAGTCAATAATAATAACAGATATTGACAGATGAACACCAAGATTTATACGTGGAAAACCCCCTTAAGCCAAAGAGGTAAAAACCACGGGACCTGCTCCGAATGTTTCCACTATAATGATAATAATGGTTACAATATTCTCTCTCAAGTTTACGAAGTAACACTTGAGGCACAACTGAATAGAAATACAGCGATTCACTACTCCTTCGGTACTGGACCGGATAACCTGGACAGAACTATCCCTTCGGTACTTGACCGGATAACCTGGAGGACTCCCCTTGTTGCGGCTGCAATAGCTGGACGAACTCCTAATGCTGTAAACCCAGATGGCTACAGCCCGACCAAACTCTCACACTAACTCACCCGAAACGAAAGAATAGAGTAGCACGAGGGCCCCCTATCCTGACTTGCCTGAAACTACCGCAAGGTAAGTTTCCTACTAGACGGACTATCTAGCAGCTATAAACTAAGAAATGAGGGAGAGAAGAGAGTAAGATGTTTTGGTGTGATTTTGGTAATGAAGGGAGGGGGGTATTTATAGGATGGGGTTTGTACATAGTAGGTGGGGGGGTTGGTGAAATGGGGGTTGGTGGTGAGTTTGAAAAGAAAACAAGGCCGGTGGTCTAACAATCTCCCCCTCTTTTCAAACTCACAGTTTAATCACTTGCACTCCATACCTACACCCCGCTTGCACAACTCCAACTTTTCCCGTGGAACGACCTTCGTCATCATATCAGCTGGATTCTTATCCGTGTGTATCTTCTCTATCTGTATCACCCCATCTTCAACTTGTTCCCGTAGCCAATGGTAACGTACATTAATATGCTTAGTACGACTGTGACAAGTAGCATTCTTGCTCAAGTCAATAGCACTCTGGCTATCACAATACAACTCAAAGTTGTCTTGCTTCTGACCCAATTCTTGGAGAAACCGCTTTAACCAAACCAGTTCCTTGCCTGCTTCACAAGCAGCAATATACTCTGATTCGGTTGTTGACAACGCAACACACTTTTGCAACTTGGACTGCCATGCTACAGCTCCCCCCGCAAAAGTGAAAAGCATCCCTGACGTGGACTTCATCCCATCTGGATGTCCTGCCATGTCAGCATCTGTAAAACCTTCCAAGACTGGTTCACCGTGTCCATACTTCAAGCATAACCCGGAAGTGCCCTTGAGATATCTGAGAATCCACTTAACTGCTTCCCAATGCTTTCTTCCTGGATTTGACAGATATCTACTCACAACTCCAACAGCATGAGCAATATCTGGTCTTGTACAAACCAATGCATACATAAGACTCCCCACTGCGGATGAGTAGGGAACTTCCTCCATATCCTTCTTCTCCTTGTCTGTTGACGGACACATTTTCTTATCCAGTTTAAAATGTCCCGCCAATGGTATGCTAACAGGTTTAGCATCATCCATATTGAACCTTTTCAATACCCGTTCAATATATCCCTGTTGTGAAAGCCACAACCTCCGAGTTGTTCTGTCACGAACAATCTTCATCCCTAGGATTTGTTTTGCTGGACCCAAGTCTTTCATATCAAAGAACTTGGACAAATCTTCTTTCAGCTTGCGGATCATGTTAGCATCTTGACCGACCACTAACATATCATCAACATAAAGCAGCAGGATAATGAAGTTACCGTTAGGAAACCTTTGCACATAAGCACAGTGATCCGATGCAGTTCTCTTGAACTTATGATTCCTCATGAATGAATCAAACTTTTTGTACCATTGTCTTGGCGCTTGCTTAAGCCCGTATAAACTCTTCTTGAGTTTACAAACCATGTGCTCCTTCCCTTTCACTTCAAATCCTTCTGGCTGGTGCATGTAGATCTCTTCCTTCAAATCTCCATGAAGGAATGCAGTTTTCACATCTAACTGCTCAAGCTCAAGATCCATGCTAGCTGCTAATCCGAGAACTGTTCGGATTGATGTCATCTTTACAACCGGAGAAAAGATTTCATCGAAATCAATGCCTTCCTTCTGTGCAAAGCCTTTAACCACCAAGCGTGCTTTATACTTTACAAGCTTTTCATCATCCCTTTTTACTTTGAAGACCCATTTGTTCCTCAAAGCCTTCCGTCCTCTCGGAAGTGCAGTCAACTCATAAGTTTCATTCTTATTTAAAGAATCCATCTCCTCTTGCATTGCTTTCAACCAGCAATTGCTTTCTTTATGAGTCTTGACTTCCTCAAAGGTCTCGGGCTCCCCCTCATCAGCAATTAAGATATACTCGGATGAAAGATATCTTCCTGATGGTCTCCGTTCTCTCATAGAACGCCGTGGCTGAGTTTCTTCAACTTCAGGCTGAGGCGGTAGCTCCCCCTGCTCAGCAGCCTCATCATCTGCCATATCATCTCCATCATCTTCTAATGTATCTGAATTCCTAGCTTGCCTTGGTTGTTGAGTGCTCCCAAAATTCTCATAATTTTGAGACTCATGGAAAACCACATCTCTGCTCCTGAATATCTTCTTCGATTCAGGATTCCACAACCGATACCCGAACTCTGGATCCCCGTAGCCAACGAGAATACACGGAGTTGCTTTATCTTCAAGCTTTGTTCTATGCTCCTTTGGGATGTGTGCAAAAGCCTTGCATCCAAACACCCGCAAGTAGGAATAGGAAACATCCTTTTCTAACCAGATCTTCTCTGGAATCTCAAAATTTAGAGGTGCCGATGGAGATCGATTGATCAAGTAGCAAGCTGTTCTTACAGCTTCTCCCCAAAATGACTTTGGCAATTTAGACATTTTCAACATGCATCTGACTCGTTCAGCAATGGTGCGGTTCATTCTTTCCGCAACGCCATTCTGTTGTGGGGTGCCAGGAACTGTTCTTTCATGCCGGATACCATGCTTTGCAAGATACTCTTTAAACTCTTTTGAAGTGTACTCCCCCCCGTTGTCACTACGAAGGCACTTCAATTGTTTCCCTGTTGATCTTTCAACCATGGCATGAAACTTCTGGAAGTACTCAAACACTTGATCTTTGGATTTGAGTATCTCAACCCACACCTTTCGAGATGCTTCATCAATGAAGGTAACAAAGTACCTATTTCCGCCTAAGGACTCCACCTCAAACGGACCACATACATCAGAATAAACTCTTTCTAACAGCTCCGACTTTTTCTTCAGTGGACTGCTAAAAGATACTCTATGTTGTTTTCCGAATAAACAATATTCACACGGCTGCAATGCAGTTCCTTTAGCAAATGGAATGAGGGATTTCTTTGCTAGAATCTGCAGCCCTTTCTCGCTCATGTGACCAAGCCTCTTGTGCCACAAACTTGCTGAAGCTTCATCTTCAACTGTATTCAACTCATTTGAACACATCGTCACTTGTGTCTTGTACAAAGAGCCACAAGTGGAACCTCTTGCAACCACCAACGAACCCGTAGTAAGCTTCCACCTTCCACCACCGAAGGTATTTACGTACCCTTGATTGTCTAGCGCCATGCCAGAAATCAAGTTGAGCCGTAAGTCCGGAACATGCCTGACATCTTTCAAAGTCATTGAACAACCCGTGTTTGTCTCAATACAGATGTCACCAATGCCTGCGATCTTTGACTGATCTGAGTTACCCATTCTTACAATACCAAAGTCCCCTGACTTGTACGTCGTGAATAATTCCTGAGTGGGTGTTGCATGATACGTTGCTCCAGTATCTATCACCCATTCGACCTTCTGATCATCAACATGTAAGCATTCTTCTTCCCCAAAAGAAAGGATCACAACATCTTCTGTCATAGCAGCTGTTGTACTTTTCTCGGCATGTTTCCCTTGCTGACCATTGTTTTGTTGCTTGAGCCAGGCCCTACAATCCTTTTTGTAATGACCCTTCTTCTTACAATAATAGCATTCAACATTGGCATTTGATTTGCCACCGGAATTCCTAAAATTCCTGCTTTTACTACGCCCTCGGTTTGTCTCCCTGTAGTTGCTTCTACCCCTGTTCTCAGTAACAAGAGCCTGGGAATCTTGGCTGACTCCTTGTACCTTTCTTCTCATGGATTCACTAAGGATACTCTGCTTAATTGATCGCAAAGTTAGTTGCTCAGTTGGTACAGCATTAGTTACTGTCACCACTAGCGTATCCCAACCGGATGGTAAAGTATTGAGAAGAAATATTGCTTGGAATTTCTGTTCAAACTCCATCTTCATATTTGATAGTTGATTTAACAACCCTTGGAATTCGCTCATATGCTCTGACATGTTGTTCCCATCCTGGTACCTCATGTTCACCAGCTGACGAACTAGAAAAGTTACATTTTGTGAACTTTTCTCTTGGAACGTAGACTCTAATGTCGTCCAAAGCGTATAAGCGTCTTCTTCTTCAGAGACATGATGATACTCTGAATTATCAATCCATCGACGAATGAGACTGATAGTTTTCATGTTCATCTTCTTCCAATCAGCATCAGACTTTGCTGCAGGTTTGACTCCTTTCAGCTCCACTGGATCAAACAAGTCCTTACTATAAAGCAAATCCTTTATTCTGCTTTTCCACATCGGATAATTTGAAGCTGTTAAGCTTACCATTACACTGGAAGAATCATCCATTTTAAATTACCAAAGACTATGGGAATCTCACTTAGAACCACACAAGTTGGCCAGGAAAGTGGATGTGTTTGGGGAGCCTTCCGTATTAGTACGGCGCTTTATCAAGTAACCACTGCGCACAAAGCACTTTCCTAGACACCAACAACGTGGCCCCAGCTCTGATACCAACTGTTAGGAATTCCCGTTTCCTGTCTTTGCGTAAATTAAATACGGAGATTATAACAGTCAATAATAATAACAGATATTGACAGATGAACACCAAGATTTATACGTGGAAAACCCCCTTAAGCCAAAGAGGTAAAAACCACGGGACCTGCTCCGAATGTTTCCACTATAATGATAATAATGGTTACAATATTCTCTCTCAAGTTTACGAAGTAACACTTGAGGCACAACTGAATAGAAATACAGCGATTCACTACTCCTTCGGTACTGGACCGGATAACCTGGACAGAACTATCCCTTCGGTACTTGACCGGATAACCTGGAGGACTCCCCTTGTTGCGGCTGCAATAGCTGGACGAACTCCTAATGCTGTAAACCCAGATGGCTACAGCCCGACCAAACTCTCACACTAACTCACCCGAAACGAAAGAATAGAGTAGCACGAGGGCCCCCTATCCTGACTTGCCTGAAACTACCGCAAGGTAAGTTTCCTACTAGACGGACTATCTAGCAGCTATAAACTAAGAAATGAGGGAGAGAAGAGAGTAAGATGTTTTGGTGTGATTTTGGTAATGAAGGGAGGGGGGTATTTATAGGATGGGGTTTGTACATAGTAGGTGGGGGGTTGGTGAAATGGGGGTTGGTGGTGAGTTTGAAAAGAAAACAAGGCCGGTGGTCTAACAGGTTGGAGGTAACATTAGCAAACTGGAATGTGTAGCTCCATCTTGACAAGCTTTCTTAGTGGCAGCTTGACCACAAACATGAAACTTCTTGTAAATGATAATCAGAAGTGTCTCTTTTGTTGTGATGTCCAACATTGCCAAGTGTTGATAAATCTGTTTTTAAGTTGTTTGTGGAACTGGATGCTTTGGTTGAAAAGTTTTGTTATTGTGTGTGATATATTAGTTATTCGTTTATATATAGTGCTGAGTTTATAAATCTGCTTAGAAGTTTAGTACAGTAATTATTTGTTTAGAATTAGAAGTTGATAAATGTTATAATGGAATAGATTATTATGTTTACTCGTGCAAAGCACGGATTACTTTAAATTTTTTTAGTTTTCTTATAATATAGTATAATATAATAAAGATTAATTTTAATATATTATTTGCAAGTTACTTTTAAATTGTTTTACTTTGTTTATAGTGTAGTGATATTAATAATGTTAATTTTACTATGTTGTTAGTGGGATTTGAACATTAGATCTTTGTATAGAACAATTTTTAGTATTATCTATAAATTAATATGTTGTTAGCGGGAATCGAACCTTAGATCTTTGTATATAAGAATTTTTAGTATTGTAATATTTAACGGTTATGATCTATTTAAATTGACGATCTAACGATTGTGGAGGAGGGATAACCAAACTACAAATTATACCCCATTTTGCTAATTATAATATAGTATAGTATAGATAGGGGTTAATTGGCAAATTCATAACTGAACTCGTACTCAACTTACAGTTGAGTAATCGAACTCAAAAAGCTTGCAGTCAACTCATCAAAGTAATTAAAACTTGCAGTTGGGTAATCATGGTTAACTCGAAGTAACGTTCGTAACGGAAAACTGACGTGGCATGCTGATGTGTTAATTATTTATTTTGTATTATTGAGATTAATACTTACGAAATTCATATTTAATTCATTTTTTATTCTAAAAAAATTTTCAAATTTTGGGGAGATGGATAATCTCATTTTATACATTTTAAAAATGAAAATTTTGGGGAGATAGATAATCTCATTTTATAGTCAACGCAAGTTAACGGCAGTGCAAGTTATTTCGTGTTTAATGATTAAATCGCACTTAATTATTAGTGTAATTACCTAATTGCAAGTTTTTTGAGTACGATTACCCAACTGCAAGTTGAGTACGAGTTCAATTATGAAATAACCAATTAACCCCTATAGATAGTATAGATGATGCATTATAACATTGCCAAGTATTATTGAATCTGCCTAGACGTTGACAAATGTTTAATTATAAAGAGAGATAGATGAGTAATGTTTGTAAATGGAGAAAGAGCTGTGGTATTTCAAAAAGAAAAAAAAAAAACTGGAAGCTAACTGAAAAAGAAATGTTTAGAAAAAATTTAGAATGCGATTTTTTTTTTTGGCTTATCGTGTTTGTTTAAATCACAATTTACTACAGACCACATAGCTCTGTATCCTCTACTTGCCCTGTAATGGTCTCAACACAGCCAATATATTGAATCTTCACACATCAACTTTCATACAGTAATATAGTGATAGAAAATTGAAGTCCAATCTATATCTACATCTAGTCTATATCTATATCTATACAAATTATAATTGAGTTTACTGCACTTTGTACCCCATATTTTTGGAAGAAACACACTTAAGTATTCATACATTTTTTTTTTTCGATAATCCGGTGTCGGGGCCTGCTTGCGCGCACCTCGATTAATCCGGAAGGCATACTAGCACACTCATAATCCCGAGCATGGTATCCCACTTAATCCCGGAACGTCCCAGGGAATCAAACTCGTGACCTCAAGGCAGCAAGGCTTAAGCGCCACTGTCCGACCATCTAAGACACCCCGTGGGGTATTCATACCTTTTTTAGTAGCAATTGAGTACCAAAACTTCTTTTTCAATTTCACTTTACAACCTTTTTCGTTATTTGGCTGTTAACGTTACATTTGGTTGTCCTAGCGATACATTCTGGCACTCTGTTGCAAGTGTGATGTCATCAATTTTTAATACTGGCACCCTCTCATTGACAGTTTAATATTACCCTTTTTCATTGTCTTGCGAACACCCTCTGCCACAGTCTAACTCTACCAATTAATTGCAATTTGAATAGATCTAGATGTTTTGTACCTTGCGATGGTTATCCATCTACCAGTAAGTAAAATCGGTTACCTAAACAACTTATATCTCTATTAGGTTAGCAATTTGATATGCCAGTCTACAACACAGCCTGTTAAGTTTTGTCTGGTCTTCTTTATTACTCAAAAAAGTTCCTTATCAAGAGAGGTTTCACCTTCACCTGTGGAAATAATGGTTCTTGGTTTTCACAATTCCTACTTGCAAATCTTGCACCTCGATCTTTTAACTTGTACAAAGCTTTTGCATGTGTAGTTGTGGGTCTATAACCAATTTCCTGTTTTCAACGCAGATGATGTGGTGATGATATCAGTCGCATTTCTTGTAGTTTTATTCAGTGTATTATTTTTTCACATCTATTATTTCTTCGAGTGGAATTCTACCAAGGCTTGGTACTCCCTTGGAGGCTGTCTTCTATGTGCAAACCGGTAGTCCTTGAATTCCATAATTATACCGGTTGTTTATATTTGTGGAATATCTTTAATGGAAATTAAAATGATGTGGAATCATTCAGTGGTGTTTACACTGAGCTACTGTCTTTTATCAAGGGTCAGGACTTTTATTTTTAGCTTCCTTTGGAGTTTTCTTATGTGGACATATAAAAGAACTTTATAATTAGAAATCTATTTTTAATGGTATTTCGGTACCAAAATTTGGTTCCACCCCTAAGATTCCTATTTCTCATAGGATTCGATATTATTTTTTATAAAATTGTTAAATACTATTATAATTATAATTTTTTATTATAACTCTATTGAGTCACAAATAACGTAGTTATTGTGACGCCCTCCCGACCTGGGGCCTAGATCGGAGAGTCACTGACACGCTAGATACAAACACCCTAATATAATAAACATAAATTATGGCATGTTGATCAGCCCCAACTCTACTATCCAAGATCTTTCACAGGTAATGGTATGAAACAAGCAAACCATCGTCTAACTACTTATTATTACAAACCATAATCAAATTATTATTATAAACCTTGAATTCAAATTCTCAACCAACTAGTTCTCACTTCTCACTCATAAACCAAACTACTAAATCTCATCACTGAGCTGTTATTGCATCTACCTCGGGAGCTATCTCGAAGGAAACCACCTCTGTCTCTCGGTAGGTGCGCTTCCTCGTGGTCTGAATGGTACGGACCATGATTCTTATGCTACTGTCAAAAGGGTTAGATAAAAATAATAATGAGCTAACGCTCAGCAAGTAAACCATGATCTAAACTGAAAACAGTAAAGCAATGTATCACAAGGGATGACAGTAGTTCAAGATATGGCATGATTATATTGAAATAATTGAAATGGTAGTAACACCTGAATATGACAGGGGATCAACTGATAAACAGGATAGCAATAGATATTTCAAAACTGTGTAAAGCAATTGACATTTCAAGCGGTAAACCAATTTCATTTAACAATAATTTAAAAGTAATCATCACTTTAAGAAAACTGACTGGAGGTTTTATATCCCTATTTCAAGACGGTATAGGTGATCAACCCATAAAGTCCCCCCCATAACGGACACAAAGTCCCCCATAACCAGATCTACACAATAACTTTCTCAAACAAACGGAACCAGCATTACCCGTTCGTCCCGTCTCTCCAATCGTCAGGAATCCGTATAAAAACATTTTTGACGACATTCCTAACACTTTTATAAAATCTCATTCTGAAAACACTTTGGAAAACCTTACAAATCTGGAAAACGTTTCAATACTTAAATCCTTTCAAAAACTTTTGCCCTGAAACACCTTCGACTCACTGATAACAGACCAGCCTAGTCTAAGTAACTTCAAAGCATTTTAAGAAAACATTTCATTTTGATTTGCAATGATAAAAGTCAAAGGGTTTAACTAATTTTACTGACATCAAGGCATAGAGGTACAAGTCTGAATCAAGAAGATATAGACTCAAATGGAATCAGGGGTTCGATCAAGGAATCAAGGGAATAGATTCAAGTCAAAGGTCAAAGATGTGAATTAGGTCTAATTTTAAAAACAATTGATCAAGTTATAAGTTTGAAGAATCAATAACAAAGGTAATCAAGTTTGTAAGACAGTGTTTAGGTTACAGTGATATTTTATAAGTTTTAAAGGTAAAGACAGGATAGCCGGATCACGGACATAGGTTAGTTGGAATAGTGGTTTATCCGTCAGTCAACTAGGTTTGACTCTAGAAAGCAGTATGACATATATGGTCAAGAAGCAATTAGAAAGAATTAATCTGTTTTAGGGCAGTTTGTAGTTATACAGTGAATTGACAGTAGATATCAAAGTTCATGCAAAGGTAAGGGTACAAGCATATGAATAGCAGAATAGGTGTACATGAATCAATAGGCTATAAACAGTTTCAGGAATATGAACTTTCAAGAAGAGACAGAGTTACTTGCCTTCGGTAGTATGCAACAGCTAACAGCTCAGTCACTGAATCTCTGCCTTAGCCTTTCCTTTATTGTTAGGGCTACGTCCTTCGTATCTACATAAATCATAATCACTACTTCAGTATACTATACTCCTTAATCGTCTAATCCTATTCTACCCAAACGATCCATAACGCTTTATAAGTCAATATATATAACACATACTTGTTATACTTAAACATATAGTATCTACAACATGCAATCATGTAAGCCACTTAAGCACTTAACACATAATACCAACTTGACTTCTAATTAGCTTGTAATTACCTTATACTTAAACTTTACGACTTATATGTTTAGCGAAAAACGGGCAGAGTTTCCTTTGTAAAATGGACCATCCCGTCGGACATAACCGACTCAAAATCACAATCAAAGTTATCCGATGGATTATAAATTCACCTACACTCCCAATGGATTTATAATTTCACTAACAAGTTACAGTCAAATTACTGTATAATCCGAAATCAATAACCAACATCCATAATTAACCATTTATTCAATCATCAAATAAAGCCTCTAATATTCAATTAATCACCAAAATCTCATAATTTATTTTTATAATCTACAATTATCGGAAAGTCACACTTAAATACTAATGAGGAATCAGTTATCATATAATCATGAAAAATCATTTTTTACTATTTATAATTATGAAAATTCAAATAATTCGAATTAATTATAGATAAATTACAAATTCGACATGCAACTTTATAATTTCACCTAGCATATATCCAAAAATTGTAATTAACAACTAATCATTAAAATCAACATTCAATTCATGGATTATAAAACTCGAAAATTCCATATATATTTATAATTCGAACAATTTCTATTAAATCATAATTTAATCCTTAAAATTCGAATTAAACAATAAATAAATCAAGAGGTCATACATGCAAGTCTTAATAATTCGAATAAAATTCAAAAAATTCAAATTAACTTTATGTAATCATGTACAAAACTCGAATGATTAATTTGTAATCTAAAAAATCAAACCCACATGAATTATCACATAATTTCAAGTATAATTCTCAAAGAAACTAAAGTAAAATTCATAACTACACATGCAAGCATTAAATTGATACAAACTGAAATTATAAAGATTACTAGACCTCAATCATCATCATCATCGGCCACCACCGGTTCACCGAAGTTCATCACCGATGACAGTGAAGCTTTGCGGTTCCCCATTTTCGGGGCCTCCTTCCGAAAACTCCTCCAATAATTGTTTCAATCATCCAACACAACCATAAAGCAAGTACTGAACAAGAATAACTCGGAAAATCATAAAACTCGAAATGGGTTTTCAATCTTTCATCTCAGAATCAACATGCAATGATAGAGGGTTGTAGAGGAGACCAAACCGAGCAAGAATATGGGTTTAGATCAAACAATCCAGTCAAAATTCGACCAGAACAGAGGAGAGAGAGAGAAGTAGTACTGATATGTCCCAGTTGTACACCACGAGATTGTAGAAGGGGAGGGGGGGTTTGAATACAATCTCAACAAAATTCTTTCGAATTGATGAGGTCTTGATAGATTGTTATAAGAACGTAAACAAAACAAGATAAATAGAATATCTAAAGCATATACAACACACGATATAAAAAATATCAGGTGGGTTGGCTATCAGCTTGATCCACCTAATGATTGTATTTGAAGATAATTCTCTATGTAATAATACACATCTGCGGTTACAAAGTTTTAGTGTTTACAAGAAAACCTAAAGCTATCCACCTTGTGATCAGTGTTTTCTTCTCTACTAAAACTATGTTGCTCATACAGCTTATTTAAAACTATATGAAGACAAGTAAGTTACATAAAATGTAATAATACATTTTTTATATAACTTGTCACACACACATACTCAAAGTGATTTCCATTTTTGAAATTATCTTGAAAGTCTTCTATTCTTGATTTGGACAATCCCAGTAGGCTTTGAGACAGTGTATGTTTCTTTCTTCCAAAGTGACTAAGTTCTTGAGGTGACTTAGCTTCCAAGCCCACGTGATGCTTTCTGCACAAGATCATTTTGCTTTTGGATCTTTGTCTCTGAAAGTAGCTTTAACAAAAGGGTTAATCCTTTTTTAGAGTCAATAAGCCTTTCTGCTTATTGAGCTGTGCTAGAACTTCCCAGACAGAACGACTGATCTTTATGCATTTGTCGAAATATCATTTGAGTCTTTCAGTAGGTGTGTAATCATGTTGGAGGTTGCTTTCACTCTTATTGTTGCCCTTGAAGTCGAATAAACAGTGACTGATTTCACCTTTCACTTGGAAGAGTTTGAGCCTTCGAATATTTACAATTTGACTCCCTACTTTTAACATCCTCTGTGTAATTGATCGATGTCTATAAGTCATGGGTTGCAAAGTAATTATGGGTTTGATCTTCTTTCAATATGTTTCCTTTAGAGAACTCTGTTTTATTAACACAGGGTTGAGTTCTCGAACAGATGTATCTTGAGTTCTCGATTGATGACTTCTCGAATAGTTCCTCAGAGTTCTCGAATAGTTCCTTGAATAGACTTCTCGATTAGAGTTGTTGCAGACTTCTCGAATAGAGTTGTTGCAGACTTCTCGAATAGAACAGTCTGAACTTCTCGAACTAGAACTTCTTGAATATAACACTCTGACTTCTCGAACTGGGACTTCTCGAATAAACCCTTTTTGGTAGAGTTCTCGAATGACTTCTCGAACTCATCTTTTCTTGACTTCTCGAATGTACTTGCATGGTTATGGCAAACCCCTCTTTTGGTTACGGATATTTGATTGTAGCATGTTGTGGCTTGTTACTTAGATTAAACCCTAACTGTTTGCAGTGTTTCATTCACAAGATGTAGCCTTTGTTTATCTGCAACACAGCTGGCATCCTGATTGGATTATCAGCTTCGGTTCCTTGATTCATTTTCTTCCTTGTGATATTTGTTATCATCATCTTGAAACATGTATGACCCAACAAGTACAGAGAGAAAGAGAGAGAGAGAGAGAGCTCTGCAAAAGAAACACACACTCAAGGTTGAAGAGAAAGAAATGGGGGCGGTGGAGTATAATATAAGTTGAGGGGCAAAACTGTAATATCACAATTGCTAAATACTTTTCTGAAAAATCAATTTTTAATCCACTTTTAAATCGAAATAAAATAGAGGAATTTAGGGGAAAATAATTTTTAAAATTCTAAAATAAAGTTTATGAAATTAGAAGCATCCCCATATTTTTAAAATAATTATGGGCTCAAAAGTGAATTTTATATGAATTTTCGAAATAAAGGTTCTTTAAAAGAAATAAAGCTTTTTAAATCATTTTAAAATACCAAAACACACAATTAAATACTCACGCTAATTTTAAAAACTAAAACATATAACAAATATGATAATGCAAAAGATTTCATGATTTAAAACGACTCCAATGATTTTATATGTTTTTCAAAAGATTAAAAATGCATTTAAAAAATACTTTTAATGCTCTAAAAATACAAATAAAATTCCACGAACATGTACGACACATACCATTCATCATATAACCATATATTCATGATTTCACACATAATTTGACTTCACAAAAATATACCCATCGTATAAATAACATAATTTTCATTTAACAGCTAATGAAATACTTATAAAATTGCGAAAAATTCTAGGTCGTTATAGTTATCATAATCATGTACATTTTTATGTATATATCAGAATTATTTAGTTTTTTTCTCAATTTTCTTAAATAAACTTAAATAAATAATATGTAAAATGACCTTTATTAATAAGAAAGTTTTTTGTAAATAACATAATTTTTTATAATAAATTAATTATAAATTTAATTAAAAAATTTCGAGTCCGTACTTCACACATGTTATCACCTAATCTATACTATATTATAAAAGAGAAATATTAAAAGTTCTTGTGCCTGTTTTTTGGTACGGTACATTACAGTACTTACCTCTTTTAATTGTTATACTTTATTTCTCTTAATTATTTTACTTAATATTAAAAAAATAAAACACAATCTTTTCTCAAAATATTACACGTAACTCTTCCCAACATTTCTCCTAAGTAATAACTAATCATTTATCTTTTTCAGCTATTACCTTTTTAACTTTTCTAACTAAAATATCTTTTTTTCCCAAAAACATGGTCATTCTAATTAATAAAATTAACTAATAATATTATAATTATTAATAACTAACAGATTACCTTTTTAAGCTAAAAGATAATATCTTTTCTATATTTTCGAACTAAAATATTACATTTTCTCCTAAATAATAACTAACCAATTACCTTTTAAGGCTATTTACTTTTTTGTTGTTCAAATTTAAAAGTGTTTTATCTTAAATTTAAATTTAATGCACTTGTAAGTTTTTCTCTCCGTCTTAGTGAGAGTTTTGTTTTCTCTTCAATCTACAGAGTAGAGTTGTGAGAGGTTCGAAATGGCACGATACATGAATTTGGATGATCAGCTAGCAGAGTTGAACATTGAGGAGGAGGAGAATGAGGATTTCACTTTTGAGGATGGGGTGGAAGAGCAGGTTAATCGGTATAAGCTATGTCTTGTAGGGCGCTTTCTAACGGAGAAGAATGTTAACACCAGGGCGATGACGACGAAATTGGCAAATATCTGAAAGCCAATGATGGGGGTCAATATAAAGGAGATAGATCCGGGGATATTTCTTTTTCAGTTTTATCCTCGTGAGGACCTGCTGTGGGTGTGTAATGGGGGTCCATGGTCTTTCGATAATGCAATGTTGGTGGTTAGCAAAATTCCTTCAGGGGAGGAGCCACTAAATGTTCCTCTATGGTCGTTGGAGATGTGGATTCAAATTCACGACTTACCTAAAGGTTTTATGTCAGAAGCTGTAGGGAAACAACTGGGAGATTTTTTTGGAGAGTTTGTGTCATATGATAATAAGAATAACTCTAGCATCTGGGTGGAGTACATGAGAGTGAAAATAAAGCTGGATGTACGTAATCCATTGAAGAGAAGAAAAAAGATTAGGAGAAAGAATGGCACGGAGTTTGTAGTGACTTGTAAGTACGAACGCTTGGGGGACTTCTGCTTTGCTTGTGGGTTAGTGACGCATACAGAACGTTTTTGCAGACAAAATCTTGATAGTAGAGGTGAAGGAATGCAGAAAGAATGGGGTGGATGGTTGCGTGCATTACCGAGGAGGGTGGCAAACCAGCACCGGAGCAAATGGTTGAGGGATGAGAACGACGCTGATTGGGAGGCGAAGATTGGGCGGGACGTTAACGATCCGGATTGTACGGGAGGTAATGTTGGCGATAAGGGAAAGAGTATAGCTGTCATGTAAGATTCTCGGGTGATAGCTGGAGATGATAACGTTTCTGTTGACCATATGGGAGTAAGCGGCGGGACGTTTTTAAAAAATTCGGGTCAACTTAGGATTGGGTTTAGTGGGGTTGTGGATAAGGAAGTAGAGGGCCTGATGGATAGTAGGAAAAGGAGTAGGATTGGGCCTGGCATAACAATGGATACAGATGATGTCCTGGTAAACACAGAAGTAGCGAACAAAGAAATAACACCTTTTGAAGCTGGTCTTTCTGGAATGGATTGCTCAGCATCAACTCAAACTGATTTGGCTAAGCTTGCACAGCAAGCTAGCCATTCATTATGAATCTGTTAAGTTGGAACTATCGGGGGTTGGGGAACTCTCGCACAGTTCGGATTCTTGGAGATGTTATAACGTCTCTTAAACCTACTTTTTTGTTTTTAACTGAAACGAAGGTTGATAGTGGTAAGATTGAGGAGCTTTGTGTTAAGTATGGTTTTTCTAAGTGCTTTGCAGTAAATAGAGTGGGTCAAGGGGGTGGACTAGCAGTAATGTGGAAGGCAATAGTGGAGTGTGAAGTAAAGGATTCGTCAAACAATCACATTGATGTCATTTTTTCTGAGAAGAATGTTCCATCGTGGAGATTATCTTGTTTCTATGGCATGCCGGAGAGAGAGAGAGAAAGGAGGAGTCTTGGGATTTGCTAAGGCAGTTATCAGGGAAAGATACAAAGCCTTGGTGCGTGTTTGCTGATTTTAACGATCTCCTTTATGCTACTGATAAAAAGGGGCAGCACCCTCATCCGCAAGCTTGTTTAGAGGGGTTTCGATTAGCAGTAGAAGATTGCAACCTAGTGGAACTAGACCTTGTAGGGGGTGAGTTTACGTGGGAAAAGAGTAAAGGTAAACCAACATGGGTTAGAGAGAGGCTGGACAGGGCGTTTGCCATCAATGAGTGGTGGCATAAATTTCCTTTATGTACGTTGAAAGTTATTCATACTACTTGTTCGGATCACGATCCAATTCAGTTGTCATTGTTTGATACAACAGTGTCAAGAAAACAGTTCAGGTTTCGTTTTGAGAACTCTTGGTTGAAGGAGCCAACGTTCAAGGAAGAGATGGTATGTGTGTGGAAATCCTTGCCAACGTTAAATATTATTCCTAAGTTGTTGTCGATGTCGTCTCACACGTCTAAGTGGGGCAGACGTTTCTTTCATAAATTCAGGGATAAAGTACGTGTCCAGAAAGAGATGGTTTCTAAGTTTGTGCATAGAGAGGTTGAGGAGGGGATTAAATGCTATTTTGAGGAAAGAGAGAAATTGAATGAGCTCCTGTTGCATGAGGAGGTTTACTGGAAGCAGAGGGCGAAGCTATTCTGGTTAAAAGAAGGTGATTTAAATACGAGATTCTTTCATGCTCAAGCCACTAAAAGAAAGAAGATAAATAATATTGCCTACTTGGTTAACGAGAACGAAGAAAAGGTTGATGATTTGGATCAGATGTGTGTGATGACAAAGGATTACTTTCAAGGTGTTTTTGCTGAGGGGAGTAATGTCTCTGTCCCTACAGGAAGTGCAGAACAACTTGTGATCACATCGCAGCAGAATCAAGAACTGGTTGCAGAGTTATCGTTCGAGGAATTCACAACTGCTTTAAAACAGATGCACCCAGAGATAGCGGCTGGGCCTGATGGGTTTAGCCCTGCGTTCTTTCAGTATTTTTGGGATATAGTTGGTGAGGAGGTTTATAACTGTTGTAAAGCTTGGCTGAATGAGAATGTTTTTCCGGCAGAGCTGAATAGTACGAATCTAGTGCTGATTCCTAAGAAAGAAAAGGTGGAGAAACTATCAAATGTAAGGCCAATAGCCCTGTGTAATGTTTTATATAAAATATTGGCGAAGGTGTTAGCTAATCGACTTAAAAGTATTCTTCCGTTTGCCATTTTGGAAAACCAATCAGCGTTTGTACCGGGGAGGAGCATCACTGATAATGTTCTTATCGCTTTCGAGATGATTCATTTTATGAAGAAGAAGAAGGGGTGTCAAGATGGTGAGGTGGCGTTGAAACTTGATATAAGCAAAGCTTATGATCGTGTTTGTTGGAAGTATCTTTAGCATAGGATGAGAACGATGGGATTTTGTGATAAATGGGTGAGATGGATGGAACTGTGTGTCAAAACGGTGAAGTATATGGTCTGTTTGAATGGTGCTTTTGTTGGACCTGTTTATCCGAGTCGTGGGCTAAGACAGGGAGACCCTCTTTCTCCCTATTTGTTCTTGCTTTGTGTTGAAGGTTTGTCGTACTCTCTCAATCTTTCAGCTCGAAATGATGAACTACATGGCTGTTGTATTAGTGCATCTGCTCCGGAAGTGACCCACCTCTTATTCGCGGATGATAGCTTCCTATTTTTTAAAGCTAATAAGGAGGAAGCTTGGCTGAATGAGAATGTTTTTCCGGCAGAGCTGAATAGTACGAATCTAGTGCTGATTCCTAAGAAAGAAAAGGTGGAGAAACTATCAGATGTAAGGCCAATAGCCCTGTGTAATGTTTTATATAAAATATTGGCGAAGGTGTTAGCTAATCGACTTAAAAGTGTTCTTCCGTTTGCCATTTTGGAAAACCAATCAGCGTTTGTACCGGGTAGGAGCATCACTGATAATGTTCTTATCGCTTTTGAGATGATTCATTTTATGAAGAAGAAGAAGGGGTGTCAAGATGGTGAGGTGGCGTTGAAACTTGATATAAGCAAAGCTTATGATCGTGTTTGTTGGAAGTATCTTTAGCATAGGATGAGAACGATGGGATTTTGTGATAAATGGGTAAGATGGATGGAACTGTGTTTCAAAACGGTGAAGTATATGGTCTGTTTGAATGGTGCTTTTGTTGGACCCGTTTATCCGAGTTGTGGGCTAAGACAGGGAGACCCTCTTTCTCCCTATTTGTTCTTGCTTTGTGTTGAAGGTTTGTCGTACTCTCTCAATCTTTCAGCTCGAAATGATGAACTACATGGCTATTGTATTAGTGCATCTGCTCCGGAAGTGACCCACCTCTTATTCGCGGATGATAGCTTCCTATTTTTTAAAGCTAATAAGGAGGAAGCTCAGAAGGTTAAAAATATTCTGGAGGAGTACGAGCTGCAATCTGGGCAGGCTGTAAATTTTAACAAGTCAGGGATCTTTTTTAGTTCAAATGTTCGAAGAGACAAACAAGCGGAGATTTCTAGTATTTTGGGTGTTTATAACGAGTTAAAGGATAGTTCGTATTTTGGATTGCCATCTCTTATTGGGAGATCAAGGAAGAAGGTGTTTAGTTTTGTTAAAGAGAGAGTATGGAAACGTGTTCAAGGGTGGTCTAACGGCAATTTATCAAGGGCTGGTAAGGCGATTATGATCAGAAATGTAGCTCAAACAATCCCTTCTTACTGTATGTCATGTTTTCTAATACCTAAATCTCTATCACAAGAGATTGAAAAAATAATGAATGGTTACTGGTGGAAATCAGGTTCGAATGGTAGCAAAGATATACGATGGCATGCCTGGGATAAAATGTGTTCATCCAAAGACAGGGGTGGGTTAGGTTTTCGGAGTTTGTATGGGTTTAACTTGGCGTTATTGGGGAAACACGTTTGGAATTTCCTTCACAACCCGGACTCGTTGGTTGCTAGGATATTCAAAGCTCGTTACTACCCGGACAATCATGTGTTACAAGCTCAAAGAGATCAAGACGCGAGTTTTATTTGGTCAGGTATATGTGAAGCGAGGCATGAATTGAGCAAAGGGTACAGATGGATTTTGGGGGATGGAGCAAGTATAAATGCTTTTCCTGATCAATGGCTGAAAGCGAAAGCGAATTTCTCTGTTGAAGAACAGTATGTTAATAGCAATAGACATGACAAGGTGAAAATGTATATCCGTCCAGATATCAAGCAATGGGACGAGGCTAAAGTATGACGATCCTTTCATGAAGTTGATGTTAGTTGTATTCTCAACATAAGAATTCCACAGAGTCAGGTTAAGGACAGAGCAGCATGGTTAAGTACAGTAGATGGAATCTACACAGCGAAGTCAGGCTATCACTTCTGGTATGAGAGACATTTTGTGCAGGAACCGGTGAATGTATCAAGTGGTTGGAAGCGTTTGTGGAAGCTGGCAATTCCTCACAAGATGAGGTACTTTTTGTGGCGTGTTTGCAAGAATAATATTCCTGTTAGGAGACTTCTTCGAATCAGGGGGGTTCAAACCACAATTCTTTGCCCTATGTGTAATGTGGATGTTGAGCATGTTCGACACTTGTTTTTGGAATGTCAGTATGCGAGTAGTGTGTGGGACTGTTTGGGGAGTACATTTGATGTTTCTGAGGTGGAAGATGTATCCATCTGGGTGATACAGAGGCTGGAGTCAGAGTCGGTGGATAGGCTGATGAAATTGGTAAAAGCAATGTGGGGGATTTGGTGGGCGAGAAATAGAAGAGTTTGGGAGAATAAGGTTGTGCCTGCATTGGTAACTGTAGAAACCTGCTCGAAGATGATATCAGAATGGCAGTCAGCTCAGGAAAAGACACAGGTAAAGTCATTGGAGGGTGGCAGGTTGGGTGTGATCAAATGGCAACCACCGATACTGGGCTGGTACAAATTGAATGTCGATGCTGCTATTCAGGTAGGCGCTTCTGATTTTAAGGTAGGAATGGTTGTTAGAAATGAGAACGGTGAGTTTGTAGAAGGTTTGCAGAAAAGCATTAACGAGGAAGTGTCGGTTTTGGAGGCAGAAGCTGTGGGAGTGTATGAGGCTCTGTGCTGGATAATGAAGTTGGGACTGAGGCAGGTGATAGTCGAATGTGACTCGCTGGTTGTGGTGAATGCTCTCCTTACTAATACTATGTTTGTGTCCGAAGTGGGAACTATTTTTCAGAATTGTAGGTCCATTCTTCGTCAATGTAGTGATTTAAAAGTTCAACATGTTCGTAGACAAGCAAACAAGGTAGCCCATAGTTTAGCTAGGAATCCTTGTATGTTGGGAACAGTGAACTGTTTTTACTCTCCTTCCTGTGTGTTGGAGCACATTTTGTATGATTTTCCAAGTTGATTAATGAATTATCTGTTTTCAAAAAAAAAAGGCTATTTACTTTTTCTAACTTTTCTAACTAAAATCACTTCCTTCCAAAAATATGATCGTTCTAATTATTGAAATTAACTAAAAAATTTATAATTACTAATACCTACTAATGATATTTTCCAGCTAAAAGGTAAAAATTTTTCTATATTTTTTAACTAAAATATCTTATTTTAAACTTGATTTTTTTACTTAATAATCCTTACTTAAATATTTATTATTGGTAAAAACATGGAGATCTATTTTATAAAATAAAATAACGATATTATAGTTCCTAATAACTAACCAAATATTAAAAATTTTGTTACCTTTTTATGTTACGGTACGTTACTTACCTTATTTATTTGTTTTACTTAATTAGCCTTAATTATTTTACTTAATTATAAAAAAAAACACAATCTTTTATCAAAATATTACGCGCAACTCCTGCCAACACTTTTCCTAAATAATAACTAATCAATTACCTTTTTCAACTATTACATTTTCTAACTTTTCAAAATAAAATATCTTATTTCCAAAAATATGATCGTTCTAATTAATAAAATAAACTAAAAATATTGTACTCCCTCAGTCCCACTCATTTTGTCACCAATCAAATTTCCACCTTTTATACAATCATATTAAAAAACTAATAATTACCAAAAAACTATATCATTTTTCAAATAACTTGACATGATTAACACTTAATTTACCATAGTAACAATACTTTTGGAACAAATAGAATAGGAAATGTGGTCAAATAACTAACTCCTTTTCCAACTTAAAGGTAATATCTTTTCTATATTTTTTAACCAAAATATTTTATTTTCTCCTAAATAATAACTAAACAATTCCCTTTTTCAGCTAGTAACGTTTCTAACTAAAATATATTTTTTCAAAAAATATGATCGTTTTAATTAATGAAATAAACTAATAATATTATAATTATTAATAACTAACTGATTACCTTTTCCAGCTAAAAGGTAATATCTTTTCTATATTTTCTAACTAAAAAATCTCATTTTCAAACTTGATTCTTTTACTTAATTATTCTTACTTAAATAGTTTTAATTGGTAAAAACATGTAGTTCAATTTTTATAAAATAAAATAACGATAATATGGTTCCTAATAACTAACCAATCACATTTTTCACCTAAAATACATTATTTTTTCTAACTTTTCTGATTGAACCACTCCTTTCCAAAAATATCATGGATCATTCTATTTAATTAAATAAACTAATAAAATTATAATTACAAATAACTAATTGATTAGCTTTTTCAGATAAATCGTAAAATCTTTTTTATATTTTAACTAAAATATCTCATTCTCAAACTTTCTTTTCTTACTTAAATATCCTTAATTAAATATTTAATTTTGGTTAAAACATGTTCCCCATTCTAATTTTTTAATAACTAAATAATTTCATTTTTAGGTAAAACACGTTATCTTTTATATTCTAAAAATACTATGGGCAATTATATTTAATAAAATAAAATTTTGTTAGTATGATTACTAATAACCAAATTACATTTTCAGTTAGAAAACATTATTTTTTATATTTTCTCTTACTAAAACCTCTTCGTTTTCAATAATATCACGAATAATTGCATTTAATAAAAAAATACCATATTAATTAATAATTGACTCATCACTTTTTCAACTAAACGTATCATCTTATCTATAATTTGTAACTAAATTTTTTTCTTTTTTAGAAAATAATATGGCCAATATATATATATATATAATTGTAAATTTAAAATTTTAACTTACAAAATTCATTTAAATTATTGAAAAAATCAAATAATATTATAGAAAATCTATGCATCGCACGGGTTTTAAGTTAGTATATCTTATTAATAAGTGAAATATTGTTTTAATGGTAGTTCATTCTAGATTTTTGTATCCTAGAATTATTGAAATTATGATGTAATTATAATTCTTTTATTATATACCACTGAGTTGCATAAATAACGTAGTTTTATTTCATACTTTTATCATTTTTTAGAATGTCTTTTGTAATAAATAAAATAATTCTTATAAAAATATAATAAAGAATTGATCAATCTAAATAAATCACGGGTTATCATCTGTATAGGTAATTTGTTGCACATAAAACGTACATATAATATGTTACACATGGAATTATTTTAGAGGGTCAAAATTATTTTAAGCAAACCGTTGTTACATCAAACTAGTCGATAAAGCCGCGCTTCGCGGCGGCATTATAATATTTTTAAAACAAATTAATACGTACATTTACGTTATATTATAATATTAATATTAAATAATCTTTTCTAATGAATCGATTTCTTGTTAAACACGATTCTTTCGATTGAGCATCTCTCTCGTTAAAACTGAAATCTCAACTTTAACATATATTATAATTTTTATCCATAAAATCGAACAATAAAAAAAATTATGATATCAATATCAAATTAATAATAGCTAATACAATCTTTTCTAGTGAGCCGTCTTCCCGTTAAATACGTTTCGAGTCGCTCTTATTTGGAACCGAAATTCTAAATCATTATATAAAGAAAGTAAATTCCAATTTTAATATTCTTTAAACTTTCTAATATTTATAAAATTTTAAAAAATGAAAATACATCTTATATTTTCTGTATATTATAGATATTCATGTACTTATTTTCACCTTTCGCATGGGAATGTCTTTATGTTATGTTAACATATAAAAAAAATTAAATACGAAGACTTTTCGTTACGGGAATAATATTTAATTTATGGTATATTTTTCTAATGCAAATATAATTAACTTGTATAAAAAAGATAAAATAAAGGATTTCTACGAAAAAAGATATATAATTTTAAAAAATCGTGTAAGACGTCTCCGCCATCCTCGTACTACTTCTAATAATCATTTTATTTTATGTATTCCTTATATATTCAAACATCTTTATACAGTCTTCTCTAATGAATCGCTTTCTCGTTAAACATGATTATTTCTATTGATCCGCTTTCTCGTTAAGATAAAAAACTTAACTTTTACATATATCACTTGTATGATACTGTTTATCCATAAAAATCAAATCCTAAAAATAAAATAAAGTTTATAACATCCAAATAATATTTTAATAGCTAATACAATCTTTTGTAGTGAGCCGTCTTCACGTTAAACACGTTTTGAATCGCTCTCATTTCGGATCGAAATTCCAAATTCATTACATATTATTAATGATACTTATCTTACACAACAACTTATTTCCTTAAATTTAAAACCTAAAAAATAGAGTGAATTACAATTTATACTTTATCTAGACTTTTTAAAATTTATGGAGTTTTAGAAAATGAAAACACATCTTATTTTCTCTTTATATTATATTATAGATACTCCTATTTTTATTTAGGATTCCTGTATGAGAATGTTCTTTTATTATGTTAACACATAAATTCTTTTCTTTTTAAATACGATGACTTTTTTTATGATAATAGTATTGGATTTATGAATAAATTTTCCTAATAGAAGTATAATTAACTTATATAAAAAATATATAATTTAAGAAGATCGTACTTTCTATAAAAATATTTAATTATATGACTGCTCTATATATTCAAACACCTATTCTACTTCTAATAGAACTTTTATTTATATGTTTTTTTTATAAATTCGAACTCTTATTCTCTATAAATTTGAACTCATATTCTACTTCCAATAGAACTTTTAATTATATGCTTTATAAATACTTAATCTACTTCCAATAGAAACTTTTATTTATACATTTTTTCTATAAATTTGAACTCTTATTCTCTATAAATTCGAACTCTTATTCAACTTTCAATAGAACTTTTATTCATATGTTTTATAAATACTTATTCTACTTCCAATAGAACTTTTAATCATATGTCTTCCTATAAATTCGAATTCTTTTCCTCTATAAATTCGAACACCTATTCTACTTCTAATATGTTAAATGATATTTTTATATTTATAAGTGTTTAAAATTCTAAAATTCTATAATATTAGAAAAATAAATTGAGACGATCTTAGAGCGCCACCTAAGCTCCCGCGTATCCTCCTTTATATATATACTAGTTGATAAAGCCGCGCTTCGCGGCGGCGTTATAACTATTCTAAAAACAAATTCAATATATACTTATTTTATATTATATAATCAATATTCTATTTTAATAGTCACAAAATATTTTCTAATAAATTGTTTTCTCGTTAAACTTTCTATTGAGCCGCTCTTTTGTTAAAACGAAACTCCAACTTTTACCTACATTATAAATAGTTGAAAACTAATTTTTATCCATTTAAATAGAATCCTAAACAAAAAAATTTATAACATCAATATCAAATTCTAAAAGTTAATAAGATCTTTTCTAATGAGCCGTCTTTCCGTTAAACGCATTTTGAGCCGCTCTCATTTGGAACCAAAGTTCTAACTTTATTACCTATTATTGATGATACTTTTCTTATATAATAACTTTTTTCTTTAAAAAATAAAATCTTAAAAGTGATTGAATTTCAATTCTTATGTTCTTTAAGCTTTCTAATATAAATGGAGTTTTATAAAATGAAATATATCTCATTTTTTTAAATATATTATACATATTATTTTATTTATTCACGATTTTCGCATATGAATGTCTTTCTATTATTTTAACACATTAATTCTTTCTTTTTAAATACGAATTTAGTTATGGGAATATTATTGGATTTTTGGATATATTTTCCTAATGGAAGTATAATTAACTTGCATAAAAAATTAAAAAATAAAGGATTTCTAAGGAAAAAAAATAGTTTAAGAAGATCGTAAAATATGTTTTCACCATGCTCGTATTCTACTTTCAATAAAATATTTTATTACATGTCTTCTATACATATTAAAATACATATTCTATTTCTAATAAAACTTTTAATTATGTGTTTTTATCAATAAATTTAATCTATTTTTCTCCATAAATTCGAACTCCTATTTTACTTTTAGTAGACCTTTTAATTTTATGTCTTGCAAACATTTATTATACTTCCAATAGAAATTCTATATCTCTTCCCTATAAATTCAAACTCTTGTTGTCTATAAATTCGAACACCTATTCTATTTTCAATATAATTCTACTTATATGCCTTATCTAAAATTTCAAATTATTTTTTTATAAATTCGAGCAACTATTTTACTTTCAATAAAACTTTTAATTATACGTATTTCCTATAAATTGGAACTCTTCTCCTTTTTGAATCCGAACACATATTCCTCAAATATGTTAATAAATTTTAACAGGGTGAATTTCAATTTTTACTTTCTTTAAACTTTCTAATATTCATGTAATTTTAAAAAATGAAAATACATCTTATTTCTCTATATATTATAAATATTCCTATATTTATTTCTGGTTCCCATGGGGGAATTTCATTATAGTATGTTAAAACATCAAATATTTTTTTTGAATACGAAGCCTTTCTTTATGGAAATATCATTAAATTTATGAATATATTTTCCTAATACAAGTACAATTAACTTGTATAAAAAAACTTAAAATAAAGGATTTTTAAGAAAAAAAATATATAATATTAGAAGATCATCAAAGATTTCACCAACATACTCGTATTCTACTTCTAATGGAACATTAATTATTATACATTTCCTCTATATATTCGAACACCTATTCTACTTCTAATAGAAATTTTAATTATTTGTCTTTTTTTATCAATTCGAACTCTTCTTCTATATAAATTCGAAGTCATATTCTACTTCCAATATAACTTTTAAATATATGCCTTATAATCACCTATTCTATCTTAGATAGAACTTTTAATTAAATGTTTTTCGTATAAACTTGAACTTTTCTAGTCTATAAATTCAAACATCTTTTCTATTTCCAATAAAACATTTAATTATATGTATTTCCTATAAATTCGAACTCTTATCCTCTATATATTCGAACACCTTCTACTTCAAACATAACTTTTAGTTATATGTATTTTTTATAAATTCGAACTCTTTTCCTGTAGTTCGAAATCATATTCTACTTGCAATAGAACTTTTAACTATATTGCTTACAAACAACTATTCTATTTCCAATAAACTTTTAATTCTATGTCATTCATATAAATTTGAACTCTTCTCCTCGATAAATTCGAACACCTATTCCATTTCCAATAGACCTTTTTAATTATATGTCTTTGCTATAAATTCAAATTCTTCTCCTTTATAAATTCGAACACTTATTCTATTTCTAATATGTTAAAAGAAATTCTTTTTAATAGTAATTAAAATCCTAAAATTCTAAAAACTTATCAATTAGTATAATTGAATTGAAAAATGTTGAAATCTAAATTATATAAAATAGTTGACGCTAACAAAATGCTTGTACAAATTTTCTCGAGGATTTACGTGTAATATGGAGGTTCATGAACTCATTTAAAAACAACCGATCGAATGACTATTAACAATCACAATATTATCTTTTTTGTAACATGAGGTAATTATAGATCATATCTTGTGAACAATCTGTTCCATTTCTCTCATCTATATGCTATGCGGCTGAGAAGTAATTGAAGTCCGGGATTATGGATTTTTTATTGGAGAATTTACATAGATAAATGTTTTATTGATAATTATACGTCTTCTTTTAAAATTTGAATTCTTATGACTTAGAACTTATCTAGAATATTTTTTCTACTTCTAATTTGATGCGAATGAGAAATTTTAGTTTATATATTCTTTATAAATTTGAACTCATCTTCTTTATAAATTCAGATATTTTTTTCTACTTTCAATATGATGAGGGTATTTAATTATTAATATTTCAAAATTGTAAGACTCTAAAAAAAATTGTAAAATTCTAAAAAAATAGAAAAATAGATTGAGACGATTTTAAAGGCGCCACATCACCGCCCGCGTATCCCCCTTTATATATATATATATATATATATATATATATATATATATATATATATATATATATATATATATATATAGGGGGCTACTCCAATACAAACCTCATTAAAATACAAACTTACAAACCAAGCATAATATAATATTTCAAGCTAATCTATTCACCAAACTAGGGGTACCCCAATACAAAAAATGCTTAAAATAATTGGCTCTATCCAACAAAAAAAAATAAAAAAAAATATTGTTCACGTGATGACGTGGCAGTGGATTTCACTGGTTAACGGTGCTTCGCACCTTCTTGTACGGCGCTTCGCGCCTTTATCAATCTAAAGTTGTAAGGAATGGCAATCAATGGTAAAGGCAATAGACGATTGACGGGTGTGTCGAGAGCCTTCGGCCCTCATGACTACCTAACTCATCCGTTTAATGTCTTAAATGCTTCGCATTTCCACGGCAAGTTTTTTTTTTTTTTATGGATAGAGCCAATTATTTTAAGCATTTTTTGTGAAGGTACCCTTGGCGGGAACCTTAGAATAAATGAAATATAATTAATTTAGTGTTGGTTTGTAGGTTTGTATTTTAAGAGTGGTTTGTATTTGAGCACTTGCCTATATATATATATATATATATATATATATATATATAGAGAAAAGTTCTATGGAGTACAGTTTAATTAGAGTACGTTGGAGTACATATACGTTCTGCACTCAAAATATTTTAAAATTTATTATTTTGCAAATCTTATTACATGAACATCATTATTTCATCGTAAATCTTGAAAATTTTGTATGTTTTGCTAACAAAATATTGCAAAATGAATTGTTCTGCAAAACACATTTGGGTTGTAAAACATATATGTTCTGATTGCAAAACATAAAGGATTTTCAAGATGAACATATTGCAAAATATACATGATTTTCAAAATTATCAATGAAATTATGATATTCATATAACAAGATTTGCAAAATAATAAATTTTAAAATATTTTGAGTGCAGAACGTATATGTACTCCAACGTACTCCAATTAAACTGTACTCCATAGAACTTGACCCAATATATATATATATATATATATATAGAGTCCTGTTCTACTAGAAACAAATTAGAATAGAAACCTAGAAACTAAGCCCAATCCACAAAAATACATTATTCTAGCCCAACTAAAAATACACGCACAGACCACTACACCACAATTGCCACCACCCACCACATCACCATCACGGCTGCCACCACACCCCCACCACCGCTGCCACCCACACACTACCATCACCACCACAGATCGAAGCTCGTCGTTCATTGTTCATCACTAAAACTTATCGTCGTCGATGATTATTGTTCATCACTAGCTAATTTGTTCATCAAAGATCTGTTCATTTAATATATTAAATTATATTAAGAAATCACTAAATCATATTATAGAAATCACTAATTTGTATTGTAGAAATCACTAACTAGTATGGTAGAAATCACTAATCTATACAGCTTTAATCACTGATACCGTACCTACCCCAGCCCCACCTTCACTTGCCATCACCACCACCACCTGCCATCGCTGCAATCGACCACCACACCACCTGTCAACGCCACCACCGCCTGCCATTGCTACCATCGACCACCACCACCATGATTGTTCAGATACATACACACATACATCGTTACATACACACAAATACACAAACTCGGATCTGAAAGTCATCACCGGAATGTTCTGAATCAGTAGATGAAGATAGGATTACGATCTGAAGTTAGAAATCACTAAATTATACTTGTAGTAGCACAATTAATGATCGGGATGAAGCAGATCTGGAATCGGAATCGAAAATCGATGGTGAAATCGAAGCCCCTGCGGGGCCTGTGGCCGGAAAAGAAGATGGCGGTGGTGGTGCGTCGGTGGAGGTGGTGGTGGTGGTGCGTCGGTGGAGGTGGAGGTTCGTCGGTGGTGATGGGGGTGGAGGGGGGGTGGGGGGGTGGCAGGTCAGGTGGGGGTGGGGGTGGGTGATGTATAGGAGTGGAGATAGTTAATATGTTGTGGAGATAGTAATTGGAGATAATAAAATATGGTGTGGAGATAGTAAAGTAGGGTGTGTAGATAATGGTTTCTTGTTTCTATTTTAAAAGTGGTTTCTATTTGACCACTAGCCTATATATATATATATATATATATATATATATATATATATATATATATATATATATATATATATATATATATATATATATATATATATAGGCTAGCGTTCAAATAGAAACCAACCTTAGAATAGAAACTAGAAACCTATACTAAATAAATTATATTTCATTTATTTTAATGGCCCCGCTAGGGGCACCTTCACAAAAAACTTATAAAATTCTTGGCTCTATTCAACAAAAATATAAAAAAAATAAAAAAAAAAAAAAATTACTGTTCACGTGCCACGTCATCACGTGAACAGTAACTTTTTTTAATTTTTTTTATTTTTTTATTTTTCTTTTTGAATAGAGCCAATAATTTTAAACGTTTTTTGTATTGGGGTACCCCTAATTTGGTCATTAGATTAGCTTGAAATATTTAATTTAGGTTTAGTTTCTAGTTTCTATTCTAAGTTAGTTTCTATTAGAACAAGACCCTATATATCTATATATATATATATATAGGCCAAGGTTCTAGAGAGAACACCCTTAAAAAGAGAACGAGAGAACACATCATCTAACCATTGAATCTATTAGATCTAATGGTCCCGTCAACAACACCCAATACAAAAAAGTCTTATAATTCTACCCTCTATCCATTCATTAAAAAAAATATTTTAAAAAAAAATTTTGAAAAAAATAATAATGATGATGATGTCACTGTGACGTCACAACAGGTTTTTTAATTTTTAAAAAAAAAAATTTTTTTAATTTTTTTTTTATGAATGGATAGAGACTAGAATTATAAGACTTTTTTGTATTGGGTGCCCCTGGCGGGGCCATTAGATTTAATAGATTCAATGGTTAGATGATGTGTTCTCTCGTTCTCTTTTTAAGGGTGTTCTCTCTGGAGCCTAACCCATATATATATATATATATATATATATATATATATATATAGGGGGCTACTCCAATACAAACCTCCTTAAAATACAAACCTACAAACCGAGCATAATCTAATATTTCAAGCTAATCTAATGACCAAACTAGGGGTACCCAATACAAAAAATGCTTAAAATAATTGGCTCTATCCAACAAAAAAAATAAAAATAAAAAAAAAATTAAAAAAAAAATCATTGTTCACGTGATGACGTGGTAGTGGATTTCACTGGTTAACGGTGCTTCGCACCTTCTTGTACGGCGCTTCGCGCCTTTATCATTCTAAATTTGTTAGGAATGGGAATCAATGGTAACGGCAATAGACGATTGCCGGGTGTGTCGAGAGCCTTCGGCCCTCATGACTATCTAACTCATCCGTTTACTGTCTTAAATGCTTCGCATTTTCACGGCAAGTTTTTTTTTTTTTTTTTATGGATAGAGCCAATTACTTTAAGCATGTTTTGTGAAGGTACCCTTGGCGGGAACCATAGAATAAATGAAATATAATTAATTTAGTGTTGGTTTGTAGGTTTGTATTTTAAGAGTGGTTTGTATTTGAGCACTTGCCTATATATATATATTGATGATTGATATTGATGATTTAACCATTCCTAAAAGCATATAGGGTACGTCGATTAATGATTCACGTGAAATATTAGGGGATAAGAGGCACGATTCAAGATTTTATTTGTTTCATGTATTAAATCTGTCGTCCATTAAAGAACTATCGTGTTGTCTTTGTTGACGACCCATCTAAAATACTAGGGTGCAAGTGGCACAGAAAAATTTTATTACTCAAAATTATTTTATGTGAATTGCTCTAACATTAAATCTAAGTGTTCGATGAAACCAAATAAAACAAATATCGTTGTCCACATCGACGATCCACGAGAAAATAGGGAAAATCAATTGATACGTCCTTGAACTATTTCGGTTTTTTAGTTCAGGTTCCTGAACAAAAGATTCCCCATTCCGGGTCCTTTAACTTTTCCGTTATTTAGTTCAAGTCCATCTGTTAAACGTCCGTCAGAATCTTTAAATAGTGTTTCTAGTGTTCTTGAGGATTAACCACGATTTGGAGGTGTTATTGTAGTCCAAATTCGAAGCTTGAGTAGTCAAATTGAATCCCACAACCTGTAGATTCATCCTCTCATATCACTTTTATCAAAGGGTAATTATTCTGAAAGTTAGGTTTTTTTAATTTATATTCGAATTTTCTATGATTTATATATGTTGATCTTTTGATGTTAATGATAGCCTAGGATGATAGATCTGCTAGTGTAGAGTATGTAGGTATTCTTTTTATAATTTTTCATGTACGATTTGTGTTGGCCGGAAATCGGAGCTTCGTCGCCGTTTATTGATTTTTCCGGCCATTCAGGGAATTGATTAGTGATTTGGTTGATTTCAATGACTTCCTGGAAGCTTAAGCTTCGATTTGATATACGAAAATCAAAGTTATATGTACAATTTGTGTTGGCCGGAAATCGGAATGTGGCAGGAATTTTTTAGTTGCCGGAGATTCTGACGGACGTTAAGATTCTCATTAACGGAAGGACTTGAACTAAATATTTGAAAAGTTAAAGGACCCGAAATGGGGAATCTTTTGTTCAGGGACCTGAACTAAAAAACCGGAATAGTTCAGGGATGTATCAATTTATTTTCCCCGAGAAAATACTGAGGACTCAGGACCATGAGATTGGAAAGTATAATCTTTAGCATCAAAAGATATATATATATATATATATATATATATATATATATATATATATATATATATATATATATATATATATATATATATATAGGCTAGCGTTCAAATAGAAACCAACCTTAGAATAGAAACTAGAAACCTACACTAAATAAATTATATTTCATTTATTTTAATGGCCCCGCTAGGGGCACCTTCACAAAAAATTTATAAAATTCTTGGCTCTATTCAACAAAAATATGAAAAAAAAAAATAAAAAAATGTTACTGTTCACGTGCCACGTCATCACATGAACAGTAACTTTTTTTTAATTTTTTTTAATTTTTTTTTAATTTTTTTGTTGAATAGAGCCAATAATTTTAAACGTTTTTTGTATTGGGGTACCCCTAATTTGGTCATTAGATTAGCTTGAAATATTTAATTTAGGTTTAGTTTCTAGTTTCTATTCTAAGTTAGTTTCTATTAGAACAAGACCCTATATATATATATATATATATATATATATATATATATATAGGCTAGCGTTCAAATATAAACCAACTTTAGAATAGAAACTAGAAACCTACACTAAATAAATTATATTTCATTTATTTTAATGACCCCGCTAGGGGCACCTTCACAAAAAACTTATAAAATTCTTGGCTCTATTCAACAAAAATATAAATAAAAAATAAATAAAAAAAAAGTTACTGTTCACGTGCCACGTCATCGCATGAACAGTAAATTTTTTTTAATTTTTTTAATTTTTTTGGTGAATAGAGCAAATAATTTTAAACGTTTTTTGTATTGGGGTACCCCTAATTTTGTCATTAGATTAGCTTGAAATATTTAATTTATGTTTAGTTTCTAGTAAGTTAGTTTCTATTAGAACAAGACCTTATATATATATATATAGGCTAGCGTTCAAATAGAAACTAACCTTAGAATAGAAACCAGAAACCTACACTAAATAAATTATATTTCATTTATTTTAATGGCCCCGCTAGGGGCACCTTCACAAAAAACTTATAAAATTATTGGCTCTATTCAACAAAAATATAAAAAAAATTAAAAAAATTTAAAAAAAAAGTTACTGTTCACGTGCCACGTCATCACGTGAACAGTAACTTTTTTATATATTTTTTTTTATATTTTTGTTGAATAGAGCCAAGAATTTTAAACGTTTTTTGTATTGGGGTACCCCTAATTTGGTCATTAGATTAGCTTGAAATATTTAATTTAGGTTTAGTTTCTAGTTTCTATTCTAAGTTAGTTTCTATTAGAACAAGACCCTATATATATATATATATATATATATATATATATATATATATAGGGTTGGACTCCATAAAGAACACTTTAAATAAAGAACAACAAAGAACACCTCATATCTAATAGATCCATTGCCCCTGGCGGGGCCACCCAATACAAAAAGTTCTTATTTTTTTAGGCTCTATCCATCCAGCAAAAAAAAAAAAAACAAAAAAAAAATTTGAAAATTTTACTGTTCATCGATGACGTCATCAGTGACGTCATCATGAACAGTAAAATTTTAAAAATATTTTTTTTTTTTTTGCTGGATGGATAGAGCCTAAAAAAATAAGAACTTTTTGTATTGGGTGCCCCTGGCGGGGCCAATGGATCTATTGGAATAAATGATTTTATAGTGTTCTTTATTGTTCTTTATATAAGAGTGTTCTTTATGGAGCAAAGGCCTACATATATATATATATATATATATATATATATATATATATATATATATGAGGAAGAAGCCCCTGAGGTTATCTCAGGAGAGTTACCTGAGATTGTAGTATAAATACATTATGACATTTTTGTAAATATTGAAAACTTTCTACTGTAATTACAATTATACCCTCGTGCATTAATATGGAAAATCTTAGTTGACTCAGGTAATTTAGGAACATCAAACCCTATATATATATATATATATATATATATATATATATATATATATATATATATATATATATATATATATATATATATATATATATATATATATATCGAGTCTTTTCTAGAAAAAATTTGTCATATAGAGAATTGGAGAGAACCATATATTTTTTCTGATTCTATAAAAGAACCAAAATTTTTAAATTTTTTTAAAATATTTGTCAAAATAAAAAAATCTTCACCTGTCACGTCGTAATCACTGCTGACGTGGCAATACGTAACTTCATCATTGATGATGTGGCATTACCGCGTCAGCAGTAATGATGTGGCGGGTGACGTCAGCAATAACACGTCAGCAGCAATGTCACGTCAGCATTTGGTTCTGTTACTGAATCAGAAAAATGATCTTTTTTTTTATTATAGAACCAAAAAAAATTGGTCTTTTATTTATATAACCAAAAATTAAAACTTTGATTCTATTATAGAATCATAAAATTAGTAGTTCTATCTTATTCTCTACATAAGGAGGTCCTCCCTACAATAATGGCCTATATATATCAATATCATTTGCATTTTCATCTCAAATCACGACAGCCTCGCCCCTGTTTTCTTCAATTTTTTAGCGAGTCATTTCAAAGTTTCCTACATCGAGTTCTCAGTTGAAAAAAAGGGGATTGATCATGATACATTAACATCTTACTTGGCTCTCAGTTACCAAGGTTGAAACTGATCAAAGTTAAAAGATTAAATCAATACATAATGTCCTGTACAATAACTAGGAAACCGGGAACCTCTTCCTAAAATTTTATCTCAAAAGCTATTCATAATTCATTGTTCTACTGAACTCGCAGCAAGCAATATTCATCGAGTCCAGAGAAAGGGGAGGGGGGGAGTTCAATAGGTCAAATATCTATCATTTTGTCTCATTGCAAGCAAATTAAAGTACACAAACAAAATTTTGTATAAAAAATGATTCCGAGAGTGAAAACAATCCTTAATGTCCATGCCTCAGAACACAACTTGAACCTTTGCAGCAACTCCAAAAAATTTGCTATTCATACTCTAAAAAGCAAAAAGGAATCAGATAAAAAATGTTGCTCCAACAGTCTCCTAGTGATTCTCTAAATTACTAAGAGCTTCCTCTCACTACTTATTCAATGAAATACAAATAAGGGGAGTTTCTTAATGATGTCTATAATCTTGACCACATTAGTTTTATATAGAAATGTTTATATGGCTTTTGTTCTGCTTGAGTACTATAGTGTATAGAATTCTGCTGGAGGGGACCGGCTGTAGGCATAAGGTCGTCAGTGTTGCTGAATGTATAAAAACCACCGAGAATTAACTACTGCATGTACTACTTGATGGAACTGCCAGTCTATTGGCCGAACACTACAGAAGAACTCTTCAAGGGCGACGAAGTTTTGATGGTAATATGTTGTTCATACTGAAAAATTGAGAGTTTGACAAAGTAAAAAAGAACGAGTGAAACCTAATGACCAAAAAACAACAAAACAGCTCAAAATATTGGTTCCCTTCTATAGTTCAGCTCACTGCAACCAACTCAGCCACTGTCATAGAAAAATAAGAGTAAAATGTAATGTGTGTACCTCAAATTTGACCTTGCTGCAATGTTTTTACCCGAACTTCAATAAACCTCAGATTTGCTTATTACTGCAACATGTGTACAAAAGACAAAAGTTAATCGGCAGTTGCTTAACATTGGTTGTATCTCAACTTAAAATAAATGATTTTTTATGTAGTTTGTCATTTCATGTTGCTATACGTACACTTACATACTGCTTAACATGTTGAAATGGATACACACATGCATGTGATCATTCATCGGCAGCCACAACCAACAGTGGCGATGCCACCAAAACACCAGCACAAATCCCCACTAACAGCCCTTCAAATAGCAAACAAGCCCAGCAGAAAATCAACACACAAGCACATATGTATCCCCCCGTCCCAATAAAGACACTACTAATATTGAAGGCTAATTAAGAAACAACTTAAAGAATTACTAAATAACCAATACTTGAAATAGAAGTTGTTTTCTTTTTTATTACATTAAAATGCAATGAAATCATGGGGTTCGCTTATGCAGAATTCATTTTCTCAAAATTAATTACAATTTGCAATGTTAGTCAGATCTATGGCATAGTGTTACCCATCTACAGATTACATACACTTACTACTGTTGGAAACGTGATGAGCTACCTACAACACTTGATATTAATTAAAATGCTTAAATTAGGATTACTAAGACGACACTGCAAGATTAAGGAGTTTCTGCTGTGTTAAGTGCAACTACAAAACACTGCTTAAATTAGTACTACCGAGAAAGTGGGACAAGAAGATTAGTAAAAAAATAAAAAATTGCTGGAAGCCAGTGATAAACGGCTATGCTGAAAAATGTTCTGAGATCTCAAAAACTTGAATATGAATCAGATACCTGGAAGGATCGTGTATTTTTCTTATAGCCTCGCACTTGTATAGTGACGGAGAAAGGAATTGTGCAGATTGATAACACATTGTTGATCTAGTGTAACCATTAAAACATGTGATACTTAAAGTCGTTTATCAATATGCTTGACAAGAAACTTACCAGATATATGCTCGGTGACTTAACTTGTATGGTACCTTTGAAGGGTGTTGGACAGAATCATGGACTTCCCACCAGCATGACAGAGTAGGTTTGGTTGGCTCGCTCCATTACATTTCTGGTATAGAATTGAATTGAACTTTCATTTATGGTACACTTTGTTCAACGTTTTCATTTATGGTATAGCTGAAAAAAGGTAATAGAAAACGCCACTTCTAGTGACGTTTTCTGTTGAATTTACTTTCAACAGAAAACGCCACTTGAACTGGCAGTTTCTATTACATTTGTTTGTTTTCACTTTTCCCAGCACTTGGCATAATTTGTGAGTACAAAATGTAGTTTGTAGTAGTCATTTTACATGGCTTAAAAAATGTCTTTGTAAATGAAATTTTTTCAATTTTTTTGCTTCGTATTAAAAAATTGACATTTTACTTTGGTATAATACGAAAATCTCGAAAATTTATTATGTTGAGGGACATAAAAAACAAATTTGTACATGTTTTTGTTTTTTTTATTTTTTTCCCGTATTAAAGTATTAATGTTCTACTTTGGTGTAAGCTGAAAAACATTAATGTATTAAATTGCGTAATCATGTTTTTTTAGGCCCGAAAATGACAAAATTTCTAAAATTTTTATTGAAATGAAACAAAGTACAGGAGATGAAGCACACTTAAATTAAAATGCAAACATAGGAATTTAAAAGCATAGATAAAAAACAACAACAAGTTCTTAAATTTGAATTAGGCCAACTGCCTAATTTTCGTCGCTACATTCCTCAATTTGTTGGAGGAAATTGACGTTCCCTTGCTTCATATTCTTCAACATAGTTTGCCATTTCCGCCTCCTCAGCGTCCAACAAATCCTCGTATTTTTTGTGTATCCGATTAGCCAGCTGTTCCACTTGAGTGTACCATTCCTCATCAGAAATCTTCTTCCATTTCAAATCTTCATCTAGCTTTTTACGACCATCACAAAACTCAGTCGAAAAATCATCATTATAGAAGTCGAAGTTAAACATCTCGTCCTTAGTTTTGACCCAGTCTTTTCCCTTTCTCTCCTCCCTGCTCTTAAAAATTTTCATTTTTTTTATGAACAAGGACTGCTCACCAGACCGTATAATCGCAGCCCTCCTCTTCTCTTGCTCTGCTTCTTTCTTCTTCTGCCTGTCGTCATATGCCCTTGTTTCTGACACTTTCCCCTTCCCCTTCCTCCTATCCATTTGATGCAAGTGCCTTGAAAAAAAATTGGTTTAAAAGTTATTTGAGAGGAAAGCAGTAAGTTGTGTTTATGAATGACAAAGAAGAACGTATTTATAGAGGAATTTGTACATTCACGAGATTGTTACTGGACATTCACGAGATTGTTACTGTACATTCACGAGATTGTTGTAATTATGTTAATGTTGACGGGACCTCACAACTTTTTACAATGGATTTTCAGGTCTGCAAAGATTCTTGTTGTTTTCTTGCTGTGCATTCACCGGAAGTTTGAAATAGCAATGGTAAAATGATAACAAAGTGAAGGCAAGATGTGATCACTCAATCTTATCTTTCCAGTACTTTTTAGTGTTTGTTGCAGATTACTGTACATGCACGAGATTATTCACTATGTGAGTAGATGATGTGGTCCTGTGGACATAATGCAAGTGCCGGATAATAATGCATACAAATTTAAATTTCATGTTCCTGTGGGTTGTCATTGGTAGCTGAAATAATGCAAGTGCTGGAAAATAATGCAAGTGGAAAACAATAGTCCGTTTCACTATAAATATGTAACCAAAATATTTATCAGCCAATCACAAAATGACTTATACTCCTGGTGATATTTTTAGAGCTATGGGTAGGAGTTGGGTGTGTGAAGATGAATTTGCTTACTCGTTGAACCCTAATCATCGTTACTCAACTCTGTCAGTAGCAACAATGCGGAGGGAGTGAGAATGGCGTGCACGAACTCTTGACATTTGTGTTGACCAATGTCGAGTGTATGGGCTACGAGTAGTAAAACAGCGCGCTAAATCCATGCCACGTAACACTCCTCGACAACTGGAAACCGCGCTCTTTCGTGCACGAGAGGAGGAAAATCGAATGCGTTTGCGCGTACGATGATACAGCCTAGCAGAAGATGCGAGGATGTGTGCAGAGGACGGAGACATCCTACAAGCTAGACAATATCATCAGTGGAGCATAAGTCCTGAAAATCAATCGGACTGCGACATGTCCGACGAGGAGTAGACTATTGTAATTTTATCATTGAAAGTGTGTTAATTTCTGCAATTGATATGATTTCATAATTGTTGGCATTTGTTATGTTTGAAACACAAAATCATATAGGCCTCTACATAAAAAAAAAACAACCATGTTTGAATAACTGAAATGAAATTGATAAGAAACACACAAATTGATAAGAAACAACTTAGTTCCATTAGTCAAAGAAAACTACATCAACGTAGTTCAACATGCTTAATAACCAACGTTACATGGAACAAATACTAATAAATTCCTGATGAAATTACACTACTTCCATAACGAAATAAGCATGATTACTAGTACAGCACAGACCAAAAGCTTCTTTAATGTCATGTTTTCCTTCTCCGACTTCTTCAACAAATTTTTTGTTACTTCAACCTCATTTTGAAGCAAACCAATTTCTTCGTCCACCATCCAAGCATTGTGCAGGTCATCATCCTTTCTATTCAGTCTGAGCTTCAACTCTTTTATCACTTCTCTTGCTCTTTCGGTGTACGATGGATCGGCCCACTTAAAGAAGTTACATCTTCTTGTAGGATCCTAAAAACACATTAAACAAAAATCAATACATTTTGGCAACAACAAAATTTGCAGAAAGTGATGTTGTACATACCTTGTATTGGCTGCAACCAAAGAACCTCCTTCCTGGGTCAAGAGTACCTTCTTTCCATGCTTCTTGACAAGGAGCTGGTAGATTGCAGTTACACCTTACAGTTCCATGTTCACCTAAGTAGTTGAAAGTGCTTGAACTATGTCTGTAAGGGTTTCTAACCGAAGATGAAGAGTTTCTTGAATTAGACATGACGAACTTTTTAGATACAAAGACATCACATGAAAACATTCCAATTTATAGCCAAATTAGTGTGATTTCTTGAAGTGAAAAAAATTCTAAAAAATTACTAGACAGCTACCATTTCTGAAAAAGTTGGTTTATCACTTCAAGACTGAAATGAAGTGTAGTATACGGACACAGCTACAAAAAATGAAAAAGTTGAATGGTCATTTCATTACTTTATCCTACAAAGCTGAGTTGAATTTTCAGTACAAGCAGGATCAATAAAACATGAGAACCCCACCCTCAAAACCCTACTTGCAAGTGGGTTGTACATATATATATATATATTTGACCTTGCAGATAGGTTTAGTGCAAATTAATTTACCAACTACAAAAGAAATATGTCATCCTCTACAAATCGCAATTGGTTGCTCGGAGAAAGAAATGATGACTACAACCGTCTTAGACAAAGCGATCCAGTGGAATATTTTGCAGGCGTTCGTCGAGAATGGGCATATCGGCGTGAAGAATCGGAACGTTTGCGAAATGACCTAATTTCTATGGGTGCAAGGGTCCCTATTCGTCATTCCCTCGACATGTTTCCGCGTACTGGTGAATCATCGGGTTGGAATGATTATAAGCGTAAAGTCATTCGAGCTGCCAAACATATACGAATTGAGAACAACCGAATGTTGTTACGTAGAACTCGTCACTACATCTATCAACTTGCTAAAGACTTCGTTCGTGCAAGTGGGAGAGAGCTAACAGACGTTGAGGAACAACGTCTTCAACAAAATCCATGTTACATCTCTGATGATTACATGTCCGACGAAGAAATTTAATTTAGTACTACTCAATTATTTAAGTTTTTACTTTTTCTATTATGTATTTGTAGTGTGCATTTTTCGATTATGTATTTGTACTGTGTATTCTTCTATTATGATGGTGTTATAGTGTGCAACAAAACTATGTAATTAATTAAAACATCAAATTCCATAACATCACACAACATGAAAATAAGAAATACAAATGAATATCCGTAGAGGACATTCTTTAGGGGAAACTAAAAACAACCACATTTAATCATAGCCGAAGAAATTAATCTTCATCTTCATTATCATCATCATCATCTTCCGCATCTTCCTGCACGGAGTCCTCGATCACATCCTTCTGCTCAATCCCATCCTCCTTCACGGAGTCCTCACCTTCATTCTCATTTTCATCAATTGGTTCACACATATGGCGAGTTAGTTCTCTGACTCGTTGCATTTCCAATTTCTCAAAATCACGCGCAGCACGCTCCTCTAATGGTTCATGAAGCCAACGAATGTACCCACATCCGTTGCCTCCATTTGGACAATTGTGATAGCTCCTTCCCGCATTTCTTCCATAGGGCCATGTGCGTTCAACGCACAACTTATCACAAAAACAAAGATTCAAATCGGGAATGTTGGACATGTTGAATTGTGTGTGAAATGCTAAATTAGATTGCAGTGGATGAGTGAACAAGCCTCACTACTATGTCGTTTTATAGCTGGGAATCAAGGGATAAATTATTGATTGGTGTTCAACTAGCCCGTGACTCAACAGTACTGTCAAAATATAATTGAATGAACTGCAAAATCATGTGAATGCACAGCAGCAAATACTTAAATTTACCCTGCATTATTGAAAAAATTCACTCTGAGAAAGGACTGCATGCTTAGCCTGTAGTGAAATAAAGCTGATTTCTGAAAAAGTAAAGCTTATTTCAGGCATAGTGAAATAAAGCTGATTTATGAAAAAGTAAAGTTCACTGCAGGCATAGTAAAATAAAGATGATTTCCAGCTTTATTTCTTGTACGCAAAGTGCTGTAGTCACTTCACAATAACGCTTGTTTAAATTATTGAGATCTTTTTTCATCAACAAAAAAGTAAAATAATAATCTGAAATTGGCTATAAAACCCAATTTGCTGCTTATTCAGAAACGCAACTTAGTAGTTTCCACTTAAATTTACTTTCTTCAAGACAATAGCATAAGATGGATAAGGGCAAAAAACCACAAACTACTAAAACCAAAATCAAACGAACCAGGAAACACACAAAGTCATACGATGTGCAGGCTGAGGATGCTAAACTTGCAAAACATTTTGAATTTGCTGCACAACAAGTTAAATTTAAAATGGAAATGGAAGCTCGAGCTGCAAAGGAACGTGAAATTGTAATAGAAGCAGAAGCTGCAAAGGAACGTCAAATTGCAAGGGAAATTGAGGAAGCTGAGGACGAGAATTATGCTGTTGATCTCAGTGAATTTTAAGAAGTTGTATTGTGGTTCTCGTGTCAATGTATGCTTATTTTCTAATTTTCTGTTTTCAATTAAATCTAATTGTATCATGCTTCAATTTTCTGTTTTCAAATTGAAGTACTTGTATGATGTAGTATGTTTATTTAGAGTAATTAAATGTTTTCTAATATGTTTTTTATGCACCTCAACGTAACTCCGCCAAGGTTTTTTTTTAAGAATTTGATGTGAAGCTGCCATATTCGGATGAACATTTAACGTAATTACACAAATTACTTATGCCTAAATTTTGGTTTACGCAAAAGTACAACGTCAATACTTGAATATGGAACAAAAACAACGTAAGAAAAACATGTACAAGTATATTTTTTATTCCCCTAAACATGCCTACTCGAAAGAATTTTCAACATTTTGATGTTGAGTTGCCATGCTCGGACTAAAAAAATAAGATAATTACACATAATAATTTTTGGAGATTTTCGTATTATACCAAAGTACAACGTCAATACTTGAATATGGAATAAAAACAAAGTAAAAAAAACATGTACAAGTATATTTTTTATTCCCCTAAACATGCCTACTCGAAAGATTTTTCAACAATTTGATGTTGAGTTGCCATGTTCGTCCCAAAAAAGAAGCTAGTTAGACATAATACTTTTTGGAAATTTTCGTATTATACCAAAGTATAATGTCAATACTTGAATACGAAACAAAAAAAATGAATAAATTCTACTTACAAATATATTTTCTAAGCCATATAAAATGACTACTACAAAGTTCATTTTGTGGTTACAAAATTATTCTAAGTGCTGGAAAAAGTAAAAAATTTATATCTAATAGAAACCGCCACTTCTAGTGGCGTTTTCTGTTGAAATGAAACTCAATAGAAAACGCCACTACAAGTGGCGTTTTCTATTAACTTTTCTAAGCTATACCAGAAATGAAACTTTACGTTCAAGTGTACCATATTTGAAAGCTCAATTCAGTAGTATACCAGAAAAGTAATCGAGCCGGTTTGGTTCATATATAATAATTTATGTTCTTGCCACATAGACAAGGTTTAACAATTATGATGGCTACTTCATTATTGACTCCAAAACCTATTACATTGCATTCTTGAAGCAACAAAACTGATCAAAGTTAAAGATTAAATCAATACATAACGTCCAAAACTGACCAACTGACAGATGAACTAATGAACTTGGTCAATAACTGATCAAAGTTATGATAGAATCTAACAATTCTATAAACACTTAATTCTCTAAAATAGAGACAAGGATCGAAACATCATATTCAATTATCGAGATTAAACTATAAGCGGAAGCGTACATGTATCCATGAGTTTGTAGTGCTAGAGAAAACCTTTAGTTGGTGCTATTGTCTTCCTCAACCAAATACACCTTAGGGTTCTTGAGTAGCTATATTCTGATGGGGAGAACAAAAGCTTATTACGTATTTGATATATTGGGGACCATGACCGTACAAATTCATAACGGCCCAATTTAATCTTCCATTATAACTTAATTGGGCTTGGTATTGGGTCTCCTCTCAATTAGTCCACACTGATAACTCTGAAACTTGACCGCGTACTTCCTCGCCAACTCCTGCCTCGGAAGGGGAGTAGCTGTAGTGGGGTTCCTGCAAAACAACACTGGAGGGGGGGATCGGCCCCGAGGTGCCTCCGGCGTGAGAATAAGAGTTGGCTTTGGAAAATAATAATCAAGTAGAGTATCACGAAAGTAATAAATGTGTGTAGGTGTGTAATAATGTCTAACCCCTAAACCCTATTCTCTAGGGGTATTTATATCCCTAGGCCTAGGGCTTAGGGGTAGGTTACCTCTTCCCCTGACCGTTGGATCGGGGGGACAAGCCGCTGAACTCCCGGGATGGAGGACACGTGTCCCTGTTTGAGGGGACCGTAGATTGGAGTGTGGCAGTGTTGTAGTGGACATGATTTGACACATGCTCTTTCTTGTTGTTTAGTGTTAGTCAGCGCCAGGTGTAGGAATGTCGGCTGAACTGGGGTGCCACGTATGCTGAGTGTCACCGGTCTGGGGTCCCCTAGTCTGGGGTGGGGACCATGCCACGTAGTGGTGGCTCCGGGCCCGGGATCCATTAGTCTGGGCTGGGCTGTTCTTATTCTCATGAGATGATTTGCCTGTAGCTTTGGGCTCAAGATTGGGCCTAATTGGGCTTGGACTATTTGTAGCCCATCATTTGCCCCCCCCACTCCCTTATGCGGATTCTCCGGATGAGGGAGTAGCTTAGGGTTTGTTTCCTGTTTGAAGAATTTTTTGCTTCGGTTGCCCCCCAGGCCCGGGGTGTGTACTGAAGTACATATGCTCGGGGCTAAGGGTTGTTGGGGGCTGGTTGTGTATGCATATATATATATATATATATATATATATATATATATATATATATATTCGTAAATATATATACTGCATATGTAAATGTATTGCGTATGTGCATCATTTTTTTTTTTTTGAAAAACAGCCGTCACCCACCATCTCCAGATTTTGGAGATAGTGGGCCTATTTTTTGGGCCGCCACGTGTCGCTGGCGGTTGACCTTCAGGTTTGGCCTATAAATAGTGGTCGTCTCCCTCGCTTTTGTCTTTTACGAGTTTTCGATTTGCTACCGTTATTATGCTTCTCTGAGGACCTGCTCTCCGGACTAGCGGCGTGATCTGACTTAAAGTATCCTCGCACCCTTCTCTCCGGACTTCTTTGTAAGTTTTCTTGCCCCGATCTTTCGATTCTTTGAATTCAAGTTTTTGTTTTTATTTTCTTGCCTTGCTTCGCATCTTGGGTAGATAAGCTGACTTAGGTTTTCGTGTTTTTGTTGGGTTGTCCGGGGTAGTATCTTTGTATGCTTAGAAGACGTGTTACTGCTAACCGAGTCTTGATTCCCCTCTCCGGACCTAGTGGTTCTTCTTGTAGTTGTAGTTCGTCTGATAGCAATTTAGACTTGATAGATCTAGAGTGGTGTATAATGGGTAAGAAGAAAAGCCGCCTTTCTGTGCTTACGAATATTGCGACTAAAGACATGGGTCCGGGGTATAGTCTCAGTGAGCCGGACAGTAGCTGGGGCCATTCCAAATATTACTTTGTTAAGAAGGATCCGGGGATCCCACAGGCCTATTACTTTAGGGACCTTAGTGCTGAGTTTTCTGAGAACGAAGATGTTGCGAAGATGATAGAGTATGACAAGGCTTCCTTGGATTCGAAGTTCGGGGATAAGCCTGGTTCCGGGATGGACGTTGCTCCCTTTCGATCCCAGTACGTAGAGGCACCAGTGGAATGGGATGGGATTTTTCGGGCCACTTTTCACTTAGATGAAGAAGTGAAGTGGAGATGGCCGGAGCCCGGGGAGAAGATATACCATAGGCCAGAGGGTGGTTGGGTCGGAGTGTGGTTGGAACATCTGAGGTTGGGCTATGGGCCAAGATGCCACCAGTTCATCAAATCTTTGTGTTTATTTAAGTATGGGATCCCCATAACCCAACTTACTCCCAATGCGGTGAAGTGGATTTATTATTTTTTGGGTTGTTGCGAGGCTGCCGGGGTACTGCCCACTTTTAAGCTTTTCCATCACTTGTTCCGGTTGGTGCACTCCAACAACGTGCCTCTGTTCGAGTTTAGATTCCTGAGCAAGGCTTGCGGGTATCCCTCATCGGGATCCAAGCCCCTGGGTATGCTGCCTTCTTTGAAGGGGTGGAATGGGGAGTTTGTATTTCTCCTGGGTGTCGATATCCGGTTTATGCCCACCTTCAAGGAGGAGCCCTTGGCCATGAACTTCGAAACCTTCGACCTCCAGGATGCGGCTCTAGACCGGGTTAACGCCTTTTGCCGGGGCCTCAAGAGGCAAGTGACCAGAGATGACCTCATGAGTCACAAGTATCTTTTCAGGATAGGATGTAAGTTTGGATTGGATTTGGCTTATTTTTGGTCTTGCGGTTCTTGTCTTGTCCCGGACTAACGTGCTTTTGTTTATTTTTCAGGTCTTCCCGGCTATAAGCCTGATTTTGAGCAGTTTGTGGAGATGAGCAAGACAAACAGGTCCCTGGCTGTTGCTCTCCGGAATATTGGCCATGTCCGAGACAATACCAAGGCCCCCGGGGAGGCTAGTGGTTCGCGGGCCAACCAGGAGGCCGGCTCGGAGACCCGGGACCCTGAGGTTCAGGAGGTGGCTCCGGAAGCCAACCAGGAGGCCGGGCTGGTGCCGAGGAAGAGGCCTAGGGTTTCTGAAATCCAGGCTGAAAAGTTTGGAACGATGCTCTCGACTGTGAGCTGGTGCAGGATCCTGCGGCTGATGGTAGCTCGAAGAGGGCCAACTTCGGGCCCCATGAGTCTGCGCCTGTTTCTCCGGAGGAGCGGAATTTTATTGGTTTCTTGGCTGATCTCCCCAGCAAGCTGGAGTGGGAGGAGATGGGTAAGACCCCGGCCATCTCTCAGTTCCAAGATATGATGGCAGTTTATGGCCAGGTATACTCTTCTTCGAGCTCTTTCCATGTTGCATGTTTTTAGTCTTGTTTTCTCACATTATGCTCTTGTATTGGGCAGCTCGGGGTCAGGATGGCCGGAGCTGCTGCGACTGCTTTTCGGGAGCTGGAGACAATCAAAGAGGCCCGGGACGTCCTGAGCTCGGTGATTGAAAAGAGGAAGGAGATGGAGAAGGAGGCGGAGCTTGCCCGGACCGAGCTCCTTGAGCTGCGGGAGACCGTTAAAAATGAGTCGAACAAGTTCAAGGAGACGGTCAAGGCTCTTACAGATGAGAGAGATTCTGCCAAAGCCAAGGTAAAAGAGTATAGAGACGAGGTAAGGAAGCTCCGGGATGAGCTGAAGGCCAAGAAGCCCGAGGAGCAGGTGATTGCCGAGTTTCGGGAATCAGATGCTTATGACGATGATTTGGCAGCCGTGGCGTCCAAAAAGATCCATCGCTGCTGGGTCATCTCTGAAAAAATGTTCAAGACTGATCCCGAGGCCGCTACCTGGGACAACTTCATCACGGAGTACCTTGCTGCCGAGGATGCATTGGCCCGGGGTGAAGGCGAGCCTAAACCTTTTGGTGCTCCTGATTCCTCTCCTCCTCCTGAATCTTGATTTACCGTACATGATGTGTTCGTAGTTCGGGCTATGCCCTTGTAATCTTTTCTTTTTAAATTTGCTGATGTACTCTCAAACTTGTTTGTATAACTTTGAATTTGGTTTGTTGTAAACTCTCAAGTATCGGGTGTTTCGGGCTGTTGGTCAGCCCGGCCCGTTTACTGTTTATGCACTTTTATTTTCCTTCACATGTTGTAGGTTTTGCCCTGCCTCTTCGTTGTTATTTGCTTGTAGTTTGCATTGCCCCCCACTCCCTTATTCGGGTATCCCGGATGGGGGAGTAGTGGATTGCCTGCGGGCTTGTTCCTACTTTTCGTAGTAGGGATTTTGGAGCCCCGGGCCGAAGCATTGCTAAGGTCCCGAGTTTGTTCCTATTTGGAAAGGGTGTAAACTTTTCCAAGTAGGAATTTTGGATGCCTATGGCGCCCCGGGCCGAAGCATTGCTAAGGTCCCGGGTTTGTTCCTACTTGGAAAGGGTGTAAACTTTTCCAAGTAGGAATTTTGGATGCCTATGGCGCCCCGGGCCGAAGCACTGCTAAGGTCCCGGGTTTGTTCCTACTTGGAAAGGGTGTAAACTTTTCCAAGTAGGAATTTTGGATGCCTATGGCGCCCCGGTCCGAAGCATTGCTAAGGTCCCGGGTTTGTTCCTACTTGGAAAGGGTGTAAACATTTCCAAGTAGGCATTTTGTATGCCTATGGCGCCCCGGTCCGAAGCATTGCTAAGGTCCCGGGTTTGGTAATAATTGTAAAACTGAAATGTTGAGTAAGGAATAGAGCTCTTGTTCATTGATAGTAGAATTATTACATGATTTTCAATTACAACTCAAAAAATGCCCATGTACGGGCTGGAGCTATCTTCCTTTACTGGTAGTACTTGTTTGCACTAAACCACGCAAGCGTACGTGGTCACAAGTAATATATGAATAAGTCGAGTTCGTTCCCACAGAGATCTGGTTTTTAATTTAGTATTGTACCTATGCAACAATGTATGGTTTTAATTCACTGCTAAGATAAATAACAAGATTTAGGTTTTAATTAACTAAAATTAACTAAGGAAGTAAATTAACAAATTAAGAATTAACTAACTAACAAGAATTGAAATCGAATTACTTCTGCAAGAGAAACCATGGAATCCTAACTTCATTAAATACTTCGCTTAGATCTGACGCCTTTAATCACTATATGCAATGGTTATGATATCTGATCGGACAACACGAAACAAGTACACGCTACCTGTCAGCATACGTATACCAAACTACCCATACATCCACAAAAGAGATAGAAGATGAATAGACACCAATTATGCTTAGACCCTATATGTCTATAGAATTTGAATACATAACGGTTGAAGAGCAAGTTATCCATAAAGATCACACAGGGCAGTATAAGTATTTTCATCTCACACCACGAATCATATTGATAAACAATTATGAACCTATGCTAGCATGGCAAGTTCTAAATCTCAAGATCCACTTTCACTTCACAAGAGATTAACAAATTAGATGTTCATGAACGTTCCAGCTGCAATTGGGCCTCTGGACCACTTTAGAATGATAGAGAATCTCGTTATCTTCGCGTGGACAGTAAGATCGCCCAAAACTGACTTCTAGAACTCAATATATGGCCCAAACAGTGAATCTCACGCGTGCAGCCCAATAAATCCGAATTTTAATAAATTAAATCTCCAAAAACGACAAAAACATCCACCATAATCAACATCCTTGTAAATCTGCACAAATAAACAAAACACATCAAAACTACAAGAAACTTGAGCCCAAGACAATCAATTTAAGCCGATTTAGAATGCTCCAAGTGGATATAAAATCCACTTATCAGTACTTTCTTAGCCTGAGGCCGTGCCAGGTGTTGGGGACCTCAGTGTTGTCCATGTGGCTGAGCTTATAGGTTCCGGGACGAAGTACTTCTTTGACTCTGTAGGGACCTTCCCACTTAGGCATAAGCTTTCCTGTATTCGTGGGGTCTGAAGCTTCGGTGTCCCGGAGTACTAGGTCGCCGATTTGGAAGTTTTTGACCCTCGATTTCTTCCCGAAGTACTCTCTTGTTTTTTCTTTATACTTCTCCATTCTTTCCACTGCTTTGTCTCTGACCTCATCAACTATGTCCAGATTAACCCGTAGCCCTTCTTCATTTGCGATTTCATCTAAGTTAATTGCTCTGTGGGAGGGGGAGCCCACTTCAATTGGAAACATCGCCTCAGTTCCATATGCTAGCTTGAATGGAGTTTCCCCTGTTCCGGACCTCGGGCTAGTTCTGTATGCCCATAGCACATGTGGTAGCTCTTCGGGCCATTTGTTCTTGCTTTCCTTTAACCTTTTTATAATTCCTCTTAGCAAAATTCTGTTTGTTACTTCAACTTGTCCATTGCCCTGGGGATAGGCCACTGAAGATTTCTTGTGCTTGATTCCCCTTTCCTTCAGATAATTTTCGAAGTCTGAGCCAATGAACTGAGGACCATTATCTGAGACTAAGACCCTGGGTAGGCCGAACCGCATTAAGATGTTGTCCATGAACTTACTGCAGTCTTGTTGATTTATGGTTCTCATTGCCTTTGCTTCAGCCCACTTTGTCATATAGTCGATGGCGACTAAGAGGTATCTCAGATCGCCTTTAGCCCGGGGGAAGGGTCCCACTATATCAATTCCCCATACGGCAAATGGGATTGGTGACAAGATTGAGGATGGCAGGATCGGGCTTTGCCTTGGGACATTGCTGAACAACTGGCAGTTTATGTATTTCTTGACAAATTCTATTGCATCTGAGTGGATTGTTGGCCAGTAGTAGCCTTGCCTTATGATTTTGTATGCAAGGGACTTTGCGGACATGTGGTCCCCATAAATCCCTTCATGAACCTCTTGTAAGCAGTAGTTTGCTTCCTCCGGGCCTACACACTTGAGTATTGGAGATGAGAAAGTGCGGCGGTAGAGTTGGTTATCTTCAATGAAATATTTCGAAGCCTTGTTTTTCAGCCTTCTGGCCTCATTCTTGTCTTCGGGAAACTTTCCTTTCTCCAGATATAAGATGAAAGGAGTCATCCAATTCGGGGTATCGTCTATTTCCATTATCTCTTCTTGGTGAATGGCCAGGGTCCCCAATTCCTCAAAATAGACCGAGGTATCTAGTTCGGCTGAGTTCTGAACTAACTTAGAAAGTTTATCTGCTTCGGAGTTCTCTTCTCTGTTAACTTGGTTGATTCGGTACTCCGAAATGGTGGCCAGGTAGCTTTTGACAAGAGCCTGGTATTGAGCTAGCTTGGGATCTTTGGCCACATATTCCCCCTTGGTTTGCCGTACCACGATCTGGGAATCACTATGGATGCTCAGACTGTGGATTTTCAGAGTTCGTGCTAACCTCAGCCCGGCAAGGAGAGCCTCATATTCAGCATGATTGTTTGTTGCTTGAAATTTGAAGGTGATTGCTTGTTTGATCTGGAAGCCTTCCGGGCTTTTCATGATTATCCCAGCCCCGGACCTTTCCGCTGTTGAGGATCCATCTACGTGAAGTTTCCATGACTCCGGGTTTTGGTCCGGGGTTTTCACATGTTCAGCCGTTATGGAAAGGTGCTGTGGTTCCGGGAATGAGCACTCTACTATGAAGTCTGCCAGAGCCTGTGCCTTGATGGAAGTCCGGGGTATGAAAGTTAAGTGGAATTGGCTTAACTCGATTGCCCAATTTATCAATCTTCCGGATGTATTCGGCTTGTGGATTATTCGTCTTAGTGGCTGATCTGTTATAACCTTGATTTCTCTACCCTGGAAGTACTGTCTGAGTTTTCTTGAAGCCGTGACTAAGGCAAAGGAAAATTTATCCAGATTAGGATATCTGGTTTTCGCGTCTTTTAGCACTTGGCTAATGTAGTATACTGGCTGTTGGTTTCCTTTGACTTCCCGGACCAGAGCTGAAGCCACAGTCAGGGGTCCGGCTGAGAGGTACAGATGTAGGGGTTCTCCGGGCCCAGGCTTTGTTAGAAGAGGTGGTGATGATAGATATTCCTTGATTGTGTCAAGGGCTTGTTGGCATTCAGGGCTCCAGATAATTTCTCTTTTGTTGCTGGCCCCCTTGAGCAAGTTGAAGAAGGGTAGGCATTTCTCTGCCAACTTTGATATGAACCGTCTCAATGCCGCCAATGATCCAGCTAATTTTTGAATGTCCTTTTGAGTCCGGGGCGGCTGCATGTCTAGGATTGCCTTGATTTTTTCTGGGTTGGCCTCAATTCCCCTCTAGCTGATCATGAAACCTAAGAATTTCCCTGCTGCCACTCCAAAGGTGCACTTCTCCGGGTTCAGTTTCATTTGATTCTTCCTTAGATTTTCAAAACATTCCCGTAGATCTGGGACGTGTTCCTCAACAGTCTTGGACTTGGCGATGATGTCGTCAACATAGGATTCCAAGTTCCGTCATATTTGGTCCTGGAAGACCTCAACCATGGCTCTTTGATATGTAGCCCCGGCGTTCCGGAGCCCGAATGACATGAATTTGAAGGCATACACCGCCCTATGTGTGATGAAGGCTGTTTTGGCTATGTCCGCAGGGTTCATCTTGATCTGGTTGTATCCGGAGAAGGCATCCATGAAGCTTAACATTACATGTCCCGAGGTGGCGTCAATGAGCTGGTCTATGTTGGGTAACGGGTATGGATCCTTGGGGCAAGCATCATTGAGGTCAGTGTAGTCAACACACATCCTCCATTTTTCGCTAGGTTTCTTGACTAGAACCACATTGGCCAGCCACTCCGGATATTTGATTTCACAAATTATATCTGCCTTGAGGATTTTGTCTACCTCTTCATCTATGGCCCTTTGTCTTTCCGGGGCGACATTCCTCCTTTTCTGTTTCACGGGTTTTCTCCTGGGGTCAACATCCAGGCTATGCATGGCCAAAGATTCCTGGAGTCCGGGCATATCCGCCGGACTCCAGGCAAATACATCAGCATATTCCCGGAGTAGAGACACTAAGTCCTCTTTGAAGGCTGCCTCTAATCCTGCCCCAATCTTGATTTTTCTTTCGGAGTCTCCAGGTATCAGATTAATTGTCTCAGTTTCCACTGCGGGCTCGACCTTCGCTTGAGTTTTTAGTGTGGATGATTTTTGAACCCGGGCCTGGGAGTTTGAAGCTAGGTACCCCCGGGCTGTGGAAGTTTTTGCTTCTTGGGTAGGGATTTCGAGGTTTTCGATGTTTTGGACCTCCTTCCTGGGGTTCTTATAAGTTGAGTTTCTATGTTTCTTTCTGCTTTGATTCTTGTGATAAGCGGAGGCTTTGCGCTTGTTTTCTGGATCTGTTTCGGCCATGACTAGGGCCTGACCATAGCATCGACTAGCTGTTTTCGTATCACCTTTTACCTCTCCGACCCCGGAGGGTGGGGGAAATTTGAATTTAAGGTGCGGAGTCGAGGTTATGGCTCGGAGCTTAGTCAGGGCTGGGCGCCCCAGGATCACGTTGTAGGAAGAAGGACTGTTTATTACATAGAACTTGATCATGTGGGTTATCTGCTTCGGGGCGGTGCCGAATTGGACAGGCAAGTAGAGGGTTCCTTGGATGGGGACCAGGTTGTGGCCAAAACCGTATAGCGGGTCTTCTCTACACTCCCGAGTTGCATTCTGTCCATTGTGTGTTTGAATAGTATGTTGACCGAGGAGCCGTTATCAACAAGGATTCTCTTTACCTCATTTTCGGCAATGTCTAGAGTCACTACCAGGGCCTCATTGTGATTGGGATCCACCCCCTCGAAGTCAGCATTGCTGAAAGATATGATTTGCTCTAGGGTAGCGTCTATCATCATTACCTCATCCCCGGAGTCTGGGCTTCTTGGCGGGGAATTGGAGCCTCCCAAAACTACGTGAACCACATTCTTGGTTTTTTGGGCTCCAGACCCTTCTCCTCTTTCTACTGTTCTGCGGGCTATGTATTGGCCCATATTTCCTTTCTTGATCTGATCCTCAATGAAGAATTTAAGGGAGACGCAGTTCTCTGTTTCATGCCCGTGGGTTGCGTGATAATCACAGTGTTTGTTCCGAGGCCTGCTCTCCGGAGCCGATACCAATGGCTTGGGAGGATAAAAGAAGGGTTTGTTCCGAACTTCCTTTAATATATCAGCCCGTGGCCGGTTTAATGGTGTCCATTCTGGTTCTGGCTTTGGTTCAGCTCTTCCCGGTCTTGGAGGTCCGGTCTCGGATTTAGCCCTGGAAGAGTGGTCTTTGTCCGGGATTGCTAGTTGATGACTCGGGATGTAGTTATATTGCTTGCTGGGCTTGAATTTCTTGTCCGGTTGGTGGTCGCTTCTAGAGCAATCGTCCTTGTTTCTACCCGAGGAGGCGCCTTGCCGGGTCATCCTCATTGCATGCAGGATGTCAGTCTCTTTGATGAATTTGGCGGCCATGGAAAAGGCCGCGGCCAAGCTTTGGGGTTCTTTGTTTAACAATTATATTACATAGCGCTCGCTACGCTCCGGGTCTAGGTTCTTTCGGAATATGCTCAAGGCTTATATTTCATCTAGGTTTGTGACTCTGTTTATGGCTTCTTGGAACCGTTTCATGAAGGCTGAAAGTGTTTCGTTGTCATGCTGCCTGATTGTCTCAAGGTGGCACATGTGATATACTCCGGGGTTTTGTTGGCTCGGAATCTCCGGAGGAAGGCCTCCCTGAACTCCTTCCAGCTGTGTATGTTCCGGGATGGGATTCGGCTAAACCACCTCTGGGTTGCCCCCTTTAGCGTAGAAGCGAAGAACCTGCACTTGGTTAGGTCATTGTAGAAGTATATCAGGGCTATTTGCTCAAAGTAGTTGAGGTGTTCTTCTGGGTCTTCCAACCCATTAAAGGAGTCGAATTTGTAATGTTTGAGGTTCTTTTGCCGGGGTATGGCTTCAAGGGAGTGGCTGAAGGGGGTGAGTGTGTCTTGGATCTCGAATCCGGAATCATTATTGACTTTTCTTTATAACTCATGGATCATTTGAACCAGGTTGTTTGGATGTTCTTCATCATCCGAGATGAGCTCCGGGCTTACTTCTTTCCGGGTTCTTTTTGATTTAGTCCTTCTTATTCTTTCCTCCTCCTCCTGGAGCCTCCTTTGGACTCTAAGTTCCAATTTAGCCTACTCCTCCTGCCTTATCCTTTCCCGAAGTCTTTCTATCCGTTTGAGCTTGTCAGCCTCATCATCTCTGACTTTACTCTGGACATGATGGTCCTTTTTATTTCTTTTGCCCTGGTCCCCGAGGAGGTCGAAGATAGAGGCTCGAGAGTGGTATGAGTTGGCTGACCCTTCGGAGTCTTCCGCCTGTTCGGGTTCAGGTTCTGGGATGGGACGGTTTCGGAAGTTTCGGATTGCCTGGGCTAGTTCCTCCGGGGTCAGGTTCTCCATTTGTGCAGACTCAAGAGGTACGTCTATATATTTGTATCGGTTCACCTCGACTGTGACTCGGGCATCATGGGGTCCGATACCGAGCCTTTCCTGGACCGGGACTTGGACAGTTGGGACTCGTTCGGGGATAGGCACTAAAGGTTCTTCTCTGGTGGCACTGGGTGCCTGACGTTGGGTGGAGTTAGCTTTTTGGGGCATGATTGCGGCTTCGAGTGGTTTTGGTTTGTTTAGCTTGGCTGTCTAGTTCGGGGTTTTGGAGTTCGGAGGTTCGACCCCTCCTTCTAGCGCCAATGATAACTCTGAAACTTGACCGGGTACTTCCTCGCCAACTCCTGCCTCGGAAGGGGAGTAGCTGTAGTGGGGTTCCTGCAAAACAACACCGGAGGGGGGATCGGCCCCGAGGTGCCTCCGGCGTGAGAATAAGAGTTGGCTTTGGAAGGTAATAATCAAGTAGAGTATCACGAAAGTAATAAATTTGTGTAGGTGTGTAATAATGTCTAACCCCTAAACCCTATTCTCTAGGGGTATTTATATCCCTAGGCCTAGGGCTTAGGGGTAGGTTACCTCTTCCCCTGACCGTTGGATCGGGGGGACAAGCCGCTGAACTCCCGGGATGGGGGACACGTGTCCCTGTTTGAGGGGACCGTAGACTGGAGTGTGGCAGTGTTGTAGTGGACATGATTTGACACATGCTCTTTCTTGTTGTTTAGTGTTAGTCAGCGCCAGGTGTAGAAATGTCGGCGGAACTGTGGTGCCACGTATGCTGAGTGTTACCGGTCTGGGGTCCCCTAGTCTAGGGTGGGGACCATGGCACGCAGTGGTGGCTCCGGGCCCGGGGTCCATTAGTCTGGGCTGGGCTGTTCTTATTCTCATGAGATGATTTGCCTGTAGCTTTGGGCTCAAGATTGGGCCTAATTGGGCTTGGACTATTTGTAGCCCATCACACACAATAATATATAAAAATCTAAATGGGTTCCTTATTAGATCACTATAAACTTAACCCAATAAAATAAATAGCTAAGTATAATTGATATATTAATATGTAGCCCATAAAATGATTATTATCATTAAAATAATAATAACAATCTCCCATTTGGGCTGCATATTGATCCAAATTCAATTATACCAAAAATTTAGTGCGCGACTTTATGCTATTCATTATCTTTAGATTTTACCAAACAATTCGGTCCATCTACTATATTAGCACGAGATCATAGCGGCATTTATCACTTTTATGATGTGACTAAACCTTCCACGATCATCATAAAAATATAATTAATGACATGAATCAAAGTGTGGATGAGGGGCATGGAAATTACATTCAATGTGATCTAAATGATGTCGATTTCCAACTAGTCCTTAGCCAATCTCTAATGAGATTGATTTCAATTTTCTCAACACAATGTTAAACCACAATAAGAAAATTGAACAAAAGCAGAGTGACATTTAATTAAATTAAATCCATCAACTGTATTCTGCAGAACATAAACAACTCAATGTTTATAACATAAAACACCAAAAATACAAACTCCCACTAAACCAAAGTATCACACAAGGTAACACCCATATGAGCAGTATGCTCGTGAAAAATCTTAGGTGCTAAAGCCTTGGTGAGCGGATCCGCAATCATGGAGTTGGTCCCAATGTGTTCTATAGAAATCTGTCCACTCTGTATCTTTTCTTTAACAACTAGGAACTTTATATCTATATGTTTTGCTTCCGTAGTGCTCCTATTGTTGTTAGAATATTCCACTGCTGATTTATTATCACAAAATATCTTTAATGGTCTTTCGACACCATCAAGAACACGCAAACAAGTGACAAAATTTCGCAGCCATAATGCTTGATTGGATGCCTCAAAACATGCTATATATTCTGCAGCCATGGTCGATGAAGCTATGAGTGTCTGTTTGGCAGACCTCCATGAAATCGCTCCACCAGCTAGTAGATAAACATAGCCCGAAGTAGATCTTCTTTCTTCGATGCATCCTCCAAAATCAGAATCTGAATATCCAATGACTTCAAGATGATCTGACTTCCTATATGTGAGCATATAGTCTTTTGTTTTCTTCAAATACCGTAGGACTCGCTTGACTGCTTTCCATTGTTCCATTCCCGGATTACTCAGATATCTTCCCAACATTCCAACAATGAATGCTATGTCAGGACGAGTACAAACTTGAGCATACATTAGACTTCCCACAGCCGAGGTATATGGTATCCTTTGCATTTCCTTTATCTCAAGTTCATTCTTGGGACACTGTTTGAGACTAAATTTGTCTCCCTTAGACACAGGTGTATGTATTCATGTACAATCTTCCATGTCATACCTTTCCAGGATCTTTTCGATATAGCTCCTTTGTGATAATCCAATAATACCTCGAGAGCGATCTCGATGTATTTGAATTCCTAATACAAAAGAGGCGTTACCAAGGTCCTTCATCTCAAATTGACTAGTGAGAAATTTCTTGGTATCGTGCAATAAGCCTATATCATTAGTGGCAAGTAAGATGTCATCAACGTATAAGAGAAGAAAGATAAATTTACTCCCACTGAACTTGTGATATACACAATGTTCCACCAAGTTCACTTCGAAACCATATGATGTGATAACATGATGAAATTTGTGATACCATTCACGTGAAGCCTGCTTGAGACCTTAGATGGACTTCTTTAACCTACAAACTATAGTCTTTGGATCTCCAGAGACAAAGTTTTCTGGTTGCACCATATAAATTGTCTCACCAATGTTACCATTGAGAAACACCGTCTTTACGTCCATCTGATGTAGCTTTAGGTCATAATGAGCCACAAGTGCCATGAAAATTCTAAATGAGTCTTTCGAGGAAATCGGAGAGAAAGTCTCATTGTAATCAATACCTTTCTTTTGAGTGAATCCTTTTGCGACTAGACGAGCCTTATATCTTTCGATGTTACCATTAGAATCCCTTTTGGTTTTAAATACCCATTTGCAATCAATAGGTTTTGATCCTTTAGGTAACTCGACAAGATCCCAAATGCCTTTGTCTTTCATTGATTACATCTCATCATTCATGGCATCAATCCACTTCTGAGAATGAGGACTCTGCATGGCTTGTTGAAGATTAATAGGATCATCTTCTCCAATGCCAATTCCATCTTCATGTTCTTGTAGAAAAACAATATAATCATCTGAAATTGCACTTTTCTGCTCTCTAGTGGATCTCCTTAATGGCACTTCTTGTGATTCAAAAGATTGTTGATTTTGCTAAATTGGTTCCTCATGGGGAATGTCAGTGTTGTCTTGAACCGGAGGGCCTTGAGCAATGATAGGTACCATAATCTGATCATTGTTCTCGGTAGTGTCATGAATAGAATCATGACTATCTTCTTCAAAGACAATACTTTTACCTATACCTTCCTCCCAAAATCAACTTCCTCAAAAAATCTTGCATTATCAGTCTCAAAAAAGGATCAAGTAGCGGGATCATAAAATTTAAATCCGCGAGTACGCTCCGGATATCCAACAAAGTAGCAACTAACCGTCCTAGAGTCCAGTTTCTTTTCATTCGGCCTATATGGCCTTGCCTCAGCTGGACAACCCCAGACATGAAAGTGCTTAATGCTAGGCATTTTCTTAGTCCAAAGTTTGTAAGGGGTTTCGGCCACTGCTTTTGTTGGAACCTATTAAGGATATAAATTGCAGTCTTTAGTGCATCTCCCCAAAGTGCCTCAGGTAAAGAAGAATGACTTATCATACTTCTCACCATATCTTTAAGAGTACGGTTTTGCCTCTCAGCAACACCATTCATATTAGGTTTGCCTGCCATGGTGTACTGAGGGACAATTCCACACTCCTTTAGGAAGTTAGCAAAGGGTCCTGGACGTTGCTCACCTGATCCATCATATCTGCCGTAGTATTCACCACCACGATCAGACCTGACAGCTAGTATTTTACCCTTCAACTGAAGCTCAACTTCAGCTTTATATTCTTTAAACACGTCCAAAGCTTGGGACTTCTCATGTATCAAGTATAGGTAACCATACCTTGAGTAATCATCTATGAACGTGATAAAATACCGTTGACCGTTCCAAGAGGCCGTAGGGAATGGTCCACAAATATTGGTATGAATCAGTTCTAAGACACCCGCTGCTCTATTGGCACCTAACTTTCTAGAGTTTGTTTGCTTTCCCTTAATGCATTCTATGCAAACCTGAAAATCACTTAAATCTAAGGGATCAAGAATTCTATCGTCCACAAGCCTTTGAATTCTCTGTTTAGAGATGTGACCTAAACGCTTGTGCCACAACATGGCAGAATTCTCAGTTAACTTACGCTTAGTACCTCTTGCACTAGAGTGCAAAATCTCATTATTAAAAGTAACAGTATCAAGCATATAAAGATTATAAATTAAAGAACCAGTGCCAACCAAATTAGAATTTAAAGAGAAACTAACTTTATTATTTTCAAATGAACAAGTGTAGCCAAATTTGTCCAAACAGGAAATAGAAATAAGGTTCCGTCTAAAAGACGGTGCAACAACAGTCTCAAATAAATCCAAATAAACACCAGTTTTAAACAATAATTTAAATGTTCCAACAGCTTCAACTGGAACTTTATTGTCATCGCCCACATAGATGAATCTTTCAGCATCAATTGGCGGTCAGCTCCACAGGCAACCCTGCATTGATACACTTATGTGAGTAGTAGCACCAGAATCTACCCACCAAGTATCCTTAGGTACAGAAGCGAAATTAACTTCAGAACAAACAAAGACAGAAGTCTTACCCTTCTTCACACGCCAAGCAGCATATTTGGAACACTCTTTCTTTATGTGTCCAGCCTTCTTACAAAAGTAGCAGGTTGGTCCCTTATCCTGCTTCTCTTGAGACTGCTTGGATTTTCCACTTGCATTATCCTTACCTCTCTTTCTCTTCTTACCATGAGAGCTTGATGCCAAGTGAGCACTTTCAGTCTTGTCTCGCAATGCCCTCTCCTCCTCTTGCACACAATGTGAAATGAGCTCATTAAGAGTCCATTTTTCCTTTTGAGTGTTGTAACTCACCACAAAGTGTCCAAATTGAGGAGGGAGTGAAATAAGAACCAAGTGAACAAGTAGCTCATCCGAAAGTTCCATCTTGAGTTCTTAAGTTTGCCAGCAAGATTCGACATCTCAATGATGGGCTCCCTTACGTTCCCTTTTCCCTTATACTTCATGGTCACGAGTTTTGACAGAAGATTACTCGTTTTCGCTTCCTCATTCTTAGCAAAATATTGCTCAATTTCATAAAGGAACTTCTTGGCATTTGTGCTCTCAGCAATAGAGCCCCGAAAACCAGTTGGAATCGTCCGCTTCATGATCGCCAAACACATGCGATTAGAGCGTTCCCATTTCTCAATTTGATCCGTTTTCGGATCAGTCGTAGTAGGAACAGGTTGCTCTTTCCTTAGCGCAAGGTCAAGATCCATGCACCCAAGAACGATTTCAACATTCTCTTTCCATGTGACATAGTTTGTCCCATTCAACATTGGAATCATACTCAATTGAGCAGAAGCAGAGTTAACATTAGCAGTAACTGTAATTGAAAACAAAAATACAAAAAATGCTCAAAACTAAATATATGTGATAAATTAAATATTGGCAACACCATCACAAGATACCTAACGCAACACTGAATTTTAGTCTTTGGACAGAAAAATCAATTTGCAAGTGGTACTCTCAATGCAATAATCAAGTATTAACAATAAATTTCTATCAAATAATATGCCTTTCTTTGGACCGACCTATTATTCACATGAAAATCTTAATATTGCTACACACTTATTATCACAAGAATATTTTAATTTTGGCCAAACTATATCTTCCTTTGGGCCGATAAAATTTGCATAAAATTAAATATTCAAACATCATAATAATATTTTTAAATTAATTAATCTACACAAAAGAGGTCACTTTGGTAACATATTGCTTCAATCAACTAAGTTAAAAATATTAGACCACTTAAATAAATAAGTTAATATTTATTGCCAATAATTAAATTTAAATCACAAACTATCAAATTTATGTACTTATCCGTATTATACAGGATTATCAGAAAAATTTCAACTATATAATTTGGATTGTCATAATCAGTTAAACAAATAACTTAGGTTGATATTCAACAAGTGTGAAGTGACAATTTCTCTCATAATTGTGGTCACCAAAAAATTCATGTAACATGTAACATGAAAATGGCCTCCAATATCCATGTTCTCTAAAATTTATTATAATATATTTAGGCCGTATTTGTTTTAGGGGATTATAATCCTTGGAAAATTACACTATCTTTCTTAAATTTAAAGGATTATAATCCCATGGAAGTATATTGCTATCATCTTTTTGATTCATTTCTATGGGATTATAATACCTTCTTTCACAAGGTATTATAATCCCATGGAAGTGAACTAAAACAATGATCAAAATGTGAATTTATGGAATTATAATCCCTTATGTTTGGGATTTATAAGGTAATAATTTGGGGATTATAATCCCTTGAAACAAACATGACCTTAAATCATAACATGAGTATTAATATAACAAGGCAAAGAAAAAAGTCAATTAAGCACATGAAAGGCCCAGTTCACACGCATATGTGCAGGATTTAAAGCAAACAACCATGTCCACTAAGACCTTCTCCAACCCAACATACCAAAATAGTGTCCCTAAGACACTATTTTGGTGACAAAATTACACCATTCATAAAATACATTCCAACTCATGGTCACTATACTTGACACTAAAAAGAATCTTTCACCAATAAAATAGAATATTCTAACTTTGTTCAATTTTTACATTATTAATATCTCTTATATTTTAAATTGTAATGTTATGGTTGCATAATATTAAATTTATTAATATAAAAAATTATTTATAAAAAAATCAATATCCAAATTTTGTTAAAATTTAGTCAAAAGTTTAAAAAGGAATAAATCACAATTAACAAATGTTCCCGGTTGCCACAACTAAGAAATAAAAGTGGAAAAGCCTTGACTTTATTATTTGAATTGCCTATTCTTCCCAGAGGTGCTCAATCAACGCAAAGTTCAAAATAAGCTTCCTTATCTTTGATTTGTCGATATCTACTTAGAAAGTTTTGAAATTTGACATCTTCATTTCTTATAATTATTATCTTGTAAGTTCTTATTTATCATTATGATGTTATTTTTATAACTAAATTTGGTGTATTGCTTATAATTCATTATTAAGAATTTTTTTCAAGATTTTGTTTGAAAGTTTAAAGTTTTAGAAAATAATATTTTAGAATTAACAAGAGCTAAAAGAAAAGAAGTTTCAATTGATAAAAATCTAAAGTTAAAAATTACAAGAACAAATAAGTTGGAAAAAAATTGGAAGAAAATTACAAGAACAAATAGTAGGAAATAGATGGAAACAAAAATTGTTTTGTTAACAAATATAGGGGCATTGTTGGAATTTTGAAAGTCACCAAATTTGGTGACCAAGGATCACTAAATATACTTTTGTCACCAAATTTTGGTGACCCAAAACTCATTTGGTGACCCAAAACTCATTTGGTGACCTTGGGTCACTATTTTAGTGTTGCATTGGAGTGACTATGACACTATATCCATCACTATTATAGTGATTTAGTGATGGGTTGGAGTTGCTCTAAACTGTTATATAATGTAAGATTATTAAACCAAAACAACGTAATCACACAAAAATATCTTGACTTACATGCGTCAATAATAAAATTAACCATGTTAATAAACCGATTACAAGTTGAATTCGCACATATATAATCATGGGCTCGTGGCAGCGCAAAACAAACTAAAGCACCGAAACTAGTATCAAAAATCAGGACATACATATCGCAATCTTAAAACAGACAAAGGATTGTAAACTAAAACAATACAATCCCTCTCGGAAAAAAAATAACAGCACACAAATTAACATCTCAATTAATAAAATATGAAGAAGCTTTGATACCAATTGATAGAATCTAACAATTCTATAAACATTTAATTCTCTAAAATAGAGACAAGGATCGAAATATCATATTCAATTATCGAGATTAAACTATAAGCGGAAGCGTACCTGTATCATGAGTTTGTAGTGCTAGAGAAAACCTTTAGTTGGTGTTACTGTCTTGCTCAACCAAATACACCTTAGGGTTCTTGAGTAGCTATATTCTGATGGGAAGAACAAAAGCTTATTACGTATTTGATATATTGGGAATCATGACCGTACAAATTCAGGGTCTGGATCCTCTGTCCCCTTCGTGTCCCCTACTCTTTTTAATACAAAAAGAGTGCTCATGCGGGGCTGACTTTAAATAAAAAATATTTTTATTTAAAATGGGTCCCGCATGGGCACTATTTTTATATTAAAAATAGCAAGGGGACAGAGGATCCCAGCTAGGGATGGCAATTGGGTCGGTCGGTTCGGATTTTGTGAAAACCAAACCCGGATCCAAATATATATGTTGGACCCAGATCCGGACCCAGACCCGATTGAAATCCGAATTCCTAGATCCAGACCCGATCCGTTGGGTTTCGGTTCGGGTTTTAATCGAGTCTCAATTTATTTATACAATTATTTATCAACATGTTTTTTTTTTAAATAATAATTTATCAACTAGAACACTATATTTAATCAAATGTCAAGAAAAATGTAAATTTTAATTAAGCGCATGCATCATCCAAATATGTATAATTAAAAGATGAATAGGAAAAATATATCTATCAATTTGTAACATTTGTATATCAAAAATTGACTTGAATGCTTTATAAGATGAGTCTCTTATTAGTTTATGAACAAAAAAAACTGTTGACGAGATTACGAGAAAGTATGTATAATTAAAAGATGAATAGGAAAAATATGTCAATCAATTTGTAACATTTATATATCAAAAATTGTCTAGAATGCTTTATAAGATGAGTCTCTTAACAATTTATGAACAAAAAAAACTGTTAACGAGATTACGAGAAAGATATAGTAACCTTAAGTTGAATACGACTTAAATTAATAACATTAAAATAATTAGACTATTAAAAAATTAATAACTAAAAACATATTATTATATATATAATACACTATATTATACACATATAAATATATGTATATATTTGTATTTCGGATCGGATCCGGGTTTGAGATGGGTTCGATTCAATTATCGGGTTTCGGTTCCGGTTCGGTTCGGTTTGGATAAAACCCAAACCCGACCCAAAATTTATTCGGGTCTAGAAATAAATCCCAAACCCAGATCCATATCCAAAATTTCGGGTTCGGTTAGACCCAATCGAATCGGAACGGGTCGGGTATCCATCGGGTCGGGACAAATTGCCATCCTTAATCCCAGCTCACAAATTCATAACCGCCCAATTAAATCTCCCATTATAACTTAATTGGGCTTGGTATTGGGTCTCCTCTCAATTAGTCCACACAATAATATATAAAAATCTAAATGAGTTCCTTATTAGATCACTTTAAACTTAACTCAATAAAATAAATAACTAAGTATAATTGATATATTAATACGTAGCCCATAAAATGATTATTATCATTAAAATAATAATAACAAGTTAAAGATTAAATCAATACATAACGTCCACTAGTACGAAACCATGAACCTCTTTCTAAAATTATGGAAATATATGATCTCAAAAGCTTATCAATATTGTTCTACTGAACTCACTGCAAGGAATTTTCATTGCCTCAAGAGAAGGGGGATGGGGGAAGTTCAATAGGTCAAGTATCTATCATTTTGTCTCATTGCAAGCAAATTAAAGTACACAAAGAAAATTTTGGATAAAAAGTAAATCCGAGAGTGAAAACAAACCTTAATGTCCACACCTAAGAACATAACTTCAACCTTGGAGCGACTCCAAAAAACTTGCTATTCATACTCCTAAGCAAAAATATAAGGAATCAGGTCAAACAGTCTTCTACTGATTCCTTAAATCATGAAGAGATTTCCCTCGCTCCTTTTCTTATTAAGAGCATCTCCAAGATACTCTTTATACAAGCTCTTGAGTGAACAAATAAATAAGAACATAAAAATTAGAGCTACATTCTTTTTACAAATTTAAGAGCATTCCATCTCTCCTCAATTTTAAGAGACTCTATTTCGCTCTTAATATATTTTTATCAAAAAAATATACAATTCTCACCCATTCTTCCACTGCTTAAACATATTTTAATTTCAATTTTTGCCACAGTAAAGTTTGAATATAAAAAAAAATAGAGAAAAGTGCATTTTATGTACATGCAATTAGGGTATTGACTTCTGCCTACTATATTTCCAGGATGTGTATGTGTTCATGTAGTGTAGATATTCAAACCAGCAGCAGCATGCCTACCTTCATTTACTATCCATGTTTCAACCATCCACCTTTCATGCATTTTGGCAGCCATAGACCATAGTATAAATTCTAACACATACATTGTGTAATATTACACAACTGCAAGGGTCTAATTAGATGATGATTTAAGATGATGCACTTGAGGATGACCTTTTTAACTGAGGTTCCTGGTAGTGCATACTGTAATGCCATAAGTGTTAGCACCAGGAGTTCGGAACATAAAAAAGAAATTCCAATTCCTAAGAATTTGGACACCTTGATAGTGCATGTACACATAGCCAAAATTAGCACCCGAGTCGAAGAACATGAAATATATAATGATTCTGCAGATTTTGTAAAGAACATTTTCAGTAGTAAAAAATATTAGCATGATAAAACTAGCTTAACAGATGAAGAAGACAACTAAAATGACAGAGAAATGAAAGAGATTCATATTCAGAAAATAATGGAGAGTTTTACAATATTTCAGCTTAGCATATTATAATGTGTACTACTGCTTTTATACTAACAAACTCTAACAAAACTCTAACAGAATTCTCTAACTAACTAGAGCTGAGGTGGCAACTTATCCAGCTGTATGACAGCTCAACTACAGCTCAGGTAGAAGCATAAGATGGTGAGCTCGTAGAAGCATCTCTAGCTTGTATTCCAATAGCCCCCCTCAAGGTGGGAGGTGGATACACTCCCAACTTGGACAATATGGAAGTGAAATGTGGAGAAGGTGCAACTTTAGTGAAGACATCTGCTAACTGTGAGCGTGTTGGAAGATAAGTAAGCTGTAACAACCCTTCAAGAACCTTATCTCGAGTGAAATGGCAATCAAGTTCAATGTGTTTGGTTCGCTCGTGAAAAACTGGATTTTTTGCTATATGGAGGGCAGACTGATCATCACAATGTAAAGTTACAGGCTGCAATCCAGAAACACCCAATTCAGCTAGCAAACGGACAACCCAAGACACTTCAGCAGCTGCTGAGGCCATGGCACGATACTCTGCCTCGGCTGATGATTTAGAAACTGTGTTTTGCTTCTTAGACTTCCAAGATACTGGTGAATTCCCAAACAACAAAACATAGCCTGTAACCGAACGTCGAGTGTCGACACATGATGCCCAATCAGCATCAGAAAAAGCTTGTAATGTTAATTTGTCTGAAGCATTGAGCAAAATGCCTTGTGTAACTGTACTAGCCAAATAACGAAGAGTGTGATGCAATGCATCCAAATGAGACGTTCGTGGAGCATGCATAAACTGGCTTAACGTTTGTACAGTGTAGGATAAGTCTGGACGAGTATTGGTAAGATAATTAAGCTTACCAACAAGTGATCTATATATGTCAGGTTGTGGTAAAAGATCCCCTTCTGAAGCTGACAATTTAAGATGAACTGGTAAAGGGGTGTAAGCACTGCGAGTTGTATCAATACCAGACTCTGCAAGAAGCTCTTTTGCAAACTTTTGCTGACAAAGAATAATGCCATCAGAATTATAAGAAACCTCAATTCCAAGGAAAAAATTTAGATCACCTAAATCTTTTATCCCAAACTTAGAATCCAAATGAAGTTTTAGAGACTGAATAGACAAACTGTCATCTCCTGTTAAGATCACATCATCCACATAAACAGCAGCTATGCAAAATAAATTGCCTTGTCTCTTAATAAACAAACTGTAATCATTTTTAGATTGCTCAAATCCTTGACAAAGAAGTTCTTCAACTAGTTTAGCATGCCATTCACGAGATGCTTGCTTAAGCCCATAAAATGATTTTCGAAGCAAACAAACCAAATTATGAGGATTTGGAATACCCTCTGGAACCTGCATATATACCTCCTCCTTCAAAGTACCATGCAAAAAAGCATTATTCACATCGAGTTGATGTAAAGTCCAATGCTTGCTAGCAGCCAAGGCTAAAAGAATTCGAACTGTACTCATTTTTACAACTGGAGAAAACGTTTCTTCATAATCAATACCATACCTTTGATTATATCCTTTAGCTACCAAACGAGCTTTGCACCTTTCAAGGCTGCCATCAGATTTAAGTTTTACTTTAAACACCCACCTGGATCCAATAGCCTTCTTGCCTGTAGGAAGGGGAACCAAATCCCAGGTATGATTGTTGTTTAAGGCTTGAATTTCTGCTTGCATTGCAGCTACCCAAAGTGGATCAGATGCTGCTTCTGAATAATAACTAGGTTCTTTAATGGTACATTTGGAAACAGAAGGTGGAACAATAACTAGATTACACCAGTGTTTGGTTGTAGAAGCAGCATTGCAGTGATATGAAGACAAATAAGATGGAGGCTTATGAACTCTTGTTGATTTTCTAGCCACTATTGTATCAGAAGGTATATCAACCTCAGTACTAAGATCACAAAGTGTAGAATCATGAGATGAAAGTGAAGTAGTTAACCTGGAATCATCATTATGAACAGTAGTATCTTGAGCTAAACCAGAATCAGTATCTTGAGCTGAACTAGATTCTGGAATGATATCATGTTGACTGTTTTTAAAAGGAGATTGTGTAAAATCATCAACTATACATGAATCTGATGAAACAGGTAAGTAAATTTCCGATGGAAATTCAGTTGGTTGAGAATGAGAATGAAAGGGAAAATTTGTCTCATGAAACACCACATTTCTTGTGATAAACACTGCATCTTTAGCAAAATCCAGCACCTTGTAACCTTTCTGTGTGACAGAATAGAAGCTATTTTAAACTGCTAAAAATATGACTAAAATAGCTATTAAGCTATTTTTTATGTAATTTTTTCTTGCTAAAAAAATAGAAGCTATTTTTTATGTAATTTTTTAGCCTCAAAATACTAAATACTCAAATATGAAGGATATCTGAACACCAGACCTATAGGCAGATAAGACGAATACAGAATCACGAGTCGGCTATTCCTATTTTATCACTAACTGTATTTCCATTCCTAAGACCATGTGAGTCCAAAACATGGTATTTAATTTCTTTGGTTTGGGGTAGCCCCGACTTCCATAGGTCCTTAGTGTTTACATAATTTGTTTGAATTGTTATCATTGTGCATTTAAGAGATTAATGTGTGTAAAAGTTTGATTACCTTTTACATGATTTGTTACAAGATTTAATAGCTTAATAAGATATGACTGTGATAATAGACTCAGACTGCTAAAAAATTACATAAAAAAAAATTGACATGACCATTTCTTTATTTTGCTAAGCAACTTCCGATAAACTAAAATAGTGTTCCTTGTAAACCAGGAATTCTGTTGAACTTAATGCTTTGTGATTAAATTAAAATTATCTGAATCAGAGATGATTTAGTTAGTTAAATAAAAGTTATAGCCAACTCAGGAAATTCCACCGTAATAAAACAATTCAATTTAAGTTGTTACTAAGGAAAAGAGTCAATAACAGGTTAGGTGAATAATGTGCCTTGGTCATTTCTTATCCATATATTAAAACGCATTGGTTGTTCAGTTAGATTGTTTAGATAATTAATTTGATTAATGCAGATTTCTTAAGCATTTTGTTGCAAGTGATTATAGATTTCTTATCACGATTAGTTCTCTAGGTTTGACTATCTGAAACTTGTTTCACTCAATTACTTGACACGATCTAATATAATTACTAGGATGTTATGCATCGCAAGCGATTTTTTATATCTATGCATCAACCATATTTTTCCTCAAAAAAAAAAAAGAATTGAAAAAATATAGGAAGTGCAGAACAATACCTGTCTGCGCCTTTGCAGAACAGAAAAATCTGTCCATGCTCATCCCTGACAATGACAGACATTCTCTTCCTTTTGCTTGTAAAATCCAGCAAATTAAGGAGTTTGAACTCCCTGAAGATTGTCAGAAAATACGTCTAGCGTCAATAAAACTAATCCAATGGTGGAACACAATAATAAAAGACATAGTCTGACCTTTCAACGTATTCCTGAGAGATAGGATGTCTTTGACGCACAAATATGCTTGATTGAGTCCTTTTACAGAACTCGAATCCAAGTTCTCTTGCTGCAACAAGGAAAGCTCCTTCATCTGGTGACTCTGCTTCATAACTAAAGCTGCCAGTCTCCTCAATTAGCTCAGGGATTGCTGTGTGACAAATGGCAAGTATCCGTAAAAATAACAGAAGTAGCTCCGCGTGGGGTTCCTTGGACCAATTTCCATTTGTGATACGGCTGTCCTCAAAGTTAAACCCTTCAAATCGAGGTTTATGACGGTTTTCATCCTTAGAATGAACGATATTTTCAAGCTCAATTTCTGACGAATGAAAACCACGCCCATTGTTAACACCTACGTCATTATTATGTAACTGATTTCTTGCAAAACCATGATCCTGCTCGTCAAGGTCCATCGCCATCTGTTTTGCTGCTGCAAGTTCTACTTCACTAGCAGTGATGCCATATGCAGTTCCAGCAATGGAACACTTCAGAAATTCCATCTGATTGCATGTCAAAGTTCCAGTTTTATCAGAAAGGATAGTGTCCACCTGGCCTAACTCCTCGTTCAGATTTGAAGTCCGTGCTTGAGCAGGAGTTCCCGTCTCTTCATCATACATGTGCATATCATGGTTAATAAATTTTGCTTGCAGGACCTTCACAACCTCAATAGAAACATAAAGCGAGATGGGTATTAGGTATCCATAAAGAATTAGAGCAGTGATCAGATGATAAAAGCCAGACAAGTCGGAATGCTTAGGAGCATATAAACCTTGATCATCTGGAGGAATATACCACCAATCTGGCATCTGGTTTTTGGTCTTCACAGCAAAGCCTATAGAGCTTATAATTGAGATCAAAACAAGGAGGGTGAAGAGAACATAAATGATTTTATCCATCTGCTTTTCAATCTTGCTTCTTTTAGAACGAGATTCCGTAGAGTTCTGCATCACCTTGCTGTCAGGGCCAGTGAATATTACCACTCCATACCACATAAGCTGTATTCCTAAGCTTCGAATCTCTGAGGAGAAACTGAGTGGTATCAAGAGGATAGATCTGACGAGTAATATCAAGATTACCAACAAAAGTATAGAGGTTTGGGTTGGGGTCTTCGCATGTAATTGTGCCTGTAAAGTTTTTGAAAGCATCGTCGTTGTACAGGGGTGAAGTTACCTCCAAAGATCTTTTAACCTTTAAATTTGTTTCACCATCTAAATTCATGGTCTCTACGTAACAGATCCCGTCTTCGTAACTAGACGATAAAAGTAATAAATCTGCAGGAAAAAACTGATCCTTCTCTACTTTTACCACATCTCCAACCTGCATCTTAAACCATGGCTTATAAACAAATACCCCGTTCGCTTTCCGAACACAGGCTTTTCGCAGATTAACTTTCATATCCTGAATAAATCTGCGCCAATCTTCGATAGCTTCCTTTGCCATACTGAGACCAACAACAAAGGCCAATGGAGCAATCATACTAACAGGTTTAAACGGTGCAACACGTGTAAGTGACAAACATGCACAGCCAGAAGAAAGTAAACATTGGCCACTCGACGGAACTGCTCAAAAATAGCCTTGGGTAGGAATGTTATGATATTGTACTTTGTGGTTGAAATGTAATTTGAGACATACTTAAAAGGTTTCTTGCGGTGCATATAAGGCTGGTTGCAGTATACTGTTCGTGAATATCCAGGACCTTGTAATTGATGGGGTCGCTCTGCATCTTCAGGCTGCGATGTAAAACACCCAAATGTGGAAAGACTGCTCCTTCTGAGCTTAGACCTGATCTTGCCGTGTGCCATTCCTCAGGTCCTAGCTCAGCACAGTCACAACTCACAATTATCTCCTAGGTGCATCCACAAACACCAGAAGTCTTCACCGCCCCAAGAACCAGACCTCCAAGTAATCTTAATATACTTTGATTCAAACTCTGGAAGACTATTTAGTAGAATTAATCAAAATATCGGTAGAGCACAACCTGAGATAGCATAAAACCTTGTTGAATTACGAACACTATTCGAACTTCACAAAACCATAAAAATAATTCCTAGATGGATTCATTTTTTACGCAGACAGTGTAAATCATACCAACATCAAAATTCAAACATAGCTACAATAAAACATAATTCTGTCAATTCTTATATTCATTATTGTAAAACTAAAAGAGAACTACAATTTTCCATATTCAAAACCATGCAATGAAAGGGCAAAAAGAAAAAGCCTATCAAGAAAATGAAAAAAGCTGAAACTTTTAAAGTTGCATACTTGTCAACAACAGTTCCTCACCAGTCCATAACATACACTCTCACAAAACAAGAATCACACCATTTACTCAACGTCTAAACATAACTAAAACCAAACATAAACTGCAAATACCATTATTAAACAAGACACCACCAAAAAAACCTATACAAAAATCAACCCAAAAAAATCTTGACAAACACACACAGAGAGAGTAAAAGGGTACCTGAAACCAGGGAGTAGCTAATCTTTTAGATAGAAATCAAGACACACCCAACTGCAAAAGAAAGGGATCAAACAAAAAACAGCTATATGCTTGCTGATGTACACAAATTGTGTATCTATAAATGCATTATAGAGGACAGGGGAAAGGGGTTTAAGGCAAAAAATGGTAATTTAACCACCCAAACACAGCACTGACAGCAGCAATGTGAGTACTTTTGGAGGCCTTATCAATATATTCTTAACGATGCTTAGTGAAGGATTTAATCAAATTACACCAATTACCCTTTGAAATCAATATTATCCAATTTTTTCACATAGATTTTTTAGTCCTTTTATTTTTAAATTACACCAATTATCCTTTGAAATAAATATTATCCAATATTTTTACATAGGCTTTTTAGTCCTTTTACTTTTTGATCGGGTTAATGGATATCCATGTTTTAATCATCGATATAGAGGTGTTGATGAGTACTCACACTCACACCGCCGTGCAATCACACCGTTTCTGTGGTCCGACCGCCGCTACTGTTGCCGGAAACCTAGATGCCTTAACAGAGTATTGGCTGATCTCTGCACCAGAGGCTCCATTCCTAAGGTAATCTCTCTCTCTCTCTATCTCTCTCTTTCTCTCTCGCTCTCTCTCCCCCTCCCCCCCTCTCTCTCCCTATGTCTCTCTAATTGCAATTATTCAAACTCGCGGTGTGCAAAGATTTAATAGTTACAACATGAGTTGTGTAAAAACTTATAAATAAAGCAAAAGGGATATACTCTATTAGCCTAATATATAAATGTAAAAACACCGTACAATTTCACACAAGTTGTTGCCTCCTAAACTACATCTAGAGGTTGTGTTGCCATTATTGTCCTTCATAATCAATCTTTTTATTTTCTTTATACTTATTGACCTGTTAGGTTTGCTTATGGACAATCCATGTCCTTCGTAACATGGACTATGATCTTTATATTGTTGAATTGGTCTTTTGTTCTATGATGTTATTTCCAGTTGAATAATTTAGTGGAGAATAATGCAGTGAACGTGGATTGGAGATGCTCATTTTACATGAACCTGATTGCGCAATCTTCGTTTAGTGTAACAGTATTAATCTGCAGGTACTTTTTTCTTCCATACATTTTAATAGCTAAACTTTTTTTCTCCCCTTAGTTATGTAAAATCATCTTCTTTTCATGTGGTCATGAGCGTATGTGTGTTGCTTAGGATTGATTTGTACTGGCCTAGACTCTGAACTATCGGATGGGAAAAATTCTTGGTTCAAGTTTGGTTTTTCAATTGCCTATTGAACTTATTTTCTCCTTCTAGGTTAAAGTTGACTATTGTACTTTATATCACATTCTATACCATATTTAGTCATGCCTGCATCCCCAAGCTGGTGTTCACTTTTGCCAGCAACATCGACTTTTATAATTTTAAAGCTTGACATGATCAGTTCTTTATATGAGAACATCTTTGAGTTCGCTTCTCTTCATAGCTGATAGCTGATCTACATCATGTCAAACAATATGGAATATACAATAACACAGGCAATTGGGTTACTAAACGCTAACCAAAAGGAACCCCATCGGTTTCATCTTGGTGCTCTCCGATCTTCCAAAGGTTAAATATTGATACTTACTTTCTGTTCCATTCTTTGATTGTGGGTTTCTTTTGATTATTTGTAGTTCATTATAAATATTTAAGTTGAAATCTTAGGAACCACCGGAGCAAAATCGGTAAACCACACCAAAAAGAGTACAGGGAGAGTAGAATAATACAATCAATTAACGTGTGTTCCGTATTTCTCTCACCTGGTCTGGCCCCGCAGGGGCTGTGCAAGACAACCACCGGAGCAAAATCGTTAAACCACACCAAAAATAGTACAGGGAGAGTAGAATAGCAGGCAATTCTAGGCTACTACATTAACAAATTGACAAGTTCAAGTGGATTTCATTAATAAAATGATGTTAGTAATTCTTTATGTTTTTGTACTATTGCAGGCAAGAAATTCATCAAGCTCAAGACCCTCTGGTAGGCAAAGCAGGAGGCACAAGTTGTTCGTTCATATATGTATGTTATTGTAGATTTTTTCTTTAAAATTTTTCCTATTAACAAGTATGGTTTGTTTCTTTCCTTTTGCGGTTGTCTCTGCATGATATACATTCACATTATTTATGACCCATCTTCTTTATATGACTGTTTTGAAGGAATAAAATTGTCATCTTTGTCTGACTGGAATAATAAAATCTGTAAATGATATGCAGGTGTGAAAATTACAGTTTATTTTCACAAATCTGCTGATCCTGGAAACTCAACAGAGAGCACTGCATTATAATTTATACAGGTAGGCAAATTTGTGAAACATTCTGTTTCGGTATATATTGGGTTTTGGGTTTGAATTATATTTTTTAATTCAACTCATTGTGTTTTCTAATTTTTTATTTCTACTTAGAATCCTTTGATTCAAAAAACAAAGAACCATGTTATGGATTTAACAGTGGGTGTAATCATGTAATTTTTCTTTACTTAAATAATCCTACTCTGAATTCCAATGTTCGAATAATCCTTTATATATTTGTAATATGTAAAATTCTTATTCGGTTTTAATATGTAATATGATGTGGTTGGAAATGCTTCAGTACCACCGTGAAGCTGTTGCAACCAGCGATTTGCAGAGCTCTTTGTTAAGGTTTGCGGACATTTGATTTCCCTTCAATATGTTTTTGTGTTACTTTTTCCATCCTAATAATCACTAAAAATAATGCAGTAGCAGTTTGTCTTGTGAACACATAGCATTGCTAAAACCTTCTGTTTCCTTAAGCTTCAACTCACCGTGACAAATGCTCTTTAATTTGTATATAGGCATTGTGTTGTATTTCTGAACAGTTTGCCCCTGTACATTATTTATGGATTTGCAGATCATGTAGGATGATATTATGCTTTCCAGTTTATACAGTTTCTGAAAACAATGGAAATTGATGATACAATACTAAAGCGATAAAATGTAGAGGAAGACCATAAATGAACTATCATACAAAACTTCTAGCTTAATTACATGCAATCTTTAGGTTAATTAACATATAGAACAATCCTGCTGACCCTATACACGAATATATTCCTAATTCCGCTAGCACTATTTTTCTAAAATGGCCAAATTTATCCCTATCCTATTTACTACCTCAATCTTAATTTTAGGATACATTAGTCATTTAACATATTTCCAGATCAACCCATTTCAATCGGGTTCTACCCAACTCAAATTACACAACACATAATACTAGAATTTAGGAATGGATTTTAGCAGCTTTTTTGGTTGATAAATTAACTATTTTAAATATTAACGATAATAGCAGGGGTACAGGTAGATTGGGTTTGGTTGCTTTACCGCCAGTGCATTTGATGCTGCAAAGGACATAATAAAAGCTCTTAAAAGCAATCAAAATAATCTGGCTAGCGAACTTAAGGTAAGTACTTCGACATTTATAATGCCTTTGATTACACAAAAGATGGTAGTTTCTTCTTTTAGGTCATCTACCAATCAATCACTTCCAGTTATTAAATATATGTAAATAGCAGCCATCCTACGGGATTTGTTGCACTAATATTTGATAATTCATATTATCTAGGTAAAACAAACTTAGAGAAAGGCTGTGCTGACTGTAGTATCGGGAAATCAGAGTTAACCTTACTTTCCAACATGCATTTTAATCGCTCCAATATTGAATCAGGTAAAATGTATACAACATTTTAAAAAATATTGATTAGGCTATTTAACCCATGCTTTTTTTCGCTAAATTATTTAGCCCAATTCATTATCAATTGTCATTTAATAAATAACAAAAAAATAGGACAAGTAATATGTCCATGCATGTTGTGCCAAGGACCTGTTTATCTGAAGATTTGTACTCTTGCAGGTAACCTTCTAAATACTTATAGCTTTGTTGATAGAGTGACTAAGTACATTAATGATATGTACATTATTAGTTATCTAATTGTTATAGTGAAGAATATGAGAAGCAATTTGCCTATTGTTAATATTCAAAAATTGGCTACTAAGCTGTGATTTTCATAATGAACCTTAAAGTGGGTATTATTAAATTTGATACGTGTACTACCAATTTGATACCATAACATAAGTTCTAAAAGATTAAAATACTAAGGTATTATTATTGTATTGATATCATAAGGCGTAAAGTTGTCTCTATTCATAAGCTACCAAAACAATCAAGTACACTCGATTACCTAACGCCTACTAATATTTGCAGATACATTGTACACTATAGCCTAATCAGTGTTGAGAACTAATCAGGCTCCCTCCAGGCGTCGCTTCGGAATACTAGATTTTCATGTCCTACAAAGTAGTGAACCCTATGACAACATCACCTCTTTGTATTATTAAATATTAGAATAGTGTAATAGCCTTCTGATTTAGTATTATAGAAACAAAAAACACACAAGTTCCCTGTCAACAAAATTAGCTCCTTTCTATTGCATTCCTCCTTTGTCTCCTGAGTTCTATACAATGTCAACAATAGCATTTATCTTAGCGAGTTACAACATTAATCATAGATTAAAATAAAGTGTGCAAGAACTCTTGCCTTAAATTTTACATATAGTAATTATAAGTTTTATGTAAATCACAAAAATAGATAAGTAATTAGGACATAATCTTCATGTGAAGCCTTCAGAAGACTTATTTACAGCACCACATGATGATGACAATTCGTTTACTGTCCTTTGTTAGGCATAAGGGAGTGGGGATCTGACTTCTGAGTCAAACCAGTGTTAGTTTATTAATATTGTAGTTAGAAAGCATAAATTGTGTTAATGTTGCATAAAAAGCTTATCTGCTGCAATCTCCAGGAACACATGAACCTGCAACTTTAAATCTCCAAACACGAAACGGATCTGCAACAAGTAATGAAATTTCTACAAACACAAAAATTAAATTCTGCAAACTAGAACAAATATGCAAACTTTTTCAAAATATAAATATCCAGACTCGCTGCAAAAAATAAATAAAGTAAAATCTAATATGAGAAACACATAATTAATGTACAAATGCGGATTTCGTTTACTAATCTATTTGCAGACTAAAATTAGATTTAGTTATTCATTTTGACTATCATGCATTTTCCTCCTATATAAATAATCTTATATCTAAATAATCTAACGGATTGACCAATAATATAACACTAATTGCAAGAATAGCCTAGAGGCTGGCAATTGACTGTTTAGGCTATTTAATTAGACGAGTGTATCATTTGACACTAGGATATTAGTTAGGAGAAATGTAGTGTTTATATTAGATTCTAGAATATCAGCCTGGAGAACGATTTCATTAGGTAGATTCTCCATATGAACATATTAAATTCATAAATGTATTAAAGCTGACAAGTGATTTACACATGATTAAATATGCAATATGGTGAAGCCATGTGACCTTCTAGGAATTACCTTAGTAGATTTATTATCACTGGGAGGAGATAAGCTCAAGCATTTTCTCATCTCATTAACTATACATGTTCCTCCGTATATCCGTTAACAAAGATTACAAGTCTATGAGAACATGTCTTTTGTGCAAGAGAAGATTATCCTTACAAAATTTCATTACTTTTGTTTTTAATTTTTTTTTCATGTAATAAATAAATAAATTCATGTACTTGAATATTAAATTTTGCGGCCATAAAGTTGTGAGATCGAGGTGGCATAGTTTATATATTACATTAAAATCGGATGCAATAATAGTTTCGACATTAAAAATGTTGCAATTTTTTTTGTTTGAACCGAAAGATATCACAAAATAAAAAATAAAAATTAATTTCTGTGTGCGAAGCACTGGAATTTTCAAAATCTCAATCTCATGACGCGATCAATCTAGCTGATGTATGTTACTCATATATTAACATAATAGAAAATATTATCTATAATTTTCTTATTTATTTATCTTAATTATGTATTATTGTTTTTTTACAGGGGTTCCATTCACAAGAGGGTGAGGCTATCCCATCAATTTCAAAGTATTTGGGGAAAATGATTACTGAGACACCGGGGAAGCCATCAAGTAATTTATCAGGCAACCAAAGAAAAAAACAAAAAAAGGTTTATTTTTCTAATTTTTTATTTTTGACATTTTCATAAGCTATTATTATTCTTTTATAGTAGTTGGAATAATATTTTAAAATTGTGTTCCAAGTTTAATGTTTTGGAACCATTGGTGAAGGGATTATCTTTTTCGCATTTGAATAATGAAAACAATCTATTATTGTTTCAATTGGAGAACAATATTTGTGAAAATATTTATTATTTTTATGGCAGATTTTGATGGATTAAATGCATTTTCAACAGTATCAAAATAGAATTGTATGCTATTATTTTTATCAATTTTAGGATATCACTATTTTATTAAATACTTATATAACTGTATAGAATATCTTTTAAAAATTGATTACTTATATAATGCATAGAATATCTTTCTAAGAAATCAATCAAATTTGTTACTCCCTCCGTCCCAATGAGTTCTTAACATTTGCTTTTTGCACGGAAAACAAGATAATGTGTGTAATATTATTAAAATAAATGAAGTAGTGGGTGTAATAGTGATTTTATTGTTAAAATAAGTTAAGTAGTGGGTGTAATAGTGTAAAGTATTGTTAAAATAAGTGAAGTAGTGGGTGTAATAGTGTTAAAACTTACTATTTTAGGAAATGGTAAGAATCTATTGGGACATCCCAAAATAGAAAGTGTTAAGAATCAAAAGGGACGGAGGGAGTATATTTTTGGTATTATCATTTTAAATTAAATAAGATGCCGTGTACGAAGTACGGGCAAAATGCTAGTTATAGATACAGACTACTGTACGTCTACTACAACTCTACAAGTAGTATTTGTAGTAATCTTTTTGTATTCTTTTTTCTTTTTCTTTTTCTAATTATGTAATACTACAACTCATTTTTTATTTACAGTGCCCCGTGGGCTTTGGAGTTTGGGCGTATCTATACTATCTCTACTATATTATAATAAGCAAAGAGGGGTATAATTTGTAGTTGGATCATGATTGTTAGATTTAACAATACTAAAATATTAAAAGTTGTTATATGCAAAGGTCCAAGGTTCAATTCCTGAAACAACATATTAATTTATATTTAATACTAAAAATTATTATATACAAATATGTAAGGTTTGAATATTTCTTTCAATAACATATTAAAATCAATATTTATAATATTATATTATATTATAAATAAATTATAAAATATTAAAAGTAACTCGTGCTTTGCACGGGCTATAAGCTAGTAGTATAAAGTAATTTTTGTAAGATTTGGAAAATTTAGATTTTTTGGAGAAGACCTATAAGGTAATATTTATCGGATTTAGAAAACTTGTTATTTTGGGGAATAATTTATATTTAAATTTGGGAGAATTATTAGTATTTTAGGAAATTGTTTTATATGATTCTTATATTTATGAAATAAGAATTCGAATCTGTCAAACAATTCTAGTAAGTAATTCTTTGACTTTATGTTATCATATATAGAAAAAGCTTGTGTATATAGTTGTATGTATAATATTTTATATGAACTTTAATTATTCATAGAAAAAATGGATGGGTGAGAATGTGAATGCGAGACATGCATCATGTCACTAATGTTATCTAGCGATAATAAAAATAAAATAATTTAAATTTCGTGAATAGTTTTGAATAGTATCATATTCAATCATTTTTCATATATATTTAGATATCTTTCTTTTTAGACCAATCATATTGTAACACTCTAAGTAATATTAGAACGTAAATAAACAACTTAAAAGAAAGAATGAACAGAAAAGAGAAACTCCAGTAATGCATAAAACTTGCAGAGAAAGATAATACAGAGAAAGGAATGAAAATACAATTCACTCTACACATCTCTCCTTTCTTGCAATTGGCTATATAAAGCCCCAAGTAATCTCCCTACATGTGTCAGTTGGCTACCGGGTATACAGGTCTAAATGTTGGCACAAGATCCCATTTAGATGCTCTACTCCCACTAGACCAATGACAATGTTTTTAATTAAAACGACCATGTCTCTTATTACTCTGCAAAGACTTAATTTAAAATAAATTAAATGTAACAAATTAACCAGTGTAGCCAATTTGTTACATCACCCTCCCCTTAATTCAATCCTTGTCCACAGGATTGAACTCAGGATATTGCGCCAGAATCTGATCTGCATCCTTCTAGCTTGCATTTTCAACAATAGAATGAGACCACTGTATTAGCCATTGAGTTACTGCTATATTCCCCCTCTTAATCATTCTTCTTTGCAGTACTTTGACAGGATATACTAAGAATTGTCCTTCTGCTCTTACATTGGGCATTGTAGTTGTGACTGAATATTTAGATCCCACCTTCTTTTTAAGGAGCCTTACATGAAAAACAGGGTGCACCATGCTGCCAGGGGGTAATTTCAGCTTGTAAGCAACCTTGCCGATCCTTTCCAAAATTTCAAATGGTCCAAAATACTTGTGCGCCAATTTGAGGTGTCTCTTCACTGCAACTGACAATTGCCTATATGGCTGCAGCTTTAGGAAAACCAATTCTCCCACCTAGAAACTCACTTCAGTTCTCTGTTTATCGGCATAGACTTTATACTTGTGTTGAGCTACCACAATTGCCTCTTTGAGAAGTTGGTTCATAGCTTCTCTCTTCACTTGAAAGTCCTCGACAGTCAACACAGATGATCTGTGGGAATCAGGGATGCAAATCTGTCTTGGTTGTACTCCATACACTGCTTCAAAAGGGCTTCTTTTAATTGCAGTGTTATGAGTAGAATTATACCACCATTCGGCTAGTGGAAGCCACTTAGCCCACTGTTTAGGTCTGTGACTTACCATGGCTCGAAGATATTGCTCCAAACATCTGTTGAGCCTCTCTGTTTGCCCATCTGTTTGTGGGTGATAAGAGGTGCTCATCTGCAGTTGAGTTCCCATAGAGCTGAATAGTTCCTTCCAGAAATTGCTGGTAAAAAGCTTATCCCTGTCCGAGACCATCGTCTTAGGCATTCCATGTAGCTTGTAAATGTTGTCCAGAAATAGTTGGGCCACAGTTGTAGCAGTGAAGGGATGGGATAAGGCAATGAAATGTCCCATTTTAGTGAATCTGTCAACTACCACCATGATACAGTCTTTATCACCTGATTTTGGCAACCCCTCTATGAAGTCTAGGGATATATCTTCCCATATTTGAGTAGGTACTGGCAATGGTTGAAGCAGTCCTATAGGGTGCTGGTTGCCACTTTTAATCCTTTGACAGATATCACAATTCTGAACATACTGGATTATATCCTTCTTCATATCTGGCCAGTAAAAGAATTGAGCGATTCTTCTGTAGGTTGCCTCTTGACCAGGATGGCCACCTATGGAACTATCATGCAATTCCCACAACACTGCTCGTCTCACTGTCCCTGAGCTTCCAAGTAAAACCTTACCTTCCACTGTGATGATTCCTTGGCTATAGCTACAATGCTGAAAGGTAGTGTCCTTTTTAGCAAGTCCCTGAACAATACTTTGAGCCGTGGTGTCTTGTTCATAACTTTTTTCCACTTCTGATAACCAGGTAGGTTCAACAGCAGACACCATCTGTAATTCCCCAATTGTTTCATCTCCTGGTAATCTAGAGAGGGCATCTGCCACAGTGTTTTCCTTGCCTTGTTTATACACAATTTCATAGTCCAAACCAAGCAGTTTGGCTAACCAATTTTGTTGCAGAAGTGTAGAGAGTCTTTGTTCCAAGAGGAATTTTAGACTTTGGTGGTCGGTTTTGATCACAAAATGATTTCCTTGCAGGTATCCATGCCATTTTTGAGTAGCCATAACAATGGCTAGCAGTTCTTTCTCATAAGTAGAGAGGGATTGATGCTTCTTAGATAGACTTTTACTCATATATGCCAAGGGCCTGCCTTGCTGCATTAGCACTGCCCCAACCCCCTTGCCACTTACATCAGTCTCAAGCACAAATGGCAGACTATAGTCTGGTAGAGCTAGCACTGGGGTGGTGATCATTGCTTGTTTAAGCTGTTGAAAGGCTTCCTCTGCTTCCAATGACCATTGGAAGGCCCCTTGTTTGAGCAGATTAGTAAGAGGTCTGCTGATTAGACCATAATTCTTCACAAATTTCCTGTAATAACCAGTAAGCCCAAGAAAACCTCTCAACTGCTTGACATTTCTGGGAGATGGCCATTTCTGCATAGCTTCTACTTTGCTGGGGTCTGTTGCCACACCCTTCTGAGAGATTATATGACCTAAGTATTCCAACTTAGGTTGGCCAACAGAGCATTTAGCTTTCTTAATGAACAGGTGGTTGTCTCTCATCCTCTGCAAAAACTGCCTGCAAATGCTCCAAGTGATCATCAATTGACTTGCTATACACCAAAATGTCATCAAAAAATACCAATACATATTTCCTCAGCTGCTCCTGAAATACATCATTCATTAGAGCCTAGAAAGATGTTGGGGCATTTGCTAACCCAAAAGGCATAACTCTGAATTCATACAAGCCTTGGTGTGCTCTAAAGGCAGTCTTAGGAATGTCCTCCTGAGCCACCCTTATTTGATGGTATCCAGCCCTTAAATCCAATTTAGTAAACCACTTTGCGCCCTTCAACTCATTAAGAAGCTCATCAATTATAGGAATAGGATATTTATTCTTGATGGTGATGTTGTTCAACTTCCTATAGTCAACACACATTCTCCATGACCCATCCTTTTTCTTGACTAAGATTATAGGGGAAGCAAAAGGGTTGGTGCTGCATTGAATGAAACCTGATTGTAACAGCTCCTTGATTTGTTTTTCTATTTCATTTTTCTGGACATAGGGTACTCGGTACCCTCTTTGATTCACCGGTTGACTACCCTCCATCAATGGAATTTTATGATCATGGCCCCTTGGGGGTGGGAGATCAGTAGGTTCTCTGAACACATCTTCATATTGAGAGAGTAAGGCTTGCAATCTGACCTCAGTTTCTAACTGGCCAACTATTGAAGGTGCGGGTGTATTTGCACTAGCACTGACAAAGCAGAGATATACTTGGGGTGTTTGATGTGGAGATTTGAAAAGTTTTTGCAACTTCTTGCAGCTGATAGTCTGAACAGTACCCTCACCTTGACTGCCCTTCAATACTATTGGGTTGCCATCCTTATTTATAGTAATGCTTATTTCTTTAAAATCAAGAGTGACAGGGTTGTGACTTTGCAACCAGTCAACTCCCAATATAATGTCTGAACCTCCTAAAGGATATAACATTAAATCCGAAATGAACTGGTGTCCCTCTATTTTGTAAGTCAAGTTGGTGCAAGCAGAATCAACTTGCTTAGTAGTACAATCAGCTATAGTTACTGATAAACAAGGTGTAACGCCCCCAAATCCGGGGTCAGTAGATTTGGGCGTCACGCTAACAAACTCAATAATTCTAACAAAAATTGACCATGATGTATTCGTAAATACAATATAAACCTGCTGAATACTAGACTAAAACTCTGAAATCAAAATAAAACTGAAATCAAAATAAAAACTCAACTAAAAGGTCTTTGACCCCAACTCCCAACTAAGGATCTTAGGTTACAGTTCTAGAAACAAGAAAACCCAAAACCAACTTAAATACAACTTTAAAACAAAACTTTATACAGACTTAAATCACTGGTATAACTTCGAATAGAAGTATACCAGGCCAACTAATCAAATACATACTATAACTACTAAAACTATATATACATACAACAAATCAAACTATAAATCTAAATACCCTGATCCATGTCAGCTTTCTTCACATCGTCTTGCTTCCTCTTTCTGAACTGCGCAGGTACTTCTCGCCAATACTTAGCTTACTGAAATATTAGATTTAAAAACAGCAAGGGTGAGCGAATGAAATGCTCAGCAAGTTATAATATAGCGAAACGATAATATCTCTATAATTCATTGATGAACAATATCAATGAATACTTTATTTCAAAAGATCAATCAGTTTCAATCATAGAGTAAAACTTTTCCATTTATTACAAATCATCACTGCCTCAGATAAAACTTTGAGAACAAGAATATCAAGAAATTCCCCAATCATTCTTACTCCACTTTCACGTACAATGTTACTCGCGAAGAGAATAACTAGGAAACCTCTATCCATCCTTAATCCCAATATTTTACTGAGTTCCAAATTTTATCAAGTAGAAAACAACTAACTCTGATATCCACAATTTCGAAACTAGAAACCATTTACCTTGAAACATATATAACTGAGTAGGTTTGTAATACTAGATTCAATACTTTTAATACTTGCAAAATACTTTAACTATCACTTTAACAAAATCTCCAAGAAATTCTCAGTTACTCAAATCTCATTCATGTCCACTAAGCATTTGCATACCTAGCTGCCTAACCGGCCTGACAATCATGAGTTTGAATAAATAAGAAGATCTCAAATCATTCTCGGTTCTCACTATCACTGCGCAACACATGCCACAATGACCGTAATAACCGTGAATTAGTTTTCACCGTTCAAAATACTAATATAAATAACTTTTCATTTTTATACCAAAAGTACTTATTAACTCAAATCATAACTTTATATCCAACATACTTGGGAACAAAAATGTACTTTAAATTAAACATTCTATCATGAGAATATACTAGCATAAAACAACGTTCAATAGAATTGGAGTTTTAATCAAACTCTGGACGTTACGGGTGATCAGCCACGTAAAGTCCAGCCAAAAACAATACTCTGGGATCCCCTCACTTAGGCACTTATTGACATTGGCCTTTACTACTCTGACCATGAAGCTGGTCCACATTTTATAAAAATTCTTCCAATTCCATTAAACTAATTTACTATCAATTAATCTCAGTGAACTATATACATTAAGAACATTATACTAAAACAAAGAATAAGAATGAAATACTTGCGAAAACTTTAATCAGAATACTACTATCAACATTTCAGACAGAATAATACTGCAATAAAACTTTGAGATACTATATAAACATAATACTTGGATAAAACATTTTCTTAACAATAATCTGAAGAAAATGACAAAAGCAATAAGAATTTGAAGGGTACTGAATAGAAACACATTTATCTCGCTTGAACGATAAGCGAGGGTTAGTACACTTGCCTCGATTCCAGTGCGTCGATTCGCCACTTACTGTACTTTGTTCTTTACTCGATCACTCGTTCATTTTCCTTCAATCACCTCGTCAACACGCTCGCTGGGTCCATATCGAATCCCTAATTATATTCGAAATAATAGTAAAGTACTATTTAGTACATAAACACCCAATTTGATAATTAATTACTTATAACTCGCAAACAATACATACATCAATATATATATATATATATATATATATATATATATATATATATATATATATATATATATATGTATGTATATATCCCCACTTCATTAATCATCACATATGTACTTAAACACTCATACACATACATGCCTTTAAATCTTTAAATCAAATAATTTAAATAACTTTAAATACAGGGAATTTTTAGAAAATTTCGGCATGAAGTATTCGTTTATCGGACTATGGGCACAGCCCCTCAAACACAATTCAATCCCTGTTTTACAAAAATAAAGCCGCCTCACTTGCAGCAACATAAAAGTAATCAAGTAAGAAAAGTATCCGCCCAGACATGCGGCACCTAGCACATAATAATTAACACTACTACTTACGCTACACCAATGATCGTATTTCTCACGCATTTTAATGATACACGTGACAACCAATCATTGATGTTCGTAAGCCCTAGGGAACAACCCCTAGCACTAACTATTACTTACGCTATATCGATGATCACTTCACTCAAGCATATTAATTATACTCGTGATAGATAATCATGGATATTCGTAAGCCCTAGGGATTAGTCGAAAAGAATTACACAAGTCCTTTAAATATTGACATTTAAAAACTTGTGATCTTCTCATAACCCCTAGCACAATTCTAATTATTATAAAATTCTAACATTTAACATGTATCACGTATTCCCATGCTTACCATTTAGCACATTAGCATTTCCGACACCCTATGCAACTAGCAACTCATATAACTTCCACAAATTATACGACAATTGATAATTACCCACTAATGACCACAACTAATACCAATTCCATTACACTTAGCAATTAGAACTTAAACATTTATAACTAGTAAGATAGTATAACCTCTACATTTTATTCGCCCGCCACAATTAGCAATTAACAATTATTAACTCAAACATTCAATCGGACTCATAAAATAATTCCGACCATTTCAACTAGCAATTAACAATACTCTCCGAATTAATAACGGAAATTACCACAATATTCTTAACTTACAACATTAGTCTAATTATGACAATTAATGCATTTAACTCGCAATCATACCACTAATTGCAATTATCAAATATATACTCTCCGAATTAAATCTCGGAATTACAATAATGATATTGCAAATTTAAACTAATTAATTTACAACAACTACATAATTAAATCACAATTAAATTACCAAAATATTCGCATAATTTGAAACTAATTAAATACGAAAAAATTAAATAAGTAAACACGAGATTATACCATTTCCGATTCCGGTTTGATTCGTCGGAAATCCATCTCCTCCATCTCTCTCCTACCATCTCTTCCACTGCGTATATATACATATACTCGCATCCATATGACTCCCCCTCCCTTCTCCACTACTACTGCCACACCACGCGACTACAGGACCGCCGGCCACCACCGCGGTTCAGCACCGCCGCCGCCGTCGGAGCCACCACTGCTCACCCGCCGCCTTTGTCCGACCCTCTCCCACAGCACATCACGGCCACGCACAGCACACGAACACCACCCCTCCGATTCTTCTCTCCATCATCTTCAATTTCCCCCAATTTCTTTCCTCTTTTTCTCTCTTCTTCTTCTCCCGATTTTTTCTCGTTTTTTTCTAGAACTCTCTCGGTTGTGTGTAGTCGTGTATGTATCTGTGGTGCTTTCTTTCTCTTATTGGGCCTAGCCCAATACTTTTATTACCACTTTATCCTCTTTTCGGCCCAAATACATTCTAATAAGAGACTTATATAAATCACAATTAAATAAAACTTCCGGAAAATTACACTCTTCAGTTTTAAAATAAAGAATATTAAATTACAAGCACGTACATATTTTCGAAATATTTTTCGGATCAAAAATGAATCAAATATGAATTTTCAAAGTTTAGATCCTTTAAAATACAATAAAACTCTTAAAATCATTTTAATATACTAGAACACCCAAATTAATCCACCCAAAAATTTTAAAAACTCAATAAATATATAAAGATAATTTACAAAAGATTTCATGATTTTTAAGCCTTCCGATAATTAAATAAAGATTTTTGAAGATCAATAATACTTGATTTAAATATTTTTAAATCACTAAAAAAAAATACCAATAAAATACTCGGGCACACATTGGCACACATAACTCAATATATACTCATATAAACTCAATACTAAATATCTTTGAATTCCACAACGATATTCTCAAATCCAATTCCATTCTTTAAATACTAATTAACATAATTAAATAATAATAAATCCTAAAATAATCTGGGATCTTACACAAGGGACCACCTGAGATACTAACCCCAGTTGCTTCACCAATTTGGAATCAATAAAACTATGGGTGGACCCATTATCCACCAATATGCTCACTATCCTCTTCTTAATTTGTCCTTGCAACCTCACAGTGTTACATGACTTACTCCCACTGATGGCATTCAGAGATATTTCTGCAGGGGTACTGTCATCTTTAAAGACTTGCTCCATTTCAGACAAAACCTTATGTAGCTCATTGTCAGGAAGGACTTCCTCCTCTTCACCCATCATTGTGTACAACTTGACTTTGCAAGCCTGGCCTGGATGGTAGTTTTCATCACAATGAAAACACTGCCCCTTCTCTCTTCTTGCCATAATCTCCTTACTGGACAGTGTTGATTTGGTACCTTTGAAGTCCTTGCCAGGGTTATACTTGCTAGTACTGTAAGATGGTACTTGAGTACTTAGTTTAGCCTCATTGTTTGGAAAGGGTAACTTAGAAGTAGCATTAAGAGTAAGGCCCTTAGTCACAGAAGCCAAGACTGGTTTAACTCCTTTAGCCTCCTCCTGTTTAGCCAGAAATACAGCATCAATGAGTGATTGTGGCCTAAACATTTTGACAGCCCCTTTAATGTGGTCCTTCAACCCACTCACAAAGCTTGATACAAAATACTCTTCATTAAACCCTCGATTTTTTGCCACCACCAAGGCTCGAAGCTCCTCAAATTGGTCCTCATAACCCATTACTGACCCAACCTGCCTCAGTTTATTGAATAAATCTTGGACATCACGAGTTTCTGGGTTTTCAAACCTCGTAATGACATCATTGATGAAAGGTTTCCATTGTATTACTCCCCTTCCAGACTGATAAAACCTAAACCACACGTTGGCCCTGCCCTCAAAATGCATTCCAGCTAGCTTGACCTTTTTTGTCTCCTCAATGCAAATGAATTCGAAATACTGTTCAGCTCGAATTACCCAACCTTTAGGATCCTGGCCAGAAAATCTGGGAAACTCCAATTTAGGATGAGGGTTGAACCCCATTTCAGGTCTATGAGGGTGACTATAAGGTGTAGGAGGTATTTGATTGTGTTGTGGGTAAAACTGTGATGATGGTGGGTAAGTATATGGAGGAGGAGTCATAATCAGTTGTTGATTATGCCCAGGGCTGTTTAGGGGCGTAAAACCCCCATAAGGTGTGGTATGAGGAATAACAGCAGTAGTGGTGTAAAACGGGGAATTAAACACACTATTACCATTCACAGGAGCAGTACTAAGGGTTGGAATTACAGGAGGCATACTAACATTAGGTAGAACTGAGGTGGTAGTATTCATCGGCGTATTTGGTAAAATGACAGGTGTTTGAGAAGTAAGAATACCTGACATAGGTGAGTTTGAACCGTCTAGAAGTATGGCAGAGCTGGAATCTTATTCTGGAACAGAGACAGGTTCATCCAACGGCGTCTTTTGTGCTTGCAATCCTTTCAACAAAGCTTTAATTTCATCCAAACCCCCTTCCACACGTTCCAACCTAGAGCTCATCTCATCATACTTTCGCCCAGTCTCCACCTTATTCTTCCCCAACTCCTCCGTATAGTCTGAAAGTTTGCCTTCCAGTTTACCCATTTTCTAATCAAGTAATTTGAACCGAGTACCCTCCGCCATAACGTTGAAAGGATCCGAGGTTCGACCGCTCTGATACCACTTGTAACACTCTAAGTAATATTAGAACGTAAATAAACAACTTAAAAGAAAGAATGAACAGAAAAGAGAAACTCCATTAATGCATAAAACTTGCAGAGAAAGATAATACAGAGAAAGGAATGAAAATACAATTCACTCTACACATCTCTCCTCTCTTGCAATTGGCTATATAAAGCCCCAAGTAATCTCCCTACACGTGTCAGTTGGCTACCGGGTATACAGGTCTAAATGTTGGCACAGGATCCCATTTAGATGCTCTACTCCCACTAGACCAATGACAATGTTTTTAATTAAAACGACCCTGTCTCTTATTACTCTGCAAAGATTTAATTTAAAATAAATTAAATGTAACAAATTAACCAGTGTAGCCAATTTGTTACACATATATTTAACTCGCTGAAAATCTAAATAGTTAGTCAGTCAAAAATCGTTAATATCATATTTTTAAAATTTTATACACCTTAAAATAATGTGAAGTAATTATTTATAATGCACTTAATAAATTGCCATTGAAAAGTTAAAGTATCTTAATATATTGAAATTTAATTATTATTATACTTTTTCATGTCATACTTTGCATTATGATTTTTATGTACGCATTTTTTGTTTTGGTGAGTGTTTGGTTTTTTTTACGTATATTATGTAACTAATAAATGTCGAAAATTAAATTATTAAAAAATATTTATTTTATTAAAAAAAGCTTTTTCTAAAAATTTTCTAAACTAGTTTAATGCCCATGCTTCGCACACGGGAGTTCATATTTTAAATAAAATGTATTTTAAATTTTAATAAATTATAGTATATAGTTTTACAATATAGAAATAAAAGTTGGTAGTAGTATTAAAAAGTTGCCTACTTTAATAAATTAAAATGTTAAATTCTTTAAGAACATGAGTTTGTTTTGATAATTTAAATTACCATTAATATAAGAAATTATTATTATATTAATTTATTTTAAAAAGATCAAAAAATTGAACACTATAACATTATTTTAGTGATGTCAACTATATCATGAATGTAATAGTAGTAGATATAGAGAATAAATTAAAATAATTAAATCATAATATCAAAACAATTAAAGTTATATTGCAATATAACCTAATCCTAAGCATATAATTTACTACTATAATGGGTCATGGATATCTATCAAACCTGAATAGGGATTAAAAAAATTTAAAAAAAAATTAAAATTTATGGAAGGAAATAATTTTTGGCAATAAAACAGCCGTGGCGGGTCCATTATAATTATAATTGACAGTTGTTAGAAAGGAAATAATTTTTGGAAACAAAATAATTCGTGTTTTGTCAAGGATATTTTTTTTGGCAAGAATGTTTTAATTGGATGGCCCTGGCGGGCCCATTATAATTATAACCAATTATTTGGCATTAATAATAACTACTGCCAAGAAAAATTGACAATTGTTAGAAAGGAAATAATGTTTGGCAAGAAAATAATTTGTGGTTTGTGAAGGAAATAATATTTTGGCATTTTGAAATATTTTAATTGGATGGTCCTGGCGGGCCCATTATAATTATAACCAATCAAAATCATTTGTTAATAATTTTTGGTATTATCAAGGAAATAATTTTTGGCAAGAGTGGTTTGTCAGGATGTGTATTTTATATAATATCGAGTAAATATATTTTAAAATATGGATCATATCATATAACTATTGGGTAATATAAACGGATTTGGCAAGAATGTTTCAATTGGATGGCCCTGGCGGGCCCATTATAATTATAATTGACAATTGTTATAAAGGAAATAATTTTTGGAAACAAAATAATTCGTGTTTTGTCAAGGAATTTTTTTTGGCAAGATTGTTTTAATTGGATGGCCCTGGCGGGCCCATTATAATTATAACCAATTATTTGGCATTAATAATAACAACTGCCAATTTTTTGGTATTATCAAGGAAATAATTTTTGGCAAGAGTGGTTTGTCATGATGTGTATTTTATTTAATATTGGGTCAATATATTTTAAAATATGGATCATATCATATAATTGGATGGGTAATTTAAACGGATCCCGAACCTAATCCTAAGCATATAATTTACTACTATAATGGGTCATGGATATCTATCAAACCTGAATATGGATCCCGAACCTGAGGAAAGGGTTATCCAGCAATTTATAATATATAGATTATATAAGGATAATTTTTTAATTTTCAATTAAATTTTGGTTAATTTGTCCATGAAATTCAAAACAACACTACTAATTTGAAATTGAAAGAGTTTTTTTTTTGTCAGGGGTACGATTACGCACATAAATTGTATCAACGACACAATATCCAGAAAAATGAATTCTTTCATTCAAAAAAATTTATCATCTAATCGAAAGGCACGCATGTTTCCCCCAAACGTTTAGACAATAATATTTTAATGCTGAAAAGAAAATATCTACTATGTCACCACTAGGCCTGTCAATGGATCGAATATAAATTTAGATTTGTCAATGTATATGTAATAATTTTAATTTTTATTTTGTCAAAAAAATTTAAAATACTATTTTTAAAACTAAAAAAAATACATATTTCTAAAATTTATTTAACGGATCGGAGGTTCGATCCGATAACCCGAAATCCGAACGGATCGAATATGGATCGACTCTAAAAAATCTGATTCTTGATCTGATCTCCGAATCCAATCCGTTGACAAGCCTAGTCGCCACACCTGAAATCACCAATAAAAATGAACAACAATTAGTTTCAAAATAGTAAGTATATTTTTCTTACTGTAATATGAAATAACCAATATAAATCTAACTTTAGTTAGATACCTAATTTTATTAAATATAACAAAATATGGTTAAGAGAATTTATAAAAAATACTATGTTTTCTACTTTGTTTTTGAAAATATCCTATATTCTCAAATTCATTGCAAATATACAATATTAATTGCAAATATACTATTATACTATAATGTATTTATATTTTTTTATTTAATAATTATACTATGCTGAGTATGCGCTGACTGTACCTATGATGATTGTGCGCCACATGGCAGGTGGGTCCCATCCTGGTGACGTGGCAGATGACATGGTAGGTGGATCCCACCCTGTTGACGTGGCAAAAAAATTAGTCACCAATAAAAATGAACAAAAATTAGTCGCAAAATAGTAAATATATTTTTGTTAACGTAATATGAAATAACCAATACAAATCTAACCAGAGGAGTCCCTCTGGTCAGATACCTAATTTTATTGAATATAATAAAATATAATTAATTATATAATATATATTTATAAATATATTCGAATATTAAAGTTCCAATCTCATTTTCAGGCTGTAAAATCGTCCAAATCAAATTTTTAGAATTCAAGATAAAACACATAGTAAATTGAACGTGTGAAATCTTATATATATCAATTTCTTAACAATAATTTGATATATAAACAAATATCAAATAAATATTAAAAAAATTAATATAATTTTAGATATTGTCAGAGGTGTTTCTCATGGATATTTAGAGCATTCTGTAACGCAAGTAGGTATTTTTGGAAATTTTAACTGAAAAATGAATATTTTGAAAAATTTCAACTGAAAAATGAATATTTTCGACTTTCACCCAAATATTAATATAATTATAAATATTAGAAAAAAAACCCGTGACTTGCACAAATTATAAATAAATAGTAATAAGAATAAAAAAATGTGATTAGAGTTGATATATATACAAAATCATTTTTCTAAATTATTAGGATTTATTATTATACAGTACTAGCCTATAACCCGTGTGCTTTAAGTTATTACTTTAAAATATATACATATACATATAAATATTACATAAAAATTGTTTTTTTTAACTTTTATTTAATAGAAAAAGTGAAATTTTTCTAATCATGTAGACCATTTTTCGATTTTTATACAAAATTTTTTATATTGTAAGTGTTTTCCAGATTTTGTTTAATTTTTTACTATATATCTTATTACTCGTGTGATGCACGAATGTATTTTTTAATATTTTTTGTTTTATTACCTATATTTTCATTTATATTTTTAATTAGTAGGAAAATAAATTATAGAAGATAATAAAATATTGCAATACATGTTTGATAATATTTTTAACGATAGTGTTTTAATAATTAATAATATGTTGTTGACGGAAATTGAATCTTAAACTCGTGAGAGTAGTTTATAAAATAATATATATGTTTAATAGAGATATGTTGTTGGTGGGATTCGACCTTGGAACCTGTAAGAGTATTTCAAATATTAGAAAAAATATATTTGTTTAGCATTAAATCCAACTATTCTTATTTATTTATCTTAAAATCTAACAATTTTTATTAAGTGTACCAAAAAAATTGTACCAAACCGACAACTAAATATACCCTAATTTATAACATTATAGTATAGATAGTATGCTTGTTCTCTTCTCCTCTTAGTTCCGTCTCCGGCGGTGGTTTATCCACCGGCCGAAGGCCCTTTTTTTCTTGCTTTCTTCTTAATAAAACTCCTCCCTTCTTCATCCCGCCCCCTCCCTTATTCCTCATCTTCTTCATCCGTCCCCCTCTTCATCCTCAACTTTCCTTCTCCTCTTTCATATCTATCTCATCCTCTTTTTTTTCTTGTTAATAAGTTCATTAATCTTCATCTCTGGGTGAGATTTTGTTATTTTCTTCCATCTTTTTGGGTGGTTAATGCTTAATTGTTTTTTTTTAGATAAGCCAAACATTGTATTAATTTTGAAAATGATACAATGCTTCAGAACCTGTGTACGAGAGAGGATAAGGAGTGACTAAACATAACCAACAACCTCAAACAGCTTAGATGACATACTACCACTACGGCACTACAGCCACAAACTTGCTTACTACTAGATTTATGTCATATCCCGCCTTAATTTGAATTGAGAGAGATAAGAGCTCCTACCAAGTTAGCCCTCGTCATCCTACACTGACCTTTACTTAACCTACTGCAAAGTGTTTCCATATATAGGCATATGATGATGATCTTCTAGAACCCTTCTCTCTTCATAACTTTGAGCAATTTAATCCAAACCACTGCAAAAACCACTACATTACCCACTGAGCGGGGTTTTGTTAAAAATGATTCTGTTGATGTTTTGGAGAATCTGGAAAACCCGCATTGAAACTGGATTGGTGGTGATTATTGCAAGAGCTCACCTTTCACAATTAAAGATTGTTCATTCGTTATCGATTTTCACTTCCGGCATGTAGATAGCTGGGGTGAAGAATCCATTTTCGGCATGTCTATAGCTGGTATCCGGCATGTAGATAGCTGGGGTGTCGCTCCTACACTTGGGGTTTTTGAACACTGGGCTAACCATTGTTTTTATGTGATATGGTCATTTGTGATGTTGCTGCTTTCCGGGATGTTGGTGCAATATGGATTGCTCGGGATGTCTTCGATTTCGTTTTTAATTTCAAGAATTTTTAAATTCTACGTGTTAAACGATCAGAAAACAAATCAACTAATTATGTTTAGTTTGTTATTTGTTTCTCAATCTGGTTGTAATGGCAGTTGGAGATTTGTTCTGACTGTATTATGTTATTAATGAATCAATGCTTTTCGTCAAAAAAAAAGAAAGATAGATAGTACTCCCTCTGTTTTATTCAATAGTTTACATTTGCGGACCAATTTCCGGCACGGATTTTAAGGTGCATTTTAAGGATAGTTCTATAACTTATTTTTGATATTTTTTTTTTGTATAAAAATAGGATTGTTCTATTTTTATACAAAAAAAAGAAAATATCAAAAATAAGTTATATAACTATCCTTAAAATGCACCTTAAAATTCATGTCAGATACGTCGTTTTTTATGTAAAGAAATGGATGGGACGGAGGGAGTAACATTTTGTTGGAATTTCTCTAATTGCATTTGGCAACTTCCCGTGCTTTTTATTTCACTTACCTTCCTTTTGACTAGTTTTCTCCTCTTCACTTGCCTTTACCCTTCCTTTACTTTCTTGGCTTGAACAATTCAGTCCTTGAGGCTTGAACATGAGAGTTGTTGCAAATTGGCGGCAAAAAACAATTAAATTTTCATCTTATTCTCAAACTCGTAATCTAGCTACTTCTACTGATCAAACCCCTCATAAAACATTCTTGAACTCTGATTCACATGTAAAACACTTATGCAATCACAAAAAATTCTCAGAAGCCATCCACATTTTATGTCAAAACAAGCGCTTATCCGAGGCAATTCAGTTACTCTACCGCATTGATCGACCCTCACACACAATCTATTCGACTCTTTTGCAGCATTGTCTTCAACAGAAAGCACTTGATCTGGGTAAAAAAGTGCACCAACATGTCAAAAACAATGTCAGGTTTAAAGCAGGGGTTATTATATACAATCGTTTATTGGAATTGTATTGTAACTGTGGGTGTATTGATGATGCACGCCAGCTGTTTGATCGAATGGCGCAAAGAAATGTTTATTCTTGGACTTTTATGGTTTCTGGGTATGTTGAAGTGGGGGATTTAAGGAGGGCTAGAGGGGTGTTTGATGCAATGCCGGAGAGAGATTATTATTCCTGGAATACAATGATTTCGGGGTATGTAAAAGCGGGGGATTTAAGAGGGGCTAGAGGGTTGTTTGATGAAATGACTGAGAGAGATGTTTGTTCGTGGACTACAATGATTTCGGGGTATGTAAAAGCGGGGGATTTAAGAGGGGCTAGAGGGGTGTTTGATGCAATGCCTGAGAGAAATGTTTGTTCGTGGAATACTATGCTTTCTGGGTATGTAAAAGCAGGGGATTTAAAGGGGGCTAGACGGGTGTTTGATGCAATGCCTGAGAGAGATGTTTATTCGTGGACTACAATGCTTTCGGGGTATGCGAGGCATGATCAGCCTAGTGACGCTTTGGAGTTGTTTAGGGTGATGGAGAAGAATGGTGATTTGGGTAGGAGTAAATTTGTAGTTTCGAGTGCTCTTAAGGCTTGTTCTGCAGCGAGTTGTTTACGTGCGGGGAAGGAAATTCATGGGCATATAGTGAGGATGGGTTTGGATTTAGATGAAGTGGAGGTTTGGAGTTCGTTACTGGATATGTATAGGAAATGTGGGAGTATAGATGATGCTAGACGTATATTTGATAAATCTTGTGCTCAAACTCATCATTTAGCTAATCAAAATACTCCCAAAACATTCTTGAACTGTGATTCACATGTAAAACACTTATGCAATGTCAATAAATTCTCAGAAGCCATTCACATTTTGTGTCAAAACAAGCGCTTATCCGAGGCAATTCAGTTACTCTACCGCATTGATCGACCCTCACACACAATCTATTCGACTCTTTTGCAGCATTGTCTTCAACAGAAAGCACTTGATCTGGGTAAAAAAGTGCACCAACATGTCAAAAACAATGTCAGGTTTAAAGCAGGGGTTATTATATACAATCGTTTATTGGAATTGTATTGCAAATGTGGGTGTATTGATGATGCACGCAAGCTGTTTGATCGAATGGCGCAAAGAAATGTTTATTCTTGGACTTTTATGGTTTCTGGGTATGTGGAAGTGGGGGATTTAAGGAGGGCTAGAGGGGTGTTTGATGCAATGCCTGAGAGAGATGTTTGTTCGTGGAATACAATGCTTTCTGGGTATGTAAAAGCAGGGGATTTAAAGGGGGCTAGAGGGGTGTTTGATGAAATGCCGGAGAGAGATAATTATTCGTGGAATACAATGATTTCGGGGTATGTTGAAGCTGGGGATTTAAGAGGGCTTGAGGGTTTTAACTTACTCGTGGAGTTGTTGAGTTCCGGGATCAGGCCAGATGAGTGTACCTTTTCTGTGGTTTTGAATGCTTGTGCGAATCTGTGTGCAGAATATTTGGGAAAACAAGTTCATGGCCATATGATTCGAATCGGGTGTGATCCGAATTCGTTTGCAAATAATGAGCTGATCCACATGTATTCCAGGTTGGGGAACGTGGAGATTGCTTATAGGATTTTCAAAGGGATACCCCAGCCTGACTTGGTTTCGTGGACTTCTCTGATTAATGGATATGCTCAGAATGGTCAACCTCACGAAGCTCTTCGGTTATTTGAGTTGCTTCTTAAGTCTGGTAATAAACCTGATCACATTACTTTGACCGGAGTTCTCTCTGCTTGCACCCGTGCTGGTCTAGTTGATGAAGGGCTGGAATATTTCCACTCTATAAAGGAGAAACATGGTCTAGAATACACAGAAAATCACTATGGTTGTGTTATTGATCTCCTGGGTCGATCTGGTAGATTGAAGGAGGCCGAAGATTTCATTTTAAGCATGCCCATGAAACCATGTAAGTGTGATTGGGCTTCCTTGCTTCATAGTTGCAAAATTCATGGAAATATAGAATTGTCAAAACGATCAGCTGAAGCCTTTTTGCAGATTGAACCTGATCACCCTGCTACTTATGCTACTCTTTCAAATATTTATGCCACTGCCGGTAAATGGAATGAAGTGGCAAAACTCAGAAAGGTTATGAACGATAAAGGAGTTGTCAACAGACCAGGTATTAGTTGGATAGAGATTAAAGGAAAAGTCCACACTTTCATGGCGGGAGATACATCCCACCCATATACTACGGAAATATACGACTATCTGCTAGAACTGCTGAGAAGAATGAAGGAAGAAGGATATAACCCTGAGACAAACTATGTTGTGCATGATGTAGAAGAGGAACAAAAGGAGCAAATTATATCCTACCATAGTGAGAAGCTTGCAGTTGCATTTGGAATTATTGCGACTCCACGGGGAACCACAATTAAAATATTTAAGAATTTAAGAACTTGTGTTGACTGTCATACCTCATTCAAATATATCTCCAAAATTGTTGAGAGAAAAATTATTGTTAGGGATCAAGCTCAATTCCATTGTTTCGAGGGAGGAAGCTGTTCTTGCAAAGACTATTGGTGATCCAAGATATTTTAATAACTATGAAAGTTTCTGAATGATGGTTGAAGTGAGCTGAAATAAGGGAACCTATGGATTGAACTGTTCGTTGTTTTTTGGTCATTAAGGTTTCCGAATGATTGTTGATTGAACTAAATAATTTGTTTGGCTTTAAAGTTCGATGTATATAAAGTAGATTGAAACCCACAACTCTATAATCTCTCAGTTTCGTCCGGTTTATGCGATTGAAACCCATATTACTGCTTAGTTTTCTGTCCTTAACCCGTTCCTGACCTTGCATGTTGATTTCTTGATGAAAAATCTGAAAACCCTCTCGGGTTTTTCTTTGTTTCTGTGTTGGTGGTTGAATTCTTGTTGTTTCAGTCGTGTATAGTGTTAGTTTTGTGCAGGCAGAGGTTGTAGAGAAGACCCTTGTGATTTGGGGACCTCAAACTTCTACCACCGCCGGCCGTGAGCTCCGGTAAGCCGGCGGGAGGGCTATGATGGTTAAACTGAGGCTAATATTCGTTAATGATCTTGTAATTGATATGTGTTACTGATTTCAAGGCGCGCTTAGGCGCAAGGTATGCGATTCAAAATTGTGCGATTTAGTGCGATTCTGAAATCGTCCAAAAAGCGTTCATGAAGCACGAAAAAGCGCACAAAGCGCTCAGTTTAGCAAAAGATAAAAATTACACTTAAAAAAGAAAGGTAAAGAAAAAAACCCCTCTTTAGTGTTTCACACAAATACAACTTATGGAGCATCTTATTCAAGTCTAATAAATAAAGATGAGGAGAAAGAGCAAGAATTTAAGGGGTCGGAGATTGAAGTAAAAGACTCTGAAGCCATGAATTATTGTTTAATACTAAATTATTATCATATTTATCATCTTGTATATGTGTCCTATAATTTTTGAGTGTTTAGGATATGTCAAGTACTATTTTCTTGTTAAATTTGTGAATAATTTTTTTCGGTCAAAAAGTGCGGGACTAATGGCGCTTTGCGAGTCGCGCTTCAAAATCAGGTATTGCGCTTTTTTAGAATTATCGCCTTAAACAACACTGGTACATATGTGTGGGTGTGATTAGTTCCGAATATTTTGTTCATAATATGAGTTGTAAGAAATTGTATGGTAAATTCATAGTATTTAGATGTTAATTTTGATGATTATATGCTAATTGCTAATTGATTAACATGCATGTGTGATTTTCAGAATTTTATAGATTAAAATTCTAGTTTTGGGTTAATAAATATGAATTATATGATTTTAGAGGTTAATTACGCTTAAGGTGATAATTGTTAGTTAATAATTCGGTTAATTAATAATTTTAGTCATTGCTAAATAATTTCAGATTATTTGATGATATGAATGACCTGGATAAAGTTTAGAATAGTACAACATCAACCATATAAGTACAAGAGATTATCCATATCACATGGGGAAGCGTTGGACTTGTATCTTTTCCGTCTTTTTGATCTTCATTACAAGAGATTTAATTTATAAAATACAAGGCCTTTTTAATGATGAACACTACCAGATTCATCAAGTGTGTCACCGTAGGCAATGGAGCAGATGGGAAAACTTGCATGCTGATTTCTTATACTAGCAACACCTTTCCTACGGTAGAATCATAATTCACACAGATTTCATAGTTTTATAGTCGTACAGATAGAGTTATGCTAATCGTCTCTACTTATTAATACTGACCTGTTGATTTTGAAGTTTAGCTTTTCTCTCATTTTTCGATCTGACAGGAATATGTGCCAACAGTTTTCGGCAACTTCAGTACTAATGTAGTGGTGGATGGTAATACTGTTAATCTTGGACTTTGGGATACTGCATGCACGACTAATATGATTAGCAAAAGTTATTCTCTGTTAACCACTTAACCTTGTCACGGCTGAATTTCCAAAGTGTTCCAACAAGTACCAAGAATCGTATCCCCTTTAATCATTAAATTTATTAGTTTGGTTCTTTAATTTTGTGTGTTCGCATTTTAGGGCAGGAGGACTATAACAGGCTAAGGCCTTTAAGTTACAGAGGTGCCGACGTGTTCATTTTAGCCTTCTCCCTCATTAGTAACGCCAGCTATGAGAATATTGCCAAGAAGGTTAGAAATTTAAAGCAAATATTTTATTAACTTACAGAGTTGCGCACTGCCAAACTTGTACAAAGTGTTTAGAAACATCTATGTGGTGATAATATTGTTGTTATTCTTCGAAAGTGTACAACCTAAATTTGACTTTGAATATTATTATAAATTAAAGATATTAAAAACCAGTTAATTGTGGTCTCGTGCAAAAGTATGCTCCTGCAATGGTTTCCCCAATTATCTTTGGGATCTGACAGGAATATGTGCCAACAGTTTTCGGCAACTTCAGTACTAATGTAGTGGTGGATGGTAATACTGTTAATCTTGGACTTTGGGATACTGCATGTACGACTAATATGATTAGCAAAAGTTATTCTCTGTTAACCACTTAACCTTGTCACGGCTGAATTTCCAAAGTGTTCCAACAAGTACCAAGAATCGTATCCCCTTTAATCATTAAATTTATTAGTTTGGTTCTTTAATTTTGTGTGTTCGCATTTTAGGGCAGGAGGACTATAACAGGCTAAGGCCTTTAAGTTACAGAGGTGCCGACGTGTTCATTTTAGCCTTCTCCCTCATTAGTAACGCCAGCTATGAGAATATTGCCAAGAAGGTTAGAAATTTAAAGCAAATATTTTATTAACTTACAGAGTTGCGCACTGCCAAACTTGTACAAAGTGTTTAGAAACATCTATGTGGTGATAATATTGTTGTTATTCTTCGAAAGTGTACAACCTAAATTTGACTTTGAATATTATTATAAATTAAAGATATTAAAAACCAGTTAATTGTGGTCTCGTGCAAAAGTATGCTCCTGCAATGGTTTCCCCAATTATCTATCATTTTCCTCTTCAGTCACTTTTAGTATCCCTTATTCAACTGTAGAGTGTACAGCTCTTAACATTTCGTAGTATGGCATCGTCAAACTTTGTTATGGTGTACGTGCAGGCGTGCAGACCTGTAAACCCAGGTTCACTAATTAAAAGATCTGACATAATTATTTTTGTCACCCTTTGTGTGTATGATGTCAAATTTTGACAATACTTAGGAACGTATAATTGATTACTTTAAAGGTATTATTGAGTTTTTATGAAAGTAAAATTTACTACATAGAGAGGACTTCTAACTATGGTCACATATAGATTTGATTTTAAATATGGATGTGCAAAGAATTAAAAAATGAATTTTGCTAAACACATGAAGTTATTAAAACAGATGGTATGTGTGAGTGTTTTGAACACTGGCTTTGTTATTTCAGACCTTGCTTATTAATGCCAACGCTAATAGATTTCCTCACTCATGGATACTTTAATTATGCGGCACATATGTCATAGCTTAATCCCTGCCCCTGTCAACGACTCTCCTATCTGTCTCCTGCACAATCTTACGTAACTACTCCTCGACCTCCTTCAACCTTTTATTACTATTAATTAAAGCCTCTTTATCAGGTAAGAATGTTATCTTCATTTATAGAAGCTTTATGCAGCTAATTGTCTTGAATAAAGATTTGTTTTCCTTGGCGCTTCTATAAGGCTTATAGATGAAGGAATCCTTTTGTCTTGTGTGTAAATCAAACCAAGCCAAGAGATTCATTGGTCAACTTCTCTACAATATTTTACTTTTTGGTACTACTGAAAATGCTATTGAATTTTTGAATCTGTCTATTATATTACACAATACTGCAACATACTATTTTGGGGAATGATTTTTGTTCAAGATGAAATTGCATCTTTACTGTCCCTATTATATTTATGTCATCTGTGTGTCTTTTTATATAGAGATATTTGCGTCCCAAACTCTGGCTATTGGGCTAATGTGTGTTCGGATTCAGCAAACGATTGACATTTTATTCTCCTAGCAACCAATTGACAAAGCCTTCAGCCACCATCGACGACCAAAAGATTCTACATGAAGCAATCAATGGAGCATTCATCGTTGCTCTAAACTAATCGGTAATTCAATTTTTCATACACATGCTTGTTTTCCGTGTACTTTTCATATTAAACTAACTTACGAGAAACTCTGAGAGTTAATTAAGTAGGTCTCGATTAAAAATGGAGAGTTGACCTGTTTAACATCACGTGTAGATATTTGGGATTAAGATTCAGTTTGTATATTATCATAATGATGGGCAACTTCTCCTCAAAGAGCACGAAAAATACACCAGATTAGCTGTTGTTGCATCCAAAACATCTTGTCAGTAATCTTGTCATAGGTGGAATGTGATTAAAGACCTATGCCAGTTCTCTCTTTGCTATATGTACGTTCTTTTGCAATATTGACTAAGCTTATTGCTTGAGATTCTTGGATTCACATTTGAGTTCGGTGGCATTCAAGTGTCTCCTTTAATTGTCATTCCTTTTATATGTATCAATGTGAAGCTTTTTTATGTGACCTCGTCAATTATCATTAAAAAACTTTGGAAGTTTGTTTATAACTAATTCGTGCATAATTTTCATTTTAGATACCTAATGGGAAACACATGGGTTGCTAGGAGAAGAAACTGTTAATCGTTTGCTGGATAGCAACATAGCTATTATATTTTGTGTTTCTTACTAACCAAAAAAATGAGACTCCCAGAAACTCGAAGCTTACTCGTGTATAGTTTCAATCCTTTTTCATTTGTTTTAGCCCCTGATTGAAAAAGATACAAACCCTAGCTTTTATCCCCTCTTGTTCTTGGTCATAACAATGATTTTTCATCTGTTTCTTGATAGATTCATGTTGATAATGATGTATTATACATCATATATCAAAAGCCCCTTGGTTGTACAATTCTTTCCTCATCGTTTTCATTCTTTTTAGTGATCAACTCGGCGATGAATCACCAAAACTCAGTGAGTCAGGTGACTCAACTCGGACGAGTCTCGGGTTTTGATGCTTCTCACTCATTGTTCTATATTTGTTTAATGTTTTTGGATGATCTCACTGTGTGAATAACCACCACGGTCCAGGTGCACTCATCTCTCTCTTATATCTATTACTGGTTGATAAAATTAGTATGTGATATTGTGGGATAATGGTATCTTTTGTCTAGCTAGTGGCTCATACCTGCTATCTTTAGAACCATTTTTAAGATTTTCTTTGTCTTGTTGTGGATCTGTTTTGTGATGCAAAAGTTTTTGTATAGCACAGAGCCACAGACTAAATATCCTAAGGCCAGACTCCGATTCCCATTACATTAACAAGCTTAGTGCAGACAACATTCATCAGATTGCTTATGCTTGAACAGAATAAATATGAAAATCAAGTCTGATATTGCAAGAATTTCTGTAAATTGTAATGTTTAAAGGCTTGCGAACTCATAACTATTTTTATAAAATTTTATTGACTTCTTAGCAGTCATATGTATAATCCCGTCATTACCATGACTCTGCTCTTGCTTCAACCCCGAAATTGTCAAGCATTAGTGCGGGGAAAACTGAGGCATCATCAGTTGATGCTTCTGCAAGGACCAGTTCATCTATGGAGGGTGATCGCTCAAGAGAGGTTTCGTTAAGCAATGCAAGTGATATGGAGTCCGAATGGATTGAGCAGGATGTACCAGGAGTGCACATTACAATCAGAGCATTGCCAAGTGGTATTCGAGAGCTTAGGCGTGTCCGATTCAGGTAGGTTTTTTTTACACTCTTGGTTGGAATATAATTTTTCTCCAGGTAAATTTTATTTTTGAATAAGGAATGATAACTGTACTTAAAGACCCAGGTAAATTGGAATTGACTTTTAGTAAATGCACTTAAAGACCCAGATAACCAACATTTTGTATTACTTTCTGACAGGTATGGGTAATTTACCTTTATGTATGACAATTGGTGGTAGTATTATTAAGTCTGTTGTCTATTTTTATTTTTGCAGCTGTGTGCCATTGCATGATTTTGACTATTTATACAACTATTTGATGTACACAAATGTCAGCTACATTGACAAGTAAGATAAGTGATCTTGGATCTGTTTTCTTCTATTACTTATTCAATTACTTAAAATGAGAGTCTATTCACGCAGACATATTTGTCTGATATTATAGGCAACTGGTTTGCTTTTAATTACTTTATGTAGTTTGATCTTTTATAGTACCACTAGATGGCAATAGTAACTCAAATCAGTTATTGCTATGGCATATGATGCATGCAATGCACCTTCATTTAAATTTCCAGGTTCAGGGATCCTGGTCCACATGGGAATGGCAGGTATTCAGAACGTATGTTAAACTTTCACAAAGTTGCCCAGGTATATAATACAATCCCTTTTATGTTCAAATGTTAGTGTGTAGGTGTCATTTTGCAATAGCAATGGACTGATATTTATACCCAAGCTTTCATTATTAGGCTCTAGGTTTTCAGTTTTTCGTAGTTTGAATCGACATCCATTTAGGCAATACTTGCTGACCTGAAAAATGTTGTGTTGCTCCTGTTACTTCTGTTATTATCTGAAAGTGGAAGTTGAATGATAGAGTCGGGTTTATGTCAATGCATAACAGGTGCTCATTTTTCTTGAATTGGCCTTTTTAGAGTAAAACCTCAATAAATTAATATAGTCGGGACCGGAGAATTCTATTAATTTAGAGAGGTATTAATTAAACGATAAATTAATAAATATTAATTTATAGATAATTTTTGACATTAAAGAAAATTAATTTTCAATTATAAACATTTATATTGAATGAATTTTACAAGTTATATTTTATACTTAATTCAATATACATTATTTTACAAATTCAATGAGTAATAGTGAGATTCAAAATAAAGATTCATGTATATTTAGATGATATTAAAGATAAAACAACATATTTGGAATCTTTTGCACGTAAAGAAGCACTCAAGACATAAAAAATAACTTTTTAATGCTTTACGAAAATATCACATTCGAACTTTTGGATGCAACAAAGAGGGTTAAGGATGAGTTTCATATAGATTCAAATTCTAAGAACCCTAAAATCATACTCCCTCCGTCCCACCAGATTCTATACAGTTTTTTTCACTGCTTGGCACGCATTTTAAGGCTCCTATAAAGTATAGTTCCATAACTTATTTTTAAAATTTTCTTTTTTTGTATAAAAATTTAACATACCTATTTTTATACAAAAAAAGAAAATTTAAAAAATAAGTTATGGAACTATCCTTAAAATGCACCTTAAAGTGCGTGCCACGCCCCCGTCCCCCAATGTATATTATCTGGCGGGACAGAGGGAGTATTTTACAAAAGGGTAATACCTATATTTTTATGATTATAAAGGATTTATTAATCTGTAATATTATTGGGACCATATATTTATATAGGGTTTTCAAAAAAATTATTATCTTATTATCTTATCGAAATTGATCATTTTTTGAATTGGCCCAAGTTAGGACCGGAGGAATTATTAACTTAAAGAGATTATTAATTTATCGAGTATTAATTTAACGAGGTTTTACTGTATTTGTTTTGCCACTATATTTTACATGGTTCACAATGAAGCGCCAGCATGCTCTAAGCATTATTGCTGATAGTCTATATTATACGTTGTTCAAAGATTTTTTCAAGGTGCCTCTCATTCTTAGCATCTCTATGTTTTTTCTTATTGAATTAAAGTTCTATATATGTGAAGTTTTCTGTGTATCATTTTCTGATCACCTGTATATGCATTTACATAGTCTGTTTGGAACTTGTTTGTCGAGGAGGGGGAGGGGGAGGGGGAGGGGGGTTGCTTGTGAGTATCATTGCATCTACTTGGTATGTTTGTCCTTTTGTAAGTCAATAGTGTCTTAACATAATGTAGAAATCCCAAAATCTTTATTTTTCTTTATTCTTATATAAAGATTTAGCAGCCTTTCACTTGGTTCTTCTTGGCTGTTCACATCATTTTTAGCTTGAAACTTAAAGGCTGAAGCTATTTCTGTGTGACTCATTGTATATATTAGCATGTGTTTTGCATCATTTCTCCTATGTAGATAGTTTTAAGGTTTGTAATTCCAGAAAGTGATGACATACCTCTTCTAGTCTTCTTATATAATATCAGTACCTTTACTGGATGCCCATATATGATTTTAAAGCAGTAATGTGACCATCATTTCTTACATTTTTTGATTAATTGTTAGGATGACGATGGGAACAAGATGGTTATTGAGTATGCGCAAGATTGCTTTTGGTGGCTATGGCAAAGTGGTAAGCTCATTGCTGATATTATTTCATCTCTGTGTAAAAGAGAATATATCACAATTATCGTATATGATTAAAAACAGTTTTAAGTATCTGTATGCAGCTTCAGATGTCTGTCCTAGCTTGAAAAAAAATCCTTTTTTCTTTTAATTTTTATACATATTTATTTATTGTTTCGTTATTTGATAGGTAAGGTTTATCAAATGAATAATATTAAAATACTTCCTAAATGTTCAGGATTAAAATAAAAGAAATAACCCAGAAGCAAGACCAGTAAACAAGGGTAATAGATCAGTAGCCGAGGAAGGAAAGTTCTAATTGCTTACCGTATCATTTACTGGATTAGGATCTCTTTGGGTCTAATAATTAAATTAATGGGAGGACTACATAAAGAAAAATTGACTATTTGCGTTATTTGACAATTTTTTATAGTTTTAAATAACATGGGTCGTTGATTTACAGGTTGCTCTTGTCCCTGTGGATACATTTGGGATGACACCTGTATCCGCATTCCTTATGCAGCTTCACTTTCCACACTTCAGGCTGCTTTAGAGAATATCAAGAAAGCCCTGACTGCTCTTAAACCTGTTGTCCCTGCTTAATTTAGACCTGCTGTACTTCAAGACATTATTCTGTTCTTGCTTGTATGCCCTGTATGTTAGAGAATTGGATATATTAATTTGTTATTCCGTATAAATCAGTTTCCTTGGTAATAATAAGTCCATGATTGTATTATTGTGATTGAATTTAAAAGTTGAGAAATTTCTATTATTGCAAGATTTTGGTTGTACAAATTTTGGTTTTTGATTGTTCAACCGTTGAACAATCCGTTATTTGGGTGTACAGAAATAATAAAAATATTTTTGTTGTTTTTTTTTTGATAATATACGTCGGTTCTACCTATTACGTTGCCTTTTTACCCGACATATATTCTATCTATTACGTCGCCTTTTTACCCGATGTATATTCTACTTTATAAGTCGCCTTTTTAACCGACGCAAAAGGCTCATGACTTTATACGTCTCCATCCATTTAACCGATGTATAAGACCAAAAAAGGCAACGTAAAAGTCATGTTTTGTACTAGTAATGCTTATTGAAAGTGGCTAAACAAGATTTGTTTTGCTGCAGTTTGATTCAGTAGTCATTTTTTGCCCTCCATTGATAATATAGAATCGACTTGAATTGATGTTGATGAGGATTATTGCTGCGGACAAGTATGGAGCATTAAACAAGTCTCCATTAACTTGGTCAGTTGCTTTAATCAACAAAATCAAATTAAAATAAAATAAATGGGACGAAAGAAATAGTAAAATGACAGTTCGATACGATTGTTTTTTTTTCCCTTGAGACTCATCTCAAGAGTAGGAAGAGGTTTAAGTATATTTCCCTGGCTCTAAACATCAGCATGTAGTAGACCAATAAGTCAATAACCTACAAATTCAAGGATGCTGATTTATACACCCTAAATTTATTTATAAAAAACCAAAACCAAACCAAACATACCCAGTATATTCCGCTCAGAGCAGGGTCTGGGGAGGATGAGATGTACGCAGACCATGCTCCTGCTTTTAACGGTAGGGAGGCTGTTTCCGTGAAGACCCCCGGCTAAGTGCACATTAAGCTAATAGTGTGTGATATTCACAAGGGTTATCTAAGATTTGAAAAACGACATACCTGAGCCCATGGCTTTGGACACATGGGGCTTACCTACCATGGGATTGACTACTCCGCTCTGCAAAACACTCAAATCTAAGATGACACTTGGCCAGGCTACTTGAAACTGCAAAATTAGCAAACAGAAGACAATAATAATAATAATAATAATAATAATAATAATAATAATAAAACACAAGAAATGAGAACGAAATAGCCGAACTTCTAAGATAAAGCTAACCGAGACAATCCAACTCTGAGGCTCTCAACAACAGAGCCGCTCCCTAAAAGAGAATCCACCACTCTGATCTGGCGCCTCCAAGAACACCTATCAGCGGTCATGGTCTCATTTAAGTTTAAGGCCTTTAAATCCAACCTAAGCTGCTCTTCCCACGACCTCCTCGGTCTGCCTCTCCTCCTCACCCCAACAACCGAAAGACTCTCGACCCTCCTCACTGGGGCTTCAGCCAGCCTCCTACGGACGTGGCCGAACCATCTCAACCTCCCTTCCCTAACTTTCGCAGAAAAAGGCGCCACCTCAAGCTCGCTCCTAAATACCACATTCGGGATTCTTTCTACCATTGTGCGCCCACAAGACCACCGCAACATCCTCATTTCAGCCGCTTCCAACTTGCTTTCGAGGGCCTTCTTCGCCGCCCAACACTCCGAACCATATAACATCGCAGGACGGATTGCCGCTTTATAGAATTTCCCTTTCAACTTTAACGGGACTCTCTTGTCACACATCACCCCTTATGCTGCCCTCCACCTTAGCCACCCAGCCTTGATACGATACGTGACATCGTCTTCAATATCACCTTCCTTCTGGATGATCGAACCCAAATACTTGAACTTATCCGTACGAGGGACGATCTGATCTTCAATCCTAACCCCCACCTCTTCCACGATGGCCTCACCACTGAAGTTACACCAGAGATACTCGGTTTTAGACCGACTCACACGCAAGCCTTGGATCTCCAAAGTAGATCTCCATAACTCCAACTTCTCATTCACCTCCCCCCTCGACTCCGCCACTAACACGATATCATCAGCGAAAAGCATGCACCAAGGGATGCCATCTTGAATCCCTCGCGACATGACATCTAGGATAAGGGCGAAGAGAAGAGGACTTAGGGTCGACCCCTGGTGTAGCCCAATCTCAATAGGGAAAAAATGGGAGTCACCAACTGGGGTCCGGACGCAGGAACTATGTAACACCCCTAGACCCGGGGTCGGAGATCCAGGCTGTCACTCTGTCCTTAATTCCCATTTTAATAAACATTATTCTTCATCTTCATTTTAGCATGCTGTGACCCCTCAATCAAACATAAAATTCACAGATTATAGGCTCAGAGACGAAATTAAAATGTTTTTAAGTTATTACAACCATCTTGAAATAGTTATTACAACCAAAATTGTCATAATATTAAAAGTTCAACTTAAAAAGGATTACCATCTAAGGCGGCATCTACGGCCAAAATGCGGTTTGGTTTTCAGAAACTTATACAAGTCATGCTTGTAAATAGACCTAACCAACCTAAGCTGTAAACCTATCCAACTTAGTCTGCTCACCTCTGGTGATGCTACTGGGTGTGGCCTCGGCACCTGCCTCGTAAATAGTCTCCTATACTGCTGACCGGTTAGCACGCTTTTGCGGGGGGTCTGCCTTGTTCTTGCCATGCTTATCTGTTGTTGTGTGGTGGTATATATAAAAGAAAAGCAAGAGTGAGCAATACAGCTCAGCCATATTATAATAGTTTTCAAAGTACTTTTGTTAACGTAAACCATATGAAATATCGTATACTGATATTGTATCATCATTAAACATTTTCATTCTTTATCCAGAAATATAACGAAGAATTTCTGAGGTACTTTGAATAGTTCATCATTCTGTCAACACTATTGGTAATTGAGCACCTAGGCTTTCATTACAGTGTTGCAGTACAATTCCAATTTGGAAGAATGGGATTATGTTGGAGCCTCTTCCACGATATCTGGTGATCAGCCAATATACCGTGCCTTTGCTTTTCTACTAGTAGAAGGACGACATTCCCTTATCAGGTTGCACCCTAACCGCATACGGGCCTTAATATTTGGACTACGCTCGAAGGCGATGTCCCCTCTTCCTCCAATCCCTTAGAGAGCCATATTCATCATAGGAACAGAATTTAATCCAGTTCTCTCAAGCACAAAGCTTGCCAACTGGTTTGGTAACCTTTTTCTAACTTTACTTCCATGAGTGATTGAGGAAGTAACTTTGATATGTGGGTTGACTTTAGTCAACAGATTTGGATTACTAAGAATCGCTTCATCAAACATTAACTTGAGAGTTGGTCGGAGTTTGAGTGTTTAGTCAAACTTAACCCCCCTCCTTACTAGGTAGGGTATACTTCTTATTGGTAGCGAAGGGAGAAAACAATTCATACTGGCTCCCAAAACCTTGGGTTCGCGAGTTTTGATAAGTTGAGTGAAGTAGCGATACTTTTGATGAATGAAACTATACTATTGAAGAAATGGGAACCCGTACTATTTTTAAATAATTTTCCGATGGTCAGAAAATATTTAAAATAATTTTTAAAGTCTTAAATAACTTTTAAAATAAATAATATGATTTTTAAATCATCCTGGAATATTTAATAAATATTCAATTAATATTTATTAAATAATTAATCAGTTTAGAATATTCAATAAATATTTAAATAATATTTATTAAATAAATAATCATTCATACTATTCTCAAATGAAAATAATATTCAACTTATTAATAAATATTCAAATAATATTTATTAATATCATCAAAGGGATTTTTATCCGAAAATATCCAATTTATATTTATTGGAATATTTTAAAATGAAATATACGTCATATAATACTTCCGGTGACTTCCGGGTTTTATGTCCTTATCCGGACGAAATATCTCCGACTCCCTTACTAAGAAAGGGTATTATCGTACCCTACTTGGGAATTATAACATATCATCGTATACATATATATATATATATATATGAATTTATGCATACGCACTAACAGGTTTATAAATCTTTGTAAATAAACCATACATCTCAAGCTGATTCGCAAAATACTTTTAAGCAGTTCATAGCATTTATACCACAACAACAATAGTTTGAAAATACTTGAAATACAAGTTTCGAAAACTTGCCTGATAGTGTCGGAATAGTCTGGGCTCTGTCTCTAGTGTGATGATCTATAACAACCAATAAGGTTCGGTTAGTTCATTAAACTATCCCGTCGAACCAACTATTCATATAAAGGCACAACTTCGTAATGATACCTCTTTACTACCCGTTTGGCTTATTATAAGCCCATGATATCTTTTAACCACTTTTGATAATTAATGGTCTCATAACGACTTTCGTTAAATGTCATTTTCAACGAAACTAAAGTTTGTCTTAATTCGTCCCCTAAAAGGATTTTTCACTTGCGCAACTATGATTCGAAAAATTCTATAAAATTGAAAAATAAACTTTTTCATGCAATTATTTTTCTCACTTCTTCTTAACTGTCCAGAGGAGTTTTCATCCAAATTTCATAATTAAGAACATCTCTTTGCAAGCTCAATTGTTGCTCTAAAAATAGCTTCTTTCGGTAGTGGTTTCTCATGCGCATTCTTGACTTAAACATTTCTATAAAATCGAAAAATTCGTATTTTGACTCCAAATTTTTATGGGATCTTTACCACTTACCAGATTACTCCTCATAAAATTTTTATAAACACAGACCATTTGTAAAGGGTGCGTTTGGCTTTGTAACATTAGTCCATCTTAACGATTCGTCCGTTTTAACCGGTTTCACTAAAACGAGCATATCTCATAAACCATAAATCGTAATCACATGATCTTGGTGTCAAAACAAACTACAAAACAATTCCTACTGGTTTATGGCCAAAACCTTTCCAAGAAAACATTTGTTCTATTCGGTATTAACTGCTCAAATGATCTAATGGAATTTCGACATTATAACGACTATAAACCGAACATTTCCAAATTCCATGAACTCCATCTAACCACTTAATTCAACCACACACCATCAAGATCATATGAACATAATCAAGGATCTATAAGACCAGTGGTAACATCCATTTATCAATATCCAAAATTTTACCCATACTTATAAAGCTTAAAACATCGCAATCCCCTTAAACATGTACATACTTGCATCAACCTTCCAAATCAACTTATAGCACATAAAGTTTAAGGTGGGTGTGAGTGTTTTACCTTCCTTGGAGTCTTAACAACCTTAGGGGTCATTTGGCAAATCTTAATCATTATTTCTGAATGATTAATATTTCTGAATTAATAAGAATCTGAATATTAACGAATAAGATTATTTGGTAGGTAATTTATCTGAACTATCTGAATGATAGAATTTACTAATTTAAAATTATATCTTAAAATTAATTTATCAAAACAATTAAATTATATACTTTATCATTTTCAATTACAATTCTTATGACTTATTAATGTGCTAATGATAAATAGTGATTCTAATTTTAAAATTTTTGCTTTTTACAAAAAAATTAAACACATGGTGTATGAAAATGGCAAAACAATACAACATATCCATTTTGTTAACTAGCAACACTAATAATACCCGTAAATAACATAATAATAAAAAATGTATAATATGAAATGAGAGAGTGCTGAGATCCCGCAATACACTGTGATAGTGTCACATGTTTTTCTTAACGCTTCAGCAGCATTTTTTTGTATGAACCATTAAGAAGAAATTTAACCATTCAGAAGAATATTTACAAGACCCAAACAATCTTAACGAATTTTTTCATTCAAATAAGCTTATTAAGAAGGATTAAGAAGAAAACAAATGACCCCTTAATCAAGCTTGACTTCCCTTAAAAACACCTTAGATAGCTTTAACAACCTTTAATCTTCAAGATCTAAACAACCAAGTTTAAAATTTTCGGAGTCAGCATTACCATTCTTGAAAGAACTGGCAAAACGAGGGTCTTACCTTGATTTTCTGGATGAGGCTTCTAAAGAGGAGTTGTAGACCATCTCAATACCTTTCCAAAAAGCTATAGAACACAAAATTTCATTGAGAAATGAGGGAGTTATAGGAGGTTGAAGTGGCTGCTCTGTTTTTGTCCGAAAATAAAGAATGTGTGGGAGATGATTTTCTTGCCTTGGCTAGTTTTGTGTATAAGTGTTATATTAATATATCCTATATTTAATACCTTGATTGCTGAATTAGATTATCAAGTATGGCCATACCTTACCATTATTAAGCCACTTTATGTCTATTTTGGGTGGAATTAGAATCCTAAGTGAAACTAGAATCCTAAGTGAATAGTACTTGGTTAATTTGGTTGGGTTAATTAGCTTGTAATTACTACTTACTCTCTTGGTTACTAGCATGACAACTTGCATGGGTTTGCATGGAAGTAGTAGCATCCTTAATATTTTCCATAATTATTTCTAGGTTACAAAAATAATTCCTTTGAAATAATTTCGGTGAAAAATTTTCTTCGAGTAGTCTTTAACGTTCCAACCCCTTAAATCTTTGTGGGATTGTCTCATGAAGTTTTCATCTTATACTCCCCTTTATATTGACATGATACTCTTATTGATCGATACCTCATAGAATATACGAATTTTTATATTTCGGGATTCTTCGATTTCTGGCGGCATTTGCATACACTTATTTCGTTTGTAAAATCGTAAAACGAACTCGACTTCCTAATATACATAATACATATGTGGGAAATGGAAGTCACTTTTCATTAGTTTGAAATTACTATTCATTCATGTCATTTACGATAGTACAAAAATCAAGGTTCTTACAACCTTCCCCCCTTAAAAGGATTCCGTCCCGGAATCAGGTTGAAAATAAATGGGGGTACTTCTCTTGCATTGCACTTTCCAGCTCCCAGGTGGATTCCTCTATGTTATGATTCACCCACAAAACTCTGACTAATCTGACCGCCTTGTTCCTGAGTACTTGCTCCTTGTGGTCCATGATTTCCACCGGTTGCTCTATATAAGACAAGTCTGGCTGTAGATCTACATGCTCATATTCCACCACATGTTTGGCGTCGGGGTTGTATTTCCTCAACATAGATACGTGGAACACGTTATGTATTTGTTGCAGACTTGGAGGTAAGGCTAACTCGTAAGCGACTTGTCCAATCCGCCTTAATATCTCAAAAGGTCCAATGTACCTCGGGCTCAACTTTCCCTTCTTCCCAAACCTCATCAGTCCTTTCCAGGGAGATACTTTTAGCAGCACCATGTCTCCTACTTCATATTCCCTATCCTTCCGAGCTAAGTCGGCATACTTACGTTGTCTGTCTTGGGCTGCTGCCAGTCTTCCCCTGATTAGAACTATCACATCTCTTGTCTGTTGTACCAGTTCTAGTCCTAATATTTTCCTTTCACCAACTTCTTCCCAACATAAGGGAGAACGACATTTTCGGCCATAAAGGGCTTCATACGGGGGCATACCAATACTTGAGTGATAACTGTTGTTATAAGAAAATTCAATCAGTGGTAAGTGCTCTTCCCAACTTCCCTTGAAATCCATAACACACACTCTCAGCATGTCCTCTAAGGTCTGAATTGTTCTTTCACTTTGTCCGTCAGTCTGGGGGTGGTATGCAGTACTCATATTTAGCTTGGTTCCCACACAGTCTTGAAAGCTCCTCCAGAACCTGGAGTTAAACCTTGGGTCTCTATCGGACACAATGGTCACGGGAACTCCATGTCGTACCACAATTTCTCTTATATAGATGTCTACTAATTTATCGACAGTGTACCTCTCGTTGATTGGGAGAAAGTGGGCGGACTTGGTCAACCTATTGACGATTACCCATATCGCATCGTGGTTAGTCTTGGTCCTTGGGAGTCCTACTACAAAATCCATGGCTAGGTGCTCCCACTTCCATTCTGGAATCTCTAGGGGTTGCAGTAGTCCACTAGGTCGTTGGTGTTCTACCTTTACCCGTTGGCAGGTCAAACATCTATTTACCCATTCTATCACATCCTTCTTCATGTTGGGCCACCAATAGTATTCTTTCAAATCTTTATACATCTTCGTGGTACCTGGGTGCACAGAGTACCTTGAGTTATGTCCTTCATATAGGATTTCATCCTTTAGTTTTTGAACATTTGGGACCCAAATTCTCGTTGCATATCTCATGATTCCTCCTGCATCTCTTTCGTACTTAATTTCCTCCCCGGTCAATATCTCTTCCTCCGAGTTCTTTTCCTCTTCCATCTTTTGCTCTTGGCACATTCGAATCTTTTCCAATAATGGAGGCTGGATTTGAATTCCCATTAACACTTCTTGGCTACTTCTCAATGTCTTAACTTCGATTCTAGCTTCTCCATTTCTTTTATCAATTCTTCTGCTGAAGTCATCATCTTGAGCCTTTCCTTCCTGCTAAGGGCATCGGCCACCACATTTGCCTTTCCTGGATGATAACGAATCTCACAATCGTAATCCTTGATTAAGTCTAGCCATCTTCTCTGTCTCATATTCAATTCTTTCTGGGTAAAGATGTACTTGAGACTTTTATGATCTGTGTAAATTTCACATTTTTCTCCATATAGGTAGTGTCTCCATATCTTTAACGCGAAGACTATTGCAGCTATCTCTAAGTCATGGGTAGGGTACCTTATTTCATACTCCTTCAACTATCGGGAAGCATATGCAATTACCTTATCGTGCTGCATGAGCACGCAACCTAGTCCTTTATGCGATGCATCACTATAGATCACAAAGTCCCCCTTATCATCTGGCAGTGCTAGCACTGGGGCGGTCATTAATCTTTTCTTTAGCTCTTGAAAGCTCTAGACACATTTCTCATTCCATACAAACTTTTCAGTCTTTCTGGTGAGTCGGGTCAATGGGGCTGCCAGTTTGGCAAAGTCTTGCACAAACCTCCTATAATACCCGGCTAGTCCCACGAAACTTCTAACTTCGGTCGGGGTGGTCGGTCTTTCCCATTTTGATATTGCCTCTATTTTGGCAGGGTCAACAAGTACTCCTTCACTACTAACCACATGACCTAAGAATTGCACTTCTTTCAGCCAAAATTCGCATTTCGAAAATTTGGCATACAACTTTTCTTCCCTCAAGATTCCTAGGACTATCCTCAAGTGTTCTGCATGTTCTTCCTCCGTCTTAGAATAAATCAAGATATCGTCAATGAAAACTATGACGCACTTGTCTAGGTACTGTTTGAATACTCGGTTCATCAAGTCCATGAATGCCGCGGGGGCGTTAGTCAATCCAAAGGACATCACTAGAAAATTATAATGGTCGTACCTAGTGCGAAAAGTATTCTTGGGTATATCTTCCGGTTTGATCTTTAACTGATGGTACCCCGTTCTCAGGTCTATCTTCGAAAAGTGAACTGCTCCCTTGAGTTGGTCAAAAAGGTCGTCAATCCTAGGCAAGGGGTACTTGTTCTTAATGGTTAACTTATTCAGCTCTCTGTAGTCTATACATAGCCTCATACTACCATCCTTTTTCTTTACAAACAACACTGGGGCACCCCATGGGGACACACTTGGTCTTATCATACCTTTGTCCAATAGTTCTTGTAACTGAGTGGTCAGTTCTTTCATCTCAACAGGGGCCAATCGGTAAGGGCTTTAGAAACTGGTGCAGTTCCTGGTGCTAATTCTATCGCAAAATCGATCTCCCTATCGGGTGATAACCCAGGGAGATCTTCTGGAAACACATCTTTAAATTCCCTGACAACTGGAATGTCCTTCAATTCAGGTGTTCTTTTCTTCGTGTCTACTACATAGGCTAAGTAGGTCTCGCTACCCTTTCGTACTAACTTTTTGGCTTGAGCAACAGTCAAGAATTTTTTAGTCTGTCGCTATCCTTTGAATATGACCTCTTTCTTTCCTAACACCTTTATCCTAACTTTCTTGCTCTTGCAATCAATTTAGGCACCGTTACTTGCCAACCAATCCATTCCTAAAATGACATCGAATCCGCCTAACTTAAACGGAATTAGGTCTGCCCGAAAGTGGTGACCTTCTATTACTATATCACAGTTAGGATATATCTGGCTTACAGGAACCACTTTGTGGTTAGCTATCTCTACCATTAGCCGTTCCTTTAACATTTCTGGTTTCAAGTTCAGTTTCCATGCAAAATCTTGCTATATAAAAGATTTGGTAGCTCCAGAATCAAACAAAGTATTTGCACTCAAGGTGTTAAGAGAAAGGGTACCTGCGATGACATCCACATCCCTCACTGCATCCTACACTATCATGTTGAAAGTCGTAGCGGTGGGTGGTCGATTGGATGCAGTTCCGCTCATCCTTGATCCTGTCGGTTTCAATTTAGGGCAATCTTTCTTCCAGTGGTCTGTACCTCCACACTGGTAACATTTCATGAGCGCGTTCCTCTTGGGGCAATTGTTGGAATAGTGTCCAATCTGTCCACATTTAAAACATGTCGTCATACCCTGAAGACATACCCCTAAATGTTTCTTTCCACAAGTCTTACAGTTAGGTAGGGGAGGGCGCGACTGTCCTGATATGGGTGCCCTGGTTGATCCTCCTCCTTGGCCAACACTCTTGCTTTCTGCTCTGTTAAACCCCATGCTTTTGGCTGGCTGGGACACCGTTCCTCTAACAAACTTGCTAGAGAAACTCCCACTTACAGCACCACTACTTCGACTTTCAAACTTCCTTTTCTTCATGATCTTGTCCTTCTGGGACTGCTCACTTCCTGCCTCTACAATCATTGCTTTCTGTACTAGAATGGCGTAATCTATAATTTCCAACACCGTGACACGGTTCTAAATCCACTATTTCAATCCTTGTTGAAACCTCCTTGTCTTCTTAATTTCAGTGTTCACGTAATCTGGAACGAACCTTGACAGCTCAGTGAACCTAGCCTCATATTCAGCTATAGTCATATTGTAATGTTTAAGCTCTAGGAACATGAGTTCCATCTGGGTCTCCATAAACCTTGGAAAGTACTTTTCCAGGAATAACTCTGTGAATCTATCCCATGTAACCACTCCAGCTGGTTCCATATTTTTCTTAGCCTCCCACCAATAGTTGGCCTCTCCTTTAAGCAGGTATGTAGCAAAGATAGTCTTCCTATCCGAGGGAAAGTGCTACGTGATCAACATCACTACCAAAAGTAAAGCTACTACCACCTCCCTCTATACTAGAAGGCTAAACTGGTCATCCATCTATCCATTAGTTTGCATGAAGCGTATTGCCGACCTAACTTGGCTCATAGCCCTAGAAAGGACTCTCTCAGCATCCCTCCTGCGGATCCTCCTGTTGTGGTGGGAACATGGAAGTGCTCTGAGTTGGGTGTGAGCCTTCCTCTCAATCTCTAGTACTGCCCGCCTCATCCGTCTAGCTCTGGAGTCTCTCCCCTGGGAGTATAGTCTCGCTCGTCTCTCCTCAGCTAGCTGGAACCTCAACTCAGCTACTCGGGCCTCCGCTGCCACCAGATCGGTGGTCATCCGGGTCACCATCCAGTCGTACTCAGTGGATCTAACAACCTGTATGGGAGGACTAACTGGCTCGCTCTCCGGGACAACCTCAGTCTCGGCATCCTCTGGTATAGGCTCCTCAGAGTCATCCTCTAAATATGTGTCCCAATGATATCCACTAGGGGATGAATCCTCTATAAGGGAAGGGGAATGCATAGGGATATCAGTCCACACCACCTCCTCATCCTCAGGCTTCTCTCCGGGTGTGGGGTTAGCTGGAACATCGTCCATGGGGTCCTCCTCTGGGTCATCCTCGGGATCACCCTGTGGCTCATCTGAGTCCACTGGGTCCTCTACAGGCATAGGGTCATCAGCCCTGGGATCCTCCTCCTGGACTATCCCTCTCTCTCTCCCTACTGCTGAGGGTCAATCTCTATCTCAGCATCAGGCTCCTCTACAGCTCTCAGAAGAGCATCATCAAATCGCTACTCGGAACTCTCAGGTAGCTCTACATCCTCGGGTGTTAAAAAAATGTAATTATCCTTGAGTTTCTGATAAGTAGTTCCCTTATTGCTTAAGGTTGATAGGGCAATGTCTACTAGCCCGACCATGTTTCGGTAAGGGTTTGAGTCCTTAAACCTTCCTATCGTCTCTGAGATTATAACCTAAGTCTCTGATACCATTTCTGTAACACCCCTAGACCCGGGGTCGGAGATCCAGGCTGTCACTCTGTCCTTAATTCCCATTTTAATAAACATTATTCTTCATCTTCATTTTAGCATGCTGTGACCCCTCAATCAAACATAAAATTCACAGATTATAGGCTCAGAGACGAAATTAAAATGTTTTTAAGTTATTACAACCATCTTGAAATAGTTATTACAACCAAAATTGTCATAATATTAAAAGTTCAACTTAAAAAGGATTACCATCTAAGGCGGCATCTACGGCCAAAATGCGGTTTGGTTTTCAGAAACTTATACAAGTCATGCTTGTAAATAGACCTAACCAACCTAAGCTGTAAACCTATCCAACTTAGTCTGCTCACCTCTGGTGATGCTACTGGGTGTGGCCTCGGCACCTGCCTCGTAAATAGTCTCCTATACTGCTGACCGGTTAGCACGCTTTTGCGGGGGGTCTGCCTTGTTCTTGCCATGCTTATCTGTTGTTGTGTGGTGGTATATATAAAAGAAAAGCAAGAGTGAGCAATACAGCTCAGCCATATTATAATAGTTTTCAAAGTACATTTGTTAACGTAAACCATATGAAATATCGTATACTGATATTGTATCATCATTAAACATTTTCATTCTTTATCCAGAAATATAACGAAGAATTTCTGAGGTACTTTGAATAGTTCATCATTCTGTCAACACTATTGGTAATTGAGCACCTAGGCTTTCATTACAGTGTTGCAGTACAATTCCAATTTGGAAGAATGGGATTATGTTGGAGCCTCTTCCACGATATCTGGTGATCAGCCAATATACCGTGCCTCTGCTTTTCTACTATTAGAAGGACGACGTTCCCTTATCGGGTTGCACCCTAACCGCATACGGGCCTTAATATTTGGACTACGCTCGAAGGCGATGTCCCTTCTTCCTCCAATCCCTTAGAGAGCCATATTCATCATAGGAACAGAATTTAATCCAGTTCTCTCAAGCACAAAGCTTGCCAACTGGTTTGGTAACCTTTTTCTAACTTTACTTCCATGAGTGATTGAGGAAGTAACTTTGATATGTGGGTTGAATTTAGTCAACAGATTTGGATTACTAAGAATCGCTTCATCAAACATTAACTTGAGAGTTGGTCGGAGTTTTGAGTGTTTAGTCAAACTTAACCCCCCTCCTTACTAGGTAGGGTATACTTCTTATTGGTAGCGAAGGGAGAAAACAATTCATACTGGCTCCCAAAACCTTGGGTTCCCGAGTTTTGATAAGTTGAGTGAAGTAGCGATACTTTTGATGAATGAAACTATACTATTGAAGAAATGGGAACCCGTACTATTTTTAAATAATTTTCCGATGGTCAGAAAATATTTAAAATAATTTTTAAAGTCTTAAATAACTTTTAAAATAAATAATATGATTTTTAAATCATCCTGGAATATTTAGTAAATATTCAATTAATATTTATTAAATAATTAATCAGTTTAGAATATTCAATAAATATTTAAGTAATATTTATTAAATAAATAATCATTCATACTATTCTCAAATGAAAATAATATTCAACTTATTAATAAATATTCAAATAATATTTATTAATATCATCAAAGGGATTTTTATCCGAAAATATCCAATTTATATTTATTGGAATATTTTAAAATGAAATATACGTCATATAATACTTCCGGTGACTTCCGGGTTTTATGTCCTTATCCGGACGAAATATCTCCGACTCCCTTACTAAGAAAGGGTATTATCGTACCCTACTTGGGAATTATAACATATCATCGTATACATATATATATGAATTTATGCATACACACTAACAGGTTTATAAATCTTTGAAAATAAACCATACATCTCATGCTGATTCGCAAAATACTTTTAAGCAGTTCATAGCATTTATACCACAACAACAACAGTTTGAAAATACTTGAAATACAAGTTTCGAAAACTTGCCTGATAGTGTCGGAATAGTCTGGGCTCTGTCTCTAGTGTGATGATCTATAACAACCAATAAGGTTCGGTTAGTTCATTAAACTATCACGTCGAACCAACTATTCATATAAAGGCACAACTTCGTAATGATACCTCTTTACTACCCGTTTGGCTTATTATAAGCCCATGATATCTTTTAACCACTTTTGATAATTAATGGTCTCATAACGACTTTCGTTAAATGTCATTTTCAACGAAACTAAAGTTCGTCTTAATTCGTCCCCTAAAAGGATTTTTCACTTGCGCAACTATGATTCGAAAAATTCTATAATATTGAAAAATAAACTTTTTCATGCAATTCTTTTTCTCACTTCTTCTTAACTGTCCAGAGGAGTTTTCATCCAAATTTCATAATTAAGAACATCTTTTTGCAAGCTCAATTGTTGCTCTAAAAATAGCTTCTTTCTGCAGTGGTTTCTCATGCGCATTCTTGACTTAAACATTTCTATAAAATCGAAAAATTCGTATTTTGACTCCAAATTTTTATGGGATCTTTACCACTTACCAGATTACTCCTCATAAAATTTTTATAAACACAGACCATTTTTAAAGGGTACGTTTGGCTTTGTAACATCAGTCCATCTTAACGATTCGTCCGTTTTAACCGGTTTCACTAAAACGAGCATATCTCATAAACCATAAATCGTAATCACATGATCTTGGTGTCAAAACAAACTACAAAACAATTCCTACTGATTTATGGCCAAAACCTTTCCAAGAAAACATTTGTTCTATTCGGTATTAACTGCTCAAATGATCTAATGGAATTTCGACATTATAACGACTATAAGCCGAACATTTCCAAATTCCATGAACTCCATCTAACCACTTAATTCAACCACACACCATCAAGATCATATGAACATAATCAAGGATCTATAAGACCAGTGGTAACATCCATTTATCAATATCCAAAATTTTACCCATACTTATAAAGCTTAAAACATCGCAATCCCCTTAAACATGTGCATACTTGCATCAACCTTCCAAATCAACTTATAGCTCATAAAGTTTAAGGTGGGTGTGAGTGTTTTACCTTCCTTGGAGTCTTAACAACCTTAACCAAGCTTGACTTCCCTTAAAAACACCTTAGATAGCTTTAACAACCTTTAATCTTCAAGATCTAAACAACCAAGTTTAAAATTTTCGGAGTCAGCATTACCATTCTTGAAAGAACTGGCAAAACGAGGGTCTTACCTTGATTTTCTGGATGCGGCTTCTAAAGAGGAGTTGTAGACCATCTCAATACCTTTCCAAAAAGCTATAGAACACAAAATTTCATTGAGAAATGAGGGAGTTATAGGAGGTTGAAGTGGCTGCTCTGTTTTTGTCCGAAAATAAAGAATGTGTGGGAGATGATTTTCTTGCCTTGGCTAGTTTTGTGTATAAGTGTTATATTAATATATCCTATATTTAATACCTTGATTGCTGAATTAGATTATCAAGTATGGCCATACCTTACCATTATTAAGCCACTTTATGTCTATTTTGGGTGGAATTAGAATCCTAAGTGAAACTAGAATCCTAAGTGAATAGTACTTGGTTAATTTGGTTGGGTTAATTAGCTTGTAATTACTACTTACTCTCTTGGTTACTAGCATGACAACTTGCATGGGTTTGCATGGAAGTAGTAGCATCCTTAATATTTTCCATAATTATTTCTAGGTTACAAAAATAATTCCTTTGAAATAATTTCGGTGAAAAATTTTCTTCGAGTAGTCTTTAACGTTCCAACCCCTTAAATCTTTGTGGGATTGTCTCATGAAGTTTTCATCTTATACTCCCCTTTATCTTGACATGATACTCTTATTGATCGATACCTCATAGAATATACGAATTTTTATATTTCGGGATTCTTCGATTTCTGGCGGCATTTGCATACACTTATTTCGTTTGTAAAATCGTAAAACGAACTCGACTTCCTAATATACATAATACATATGTGGGAAATGGAAGTCACTTTTCATTAGTTTGAAATTACTATTCATTCATGTCGTTTACGATAGTACAAAAATCAAGGTTCTTACAAACTAGCTTGGGAGTACATGTCTTGAATCACCTTTACGTACGACGACGACACTCTCCTATCCTCAAGGCTCTTCCGAATAGCTTCACAGGGGATGCTATCATAAGCCTTCTCAAGATCAATGAACACCATATGGAGGTCTTTGCGACGTTCCCTGAACTTCTCCATAAGGCGTCTGACGAGATGAATGGCCTCGGTCGTCGATCTCCCAGGCATAAAACCAAATTGATTCTCTGAGATTTCAACTTCTCTTCTAATCCAACATTCAACCACTCTCTCCCAAAGTTTCATAGTATGACTGAGTAATTTAATACCCCGATAGTTACTACAACTCTGAGCATCGCCTTTGTTCTTGAAAAAAGGGACCACAATACTACGCCTCCACTCAGCTGGCATCTTATCACCCAAAAGGAGAACATTGAACAGATCTGCTAGCCATTGTACGCCAACCTCACTAAGACAAAGCCACACCTCGATTGGGATCTGATCCGGACCAACCGCCTTCCCTCTAGCCATCTTTTGAAGGGCACCCTTGACTTCATCCGTGCTGATGCGCTCACAGGAACCGAAAGAACGCACAGACGAAATAGAGACCTCTTGCTCCACACCGGAACCACTCCTCCAAGCCTCATTGAAAAGATTATGAAAATACGAACTCCACCTGTCCTTAATAGCATCTTCATTCATTAACACTTGGCCTGAATCATCCTTAACAAACTTAACAGAACCCAGGTCGCGCCAACCTCTTTCCCTAGCTTTAACTAGTTTAAAGATAGCGTTCGCTCCTTCCTTGGTATCTAGGTGCTTGTACAGCCCCTCATAGGCTTCACCTTTGGCTTTGTTAGTGTGTATACGGGCGAGTTTTTATGCAAAAGATTTGGGGGTTTCATGTATTGATTCGTTGTGCCATGATTGTGTCTTTGCGGCTGTTTGTATTGCTGGGTCTGTGCGTCGATTGTGTATGGGTTTCTCTCTTTTTTTCCCCTGTGAATTGTGTGTGAGTTAAAGGAAGTGTTTGTGTACATGTGCCTACGGGACATGTGCCTTTGGGATATACTGTCATTGGACAGATTGACGTTCCGATTGGATCGAGTACGACAGGTTTCGTTTCTACGAACGGACATGCGGTGCCTACTGGTGTGCAAACATCGGTAGTACAGACGCCTATTATACCTGTGGTGCCTAATGCACATATTGCACCTGTTGTGCCTGATGTTCCTGCTGTGCCTGCTGCATATGGTGAGAAACCTGAGAAGTTCAATGGAATGAACTTCAAACGTTGGCAATAAAAGCTGTTGTTCTATCTGACTACGATGCATCTGGATTACTACCTCAATCCACCGTTACTCACTGCTGAGAGTAACATGCAAACAGTTTATGTTGTTGATGTTTGGAAGCACGCTGACTATATTTGTCGGAATTATGTGCTAAATTGCTTGGCTGACTCGTTGTATAACGTGTACAGTACGAAGCCAACAGCTAAGAGCATCTCCAATAGGCACTCTATTCAAGCTCTTAACTCAAAAAATGAGGAGAGAGAATGAAAATGTTGTTCCAAGAGACTCTTAGTGGCTCTTAAAAACACTAAGAGCCTCTTCTCTCTCCTCATTTCTAAGAGCCACTAGTAGCTCTTAATTTGTATTCTAATAATAATATATACATTCCCACCAATTCTTGTACAACTTTTGGTTATAGTGGGATTAATTTATGAATAAATTATAAATAAAGAGTTAACATAAAGAGGATTGTTGGAGTTTGACACATAAACCAATGTAATAACTTACTAAGAGCCATTTATTTATATTATTTTGAAGAGTGAATTTAGGAGTCTCTTGGAGATGCTCTAAGGTCTTATGGAAGTCACTTGACCATAAGTACAAAACCGAGGACGCTGGGGCTAAGAAGTGGATTGTTGGCCGCTTTCTTGACTATAAGATGGCGGATTCTAAGATTGTGGTCAGTCAAGTGCAAGAACTGCAAGTGATCATCCATGATATTCATGCTGAAGGGATGATCATAAGTGAGTCTTTCCAAGTTGCTGCTGTAATTGAAAAGCTGCCACCTGGATGGAAAGATTTCAAGAACTATCAAAAGCACAAGCGCAAGAAAATTTCTTTTGAAATATCAATCTTGGTCGGATGTTTCGAGATGTTGAAAAACCTAACAGGCCTGTTACTTATTAAGTACAAGATGAGGGTCGACATGAGATTTATAATTTTCTAGTTGGATCCATTCCTCTGGTTATATTATATAATCTCTTGTTGGTTTCGGTTTGCTACGGTAGTTACACACGAGCCTATTATGGTGATCCATGTGATACCTAATACGGCATTGCGATTAGCTCTGTATGCTGAAATTTGGAGAAATCCAGAATGTTGTTAACCCTAACGAATCGGTTGATCAAGGATCACTGAATGTGGGTTTGTTGGAAGTTTATGTTCTTCCTTATAATAGTTGGTGAGCCATGAAATTAGGTTCTCTTATGAACAAAATTAAAATTTAAGAGAAATTCAACAGCTGAATTTTTCAGTGACAAGAACATGAAAGTTCTTTGTACACGATATTAAAACCTGAGAGGTTTTAATGAATGATGTAAAACCTACTCTAGTGAGAGGTGGTAACAAGCTATGTGATTACTTTATAGTAATACATTGATTAAGTGTACTTGTTAAAGAGTAAAACCGAAGATTTATAGAGAAGAATATACTCTATAAACTCGGGAATGAAAACCAACTTACTACGAAAAATTAAGATGGTTAAGAATGATTTTGGTGGTGAATAATCACTAGGTGAATTTTGTTTCATAACGTGAATATTCATGAGGCCACTGTACCTTACTCGCATCATATAAATGCGAGTAGTTGAAGGCTTAAGTTACGCTCTAACGAGAGATACGCAACGATTGTGATCAGTTTAGACTATCACTGAATTTGAGGATATTAGTTATGAAGAGACTAATCATTCCTTAAACAAGATACCATGAAAGGAAATAATTGAATTTCCTATCAATTCTGGAATGTATTTGATATTCTTAGAAATATTAAAATGTGGGGGTATCTTGAAGCGAAAATAATAAAATTTTCTGTGAATTCTAGAATGTAGTTCTTAGATATATTTTGTTAGGCCGAATACACACTAATAATCAATAAAGTATGAGCGAATAACAATTTAAAAACTGTTTTTGTATTAACTCCTCTCTCAGTGATGTAAAAAATCATAGAGAGCTGCTTAGGTTACAATGAATGATATTCTCAATGTTCGATACCTTTCTTGGGTTAACCTAACTGTATTTATAAGATATACAGCTACGTACAATCGTTAATTGGTTCTCCTATAATTAAGCTATACAATTGATATCAATTACGATTGTTACACGTCTTCTAAGTCAACTCAATCTCTTTGACAGCTATCCAATCTTCAAAGATATTGCTTCCATGTTTATCTTGAATTAATCCTCAATCTCTGTTGACTCTCAGACGCTTCCGCTACAGAGTTTAACAAACTCTGTTGCGCTTACAGTCAACAGTGTTTACGTTTCCTTTTGTCAGCGTTTGCGCTTCCTTTTGTCAGCGTTTACTCAAACTCTGCTGCGACTGCTTTCATTAACAAGTTAAACTCTGTTTCCCTGTAACACTTAAACACTAACATTAAATCACATCAATTATATCTAACAATCTCCCCCAACTTGTTCATAAATAAAAATGCACAAGTTCACAGTAATTGATGATGTCAAAACAATCTATTATAATCACAGTGTTTAACATTTAAGTAGAGTTTAATCTTGACTTAACAAAATCTACAGAAAATCAGAATTACTTACAAACTCTTTCTACCTAACCTCCTCAAGATCTGGTGTTGTTCTAAGGTAGTCGATGAGTAACCTTCTTTCTGCATTTTCCAGCTCTCTCTGCATAATTTGCTTGATTTCTCTCAACTGAGGATCATTATCTCCAGTCTGATAAATTGCAGCTCTTAGAGAGTAGATTTTGTTCTTCTTCATATCATTTCCCAGCTTGATGAAATATGCCTGTTTAGATTCTGAATTGAAATCCAGAACTGTTACACCAAGATCAGTCTTCAATCTAGCACTGTTCTTCTGTATTTCAATCAGTCTCCCACGATAATCTCTGTACTTAGGCACATACTCTTCAGTAGTCTTTGATCCAGTAAAAGCTTTGGCTCTCTGCATATATCCTCTTATTGAATTAGCAATGAGTGATGTACGTTGATTTCTGACCCTGAATATATACAGAACATACTGAAGTTCTTCAAACAGTTTGAGCTTGATAGCATCTTCATTCACCCTATACACTGTTCCATCTTCCATGAAATACAACAAGAAATGAACATCTAAACTCTTCTGTCGAACTAGTTGAACAGACTCCAATTTATCCAGATTCTCTTGAATCATACCAGAACCAGGAGACATAAGTGATGAGGGATCTCTTGGACTGTTACTGACTCTCAAATCTCTTTTTGAACCAAAACCAGAAGTATTCTTGCCAGGAGGCTTTCCTGAACAAGCTTAAGCTATGTTGGTAACTACCAATCCCTTCTGTTTGTGCTGGAACTGGAATCTTAGGTCTAGAGAACCCAGGTAAGAGTTTGCTTTGTACTGGTAGAGATTCACTCACAACTTGTGCAGCAACAGAGGTTGTGTCTACCTTTTTCCCTTTGTCTTCTTCACCCATTATACCTTTCAGTTTTAACTTAGCATCAAGAGAAGATTTTCTTATCAATTTTCCTTCTTCTTCTTCTTCAATGCCAACAACATTCTCTCTGATCACAATTCCTTTCTCTACAGGCCTTGAAACTTTAGCAATCTTCTTCCCTTTCCTAGACTTCAATGCCTTTAAATGTTCTTCTTGTAAAAGCACCTCTTCAGCATGAACATCTTCAAGTGTAGCACCCTCAGCATTTTCTTAAAGAAAAATCTTAGCAGCCAGTTGTTCATCTATTTGTGGATTGTCAGAGAATGACAAATCCTTTTGTCTTGAAGTAGAAGTACTTTGAAGATTTGTATTTACTGCTCTTGTAGACCATCCAGATCTTGGATTTACATCAGATTTTCTTGATCTCTTCTCCGGATTTGTACCTTCATCATCCAAATGATCCCTCTTTGTCAGAGTTTGAGACTGCTTGCACTTAGTTCTAGCAATTCTCCCCCCCCTTTTTGACATCATCACCATCTGGAATCAAAATAGATGTGATTAACTCAAGAGAGTTTGCAGTAGAGTTAACCTTTTTAGTGAGCAAAGTCTGATACTATTCAACTTTACTTAATCTTTCAGTGAAAGCCTGCTGTGCCTTTGAAAATTGTTGAAACAACTTTGAGTTTTCTCTGTGAGATTTCTCCTCATGAGTAGCAACCTCAGTTCTGAGATCAATAAGTGCTTTCTGAATCTCATCAAACCTGTAATTTAAAGACTTAACTTGAATCACTGTTCCTTGTAGGCAAGTTAGGATATCAGGATTTGAAATCTTCTGAGAATTATCCTTGAGAAAAGTAGCTGCTCTGCCAGGAGGAAATATGCAGTCTGCTTTGTACCAATCTGCAATTTGCTTTGCCAGATATTCATCCTCAATTTCTCGTACAGAAGGTCCAACAAAGTCTGGTTTCTCCCCTGTTTTCTATCCATCAGTTTGAATGTGATTATTTTCAGCTTCTGCACTCATTCCTTCAGTATCAGACTTATCTGTATGTGCAACTGAGACAATTTCTTCATTGAAGTCAGCAACTTGTTCTTGAGCAACTTGTTTTTCTTCAGCAACTTGTTCATACTCGGAAGAACCAACTTTTGCAGGTTGATCAATTTCCTCACCATGATCAGAAGCTTGATGTGCATCAGAGAATACCTCTGTGTGAGATGCAACCTCTGTGGCTTCTAGCACAACAGTAGGCTGATCTGCAACACCAGTATCAACAGAATTTGTGGCAGCCATAGGTGTTGGAGTAGAGACTTCAACTTCAAAAGAAAATGGCATGAAATTCTCATCAAACTCTTCCATTGCAGGTAACTCAGGGTTAATATCTTTCTCAGTCTGAACCTCAGCAAATACTGGTTCACCAATGCTGAGATCTGTTTCTGCTACAACAGGTTCTATGATAATCTCTGTCTCAACAGCAGGAATCTCTTTAGAGGTATCCTCTGGAGCTTCAACAACTTGCTCTTCATCAGATTCTGCAAGTATCAACTTCCTCCTTTTGGCTTGAGATACTGCAACTACCTCTTCTTCTTCAGTAGTTTGGTCATCAACTGATGATAATGAAGGTCTATTTGCCCTTTGGATGACTCTTCTGGTATAAACAGCTCCAGTAGATGTCTGTTTAGCCTTGGAATGCCTGGTATTAAGTGCAGTATGAATTTTCCTTTTTGGTTTATATTGTGGTTGAGGTTGAATAGTAGTGACTTGAGGTTCAGAGATTGTTGAAGATGGTATAATTTCAGGTTGAGTGTGAGTATGTAAAGAAGCTCGTGGTTCAGAGTTTAATGGTTCAGGTTATGATTGTTGTAATGGAGTAGGTACAGTGTCTGTGGGTGTTGGCTCAGATTGATGTTCAGTGTTTAAGGATTCAGGTTGATGTTGATCTGGTTGTTGTGGATCTTGAGGTTGGTTTAGAGAATTCTGCAGAGAAAGTGGCAGAACAAAGGCAGGTAGGTTCTCTTTACCAGCATCCTTATTAGTCATATCAGAGAATATTCTCTTATTGACTTTAAAAGGCTGAATCACATCAGCTTCATCAATCTCTAACCCAGACACACAGGCAGTGAATAGTAGTTGACAAAATCTAGCAAAGTATACTGTAGTAGACTCTGACAGTTTATCACCTAAATTCATTAAGACATAACGACCAAAATCAAAATTACTGCCATAAAGTAGAGAATACCCAATTTGCAGACTGTCCATAGGAATGGCATCCCAGTTGATGACCTTCTTCTGGAATGTTCTTGTGATGCAGTCAAAGAAAAAGTTCCATTCCTTTCTGAGATTTGGTCTTCTCACACTGCCTAGCTTTGCAAGAGACTCCATGTACCCAATCTCTGTTAGCATTTCCCGTGGATTCTGTTCAGAAACAACAGCATATGAGGTGTAAGCATTGAACCCCATGGTTTCTCTGACAGTTTGTGGAGTAATCACAAACTCTTTTTCATCATGAGTGAAGATTATAGTCGGAGTTCCATTCTCTCCTCCATCCACATATTGTGAGTTCTGCCAGAAAGTGGCAATTTGAGATGCAGATAGAACAGATGGTTCAATCAACGCTTGCCCAATCTCGGAGTCACGGAGAAAGTTCTGCATTAGATGAAACGCCTCTGGAACTCGGTCATTTTGCACTGGGGCTGCAAAATTGTTAGGAACAAAACGAAGACCAAGAGATGTAAAAGGTTTAGTAGCCATTAAGTAAAAATGACAGTGAAAATGGTATGTAGGAAAGGTGTTTGTGAAAATGTTAAAGTGAAAAACACAAAAGAACTCTGTGGTTTAGTAAAGTGAAAATGAGTGGATGTGAAGTTGAAAGTAAAAATGAATCGATATACACAAAAAGTGATTAGAGTTGTAATTAAAAATTAAAACTCAATCGTTTGTGCATTTAAAACACTCAACCGTTCCTAGAGTAATGTGTGAGTGGGACACATGTCAAGCATCCAGCGGATCAATTAAGCACGTGCAGTAAAATATTAATTATCACCGCTGTCTTTCCTCTTATCAAGATGTTGAGTGTTGAACACAGAGAAAGAATACAGAGGGGGGGTGAATGGATTCTTGAACTTTTCGTGCCTTGAGTCTGTGTAGCAAACAAGTATTGTGTGTGCAGAGATGTAGATGCGGATAAAGAACAACACATAACACAATATCACTTTAATCTAATGTATTATTAGATAAAGGTTGCTACAATCTGTGAATACAAATGATAGTATTCTCAGCTTCGTTTTTCTCAGAGAGATATAGCTTACAGTGTATGAAAAACTCGACTCACAAAGTTAATGAATAAGGAAGTGAGGCTGTATCCTTATAGAACATGGATACAACCTACTTACTTCAAAACAAGATAGCTAAACAAATTACTTTCTAATCTGTCTATCCTTTTTGAGTAAGTGTCCAAACGGTTACAGATTTGACTTTACAATGCCTGTTCAGATCCACTTCTTTAGCTCCTTGTCTCTTCTATATCTCTCCAAGCTTCCTTGTAGGCTTTCCAGAGCACGTTACAGATTGTGGTCCATAAAGTGCATTGGCTTGTTGCAGGTTTCTGACTTGTACAATTTCTTCAGTATTTTTTCTCCCAGAATGTATTCGAGAACTAGAATTGACTTGGTCGATAACTCTGAGTTCTCGAACACTGTTATATTGACATATCGAATTACTTCTCGAATAGTTCTTTTTCATCAGGATTCCTTGAGTTGTCGAATAGAACATTTGACTTATCGAATCCTCGAGATATCGAATAGCTTTCTGAGTCCTTGAGATATCGAATGGAACTTTGACTTGTTGACTCTTTGAGAACTCGAATACCATCTTGACTTGTTGACTTCTTGAGTTCTCGAATAAAGTAGTAGACATATCGAATCCCTGAGATATCGAATGAGATATCGAACAGTGTATTCAGAGATATCGAATAGTGTCTTGAGATATCGAATCCCTGACTTCTCGAATGCTAGACTTCTCGAATAGACAAATATACTTCTCGAATTGGTACTTAGGCAAATTCTTCATTTCTTCAAATCCCAACTGCGATTATTTGACAGTCTTTAACTCCTTGCTTGAGGCATGAACCTTGGAACTTCTTTCAAGCATTATTCTAGACTCTATAAGTACAATTACACAACTAGGATTTGATGCCTACTACAAGTACAATACAAACAGAAATTCTACAACTAGAGGTTCCCTCAGTTAAGAGGTCATGTAAGTAATGCAAAGCATTACAAACAATTAGGCTTGTTATTAGATGTTTACAGGCATGCCTCTGTGACTAACAATCTCCCCCAAAATGTGAGTAAGACCCTTAGTCACATTTTCATGTCTAATAACAAGCCTAACATACATAAAGATAAAACTTTTAAAAGTACAGGTATGAATTTGATTGAAGAAATTACATAGAAGTATTCTTACAAGTTATGAGGAACTACTTAGCCATATCCTTTTGGATTCATCTCTTGAGCTTTGGCTTGCAGATTCTCATTTTTCATCCTATCTTCAGCTTCTTTGGCTTTCTTCTTTGCAATTTCTTCCATGGCAAGAATGATATCTTCCATTGCAGTGAGTTCTTCAATTAGAGGAGAGCCTGATAAATCCTTGAGCACTTCATTTAGCTGCTTCTCAGAGTAGGAACTGATGTAGTCCATTCTAATCTTCACATTTCTACCATATTTCTTGTACTCAATGATGTAAGGATTAAACTTGACTCTACACAGACCCATAGCTCTCAACTCATCAGCCTTAGCTTCCATTGCAGCAAACTCCTCCTCCCTTTTCTTTAGTAGCTTTTCACTGTTCTTTCTCATTTCTGCCTGGTGATCTCTTTTCATCTTGACAAAGTCAATTAACTCCAGCTTCCACACCCTTTCCACTCTGTCTTCAGAATCCAACATTGCAATTATCCTTTCTATGTCATATAGCCTGCCCCAGTGCTGGCATGTTCCTTGTCTGAATTTCTTCTGTCTTCCATCAGAATACTTAACTTCAAGAAAATCATCAACAATGGCAGCATGATAGATTCTTTGAGCCCATAGAAACTGCAGTTGGTCTTCATCATAGCTTTCATCCAGAGGTGGTAGGTTTAATCCTGGGATAATTGCCAGTGCCTTAGATTTGGATAGCTTCACCTTTCTTGCAACATGTTTAAATTTCATCCTCTTGACATGGTTGCTTGGCAGAAATCTTTGACCTTTGTTGGTAGACCATAGTAGTATTCCATTAGCAGTTTGCTTTCTGAAACATACACATGGTTTCTTGACTTGAATCTTCTTCTCTTCTTGAGGTGGCAAAACAGTTGCAGAAGCCATAAATGTAGATTTTGCTAGGTCACCACTAACAGTATTCATCCTAGACTTAGAGTCTTGTGTTGTGGTGAGGTTACTGCTAGCAATGCCTAAGGCTTGCTGTTTTCCAATCTTCCTCTCATAGACTTTTCCTTGGTCATCACCATCTTTCTTATTCTTGTCATCCTTTTTCTTCTTGTCTTCATCACCCTTATCTCTCCTGTGATGTCTTCTCCTCCCATCACCTTTGTCTTCAGAATCATCATCCTTATTTCTCCTAGGTTGAGCCATCTCTGGAATTTCACCAGTTGCTATAAAAGTTCTGAGGATGTGCAGAGCTTCAATTTCTTCAGCATTTCTGGCTCCAACCTTCTTCTGTAATTGATCAATGATGGCAATGATCAGTCTGTGATTTCGAGAAGTGAGATCATGGGGAATGACCAATTGCTTGATGTCTTCAATTCTGGTGCCAGACTGATAGATGATTGTCCATGGCTTCTTGATCACTTCTGGTAGCCTTGAAGGTTGGCCATTCCTCAAATCATCAAACAGACTCTTGCTGTTCTCATTCTTCTTCTCAATAAGCTCAAGTATGGCATCTATCTCTGAGTGTTTTAGATCTTGTAGAGTCTTGTATGTTAGATGCCATATTTTTAATTTGGATATCATCACTATCTCCTTGACCCATAGATTATTGACTTTCTTGGGGATGACAGTGATGTAGTCAATCTGCTTCTTCAACTCCCTCAGATAGAACTGAGTGTCACCAACCTGTTCCCTTGTGGCTTTCAGAAACTCCAAGAAGGCTTTATCATGATAGACATTTGAGTTAGCAACTTCTTGTAGCTTGGCCTCAGTAACAACTTTAACTTCTACAGGCTTGGCACTCTCAGGTATGGAGGATGGAAGTTTGTCAGAAGGCATACTCCCTGCAACCACTGTGGTAGTTATGGATTGCTTTTGACCACCAGGAGTAGTAATGTGCACAGTTGGTAGAGTAACAACTAGCAGTGAGGTAGGGGGCTCATCAACTTTGGATTTGCCTTTACCTGGCACATTGGTTGTAGATTGTGCTCTATGATGACCACCCTCATTTATCTGTATGCCCTTCTCCTTAGGTTTCTCCCCCTTTGGATTTGAGTTTCTAGACCTTTTCTCCCCCTTAGGCTTGTTGTCAGGCACAGAGGCTGTAGAAATCACCTGTGGGTTGAAAGACTCTTCAGGTAGAGGGAGACCCATGTGCTTCATCATAGCAGCCAACATGGATTGCTGATGCAGAAGGACATTAGCTGTGGTGGTTGCTTGAGTGTCCAACTGATCATGGAGAAGGGCAACCTTGTCTGTAAGGTGAGCATTTGAATTGGTGAGAGTAGCCACCTCCTTTTCAAGAATGTCCACCTTAGTGAATTGCTCATTTGACTTGAAACCAGACAAAGATTGATCTTGCAGTCTCTTCACTTCATACTTAGACAGTTCATGCACAGGGACTTCAGTCACTAGCCTATCTCCATAAAGATTTTTGAACATTGTACTCAGCATGGCATTGGCCTCTGTAGTCTGGTCAGATAGATTTTGAAATTTGCTTCCTAGGCCTGTGACTGTATCTTTGAGGAGGGCTAGGCCATTGTCCATCTTTGTGCAGGTGGTGTTGCAGTGTTTGAGATCTTTGACCACACTGTCTAGCTGAGGAAATTTAGCATCAAAGGCCCTCTTGACTTCTACTACTGAAGTGGCTGTCTTGTCACACACCCTGTTGACTTCAGTTTTGACTCCTTTGCCAAGATAGTGTGCAGCCTTGAGGAAACCCTTGTAGGAATCATTGACAGCTTCATACACTTCACCAGGAGACAGGGATTTTGCATTTGAGCCCAGTGAAGTGATGTATTCTTCTCTAAGATATTGAAGTGCTGCACTGAGAGTTACATCATTCTTTCCTTGTAGCCAGGCATCTACATTGCCATCTCTCTCTCAGCATCATCAATAATCTTGGCCTTCTGCATCTCCACATCATCCCTATGGCATAGTAGGATGGCCTCATAGTCTGGATTAGGGATATTGGAGGTGACAAGGTTCTGAGCTATCTTTACAAACGCAGGAATCTGATCCACAATTAAGCTTTGAAGTGCTACAACCGTCAATGTTTGTGGAACAGACCCTGATCCTGAAGCACTGTCATGTTGCACAGGCTTCAGCCATTGTGACATAAAGTCAGAGCTAGAGCTAGGCAAGCTAGACTCCTCAGTTACAGATGCAACTTCTGTAACCGGATGGATTGACTCTACTACTGGTGTCTCCACAGAAGTGGGATGAGTTACACCAGTAGTTGACACAGGCACAGAGTCTCTAGTAAAAACTAGTGAAGCCTCTGTGGTTGTGATGGTGTCATTAGGATATGCCCCAGCATGCATTCCCTCACCATCTAAATGTGGGTCCTGGGTGGTGAGCAAAGTGTCATGCACTAAGTCACTTGAAATTATTGGCTCATCAAGAGAAAAGAATTCTTGATGATCAATGCCTTGCATCTCAGTTGCCTGAGTTGCAGGTTCCAAAGAAATTTCAGTGTTAGATTCTGGAAGAGAAGTGTGTTGTAGAGTAGATTTTGGCAACTCCCCCTGAGAGATAGAGGGAGTTTCAAGTGTGATGTACTCTCCACTCAGTGTAGTGCCAGCCTTATCACTCCCATGTGCTGACTCTGTACAAGAAGGTGCATTGGGGAGGATGCTTGATTCTATAGGTGCACCCTGTTGAGAGGATACACCTAGTGAGCTGTTTGCCCCTGATTTTACAACTTCAGCCATTTGTGTGACTGAAGAGGTGGTCTTAGTTTTCCTCTTCTTTGGCCTTTGTAAGGGTGACTCAGGTTCCTCACTTTCTAGCCCTAGTTCCACAGCCAATGCTGCTTCAGATAATATATTCAGTGGTGCAGACATTACTTCCTTTCTCTTCTTTTTACTAACATCACCCTTTTGAGAGGATGATGCAGTTGGCTCAGTGTTTAGTAGAGTGTTTGGTTGAGAGGGTTGGTTAGCAAGCCCTGGGTTAGCATTTTGTTCTACTTGCTTAGGCTTAGCTAACTCAGACTTAGAGGCAAATATTGGCATGTTGTGGGGGTAAGTTCTAAACAAACTCTCCATATGGGGAGTTATGTTGAGTCTTACATCCACATCATTCCTAGTCTCCAAATTACCAAAAATGAGTTTGGTCATGGATTTAGGATAGCCTATTCTATGTTTATTCATCCCATCTAATTCAATCAATTTATCATCTAAGAAATTAAGAACAGATTGAATAAAACGAGGGAAGAAAATTTCATTACCTCTCTTGGCTGAATTCTTACCGAGCCTCCCATACAGCTCCTGCAGAATAATGAGACCAACGTCTATCTTCTTTCCATAAGCTAAGGCATAACCTATTTGCTGTGCAGGAGTACTGATTTGGTCATAGCTTGATTTTCTTGCGGTGAAGACTTGAAGAAGTGTAGCAAACACATAGCTCCATTCCTTCCTCAAATGCTTCCTGTTCAAATGCCCAAGACTGATTCTGTCTGCATATTTGATGAATTCAAAGAAGTCTTCCAATTCAGCATTTGTAGCAAGTGGGTCATACACCTCTCCTTTGGTGCCCATACCAAGTGCCTCATTCACATCTTCTGTGGTGATAGTGATAGTTTTGTCTTGAATCTTGCAGTAGATGATGTACGAGGTTATTGCAGAGTCAAGAGCCACCACCTCCACTGTAGCAGACTGCCAAAACTGTTTCAGAATGTTTAGGTACAGAGTTGGGTTAAGAGATAGAGCATTCTTGATGTACGATTCAGACATCCATTTCACAAAGCACTTGAAATTTGCGTTGGGTGCCTCAACATCACTAGTTAGAGCAATGAAGTTGGTGTTGAACTTTAATGTTGCCATTTGTGTAGAAGAGAAGAAGGAAATTGAAGGTTGAAAAAGAAATTTAACTTATCGCAGTTAGGGTTTCAGAGGTTTAGAAAGTATAGATGCTTGAGAAATCGAATGAAATGAATCGAATAGCTGTAGAATTGTATAAGTATGAAATACTTGAATTGTCGATTAGAAGTATGTTTTGTATCGACAAGTCAGGCATTCGAGAAGTAGAAAACAACTATTCGAGAAGTCAAGAAAGGCTTAATCGATAACTCAAGCAGATAGAAACTCACAGCTGGCAGTTATCTAACTTAGAAATAATTCTAAATTAAATAAAATGTGTTTTTATGAGTGAATTAAACTTTTAGACAAGAGTCCAAAATCGGTTAAAATTCAGCGAGAATTCAGCCTTTTCAAATGATTCGAGAACTCAAATATAGCGTTCGAGAACTCAGTCATTCGAGAACTCAGTTACTATATTCGAGAAGTCAAGAATACCTCTATTCGATATCTCAGAAAGACTCTATTCGAGAACTCAAGAGTACTCTAATGAGACTTGTTAGAGATGTCGAATAGTGAATCATTCGAGAAGTCTGACTTATCGAACTATACCCATTACTCATAAAAATTTGATTTTCACTATCTTTTAAAATTTACCAGACATATTCATTGAAGAATATCCTAGCAAATTAAATAGTGATTTTCTCAAAATTTCATAGAAATTTTAAGTTAATAGAAGTATGATTTTCAACATATGCAACAGATTTGAAATATTTATAAATCATATTTCAGCCAACACTTACTCCAAAAATATTGAGAATTTAGATAAAGTAAGTGTTTACTGCTGCAACAATCTAGATGCTGTATTCACTTAGCCAGAATCTGAAGAATTCAGCATTCCAATCTCACTTACCAACCTTGTGAATGTGGCTTCATCTAATGGCTTAGTGAATATATCAGCTAGTTGTTTATCTGTAGAGACATAATGCAACTCAATGGTTCCATTAGTTGCATGTTCTCTTATGAAATGATATCTGATGTCAATGTGCTTTGTTCTAGAATGATTGACAGGATTGGCAACTATAGAGATTGCACTTGTGTTGTCACACATGATTGGAATTCTTTCCAACACAAGTCCATAATCTCTAAGTTGATTTCTAATCCAAAGCACTTGAGCACAGCAACTTACAGCAGCTATGTTTTCAGCCTCAGCTGTAACGCCCCGACTACCCACATTACTGAAATATATTTTTTTATAATAAAATACTCATTTATTGGAATTTGTTTAGATAGAATAAACTTTAATACAGGGGAATTTTTGAAAATTTCGACATGAAGTATTCGTATTTCGGACTATCCACCTGTAATTTGAATCCAAACCAATTTATTCCAACACCAACAACAATTTCAACTCCTAAAGAAATAATACCAACACATGTTCAACCTGTCCTAACTGATCAGGTGAACCATACCAAAATGCCCTCCCGATCAGAGCAAAGATCGGGGCATCACAATACCAACTAAAAACATAAACCTTGATAACAAAATAATAATAAATAAATACAACCCCACTACTAACCCGGATCTCTAACAGGTAGTGGTATGAAACAAGCAACTACTAACTAAGTTATTACATTACAATACTAAATCCTTAATTAAAAGATACATACACTCCACAATTATAAATACAACGAAATAGAACTATTACACAAATTTTACTGATACCCAAAAGTCCAACCTTCTAGTAGAGTGTAACTAGGCTGCCTTAAGGTCCACACCAAGTTCTTCTCGGATATAGCTTCTAAGTAGTATCCTCTTCTTTAACTGAAAAAGGTTAGAAACAATAGCAAGAAGTGAGCCAAATGCTCAGCAAGTGACAATATAGATATAAGAATTCATAACTGAAATCTGAGTGCAACAATATAGGGTTCATCCTTTGAACTTGTCCGAATATGTCAATTTGTATTCCATTCCATATATAGAGAGGGAGAGCAATCATTTCTCTTTTTAAAGAAATTTTTCATTTATCAAACATTAAATTTTGATTGGAGGTTTTCCACGACAACAGACTATACAGGTGATCAGCCACGTAAAGTCTCCATTCCTTTGAAATTGGGTCCCCAATTAGGCAACACATTGGCCTTTAATGCTGGACTAGGCACTCCCCCAGCCTCTTACGATAAAAAGTGCTGGACTGGGCACTCCCCCAGCCTCTTACGCTTCTCCAATCTATAAAACTTTTAAAAACATTTTAAAACATTTTTCAGTCCTTAAACTCACTGGCAAAAGACCAGCCCAGTATATGGAAATTTTAAAACATTTTCAAATAACTAAACCATTTTGATTTGCATTTATAAGAGAATAAAGGTCAGGGAAGCATTTAAATATAATTGCAGCAAGTACACAAGGCAAGCAAGTACACAAGGCAGGGAATTCAAGTATGATTTAAAAGTATTTACGAATAAGGTTTTGTCAAGCAAATAATCATATAAGGATGTGATGTGAAAGAAATATTTAGTTAACTCTGGTGGGTTTCAGAAAAATAAGATTTAAATCAAATAAAAAGGGTCATGAGCTAATAAGGAATCAATTAAGGGTTAAGGTTTTAGAATTAGGGTTCCAGGGATTATAACTATTGTTTTATTTGCATGGTTTAAGGAAATAGGCATAAGGAATGGTTTAAATTGGAGCAAGGTATAAATAAATTATAAATTAAGGTTTAGGGTTCGATTAACATTAGTGCAACAATAGGGTACAAAGGTTTAATTAATTATTCAGAGGCACAAGCAAGAAGGTTCGAGGGTTTAAACAATTATGCATGGCATCAACAATAAGGTACAAAGGTTTAAGCAATTAATTCACAAAGATAAATAACAGGGTACAAGAGGTAAGTAACAATTTATAAGGAATAAACAGCAAGGTACAGAAATTTAATCACAATTCATAAGCAGTTCATGAATTCTAAACTTCAACAGAAGGTTCGAGTCACTTGCCTTAATATGGTGCTTTCACTCTAGCCACCTAGCTCAAAAACCTTCCACCTTTGTTTTTCCTTTATCTCTTGAGTCTACGTTCTTTGAATCTACACATAAAATATACACTATTTTAGAATTCTATTCGATGCTTACTAATCACTACTACTAATCAACCTTAACTACCCTTGCGAATAGTCCCCCTAAATCCATTCGTTTATTCATGCAACATCTCTTTATAATTACTGACATATACCTTGCCCTTGACTAACAAGCACTTATCAGATAAACAATTAAATAATTATCGATCAAATAATATTCATATTAGTAATACAATTACATACATATACTCGAAATAATTTGAGATTTTAGAAAATTTGACGGCAACCCTTTATACGGGTGACTGCCAGTCGAACAGACTCGACTCAATCCATCCCCAATTTACATTCCATAACTTATCAAGTTATTTAAACAAATTTTATTCTAAACCAAGTATTTACTAAATTAATTCAATTCATATTAAAAATTTTCATTAATAAAATCTTATAATTCAAGACACGAACAAAAAGGGTAATACAAAATTTATAAAATATAACTTGGCTCAGAATTATCATCATTGCCAGTTACCATCGACTCAATTTATTTTCAATATCACTGTCGATGGGGCAAAATCTCGAGGGTACCCAAATTTGGGTTTCCAACTCGAAATTCCGCACCTAATATTATACGAATAATCCACAATTTCAATGAATAATTCAGCACAGCCTAGACCGCAATCCCTCAGAACCACGAGAACACCATTCAAATATATCATTGTAACATCAATACACATAAACCAGTTAAACTTTCAAGCCACCAGCAATACATATACGGCCACACATTCACATAATATCACCCACACACACAGCTTGTACACCTCACTCACACACGCACACACACATCACTCACACACGCACACACACATCACTCACACACCCTCACCCGCTGGACACACGCCAACACACACACACCACCCGACCACCACACTTCTTACCCACACACACACACTCCTTCACACACACAATCAATTCATAATGGAAACTGGAAAACAGGGGAGGGGAAGATCAGACTCATTTGCAGCAAACAACAACAGAAATGAGAGGGATAGGTCGATTTACAACAGTCGAAACAAGGCAGTGATGTATAAGTAGATAACGAACAGAGGGGAGAGGGAGTAATAGAGATTGAGGGAGAGAAAAGAGCCGAGAGAGAACCTTCGAGAGGAATCACGAGAGAGAGCAGGGCGAGAGATTGATGTTTTATTTTGGGGGAAACTGATTAGGGATTTAGTTTATAAGATTTGGGGAATGTTTTTCTAAAACAATGTTTTTTATAATTTCTTTTAAACGATAATCATGAAATCAATTCAAAAGAAATCATAATTAAACTGAAAATGGGTGGAATATTAAATTTTAAATTTTTAAAATAAAGAATGCAAAATTACGATCACCCACATATTTTTAAAATATATTTGGGATCAAAAACGAATTAAATACGGATTTTACAAGATTAAATCCATAAAATGAAACATAATTCATAAAATCATTTTAAAATCTCTAAAATCAAAACAAATCCATATAATATTTTTAAAACTCAAATAAACTAATAAAGTTAATAATGCAAAAGATTTCATAATTTTTACTAGTCCCGATGATTTTATAAAATTCACAGAAGATAAATAACTCATATTTTAAATGGAATTTATTCACCAAAAATACAATTAAAATACACAGACTTACACGACACATATATCTCATCAAATAAACCCACGAATATAATATTCCAAAATTTTCACCTTCTCAAAAAATATCCACATCATATAATTCACATCTACTAATAAAATAATAAAATATAATGCCAAAATTTCTAAGGCGTTATATCCTTCCCCCCTTAACAGGATTCTGTCCCCAGAATCTTACCTAAGTAAATAGATGAGGATACTTCTCTAGCATCTCACTCTCGAGTTCCCAAGTTGATTCTTCAACTCTTGGGTTCCTCCACAAAACCTTTACCAACTTAATTGTCTTATTCCTTAACTTCCTATCAATTCTGTCCTGAATTGCTACAGGCTGTTCTATATAAGACAAATCTGACTGTAACTCCATAGGCTCGTACTCGATCACATGACTTAAATCTGGATGATATCTCTTGAGCATTGATACATGGAAGACATTGTGGATATGACTCATATGTGGCGGTAGAGCTAACTCGTACGCGACTTTTCCAACCCGTCTTAAGATCTCAAAAGGCCCAACATATCTCGGATTGAGTTTTCCTTTCTTGCCAAATCTCGTAACTCCTTTCCAAGGTGAAACCTTTAGTAACACTTGCTCTCCTTCCTCAAAATTCATATCTTTCCTGTCTTGATCTGCGTATTTCCTTTGTCTGTTTTGAGCGGCAATCAACCTTTTCTGAATAATTTCGATCTTTTCCTTCGTTTGTTGCACTAGTTCTGGTCCTAACACCTTACGCTCACCAACCTCGTCCCAATACACCAGAGATCTACATTTCCTTCCATATAATGCTTCGTATGGTGGCATCCCAATACTCACATGATAGCTGTTATTATAAGAAAACTCCACCAAAGGTAGGTGCTCATCCCAACTTCCTTTAAAATCCATTGCACACGTTCGAAGCATGTCTTCAATAGTTTGAATGGTTCGTTCACTCTGTCCGTCTGTCTGCGGATGATAGGCTGTACTCATCTTAAGCTTAGTGCCTAGACATTCCTGAAATTGCTTCCAAAATCTGGAGTTGAAACGTGGATCTCGATCAGACACAATAGTTACTGGTACACCATGACGCATAACCACTTCTTTCAAATACAGTTGTACCAACTTATCTAAGGAAAATCTTTCGTTGATCGGAAGAAAATGTGCAGACTTAGTCAATCGATCTATGATCACCCAAATTGCATCATGATTGGCTTTTGTTCTCGGTAGTTCCACAACGAAGTCCATAGCTAAATGCTCCCATTTCCACTCAGGAATATCTAATGGCTGTAATAGTCCACTAGGCTTTTGATGTTCGGCTTTGACTCTTTGACACGTGTAACACTTGCTAACCCACTCTGCAATCTCTCTTTTCATATCAGGCCACCAAAAATGTTCCTTCAAGTCTTGGTACATTTTTGTACTTCCCGGATGAATTGAATATCTTGAGCTGTGGGCATCCCGCAAAATCTCATTCTTTAATTCTGGCACGTTTGGAATCCAAATCCTTGAAGAAAACCTTAAAATACCCTTATCATCTTTCTGAGTGCAAATCTCTTCACCTGTCAATGTGTTCATACCTTGATTCATGATTTCCTCTTGACATCTTCGTATCTTTTCAAGTAACTCAGGTTGAAATGTCATTGTATAGAGCTTCTCCCTGGTAGGTTCTGAAATCTGAACTTCTAATCTCAACTTCTCAAATTCCTTGAATAATTCTCTGGGTATGGTAAACATATTCAGTTTCTCTTTTCTACTCAATGCGTCAGCCACCACATTCGCTCTTCCTGGGTGATAGTTAATCGTGCAGTCGTAATCTTTAATCAGCTCCAACCATCGCCTTTGTCTCATGTTAAGTTCCCGTTGAGTGAAGATGTACTTCAAACTTTTGTGGTCCGTGTAAATCTCACACTTTTCACCATATAGATAGTGTCTCCAAATCTTTAGTGCAAAAACGATTGCTGCCAACTCCAAGTCGTGAGTCGGGTACTTTTGCTCGTGAGGTTTTAACTGTCTGGAAGCATACGCAATCACCTTTCCATGCTGCATCAGTACACACCCTAGTCCTTTATATGAAGCATCGCTATAGATCACAAAATTCCCTTGACTATCGGGTAAAACTAACACTGGGGCTGTTACCAGTCTTTTCTTTAATTCCTGGAAACTTTCCTCACACTTTTCATTCCATATGAACTTCTCATTTTTCCTAGTCAACTTGGTCAATGGTGAAGCAATCTTAGCAAAATCTTGAACGAATCTTCTGTAATAGCCAGCCAAACCTAAAAACTTCTTACTTCGGTAGGTGTCTTCGGTCTGCTCCAATTTACCACAGCTTCTATCTTTGCAGGGTCAACTCTAATCCCTTCACTACTGATTATATGACCTAGAAACTGCACCTCCTCCAACCAGAACTCACATTTTGAAAACTTGGCATACAACTTCTCTGCTCTCAGAATTTCCAACGCACTCCTTAAATGTTCCACATGATCTTCTCGAGTCTTGGAATATATCAGAATGTCATCGATGAAAACTATCACAAATTTATCCAAATGCTTCCTAAAGACTCTATTCATGAGATCCATAAATGCTGCTGGGGCGTTGGTTAATCCAAATGGCATCACTAAGAATTCATAATGTCCATACCTTGTGCGAAATGCCGTTTTTGAAATGTCTTCTGGTTTGATCTTCAGTTGATGATAACCCGATCTTAAATCAATCTTCGAGAAATAAGCTGCTCCTTTAAGTTGATCGAACAAATCATCAATCCTAGGTAAGGGATATCTATTCTTGATGGTCAGCTTGTTGAGCTCTCGATAATCGATACACAATCTCATACTACCATCCTTTTTCTTGACGAACAGCACAGGCGCTCCCCACGGTGATACACTCGGTCTTATGACTCCCTTATCCAAAAGTTCTTGCAATTGTGTTGCTAACTCTTTCATCTCCACAGGTGCCATCCTATATGGTGCTTTGGACACAGGTTCAGCTCCAGGTATTAGGTCTATAGCAAACTCCACTTCCCGATCTGGAGGTAAACCGGGTAATTCTTCTGGAAAAACGTCAGGAAACTCGTTGACTATGGGTATGTCTTCTAACTTCGGTGTTTGCTTCTCTACATCCACCACATGTGCTAAATATGCTTCACAGCCTTGTCTAAGTAACCTCTTAGCTTGCATAATATTCAGAAATTTCTTTACTTGCCTTTGTCCTTGAAATACAACCTCTTTATCATTTTCCGTCCTTAATCTTACCTGCTTCTTTCTACACTCAATTTGTGCATCATAATCAGCCAACCAATCCATTCCTAATATTACATCAAATTCTCCCATTTCGAAGGGTATCAAATTGGCATAGAAAAGGTAACCACCTATCTCTATATTACACCGAGGACACACTTGATTAACGGGGACTCTATCTTGATTTGCCACCTCTATCACTAAAGCTTGCTCTAAAGGTCGAATTGCACATTGCAATTTACTAACAAACTTGTTGGAAATGAAAGACTTGGTAGCTCCAGAATCAATTAAAACTTTAGCCTCTACTGAGTTCACATGAAGCGTACCTGCGACAACATCCATTTCCTGAACAGCATCCTGCATAGTCATGTTGAAAGTTCTGGCTCTAGATTGAGAGATCTGGGTCTGGGATGGAGGTCCAGCTATCCTCAGAGCATTTGCCGATGGGGATCCGGCTATCCTCAAAACATTTGCCGTCTGAACTGGTTCCTTACAGTCCTTAGCAAGATGACCAAATTTCCCACATTTGAAACAAGTCACTCCTATAGTCCTGGGCTTTGTATCCGGACACTCATCAGCATAATGTCCCTTCTTGTTACACTTAAAACATGTAATACTTAGTCTGCGACAAACTCCCGAGTGCTTCTTCCCACAAGTTGTACATTCAGGTAAGGCTGGTTTGATTGCAAGTTGTTGATTTGTGTTCTGAAAACGTCTACCTTTACCACCATTTCCATTCTTTGGCTTCTGGAAACCTCGGTTCCTATCAAACTGCCCCTCATTCCTTGGCTTGAACTTGTTATTATTATTATTACCCCTTGGATTCTGACTTCCCTCAGTACTTTCTATCTTCCTTTTCTTTCCTGCTTTCTCCTTCTGATACAATTCGCTCTCTCCTTCAACAATCATAGCTTTCTCCACCACCATCGCATAATTCTCCAACTGAAACACTGCCACCTTACTACGTATCCATGGCTTTAAACCTTGTTGAAATCTTTTTGCTTTCTTCGGCTCAGTATTTACATATTCGGGAACAAACCTTGCTAGCTCCGTGAATTTTGCCTCGTATTCCGCCACACTCATATTCTCCTGCTTTAACTCTAAAAACTGAATCTCCAACTGATCTTGCCTATACCTTGGAAGATACTTCTCGAGAAATAACTCTGTGAATCTCTGCCATGTAATTACTCCTTCACCTTGCAACAGCTTTGTTGATTCCCACCAATAGTTTGCTTCAGCTTTCAGGTAATAGCTTGCATATTCCGTCTTCTGATCTTCTCCTACCCTTACCAAAGCAAAAGCTTTTTCCATTTCAATTAGCCATCCCCTAGCTTCTATTGGGTTAACAGTACCTTTAAACTCTGGAGGGTGCACAGCTTGAAAAGCTTTAAATGTCACAACTGGTTGGGCAGGTCGCTGTTGAGCTAGTGCGACTGTTTGTTGTTGAAGGAGTTGAAGGATTTGAGTCATAGTCGGGTCAGCTGGATTTTGATTTCCAGTGTTCTGGTTTTCGGGATTTACAGCAGGTGTTCTTCTCTTTGGAGGCATGGTTCTGATAAGAAAACAAGGAACTTATTAAGCAACAGGGTAATACATATACAAAGTAAGGTTTTCAAATCCTGGATTTGAGTTGTCTACAATCACAAGAATTATAACGGGGTAAAGAAACAGGGAAGCTTAGGTATTATCTTGATCAGAAATTCCAACATGAGATATTCAGACAACTCAAAAATATAATGAAAAATGCGAAATTAATAAGAAAACAAAGGTCATGATACCAACAAGATTTATGGTATTCAAAACAATGTCAGAGTTCAAGGTACACTGTTAACAATCCAACCACAAAAAGTAATGCCGAGAATAATCATTATCATCCACCACCTGTGATAACGATATAGCGCAAAAAGAGAGTACTAAAGCGATAAAAGAAAATCCTAAACCTATCACCTACTATCCTAATGATAACCTACACCTATCACTCCTATCCTACACCTAATCCTGGCTTGTTTCAGTGACCAAAACCTGACAGCTCTGATACCAACCTGTAACGCCCCGACTACCCACATTACTGAAATATATTTTTTTATAATAAAATACTCATTTATTGGAATTTGTTTAGATAGAATAAACTTTAATACAGGGGAATTTTTGAAAATTTCGACATGAAGTATTCGTAATTCGGACTATCCACCTGTAATTTGAATCCAAACCAATTTATTCCAACACCAACAACAATTTCAACTCCTAAAGAAATAATACCAACACATGTTCAACCTGTCCTAACTGAAAGAGTTTGTCCTAAACTCCAATCATGTATGATGATTTAGGAAGAACTTTCTTGTTCTCTTATTTGATTTCATTAATATTAATAAAAGACTTATTTGTTTTTATTACGGGCCTTATCTATTTAAATTGTTTTAAATAAGATATTCCATGGTTTAAAGTAAAGCTTCTAGAATTATAATGAGATTATAATAGTGAGATCTAGAAGATGATAACTCTAGACCTAAACAGTTCCTGATCATAGGATAACTAATTGGAAGTTAGTGAATCCGCAAAGATTGGTACATACTATGCTTGCTCCTTTTAGGAGGATGTCCGTTCTCATAGGCATTTGTGTGGTGACACTATAGCTAGTATGTAGGTGCTTATTAGGGAATAAGTTCACTGAACATGACTCGATAAGTTGAACAACTAATGGAGTTTACTCACGTGTCGATAGTTGTTCACTGAGTGATAGTTGTACAAGTGTCCTTAGACTTGAGATCGTTAGAGTAATCTTGTATATAATGAACTGTGCTTTGGTTTAGTCCTTAGTCTCAAGGACATCCATTAGGTCTATTCTGGGCATAGGGATTTGTGTATGGAGATAGTTAACGGTCAATAAAGGATCTACCCCTTCCAGTAAGGAAGTGAATATCCTATGTTATTCTTAGTATGCTAGTTCCGGAATCTCTGGCCAGAGTGTATGAAATTAGAAAGAAGTTTCTAATTTGCATTAATATGAACTTTGCATTATGAATAAGAAATCATATGATTAAATTTGATAGGCTTGACACGAGTTCCATGCCTTGTATTTAATCGGGATATTGCAGGGTAGAAGGAATTGATTGTACGGTAACTAGCACTGACAGGTTCTTGGTATTCTAAGCAGTGAATTCATATTATCCGGATAGTCGCGATATGTTGAGAAGCATCACTCACGATGTAGAATAAATATAATTAATCAGTTAATTATATTTAATAAATTTTAGAATTCATATAAATAATAAATAAAAAGTTTATTATTATTTATTTCTACTACCGGCTTAATTTGAACCTACAGGGTCACACCATAAAAAGATTAATTTATTGATGAAGGTATTTTGAGAGAGCAAGTTGTTTTAATAATGATTAAAATTGTTTTAATTATTATTTAACATTTTATAAGATAAAGTGTAGGATTTATATATTAATATATAATGATATATTAATTATGAAAACCCTACATGAGCCCTATAAATAGAATGAGATGAGAATGAGTTATATACTTTTGGTTTTTGTGAAAAACCTAGTTGCCTCCCTCATCCTCTTCATCTCCTTCTCTCTCTCTCTCAAACCTCCATTTTTATAAAAGCTTAGTTTTATAAAAAGCTTCGTCGAAGAATTAATCTTGGTGGATACCGGTAGAGTGCTTCACACTCTGAGGAGCAACTGCTAAAACACCATTTTGTAAAGCTTCGATTTCAAGGTAAGGTTTCGATTCCCTCGTTTATTCATTTTTATATAATTTTCTATATGCACGATACATGGTTTTTACGGAATAATTGTTATATCACGCTTCCGCTCGTCCGTAAATTCCTTCAATGGCATCAGAGCTAGGTTCTGCATATAGAGATTCATATAAAAAATTTCAGATTTTTTTATGCATGTATGGATTTATTATGATTTTTGCAAGATTATTTAGATTTAATTATGAATTAATTCAAAATAAGATTTGCATGAAGTTTTGACCATTGATCTGGGTTCTATAAGTGTTATGGATCATCTAGATATTTTTTTCATAATTTTGTGATGTGTAGATTATTTGTTATGAATTTTTTAAAATTGTTTTGATTAAAATTCATAAAATAATTATGCTGTGAATTATATGGAATTAAAAAAAAATGTTGCACAAGAACCCCCCGGCTGATCTGCTGCTGTTGATTTTCAGAATCACGTCCTTATGTTTTTATATTAATTTATTAATTAATTGTTATTTAATTTATTAATATCAAAATTATAAAGATGATAATAAAAGTTATTACAGTATATTAATTGTTGACAATTGCACGGCAGTTTTGTTTTGAGCTTTACAGTCATTATGTCAAGCAACAGTTACAAGTAGTACAACAGACGTCTGACAACAGTAATAATAATTTAAAAAAAAAAAATGATAAAAGCTGTTCAGTTGCTGTCGGGCGCGTGCAGCGCACGCGCGGAGGCTATAACGCATTTAAGAAATGCGTGACAGGATTATGTAGCGCATTAGGCGCATGCGTTACACATTAAAACTGTTTTAATTGTTGTAACGCATATCGTAAATGCGTTACAGTCCTGCTGTCCATTTTAAATTCGATTTTTTGGGAGTTTCGTAACTCCGTTTTGGGCGTGCAATATATCGTTGGATTCATTTTTCCGAGGCGGATCTAATGGAGTGGTCAAATATTTTTTATATAATATTTTTGAAATATTTATATTACCGAAAGTGTTTTAAAGCATATTTTAATTGTTTTAAATTGCTTTTAAATACTATAATAAATCCATACATCATTATATCAATGTGTGACATGATATTGCTTGCTTGCATGCATGCTTACTTATTTATTTATGTTTATATATGAGATATATGCCTATGTTTACCATGAGATGATAGATTTAGGTGAACTTAAATCAAAATAAGGCGTGCGCTAGAAAATCTAGAAATAGGAATCGTTTCTTGCCTTAATAATAATATTATGAATACAATCATGAGATTTTTGTGTTTTTGAAACACGTAATTAAATATGAATTTTCAATATTGAGAGAAAGGATGATTCTGTCAAAAACAGATTTTGATCTGTAAGAAAGGGGTATTAAGTGATGCCTCTTGACAATGCTCCCCCCGATCTGGGAATCATCCGATTATCGATTATTGATTTGAAATATTTAATTGAAGAAAAGAATCTCTTTATAATATGATTATGATTGTTAAATAATATTAGTTAATTAATAATGGCTGATAATTATTTATTTATGAAATAATAATTAGTTAGCAATTTTATTAATTGATTAAATGAGATTTAATTTATTATAAAATAATTAAGATGTGATCTTAATATTATTAATTATTTATTTAATTTATGAAATTAGATTAAGGGAGAGATTAATTTTCTAAAGAGTTTAGAAATAGAATTAATAATTAAAAGAGTTTTAATTATTGGTTTATAACAAAGAAGATGAGATCTATGTATTATATATGTCAAGTTGTAATCCGCCATAGGCACAAAAAGTTTTGTGTCGGTTATGGTCTTCCAACATGACAGAAAGTATTTCTTGTTTTCGGTGCATTGTCGTTTCGTGCTACAGCCGAGGACTTTGTTACCGATCAACATGAAAATACTTGTCTGTTACATTAGATGTGTACAAAATTAGATTTTAGTGGTCGTTACGTGCTACAGCCGTGGGCTATTGGAATCTAATTTAATTGTACAAAATGTTGGATTTGACTTGACTAATAATATTGAGATTTTTCGTGTTTTGTTATAGATTTAGATTATCTATCAAACTTAAAACACGTTAGACTTATAGGTTTATACGAAAATGTTTCGTGACCTTAAAAAAAAAAACCTCTTTTATAAATATCAAGTAGTAATTGTCCAATGACACAACGGGCTTGTGTCGGTCATAGCCTTCCAACATGGTAGAAAAGTAGTTCTTATTTTTAAATCATTGTCGTTTCGTGCTACAGCCGAGGGCTTTGATTTCGAAATTAGAAATACTTGTCTATTACATAGAGATGTGTACAATGAATTAGAATCTAATGGTCGTTACGTGCTACAGCCGTGGGCTGTTGGAGACTGATTCAATTGTACGAAATGTTGGGTTAGACTTGACTTAGAATATTGAGTTTGTCGTGCTACAGCCGTGACTCAATTATTCAAGAGGCTAAAATTTTATTAGGGAATAACATGAGATGTAATTGACAAGAGTTGTCTGCCTATTGAACATCACATGGCGTTTCGTGCTACAGCCGAGGTTGTGTGATGGAATGTAGGATCCCTATTCCCACTAGCATTTCGAATGCTTATTTATTCACTTAGGGGGTTGTATAAATTAGATAAACTAGTGGGAGCCACTTATGAATAAAGACCTGATTCATATAGTGTTTTAATAATGAAATTGAATATTTGCTAAGTGTTGTTATGTGTATATCATTTGCAGACTTAATATATATAGATATATACACTAGGTCTTCTGCACAATCACTCCGTAGCATACTAGATGCTCACATATTGACTGATCCCAACTATGCTGACTGGCTTCGAAGCTTGAGAAAAGTTCTCAAGGGCTAAGAAGCTGGGATATGCTGTTTGTTTTCACTGTAACAAGGTAAGGCACTGGAAGAGGAACTGTAAGGTTTACCTTGCAGAACTGAAGGTGAAGAAGGCTAGTAAGACTGCCACTTCTAATTCAGATATGTTTATGATTGAAGTAAACATGTCACTAAATCAAACTTCTACTTAGGTATTAGATACTACTTGTGGTTCTCACATTTGCAATTCGTTGCGAGGACTAAGGAGAAGTAGGGCTCTTGGGGAAGAGAAGGCGATTCTATGGATGGGCAATGGAGCAAGAGTTGCTGCCATAACTGTAGGGTCATTTGATTTACATATGCCTACGGGCAAGACTATTATTTTAAATAACTGTTATTTTGGTTCCCTCGATTGTGAGGAATATTATTTCTATTCCAATGTTAGACTTGGATGGATTTTCATTTATTATTCAGAATATTAAACATCCAATCCTCAGAGATAATGTTCTTTATGGTAGTGGAACTTTAAATAATGGTCTGTATGTATGTGACATAGAATATGTTTTACTTCATATTAAACAAAGAAAAAAGGATGATGAAAATCCTACCTATTTATGGCACTACAGACTTGGTCATATTAGTGAAAATAGACTTCGGACATTGCATAAGGGAAGGTTACTGGAACCCTTTGATTTTGAATCATATCCTACATGCATGTCTTGTCTATTGTGTAAAATGACCAAATCTCCATTTAGTGGACATGGAGAGAGCGCTAGAGAGTTACTGGTATTGGTACACATAGATGTATGTGGACAGTTGTCTGCGCAAGCCATGGCAGGATTTTAATACTTCATGACTTTCATAGATAATTGATCTAGATTCAGATATATGTATTTGATGAAATACAAATCTGAAGCCTTTGAAAAGTTCAAAGAATACAGTTATGAAGTAGAGAAATAAACTAAACATAGTATTAGAGCTCTTCGATCAGATCGAGGAGATGAATACTTGAGTGGTGTGTTTCTAGATTATCTCAAAGAAAATAGTATAGTCTCCCAGTGGACTCATCCGGACACTCCATAGTTGAGTGGAGTATCTGAAAGGAGAAATTGAACTTTGTTAGACATGGTTCGATCCACGATGAGCTATGCAGATCTTTCAGTATCACTTTAGGGTTATGAATTGGAAACCTCAACATATTTACTGAATAAGATGCTTTCCAAATCTGTTCCTCAAACTCCATATGAGATATAGAAAGAAAGGAAACCGAGTATTAAACACGTTAAGATTTGGGGATGTCCAGCTTATGTCAAGAAAGTTGACCATGATAAGCAGGAATCTCGATCCGTAAAATGTAGGTTTATAGGATATCCTAAAGAGATTTTAGGGTATTACTGTTACACCGATCATAGGGTGTTTCTCTCCAGACATGCTACCTTCTTAGAAAAATAGTTTATCCTTGAAGGGAACAGTGGGAGCAAGATTGAACTTAAAGAAGTTCATGAAACACAAACTACTACGGTTCAAAAGGAAACTCCTGTTCAAACTAAACAACCTTATGTGACATAGTGTTGACTCAGAGAAATGGCAGAGTGCCATGAAATCCGAAATGGATTCTATGTATGCCAACCAAGTGTGGACCTTGGTTGAAGCACCAGAGGATGTGAAGCCTATTGGGTGCAAATGGGTATACAAGAGAAAGATTGGAGTAGATGGCTAGGTGGAGACCTACAAGGCTAGGCTCGTGGCAAAAGGATTCAAACAAAGGCAATGGATTGACTTTGATGAAACTTTTTGCATGTAGCCCTACTCAAATCAATTCGGATTTTGCTTGCGATCCATATATGGATTGAAGCAGGCTTCTCGTAGATGGAACATCCATTTTGATGAGACAATCAAAGAGTTTGATTTTATCAAAAACATAGATGAACCATGTGTCTACAAGAAGGTTAGTGGGAGCGCGGTAACATTTCTTGTGTTGTATGTGGATGACATACTTCTTATAGGAAATGACATACTGATGCTGCAATCAGTCAAAGTGTGGCTATCAAAGAACTTCACTATGAAGGACTTGGGAAAGACATCCTAGATTCTCGGTATGAAGATCTATAGAGATAGATCGAGAAGAATTATAGGTCTTACCCAAGGTACATACATCAAGAAAGTGCTTAAAAGGTTTAGCATGAAAACTCCACGATAGGTCTCATACAGATGAGCCGTGGAGTATCCCTTTCCGAGAAGATGTCCTAAGACACTTGAGGAAAGAGAGCGTATGAGTAAGATTCCTTATGCTTCAGCAATAAGATCTATCATGTACGCGATGTTATGTACTAAGCTTGATGTTGCTCATTCAATTAGTTTGACGAGCAGATATCAGTCCGATCCAGGTGAAGACCACTGGAAAGTAGTGAAGAACATCCTTAAGTACTTGCGAAGGACGAAGGATATTTTTCTTGTTTTTGGTGGATCTGAGTTGAAAAATAGAAGGGTTAAACCTACTCTAGTTTTGAATCAGAAAGTGATGATAGCAAATCCATGTCAGGGTACGTGTTTACCTTGAAGGGTGGAGCGATTAGTTGGAAGAGTTCCAAACAGCCTACAACGATTGACTCAACAGCGGAAGCAGAGTTTATAGATGCAAGTGACGCTGCAAAATTGTTTTGTGGCACTTTCTTTTGATTAGGGAGATCATTGAAAGTAGAGATGTCAACATTGAGAGAGTTGACACACATAACAACATAGCAGACCCACTCACTAAGCCGCAATCTCAGATTCACTTCGATCGTCATAATGAGTGAATGGGTATTAGATACCAGAGTGATTGGCTTTAGTACAAGTGGGAGATTGAAAGAGTTTGTCCTAAACTCCAATCATGTATGATGATTTAGGAAGAACTTTCTTGTTCTCTTATTTGATTTCATTAATATTAATAAAAGACTTATTTGTTTTTATTACGGGCCTTATCTATTTAAATTGTTTTAAATAAGATATTCCATGGTTTAAAGTAAAGCTTCTAGAATTATAATGAGATTATAATAGTGAGATCTAGAAGATGATAACTCTAGACCTAAACAGTTCCTGATCATAGGATAACTAATTGGAAGTTAGTGAATCCGCAAAGATTGGTACATACTATGCTTGCTCCTTTTAGGAGGATGTCCGTTCTCATAGGCATTTGTGTGGTGACACTATAGCTAGTATGTAGGTGCTTATTAGGGAATAAGTTCACTGAACATGACTCGATAAGTTTAACAACTAATGGAGTTTACTCACGTGTCGATAGTTGTTCACTGAGTGATAGTTGTACAAGTGTCCTTAGACTTGAGATCGTTAGAGTAATCTTGTATATAATGAACTGTGCTTTGGTTTAGTCCTTAGTCTCAAGGACATCCATTAGGTCTATTCTGGGCATAGGGATTTGTGTATGGAGATAGTTAACGGTCAATAAAGGATCTACCCCTTCCAGTAAGGAAGTGAATATCCTATGTTATTCTTAGTATGCTAGTTCCGGAATCTCTGGCCAGAGTGTATGAAATTAGAAAGAAGTTTCTAATTTGCATTAATATGAACTTTGCATTATGAATAAGAAATCATATGATTAAATTTGATAGGCTTGACACGAGTTCCATGCCTTGTATTTAATCGGGATATTGCAGGGTAGAAGGAATTGATTGTACGGTAACTAGCACTGACAGGTTCTTGGTATTCTAAGCAGTGAATTCATATTATCCGGATAGTCGCGATATGTTGAGAAGCATCACTCACGATGTAGAATAAATATAATTAATCAGTTAATTATATTTAATAAATTTTAGAATTCATATAAATAATAAATAAAAAGTTTATTATTATTTATTTCTACTACCGGCTTAATTTGAACCTACAGGGTCACACCATAAAAAGATTAATTTATTGATGAAGGTATTTTGAGAGAGCAAGTTGTTTTAATAATGATTAAAATTGTTTTAATTATTATTTAACATTTTATAAGATAAAGTGTAGGATTTATATATTAATATATAATGATATATTAATTATGAAAACCCTACATGAGCCCTATAAATAGAATGAGATGAGAATGAGTTATATACTTTTGGTTTTTGTGAAAAACCTAGTTGCCTCCCTCATCCTCTTCATCTCCTTCTCTCTCTCTCTCAAACCTCCATTTTTATAAAAGCTTAGTTTTATAAAAAGCTTCGTCGAAGAATTAATCTTGGTGGATACCGGTAGAGTGCTTCACACTCTGAGGAGCAACTGCTAAAACACCATTTTGTAAAGCTTCGATTTCAAGGTAAGGTTTCGATTCCCTCGTTTATTCATTTTTATATAATTTTCTATATGCACGATACATGGTTTTTACGGAATAATTGTTATATCACGCTTCCGCTCGTCCGTAAATTCCTTCACTAACTGATCAGGTGAACCATACCAAAATGCCCTCCCGATCAGAGCAAAGATCGGGGCATCACAATACCAACTAAAAACATAAACCTTGATAACAAAATAATAATAAATAAATACAACCCCACTACTAACCCGGATCTCTAACAGGTAGTGGTATGAAACAAGCAACTACTAACTAAGTTATTACATTACAATACTAAATCCTTAATTAAAAGATACATACACTCCACAATTATAAATACAACAAAATAGAACTATTACACAAATTTTACTGATACCCAAAAGTCCAACCTTCTAGTAGAGTGTAACTAGGCTGCCTTAAGGTCCACACCAAGTTCTTCTCGGATATAGCTTCTAAGTAGTATCCTCTTCTTTAACTGAAAAAGGTTAGAAACAATAGCAAGAAGTGAGCCAAATGCTCAGCAAGTGACAATATAGATATAAGAATTCATAACTGAAATCTGAGTGCAACAATATAGGGTTCATCCTTTGAACTTGTCCGAATATATCAATTTGTATTCCATTCCATATATAGAGAGGGAGAGCAATCATTTCTCTTTTTAAAGAAATTTTTCATTTATCAAACATTAAATTTTGATTGGAGGTTTTCCACGACAACAGACTATACGGGTGATCAGCCACGTAAAGTCTCTATTCCTTTGAAATTGGGTCCCCAATTAGGCAACACATTGGCCTTTAATGCTGGACTAGGCACTCCCCCAGCCTCTTACGCTAAAAAGTGCTGGACTGGGCACTCCCCCAGCCTCTTACGCTTCTCCAATCTATAAAACTTTTAAAAACATTTTAAAACATTTTTCAACCCTTAAACTCACTGGCAAAAGACCAGCCCAGTATAAGGAAATTTTAAAACATTTTCAAATAACTAAACCATTTTGATTTACATTTATAAGAGAATAAAGGTCAGGGAAGCATTTAAATATAATTGCAGCAAGTACACAAGGCAAGCAAGTACACAAGGCAGGGAATTCAAGTATGATTTAAAAGTATTTACGAATAAGGTTTTTTCAAGCAAATAATCATATAAGGATGTGATGTGAAAGAAATATTTAGTTAACTCTGGTGGGTTTCAGAAAAATAAGATTTAAATCAAATAAAAAGGGTCATGAGCTAATAAGGAATCAAGTAAGGGTTAAGGTTTTAGAATTAGGGTTCCAGGGATTATAACTAGTGTTTTATTTGCATGGTTTAAGGAAATAGGCATAAGGAATGGTTTAAATTGGAGCAAGGTATAAATAAATTATAAATTAAGGTTTAGGGTTCGATTAACATTAGTGCAACAATAGGGTACAAAGGTTTAATTAATTATTCAGAGGCACAAGCAAGAAGGTTCGAGGGTTTAAACAATTATGCATGGCATCAACAATAAGGTACAAAGGTTTAAGCAATTAATTCACAAAGATAAATAACAGGGTACAAGAGGTAAGTAACAATTTATAAGGAATAAACAGCAAGGTACAGAAATTTAATCACAATTCATAAGCAGTTCATGAATTCTGAACTTCAACAGAAGGTTCGAGTCACTTGCCTTAATAAGGTGCTTTCACTCTAGCCACCTAGCTCAAAAACCTTCCACCTTTGTTTTTCCTTTATCTCTTGAGTCTACGTTCTTTGAATCTACACATAAAATATACACTATTTTAGAATTCTATTCGATGCTTACTAATCACTACTACTAATCAACCTTAACTACCCTTGCGAATAGTCCCCCTAAATCCATTCGTTTATTCATGCAACATCTCTTTATAATTACTGACATATACCTTGCCCTTGACTAACAAGCACTTATCAGATAAACAATTAAATAATTATCGATCAAATAATATTCATATTAGTAATACAATTACATACATATACTCGAAATAATTTGAGATTTTAGAAAATTTGACGGCAACCCTTTATACGGGTGACTGCCAGTCGAACAGACTCGACTCAATCCATCCCCAATTTACATTCCATAACTTATCAAGTTATTTAAACAAATTTTATTCTAAACCAAGTATTTACTAAATTAATTCAATTCATATTAAAAATTTTCATTAATAAAATCTTATAATTCAAGACACGAACAAAAAGGGTAATACAAAATTTATAAAATATAACTTGGCTCAGAATTATCATCATTGCCAGTTACCATCGACTCAATTTATTTTCAATATCACTGTCGATGGGGCAAAATCTCGAGGGTACCCAAATTTGGGTTTCCAACTCGAAATTCCGCACCTAATATTATACGAATAATCCACAATTTCAATGAATAATTCAGCACAGCCTAGACCGCAATCCCTCAGAACCACGAGAACACCATTCAAATATATCATTGTAACATCAATACACATAAACCAGTTAAACTTTCAAACCACCAGCAATACATATACGGCCACACATTCACACAATATCACCCACACACACAGCTTGTACACCTCACTCACACACGCACACACACATCACTCACACACGCACACACACATCACTCACACACCCTCACCCGCTGAACACACGCCAACACACACACACCACCCGACCACCACACTTCTTACCCACACACACACAATCAATTCATAATGGAAACTGGAAAACAGGGGAGGGGAAGATCAGACTCATTTGCAGCAAACAACAACAGAAATGAGAGTGATAGGTCGATTTACAACAGTCGAAACAAGGCAGTGATGTATAAGTAGATAACGAACAGAGGGGAGAGGGAGTAATAGAGATTGAGGGAGAGAAAAGAGCCGAGAGAGAACCTTCGAGAGGAATCACGAGAGAGAGCAGGGCGAGAGATTGATGTTTTATTTTGGGGGAAACTGATTAGGGATTTAGTTTATAAGATTTGGGGAATGTTTTTCTAAAACAATGTTTTTTATAATTTCTTTTAAACGATAATCATGAAATCAATTCAAAAGAAATCATAATTAAACTGAAAATGGGTGGAATATTAAATTTTAAATTTTTAAAATAAAGAATGCAAAATTACGATCACCCACATATTTTTAAAATATATTTGGGATCAAAAACGAATTAAATACGGATTTTACAAGATTAAATCCATAAAATGAAACATAATTCATAAAATCATTTTAAAATCTCTAAAATCAAAACAAATCCATATAATATTTTTAAAACTCAAATAAACTAATTGAAAGGCAGAGTGTATTAACTTGTAACACTATAACTAATGTAACTCAATTAAATGAAAAGATACTTAACCAGAAGACAATCAAGAACAAGAAGTCACAAGGAATCAACAGTAAATGAAGACAAGGTAATTGATACAATTGAACATGTTAACTATGATCAAGCCAAGAAGAAATCATTGAGAGAAGTTCAAGTCAAAGTTGTTCAGGCCTCAGTGATTTGAGAATTCGAGAATCAAGATCATAACTATCAGTATCAACAAGACCAATTGATTTCAAGTGAACAAGAAGGAAAGCAAATATTGGAAAGCCAAGTTACTAAGTGAATATGGTAATTTATTCAAGAAGCAGAAACACTATCAAGACTAGTCACTTATGAACCAGACCAGTGCATCAAGTGTCAGGACATTGATAGCAAGTTTATGTCAGTAATAAAGATCCATGTTCAAGAGCTTGTAGAAGAACAAAGAAGATATGAAGATATCACAAGCTCAAGATGTGCATTGAAGTTTCAAGTTGAAGACCAGAATATTTTCTAAGTAAGAAATGTTCTAGATGGCTAAGTCGAAATTCTCAAGTAGAAGTTCTACTTAGAATTTCGAGATGGCTAAGTAGAAATTCTCAAGTAGAAGTTCTACTTAGAGTGCAGCTTCAACATGACACATGGCATCTTCTGATTGGCAGATTTCCAAGCTTTCAAGATAAGACAAGATTTATGTGGACATCATTGGGCCACGTACATCTTAGTCTTTGAAGACTACAGGTCATAGATTACATGTAGTATAAATAGAAGCACTTGTGTAATGTTTTAGTTAGTGAGCAATATTGAGAAAAACACAAGAAAAAGAGAGAGAGTATTCACAGAGCTTAGAATCATTCACTTCTCTCTCAACTTCTGTTATACTTTGTAATGAATGTTGTAGCAACCTTTTCAAGTTATATATAAAAGAAATATATTCCTTGAATCTGTGTGTTCATTTATTGCATCGTATTTATTGCTACTCATAATCGAAAAGTTGTATTCACCCCCCCCCCCTCTACAACACATTTGGACCTAACAATTGGTATCAGAGCGGATGTTTAACATACAAAACATAGATCCTTGTGTTTGGTAGTAGAATCGTGAGTTTTCATTTTCTAGATCTACTTTTCATTTTTTCGAAAAGTGAGCTTTTATTCATTTCCAGTGAAAACTCATCCGGGAAAAATTATTTAAATACTCCAGGTGTGATTATTTAGCTTGGGTGTATTTTAATTAATTTTTGTGAATTAATCTGGGTTCATTGATATTTGGTGTTCTTGAGTGTTCATCATCTGTTCTTGTCAAAGAATATAACCCAACAACTTTTCAATTTCCTTTTCAAAGAAATTATAGTCAAAAAGGTGTTTTTGGTACTTTTGATTTGATTATTATTCCTTAGCCGAAAGCAAAAGAAAGTGTACTCAGTGCTTTGCAAGTGGGTTAGTCACTTTCGGTGTGTAAAGTAATCAAAAGTCAAAAAGGTGATATTGTTTATTCAATATTAAAGTAATCTGCAGAAGAAAATTATTCTAAGGACAAAAAGTTCTACATAGAATTTCTACTTGAGATTTTCTACATAGAATTTCGACTTGGACAATTTCTACTTGGTGAATTTCGACTTGGACAATTTCTACTTAGAGAAATTTCGACTTGAGCAAAATTTCTACTTAGAAAAATTTCGACTTGGCAGAAGTTCTACATAGATATTCTACATAGCCTAGTCTTGGGTACTTAGAATTTTTTTTTAGTGACAAGATTTGAAATGGCTCCTAAAAATTCTTTCAAGATCCCAATGTTCAACAGAGATCACTATGAAGAATGGGTTTTCAGAATGAGACTCTACTTAGAGACTATTAACCCTGAGTATCTGGAAGTCCTTGAAAAGGGTAAATTCGTTCCAATGAAAGCTATTCCTGAGCGTACGGAAGGAGAGGAGGTTATACCTGCTCGGTCTGAACCTAAAAAGGCAGCGGACTTTACGGATGCTGACAAGGAGCAAATAGCTTATGACACTTCTGTAAGACAAACCTTGATGGAATCTCTCGATCATGAAATGTTCAACATAGTCAAGGGTTTGAATACAGCAAAGAAGATTTGGGACAAAATAGAAGTTGTCATGGAAGGATCTGCAGAGGTCAGAAGCAACAAGACACTTATACTCAAGATGGAGTATGACACCTTTAGAATACGAAAGGGAGAAAGCATAACAGATGTCTACCTACGATTCAGTCAGTTGGTATTGGATTTGAATCTGAGAGGTGTTACTCTCCCCATGGTTGAAACCAATACAAGATATTTGAGGAACCAGCCAAAGAGCATTGAACATAGGGTCTACGCAATCAGAGAAACCAGAGATTTGCATACAACTTCTCTGGAAGAATATTATGGAATTCTGAAGACCTATGAGCTGGAAACTCTTCAAGATCAAGCATGGGACAATGATTCAAAGGGAAAAGAAACTGCATCAGGATTAGTTGCTGATGAGGAAGAGTCTAAGAAGGCAATGGTTGCAGCAAAGCCTAAATCATCACTTGCACCACATCAAGTTGATAATGATGATGAGTGTGCATCTAACAGTGATGATGACTACTTCACCCAAGAAGAGCTGGACAACATGGACGATAGTGTCGTGGCATACATGGCAAGGAAGTTCAGCAATATGAGATTCAGAAAGAGCAACCGACCACAAAGAAATTCTTCATCTTATTATCGGGCTGCTAAGGGTGGTGGTAGTTCATCAGGCTACAAAAGCAAAGGCAAGAGTACCAGCTACAAATCTCCGTTGGATTTCAAAATGAAGTTCAATTGCTATAATTGTGGTGAACCTGGACATTTTGCCTCAGACTGCAAAAAGCCTAAACAGACTTATCCAAAAGAGACATTTGAAGCCCTCAAAAGCAAGTATGAATCGCTGATGAAAGAAAAACATGGTAAAAGAGCTTTAGTAGTAACAGAAGGAAGAGCTTGGGATGATTCAGATGAGGAAGAGGTTACTCATGTAGCAAACTTTGCGCTCATGGCTGAGACATCAGAGGAACCAGAGGTACCAGTTCTAACCCTTAAAGTAGAAATGTCTATTGATGATTATAAGGAACAGAACGGGGCTCTTAGCGAAGAGATCTACATGTTGTGCAAAAGCCTAGACACTTCTCAAAAGGAACAGAAAACACTTGTTGCCAAAAGCAGAATGCTTGAGGCAAAAGTGGAAGAGTTAGAGGCTGCTTGCACTGTAGATACTTCCCTAAGAGATTTTATTAAATCTTTGGAACACAAGCTCGTCCTTAAGGCAGAAATAGAATCATGTTTAAGGAACAAACTAGCTGAGTTAGAAACTAAATGTGAAGCTTACAAACTAGCTGCTAGTAAAGTGTATGTAGATAATGACGTATTTAAGAAGATAACTGGAGTAGGTGTAGGACTTGATTATTCTAATCTTTCTAAGAAAGATGGGAAGAGACCTATTGACTCTAGTTCCAGTGACCTTAAAAAGGAAACACCTAGTATTTTTAAATCTTCTGTCAAACCCATCTACAAACACCTTGTTCCTAGAATAGAAGAAGAAGAGACTGAATTGATAGCTAGATATGAGATTGAGATGGAAGATCGTCAGAAAGTACAACCTATAACTCCTATTAAACAAGTTAAAATCAATTTTCCTAGAGATGAATCTAGACTAGGAATAGGAGCTAAGGCTGTTAAACAACAAGGGAAGAAAGGCATAAAAGAGGTTAAGGCTGAACGAATAAAGAAAGCATGTTATCACTGCAAATCTACTGAACATCTTTCTTATGCATGCACTGCTACACATGCCATGCCTGTCACACATACAATGAATAATTTGCATCAGAATCATGCACAGTGTGGACAACCTAATTGTATGCCATGCACTTTTAACGTCATGCAAACTTTTGTGAATTTAATGAATGCATCTAGCCAGTCATGCTCAAATACTGCTGCTAGTTCAAACATCAAAAAGAAGTTTGGGAGAGCTAAGACTGTCAGTCCTCCTAAAGTTAGGAGTGACAAACCTTCTCCTAGGACTGATAAATATGTCAAGTCTGAGAAAGGAAAGGAGGAAGTCGAAAGCTCTAGTTATGTTAAGAAAAGTGCATCTCCTGTTGTTAAATCTGTTGATTCTAAATCTTATCGAAAAGCCGGGCCCAATCAAAGTTGGGTTCCGAAGAAAGTCTAATCAATCTGTCATTGCAGGGCATTAAGCAAAAGAGAAATAAAGTTATATGGGTGCTAGACAGTGGAGCATCGAGGCATATGACTGGAGACAAGTCCCTGCTTACAGAGTTGGTTATGAAAGCTGGCCCTTATGTTACCTTTGGAGATGACAGCAGAGGTGTGACAAAGGGATATGGCAAACTGAAAACTGGCAATGTCATCATTGAAGATATTTCCTATGTTGAGGGATTAAAGCATAATTTGTTGAGTATTAGTCAATTCTGTGACAAAGGTTACGAAATTGTATTCAACAAGAAAGGTGTATCAATCACTCACATCAAGGAAGGCTCACTGGCTTTAAGAGGAGTTCGAAAGGCAGATCTTTTTGTTGCAGACATGGATTCAGCAAATCAGAATCAAGTTACCTGTTTCTACAGCAAAGCTTCGGATGATGAAAGCTGGTTATGGCACAAAAAATTATCTCACTTAAACTTCAAAACGATGAATGCTCTCGCGAGGCGAGAATTGGTGAGAGATCTACCTCAAATGGAGTTCGCTCCGAAAGGACTCTGTGAAGCCTGTGAAATGGGAAAGTCAAAACGAGCATCGCATAAAAGCAAGGAAATTTCTAGTATCACTGAGCCTCTGCAACTTCTTCATATGGATTTGTTTGGCCCAGTGAATGTCCTATCTTTGTCTAGGAAAAGATATGCTTTGGTAATCGTGGATGACTTCTCTAAGTATACATGGGTATTGTTCGCAATGACGAAAGACGAAGTACCTTTCTTAATCATTGATCACATCACTCAAATTGAGAATGTTTCAACACTTACTGTGAAGACGATTAGATCAGACAATGGCACTGAATTTAAAAACGCAGTGCTAAATGACTTCTGTGTATCTAAAGGAATACGTCGTCAGTACTCAGCCCCGAGAACTCCACAACAAAATGGAGTGGTTGAAAGGAAGAATAGAACATTGGTTGAAGCAGCAAGAACTTTGTTGTGTGATTCGAAACTTCCTCTGTATTTCTGGGCAGAAGCAGTGAGTACCGTGTGTTACACTCAAAATCGATCCTTGATCATAAAAGATAAAGAAAAGACACCATGTGAGCTAATGAACGGCAGAAGACCAACAATCAAATATTTTCATGTATTCGGAGCAAAATGCTATGTACTTATAGATGATGAAAATCTAGGCAAGTTTGCAGCAAAAGCTCGTGAAGGAATCTTTGTTGGTTACTCCACAGATGTGGTAGCAGCTTATAGGGTGTTCTTAGTGAATGATCGAAAAGTGACTGAAAGCTACAACGTCAGATTCGACGATACCAAACTCTCATCAATTTCAAGAGATTCTAGTGAACCTGAGTCCCTAAAATTTCAGAATCTGGACTTAGAAGATCTTGAAGATGAACCTGAGTTGGTTGTCCCATTAAATGTTCCAAGTGTACGTGAAGAACCTGAGTCTAGTGAACAAGCTAATTCTACAAGATCAGGAGAGACTTCTTCAGTACGAACCGGCAACAACTCAGGGGGAGTAAATAGCAGCTCAAGGACTACTGTTCAAGGCTCGAATCGAGTTGACTCTAGTTCTGTAGGAGCTGGCACTAACTCAGGGGGAGTTAGTGAAAGTATTCAAAGTAGTCAGCACCACAATTCAGAAAGTCATGCTGAATCATCAAGACAATTTCCAAGAGAACGAGTATGGAATAGAGACCATCCGTTTGAATTGATTATTGGTGATCCAGATGCTGGTGTGTCTACTAGAAGAAATACAAGAGCTGACCTGGCTAATATTTGCTTATATTCTGGGTTCTTATCCAAGCTTGAACCTAAAGAAATAGAAGAAGCTCTTGGTGATGCTGATTGGGTGATTGCAATGCAAGAGGAACTCAATCAGTTTGAAAGGCAGAAAGTTTGGAAACTGGTACCCCGACCAAAGAACAAATCAGTAATTGGAGCAAGGTGGGTATTCAGAAATAAAATGGATGAAAACGGACTTGTAACACGAAACAAGGCTCGTTTGGTTGCAAAAGGTTATTCTCAACGAGAAGGAATTGATTATGATGAGACCTATGCACCAGTTGCAAGACTTGAGGCAGTCAGGATGTTTTTGGCATTTGCAGCACATAAGAACTTCAAGGTTTTCCAGATGGATGTGAAAAGTGCCTTCCTGAACGGAGAGTTAGAAGAAGAAGTGTATCTGGAACAGCCGCCTGGCTTCATTGATCCAGAACTTGTAGATTTTGTGTATCTTCTCTTCAAATCTGTCTATGGCCTCAGGCAATCCCCAAGATGTTGGTATGAAACCCTATCTGTATTCTTAATTGAAAGTGGTTTTACTAGGGGAGTAATTGACAAAACATTGTTCTATAAGAATGTGAAGAATGATCTAATACTTGTTCAAGTATATGTGGACGATATTATCTTCGGGTCATCGAATGAGCGCTTGTGCGAGAAATTTGCTAAGCTAATGCAAGACAAATACGAGATGAGCATGATGGGAGAGCTGTCCTTCTTCCTTGGGTTACAGATCAGTCAGAGAAAAGATGGTATCTTTATCTGTCAATCCAAGTACGTCAGAGATTTACTCAAGAAGTATAATCTAGAAGATGCATCAGCAGCCAAGACTCCCATGGCAACAGCCACGAAGCTTGATGAAGACAAATCAGGTAAATCAGTTGACATCACAAGCTATCGAGGTATGATTGGCTCACTTCTCTATTTAACTGCAAGTAGACCCGATATAATGTTCGCGACTTGTTTATGTGCAAGATTCCAAGCGGATCCTAGAGAATCACATCTCATAGCCGTCAAAAGAATTTTTAGATATCTCAAGGGCACACCAAATCTAGGAATTTGGTACCCAAGAGATACAGGTTTTAATCTAATTGGCTATACGGATTCAGATTATGCAGGTTGCAGGATTGATAGGAAAAGCACATCTGGTGCTTGTCAATTTCTTGGCAGAAGATTGGTGTCCTGGCAAAGTAAAAAGCAACATACAGTATCTACTTCTACTGCTGAAGCTGAGTACATTGCTGCTGGAAGCTGTGTATCTCAAATACTGTGGATGAGGAACCAATTGAAGGATTATGGCATGGAGCACAAGAAAATTCCAATTATGTGTGACAACACAAGTGCCATTGCCATAACCAACAATCCTGTAGATCACTCAAGAACAAAGCACATCGACATCAGGTATCACTTCATAAGAGAACATGTCGAGGAGGGGACTGTGGAGCTACATTTTGTGCCCACAATGCAACAAATTGCAGATATATTCACCAAACCTCTTGATGAAGTAACATTCAATAGGTTGGTTGGTGAATTGGGAATGCTTAACACAAGTTAGTAAAGCCTTCTCTCTGTAAAATCCATGATTATGTTGGTATATGCAGGCTATTTAATCATTATGTGTTTAGACTTTAAAATGCCTAATTAATGATTATTATAGGATGCATATAGTGTGATTTTGCATGAATTCAGTGTGTTTTAAGTGTCTTTTATAGCACAAATCTGTGAATTTATGCTTGTTAGATTGCATGATCATAGGGGGAGTTAAATTCATAATATTCTAAATATTGCATGATTTTTAGATGAATTTACCTGTGTTTTTCATGTAATTAGAGGCCTTAGAATTATCAAGGAATGTTTTAATTATGTCATATATTAAAATCCTTGAATTGATATTTATATTAATTTGACAAAATTAATTGTTGAGTTTTTCAAAGAAAAATTGTCAAATTAATCTAAGTATCTTCAAAATTTCGAGTTAGTGTCTATCTCGAAACTCATCTAGAAATTCGACTTGAATTTCGATTTGAGCTTCCAGTGTGAAGTTTTGAAAATTCTAAGTCTGGGAAGAATTTCGAGTTAGACTCTATCTCGAAATTCAACTCGAAATTCGACTTAAAGTTCGACTTAGAGTTACCAGTGTGCCTATTTTTTATTATCTTCAAAATATTCGAGATAATTTCTATCTCGAACTTTATCTCGAAGGTTGAGATAAGTTTCCATTTTTGGAGATATTTTTGAAAAGAACTGAGAAAATTTCGAGTTACTGAATAATTTCGAGTTAGACTCTATCTCGAAAATCAACTCGAATTTCGACTTGATGTTCGAGATAGAGCTCTCAGTTGTGTTCAAGGGGATTTATTTCGAGTTAACTCCTAACTCGAAGTCTATCTCGAATTTCTACTTGAATTTCGAGATAGATTTCCTTAGTAATGTTGGTAGTGTGCTGTTTACATGATCTTTGATAGATTAATGGTTCAAGTGGTTCAAGTTTTTCGAGTTAACTGCTAACTCGAACTTTATCTCGAACTTCGAGATAGATTTTATTGCTGATTTTTGCTAAGTGCTAAAAGTTCGAGTTGACACCTATCTCGAACTTTATCTCGAATTTCGACTTGAGGTTCGAGATAGAGTGTTCCCTGTATGTACTTGGTGTTTTTCACATTTTTTTATCAGGGGCATTTCTGTCATTGCACATTCATGTCTATATATACATATCTAACTCGATGTTTTCTTTCACTTTTACCTAATTTGAGTTTTACAGCCGCACCATATATACAGGCGATTTCATACATTCAATCACTGATTCGTGATTTTTGTGACAAATCTCTTACGGACAATGAATTGATGCCCATTTTTTGACTGATATCACTTGTGTGTCATCATTACTTTCTGTGATTGTGTATCTGTTCATCTTCATCGATATATACACACGTATATACACACAAAAGTACACAGATCTGTTCATACACGTTTTCACACAAGTATTTCACTGTTAGTGGAGAGTTAATCATTGGCTTGAAATTTGCCTTCCATCAACTGTTAATTGCATCCCGTAGTTTGATTTCTCAAAAAGGAACTTTTGTGTTCTTGATTAATTAAAAGGGATTTAACGGTTTCTTCTAAAATTCATTGTTTTAATCCCGTAGTTTAATTTTTCTGAAAAAGGGACTATTGCTGTTCTTGTTAAATTAAAAGGGATAAAACTGTTTATTATAAATTAATTGTTTTTCAGAAATTAAAATTGAAATTTCACATCTTTTTCAAGAAAAACTTTTAATTAAAATGGCTCACCAATTTTCACTTGCCAAAAACAATTTTTATAATATTTCTACGGAAATTGGTGATCAACTCCCGCGCTTTAAGTCTTGGATACGATTTCTAAATTTGTATTCCAAAGCTAGCAATGCTTTTACTGCTAAACCTACACTAGTGCATGATGCTTTACAGCAATTATGGACTAGTGCGGTTTCTTTTGGGAGCAAATCAACCCCCTTTGGTTTCAGGTTTACCTTAGCGGGTCAGGAATATGTGGTGACTGAACAAATTGTCAACAAGGTTCTTGGATTCCCTGTTAAAGATGCTTATGATCCAGAACCTACAGCTGCAGATCGCCTCAAATTCTTTGAAGAAATAGGGTGTTATCCTCCGACTGGCCGGATCACTGGAAACATCCAAAAACAATTTCTTCATGTGGAATGGAATTACTTTTTCGAGGCCATAACAAGATGTTTTCGGGCACGAGAAAGCGATTACCATCAAATTTCCATTCCCATGCAAAACCTCGGAATTGCCCTAGCAAGAGAGCTGGATATAAATTATGGACGAATAGTTCTCTCTGAGATAGTGGCTGTGATGGGATCTCCTGCAAGCAGAGACCTCAACACCACAGATGTTGTCTGCTGGTTTCCTCGGTTCCTACAGATGCTTATAAATGGTTTAGTACCGAAGGATGCTCTTGCAGTCAGACGGAGTTTTGCCAGTGGTTCATCATCTGCACCGCTAGGGATGGGCACTAAGTCACTTTCAACAGTTGAAAATCAGGATAAACATCATGGAAAACCGATGTCTGTTCCTGAAACCTTACAAATGTGGCTTACATATGATGAGGGAGTTACTACTTTGATGGATTTCTCACAAGCTTCATCACATGCTCCGAATCGGTCTGCTCATGCTGAGGCATTTGAAGAGATTCCTGATGAGCAAAGCGGTGATGAACAAGGTAATGAATCAGGTAATCTCTCTCCACATTCTACTCATTCCTCTTCCCACGTTTCTGATTCCATGACCCAAGAGACTGCTAGCCCGCAGAATCTATCCCAGGGTAAGAGCCATATTTCTAATTCCTTGTCATCCAAGTCACCGGAATCCAAACAGCCAGCACATATAGATGTAGGAAATGATGAGGAGAGTGAACCCGAAGAGCAGCAACTTATTCGAAAGAAAGCCAAAACTTCTCATGCTGCTACTTCTAAACGTCAGTCAAACCCTAGAGTGTCACACGCAACCACTCCACCTCACGAGAGTGGTTCACCCCTTGAACAATCTGCACATAGGGATTTTGATTTTGATGATGATTTTGTACCTCTTAAAGATACTGTTGCTTCAAGAGGACATGAAGCTTTAAAAACTTCAGCCGTACCTTCACCGGTATGTACTGATGCTACAAAGAGGATCGGTTCTGATGTCGTACAAGAACACTTTGTAGCCTCTCAGCCTGAGATTCCAACTCAGGAACAAACAGTATTTGATCCCGTAACTGCAAATTATATTTCTTATCAAGTTTCTGCAGGTACTGCTTCATGTTTTGGATCAATTATTGAAGACATACACGAGCGTGAGACAGGGAGTGTGTGTGAGAGGTTAGGGAGAGAGGGACCTTCATTTTTAAGGCCCGAAACCGAGCGCCAAATACCAACAGAACGAGTATTAGAGCGAGGTCACCTAAACCAAACACCGTCCCTTAATTCTGAAAATCTTGAATCTCGTTTTTCTTCTATGGAAAATCAAATTAAGCAGTTTGGGCAGTCAATGGGGCAGTTAGGGATGAATGTTGGAGATAATCAAAGGGCACTTGACGACTACGCAGCACGAATGGCACTTCAAGCTTCAGCTTTTACTGATTTGAAAAATCAGGTAAATGACATGGGCCATGCTGCTGGTGTCTTGGGAAACACCCTGAATGACAGGATGGGAGCAATGGAGTTTACAATGGATACTCTGGCTGTGGAAATAAGCAGAGTTATGTACGCAATCAGAAGTTTTGTGCCCCCGGAGTGTTTCGCGCCGCAACAACCTCCCCCCGATGCTGGTACAGGTGGTGCTAGTGGAGCAGGAGCCTATGGTTCCGGGTTTGAAGATTTTGATACAGCTGGTGGATCTGGAGACCAGGGTGGAGTTCAGGATAACTCACCTAAGGGGGAGAGTATAAAGGAGACGAGACAGCAGGGAGTTCAAATCGAAGAAATTCAAGAACATGCTGATCTTGTAAAAGAAATGGAAGTTGAGCCGTCCATTGATGAAGAGGCTCTAAGAAGGAAAAAGGGTAAGGCAATAGCGATTGAGCCAGATGAGCCATTCGTTGATCTGAGTCATCAAGAAAAAGTACAGGAGGTACTTGACTCAGATTCCGATATGGAAGACGCACCGTTGAAACATGCTATAAAGAGATCATTGAAGGATCAAGGTGGAGGTGCTGGAATGTCTTTCGGATTGCCTGAAGAAATTACTGTCGATAAGGAAACCCTTGAAGCTCAACAGTTAGCCTTGGATCAAGCTGAGTTCTTTAAAATGAAGCAAATGCAAGGTCGTGCTGCGTTTCAGGAAAAGAAAGCGGAGCTACAAGGAAAGCAGTACGATTATGAGCTTGCAAGGCTAGCTGATCCTCAAATCGATCTGGACAATAGAAGGATAGGGAAGAAGTGGGATGACGCAAGAAAGATTTTGATGGGACCATGTACAAAAGGAGAGCATAACAAGGAAGCAGATGATCTGTTCTACCAACTAAATTTGCAGAATCCAATGGCGGCTGACTACATAAATGCTTTAAAGAGATTAATTTCTAAAGTCAGGGTTGGATACAATTCATCGCAAAAGGAGTGGCAGATTGTTTTGTCTTTCACAGAAGGAGTCCCGATGTCTTTCATGTATGTAGATGATCAATTCATGACGAGAAGATCTGCATCAGAGTTGTTCTTGCTAGCAACAAAAATTCAATACTCTCATTCTGAGAATCTAAGCATTCTGTATAGGGATCAGTTAATGCGGCTAGCAGAGGACAAGGGTCCAGAATTCTCAGCATATCCAAATGTTGTCCGGATGGTGGTTGACAGTAAATTGAAGAGGGTGAGCCTGGAGGAAAAGGAATTAATGGAACTTTCAGTGGAATCTCTTAAGGCCGTCTGTAGGCAGATGATGGGTAAGGGATTCGCTTCTGTGCTTAAAGATAATTCAGTGAAGACCATTGAAAGTGTCATACTAAAGAAGAGCAATGAGGTGTGGAAGTGTGATGTCATTGCTCCGAACCCTCTTGATAATGTGAAGATTGAACCAGAGCTGATAGAGAGGAATTGGAATATTCTTCAAGCAATGAAGAACGTTGATGAAGCTCTGAATCTTCCTACTGGAGAACTGGAACAAGGAGAGATAAGGGAGGCAGTTGGTGTTCCAGGAAGAGACAGCGTATACTGGATACATTCTTTTGCTGATAATGCAGCTGACGCCTTAGTATTCATAGATGCAGACCAGAAGCAAACACTCTTGCATATGAGTAGAGACTGGCTGAAGCAGACTCAAGATGCTGCATTTCTAGAGAAAGTGTTATATGTGTTCAAATGGGAAGATGTGGAAGTTAAGTATGTGACAGAAAAGCAGAGACTCGTGAGTTACCTATCTGATGTAGTAGTGGAAATGAAGCGATTGGAGCGAGATGCGGCTAGTGTCCACAATACTAACCGTGTCATAGGCTATCCCAAGATGATCTACTGTCAGTTTAAATCTGATAAAACTCATAGGAAACCTCGGCTTATCATGAAGAAATTTGAGGAAATTCCAGAGATCAGGACTACTCAGGAGGTGGACAAACTCAGAAGGCTTTTCAAACATCCTTACCCAGAACCCAGGAACCCTCTAGAGATGGAAGCAGTAAGTTTGCTGAATGCTAGGTGGACGCAACTTCATAATCCAGTATATAAGAAACAAAAGCAGCAGGAGGAGAAGCGCAGAAGGCAAAAAGAAGAAAAGGACCAAGCTGCTGAAGCTAGGAAGAGGAAACGGAATTAGGGTTAAAGGTCAGAGTGGTGTGAACTTGAAGTTGGAAAAACTTCATGTCTTTCGGTTACTTTAACTCACTTGAGGAAAATTCATCTTAGAATGAATCCAATAAGGTGATATAAGTTTGACTAAAAGATATGAAATAATCCAGGTGATAGGAATCATTCAAATGATCTTTAATTCGAGGTTCGAATTCTGTTTCTAGTTTAAGTTCTTTGTATTGTTTTCATGTACTTGTAAATTGTATATTTTTCAAGACTGTAATGTTAATTATCTTTTCTCGTCTCATTGTTTAGTTGAGTTATCCTTCATTAATTTGAATGTCATTGTTAGACAATCAAATTGGGGGAGATTGAAAGGCAGAGTGTATTAACTTGTAACACTATAACTAATGTAACTCAATTAAATGAAAAGATACTTAACCAGAAGACAATCAAGAACAAGAAGTCACAAGGAATCAACAGTAAATGAAGACAAGGTAATTGATACAATTGAACATGTTAACTATGATCAAGCCAAGAAGAAATCATTGAGAGAAGTTCAAGTCAAAGTTGTTCAGGCCTCAGTGATTTGAGAATTCGAGAATCAAGATCATAACTATCAGTATCAACAAGACCAATTGATTTCAAGTGAACAAGAAGGAAAGCAAATATTGGAAAGCCAAGTTACTAAGTGAATATGGTAATTTATTCAAGAAGCAGAAACACTATCAAGACTAGTCACTTATGAACCAGACCAGTGCATCAAGTGTCAGGACATTGATAGCAAGTTTATGTCAGTAATAAAGATCCATGTTCAAGAGCTTGTAGAAGAACAAAGAAGATATGAAGATATCACAAGCTCAAGATGTGCATTGAAGTTTCAAGTTGAAGACCAGAATATTTTCTAAGTAAGAAATGTTCTAGATGGCTAAGTCGAAATTCTCAAGTAGAAGTTCTACTTAGAATTTCGAGATGGCTAAGTAGAAATTCTCAAGTAGAAGTTCTACTTAGAGTGCAGCTTCAACATGACACATGGCATCTTCTGATTGGCAGATTTCCAAGCTTTCAAGATAAGACAAGATTTATGTGGACATCATTGGGCCACGTACATCTTAGTCTTTGAAGACTACAGGTCATAGATTACATGTAGTATAAATAGAAGCACTTGTGTAATGTTTTAGTTAGTGAGCAATATTGAGAAAAACACAAGAAAAAGAGAGAGAGTATTCACAGAGCTTAGAATCATTCACTTCTCTCTCAACTTCTGTTATACTTTGTAATGAATGTTGTAGCAACCTTTTCAAGTTATATATAAAAGAAATATATTCCTTGAATCTGTGTGTTCATTTATTGCATCGTATTTATTGCTACTCATAATCGAAAAGTTGTATTCACCCCCCCCCTCTACAACACATTTGGACCTAACACTAATAAAGTTAATAATGCAAAAGATTTCATAATTTTTACTAGTCCCGATGATTTTATAAAATTCACAGAAGATAAATAACTCATATTTTAAATGGAATTTATTCACCAAAAATACAATTAAAATACACAGACTTACACGACACATATATCTCATCAAATAAACCCACGAATATAATATTCCAAAATTTTCACCTTCTCAGAAAATATCCACATCATATAATTCACATCTACTAATAAAATAATAAAATATAATGCCAAAATTTCTAAGGCGTTATATCAGCTGTAGAAGTTGACACAGATTGTTGCTTCTTGCTATACCAAGAAACTAACCTTTGTCCAAGAAACTGGCAGCTTCCTGAGGTGCTTTTCCTATCCACTCTGCATCCAGCATAATCAGCATCAGAATAACCAACCAGATTGAACCCTGTGTCCTTAGGATACCATAAGCCCAAGTTTGGAGTGCCCTTCATATATCTAAAGATCCTTTTTATAGCAACCAAATGTGATTCTTTTGGATTTGATTGAAACCTTGCACACAAGCATGTAGCAAACATGATGTCTGGCCTACTTGCAGTGAGGTAGAGTAGAGAACCAACCATGCCTCTGTAGATTGAGATATCTTCTTTCATGCCTTTAGCATCTTCATCCAGTTTAGTGGCAGTGGCCATGGGTGTAAGAACCCTGATTTTTGTACTATCGTAAACGACATGAATGAATAGTAATTTCAAACTTATGAAAAGTGACTTCCATTTCCCACATATGTATTATGTATAATAGGAAGTCGAGTTCGTTTTACGATTTTACAAATGTAAATAAGTGTATGCAAATGCCGCCAGAAATCGAAGAATCCCGAAATATAAAAATTCGTATATTCTACGAGGTATCGATCAATAAGAGTATCATGTCAAGATAAAGGGGAGTATAAGATGAAAACTTCATGAGACAATCCCACAAAGATTTAAGGGGTTGGAAGGTTAAAGACTACTCGAAGAAAATTTTTCACCGGAATTATTTCAAAGGAATTATTTTTGTAACCTTGAAATAATTATGGAAAATATTAAGGATGCTACTACTTCCATGCAAACCCATGCAAGTTGTCATGCTAGTAACCAAGAGAGTAAGTAGTAATTATAAGCTAATTAACCCAACCAAATTAACCAAGTGCTATTCACTTAGGATTCTAGTTTCACTTAGGATTCTAATTCCACCCAAAATAGACATAAAGTGGCTTAATAATGGTAAGGTATGGCCATACTTGACAATCTAATGCAGCAATCAAGGTATTAAATATAGGATATATTAATATAACACTTATACACAAAACTAGCCAAGGCAAGAAAATCATCTCCCACACATTCTTTATTTTCGGCCAAAAACAGAGCAGCCCCTTCAACCTGCCATAACTCCCTCATTTCTCAATGAAATTTTGTGTTCAATAGCTTTCTGGAAAGGTATTGAGATGCTCTACAACTCTTATTCAGGAGCCTTGTTCAGATAGGGAAGGTAAGACCCTCGTTTTTCCAGTTCTTTCAAGAGTGGTGATGCTGACTACGAAAATTTTAAACTTGATTGTTTAGGTCTTGAAGATTAAAGGTTGTTAAAGCTATTTAAGGTGTTTTTAAGGAAAATAAAGCTTGGTTAAGATTGTTAAGACTCCAAGGAAGGTAAAACACTCACACCCACCTTAAACCATATGAGCTATAAGTTGATTTGAAAGGTTGATGCAAGTATGTGCATGTTTAAGGGGATTGTGATGTTTTAAACTTTATAAGTATGGGTAAAATTTTGGATAGTGATAAATGGATGTTACCACTGGTCTTATAGATCCTTGATGATGTTTATATGATCTTGATGGTGTGTGGTTGAATTAAGTGGCTAGATGGAGTTCATGGAATTTGGAAATGTTCGGTTTATAGTCGTTATAATGTCGAAATTTCATTAGATCATTTGAGCAGTTAATACAAAATTCAACAAATGTTTTCTTGGTACGTTTTTGGCCATAAACCAGTAGGAATTGTTTTGTAGTTTGTTTTGACACCAAGATCATGTGATTACGATTTACGGTTTATGAGATATGCTCGTTTTAGTGAAACCGATTAAAACGGACAAATCCTTAAGATGGACTGACTTTACCAAGTCAAACGAGCCAATTAAAAATGGTCGGTGATTATGAAATTTTTACAGAGGGTAACTTAGTCAGTTGTTAAATCCCTGTAAAAATTTGAAGACAAAAGGCTTAATTTTCGATTTTATAGAAATGTTTAAGTCAAGAATGCGCATGAGAAACTACTGCAGAAAGAAGCTATATTTTGAGCAACAATTGAGCTAGTTAAAAGATGTTCTTAATTATGAAATTTGGATGAAAAATCCTCTGGATAGTTAAGAAGAAGTGAGAAAAAGAATTTCATGAAAAAGTTTATTTTTCAATTTTATAGAATTTTTCGAATCATAGTTGCGCAAGTGAAAAACTCTTTTAGGGGACGATACGAGACAAACTTTAGTTTCGTTGAAAATGACCTTTAACGAAAGTCGTTACGAGACCAATAATTACCCAAAAGTGGTTAAAGGATATCATGGACTTATAATAAGCCAAATGTGTAATAAGGATGTATGGTTACGAAGTTGTGTCTTTACGTGAATAGTCGATTTGACGGGATTGTTTAGCGAACTAACCGAACCTTATTGGTTGTTATAGATCATCGCACTAGAGGCATAGCCCAGACTATTCCGACACTATCAGGCAAGTTTTCGAAACTTGTATTTCAAGTATTTTCAAACTGTTGTTGTTGTGGTATAAATGCTATGAACTGCTTAAAAGTATTTTGCGAATCAGCATGAGATGTATGGTTTATTTACAAAGATTTATAAACCTGTTAGTTAGTGCGTATGCATAAATTCATATATATATATATATATATATATATATATATATATATATATATATATATATATATATATATATATATATGTATACGTTGAAATGTTATAATTCCCAAGTAGGGTACGATAATACCCTTTCTTAGTAAGGGAGTCGGAGATATTTCGTCCGGATAAGGACATAAAAACCGGAAGTCACCGGAAGGGTTATATGACGTATATTTTTTTTAATATTCCAATAAATATAAATTGGATATTTTCGGATTGAAAATTTCTTTGAAGATATTAATAAATATTATTTGAATATTTATTAATAATTTGAATATTATTTTATTATTGAGAATAGTCTGAAGGTTTATTTATTTAATAAATATTATTTAAATATTTATTAAATATTCCAGGATGATTTAAAAATCATATTATTTATTTTAAAAGTTATTTAAAAACTTTAAGAAGTATTTTAAATATTTTCCAGATCGTCGGAAAAGTATTTAAAAATAGGACGGGTTCCCATTTCTTCATGGACTATAGTTACACTCATCGAAAAAAATATCGCTACTTCACTCAACTTATCAAAACTCGGGAACCCAAGGTTTTGGGAGCTAGTATTAATTATTTTCTCCCTTCGCTACCAACAAGAAATGCACCCTACCTAGTAAGGAGGGGCTCAGGTTTGACTAAACATTCAAAACTCCGATCAACTCCCAAGTTATGTTTGATGAAGCGATTCTTAGTAATCGGAATCTGTTGACTAAAGTCAACCCACACATCAGAGTTACTTCCTCAATTACTCATGGAAGTAAAGTTAGTAATGATTATTAAACCAATCGTCAAGCTTTGTGCTTGGGGGAAACTGAATTAAATTCTGTTCCTACGATGCATTGAATTCTCTAAGGGATTGGAGGAAGAGGGGACATCACCTTCGAGCGTAGTCCAAATGATAAGGCCCATATGCGATCAGGGTGCAACCCGATAAGGGGACGTCGTCCTTCTACTAGTAGAGAAGCAGAGGCACGGTATATTGGCTGATCACCAGATATCGTGGAAGAGGCTCCAGCATAATCCCATTCTTCCAATTGGAATTGTATTGCAACACTGTAATGAAAGCCTAGGTGCTCAATTACCGATAGTGTTGACAGAATGATGAACTATTCAAAGTACCTCAGAAATTCTTCGTTATATTTCTGGATAAAGAATGAATATGTTTAATGATGATACAATATTAGTATATGATATGTCATATGGTTCACGTTAACAAAAGTACTTTGAAAACTATTATTATATTGCTGAGCTATATTGCTCACTCTTGCTTTTCTTTTATATATACCACCACACAACAACAGATAAGCATGGCAAGAACAAGGCAGACCCTCCGCAAAAGCGTGCTAAACGGTCAGCAGTATAGGAGACTATTTACGAGGCAGGTGCCGAGGCCGCACCCAGTAGCATTACCACAGGTGAGCAGACTAAGTTGGATAGGTTTACAGCTTAGGTTGGTTAGGTTTATTTACAAGCATGACTTGTGTAAGCTTCTGAAAACCAAACCGTATTGTGGCTGTAGATGCCGCCTTAGATGGTAATCCCGTTAAGTTGAAATTTTAAGATTATAACAATTTGGGTTGTAATATCTATTTCATGATGGTTGTAATAACTCAGTAACATTTTAATTTCGTCTCTGAGCCTATAATCTGTAAATGTTATGTTTGACTGAGGGGTCACAGCATGCTAAAAGTAAGATTGAGAGTAATGTTTATTAAAATGGGAATTAAGGATATAGTGACAGCTTGGATCTCCGACCCCGGATCTATGGGTGTTACAGAAATGGTATCAGAGAATTAGGTTATAATCTCAGAGACGATAGGAAGGTTTAAGGACTCAAACCCTTACCGAAACATTGTCGGGCTAATAGACATAGCCCTAACAACCTTAAGCCAATAAGGGAACTACTTATCAGAACCTCAAGGATAGTAACTTTGTTTTCCTCTTTTTATAGATACTCGAGAACGTAGAGCTACCAGAGAGTTCCAAGCAGCGACATGATGATGCTCTTCTGAGAGCTATAGAGGAGCCTGATGTTGAGTCAGATATTGACCCTCAACAGGAGGGAGAGAGAGAGAGAGAGATAGTCCAGGAGGAGGATCCCAGAGCTGATGACCCTATGCCTGTAGAGGACCCAGTGGACTCAGATGAGCCACAGGGTGATCCCGAGGAGGACCCAGAGGAGGACCCCATGGACGATGTTCCAGCTGACCCCACACCCGGAGAGGAGCCTGAGGATGAGGAGGTGGTGTGGACTGATATCCCTATGCATTCCCCTTCCCTCATAGAGGATTCATCCCCCTAGTGGATATCATTGGGACACAGATTTAGAGGATGACTCTAAGGAGCCTATACCAGAGGATGTCGAGACCGAGGTTGTCCCGGAGATCGAGCCGGTTAGTCCTCCCATACAGGTTGTTAGATCCACTGAGTACGACTGGATGGTGACCCGGATGACCACCGATCTGGTGGCAGCGAAGGCCCGAGTAGCTGAGCTGAGGTTCCAGCTAGTTGAGGAGAGACGAGCGAGGCTATACTCCCAGGGGTGAGACTCCAGAGCTAGACGGATGAGGCGGGTAGTACTAGAGATTAAGAGGAAGGCTCATACCTGACTTAGAGCACTTCCACGTTCCCGCCACAACAGGAGGGATGCTGAGAGAGTCCTTTCTAGGGCTATGAGCCGAGTTAGACCGACAATACGCTTCATGTAGACTAATTGATAGATGAATGACCAGTTCAGCCTTCTAGTACAAAGGGAGGTGGTAGTAGCTTTACTTTTGGTATTGATGTTGATCACGTAGTACTTTCCCTCGGATAGGAAGACTATCTTTGCTACATACTTGCTTAAGGGAGAGGCCATCTATTGGTGAAAGGCTAAGAAAAATATGGAACCAGTTGGAGTGGTTACATGGATAGATTCACAGAGTTATTCCTGGAAAACTACTTTCCAAGGTTTATGGAGACCCAGATGGAACTCAAGTTCCTAGAGCTTAAACAATACAATATGACTGTAGTTGAATATGAGGCTAGGTTCACTGAGCTGTCAAGGTTCGTTCCAGATTATTTGAACACTGAAATTAAGAAGACAAGGAGGTTTCAACAAGGATTGAAATAGTGGATTTAGAACCGTGTCGCGGTGTTGGAAATTACAGATTACGCCACTCTAGTACAGAAAGCAATGATAGAGGCAGGAAGTGAGCAGTCCCAGAAGGACAAGATCATGAAAAAAAAAGGAAGTTTGAAAGTCGAAGTAGTGGTACTGCAAGTGGGAGTTTCTCCAGCAAGTTTGTTAGAGGAACGGTGTCCCAGCCAGCCAAAAGCACGGGGTTTAACAGAGCAGAAAGCAAGAGTGTTGGCCAAGGAGGAGAATCAACCAGGGCACCCATATCAGGACAGTCGCGCCCTCCCCTACCTAACTGTAAGACTTGTGGAAATAAACATTCAGGGGTATGTCTTCAGGGTACGACGACATGTTTTAAATGTGGACAGATTGGAAACTATTCCAACAATTGCCCCCAGAGGAATGCGCTCATGAAATGTTACCAGTGTGGAGGTACAGACCACTAGAAGAAAGATTGCCCTAAATTGAAACCTACAGGATCAAGGATGAGCAGAACTGCATCCAATCGACCACCCACCGCTAGGACTTTCAACATGATAGTGTAGGATGCAGTGAGGGATGAGGATGTCATCGCAGGTACCCTTTCTCTTAACACCTTGAGTGCAAATACTTTGTTTGATTCTGGAGCTACCAAATCTTTTATATCGCAAGATTTTGCATGGAAACTAAACTTGAAACCAGAAATGTTAAAGGAACGGCTAATGGTAGAGATAGCTAACCACGAAGTGGTTCCTGTAAGCCAGATATATCCTAACTGCGATATAGTAATAGGAGGTCACCACTTTCGGGCAGGCCTAATTCCGTTTAAGTTAGGCGGATTCGATGTCATTTTAGGAATGAATTGGTTGGCAAGTAACGGTGCCAGATTGATTGCAAGAGCAAGAAAGTTAGGATAAAGGTGTCAGGAAAGAAAGAGGTCATATTCAAAGGACAGCGACAGACTCAAAAATTCTTGATTGTTGCTAAAGCCAAAAAGTTAGTACGAAAGGGTAGCGAGACCTACTTAGCCTATGTATTAGACACGAAGAAAAGAATACCTGAATTGAAGGACATTCCAGTTGTCAGGGAATTTAAAGATGTGTTTCCAGAAGATCTCCCTGGGTTACCACCCGATAGGGAGATCGATTTTATGATAGAATTAGCACCAGGAACTACACCAGTTTCTAAAGCCCCTTACCGATTGGCCCCCGTTGAGATGAAAGAACTGGCCACTCAATTGCAAGAACTGTTGGACAAGGGCATGATAAGACCAAGTATGTCATCGTGGGGTGCCCCAGTGTTGTTTGTAAAGAAAAAAGATGGTAGTATGAGGCTATGTATAGACTACAGAGAGCTGAATAAGTTAACCATTAAGAACAAGTACCCCTTGCCTAGGATTGACGACCTTTTTGACCAACTCAAGGGAGCAGTTCACTTTTCGAAGATAGACCTGAGAACGGGGTACCATTAGTTAAAGATCAAACCGAAAGATATACCCAAGACTGCTTTTCGCACTAGGTATAACCATTATGAGTTTTTAGTGATGTCCTTTGGATTGACTAACGCCCCCGCGACATTCATGGACTTGATGAACCGAGTATTCAAACAGTACCTAGATAAGTGCGTCATAGTTTTCATTGACGATATCTTGATTTATTCTAAGACTGAGGAAGAACATGCAGAACACTTGAGGATAGTCCTAGGAATCTTGAGGGAAGAAAAGTTATATGCCAAATTTTCGAAATGCGAATTTTGGCTGAAAGAAGTGCAATTCTTAGGTCGTGTGGTTAGTAGTGAAGGAGTACTAGTTGACCCTGCCAAAATAGAGGCAATATCAAAATGGGAAAGACCGACCACCCCGACCGAAGTAAGAAGTTTCGTGGGACTAGCTGGATATTATAGAAGGTTTGTACAAGACTTTGCCAAGCTTGCAGCCCCATTGACCCGACTCACCAGAAAGACTGAAAACTTTGTATGGAATGAGAAATGTGAAGAGAGCTTTCAGGAGCTAAAGAAAAGGTTAATGATCGCCCCAGTACTGGCACTGCCAGATGATAAGGGGGACTTTGTGATCTATAGTGATGCATCGCATAAATGACTAGGTTGCGTGCTCATACCGCACGGTAAGGTGATTGCATATGCTTCCCGACAGTTAAAGGAGCATGAAGTAAGATACCCTACCCATGATTTAGAGCTAGCCGCGATAGTCTTCACATTAAAGATATGGAGGCATTACCTATATGGAGAAAAGTGTGAAATTTACACAGATCATAAAAGCCTCAAGTACATCTTTACCCAGAAAGAATTAAATATGAGACAGAGAAGATGGCAAGAGTTAATCAAGGATTACGATTGCGAGATTCGTTATCATCCAGGAAAGGCCAATGTGGTGGTCGATGCCCTTAGCAGGAAGGAAAGGCTCAAGATGATGACTTCAGCAAAAGAATTGATAAAGGAAATTGAGAAGCTAGAAATCGAAGTTAAGACATTGAGAAGTAGCCAAGAAGTGTTAATGGGAATTCAAATCCAGCCTCCGTTATTGGAAAAGATTCGAATGTGCCAAGAGCAAAAGATGGAAGAGGAAAAGAACTCGGAGGAAGAAATATTGACCGGGGAGGAAATTAAGTGCGAAAGAGATGCAGGAGGAATCATGAGATATGCAACGAGAATTTAGGTCCCAAATGTTCAGGAACTAAAGGATGAAATCCTATATGAAGGACATAACTCAAGGTACTCTGTGTACCCAGGTACCACGAAGATGTATAGAGATTTGAAAGAATACTATTGGTGGCCCAACATGGAGAAGAATGTGACAGAATGGGTAAATAGATGTTTGACCTGCCAATGGGTAAAGGCAGAACATCAGCGACCTAATGGGTTACTGCAACCCCTAGAGATTCTAGAATGGAAGTGGGAGCACCTAGCCATAGATTTTGTAGTAGGACTCCCAAGGACCAAGACTAACCACGATGCGATATGGGTAATCGTCGATAGGTTGACTAAGTCCGCCCACTTTCTCCCAATCAACGAGAGGTACACTGTCGATAAATTTGTAGACATCTATATAAGAGAAATTGTGGTACGACATGGAGTTCCCGTGACCATTGTGTCCGATAGAGACCCAAGGTTTAACTCCAGGTTCTGGAGGAGTTTTCAAGACTGTGTGGGAACCAAGCTAAATATGAGTACTGCATACCACCCCCAGACTGACGGACAAAGTGAAAGAACAATTCAGACCTTAGAGGACATGCTAATAGTGTGTGTTATGGATTTCAAGGGAAGTTGGGAAGAGCATTTACCATTGATTGAGTTTGCTTATAACAACAGTTATCACTCAAGTATTGGTATGCCCCCGTATGAAGCCCTTTATGGCCGGAAATGTCGTTCTCCCTTATGTTCGGAAGAAGTTGGTGAAAGGAAAATATTAGGACCAGAACTGGTACAACAGACAAGAGATGTGATAGTTCTAATCAGGGGAAGACTGGCAGCAGCCCAAGACAGACAACGTAAGTATGCCGACTTAGCTCGGAAGGATAGGGAATATAAAGTAGGAGACATGGTGTTGCTAAAGGTATCTCCCTGGAAAGGACTGATGAGGTGTAGGAAGAAGGGAAAGTTGAGCCCGAGGTACATTGGACCTTTTGAGATATTAAGGCGGATTGGACAAGTGGCTTACGAGTTAGCCTTACCTCCAAGTCTGTAACAAATACATAACGTGTTCCACGTATCTACGTTGAGGAAATACAACCCCGACGCCAAACATGTGGTGGAATATGAGCATATAGATCTACAGCCAGATCTGTCTTATATAGAGCAACCGGTGGAAATCATGGACCACAAGGAGCAAGTACTCAGTAACAAGGCGGTCAGATTAGTCAGAGTTTTGTGGAAGAATCATAACATAGAGGAATCCACCTGGGAGCTGGAAAGTGCAATGCAAGAGAAGTACCCCCATTTATTTTCAACCTGATTCCGGGACGGAATCCTTTTAAGGGGGGAAGGTTGTAAGAACCCTGATTTTTGTACTATCGTAAATGACATGAATGAATAGTAATTTCAAACTTATGAAAAGTGACTTCCATTTCCCACATATGTATTATGTATAATAGGAAGTCGAGTTCGTTTTACGATTTTACAAACGTAAATAAGTGTATGCAAATGCCGCCAGAAATCGAAGAATCCCGAAATATAAAAATTCGTATATTCTACGAGGTATCGATCAATAAGAGTATCATGTCAAGATAAAGGGGAGTATAAGATGAAAACTTCATGAGACAATCCCACAAAGATTTAAGGGGTTGGAAGGTTAAAGACTACTCGAAGAAAATTTTTCACCGAAATTATTTCAAAGGAATTATTTTTGTAACCTTGAAATAATTATGGAAAATATTAAGGATGCTACTACTTCCATGCAAACCCATGCAAGTTGTCATGCTAGTAACCAAGAGAGTAAGTAGAAATTATAAGCTAATTAACCCAACCAAATTAACCAAGTGCTATTCACTTAGGATTCTAGGATTCTAATTCCACTCAAAATAGACATAAAGTGGCTTAATAATGGTAAGGTATGGCCATACTTGACAATCTAATGCAGCAATCAAGGTATTAAATATAGGATATATTAATATAACACTTATACACAAAACTAGCCAAGGCAAGAAAATCATCTCCCACACATTCTTTATTTTCGGCCAAAAACAGAGCAGCCCCTTCAACCTGCCATAACTCCCTCATTTCTCAATGAAATTTTGTGTTCAATAGCTTTCTGGAAAGGTATTGAGATTCTCTACAACTCTTATTCAGGAGCCTTGTTCAGATAGGGAAGGTAAGACCCTCGTTTTTCCAGTTCTTTCAAGAGTGGTGATGCTGACTACGAAAATTTTAAACTTGATTGTTTAGGTCTTGAAGATTAAAGGTTGTTAAAGCTATTTAAGGTGTTTTTAAGGAAAATAAAGCTTGGTTAAGATTGTTAAGACTCCAAGGAAGGTAAAACACTCACACCCACCTTAAACCATATGAGCTATAAGTTGATTTGAAAGGTTGATGCAAGTATGTGCATGTTTAAGGGGATTGTGATGTTTTAAACTTTATAAGTATGGGTAAAATTTTGGATAGTGATAAATGGATGTTACCACTGGTCTTATAGATCCTTGATGATGTTTATATGATCTTGATGGTGTGTGGTTGAATTAAGTGGCTAGATGGAGTTCATGGAATTTGGAAATGTTCGGTTTATAGTCGTTATAATGTCGAAATTTCATTAGATCATTTGAGCAGTTAATACAAAATTCAACAAATGTTTTCTTGGTACGTTTTTGGCCATAAACCAGTAGGAATTGTTTTGTAGTTTGTTTTGACACCAAGATCATGTGATTACGATTTACGGTTTATGAGATATGCTCGTTTTAGTGAAACCGATTAAAACGGACGAATCGTTAAGATGGACTGACTTTACCAAGTCAAACGAGCCAATTAAAAATGGTCTGTGATTATGAAATTTTTACAGGGGGTAACTTAGTCAGTTGTTATATCCCTGTAAAAATTTGAAGACAAAAGGCTTAATTTTCGATTTTATAGAAATGTTTAAGTCAAGAATGCGCATGAGAAACTACTGCAGAAAGAAGCTATATTTAGAGCAACAATTGAGCTAGTTAAAAGATGTTCTTAATTATGAAATTTGGATGAAAAATCCTCTGGACAGTTAAGAAGAAGTGAAAAAAATAATTTCATGAAAAAGTTTATTTTTCAATTTTATAGAATTTTTCGAATCATAGTTGCGCAAGTGAAAAACTCTTTTAGGGGACGATACGAGACAAACTTTAGTTTCGTTGAAAATGACCTTTAACGAAAGTCGTTACGAGACCAATAATTACCCAAAAGTGGTTAAAGGATATCATGGACTTATAATAAGCCAAATGTGTAATAAGGATGTATGGTTACGAAGTTGTGTCTTTACGTGAATAGTCGATTTGACGGGATTGTTTAGCGAACTAACCGAACCTTATTGGTTGTTATAGATCATCGCACTAGAGGCATAGCCCAGACTATTCCGACACTATCAGGCAAGTTTTCGAAACTTGTATTTCAAGTATTTTCAAACTGTTGTTGTTGTGGTATAAATGCTATGAACTGCTTAAAAGTATTTTGCGAATCAGCATGAGATGTATGGTTTATTTACAAAGATTTATAAACCTGTTAGTTAGTGCGTATGCATAAATTCATATATATATATATATATATATATATATATATATATATGTATGTATACGATGAAATGTTATAATTCCCAAGTAGGGTACGATAATACCCTTTCTTAGTAAGGGAGTCGGAGATATTTCGTCCGGATAAGGACATAAAAACCGGAAGTCACCGGAAGGGTTATATAACGTATATTTTTTTTAATATTCCAATAAATATAAATTGGATATTTTCGGATTGAAAATTTCTTTGAAGATATTAATAAATATTATTTGAATATTTATTAATAATTTGAATATTATTTTCTTACTGAGAATAGTCTGAAGGTTTTTTTATTTAATAAATATTATTTAAATATTTATTAAATATTCCAGGATGATTTAAAAATCATATTATTTATTTTAAAAGTTATTTAAAAACTTTAAGAAGTATTTTAAATATTTTCCAGATCGTCGGAAAAGTATTTAAAAACAGGACGGGTTCCCATTTCTTCATGGACTATAGTTACACTCATCGAAAAAAATATCGCTACTTCACTCAACTTATCAAAACTCGGGAACCCAAGGTTTTGGGAGCTAGTATTAATTATTTTCTCCCTTCGCTACCAACAAGAAATGCACCCTACCTAGTAAGGAGGGGCTCAGGTTTGACTAAACATTCAAAACTCCGACCAACTCCCAAGTTATGTTTGATGAAGCGATTCTTAGTAATCGGAATATGTTGACTAAAGTCAACCCACACATCAGAGTTACTTCCTCAATTACTCATGGAATTAAAGTTAGTAATGATTATTAAACCAGTCGTCAAGCTTTGTGCTTGGGGGAAACTGAATTAAATTATGTTCCTACGATGCATTGAATTCTCTAAGGGATTGGAGGAAGAGGGGACATCGCCTTCGAGCGTTGTCCAAATGATAAGGCCCATATGCGGTCAGGGTGCAACCCGATAAGGGAACGTCGTCCTTCTACTAGTAGAGAAGCAGAGGCACGGTATATTGGCTGATCACCAGATATCGTGGAAGAGGCTCCAGCATAATCCCATTCTTCCAATTGGAATTGTATTGCAACACTGTAATGAAAGCCTAGGTGCTCAATTACCGATAGTGTTGACAGAATGATGAACTATTCAAAGTACCTCAGAAATTCTTCGTTATATTTCTGGATAAAGAATGAATATGTTTAATAATGATACAATATCGGTATATGATGTAAGAACCCAGATTTTTGGGTAGAATTAAAACTTTTATTATGTATTGATGTAAGAGTGAACAGTGGTTACAACTACAATGTAATACTGGCTTTAAAGATTGAATAATGAAAGGATATATATTCCAAGGTTATATGGCCTGAAGGATGCTATTGGGTGATAACTTAGATTAGAATAATCTATCTCCTAGAAAGTTAAGATAAGATTCCCTAGAGAGAAATAGATACCCTCATGTCATCCAAATCAATATCTATTATAAGCCCAGCGGTTCCGTAAAAAGGTTAAGGAACACTCGAGGGTGAACCAGGTTCATTTTCCTAATTATAGGAATTAAATAAAAATAAGTGATGAATAGTGATTTTGGTGGAATTTGGAATATTATTATAATAATGTTATACCCGGTATTCGGAACGGATTTCTGAGTTCGTATTAGTGATCCAGGAGGAAAATAAGTGTATGTAAAAGCTGTCGTATTCAGAAACAGAGCACTTTCATTTTCTCCGAGAATTCCCTGGACACTGCCAAACTTAAAGATTTATTTAAGGGATTTAAGGAATTTAAATTCGAGAAGTATTAAGAAAGATGGAGAATGTTATTATAAATATTAAGAAGGTTTTCGGTAAAACCCTAACTAGAAACGAATGAGTTATTCCCTCGAACGATCAACGAATTAAGCAATAAACGGACAAAAGAACAAGCAGAGGACTAAGATACATACATGTGCAAGTGGATGGAGTAAGTAACTAAGCTAGTGGCAAGAAGTAACTAGCACACTTAGGATTAAACCAAGCATACAAGATATTATCTCTTAAAATGCTACTTGTCCACTTGATTAGGAAACTTCCTTGACACACCACTTTTATTAAAGCCACTTGACATTAGATATTATCCAAAGAAGCCACTTTATGGCCTTGATATTATTTGGATGCATGAATAATGTAAGGAACCAAGCAAGTTTCATACATACAAGCACAATTGGAAACAAACTAAACTAGTTGGCATGAGGATGCAACATAAGGCACAAATACTTGCTCACATGTTATCAAACCCTTAACCAAGCCTTAACCATCAACTAGACCATGGTTAACCAAGTAAATATCTATCAACTATAGATCACTTTATGCATTATTGTTCAAATCAAGCCAAGCAAAAATCTCTCTCTCCCTCACCAAGCTCCATTCGGCTATATGCCTTAATTCAAGAATCAAACTCAACCTTCCCACCATTGTTTGATCACCAAACTTTTATCCTAGATCCTATATTTCATAAAAATGATACCCTAGAAATCTTAGCCTCAAAATCCATTGTTTCCATTTTCAATAAAATCATCAAAGTTAAGGGTGAATAGTAACCTCAAGAACATAACTTTTGGATCTTGATTTTGGTTGATGATCCAAGCTTCATGGAGGCTATACAAGGACTATACAAGGCTTACTAAGTGCATACACACCCCAAGGAAGGTATAACACACTTGAAAACCCTAGATCTTACTTTGAGATTATGCATGTTCTTGGTGATTTAAGCTTAGTTATGTTATTAGTGATTATAAGCATGATTATGATTTGGTTTTAGTAAATGTTAAAAATAGCTTAGATGAACAGAAAGGCATTGCTTGGCCTCAGTTCATGGTTATAAATCATGTATATGTTGTTTGGAGTAGATATCATGATTATTGGGAGTTTTGGAATTTGGTAAATATCCGATTTATAGCCGTCGTAATGCCGAAATTTCGTTAACCTTAAGAACACGAGTTTGACAGTAGATAAAACTCACTGCATAGCTTCGACTTATGCCATGATTAGCTAGATCATGTTACAAGCTTCGTTTTGATATAAAGATCGCATGAAATGGACTTACGGTTTAGGAGTTATGATTAAATTCGTAAAAGTGGTTCGAAACCGTAATCGAAAGTTCGTAATTGAAATTGATTCCCTTAAATGTCGTTTAATCAGTGGCGAATCTTATTAATTAAATATTAGAGGTAAAAAGGAAGGCGTGGGAGAAAACCACATGTCGAATGAATCGTTTTCCGATTTTATAAAAATGTTTGAATCGAGGTTAAACGCGAACGAACCCCTTAAAGGTATGACTTTGGTTATAACTTAGAAAACGGGCGATAACACTCGAGGTATAATCGTGATTCGTAAATGACCAACCTTAGAACTTATACGACTTAAGTATATACCAAGTATAAGCATGATGACATGTCTTGATAACGAACGAATGTCGGATCGTATCGGTGATAAAAAGAGTTACACTAAAAGAGACGTAACGAGATAACTCGAAAGCACATTTCGATTTAAGTAGAGTTTATACTTAGCCTTTTAAGAAGCGTTAAGTGATTAATCTTAAATATTCTGATTGTTTATAGATCGTCGAGCTGACCCGGGACACATTACCCCTACCCGCACTCGATTCTCAGGCAAGTTTCCAATACTTGGAACTGTTGTTGTGATAATATATATGATGATTGTTTTATACAGATGCCATAGCATGCATGCCTACTTTCAAGTTAATATTGAATTACTTGTTATCTAAATTGATATCGGCTTATAGACTATATATGAAATATCAGTTATAAGCCGGATTGTTTGGTTAAGACCCTTTGCGAAGGGCGTATGATATTCATACTTCAAATATAGACCGGGAGTCGATATTTTGTAATATATAAAAAGTCGTGGAAACCCGGAAGGGATCCCAGCGACAAATTTATTACTTCGAGGATTTTTATTCGATTACGAATCCTTCGAGGAACGTTATTTGAGTATTACCTCAGTGAAGGAATATTTAATGAATATTATTTTAATATTCATTTAGAATGTCATTTATTTAATGAATATTATTTTGATCATTCATTGGAGTTATTTAGTTAATGAATATTATTTTGAATATTCATTAGAGTTATTTGGTTGACAGATATCATTCCCAAATATTCATTTAGCTTACTTATTATTATTTGGAATATTCATTTGATCTTTATTTATTTAATGAATATTACTTTCGAATATTCATTTAAGGTTTGATTTACTTAATGAATATTATTTTAAAATATTCATTGGAAGTTCTATTTACTCAAGGAATATTACTTCGAATATTCCTTTAAAGTTTTGATTACTAAATGAATATTATTCGGATATTCATTTAGAATATTATTTGTTAAATGAATATTATTTTGGATATTCATTTAGAATGTTAATTGTTAAATGAATATTATTTTTAAATATTCATTTAAGGTTTGATTTATTCAGTAAATATTATATTAAATATTTATTTAAGTTTATTTATTCAGTGAATATTATTTTAAATATTCATTTAAAAAGAGATTTATTTAATAAATAATTCTATATATTCATTCGAGGATTACTTACGAGCAATATCATGATTTAATAGTATTCCGTAATTATTATTGACTTAATAAATATTCTTGGAATGTTTAATAAAATTCTTTTGAATTCATTTTATAATGATTTATATTATTCAAAGGTTATCCTTCACCTTCAGATATTATGTAAAATATTTCGGAGTCTTTTATGACTATTTTATCAAGGGGAGGTTCCTAAACTTTAATTTCATTTAAATCTATCTTAAAGAAGATTTAAATACTCGCTCAACTTCCAAACGTATATAAGGGGACCTCACTTGAGCGATGTTATTTATTGGACTGCCCGGTCCTATACTTGCTAAAACTATCTTGTCACTCATATCTTGATTCTTTCAAGCATCGATATGAGTCTTTTGGTTACCTCCTCAACGCTCGAGGGGTATGATTGATGTAACAAGTTTATATCCATTAACAAGCATCAGCTTGGGAAATATTGGTGAATTTTCCTTTCCAATTAGATACGACTACTTTGTGGAGTCCTATCAACAAGTGTTACACTTGGGGAAAAAGGGGAACGAACTTTACGTTTCAGAGTCATGGATGATATTCGAACTAGGAGACGCGTAAGTGGCCGAGTGGCGCCGGTCCAGCAATAGCCCCACCGTTGGCTGAGGAGTTCCAGAGGGCGGTAGATAAGTAATTCCGTCGGAGCTACCTTCTACATGTAGAGAACGACTGATGAGATGCATGACATACGACTGATCATCGTAAACGTCAGGGCATCTGGCGCGGCAATGCTCCCGTATTAGTTCATCTTCTAAAAGTGAGAAATTTCTGCAACACTATTGGTGTTGGCAAGGTGAAAAAGTGTTGAAACCGGAATTGCAATATTTTTCCTGCAAGTTCCTCTTTTATGATAATTGAGAATATCTTGCTTATCTTTTGCGTAGCAGATATTTATTCAAAACAAATATATTTTTGAGTTACCTTGTAACTTCATCTCATACCTTATATTGGTACTACATCGTTAATGCATGGCATATGGTTTCAAAGATATTTTGGACTGTTATATGTTATCACTGTTCAATTATATTTCTAGTGGGCTATTGCTCACCCTTGCTTTATTTATTTATATCACAACAACAGCTAGATCAGATGGCCGCGCAAGGCGCACACAGCGTAAGCAGGTGTCAACCGTCAGAGGTTTACCGCTAAGGTCTTGGCTACCTTTGTTGAGGATGCAACTACTGGCAGGCTAGTTGTTAGCAATTGAGCCTCAAATGTATTTATATTATGGTATCTATTAATGGATGGCAAAGAGTATGTAATTGTACAATTGTAATTCTTTGGGTTGTAAGAACTCAAACTTGTGATTAATAATATTGTTGGTTACTCCGATTTCATCTCTGGGACTATAACGGGTGTGTTTTATGTTGTTGTTTTGGGTCCCAAGGTTGTAATTTAGATTATGTTGGTTTTGTGGTTGGATATTGAGACCGTGATGACCAGATCCCTGACCCTGGATCTGGGGGTGTTACAGAAATGGTATCAGAGAGAGCGTTATATATCCCAGAGATGATGCGACGTTAAAACAATAAATTCATTAAGATAATAAGAACTCTTGCCAAGTTCATTGTCGGACTACTTAATGTAGTACTGACGTATAAAACCCTTAGGGGAACCCTAAAGTATCATGATAGTAACTTAGCTCGTTCTTGTATCGACTAGTAAGGCGACAGACCTTGGGGATTACGAGCAGTAACATAATGATGCTTGTTTTGATGTTGAAGATCGGATGTGGATTCGATAGAGTACCCTACTGAGGACCCGGAAGAGGTTCCAGCAGGGAGGGAGAATCCTGTTAGAGACAGGGAAGTTTACCTTGAGGAGATGAGGGCTGCAGCTAGAGAGACTGTAAGAATCTAGATATAGTGCTCAGAGAAGTGAGCTTAAAGAATTGAGATATTATTAAGAGAATTAAAGAGGCATATTGGATTCAAAGCCGGACTACCGAATGAAGTGCCAGCAAGTAAGATGGATTTGAGGAATTACTCAAGATCTTATGTAAGGATAGATAAGAATCCTTGGAGACTTTCAGATTAATGAGAAAGGAATTAGAATGATGCATGATTATCAAAGACATTGATAGAGGACGGGGAGCAGAGTCCCTAGGAACAGTTAAGACATAGGTGGCAAGTGCCATATCTTCAGATAAATGAATTGGTGTGAATGTTATTAAGGATAATTCGCCATGAGAAGGCAGATTTCATAAGTGATAATTTGTAAAGTCCAACTTAGATTGATGAGGTGGTTGGGTTCAAGGAAATGTCCATTTTATGAATGGATCGACTTAGAAAATAAAGACATTGAAAGGTGATGGCATGATTGAATAAAGTATATAAGGAAATAGTAAGCAAGACAATGATCTCAGAACCTACAAGACTAAAAGACCAGTGAGTCTATGATAAACTAGTAATGAGGCTATCATCAAGAAACCAAGTATAAGTTCAGTTCAATTCAGTGAAATGATGAACCAGAAACATTAGTTGCATGTGATTCAGAAGAATATTAAATTCTTTCTTTTCCCTGAATGGATTATGGTAGTTACCTTAAGTTTATTCTGACACTGAATCATAAATGGATTAGGCAAGGCGAGCAGTGGTCGAGATGTAATTGAGAATGCTTCTAGGTGCAACCTGATAGAACAGGTGTAGGACATGTTCTCGAAATAAGAGTTTTGGCAAAATGAAGTCCAGCAATAGGACACATGATCAATAAGAGTAGTGTTGGTCGGCCCTACCAAGTTAAAGACAGTTTCAAATGAAGATTGGCCAACCACACTGGCAAAGGTGTGAAATTTCATAAAATTCACAAGGTATTACTAAAGATTTGCTCAGGGCTTTACAGAAAGTGTAGTCCCGTAACCCGACTTATTACAAGAATAAAAGTTTGAATGGACAAGATAAACGTGAGAAGATCTTCCTGGAGCTAAAGGTAAAGTTGGTGATGACCAGGGTTGGCGTTGCCTAATGGAAGAAGGAAACTTTGGGAGATATTATGATGCAACTCATACAGGTATAGGTCTGTGCTTATGCAGCACGACATCGTAATTTCGAATACATTTAGACAGCGCAGTTCATCGGATTCAGATGGCCTTGGTAGTGCCAAGGTTGAGGAACGACTAACCCCGACGGTAGTGTTCCTTCTGAGACTAGTTGTTAAGAAGACTGGTATTTGGTAGTATCGACTAATAGGATGAATATGTATCGGGAAGATGTGGCATGTTACTAGTGGGTGAATAGATTAACTGAAATTTTCCCAAATTCTGGAAAGGAATTGGACAAAATTTGGCAAACCTTGTCTTTCTGATTATCAAAAGACGTCATTGAAGAGAGTGGAAACTGGAGCGAACCCTGTGGATTGGGTAAAGTAGCCGCTATACAGGTGGGTAGACATACCCCGATTATTACAGTTGAATGTAGGGATAAAATTATGAAGTTGAATGTAATTAAGAAACAAGCCGGACTGAGAAATTCTGGGATTGACTTAAATGAAAAGGTTGTTATGCCAGAAGTGTTAAGCTTTTGTGGTACGTGGAATTGATAAGAGTAACTAGAAGAATAAAAGAAAAGGAAAGGTGACCGGAGATGGCACCGAGAAGTCGATTGAGACTTATATGGAGTGAAGTTTTGAAAAGATCAAAAGGTATCAAAGTAGAAGGCACTATGCCAGCAATTGCTAGAAAAGTAATGCTATTAGCCGACCCCTAAACTCACATATTTTAGCATGGCCAGTTGGGGCCAAGTCACTAAAGATTATCAAGTGACTAAACCAGCAAGGTAAGGACAAAGCGGGGTGCTTCTAACAAAGTGCCAACCGCGAGAACTTTTAATGAAGAATGAATTGAGATACATGATGATGGATTTTATAAATACCATGGATGTGTTGGGAATGAGGATGGTGACCAGTAAAGGTTATGAGGATTGTCGGAGATGGTGCAGTATGATGTATAAATGTTATCTGAAGCTTAGCGTCCTCAAAAAGAGCATTAGACACTAAGAGATTCACATTGAACACGACCAATATCTTCCAGAGCATCATTGCTACCATTACCAAGTTCTGTAAGAAAGACGGATAGACATATGTTGTCTTTTGGAAGGTCATATAGACTAACATTCGTTTGAAAAAAAAAAAAAAAGAGGCTAGCATTAGTCTACCTATAGACTATCAAGATGAGAATGATTAAAAGAGACCCTTATTAAGGATATATGATTGAATTGCCAAGTGCAGGATATAAGTTTTCCTTGAAACAAGAATTGAGCATAGAATGTCCATATATTAAGACGAACCCTGGGGGATGCACGAAGAATAGCATCACCCCTAACAATAGGCACTGTGAAATCAGACGATATAAGTTGAATCGACCAAGGTATCAATAACCTATAAGGATTTGTGGAAAGGAGTCTCGAAAAGTACATAGACAGAATCGTTATAGAATTGGTTAATGATGTTTGATATACCCTGTACCCAGAAGATATTGGATGAATGATGAGGATGACCTAAGGAACCCTATAAGGGAAGAGGTAATGTTCTGAACTTCAGAAAGGGAAGTTTGGTAAGGAATGTATGACATAGTAACAATACGGCCAGAGGAATTAGTTGTGAAACCATGAGAAAGTATGGATTGAACCAATAAGGTTGAGATTATCCTAAAAACAAGAAGGGAGTTAAGTAAGGAAATATCCTAGGTATGATTTGGAGTACCTGTAGTCAAGATCGCACTAGAAAGGTGGAAGCAATGACTTTTGGAAAAGACTGATAGATGCTTTCTCTCATTCAGCAGAATTTAAGGGAGAATGCTTCCACCCTGAGTTGGAATAGATCCAGAAAACATTGATCTCAAGAAATTATTATAATCAGGAAAGGCCAACGAGGTGGCCGACACTTTAAATATAGGGGAGTAAGCATAAATGCTCAGACCAAAGAAATAGAATGATAATGTGGGGACCTTGATGGTCATAATGTGGTGGAGGAAGTTACATTCCATCTAATGATTTTGCCAGGATCAACTATAAGAATAGTTTAAGTAAAGATTTGATTCCTGATGTTGCCAGTAGCACATTACCGACATTAGGAGGCTCTACGACAGACCAGACCAAATTCCCCAAGAGACTCGCCTTTTCTTTGGAAAGAGAGAGGGGAGGTTAAGTAACAATGAATGGGTAGTAAATGACCAGAAATAGAAAGGGTACAAATACTGATAAGCCAAATGGCACGATGATGAATGACAAGCAAGTTTATGTTGGTGTATTTCTGTGCAAACAAGATAGAGAATTATGAGGTTGGCAAGCGATTAAGCAAACCGCTAAGCTTTTAGTCTTCTACCGGAGATATGTGATTAATAATCTCACCAGCCTGTTCCAGCTGCGATGCTGGAAGCTTTCCTGCAATTTTATCTGCTTCATGTAATATCTACGTCAAGTTCAGGAAGCGTTTCTTATGGATAGGAAATAGTGATTATTTTGTTTTCCTAGAGGATCTTGAATTGACAATTATGATGCTTAGTTGTTAAAGCACTAAGTAAACGATAAGCGATGGTGATCCTTCTGAGAAATTAGGTGGTAACGACTGTGGAAATGTCGAAGTGAATATAAGTTAGAGAAATCATCCAGGTTTATTTCGGATGGTGTAATTTCTGGAACGACGGGATATTTAAAATGAAGAATTAGGTTACGATGGTTCATAAAATGATTATAGTAGAAATAAAGACAAGAGACTGATAGAGATGGAAATAGAATTGGGAATTAATAAGAGAGTCAGATAGGTAGACTCATGAGAATCTCCAGTAAAGAAGCGAGGAAAGTATGGAATTGGCAATGTAAGGGTATTGGCCAAAACGGAAAGTTGGAATTAGGAGCATGAATGACATACAAATTGACTCCTTTTAGGTTTGGAAAATTCGATGAAATATGGAATAGTTTGATTGAGTAATAAAAGAGACTCATAGAATGAGAAAGTGAAATCTAGATGGTTGAACAAAGGAAAGTTTGACCACAAACGTGCCACGTATATTGAATAAAGGTAACAAGTGTTCCCCTAATAAGATGACGGTGGAGTTCAATAACAGAAGTAAATGAGAACTAGATGATAAGATGGATGTGATTGATAAAGAAAAGATAGAGAGGTAATTATTAAATGTGAAGCACAAAATGTTATGAATGGATTAATGAATGGGTTTCCTAACGACGAGCTCTCGGAATGACAACCTGATAGTGTTAATATTATGTATATGAAATAGCCAGTGTTGTGGCGTGAAATGTCAGAAGTAGTTACGCCAAGCGAGAAATCCAAGATTTAACCTGAGAGGTTGAAGGATTTTCCAAAAATTAAGTGGTGCTAATATCAAGCAAGAGTATAGGTCCATAGAATGATGGACAGAGAAACAAGGACATGTGATATGTGAGATTACGATAAAGTAGTATTTGGTACGAATACGATTACTTTCTTCCCTAATAAACCTCTATAGTTCAGAGGTAAATTCTGAGTATGATATTTTGACAATCATGAAAACTTTCATATATGATTCTTCGAAATTCGTTCTTTTCTTCTCCCTTATTTATCTCCTTCTAAATTGAGAAGAACAACCCTTTAAGGAGGGGAGGTAATACTACGTGACTCTCTGTCTGTGTGATAGGAGTCTAAGTGGAATGCCATTAATTGTTTAATTGCTTGTCAAGTACTAGAGGCTGGCCCCCTTCTGTACTAGCTATGCAATGTAACAAATGTTCATTGATCACAGTGATCTCTCAATAAATTTTTCCACCTAAATATATATACATCAAGATTGCGAAGATTAAAGCGATCAGGAATTGCAAAATTACGAGTGAGGTTATCTCCGGAATTCGTAGCGCGTTAGTGATACCGAAGTCACTGCACGTACCAATAAGGTTAATAGTGTAAGACCGGACAAGAGCGTATACCGGATAATGTGTTATGCGAAAGTATCAAAGAATTGGTAGAACGGATAAAGGGTGTATTGTAACACCAGTACGATGTGCTTTAGAAAGATTAGAATGTGTAAGGATCGACCAGAGAATTGGAAAGCGAAATAACCAACAAGTACCCAATTGTCTTCTACCTGATTCCGGGACGGAATCCTTTTAAGGAGGGGAGACTGTAAGAACCCAGATTTTTGGGTAGAATTAAAACTTTTATTATGTATTGATGTAAGAGTGAACAGTGGTTACAACTACAATGTAATACTGGCTTTAAAGATTGAATAATGAAAGGATATATATTCCAAGGTTATATGGCCTGAAGGATGCTATTGGGTGATAACTTAGATTAGAATAATCTATCTCCTAGAAAGTTAAGATAAGATTCCCTAGAGAGAAATAGATACCCTCATGTCATCCAAATCAATATCTATTATAAGCCCAGCGGTTCCGTAAAAAGGTTAAGGAACACTCGAGGGTGAACCAGGTTCATTTTCCTAATTATAGGAATTAAATAAAAATAAGTGATGAATAGTGATTTTGGTGGAATTTGGAATATTATTATAATAATGTTATACCCGGTATTCGGAACGGATTTCTGAGTTCGTATTAGTGATCCAGGAGGAAAATAAGTGTATGTAAAAGCTGTCGTATTCAGAAACAGAGCACTTTCATTTTCTCCGAGAATTCCCTGGACACTGCCAAACTTAAAGATTTATTTAAGGGATTTAAGGAATTTAAATTCGAGAAGTATTAAGAAAGATGGAGAATGTTATTATAAATATTAAGAAGGTTTTCGGTAAAACCCTAACTAGAAACGAATGAGTTATTCCCTCGAACGATCAACGAATTAAGCAATAAACGGACAAAAGAACAAGCAGAGGACTAAGATACATACATGTGCAAGTGGATGGAGTAAGTAACTAAGCTAGTGGCAAGAAGTAACTAGCACACTTAGGATTAAACCAAGCATACAAGATATTATCTCTTAAAATGCTACTTGTCCACTTGATTAGGAAACTTCCTTGACACACCACTTTTATTAAAGCCACTTGACATTAGATATTATCCAAAGAAGCCACTTTATGGCCTTGATATTATTTGGATGCATGAATAATGTAAGGAACCAAGCAAGTTTCATACATACAAGCACAATTGGAAACAAACTAAACTAGTTGGCATGAGGATGCAACATAAGGCACAAATACTTGCTCACATGTTATCAAACCCTTAACCAAGCCTTAACCATCAACTAGACCATGGTTAACCAAGTAAATATCTATCAACTATAGATCACTTTATGCATTATTGTTCAAAGCAAGCCAAGCAAAAATCTCTCTCTCCCTCACCAAGCTCCATTCGGCTATATGCCTTAATTCAAGAATCAAACTCAACCTTCCCACCATTGTTTGATCACCAAACTTTTATCCTAGATCCTATATTTCATAAAAATGATACCCTAGAAATCTTAGCCTCAAAATCCATTGTTTCCATTTTCAATAAAATCATCAAAGTTAAGGGTGAATAGTAACCTCAAGAACATAACTTTTGGATCTTGATTTTGGTTGATGATCCAAGCTTCATGGAGGCTATACAAGGACTATACAAGGCTTACTAAGTGCATACACACCCCAAGGAAGGTATAACACACTTGAAAACCCTAGATCTTACTTTGAGATTATGCATGTTCTTGGTGATTTAAGCTTAGTTATGTTATTAGTGATTATAAGCATGATTATGATTTGGTTTTAGTAAATGTTAAAAATAGCTTAGATGAACAGAAAGGCATTGCTTGGCCTCAGTTCATGGTTATAAATCATGTATATGTTGTTTGGAGTAGATATCATGATTATTGGGAGTTTTGGAATTTGGTAAATATCCGATTTATAGCCGTCGTAATGCCGAAATTTCGTTAACCTTAAGAACACGAGTTTTACAGTAGATAAAACTCACTGCATAGCTTCGACTTATGCCATGATTAGCTAGATCATGTTACAAGCTTCGTTTTGATATAAAGATCGCATGAAATGGACTTACGGTTTAGGAGTTATGATTAAATTCGTAAAAGTGGTTCGAAACCGTAATCGAAAGTTCGTAATTGAAATTGATTCCCTTAAATGTCGTTTAATCAGTGGCGAATCTTATTAATTAAATATTAGAGGTAAAAAGGAAGGCGTGGGAGAAAACCACATGTCGAATGAATCGTTTTCCGATTTTATAAAAATGTTTGAATCGAGGTTAAACGCGAACGAACCCCTTAAAGGTATGACTTTGGTTATAACTTAGAAAACGGGCGATAACACTCGAGGTATAATCGTGATTCGTAAACGACCAACCTTAGAACTTATACGACTTAAGTATATACCAAGTATAAGCATGATGACATGTCTTGATAACGAACGAATGTCGGATCGTATCGGTGATAAAAAGAGTTACACTAAAAGAGACGTAACGAGATAACTCGAAAGCACATTTCGATTTAAGTAGAGTTTATACTTAGCCTTTTAAGAAGCGTTAAGTGATTAATCTTAAATATTCTGATTGTTTATAGATCGTCGAGCTGACCCGGGACACATTACCCCTACCCGCACTCGATTCTCAGGCAAGTTTCCAATACTTGGAACTGTTGTTGTGATAATATATATGATGATTGTTTTATACAGATGCCATAGCATGCATGCCTACTTTCAAGTTAATATTGAATTACTTGTTATCTAAATTGATATCGGCTTATAGACTATATATGAAATATCAGTTATAAGCCGGATTGTTTGGTTAAGACCCTTTGCGAAGGGCGTATGATATTCATACTTCAAATATAGACCGGGAGTCGATATTTTGTAATATATAAATAGTCGTGGAAACCCGGAAGGGATCCCAGCGACAAATTTATTACTTCGAGGATTTTTATTCGATTACGAATCCTTCTAGGAACGTTATTTGAGTATTACCTCAGTGAAGGAATATTTAATGAATATTATTTTAATATTCATTTAGAATGTCATTTATTTAATGAATATTATTTTGATCATTCATTGGAGTTATTTAGTTAATGAATATTATTTTGAATATTCATTAGAGTTATTTGGTTGACAGATATCATTCCCAAATATTCATTTGGCTTACTTATTATTATTTGGAATATTCATTTGATCTTTATTTATTTAATGAATATTACTTTCGAATATTCATTTAAGGTTTGATTTACTTAATGAATATTATTTTAAAATATTCATTGGAAGTTCTATTTACTCAAGGAATATTACTTCGAATATTCCTTTAAAGTTTTGATTACTAAATGAATATTATTCGGATATTCATTTAGAATATTATTTGTTAAATGAATATTATTTTGGATATTCATTTAGAATGTTAATTGTTAAATGAATATTATTTTTAAATATTCATTTAAGGTTTGATTTATTCAGTAAATATTATATTAAATATTTATTTAAGTTTATTTATTCAATGAATATTATTTTAAATATTCATTTAAAAAGAGATTTATTTAATAAATAATTCTATATATTCATTCGAGGATTACTTACGAGCAATATCATGATTTAATAGTATTCCGTAATTATTATTGACTTAATAAATATTCTTGGAATGTTTAATAAAATTCTTTTGAATTCTTTTTATAATGATTTATATTATTCAAAGGTTATCCTTCACCTTCAGATATTATGTAAAATATTTCGGAGTCTTTTATGACTATTTTATCAAGGGGAGGTTCCTAAACTTTAATTTCATTTAAAACTATCTTAAAGAAGATTTAAATACTCGCTCAACTTCCAAACGTATATAAGGGGACCTCACTTGAGCGATGTTATTTATTGGACTGCCCGGTCCTATACTTGCTAAAACTATCTTGTCACTCACATCTTGATTCTTTCAAGCATCGATATGAGTCTTTTGGTTACCTCCTCAACGCTCGAGGGGTATGATTGATGTAACAAGTTTATATCCATTAACAAGCATCAGCTTGGGAAATATTGGTGAATTTTCCTTTCCAATTAGATACGACTACTTTGTGGAGTCCTATCAACAAGTGTTACACTTGGGGAAAAAGGGGAACGAACTTTACGTTTCAGAGTCATGGATGATATTCGAACTAGGAGACGCGTAAGTGGCCGAGTGGCGCCGGTCCAGCAATAGCCCCACCGTTGGCTGAGGAGTTCCAGAGGGCGGTAGATAAGTAATTCCGTCGGAGCTACCTTCTACATGTAGAGAACTACTGATGAGATGCATGACATACGACTGATCATCGTAAACGTCAGGGCATCTGGCGCGGCAATGCTCCCGTATTAGTTCATCTTCTAAAAGTGAGAAATTTCTGCAACACTGTTGGTGTTGGCAAGGTGAAAAAGTGTTGAAACCGGAATTGCAATATTTTTCCTGCAAGTTCCTCTTTTATGATAATTGAGAATATCTTGCTTATCTTTTGCATAGCAGATATTTATTCAAAACAAATATATTTTTGAGTTACCTTGTAACTTCATCTCATACCTTATATTGGTACTACATCGTTAATGCATGGCATATGGTTTCAAAGATATTTTGGACTGTTATATGTTATCACTGTTCAATTATATTTCTGGTGGGCTATTGCTCACCCTTGCTTTATTTATTTATATCACAACAACAGCTAGATCAGATGGCCGCGCAAGGCGCACACAGCGTAAGCAGGTGTCAACCGTCAGAGGTTTAACGCTAAGGTCTTGGCTACCTTTGTTGAGGATGCAACTACTGGCAGGCTAGTTGTTAGCAATTGAGCCTCAAATGTATTTATATTATGGTATCTATTAATGGATGGCAAAGAGTATGTAATTGTACAATTGTAATTCTTTTGGTTGTAAGAACTCAAACTTGTGATTAATAATATTGTTGGTTACTCTGATTTCATCTCTGGGACTATAACGGGTGTGTTTTATGTTGTTGTTTTGGGTCCCAAGGTTGTAATTTAGATTATGTTGGTTTTGTGGTTGGATATTGAGACCGTGACGACCAGATCCCTGACCCTGGATCTGGGGGTGTTACATATGATATGTCATATGGTTCACGTTAACAAAAGTACTTTGAAAACTATTATTATATTGCTGAGCTATATTGCTCACTCTTGCTTTTCTTTTATATATACCACCACACAACAACAGATAAGCATGGCAAGAATAAGGCAGACCCTCCGCAAAAGCGTGCTAAACGGTCAGCAGTATAGGAGACTATTTACGAGGCAGGTGCCGAGGCCGCACCCAGTAGCATTACCACAGGTGAGCAGACTAAGTTGGATAGGTTTACAGCTTAGGTTGGTTAGGTTTATTTACAAGCATGACTTGTGTAAGCTTCTGAAAACCAAACCGTATTGTGGCTGTAGATGCCACCTTAGATGGTAATCCCGTTAAGTTGAAATTTTAAGATTATAACAATTTGGGTTGTAATATCTATTTCAAGATGGTTGTAATAACTCAGTAACATTTTAATTTCGTCTCTGAGCCTATAATCTGTAAATGTTATGTTTGACTGAGGGGTCACAGCATGCTAAAAGTAAGATTGAGAGTAATGTTTATTAAAATGGGAATTAAGGATATAGTGACAGCTTGGATCTCCGACCCCGGATCTAGGGGTGTTACAATGGGTGTCTTGGCAGGTGAACAATCTTCCAAGTCAAACTTCTTCAATAAATCCTTGATGTACTTGGTTTGACTGATAAAGATACCATCCTTCCTTTGACTGACTTGCAACCCTAGAAAGAATGTCAACTCTCCCATCATACTCATCTCATATCTGCTCTGCATGAGTTTAGAGAATTTCTCACACAGCTTCTCATTTGTAGAACCAAAAATGATGTCATCCACATAAATTTGGACTAGGATAATATCATCACCATGCTTCTTGTAAAACAGTGTCTTGTCCAATGTGCCTCTAGTGAATTGATTTTCAAGAAGAAATTGTGATAAAGTATCATACCATGCTCTTGGAGCTTGCTTAAGTCCATACAGTGCCTTAAGCAATCTGTAGACAAATTCTGGGAAATGTGGATCCTCAAAGCCAGGTGGTTGTTGCACATAAACCTCTTCTTCCAACTCTCCATTTAGAAATGCACTCTTGACATCCATTTGATAAGCTTTAAAGTTTGAATGAGCAGCAAATGCCAAGAATATTCTGATGGCTTCCAATCTAGCAACAGGGGCAAATGTCTCATCATAATCAATGCCTTCCTGTTGAGAGTATCCTTTTGCAACCAGCCTTGCTTTGTTTCTTATTATTACACCATCTTCATCCATCTTATTCTTCAGAACCCATTTTGTTCCAACAATGGTTCTATTCTTTGGTGCAGGCACAAGTTCCCATACTTTGTTCCTTTCAAATTGATTCAACTCTTCTTGCATAGCAATAATCCAATCTGGATCCAACAGTGCATCATCAAGTTTCTTAGGCTCAACTTGTGATAGAAAACATCCATAGAGGCACTCATTTTGAGTTGCTCTCCTAGTCCTTACTCCAGCATTAGGATCTCCAATGATTTGCTCTGCAGTGTGTGATCTATCCCATTTCCTCGAGTGTTCAGCCTGACTTCTCATTCTTGATGTTGCTTCATCATCCACATCATGGTCATCCTCATTTCCTCCCCCTGTGAAGTTGCCATTACTCACAGGTGTGTCTTGGATGCTTGTTTCTGCACTGTTGATTGGCACAAATTCTTCTCTTGTATCATCATTCACTTGAGTTTGTTGAACTTGATTTTCAACTTCAGTTTCAATCTCTTCATCAGAATCATCTAGATTATCAAACTTTAATGGATCTTTCTCTTCATCATTGGCTTCTTCTAGTCCAGGTAGTTTGCTGTCATCAAATGTCACATCTGTGCTTTCCATAATTTTCTTTTGACTGATGACATAAACCTTGTATGCAATTCTTTCCATAGAATAGCCAAGAAAAATTCCTTCAAATGCTTTTGCATCAAATTTTCCAACATATTCAGAATTATCCTTTAGTACAAAGCATTTGCTTCCAAAAGTATGAACATACTTTAGAGTAGGCTTCTTTCCCGTCATCAAGTTGTAAGGTGTCTTTCCAGTGTTTTTGTTGATGAAGGTCCTGTTCTGGATATAGCATGCAGTGCTCACAGCCTCAGCCCAAAAACATGTAGGCATCTTTGCATCAAGTAACATTGTTCTAGCAGCCTCAATTAGAGTTCTGTTCTTTCTCTCAACAACTCCATTTTGTTGTGGAGTCCTTGGAGCTGAGAATTGCTGAGAAATGCCATTCTCTTTGCAGAATGCTTCAAGTGTGGCATTTCTGAACTCTGTTCCATTATCACTTCTCAGTGCAATCACACTTGCATCGTTGACATTTGCTTCCTTGTCAATTTTCTTTATGTGTTCAATGATTACTTGAGGAGCCTCATCTTTTGATGCCAGAAATTCCTCCCATGTTTACCTTGTAAAGTCATCAACCATTACCAAGGCATACTTCTTTCTTCCTAGTGACATAATGTTGACAGGCCCAAACAAATCCATATGAATGAGTTGCAGGGGCTTGGTTATTGATGTCACTGTCTTAGACTTATGGCTTGATCTTTTCATTTTTCCTTTTTGACAGGCCTCACACACTCCTTCTTGACAGAATTCAAGTGTGGGCATGCCTCTCACTAACTCTCTTTTGACTAGAGAATTAATGGCTTTGAAATTCAGGTGTGATAACTTCTTGTGCCACAGCCAACAATCTGCATTTGATGCTTTTGAATAAAAGCAACAGATTTTGTCCTTGTTTGCAGAGTCCATATTGGCTACAAACAGGCTTCCTTTTCTTACTCCTGATAGAGCAAGATCACCAGTCTTTTTGTAAGTTATCAAACATTCATCTTTGTCAAAATCCACCTTGAATCCTCTATCAGTAAACTGACCAACACTTAGTAGATTATGCTTGAGTCCCTTGACTATTGCTACATCTTCAATGATGACATTACCAACTTCCAACTTGCCATATCCCAATGTGTTACCCATGCTGTCATCTCCAAAAGCAACCATTGGGCCAACCTTTTCCTCATACTGTGATAGCAGGGCCAAATCACCAGTCATATGATTTGAGCATCCACTGTCCAAAATCCACATGACTTTCTTTTCACTTTCTTTGCCCTGCAAACACAAAGGTATTACTTTTCCTTTGGTACCCAAACAAGTTTGGGTCCATGTGACTTAGAAACAGTTTTATCATAAACCACATGCTTATCAACTTTCTTGGTGTTAGTCTTCTTGTCACTGTTAGAAGTCTTAGAACCTGAAGTTTCTGACTTAGGTGACAGAGGTACCTTCCTAGCTTTAGGAGGACTCGAAGACTTTGACCTTGTGTAGTGTGTGTGAGAATTGTGACTAATACAACCATCAATGAATTGTCTTCTCAAATTGAAACAACTTGTCATCACATTCATGTTACATGGCATACAGTCAAATTTATCACAAAATGGAGCATCTCTATGTCTTAAAGGTACAGAGCAATCATAGAAAGGTTTGGACACACTACCAACAGGTTTCTTGCATGCATAAGTTAAATGATTGGTACTGAAACAGTTCTGACAAGTTTTCCTAGGGGCATTAGGCATGTAAGCATAGTTGTAATCCTTGTTAATCCCTAACTTGCCATTTCTGTTCTGTTTCTTCTTGATCACTTTCTTTTCTGATTCACTCTTCCCAGCTGAAACAAACTTAACAGATTTCTTAGGTCTTGGCTTATCAACTACTGGCTCCTTGACTTTTGACTTGACACTCTCACTCTTGGAGGATGCCTGTTGTTCACTGGATTGTGCCTCATCCTCATCATTCAACATTTGTTTGACGAGTAAGGCATCCTCATCAATTTCAAATGTTGGTTCTTTAAAAATTGGGTTTTCAGCCCTTTTCAAAATGTGAGGCACTTCCTTATGAACAGCAGTATCATCTTCAATGACAGCATAGCCTTTTCTCTGTTTAAGAGTGCCATAGTCAAGTCCAATAGCAGCCTTGGGTTTAGCTTGAATTTTCTCACAGTAGGATTGCACTAGACCAGATGATTTCTTAAATGTTTTCAGTTTGAATTCATTTTCAGCTAATTCATCCCTAAGAGCCTTTTCTACTTGACTAGGACATAGAACCTTATTCTGCAGATATTCTCAACTTCTTTCTTAAGGTTTTCTACTTGCATAGCAGTTAGCTCAAGTTCCTCATTTCTTTTGGTTAACATTTCATTTCTAGTAGACAGTTTAGCAATTTCTTCATTAGCAGCAGTCATACTAGTATGAATATTAAACATCTCAACAGATAGTTGTTCAATCATGGATTTATACTCAGAAACAGACATGTCTATAGTAGTGAGAGATGGTACCTGGGAGTCTGATGGAGATGTGCCATCCTTGGAATTGGCCATCAAGGCATTGTTACAAAATTCTTGTTCCTCTCCATCACTATCAGAATCATCCCAACACTTCCCTTCAGCAATGTAGGCCTTACCTTGTGTTTGCTTTTTCAGAAGGGCCTCATACTTAGCTTCGAGCTCAAGAAACTCTTTATCCTTCTTTTTTTAGGCTTCTTGCATTCACTGGCAAAATGCCCTAGGTCATTGCATCTATAACATCTTACAGATGACCTATCCACATGGCTGGTTTTGAACTTGTTCTTGTTTGGTTTCACAGGTGCCTTGCTCTTGTTGAATGAATGGTTTTGGGTTTTGGGTTTGAAGGGTTGATTCCTTTTGAATCTGATGTTAGGAAATTTCCTGGCCATGAAGGCATATGAAGTGTTTTCCATCCCATCTAGTTCTTCAAGAGTGTAAAACTCTTCTTCCTCCTTCTCCTCAACAGGTTCACTTGCTTCAGCTTCAGTTTCTTCATCATCATCTACTATCTCCTCTATTCTTAGCTGGCTTGTAGATGCTTCTAGGTCTTGAATAGACTTGTTGACAATCAAGGCACATGATGTGTTTATCATTCTACCTTGGTTGGCCTGGATAGCCCTTTTCTGAAGCAACTCAAGCTCATGAGTTTTTAAAACTCCATAGAGCACATCATAGCTAATTTTGTTCAAATCTCTTTCTCTTAGAGAAATGACCCTTTGCTCTAAATGATTTGGTGAAGATAGCAGAAACTTCATGTTTAACTCCTTGGTGCTGTAAACCTTACCATTCATCTTCAACTCAGTGACTAGCTTGTGAAATCTTTCAAACATTTCAGTAATGCTCTCCTTGGGCTGTGCCATGAAGGCTTCATACTGTGTGACCAGTATCTGTTTCTTGTTTTCCTTGACCTCATCAGTTCCTTCACATAACACCTCAATGTGATCCCACATTTCTTTAGCAGTTGTGCATGATGCAATGTTTGCGAACATTGACATATCCATGGAATCAATGATTAATAGCATGAGGTGACTGTCAGGAGTAACCATCTCTTTTTCTGATTCTGTCCATTTCGATGGATCCTTGGCCTCATACGATCTTGGGATAGTTGTGGTTCCAACAGTCTTCTCTGGTATCTCTTGTTGTGGAACAAAAGGACCATTCTTGATAATTTCAGGATACAAAGGATGAGAGGCTTTAATGAACAACATCATCTTTATCTTCCAGAGGTTGAAATTTTCTTTGTCAAACTTAGGGACTTTCACCGTTCCTGTAGTCTTTGGTGTATTCGAACTCATGATCGTTTTTCTGTTTTTGAATAAATAGCCTGCTCTGATACCACTTGTTGAGTATTGAACACAGAGAAAGAATACAGAGGGGGGTGAATGGATTCTTGAACTTTTCGTGCCTTTAGTCTGTGTAGCAAACAAGTATTGTGTGTGCAGAGATGTAGATGCGGATAAAGAACAACACAGAACACAATATCACTTTAATCTAATGTATTATTAGATAAAGGTCGCTACAATCTGTGAATACAAATGATAGTATTCTCAGCTTCGTTTTTCTCAGAGAGATATAGCTTACAGTGTATGAAAAACTCGACTCACAAAGTTAATGACTAAGGAAGTGAGGTTGTATCCTTATAGAACATGGATACAACCTACTTACTTCAAAACAAGATAGCTAAACAAATTACTTTCTAGTATGTCTATCCTTTTTGAGTAAGTGTCCAAACGGTTACAGATTTGACTTTGCAAAGCCTGTTCAGATCCACTTCTTTAGCTCCTTGTCTCTTCTATATCTCTCCAAGCTTCCTTGTAGGCTTTCCAGAGCACGTTACAGATTGTGGTCCATAAAGTGCATTGGCTTATTGCAGGTTTCTGACTTGTACAATTTCTTCAGTATTTTGTCTCCCAGAATGTATTCGAGAAGTGACTAAGTGATTCGAGAACTAGAATTGACTTGGTCGATAACTCTGAGTTCTCGAACACTGTTATATTGACATATCGAATTACTTCTTGAATAGTTCTTTTTCATCAGGATTCCTTGAGTTGCCGAATAGAACATTTGACTTATCGAATCCTCGAGATATCGAATAGCTTTCTGAGTCCTTGAGATATCGAATGGAACTTTGACTTGTTGACTCTTTGAGAACTCGAATACCATCTTGACTTGTTGACTTCTTGAGTTCTCGAATAGAGTAGTAGACATATCGAATCCCTGAGATATCGAATGAGATATCGAACAGTGTATTCAGAGATATCGAATAGTGTCTTGAGATATCGAATCCCTGACTTCTCGAATGCTAGACTTCTCGAATAGACAAATATACTTCTCGAATTGGTACTTAGGCAAATTCTTCATTTCTTCAAATCCCAACTGCGATTATTTGACAGTCTTTAACTCCTTGCTTGAGGCATGAACCTTGGAACTTCTTTCAAGCATTATTCTAGACTCTATAAGTACAATTACACAACTAGGATTTGATGCCTACTACAAGTACAATACAAACAAAAACTCTACAACTAGAGGTTCCCTCAGTTAAGAGGTCATGTAAGTAATGCAAAGCATTACAAACAATTAGGCTTGTTATTAGATGTATACAGGCATGCCTCTGTGACTAACAATCTCCCCCAAAATGTGAGTAAGACCCTTAGTCACATTTTCATGTCTGATAACAAGCCTAACATACATAAAGATAAAACTTTTAAAAGTACAGGTATAAATTTGATTGAAGAAATTACATAGAAGTATTCTTACAAGTTATGAGGAACTACTTAGCCATATCCTTTTGGATTCATCTCTTGAGCTTTGGCTTGCAGATTCTCATTTTTCATCCTATCTTCAGCTTCTTTGGCTTTCTTCTTTGCAATTTCTTCTATGGCAAGAATGATATCTTCCATTGCAGTGAGTTCTTCAATTAGAGAAGAGCCTGATAAATCCTTGAGCACTTCATTTAGCTGTTTCTCAGAGTAGGAACTGATGTAGTCCATTCTAATCTTCACATTTCTACCATATTTCTTGTACTCAATGATGTAAGGATTAAACTTGACTCTACACAGACCCATAGCTCTCAACTCATCAGCCTTAGCTTCCATTGCAGCAAACTCCTCCTCCCTTTTCTTTAGTAGCTTTTCACTGTTCTTTCTCATTTCTGCCTGGTGATCTCTTTTCATCTTGACAAAGTCAATTAACTCCAGCTTCCACACCCTTTCCACTCTGTCTTCAGAATCCAACATTGCAATTATCCTTTCTATGTCATATAGCCTGCCCCAGTGCTGGCATGTTCCTTGTCTGAATTTCTTTTGTCTTCCATCAGAATACTTAACTTCAAGAAAATCATCAACAATGGCAACATGATAGATTCTTTGAGCCCATAGAAACTGCAGTTGGTCTTCATCATAGCTTTCATCCAGAGGTGGTAGGTTTAATCCTGGGATAATTGCCAGTGCCTTAGATTTGGATAGCTTCACCTTTCTTGCAACATGTTTAAATTTCATCCTCTTGACATGGTTGCTTGGCAGAAATCTTTGACCTTTGTTGGTAGACCATAGTAGTATTCCATTAGCAGTTTGCTTTCTGAAACATACACATGGTTTCTTGACTTGAATCTTCTTCTCTTCTTGAGGTGGCAAAACAGTTGCAGAAGCCATAAATGTAGATTTTGCTAGGTCACCACTAACAGTATTCACCCTAGACTTAGAGTCTTGTGTTGTGGTGAGGTTACTGCTAGCAATGCCTAAGGCTTGCTGTTTTCCAATCTTCCTCTCATAGACTTTTCCTTGGTCATCACCATCTTTCTTATTCTTGTCATCCTTTTTCTTCTTGTCTTCATCACCCTTATCTCTCCTGTGATGTCTTCTCCTCCCATCACCTTTGTCTTCAGAATCATCATCCTTATTTCTCCTAGGTTGAGCCATCTCTGGAATTTCACCAGTTGCTATAAAAGTTCTGAGGATGTGCAGAGCTTCAATTTCTTCAGCATTTCTGAGGATGTTAACAGTATATGACAGACAGACATGCTGACAGTGTTTAACATTGTTTAAACAAAAACATGTTAACAGAGTATGCATAATAGAGTTTAATCAACAAAGTTCACATAGCACTTAACAATTCACATAAATATGAGCAATACATTACATAAGTAAAATTTTGAGTCTAACCAACATCTCTAGTCAAAACCAGAGACCATTCCTAGTTCATTGACCAGTCTTGTAAATGTAGCTTCACTCAAAGGCTTGGTGAAGACATCTGCAAGTTGTTGTTCTGTAGACACAAAGTGTAGCTCAATGTTGCCTTCCTCTACATGCTCTCTGATAAAGTGATACCTTATGCTGATGTGCTTGGTCATTGAGTGTTGTACTGGATTACCTGTCATTGCAATAGCCTTTTGATTATCACAGAAAATAGGTATTTTACTATACCTCAATCCATAATCCAGCAGTTGATTCTTCATCCATAGAATCTGTGCACAACAGCTACCAGCAGCAATATTCTCTGCTTCAGCTGTAGATGTGGATATTGATTTCTGTTTCTTGCTGTACCAAGAAACAAGTCTGTCAACAAGAAATTGACAACTTCCACTGGTGCTTTTTCTGTAAATCTTACAGCCTGCAAAGTCTGCATCAGAGTAGCCAAGTAGGTTGAAATCTGATTCTCTTGGATACCACAGCCCTAAAGTTATAGTGCCCTTGAGATACTTAAAAATCCTCTTCACAGCTGTTAGATGTGGTTCTCTTGGATCTGCCTGAAATCTTGCACACAGACATGTTGCATACATGATATCAGGTCTACATGCTGTTAAATAGAGAAGAGAGCCAATCATTCCTCTGTAGCTTGTCATATCTACTGGTGACCCTATATCTTTGTCCAATTTAGTTGCAGTTGCCATAGGAGTTGTTGCAGATGAACAGTCAAGCATGCCAAATTTCTTGAGAAGATTTCTGGTAAATTTTGCTTGATTGATAAAGATACCATCATCTGTTTGTTTCACCTGTAGACCTAGAAAATAACTAAGCTCTCCCATCATGCTCATTTGATACCTGGACTGCATGAGCTTGGCAAACTTCTTACAGAGTTTATCATTAGTAGACCCAAAGATAATGTCATCAACAAATATCTGAACTAAAAGCAAGTCACTCCCAGACTTGAAATAAAACAGAGTTTTATCAATTGTACCTCTGTTGAATCCACTTTCTAAGAGAAATTGAGCCAGAGTTTCATACCATGCTCTTGGTGCCTGCTTAAGTCCATAGAGTGCTTTATCCCGCCTGTAGACATGATCTGGATATTTTAGGTCCACAAAACTTGGTGGTTGTTCAACAAACACTTCTTCTTCAAACTTCCCATTCAAAAAAGCACTTTTCACATCCATCTGGAACACTTTGAATTTCTTATGAGAGGCATATGCTAGAAACATTCTGATTACCTCCAATCTTGCAACTGGAGCAAATGTTTCATCATAGTCTATTCCTTCCTGCTGTGAATAGCCTTTTGCTACCAGTCTAGCCTTGTTTCTTGTGATAATACCCTCACTGTCAGTTTTGTTTTTGAAAACCCATTTAGTACCAACAATAGATCTATTCTTGGGTCTTGGTACAAGTGTCCACACTTCATTTCTCTCAAATTCATTTAACTTTTCTTGCATTGCTGTTATCCAGTCAGCATCTTTAAGTGCTTCTTCAACCTTCTTCGGCTCAGTTTGTGACAAGAATGCATGAAACAGACATTCATTTGTTGTTGCACTTCTTGTCCTTACTCTTGCATCTGGATCACCAATAATCAAATCAGGTGTGTGAGATTTGATCCATTTCCTAGCTGAAGGCAAATGACTTCTCTCAAAGTTTGATCCTCCCCCTTGATCCATGTTCTCTTGATTTTCTTGGTGTCTTTCTTCATTCTCTGAGGCTCCCCCTGAACTTGACTTCCCAGAGTCAGAATTTGAATTTTCAGAGTTTGAATCATCAGAGTTTGATCCAGATTTTTCAGTTGACTCACTATTAGTGTTTGAGTCTTCATTTTGATGTGATTCTTCATGCTCCCCCTCAACTGGTTCTTCTATTGTTTCTGGCTGGAAAGTCTCTTCAGTATCTACCAGTAGAGGTTCAGAGTTTAGCTCAACAGAGTTTGTCAGATCAGTCTCATCAGAGTTTATTTCATCAGAGAATAAATCTTCATTTTCGAAGTGCAGTTGATCATGTTCATTAACATCTTCAAGTCCAGTTATTTTCTTGTCATCAAATGACACATGAATTGATTCCATGATCACTTTGGTTCTCAGATTATAAACTCTGAATGCCTTAGTTGACAGTGGATAGCCAACGAAAATTCCTTCATCTGCCTTTATCTCAAACTTTGTCAACTGTTCAGGATGAGTCTTCAGCACAAAGCACTTGCATCCAAAAATCTGAAAATATTTTAGATTTGGCTTCTTTTTCCTCACCATTTCATATGGTGTCTTTCCATGCTTGTTGATCAGTGTGGCATTTTGAGTAAAACAAGCAGTTTGAACTGCTTCTGCCCAGAAATAAGTTGGCAACTTTGCTTCATCTAGCATGGTTCTGGCAGCTTCTATCAAGGTTCTGTTCTTCCTCTCAACTACACCATTCTGTTGTGAAGTGCCAGGTGCAGAAAACTCTTGTTTAATTCCTTTATTCTTGCAAAATTCTTCCATTATTGAATTCCTGAATTCAGTTCCATTGTCACTTCTGATAATATTCACTTGATTCTTTGACCCTTTGTCCAGCTGCATTATATGTTCTGTCAGAGTTAATGCAGTTTCATCCTTCTTTGCAAGAAAATACACCCATGTGTATCTGGTGTATTCATCAACAATGACTAAAGCATATTTCTTCTTTCCAAGAGACATAACATTCACTGGTCCAAAAAGATCAACATGTAGAAGATGATAAGGATCAACAATTGAAGACTCAAACTTGCTTTTGAAGGAAGCCTTTCTCTGTTTGGCCTTTTGACATGAATCACACAGGCCATCTGCATTTAACAAGGACTTTGGGAGTCCTCTCACAAGATCATTCTTTATCAGCTCATTGATGTTGTTCAGATTTAAATGAGAGAGTTTCTTATGCCACTTCCAACTCTCTTCACTTGACATTCTTGTTGACAGACACACTGCTTTGCCATCAGAGTTTGTTGACAATTTTATTTTATAGATGTTATTGTGTCTGTTTCCAACTAGAGCAACTTTCCCTGTAGATTTACTGATGACTTGACAGTATTCAGGCTGAAAATCTACATGATATCCTCTGTCACAGATTTGACTCACAGATAGCAGATCATGCTTGAGTCCTGGAACCAGAGCTACATTTGTGATGATGACACTTCCAAGATTAATATTTCCATATCCCAGAGTATGTCCTATGTTGCCATCTCCATAGGAAACTTTTGGGCCAGCCTTCTCCACATACTCTGATAGCAGGGCTTTATTTCCAGTCATGTGTCCTGAACATCCACTGTCCATGACTAGGGTACTTTCCCTGGTGCCCTGCAATCACAAACAATCACTGATTGTTAGTTTTAAGGATCCAGACTCGCTTGGATCCTTTTGGCTTTCTTAACTCTGTTAGCTTTTGCAGCGGAATTCACATTATCAGAGTTTAAGCTAACTTTATCAGAGTTTACATTTGTAGAGTTTACTTTAACTCATTTCAAATTTGGCTTGGGTTCATAGTAATTATGATAAATAGCATGATAGTCTCTGCAAGTATAAATAGAATGCCAAGTACTACCATAGTGTTTGCATAAAGTCTGTGGTCTAGCTCTAACATTAACTTTCTTTACTTCATACTTTGAAGGTAAAGAATTAATATTTTTATTTTTCCTGCAAAAACTAGCAAGATGCTTAGTGCTACCACAGTTATGACATGTCTTTCTTGGAGCTAAAGTAGCAAGCATTGGATAATTACCTTGAGTGATGCCTACTTTACCATTTCTGTTCTTTCTAGACACTTTCTGTTTCTTAACAGACTTTAACTCCTTAAGCTTATGCTTGAGTTGTTTATTTGTCATTGAACCAATATTAACCTGTTTTACACTAGCTTGTACTGGTTCTTTCTTAACAGCTTCTATTCCGTGTTCAAACCTAGGTTCACTTATACCATTAACAAATGTTCCAAATTTCTTAGAAGAAAGTGGTGGTCTAATCTTGACTGTATTCTGAAACCTAAGTACATCATCCTCAGAATAACCTAGACCTACTGTGTCTGATTGAAAAATCTCTTGAGTGTCTTTTCCAGAGTGTGTCCAAGTTTTAATAATGTGCTTTGCATCCTCCAATTCAGATTCTAGTTGCTTATTCTTACCTAGCAACTCCTGTTCTAGAAAAACAGCATCATCTCTTTCTTTCTGAATATTTTGCATGTTTTCAAGTTTTTCTTCAACAAGTTTGTTTCTCTCTTTAAGTTGAGAGCACTCATTCTTGATTCTCTCATTTTCTAAAGTCTGATCCCTATAACTGTTATGTAATGCTTTAAGATAAATCCTCAACTTATATTATCAGTATTATAAGCATAGGTAGTTGGGGGTACCTTGAGTTCAGAATCTTCATTCTGAGTAGAAGCCATGAGTGCATAGTTCACCTCCTCATCTGAATCTGAGGTATCTGCCCAGTCTCTGCCTTTGGTGTAGAGTGCCTTTTCAGTTTTACCCTTCTTGCACTCAAGAGCATAGTGACCCATCTCCTTACACTTGTAGCATTGAATCTCAGACTTATCTTTCTTCCCAGATTTGGAGTCCTTTTTCTCAGATTTGCTGAAATTTTTCATGTCAGACTTTGAGTCATTCTTGGAGAATCTCTTTCCCTTCTTGAAGTTCTTGAACCCCATCTTCTTGAAGGTCTTTACCATCAATGCAGCCATTTGCATCATCTCTTCATCATCTTCAGAATCAGATGATTCATCTGTGTTTGAGTCAACATCAGAGTTTGATGACTCACTTTCTGAATGAATGACCAAGGCTTTTCCTTTTGCCTTCTTCCTTGATGCTTCTTTCTTTGAAGGTCTTTCTTCAACTTTCAGAGCAACAGACTTTAACTTCTTGCTTGATCTCCTGTTTCTCTGCTCCATTTCTAACTCATGAGTCTTGAGCAGTCCATAGATTTCATCAATCTCTGTATCAGCAAGATCATAGTTATCTCTTATAGTGGTTGTTTTCACATCCCACTTTTCAGGTAGAGAGAGAAGAAACTTGAGATTTGAGTCTTCTAAATCATACTTTTGGTTAACCAATGACAAATCATTGAGCAGTTTACAGAATCTGTCGAATGTTTCTGCCATGGTTTCTTCAGACTTTGCCTCAAAATGCTCATACTCCTATGTGTGTATGTTCCTTCTATTCTTCTTGATTGCAGCAGTTCCTTGACACCTAACCTCAAGGGCATCCCAAATTTCCTTTATAGTTGTGCAGTTAATCACCTTATTAGACATAACATTGTATAAAGCACTGTGAAGTAAATGCCTTACTTTTGCATCCTTAGCAATAGATGAAAGATCCTCAACAGTTAGATCTTTCTTTTCCTTTGGAATCACCTTTGATTCCTCACCAGCAACAGCAGCAGATAACTTTGTAGGTTTATGAGGACCTTCATAAATTCTATCAAGATATTCTGGATCTGTAGCCTCCAGAAACATGGTCATCTTCACCTTCCAGATTGCATACTCTGCTGGCTTAAGTATGGGAACCCTAATTGTCTCATACCTACTAACAGTAGTAGGAGCTTTCTCGGAACCTGATGGAGGAGGAATCTCTGCCATTGATTATAGTAGTATTTGAGTGGATCTTAAACTGTAATGAATTAACAGATTGGCTCTGATACCAATTGTTAGGCCGAATACACACTAATAATCAATAAAGTATGAGCGAATAACTATTTAAAAACTGTTTTTGTATTAACTCATCTCTCAGTGATGTAAAAAATCACAGAGAGCTGCTTAGGTTACAATGAATGATATTCTGAATGTTCGATACCCTTCTATGGTTAACCTAACTGTATTTATAAGATATATAGCTACGTACAATCGTTAATTGATTCTCCTATAATTAAGCTATACAATTGATATCAATTATGATTGCTACACGTCTTCTAAGTCAACTCAATCTCTTTAACAGCTATCCAATCTTCAAAGATATTGCTTCCATGTTTATCTTGAATTAATCCTCAATCTCTGTTGACTCTCAGACGCTTCCGCTACAGAGTTTAACAAAGGCCCTGTTTGGCAATTAGCTGATAGCTGTTAGCTGTTAGCGGATTGAATTAGCTGTTTTGACTAGCGGATTGAATTAGCTGTTTTGACTAGCGGATTGAAATTAGCTGTTTTGAATAAAAGTGTTTGGTAAATAGCTTTTTGAATAACTTTTTGTGACACATAGCAAACCTCTAATTGAAAAAGCTCCTAAAATGAGCTTTTTGAAAATTAGCTTTTTGATCCCAAACCTCTAACTCAAACCTCTAACAACCAAACACTCACATTAGAGGTTTCATTTGGTCAAACCTCTAATCTACACCCAAACCTCTAATTTTATCCCAAACCTCTAACTTCCAAACACCCCCAAACTCTGTTGCGCTTCCAGTCAGTAGTGTTTGCGCTTTCTTCTGTCAGCGTTTGCGCTTCCTTCTGTCAGCGTTTACTCAAACTCTGCTGCGACTGCTTTCATTAACAAGTTAAACTCTGTTTCCCTGTAACACTTAAACACTAACATTAAATCACATCAATTATATCTAACATATTTAAAATGTGGGGGTATCTTGAAAATGTCTTGATACCTATACCTATAAATATTAAAGGGGATCCAAAATCAGTTGGGATATTTTGGATGGATATATAGACAACGATGGAGTCTAACGATATCCTGTAGTCTGTAGATGAATCTTATTTGTGAGATTCATAAGAATGTAATTACGGAATTTAGGAATGCTTCTATGATGAGTTAGTAGTTCCTTGTAAATTTGTAATTAAAATTTATCCGAATAAATTTTTGAGTTATTGGATGAATGTGAGATTGAACCTAGAAAGAGCAAAAGACTTAGAAAATCTAAAATTTTGCTTGAAGGTAAACCTCAAAGCTTGAGAGAAGACCTGAGAATTCTCTGATGATCATAAATTTAAGTAACACAGACTGCTTTGTCATTTTTTGATATAAAGTTTATTGTTTAGTACCATCAAGGGATTGATAGGTACAAGGCGTTACCTGATAATTGGTGGCGCCATCATCATCCTTAAGCTTATTTGCTTTAGTGGCATTAGCAGCCTTATTAGTTTGAGGCTTTGAGCATTTGCTTTAACTGATTTCAAGGTGTATAAAAGTATCACTATATCTTCTTAGCATATAGTTTGATACACATTATTTTATTAGTTGCTTTTCCGTCTAGTAGTTTTCTTAATTTGGTCAATTTCTTTCATCTACAGGTGCTGGAGAAGATGAAATACCCACGGGGAAGTAAAAGGCTAGGCTTGAGAAAGACACTGAAATGGAGTGTAGATTTAATTGTATAATGATTTGACTTGTGTAATTTGTAATTTTTTGTAACGGAATTAGTGATATATTTTAGTTTTATAAAAGTTGATAAATGTGATTCATTCAAATTATATTTTAATTTACCATGACTTGCGTTAATTTTTTTATTGTATTTTTTAAAATTTTAAGAATATCACAAATAAAACAAAATCCAAAAGAAAAATTAAAAATATAAATCTTCAGAAAATTTATACCAACTGATGTTGCTGTAGAGGGACAAAGATGTTGGAATAGGCTATATGGCAACATCGCAAGCGTGTTGGTGTTGAGTAGACAGTGTTGCCATAGACTTTATGCCAACACCGGAAATAGTGTTGTTATTTTACATGAAATGTTGGCATAAGTGCCTAAGGCAACATCATGTTGATGTTGCCATAGATTTGACAAAATGTGTTGGCTTAACCTCTAAGCCCACATGCAAATTCCCAACACCTTCAAAATTGGCCAAAGTGTTGCCTTAAATCCTATGGTAACATTTTTCAGCATTTTTAACACTTATTTTGGGTGTTGCCATAGACCATTTGTGGTGTAGTGTTAAGGCTTACCCACACTCCAAGGAAGGTAATCATCTCTTGAAACCCTAGTTTTGACTTTAAGTTTTGGTGGTTTTAGATGATATATGATGATGATGTTAGTTCAAGCATGTTTATGAGATTATGTAGTAGTTTTAGTAGTTATAAAACCATGATTCAAATGATGGATATGAGAGATGTTCTTGGACTGTTAAATATGAGTATTATGTGTGTAAGATTGATGTATGCCCGGTGTGGCTTGGATGTGTTGAAATAAATTTGGAAATGTCCGATTTATAGCCGTCGTAATGCCGAAATTTCGTTAACCTTAAGAAATCGTGTTTGACAGTAGCTTTAACTCACGGCCCAGTTTCATATTCTGCCATTATAAGATAGATTATGTTATAAGCTTCGTTTTGATATAAAGATCACGTGAAACGGACTTACGGTTTAGGAGTTATGGTTAAATTGGTAGACGTGGTTCGAAACCGTAAAAGCAAGTTCGTAACTGAAATTGAACCTTCTTAAAAAGAGTTATTGATGTGAATTTGAAAGAAACTTCTGTTGATCAACCTATCAATCTGCTACTCAATACAATGGGCTTTGATATGGGCAAGAGACAAGCATGGGTCACAAAGCTTACTTGGACAACAAGGAATGATGGAGGGACAACTGAAGCTTTGGCGCTCAGCTCAATAACCAACATGGGCTGATTATTATATAATTATTAAGTAGATATTTTGCTTGCAAGTTTTTACCTTTCACTTGAAAGGGTTTTTCTTGTTTTAAGCACTTAGGGTTCTATTTTTCCTATTTGGATTATGTTTTTATCTGTTTTCTATTTGGATTGGGTTTTTAAATGTGTTTCCTGGAAGGATTCAGATATTAGCTAATCTTCAAGCTGGTATTGGATTTCTCATGGATTCCTGTTGGGTATAGGTTATTGTCTAAGCCTATAAATACCCATCTCATGTAATGTTTTAAGACATATAATGTGATGAATTTGTTTTGAGATAAACTATGATTAGTTTTTCTTTTCTCTAAGCTTCAATTACTGGATTGTTTTGAAGGTTAGATTCAAATTACTTAGTTTCTGGATTGATCTAAGGAATTTGAGATTCAAAGTTCACGTTTCTGGATTGATCGTGTTCTTTTGAAATATCCTTTTCTTCTTGTCTTCTTTATTCGTGGAGCAATCCACATCAATTTGGTATCAAGAGCCAAGGTTTCTCCATCAATTTCTTAATTGTTGGGAGATCTAGTGTTTTCGCAAAAAAAAGAAAAAGTTACTGTTCATCGGCACTATTCACGGCACTGTTCATCGACACTGTTCACGGCACTGTTCACGGGTACTGTTCATCCAGAATTTTTTTTTCTTTCCTTGTGATCTCTTTCATGGCTACGGACGAATTGCTTAAACAACTACTTGAAAAAATTAATGAGATGGATATAAGAACGGAAAAGCTAGCCGATTCAACGGAGTCTAGATTCGAAGCGTTTGGTAAACTTTTGCTTGATGTGAAAAACAAGACGGATGGTGTAAAACATGTTGATGATGATGGTTTGGATGATTCTGCTTTATCTAAGGAGAAAAGCTCTAAAATTGATGATCGTGGGATTAAGCTTGATGATTTCACAGGATTGGGGAACCCCGAAGATTTTATTGAATGGGTTAGACAAGTTGAGAAGATTTCTGATTACAAGGGGTTTGATGATATGAAACGATTCAGAATTGCTACTATCAGGCTTACAAAAAACGCAGGTTTGTGGTTTGAAAATCTAAAAGCAAGAAGAGCTAGATCTGGAAAAGAGAAGATCGTGTCATGGGCAGCTTTAAAGAAGAAACTTCGTGCAAAGTATGTTCCGGATGATTATGAGCAGGTACAATACTTGAAGCTCACCTCACTTTCTCAGGATACAATGAGTGTTTCAGAGTACGTTGCTGAATTTGATAGATTGTGCTTAATTTGTGACTTGGCGGAGAAAGAAACAATGAAAATTGCAAGGTTTGTTCGTGGATTAAATCGACCTATTGCTAAAAAGGTGGAATTAAGTACATATAGCTCGTTTAATGATGTTTTCAAGCTAGCTATGAAAATTGAATCTCATCAAGAAGAGGAGAAACCAAAGTCTACTTTTAAGGGGTTTGGATCAGGTGCTTCAAAGGGGTTTAAACAGTTTCAATCTAACTTTTCAGAAGGATCTTCACAAGCTTCTCTTAAAAATCCATCGACTAGTTTCACTTCAAGACAAGAGACTTCTTCAATGGATGATAAAAAGGTAAAGAAACAAAAAGTGTTTGTCTCAAAAGAAGACTTTGATAGTCGACGAAAGTGTTTTAAGTGTCAAGGCAAAGGACATATTGCAAGCGAATGTCCTTCTCGAAGAACTCTAACTATGAAGCAATACTTGGAATGGGATGAAGAGGAACAATACATGCAATTCCTCCTGAAAGATACTCAAGAGATTATAGTCAAGGATGATGAAGAAGAGATTGCTTATGCAGAGAGTGGTGCTAAATTGCTTATTGTTAGGAGGATTTTACACACGGAGACTACCCCAAATTCTAATCAAAGAGAAAACTTATTTCACACAAGGTGCAAAGTTGGGGATAGGGCATGCAATATGATTATTGATAGTGGATCATGCACGAACGTTGCATCCATTGACATGGTAAACAAACTGAATCTTCCGACTCGTGATCATGAGAAACCATATAAGTTAAATTGGCTTGATGACTCAAAGGGTTTGAATGTGAAAAAGCAAGCCTTGGTGAATTTTTCGATTGGAAGCTACAAGGATGAGTTATGGTGTGATGTAATTCCAATGAGTGCATGTCATCTTTTACTTGGGAGGCCATGGCAGTTTGATAGGAAGGTGGTGCATGAAGGAGACACTAATGTTTATTCGGTACAAGTGGGGAGTAAACGTATTAAACTTCAACCTTTGTCTCCTATTGAGTATTATGCACATATGCATGAATCACAGAAGAAACCTAGCTTATTTTTATCGGGTAAAGAATTTGAGAAGGAGGTGGCAGAAAATGGGGGTATGGCGTATGCTTTGTTTGTGAAGAAAACAACTCCAAATCAAGGTGAATCAGATCCACTGCTTCATGATTTGCTCGCTGAATTTAGTGATGTTTTTCCGGATGAATTACCAATAGGTTTGCCTCCGTTGAGGGGAATTGAGCATGCAATTGATCTTATTCCTGGTGCTGCATTACCAAATAAACCTGCTTATAGATGTGATCCAGAGGCTTCTAAAGAGCTTCAACGGCAAATTGAAGGTTTAATTGAAAAGGGTCATGTACGAGAGAGTATGAGTCCTTGTGCGGTTCCCGCTTTATTAGTTCCAAAAAAGGATGGAACGTGGAGAATGTGTGTTGATTCTAGGGCCGTGAACAACATTACCGTCAAATATCGTTTTCCTATGCCAAGATTAGAAGATATGCTTGATGAGTTACATGGTGCGACAATTTTTTCTAAAATCGATCTTCGAAGTGGATATCATCAACTGCGGATTCGTGAAGGTGATGAATGGAAAACAGCTTTCAAAACAAAACAAGGCTTGTATGAATGGATGGTGATGCCTTTTGGTCTTTGTAATGCCCCTAGCTCCTTTATGAGGCTCATGAATGAGGTACTTCGTCCTTTCCTAAACAAATTTATCGTTGTCTATCTTGATGATATTCTGGTTTATAGTAAAGATAAATTTGAGCATGTGAATCACCTTAGAAGTTTGTTTGAAAGGCTGCATGAGCAAAAACTTTATGGTAAACTCGAGAAGTGTTCTTTTCTGGTATCTAGTATTTCGTTTCTTGGCTATATTGTTTCCGATTGTGGGGTACGAGTTGATCCCGAGAAAGTTCTAGCTATTTCTTCATGGGTTGTTCCTAAAAATGCACATGAGGTGCGGAGTTTTCATGGTTTGGCATCATTTTATAGGAGATTTATCAAGAACTTTTCTTCTATTATGGCTCCACTTACTGAATTACTTAAGAAGGATGTGTTTGAATGGTCTGGTACAACTCAAACGGCATTTGAAGAGATTAAAGAAAGGCTTTGTCATGCTCCAGTTTTAGCCCTACCAGATTTCAATCAATTGTTCGAGGTGGAGTGTGATGCAAGTGGAGTTGGTATAGGTGTTGTTTTGATTCAAGGAACGAAGCCTATTTCATTTTTTAGTGAAAAGCTAACTAGTGCCAAACATAATTATTCAAATTATGATCGTGAGTTTTATGCCATTGTTAGATCGTTGGATCATTGGTCGCATTATTTGCGTCCCAAACCCTTTGTGCTACATTCTGATCATGAAGCACTAAAATTCATTATTGGACAACAAAAGTTGAGTTATCGTCATGCTAAATGGGTGGAATTTCTTCAATCTTTCACGTTTTCCTCGAAGTATAAGGAGGGAAAGTCTAATGTCGTTGCAGATGCTCTTTCAAGGAGGGCATATTTGTTGGCTATGGTTGATGCTCGAGTTATTGGTTTTGAGCATATTAAAGGTTTATATGAATCTGATGGTGATTTTGCACAGGAATTCAAGTCTCCAACTCGCAATTACACCATTCAAGATGGGTTTCTATTTAAGGGGAATAAGCTTTGTATTCCTAAATGTGGTGTGTGCGAGTTACTTGTTCGTGAAGTGCATAGTGGTGCTATTGCTGGTCACTTTGGGGTGCATAAGACAATGGATTTGTTGAATGAAAGTTTTTTCTGGCCAAGAATGATTAGCGATATCCAATCTGTGGTTTCAAGATGTGCAACTTGTCAAAAAGCCAAAAGTACGTTTTCTAAGGGTTTATATACCCCACTTCCAGTTGCTGAAATTCCTTGGGATAGTGTGAGTATGGATTTTATCATTGGTTTGCCAAGAACACAACGAGGGAAATATTCTATCATGGTTGTAGTTGATCGTTTTTCAAAGATGGCTCACTTTATTGCTATGAACAAGACAAATGATGCACAACATGTTGCTGATCTCTATTTTAAGGAGATTGTTCGCTTGCATGGAATTCCAAGAAGCATCGTGTCAGATCGAGATTCAAAGTTTTTGAGTCACTTTTGGAAGTGTTTGTGGCGATGGCTTGGAACTAAGTTGATGTTTAGCACATCTCATCATCCTTAAACAGATGGACAAACTGAGGTCACTAATAGGACTTTGGGTACCTTACTCCATGGTTTAGTAAGTAAGACTCAAAAAGATTGGGATGTAAAGTTGTGTCATGCGGAGTTCGCTTACAATCGCTCGCATTCTTCTACTACTTCTCGCTCTCCTTTTGAAGTGGTTTATGGTATAAATCCATTTCTTCCGATTGATTTACTTCCTTTACACAAAGATGATATTCACGTTGACGCAAAGAAACGTTTGGAGGTGTTTCAAAAGACTTGTGAGCAAGTAAAAGAGAGGATTGAGAAGATGAACGCAGTTTATAGGGAACGAGCTAATAAGAGGCGTAAACAACCTATTTTCAAGCCCGGAGATCTTGTTTGGGTTCATTTGAGGAAAGAGAGGTTTCCAAGCAAAAGGAAGAACAAACTTATGCCAAGGGCAGATGGTCCATTTGAAGTACTTGATGCTTACGGAGATAGCGCTTACAAAATAGATCTGCCAAGTGACTATGGAGGTGTTAGTGCAACTTTTAATGTGGGTGACCTTTCTTCATACTTGGATGACGTGAATTTGAGGACAAATTCTTTTGATGAGGGGGAGAATGATGTGAATTTGAAAGAAACTTCTGTTGATCAACCTATCAATCTGCTACTCAATACAATGGGCTTTGATATGGGCAAGAGACAAGCATGGGTCACAAAGCTTACTTGGACAACAAGGAATGATGGAGGGACAACTGAAGCTTTGGCGCTCAGCTCAATAACCAACATGGGCTGATTATTATATAATTATTAAGTAGATATTTTGCTTGCAAGTTTTTACCTTTCACTTGAAAGGGTTTTTCTTGTTTTAAGCACTTATGGTTTTATTTTTCCTATTTGGATTCTGTTTTTATCTGTTTTCTATTTGGATTGGGTTTTTAAATGTGTTTCCTGGAAGGATTCAGATATTAGCTAATCTTCAAGCTGGTATTGGATTTCTCATGGATTCCTGTTGGGTATAGGTTATTGTCTAAGCCTATAAATACCCATCTCATGTAATGTTTTAAGACATATAATGTGATGAATTTGTTTTAAGATAAACTATGATTAGTTTTTCTTTTCTCTAAGCTTCAATTACTGGATTGTTTTGAAGGTTAGATTCAAATTACTTAGTTTTTGGATTGATCTAAGGAATTTGAGATTCAAAGTTCACGTTTCTGGATTGATCGTGTTCTTTTGAAATATCCTTTTCTTCTTGTCTTCTTTATTCGTGGAGCAATCCACATCAGTTATGCAGTGACGAATCATGGTAATTAAATACTGGAGATAAAAAGGAAGGTGTGAGAGAAAACCTCATGTCAAACGGATCGTTTTTCGATTTTATAAAAATGTTCGAATCAAGGTTAAGCGCGAACGAACCCCTTAAAAGTACACTTGGTTATGACTTTGGTAAATCACTTAGAAAGCGAGCAATAAAACTTGAGGTATAATCTTGGTTCGTAAGCGATCGACCTTAGAACTTATATGACTTAGGTATATACCAAGTGTAAGTATGATGACATGTCCTAATAACGAACAAATGTCGAATCGTATCGGTGATAAAAAAGAGTTACACTAAAGGGTATAGAACGAGATAACTTGGAAACGGGTTTTAGCTTAAGTTGAAGTTTATGCTTAGCCTTTTTAAAAGTGTTAAGTGATTAACCTCGGATATTGTGACTATTTATAGATCTCCGAGCAGACCCGGGACACACTAACCCCTACCTCGACCCGACTACCAGACAAGTTTCCAATACTTTGGAACTGTTGTTGTGATAATATATATATGAATTGATTCTGTTATACATATGCCATAGCATGCATGCCTACTTTTAAGATATATTGTGATACTTGTTCCCTGATTTATTGTTAGCTTATAAGCCCGATAGATAACGTATCAGTTAAAAGCCGGATATTGCTAAGACCCTTGGAGAAGGGCACTTGAATCTCATTCTTTGAATATAGACCGGGAGTCGATATTTCTTGATGTATTGAGATTATTTTCAGAGGAAAATATTTAAGTAAATATTTTCCATTAATTATCCAAAGAATATTAGTGGAATATTCCTTTAAGATTAGTTATGAATATTATTTTGAATATTCGTTAGAGATTTATTTATTCGATGAATATTATCTTTAATATTCATCTAAAATTGATTTAATATTCGAATATTATTTCGAACCCTCATTCAATTTATTTATTCAATAAATATTACTTCGAATATTCTTTCAATAATTATTTCTTCGATAAATATTATTAAGTTAAATATTCATTAATTATTCAATGAATGTTATCTCAATTATCCACTTGATAATTATTTCTTCAATAAATATTATTATTAAATTGAATATTCATTATTCGTTCAATGAATATTATTATGAATATTTATTCAAGGATTATTTCGATCATTATTCTTCCAATATTTATGACTTAATAAATATTCTTTGAATATTTATTTAATTCTTCTAACTCGTTTTAAAAATGATTTACTTCATTCAAGTAGTATATTCGACCTTCAAATATTAGGTAAATTACTTCAGAGCCTTATTATTAATATTATATTATCAAGGAAGGTTCTCAGTAACTCCATTCTTCATTCAATTCTATTATAAGGGAACCTTACTTGAGAAATGTTACTTACCTTGTGACCACCCAATCATAAATCTTTGAAACTATTCTTTTCACTCGCAACTTGGTTGCTGTTTATATATTAAATCTTGTGTAGCTTCTCATCATTCGAGGGGTAAGAATGTTGGAACAAGTTGGTATCCATTAACGAGCAGCAGCTTGGGAAATATTGGTGAATTTTCCTTTCCAAACTAGATACGACTACTTTGTGAAATCCTATCAACAAGTATTATACTTGGGGAAAGGGGGACGAACTTTATGTTTCAAAGTTATGGATGTTAAATGAACTAGGAGATGCGTAAGTGGCCGAGTGACGCCGGCCCAGCAATGGCCCAACCGTTGGCCGAGGAGTTCCAGAGGGCGGTCGACAAGTAAATCCATCGGAGCTACCTTCTACATGTAGAGAACGACTGATGAGATGCATGACATACGACTGATCATCGTAAACGTTAGGGCATCTGGCGCGACAATGCTCCCGTATTAGTTCATATTTCAAAGTTGGAAATTTTCTGCAACACTATTGGTGTTGGCAGGGTGAAAAAGATGTTTGAAACTGGAATTACAATATTTCCTGCAAGTTCCTCTTCCATGATAATGATGCTATCTTGCTTATCTCTGGCATAGCAGATATTCCTAAAGAAATATATTTTTAGTTACCTTGTAACTTCATCGTTTACATTACATTGACACTATCTTCATAAATGCATGGCATATGGTTTCAACGATATTGTTGACTTATATTATTGTTCAGTCATATATTCCTTTTGGTGGGCTATTTCTCACCCTTGCTTTATGTATTATATCATAACAACAGCTAGATCAGATGACCCGCACAAGGCGCACTCGGTGCAAGCAGGTGGCAGTCGTCAAAGGTTAATTGCTGAGGTCTTAGCTACCATTGCTGAAGAGGAAGCTATTGGTAGGCTAGTTGTTAGCATTTGAGTATCAAATGTATTTATTATATGACCTATACAAATGGATGGCAAAGAGTATGTAATGGTTAAATTGTAAATTTTTTGGGTTGTAAGAACTCAATCTTGTGATTAATAATATTTGGTAATTACTCTAATTTCATCTCTGGGACTATAATGAGTGTGTTTTATGTTGTTGTTTGGGTCATAAAGTTGTAATTTAATTTATGTTGGTTTTGTGGATGGAAATTGAGACCGTAACGACCAGATCCCTGACCCCGGATCTGGGGGTGTTACACCCATTTTCCCTAATGCCTCTGTTGTACTCCTCGGTACTGATTATTCTTTGATAGATTGCTGTTTTTGTTTGAGGGCTTCTGAATTTGGTTGGGAATTTGTGTTTGTAAATATGCATTTCTTGATGGATTTTCTTCAGAGAACTTTTGTAGCAAGTCTCTCTGTTGGAGATACACTGAAGAGCCTAATGGTTCTGCAACAGGGTTATAACACGGGACTGATGATGAGCAGTGAGAGAATATCGAAACAAGTGTGTTTGTACCCCCCAGTATTGTAAGAACCCCAAATTTTCGGTAGAATTAAAACTTTTATTAAGTATTGACAAAATGAGGAACCATGATTCCGACCTCAAGGTATTATCAGTTCTAATGAATGGATATAGATTCCAATGTTTATATGTCATGAAGAATGCAATGGTTTGACAACTTAGATTAGAATAATCTATCTCCTAGGGAAATAAGATATGGCAATTCCAAATAGGGAAATTATTCTCATGTCATCCAAATCAATATTTGTTATTAGTCCAGTGGTTCCGTAAAAGGGTTAAGGAACGCCCGAAAGAGAACAAGGACATTTTTAATAAATATAAAGAATACAGATGAATAAAGAATGAATAGTGTTTTTGGTGGAAATGAGAATATTATTAGACGACGCTATATAGAAGTATTCAGAACGGATTTCTGAGTTCGTATTATTGATCCAGGGGGAAAATAAGTGTATGTAAAAGCTGTCGGATTCTGAAAAGCAACACTTTTATTTTCTCCGAGAATTCCCTGGAAACTGTAAGGCTTGAGGATTTAATAAGGGGATTTAAGGAATTTAAATTCGAGAATTATCAAGAAAGATTGAGAATGGTATTATAAATATTATAAAGGATTCCGGTAAAACCCTAACTAGAAACGATTGAGTTATTCCTCCAAACGATCAATGAATTTAGCAATAAACGAACAAAGAAACAAGCAGGGAATCAAGATACATGCATGTAGTGGTGGAAAATAGCTAAGTAACTAAGTAGTTACAAGAGTAACTAGCAAGATTAGAAACCAACTAAGTACTTAGCATGAATCTCTCATCTTACCACAAATCAACAACACTTGTCCACCAAAAATACATCACCCATGACATCTTACCTTTATTAAAGTGGCTTTATGGCCTAGATATTATTTTGGTATATCAATAATTCACTTTGGATGAGATGAGAGCAAGAACAAAGCCAAGCAACTCCATTTCTTTCCAAATTCTTCAAACTGCCCAGCAAGAACCACCTTGAAAGAAAAATTCATATCTCCATTTATATCCATGAAAAAATCACCAACGTTTAACCATAGCTTCTCCACTCCATGGGCAACATTCTTTCAAAATTTCATGGCAATATAATGAGTGTAGCCTAGTCAAATACCTTCCCCAAGTTGAAGAAACCAAACTAACTGTTCTTGACAGTTTCTGTCCAGCGGCAAAAGAGGGCTCAAAACCATAGCTAGGAAGCTTTGTTTTTGGTGATCTATAGCTCAAATCAAAGCTTATGCAGAGACCAAGATGTGGTAAAACTTTGAGAGCCAAACTCTTATTTATCGATTTGTTATGATTTTTACAAAAGTGATGATGAATAGTAACCCTTAGAAACTAACTTTGTTTTCTTGCTTGATTTGGATGATCCAAGCTATCTTAAGGCTATGCAAGGACTATATCAAACTTATTAAGGCTAGAAAACTCTCCAAGGAAGGTATAATCCTTAAGAACCCTATATCTTATTTTAAGATTATGTATGTTTTTGGTGGATTTTAGCATAGTTATGATATTAGTGTTATCATGAGCATGATCTTGTAGTTGGTTTAACCATATGATGATTATGATGGTGAAGAGTAATATTCCTTGACTTGTTGAGATGTATAACATGTGTATAAGATGTATGGATGTCCGGTGTGGCTTGGTTGTGTTGAAAACAATTTAGAAACGTTCGATTTATAGCCGTCATAATGTCGAAATTTCGATAACCCTTAAAAAAACCGAACTTAACAGTTGAGATAATTTTCTGACTTTGATGAATAGATGACATACCCTCGTAGATCTTGAGTCATAGATCGTTTTGGCGCAATAATCGAATCAAACGGACTTACGGTTTAGGAGTTATGGTTAAATTCGTAAAAGTGGTTTGAAACTATAAACGAAAGTTCGTAACTGAAATTGGACCCCTTTAATATTACTAAATCAGTGGCAAATTTTGATAATTAAATATTAGAGATAAAAAGGAAGGTGTGGGAGAAAACCTCATGTCAAACGGATCGTTTTCCGATTTTATAAAAATGTTCGAATCGAGGTTAAACGCGAACGAACCCCTTAAAAGTATGACTTTGGTTATAACTTAGAAAACGGGCGATAAAACTCCAGGTATAATCTTGATTCGTAAACGACCGACCTTAGAATTTATACGACTTAAGTATATACCAAGTGTAAGTATAACGACATGTCTTGTTAGCGAACAAGTATCGGATCGTATCGGTGATAAGAAGAGTTACACTAAAGGGTGCATATCGAGATAACTCGAAAACGTGTTTCGACTTAAGTTAAGTCTATACTCAGCCTTTTTAAAAGTATAAGTGATTAACATTGGATATTGTGACTATTGATAGATCACCGGATTGACCCGAGGCACACTACCCCTACAGGATTACCAGGCAAGTTTCCAATACCTTGGAACTGTTGTTGTGATAATATATATGATTGTTGTTATACAAATGCCATAGCATGTATGCCTACTTTCATGTTAATATTGAATTACTTGTTCCCCTGAATTGATATTGGCCTATAGACTAGATATGAATTATCAGTTATAAGCCGGATTGTTTTGTCAAGACACTTATTGAAGTGCATATGATATTCCTTCATTAAAATATAGATCGGGAGTCGGTATTTTGTAATATAGAGATAGTCGTGGAAACTCGGAGGGATTCCAGTGATAGTTTATTTGAGAAATGTTATTTATGAACATTATTTACATTTCCATAAAGTATTAATTATTTGGAAATTATTCGAGGAATGTTATTTGAATATTATCTCAATCGAGAAGTAGTATATGAATATTATTTTGAATATTCATTCGCGTTTATTTATTTACTGAATATTATTTTAATATTCTTTTGAGCTTTAATTACTCAAATGAATATTAGTTTCGAATATTCATTTAGAGTTTGATTATTCAATGAATAATTACTTTAATATTCTTGGAAATATTATTTATTAAATGAATATTATTTTGAATATTCATTTAAGGTTTTATGTACTTGATGAATATTATTGTAAAATATTCATTGGAAGTTCTACTTACTTAAGGAATATTATTTTGAATATTCCTTTAAGGTTTTGGTTATTAAAAGAATATTATTTTGATATTCATTTAGAGTATTATTTATTAAATGAATATTATTTTCAAATATTCATTTAAGGTTTAATTTAATTAGTGAATATTATATTAAATATTTATTTGAGTTTAATTATTTAATGAATACCATTTGAATATTCATTCAAGAAGAGATTTATTTAGCAAATAATTCTATATACTCATTTGAGGATTTATTACGAGCAATATTATGATTTAATAATATTCCTTAATTATTATTGATTTAATAAATATTCTTCGAATATTTATTTAAATTCTTTTAAATTCTTTTTATAATGATTTATAGTAGTCAAAGACTATCTTTCATCTTCAGATATGGTGTAAAATATTTCGGAGTATTTTATGACTATTTTTATCAAGGGAAGGTTCCCAAAACTTTATTTTCAATTAAATCTATCTTATAAGAAGATTTAAATACTCGCTCAACTTCCAAAAATATATAAGGGGACCTCACTTGAGAGATGTTATTTATTGGACTGCCAGGTCATATACTTGCTAAACTATCTTGTCACTAACATTTTGATTCTTTCAAACATCGATATGAATCTGGTTGGTTACCTCCTCAACGCTCGAGGGGTAAGATTGATGGAACAAGTTTATATCCATTAACAAGCATCAGCTTGGGAAATATTGGTGAATTTTCCTTTCCAACTAGATACGACTACTTTGTGGAGTCCTATCAACAAGTATTATACTTGGGGAAAGGGGGAGGAACTTTACGTTTCACAGTCATGGATGTTATTCGAACTAGGAGTCGTGTAAGAGCCGAGTAGCGCCGGTCCATCCCATGCCAACCGTTGGCCGGGGAGATCTAGCAGGGCGGTAGACAAGTAAATCCGTCAGTTCTTCCTTCTACCGGTAGTAAAACTAATTTGAGCTGTATAGTCTGCGACTGATCATCGTAAGGATTGGAACAGCGGGCGCGATGAATACTCCAGTATTAGTTCATCTTCCAAATTGGGAAATTTTCTGCAACATTATCATTGTTGGCAGGGTTGAAAAGTGTTTGAACTGGAATTGCAATATTCTTCCTGCAAGTTCCTCTATTATCAAAATTGATAATATATGGCTTATCTTTGACATAGCAGATATTTCCACGGAATAATTATATTTTGAGTTACTTTGTAACTTCATCTGATACCTTATATTGGTACTACGTTCGTTAATGCATGGCATATGGTATCAAAGATATTTTGAACTGTTATATATTATTATTGTTCAGCTATATTCTTTTGGTGGGCTATTGCTCAACCATGCTTTATTTATCTATATCACAACAACAACTAGATCAGATGGCCGCGCAAGGCGCACTCAGCTTAAGCAATATGTATTTATTATATGGCATATGCAAATGGATGGCAAAGAGTATGTATTGGTTAATTATAAACCTTTTGGGTTGTAAGAACTCAATCTTGCGATTAATAATATTTGGTAATTACTCTGATTTCATCTCTGGGTCTATAACGAGTGTGTTATGTTGTTTTTTTGGGTCATAAGGTTGTAATTTAATTTATGTTGGTTTTGTGGATTGAAATTGAGACCGTAATGACCAGATCCCTGACCCCGGATCTGGGGGTGTTACTAGCTCTTTATTTATAATCTATCCATAAATCAACCCCACTATAACCAAAAGTTATGTAAGAATTGGTGAGCATGAATAATTTGTTACTAAAACATAAGTTAAGAGCTACTAGTGGCTCTTAGAAATGAGGAGAGAGAAGAAACTCTTAGTATTTTTAAGAGTCATTAAGAGTCTCTTGGAGTAATATTTTTGTTATTTCTCCTCACTTTTTGAGTTAAGAGCTAGAATAGAGAGCCTCTTGGAGATGCTCTTACACGTTATATTAAGCTCTGTTTTTGCAATTTAATGAAAGTATCTGGTCACAGGTTCAATCAACTTAACTTTGGTTATGTGCGTGTATCTTCCGTGTTCTTTTTACTTGATGGTAAAAGTTCAATCTTGTTTCTTCAAATTTTTAAGCCACAAGATGCTACTCCTGTATTCTACTTAATAGTTGATATTGACCCTAGTTACCAAATTGATGGATAAAATAATAAACATAAAATTGATTCATTTCAAGTAGATACCTACTTGATTATGAAAAGGAATCGAATAGATAACTAGTTGATTAGGAGAAAGTAGATTAGTAAATCATTTGATGATTTCTGTTTGCACTAATTCACGCACGCGTACGTGTTCACAAGTAATATATATTTAAGTCAAGTTCGTTCCCACAGAGATCTGGTTATGGTTTTAATTCAGTAGATGTACCTATGCAACAATGTATGATTATTATTCACTGCTAAGACAATTAACAAATTGGGTTTTAATTAACTAATATAAACTAAGAATTACTTAACTAATGATAATTAAAATCGAATTACCTATGCAAGATAAACCATGGGATCCTAACTTCATTAAATACTTTGCTTAGATCTGACGCCTTTAATCACTATATGCAATAGTTATGATATCTGATCGGATAAGACGAAACAAGTACACGCTACCTCTCAGCATACGTATACCAAACTACCCATACATCCACAAAGGAGATAGAAGATGAATAGACACCAATTATGCTTAGACCCTATATGTAAAAAATAACGGTTGAGGAGCAAGTTATCCATAAAGATCACACAGGGCAATATAAGTATTTTCATCTTACACTACGAATCATGTTGATAAACAATCATGAACCTATGCTAGCATGACAAGTTCTAAATCTCAAGATCCACTTTCACTTCACAAGAGAATAACAAATTAGATGTTAGCTACGCATCTAAATTCAATAAGCACAACCATATGAGGATATCAAATATACATCACACACAGATCTTTAAAGCATCAAGATACTAAAGCTCCATAAATAAATCCGTTAGAATCCCATGACAACTATTCATTCGTAATTGAACCTCTCGTCATCATGGGATCAAGTGAAACCATGATAATAAAACAAAGTATGAAAAGATACAAATAAACCTAAGTAATTGATATGTAATGATCCTCCAAATTACAATGGTATGATGTGTTTATATAGGCCTAGATATCTTGCCAATCAAGAAAATTAACCTATAATACAACTAGAAATAGGTTTTTATTCCAAAAATACAATAAGAATTTGAATAAGGGCAAAATAGGAATTTTTGGAATTTTCTGGCAGAACTACGCGCTCCCAGCGCACAGATACGCGCTCCTAGCGCACAAAACTTCTGTTCCACGCGCTCCCAGTGCACAATTACGTGCTATCAGCGCATAAACTTCCTTTTTGTTTTCTTTAGACTTCAAGAAAATTTCCCAAGCTTTGCGTGGACAGTAAGATCGCTGAAAACGGACTTCTAGAACTCCAGATATGGCCAAAACAGTGTAGACTGCGCAACCATCCGAATTTTCCACAATTTGCTCATTCCTCATCCGTTTCTCTTCCGATTCTTTTGCCACTTCCCTTTCTTCAATTCTTGAGCGTGAATTCTCATGGTAGCCTAGGGAAATACACCATCCTTCATTCCAATGCTCAAATTTAACTCCAAGATTGACGAAAACATTAACCCTAATCGACATTCTTGCAAACCTGCACACTTAAACAAAACACATCAAAACTACAACAAACTTGAGTCCAAGACGATCAATTTAAGCCGAATTGAAGCGATCCAAGTGGATATAAAATCCACTTATCACACCCCCAAATTTAACTGATGCTTGTCCTCAAGCATAAACAATTACAACTAACTAACTAACTAGTACCACTTCCGTAGGTGATCACGATTGAATTTGGCATATGCAACAAGCCCTTTAAACCCCTAGGCAGCCCTAGTGGACGAGTAAGGTCTCGTGAGGGCCTATAGCGAATGTACCCACAAAATCCAATGCAATGAAATACATGAATGCCACGAAATGAAAATGCAAATAATTCTAGTACTAATATCCTACAATACCTTCAAATCCTCTTATGCCATATCAACTTAAGAATCAAAGTAAATACGCAATGTCTTGGTGTCGAAAGTGCAAGTATTCACATAGTCTACTCAATGAACATGCATGAGTTCTCAAAAGCCCATGTCAAATGTAAGAATAAGTTAGTAAACATGCTAAGCCTACAAGAGTACATCTTTGAGACAAAACTCGGGATCTCATACGCAAAAACAAGTAAACACTCACAATCCACTCACAAAAGAATACTCTCTCAAGAACAAAGGTAAGTGTATCACTCAATTCCAACAAAATCATAAGCATGTTTGACATTTGGTATCAATCTAACTCTTAACACAACATACATCAATGACGATAATCAAAAGGTCTTTATTTGGGTTGTAACGGGGCTAGGGACAAGGTATGTCAAATAAGCCAAATCAGGTGAAGTGTCAAAAGCTAGTAAGTACCATAATAAATCATACAAAACACCCTATTCCCCCCCCCCCCCACATAATCTATTATTTTTCTTCCAACAAAACACTCGACTAGTCGACTTAAGTAGGATCACCACAAACACAAATATGCTCTCATAATATATTTTTTCCTTTTTTTCCTTTTTTTCTTTTTTTTCTTTTTCTTTTTTTTCCTGTTTTTTTCTTCTTCTTTTTTCCCGAGTGCTAAATATAACACAAACAATAATATAAACAATAACAATGATCCCACAATTTTATTACACATGCCGACTATCAAGTAAACAAACCCAATTTTCAATATTTCCCCCAAAAGTAAGACCAACAATACCCCTCCTTTGCACACCTTATTACTCCCTTAAGCACTCTACTAGCCTTTGACAATGTGGGTTCAAATTAATGTACGGCCAATACAAGAAAAAGGTCTAGGTAAATAATGTGGTATGTCACTGAAAAATAGGATTAAGCTCAACGGGTTAACTAATTGATCATGTAAATATGGTGTGGTAATATGGGAAAATATGTGCTTATTCCTAAATGCCTTTATCATTTTAATCGTCAAATAATGTCATGTGTTTCAAGAAAGACCTCAAACAACTGCTAGCAATGCAAACAATCCGTGGATACTCAAGCAAACGAATAAATTGCAACAAATATGCAATATGGCTCAAAAACTCACTCGGTGGAAAAACATACTCAATCCCAAGAAAAAATCTCTCTAACGCACCGACTTGTATTCAAAGCATGCAAACTAAATCATCTTGCACATATTCATGTCCTTCTAATCACTTACAACATTTAATAAGTCTACTAGCTTCAACTTACTACTGTATGTGTGTGCACAAGAACAAAGCATAGCACTTCTCAATCAAAAGCGTCAACAACACAAAATTCCTATCAAGCATGGGTGCAAATGCAAACTATTATGAACTCACATGATATATGTGTGACAGCCCCAAATCCGGGGTCATAAATCTGGGCCATCACGGACCAATTTCCATTCAATATCCATATCTCTTGGGTCTTTTTTTTTATATACTTATGCAGTTGACCCCACAATAATAAACACACACACACCAGTCATATGCTCAGAGAACAACATTCATCATAATAAAAGTTTAAAGTTGGGAGTTAAAAGAGTTATTACAAACCAGGATCATACTTAAGTACATTGCTGAATAATACTTCGACATGAAGCATTTCAACAATCAAAAGTTTATTACATGCTTGCACACTTAATTATAAATAAAGTTCCCAGCACCCGTCTGCCTCCTTACTACCTCAGGAATCAATGCTAGCGCGCTCTCAGAAAGTCGCCTTCCCCCTACCCTCTTGCGGGGCGTTCTGCGAAGTATTGGCATACCTAGCTGTATATAGATAAGTAGCAAGAGTGAGCTAAAATAGCTCAGCAAGATAACTTCCATCACTAAAAGATAACATTTAAACATCTAAATATATGTATATACGACTGGGAACTAATTATAGACTTTAAGGAAGTATAACATTCTTATTTAATAATACATCATCCACTTTCTATTATAAGAAAAGAAAGATACCACCATAAAATATCAATTTCTCTTATATACTCAGATAATACTCCACATTTCTTTAATATATATTATCTCATTATAATCCTTCCATTGCTTCTTTACACAACAACTTTATACCATTATATAAAATCAGTTTCTCTTCCCTATATAACACAATTTCATCTTTCCATATCATTTTTCTGTTTCCAGTATAAAAAATCTGAAAACCACTTTTCAATTCTTTCTTTTAAAGAAAACATTGGGGATTTCCACTGTTGCCGAATACGTGAGCCACGATGATCAGTCGTCCTCTGTACCCGTCCCTTTTTACTACCGGTAGAAGGAGGAAGGTACACCACTACATCCCCCTGGAGGAAGGTACACCACTACATCCTCCTTCGGCAACTCTTGGGCCGAATTAAAATATTGATTGCTGGACTGTGCCGCACACAGCCTCCTACGCTTTTTGTTGTTATCCCCCTTTTTGTCAAATCGTTATTCCATTTACAAAATATCATTCCACATTTCCATTATCGCACATTATTTCTATAAAATATATATATAACATAATACTTTGATTTTGATTCAAACATCTCTTTTATATTCAATGAAATCAAATATGTTTTTGTATACACAAAGTATTCCAGTTGTCTTAGAAGTATTAAATAATACTCAATAATATCTATCACAATATTTAGAAAAAATATTTTTAAAACACTATTATAAATCATATAACTCTAGATAACAACTGATACCATTCCTTTATATAACTCTAGATAACAACTGATACCATTCCTTTATATAACTCTAGATAATAACTGATACCATTCCTTTATATTCCCTTAATCATAAGGCATGTTCACTTCATGCACAATCATCTCTATGTATATTCATATCCATCTCATATACCTCTCCTTTTAATATCAATAATCAAGGAAAACAAATTCTTAACAATATAGTAACAATAGCATCACATATATATATTCCACGAAATCAAGTTTCTTTAAAGATAAATAATTTCCAAGTAGGGATAGAAAAGATCTTGCCACGGTTTCTGTATCCTGACAGTAAGGCTGGTCCCTCTTCCGGAGTTTCTGTAAACACAAAAGGACCGTCCTTAGAATACCACATCTCTTACTCACTACACTCTTGTATAGCATTACCCTTGACACTTTAATATATGTTTAACGTATAACTATTACCCCAAAGGTTCAAGAATTTCACCATTTCCCCTAACGACCACACTTAACTGTAAAAATTCCCAGAAAATATGGATTTCGAATTTTAATGCAAGGTCAACTGTCTTGGGTCCTCTGACCACCCTACTACACTGTCCCAAAATTTTATAATTTCTAAAAATGTCTAAGTATGGTATTTATAGCCTCAAAGTTAACACATTTACATTTTCTCGGTTACCGAACGTCTTTCACTAAAACTGACTTTTCTCCTAAACCGTTCATCAGATTTTAACGCACCTTATATCAAAACGATCTACGAATCAAGCTCTACCCTACCATGGTCACTTAGGGGTCCAAACAGTAAGGTACCGTGTGGTTACAGTGGCTAAAAACAGGGCAGTTTCTGTCCTAACAAAAATCGGACATTATAACTGCTGTAATTTCATACTTTCCAAAATTTCACCACTCCAAAACCACCATTCTACACTCCTTTCAAGCCCTACACCATATGGGCTACCTCCCAACCATGGTTACAAGTCCACAACACAAAATTTCCATATCAATTCTGTGACAGCCCCAAATCCGGGGTCATGAATTTGGCCATCACGAACCAACTTCCATTCAAAATCAATATCTCTTGGTTTTTTTTTTTTTTACATAATTAATAATTAGGCAATTGACCCCACAGTAATACACACACACACACCAGTCATATGCTCAGAGAACAACATTCACCATAATAAGAGTTTAGAATTTAAAAAGTTATTACAACCCAGAATCATACTTCAGTACATTGTTGAGTGATGCTTCTACAAGAAACATTTCAACAACCAAATTTATTACAATCTTTCAAACTTACACACTTAATATACATAAGCCCACTAAACCCCTTGCGATGGTCATCTACCTCGGGGATTGATGCTAACGAGCTCTCAGAAGGTCGCCTTTCCCTTACCCTCTTGCGGGGCGTTCTGCGTAGTATGGGCATACCTAGCTGTATATAGATAAGTAGCAAGAGTGAGCTATAATAGCTCAGCAAGATAATATTGAAAACTAGAATTTAAAATGTAACCAAGTATACATGTGTATACATATGTAAGCAGTAACCAATTTATAAACTTTAAGGAAGAATAAAACTCTTATTTAATAATACATCATCCACTTACTATTATAAGAAAGAAATTTAAGGTAATACAGTATCAGTTTCTCTTCTTAAATATTATAACAACCAATATACCCTTTTAGTGTAATATTTTAAAATAATATAAATACTTGAGTAATTCTCTCACTATCATCTTCTCATTTCCCTCCTGTACAGTAATTTTATAAATTAATATAAAATCAGTTTCTCTTCATCTATATCAATAATTTCATCGTTTCATATCACCTTTCTGTTTTCAGTTATAGAAATCTGAAAACCATTTTCAATTCTTTCTTTCAAGTTTTGGGGATATATACTGGCGCCAGATACGTAGGACGATGATCAGTCGCCTGACCGTATCCGCTCTCTGTTTACTACTAGTAGAAGGAATGAAGGCCACCTGCATAACATCATCCCTGGAGGAAGGCCACCTGCATAACATCCTCCTGGAGGAAGGCCACCTGCATAACATCCTCCCTTGGCATCTTCGTGCCGAATCATGAATACTAGACTATGTCGCACACAGCCCTGACATAGCCTCTTATGCAAATTTGTTGCTAATCCCCCTTGTTATAAGATCATTATTCAATTTATCAACACCATTTCACATTTCTATTCCCGTATATCACTTCCATTCTCGCACATTATTTCTATAAAATATAAGTATATATATATTATACATTAAAAGAATGTTTATAATATAGCATTATAAACCATATAACCCTAGATAACAACTGATACCATTCTCTTTCATATCTCTTTTACCTTCGAGCATATTCGCTCCATTCGTAATCATCTCTATATTCATATTTCAGAAAACATATCCATCTCTCTTTAACTTCCCAAAATCAAGAAAATATACTCTTTGCAATATAGCAACAAAAGCATCACATATACATAAATATATGCCATGATATCATTATTATTCCGAAGATAAATAATTTTTAAAGTAGGGATAGAAGGATCTTGCCTCGATTTCTGTATCCTGACAGTAGGGCTGGTTCCTCCTCCGGAATTTCTATAAACACAAAAGGACCGTCATTAGAACACTACATCTCTTACTCACTATCCTCTTGTATAACAAAACCCTTTACACTTCAATGTATTTTTAACGTATTATTATTATCCCAAAGGCTCAAGAACTTAATCATTTATAAGCTCAATCGAAGTTTCAGGGGTTTTCACCATTTTCCCTAACGACCACACTTAACTGTAAAAATTCTCAGAAAATATGGATTTCGAATTTTAATGTAACGTCAACTGTCAAGGGTCCTCTGACTACCCTACTACACTATCCCAAAATTTCGTGGCTTGTAAGACTGTCTAACTATGGTAACTGTAACCTCAAAGTTGATACAATTACGTTTTCTCGGTTATCGAACGTCTTTCACTAAAACTGACTTTTCTCCTAAACCGTTCATCAGATTTTAACGCACCTTATATCAAAACGATCTATGAGCTAAGCTCTATCATTTCATGGTCACTTAGGGGTCCAAACAGTAAGGTACCGTATGGTTACAGTGGCTAAAAACAGGGTAACTTCTGTCCTAACGAAAATCGGACATTATAACGGCTATATTTTCATACTTTCCAAAATCAAACTCCTCCAAATCAATCATCAAACACCATAATCATCACCTACACCATGTGGTCTTCATTACCAGCCATGGTTACAATCCCAAACTCCTTCCAAAATCAACTTTAATCACTTACAAACACTTATAACATCATAATCTTAATCTTTACACCACTTAATCACTTAAACCAACAATATTCATCATAATATAAAAAGGGCAAGAGTGTTTATACCTTCTTGAAGCTTTACAACACTTAACAATCCTTAATAATCCTTGGGCACACCTTGAACAACCATGAATTAGCTTGGATTAACTAAAGGAGTCATTAAAACAAAGATTAAAACTTGAAAAACACTATTCATCACTATTCATCTTCAACTTCTATGATTTTATTACCTTGCTAAATGATGGTGGATGGCTATGAAACTTTGTAGATGATCCTTCCTAACCTCCAAGAACACCCATGAATTTTCCTTAGATTTGTAGTTGAAGAGAGCTAGGGTTTTGGTTTTGATTTTTCTCTTTTTTTCTTGAATAGCCGAATTGGAAGAAATGGATGGGGGAGGAGTTTTCCTTTGGTTTCTTTGATCTTATCTCATCTAATCTTGCTAATACTAGAGTGTTATGGAAGCTTGGAAAGATATTTTGTGTTTAAAACCTTGCAAAGTTACTAATTTACCCTTAAAAACAAGTTAATGACTAATGACACCACTTTGATAATCCAATAACCTCTTTTCTTGTTTTCCTAAGTAAAATGCCAATCACATTGGTAGATAATAATGTGGTATGTATCCTTGTTATATCGCTAATCTTGGTTGCTTGGATTCCATACTCGTATAATTGTGGTTCGTTTCGAATGTACCTCATTATCTCAGTGGTTTTGAAATCATTTAACAATCCAAATTCCATTGGTATTCTCTTAACTTAAAAATCCCCTGGCTCAATTCTAAATTCAATAATCCCTCAATATATAATTCTTATAATGTTTCCATGCTCCTTAGTGTCCAATAGAAGCTTATTCGAAATCAAAATCCTCAAAATCCATGTTTCAGGAATTTCTGAAATCTAACGTCATTTCGAGTCACTTATTTCCATTGTACAATATTAATATGGTTTCTGTTTATTCATTTTATGTTTCCATTATAAAGTACCTATATACCATTTCTCTAAATCCTCGAAATTTACTATTCATAGGATCACTGTAGCATTGCCAAAGTTAGGGTTATTACATCCTTCCCTCCTTAAAAGGATTCCGTCCCGGAATCACGTCAGAAATGTCCATAGATACCTTTTTATCTACACCTTATAACTTCTATATCACTTTCTCCATCCTTTTTCCTTCATAATATCTCTATCTTGTTTGCGCAGAATTACACCAACATAAACTTGCTTGTCATTCATCAACATCCCTCTTTAGTTATGGGTATCGGCCACCACATTGGCCTCTCCTGAATGGTAGTGTATCTCACTTATGGTTAATCCCTATGTTGATCTCTATCATGACATAAAATATACATATTTCGCTCTTATTATATCTTGGCTCTGTAAAATCTTCCAGAAATCCGACTAGAATAAGATTCTTTGAAACAATTGTAAGAAAATATTACCTATAATATATATTTCCTGTTCGTATATAAACAAGTCTGTGGTTTACCCCCAAAATACTATTATTCTCCTTTTCATAGAATTTCTAACCCCTAACAGATACTGATTTTCCTTATCTAGATTATCAACCTACCTATACCATTCATTGACCACATTGATTCTTAACCAAACGTTTATACTAAAAATTTAAATACTAGAAAAATGTTCACCTGCATCTGTATCCGGCCTTCTCAATGCCTCCCCTAAAGTCATATTGTACACCCTGGCAGTAGGTTTATTTGAAGCAGTCACACTCTGTTCTGGCATAGATGATCCCCCTGAACGGCAATCTCTAGCAATGTGTCCTAGTTTCCCACACTGGTAACACTTGATGTCCCTCTTAGGATTGGTATTAGCCGATGGGCACTGATTAAAATAGTGTCCTTTTTGTCCACAGTTAAAGCAGTTTATTTCTAACGCTCTACACACTCCTGAATGCTTCTTACCACACGTGTTACAGTCTGGAAATGGTGTTCGAGATTGACTAGATTGAAAAGTTCCTGTGGATCTACCACCCTGATTCACAGTCTCACTGGTAGTCTTATTATTCCCTGACTTTCCTCCAAACTGGGGTTTTTGTCCTTTACCAAATTTGTTAAAATAGCTTCCCTCACTTGAACCTCCCTTCTGACCTTCAAATTTTCTTTTCTTACTCTCTCGTCCTATTTGAGTCTGTTCACTCTCAGCTTCGATAATAGATGCTTTATGAACTACCGCAGCATACTCGGTCAACTCAAATGGTGCCACTCTAGTACGTATCCATGGTTTCAATCCTTGTTGGAACCTTTTCGCTCGTTGCTCTTCAGTACGCACGAATTCTGGAACAAACCTAGACAGTTCTGTAAACTTAGTTTCATACTCTGCCACTGATAGGTTTTCCTGCTTTAGCTCCAAAAATTTTATTTCCATCTGGTTCTCCAAGTACCTAGGGGAATATTTGTCTAGAAACACCCTAGTGAAACGCTCCCAAGTTATCACTCCCGCTCCCTCGAGATTTTTCTTAGCTTCCCACCAATAATTTGCCTCTCCCTTTAGGAGATAGGCTGCAAAGACTGTCTTCTGATCTTCCTCTACCCTCAGTATCTCAAAAGCCTTCTCCATCTCTTTCAGCCATGCCCTGGCTGCTACTGGGTTAGTGGTTCCCTCAAATTCTGGGGGTTTTAGTGACTTAAAAGCACGAAAAGAGTTAGCTGCCTGGTTGGGAAGAACAGGTGGTTGTGGCGGATTCTGTGGATTAGCTAAATTCTGCCTCAATAGTTCCATAAATTGGTTAAAAGGGTTACCACCCTGATTCCCCTGCTGGCCAGTTGATTCATCTTCTTCTTCCTCATGATCTTGTTCATTATGTGCGTTTTCACCCTGCCTATTCTGACTTGCTTCCTCTCTCTCATTTTCCCTTGCATTCATTCTATTATTACGCTTAGGCGGCATGATTCTGTATATAATAATATTCTCCATTAATCATCCAAAATTTAGGGTATAATATACATCATTTCTATATACACATTCTTATATACACAATTATATCACTAGTTAACTCATTTATTTCTCAATTCAACTTTAGCAAATAAGTGTATCACCTTTAGCACAATAACCTTTTCATTTAAGTCAATCACCTTGTATACATCAATATTCTTGAATCTCAATATTTAATATCGAAATACGATAGAATTTAGACATAATACACAAACTTCATTAATTATCCCCACTTCCTTTGTTTATCCTTATTCTGACTTTTCCCTCAAAATACACCTTACTCTCAATAATAAATCTCAATTATACCTTAAAATTCCTCATATTCTTTTTATCTCACTAGTCCTCAAATATACCCATTTCTTCTCACGAATTTCCTTCCTCTTTTATATCGAAACACTTCTAACTCTAATTATCTCTTATTGAAATTTCCCTTGAATTCTCGAGTTTCCTCGTATAATCACGTACACTCTAGACTTTTCTTCCATTTTCCATCCATTAAGGAAATCTTCTATATTTGAAACAATTGATAGAATTCCAGAAACTTTGAATTGAAACAGACCCAGAAACAAACAAGTGTCCCACAACAATTTATAAGATTAAGAGTTTTAAATAACTTTTATTTGAAACAAAAGGATATTTAAGAAATCAATATGATGGAAGAACCCGTACGTAACACAAGTGAGGGCGTCCCCTCCGACTTTCAATCACACAGACAGATCGTCCTTGTGTATACATATAGGATTGTTCCTCTTAGTTGAAAGAAGAAGTATAAAGAAAATATTTAATCACGATGATAAATACCCTTTTCCAAAAATAATCTTAGGGAAATATTTTGACTAAAATAGATAAAATATAATTTTGAAACACATTCCAAAGGTACCAGAAAGTTTTGAAAAGATACCGGCCCCTTTTTGAATAAGAGATGATAGGTCACCCTGGAATTACTCACGAAGTTATCTAACGTACACTTCCCGATACATCAAGTATTCCCTTCCTCATATCGATCTCGCGTGCTACATAAACTTAACACTTTTGGCATAATAACCTTTACTAGCAATAATCTATAAAATTATAATCACGACTCAGAATAAACGCTTCGTTCAATAAACCCCCCCTTGAACTCGATGTGAGTTCACAATTTCTATTATTACTGATATATTTATTATTATCACTCTTGTTCCTGAGCATTATGACTCTTAGCTCTGATACCAACTGTGACAGCCCCAAATCCGGGGTCATGAATTTGGCCATCACGAACCAACTTCCATTCAAAATCAATATCTCTTGGTTTTTTTTTTATATAATTAATAATTAGGCAATTGACCCCACAGTAATACACACACACACCAGTCATATGCTCAGAGAACAACATTCACCATAATAAGAGTTTAGAATTTAAAAAGTTATTACAACCCAGAATCATACTTCAGTACATTGTTGAGTGATGCTTCTACAAGAAACATTTCAACAACCAAATTTATTACAATCTTTCAAACTTACACACTTAATATACATAAGCCCACTAAACCCCTTGCGATGGTCATCTACCTCGGGGATTGATGCTAACGAGCTCTCAGAAGGTCGCCTTTCCCTTACCCTCTTGCGGGGCGTTCTGCGTAGTATGGGCATACCTAGCTGTATATAGATAAGTAGCAAGAGTGAGCTATAATAGCTCAGCAAGATAATATTGAAAACTAGAATTTAAAATGTAACCAAGTATACATGTATATACATATGTAAGCAGTAACCAATTTATAAACTTTAAGGAAGAATAAAACTCTTATTTAATAATACATCATCCACTTACTATTATAAGAAAGAAATTTAAGGTAATACAGTATCAGTTTCTCTTCTTAAATATTATAACAACCAATATACCCTTTTAGTGTAATATTTTAAAATAATATAAATACTTGAGTAATTCTCTCACTATCATCTTCTCATTTCCCTCCTGTACAGTAATTTTATAAATTAATATAAAATCAGTTTCTCTTCATCTATATCAATAATTTCATCGTTTCATATCACCTTTCTGTTTTCAGTTATAGAAATCTGAAAACCATTTTCAATTCTTTCTTTCAAGTTTTGGGGATATATACTGGCGCCAGATACGTAGGACGATGATCAGTCGCCTGACCGTATCCGCTCTCTGTTTACTACTAGTAGAAGGAATGAAGGCCACCTGCATAACATCATCCCTGGAGGAAGGCCACCTGCATAACATCCTCCTGGAGGAAGGCCACCTGCATAACATCCTCCCTTGGCATCTTCGTGCCGAATCATGAATACTAGACTATGTCGCACACAGCCCTGACATAGCCTCTTATGCAAATTTGTTGCTAATCCCCCTTGTTATAAGATCATTATTCAATTTATCAACACCATTTCACATTTCTATTCCCGTATATCACTTCCATTCTCGCACATTATTTCTATAAAATATAAGTATATATATATTATACATTAAAAGAATGTTTATAATATAGCATTATAAACCATATAACCCTAGATAACAACTGATACCATTCTCTTTCATATCTCTTTTACCTTCGAGCATATTCGCTCCATTCGTAATCATCTCTATATTCATATTTCAGAAAACATATCCATCTCTCTTTAACTTCCCAAAATCAAGAAAATATACTCTTTGCAATATAGCAACAAAAGCATCACATATACATAAATATATGCCATGATATCATTATTATTCCGAAGATAAATAATTTTTAAAGTAGGGATAGAAGGATCTTGCCTCGATTTCTGTATCCTGACAGTAGGGCTGGTTCCTCCTCCGGAATTTCTATAAACACAAAAGGACCGTCATTAGAACACTACATCTCTTACTCACTATCCTCTTGTATAACAAAACCCTTTACACTTCAATGTATGTTTAACGTATTATTATTATCCCAAAGGCTCAAGAACTTAATCATTTATAAGCTCAATCGAAGTTTCAGGGGTTTTCACCATTTTCCCTAACGACCACACTTAACTGTAAAAATTCTCAGAAAATATGGATTTTGAATTTTAATGTAACGTCAACTGTCAAGGGTCCTCTGACTACCCTACTACACTATCCCAAAATTTCGTGGCTTGTAAGACTGTCTAACTATGGTAACTGTAACCTCAAAGTTGATACAATTACGTTTTCTCGGTTATCGAACGTCTTTCACTAAAACTGACTTTTCTCCTAAACCGTTCATCAGATTTTAACGCACCTTATATCAAAACGATCTATGAGCTAAGCTCTATCATTTCATGGTCACTTAGGGGTCCAAACAGTAAGGTACCGTATGGTTACAGTGGCTAAAAACAGGGTAACTTCTGTCCTAACGAAAATCGGACATTATAACGGCTATATTTTCATACTTTCCAAAATCAAACTCCTCCAAATCAATCATCAAACACCATAATCATCACCTACACCATGTGGTCTTCATTACCAGCCATGGTTACAATCCCAAACTCCTTCCAAAATCAACTTTAATCACTTACAAACACTTATAACATCATAATCTTAATCTTTACACCACTTAATCACTTAAACCAACAATATTCATCATAATATAAAAAGGGCAAGAGTGTTTATACCTTCTTGAAGCTTTACAACACTTAACAATCCTTAATAATCATTGGGCACACCTTGAACAACCATGAATTAGCTTGGATTAACTAAAGGAGTCATTAAAACAAAGATTAAAACTTGAAAAACACTATTCATCACTATTCATCTTCAACTTCTATGATTTTATTACCTTGCTAAATGATGGTGGATAGCTATGAAACTTTGTAGATGATCCTTCCTAACCTCCAAGAACACCCATGAATTTTCCTTAGATTTGTAGTTGAAGAGAGCTAGGGTTTTGGTTTTGATTTTTCTCTTTTTTTCTTGAATAGCCGAATTGGAAGAAATGGATGGGGGAGGAGTTTTCCTTTGGTTTCTTTGATCTTATCTCATCTAATCTTGCTAATACTAGAGTGTTATGGAAGCTTGGAAAGATATTTTGTGTTTAAAACCTTGCAAAGTTACTAATTTACCCTTAAAAACAAGTTAATGACTAATGACACCACTTTGATAATCCAATAACCTCTTTTCTTGTTTTCCTAAGTAAAATGCCAATCACATTGGTAGATAATAATGTGGTATGTATCCTTGTTATATCGCTAATCTTGGTTGCTTGGATTCCATACTCGTATAATTGTGGTTCGTTTCGAATGTACCTCATTATCTCAGTGGTTTTGAAATCATTTAACAATCCAAATTCCATTGGTATTCTCTTAACTTAAAAATCCCCTGGCTCAATTCTAAATTCACTAATCCCTCAATATATAATTCTTATAATGTTTCCATGCTCCTTAGTGTCCAATATAAGCTTATTCGAAATCAAAATCCTCAAAATCCATGTTTCAGGAATTTCTGAAATCTAACGTCATTTCGAGTCACTTATTTCCATTGTACAATATTAATATGGTTTCTGTTTATTCATTTTATGTTTCCATTATAAAGTACCTATATACCATTTCTCTAAATCCTCGAAATTTACTATTCATAGGATCACTGTAGCATGGCCAAAGTTAGGGTTATTACAAATTCCATCCATTTATATCACAAAATCATCATAACTTAACATTTATATCAACTAACCACTAACCAACTCAAAAATCATCATAAATACAAAGGGGCAAGGATTGTTATACCTTCTTGAAGCTTTAAAGTCACTTAACAAGCCTTGGGTACACCTTAAATCACCTTGTATTAGCTTAAATCAACTAAAGAGACCATAAAAACAAAGATTAAAACTTGAAAAAACACTATTCACTACTATTCATCTTGCACTTGAATGATTTTATTACCTAGGCAAATGATGATGGTTGGCCTTGAAACTTTGAGAATATCACTTTCTAACCTCCAAGCATCTCCACCATTTTTCCCTTGATTTAATCTTGAAGAGAGCTAGCGTTTTGAAAAAAAAATTCTTTCTTTTTCTTAAAAAGCCGAATGGATGAATATGGATGGGGAAGAGATAATTTTGTGTTTTTTTCTTTGATCTTATCTCTTAATTACTACTAATCTAGATTGTGTTGGAAGCTTGGTAGATTTTTTTGTGGTTAAAACCATGTGACATTACTAATCTACCCTTAACTAGTGTTAGTGGAATGTGATGTCATTTTAGTGATCTCATAATTCCCTTTTTTCTTGATTTTCTTAAGTAATTTGCTAACACTCTTGGTGATAATAATGTGGTATATATCCTTGTTATATTATTAATCTTGGTTGCTTAATCTCCATATTCGTCTAATTGTGGTTCGTTTCGAATGTACCTCATTATCTCAGTGGTTCTGAAATCATTTATCAATCCAAATTCCTCTGGTATTCTCTTAACTCAATAATCCCTTGGTTAAATCTAAATTCACTAATCCCTCAATATATAATTCTTATAATGTTTCCATGCTCCTTAATATCCAATAGAAGCTCTTTGGAAGTCAAAATCCTCAAAAATCCATATTTAGGAATTTCTGAAATCTATCGTCATTTCGAGTCACTTCTTTCCATTGTACAACACTAATATGGTTTCTGTTTATTCATTTTCCATCTCTAATATAAAGTACCTACACACCATTTCCCTAAATTCTTCAAGATTACTATTCGTTTGGGCACTGTAGCCTTTCTAAGTTAGGGTTATTACATCCTTCCCCCCTTAAAAGGATTCCGTCCCGGAATCGCGTTGGAAATGTCCATAGATACCTTTTTCATCTACGCCTTATAACTTCTATACCACTTTCTCCATCCTTTTTCCTTCATAATATCTTTATCTTGTTTGTGCAAAATTACACCAACCTACTTGCTTGTCATTCATCAACATGCCATTTAGCTTATCAATAGTAGTGCTTTTACTATCTTTATCTTTCATTCCTCTTTTAGCTAAGGGTATCGGCCACCACACTGGCCTCCCCTGAATGGTAGCGTATCTCACTTATGGTTTATCCCTATTCTGATCTCTATCATGACATAAAATATACACCCTTCGGTCTTATTATATTTTGTTTCTGTAAAATCTTCCAGAAATCTGACTAGAATAAGATTCCTTGAAACAATTGTAAGAAAATACTACCTATAATATATATTTCCTGTTCGGATGTAAACGAGTCTGTGGTTTACCCCCAAAATACTATTATTCTCCTTTTCATAGAATTTCTAACCCCTAACAGATACTGATTTTCCTTATCTAGATTGTCAACCTACCCATACCATTCATTGGCCACATTGCTTCCTAACAAAACATTTACACTAAAAATTTAAATACTAAAAGAAAATGTTCACCTGCATCTGTGTCCGGCTTTCTCAATGCTTCTCCTAAGGTCATATTGTATACTCTGGCAGTAGGTTTGTTTGAAGCAGTAGCACTTTGTCCTGGCGCAGACGACCCACCAGAACGACAATCTCTAGCAAAGTGTCCTAGTTTTCCACATTGGTAACACTTGACATCACCCTTATCAACTGATGAACACCTGTCCTGATAATGTCCTTTCTGTCCACACTTAAAGCAAGTTATTCCTAACATCTTACACTCTCCGACATGCTTCCTACCACACGTGTTGCAATCTGGTAATGGTGGTCGTGATTGATTAGACTGAAAAGTTCTTATGGATCAACCACCCTGATTCACCGTCTCACTGGTAGCCTTATTATTCCCTGACTTTCCTCCAAACTGGGGTTTTTGTCCTTTACAAAATTTGTTAAAGTAGCTTCCCTCACTTGAACCCCCCTTTGGACCCTCAAATTTCCTTTTCTTGTTCTCTCGTCCTAATTGGGTTTGTTCACTCTCGGCCTCGATAATAGATGCCTTCTGGACCACCGCAGCATAATCTGTCAACTCAAATGGTGCCACTCTCGTCCGTAGCCATGGTTTCAATCCTTGTTGAAACCTTTTTGCTCTTTGTTCTTCAGTACGCACAAATTCGGGAACAAACCTAGACAGTTCTGTAAATTTAGTTTCATACTCTGCCACTGATAGGTTTTCCTGTTTTAACTCTAGAAACTTTATTTCCATTTGGTTCTCCAGGTACCTAGGGGAATACTTTTCTAAGAACACCCTAGTGAAACGCTCCCAGGTTATCACTCCCGCTCCTTCTAGATTCTTTTTAGCTTCCCACCAATAATTTGCCTCTCCCTTCAAGAGATAGGCTGCAAAAACTGTTTTCTGATCTTCCTCTATCCTCAGTATCTCAAAAGCTTTTTCCATCTCTTTTAACCCGGCTCTGGCTGCTACTGGGTTAACAGTTCCCTCAAACTCTGGGGGTTTTAATGACTTAAAAGCACGAAAGGAGTTAGCTGCCTGGTTGGGAAGGACAGGTGGTTGTGGCGGATTCTGTGGATTAGCTAAATTCTACCTTAATAGTTCCATGCATTGGTTAAAGGGATCACCACCCTGATTTCCTTGCTGGCCAGTTGATTCGTCTTCTTCTTCTTCTTTATGATTTTGTTCATTATGAGCATTTTCATTCTATCTATTATGACTTCCTTCCTCTCTCTCATTTTCCCTTGCATTCACTCTATTATTACGCTTAGGCGGCATGATTCTGTATATAACAATATTCTTCAGTAATCACCCTAATTTAGGGTACGACATACATCATTTCTATATGCGCAATGATATCATTAGTTAACTTATTTATGCATCACAGTTAATATCTGGGTATAATACCATTTTAATAAATAAACTTGTCACCTTTAGCACAATAACCTTTTCATTTAAGTCAATAACCTCATATATATCAATATTTGAATCTCAACATTTAATATCAACATACGATAAAATTAGGCAAAATACATAAACTTCATTAATTTACATAAATATTTTACAACTTGTGGATAACATCCTTCACTACTAGTCAATATATACATCATAAAGTACAAGGTTCGAAACCCCAAAAGCATAACCATACATACTAATCCGCTATAACAAAAGTACTACTACTAGTACCCTAATCAGACTGGGATTAAGACAGTAAACAACTATACTAATCCCCAAAATGACATCAGTAAGATGACTAGTCTGATTAGCGACTAAACAGCCACTACTCTAACTCATGGTAACGCCGCTCTGATAATATCCCGGATCTGCACTACCATGGTGGTGACTACATCTACTATCTGAGCTCTCCACACTGGATCTCCCCTGTCTCCCAACATCTCCCTAATATCACCAAGTGCCCGTAACTCGATACTAACTATGCCCAAGGACAACCCATCTGGTATCACACCTCCTCCTCCTTTCGCTCTGTCTAACCTCTGCACAAGTGTATCAATAGTCCGACGGGACTCCTCCAGCTGTCCCTGTAGGACAAAGTACTCTGACAAGAGAATAGCTGGCAACTGGTCACCTGGAAATATAGGTGCCTCCTGAGGTGGCACAGCAGCTGGGGGAGGTACATCTACATGTGGGGGTGCATCCACTGGTGGTGGTGGTGGGGGTGCAAATGGTGGGGATGGGGGAACTGGCTCTGTGTCTCCATCCTCAGAAGGGTCCTCCTCTATCTCATCCTCAGAGAAAATAAAGTGTCCTGGTGGAGTGAACTGCTCAGCTGGGTCCTCAAAAGGGTCAGGGCTAGGTAGAGGAGATGGAACTGGTGATGGCACTGGGACAGGTGGGGTAGGAGTAGGAGTCACGTGAATGTCCCTCCACTCAATCGGCTCCTCAGGTATAACAGATAACCTAGGCCTCTTACGTAATGGCATCTCCTCCTCTGGAATATCTGACCGCACTCGGGATGGTCCTGCCCCATCAGGTCCTACAAAGGGTCTACCAGTGTATGGCACTATGGCTACATCATCTCTCTGCCTGCGCTCCTCTGCCTCCTCAAGTCTCACTCTGATCTCGTATCTCTCCATGGCCTCCGCACGAACTCTCCTCCTGAGGTCAGTGATAGCATACTCTGGAACCTCTACACCTACCAGCAACAAGTCTCTAATCTCCTGCTCTGGTAGTCCTAGCCACTGGGGGTCCTGACCCGGCTTACCCATCTCCGCTCCCTATAATAAAACATAAAATTCTATTAGTAACGGTCTATAAAATTATAATTAATGCTTAAAATAAATACTACCTGCGATATACCACCCCTGAACTTGATGGAAGTTCAAAATTTATATTATAACTGATACATTATTTATTATCACTCTTGTTCCTGAGCATTATGACTCTTAGGTCTGATACCAAACTGTGACAGCCCCAAATCCGGGGTCATAAATCTGGGCCATCACGGACCAATTTCCATTCAATATCCATATCTCTTGGGTCTTTTTTTTTATATATACTTATGCAGTTGACCCCGCAATAATAAACACACACACACACCAGTCATATGCTCAGAGAACAACATTCATCATAATAAAAGTTTAAAGTTGGGAGTTGAAAGAGTTATTACAAACCAGGATCATACTTAAGTACATTGCTGAATAATACTTCGACATGAAGCATTTCAACAATCAAAAGTTTATTACATGCTTGCACACTTAATTATACATAAAGTTCCCAGCACCCGTCTGCCTCCTTACTACCTCAGGAATCGATGCTAGCGCGCTCTCAGAAAGTCGCCTTCCCCCTACCCTCTTGTGGGGCGTTCTGCGAAGTATTGGCATACCTAGCTGTATATAGATAAGTAGCAAGAGTGAGCTAAAATAGCTCATCAAGATAACTTCCATCACTAAAAGATAACATTTAAACATCTAAATATATGTATATACGACTGGGAACTAATTATAGACTTTAAGGAAGTATAACATTCTTATTTAATAATACATCATCCACTTTCTATTATAAGAAAAGAAAGATACCACCATAAAATATCAATTTCTCTTATATACTCACATAATACTCCACACTTCTTTAATATATATTATCTCATTATAATCCTTCCATTGCTTCTTTACACAACAACTTTATACCATTATATAAAATCAGTTTCTCTTCCCTATATAACACAATTTCATCTTTCCATATCATTTTTCTGTTTCCAGTATAAAAAATCTGAAAACCACTTTTCAATTCTTTCTTTTAAAGAAAACATTGGGGATTTCCACTGTTGCCGAATACGTGAGCCACGATGATCAGTCGTCCTCCGTACCCGTCCCTTTTTACTACCGGTAGAAGGAGGAAGGTACACCACTACATCCCCCTGGAGGAAGGTACACCACTACATCCTCCTTCGGCAACTCTTGGGCCGAATTAAAATATTGATTGCTGGACTATGCCGCACAAAGCCTCCTACGCTTTTTGTTGTTATCCCCCCTTTTGTCAAATCGTTATTCCATTTACAAAATATCATTCCACATTTCCCTTATCGCACATTATTTCTATATAATATATATATAACATAATACTTTGATTTTGATTCAAACATCTCTTTTATATTCAATGAAATCAAATATGTTTTTGTATACACAAAGTATTCCAGTTGTCTTAGAAGTATTAAATAATACTCAATAATATCTATCACAATATTTAGAAAAAATATTTTTAAAACACTATTATAAATCATATAACTCTAGATAACAACTGATACCATTCCTTTATATAACTCTAGATAACAACTGATACCATTCCTTTATATTCCCTTAATCATAAGGCATGTTCACTTCATGCACAATCATCTCTATGTATATTCATATCCAACTCATATACCTCTCCTTTTAATATCAATAATCAAGGAAAACAAATTCTTAACAATATAGTAACAATAGCATCACATATATATATTCCACAAAATCAAGTTTCTTTAAAGATAAATAATTTCCAAGTAGGGATAGAAAAGATCTTGCCTCGGTTTCTGTATCCTGACAGTAAGGCTGGTCCCTCTTCCGGAGTTTCTGTAAACACAAAAGGACCGTCCTTAGAATACCACATCTCTTACTCACTACACTCTTGTATAGCATTACCCTTGACACTTTAATATATGTTTAACGTATCACTATTACCCCAAAGGTTCAAGAATTTCACCATTTATAATCTCAATCGAAGTTTCAGGGGTTTTTTACCATTTTCCCTAACGACCACACTTAACTGTAAAAATTCCCAGAAAATATGGATTTCGAATTTTAATGCAAGGTCAACTGTCTTGGGTCCTCTGACCACCCGACTACACTGTCCCAAAATTTTATAATTTCTAAATATGTCTAAGTATGGTATTTATAGCCTCAAAGTTAACACATTTACATTTTCTCGGTTACCGAACGTCTTTCACTAAAACTGACTTTTCTCCTATATAACGACCTAGAAAATTTCGAATTTCGAATTATTTATTTAATATAAATTATGAATTATATTATGTGAATATTTTTGTAAAGGTGGAATGTATGTGAATTTGTGTTTATGTGTTTAAATGAGGATCTGGATAAGTTGTGAAGGCCGTGTATTTTTATTTGTATTTTTGAGGATTTAAAAATATTTAAAACATGTATTTTTGATCCTCTGTAAATTTTATAAAATTTTCGGAGGGATTAAAAATCATGAAATCTTTTGTAATCTTATCCTTATAATATATTTAGTTTTTAAAATGGTTGGGTGAATTAATTTAGATGTTTCGGTATTTTAAAATGATTTTAAGAGTTTTATTACATTTAAATAATCTTATCTTTTAAAATTTATATTTGATTCGTTGTTGATCCTAAAAATATTTTTAAAAAAAATATGGGGAGATGGATAATTTCATTTCATATATTTTAAAATTAGTTTGAGATTTTTCTCAATTATTATTTATTCAATTTCTATTTTATAAAGTGATTTTCAATTATTTTAAATCAGAATATTATTTAGTAAATTTACTATTCTACTCTAAATTTTCCCCAAATCCCCTTAAATCCATAATTTCCCCATTTCATAATCGAGCAGCTGTATCTCGATCTCTCTCGAAATCTCTCGAACATCATCTTCCTCTCCCCTGAGTTTATCTCTCTTGGAAATCTCTCTCCCCTAAAAATCTCTCTCTCGTACAATATCTCTCTCTCTCCTATGCATTTTCCTGCTGTTTGGGTTCTAGCTAGTCCCCTCTCTCGTGATGTCTCTGTTCATCTATCCAGCTTGGGCGAGTTCGACTGTGGTGCGTAGGTGTGTGTGAGTGACAAACGGTGTTGGGTGTGCGAGATAGGTGCAGGAGGGTGCCAGTAGGAGGCCTGTACTGCAGTGTATGTACGGATTTAAGTTCGAAGTTGGGGGTTTGGTAGGTGTATGCAATGTGATGCCTGTTGTGTGGGTATATGTATATGTTGCTGTTGTGTGTGGGTGCAAAAGTCAGTTGGGTTTTGAGGTCTTGAGGTTTGATAGTGGTTCGTCGCTGCTACTGTGTAGGCTGTGTGGTGGCTGTGGTTTGTGAAACGTGTATATCGTTGTGGGTGTGGGTATATATGTCTACTATGTGTGCATAAGTGAGTAGAAGAAGTGGTTGCTTTGTTGAGTTGCTGTGATTGCAGTGTATATGTGGGTGTTCTAATGGGTGTAGAGTGAAGTGAATTGATTCTAGGAGTGAAAACAGAGTGTGTTAGGATTGTGGTGTCAAAGGAGTGTAAGTAAGATGGTGGGATTGAGAAAGGTAGACAGGGGAGTTGGATGATAGCACTGGGAAGTAATGTATGTATTGTATGTGAGGGTTTTGGAGATGCAGAGCAAGGTAACCGGTAGGGATGGAGTAGGGAACCGGATGAGGTTGAGGAATGGTGAGTAAAGGAGAGGTGAAAAACAGGGGTTGTGGGGAGTGTAGGTGTGTAAGGGCTGGTGTGATGTGTTCGTGTATATTATGATTGAGGGAGTGCGAATGTAGTCGTGTGTACGTATGTGGCATGAAGTCGAGGATGGAAGGAGACAGGTTTGTGTATGTGGTGTAAATCGTGTGTGTAAGACATGGTATGGAGATGTCAAGAAAAGGGATAATATGAGAGATGGTGAAGGGAAGGTTAATGAGTAATTTGTGTATTATGAAAATGTATGTGCTGGCCTTGTATGTGTGGTCTTGTTTTAAAATAATTTTGGGTTCTAATTCGAAGATTATGAATTCTTGGGTTTGGATAATCGAATTTAGAGATATTAATGGGAATTATTTATATTGAAAGTTGTAGCTCAAATTATGTTTTGCATAATAATGGTTAGTTTGGCATAATAATGGTTGTAGATTTCACTCGAAGTTATAATGCACTAAGGATTTCACCTGGGATTAATTAAGATACTGTATTGGCTTGGATGAAGGTTACTTAGTATGTATGTGGTTTCGAAATATGTACAAGTGCGATGTGATGCTGTGTTGGTTATCTAGTTAGGTGATAATTATTGAATATTGAGTTAGTCATTTGATATGTGATTGAAAAATGTTGGATTGAAGTGTGATGATACAAAGGAGGTGTTGTCGAAATTTTGTTAGAATTATTTTGTGAATTGTATAGTAAGTTTACAAGGATTATTTGTAAGTCGGTATGATATACGTGTTAAGTGCTTATGTGATTAATACATGCTATGTGTTATATGTGGAGTATGTGTAAAGCGCAATAGGAAATGTATGGGTAGATTAGAATGATCAGTAAGGTCTATAGTGGGTTCTGTACTGAAGTAGTACTTTACCCTTTTATAGGTACCAGCAAGAGGTCGGCTGAGAGCCAGTGCACGTGTAGATGGAATCTAGAGAAAGGAAGATAATGATCGGAGTTGATGAGTGTGGACGTGTACAGACTAACAAGTGGTAAAGGAAGGATGAATGTGTGACCAAATAAAGGCGATTTTATGAAGGAATAGAGACGGAAGTAAAGTGAATAACGAGTTAGTGTGTTGGAATTGGAAACTCCGTAAATCGAGGCAAGTGTTTGCTCTTCACTTATCTTTCAAGTGATGCAATTTATTCCTTTTTGTCATATAAGATAGTTTTGTCAAATATGTTTAGAAAATGATATACTTCTTCAAATAGTATGAAAGTGTTTATTTTCCCCATTCTCAGTTCGAATACCAAATTTTTCTAAGGAATCTTACCAATAACCTTTTTCCACAAAAATACTTTACTCATGGTATGTTATTGGGTTCCTCAGTGGAATGCCATTTCTGTCATTTTCGTCGAAAATGTTTAAGAAATTCTCTAAGTAGAGAAAATCCAAGTTTTAAAATCCTTATAAATACTTGTTCACGAAATTCCCGATTTTAATGTATTTTTACCCAATTGACCCTTTTTAGGGGATGTTTTCTTCAAACTGATTTACAATTAATTTTCTTGGAATTATGTTACAAATAATTGTTTTTAAAAATTACTCTATTCACTTATGTTGACTCAAACCACTCAACGTGTTGTAAAATTTTATTAAACGCGCTGTGCTTGATCATGCCCCTGCTCCAACTTAAAGTTTTGCTTGTTAGTAATCTTATGGCTATTTATATCCTTTATTGTCGCTCAGGTTGATTTTCTCTTCAATAAATTTAATGATGTTATGTCCCCATTTACTTATGTTTATCTTGTCGATATTCATTCAATTGATGTTCCTTATATTCTCCACCCCATTGATTATCGAACTTGTCGATAATTATTGAAGATCTTGATTGTTTGTTTATCACCCGGTAGTGTATCGAACTTGTCGATACTAGAAGAGATAGATATTTCCTCATTGACTTTTAAGTATAAATCGTTATCCTGGAACGTGAGTTTCCAGTCATTGTTTGATTGACAGAGGTTGTCGATTGTTCCGACACCTAGTGCGTTGGATGTAGAATTGGAATGTTTTCGGATGTCCCTTCGGGGAGACCATATTATGGTCAACGGATGTCCCTTCGGGGAGACCAGTTTAATGGTCAGATGTAAAGGCCAATGTGTGCCGTGGATCCATTAAGGACATTGCTGTGTGCGTTTGTCCGGGGTTAGTGCGTGACTGATCAGCAGCCTAACCTTATTGTTTTTTTTTTTTTTTAAAAAAAAAAAATTCCAATTCTAATCTATACTTTGAGACTGTGTTGTTTGAGACCTGAATTCTCTTGAAGCCATTTCGAGTATATCTTGTTATCAGAACTTTTATCAGTTCCATTGTTGATGCTCCTACTTTTAGTGGAGCCATGTCGGTTATCTTGTCAATGCTATATTCAAGTTCTTGAGCTGCTTCTTTCGCAGCACATATTGATTAAACCTTGTTTTTTCCAGATTTTATAAATTGTTGTTGATATTGTATCACTATTTGCACTTGCTGAGCGTTGTTGGCTCACTCTTGCTTGTTTGTTTTCTTCAGTTAATAGAAAGGATTAGTGGACCTAGTAATGGTCAGTGGTGTTGCTTTCCAGCAGCGAGAGGAGATGATCGGGTTATGGAATCTCGTCGGATAGTGATTGGGAATTGGTCAAGGTTGGACATCTAGATAGACAGTAATCACATGTAGTTATAAAACTTGTATAACATTTATTCTGAGGTTGGATTGTAATAATAAGTCGATAGTTTGTTTCATACCATAACCTGTGAGCGGTCTTGGTTAGTCAGAGTTATATTTTTATAAATTCTGCTATTATTATGCATATGAGCAGGTTTGGTTATAGTTGGATTGGTTTTGTTGATTTGGACAGGTGGTTAGTCCTAATTATGAATACATCATGTCAAAATTTTCTAAAATTCTCCTGTAAAAATATTTATGTTATTATAAAAGGTATGTACTATTAATGTTGGATAGAGGGAATGTTACAAGTTGGTATCAGAGCTACAGGTTATGGTCACTGAAACAGATTAGGAAGGTTAGGGTACAAGTATAAGATAGGAGTCGGGTAGGATGGTTTAGGGTAAGGATCGCATTAGGATACTTCGGCAAGCGTCGTGACGTTAATCGGTCTTTCGAAATATCGTGCGAGTAGAAGTTCGAATCGTTGAAGGGTTTGGCTAAAAGCGAGACAGCAACCTGAAGCAGCATAAGCTAAGTGGGCAGCTGGAGCTATCAGTCTGGGGGACGTTATCTCGAGACTTTTACGCAGAATTTAGGACATTCTACGATATATGTTTCGATGTGAACGTTTCGGAGATAGTGCGGGAAGGTTAATAATCCGAAGTGAGAAGCGATTATAAGCAAGAATTGTAAGTTAAGCGTAGCTGTGCGGCCTTAATTGTTGATTCCGTTCAGTTTATTTTCTAGAGAAATTTCATATTCTTCCTTTGAATTGTTGTAAATTAATTCCCGGCTGGTTTTGTGGCTGAGGCATTCGGTGCGCAGTGACGGTCCAAAATCGAGAATGAATTGAGATCTTCTTAATTATTCAACTCTTTATTGTCAGGTCGGTTTTGGCAGCTAAGCATATTAGTGCTTAGTCGACGAGAGTGAGGTTATGAATAATTAGGAATTTCTTGAATGTTTTCTTGAATTAATCAATGAAGCATCTATTGAAAAGTCTTCTATACATCCATTGATGATGAGTCTTCTATATCAGAGTTATTCAAATTTAATCCTGTTCTTTTGGAAATAAATATATATTTTCAGATGGTATTTGATCCAGCTTTATATAAAGACTTTTGAAACTCTTGGATCCCTTCCATTTCCCATGAATATTTGATTTTCTCTATTCTAGCTGAGATGAACAACCTATGTATATAGGGGATTCAGGGACATCTTATCTTTGTGATAGAAGTCCAGTGGGACGCCACTGATTGTGTTTGTCATGAAGTACTAAAGACTGGCCATCTTTATGTACTATGGTGGTTAACCTAGTGACAAATGCAACCTGAAAATAGTTCAAAGATCATAATTGATCTCTCAGTTGAAGTCCTTTCTAAAAAGTTTTGTCAAACAAACTCAGTATATATTCATATTGATACCCCATTCATTTCGTTGACCTCCTTTGTCGGAGACTTGATGATTTCAAAATTCCTAATTATAACGAGATACGAAATTAGACGCGACGACGTCTTAAGTGATGTAACTACAGTGATGCTGATGAAGAACTGGTTATGTAAGTTCAAGAATTTGGTGGTTAAGACAGATGTTTTATGTCAAATGGGAATAAGTACTGATTCAAGGAATCATGAACAGGAGTTGAGACTAGTAAGAAGTGAATAACGGAAAAGAGCAGTAAATGAGAGCACATTATCGCAGATATAGTAAAAGGGCGAAAAGAGAATAATAATGAAGGTGTTGGTATAAGACATTCAATGTTAAAGAAGGATTGTTTTAGACCTCTATCGTAAGGTCGAGGTAGTAAATGGAATACCATAAGAAGGTAGAATCAAGGAGAGATGATTTGAGTAAAACAGAGTAAGACAGAACGGAAAGGTTGGTAAGAATTATCAAGGGTTAAGACTGAATGAGGGATAAGGTGAATACGTGGAGTAAATGACTTATGCAAGCCAGTGTAGAAAGTCACGATTATCAAGGATGGTGGAAAGTTAATCAAGATGAAATAAAATGTCAGTAAGGTGGAAGGCAGAGAAACCAGCGAGTTTCCAGAAGTGATTAGAAGACATACAGGATTTAGTTAAGAAAAGAATATGGAATCCCGAAGAAGTGGAGTTAGAAGAGAAAAGGGCACCGTAGTCGCCTACAGAATGAGAATTAGCAGAAATTAACGAGATCCCATGATCAGAAAATAAGATTTCGGGAGTAGAACCCCTAGAGATTTTATTAAGAGAAATGTGGGAAGTTGTGGGTGTAACCAGAAGGGCAGTATGATGACAAGTAGTAGAGTCAGAAGTCAAAGCTATGTGTTATTAAGACTACTGATATAATTGTCAAGAATCGAGAAATTCAAGACGAATATAAAAGAAGTTGTCAGGAAGTGGATTGTGATGACTATAAAAAGAGTCAAATATGATTCAGGATTGGATTTATTTCCTATCAACGAAGGGGAGATTTCGATCTTAAGAAATGTGAAAAATAATGTTCTGAAGTCGAAAGTGGATATAGAAGTCTTAGTAAGCAAGCAGATCCAGAAATGGTGATATCAAAGGAATGAAGTCGTGTTGTATAAGAAAAAGGTAGCAGAAAGGAGATGATTTAGTCAAAGCTCGTTTCAATGAATAAGATTTCAAACAGCAATTGGACGCATAATTTAATATGATTGTAGATCACATAACAAGATGATCGAAGATTCAGGAGGCGTATGCAAATTAATCGAGAGTGATTGTAGGAGTTTACAAGAAAAGGAAGAAATTTTTTTGCATAAGAGTTCTAGTGTGAATTTGAATGTTATGATTCTGTGGTTAATGATAGTGATGTTAAACGTTGGAGTTGTAATAGGAAGAGTCAAATTCGAGGACTCGCCAAGTATGCAAAGTTATGATTTGGAAGGAACTCTGAGGATGCAACGCAGTGAAGTCGTAAGTAAGTTTTAAATATGTTGTACCATAAGGAATTAGGTCGAAGCCAAGGTCATGGTTTGCTAATTGATTTTTTTTTCTAAATTTTCAAAAAAATATTTTGGTTCCAAAAGGCTTTTTGATTAAAACCCTATTATTTTAAATGTTTTCTCTTAAAATGATTTTCTAAAATATTTTTCAAAAGGATTTTCAGTTGGTTCAAATGGTTTTTAAATTTTTTTAAATCAACAAAATATTGGAGGCTTTCTTTTAAATGTTTTAGCAAACCAATGTTGTATGAAGGTAGAAATTGAGTATTAAACCGAATGGTGGTTGGCGCAAATGCCATACGATAAGAGTTGAGCGTGTTGTTCATGTTCAAATTGCAATTGGGAATAGATGATATAAGGTTAATTTTCCAGAATAAGTACTCAGTGAAACAATGAGATGAAGGATGGATAGAAGTTTCCTATTATTCCCTTCTCAAGTAACATTGCACGTGAAAGAGAAGTAAGAATGATCGGGGAATTTCTTGATGTTCCTTTTCTAAAAGTTTTAATTGAGGAAGATTTTGTTTTAAGATATATCAATAAGCGATGATGCGTATTAAGTTGTAGATGCGTGTTGTTAAAGCGGGAGTTGTTGGAAATCGTGGAAGAAGTGTTTCGTGAGTAGTATCGAGTGGAGTTGTGATGGTAGAAGAATTGGTAATGATTGGGATATTTCAATCTTGTTCTTGTAATTAGTAAAGTCACAGTCAAGGTGACGAGTATATTAGTTATCAAAAGCTGAAAATAATCGAGGTTATGTTCTCCAAAGATTCGGCAAACCAGACTATTTTATAAGAAAGAGAATCCAGTTGTTAATTGAATTATGCTTGATGTGTTTATAAGGGCGTACGTGTTTAGTTATAGTATTCGATTGCAAGGAGGTAACGGAAAGTGGAAGAAATAATGTTAAGTTCCCAAATTGGGTACTCGGTAAGAATATGAGATTAAAGACAAGAAGAAACTTTTGATTATTTCCTTCTCGATCGACATAGTACTTGAAAGCGGAATGGAAGCGATCAGAGAATTTCTGGAGATTCTTTCTCGAAGTTCTATTTAAAGTCGTGTGGTTATAAGTAAAGCGTGGGAATGATACCAAGCGCAAGTGTAGATCGTGGTAACTATAGGCAAAATGCACGGCAGTATTGTTGCGAAAGATTTGCGTGGTGATATAAGTTTTGACGCAGAGTATGGTTCACTATGCGTATAAGTATATCGATTGTCGAGGAAAGATATTCGTTTCCGTGAGTTAAACGACTAGAGTTAAAAAGACTCGGAAGTCAAAGTTTAACGTTATTTCGGAATTGTAAATCGCGCAGAATGAGCTTATTAATGAATGAGTTAGTATGATGGAATCCTAGAGTTGAAGAGGCAACCTGTGAAGTGAAAATAAGATGTTGAGAAGATCAGAACTGTTATTTGGGTCCTTAGGATTGATTCTGAGGACAGAATCCTGTTAAGGGGGGAAGGATATAACGACCTAGAAAATTTCGAATTTCGAATTATTTATTTAATATAAATTATGAAAACATGTATTTTTGATCCTCTGTAAATTTTATAAAATTTTCGGAGGGATTAAAAATCATGAAATCTTTTGTAATCTTATCCTTATAATATATTTAGTTTTTAAAATGGTTGGGTGAATTAATTTAGATGTTTCGGTATTTTAAAATGATTTTAAGAGTTTTATTACATTTAAATAATCTTATCTTGTAAAATTTATATTTGATTCGTTGTTGATCCTAAAAATATTTTTAAAAAAATTATGGGGAGATGGATAATTTCATTTCATATATTTTAAAATTAGTTTGAGATTTTTCTCAATTATTATTTATTCAATTTCTATTTTATAAAGTGATTTTCAATTATTTTAAATCAGAATATTATTTAGTAAATTTACTATTCTACTCTAAATTTTCCCCAAATCCCCTTAAATCCCTAATTTCCCCATTTCATAATCGAGCAGCTGTATCTCGATCTCTCTCGAAATCTCTCGAACATCATCTTCCTCTCCCCTGAGTTTATCTCTCTTGGAAATCTCTCTCCCCTAAAAATCTCTCTCTCGTACAATATCTCTCTCTCTCCTATGCATTTTCCTGCTGTTTGGGTTCTAGCTAGTCCCCTCTCTCGTGATGTCTCTGTTCATCTATCCAGCTTGGGCGAGTTCGACTGTGGTGCGTAGGTGTGTGTGAGTGACAAACGGTGTTGGGTGTGCGAGATAGGTGCAGGAGGGTGCCAGTAGAAGGCCTGTACTGCAGTGTATGTACGGATTTAAGTTCGAAGTTGGGGGTTTGGTAGGTGTATGCAATGTGATGCCTGTTGTGTGGGTATATGTATATGTTGCTGTTGTGTGTGGGTGCAAAAGTCAGCTGGGTTTTGAGGTCTTGAGGTTTGATAGTGGTTCGTCGCTGCTACTGTGTAGGCTGTGTGGTGGCTGTGGTGTGTGAAACTTGTATATCGTTGTGGGTGTGGGTATATATGTCTACTGTGTGTGCATAAGTGAGTAGAAGAAGTGGTTGCTTTGTTGAGTTGCTGTGATTGCAGTGTATATGTGGGTGTTCTAATGGGTGTAGAGTGAAGTGAATTGATTCTAGGAGTGAAAACAGAATGTGTTAGGATTGTGGTGTCAAAGGAGTGTAAGTAAGATGGTGGGATTGAGAAAGGTAGACAGGGGAGTTGGATGATAGCACTGGGAAGTAATGTATTGTATGTGAGGGTTTTGGAGATGCAGAGCAAGGTAACCGGTAGGGATGGAGTAGGGAACCGGATGAGGTTGAGGAATGGTGAGTAAAGGAGAGGTGAGAAACAGGGGTTGTGGGGAGTGTAGGTGTGTAAGGGCTGGTGTGATGTGTTCGTGTATATTATGATTGAGGGAGTGCGAATGTAGTCGTGTGTACGTATGTGGCATGAAGTCGAGGATGGAAGGAGACAGGTTTGTGTATGTGGTGTAAATCGTGTGTGTAAGACATGGTATGGAGATGTCAAGAAAAGGGATAATATGAGAGATGGTGAAGGGAAGGTTAATGAGTAATTTGTGTATTATGAAAATGTATGTGCTGGCCTTGTATGTGTGGTCTTGTTTTAAAATAATTTTGGGTTCTAATTCGAAGATTATGAATTCTTGGGTCTGGATAATCGAATTTAGAGATATTAATGGGAATTATTTATATTGAAAGTTGTAGCTCAAATTATGTTTTGCATAATAATGGTTAGTTTGGCATAATAATGGTTGTAGATTTCACTCGAAGTTATAATGCACTAAGGATTTCACCTGGGATTAATTAAAATACTGTATTGGCTTGGATGAAGGTTACTTAGTATGTATGTGGTTTTGAAATATGTACAAGTGCGATGTGATGCTGTGTTGGTTATCTAGTTAGGTGATAATTATTGAATATTGAGTTAGTCATTTGATATGTGATTGAAAAATGTTGGATTGAAGTGTGATGATACAAAGGAGGTGTTGTCGAAATTTTGTTAGAATTATTTTGTGAATTGTATAGTAAGTTTACAAGGATTATTTGTAAATCGGTATGATATACGTGTTAAGTGCTTATGTGATCAATACATGCTATGTGTTATATGTGGAGTATGTGTAAAGCGCAATAGGAAACGTATGGGTAGATTAGAATGATCAGTAAGGTCTATAGTGGGTTCTGTACTGAAGTAGTACTTTACCCTTTTATAGGTACCAGCAAGAGGTCGGCTGAGAGCCAGTGCACGTGTAGATGGAATCTAGAGAAAGGAAGATAATGATCGGAGTTGATGAGTGTGGACGTGTACAGACTAACAAGTGGTAAAGGAAGGATGAATGTGTGACCAAATAAAGGCGATTTTATGAAGGAATAGAGACGGAAGTAAAGTGAATAACGAGTTAGTGTGTTGGAATTGGAAACTCCGTAAATCGAGGCAAGTGTTTGCTCTTCACTTATCTTTCAAGTGATGCAATTTATTCCTTTTTGTCATATAAGATAGTTTTGTCAAATATGTTTAGAAAATGATATACTTCTTCAAATAGTATGAAAGTGTTTATTTTCCCCATTCTCAGTTCGAATACCAAATTTTTCTAAGGAATCTTACCAATAACCTTTTTCCACAAAAATACTTTACTCATGGTATGTTATTGGGTTCCTCAGTGGAATGCCATTTCTGTCATTTTCGTCGAAAATGTTTAAGAAATTCTCTAAGTAGAGAAAATCCAAGTTTTAAAATCCTTATAAATACTTGTTCACGAAATTCCCGATTTTAATGTATTTTTACCCAATTGACCCTTTTTAGGGGATGTTTTCTTCAAACTGATTTACAATTAATTTTCTTGGAATTATGTTACAAATAATTGTTTTTAAAAATTACTCTATTCACTTATGTTGACTCAAACCACTCAACGTGTTGTAAAATTTTATTAAACGCGCTGTGCTTGATCATGCCCCTGCTCCAACTTAAAGTTTTGCTTGTTAGTAATCTTATGGCTATTTATATCCTTTATTGTCGCTCAGGTTGATTTTCTCTTCAATAAATTTAATGATGTTATGTCCCCATTTACTTATGTTTATCTTGTCGATATTCATTCAATTGATGTTCCTTATATTCTCCACCCCATTGATTATCGAACTTGTCGATAATTATTGAAGATCTTGATTGTTTGTTTATCACCCGGTAGTGTATCGAACTTGTCGATACTAGAAGAGATAGATATTTCCTCATTGACTTTTAAGTATAAATCGTTATCCTGGAACGTGAGTTTCCAGTCATTGTTTGATTGACAGAGGTTGTCGATTGTTCCGACACCTAGTGCGTTGGATATAGAATTGGAATGTTTTCGGATGTCCCTTCGGGGAGACCATATTATGGTCAACGGATGTCCCTTCGGGGAGACCAGTTTAATGGTCAGATGTAAAGGCCAATGTGTGCCGTGGATCCATTAAGGACATTGCTGTGTGCGTTTGTCCGGGGTTAGTGCGTGACTGATCAGCAGCCTAACCTTATTGTTCTTTTTAAAAAAAAAAAAAAAAATCCAATTCTAATCTATACTTTGAGTCTGTGTTGTTTGAGACCTGAATTCTCTTGAAGCCATTTCGAGTATATCTTGTTATCAGAACTTTTATCAGTTCCATTGTTGATGCTCCTACTTTTAGTGGAGCCATGTCGGTTATCTTGTCAATGCTATATTCAAGTTCTTGAGCTGCTTCTTTCGCAGCACATGTTGATTAAACCTTGTTTTTTCCAGATTTTATAAATTGTTGTTGATATTGTATCACTATTTGCACTTGCTGAGCGTTGTTGGCTCACTCTTGCTTGTTTGTTTTCTTCAGTTAATAGAAAGGATTAGTGGACCTAGTAATGGTCAGTGGTGTTGTTTTCCAGCAGCGAGAGGAGATGATCGGGTTATGGAATCTCGTCGGATAGTGATTGGGAATTGGTCAAGGTTGGACATCTAGATAGACAGTAATCACATGTAGTTATAAAACTTGTATAACATTTATTCTGAGGTTGGATTGTAATAATAAGTCGATAGTTTGTTTCATACCATAACCTGTGAGCGGTCTTGGTTAGTCAGAGTTATATTTTTATAAATTCTGCTATTATTATGCATATGAGCAGGTTTGGTTATAGTTGGATTGGTTTTGTTGATTTGGACAGGTGGTTAGTCCTAATTATGAATACATCATGTCAAAATTTTCTAAAATTCTCCTGTAAAAATATTTATGTTATTATAAAAGGTATGTACTATTAATGTTGGATAGAGGGAATGTTACATCCTAAACCGTTCATCAGATTTTAACGCACCTTATATCAAAACGATCTACGAATCAAGCTCTACCCTACCATGGTCACTTAGGGGTCCAAACAGTAAGGTACCGTGTGGTTATAGTGGTTAAAAACAGGGCAGTTTCTGTCCTAACGAAAATTGGACATTATAACTGCTATAATTTCATACTTTCCAAAATTTCACCACTCCAAAACCACCATTCTACACTCCTTTCAAGCCCTACACCATGTGGGCTACCTCCCAACCATGATTACAAGTCCACAACACAAAATTTCCATATCAATTCTGTTAGATATTGATTCAAGTGATGATCAGGATCTGGGCATTACTGATCAGATACTGATGCTGACGTCATCAGTAATACAACGTCAGTATTGGACTATCATCAGGATTAGAAGCTGGTCAGTATTTCATGAAGATTCTCATCAGACCAGAGATCAAGGAAGATTGATATGTCGGTTCCTAATTTGTAGGAATGCAGCTATCATACAAGATATGCATTCAGAGATATATGTAATTGATTTAGAATATCTTGTAATTGATAGTGCAACTGTGTACTCTATATAAACACAGTTTTAGGTTTTACATTAGTGTAATCGCTTACACGATTGATCTTGTAACCTAGCAGCTCTTAAGAACACAAGAATTTCTTAAGAGAGTTTTGTAACAGTTTTATATCAGAATTAATAAAGCTGTTATTGATTCATACTTGTGTTATTTGTTTTAAGTCGAAAATCTTAAACAATTGTATTCAACCCCCCTTCTACAATTGTTATTTACTGGGCAACAATTGGTATCAGAGCTAAACTAATTAATATTAATCAGAAATGATCTTAAGATGTCGACAAGCAAGTATGAAAGCATCAAAATTCCAATTCTCAAGAATACTGAGTATCCAACCTGGAAAGTGAAAATGATGATGTATCTGGAAGCAACTGATCCTGACTATCTTGACAGGATCAATGATGGACCATTTCTTCCAACAAGACTAGTTGCAAGAACAGAGACTGTTGCTGAACACTATGTCATTAAGGCAAAGAGTGAGTGGACAACAGAAGAAAAGGCTCAAGTACTCAAAGATGCAAAGGTAAAAAATATTTTGCATAACAGTCTTGATAATGTCATGTCTAATAGGGTGATAGCATGCAAGACTGCAAAGGAAATTTGGGATACTTTGGAAACTCAATGTCAAGGTACTGAATCTATCAAAAGAAACAGAAGGGCTCTGTTGATTCAGGAGTATGAGCAATTCGATGCTAAATCTCATGAAAGCCTTACTGATATGTATGATAGATTCTTGACTTTACTGAACAATCTATCACTGGTTGGCAAAGAGTATGATCCAGAGGATTCAAATACCAAGTTTCTCAGAGCTTTAACTGAGGAGTGGGATACTCAAGCTTCAATCATAAGGCATCAATATGATTTGAAGATGCTATCTCTTGATGAAGTCTATGGAATGCTAAGAACCTATGATCTTGAGGTTCAACAGAGGAAAAACAAGAAAAATGTCAAAGCAAAAGCTATTGCTTTGAATGTTGAATCAAAATCAAAAGGAAAAGCTGAGGAGGTTTCTTACAGAAAGAGTAGAGTGGAAGAGTCAATTCCTGATGACTCATCATCAGATACTGATACTGAGACTGATCCTGATACTGATGATGACTCTACTGATTCTGATATGATGGAAATGGTTGCTATGATAGTCAAGGGTTTCAAAAAGATGAAGTTCAGAAAGGCTAGGAAGCAAGGGAAATTCCAGAAGAAAACCTTCAATGCTGACAAAGACAGGTACAAGAAGAAAGAAGGCAAAAGCAGCAAATTTGACAAGTCAAAAATCAGATGCTATAACTGTGATGGAATGGGTCATTTTGCAACTGAGTGCAAGAAGACCAAAACCAAAGCTCTCATTTCTTCAAGTAAGGATTGGATGGACTCATCATCTGACTCTGAAGAAGAAAAAGTGAATTATGCTTTGATGGCTAAAACTGATGAGACTTCTGCTGGTGAAAATAAGGTATCTGAAGTTTTGTTTGATTTTGATACTAATAATGTTTCTGAGCTAAGATCTTTCTTAAAATCTCTGCATATTAGTTTTAGGAGTCAATCTCTTGAAAATACTAGAATAAAATCTGAAATGGCAGAGATTGTTAAGAGAAATGATCATCTAGAAGCTGAGTTAATTTTCTTGCAAGAAGTTCAAGCAGAATGTGATAATGCTAAACACGTGAAACTTGAAACAGAGTTTAAATGTAATGAACTTGAAATGCAACTTAAAGATGTAAATGAAAAACTCAGAACCTGGACACATTCTGGTACAAAAACTAATGAAATTATTTCTGATAAAAACTGGAAAGAATGTCTAGGTTACAAGCCAGAAAATGAGAAAAAGGACAAAGGGAAGGTTGTTTCATCTAATCCTGGAAGAGTTATAGTTGATGACTCAACAAATCCAAAAACCTACAGATATGTTACAGACAGTACTAAAGCCAAATTAAAACCGGTTAATTATGTGTATCCAGAAATTCCCAAATCTACTTCAGAAAAGGGATCAACTTCTACACATCATTCTGAGTCTAAAACTGTCAAAAACAAAAATGTAGGTCTTTTGTCCAAGAAACAATTAAGGGATAGAATCTGTGATGTAACAGATAGGAAGAGAGTTTCAACTGTCAAAAGGAACAGGAATGGTAAAGTTGGAATAAACAAGGAGAATAATTATAAGTATATTCCAAATGCACCGAGAAAAGTATGCTTTAACTGTGGTAATTCTAATCATCTTGCTATTGATTGCAGGAGGAGTAAAAAGAAGCCAACTGTAGTTCCTAAGTCTGACATTAGGAATAAATCAGTATTCTATAAACCACAGAATCCTTGTTTCCATTGTGGCAGTAAATGGCATTCTATTTATACATGTGAAGAATACCATAATTTGTACTATAATTATTATGAGCCTTTGCCTAAGTTCAATAAAAGTGCAAATTTTGAAAGAACAAAGAACTTGAATACTAATCATGCATCTGTTAAGAAAAAGACTAATTCTGATGAAGGTGTCTTTACAAGAAAATCTTCTGCTGCTAAAAATGTTACATTGCATGAAAAGAGAACCCAACAAGTGTGGGTTCTTAAAAATTCTAACTGAGTTCTTTGTGATTCTGATTGCAGGGTAAAAAGAAAAATGTGTTAGTCATGGATAGTGGATGCTCTGTGCACATGACAGGAGACAAAACCTTGCTATCAGAATTTGAGGAGAAGGCTAGCCCAACTGTGTCTTATGGAGATGGCAACATTGGACAAACTTTGGGATATGGTAGCATTGTAATTGGAAATGTCATCATTGAGAAAGTAGCTCTGGTGAAAGGACTAAAGCACAATCTGTTAAGTGTTAGTCAAATCACAGACAGAGGTTATCGTGTCAATTTCAATGATACTCATTTTGAAGTTATCAGCAAATCTTCAGGAAAGGTTGCATTAACAGGTCAAAGACATGGTAACATCTATGAAGCCAACATTCACACTAATACTGAAAATCCAACTACATGCCTCATCAGTAAAGCATCTGTAGATGAAAGTTGGAATTGGCATAAGAAGCTTTCTCATCTCAACTTCAACAATATAAATGAGTTGGTAAAGAAAGATTTGGTAAGAGGATTACCAAAGGCTCTATATACTCCTGATGGACTCTGTGATGCTTGTCAGAAGGCTAAACAGAGAAGGACATCATTCAAGAGTAAATCTGAATCCTCAATCAATGAACCATATCACATGCTTCACCTTGACTTGTTTGGACCAGTGAACATTATGTCCATCAGTAAGAAAAGGTATACTCTAGTCATTGTTGATGAGTATACTAGATTTACCTGGGTTTATTTTCTTCACAGAAAAGATGAAACTGCTGAAATACTGCTGGACCATGTAAGACTTATCGAAACTGGCACGGAATACAAAGTCAAGATTCTGAGAAGTGATAATGGGACTGAATTCAAGAATTCAGCAATGGAAGAGTTCTGCAAATACAAAGGAATAGTTCAACAATTCTCTGCTCCTGGCACACCTCAGCAAAATGGAGTAGTTGAAAGAAAGAACAGAACTCTTATTGAAGCTGGCAGAACTATGTTGGAGGAAGCTAAACTACCTACATATTTCTGGGCAGAAGCAGTCAACACAGCATGCTACACTCAGAACATTACTCTAATCAACAGACATGGTGTAACTCCTTATCAGATGATTAAGGAAAAGAAGCCAAGTTTGAAGCATCTACATGTGTTTGGCTGCAAGTGCTTTGTTCTAAGACCTCATCCAGAACAGCTAGGAAAATTTGAGACAAAAGCTGATGAGGCCATCTTTATTGGCTATCCAACAACAAGAGCCTTTAAAGTCTACAATCTCAGAACAAAGACAGTCATGGAGTCTATTAATGTATCTTTTGATGATAGAAAGCTAACAGGAATAAAAGAAGACTCTCATGACAGTTTGACTTTTGCTAATGAAGCTACCAACAATTCTGATGAAGTCACATCAGATACTGATATTCTGTCAGATACTGACGATCGATCAATTCCTGATCGAACACCTGTTACTGATGATGAATCAAATAATGCAAATGTTGAGGGGGAGCAAGAGCGAGACATCACCAGTACTGATACAACTCAAACATCAAGTAGAGACTCATCAGAAAGAGATTCAAGTGACAATCATGATAGTATATCAGAAGGAGATAGCACTATCTCAGGGGGAGCTTCTAGCAATTCCAGTTCTTTTGAAGAAAACACCAATCCAGGGGGAGCATCCAGTTCAAGAAATGACTTACCATCAGCAAGGAAATGGGTTTTATATCAAATGGGCCACTGATCTCATTAAAAAGTATCAAGTAGCTCCCCAATCTCCACGGGGACTCATTTAAACCACTAAACTAAGAAATATATCATTTGCCCCCCCTGCATTCACAAAAATAATACAATTTATGGTGGCCCAAGTGAGAATAATACAATCTATCCAAGATGGAACTTTTTTTGGCCACCATAAATTTTATCCAAGACACTTAGGTCACCATAAATTGTATTATTTTTTTGAATGCAGGGGGGCAAATGATATTTTTCTTAGTTTAGTGGCTTAAATGAGTCCCCGTGGAGACTGGGGAGCTACTTGATACTTTTTAATGAGATCAGTGGCCCGTTTGATATAAAACCCGCAAGGAAATGGACTAAAAGTCATACTCCTGATTTAATCATTGGGAATCCTGAAGCAGGTGTTAAGACAAGAAGTGCAACTCAAAATGAATGTTTATATAATAACTTTCTGTCAAAGGAGGAACCTAAGAAAGTTGAAGATGCACTTATGGATGCTGATTGGGTGACAGCTATGCAAGAAGAACTGAATGAGTTTGAAAGAAATGAAGTCTGGAAACTAGTACCAAGACCTAAGGGAAGGTCTATTGTGGGTACAAAATGGGTATTTAGAAACAAGACTGATTCAGATGGCACAATTGTGAGGAATAAAGCAAGACTAGTAGCAAAGGGGTATTCTCAACAGGAAGGAATAGATTATGATGAGACTTTTGCTCCTGTTGCAAGACTAGAGGCCATCAGAATTTTTCTGGCATATGCAGCCCACAAGAAATTCAAAGTATTCCAGATGGACGTAAAAAGTGCATTTCTCAATGGAGAACTGGAAGAGGAGGTATATGTTGAGCAACCTCCTGGCTTCATTGATCCCAAACATCCAGATCATGTCTATAGACTGGATAAAGCACTTTATGGACTAAAGCAAGCTCCAAGAGCCTGGTACGAAACCCTAGCTCAATTCTTACTGGAAAGTGGATTCAATAGAGGTACAATTGATAAAACCTTGTTTTATTTGAATCATGGTAAGGACTTGCTGTTAGTTCAAATGTATGTTGATGATATCATTTTTTGGTCAACTAACACTAAGCTGTGTGAGAAGTTTTCAAAGCTAATGCAGTCTAGATATCAAATGAGCATGATGGGAGAAATGAGCTATTTCTTAGGTCTGCAAGTTAAACAGACTGATGATGGGATTTTTATCAATCAGTCAAAGTACACAAAGAATTTACTAAAAAGGTTTAACATGCAAGACAACTCTACAGCTTCAACTCCTATAGCTACAGCTACAAAGCTTGATCCTGATCAAGGAACTGAAGTGGATGTAACCAACTACAGAGGAATGATTGGTTCACTCTTGTATCTAACTGCTAGCAGACCAGATATCATGTATGCAACCTGTCTATGTGCAAGATTTCAAGCAAATCCTAAGGAACCACATCTCATTGCAGTGAAAAGGATTTTTAGATATCTAAAAGGCACTTCTTCTCTTGGCCTTTGGTATGCTAGAGAATCAGACTTTAGTCTATGTGGTTATTCAGATGCTGATTTTGTAGGATGCAAAATAGACAGGAAAAGTACTTCAGGCAGTTGTCAGTTTCTTGGAGGAAGACTAGTTTCTTGGTTTAGTAAAAAGAAAAAGTCTATCTCCACATCAACTGCAGAAGCTGAGTACATTGCTGCTGGAAGCTGTTGTGCTCAGATCATGTGGATGAGAAATCAGCTAATAGACTATGGTTTGTCATTTTCAAAAATACCTATTTATTGTGATAACCAAAGTGTTATTGCTATGACAGGAAATCCAGTTCAACATTCTCTTACAAAGCACATCAGCATCAGGTATCACTTCATAAGAGAACAAGTACTGGAAGGAACAATTGAACTTCATTTTGTTCCTACTGATCAACAATTAGCTGATATATTCACCAAGCCACTACCTGAGGCTACTTTTACTAAGTTGGTGAATGAACTTGGAATGGTAAACTATGGTAGTTCCTGAGAGAAAGAAGTTATCAGATACTGATAACTTGCAAATACTGATGGAAAGTCAATCCTGACAGTGGTCAACGTCGAATCCTGATGCAACGATTCGATCATCAGTATTTTGTTCAGAATCTAACTGGCTTCGTTTTATCTCAATTTCCTGATTTAAGCTATGATTAATGTTATTGAATTCCTGATAATGTGATTACTTTAATTAGTCCTCATATTGATTCTAAGATAACATGATAAATCAGGAAAACATTGAATAGAATAGAGAAACTAAATTTTTCATTGATAATTAGAAAGAGATTACATTCAAAGATTACATCTCTTGTGTTCTCTATCTACTAATCTATTCAACAGGAAATAAAAGACCAATCCACTCCATTGTTAATAGCCATCCCAGATCCCATCTTTGCCACTTTGTTTGGGTGGAAGTTGACAGGGATAAGGTTATTTTTGGTGACATATTCATTAACAATGGTTGATGGAGTTGGATGAGGATGCCTTAGATGAAAGCCATGCGAATGCTGTTTGAAGGGTAGCATCGATGTCGATCACTTTTGCAGGTTTTTCTTTCTCGATTTCTTCGAGACCTGCATCCATCTGCAACCAGAGAGTCTCCAGTTGTCTTTCCCAGTCGAAAGCATCAAACTCTTCACGAGTATAACTGAATATATCTCTTTTCTCTAAGAGATGGAGGTTTTTCTCTTTGATGGTAAGGTTCGACATTGTTAAAATTTTTGTGTGAAAAGTTTGTCTTACTTTTCTTTCAGAAGAGAATGAAGGGTTAATGAAGTTAGTGGACAAGTCTTTGAGGTTAAATAGAGAAGGGTGGTACAAGAATATGAAACGTTTCATATTACTAGTGCAAGTACCAGGTATATTCAATTGTGATGTTTTAAATTTCTTTATTTAAAACAAAATTACCTTGTTTATTTTAGTCACAATTTTATTTCTCGAAAAATTCGAGCGCGTGTGTTCACTCGACTACTACATACAGTTACAGATGTAAGTCGTGACGCGTGTAATCCTCACCTCTCTCTCACGTAATTTGGTCCATTACCTCAACATAAACGAATGATTTACTGACACCTGTCTTTGAGAACTTACAAGTATTTTCCAATATCAATTTAGTTTACTAATTGATTTATTATTCTCAAACTATCAGTAAAGCATCATTTCTCTCTGTCTTTGTACTCTCAAACCCTAATTTCAAAATTAACACATCTTTTGTGTTTGAAATTCTAAATGGAGAATTTATCTTTCATGAACAGCAAGGTGGTCATCAATGGAGTTACTTTTAATACTAATAACTTCACTGCAGTTCTAGATCATCAAGACTTGCCCAATGATTTCCACATTATTCAGGACTTTTTGGCCTCAAGCCCAATCAATTATGCTCTAACCCAACCTGCCAAGATATCTTTTAAGTCTGTTATGCAGGTTTGGAACACAAGTGTTTTTGGGAAAGGTCTTTCATCAGAAAAGCCTCAGATGAGCTTTGAATATGACAATGTTACATACTATGTGACACCTGAGATTGTCACTGAAGCCCTTCACTTACCATCAATCATTGGTAAGCCTGTATTCAAAGTTCCTGATTCAAAACTTCTTGAGTATGTTGTAAGCTTGGGTTACAATGGTATGCCAAAGAAGTTTGGAGAGCTCTACAGGACAAAGCTCAAGAAGGAATGGAATTTCTTCTTTGACACTATAAGCAGATGTTTCTTGAATAAAGTGTCAAACTTTGATGCCTTACCCACAGGTTCAGCCAAAATTGGGTACTCTCTAATTCATGATCTCTCATTTGATTATGGTTCTTTTATACTAAAGGCATTAAGTGAAAGAAAAGCAGATAAATGTGGTTATGTTTGCTTTCTTAGATTTTTCCAATTAATTTTCTCTCACTTATGTCCTCATGCTGTTTTTGAGAATGATACAATTTTGCCTATATGTAAAATCTCAGAAAACAATATAAAGAGTCTAATCAATTCTGATAAGGCAAATAAGTTTGTGGGAACTCCATACATTCCTGATGAAGTATGGTCTCTTTTAAGAGAGAGAATGCCTATTCAATATGGCCCAGCAACTGGTGCTATGGGACAGGACCTTACACATCCTATTCCTGACACAAGCACATAACCTAAACACTTATCTAAACAGTCAACCACCTCTGGTGTCTCACAAAAGGCATCAGTTGTAAAATCAAAGAAATCAGCTAGATCTGATGTGTCTAAGAGGCAATCAGGATCAAAGGATTTCTCCACTCAAACTCACTCTCAAATGAAGTCACAAGGGGGTGAACAAAGGGTTCTTGAAACATCCGGTCTGAATAAAGAAACAGGAGTGAAGAGGAAAATTGATCAAGGAGCTATTTCTGATTCTAATTCTGATGATGACACAATGCCTATATCAGTCTTACTGAAGAAGAAGGAGATTGATGTTCTTGATACAAGAGAAGTGGCTGTCTCTGAAATGCCAAAGAAAAGAAGAAGATTAATCAGGAAAGGCAAATTTGTTGATCACACAGAATTTCTGAATCTTACTGATGCTATGGAAGACAATCCTGATATTGTTAATCAGAATGAATCATCAGTTCTTGACGCTACTGCTAATCCTGGCATCTTTACTCCAGATAATTCACCTATGAAGACTGTTGAGATTTCTGATTCTCCAGCATCTGCATCTCCAAAGAGAAGAATTATTGAGATGTCTGTCGATCAAGTAAATGCTATTGCTGCTCAGCTGGGTGTTAAACCTTCACCACTTGAAGTAAAAACTGCTGAAGCAAACGTCTTTCACAGACAGAAGAAACAGAGGACTACTATGTCATCTCTGAGAGGATCTAGCCCACAAGAACCTGAACTTCAAAGGAGTTCAGAAGCTATTGCAGATCCAGTCACACAAGAACCACCTACTCAAAGTGTAGGTGCAGACATTTCTGAAGGAATAGTCACACAAGAATCATCTTCTCAAAGGGGAGGTGAAGACAAGAATATTCCTGCCCCACAAGAACCATCTTCTCAAAGTGAAGATGCTGGCAAAATCACATCAGCAGGGGAGTTTCCTGACAATGCTCAAGGGGCTTCTGAAATTGAAATTGAACTTGCTAGAAGTCTGGCAGATAAAGCTGCTCATGATTTGCACATTGCTGAATGTGATGAAGTGATTGCTGACACTGCATTTGATGGAAGCACACAAGAACCTTTGACTCAAAGTGTTGAAGAAACTTCAAAACCTCCGGCTACACAAGAACCATCAGTAGCAAATACTGATGCAAGTCATGCTATAGTTGCAGTGGTCAATCTTGATGAAAGTACTACTGATCCACTAATTCCATTGCTTATTGAGCCAATTTCAGCAAGGCCAATGGATTCTTTAACTACTTCATCAGGTAACATCTCTTTCTCTACTTCCTTTACTACTGATAGTATGATTACAGATAGACCTGGTAAAAGGGATACCTCTATTTGTATGACTTCAGACTACTCTTCTCAGCCACCTCTTATTTCTTCACATTTAATGAGCCAGAACCTTTCTTGTGAGATTGAGAGTGAACATTTAGAGAAAAAGAAGAGTGATGAGAGGCAGTCTCCTGAACTGGCAAAAGGAGAGGTAGAAAAGAGTGAGAAGTTAATAACTTCTAGTGAGGTAGAAGTTGCTATTGAAAGTAACTTAGGTAACACTGTGAGAAGTGATGAGATCACTTTAAAAGAAAAGAGAGATTTAGGAAATGTTACTAATTTGTCTGCAGGTCATCAGGATTCACTAGCTGTATCTACTGGTGTTTTGAAACTGAAAGGTGTTATGCTTCCTGATGACAATGTTGAAAATAAACTTCCTGAGGCTGGTGGTGGCTCAGATGATGATGATGATGATGATGATGATGATGATGATCATGATCATGCTGATCTTGAAACAAAGCAAATGCAGGCAGCTATAAAAGCAAGTCTCCAATCTACTTATGGATCTTCAAGTAGATACATGCAGTCAAAGACTCAAGAAGAATTCAGAGGGGAGTATAGTTCAATTCTTCCTCCTGATACTCGAGCTGCAAGGGGACATGAATGGGATACAGAATGGAATGTACCGACTGTTGAGATGAATTTTCAAAATGCTCTTTTTCATTCTGGTCATATTGCTACACGGATGCCAACTCCTGAACTTATGGCTCTTCTTAAAACAAATGCTCTTCTAGCAAAGGGATTGAAGAGTGAGATTTACTCTATGAAGGCTGTAACTGATAAATTTCAAGCGGGTATTCAAACATCTGTTTCTATATCTGCTACTGCTTCTCAAGCACGCCTTCTTGCTGATGATATTAAAGCACTTGACAAGAGAATGGATTCTAGAATGACTGTCTTGGAATCAAAGGTTGATACTATTGATGAAACCCTCAAGCTTATTTTGTCTTTCTTCATTGAAGAAGATATTGATGTCAAAAAGGGGGAGAAAGTAGTCAAAACAAAATGCTCACCTAATCCAGTTGTACAAAAGGATGATGATAATTCTGGAAATGATGGTGGTGCTAAGTCACATCATAAAGTTGAAACCTCTGATGCTGCTTTAGTGACAAAGAGAACGAATACTCAAACTAAGCAGTCAACTCACGTTTCTAGATTTGGAAAGAAGACAGTAACAGCAATGATGCAATCTCAGAATCCAAAAGAAGAACAGTTTGTGACACCTGGTCAAACTCTGTCAACTATTCCTGAGGATGATGTGTATGTGGAACAGGATGAAATGTTGCTAATCTGTTTCATGAACTTGACACTGGGGATGGTCGTGTTCTTAAGCTATTTCATAAAGATAAAAGAGTTCAACAGTATCATGCTGAGAAAGCACTTGTCTTATCTACTGGAGAAAATCCAAACATGACTACTGATGAGTTCTTAGAAGAACAGAACAAGATCTTTGAAGAGTTTGCAAAACAGAATGAAGCTCCTGCTGCAAGAAGAGGAAGAGGCAAAGGAGGAAGATACAGAAGTAGAGGAAGATTATCTGCTCAAACAAGTACAAGGCAAACAAGATCTAGTGGAATCAAATTGAAAGATGTCTCTGAAAATGAAAAGAAGAAAACTCCACTATCTCTTGCATCAACTCCAGACAACAGATTCAATGCTCCTAAAGAAATTGAAGAGGAGATATTGCCTTTGAAAAGGAAGAGTAAGGTAGCTGTTCAATCTACTGCATTTAATGAGAAGTCATTCGTTGGTTCAATTTCTGGTGTTGTTTCTGATTCTGAAGAGGCTGAAATTTTAAAAGAACTTAAGATTATGATTCTTAAGGTTGTGGTTGAATTTCACAATATGGAAGTTTTTGAAGATACATTGGAGTATGAACAAGAAAACTTCAGTAGATTTGAGAAAAAAAGTGAAATCAGAACTAAAGCCAGAGAAGCAGAAAGAATAACAACCAGAGATTACTTAAGAAATATTCATAGATCAGACAGGAAGTTATGGTATGATAAAGATAGATCTGTTCCTGAACATCAGCAGGATTATCCAACTAATGAGAAGAAGAAGAGTAAGAAAAAGGAGGAGGATAAGGTTGATTATAGGAAACCAGTTGTTTTTAATTCAGCTGGACTAATAGCAGAGTCTTCTTTAATCAATGAATTACTGATTGTTAAATCAGAGTCTACTACATTTATTGCTGAAAGTCCACCAAAATGGGTGAGTATGCAATCTGGTTTGAAAGGATTGGAACCTGGCACAAGAGGAGGAATTGGGTATAGTCATGCACAGATTATTTTCATTATACAAACTGATCAACATGCTCTAGTTGACAAGATTGGTGATGAGTTAACTGTTGATCATCTCTGGAAACTTGAAGCTGTTGCTATCATTGCTGATTGTCATGCTGGTGCAAAGAAAATTGAAAAGATGTTGTACTTCATGAAAGATAGAAGTGTAAAGAAGATTCCTATCCATGAGTTGTTGTGCAAATCTGTAAAAGAGCTGAAATATGTTCTGTATCTTCTCAGAAGTAAAAGAATCAATGTTAAAGAAAGAGAAGTTTACTACAATTGGTTTGTTATGATTTACAAGACAATTAGATAGAGATTCATGGATGGAGGAACGAGGTATGATGGCAATTATATTCCCATGTACTTAAATTTAAGAGATATAGAGGTTGAAATGAAGAAAGGTACAGCTGTTAAAGAAGTGTATCTAGGCATGGAACAACTGTCTCTAAATCCAGATGGGAAGGAAATTGCTTATGTGTTGCTAGGTGATTTAGATCTTCCAAGAAGCTCAATTCAAAATCTCAGGGCAGCTATCTATCAGATTAATGAGGAAGATGAAGAACTCAAAAATCTGAAGAAGAAACTGATTCAAATTCTTGAAAGCAAGGAAGAAGAATTGTTATCTGAATTCTTGAGACTGAATCTGTTTTATCAAAGAATTTCTGAAACTGTTCCTGATGATTTTTAGAAGGTATTTTGTTTTGAGTTTTTGACATCTTGAATCAAGGAATTTGTACTTTGTTTTATAAAGAACAAATTGGGGGAGATTGTTAGATATTGATTCAAGTGATGATCAGGATCTGGGCATTACTGATCAGATACTGATGCTGACGTCATCAGTAATACAACGTCAGTATTGGACTATCATCAGGAATAGAAGCTGGTCAGTATTTCATGAAGATTCTCATCAGACCAGAGATCAAGGAAGATTGATATGTCGGTTCCTAATTTGTAGGAATGCAGCTATCATACAAGATATGCATTCAGAGATATATGTAATTGATTTAGAATATCTTGTAATTGATAGTGCAACTGTGTACTCTATATAAACACAGTTTTAGGTTTTACATTAGTGTAATCGCTTACACGATTGATCTTGTAACCTAGCAGCTCTTAAGAACACAAGAATTTCTTAAGAGAGTTTTGTAACAGTTTTATATCAGAATTAATAAAGCTGTTATTGATTCATACTTGTGTTATTTGTTTTAATTCGAAAATCTTAAACAATTGTATTCAACCCCCCTTCTACAATTGTTATTTACTGGGCAACAAATTCCATCCATTTATATCACAAAATCATCATAACTTAACATTTATATCAACTAACCACTAACCAACTCAAAAATCATCATAAATACAAAGGGGAAAGGATTGTTATACCTTCTTGAAGCTTTAAAGTCACTTAACAAGCCTTGGGTACACCTTAAATCACCTTGTATTAGCTTAAATCAACTAAAGAGACCATAAAAACAAAGATTAAAACTTGAAAAAAACTATTCACTACTATTCATCTTGCACTTGAATGATTTTATTACCTAGGCAAATGATGATGGTTGGCCTTGAAACTTTGAGAATATTACTTTCTAACCTCCAAACATCTCCACCATTTTTCCCTTGATTTAATCTTGAAGAGAGATAGGGTTTTGAAAATTTTTTTCTTTCTTTTTCTTAAAAAGCCGAATGGATGAATATGGATGGGGAAGAGATAATTTTTTGTTTTTTTCTTTGATCTTATCTCTTAATTACTACTAATCTAGATTGTGTTGGAAGCTTGGTAGATTTTTTTGTGGTTAAAACCATGTGACATTACTAATCTACCCTTAACTAGTGTTAGTGGAATGTGATGTCATTTTAGTGATCTCATAATTCCCTTTTTTCTTGATTTTCTTAAGTAATTTGCTAACACTCTTGGTGATAATAATGTGGTATATATCCTTGTTATATTATTAATCTTGGTTGCTTAATCTCCATATTCGTCTAATTGTGGTTCGTTTCGAATGTACCTCATTATCTCAGTGGTTCTGAAATCATTTATCAATCCAAATTCCTCTGGTATTCTCTTAACTCAATAATCCCTTGGTTAAATCTAAATTCACTAATCCCTCAATATATAATTCTTATAATGTTTCCATGCTCCTTAATATCCAATAGAAGCTCTTTGGAAGTCAAAATCCTCAAAAATCTATATTTAGGAATTTCTGAAATCTATCGTCATTTCGAGTCACTTCTTTCTATTGTACAACACTAATATGGTTTCTATTTATTCATTTTCCATCTCTAATATAAAGTACCTACACACCATTTCCCTAAATTCCTCAAGATTACTATTCGTTTGGGCACTGTAGCCTTTCTAAGTTAGGGTTATTACAATATGAACATAAAAACAGAATGTCCTATATGAAACAAACGTAGATAACACGAACAAGCATGAACTACCACTAACATGCAAAATATAATATCCTACATGCATGAACACAATGACTCACACTCACAAATAACTACCTATACACTACTTATCCCCCAAATCACCCCCAAACTTGAAAGATTAAATGTTTGCATTGAATGGAAGTAAATACGAGGGATAACAAACATACATAATCATCGAAACTTGAAAATTCTTACACCGTATCTCTATATGGCCATTTAATTATCTTTTCCGGAGCTACAGCCTTGATGACAAGTTTTAGCCTTCTGTGCTCTTCAAAGGTATCAGCCACAATGTTCGCTTCACTACTTGAAAAGTTAGTAACAATAATAATAAGCAAAGTAGGTGAATGACCCAAATATGCATACCTCCTGTGATCTGGTAGTTTAAGCTCAAGTTTGGAAGCTTCTTCAACATGATGATTTTCTATTAAAGACTGATCAAGAATGGAGATAGACGGACTAGGAACAGAGGTGGGTAGTTCACCAACAGAAGTCTTAACAACAGACTTAGGATCAAAAGAACAATCCTCAAGCTGACTTCCATGCTTAACACAAATAGCAGTTAATTCCTCCAACATCTCGTCAGAAGTGAAATTCCTATACAACTCATGAAGATCTTCATTACCCTCAATCAAAACATCTTCCTCAAGAAAAGACTCAATTGCACTATCCTCAAGATTTGACCATGAAACCACCTCATCAACCAGCACCTTAGAATCCCAGAGATCAGCCAAGCCTAATTCCTCACCTTCAGTATCAGACTTTCCTTGTACAGCAACGTCTACTGGATCCGACTTGCCAAAACACTCTTCCTCCTCTGCCAAAAATTCCAAGAGTCTCTTTGGATACGAAGGAGTAGGGTAGATCTGATTGATATTTGTAGATTACTCCGGAGAAGCTTTTTCAACATGATTCTTACTCTTTTCCACTTCACCGTCCAACTGCTCATCTGCCAAATCAGATTTTTCAATTTCTGGTGTTGCAGATTTTTCAACCTAATGATTCTAAACTTCTTCATCTTCCTTAGCTGCTGATTCCTGATCAGTTGTAGCCTTTCCGAATCTCAAGGTAATTGTTTCCACCTGCTCGTTGACATCCCCTTTTCCTGGATTAGCCTCTGTATCACTCGGTAGAGTTCCTTGTAGCATACCCAACAAGGCATTAGTAATCTGCCCAATCTGAATTTCCAAGGTCTTAAACGAGACAGCGTTGCTTTTAATCAACAACCTCAATTCTTCCAATTCAGATTTGTTATAATTGGAATTCCCAGAACCAGCATATGATTGTTGTTGCTGAAAACCCGGAGGTTGTGATTGCCACGGGGCATACTACTGCTGAAAATTCTTGTGATTGTAAGGTTGTGCTCCATAATGTTGACCTGGATACTGCTGATAAAGCTGTTGTGGTTGTAGCATGCCACCTTGATTGTTGCTCCAGTATGCCGATTCATAAGAGATAGCACATTGATTCACCTCATGCGCGCCCGCACATAGCTCACAAACACTAGCCACCTGCTGAACTCCATAGTAAGTTAGAAACTCCATCACCTGAAACACCAACGAACTACACAAAAATAGATTAGAAATACAATTCGAGTCAGTGAACTCTAAGGACCACTATTGACAAGCACATAAACTAAAAATAAGACACCGATGATCCCCGGCAGCGGCGCCAAAAACTTGTTTGCACTGATTCACGCAAGCGTACGTGGTCACAAGTAATATAGATTTAAGTCAAGTTCGTTCCCACAGAGATCTGGTGATGGTTTTAATTCAGTAGATGTACCTATGCAACAATATATGATTATTATTCACTGCTAAGACAATTAACAAATTGGGTTTTAATTAACTAAAATAAACTAAGATGCAAACTATTAAACTAAGAATTACTTAACTAATGATAATTAAAATCGAATTACCTATGCAAGATAAACCATGGGATCCTAACTTCATTAAATACTTTGCTTAGATCTGACGCCTTGAATCACTATATGCAATGGTTATGATATCTGATCGGATAACACGAAATAAGTACACGCTACCTGTCAACATACGTATACCAAACTACCCATACATCCACAAAAGAGATAGAAGATGAATAGACACCAAATATGCTTAGACCCTATATGTCTATAGAATTTGAAAACATAACGGTTGAGGAGCAAGTTATCCATAAAGATCACACAGGGCAATATAAGTATTTTCATCTTACACTACAAATCATGTTGATAAACAATCATGAACCTATGCTAGCATGACAAGTTCTAAATCTCAAGATCCACTTTCACTTCACAAGAGATTAACAAATTAGATGTTAGCTACGCATCTAAATTCAATAAGCACAACCATACGAGGATATCAAATATACATCACACACAGATCTTTAAAGCATCAAGATACTAAAGCTCCATAAATAAATCCGTTAGAATCCCATGACAATGATTAGTTCGTAATTGAACCTCTCGTCATCATGGGATCAAGTGAAACCATGATAATAAAACAAATTATGAAAAGATACAAATAAACCTAAGTAATTGATATGTAATGGTCCTCCAAATTACAGTGGTAGGATGTGTTTATATAGGCCTAGATATCTTGCCAAGAAAGAAATTAACCTATAATACAACTAGAAATAGGTTTTTATTCCAAAAATACAATAAGAATTCGAATAAGGGCAAAATAGGAATTTATGAAATTTTCTGGCAGAACTACGCGCTCCCAGCGCACAGATACGCGCTCCTAGCGCACAATTAGGCGCTGTCAGCGCATAAACTTCCTGTTTGTTTTCTTTAGACCTCAAGAAAATTTCCCAAGCTTCGCGTGTACAGTAAGATCGCTGAAAACGGACTTCTAGAACTCCAGATATGGCCAAAACAGTGTAGACTGCGCAACCATCCGAATTTTCCACAATTTGCTCATTCCTCATCCGTTTCTCTTCCGATTCTTTTGTCACTTCCCTTTCTTCAATTCTTGAGCGTGAATCCTCATGGTAGCCTAGGGAAATACACCATCCTTCATTCCAATGCTCAAATTTAACTCCAAGATTGAGGAAAACATTAACCCTAATCGACATTCTTGCAAACCTGCACACTTAAACAAAACACATCAAAACTACAACAAACTTGAGTCCAAGATGATAAATTTAAGCCGAATTGAAGCGATCCAAGTGGATATAAAATCCACTTATCAATTTCATCAATCAATCTATACCACTATTATTAATTGGGGTCTTTGGAAAGCGCAAAAATTGCATAAAATTTTCGAAATTATGAACCCAAAATATGTTAATTCCTTTTATATATTTAAATTTTTGTAAAGAGAAATTATTTCAATAATGAAAAACCATACAATATCTATAAAAATAATGGAGTCGAACAAACATAAAACAGATCATATCGTTGATTAATCCAGTTTGCATGGAGAGACAATCACGATTTATTCAAGTTGATATATTTATATTAATTATAAAATTAATATAGAAAATAGCAAATTAGATACTTTTTTTATATAATAAAAGACACTCACAAATCTATTTTGTCTTGATAAGGTTGGAATTCTCAAGATGTGGTAAAGTGAGATAAGGTTGGAATTCTCAAGATGTGGTAAAGTGAGAGAACGATAGGTTTGAACTTTGGTAGATGAAAAGAGGCATTAGTATCATACATACAAATCGCCCTACTTGTGACTTGGGAGTACTGCCCGACAAACAAGTTGTTGCATGTGAATACAAACCAAGTATTGCCACTCATTTTCTACTTAACCATGTTAATTTTCTTAAATTAGATATTTAATTTCAGTTATATATATATATTTTAAAATTCTCATGTAAGTTTTCTGAAATCAATTCCATATTTATGTAGACTTGGGCTCAGAGGTTCGAATAAAAATTTAATAATTATTATCAATTGAAAATTTGGCTAATATCATTTTATATTTATGATTTGACTTCCAGTTATCAAATTATTACCATCAGGGGCGGAACCAAGATTTGGACTCTGCCCGTGCTAAGTCTAGGGATGTCAACATCAGAGTGAGCCACAATATATCAAAGTTTACGCTGACAGTGATTCCCGATGGTGGCGCTGCCATAGCTCCGCACGAATTTTTTTTCCCACAAAATTATTAATACCTATATCAATGTGCTGTGTGCAGATCGTGAAAAGCAGGTCATTTACATATATAGATATCGAATTTTGGATTAACAGTTTGTAAGTTATGAATTTTTGAAACATTATTTATATAAATAATTCATACAAAATTAGTTATTGCCCTATGAGATAATCAGAGAGCTTAACTGAATTTGGGTAACTCAAAATTAGGTAAACAAAGTTAAAAAATGGGCTTATTAAGGTTGGGTTATAATTTATATATGGACTATAATTGTTTTTTACCCGGGCTAAAGATAACTTGGACTGTATTTTACATGTAAAAATTATGGGCTATTATGAAGTTACCCGGCTGCAGCCCATCCGAGCTACCACCTGAATTGTAAAATCCGTAATTTTATTTTTACTTTTTTAAAAGTAGATATTAGATTTTAAAGTAATTTTTAATTAGATATTTATTTTATTTAGAAAATTCTAGAATTCTAAAAGATAAGATTCGTTATATTTGGAAAGAAGAGTAAGAATATTTTAGAGAATCGATATTTTTTTGTTTAAGTTAATTATATGTTAACAGAATATTATACTTAAGGAATTGAATTGTAAAAAAAAAAGATATTAGAAGCAAGTGTTAGAATTACCTAATTTAATTCAGAGTTATAAGTGCCTCTATAAGAAACAATTAGAACATAAAAGAGGATGTACAGTTCTACCAATATTCGCCCAACAGGTACTTGAGCCTTCCAAGTTTCTTTTAATTACTTTTATATTTTAGTAGGCCCTGTCATGATAGTTTCTTGTTTATACCTATTTGATACGTCCGAGTATGTATGTTTTTGAATTCTTTTGTTTAGTTTTGTTGGTAAATTTCATGTGCAACACTTCCTGCCATATGCATATTAATTTGTGTGCATAGAGTTGATCTGTCATGTTTTACTTAATCGGTTGATTTTTGTAAGCATGCTCTTGTACGAGATCAGGGATATAAAGAAATTATTTTGACTTCCGTTAGTATAATTTAAATATATTTGGATTAAGTAATTTTGAATTTTATTTTGAATATTATCAATCTTACAAAGATTTGAACAAATATATTTTACTAGTTAAAATTATTTTATTAGTTAAGATGATTGTGTTCATGTGTATTTTTGTGATTTTAAAATTTATAAGTAACAATTTTATTCAGGGGTTAATTAACTCTTAATTTTTATATGTTAATCAGCCTTTAATTTTATGTATTGATGTCTTCTGGTATGTGTTTTAATACAAGCACGCATGTATTAATTCATGTCCGGCCATGCACTGGACAAGATGTATAATCACTTGCTAGTATTTGTTTAAATGTGAATAAATAAAAGATTAATGCCATGATTTAGTTGTGCAATCAATAGATGGATGAGACCATGATTTATTGTTTAATAATATGGTAAGTGATTGTCTTGGTGTTAATTGTAACTGTGACCAGTGTCTTAAAGCTATAGGGTATCTTATTTAACATATACAGTATATATGAAAATGAATTATTTGGTATTTTACATTATTCTGATAAATTGTAAATAATTTGTATTTGCATGTTGATTGAGTGGAACTTCGTGAATAATTATGTTGGTTGATTTAATGAATTATAGGATCAGCTCGTGCATTAATTTTCAATGTTTAGTGTCACATACGAGATAAGTGACTTTTCGTTGCTCACTAATGTTATAAAATCTGTTTTTAATATGTTTTAAAATATCTGTTTGATTTGGTTATCGTAATTGTGAAATCGAAAATTGATTTTAGAAAAGAATTATTTTAGAATTCCCCAGTTTTAGTTGCATATCGAATTAAGGAATCCGGTCACTGGATAGTGTGGCATATAGAATCATAGAACTAGTATACGCACGTTCCGGAACACATAGATACCGTAATCTGGTCCCCATCGAACATAGAACCGTGTCACTGGTTTAGTGTGACCGTAATTTAGAACTGTGGGAATAAAATATGATTTTATTGTTTTGATTTTTTTTGTATCGATTAAAGTTTCAGAAATTCTGTTCTCTTTTAAAAATATTTTTTTTGAGCCGTTGAGCGATAGTTACTTGCTGGGCTTCGCATGTCATTGTTTTAATATGTTTCAGGTTCAGACTTTCGGAAGCTTATTAAGATTAAGGATTTGAACTGTGTGGATTTCGTGCTACTTGATTAGATGATATTATTGGAAAAGACTTATCGAATTATTGAATAAATTTTCAGTACTTTATTAGATATTGGATATTGGATTTGTGGAGCTCCGTCTCCGATTTGATATTTTTGGATTATTTGATTTTGATCGCTGCTTTGACTATCGTTAATTTGGTTTATTTGAATAAAGAATTCCTTTTATTTAAGTTTTGTATTTAGAAATAATATTTCGAAAATTCGGGATGTTACAGTTGGTATCAGAACAGGTCATCTTTCGGATTGTATTTGGTATGGGACTAGTACACTCCCTAGGATGCGATCCTATAGACTATCGTATAGGTTTTGACCTTTAAGTTAGTAAATTATTTTGAATTTAGGGCATTGTTTGTGTGATTATCTGATATGTTTGACTTTTGTGCTTTTTGATCATTGATTATAAGTTTGGAAGTTTGTTGTTTTTAGAAAAGATGGCGGAGAAGGCAATAATGGCAACAACAATCAGAATGGCAACAACAATGGTGATGGTGGAAATGTATTCGACCAGCTAGCTGAGACCCTAGCAACGCTCGTGAATCAGCAACCCAGGCAACAGAATATCGTTTCTCAGTTCAAGCGTTTGAACCCACCAACTTTCGATGGGACGACTGATCCGGCCATAGTCGAGATGTGGATACACGAGATGGAAAAAGCTTTCGTACTTCTCAGCAGCAAGGAGGAGCAGAAGGTCACTTTAGCTGTGTATCAACTACAAGGAAGTGCTTACGACTGGTGGCTCATGGAAGAGAGAAAGAACGAGACTGCAACCACTGAGGGAGGTCCTGAATCATATACATGGGCAAAGTTCAAGAAGGCCTTAGAAGATAAGTACTTTCCGAGAACAGTTCGTCTACAAAAGGAGAGGGACTTTATTCGGCTCGAGCAAGGAGGAAAGACTGTTACTGAATATAAAGCCGAATTCGCGAAGCTTGCAAAGTATGTGCCGACATTAGTTGCTGACGAGACCAGTCGAGCTAGAAGGTTGGAAGAGGGACTTCGGACCGACATCAGGAATTTTGTGGCATCGTTTGAACTTCAGACGTACGAGGCTGTGCTCAACAAGGCTTTGGTGATCGAGAGAGGCTTAGCAGAATCCGAAAAGACAATTGAAAATCAAGAAACTGTTCGCTCCAACTGGTGGACAATCTTCTCAAGGAGGACCACTCAAAAAACCTCACGTGTATGATCGAATAGGAGGTCAAGGAAATCAAGATAAATGCACTAGGTGTGGCGGGAACCATGTTGATACAGAGTGTCGTTGGAACAGAGATGCGTGCTTTCACTGCGGTGAAGTCGGACACAGGATTGCTCAATGCCCACATAATTCACCACCAAGAAAGGAAGCAGAAAACAAGACCGGTATTGGACGTGTATTTCAGCTCACGGGAAGTCGCATGAACAATCGTAATTAAGGTATGATTTCTTTTCACTTGTAACTTATTTGATTTTATTTTTTGAATTTGGGGACCAAATTCTTTTAAGGATGGGAGAATGTAAAATCCGTAATTTTATTTTTATTTTTTTTAAATTAGATATTAAATTTTAAAGTAATTTTTAATTAAATATTTATTTTATTTAGAAAATTCTAGAATTCTAAAGGATAAGATTCGTTTTATTTGGAAAGAAGAGTAAGAATATTTTAGTGAATCAATATCTTTTTGTTTAAGTTAATTATATGTTAATAGAATATTATATTTAAGGAATTGAATTGTAAAAAAAAAGATATTAGAAGCAAGTGTTAGAATTACCTAATTTAATTTAGGGTTATAAGTGTATATATAAGAAACCATTAGAACATAGAAGAGGATGTGCAGTTCTACCAATATTCGCCCAACAGGTACTTGAGCCTTCCAAGTTTCTTTTAATTGCTTTTATATTTTTGTAGGCCCTGCCATGATAGTTTCTTGTCTATACCTATTTGATACGTTCGAGTATGTATGTCTTTGAATTCTTTTGTTTAGTTTTGTTGGTAAATTTCATGTGCAACACTTCGTGCCATATGCATATTAATTTGTGTGCATAGAGTTGATCTGCCATGTTTTACTTAATCGGTTGATTTTTGTAAGCATGCTCTTGTACGAGATCAGGGATATAAAGAAATTATTTTGACTTCCGTCAGTATAATTTAAATATATTTGGATTAAGTAATTTTGAATTTTATTTTGAATATTATCAATCTTACAGATATTTGAACAAATATATTTTACTAGTTAAAATTATTTTATTAGTTAAGATGATTGTGTTCATGTGTATTTTTGTGATTTTAAAATTTATAAGTAACACTTTTATTCAGGGGTTAATTAACTCTTAATTTTTATATGTTAATCAGCCTTTAATTTTATGTATTGTTGTCTTCTAGTATGTGTTTTAATACAAGCACGCATGTATTAATTCATGTACGGCCATGCACTGGACAAGATGTATAATCACTTGCTAGTATTTGTTTAAATGTGAATAAATAAAAGATTAATACCATGATTTAGTTGCGCAATCAGTAGATGGATGAGATCATGATTTATTGTTTAATAATATGATAAGTGATTGTCTTGGTGTTAATTGTAACCGTGACCAGTGTCTTAAAGCTATAGGGTATCTTATTTAACATATAAAGTATAGATGAAAATGAATTATTTGGCATCTTACATGATTCTGATAAATTGTAAATAATTTGTATTTGCATGTTGATTGAGTGGAACTTCGTGAATAATTATGTTGGTTGATTTAATGAATTATAGGATCAGCTCGTGCATTAATTTTCGGTGTTTAGTGTCGCATACGAGATAAGTGACTTTTCGTTGCTCACTAATGTTATAAAATCTGTTTTTAATATGTTTTAAAATATCTGTTTGATTTGGTTATCGAAATTGTGAAATTGAAAATTGATTTTAGAAACGAATTATTTTAGAATTTCCCAGTTTTAGTTGCGTATCGAATTATAGAATCCGGTCACTGGATAGTGTGGCATATAGAATCACAGAACTAGTTTACGCACGTTCCGGAACATAGATATCGTAAACTGGTCCCATCGAACATAGAACTGTGTCACTAGTTTAGTGTGACCGTAATTTAAAACTGTGAGAATAAAATATGATTTTATTGTTTTGATTTTTTTGTATCGATTAAAGTTTCAGAAATTCTGTTCTCTTTTAAAAATATTATTTTTGAGTCGTTGGGCGATAGTTACTTGTTGGGCTTCGCAACTCATTGTTTTAATATGTTTCAGGATCGGACTTTCGGAAGCTTATTAAGATTAAGGACTTGAACTGTGTGGATTTCGTGCTACTTGATTAGATGATATTATTGGAAAAGACTTATCGGATTATTGAATAAATTTTTAGTACTTTATTAGATATTGGATATTGGATTTGTGGAGCTGTGTTTCCGATTTGATATTTTTAGATTATTTGATTTTGATCACTGCTTTGACTATCGTTAATTTGGTTTATTTGAATAAAGAATTGGATTTGACTCTAATACAAGTCGTTTGAAAGAGTGCTTGCGGCGGCTGCTAGCTGTTTGCCTTGGCTTTGTCTGTTCATTGGATTGATGTCCTTGAGAGGGAAAATTGCTTGAGAGTTGCCATCAAATGTTGCCATTCAAGCAACGATTGGCAACTATAGGGACCTTGAATAATTTTTGATGAGATATTTTTATATTCTAATTTTTTATAGAAATATTTACATATAATTTTAAGTTTATAGATAAAAATATTTATTTCATGTGACGCTTACTAAATCATCCCTATTAACGATTACTGGATCCTTCCCACGTCGACAAGCATCATTCTTGTAATCCCTCTATTTTTTTATATGTCGTTTAATGTTTTTTGCATACATTTCTAAATATATTGACTAGATAGTTAAATTATTTTTTTTAATTTTTTTAAAGTAAAGTTGTAGTTATGTATATTCACAATTGTTTTTGAAAAATTATTATTTAAAATTGTGTGCAAAAAAATAAATGTTAAATATAAAAAAAATAGCTTGTGGATATTTTTTTAATGTGATTTGGGACCTTTTGTAATTTCATTGTTAAAAATAAGTAGGAAGCTAATATATGTACAATTTATAGGTGCACATTAATATATATATATATATATATTAATAGTTATTTCATAATTTTTTGTGTTAAATATTTATAAATTTAAATTGAATAATATATTACTATTAGTAAATATTTTGAATTTAAAGAAATATAAAACGAACATTTTCATATAGTTACATGAACATTTGAGTACATTCACTCACCAAATATGGCATATTGCAATTCCAAAAGAGTGTATTATTAGATCCTAAATATGTTATATTAGATGTTTATGTAATGTTTTGGCCAAAATCCGGCGTTGCATTTGTTGGTGTTGCCTATGACCTCTAAAGTAACGTTTTGGCTGCTGTTGTTGCCTATGACCTCTATAGTAACATTTTTTGTACTAATTGCAATATTTTTAAAGTATTACAATAGAGATTTGTTGTAAAAGGATACGAACCAAATTGAAATTACATAATTCGGTGTAACTTTTCGATTCCGGTTCAATTTTGCTTACTCCAACTCAGCTTCCAAATATAAATGGTACTCCCTCCATCCCACTCATTTCTGTACAGTTTTTTTCACTGTTTGATGTGCATTTTTAGACTCCTATAAAGTATAGTTCCGTAATTTATTTTTTAAATTTTTTTTTAAATAAAAATTTAAACATTAAAGTTTTATCCAAAATAAAAAATATTAAAAATAAATTAGGGAACTATACTTTTTAGGAGCCTTGAAATACGTGCAACACCGACGCTCCCGTCCCCCAATATATACAATTGTGGGAGTCAGAGAGTAGTAGAGTACTCCATTCGTCCAAAAATACTAGTTTTTTTTTTGAAAAAATTACGCATCTTAAGAAAACATTAGTTAGATGATACATTTTCTCTTATGCTTATTATAAATACATTGACTTTTAAGAATATGAGCTATTTTTTATTCTTGGTCATTCATCATTAATTGTTATACAATTTTCAAAAAAGATAGTTTAGGAAAAATATTACAAATTTACATTGAAAATTGGAAATGAACATGCATTATGCGAAAAAAATTTCTATCAAAAGAGACTACTATGGGACGGAGGAAGTAGTTATTACTCCCTCTGTCCCACTCATTTCTTTACATAAAAAAGTGCGTGTCTGACACGCATTTTAAGATGCATTTTTAGGATAGTTATATAACCTTTTTTTTGATATTTTCTTTTTTTGTATAAAAGTAGGATTGTTCTATTTTTATACAAAAAAAAAATATCAAAAATAAGTTATAGAACTATCCTTAAAATGCACCTTAAAATCCGTACCGGAAATTGGTCCGCAAACGTAAAGAATTCGAAGGGACGGACGGAGTAACTAATCACTTTTTAAAAAATATAAAAGAAAGAAACTCACTACTCCAGGACTCTAATTGGATCCTGTTCCCAGCTTGTCCGTTTACTTTACCCATTTTAAAACCTACACTTTGATTTTTTTTTTTTTTCAGTTTCATAGTTTGAGTGCTAAATGAAATTGCACCATTGTTCTCATATGAACATAATAATTCAATATCAATTATCAAACCAAGTATTGCTGATCACAAAATTGTGTACGAAATTTGTAAAACGAGTTAAAGTCATTTGAATAGCAGCAGATGGATCACTAGTGTTTCTAAATCAAGCCATATCTGTATTATCACATAAACGGTATGACTGTCTTGGGTTTTCTGATTTATTGTTGCATTTCTCAAAACTGCTGGTTTTCGAAAATTTATCTCTACTTAACTTATTACTTTGTGATGATAGTGTAATTGTAATCAATATTTAAATGTGTGTAGAGATTATGATATTATTGTAGTGTTAGTAGCTCAAATTACTTGATCAATCAATTTTTCCTATGCAGACGGGTTACAAAAATTCGAAAAATAACAATATCGATCTTCACAATTTGGTAGACAATTTGGTGGATGAATTTAGTTTATAAGAAAACAGGGTAGGGGGTAGGGGTTGTAACCCTACTTTCATGACGGGGTATTTTTGGTTCAGTTTGGTTTAGGTGCCTACATTACATTTCATGGTTGGCACTTACCGAAGAAATTGTAAAGAATTAAATTGACACCTAGAACTCTTGTTAAGACTTCTATGTCTAATGTCTCCCTGAATTCTCTGCATATGTAACCGTAAAGATGTGACAATTGGCTTCTGTATTTGGTGATACACAGCCAAAACTCGAATATGAATTGAGATTTAAATTCTGATTGCAGATCGAAGAAGAAGCTCTCAAAGAGTTTGCAAGCCGCGGAGTGGAAGCTGTGAAATAGATATATGAATTCCATTCATCCCCTGAGGTATTGTATACATCTTCTAGATTCATTAAATCTAAATACATCATTTTATCATGCTTTTACTGTTGCGTGTATATATATTAAATGTATATATTATGTTGCTGACCCTAATTCTTATTCACGTCTCTTTTGATTTACGATATGGTTAAAATAGTTGCAAGTCCCTAAAAATTTTCTCGCACTTCATATTTTAAACAAAGATAACAATATTAGAGCAAGTACTTAAATTCTGTTAATATAAATATTTGGGTGCTCATTTCATATCCAATTCAGCTAAACTTAGAGCTTGTTTTAGGGTGAGACATGGAGTTGAGTATTTTATTTAAGAATTTATGGATGTCGAAAATTACCATTGCTACTGGTAATTTTTTGTTTTCCCTATAATTCCAACTAATCTCTTTCCCAATCATCCAATTAAGGAGAAATTTTTACGCCAAAGGAGACTTCTCATAGATGTTGAGAGAAATAAATTAACAAAATGAGGACTTAACAAAGCAAACAAGCTCTGTTAGCAATGTGAATTTGATAACTAATGTGCTGAGTGGGAGTGAACCGAAAGCCGTGGTTCACGTGATTCTGGTCATGTGAGAGTGTGGTGAAATCCACAAGTGGTTGACATGGCATTATCATTGTAATTTCCATTTCTGTCACAAGTAACTTTTTTGAGTTTTATGCAAAGTTTAGTGAAGAACTTTGTTAATAACTAGGCTGTTGTCTAGGCTGTTGTCAACCCTAGCCGCAACCCCTATCAAAGCATTCCTTTTGTCCAGATCTATACCCTCTCAAACATTCCATCTCATAGATGCCTTTCCTGTCTTAATCTCAATCACATCTTAAACCCAACTACAAATCCCAAGTTTTATGACCCCATTTAACTAATTCAATCAAAACATTCCTTTTGTCCAGATCTATACCCTCTCAAACATTCCATCTCATAGATGCCTTTCCTGTCTTAATCTCAATCCCATCTTAAGCCCAACTACAAATCCCAAGTTTTATGACCCCATTTAACTAATTCAGCAAGTAGCGGATGCATTTTTTCAGAGGCTAGTAGTTCCTACTAATCTATTGGTGGTGCTGTAAGATTAATGTTTCAAAATCTTTGTCAAGAGTTAAGTTAAGTGCGATTTTTTCTCTCCATATTTTTGTGAGAGCGTAAGATTTTCTCTCCATTTCTTTTCAAGCTCGAGAGGCGTGTGAGAGGCCATCATGGCAAGATATCAGAATATAGAAGAACAAATGGGGGATATGAGTATAGAGGAAGAGGAAAATGAAGGCTTCATGTTTGTAGGGGATGTCGAGGAGGAGATTAACAAGTACGAGTTGTGTTTGGTGGGCCGGTTTTTGACAGAGAAGAACATAAATACCAAGACAATGAAGACGAAGATGGCAGACATCTGGAAACCGACCATGGGAATAAACATAAAGGAATTGGAACCAGGGATTTATCTCTTCCAATTTTATCATAAGGAGGACATGGCGTGGGTTCAAAATAGCGGTCCTTGGACATTCGATAATGCAATGCTATGCTTGGATGTCATTCCACAGGGAGAAGATCCTTTAAAAGTTCCTTTGTGGTTTCTAAATATCTGGGTTCAAATACACCAGTTGCCCCCTGGGTTTATGACGGAAGCAGTGGGTGTCCAACTGGGCAACTTCTTTGGCGAATTTCTCATGTATGATGCGAAGAATAATTCAAGTATTTGGCGGGAGTGTATGCGTCTAAAGATTCGGATTGATGTGAGGAAACCTCTGAAGCGTAAGAAGAAGATAACAAAGAAGAATGGCGAAGAGTTTGTGGTATCGTGTAAGTATGAACGTTTGGGCGATTTCTGCTTCATATGTGGCTTAACTTCTCACACTGAGAGGTTTTATAGAAAGAATATTGACAAAAGTGAAGGGGATGTCAGTAAAGAATGGGGAGTTTGGCTCAGAGCCCCACCGCGCAGGGCGGCTGGACAAGGGGTGAGCAAGTGGCTTAGAGAGGAAGGCGACACTGAATGGGAGGAAAGGACTGGGAGGGGCAACAGCAAGCCGAAACCCACGGGAGGTAATTGTGGGTCAAGTCATACGGAGGAGATTGACAGGAGAGACTTGAGGATAATTGAACATGGTATCTCAACTAGTTTGACTGATAATGATAACCAGCAAGGTCAACAAGGTGGGAAGGGAGGGGTGCGTGTTTCACTAACTTCAAATATTATTAATGAGCCAGAGCAGGAGGATGTGTCTGTTGGCCTCAACTCTGAAGGCCGAAAACGGAGCAGAACAGGACATGAATCTCAGAAGGCTATGGATACAGAGGGAGTATTGCAGATTTCTGGTTTTGCTGCTGATACAAATACTCATGTGGGAGCTATTCTTTCTAATGCGGATTGTGTAGTTTCAAAACAAACCAATTTGGCTACGCTTGCGAGGCAAGCTAGCCAGTTACAATGAATTTTATAGGATGGAACTGCCGAGGGTTGGGGAACTCTCGGTCAGTTCGATATCTGCGAGATATGATCAAGTCTCATAACCCAGATTTTGTTTTCCTGTCCGAAACATTAGTGTTTTCTAATAAAATTAAAGAGCTTAGTGTCATGCTTGGCTTTTCCAGTTATTTTGCAGTGGATAGAGTGGGAAGAGGAGGGGGTCTAGCGGTGTTATGGAAGAGAAGTGTCAACTGTAAAGTTATGAATGCCTCTTGTAATCACATTGATGTCCATATTTTAGAGAGAGATATTCCAAGTTGGAGAATCACTTGTTTTTATGGTTTTCCTGAACGAAGTAGAAGACAAGAATCTTGGAATTTTCTTCGCTCTTTAGCTCAGGTCGATCAATTGCCTTGGTGCGTGTTTGGGGACTTTAATGACCTGCTTCATGAGGCTGATAAGATGGGTTCTAATCCTAATCCTCAGTTCTTGATGGAAGGTTTTCGAGCTGCTATAGAAGATTGTTCTATAACAGAGATAGATCTTGAAGGGGGTAATTTCACGTGGGAGAAAAGTAAAGGTTCTCCTCAGTGGGTTCGAGAAAGGCTTGACAGAGCTTTTGCTTCTAACGCTTGGTGGCACAAATTTCCCCTCTGTAAGTTAACTGTTTTTCATACAGTCATCTCTGATCATGACCCGATCTGTTTAGAGCTTTGCAGTGTGTCTTTTTCTAGGAGGAAGTTCAGATTTAAGTTTGAGAACACATGGCTTAAAGAGCCGAATTTTCATAAGGAGGTGTCTAAATACTGGGAAGAATTGCCTGCTTCTCATATTCTTCCTAAATTAGTCTCAGTTTCCTCATTTATGGCAAAATGGGGGCGTAATTTTTTTCATAAATTCCGGGAGAAAGTGAAGCATCAAAAAAGAGCTATTGATGAGGTGCGAAACAGAATTGATGCAGAGGGAGTGGCAAAATATTTTGAGGAAAAAGAAAAGTTAAATGAGTTGTTGCTGCAAGAGGAGATATATTGGAAGCAGAGTGCAAAGGTTTTCTGGTTGGCAGAAGGTGATTCGAATTCAAAATTATTTCATTCCCAAGCCTCAGATAGAAGACGGGGGAATCATATCTCCTACTTAATCAATGATGCAGGAGAAATTGTTGATGGTCAGGAGGACATGTGTGAGATTGTCAAAGATTACTATAAATCTGTTTTTGCAAGCCCAGGTGTGAGAAGAGATAGCATGGGTACTGGAAGCGAGGCAATTGTTAATGTGGAGCAGAATTCTAGTCTGATAGCTGACTTGTCTTTTGAGGAGTTTGAAGTTGCTGTTCATCAAATGCACCCGGACAAAGCTTCCGGACCCGATGGCCTCAACCCGGCATTTTTTCAGCACTTCTGGAAATTATTGGGAGTTGAGGTTTATAATTGTTGCAAGAGTTGGCTTCGGGATTTTTCTTTTCCAGCGGAACTGAATGATACTAATTTAGTTCTCATTCCAAAGAAGGACAAGGTGGACAAAATGGTGGACCTTCGTCCAATCGCATTATGTAATGTTCTATACAAGATCCTCGCGAAAGTCCTGGCAAATCGGTTGAAGGTAATCCTCCCAGCTATTATTAGTGAAAATCAGTCTGCTTTTGTCCCAGGGAGGAATATCACCGATAACGTCCTTATAGCCGTTGAGATGATTCATTTTATGAAGCAGAAAAAACATGGGTCAGATGGTGAAGTGGCTCTTAAGTTAGACATTAGCAAGGCATACGACCGAGTAGATTGGAAGTACTTAAAGAATCGTATGTATCAAATGGGTTTTGCTGAAAAATTTATTCGGTGGATCATGTTGTGTGTAACCACGGTTCAGTACTCTATTTGCTTCAATACTAGTTCAGTTGGCCCGATCATTCCGAAAAGAGGTTTGAGGCAAGGAGACCCGCTATCTCCCTACCTCTTCCTGCTATGTGTGGAAGGTTTATCAAACTCTATCTCTGGTGCTGCAGAGGAAGGGACTCTTCATGGGTGTAAAATTAGTTCCACTGCTCCTGCTATCACGCACCTCTTGTTTGCGGATGATAGCTTCTTATTTTTCAAAGCTACGAATGAAGAAGTCATGAAAGTGAAGTCTCTGCTAAACGAGTATGAAGAAGTTAGTGGCCAAGCGGTCAACTTTCTGAAATCAGGCATTTTTTTCAGCTCAAATGTGAGTGTGGATAAGCAGCAAGAAATATCAGGCATTCTCGGAGTTCATAACGACCTCAGTGTAGGCAGATACTTGGGGCTCCCTTCAATGATAGGGCGGTCTAAAAAATCAGTGTTCAACTTTTTGAAGGAGCGAGTGTGGAAGAAGGTTCAAGGTTGGAGCAACAAGATTCTTTCAAAGGGTGGAAAAGCAGTTCTTATTAAAAATGTGGCACAAGCCATACCATCTTACTGTATGTCCTGTTTCAAAGTGCCAAAAACGCTCTGCCAGGAGATAGAGAGGGTAATGAACGGCTATTGGTGGAGTTCAAATGGTAATAATAACAAAGGGATCAAATGGTTGGCTTGGGATAAAATGGGGATGTCGAAGAGCAAGGGGGGTCTTGGCTTTCGAAGCTTACAAGGTTTCAATCTAGCGCTGTTAGGAAAGCACTGCTGGAATTTTATATCAAATCCAAGGTCTTTAGTAGCCCGGGTCTTTAAAGCTCGTTATTATCCCAATGATCATCTGTTACAAGCAAAAAGAGAGGGGGGGTCGAGTTATGCTTGGTCGGGAATTTGGGAGGCAAAAGAGGCTATGTGTAGAGGGTACAGGTGGGTGTTAGGAGACGGGAAGGATATTCGTATTTATAGAGATCCGTGGTTGAGAGGGAAGCAGAACTTCTGTGTTGAGGAGCAGTCAATGGGCAGCAACAGGCATGAAAAAGTGTGTCAGTTCTTCCGTCCAAACACTAAGGAGTGGGACGATGATAAGGTGAAACACTTGTTTTGCAGCTCGGATGCTACTGCTATTTTGACAACAAGGATTCCGCAGATTAATAGAGCAGATAGGTTGGCTTGGACTATTTCTAATGATGGTATTTACTCTGTTAAGAGTGGATATCAATATTGGTATTCATCACAAGATGCACCTCCTCAAGTGGCTCAATCTAATGGCTGGAGTCGTTTGTGGCGCCTGAATCTACCTCACAAAATCAAAATCTTCATGTGGAGGTTGTGTAGGAATACAATTCCAGTGAGGATTTTGCTCAGACACAGAGGTGTTGCAGTTCCTATTACTTGCCCTATGTGTAATAGGGATGTAGAGCATGTAATGCATCTGTTCTTTGGTTGTAGTTTCGCGATCCACTGCTGGCAGATAAGTGGGTTGGTGAATAATACGACTGAGGCTGAGTATGCAGTGGAGTGGTTAATGAATAGGCTGGAAGTAGAAACCCATGAAAATATAGTCAAGATTGCTACTGTTCTGTGGGGGATTTGGTTCGCGAGAAACAGGAAAATCTGGGAGGATAAGCACCTAACTCCAACTTTGACAGTTGAAGGAAGTAAGAGACAGATAGATGAATGGTAAGCAGCTAGGAAGAGGTGCAGTATAGCCTCTCGTTCAGCTGGGCCTTCATTGAGTTCTGCAAACCAAACCAGGTGGCAACCGCCAACAGCGGGAAGTTATAAACTTAACGTGGATGCATCAGTCTTTCCTGGTGCAAACTGCTTCTCAGTTGGAATGATTCTTCGAGACCATGAAGGTCAATGTCTGAGAGGTAAGACCATGAAACTTGCAGGAGCGGTTCCGGTCATTGAAGCTGAGGCAATGGGTGTTCTAGAGGCTCTGACCTGGTTGCAGAGTATGCAGTATCGTCACGTCACAATAGAATCGGACTCGCTGTTGGTGGTAAATGCCCTGCTCAAAAATCGCCATTATCAGTTGGAGGTGGGGAGTGTGCTGGAGGCTTGTCGATTAACGATGCTGCGAAGAAGTGATATAGCGGTAGTTCATGTTAGAAAGCTAGCGAACAAGGCGGCCCATTTGGCGGCTAGGATTCCTTGTGAGCTCAATAGCTACAAAGTGTTTGAGTCCCCTCCATGTAACGTGTTGGAGACAATTATGTATGATTCCTCTGAGTTTTAATGAAATTCCTTTTGCTTCAAAAAAAAAAAAAAACTAGGCTGTTGTCTTTTTCTGAGACTTGCTTATTGTATACATACAAAGTAGATTATGTAGAAGTACAAATCAAATCTCTAATTTTGACAAGAGTGCAAGTCGAGCAAGCACAGGGGATTACAGAAATGACATCGATAGATAGATGAAATTGAAAGAGAAATATCTCATAATTTGCGTCAGTGATTCGTTTATAACTGCTTGTTTGGTTTCTTACTTGACTCTATGAGGAATTACAGGGATGTGATTACACATGCGCTGAGGCACATACCTAATCATAGCTTATATCAAGGGTGCTTGGGGTCAATATGTCAATTTCTCAAAAAGGATATTCAGCCTGCAAGATATCTCACAAGTACAACTTAAGACAAATTTATTTAAAAAAAGTGAAAATTGCTTGAAGAGGCTTTGTCTCTGGAATTCACTAATCACTATTAGAACCAATTAATTCAAACCAGTTGTCTTGCAATGACAGTATGACATACAAATGATGAAATAGACTGAGACAGCAGACCGGGAGTAGTGCTAGGGGTATCAAATTGGGTATCAAAATTTGTTACCAAATGACATAGCACAAATTACTTGCATTTTAGAATGTTTTAATTGGATGGTCCTGGCGGGCCCATCATAATTATAACCAATTAAAGTCATTTGGTAACAATTTTTGGTAACCAATTTGGTACCTCTAACATTTTTCTTCTACTAAAATACCATAGGAGAAAATTCTATTACTAGAAGTCTGACATGAACTATGAAACTAACTAAAATAAATCAAAATCTTCAAAGTTCAAATATTCAACAAGGTCGTTGACCGGGGCAATCTCAAGAGTCTTCTGGCAATTTGGAGTCTGCAAAAGCCATTGACATGAAATAATTTAATATTTTCACCCCTTTACGGAATTTGGCAAGACGAAAAAAGCCTCATATTGTTTAGAACAAAACATACCTCATAACTACCAAGCAATCTTCCATATTTCCGATGTTTGATTCAAATTTTGGCCTGGAGCTTGAAGATGCCTCACCTTCTGTGACTTCTAGAGCATGGCTATTCACGTTATTTTGGATGCCTGATATTATAACTTACAAAGTGTTAGGTGACAAATAAATATTTCACAAGCTAGGTTAAAACATGCTTTCTTTACCGAAGTCCCAACAGTTGTATCTAGAACAAATTATGCAATCAATATTGGATGCATGAAGAACGATGTAACTATACAAATTAATTGAGCAAAAAACCATACCATGACCCATGATTTCCTCGGCAGATATATCGTTCGGATACTTTTTTCGCATTCTCTGTTAAAGGAAACAAATTCGTGTTGGTAAGAATATATAATCCCCTAGAGTACTAGTTTCTAGTAGAAGAACGAACCTGCAAGTGACTCTTCAGATGGTCATGTGTTAATCCCTTCGCATTCATTATTCCCAGCATAGCCTTTGGTTTGGCTTCTGCAAGTATATTTAAAATATTTTATTTAAATTTAGTACTGGTAAATGTGTTTTGCAAAGCCTTGTTCCTTTATTTCTAATATATTTTGGTGAGATGTAATCTGCAGAACCAGTACGCGACCAAAATAAATGACTAGTTCTGCTAGTTATCCCTTGCCAAAATAAATCAGTAATCAAAAGGAAGAATTAAATTAACTAGAATGTAAAAATATAATTTAATCCAGACACACAAATATATAAATACACATGCCCGGAAGGATTTGAAAAAACAAATTTTAATGGTACATGTGTGTGTGCACGCACAAGAGAGACAAGGGAATAGATACTTACTGAAGAGACCACCAAGCTGCATGACAGCCTGAATGAAACGTGCATGAAGTTCAGGGGTCCAGATTAGGCGTGGCCTGCTATTCGGGAATATCGAAGGTTCTAACTTTACAACGAGAGCTTCCTCTTCTGCATTTCTCTTCAGCGGGGCCTGCTGCTCTTGCGCCGGAGTCGCTGCAGGTTGAAGCACTGGGTAAGTCAGGGCCTCTTGTAGAGGATGAGATGTGAACCCTCGATAAGAAAAGGGCCCATTATTCGTCATTAAACTCTGATTTACACCATAATTAAGAATTTGATTCTGGTGCAGCGGATAGCTTCCAGAGGTTGAATAACCAGGGTTCACGATGCTGTAAAGTTGGCCATTAAATTTCTCGTAGTGTTGGTCACCAAACCCTGGATTTGGCATTTCATTACTGCTCTGGTTTTGGCAATAAGGATAGCTCGGATATAATATAAGGCTGAAGTCGACCTCATTCCTGAATACATGTATTTTTTTTTTCTAGCTATGTAGTTAGGCGTTTTCTTCTTTTGTGGATGCTATGTCATCTGCGTTGCAATCTGTATATATTGCAAAATCTAGGTCCTTCTGCGAGTAACAAAGTAAAATACTTTTTCCTTTTGGCGGGAATAAATCAAATAAAAAAGTGAATCTTTTTGAGATAATATATTATATACATGTTTACCAAAATAGGCATTAAAAGTGTAATAATCCGACAATAGTTTATGTCTTCCAAAACAGGAATTCAAATTTAAATTAGCAGATGCGTTTATGTTTTTCGAAATAGTTATTAAAAATTAAATAATAACATTATCGTTTATGGGGTGAAGAATAAAAATACCCGATTTTTCATAAATCATAACAAAAATACCTATTTTGAGAAAGGAATGCAAATAATACCGAATAAAATACGCATGTGATATTTGGGTAAATGAGATACGCATATATCTATGGAGTATCTTATACAAATTTTATAAGATACGCAATTTGAAATAGGGTATTTGTATAATACGCATATCTTATTTGGGTAATTTGTTTGGGATAAGCATTTGGGATTTGCGTAGTTAATAGAACATATACATACAAGTACTTGCATCATCATCTCTTTACTGGCACCATCTCTTTATCGACGCCGACCTTCTTCTTTTGAAATCAGACATCTCTGATTTCTATCGATCGCTCGCATACCACCACCACCATGTATGTTCATAGTATGTATATAAAGAAAATGGCTGAGAGATTTGTTGGTGGGAAGCAATCGGATAAAAAGGAGAAAGTAGATTAGGTAGAAGATTAGTAAACTGATTACGCATTCAGTAAAGGGGTGACTAAATCGGTAAAATTAACCATTTCGGTTGGATATGGGTATTTAGGTTACTTTTAATTAAAAAAATGGTATTTTTATCATTCTTTCTCGTTTATGTTTTCCGAAATAGGCATTACAAGTTAATAGTCTCGTTTTAGATGCATTGGCGTCAGCAATGTTATATATATTTTAAAATTGAGAGATACTAGTTTAAGTCTCGTGCTATGCAGAGGCCTCTTTATATATTTAATTTTTTTATATTTGAGAATAAGAAAATCTGAGATACATCTATCTCAAGTAATATCTGAAGTAACGTTCCTAAGATATTGAATAAATTTTGATACATACAATCTTTTGATATGCACAATCTTTTTAGATATTATTTTGATATATATATGTGCGCAATCTTTTGTATATAAATTCATTTTATTAAATATCTCAGGAAAGTTATCTGAGCAGTATTTCAGGTTCCTTATTCTCTTTATATTTTATAATTTTTGTAATTTATTGTAAAAGAGTTAGGACCGTTACAATTCATATAATTTGATGTCGGCAATTGTATTATACGAATAAAGTTGAGATTAAACGATAACAGGAAAATAAGTTTGTTGTCCTGTGTAATTTTAGTTATAAATTGAATCACTAAATTATACATGCATATATATCATCCAAGACCAAGACCTTCGAGGGTGATCTGTTGCATGTTGTTGAACTCGATATTGAATTAGTGTAAGTGTGTGTATTTGATCGTGATTATATTGATCCTAGAATTAGCACCCAACGGTTAATTTTAATTAATAATTAAAACAATATTTTACGACAAATCTACGGTTATCAATTGTATCCATACTTATAAAGTTATACGTACAATCTTTAGTGTCTCTCTTTGATTTCTCTAGATTGTATGGTCTCTTCTTTGAATCAGACATAGACATGTGATTCTATTGTTTGACAGTTAATTTTCATTTTATTCTTTTATACTAATTGTTATTCAAGTTCCATTCAACAAATTAAATTGTCAATTTGTATTATTCACATAATTATTTTTAAGACTCAGTTTCATATAAGTTCTTCTCTTATTCATTTTCAATATATGTTTCATATATGTAATTATTGTGTTTTAAAATGTTTTTGTTGGATTTTATGTGGTGATTTGTTTTAAATAGTTTCTTTTCCAATTTTCATATTGTGTAAGCGTAAATTTGTTACGCTTAATTTTCATATTGGAGAAAGCTGGTACATGAGCTACTTAGGTACTGAATTATTTGAAGAACAAAATTTGTTATCATTCCGAAATGATGATATCTAAGCAACAAATGAGTTCCTACACATTTAAACTAGTCCGGAAGATGCATGGTATCTGGTATACTACTATAGCCAATATTCTAAAAATTTTAAAGTTAATAATAAACAGTTTCTAATCTTGCCTAATTTACACTATTTTTTAAAAAAATTATTAGGTGGATGTCTTCTTTTGACAGCAAATATATATGTTTTATTTGTAATAATTTTCATGATAATTAGTGGAAACTGATTCAATAATTTACTCCCTAATGATAAATTTTTTCTTACTTTTTTGAAATTGTAATTTGATCTAATTTTTTCTATAATATTATATAATCATATTGCGTAAATAGTTAACATTTACCAATAAAAATACAATAAGATGTGCCCAACATTAAGTATTAATATTCATAGAGTAATGTACTGTTACCTTTCATTTCCACGTAAACGGGACTTCAATTAGTATTTCATACAGTGTTAATAATGGATGAACAAAACTAAATATAAACAAATTTATTGAAACGAAAACAAGAAAATTTTAAGCTAACAATAACAACAAGAATAGTAGAATATATAATAATAACAACAATAATAATAATAATAATAATAATAATAATAATAATAATAATAACAAGAACGACGATGACGATGACGACAACTACAGTAGTTCAAATAATCTGAAACCCGAAATTCGGCCCGTCGATATGCAACATATTTTTCATAAAGCCCAGCCCGAAGCCCGATTAAAAGCCCGAGCTTTTGAAAAGCTCAGATAAAGCCCATATTTTTAAAAAGCCCAGACAAATGTTCGAATCGACCCAAATAAAAGCCCAGGCTTTTTAAGAAATCTGATTTTTATAGATAAAATATAAAATATATACTGTTTCTAATAAATTTTTAGAATAATAAACTTAGCAATAGAGGGGATGTGAAGGATCATGATACTATGAAAAATCAACAAAATGCAGGACAAACCCTTCTTTCAAGCATACTTATTGAGTGTAGAGGATGTGCTTCTCGAAATGGCCATATACGAGGGGATTCATATAGCTCACGGTCAACTTAAGACGTAGATTACGAGTAAAATGTTCTTGAGTTGCAATATTTTTTATGATGAAACAAGTATTATTCTAGTATTTTTTTAGTATTAGATTTCGTGGTGTCTCTTCTTATGTATTCTAGATTCTAGAAGTTCAGGGGTGTTGCTCTTTAGAGGTTGTTTTTTTGTAAAGATTTTCTTTTTATGTATATTAATATATTAACTTTGCAATAAAAGGCAAAAATACGTACATATAAAATTAAAAAAAACCCGAATAAAAGCGCGGCCCGGTCCGATCTGGCCCCGCCCGAGGCCTAAAACGGTCCTCATGTTTTAGAGAAAGACCGGCCCGGTCCGTTGTTTGAAAAAGTCCGATTCTTAAAAAGCCCAGGCTTTTTAAAACCCAGCACGAAAGGCTTTTTAAAGCCCTGCCCGAAGGGATTTTTGTTCATCTCTAACGACGACGATAACAACAACAACAACAAAACAATAACAACCACAACAACAAAAACAACGTAAAAGCGTAGCCAATATTATGAAATTACGAAAATAGTAAGTATATCGATTTCCAGATACCTGAAATTCGTGATTGAGCTAGAATTAGATATATCTGATTGGATGGTAAATTCGGGAGCATCTTCTTCATTGCTTGAGTGAGGGATCGATCAATGTGTGTCATAATTACCTGTTATTACACAAATTATTTTATATCAATTCGTTATCATATACCGAAGATAATAAGTCGGTTTCTAACCAAAAAAATTCAGAGCCGTAAGTTAATAGAAGTTATAAATATAAGTACAATTTTAAAAACATAATTCAATACAATGATAAAACTGTACGAAATAATTAATAAATATTATACTCATTACACAATAATTTGTGGACAAAAATTTGGCAGCATGTATGTTAATTTAGAAGTAAATTTATGCATCTTACTTTACTAAAGGGATATTTACTGTTTCGATTTCATGGTAGATCTTTAAAATGAAGTACAAAAATACAAAGTTAGAGTAAAATCTCTTACAAGAATAAAAATCAACTCGTACAAGGTACTTTCGTCATGAATTTCTTCCATTCAGAATTATGGATGTAATCCACTATGAGCGGCATTCTGATTATCAGACAAATAGCTGAATTTGAAAGCTAATCAATCATGGGACGAAGAATCGAAGAGCTTTAGATTTAAAAAAAAGTCTGATATCTATATTCCAAATTTGTTTATATGAACAAATATGAATAGTATAATTGTTTCCATCTTGTGTACTCTACGAATCTTAAATTTTTTCAGAAATATATAGATCTTCAAGATTGTTCTAGATGAATCTAGATAATGGGTCGACCAAGATTGGGCTAAAAGTATGTTTAGGCCCACCCTAAACAGTATAGGAACAAATAGTAGATGAATTGTACACAAAGCGGTAGACATACAAGTAATTAAATGGTACAATAAATCGTTAATACACATAGTGGTACATAGATAAATACTTAAATGGTACAATATAAATGATATGAGATTTCAATATGAAACTTGATAGAGTATATATTTATATGTATTTTATACGATTTTATTCTCATATTTATTTTATTTTATAAATAATTGGATATTATTAATTAGAGTTTAATATTTTATGATAGAAAATAAAGAATTCCCAAACTTGGAAGGAATTGAGCTTATTTGGACTTAAATTACAAGTAAATTCGGATTTATTGGGCTACACGCGCAACGATTACTGTTTGGGCCCTAACTTAAGTTTCAGACATCAGAATTAGGCGATCTTACAGTCCACACGAAGCTAACGAAATTATCTACAACTCAAAACTGGTCCAACATCAATATTTCAACTGGAGCAGCCCAGAAACAGGTCTGGAAGACAGACTACGAATTTTACATTCATAATTCAATTTGGGAAATTACTTATTTTTTCTTGGAAAGTGTTAAATCTCGAATATATTAGGTTTATACTATAGAGACACATCATATCATAACATATTGTAGAATAGAATACACTACGCCATAGATGGCCTGCAGCAACGTTTTTTTTCGGTGTTGCAATGAAAAACGTTACAGTAGCTCTAAACTTGATGGCCTGCAGCAACATTTTGTTTTTGTGTTGATGTATACAAAACATGATGTTGCCGTAGCTATAAGAAACGTAGCAAGTTGCAACACTTGTGAAGTGTTGTCGTTAATATGTTAATATAAACATAACTTTATATTTTTAGCAAAAAAATTGAAAAAAATAATTATTGTGAATTAAAATTAATTAATTTGAATTTTTTTATAATTTGAAAATAGACCAAATTATTAAAAAAAAGTAACAAAATAATTTTTTTAAAAAAAATTAATTTTACAGAAAATGAATAAAGTTTATGAAATAATGTTAAATTGGATATTAAAAAATTTGTATGCATTATTGAACTGAAATATAGCATTTTTTATAAAAATAAAATATCTTCCTAAAAATTTAATCAAATTAAAGAAATTTTAAAATAAAAAGTTAACAATCAAATTATTTTAAAATAAATAATATTTGCTCTAAAATAAATTTTTATAACCATAAAAATATACATTATTTTTTTAGCATGTAAAAAGATGAAAAATTTGTGAGCGGCATAAATACCGTCCAAACCAATTCTCAATCTCAGACCGCCTAAAATTAAGACTTTCAATTACTCTCTACATCTCATCTCTCATATTATTGTTGCATTTCTCTCGTTCTCATCTCTCTTTGCTAAACTCGTCGGCACACACTCTATATACGCACACTCTATACTCTCCTTTCTTCTATCTCTCACATACTCCATACAAACACTAACACTCTATACACACACTCACTTTCCGTTGATTTGATTTATACTTAAGGCTTCGGCTTCTTTCAATTTGATTTATAATCTTGGGATTTTTCACTATTCGCAATTGATTTAGGACTTTTTTCTGTTTTAGGGCTGATTGTGAAATTAGGGCTTCAATCGTGTTAAATTTGGGGATTCAATCATGTTCAATTTTGGGCTTGAAAACTAGGGCTTCAATTTGGGGCTTCGAGTTGAAGAACTGAAGGCCAAACACGTATTCAATTCCGTGATTGTGCTTATCTGTTTGTATATATGTACATTTTTGTGTTTGTTGATGTTATGATATGCACAACAATGTTGTTTCCCTCTGTTTGCAGCATCAGGTCAAGAAGATTCAGTCAAACTCACACACTTATGAGGGCATAGCAGTAAATCTTGGTCAAGACTATCATAATGAGTTCTCAGGTAGTATTCTCATGGTTGAAAATTGGGTCATACATTAAAAAGTTTGTGTACTTGGTAATGGAGTTCTACCCGGGATGTATGACACTTCTAGAACTTTAGAAATCTTTACAAAATATTTTACACGAAGAAGCTGCCTGATGTTTATTATCTTCAAAATTTACCAGGAACTCCTGTGACCCGCTGGGCCTCAGTACTTTTGGTGCTTGATTGGGCATTGGATCTGCTTATACAGAGTGCTCTACTAAATTTGACGGGTCTTCCAAGAAGGTAAAAGGCCTGACATCAATTTGATAATGCTGAATATATGCTGGATTTGGAAGGAAGTTGGTTGCTAGTAGTGTATATATGAATTTGTGGCTATACTTGTTTTGTCTTATTGCCAATAGGTGCGAGAATATGTCTTCAGTTCTCATACTAGTATTAACTCAATACGGTAAGTCCTAAATGTAGTTTTTACTATGTTTTCATAATCAGCATTTGGTGCCCTCAAACTTTAATTGCTTTTTCTTTGAGTAGACGTCAGCTTGTCCCAATTTTGTTTATTTTTTAAATCAAGATTTTAAAATTGTAAATTTTGTAACTCTCTGCTCTGCCCCATCTTAATGTATAGAGCACTCTTTGTTGCCTATGTGTTCCGAACAAACTGATTTGTTAGTAAAAGACAGGGCATTTTAATTTTAGAACTGTCAAATTATAGTTTAAATTAGTTTGTGTTTAATGAAGGCATGTAAGATTATCTTGTGCAATGTGTGTTTAAAGATGTGGTCGAAAATGACATCTGAAACCCGGAACTTGCAATCATAAATTTGTAGCATCGAAGTTGCAAATGAGGTTGCAAAAGTTGCAACTGAGGAAGGTAGTATTTTTGGAATATTGAAAACAAGATCGGTATTTTTAGAATTTTAGAAAGGTTGGTAGTATATATTTAAAAATCCAATAGTTAACATGGGTAGTTTTGAAACTATCCCAAAATTATTTAGCACGGACTTTTACGCAAGTTGTAATGTTAGTAGCTCAAATTACTTGATCAATCATTTTTTCCTATGTAGAGGGGTTACGAAAATTCGAAAAATTAACAATATCGATCTTCACAATTTGGTAGACGAATTTAGTTTATAAGAAAACCGAGTAGGGGCAAGGTTTACTTGTAACCCAACTTTTCATGACGGAGCATGTTTGGTTCGGTTCGATTTAGATGCCTACATTACATTTTCATTGTTGGCACTTACCAAAGAAATTTTAAAGAATTAAATTGACACCTAGAACTCTTGTTAAGACTTATATGTCTAATGTCTCCCTGAATTATCTGCATATGGAACCTTAAAGATGTAACAATTGGCTTCTGTATTAAGATTTAAATTCTGATTGCAAATCGAAGAAGAAGCTCTCAAAGAGTTTGCGAGAGGAGTAGAAGCTCTGAAATAGATAAATTCCATTCATATGCATGTATGCATATGTGGTGCATAATACATATATAATAATCCATCCCTATACATCTTCTAGATTCATTAAATCTAAGTACATCATTTTATCATGCTTTTACTGTTGTGTGTATGTATATTAAATGTATATTACTCCCTCTGTTTTCATATATTTGACGTTCTAGGTTTATGCACACATAATAAGAAATCTTATCAAAACACGTAGTGTGACAGCCCCAAATCCGGGGTCATAAATCCGGGCCATCACGGACCAATTTCCATTCAATATCAATATCCCTTGAGTCTTTTTTTTATAACAATTAATACCTATGCAATTGACCCCGCAATAATACACACACACACCAGTCATATGCTCAGAGAACAACATTCACCATAATAACAGTTTAGAGTCGAGAGTTAAAAGAGTTATTACAAACCAGGATCATACTTAAGTACATTGTTGAATAACACTTCGACATGAAGCGTTCCAACAATCAAAGTTTATTACATTCCTACACACTTAATTATACATAAGCTCCCAGAACCCGTTTGCCTCTACGCTACCTCAGGAATCGATGCTAGCGCGCTCTCAGAAGGTCGCCTTCCCCCTACCCTCTTGCGGGGCGTTCTGCGTAGAATCGGCATACCTAGCTGTATATACATAAGTAGCAAGAATGAGCTAAAATAGCTCAGCAAAATAATTTCTATCAACTAACATCAAAGGAAAATAATCATCATGTATATATATATATTAATAAACAATTTTCAGATATTATGGAAGGAAATTTTATTTCCGTTCAAGACATATACTTTGTTCAAGATATTATGGAAGGAAATTATCTTTGTACGAAAAGAAATATATAATATCAAAATCTCGGTCTCTCTTCAAATATCATATAATATCAGTCCTCTTCTTAAATAAAATAACAATCAAAATATCATCTCAGTGTACTCTTCCAAAATAATATGAAACCTGTACAATCTTTCACGATCATCTTCTCATATCTTTCTTAGGTAACAATTATATAAATTAATATAAAATCAGTTTCTATTCATCTGTAACAGTAATTCCATCTTCTCATATCATTTTTCTGTTTTCAGTATAGAAATCTAAAAACCATTTTCCAAATCTTTCCTTTAAAGAAAACATTGGGGATTTCCACTGTTGCCGAATACGTAAGGACGATGATCAGTCGCCCTCCGTACCCGTCCCTTTTACTACCGGTAGACGGAGGTATGTTCTCCACCATCCCCCAGGAGGAAGGTTCACCACTACATCCTGCCTCGGCACTCTTGGTCCGGAATAAATATTGGATGCTGGACTGTGCCACTACCACACAGCCTCTTACGCTTTCTATTGCAATCCCCCTTTTTCAAATCATTTTTCCATTATCAAATACCATGTCACATTTTCCATCTTTCCGTTTCCATTTCCATTCACATTTTCATTCACATTTCCATTTCCATTTATCATTACCTTTTAAAAATATTTAGGTCATAATACTTTGATTATGACTCAGACATCTTCTCTGTATTCAATGAAATCAATATGCTTTTATATACGTAGAGTATTCCATTTATCTCAAAAGTATTAAATACCATTCAATAATATTTATTAAATCACAATACTTAGGAAGAATATAATATTATAAATCATATAACCCTAGATAATAACTGATACCATTCCTTTATATATAACTCTAGATAACAACTGATACCATTCTTTTATATGTAACTCTTGATAACAACTGATACCATTCCTTTATATATAACTCTAGATAACAACTGATACCATTCTTTTATATATCTTTAGATAACAACTAATACCATTCCTTCATATTCCCTTAATCATAAGACATGTTCACTTCATGTATTTTCATATCTATCTCATACTCATATCCATATCCATATTCATATCATACTCATATACCTTCCCTTTTAACATCAATAATCAAGGAAAACAAATTCTTAACAATATAGTAACAATAGCATCACATATATATATTTCATAAAATCAAGTTTCCTTGAAGATAAATAATTTCCAAGTAGGGACAGAAAAGATCTTGCCTCGGTTTCGGTATCCTGACGGTATGGTTCGTGTCTCTTCCGGAGTTTCTATAAACACAAAAGGACCGTCGTTAGAATACCCCATCTCTTACTCACTAAAATTACCCTTGACACTTTAATATATGTTTAACGTATCACTATTACCCCAAAGGTTCAAGAACTTAACCATTTATAAGCTCAATCGAAGTTTCAGGGGTTTTCACCATTTCCCCTAACGACCACACTTAACTGTAAAAATTCTCAGAAAATATGAATTTCGAATTTTACCACAAGGCGAACTGGTAATGCCTCTTTGACCACACTACTACCATATCCCAAAATTTCATAACATTTAAAAACGTATAGGTATGGTAACTACTGTAATAACCCGAATTTTCAGAAAATGATTTTAGTATTATTTTAAGAATATTAATGTTTTCCTAAAATGAGGAGGAAATTTTTTATTTTATTTTATTGTTCATTATTCCAGTTCAAGGAATTTCAAAAGCGAATTATTTAATTATTGTCTGGTTCGGTATAATTATGAACTATATTATGTGATTATTGTTGGAAGGTGGAATGTATGTGAAGTTGTGTTTATGTGTTTATATGATGATTGTGTGAGTTGTGAAGGCTGATGTATTTTATTTATATTTTTGAGGATTTAAATATATTTAAATCATGCATTTTGATCCTCTGTTAATTTTATAAAATTATCGGAGAAATTAAAAATCATGAAATCTTTTGTAATATTATCTTTATAATATTATTTAGTTTTTAAAATGGTTGGGTGAATTAATTTGGATGTTTCGGTATTTTAAAATGATTTTAAGAGTTTTATTGTATTTAAAGGATCAAAATTTTGAAAATTCATATTTAATTCATTTTTGATCCGAAAAATATTTCGAAAATATGTGGGTGTTCGTAATTTTATGTTCTTTATTTTAAAAATGAAAAGTTTGATTTTCTGAAATTTTATTTAATTTCGATTTATAAAGCTGTTTATTAGTTTTAAGAGTGAAGATGTAGTGTTTTAATTGGGCCCGGGATAAATGGAGTAGTAGTATAATTAGAATTTGGGCCAAGCCCATTTAATCAAAAACAGACGCAGCCGAGAGAAGCAGTATCGGGGAGAGAGAATTGGGGGAAGAGAAAAATTAGGGTTTATATTCAAATTGGGGGTTTTTTTATTGTGGTGCTAATTGGTGTGTATATACATATATATATACGCGTGTGTGCGTGTATAGGTGCAAGTGTGTGCGTCGTGTGTGTGTGTTAACAGTTGGAGGAGACTCGGGTGAGGATGGTGGCGCCGGGTGGAGGCGCCGACGGCCGGCGGGCGGCTTCGCCGCAGGTTGTGGTGGCCGGAATCGCGCGGTAGCAGCGGGGTGGAGGTGGTGCAGAGAGAGAGAGAGAGAGAGAGAAGAGAGAGAGATGGGGGGAGATGATTTTCCGACAAATCGGACCGCAACCGGAACGGTATAATCTCGTGTCTTATCTATTTAATTTCATATTTTAGTTATTTAATTTTTCGTATTTAATTAGTTGTAAATTTCGAGGTAATTGTTTTGGATTCTTGTAGTTTAAATTCGGAAAGTATATAAATTATTGTGATTGTGGTAATTTAATTGTGATTTAATTATGAAGTAGTTGTAATTTATTTAATTAGTTTACATTGCAATATCATTGTTGTATTTTCGTGATAAATTCGGAGAATATAATTATTTAGTATCGAGGTGGTTAAGTATAATTGTGGTATGTATTTCGAGTTGGAAATATGTTTTGATGATTATTGGTGGTTAAGTATTATGAGTTTGATTAAGTATTCGGATTTAGTAATTATTAATTTTCGAATTGTTAGTTGTTAATTGTAAGTATTAATTGTCGTATAAAATGTGGAATTTATGTGAAGTACTAAGTTGTAAATGTTTATGTGCTATGTGTAGTAAGTGGAGTCCTAGTATTTGTGGAACGTTATAATTGTAAACTACTTGGTATTAGTTGTGGTCATTAGTGGGTAATTATCAGTTGTCGTATAATTTGTGGAGGTTATATGAGTTGCTAGTTGCATACGGTGTCGGAAATGCTTATGTGCTAAATGGTAAGTATGGGAATACGTGATACATGTTAAATGTTAGAATTTTATAATAATTAGAATTGTGCTAGGGGTTATGAGAAGATCACAAGTTTTTAAATGTCAATATTTAAAGGACTTGTGTAATTCTTTTCGACTAATCCCTAGGGCTTACGAATATCCATGATTAGCTATCACGAGTATAATTAATATACTTGAGTGATGTGATCATTGATATAGCGTAAGTAATAGTTAGTGCTAGGGGTTGTTCCCTAGGGCTTACGAACATCGATGATTGGTTGTCACATGTATCATTAAAATGCGTGAGAAATACGATCATTGGTGTAGCGTAAGTAGTAGTGTTAATTATTATGTGCTAGGTGCCGCATGTCTGGGCGGGTACTTTTCATTATTTGTTTACTTTTATGTTGCTGCAAGTTGAGGTATCTTTTATTTTATCAAAAGCAGGGTTATAAATTGTTTTGTTTGGCATGGAGGGGCTGAGCCCATAGTCCGATAAACGAATACTACATGCCGAAATTTTCTGAAAATCCCCTGCATTTAAATTTATTTAACTTATTTGATTTCAATGGTTTAAAGGTATGATTTGGGTGTTAACTGTTTATGTGTATATGTGTTAAGTGATTTATTTCGAGGATTTATGTGCTAAGTGATTTAATTCAAGGATTTATGTGTTTCGGAGATTAAATGCGTTTTGAGGATTATTTATAAACTTAGTTTTGTCATAGAATGACACTAGTATTATAATTGTATATGTTAAGTGAAGTTGACTAAATGTGTTATGTGAATTAATTGGTATTTGAGTAGTCAGTTATATGGATAACAACTATAGTACGACTTTAGGTGACTCAGTGGTAATTCTGAGTTGGGTCTACTCGAGATACGAGGTTGGACTGACGCGTACTCGTAACAATTACAGTACCATTAGGGCGTGATCAAGTGGAGCAACGTGTATCAAAAAGGAAGGATCGAGGTGTCGTGTAAAGTTCATGGAACTGCTTGGGCGAAACGCCAAGGACCAGAGGCAAGTTTATTTATACATACTCTATCGTTCAGAGTATATTTATTTTGAAATATATGAAATGTGTGAAATAAGACTTCAGTCCATATTTGCAAGATTTCTTTATCCTTACTTTGAAAATTATATATCTTCATAGTATAATGATTTCATGGAATATACATGTGTGATCTTATTGTTAATATATCGTTAATGAATTGTTTTCCCAGTGAAATGGGAATTACAGAGAGATAGATATGATTATGAATATGGATATACTATAAGGAGTAAAGTGATATGGGAAGGGATTATCTTGAGAGGTATATTTTCGAAAACCCGGACAAAGTTTTTAGAAAGAATTTCGCAATAATTAACCTAATGGCAACATCACCAATAAACTAGTGTTTATTTAATTATTAGATACCTCTCGAAGCATCTACTAATTAAATAAACCTTATTCGTCTAATTAAATTTATTTAATTAAATGAATATTATTTTTAAAATATTTTCTTAAAATCGCTTTGTTCCGGAATAATAAAGATGTTTCGACGGATATAAATGAGACATTTTTGGTTAAAAATGTCTGGAATGATATTGATAAATGTTATTTTAATGGTTATTTAATTCAATGAATATTAATTATAATATTCATTTTAAAAGGGATTATTGAATAGTTATTCTTTAGATATTCTAAGTGTTCTAAGGGTGATTAAATATTGTTAAAAGGGTATTTAAGGAATTTCATAGTGAACTAAATGTACGTCTTGAATTGATACACTGATGATATATCTTTATAAATGTTTTCAAATGGTTATAATGTGAAATGTGAAATGGAAATGGAAATTTAAATGGAAAAATGTGGAATGGTATTTGTATAAATGGAATAATGATTGACAAAAGGGGATTGCAATAAAACTTGCGTAAGAGGCTGTGTCAGGGCTGTGTGCGACACAGTCCAGCATTCATTATTTTATTACGGCACGAAGATGCCAAGGGAGGATGTTAGCAGGTGGCCTTCCTCCAGGAGGATGTTAGCAGGTGGCCTTCCTCCAGGGTTGATTACCAGGTAGGGATCATCCCTTCTACTAGTAGTAAACAGAGAGCGGATACGGTCAGGCGACTGATCATCGTCCTACGTATCTGGCGCCAGCAGATATCCCCAAAAGATTAAAAGAAAGAATTGAGAATGGTTTTCAGATTTCTATACTGAAAACAGAAAAATGATATGAAATGATGGAATTATTGTTACAGATGAAGAGAAACTGATTTTTATATTAAAATATATAATTGTTGCATAAGAAGGAAATGAGAAGATGATAGTGAGGGATTTGTTCAAGTATTTATATTATCTTGTTATAGCAGAGAAACTGATATTATATTATTGGAAGAGAAATTGATATTATATTATCAATAAGTAAGCGATTTCATATTGAATAACCAGCAAGCTTATGTTGGTGTATTACTGCGCAAACAAGATGTGGCTATTTAATTACCTTGTAATGACACCTTTTATATTATATTGGTACAGTGTTTAGTTGATATTGTTTTCAAACATTACACTTTCCCTATAGAATTTCGTGGTTATAAATCTTTCAAGAATGATATTAAGTATCGGTTGAATGTTGGAAACCCATACACCCGATGGGATATTTTGTTAAACTATAGTAATAACTTGCTGAGCAATTCTTTCGCTCATACTTGCTTGTTTTCAAATATTAACTTTTCAGTGGAAGGTAGCCGGACGAGGTTATCTGCATGGCTTAGATGAAGCGGGCAGCGTGCCCTTATGAAGACGATATGATCTAGAAAGTTTATATCTGGAGTAAGTTATATGTAAGTATATTGATGTGTAATATATATGTTACTTTGCGCAAAATAGTATTAGTTACTGGTGTACTTCTCAACGAAGTTATACTAGTAGTAAGGAGTTGATTCTTGTTTCTAGCCCTATAACCTAAAAGATGCTTGGTGGTTGGGGTCTCAAATGTTGTAACTCAATTATTAATGGCTACAGATGATTTAATGTGGTTAAACAGTTGTTTTGTTATTAAGGTTTTCCGTGTGACGACCAAATCCCTGACCCCGGATTTGGGGGCGTTACAGTTTGGTATCAGAGCTGAGGTTATAGTAAACTAGAAATGAGAGTGAGTAGGAGTGTGTATAGTTATGTGAGAACGTCGGAGCTCATGTAGAGTTCATGTTGGACTACCGGGTGTAGTGCCAATGATTAAGTTAAGATTTGAATGCTAAGTTGAAGGATATGTTGAGATAGAACTCCCTGAGATTATTAACATCGATGATTGAATCCTTAGTGACTATTACGAGTCGACGATGACGTAAGTTATCAAGCACCTTAGGGTGTGCATGGAAAGGAACAGCTCCGGGATCGAAGGATTATCCGTAAGAGGAGCCGACATAAAAGGCATCTGTGGAGACCTTGGCAATATCCCCATTGTTGAATCTTTTTGATTACCTCCCCGATCTATGAATTATTTGACATATCTCTAAGAGAGAATTGTGATAAGGATATATTTCCTCTTCGAAGTTATTTTTATACTTGTGTTAAGTCATATTTTGTTTCAATTGTGCCAAGGGCTTTCATTATACTTACCTTCAGGTTTTCGAAGCCCTATCGAATGATATTATTTCAAACTTCCACCTTTCTTCAATAGTGGATAATTCAATGGTGATATAGCACTACTTGCTTGTTGAATACCAGTATCTTTCTGGTTATCCTTTTCTTTGGAAATCGCGCCTTGGAAATTGTTCGATTCTAATCCAAGGTGTCCCTTTGAGAATTAATTGTCAGAAGATGATTGTTATTGACTTGACTTTGAATTGCTTTCATACTTCTCAACTTCCACTGAGACGAACAACCCTATACATATAGGGGCCACAAGGACTATCTGTCTGTGTGATAGAAGTCTGATGGGACGCCATCACTTGTGAGTTGTGAAATACAAGAAGGATAATTACCTTTAGTAATGTCTCAACTGTGACACGCAATGTGAGTTTTTACGATCGTATTGATCTCTCAGTAAATTCTCTTATTTCCAAGAAGGTTTGTTTCAAAACTCATAATCCTATGGTCACTAGTGGGTGACATTTGTCTTGATATGACAGCTATCTTTTTTCAAAGCTTCATGATTCTTGTTATCTCTAATGAATTTCAAGGGGATGCCAGCCAGGTCAGTCAAGTCGAAATTCGCTGATAGAAATTAGATTCGAGCGGAATCGCCAAGAGCAGGAGCGAATCGCAAAACGAATAGAATATCAGTGGCGTATCGATAGAATTAGTTCGCTCTCTCTCAAGGATGTTATGATTAATGTAATGAGTACAATCTCTCTCTCAAGAGTGTTATGTTAAGGGAATCAGTGAACTCTCTCTCAAGGATAGTATGATAATGAAAGTTGGTCAAGATATATATATGAAAGGAATAGTGATGGGGTTGTGAGACTCCAGTGATAACTGTGTCAAGTATGGATTCTATGGCTGAGAATTAAGGTTTCGGAGGAGTTGTTTACAAAGAGACACTATCTCCAGTTTGGCAGAATAAGTATTGATGATGAAAGAGTTAAGGAATCCCAGTAGTGGCCTTAGCTGATTCCGTGGACGGAATCCTTTTAAGGGGGGTAGACTGTAATAACCCGAATTTTCAGAAAATGATTTTAGTATTATTTTAAGAATATTAATGTTTTCCTAAAATGAGGAGGAAATTTTTTATTTTATTTTATTGTTCATTATTCCAGTTCAAGGAATTTCAAAAGCGAATTATTTAATTATTGTCTGGTTCGGTATAATTATGAACTATATTATGTGATTATTGTTGGAAGGTGGAATGTATGTGAAGTTGTGTTTATGTGTTTATATGATGATTGTGTGAGTTGTGAAGGCTGATGTATTTTATTTATATTTTTGAGGATTTAAATATATTTAAATCATGCATTTTGATCCTCTGTTAATTTTATAAAATTATCGGAGAAATTAAAAATCATGAAATCTTTTGTAATATTATCTTTATAATATTATTTAGTTTTTAAAATGGTTGGGTGAATTAATTTGGATGTTTCGGTATTTTAAAATGATTTTAAGAGTTTTATTGTATTTAAAGGATCAAAACTTTGAAAATTCATATTTAATTCATTTTTGATCCGAAAAATATTTCGAAAATATGTGGGTGTTCGTAATTTTATGTTCTTTATTTTAAAAATGAAAAGTTTAATTTTCTGAAATTTTATTTAATTTCGATTTATAAAGCTGTTTATTAGTTTTAAGAGTGAAGATGTAGTGTTTTAATTGGGCCCGGGATAAATGGAGTAGTAGTATAATTAGAATTTGGGCCAAGCCCATTTAATCAAAAACAGACGCAGCCGAGAGAAGCAGTATCGGGGAGAGAGAATTGGGGGAAGAGAAAAATTAGGGTTTATATTCAAATTGGGGGTTTTTTATTGTGGTGCTAATTGGTGTGTATATACATATATATATACGCGTGTGTGCGTGTATAGGTGCAAGTGTGTGCGTCGTGTGTGTGTGTTAACAGTTGGAGGAGACTCGGGTGAGGATGGTGGCGCCGGGTGGAGGCGCCGACGGCCGGCGGGCGGCTTCGCCGCGGGTTGTGGTGGCCGGAATCGCGCGGTAGCAGCGGGGTGGAGGTGGTGCAGAGAGAGAGAGAGAAGAGAGAGAGATGGGGGGAGATGATTTTCCGACAAATCGGACCGAAAACGGAACGGTATAATCTCGTGTCTTATCTATTTAATTTCGTATTTTAGTTATTTAATTTTTCGTATTTAATTAGTTGTAAATTTCGAGGTAATTGTTTTGGATTCTTGTAGTTTAAATTCGGAAAGTATATAAATTATTGTGATTGTGGTAATTTAATTGTGATTTAATTATGAAGTAGTTGTAATTTATTTAATTAGTTTACATTGCAATATCATTGTTGTATTTTCGTGATTAATTCGGAGAATATAATTATTTAGTATCGAGGTGGTTAAGTATAATTGTGGTATGTATTTCGAGTTGGAAATATGTTTTGATGATTATTGGTGGTTAAGTATTATGAGTTTGATTAAGTATTCGGATTTAGTAATTATTAATTTTCGAATTGTTAGTTGTTAATTGTAAGTATTAATTGTCGTATAAAATGTGGAATTTATGTGAAGTACTAAGTTGTAAATGTTTATGTGCTATGTGTAGTAAGTGGAGTCCTAGTATTTGTGGAACGTTATAATTGTAAACTACTTGGTATTAGTTGTGGTCATTAGTGGGTAATTATCAGTTGTCGTATAATTTGTGGATGTTATATGAGTTGCTAGTTGCATACGGTGTCGGAAATGCTTATGTGCTAAATGGTAAGTATGGGAATACGTGATACATGTTAAATGTTAGAATTTTATAATAATTAGAATTGTGCTAGGGGTTATGAGAAGATCACAAGTTTTTAAATGTCAATATTTAAAGGACTTGTGTAATTCTTTTCGACTAATCCCTAGGGCTTACGAATATCCATGATTAGCTATCACGAGTATAATTAATATACTTGAGTGATGTGATCATTGATATAGTGTAAGTAATAGTTAGTGCTAGGGGTTGTTCCCTAGGGCTTACGAACATCAATGATTGGTTGTCACGTGTATCAATAAAATGCGTGAGAAATATGATCATTGGTGTAGCGTAAGTAGTAGTGTTAATTATTATGTGCTAGGTGCCGCATGTCTGGGCGGGTACTTTTCATTATTTGTTTACTTTTATGTTGCTGCAAGTTGAGGCATCTTTTATTTTATCAAAAGCAGGGTTATAAATTGTTTTGTTTGGCATGGAGGGGCTGAGCCCATAGTCCGATAAACGAATACTACATGCCGAAATTTTCTGAAAATCCCCTGCATTTAAATTTATTTAACTTATTTGATTTCAATGGTTTAAAGGTATGATTTGGGTGTTAACTGTTTATGTGTATATGTGTTAAGTGATTTATTTCGAGGATTTATGTGCTAAGTGATTTAATTCAAGGATTTATGTGTTTCGGAGATTAAATGCGTTTTGAGGATTATTTATAAAATTAGTTTTGTCATAGAATGACACTAGTATTATAATTGTATATGTTAAGTGAAGTTGACTAAATGTGTTATGTGAATTAATTGGTATTTGAGTAGTCAGTTATAGGGATAACAACTATAGTACGACTTTAGGTGACTCAGTGGTAATTCTGAGTTGGGTCTACTCGAGATATGAGGTTGGACTGACGCGTACTCATAACAATTACAGTACCATTAGGGCGTGATCAAGTGGAGCAACGTGTATCAAAAAGGAAGATCGAGGTGTCGTGTAAAGTTCATGGAACTGCTTGGGCGAAACGCCAAGGATTTATTCGCGGTGTTCCGTTTGGTGCTAAGGACCAGAGGCAAGTTTATTTATACATACTCTATCGTTCAGAGTATATTTATTTTGAAATATATGAAATGTGTGAAATAAGACTTCAGTCCATATTTGCAAGATTTCTTTATCCTTACTTTGAAAATTATATATCTTCATAGTATAATGATTTCATGGAATATACATGTGTGATCTTATTGTTAATATATCGTTAATGAATTGTTTTCCCAGTGAAATGGGAATTACAGAGAGATAGATATGATTATGAATATGGATATACTATAAGGAGTAAAGTGATATGGGAAGGGATTATCTTGAGAGGTATATTTTCGAAAACCCGGACAAAGTTTTTAGAAAGAATTTCGCAATAATTAACCTAATGGCAACATCACCAATAAACTAGTGTTTATTTAATTATTAGATACCTCTCGAAGCATCTACTAATTAAATAAACCCTATTCGTCTAATTAAATTTATTTAATTAAATGAATATTATTTTTAAAATATTTTCTTAAAATCGCTTTGTTCCGGAATAATAAAGATGTTTCGACGGATATAAATGAGACATTTTTGGTTAAAAATGTCTGGAATGATATTGATAAATGTTATTTTAATGGTTATTTAATTCAATGAATATTAATTATAATATTCATTTTAAAAGGGATTATTGAATAGTTATTCTTTAGATATTCTAAGTGTTCTAAGGGTGATTAAATATTGTTAAAAGGGTATTTAAGGAATTTCATAGTGAACTAAATGTACATCTTGAATTGATACACTGATGATATATCTTTATAAATGTTTTCAAATGGTTATAATGTGAAATGTGAAATGGAAATGGAAATTTAAATGGAAAAATGTGGAATGGTATTTGTATAAATGGAATAATGATTGACAAAGGGGGATTGCAATAAAACTTGCGTAAGAGGCTGTGTCAGGGCTGTGTGCGACACAGTCCAGCATTCATTATTTTATTACGGCACGAAGATGCCAAGGGAGGATGTTAGCAGGTGGCCTTCCTCCAGGAGGATGTTAGCAGGTGGCCTTCCTCCAGGGTTGATTACCAGGTAGGGATCATCCCTTCTACTAGTAGTAAACAGAGAGTGGATACGGTCAGGCGACTGATCATCGTCCTACGTATCTGGCGCCAGCAGATATCCCCAAAAGATTAAAAAGAAAGAATTGAGAATGGTTTTCAGATTTCTATACTGAAAACAGAAAAATGATATGAAATGATGGAATTATTGTTACAGATGAAGAGAAATTGATTTTTATATTAAAATATATAATTGTTGCATAAGAAGGAAATGAGAAGATGATAGTGAGGGATTTGTTCAAGTATTTATATTATCTTGTTATAGCAGAGAAACTGATATTATATTATTGGAAGAGAAATTGATATTATATTATCAATAAGTAAGCGATTTCATATTGAATAACCAGCAAGCTTATGTTGGTGTATTACTGCGCAAACAAGATGTGGCTATTTAATTACCTTGTAACGACACCTTTTATATTATATTGGTACAGTGTTTAGTTGATATTGTTTTCAAACATTATACTTTCCCTATAGAATTTCGTGGTTATAAATCTTTCAAGAATGATATTAAGTATCGGTTGAATGTTGGAAACCCATACACCCGATGGGATATTTTGTTAAACTCTAGTAATAACTTGCTGAGCAATTCTTTCGCTCATACTTGCTTGTTTTCAAATATTAACTTTTCAGTGGAAGGTAGCTGGACGAGGTTATCTGCATGGCTTAGATGAAGCGGGCAGCGTGCCCTTATGAAGACGATATGATCTAGAAAGTTTATATCTGGAGTAAGTTATATGTAAGTATATTGATGTGTAATATATATGTTACTTTGCGCAAAATAGTATTAGTTACTGGTGTACTTCTCAACGAAGTTATACTAGTAGTAAGGAGTTGATTCTTGTTTCTAGCCCTATAACCTAAAAGATGCTTGGTGGTTGGGGTCTCAAATGTTGTAACTCAATTATTAATGGCTACAGATGATTTAATGTGGTTAAACAGTTGATTTGTTATTAAGGTTTTCCGTGTGACGACCAAATCCCTGACCCCGGATTTGGGGGCGTTACAACTATAGCCTCAAAGTTAACACAATTACGGTTTCTCGGTTTTCGAACGTCTTTCACCAAAACTGACTTTTCTCCTAAACCATTCATCAGATTTTAACACACTTTATATCGAAACAATCTATGAACCAAGCTCTATCATCTCATGGTCACTTGGGGGTCTGGACAGTAATCTACCGTACGGTTATAGTGTCCAAAAATAGGGCAGTTTCTTGGTCTAACGAAAATCGGACATTATAACGGCTATATTTTCATACTTTCCAAAATCAAACTCCTCCAAATCAATCATCCACCTTATACACCATCACCTACACCATGTGTTCATCTTACCAAACATGGTTACAAGCACATACTCCTTCCATATTCAACTTTAATCACTTACAAACACATGGATCATCATAATCTTAACATTTACACCACTTAATCACTAAACCAAACAATATCCATCATAAATAAGAAAGGGCAAGCATGTTTATACCTTCTTGAAGCTTTAACAACACTTAATAATCCTTGGGATAGCCTTAAACAACTTTATATTAGCTTGAATCCACTAAAGAAACCATAAAAACAAAGTTAGTTTTAGAAAGTTACTATTCATCACTATTCATTCATCACTTTGATGAATTTATTACCTTACCAAATGATGCTTGATTGCTATGGAACTTGGTGGATGTCTCTATATATCCTCAAGTAACCTCCATGATTTTTCCCTTGATTTTTAGTTGATTATAACTAGGGTTTTGAAATTAATTTTTTGTTGATGAATAGTAAAATTTGAATTGGATGAAGATGATGGGTGGGGAGAGATTTTTTTGTGTTGGCTAATCTTATCTTGACTTAATATTGATTATTCTAGAGTGTATTGGAAGCTTGGAAGATATTTTGTGGTTAAAGCCTTGCAAAAATACTAATTTGCCCCTTAAAACATGTGTTAATGGATGGTGATGTCACTTGGATGTGCCAATCACATTGGTAAATAATAATGTGGTATGTATCCTTGTTATATTACTAATCTTGGTTGTTTGGTTTCCATACTCGTCTAATTGTGATTCGTTTCGAGTATACCTCATTATCTCAGTGGTTCTGAAATCATTTAACAATCCAAATTCCATTGGTATTCTCTTAACTTCATAATCCCCCTGGTTAAATCTAAATTCACTAATCCCTCAATATATAATTTTTATAATACTTCCATGCTCCTTAATATCCAATAGAAGCTTATTCGAAATCAAAGTCCTCAAAATCCATATTCAGGAATTTTTGAAATCTATCGTCATTTCGAGTCACTCAATTTCATTGTACAATACTAATATAGTTTCTGTTTATTCATTTTTTGATTCCATTATAGAGTACCTACATACCATTTCTCTAAATTCTCAAAATTTACTATTCATGGGATCACTGTAGTATTGCTAAAGTTAGGGTTATTACACGTAGAGCTACCTATACTTCCTTTATTAACCTTTTTGAAACTTACAATTATCATTAGTATATTAATAAGAGTGCATGGAAACTCACAAAAATAAATTTACATATAAGAGTACATACAGTAACATTACGTGAGTTACTATCATCATTTTTGTCATATAAAATTTTTATTGTTAACCTCTCATTTTTCTCATTTTCTTCTCTATTCAAGAACTTCCCTCCACAATTTTAAAATGATTCAAATGAAAATTTTCAATAAATCGTTTCCTTCTTTTCATTCCCTCCATAACAATGTTATAAATAATGAACAATATTCCAGTGGATGCAGAGAAAACACATCAAAAATATATGAGTATATACATACAAATATATAGAGAAAAGAAAAGACTATGGATGGAAACTATGATATTGATTTGAATATTCCAGTGGATGTAGAAGATGAAAACTATGATTTTGATTTGAATATTCCACTGGATGCAGAAGAAAATGTTTCACCACAAGGTATATGATTCTTCTCCCCGTGCTTTTATGTTTTTATGTATGTATATGTATCATGTCTCCAACTTATTTTGATATTTTTTATATAATATTATTTATTTAAGTGTGTATATGTATCTTATTTTTGGTTTATTTTTACATTTTTTTATATTTTCTACATGTCAATATGGTTTTATAAAAAATATGTGTATTTTATGTTTAAATTTGTAGATATTTTCTCTTGTTAAATGATTTTTTTTATTTGTAGATATTTTCTCTTGTTTTTTAATTTGTAGATATTTTTTCTTGTTAACATAAATGATTTTTTCTTAGGTTCACATCATTTCACAGAAGGAGAAGACACTACATCTCAATGTGAAGGGAGATTCACAAGAAATCAAATTGATTGGAGTGAACTTTTCGGGAGTAAATTGATTTTATAGATTATTTTGATTTTCACTTTAATAAATGTTAATATTAAATAATTTTCATTTATTTTTTATAGGTGAAAATTCATTGGAGCTAGAAAATAATCCCTCTCAAGAATTTGAAAGTAAATTTTTATATTTTTTAAAGACTCATAATTTTTAAAAGAAATTTGATTTATTAGACATAAATAATTTTAAATTTTATTAGGTGGAGATCAATCTGGACAAGAAGAAATATTGTCTCATTTTCATGGTCGATCAACGAATGAGGAGCATGAAAGTATTTTTATCTTACCATTTTTATATTTCACCATTATTTATAAAAATTTCTCAAAACAAAATCTAATTTCAATTTACTTGTTAGCTAATTTTACAGGAGATGAAAATACAACAGATAAGACAATCATGGAAATATAAAATTTTGTCAAATGAACAAAGACATGTAGTCTATATTGCTCTGCTCCAAAAAAGTGTCAATGGGAATTAAAGAAAAATTCAACCAAGGAAGTTGCGGCACTATTTTCCATACCAATGAGGACTGTAGCGTATTTGGAAGCTATTAAAGAAAAATATGAGAGGGGATGGAGTTATTGATGTATCTCATTTGAAAACAAAAAATTGTGGTCGTAAAAGAATACTCCCTCCATCCCATTAATATTGGCCTACTTTTTTTCAAGTTTCTGGCACGCATTTCCACGTGTATACGAAACATAGTTGTAAGTATTATTTTTTCAATTTTTTTATTTTGTATAATAGTTTGAACATCCTATTTTTATACTAAATAAAAAAAATAAGAAAATAATAGCTAAAAACATGTTTTTTATATGCGTGGAAAAGCGTGTCAGAGACTTGAAAAAAAGTAGGCCAATATTAATGGGACGGAGGGAGTAATTGTTAATTGGGAGCAATTCCGGAATCTTCCTCTCACAAAGAGAAAAACTATCCGTGATGTAGCCGCTGCTATGAAACTTAGCACATCGGTGTTATCCAAGAATGTGAAGAATGGTGTTATAAAACGACACAGTAGTCCTACCAATCCTATTTTAAATGAAGATAACAAGAAAGCTAGATTAAGATGGTGTCTATCTATGTTGGACAATATTAGTCTTCCACATGAGCCAAAATTTATGAATATGTACAACATAATTCATATCGATGAAAAATGGTTTAATATGTCAAAGACTACAGAGAATTATTATATAATGGCTGATGAGGAGGAGCCTCATCGTACATGCAAAAGTAAGAATTTCATCACCAAAATTATGTTTTTGACAGATACAGCTCGTCCAAGATTTGATGGTGAAGGGAATGTCTTATTTGATGGAAAAATTGGAATTTTTCCATTTTTCACCAAGGAGCCTGCCAAGAGGAGTAGCAGAAATAGGCCTGCAGGAACACTTGAGACCAAAGCAATGACATCTGTGAAGAGAGAAAATGTGAAAGCATTCTTGACTCAAAAAGTATTGCCAGCTATAAGAGAAAAATGGCCAGGTGGAAATGTCCAGATAATTTATATTCAGCAAGATAATGCCAAGACACATGTCAGTCCTACAGATATAGAATTTTGTGAAGCTGCACAAGAAGAAGGTTTTGACATCCGTTTAATGTGTCAACCTCCAAATTCTCCTGATTTAAATGTCTTGGACCTTGATCTTTTCAGAGCTCTTCAATCACTGAGATGCAAAGTGACAGTAAACAGAGAGGATGATCTTATAGATGCAGTTGAAGAAACTTTTAACAACTACCCAGTTGAAAAGTTGAATCATATTTTTTTGAGTTTGCAATTACGTATGAGGGAAATTATGAAAGTCAAAGGTGATAATACTTACAAAATCCCTCATATTGGCAAAAATGCTCTAGAAAGGGTAGGAAAATTACATGATCAAATAGATTGTGATCCAAATCTTGTTAATGAAACAATTCAATATTTGAATTAAATTTTAATTTAATCTTTTACATGGCAATTATAGCAAAAATATGTGATAAATATGGTTATATTCATGTTAAATATTCATACATAAAATTAATATTCTAAAACCATTTAGAATATTAATTTTATTCATGTTAAATATTCATACATAAAATAAAATATTAATTTAAAATATTTTTTTTGGTTATATTCATGTTAAATATTAATTTTATTTCAAACTATAATTTATTTGCTATATTGAATAGAGAAATAAAATTATTTTAAATTCCAACTTTCACCATCTTAAAATCAACATACATAAAATTTATGTTCTAAAACCATTCACCTCAAAACTAACATACATAATATAGAGACAATATTTTCATATTTGAAAGATAATCTTACCATTTATACATATTTTTTTGGGTTATATTCATATTTTTTGAAAGATAAATATTAATTTTATTTCAAACTATAATTTATTTGCTACATTCACTTTAAGTTTTATGTATCTCTTTCACTTCTAACTAAATATTTTTTTTTGCACTAGTTCAACTCAATATTTTCATTGAATAGAGAAATAAAATTATTTTAAATTCCAACTTTGACCATCTTAAAATCAACATACAAATTAATATTCTAAAACCATTCATCTCAAAACTAACATACATAAAATAGATATACTTTCACACTACATAGATAAACTTTTTCAGAGAATAAAGATTACATTATTCTCTGGGATATTCATTCAAATCCAACTCATATTTGACATGCTTGGGAACTCTTGAATCTTCCTCCACCAACTTTGCATCCTTTTTATTATTTTCCAGCTCTTGATCCTGCAACAAGTATGGTGCACTTGGAAAATATATATCTGACATTATTATTACCTCTTCACGTACACCTTTTGTCAAAAAAATTTTGCTTTTTTTCTTCCTTTTCTGATGATACTCCAATCTTATTATCTTCCTTGCTTTGATCTTTTTTCTCTTCTTTCACAGGATACACAATAGAATCCATCTTTATATACTCCTTTGGGAAGTTATAGAATAAATAGTGATAGGAGTACTGTTATGCCTGAATTTGGCATAAGTCCTAAACAGGCCTAATGGGCTAAGAATATCAGTACATCTCACATAAATGGGCCTAAGAATAAGGAATGGGTCATTAAAGCTCGCCATCATGAGAGGATTCATCATATTATTTCTGTACAAAGGGATCGCCAGCGAGCCCAAGTATCAGGGTCGCACTTCACAAGGTCTAGCGAGGCCTAGAGGTCCAGCGTGGCCTAGTATGTTACTATGAAGGCTTATGGTCAGGCCCAGCGAGGTCGCATAAGTAGGATATCTCCATACAGCGAGGATCGCCTCGCATGACCAGGCCCAGCGAGGTCGCATGCGAGGTCGTCTAGTCAGTTTCGCCAGCAAAGATAAATTATAGCATTACACAGGCAGCAGGTTCCCCTTCATGGGTCATGGACCGAGTAAATGGGTAGAAAAATAACCCAAGGAGATGACTAGTGGATTTGGGCCAAGCCGAGCCCATAAAAACCCTAGCCCATCTAGATAACTTCTTCTCCAAGAGAACTACGTTGGCTTGATCCCTATAAATAGGGTACGTAGGCATCTTGTAAAGCATGAGAAACAGTTCACCACTGATTATCAATACACAAGAGCAGCCATATCAAAACACATAAACCCTAATCCCAATTCTTCTTATAGCAAAATATCCATATTTTGCTCCGTAAATCCAGCAACCTCCATAAATATTGTTATACAATATTCTCCCTATAACATTTGGCGCTAGAAGGAGGGGCAGTCATTGATTGGGAGAACGATGACTAAATCTCACAAGAAGAGGAACGGAGAGGGGGAGACCCCGGGGTCACACAGGAGGAATAAGGATGACCCCCGTAAGAAGAACCCATCAGAGAGCGAAGTGCACAGAGAAGGAATTGAGGGAGAGTTCGAGGACGAATTTGAAAAGGAACAGACCCCCCCTGTTGTCCAACAGACAGCCTTGCCTGGCGACGTCATGTCTTTCTTGAAAGGCCTTGGCGATCAAATGATTGAGGTGAGGGCTTCGGTGGCCAAGATGGAGAAGCGACATAATTCCAGAGGCTTCAAGAGGAATACAAGGATAGGGGATCGAACTCATCAACCAGAAAGTAGCAAGGGTCCCACCAAGAATCTAGTCGGGGACTTTGATGATGTAATAACCGATCGAACGAACCCTGATTGGGAGGAGGAAGTAGCTACGATTGATAAAGAGGGATCGAAAGCGAAGCCCGCTTCGTCAGAAGGACGGTCCGTTAGTGTCTTTGACCGTGTTGGAAAGAAACTAAGTGAGCACGATCTTCGTCTCAAGTTGGAAAAGCTCAAATCTAACAAAGATGGAGGTCCCAAGGATAAGAGCAAGGGCTCTCAACCCGCATCTCCTCGAAAAGATCGTGAGCGGTCATATCGTCGCAATGACAGACCCCCCTCTCCTCGAAGAGAGCGTGAGCGGTCCCATCATCGCGACGACAGACCCCCTTTCAATCGGGAACGCGAGCGATCCCAACATCGCGAAGAAGACCCTAAGAACAAGGATCGCAGGAATGACCAGGAAGAATCTAGTGCTCCAAAAAAGACTCAATCTCATCATGCAAGTACTGGAGGAAAGAAGGATGCAGACAAAGAGGCGAGAATTGGGGATTACAAGTTAGAAGATTTAAAAAAGGCGTTGGATGCGATGAATACCGAGAAAGGGATTTTCAGCAATATGGGTTCCTCCTCGCCCTTCACTCATGAAATTCGCACTGCCCCATTGCCTGCTGTATTTCGAGGACATCACTCTGATATGACCTATAATGGGGAGACTGATCCAGCTGAGTTCGTTATTCGATTCAACAATGAGATGGATGTATATCAGGTATCACTGCTAGCGAGGTGCAGGCTGTTTGCGGCCTCGTTAAGAGGGAGTGCCCAACAATGGTTTTCAAAGCTAGGGTCCCTAGTTGTCATTGACTCTTGGGAACAGCTCGTGGATATCTTCATTAAACAATTCCAATCTTCGATGCTCTATGCACCTCCTGTGTCCACGCTGGCAAATATAAAACAGAAAGAAGGAGAGACTCTGCATGATTATTTCAAAAGGTTCAATGCTGAAGTGCCCCGGGTTCGAGGTGCAAATGACGAGGCCGTAAAAAATTTTCTTATCGCAGGGGTAAGGGAAGGAACCAAATTCTGGGAGAAATTACAGGAGCAAACCCCTGTCACACTTTCGGAGTTGCATCGGGTCGCTGAGCCTTTTAAGCGAGTTGAGAAATCATTGGCAGATCTCAAGAAGAATGTTGGGACCAGTAGCAATGGAAGTAAGGGCAAAGGGGTAAAAAGAAGGGATTCTCGAAGCCCCAGGCGAAGACAGGATCGTAGCCCGAGCCCAAAGAGAAGGGATCGCGATTCCTCAAGGCGATCCCCACCTCGTGCTCGTCCGGCTAGGGATGAAGACAAATTTGTTCCCTTAGTGGCTTCAGTTGATCATATTTATGCTGTCAACGCAAATAAAGGAATGTTCACGAAACCCCGTGCTATGGGTCCACAAGGGACATGGAATAATGCAAAGTATTGTGATTTTCATGAGCAGAAGGGGCATGATACAGCGGACTGTTGGCAACTTAAAGAACAAATTGATCGTTTGATTCGAGAAGGGAAGTTAACAGAATGGGCGGTCCGCGAAGTGAAAAAGCATCAAGATAGCTCAGGAAAATCAGGCATAGGGTATCATGCTGTGCCTCATGAGGGCCAAAATACAGAGCCTCGCAAGGAGAGAGAAGAGCGAGGTAATAGCATCCATGTGATTATTGGAGGGCCGCATATTGGAGGAGACAGCAACAAGGCTAGAGAAAGGTATGCACGCGAGGCCAAAGAGCGACCCTTAACCAATGTGCATCATCTGCAAGAGCGACCCCCAAAGCTTTTCAAGGGGGAAGACACAAATATCATGTTTACTGAAGAGGATGCGAAGTGGGTACATCATCCTCACTCTGATGCTCTAGTGGTTCGAGTTCGCATTGGCTCGCAGAATATCTACAGGGTACTAGTGGATAATGGAAGTGCAGTGAATGTTTTGATGTATGATGTCTACAAGAAAATGGGATTTGTAGACAAAGATTTAATTCCAACAGTAGGCCACCTCTATGGATTTACTGGAGCATCTGTTAGTGTCAAGGGACTTATCAGGCTTCCCATCACCTTGGGGGACGAGCCCTGCATCACTACGCAGGTCGCTGATTTCATGGTTGTAGATCAACCATCGGCTTACAATGCCATTGTGGGGCGTCCCATCCTGAAAGAAATGAGGGTGGTGACTTCTATCTACCACCTTTCAATGAAATTTCCCACCCCGCATGGTGTAGGTTGTGTTAGAGGAATTCAGCACGAGTCACGAGAGTGCTATAACCAGGCCCTGAAGTCAGCAGAAAGGGGAAGAAGTTCTATGAATGTCGAGACCTTGCAACCTTCAAATGATTGCAACATAATTTCAATCGAGGAATTGCCTGATGATTATTTTGACAGCTTGGGCATACAGGTGGAACCAGTACCAGGGGCAATTATGATGGAAGCCTCGCAACCTGTGTTGGTTTTACAGGAAGGAATTGTTGAAGAAGCTAGCGATGAAGAGGAAAGTCCAGAGCAGGCCGCTGTGCGAGCCCGAAAGGGGAAATGGGTTCGCCAGGAAATGTCAACATTGGTAGACCTACCTAATGGTATCACAAGAGAAACAACAATTGTGAATGAGTACGGGCATGTGGGAGCGACCCCTAACACCGAGGCGGGAGTCGTAATGCAAGATGAAGCAGAGTCTAGTCGGGCTCGAAATGTTGAAATTGATTTGGACCCTCGCATCCCTGAGCATGTGGAGCGAGCCGGGGCCGCAGAGGATACTATATCTGTCCTTGTTGATCCCAAGGATTCTACAAAAGTATTGAAGATAGGGTCGCAGTTGAATCCTGATCTTAGGGGAAGGCTCGTGGAGTTTCTTAAAGCTAATTTGGATGTATTTGCATGGTCTCATGAAGATATGGTAGGGATCGATCCCAATGTGATGTGTCATAGACTTAATCTTGATCCAAGCAAGAAGGGAGTGAGGCAGAAACGAAGACCAATTAGTGGAGAGCGAGCCGAGGCTCTAAAAGAAGAAGTTGACAGGCTACTCGAGGTCGGGCTCGTTAGGGAATCATTTTACCCTGACTGGCTCGCAAACCCTGTCCTAGTCAAGAAGCCAAATGGCAAGTGGAGGACATGTGTGGATTTTACTGATCTGAATAAGCATTGCCCGAAGGATAGTTTCCCTCTTCCAAGAATTGATCAATTGGTAGATGCAACAGCGGGCCACGCACTCTTAAGTTTCATGGATGCCTATTCTGGGTACAATCAGATACCCATGTATGGCCCCGACCAGGAGCACACTTCGTTTATCACAGACAGGGGACTCTATTGCTATATTGGGATGCCCTTTGGTCTCCTCAATGCAGGTGCTACTTATCAGCGGCTCGTTAACATGATGTTTGAAAGGCAAATTGGAAAGACAATGGAGGTCTATGTAGATGACATGCTTGTAAAGTCCAAGGAGGCTGGGGATCATGTAGCCCACCTCGCGGAAATGTTCGATATATTGAGAAAATTCAGAATGAAGCTCAACCCCCAGAAGTGTGTTTTTGGGGTCGAATCTGGAAAGTTTTTAGGGTTCATTGTTAACCACAGAGGAATTGAGGCTAATCCAGCCAAAATAAAGGCATTGATGGAGATGAGGTCGCCAAGAAGTGTAAAGGAGGTACAAAGTTTAACTGGGAGGATCGCAGCATTGAATCGATTTGTTTCTAAATCATCAGATAAGTGCCATGAATTCTTTAAAGCGATCAAGAAGGTGGGAAGGAATTTTGAATGGACCCCTGAGTGCGAGGAAGCCTTTCAGAGAATAAAAGAGCATTTGGGCTCGCCTCCACTACTTTCTAAGCCCAATGAAGGTGAGGTTCTTATTGTATACTTGGCAGTTTCAGAATATGCCATCAGTGCTGTCCTCGTTCGCGAGGAGGGAAAACTTCAGCTCCCCGTGTATTATGTTAGTAAGAGGCTGCAAGATGCCGAGACGCGCTACACCAACATGGAGAAGCTCGCCTATGCTTTAGTTTTGGCTTCGCGAAAGCTGAGGCCATATTTTCAGGCTCATAGTATCCAAGTTCGCACTGCATATCCACTCAGACAAGTAATGCATAAACCCGAAGCCTCGGGTAGACTTTTAAAGTGGACCATTGAGCTAAGTCAATTTGACATTGAGTACAAGCCTCGAGGTGCAATAAAGGGCCAAGCTTTGGCAGATTTCATATTGGAGTTTCCTTCCCAATCTGAGGAAGATGCCTGGGCTCTCATAGCGATCCCAGAAGTGGTTGACCCTAAACTCAAAAATGAGAATTCAGCCTCGTGGTGGGAGTTGTATGTTGATGGGGCCTCTAACAAAGAAGGGGCCGGAGCTGGGATCGAGCTTGTTACACCTGAGGGTCGCAAGTTGAGTAGTGCTGTTCACTTCGCCTTCGAAGCTTCTAATAATACAGCAGAATACGAGGCTCTCATAATCGGCCTCAAGCTCGCAATAGAAATGAAAGTAGAGAACCTCAATGCATATAGCGATTCGATGTTAGTCACGGGTCATGTTGGATGTGGATGGCAAGCCAGGGGACCCCAGATCGAGCTATATTTAAGATGTGTGCAAAGGCTTATGAAGTCATTCAAGCAAGTAAAGGTGGAGTTTATCAGGAGGGCAAAAAATCAGGGAGCAGATGCCCTCGCAAAAATGGGTTCGCGGCGCGAGGCTACTTTACTTGGGATTATCCCCTTGGAAATTCAAAGTAAACCTAGTGTTCCAGAAGAATTTGTTATGGAACTAGCGAGCCAGGAATCAACATGGATGGCCCCTATTTGGGGGTATGTAAAGAATGGGATGCTGCCTCAGGATAAAAAAGAAGCGAGGAGGGTCAAATATCAGGCGGCTCGCTATGTTATTTATGACGAGGTCTTGTATCGAAGAGGGTTTAACACTCCACTTTTGAGGTGTGTCGATGGTGAAGAATGTAACTATATTTTGAGAGAGGTCCATGAAGGAATATGTGGTAATCACTCGGGGGGTAGTTCCCTAGCCCAGAAAATTTTACGACAAGGATATTTTTGGCCCACATTGAAAAGGGATGCTTTTGAGTTCGCTAGGCGATGTGACAAGTGTCAAAGATATGCAAATTTTAGTAATGCCCCAGTAGCTCATCTCACCTCGTTGATGAGCCCTTGGCCCTTTGCTATGTGGGGAATAGATCTCATTGGTGAACTCCCTAAAGCTAAGGGAGGAGTAAAATATGCAGTCGTGGCTGTGGATTATTTCACTAAGTGGGCCGAGGCCGAGCCTCTTGCTACCATCACAGCTAAAAAATTGAAGGACTTCGTTTACAGAGCAATTGTTTGTCGCTATGGGATTCCATATCAGCTCATTTCAGATAATGGGAAGCAATTCGATAGCAAGGGGATGAAAGAATTTTGTGAGAGTTTGGGAATTAAGAAAAGTTTTTCTGCTGTGAGTCACCCCCAGACAAATGGACAAACCGAGGCCATCAACAAAATCATCAAGCATACCTTAAAAGCTAGGTTGGAGGAAAGTAAGGGTAATTGGCCCGAGGAGCTACCAAAGGTCTTGTGGTCATATAATACGACCCCAAGGTCTACCACAGGTGAGACTCCATTTTCTTTGACATACGGGTGCGAGGCCATGGTACCCGTGGAAGTAGGGTCAGGTTCGTTCAGAAGGGAACATTATGACCCCAAGGCAAACGAAGTCAATCACAGGCTCTACTTAGACATGATTCAAGAGTCAAGAGAAGAAGCTCAGCTTAGGCTCGCTGCGTATCAAAGGCGGGCCGCAAGGTATTATAATGGAAAGGTTCGCGTGCCACATCTTCGCGTGGGGGACTTGGTGCTTAGGAGAGTGATGCCTAACACTAAGGTCTCGTCTCATGGGGTCTTTGGAGCCAATTGGGAAGGGCCCTATAAAGTTTATGGTGTCATCAATGAAGGGACTTATTATCTAACTGATATGGATGATAAGGTCATGCCACGAGCCTGGAATGCAGAACATTTGAGAAAATACTACCAGTAGAAGCTTCGCTCCTGGTGGTCTCCATCTACTACTACTTAGCATGAATAAATTCATACAAAGTACTTGGGGGGTAGTGGTCATATAGACACCTCCTCGTTATGATGTAATGAAATTTGGGCTTTGTCCCTAGTTGGGCTTTGTCCCTAGTATTTATATTTATGAAATTTATTCTCCAAAAAAGTTGTGCAATTTTATTCTTTTGTCAGTGTTAAAAATTTTCAGGACTAGGCCAGCACAGCGCATGCGAGGCCGAACACCCCTCAGGTCAACGAGGTCACGAGTGTGAACTTACCGCGACCTGAGGGAATGTCTTCAAAGTTTAGTTAAAAAGTATCTCCTCAAAGAAGTTCAAAGCTTAAAAGAAAAGTCAAGGTGCGACCTCAATCTCTGGATCGTGTCTGCGACCTCACAAGGAAGGCATCGCAAGTTTTGATTCTGAAGAGACAAGGTCCACCTTGAAGATTAAAGTAAAATTAAGAGAAAAAGCTACAAATTCTACAAGGAAAGTTTTGCAGATGCGAGGCCAATCTACATGATAATATTTCAGAAATATAAAGGCAAGCTATAGAGCAAATACAAGACATGAAGAAATGAAGACAGTTAATGTAAATTGATAGCAGTTGGCAAAGTAGTTACAGGGTCGCCACGCGAGCCCAATATACTTCAAAAGTTATCAAAAAATATTACAATTTGCGAGACATTCAAAGGGTGTCCGCATCCCCAGTTCGAAATGTTGGAATAAAATAGATTACATCGCAGCCTCCTTGGGTTTCTCTTGGTCGGTAGCATTGGCCTTAGCAGCTTCGCTGGCGATCCTGGCATCTTCCTCATCTATCTCCTTGCGGAGGTCAGCTGCATATTCGGCATTGCCAGGACCGAGCTGTGACCAATCGAAGTTGGGGATTTTTCTGATAAAGCTCTTCATGAAGTCAGCTTGGGCGGCCACTTCGATGTCTTCTCTGTTAGTCTGAGCAGCAGCGACCTCCTCCTTCAGCTTCGCGAGCTCCTCCATATGAGTTTTCTTCAGCACCTCCTCATGTTGCTCCGCCTCGTTCAAACCCTTATGGAGGGCTGCTTTTTCATCATTGACTTTCTTGAGTTCGGAGCGAAGGGATGCCGTTTCAGTTTGCAGCACTCGCTGGTAATTCTCAGCCATCAGCTTCTTCTCCTCCTCAGCCTTAACCTTCAAGGACTTCAACTCCTTCTCCAATCTATCGTTGGCGAAGACAACCTGCTTAAGTTCTCGAAGGTGCGAGGCTTGGCGTATGAAGCCCTCAGCCAGGCATTTGGAGACTGCCTCAGAATTCTCAATTAACTCGGCCCCCACCCACTCAGTGCACTCCGCTTCAGTCGAGTGAGTATACCCATGCTTTGCATATAAATGATGCACTGGCGTCGTATCCGCAGGCTTTGAAACTTGGGGCAGGGGACCGGTTTTGTGTTTTTTGGAGACATGGTCTTCGGGGTTAGCTTTGGTCTGTGAAGGTTGAGGAGCGACCTTAGCAATTGCTGATGGAGGAGGGAGATCGTTTGTTTTCTTTGGAGGAGTGGCCGTTGAAGGCTTGATGGGGATCTCCTTGTTCTTTGTACAAAAAGGAGGCCTGCGACCACCTTTGCCTGACATATCTACAAAAATGAGAAAGAAAGCAGTTAAAGAATAATTATCAAAGTAAAAATGCGAGGACAATGAAGGACAATTAATATGAAGAAGATTATTGAACTACAGCATAAAGTATTCTTACTCTCTTCCATTGCCATTTTAGAGGATGAGGCTTCCTCTCGAACTTTCCTTTTTTGCGAGGCCCTCCTCGCACTTGAAGGCCCCACTTCAGAAGGAAGCTGAATCCCGTCTTTCAAAAATCCACATTCAATCAGATTTTCTAAGGAAAGAAGGGTTCGCACACTCCTGTCTTCACGAGGCATTTTTAATACGTCATCGGCTCGGGTTTTCTCTTCACCCTTCAAGACGGATCGCACTTGACCGATTGGAAGATAGTTAAAAGATGTTTTTACTCTGGGCACCTCGTGGATGTAGAAATAAGGTCCCTTCCATGAGCCCGCGTTGCTCGGAGCGCTATGGTACAAGTCTTTCTTGTTAAACTCTGGCCAGACTGAGAAGTATACGTAGCCGAAATCAGACGGCCCGCATCTCTTCAATTGCAAGAAGTATCCCATGGTCCTCGCGTCGAGTGGGGGATATCCCAACTTGTGATAAATAATATAGAGAGCTATCATGGCTCTATACCCATTTGGATTGATCTGGATAGGAGCAAGGTGGTAAGTCTCGCACACGTCCTTGATGAATGGATGAAGAGGTGAAGAGACGCCTATTTTCATCATGGCAGATGACAACACCATGCGAGGCACTCTTCCTCCGTTTTCAGTGTAGTTGAAGCGGTAGCATCGCATTGAAGACGTGGGTAGAATGACCTTACCTTCCGGTCTATATGTATCAACTGCCTTTCTTAAAGATTCGGCATCAAGAGAGGAAGATAAGTCCCTGCAGCCTAGAGTGCGAGGCTGACCTGGTTTCACCTTCGAGCCCTCTTCGATATTTTCGGGGCGAGGTCCTCCAACATACACAGTGCCCTCCAGTTCGGGTTGAGGGGTCGGTTTATAAGGTTCTGGAGAAGCTTCAGGAACATAGCTGTAATCTTCAAAGTTAACCATTCTGGCTACTTCGTCCAGACCACCATCATCAGAGCTAGGCTCTTCATAGTCTGAATCATCAGAGTTCGCCTCGTTATCACCACCACCCTCCATCTCGTAGTAAGCGTGGCCGAGGGAGTCTATTGATGAGGAGCTAGTCAGTACTATGGGACTAATATTGAGAAGGTTCTTGTTAAGAGGAGAAAGAGGTTTGGGGAAGTTGGAAAAGAATTTTTGACCTTTCTTTAGTAGTTTCTCGACTTCGCCTTGAACCGAGGAGGGAGGAACGTTTAAAGGTCCTGGGTTTATTGAGCTTGAGGGGAGATCGATAGAGCGGCTCTGCGAGGCGGAGGGTCGTCGTGATCTCCATGTTGTCAGGGGGGTCTCTCGGGTAAATTCCTCCTGAGACCATTGAGGATCCATGTATAGTTTGAAGGATGGGGTGCTTGCACTTGTGGCCCTAGCAATATTTGCGGCCGCTCGCTCGCTGATTGAAATGTGAGGGAGAGGTGAAGGAGTCCTTGAGCTATCGCTAGACATCTGAAAAGATGGTGGAATATTAGTGTGTGCGCTTACAGAACATCAAAGAAGATAAAAGAAGAGGAAAAGAGAAGGCTCTAAGTGTTCCTACTTTGTGCATAAAGAATAAGGGGTCGCGCTCTTTAGTCTAGCGAGGCAGGGATCGCATCGTGAAATTAAGTGTGTGGGGTCGCACACAATCAGGCTCGCATCGCATGCAATTATAAAGCAAATATTTACAAAATTATGAGCTACGCATGCATTTAAATGAAGAACAAGAGAGAGAAACTTACTTTTTGATGAAGAAAGTTTGAAGATCTTGGAAAAGGGTGGCCTCGTTCTTGATTAATAGCGAGCTGGGTCTCTGTTTGATCCGGGAGCAAATTGGCAGCACTTCGGTATGTTGTTAATAAGGAAAGTGACAAATGATTTGAAGATTGAGGTTTATATAGTATGGAGGAGAGAGGTGAACAAGCTACACGTGTCATCATCTCAGCGGGTGTGACCAGATCAAGAGACGCGCCAGCTGTTAGCATTTATTCAAAATCATTGGGCCTATGATGAGAGCCCATAAAGGAGTAATTGATAATGGGCCTTGGCCTCGCATTTCATTCTCTGGAAGACATTCTCTGAGTCCACATCGCATTTCTAATGGCAATATGGGCTCGGGGGGTAGTTGTTATGCCTGAATTTGGCATAAGTCCTAAACAGGCCTAATGGGCTAAGAATATCAGTACATCTCACATAAATGGGCCTAAGAATAAGGAATGGGTCATTAAAGCTCGCCATCATGAGAGGATTCATCATATTATTTCTGTACAAAGGGATCGCCAGCGAGCCCAAGTATCAGGGTCGCACTTCACAAGGTCTAGCGAGGCCTAGAGGTCCAGCGTGGCCTAGTATGTTACTATGAAGGCTTATGGTCAGGCCCAGCGAGGTCGCATAAGTAGGATATCTCCATACAGCGAGGATCGCCTCGCATGACCAGGCCCAGCGAGGTCGCATGCGAGGTCGTCTAGTCAGTTTCGCCAGCAAAGATAAATTATAGCATTACACAGGCAGCAGGTTCCCCTTCATGGGTCATGGACCGAGTAAATGGGTAGAAAAATAACCCAAGGAGATGACTAGTGGATTTGGGCCAAGCCGAGCCCATAAAAACCCTAGCCCATCTAGATAACTTCTTCTCCAAGAGAACTACGTTGGCTTGATCCCTATAAATAGGGTACGTAGGCATCTTGTAAAGCATGAGAAACAGTTCACCACTGATTATCAATACACAAGAGCAGCCATATCAAAACACATAAACCCTAATCCCAATTCTTCTTATAGCAAAATATCCATATTTTGCTCCGTAAATCCAGCAACCTCCATAAATATTGTTATACAATATTCTCCCTATAACAAGTACAAAACAATTACATACACCGTGGTGAATATTTATACACATACATTGGTAGGTGAATTACTGGTAGGTGAATATTCAAAGTCTAAGTCTTTGGAGAATAAATAAGGGTGTATGGGAAATAGGTTAAATAGATAATACATCATTGAAATGTGAGAACGTCAAATATTAAATAACAAATCCTACTTTCCAGCACGTCAAATATATGAAAACAGAGGGAGTATGTTGTTGACGCTATTTGAAGACAATAGGCGTCGGTTCTTCAAAAGAGAGACGTTATAATTGGGCACTAATGCATCGGTTGGTTGGCATATTGCGTCGTCGGTTATTTAACCGATACAAATTAACTTTTAGTGTCACCCAATTGACCGACGCCATAGGCATATAGTGTCTCCTGCATGTACTACGCTTGCTAACCGAAGCCTTAGACCTTTTTGACCGACGATCAAAGCCCAGTCTGTACATATATAGATTTACGATATGGTTAAAATTAGGGGTGTAATTTAAACCGAGCCAGCTCGAACTGGACTCGAGCTCGACTCGAAAAAGTCGGCTCGAATTCGTTATCGAACTCGGGTTCGAACATATTTTTGGGCTCGATAAAAAACTCGAGTCGAGCCGAGTTTTTTGGAGCTCGAATCGATAAACTCGAACTCGACTCGGCTCGAACTCGATTAATTTTTGAAAATTACTTTTAAAACTTAACTTGATATTATATGTGTCATGTGTTTATTATTCAATGTGTCATTTCTTAACTTATTACTTTTTGATGATAGTGTAATTGTGATCAATATTTAAATTGTAATTTATGAAATTTATTCTATGTGTCATCACTCAACTATTTATGAAAATTACTTTTAAAACTTAACTTGATATTTTTTCAAATAATATGTACAATATTATATAGTATTGTGTGTTTTATCACATTATAATATTAAATTATTATTAACATTCTTACATGTATACGTAGTGATTAGTAACTCGAATCAAAGATTTTTTATATGCACGGCTTTTAAAATTCAAATAATTTTATAAATTATTATTAAAGTATCAAAATATATCTGATATCACGATTAGTCTATACTACTTCGATTGATCTTTTGATCGATTCTTAGCTGTCAGCGATCAAGTTTGATTTCTGAATTTTACTTCTATATATTTTTTCTTTGTACAATAATAACAAGATAGTAAAATCATAGACTTGTAGTATGCAATATTTCTATTAAATTATAAATAAAATTTATAAAACTACTACTGACCTATCGGTTTAGGGTGTCTGTTTACATATTTTGAAAAACTAAAACATATATGAGCTAACAATCAAAAAATGTTTCGCATTTTATTATTCTTGTTATTATCGATTACTACTTAAGATGCTTGGATAGTTAGATGCATAATCTATAATAAACATAAAATTTATCTGTAAATAAATATGAATAGAAATTAAAAGTTTACTTAATTGATTGGAAAAGTTGATTATCGAAATTATAAAATGTAAAATTTTGAAAGTTTATTGTCATATGAATTTGGGAAAAAAATTTAGGTTAAACTTGAAAAGAAAATAATATAAACAAATAGTTTTCATGGAATTTAATCCAAATCCCGAAAAATCGACAAGAACCAGATAAACTCGAAAACTCGATAACAACCCGATAAACTCGAAAATTCGGTAAAAACTCGAAAAACTCGAAAACTCGTTAAAAAGTCCATATGCTCGAAAACTCAATCAAAGCCCGAAAACTCGTTTAAAAACTCGATAAGCTCGAAAGCTCGGTTAAAAACTCGATAAGCTCAAAAGCTCGATAACAGCTCAAACTCGACTCGTATAGTAAACGAGTCGAGTTCTAACGCAAATTCCAAACTCGATAAATTTTAAGTTCGACTCGACTCGATAAAAAGACCTCGAACTCAACTCAACTCGACTCGACTCGAATTACACCCCTAGTTAAAATAGTTGCAGGTCCCTAAAAATTGCTCTCGCACTTCATGGACATATACATTTGGGTGCTCATTTCATATCCAATTCAACTGGCATTATTCTACAATTTTTGGATGTCGAGAGCGCAAAGTTTACAAACATAAGAACTTGTTTCTGTGTGAGATATGGAGTTGAGTATTTTATTTAAGAATTTGTTACTCCTATTAGAGAATGATTTATTTTCCCTCTATATTTCCATCGATGCACATTATTAAAATTATTATTTACATGCTAAGAAGCAAGGATACGGGTGAGGGAATGCGGGTGCATAGGACGGGGATAATTGGATTCAGCAAATAAAATAATATGGGGATTCGGAATAATATGAAGATCCCGGTACGGGGGGATCGATATGGCACATATGTTATTTTTTAAAATATATATTTGATGTTATGAATAATTAAATCCATTAAGAAAACTAATAGTTTTATGCAAATTGAATGTAATTCATGATATAAGCATCTAAAACACAAGAATTAAAACCAAAATCACTTATGTTTGTAGTACAAAACTACAAATTGTAAAAAAAATGAATTTTAGTTGAGAATTTTAAGCATCTGAGTATCCCAAGAATCCAAATATCCGATACGGGGTTGGGTGGGGACACGGGGATTCGTTAAGCGACCAAAGAATCCTTGCTTTCTTCTGTAAAAAAAAAAAAAATAAATAAAGAATCCTTGCTTTCTAGTATACATGTAATAAGCAAGTCTCTAAAATAAGGTAGTACCCACTTATTAACGAAGTTTTTCACTAAAGTTTCCATAAAGTCAAGTAAGTTTTGAAACTAAAAATGTAATGCCATGTCAGGCCCCATGTAACATTCCTAACCTAGCTGATTTACTTATTAAGTTATGTTTTGTTAGTTCCCAATTCGTTATGTATTTCGCTGAACTTTTGAATGGTCTCCTTTCGGGTAAAAAATTTGACGGACAGTGGTACCACAAAGCTAGGGTTTTCTCATCATTGGATGATTAGAAAAGAGATTAGCTGGAATTATGGGCAAGGGAAATCCAAATGGTACACTTGGTAATGGTTTTATGGGGTGGTTGAATTAGATTTTTGCCAAATGAGAAAATCTTATCTTCAGTCCTCTGAAACTTTGTCTACTCACAGCTGAAGATTTAATTTTTCATAAAGAAAACAATGTCAAATTTATTTATTTTTCCTATAAGCAAGGAGACATTTAGTTTCAGTGGATTGGACTAAAGGTGTAATTTTTTGTTTTCCCAATAATTCCAACTAATCTCTTCCCCAGTCATCCAAGCAAGGAGAAATGAGACGACTTAACAAAGCAAACAAGCTATGTTAGTAATGCAAATTTGATACCTAATGTGCTGTGTGGAAGTGAACTGAAAGTCGCGGTTCACATGATTCTGGTCATGTGAGAGTGTGGTGAAATCCACAAGGTGGTTGACATGGCATTATCACAAGTAATTTGTTTGAGTTTTATGCAAAGTTTAGTGAAAAACTTTGTTAATAACTGGGCTGTTGCCTCTTTTCTGAGACTTGCTTATTTGTTGTATACATACAAATTAGATTATGTAGAAGTACAAATCAAATCTATAATTTTGACAAGAGTGCAAGTCGAGCAAGCACAGGGGATTACAGCAATGACATCGATAGATAGATGAAATTGAAAGAGAAATGTCTCATAATTTGTGTCAGTCATTCAATTTGTAATTTCTTCTCTGGTTTCTTACTTGACTCTATGAGCTCTGGTTTCTTACTTGACTCTATGAGGAATTACAGGGATGTGATTACACATGTGATTACAAATCATAGCTTATATGAAGGGTGCTTGGGATGATCAATATGTCTGATATCTCAAAAAGGATACTCAGCCTGCAAGATATCTCACAACTCAAGATAAATTTATTTAAAAAAACATGCAAATTGCTTGAAGAGGCTTTGCCTCTAGAATTCACTATTAGAACCAATTCAAACCAGTTGTCTTGCGCGCAATGACAGTATGACAGACAAACGACGAAATAAACCGAGAGAGCAGAATGGGTTCCACTAAAATACCATAGGAGAAAATTCTATTACTAGAAGTCTGAGATAAACTATGAAACAAACTAAAAATCTAAAATAAATCAAAATCTTCAAAGTTCAAATATTCAGCAAGGTCGTCGACCGGGGCAATCTCGAGAGTCTTCTGGAAATTTGGAGTCTGCAAAAGCCATTGACATAAGCCAATTTAATATTTTCACCCCTTTAAGGACTTTGTCAAGACGCGAAAAGCCTCATATTGTTTAGAAGAGAACATACCTCAGAACTCCCAAGCAATCTTCCATATTTTCCGATGTTTGATTCAAATTTTGGCCTGGAGCTTGAAGATGCCTCACCTTCTGTGACTTCTGGAGCATGGCTATTCGCGTTTTTTTGGATGCCTAATATTGTAAGTTACAAAGTGTTAGTTGACTAGTATACATGTCATGTTAAAACATGCTTTCTTTATAACTAAAGTTCCAACAGTACGTAGTATATTCACAACAAATTATGCAATCAATATTGGATGCATGAAGAACTGATGTAACTACAAATAAATTGACCAAAAAACCATACCATGACCCATGATTTCCTCGGCAGATATATCGTTTGGATACTTTTTTCGCATTCTCTGTTGAAGGAAACAAATTCGTGTTGGTAAGAATATTGTAAATAAATTTTGCCGCACTAGAGTACTAGTTCTAGTAGAAGAATGAACCTGCAAGTGACTCTTCAGATGGTCATGTGTTAATCCCTTCACATTCATTATTCTCAGCATAGCCTTTGGTGTGGCTTCTGCAAGTATATTTTTTTAAAAAAATATTTAAATTTAGTAGTGGTAAATGTGTTTTGCAAAGCCTTGGTGAGATGTAATCTGCAGAACCAGTACGCGACCAAAATAAATGACAAGTTTTGCTAGTTATCAATTGCCAAAATAAATCAGTAATCATGGGACAAGGTTTAACAACACGTTTCAGTTAAATAAAAGCCACAAAAAACATGACTGAAGAAAGACAAGGGAATAGATACTTACTGAAGAGACCACCAAGCTGCATGACTGCCTGAATGAAACGTGCATGAAGCTCAGGGGTCCAGATTAGGCGTGGCCTGCTATTCGGGAATATCGAAGGTTCTAACTTTACAACGAGAGCTTCCTCTTCTGCATTTCTCTTCAGCGGGGCCTGCTGCTCTTGCGCCTGAGTCGCTGCAGGTTGAAGCACTGGGTAAGTCAGGGCCTCTTGTAGAGGATGAGATGTGAACCCTCGATAAGAAAAGGGCCCATTATTCGTCATTAAACTCTGATTTACACCATAATCAAGAATTTGATTCTGGTGCAGCGGATAGCTTCCAGAGGTTGAATAACCAGGGTTCACGGTGCTGTAAAGTTGGCCATTAAATTGCTCGTAGTGTTGGTCACCAAACCCTGGATTTGGCATTTCATTACTGCTCTGGTTTTGGTAATAAGGATAGCTCGGATACAAGGCTGAAGTCGACCTCATTCCTGAATACATGTATTTTTTTTCTAGCTATGTAGTTAGGCGTTTTCTTCTTTTTTGGTTGCTATATGTCATCTGCCTTGCAATCTGTATATATTGCAAAATATCGGTCCTTCTGTGAGTAATAAATTAAAATAATAAGTAAAATACTTTTTCCTTTTGACACGAATAAATAAAATAAAAAAAATGAATCTTCTTTGAGATAATATATAATTTGAATGTTTTCCAACACAGGCATTAAAAGTGTGATATCTCGATAATCCTACTATCGTTTATGTTTTCCAAGGATAAATTAAAATAAAAAAGTGAATCTTTTTGAGATTTTATATTATTTGAATGTTTTCCAAAAGAGATATTAAAAATGTAATAATCCGACTACCGTTTATATTTTCCAAAACGATGACTATCCTTTATGTTTTCCAAAACAAGAATTTAAATTTGAATTAGCAGACACATATATGTTTTTCGAAACAGGGATTAAAAAGTTAAGTAGTAAGACTATCGTTTATGTTTTTCAAAACTAAGAATTTAAATTTGAATTAGCACACAGGTGCATTGATATTTTCGGAAACATGGAAAGGATGTATAGTGTATGAGTGTACAATATACATCCTTTGTGTAATTGATCGATGTTCATAAGTCATGGATTGCAAAGTGATTCTTGGCTTGTTCTTCATTCGATATGCTCCATTAGAGAACTCGAGTACTACTCCTTCAATCAAGAGATCTCGAATGAGTATATTTCTGGACTTCTTGAATCCAAAATCTGAGTTCTCGAACTGATGTATCTTGACTTCTCAAATGAATAAACTAGCATTTATCGAATCAGTCATTTCATAGAGTTCTCGAATAGGAATTTTATGACTTCTCGAATAGGCTACTTTGTAGACTTCTCGAATGAGTACATTCTTGATCTCGAATAAATCATACTGTAGACTTCTCGAATCACTTGCATGAGTTGTTTTTAGCAAAGCTCTCCTTTGATTACTGATACTCGATTGTAGAAATACTTCCTAAATGATTGCATAATTTCAATCATAATATGTAGCTTCAGTTGATCTTCACTTCAGTTAGTTTCCCGATTTATTTATCTGCTTAAATCGCTTGATATATTTCTTGGCTTAGGTTATTTGTTATCATCAACTATAAACATGTGTATCTCAACAAAATAACTTGTTTTGACGATGACAAACATAAACTTTATGGAGCAAGAAATCACCTTCATCTTCAAACAAAGAACATTATCTTTTATTCTACATATTACCTAATTTATGTTATGTTACCCGGACTCGGATATGGGTGTCGGACACGGATGTGGATCCAAAAGATCATATTCCTAGTTTTAAGATAATAAGGAATCTTGGATATGGATCCAAAATTGGACACGGGTACATAGACTCACCATGTTAGCTTTATAAAATTAAAACTTCGTATAGACTGATTCATTGTACATTCATAAAAATAAGGATCAAGATAAATCATGTAAACTCACTCGTGTATGTAAAGTTGTAACATAAAACCAAAAACATAACATAGAGACAAGTCATTTGTGCACCTTTATTCTCAAAAAAACATGTAATCACATATAATGAAGTTACCTGACTTGACTTGTATAGGGAATAGAAACCCTGAAACAAAACCTAAATTTATTAAACTAATTAATAACATATAGTGCTATAAAAGAATTATCCCATAAGAAATTCTCTCTTTCGCTTTAGGCGCACATTTTCGAGCAAAACGAAATTTAGTTATAAATTTAACAAGAAAACAGTATTTGACATAGTGTCAAGTGTGAACTTGCATATGAAGTATCTTTAACAAAATAGAAATAATGATAAATAAGCATCCATCAATGATATGCAACAATCCATGAGGCATCTGATTCAGTTAACGTGATCTTTGGCCCCTCGAATCCTCGCTCTTCCTCTTCATCATCTTTGCCTACTGGAATTGTTTATTCGAGTTAAATAAGAATTTTTATAAGCTGCATTTAAATTGAAAGACCAAAGATATTTGGGTTTTTTTACTTTTGTTATGCCCAAATCTTGGCATGGTTATTCAACAGGCCTAATGGACTGAAATAGCGATCCACAATCTACAATGGGCCCAAAGATGATGACTGGGTCACTAAAGCCCACTGCCAGGAACTGGATCGATATACTATCACCACAACCTTCTTCCTAGAGGACTGCAACCACGATCACATTTATCTTACTTCTTCACAAGACCCAGTGGGGTCTAGGACCATGATTAAGCCCAACGAGGTAGCATGAATAGAAGTATCTCCATACCTGGGACCGTCTTGCATGATTAAGCCCAACGGGGTCGCATGCGAGGCCCAAGGTAGTTCTTCAATTAGCCTCGCCAGTGAGGCCTCGCGATCCGAGCATCATGCTAGCCATAGGTAATATTTATTGAGCCATGGGTCATAAATAGGATTAATGGACTATTCTCACCAGCCCATACACGTCTAAGTGGACTTGGGCCAGGATGGACCTTCAGAAACCCTAGCCCATCTGGGTAACTTGCTCTCCAAGAACTACGTGTGACTTGATTCCCTATAAATAGGGTACGTAGGCCTCTTGTTAAGATTGATTGATAGTTTACCCTGAATATCAACAAACAAGATCAGTCACAAATAATCTCCAATCTCCTTTCGTGTTCATCATGTTCTTAGCAAAATATCCGTATTTTGCTCCGTGATTCCAGCAAACCTCTAAAACATTATTATACCAATTTTTTTCTATAACATTTTGAGCTAGAAGAAGGGGACTAGTCATCATATTAGGAGAAGGATGACTAACTCAAACAAGAAGAACGGAGGGAACAATAACGGGGAGACCCCGGGGTCACACAAGAGACCCAAATGCGACCCCCAGGAACGACCCCCCAAGGAGCGAGGCCGAGGCCGGGTTCAAGAAGCATAATCGATCCCAAGGTAGAGGCCAAGGCTCGGAACGACCCCGAGGAGTGAGGCCAAGGTTCGGAATGACCCCCATCTCCTCGTTGAGATCGTGGGCGATCTCATCGTCGTGATGACAAACCCCCATCTCCTCATCGAGATCGTGAGCGGTCCCATCGTCGTGATGATAGACCACCTCTCATCATTGAGATCGTGAGTGGTCAGACCCCCATCTCCTCGTCAAGATCGTGAGGCCCCCCTTTACGCTGTAGCTAATGAGGCCCTCATATGGCGTGGATATCGAGATAGTGAGATGCATCTATGTGAGATGCCTCTTAATGAGATGCCTCTACATGAGATACCTCCTAGTGAGATGCCTCTTAATGAGATGCCTCTACGTGAGATGCCCCTTCGTGGGATGCCTCTACGTGAGATACCTCTTAATGAGATGCCTCTACGTGAGATGCCTCCTTGTGAGATGCCTCTAATGAGATGCTTCCTTATGAGATGCCCCTTCGTGGGATGCCTCTACATGATATTCTTCTTGGTGAAATAACTCTACGTCGAGGAGAGGGGGGACGCCCCCAACCCTTGACGGTAATGAGGAGGTCCTCGACTACCTCAATACACCGGGAAGAGCAAGTGACTACTGCCAATCATGGTCCAACGTCCTCTAAAACAAGGTCAATGGTAGGGCCTGACCATTTATCAAATAAGTCCCCTGCTTGGTATGGACTTCACTAATATTAGCATACATTTCCCCAATCTGAGGGAGATGCCCCGAGGCGCTTTGAAGGGCCATGCCTTTGCTGATTTCATCTTAGCATTTCTTCCTCAATCTGAGCGAGATGCCTGGGCTCTCATTGTGATAGTGAACCAATCGAGAAAAAGACATGATGTGATCCCATGGTGGGATCTCTTTATCAATGGAGCTGTAAATAGTTAGGAGGCCAAGTGTCATGGGATAGCATTGAAGGAGTCAAGTATGCTTATATCGGGATCACATCAAAATTCTCTTCATTATAAATGGTGTTAACTCCAAATAATACAAGAAGATCGCTGAAACACTTTTATTCCTCATCACATCAACAATGATAATGAGGAATCGGGCGGTAGTGGCGTTACATAAACACCTCTTCTAGCAAGACATTTGAAAAATTGCAAGGTCGGCTTCTAGCGACGCGAGGCCGCAAACCTAACAGCTTGTGATGCAAGGCCTCTCGACCCCATAGGCAATGATCGCGATCAGGATTATTTGAAGACCCCATCAGCTATCCTAAAATACTTGGAAAAAAGTTTAACAGATATGGAGAGGCGTTATCCTAAAATACATGCTAAAATACTTGGAAAAAAATCTATACATGCTAAAGTCATGCAACATGAGTCCCTTGTGCAAGCAGATGCGAGGCCTATGGTACTTTGCGATATTATAAACATCAAATAAAGGGAGTGTCCGCATCTCCACTGAGTCTAGCAGATAAAGTTTAAAAGCAATAAATAGGTGTGGCAAGGGACTCCTCTTCATCTGTCTCCTCCTTCTCAAAGTTTTCTTCAGTGATCTTGGTCTGAGGAGGGACCCCTTCAGTTGGGACAAGAGCATGGACAATGCCTTCTAGTGAACATGAGTTTGAGTCACTAGGTACCTCAGCTTGTACCTCTTTAGATGATGATGGGGAGGCTTGAGAAGGATGGGCATTCTTTTTAATATTATCCCTCTAGAGCTGCACTAGAGCCTTTTCTTTACTTAGAGGTCGCCTCTCTGATAAAGGAATGCGGGAGGAGCTGAAACTAAGGAGAGTCATCTTCTTCAGTCTCTAAGCGTATGAACGAGTCTCTCTATTAAAGCTTTTGTTATGACCTACAATGATTTTAGTCCTTTTTTGTTGCTTATGAGTCTGTTCGCTGTCACTTCTCTTCAAAATAAAGATTGATACATGGGGGTGGACGATTCAATTAAGCAAAAGGCATGAATGTATGTGCGAAGCGTGTATGTGATAATTATGTAATAACCCTAACTTTAGAAATGTTACAGTGCTTAAATGATTAGTGATTTTGAGGATTTATGGAAATGGTATGTAGGTACCCTATAAGTGAAACAGGAAATGAATAAACAGAAACCATATTAGTATTGTACAATGAAATTAAGTGACTCGAAATGACGATAGATTTCAGAAATTCCTGAATATGGATTTTTAGGATTTTGATTTCGAATAAGCTGCTATTGGATATTAAGGAGCATGAAAATATTAAAGGAATTATATATTGAGGAATTAGAAGAATTAGGTTAACCCAAGGAATTATTAAGTTAAGGAAATGCCAAGGGAATTTAGATTGTTAAACGAGTTTGAGAATGCTTGAGAACCCGAGAGATAACCGGAAGAGAAACTTCTGAGAAAAAAAGAATATACCAAGGATATTGGATCTAATACCTACTTGAGGATTAGAATCACCCTAAAACATTAATATATGATGTGGGAAAGGATAAAATATATTCAAGAGATTTACAAGAGAAAAACCACTGAGACGATCACATAAATCGTTCGATGAATCAGATGACGAGAGAACTTTATACAAAACCCAAACAAAAGCCCAAGGACATGGGGAGAAGCCCAAATTCGGCCCAACCCAAGTATGGAGCTGATATTAAGTGATATTAGAGTGTGAGGGAAGGAATCCCATTGGTGCAAACATTAAAATCAAAGTGGAAGAGGAGTAAACTTGTCAAACTTGATTACTAAGTAGCATTTTTCATGTTAAGGTGTTTAGATGAGCAAAAATTGGCTCTTTCTCATTGGTGGACTTCAAATACACTTAGTTAAGAGATAAGGATCTGATTCAAAGGGATAGAAACAAGAGGATACATCATTATCCAAGATAGAAACAAAGCAAAACACAAAGAGATGCAAACTGCCCAGCAGAAACACCACTCAAAGAAAAATTCATATCTCCATTTCTATCCATGATTAAATCACCAAATTTTAACCATAGCTTCTCCACTCCATGTGTAAGATTCGTACAAAATTTTATGGCCAACAAAGTAGTATAGCCTAGTCAAATCCATGCTCAAAGTTGGAGAACCCAATCTGTCCAGTTTCTGTCTAGCGAAAAGATGGAGCTCAAAACCATAGCTAGGAAGCTTTTTTTTTTGGTGACCTATAGCTCAAATCAAATCTTATGAAGAGGCCAAGATGTGGTAAAAATTTGAGAGCCAAACTCTTATTTTTCGATTTTCTATGATTTTTACAAAGTGATGGATGAATAGTAACCTTCAAGAACTAACTTTTGGTTTTATGATTCCTTTAGTTGATTCAAGCTATTATAAGGTTGTTTAAGGATATCCCAAGAATTGTTAAGTGTTGTCAAGGCTTCAAGAAGGTATAAATATGCTTGCCCTTTTATATTTATGATGGATATTGTTTGGTTTAGTGATTAAGTGGTGTAAATGTTAAGATTATGATGATCCATGTGTTTGTAAGTGATTAAAGTTAAATATGGAAGGAGTATGTGCTTGTAACCATGGTTGGTAAGATGACCACATGGTGTAGGTGATGGTGTATAAGGTGGATGATTGATTTGGAGGGGTTTGATTGTTATAGCAATTAAGAAGAGGAACTGATATTATATGATATTAGAAGAGAGACTGAGATTATAATATTATATATTTCTTTTCGTACAAAGATAATTGGAAGGTACATGTCTTGAACGAAAATAAAATTTCTTTCCATAATAACTGAAAATTGTTTTGTTTAATATATATATATATGATGATGATTTATTTTCCTTTGATGCTAGTTGATAGAAATTATGTTGCTGAGCTATTTTAGCTCATTCTTGCTATTTATGTATTACAACAGCTAGGTATGTCGATACTCCGCACTACACCCCACAAGAGGGTACGGGAAAGACGAACATTTGAGAGAGTGTTGGCAATGAATCCCGAGGTAGCTATCGGACGGTTGGGTATTGATAGATTATGTACATTAAGTGTGTAAGTTGGTGTAATAACTTTTGATTGTTGAAATGCTTCATGTCGAAGTATTATTTAACAATGTATCTAAGTATGATCCTGGTTTGTAATAACTGCTTAAATCTAAACTTTTAATATTGTAGATGTAGTTCTTTGAGCATATGACTGGTGTGTGTGTGTTAATATTTATGTGTGGGGTCTATTGTGAGTTTTATTATGCATTTATACTCCAGCTGCCAAGAGAAGAATATTAATAAGTGGAAATTGGTCCGTGACGGCCTGGATTCATGACCCCAGATTTGGGGCTGTCACAAATTATGCAAGCATGGAGAGCATATGGAAGGGGAAATCATGGTGATTATACAAGTAAAGAGGAGAAACAAAAGCAATTTAAAGGATTGGAGAATCAAACCTTATTCGGAAGATGTAAATCTGGATGAACGCGAAGAACTCGGATGCATGTACATTAAGTAATTTGCTTACGAAGAGCACCGTAGATCTTGGAGCAAGCTTGGTGTTAAGTTATTTTTGTTCTTGAAGAGAGGTGAATAATGAATCCATGAAGGGATATTTATAGCGAGGTAAGAAGAGGTCCAAAATAATATGCGATTCGGGATTTAAAAATCCATGGACCGGAATATTTGATTTGGAGTCAGTTTGAAAAAGTGGATCTACGGGCTCGCATTAAAAATACAATTCGGATATATATTTGAAATAAGATTGGATTTTTTTAAAATAAAAATTCATTCGAAAAGGTGAAGGCATGCTCGATGCTAAAAAGAAAAAAAAAAGGGGGAATGATGTGATGAGGGCTGGTCAGCTCATGTTATAAGTTTTTAATTAAGGAGGAGTCCTCGCTCCTTACATGTTGAAGAGGATGCCTCTTTTAAAAAAGAAAATTGCATGGGAGGAGGAAGAAAAAAACCTGGCAAGGCTCGCATGTGGCGTGTGTACAAAGACTACAAGGCAACAATTCAAAAGCTAGTAGCCGGATTTGGGACAGGACCGCATATATACAATATTCTTCCTATAACATTTGGCGCTAGAAGGAGGGGATTTTATTATTCGTGGAGGACGAATAATTACATATAATTATTGGGTTTTGGGTTTTTATTAACAGAAACAACCAGGGCTTCAACGGTTAAAAAAACATGGAAGCGGCTTATAACGAGGATGACGAGAAAAAGGAAGCCAGTAAGTGGACAAGAAAAGAAAAAGGAAAAAATGTAAAGAAGATGCACATGGCGGCATCCAGGAAAAAAAAACAAAAATTTCAAAAAGAGGTTGCACCGGAGGTACGCAAAATTCAGCGGCAGGAAAGATATAATAACAAAGTTTTAATAGGCGAGAAGAGACGTAAGGAGGCTACATATAAAAGAACAATTTAGTGCCGCACGAGGTGAAAATGAATTTAGTGAGGAGTTCTTGCACAAGCCAAGGAGTTCAACAAAATGAAGATATAATGCATGCATGGAGTCCATAAAAAAATTGAAATTTTAAAACAAAATCAAGAATGGAGGCATCCATATTTCTAGTGGAGACCACGAGGCCATACAGAAAAGACAAAGAAAAATTCAAAAGCTACTGGCAGGATGATATGGCCACGGGACCCGCATGAAAGACTCACGTGAAGTCTTAATTCAAAGAAGCCAGGCTGGTGCTTAAACCTCACTCGGTACTGCAAATGGAACAATGCGAGCCGGAATTTTAAAAAAAAAAGCAATGAAGCGATGATTATTAAAATAATAATTTAATTATTATTTTATTCTTGGATGAATTCAGAATAATTAAGAAGAAATTTTGATGACCAGAAAAGAATAGTTCTTCGCTACAGCTGCCTGCACCGAAGAATTGGGGGTAGTTGTTATGCTCGAAAATTGATAAGGGCTATAAACAGACCCATTACGAGAATTGATGATAATATGGGGCTGTAAGGAGTCCTCTCAACATATGGGGCTATAAGGAGTCCTCCCAACATATGGGGCTGTAAGGAGTCCTCTCAACATATGGGGATGTAAGAAGTCCTCTCATCTTATGAGGAGTCCTCTTATCATAATAACAAGGAACAGAGGAGAGCCCTCTCATCATATAAGAAGACCTGAAGAGGTAGGTGAGAGCTTGAGCTCACATATCAGCTGGACAGAAGATATAATTATAACAACTTATGACTGCAAGGCCCTATAGGATTGCCTCTCAATGTCCTTGCAGAACCACATTGCGCTTGGAGGACCCTTCGAGGTCACCATCACTTACATATACTTTGCTTCGTATTAATTGGAAGACACCACTTTACTTGATTCCACATCGCATAATGACAACATCGACTCGGGGGTAGTTGTTATGCCCAAATCTTGGCATGGATATTCAACAGGCCATAGGTAATCTTTATTGAGCCATTGATCATGAGTATGATTAATGGACTATTTCACTACGCCATAGATGACCTACAGCAACAGACTTTTTTGGTGTTGCATTGAAAAACGTTGCAGTAGCTCTAAAATTTATGTCAACTGCAACATTACTTTTTTGATGTTGTTGTATGTATAAACAAGGTGTTGTCATAGTTCATAAAAAACGTTGCATGTTGCAACACTGGTGAAATGTTGCAGTTATATATTCTTTAAACACAACTTTAGAATTATATACTAAAAAATTTTAAATAAATAATTACTTTACTTTAAAATGAAATAATGTTAAAAAAATATAATTTAATTTTTCAGAAGTAACATTTTGTTATTATAGTCAATAATGCTATTTTATTAAAATATTATACTTTCTAAAAATTTGAAAACAAACCAAATTGTAATAATTTTAGTGAAAAAGATTGTAAATTTAATTTTATTCATAGTGAATAAAGTTTGAAAAAAATGTTTCAGTTTAATGTTTTAAAATTCAAATTCATTATTGGAGTGAAATACGACATATTTATAAAAATATTACTGAGGTTTTTTCATAGATAAATAGGAAAAAGTAAATTTTTGCACATTTACTTTTGTTAAGAATAGCTATTTGCAATTTTACTAAATTATTTGCAATTTTACTATACTAAGTCTCAAAATTGCAAAAAGACTAACCCTAACCCTTCCCATCTTCCCTCCTCTTTAATAATCTGAAAATCAGCCGTGTACTTTTTTTTTAAGGTGGGATGCTATTTTGGTGGATTTGGGTTGCATGGCCCCACATGGGTAACCACTTTCAACTGAACATGCAACTAAATTTCTGATTTCATGTTCCATTTTTCAAATGTCATTTTCGACCAATTTTTTGGACTCTAATATATATATATATATTCAGTTGAAAGTGGTTGCCCATGTGGGGCCATGCAACCCAAATCAACAACTAAATGCAACCCAAATCAGCAACTGAATGCATCTTTTTTTTAAGGTGGTATTCTATTTTGGTTGATTTGGGTTGCATGCCCCGAAGGGGCAACCACTTTCAACTGAATGCAACCACTTTCAACAAGTTGAATGTGGTTGCATTTGGTTGAATATTGCCCCTGGCGGGGCCTTGCAACCCAAATCCACCAAAAGCATCCCACCTTAAAAAAAACAAGTAGCATGTGGGGTTGCATTTGGTTGAATATTGCCCCTGGCGGGGCCTTGCAACCCAAATCAGCAACTAAATGCAACTTTTTTTTTAAGGTGAGATTCTATTTTGGTGGATTTGGGTTGCACGGCCCCGCAGGGGCAACCACTTTCAACTGAATGCAACCACTTTCAAAAAGTTGAATGTGGTTGCATTTGGTTGAATATTGCCCCTGGCGGGGCCTTGCAACCCAAATCCACCAAAATCATCCCACCTTAAAAAAAAGTTGTATGTGGGGTTGCATTTGGTTGAATATTGCCCCTAGCGGGGCCTTGCAACCCAAATCAGCAACTAAATGCAACTTTTTTTTTAAGGTGGGATTCTATTTTGGTGGATTTGGGTTGCAAGGCCCCGCATATATATATTAGAGTCCAAAAATGAGGTCGAAAATGACAATTGAAAAATAGAACATGAAATCAGAAATTTAGTTGCATGTTCAGTTGAAAGTGGTTGCCCCTGCGGGGCCAACAACCCAAATCAGCAAATGAATGCAACCACATTCAATCGAATGCAACCACATGCAACTTTTTTTTAAGGTGGGTGATTTTGGTGGATTTGGGTTGCAAGGCCCCGCCATGGGCCATATTCAACTGAATGCAACCACATTCAACTGAATGCAACCACATTCAACCAAATGCAACCCCACATGCAACTTTTTTTTAAGGTGAGATGATTTTGGTGGATTTGGGTTGCAAGGCCCCGCCAGGGGCAATATTCAACCAAATGCAACCACATTCAACTTGTTGAAAGTGGTTGCCCATATATATATATATTAGAGTCCAAAAATGAGGTCGAAAATGATAATTGAAAAATAGAACATGAAATCAGAAATTTAGTTGCATGTTCAGTTGAAAGTGGTTGCCCCTGCGGGGCCATGCAACCCAAATCCACCAAAATAGCATCCCACCTTAAAAAAAAAAATTGTCGCAGGAAGGCAGGTGGAAGGCACATGGAGGGCACATGGGGGAGGGGAGAAGTGTTGACTTAAATTGTAGTATTTTTGCAATTTTGAAATTTAATGTAGTAAAATTGCAATTAATGAAAGAAGATAGTATTTTTGCAAATAAAAACTTGAAACCTAGTATTTTTGGTAAATATCCAATATTATATTGTTTTATAACACGTACATTTCGATCTGTAAAAAACTTAAAAAATTTCGATCTATAAACAGAAAATATATTGAAGAGAATATATATTGTATCTCTCTCTCCATCTCAACCTGTATCTCCAATGTTTTGTAATTGAGTCCGAGATTTTGTAATGACCCAAAATCTATTATGTTGAATCCAGATGAGTTGGGTATTTCTTGTAAATCTAGCCAATTCGCTCAAAAGGTCCTTTTTTTCCAGCTACTGATTTGGGTATTGCATATTCTTTATATTTCAAGCAACCAAGTTTGTTATTGTCATCAAAATTTGAACTTGAAATATTGCATATAATGTGTATGATATAATGCTCCTTCCATATTTAGTTCAGGCCTTTCATGGCTTGCATTGTGTGTGCAAGTGCAACTATGAATTTCTTGTGATTATATATGATCATATTAGTGTTTACATTTTAGTAGTTTAAGTTATTCACATTGCTCTCTACATGATTACGTTTCTATTTTAAGGTAAACGTATTGGTTTCTTTATTCCAAGACTTGTGCATAACTAAGCTATCCTCTTCCTTTCTTTTTTGCTTGCAAAGAATATCAATGCTAGTGTAGGGTCTGCGTACATTCCTCTTCTGAGTATGTATGGTGTGGTTCGGTGTCTGTGCTAGCGTAAAATTGTTTTGACAGATATTCTTTTTCCTTTTTGTTTATGTTGTGTTCAATCATTTTCGGTTATCTGTTTTAAGTTTTTAGTGCTAGTTCACATACATTTGCAGTTTTGTATTTGGTTGCTTGTCCTGACACTTCATAGGGTACCAATATCATGCAGGCATGCTCCTCATTTATATGTGATAATAAAATCAGACCTAGAATACCTCTACTTCACCCTCGAAAGTACATATATGGTGACTCTGGTTCCCAAAGTATCGGCCTTGTTGGAGAAAACTCTGACTGTTAAACAAATAAAGCAAATTCAGGCGCTGGTACTCATCAATGGTCTTAATTATCTAGAGAGATTGTTGGTCCACAGACTTCTTGTTCGGGCATCCGATGGAAAGAAGAACATCTCCACTTTGGTAATAAATTAGAACCACCTCTCAGATTCATTTAATCTGTTTGCTGATTTAGTGTTCACTTAGTTTCTGTTTTACCCATTTATTTTTTGCTCAATTATGTTCTAGTAGCAAGTAATTTTATATGCTAGTATCTTATATTTTAAATATTTCGCTTATTTATAGTTGATTTTAAATATTTCGCTTATTTATATGATTTATATTTTAAACCCAATTTACGCGAAATTTAAGAAAACTTTATGCAAATCACACTCAGCAGTACTACAAATCAGTAGTTGCAATGGTACAAATCAACAGGAATAATACTACAAGTCACCTGAACCATTGAACTGGATGGAGTTTCAGAGGATCAAGGGCAATCACTGGACCAACTATTCAAAAATTTGCTCGTCACAGAAAAAGTTATGGAGTGTATGCTTTATGTAGGTTCATTTTTTACAAATTATTTTGATAGTGAATTTTAATTTAATTACTATGCATCTCCCAAGTGTTTGTTATCTTTGGTATCTTTTTATCTTGACAATTTTTCTAATCCTTCTATATACAATTGCCAAGCATTCATAAATCAGCTGCCTTTTTTCTGTGGCCTTGCAGGGTTGACGAATCCTCAAATTGCAAGTAGTGCTTTCACCCTGGGAACTGCAGCTGTTCTTCCATACTACACCCTTATGGCTGTAGCTCCAAAATCTGAGCTGGTAAGCTTCTATCACTAAATATGGTGACAACTTTTACTGATTTGCAAATACCACGATCCAGTCTGAAACTAAAATGCTTACTTTCTGAAATTTGGGCTAAATGACTGATATGCATGTTTACATTCAGACCAAAAAGTCTATTGAAAGTGGCATACCGTATGTTGCGCTTGGTCTTTTGCAATGAGGCTAAATGCCTACTCTACCTCTCATGGACCCCTGATACAATGAGGCTGATGTTTGCAAGCCAATATTGGCTCCCTGAGGTGTGCTTAACTGTAGGAAAAGATGTGTTTTTTCTATTTGCAGAAGCACTAATTGTGTTTAAATTAATTTAATGAACTAATTCATGTTCTGACAGTTATCAGGCATGGCTAAGATGTTCTCCAGTGAGATGACATTAGCTTCTGCATGGATTCATCTGTTAGCTGTAGATCTGTTTGCTGCAAGGTTCGTTTCTCGATCTCCCTCATTTATGTGCAGCTTTGTGGTGGGGCTCGCCAATTTCTAACATTCAACATTTTCTCATCCCATCAGGCAGGTTTATCATGATGGACTGGAAAACGAGGTCGAAACTCGGCATTCAATTTCCCTTTGCTTACTAGGGTGCATTATAAATAACTTATAGTTAGTTAAAACATAATGCACCCTAATTTTTTATAACTAGCGAAATATTTAAAACAACTATAAATTATTTCCATTATAAATTAAAACATAATGCACCCTAATTTCTTTTTTATAGTTGATTTAAAACAACTGTTGTTGCAGCCCTGACAAAATGCAGTGAATTTCTTTTTTCAAGCAAAAAACTAGAAACAAGCTTCAACTGATCAGGTCATGTGCATATTTTTGTTCACTGTCCAATCAGTACTAGTCATTTAGTTATTGCGATTTAGTTATTGCGATGTGAGTATTTGTCTGTCTCCATACCTCCATTATTTAGTACTTGAGGCTTATTCTTGCATATTTAAAAAAGCCAACTGCTGAATGAAGTATCGATTACCTAGTAATTAAATTAAGAACTTTATTAGATAGCTTAAGTGGTAAATGTTTATCTTTTGACATCCCAAAGTTTTGAATTCGATTCTCGCTCACCTCCAAAATGTGTTAGAATAAATATTCACTTATAAGGCATATAAGGAAAAAATTAAGAACTTTTTTAAATAGTGCGATTTTTTATTATTAATTTTTTTTTTTGTTATTAGCTATTGAGTATTTTGGACTAGGCTGCTTATCCAGTTATTCAGTGTGTTTGATATTATGAGATACTTCTTCCTTCATATATGGTTGGTGTGCCGCAAGTATAAGGCCCATTAACTGGAAGACCCAATTAACAATCAAGCCCAAAGGAGAAGAATATCCTCTAGAAAAGGCCTACAAACAGAAACTCAGTCTTCATGTTTGCTCGTGGCTAAAAAAGGAACTGTACTTTGAAGTTCCCATGGATTTTATAGCCTATTTTCTTTGTTATTATCCTAAAAATGATAAGTTTTAAATTTCTCTCAGTTCATATGTTAATGATTCTTATGCATTTGATGAAATGAAAGGTTATTATAGTTCATCTTCATTCATCTCCTGCGAAAAGTTTACAAAGAAAACTCACCCTGGTCTGTTACATCCAGGAAATACATTTCACTACCTTGATCTTCTCAATCATCATGGCCAGTACAGTAAACACAACGGAAATCTGATACGTCAATATCATTGGTGTTTCTGCTTCCTGTAACGAGGACCGGCCCTGAGTTTTAGGGGGCCTTGGTGTTTCTGCTTCCTTAAGGCTGTAACATAAATCATTCTTCGTCCTCAGTCGATTAATTCTTTCGTGACCGTATCGTTAAGCAGATTTTACACTAATAGATGATGGTACACATTTTTAAGATGGCTGTCCATGCCGGATTATAATTTTTTTCGCATGTGATTGAATGTTTAATATGTACTGATTCTATATTCTTACAGGCAAATTACTCTGTAATTGATTTTCAGCTTAACACAACTACGTGCTGCATAGCTGTTAACTTAAAAAAGATTAAGAAAACTAGAACATGCTGTGATTTTGAAATCTTTAATATGCATATTAAAATTTAAATATTTTAGGATACCAATTTTCTATTATATCTTTATATATATGAAAAATATAATGACCATTGCATGACACTTTGATCCTTCTTTCTGATATAGAGAATTTCGTGAAATGTTAATTTGTTTATAACATGATTAACTTCTTTTTTCCTTTTCTTTTTCTCAAAGGAACACGATTAACTTCTTAATCAGGTAACTATCGTTAAAAAACAAATGGAATGGGATCAAAATATTAGATTCCATATATTCAAGTAAGAACAATTTATACGCGAGAATAATGAGAATAGTTGTTCTGCGCTCCTTTAAAAAGTGCAGAACAATTGTTCTGCATATTTTTCACATTTTTATTTTTGTATTGTTCTGCTGCAGAATAATTATGATTTCAATAATATGTGTTCTCATGTTTATATATATTTATATATATATAGAGAGAGAGTTTAGTTTTATGGAGACCGCCATCTGAGTGGAGACCATATACATTATGCATTTAAAACATTGCAAAACATATATATTTGCAAAGAATGTTCAATTAACATTATTATTTCATTCAAAATCTTAAAAATTATATATGATTTGCAAGCATAACATGTTTTGGAGAACAATACGTTCTGTAATATTTTATTTGCAGAACATACATGATTTTCAAGATTTTTAATGATATTTGCATGTAAAACATATATGATCTTCAAGATTTTCAATGAAATAGATGGTATAGTGATTTTCATAGAACATGATTTTCAATAAATAAGTTTTTGAAATGTTTTGATTGATATTGGTCTCCGGTCTCCACTAAAAATGTTGGTCTCCAAAGAACTTAACCCTATATATATATATATAAACTAATTTATCAAAAATGAACATAATTTAAAATATTTACCAAAAATACCACTTTTTTCAAGTTTTTTTTGTGCGATTTTACCTTTTCTTAATTAAAAATACCGTTAATAACCATTTGAGTTATGATATTAAATTTAAACTATATATTACATATTATAGCTTATGAAATCAATTTTATTAAAGACATAATAAAAGATTTTATTTTCACGAAAATTCTCGATTCTACATGGAAAATCATGTTCCACCTTTGGTACAAAAATTGGGAAATAAAATTTTCATTTGAAAATGGTGACAGATTCAAAAATCAGGATGGGATTCAGAGATGGGAAAGCAAATAATACTTTTTGACCCAAAATGACTTGATGACCCGATCAATATCCAGGGGCTAGTGTACTTGGCCTAGTTAAGTTTATGACTAACTAATCGATAAAGCCGCTTCGCAGCGGCATTATAAATTTTTAAAAAAATTCAATACATATTTATGTTATATTATATTTTCAATATTAAATTTTAATACTTACTTAATCTTTTCTAATGAATTGATTTCTTATTAAACACAATTCATTCGATTGAGTCGTTCTCTCATCAAAACCGAAATCTCAACTTTAACATTTATATTATAAAAACTTATATAATAATTTTATCCATAAAAATTGAATCCAAAAAATAAAAAAAATATATGACATTGGTATCAAATTCTAATACTTAATACAAACTTTTCTACTGAGCCGTATCCTCGTTAAACATATTTCGGGACGCTCTTATTTCGAACCAAATTCTAACTTCATTACATATTATTTATGAAATTTATATTATAAAATAATATTTTCCCTTAAAAATTAAAACCTTAAAGGAGAGTAAATTCTAATTTTTACATTATTTAAACTTTCTAATATTTATGGAGTTTTAAAAAAATGAAAATACATCATATATTTTCTGTATAGTATTAATATTCCTGTAGTTATTTACAACTTCTGCATGTGATAAGACGTCTACACCGTCCTCGCATTCTACTTCCAATAAAACATTTCATTATATGTATTCTTTATATATTCAAACATCTTTTCTACCCCCAAAAATTTTTTTAGTTATATGTATTTTCTATAAATTCAAACTCTTCTTCTCTATAAATTAGAACTCCTATTTTACTTACAATAAAACTCTTATTTATATGTTTTACAAACACTTATTTTACTTTCAATAGAATTTTTAATTATATGTATTGCCTATAAATTCAAACACTTATTCTCTATAAATTGGAACACCTATTATGCTTCTAATATGTTAAAGGATAGTTTTTTAGTTATTAATATTTAAAATCCTAAAATTCTAAAAAATTCAAAATATATTTATTTTCTATTATGTCATCAATATTAAAATTTTAATATTCAACACGGTCTTCTCTAATGATGAACCGTTTTCTCGTTAAACACGGTTATTCCTATAAGTCATTCTCTTGTTAAGACCAAAACCCTAACTTTTACATATATTGCTTGTATAACAATGTTTATCCATAAAAATTGAATCCTAAAATAAAATAAAATAAAATTTATAACATCAATATCAAATTCTAATAGCTAATACAATATTTTACAGTGAGCCGTCTTCGGTTAAATACGTTTCGAGCCACTCTCGTTTGGGATCAAAATTCCAATTTCATTACATATTATTGATAATACTTATCTTATACAACAACTTTTTTCCTTAAAATCAAAACCTAAAAATAGAGTGAATTCCAATTTTTACTTTCTCTAAACTTTCTAAAATTTATGGAGTTTTCAAAAATGAAAATATATCTTATTTTCTATTTATATTATAGATACTCCTGTATTTACTTAGTTTTCCCGCATGAGAATGTTCTTCTTTTTATGTTAACACACAAATTCTTTTCTTTTAAAATATGTAGACTTTTTTAATGAGAATAGTATTGGATTTATGAATAAATTTTCCTAATAGAATTATAATTAACATATATAAAAAAATATATAATTTTAGAAGATCGAAAAAGATGTCACCACCGTCCTTGTATTCTAACTCCAATAAAATATTTAATTATATGTCTCCTTTATATATTCAAGCACATATTCTACTTCCAATAGAACTTTTAATCATATGTCTTATAAATAACTATTCTACTTCCAATATAATTTAATTATACGACTTCCTCATAAATTCGAGCTCTTCTATTTTATAAATTTGAATACTTATTCTGCTATGTCTCTTTTATATATTCAAACACCTATTCTTTTTTCAATAGAACTTTTAATTATATATTTTTTTCTATAAATTCAAACTCTTATTCTTTGTAAATTCGAACTCCTATTTTACTTCCAATAAAACTTTTAATCATATGTCATATACTTCCAATAGAACTTCTAATTATATGTATTTCCTATAAATTGGAGTTTGTCTCTTTCATAAATTCGAACACCTATTCTACTTCTAATATGTAAAAAAATGTTTTCTTATTTATAATTGTTTAAAATCCTAAAATTCTAAATAATTAGAAAAATAGATTGAGAAATTTTAAGAGGCGTTAATTTTTGAAGGTCGTAAAAGATGTCATCACTGTCCTTGTATTCTACTTCCAATAAAATATTTTATTATATGTCTCCTTTATATATTCAGACACCTATTCTACTTCCAATAGAAATTTTAATTATACGTTTTTTTATATAAATTCGAACTCTTATATTCTCTATAAATTTGAACTCCTTTTCTACTTCAAATAGAACTTTTAATCATATGGATTATAAATACCTATTCTACTTCCAATAGAATTTAATTATACGACTTTCTCAAAATTCGAACTCTTCTCCTCTATAAATTCAAACACCTATTCTACTTCCAATAAAACTTTTAATCATATGTGTTATAAATACTTATTCTACTTCCAATAGAACTTCTAATCATATGTCTTCCCTATAAATTCGAACTATTCTCCTCTATAACTTTGAACACCTATTCTCCTTCTAATATGTTAAATGATATTTTTGTACTTCTAATAGAACTTTTATTTATATGTTTTTTCTATAAATTCGAACTCTTATTCTCTATAAATTCGAACTCCTATTCTACTTCCAATAGAACTTTTAATCATATGCGTTATTAATACTTATTCTACTTTCCAACAGAACTTCTAATCATATGTCTTCCCTATAAATTCCAACTCTTCTCCTCTATAAATTCGAATACCTATTCTACTTCTAATATGTTAAATGATATTTTTCTACTTCTAATATAACTTTTATTTACATATTTTTTCTATAAATTCGAACTGTATTCTACTTCCAATAGAACTTTTAATCATATGCATTATAAATACTTATTCTACTTACAATAGAACTTCTAATCATATGTCTTCCCTATAAATTCGAACTCTTCTCCTCTATAAATTCGCACACCTATTCAATTTCTAATATGTTAAATGATAATTTTCTACTTCTAATAGAACTTTTATTTATATGTTTTTTTTTATAAATTCGAACTCTTATTCTCTATAAATTCGAACTCCTATTCTACTTCCAATAGAACTTTTAATCATATGTATTATAAATACTTATTCTACTTACAATAGAACTTCTAATCATATGTCTTTCCTATAAATTCAAACTCTTCTCCTCTATAAATTCGAACACATATTCTACTTCTAATATGTTAAATGATATTTTTACATTTATTAGTGTTTAAAATTCTAAAATTCTATAAAATTAATTCGAACTCTTCTCCTTTATAAATTCGAACACCTATTCTATTTCTAATATGTTAATTGATAATTTTCTAATTCTAATAGAACTTTTATTTATACGTTTTTTCTATAAATTCGAACTCTTATTCTCTAAAAATTCGAACTCCTATTCTACTTCCAATAGAACTTTTAATCATATGCATTATAAATACTTATTCTACTTCCAATAGAACTTCTAATCATATGTTTTCCCTATAAATTTGAACTTTTCTCCTCTATAAATTCGAACACCTATTCTACTTCTAATATGTTAAATGATATTTTTACATTTATTAGTGTTTAAAATTCTAAAATTCTAGAAAATTAGAAAAATAGATTGAGACGTTTTTAGAGCGCCACCTAAACTCCCGTGTATCCTCCTTTATATATATATATATATTGATACTCAATGTTGCAGATTTCGGAAATTGGAACTATTCGGTTGAGGTATTGATTTATAATTTATCGGGTGATTCGGTTGAAAAATCGGCGATATATCGGTGATTTTAGCAAAATTGACCAAATCGATTCCAAAATTTTGATCGATTTTTGATCGATTTATTGACAATTTTTCAGAATTTGACCGATTTCAATAACAGAGGTAATACTACATATTTTAAAAAAAAATCCAAAAATGTTTTCGAATTTCACGTGACATCATTTTATTCGTGAAATTTATATTAATGTATGAGGGATCCTTTTCATTATAAAATGATAATCAATTACGTGATGACAATTCAACTTTCAGAAACGATTTTGGGAATAATTTCGGGACCTCTAGCATTTTTTTAATCTTATATGATGGGTGCGAATTGCAGATGAAGAGGCTAAGAACTACGCATCAAAATAAATTCCATCACATTTTTGCATAACAAAAACGCTGACATACAAATTACATGTACTACAGTACCACTACTATAAAGCAGTAGTTACAACTTACAATACAACAGAAAATATTAAGAGCCCACAAATCTATAGCACCTTTTTAAGTGACATTGAAGGATTTTAAAAATACGTAAATTTGTTAGATTTTACGATGTATTTTTCATTTTTTGAAATATCACCAAAATACAAGAAATTTTATTGGATTTAGACTGAATTCCGTATAAACTCTACGAACTCTTCATGGACTGGACTTACGAACTTTGCGTGTACTATAAAAAATTCATTAAAATTCATTGATTATTAAATAATTCGTTAAAATTTGAATGGAATCCACCTCATCTCGTTTGATTCGGATGCTCCTTTTCTTTAATGTTTTTTTATTTAACTTTATTATTTGACATTTTATTTTTTTATTACAAAGGTACATGGAGAGTTCAAACATTTTTCTAATAAACCTATCACAATTCTACTTTATGAGAATTTCAAATTGAATTTTTGAATGATACAAACGTTTTCATTTCTTCTCCTTATATTTCCAACGGCCTTGAATTAAAGAATTTCTTTTAAAAAAGACCTTACAATTATGTATACATCTCTTAAATAGGACCCAAAGATATGCATTTGGCCAACAACTTCTGACTAATTGCCTTGAAGATCTTCTGCCTTTGCTTTTTCCATCACCTTTTTATCTTCAGGATTTCAACTGGATTTAAAAGCGGAGGTTATGCTATTATACTAGTACTAGTACTAGTAAAGTAATGTAGTCAACAATTTATTATGTGCATGCTTGAAAGTAATCATTTTTGGAAGAGCAAAATTGATTAGAAATTGAGATGCAGAGATTAAAAATCACTTATGCTAATGAATAAGGGTATTAAAATTTTGAAAATTTTAAAAGTATACTCCTACTTACTAAGAAAGCAAAAAGAAGTTAAGAGTATAAAAAGGCATGGAAAAATTTTAAAAATTAGGGACACAATCTTCTTTTACACTGTGTTCCCGAATCAATGAAAGAAAAGAAAAGAATAGAAAATGAGTAATTTTTCTTTTCTCTCTAAATCTTTCCAAAAATGGGAAGAAGATGTTGAAGACAAAAATATAAGGATTTTCTTTCCAAATCTTTATAAATCTTTTCTTTTCTTTCAACAAATATCTTTTGGGAACAAGTTAAGGAAATTAAATCTTTAACTTTCTTTTCTTTTCTTTCAAAAAAAAGTTTTTGGAACACAGTATTAAAGAGTAGTGACGGAAATAATTTAAGAAACAAGAACATCAGAAAATACAACATATGCATTTCGATTTCGATCTATTATCGGACACTAAATTTTGATGCGTTTGGGGCCAATATTTTTTCAGGAACCATCCTTACTAATAGTTTCTTTTCTTTTTCTTTTTTCTAACAAATCCTTACTAGAAGTTTAGTTACTTGTTTTGTTTTTGCTAATTTAGTTACGATACTTCTTTTTGAACATATTGAAATTATCTGAAAACGAAGTTGATAGGGAATTTGTGCTATCCTTTGCCTAGATGACAATATTAATTAAATCATTGCACATGGCTGGACTCAAATACATGTTAGCCTTCACAATGAATTAATTGTTTGAGCTTGATAATTGATATTAACCTTTATTTTTCTCTTATATTACTATAGTACTTCATATGATTTACATTGCAAAATCTTTATGATTATGATTCAAAATCGGTCTATGTCATTCCATACAATACTTTTAGAAAATAAGGATCCTAATGTTAACATTAAGATACATTTTTTGGGATCACAGCAAATACGTATAAAAAATAAATTTAATTATTTATTATTAAATATTTAATCACTATTTATTTTGATAGTTTATAAATTAGGAATGTGAATAATTAAATAACTAATCTAATACACTCAAATCATCACAACCTCAAATAAGTTTCTTAAAATCTATATTAATATCCTTATTCTCATACTTTTATTAACATTATGGTTTGTACTTTCTAAAATTTACGGATAATTATTCTCAAATTTATAATATATTAGACCTGGCAATTCGTTCGTTTCGTATACTTTCGTGTCATGTACTTTCGTATTTTGTGTGCGTAATGCCAAATCCAAACCCAACCTGTTAAGGATTCATTTCGTGTTCGTGTACCTTCATTTCGTGTAAATTTCGTGTAATTTTTGAATAAAAAAATATTTTTATATTAAATTTTTACTAGTTCAGTCTTAAGTAAATATGTCATAAATAATCAAGTGTTCTCAAGACTTGTGAAACTAAAATTTGAAACTATTTGGTATTTATCTTATGTAAAAATTATATATAAAATTTTATTTTAAATATGTTCATAAAATTTTAATAAAATTATTTTAATATTTTTTTATTTCGTGTATTTTCATTTCATGTCATATACCCACAGAGGCGAACCTAAACGGAAGCGGCCCCAGCTCCCGCTCGGGAGAATTCAGAATTTTCAAAAGAAATTTTTTTCCCGCTGGATTGAAAATCAAAAAGTTTTGCTGCTGGGTAGCAATATAACCCACAAAGTATAGATTTTTAGTTGATATTGTGTTAGCTCAGCTGGTTTGTTTGTCGTTTTTAAAGTGGGGAGACCCGTGTTCGACTCCCAGAAACAACAATTGTCTTAATTTTTTTTGCTAACTTCAGGCTACATTTTTCCCTTTTCAAAAAAATTTCGCGCTTTGCGCAGGACCCTTGCAAATTCCGCTGGGAAACAATTTTTGCCTTGGTCCGCCACTATATACCCAATGGTAAACCCAAAATTGACACTAAATTCAACCATGTAATTTCGTATTCGTGTACTGCAAAGATCAATCCAAACCCATAATTTTCGTGTTATTTTCATAATCGTATTTTCGTATCATGTACGAAATTATCGTCTCTACAACATACCATGTGGGTGTTTGTTTACACTTATTTTTGGTAATTTATGCCTTATAAGTCCATAAGAGCTTATGAGGGGTGTTTGTCTATTTAAGTTTTAGCTCAACTTATAACTTATATGTTGATAAGTTGAATGTTAGGAATCCTTAACATTCAACTTATGCTTATAACTTATTCTCGATATATGCAATCCTTCAAATCTTCAAAATCATATATCTTTTGATTCGTTCATTAAAAAATTGATATGTATATGTCAAATTTCTCTACTCATCGAGATCTATCCATTGATATCCATTGATATATACTAAAAAACAAATATTTAAAAAAATAATAAAAAAAGTTAACTTATAAGTTCTGATTTACCAAACACTCTACTGATTTATAAGTTCTGATTTACCAAACACTCTACTTACTTATAATTTCTGATCTACTTATCACTTATATGACACTTATGCTTATAAGTCATAAGCTACTCATTTTAAGGTAAGCCAAACGGCCCCCATATAATCTATATGATATTAGTATGGGCCTGTTTGTTTTAGCTTATTAATGTTAACTTATGGCTTATAAGCCCATAAACACTTATTGGGGGTGTTTGCCAAAATAAGTTTTAGCTCAACTTATGACTTATATGTTGATATGTTGAATGTTAGGAAATCCTAACATTCAACTTATGCTTAAAACTTATTTCTCGATACACGCAATATATAATATCCTTCAAATCTTCAAAATCATATATCTTTTGATCCGTTCATTAGAAAATTGATATGTATATATCAAATTACTCTACTCATCGAGATCTATACATTGACATCCATTGTTAAATATATATAAAAAAATATTTTGAAAATTATATAAAAAAAAAATAACTTATAATTTCTGATTTACCCAAACAATCTACTGATTATAAGTTCTGATTTACCAAACACTCTACTGACTTATAATTTTTGCTCTACTTATCACTTATATGACTTATCACTTATATGACACAAGTGATTATAAGTCACTAGCATTTTGCCCGTACTTCGTACACGGCTTCTTATTTAATTTAAAATGATAATACCAAAAATTTAACAAATTTGATTGATTTCTTAAAACATCTTATTTAATTTAAATTGACAATACCAAAAATTTAACAAATTTGATTGATTTCTTAAAAAGATATTGTATGCAATTATATAAATAATCAATTCTTAGCAAGATATTATATACAATTATATAAGTATTTAATAAAATAATGATATGCTAAAATTTATATAAAAAAGTAGCATACAATTCTATTTTAACAATGTTGAAAATTTATTTAATCCATCAAAATCTACAATAAAAATAATAAATATTTTTACAAATATTGTTCTCTAATTGAAAACAATAATAAATTGTCTTCATTATTCAAATGCGGAAATAATAATTCCTTCACCCCCAATGACTCCAAAACATTAAATGGCTCCAAAACATTAAACCTCATATAATATCAAGAACATGTTATATTAACTATGAGACCTCATAGTTAATATAATGTGTAAATGTTGGAGAACAATGAGATCACATTTCAAGCAATTTTTAATTTTTTTTGTTAAATTTTTTTATGAATGGATATAGGATAGAATTATAAGACTTTTGTGTGAAGATGCCCCTAGCGGGGCCCTTTAAAATAGTTTGAAATGTAGCGAATATGTGTGTTCTCACTGTTCTCATTTTAAATTTTTTTTTTTGTTAATTTTTTTATGAATGGATAGAGGGTGGAATTATATGACTTTTTTTGGTGAAGATGCCCCTAGCGGGGCCCTTTAAAATAGCTTGAAATGTAGTGAATATGTGTGTTCTCACTGTTCTCATTCTCACCATTAAACTGTATTAGTAAATTCATGTATGAAAAAACAGTGTATATATATTATTAATATAGATTCTTTTATTAAAAATAAGTAAATTATACAATTAAATAAGCAAGTCAAAATATCAGATAAATATTCTTGTAGATTTATTGTTTATGTTCAAATTAAGGTCTTTCACCATGGGTAACTTTATTATATTAAAAATATGTTCTTGTTGAAATGAATATAATAATTTGAATTTGAATATATTTTTAAACTACTTATTTTGATGGGTTGTTAATTTTTTTGTGATCAACTTAGAGGGGTAACCAAAAATAAAATTAATTGGAATACATAAACCCATTACCCACGTTATGATAAACAATACCTATAAAATGGAAGTTGCTTATGTGGTTCAGGCTTGTTAATTACTTCAATACTTCATTAGCTTGATCATCATGTGGACCATCTTTCTTTTTATCACTTATGTTGCTGCTATGTAGTCTATCTATAACTAACATCTTTCTTTTTATCACTTATGTTGTTGCTATGTAGTCTATCTGTAACTAAACATCTCTCTCTACTTGGAATCTATATTTATAAATGCAAACTTCTTCTTGTATTGTATTTTGTTTTCAATATTTAAAATTATGTAGCTAGAGGAGAAGAGAAAGGCTGGAGGTACAATCGTAGTACTACAACATTACTGAAAATAAGTACAATATCATATTAGAATTTTTTGTTCCAATCTAAATTGGGTTGCTCCAAATGCTGTGTAATGACAAAAAGGGGCATTAAATAAATAAAGAAGATTAAAAAAATGAAGGATAATACTGTTTACCAAAAACACAGGTCTCGCAAGAAGCTCACTTATTCACTTTTATCTTCAAATAATGTATGATTACGAATTATAACAATCACATTTTCCATTACCTATTCTCTCTCAAAAAGCCAACTAAACTGAAAAAGGGAAAAGTTAGTGCTTTTATATTTTAATATGGAGCTCAAGTGAAAGTGCTACATATGAGATCATATATGAAATGAAATTGAACGCGAGTAAAGAAGATATTTAGAGCATAAATAAGAGCAATGTTACCTGACCCAAAGGGTGAGGCTTGTGACGTGGGTCTGAGCTTCTAAGTATGCTATTCCATATTCCCTTCGGAGACATCCGATAAAAAGTATGCTATTTCATAAGACCTTCTGGTACGTAGCATGTCTACCCCATGAACATTAAGTTGAACAAATCCATAAAGAACATAAACTTGCTTGAAAACAAAATAATGTCTATAAGTATCAAACTGAGTCCCAAGATTATTTACAAATAACATGGTCCGTACTGTGTCAATGTTATTAACTGGTAATCTTTCCAACTACCTTTGATATTACGACATGAAAAATAAAAAAATGAAAGGCCAAGCAAATATTTTAAAGGTACCTTTCTGGTGTCCTGTATATTATTATAACATCGGGTAATTCATTAAAACTTTAATTCTTAAATTCCAAACCAAAATCAAAACCAAACAAATATTATCTTGTCTAATTTTTAATATTGTGAAATCAATAAAAACTTAACTCTTATGGCCAAACTGAAAACTTGAACCAAACATATATGATCCATACGGAGGTCTAGTACACATACCTTAACCCTACTTCAGGGGGTTGAGATGTTAATTTGGTGAAAAACCCAGCTTTCAAATCTGAAAAGTGCAAACATGCATCAAAATCTAGCAGTGTGAAGATTTGAGCGGCTTGGACTTGAAGGTGAAAAATGACAGAGATAGATTTGAGTAATGACAAAACGGAGAATCAAATAAATAAAGAAAGATAAAAAAATAAAGGATAATACTATAGTAGAGGTTTAGATTTGGGTCGATCCAATTGGGTTACTCCAAATGTTGTGTAATGACAAAAAATAGTATATGTTTAGATTTGGGTCGATCCAATCTAATTTGGGTCGCTCCAAATGCTGTGTAATGGTAAAAAGGGGCATCAAAGAAATAAAGAAGATTAAGAAAATGAAGGATAATAGTATCGTTGACAGAATTCGAACCTTGAAATTTTAGTAAATAAATTTAATCATGTAACATATTTAATCATTGGATCTAACAGTTCTAATTTTAAATAAAATTCTAACGGATATTATTCGTTATATACGAATTTTTATTATATTTTGTTAGTGGTTAGAAGATATGATGTCATATTTTTGGGTATGCAATTAGTAAATAAATTTAATCATGTAATATATTTAATCATTGAATCTAACAGTTCTAATTTTTAACTAAAAATCTAACGGATATTATCCGTTGTATACGAATTTTTGTTATATTTTGTTAGTGGTTAGAAGATATGAAGTCATATTTTTGGGTATGTATTAATTATTGCAATATTATATTTTAAATTAAAAGTCAACGTGTTTTAATTAATAGAAAAAAAATTATTGATTGGAAAATATGATATTTTAGGTATTTATAAAATGTAATATCATCAATTATAAGTAAACATCTTTTAATTGAAAAAGACAATCAGCTAATTATCATTAATTATATTATTAATAAAAAAATGAAGGATAATAGTAGAGGTTTAGATTGGGTTGATCCAATTGGATGGCTCCAAATGCTGATTAGAGAAAAAAAAATTATTGATTGGAAGATATGATATTTTAGGTATTTATAAAAGGTAATATCATATCAATTATAAGTAAACATCTTTTAATTGAAAAAGGCAATCGGCTAATTATCATTAATTATATTATTAATAAAAAAATGAAGAATAATAGTAGAGGTTTAGATCCCCTCGGATCTCCTTTATATATTTATATAATAGTTCTAATTTTTAACTAAAAATCTAACGGATATTATTCGTTGTATACGAATTTTTATTATATTTTGTTAGTGATATTTAATTTCCACCATTAATAAAATTTAAAATGCAATTGAGTTGTATATTTAGTTTTCTCGATTAGTAAAAATTTAAAATACAATTTAGAGAAATTAATTATTTTAATATGTTTTACTTGAAAACAGAAATTGATTAGTTATTAGGAGAAATTTTATTTATATTTAAGTAAGGGTAATTAAGTAAAAACAATAGGTACCGACCAACCAACCAACCAACCGACCGGCGCCATATAATTGGAAACTATAGATTTTAGCTAAAGGAAATAGAAAATGTAACATTTTTTTTAAAAAAAAATTGATTATTTTAATATGTTTTACTTGAAAAAGAAAATTGATTAGTTATTGGGAAATTGTTTATTTATAATTAAGTAAGGGCGTCATTTAATTGGAAAAAAGAGATTTTAGCTAAAGAAAATAGAAAATGTAACATATTTTAGAAGGAAATTGATTATTTTAATATGTTTTACTTGAAAACATAAATCGATTAGTTATTAGGAGAAATTTTATTTATAATTAAGTAAGGGTAATTAAGTAAAAACAATAGGTACCGACCGACCGACCAACTAACCGACCGACCAAACTTTCAATGTTTTAAAATGCAATTTTAAAGGTAAGGATATTGAAATTGTATATTTAGTTTCCTCGATTAGTAAAAATTTAAAATGCAATTTAGATATTTACTTTACTTCATTAGTAAAGATTTTATAGGTAAAAAATAATGAAACTATATATTTAGTTTTCTCTATTAGTAAAGTTTTAAAATGGAATTGAGATTTTTTTAAATCATTTGAATTATTAATTCAAAAATTTGAGAAATTTAACAAAATAGAACCGAGCTATTTGACCGGCGCCACTTTACCTCCCCTCGTTTCTCCTTTATATAAGTATATAGCAGTTCTAATTTTTAACTAAAAATCTAACGGATATTATTCGTTGTATACGATTTTTTATTATACAAGTTTAAAACTCGTGCGATGCACGAATTTTTTTTAATATTATATGAATTTTTCATTAAATTAAGTTAATTTTTTTAAAATATAAAGTGGGGAGGCTTAAATTTTTATATGATATTTGATAATAATTATATAAATGTTATCCGTGATATTTCTAGAAAATGAGGGATTTTAGTTAGAAAATATAGAAAAAATTATAGGTTTTACTTGAAAAGGGTATTCAGCTAATTATTAGTTTTTATATAATTATTATTTTATTTCATTAAATAGAAATTGATACATTTTAGATAAAAAATGCAATCGGTTAATTATGAATATTATAATATTATTAGTTTATTGTATTAAACAGAACCAGCCGTGATAAAATCAGAAAAAGATAGATTTTAGTTTTAAAAAATAGAAAGGTAACGTGAAAATTAAAAAGATGACATAATTTATGTGAAAAGGTAATTGATTATTTTATAGTAATTATAATTTAATTATGTTATTTTACTAAATAAAATTGCTCATAGTTTTTAGAAAATGAGAAATTAATGTTGCCCCTGAAATTTTAGAAAAAAAAAGGAATTTAATTAGAAAAAATATAAAAGATGATACGTTTTAGTTGAAAAGGTAATCAGTTAATTATTAGTACTATAATATTATTATTTTATTTTTATTAAATAGAATCGCCCGTGATATAATTGGAAAAAAAGAGATTTTCGTAAGAGAAGGGAAAAAAGGTAACGTGTTTGAAAAAGGTAACCGTCCATGATACAATTGGAAAAATAGAGATTTTAATTAGAGAAAAGAGAAAAGGTAACGTATTTTGGCTCAAAAAGGTAATTAATTATTTAATACTAATTATAATATAATTATGTTATTTTATTATACAAAATTGATCGTAGTTTTTAAAAATAGGAAAATTTTAGTTAGATAAAATGTAAAAGATATTGTATTTTACCTAAGAAGTAAATTATTTAGTTATTGAAAAATAGAAAAGGTAATATGTTTAACCAGAAAAAGGAAATTGATTAATAAAGGAGATTTGGGTCGATCCAATCTAAAGGGTCGCTCCAAATATTGTGTAATGACAAAAAGAGACATCAAAGAAATAAAGAAGATTAAAAACATAAAGGATAAAAGCTGTAATTTTCCTGTGTAATGACAAAAAAGGGCATCAAATAAATAAAGAAGATTAAAAAAATGAAGGGTAAAAGCAGTAATTTTTAAAATGTAATACTAGCAGACATTAAGAATATATTGATATTGATATTGATAAGCTACTCATTTTAGGATAGTCCAAACATACACTATGGTGCATCACCTCTAACTAACATCATCGATTATACTGTATGATGGGACATTTTAAAATAATTAAAATTTTGAAATATTTTAATATATTTATTTTAATAAAAAATAAAGTGAAAAGACAAAAAGAAAGTGGTTGGACTGAAGTACACAAAAAGTGTGGCTTGATTTGCGGTGGGATGGATGTACAGTAGACGTCGAGAATGAAGCTAACAAAGTTAAAAAGGACAGCCCAAAGAAATTGAAACATGAAGAAAGCTCTCATTCCATCCAGAATTGTTGAAGAAAGCTCTCATTCCATCCAGAATTCATGTTGCACTGATACACTCCACCTTTTATACTTCAACCATGCATACTAGGTTGACCATTATAAGGTCAATATGCTACTCTGGATATCTAATTTTTATATTTTTGAAAAATATTTGTTCAAAAAGAATTCGAATTTTTTTCTTAAAAATTGATTTCTAAAAATACATTTTCCATTATTTTGCTATTTTGAAAAAATATTAAATATGATAAATTTTGGTTTAGTTTGAAATTATTTTTTCCTTCTGAAATGGAAAAGTCATTTTGCAAAACTAAAGCATTTTCTACCAAAAAAAAATATTGGAAAATATTTTTAACTTCCTAAAGACTAAATAAACACTCTATAATCTGGAAAAATAATTTCAAAAAGTCAAACAAATATAGAAAAACATATTATTAAAAATATTTGCTAGAATCCAAATTATGCCGAAATTTTTATTAAAAAAATTTCCCTAGAAAACAAACGGAACCTAACTATTTAAACACTTTAGAAAATGAATAGTACACCATCGTGTTTTGATTAATTTAGAAAAATGTTATTTTCATAGATATATATATATATTTATTTTTGGAATTATCGCATATTCTTTCCCGTATTTTGAATATATAGTACGTTTTAATACAATAAATATGATAAACTATGCTCTAAATAACTTTAAAATTTAAAAGAATTTTGGAAATAACTATATTTGTCGCATATTACCTCTTGTATTCCCAATCAATGTATAACATATTTTAATATAATATAATATAAATAGTTCTGGAAATTTTAAAAAAAAGCTCTGAAATAAACATTCCCTTAATTTATTGTTTTGGAGATGAAAGGAACAAGGATTGATGGAAATCGTGGTGGGTACATGAAAGGGGGGGCGATGGACCGCAACATACGGTGAAGGTTTGATTTATTATCAAGTGTGTACGTATGCGAAATTGCAAATGTATTACATGTGCGGGTGGTCTCGCAAGTATCACGGAAACAATCTTACATAGGGTCATGTGTTTTTGTATGATTAGGACTACCACGTGCACTCTTTTGCCCCTTAGCATTTTCGGTTCAAACAACTCCCATGTACCTCTTTCTTTTCATAAAAATGTTAGAAAATTAAATAAAAATTTCAAAAAATTATTCAAAATATCAAATGTGTACTTATTATTTGTTGACAATAATAACTAATAATGTGGATTCCGTATGCATTAATATGATTACTTAATTAAAACATCTCATTTTGCCAAGTTAATTCTGTCGCATCATTTTGAACATTTTTTTGAAAGCCTTTTCAACGTCAGGGGTGATGTGCGACAAGAAGGTCCCTTTAAAGTTGAAAGGGAAATTCTATAGAGCGGCAATCCGGCCGGCGATGCTTTACGGTTCTGAATGTTGGGCGGCGAAGAAGGACAGTGAAAGGAAGCTGGAAGCGGCTGAAATGAGGATGTTGCGGTGGTCGTGTGGGCGCACGATGTTAGATAGAATCCCGAATGGGGTGTTTAGGAGCGAGCTTGAAGTGGCGCCTCTGTCTGCGAAAGTCAGGGAAGGGAGGTTGAGATGGTTCGGCCATGTCCGTAGGAGGTTGGCTGGAGTCCCAGTGAGGAGGGTTGAGAGTCTTTCGGTGGATGGGGTGAGGAGGAGAGGCAGACCGAGGAGGTCGTGGGAAGAACAGCTTAAGTTGGATATGAAGGCCTTGAACTTGAATGAGACCATGACAGCTGACAGGTGCTCGTGGAGGCGTCAGATCAGAGTAGTAGATTCCCTTTTAGGGAGCGGCTCCGTTGTGGAGAGCCTCAGAGTTGGTTTGTCTCGATTAGCTTTATCTTAAAAGTCCAGCTTTTTATTTGGGCATTGTTCATTTTTATTGTCTTCTGATTGCCTTGGACCGGTATATTCTTGTATGACTCGGTTGGTTTGGTCTGCTGTCGTTTGCTTGTGGTGTATTTTGCAGGGGACCCGACAGGAGATATTCTCACAAGTTGAAAAAGTGGAGAGCATCAGGACCTCAGTATCAGAATATCAGAATTCCAAGCAGGCGGGTAGGTCCCATGTGGAGAACGCCATGGGCTCAGGTATTGCTTTAAACATTCTCGTATCTTTAAGATTCCTGTGTCTTTATCACCCACCATATCTGTCGTGCACATAGCCGGGGGTCTTCACGGAAACAGCCTCTCCGCCTTAAAAAGCGGGGGCATGGTCTGCGTACAACTTACCCTCCCCAGACCCTGCTCTGAGCGGGATATACTGGGTATGTTTGGTTTGGTTTGGTTTTACTCCTCTTTTCATACTCTACTTATTTTTCGTTTTGAATGCTCGAAAGTAGGCGGGATCATTGTATCGATTTTACATTAACTTACAAACTTGTACTCCCTTCATCCCTTAATTCTTTTCCCACTTTCCTTTTAAAGATATTCAATATACTTTTCTCATTTCTATTTTTGTCCATAAATAATAATATTCAATACCCACTACTCCACTCACTACTTCTTAAAAATAATATTCAATACCCACTACTCCACCCACTAATCATTACAAATAATATTAAACACCCACTATTCCACCCACTACTCCAAAAAAACAATATTCAATACCCACTATTCCACCCACTACTCCTTAAAAATAATATTCAATACCCACTACTCCAAAAAAACAATATTCAATATCCACTATCCCTTAAAAATAATATTCAATACCCATTACTTCATACAAAAACAATATTCATTCCCCACTATCTTAAAACCCGTGAAATTCAGCAAACGAGCAAAGAATTTAGAGACGGAGGGAGTACTAAGTAGTACTCCCTCCGTGCCGGAATGTGTTTCCTGTTTTTACTTTTTACACTATTCATTTTAAGCGATTGACTACTAATTTATGCATAATTTATAAGATAAAATATAATCATGAGTGATCTTGTTGGATTCGTATTTATGAGTACTTTAATACAGTGAAGTTTTTATATTTAATACTAATACAAAATTCAAGATATTACCGTTCAAAAGTGAGTGTTGGCAAACATGTTTTTACAAACAGGAAACATATTATGAGACGGAGGGAGTAATATTTAAGATTTAGTTCTGTTCTCCTGGATTTAATTTAATTAACCGATGGACTGATTAATAAATAATCAATAGATAGGTTTTTTATGGCACCTTAACCGTTGGACAAATTAATATATAATCAAATGAAAAATGCTAGAAAATCAAATAATTTCCCCAAAATCTTGTCCAAAATGATGTGGTAGGAGTAATAAATGAAATGTACACTTGCATTCACATCAATCCCACCAACTAAACCTTCATATTTTAACAATGGGAAATTCTCACTGGTACCACTGAAGAATTGGCTTTTCCCAGTGGTAACAGCTCATTTGTGTCTTATCTCAGCGGTACCCTTGTGGTATTAGTTTGTAATCAATAATACCATTACCGCCTGTAAACATTTGGGAAACGTTTATATCAACCAGTAAAGCATGAAATACAACTTTCCAATAGTTTTTTGGCGCCACATTCAACATTTTAATCACATTCCCTAATTCTTGAAAGCTTCATAGAACTGCAGATGCTTTAATCACTGACCATCTAGCGTTTGATCCTCTTTTGATGGGGAACTAATATATTACACAACCTTTAAAGTACAAAGCTTTGACCCTGATATTATAAATTCCTTTGAAGTATTCAAGACATGTATATACTAATAATGCTATGTTAGGTCCAGAATAACATAGAAGGGGGGTTGAATACGTTATTTCGAAATATTTGGATTTTGAAATGTGAAAAATAAGGTCAACAACTGAATCGAAATAACACAATCAATTCGGGAAAATATCTTTGAATTGATAAAAAACCGAGGGGTGTTACAACTTCTAATCCAGTGGATTAGCTTCAAAAACAAGAACACTCCTAAGGATAGTTTAGGCACGAGGACCTTCTATCCGACACTTCCTGAAAGCGGGCTAAGCCGGCTTTCCTACTAGATGGACTGTCTAGCAGCTTACACAGAGAAGATATAAGAAGAGAGAGTTGTGTGTTGAGGTGTGTTTTGAAATGAAATACAACATGCCTATTTATAGATTTTAGAAAGTCACTATTTGGCACTATTCCAACAACCCCCAAATACTATTCCACAACCCCAACTACTATTCCAACAACCGCAGCTACTATTCCAACAACCGCAGTTACTATTCATATGAATAGTACTATTTATATGAATAGTGATTTCGGTTACTATTCATATTCTCTTCTCTTTATTTTGCTGTTTTAATTCATCTCAGAAAATAATTCAAGTACCAGATTAATTTAATTATTTATTATAAATAATTAATTAATCTGTTACTTAGTTAATTTTCAGAGTAAATTAATTTTTGACAATACCTTGAGATATTATGTATGTCCTTGATCGTCAATAGGCTTTGGCAATTCTTTCTGTGAATTAATGTGTTGATCCTTCTCGTATGTGCTGACACTTAGTGCACTGGTCTGGTTCACAAGTGACTAGCACTGATCTTGATCTTCACACCTTCGTTACATTCCAATTGATTAGCCTGCAGCAGTATCTTCAAATAATATAAATACATGGAATCTTTTGGCCCTTCAACTGAATCATCTGTACATCTTATTCTGTCACTGAGGCTTGATCATGTTAATGAACTTCTTTCAGCGACTTGATCCTTGTTGGTGCTTGTTCTTCAAATTTCACGATCCCTGTATAGAGTTAATATTATTTATCTTTTATCCTAGTTGAGTTATATATGTCCTCTATTACATATTACATTACATTATGCTTTACAATCTCCCCCTATTTGATTGTTAGGGTTTGACAAGCAAATTCCTAGAGGATAACTCAACTGATACAACAAAAAATGAAATACAAAGATAAATAATATTAAAGTACATTCTGGATCATATATACATTTTCCAGATTTCCAAGTGCAAGACAATTGTTCCTCTAGACTGAACATATCTTCAAGTTTGCCTTTGCTTTCTTTCCACATAGCACTAATACTCCCATTAGCTTTTCTTTTCCCAAAATAAAGTTAATTCCGTGTCAACAACCTTTTCCTTGCCCTTACGCCTAGTAGATTTTTCTTGAACATCCACCTTCTCCCCCTCAGTTGGGTTATCCTCCAGATTAGTAGGATGTGGAGTTGGTAAATTAAGCGAAGATGGCTTTACCAAGGAGTTGATTGCATGACTAAATTGGGCTGCCATGGAACTTAATTGAACCTGGAATGCATCATGTCGAATAAGTTACAAATTTTTTATTTCTCCAATGGACTTACAAATATATGACAACTCTTTCTCCATTGTTTGGACCCGTGTAAGGAGTCTGCTATATTCCTTTCTGGTTACAAGTGCATGTGGTTGAGTAGGTTGCTCACTTGTACGTTCTGCAGGTGTTTCACTCAACACTCTATATTCACTCGGTTTAGTGGTTTGGGTTACACTTACATGTTCTGTTGGTGTTTCCCTCAACTTTCCTCTAGAGCTTCCACCGATATGTGTACATGCAAATGAAATCATCCTAGCCCCTTTTTCAGAGGTCACGGATGGTGCAATGAAAGTTCGTGAGCTTCCGTCCTCGTGTGAAGCGAGTTGCCGACCACTTGTAAAGAGTGGAAAATCTCGAAAGAGATCCAGAGATTTTCTCTCTAGGAGGTTAAACATGAATCGATTAAATGGCACAAAACCCAAGTTTCCCTCGTACGTCTGTGAAGACACTTGGTTCATAAAAGAACCTCCTACCGATGGATCTTTCCGTAAAATGGATGATTCACCAGTTACTCCCATCAATTCAACCTTATTCACATTTTCACTCATTGGATAAGAAAGAATTGTTTAACTAATAGTTGCCGTTACCTCAGGTTTATTGGGTTTACTCCATTTAGAATGAGGTAGAGCGACTGATGTAACTAACTCCTTATGTGGTGCTGCTGAGGCACTATCTCCCTCAATAATGTGAATAACTGGCCGTTTAAGTGACAAATGAGGTGTAGGAGTTTGTTATGTTTGTGTTTGCATTTGTAGAATGGGCTCTTCGACCTGTGTTAGAGTAGGTGGGATTTCCTGCTCTTGGTCGGGTAAGATGGCCACTGGGGACTGTAGAAACTGTATTTCCTGTGACACAATAGGGAATATAGAGGTTGGAATAGCAGGGATTGAAATATTACCTTGTCGTATACCTGCTCTCACTAGTCGTGGTAACAACGGAAGTGAGACAGTCTTTAGATATTCAGTTAGGACTGTAGGCACATCCGTATATTTCTTTTTGCTTATGTAATTAATTACATTCGTCTTCATAGAAGAACATTCCACCTTTTGACCATTTTCCAAGCGTACCCTATCTTCATCATTCAAAAAACCATTTAATATTAACTGTAGAAACCTTGGATATAGACATTTGACATTTTGAGTCCGAACATCTCTTGTTCCCAAGCGTTTCATTTTTAAAATGATTTGACCAAGCACTATTTTTCCAAAATTAATCCTCAAATTATTGGCGACCGCATACCCTATTATTTGAATAAATTCAGGTATTCGATCTTGATTTGTTCTATCTGAGGAAAAAACATGGTTAAGAGTGTGAAAGAAGAAATTCCAATACTGGGTTAGAAACATTCTAGATAGATTACCAGTATTGAAATTGCCATCTTGGTATCTTATAAAACGAAAGAACATTTCAATCTGTTCGGGTGTAGGATCAGAAACGAGATTTTCCATAGGAAAATGAAGAATTCGATTAACATCTCGTTAAGTGACCCTAATCGACCTACCAAATAGTCGATATGTGAATGCACACCCGTCTTGTCCAGAAGTGTTAACTTCACTGCAATATAGTTCACATAATGCATCATGGTTAAGCTACACCTGTGTAACTAAAGCATAGCGAATTAATGAATGTTCATTCAGAAATTGTGTCCAAGCCCGAAATTGCTCATCCTGAATGGTTTCGATTTGCTGAATGGAAACAGGATTAATTTAGCAATTAAAAAGCTTCCCTGCAATGCCATTTTCAAAACTTTGAGAAAATTCAAAAACAAAGGTTAGTGCGTATAACAAGAATATGAAATCCGCTCTAAAAACCACCAGCTAGATTGTGAGATATTTCCGGTCAAATCTTGAAATATTCAGCAATTGTGTGTATATGCTCTGTATATATGAAAAATGATGATGTTAAACACAAACAAAAACTCATCATTTATAAGGTTTCAAGTATTAGTGGGTTAGGTGTAACAGTGACAGGTTATGTTTGAAAAATAACACCGCTCAATAATTTCTCACCTAACTACCTAATTAGCCGAAAAAACATCTTATCACCGAAACCTGTTGTTTGCACAAAATCACGCAAGCGTACGTGGTCACAAATAATATAGATATAAGTCAAGTTCGTTCCCACAGAGATCTGGTTTTTAATTCAGTATTGTACCTATGCAACAATGTATGGTTTTATTTCACTGCTAAGACAAATAACAAATTGGGTTTTAACTATCTAAATTAAACTAAGATGCAAACTAAGAATTAACTAACTAACGAGAATAGAAATCGAATTACTTCTGCAAGAGAAACCATGGAATCCTAACTTCATTAAATACTTTGCTTAGATCTGACGGCTTTAATCACTATATGCAATGGTTATGATATCTGGTCAGACAACACGAAACAAGTACACGCTACCTCTCAGTATACGTATACCAAACTAAACATACATCCACAAAAGAGATAGAAGATGAATAGACACCAATTATGCTTAGACCCTATATCTCTATAGAATTTGAAAACATAACGGTTGAAGAACAAGTTATCCACATTGATCACATAGGGCAGCATAATATCTCTATTTACGCCACAAATCATGATGTTAAAACATCAACCTATCCTATGCTAGCATGGCAAGTTCTAAATCTCAAGATCCACTCTCGCTTCACAAGAGATTAACAAATTAGATGTTAGCTACGCATCTAAATTCATAAAGCACAACCATACGAGGATATCAGATATACATCACACACAGATATGTAAAGCATCAAGATACTAAAGCTCCATAAATAAATCCGTTAGAATCCCATGACAATGATTAGTTCATAATTGAACCTCTCGTCATCATGGGATCTGATGAAACCATGATAAAAATAAAGTATGAAAATATACAAATAAACCTAAGTAATTGATACGTAATGGTTCTAATCCTAATGATGATGAATGATCTTAATGATAAATTACAAGGGTTGGATGTGTTTATATAGGCTCTAGACATCTTGCCCAACAAGAAAATACCAAATCAGAATTATAATAGAAGTACGTTTCCTAAACTGATTCTGATTTAAAGGGAAATTCGTAGCTGACTTTTCTTCTATAATTCTGGAACGTTCCAGCTGCAATTGGGCCTCTGGACCACTTTAGAATGATAGAGAATCTCGTTATCTTCGCGTGGACAACGTACGGGCCTCAAACAGACTTCTAGAACTCAAGATATGACCCAAACAGTGAATCTCATGCGTGCAGCCCAATAAATCCGAATTTTAATAAATTAAATCTCCAAAAACGACAAAAACATCCATCATAATCAACATCCTTGTAAATCTGCACAACTAAACAAAACACATCAAAACTACAAGAAACTTGAGCCCAAGACAATCAATTTAAGCCGATTTAGAATGCTCCAAGTGGAGATAAAATCCACTTATCACACCCCCAAACTTAAACCGATGCTTGTCCTCAAGCATAAACAATTACAACTAACTAACTAACTAGTACCACTTCCGTAGGTGATCACGGTTGCATTTGGCATATGCAACAAGCCCTTTAAACCCCTAGGCAGCCCTAATGGACGAGTAAGGTCTCGTGAGGGCCTATAGCGAATGTACCCACAAAATCCAATTAACCTAATGCAATGCAATGCATGAATGCAACTAAATGAAAATGTAAATAATCTAGTACTAATATCCTACCGTACCTTCAAATCCTCTCATGCCATATCAACTTAAGAATCAAAGTAAATACGCAATGTCTTGGTGTCGAAAGTGCAAGTATTCACATAGTCTACTCAATGAACATGCATAAGTTCTCACAAGCCCATGTCAAATGTAAGAATAAGTTAGTAAACATGCTAAGCCTACAAGAGTACATCTTTGAGACAAAACTCGGGATCTCATACGCAAAAACAAGTAAACACTCACAATCCACTCACAAAAGAATACTCTCTCAAGAACAAGGGTAAGTGTATCACTCAATTCCAACAAAATCATAAACATGCTTGACATTTGGTATCAATCTAACTCTTAACACAACATACATCAATGACGATAATCAAAAGGTCTTTAATTGGGTTGTAACGGGGGCTAGGGACAAGGTATGTCAAATAAGCCAAAACAGGTGAAGTGTCAAAAGCTAGTAAATTCCATAATAAATCATACACAACACCCTATTTCCCCCCACATAATTTTTACCCTTCTTCTTTTCAACAAAAATGCTCGATTAGTCGACTAAAATAGGATCACAACAAACACAAACATGCTCTCATAATATATTTTTTCCTTTTTTTTTCTCTTTCTCTTTTTTTTTCCTTTTTTTTTCGAGAGCTAAATAAAACACAAACAATAATATAAACAATAACAATGATCCCACGTATTTATTACACATGTCGACTATCAAGCAAACAATCAAACCCAAATTTCAAATTTCAATATTTCCCCCAAACTTATGACCAACAATAAACCCCTCCTTGCACACCTTATTACTCCCTTAAGCACTCTACTAGCCTTTGACAATATGGGTTCAAATTAATGTAAGGCCAATACAAGAAAAGGTCTAGGCAAGTAATGTGGTATGTCACCGAAAAAATAGGATTAAGCTCAACGGGTTAACTAATTGATCATGTAAACATGGTGTGGTAATATGGGAAAATATGCGGTTATTCCTAAATGCCTTTATCATTTTAATCGTCAAATAATGTCATGCATTTCAAGAAAGACCTCAAACAACTGCTAGCAATGCAAACAATCCATGGACACTCAAGCAAACGAATAAATTGCAACAAATATGCAATAAGGCTCAAAACTCACTTGGTGGAAAAACATACTCAATCCCAAGCAAAAAATCTCTCTAATGCACCGACTTGTATTCAAAGCATGCAAACTAAATCATCTTGCACATATTCATGTCCTTCTAATCACTTACAACATTCAATAAGTCTACTAGCTTCAACTTACTAGTGTATGTGTGTGCACAAGAACAAAGCATATCACTTCTCAATCAAAAGCGTCAACAACACAAAATTCCTATCAAGCATGGGTGCAAATGCAAACTATTATGAACTCACGTGATATACAAACATAAAAACAGAATGTCCTACATGAAACAAACGTAGATAACACGAACATAAATGCATAATTTACTACTACTAATATGCAAAGCATGAAATCCTACATGAACAAATAATACAACAACTACTAATCCCTCAAACCACCCCCAAACTTAAAATATTCAATGTCCTCATTGAATGGAAGTAAATACAAGGGATAGTAGAAAACATACCTACAAAGAGCCGTACATATCCTTCCCCATCGCAACTCAAACAAGCTTGTTCGGCAAAAATCCCCTTTTTGTAGCAATGAGCATCACCTCTCCCAAGCTTAGAAACCATAAGAATCAATACCCAACTCACAAGAAGCTCCACCAACAATCACCAAGCAATACCACACCAAAAATAGGCAAATACCAAGAATAATACAAAATCCCAATTTTTCAAGAACACAAATTCGTAATCAAAATAAAATTTTGAGAAGAAATAAACCCACTACGAATTGGAGAGGTGAACTTGCAATTAATTCCTCTTTAGAATTGAATTTTTAGAGATTTAAATAAATAAAAGAGGAATTGGATTTTGGAGAGGTTTAAAATTGATATTGGGTTAGAATTAGGAATTAGGGATTGGGGTTAAAATAATAGAAGAGAGGTGTGAAAAATTTGTGTTATAAAAGCACAAATACCCTTATAAAATATTGCCCGAACAGAGAGCAACTCGCGCTGCAGCCTCACAAATCGGCGCCGCGGCCTCCACTCTCTTCTGTTGATTTCTATTATAATTATGGCCACAAACTAGAAAACTGACCTGGCCCGTGCGGTGGATGTGACAGCCCCAGATCCGGGGTCAAAGAGCCGGGCCATCACGGACCAATTTCCATTTAATAACACTTTATTCTTGGCAGCTGGAATATAAAATGCATAATAAACTCACACAATTTTATTTTTTTTTCACAAATGACCCCACACTAATATCATTACACACACCAGTCATAAGCTCAGGGAACAACATTCACAATATTTAAAGTTTAAAGTTAAGCAGTTATTACAAACCCAGAATCTTACTAAGTATGTTGCTGAATATTACTTCTACAGGAAGTAATTCAACAACCAAAAGTTTATTACATCACTTACACACTTAATCTACATAAGTCTACTAGTACCCAGGCGCAATCATCTACCTCGGGAATCAGTGCCAGCACTCTCTCAGAAGGTCGTCTTTCCCTTACCCTCTTGCGGGGTGTGGTACGGAGTATCGGCATGAGACCTAGTTGTATATACATAAATAGCAAGAGTGAGCTATAATAGCTCAGCAAGATTCCATTTTAAACCAGTATCAAGGTTAAAACATATATATATATATATATATATAAACGAAAAGCTCACTATAAAAATTAAGGAAAGAATTATAGAAAAGAAAGTTTCATCAAGACATCAAGTAATAACTTACTCTTACTTACTCCATATATTCTTTCAATATAATCCTTTCATTATAGCACTTCATAAACTCTTTAATATATATCTCCATTTAATTCCTCAAGACAATATATTATTTCGATATAATCTCTCAATATAACCTCTCAATTTCCCTAATACACAGTTACACAAAAATAATAAAATATCAGTTTCCCTTCTCAACAATATAATATCAGTTTCTCTACAGAAATAATATAATATCAGCTTCTCTTTTAAAACAATATAAAAATCAATAAATCATTTCAGTATAATATCTCAAGATAATATAACATTTGGATAAAATCTCTCATTATCATCTTTCCATTTCCTTTTTATGCAACAATTATATAAAACTAATATAAAATCAGTTTCTCTTCTAATCAGAAGAAATAATTCCACATTCTCATTCCTTTTTCGGTATTCCGTTCAGAAACCATTTATCATTTCTTTCTTTTAAAAACTGTGGGGATATCTGCTGTCGCCTGATACGTTAGGACGATGATCAGTTGCCTAATCGTACCTGCTCTCTGTTTACTACCGGTAGAAGGAATGATCCCACCTGGTATATCATCCCTGGAGGAAGGCCACCTGCTAACATCCTCCTGGAGGAAGGCCACCTGCTAACATCCTCCCTTGGCATCTTCGTGCCGTAATAAAATAATGAATGCTGGACTGTGTCGCACACAGCCCTGACACAGCCTCTTACGCAAGTTTTATTGCAATCCCCCTTTTTGAAACCATTTATTCCATTCATAAAATATCATTCATATTCACCTTTCCATTCACATTTCTTTTCACAATTCTTTGCACGTCTATCATTTCCATTTCCATTTCTGTTCACACTTCCATTCACGTTTCTTTTCACATTTATCATCATATATCATAATACTCTAATTATGACTTAGACATCTCATCCATATTTAAAAAAACTCAAATATACCTTTACATACATAAACTATTTCATCTATCTTTAAAGATTAAGTAATCATCAAATAATATTTATTAGTCATAGGTATTTAAAGATCATTATTATCATAATATTATAACTCATATAATTCTAGATAACAACTGATACCATTCTCTTCCATATGTCTTTCCACATAAAGTATATTCGCTCCATTCAGAGCCATCTCTATATCCATATTCATAATCATATCTATCTCTCTGTAATTCCCGTTTCACTGGGAAAACAATTCATTAACGATATATTAACAATAAGATCACACATGTATATTCCATGAAATCATTATATTATGAAGATATATAATTTTCAAAGTAAGGATAAAGAAATCTTGCCTCGATCTCTGAATCCTGAAGATAGGGTACGTGGTTCTCCCGGAACTTCTATAAACACGAAAAGAATCACCGTTAGAATACTACGTCGCTTGCTCACTTCACTCTTATATGACAATACACTTGACACTTAATATATACTTGACGTATTACTAATACTCCAAAAAGTTCAAGAACTTAATCCATTTCTAAACTAACCAAAGTTTCAGTGTTTTACGCCATTTCTCTTAACAACCACACTTGACTGTAAAAATTCCCAGAAAATATAGATTTCAAATTTTAATGCAATGTCAACTGTCAAGGGTCCTCTGACGCCCCTACTACACTATCCCAAAATTTCGTGACTTATAAAAATGTCTAAGTATGGTAACTTTAGTCTCCAAGTTGATACAATTACGTTTTCTCGGTTATCGAACGTCTTTCACTAAAACTGACTTTTCTCCTAAACCGTTCATCAGATTTTAACGCACCTTATATCAAAACGATCTATGAACCAAGCTCTATCATCTCATGGTCAATTGGTAACCTAGGCAGTGAGGTACCGTACGAATACAGGGGTCACAAAACAGGGCAGATTGCTATCCTAACAAAAATCGGACATTATAACGGCTATAATTTCATACTTTCCAAAAACAATTCCATCATAACCAAGCCATATAATCATCCACCACTCCATACACATCAGTATTACATCCTCATAAGCCATATAATCAGTGGTGAGGCCTCAATACCAGTACCCATCAATCAATCACAATTTATGCTAGCTAACATCACAATAATCACTTTTAACCACACATCATCCATTAACATCACTAAAGCTCACATAATAAAAAGGGGTTAGGGTTTATACCTTCCTTGTAGCTTCAACATCACTTAATAAACCTTGGGTACTCCTTAAACAACCTCAATATAGCTTGAATCAACTAAAGGAACCATGAAAACAAAGTTAACAATTCGGAGTTACTAAACTGCAGCTGAAAGAATATGAAAAACGAAGGCCTTACCTACGTTTTCTGGATGAGGCTTCTAAATGAAAGTTGTAGGGCATCTTAACAGCTTTCTAACCATATAAAGAACACAAAATTTGGCTGAGTAACGAAGTCTCTAGAGTGGTTTTACTGGGCTCCTGGAAATCTGGCCGAAAATGATGATAATGGAGGGGGAGAGATTTTTGCTCTTGTTTCTTGATCTTATCTCATCTAAATCTTGGTTTGTCTAGTGTCTTGTGGAAGCTTTGCAAGATATTTGTGATTAAAACCTAGCAAAAGTACTAATTTGCCCCTTAAAACAATTTAGTGGAAAGTGATGTCATGCTAGTGATTTCATAATTCTCTTTTCTTGATTTTCTTTTCTAAATGTAATGCTAGTACTCTTGGTAATTATAATGTGATACAATCCTTGTTATTCTACTAATCTTGGTTGTTTGGTTTCCAGACTCGTCTAATTGTGGTTCGTTTCGAATATATCTAACTATCCAGTGGTTTTGAAATCGTTTATAAAATCCAAATTCCCTTAGCATTCTCTTAACTTAAAAATCCCTTAGTTTAACTTAAATTCACTAATTCCTCAATATATAATCCCTTTAATATTTCTATGTTCCTTAATATCCAATAAATAGAAGTTCGTTCGAGCTCAAAATCCTCAAAATCTAAATTCAGGAATTTCTGAAATCCATCGTCATTTCGAGTCACTTATTTCCTTAGTATATCACTAATATGATTTCTGTTTATTCATTTTCCATTTCCAGTCTAGGGTACCTACACACCCTTTTCCTAAATTCCCCGAGATCATTATTCATTTGGGCACTGTAGCCTTTCTAAAGTTAGGGTTATTACAGTGGAGACACGCGCGTCACCTGGAGTGTGGAGGAACACGCGCCCTGCACAATTGCATACTTAGTAATCACCTTTTGTACACTTCTGTCGGCAGCTGGTATTTTGTGTACACATTTTTTTTTATATTCTGCAATAACACTCGCCAATTGTATGGGAACAGAATGCAACTGGCGCTGCGGCTTGGAAAAATGGCGCTGCGGCCTGAAAAAAATCTGTCAACTTTTGTACTTTTTTTTTTTGAAACTCTCAGAAATTATTTTTTTTTCACACAGATTTTTTTTCTTTTTTTTTTCTTCACAACACTACTATTTTTTTTTTCATATAACACTCGAATTTTTTTTTTCCACTCTACACTAATTCATGGGTTGCCTCCCACGAAGCGCTTCTTTAACGTCAATAGCTTGACGTTACTTCCAAGTCTCCATTAAGGATGATAATAGTTCGCCTGGTCCTCTCTTCGCGATACTTCATCATCATCTCGGCGGCACACTTTTTGCTCCTTCTCCTTGCTTGGCATATTTGTATAACAACTATGTGTAATTCCAATGCCTTAATCCGTTGACCCAAAATCTGTCAATTTGTAGAACAACAGACATTCGCGGGCTTCACTTGAATATAATGGAGGAGGGTAATTGTAAGTTGCTGAAGCCTTTGGTTCCTCAAAGAAAACTTCCTCCATTGGCTCTAATGCGCTACCTCCATCTTTAAACTCTGAGACAAGTAGAAAACCTGCATCTTTCCCATGTTCTTCAGCCTCTTGGTACGCACATACCAATTCTTGAAATTTCTGTAGCTCAACAGTATCTGTCCCAAATAGTGCCCTTTCCAAATCATCCACCATCCTAACATGATCAAATTCCTCACACGGCTTATGAACGCTCACATCACCTTGGAATTTGTCTTCCTCAATTAAGCATACAGTACCTTGCTCCAAATCACCATTATTCTCTGGAATTGCCTCTAGTATGAATTGCTGTTTCTCTTGTTCCAAGGCACTCAAAACTTGAGCAACTAGTGTCCCCATAGATTTGATAGACATCTCATGATTCTCTACAAGCATCCTAATCTCCTTCCTAATCTCCTTCAAATCATCAACCTCATCTGACTGAAAAGTAGGAATATGTTGCTGATGTTGAAACTCTTCACTACCAAAGACATATGACATATTTGGAACATCTTGCTGGTACTGTTGAGGATGGTACTGAAAATATGGTTGTTCCTCATAACTCAGAGGTTGAGATTGCCACGGGTCATATTGCTGCATAAAATTCTGGTTCTGCTATTGCAGAATATTCTGAGGATAGTAAGGTTGTGCTCCATATTGTTGACCATGATACTGCTGATAAGGCTGCTGAGGTTGTTGAATACCACCTTGGTTGCTCCAGCACTGACACGTCTCATGTGCGCCCGCACATAGCTCACAAACACTAACCACCTGCTGAACTCCATAGTAATTTAGAAAATTCATCTTCAACGGCAATGCTCTCTGACAAGTACCTGAAACACCAACGAACTATACAAGATAGGTAAGTAACTAATCCGAGTCAGTGAACGCTAACGACCACTATTGACAAGCACATAAACCAAAAATAAAACACCAATGATCCCCGGCAGCGGCGCCAAAAACTTGCTTGCACAAAATCACGCAAGCGTACGTGGTCACAAGTAATATAGATATAAGTCAAGTTCGTTCCCACAGAGATCTGGTTTTTAATTCAGTATTGTACCTATGCAACAATGTATGGTTTTATTTCACTGCTAAGACAAATAACAAATTGGGTTTTTACTATCTAAATTAAACTAAGATGCAAACTAAGAATTAACTAACTAACGAGAATAGAAATCGAATTACTTCTGCCAGAGAAACCATGGAATCCTAACTTCATTAAATACTTTGCTTAGATCTGACGGCTCTAATCACTATATGCAATGGTTATGATATCTGATCAGACAACACGAAACAAGTACACGCTACCTCTCAGTATACGTATACCAAACTAAACATACATCCACAAAAGAGATAGAAGATGAATAGACACCAATTATGCTTAGACCCTATATCTCTATAGAATTTGAAAACATAACGGTTGAAGAACAAGTTATCCACATTGATCACATAGGGCAGCATAATATCTCTATTTACGCCACAAATCATGATGTTAAAACATCAACCTATCCCATGCTAGCATGGCAAGTTCTAAATCTCAAGATCCACTCTCGCTTCACAAGAGATTAACAAATTAGATGTTAGCTACGCATCTAAATTCATAAAGCACAACCATACGAGGATATCAGATATACATCACACACAGATATGTAAAGCATCAAGATACTAAAGCTCCATAAATAAATCCGTTAGAATCCCATGACAACGATTAGTTCATAATTGAACCTCTCGTCATCATGGGATCTGATGAAACCATGATAAAAATAAAGTATGAAAATATACAAATAAACCTAAGTAATTGATATGTAATGGTTCTACTCCTAATGATGATGAATGATCTTAATGATAAATTACAAGGGTTGGATGTGTTTATAAAGGCTCTAGACATCTTGCCCAACAAGAAAATACCAAATCAGAATTATAATAGAAGTACGTTTCCTAAACTGATTCTGATTTAAAGGGAAATTCGTAGCTGACTTTTCTTCTGTAATTCTGGAACGTTCCAGCTGCAATTGGGCCTCTGGACCACTTTAGAATTATAGAGAATCTTGTTATCTTCGCGTGGACAATGTACGGGCCTCAAACAGTGTAAGAACCCGAATTTTCGGTAGAATTAAAACTTTTTATATATTGATGAAAGAATGAACAGTGACTCCGACTACAAGGTATTAACAAGGAATGTGAATGGGTATAGATTTAAATGATCATATGTCATGTAGAATACTTTTGGTTGATAGCATAAATAAGAATAATCTATCTCCTACGGATATAAGTTATATTATTCCAAGAAAGATTATTCTTGTGTCATCCGAATCAATATCTATTATAAGTCCAGCGGTTCCGTAAAAAGGTTAAGGAGCACTCGAGAGTAAACCAGGTTTATTTTCCTAATTATAGGAATTAAATAAAAATAAGTGATGAATAGTGATTTTGGTGGAATTTAGAATATTATTATAATAATGCTATATCCGGTATTCGGAACGGATTTCTGAGTTCGTATTAGTGATCCAAGAGGAAAATAAGTGTATGTAAAAGCTGTCGGATTCAGAAAAAGAGCACTTTTATTTTCTCCGAGAATTCCCTGGACACTGCCAGACTTGAGGATTTATTTAAAAGGGATTTAAGGAATTTAAATTCGAGAAGTACTAAGAAAGATGAGGAATAGTATTATAAATATTAGAAAGGTTTTCGGTAAAACCCTAACTAGAAACGAATGAGTTATTCCCTCGAACGAACAACGAATTAAGCAATAAATGGACAAAGAAACAAGCAGAGGGAGCAAGAGTCATACACAAGCCACTAGAAAATATCTAGTAACCAATATAGTTACAAGAGTAACTAGAATCAAGTGGATCAACTAAGTACTTAGCAACCAAACTACTAGTTAGCCTTAAACCACCACAATCTCAACACTTGTCTTGCAAATTGCATCATCTAGTGCATCATCCCTTTAATAATTCAACCAAGATGAGATAATATCCTAGGCTCATCTACTTTATGCCTTATTCAAGAAACCAACACAAAAAAAATATCAAGAACTCCACCAATATACCCATTCGACTCCTCTTGAAATTCAAGAACAAAAATCCACCTTCCAACCATTGTTTGATCTTGAAACTTTTATGGTAGATCTTATATTTCAAGAAAATGATACCCTAGAAATCTTAGCCTCAAACACCACTTTTTCCATTTTCAAATAAATCCTTGAAGATGAGGGTGAATAGTGATTTCAAGAACAAATTCTTGGATCTTGATTTCTTGGATGATCTAAGCTTGGTTAAGGGTATACAAGGACTATACAAGGCTTAGCAAGCTCTTACACACATCATGGAAGGTATATCTCACCAAAACCCTAGCTTGTAATTTGAGATTTATGATTGTCTTGATTGGGTTTAGATTAGTATGATATTGATGATGATTATAAGCATGATTATGTAGTTAGTTATGTGATTTAAGAAGCATGTTGATATTGGTGGTAAAATCAGTAGCTATTGGACTTATGAGATGAGTTATATGATGATAAGTTGTTTAGATGCCCGGTGTGGCTTGGTTGGATTGATTCGAGTTTTGGAATGTCCGAGTTATAGTCGTCGTAATGCCCGATTGTTGTTAATCTTAAGAAACCGTGTTTGACAGTAGCATGAACTCCATGTCTAGCTTCATATCCTGCCATTTTTGGATAGAGTATGTTATAAGCTTCGTTTTGATATAAAGATCATGTGAAACGGACTTACGGTTTAGGAGTTATGGTTTAATTCGTAAAAGAGGTTCGAAACCGTAATCGAAAGTTCGTAACTGAAATTGGAATCCCTTAACATGACTAAGTCAGTGACGAAACATGGTAATTAAATATTAGAGGTCATAAGGAAGGCGTGAGAGAAAACCACAAGTAAAATGGATCATTTTCCGATTTTATAAAAATGTTCGAATCAAGGTTAAGTGCGAAGAAACCACTTTTCAGAGATAACACTATTCATTCGAATGCTCCTGCCCTGTTTTAGTAAAATCTGGAAAACTTTATCTTCTGAACAAAGTCAGATTTTGAGCTAGCCACCTTATAGACATTCTCTAGAGTATGTACGCGAAAACGGTGCGTCATTTGAGTTAACGGTTACCGAGTTATGAACGTTTTTGTGAAAGAGGTGGGAATAGTGAAAATCCGTCGTTGACTGAACTTCGAAAATACATTTCACCTATCTAGACCCGTGTTTTCGAATTGGAAATTTTATGATAAATATTACAAATACCAAAGATGATTTTAAAAGTGGTTTCGCAATTAAATATGTTTCCCGTGATTTATTAAAAGTGTTGAAGTGTGAGTCACGGAATAGTAATTCTCAGAAAAGTCAACTCTAGGGGTACTACTTTGGCCACCCATTTTGGATAGATTAAAAGAGGAATCTCGAGTCGACTAAAACACGAAACTTGTTAAGAATTATCAAGACCACATATTGGTGCAAAGAACGAGGTTATAATTGATTAAGTAAGATATACGAAAAATCCGACATTAAGGATGGGTTCGAGGTGTGTTTTGGACTAAACTTACATGACTTAAGTTAAGTTATACTTAACCTTCGAAATGTTAAGTGATTGACCTCGGTTGTTGTGACTATTTATAGATCACTGGATCGACACGAGACACACTACCCCTACAGGATTACCAGGCAAGTTTCCGATACTTGGAACTGTTGTTGTGATAATATATATGATGATTGTTTTATACATATGCCATAGAATGCATGCCTACTTTCAAGTTAATATTGAATTACTTGTTCCCTGAATTGATATCGGCTTATAGACTATATATGAAATATCAGTTATAAGCCGGATTGTTTGGTTAAGACCCTTAGCGAAGGGCGTATGATATTCATACTTCAAATATAGACCGGGAGTCGATATTTTGTAATATATAAATAGTCGTGGAAACCCGGAGGGATCCCAGCGACAAATTTATTATTTCGAGGATTTTTATTCGATTACGAATCTTTCGAGGAACGTTATTTGAGTATTACCTCAGTGAAGGAATATTTAATGAATATTATTTTAATATTCATTTAGGATGTCATTTATTTAATGAATATTATTTTGATCATTCATTGGAGTTATTTAGTTAATGAATATTATTTTGAATATTCATTAGAGTTATTTGGTTGACGAATATCATTCCCAAATATTCATTTGGCTTACTTATTATTATTTGGAATATTCATTTGATCTTTATTTATTTAATGAATATTACTTTCGAATATTCATTTAAGGTTTGATTTACTTAATGAATATTATTTTAAAATATTCATTGGAAGTTCTATTTACTCAAGGAATATTACTTCGAATATTCCTTTAAAGTTTTGATTACTAAAAGAATATTATTCGGATATTCATTTAGAATATTATTTGTTAAATGAATATTATTTTGGATATTCATTTAGAATATTATTTGTTAAATGAATATTATTTTGGATATTCATTTAGAATATTATTTGTTAAATGAATATTATTTTGGATATTCATTTAGAATATTATTTGTTTAATGAATATTATTTGGATATTCATTTGGAATGTTATTTGTTAAATGAATATTATTTTCAAATATTCATTTAAGGTTTGATTTATTCAGTAAATATTATTTTAAATATTTATTTAAGTTTATTTATTCAATGAATATTATTTTAAATATTCATTTAAGAAGAGATTTATTTAATAAATAATTCTATATATTCATTCGAGGATTACTTACGAGCAATATTATGATTTAATAATATTCCGTAATTATTATTGACTTAATGAATATTCTTGGAATATTGATTTAAATTCTTTTAAGTTCTTTTTATGATGATTCATATTATTCAAAGATTATCTATCACCTTCAGATAAGGTGTAAAATATTTCGGAGTATTTTATGACTATTCTTATCAAGGGGAGGTTCCCAAACTTTATTTTCATTTAAATCTATCTTAAAGAAGATTTAAATACTCGCTCAACTTCCAAACATATATAAGGGGACCTCACTTGAGATATGTTATTTATTGGACTGCCCGGTCCTATACTTGCTAAAACTATCTTGTCACTCACATCTTGATTCTTTCAAGCATCGATATGAGTCTGTTTGGTTACCTCCTCAACGCTCGAGGGGTAAGAATTGATGGAACAAGTTTATATCCATTAACAAGCATCAGCTTGGGAAATATTGGTGATTTTTCTTTTCCAACTAGATACGACTACTTTGTGGAGTCCTATCAACAAGTAATATACTTGGGGAAAGGGGGAGGAACTTCACGTTTCAAAGTTATGGATGTGAAATGAACTAGGAGATGCGTAAGTGACCCAGTGGCGCCGGTCCAGCAAATGGCCCAACCGTTGGCCGGGGGGTTCCAGAGGGCGGTAGACAAGTAAATCCGTCGGTGCTTCCTTCTACATGTAGTAAACAAGAGGTGGGGAGCATAACATGCGACTGATCATCGTGTAAATGCTATGTCTCCTGGCGCGTCAAACTCCAGTATTAGTTCATCTCTCAATGTTGGAAATTCCCTGCAACCTTATCATTATTGGCAGGTTTGAAAAGTGTTTGAATTGGAATTGCAATACTCTTCCTGCAAGTTCCTCTATTATGAAAAGTTGACAATATCTTGCTCATCTTTGACATAGCAGATATTTATTCAAAATAAATATATTTTGAGTTACCTTGTAACTTCATCTCATACCTTATGTTGGTACTACATCGTTAATGCATGGCATATGGTTTCAAAGATATTTTGGACTGTTATATATTATCACTGTTCAATTATATTTTTGGTGGGCTATTGCTCACCCTTGCTTTAATTATCTATATCACAACAACAGCTAGATCAGATGGCCGCGCAAGGCGCACTCAGCATAGCAGGTGTTAGCCGTCAGAGGATTAATTGCGGAGGTCATAGTTACCATTGCGGAGGATGCAGCCTCTGGTAGGCTAGTTGTTAGCATTTGTGCATCAAATGTATTTATATATATGGCATATACCAATGGATGGCAAAGAGCATGTAATTGTAAAATTGTAATTCTTTGGTTTGTAAGAACTCAAACTTGTGATTAATAATATTGATGGTTACTCTGATTTCATCTCTGGGACTATAACGGGTGTGTTTTATGTTGTTGTTTTGGGTCACAAGGTTGTAATTTAAATTATGTTGGTTTTATGGATGGATATTGAGATCGTAACAACCAGATCCCTGACCCTGGATCTGGGGGTGTTACAGAAATGGTATCAGAGAGAGCGTTATAAATCCCAGAGATGACGCGACGTTAAAACAATAAATTCACTAACATAATAAGAACTCTTGCCAAGTTCATAGTCGGACTACTTAAGGTAGTACTGACATATAAAACCCTTATGGGGACTCTTAAGTATCATGATAGTAACTTAGCTCGTCCTCGTGCCGACTAGTAAGGCGATAGACCTTGAGGTGTACGAGCAGCAGCACGGTGATGCTTTATGGTATGTTGACAATAGGATTGTGAATTCGATAGAGTACCCTACTAAGGGCCCGGAGAGGGTTCCAGTAGAAGAAGGGAATCCTGTTGAGGATGAGGAGTTACCCCTGAGAAAATGAGGGTTGTAGCCTGAAAGACTGTAAGAGTTAAGATATAGTGCTCAGAGGAATGAGCGTAAAGAACTGAGATATTGTTAATGGAATTAAAGAGGCATATTGGATTCATAGCCGGACTACCGGATGAAGTGCCAGCAAGTAAGATGGATTTGAGGAATTACTCAAGATCTTATGTAAGGATAGATAAGAATCCTTGGAGACTTTCAGATTAATGAGAAAGGAATTAGAATGATGCATGATTATCAAAGACATTGGTATAGGACGGGGAGCAGAGTCCCTAGGAACAGTTAAGACATAGGTGGCAAGTTCCATATCTTCAGATAAATGGATTAGTGTGAATATTGTCAATGGTAATTCGCCGTGAGAAGACAGATTTCATAGGTTTTAATTTATGAAACCAAATTGAGATTGTTAAGGTGATTTTATTCAGGGAAATGCCCATCTTATAAATGGATCAACTTAGAAAGAAAAGACATTGGGAAGTGATGGACTGAACAGATAAAGTATATAAGGAAATAGTAAGCGAGACAATGATCTCAGAACCTACAAGAGGAGAAGACCAGTGAGTCTGTGATAAATTAGTAATAAGGCTATCATCAGGAACCAATTATAAGTTCAGTTCAATTCAGTGAAATGATGAACCAGAAACATTAGATGCATGTGATTCAGAAGAATATTAAATTCTTTCTTTTCCTTGAATGGATTATGGTAGTTACCTTAAGTTTATTCTGACACTGAATCATAAATGGATTAGGCAAGGCGAGCAGTGGTTGAGATGTAATTGAGAATGCTTTTAGATGCAACCTGAAAGAACAGGTGTAGGACATGTTCTCGAAATAAGAGTTTTGGCAAAATGAAGTCCAACAATAGGACATATGATCAATAGTGAGTAGTGTTGGTCGACCCCATCAAATTGAAGACCATTTCAAAGGAAGAAAGGTCAACCACACCGGAAAAGGTGAGAAATTTCATAAAATTCACAAGGTATTACCAAAGATTTGCTCAGGACTTTACAGAAAGTGTAGTCCCGTAACCCGACTTATTGTAAGAATAAAAGTTTGAATGGACAAGATAAACGTGAGAAGATCTTCCTGGAGCTAAAGGTAAAGTTGGTGATGACCAGGGTTGGCGTTGCCTAATGGAAGAAGGAAACTTTGGGAGATATTATGATGCAACTCATACAGGTATAGGTCTGCGCTTATGCAGCACGACAGCATAATTTCGAATACAATTGGACAACACGGTTCACCAGATTGGATGACCTTGGTAGTGCCAATTCTGGGAAGCGACTGACCCCGATGGTAGCGTTCCTTCTGAGACTAGTTGTTAAGTAGACTGGTATTCGGTAGTATCGACTATTAGGATAAGCATGTATCGGGGAGGTATGGCATGTTTAGTTTGAAACTTTTTGATTCCCCTTCTAAGGACGATGTATATTTGGTTTCCTTCTAATGATTAAACTCCCAGCTTTATGTCAATCATTTCGCTACTGTAACTGTTTATGGTTCGACCAGCTCGGATGTTCATAGAAATATTCTTTGGGTATCGAAATTGATTTTCTTAATGTAACCAGTGGGTGGATAGATTGACTGAAGTTTCCCTAATCCTGGAAAGGAATTGGACAAAATTTGGTAAACCTTGTCTTTCGGATTATCTGAATACATCACTGAGGAGTCGATTGAGACTTATATGGAGTGAAGTTTTTGAAAAGATCAAAAGGTATCAAGTAGAAGGCACTATGCCAGCAATTGCTAGAAAAGTAATGCTATTAGCCGACCCCTAAACTCACATATTTTAGCATGGCCAGTGGGACCAAGTCACTAAGGATTATCAAGTGATTGAACCAGCAATGTAAGGACAAAGCGGGGTGCTTCTAACAAAGTGCCAACCGCGAGAACTTTTGATGTAAAATGAATTGAGATACATGAGGATGGATTTTATAAATACCCTAGATGTATTAGGCACTAAGAAATTCACGTTGATCACGACCAATATCTTCTAGAACATCCTTGCTACCATTACCAAGTTCTGTAAGAAAGAGCAGATAGACATATTTTGTCTTTTGGAAGGTCATGTAGACCGACATTCAGAAGAAGAGGTTAGCATTAAGCTACCTATAGATGATTAAGATGAGAGTGACTGAAAAGAGACCTTTATTAGGGATATATAATTGGATAGCCAATTACAGGATGTATGTATTCCTTCAAAATAGAATTGAGGATAGAATGTCCAGAGATTAAGACGAACCCTGGGGGGATGCACAAAGGATAGCATCAACCATAATAAAGACATTGTGAAATCAGACGATATAAGTTGAATCGACAAGGTATCAATAACCTATAAGGATTTGTGAAAAGAAGTCTCGAAAAGTACATAGACAGAATTGTTATAGAGTTGATTAATGATGTTTGATGTACCCTGTACCCAGAAGATACATGAGGAATGATGAGGATGACCTAAGAAACCTTATAAGGGAAGAGGTAATATTCCGAACTTCAAAAAGGGAAGTTTGGTAAAGAATGTATGACATAGTAACAATAAGGCCAGATGAAGCATGTGTGAAACCATGAGAAAGTATGGATTGAACCAATAAGGTTGAGATTTTCCTAAAATAAGAAAGGACTGAGATAAGAAATATCCTAGATATGATTGGGAGTAACCGTGATAAAGTTCCCACAGAAAGGTGGAAGCAATGATTTTTGGAAAAAAGACTGAAATATGTTTTCTCTCATCTAGCAGAGTTCAAGGGAGGATGCTCCTACCCTGAGTTGGAATAGATCCAGAAAACATTGATCTCAAGAAATTATTATAATCAGGAAAGGCCAACGAGGTGGCCGACACTTTAAGTATAGGGGAGTAAGTATAAATGCTCAGACCAAAGAAATAGAATGATAATGTAAGGACCTTGATGGTCATAATGTGGTAGAGGAAGTTACATTCCGTTTAATGATTTTGCCAGGATCAACTATAAGAATAGTTTAAGTAAAGATTCGATTCCTGATGTTGCCAGTAGCACATTACCGACATTAGGAGGCTCTACGACAGACCAGACCAAATTCCCCAAGAGACTCGCCTTTTCTTTGGAAAGAAAGAGGGGAGGTTAAGTAACAATGAATTGGTAGTAAATGACCAGAAATAGAGAGGGTACAAATACTGATAAGCCAAATGGCACGATGATGAATGACAAGCAAGTTTATGTTGGTGTATTTCTGTGCAAACAAGATAGAGAATTATGAGGTTGGCAAGCGATTAAGCAAACCGCTAAGCTTTTAGTCTTCTACCGGAGATATATGATTAATAATCTCACCAGCCTGTTCCAGTTGCGATGCTGGAAGCTTTCCTGCAATTTTATTTGCTTCATGTAATATCTACGTCAAGTTCAGGAAGCGTTCCTTATGGATAGGAAATAGTGATTATTTTGTTTTCCTAGAGGATCTTGAATTGACAATTATGATGCTTAGTTATTAAAGCACTGCGTAAACGATAAACGATGGTGATCCTTCTGAGAAATTTGGTGGTAACGACTGTGGAAATGTCGAATTGAATCTAAGTTAGAGAAATCATCCGGGTTTATTTCGGATGGTGTAATTTCTGGAACGACGGGATATTTGAAATGAAGAATTAGGTTATGATGGTTCATAAAATGATTATAGTAGAAATAAAGACAAGAGACTGATAGAGATGGAAATAGAATTGGGAATTAATAAGAGAGTCAGATAGGCGGACTCATGAGAATCTCCAGTAATGAAGCGAGAAAAGTATGGAATTGGCAAGGTAAGGGTATTGGCCAAAACGGAAAGTTGGAATTAGGAGCATGAATGACATACAAATTGACTCCTTTTAAGTTTGGAAAATCCGAGGAAATATGGAATAGTTTGATTGAGTAATAAAAGAGACTCATGGAATGAGAAAGTGGAATCTAGATGGTTGAACAAAGGAAAGTTTGACCACAAACGTTCAACGTATATTGAATAAAGGTAACAAGTGTTCCCCTAATAAGATGACGGTGGAGTTCAATAACAGAAGTGAATGAGAACTAGATGATAAGATGGATGTGATTGATAAAGAAAAGATAGAGAGGTAATTATTAAATGTGAAGCACGAAATGTTATGAATGGATTAATGAATGGGTTTTCCTAAACGACGAGCTCTCGGAATGACAACCTGATAGTGTTAATGTTATGTATATGAAAGAGCCAGTGTTGTGGCGTGAAATGTCAGTAGTAGTTACGCCAAGTGAGAAATCCAAGATTTAACCTGAGAGATTGAAGGATTTTCCAAAAAGTTAGTGGTGCTAATATCGAGCAAGAGTATAGGTCCATAGAATGATGGACAGAGCAGCAAGGACATGTGATATGTGAGATTACGAAAAAGTAGTATTTAATACGAATATGATTATTTTCTTCTCTAATAAACCTCTATAGTTCAGAGGAAAAAATTCTAAGTATGATATTTTGACAATCATGAAAACTTTCTTATATGATTCTTTGAAATTCGTTCCTTTTCTTTTCCCTTATTTATCTTCTTCTAAATGGAGAAGAACAACCCTTTAAGGAGGGGAGGTAATACTACGTGACTCTCTGTCTGTGTGATAGGAGTCTAAGTGGAATGCCATTAATTGTTTAATTGCTTGTCAAGTACTAAAGGCTGGCCCCCTTCTGTACTAGCTATGCAATATAACAAATGTTCATTGATCACAGTGATCTCTCGATAAAATTTTTCCACCTAAATATATATACATCGAGATTGCGAAGATTAAAGCGATTAGGAATTGCAAAAAAAAAAAAAATACGAGTGAGGTTATCTCCGGACTTCATAGCGCGTTAGTGATACCGAAGTCACTGCACGTACCAATAAGGTTAATAGTATAAGAACGGACAAGAGCGTATACCGGATGATGTGTTGTGTGAAAGTATCAAAGAATTGGTAGAACGGATAAAGGGTGTATTGTAACACCAGTATGATGTGCTTTAGAAAGATTGGAATGTGTAAGGATCGACCAGAGAATTGGAAAGCGAAATGACCAACAAGTACCCCATTTGTCTTCTACCTGATTCCGGGACGGAATCCTTTTAAGGAGGGGAGACTGTAAGAACCCGAATTTTCGGTAGAATTAAAACTTTTTATATATTGATGAAAGAATGAACAGTGACTCCGACTACAAGGTATTAACAAGGAATGTGAATGGGTATAGATTTAAATGATCATATGTCATGTAGAATACTTTTGGTTGATAGCATAAATAAGAATAATCTATCTCCTACGGATATAAGTTATATTATTCCAAGAAAGATTATTCTTGTGTCATCCGAATCAATATCTATTATAAGTCCAGCGGTTCCGTAAAAAGGTTAAGGAGCACTCGAGAGTAAACCAGGTTTATTTTCCTAATTATAGGAATTAAATAAAAATAAGTGATGAATAGTGATTTTGGTGGAATTTAGAACATTATTATAATAATGCTATATCCGGTATTCGGAACGGATTTCTGAGTTCGTATTAGTGATCCAGGAGGAAAATAAGTGTATGTAAAAGCTGTCGGATTCAGAAAAAGAGCACTTTTATTTTCTCCGAGAATTCCCTGGACACTGCCAGACTTAAAGATTTATTTAAAAGGGATTTAAGGAATTTAAATTCGAGAAGTACTAAGAAAGATGAGGAATAGTATTATAAATATTAGAAAGGTTTTCGGTAAAACCCTAACTAGAAACGAATGAGTTATTCCCTCGAACGAACAACGAATTAAGCAATAAACGGACAAAGAAACAAGCAGAGGGAGCAAGAGTCATACACAAGCCACTAGAAAATATCTAGTAACCAATATAGTTACAAGAGTAACTAGAATCAAGTGGATCAACTAAGTACTTAGCAACCAAACTACTAGTTAGCCTTAAACCACCACAATCTCAACACTTGTCTTGCAAATTGCATCATCTAGTGCATCATCCCTTTAATAATTCAACCAAGATGAGATAATATCCTAGGCTCATCTACTTTATGCCTTATTCAAGAAACCAACACAAAAAAAATATCAAGAACTCCACCAATATACCCATTCGACTCCTCTTGAAATTCAAGAACAAAAATCCACCTTCCAACCATTGTTTGATCTTGAAACTTTTATGGTAGATCTTATATTTCAAGAAAATGATACCCTAGAAATCTTAGCCTCAAACACCACTTTTTCCATTTTTAAATAAATCCTTGAAGATGAGGGTGAATAGTGATTTCAAGAACAAATTCTTGGATCTTGATTTCTTGGATGATCTAAGCTTGGTTAAGGGTATACAAGGACTATACAAGGCTTAGCAAGCTCTTACACACATCATGGAAGGTATATCTCCGCAAAACCCTAGCTTGTAATTTGAGATTTATGATTGTCTTGATTGGGTTTAGATTAGTATGATATTGATGATGATTATAAGCATGATTATGTAGTTAGTTATGTGATTTAAGAAGCATGTTGATATTGGTGGTAAAATCAGTAGCTATTGGACTTATGAGATGAGTTATATGATGATAAGTTGTTTAGATGCCCGGTGTGGCTTGGTTGGATTGATTCGAGTTTTGGAATGTCCGAGTTATAGTCGTCGTAATGCCCGATTGTTGTTAATCTTAAGAAACCGTGTTTGACAGTAGCATGAACTCCATGTCTAGCTTCATATCCTGCCATTTTTGGATAGAGTATGTTATAAGCTTCGTTTTGATATAAAGATCATGTGAAACGGACTTACGGTTTAGGAGTTATGGTTTAATTCGTAAAAGAGGTTCGAAACCGTAATCGAAAGTTCGTAACTGAAATTGGAATCCCTTAACATGACTAAGTCAGTGACGAAACATGGTAATTAAATATTAGAGGTCATAAGGAAGGCGTGAGAGAAAACCACAAGTAAAATGGATCATTTTCCGATTTTATAAAAATGTTCGAATCAAGGTTAAGTGCGAAGAAACCACTTTTCAGAGATAACACTATTCATTCGAATGCTCCTGCCCTGTTTTAGTAAAATCTGGAAAACTTTATCTTCTGAACAAAGTCAGATTTTGAGCTAGCCACCTTATAGACATTCTCTAGAGTATGTACGCGAAAACGGTGCGTCATTTGAGTTAACGGTTACCGAGTTATGAACGTTTTTGTGAAAGAGGTGGGAATAGTGAAAATCCGTCGTTGACTGAACTTCGAAAATACATTTCACCTATCTAGACCCGTGTTTTCGAATTGGAAATTTTATGATAAATATTACAAATACCAAAGATGATTTTAAAAGTGGTTTCGCAATTAAATACGTTTCCCGTGATTTATTAAAAGTGTTGAAGTGTGAGTCACGGAATAGTAATTCTCAGAAAAGTCAACTCTAGGGGTACTACTTTGGCCACCCATTTTGGATAGATTAAAAGAGGAATCTCGAGTCGACTAAAACACGAAACTTGTTAAGAATTATCAAGACCACATATTGGTGCAAAGAACGAGGTTATAATTGATTAAGTAAGATATACGAAAAATCCGACATTAAGGATGGGTTCGAGGTGTGTTTTGGACTAAACTTACATGACTTAAGTTAAGTTATACTTAACCTTCGAAATGTTAAGTGATTGACCTCGGTTGTTGTGACTATTTATAGATCACTGGATCGACACGAGACACACTACCCCTACAGGATTACCAGGCAAGTTTCCGATACTTGGAACTGTTGTTGTGATAATATATATGATGATTGTTTTATACATATGCCATAGAATGCATGCCTACTTTCAAGTTAATATTGAATTACTTGTTCCCTGAATTGATATCGGCTTATAGACTATATATGAAATATCAGTTATAAGCCGGATTGTTTGGTTAAGACCCTTAGCGAAGGGCGTATGATATTCATACTTCAAATATAGACCGGGAGTCGATATTTTGTAATATATAAATAGTCGTGGAAACCCGGAGGGATCCCAGCGACAAATTTATTATTTCGAGGATTTTTATTCGATTACGAATCTTTCGAGGAACGTTATTTGAGTATTACCTCAGTGAAGGAATATTTAATGAATATTATTTTAATATTCATTTAGGATGTCATTTATTTAATGAATATTATTTTGATCATTCATTGGAGTTATTTAGTTAATGAATATTATTTTGAATATTCATTAGAGTTATTTGGTTGACGAATATCATTCCCAAATATTCATTTGGCTTACTTATTATTATTTGGAATATTCATTTGATCTTTATTTATTTAATGAATATTACTTTCGAATATTCATTTAAGGTTTGATTTACTTAATGAATATTATTTTAAAATATTCATTGGAAGTTCTATTTACTCAAGGAATATTACTTCGAATATTCCTTTAAAGTTTTGATTACTAAAAGAATATTATTCGGATATTCATTTAGAATATTATTTGTTAAATGAATATTATTTTGGATATTCATTTAGAATATTATTTGTTAAATGAATATTATTTTGGATATTCATTTAGAATATTATTTGTTAAATGAATATTATTTTGGATATTCATTTAGAATATTATTTGTTTAATGAATATTATTTGGATATTCATTTGGAATGTTATTTGTTAAATGAATATTATTTTCAAATATTCATTTAAGGTTTGATTTATTCAGTAAATATTATTTTAAATATTTATTTAAGTTTATTTATTCAATGAATATTATTTTAAATATTCATTTAAGAAGAGATTTATTTAATAAATAATTCTATATATTCATTCGAGGATTACTTACGAGCAATATTATGATTTAATAATATTCCGTAATTATTATTGACTTAATGAATATTCTTGGAATATTGATTTAAATTCTTTTAAGTTCTTTTTATGATGATTCATATTATTCAAAGATTATCTATCACCTTCAGATAAGGTGTAAAATATTTCGGAGTATTTTATGACTATTCTTATCAAGGGGAGGTTCCCAAACTTTATTTTCATTTAAATCTATCTTAAAGAAGATTTAAATACTCGCTCAACTTCCAAACATATATAAGGGGACCTCACTTGAGATATGTTATTTATTGGACTGCCCGGTCCTATACTTGCTAAAACTATCTTGTCACTCACATCTTGATTCTTTCAAGCATCGATATGAGTCTGTTTGGTTACCTCCTCAACGCTCGAGGGGTAAGAATTGATGGAACAAGTTTATATCCATTAACAAGCATCAGCTTGGGAAATATTGGTGATTTTTCTTTTCCAACTAGATACGACTACTTTGTGGAGTCCTATCAACAAGTAATATACTTGGGGAAAGGGGGAGGAACTTCACGTTTCAAAGTTATGGATGTGAAATGAACTAGGAGATGCGTAAGTGACCCAGTGGCGCCGGTCCAGCAAATGGCCCAACCGTTGGCCGGGGGGTTCCAGAGGGCGGTAGACAAGTAAATCCGTCGGTGCTTCCTTCTACATGTAGTAAACAAGAGGTGGGGAGCATAACATGCGACTGATCATCGTGTAAATGCTATGTCTCCTGGCGCGTCAAACTCCAGTATTAGTTCATCTCTCAATGTTGGAAATTCCCTGCAACCTTATCATTATTGGCAGGTTTGAAAAGTGTTTGAATTGGAATTGCAATACTCTTCCTGCAAGTTCCTCTATTATGAAAAGTTGATAATATCTTGCTCATCTTTGACATAGCAGATATTTATTCAAAATAAATATATTTTGAGTTACCTTGTAACTTCATCTCATACCTTATGTTGGTACTACATCGTTAATGCATGGCATATGGTTTCAAAGATATTTTGGACTGTTATATATTATCACTGTTCAATTATATTTTTGGTGGGCTATTGCTCACCCTTGCTTTAATTATCTATATCACAACAACAGCTAGATCAGATGGCCGCGCAAGGCGCACTCAGCATAGCAGGTGTTAGCCGTCAGAGGATTAATTGCGGAGGTCATAGTTACCATTGCGGAGGATGCAGCCTCTGGTAGGCTAGTTGTTAGCATTTGTGCATCAAATGTATTTATATATATGGCATATACCAATGGATGGCAAAGAGCATGTAATTGTAAAATTGTAATTCTTTGGTTTGTAAGAACTCAAACTTGTGATTAATAATATTGATGGTTACTCTGATTTCATCTCTGGGACTATAACGGGTGTGTTTTATGTTGTTGTTTTGGGTCACAAGGTTGTAATTTAAATTATGTTGGTTTTATGGATGGATATTGAGATCGTAACAACCAGATCCCTGACCCTGGATCTGGGGGTGTTACAGAAATGGTATCAGAGAGAGCGTTATAAATCCCAGAGATGACGCGACGTTAAAACAATAAATTCACTAACATAATAAGAACTCTTGCCAAGTTCATAGTCGGACTACTTAAGGTAGTACTGACATATAAAACCCTTATGGGGACTCTTAAGTATCATGATAGTAACTTAGCTCGTCCTCGTGCCGACTAGTAAGGCGATAGACCTTGAGGTGTACGAGCAGCAGCACGGTGATGCTTTATGGTATGTTGACAATAGGATTGTGAATTCGATAGAGTACCCTACTAAGGACCCGGAGAGGGTTCCAGTAGAAGAAGGGAATCCTGTTGAGGATGAGGAGTTACCCCTGAGAAAATGAGGGTTGTAGCCTGAAAGACTGTAAGAGTTAAGATATAGTGCTCAGAGGAATGAGCGTAAAGAACTGAGATATTGTTAATGGAATTAAAGAGGCATATTGGATTCATAGCCGGACTACCGGATGAAGTGCCAGCAAGTAAGATGGATTTGAGGAATTACTCAAGATCTTATGTAAGGATAGATAAGAATCCTTGGAGACTTTCAGATTAATGAGAAAGGAATTAGAATGATGCATGATTATCAAAGACATTGGTATAGGACGGGGAGCAGAGTCCCTAGGAACAGTTAAGACATAGGTGGCAAGTTCCATATCTTCAGATAAATGGATTAGTGTGAATATTGTCAATGGTAATTCGCCGTGAGAAGACAGATTTCATAGGTTTTAATTTATGAAACCAAATTGAGATTGTTAAGGTGATTTTATTCAGGGAAATGCCCATCTTATAAATGGATCAACTTAGAAAGAAAAGACATTGGGAAGTGATGGACTGAACAGATAAAGTATATAAGGAAATAGTAAGCGAGACAATGATCTCAGAACCTACAAGAGGAGAAGACCAGTGAGTCTGTGATAAATTAGTAATAAGGCTATCATCAGGAACCAATTATAAGTTCAGTTCAATTCAGTGAAATGATGAACCAGAAACATTAGATGCATGTGATTCAGAAGAATATTAAATTCTTTCTTTTCCTTGAATGGATTATGGTAGTTACCTTAAGTTTATTCTGACACTGAATCATAAATGGATTAGGCAAGGCGAGCAGTGGTTGAGATGTAATTGAGAATGCTTTTAGATGCAACCTGAAAGAACAGGTGTAGGACATGTTCTCGAAATAAGAGTTTTGGCAAAATGAAGTCCAACAATAGGACATATGATCAATAGTGAGTAGTGTTGGTCGACCCCATCAAATTGAAGACCATTTCAAAGGAAGAAAGGTCAACCACACCGGAAAAGGTGAGAAATTTCATAAAATTCACAAGGTATTACCAAAGATTTGCTCAGGACTTTACAGAAAGTGTAGTCCCGTAACCCGACTTATTGTAAGAATAAAAGTTTGAATGGACAAGATAAACGTGAGAAGATCTTCCTGGAGCTAAAGGTAAAGTTGGTGATGACCAGGGTTGGCGTTGCCTAATGGAAGAAGGAAACTTTGGGAGATATTATGATGCAACTCATACAGGTATAGGTCTGCGCTTATGCAGCACGACAGCATAATTTCGAATACAATTGGACAACACGGTTCACCAGATTGGATGACCTTGGTAGTGCCAATTCTGGGAAGCGACTGACCCCGATGGTAGCGTTCCTTCTGAGACTAGTTGTTAAGTAGACTGGTATTCGGTAGTATCGACTATTAGGATAAGCATGTATCGGGGAGGTATGGCATGTTTAGTTTGAAACTTTTTGATTCCCCTTCTAAGGACGATGTATATTTGGTTTCCTTCTAATGATTAAACTCCCAGCTTTATGTCAATCATTTCGCTACTGTAACTGTTTATGGTTCGACCAGCTCGGATGTTCATAGAAATATTCTTTGGGTATCGAAATTGATTTTCTTAATGTAACCAGTGGGTGGATAGATTGACTGAAGTTTCCCTAATCCTGGAAAGGAATTGGACAAAATTTGGTAAACCTTGTCTTTCGGATTATCTGAATACATCGCTGAGGAGTCGATTGAGACTTATATGGAGTGAAGTTTTTGAAAAGATCAAAAGGTATCAAGTAGAAGGCACTATGCCAGCAATTGCTAGAAAAGTAATGCTATTAGCCGACCCCTAAACTCACATATTTTAGCATGGCCAGTGGGACCAAGTCACTAAGGATTATCAAGTGATTGAACCAGCAATGTAAGGACAAAGCGGGGTGCTTCTAACAAAGTGCCAACCGCGAGAACTTTTGATGTAAAATGAATTGAGATACATGAGGATGGATTTTATAAATACCCTAGATGTATTAGGCACTAAGAAATTCACGTTGATCACGACCAATATCTTCCAGAACATCCTTGCTACCATTACCAAGTTCTGTAAGAAAGAGCAGATAGACATATTTTGTCTTTTGGAAGGTCATGTAGACCGACATTCAGAAGAAGAGGTTAGCATTAAGCTACCTATAGATGATTAAGATGAGAGTGACTGAAAAGAGACCTTTATTAGGGATATATAATTGGATAGCCAATTACAGGATGTATGTATTCCTTCAAAATAGAATTGAGGATAGAATATCCAGAGATTAAGACGAACCCTGGGGGGATGCACAAAGGATAGCATCAACCATAATAAAGACATTGTGAAATCAGACGATATAAGTTGAATCGACAAGGTATCAATAACCTATAAGGATTTGTGAAAAGAAGTCTCGAAAAGTACATAGACAGAATTGTTATAGAGTTGATTAATGATGTTTGATGTACCCTGTACCCAGAAGATACAGGAGGAATGATGAGGATGACCTAAGAAACCTTATAAGGGAAGAGGTAATATTCCGAACTTCAAAAAGGGAAGTTTGGTAAGGAATGTATGACATAGTAACAATAAGGCCAGATGAAGCATGTGTGAAACCATGAGAAAGTATGGATTGAACCAATAAGGTTGAGATTTTCCTAAAATAAGAAAGGACTGAGATAAGAAATATCCTAGATATGATTGGGAGTAACCGTGATAAAGTTCCCACAGAAAGGTGGAAGCAATGATTTTTGGAAAAAAGACTGAAATATGTTTTCTCTCATCTAGCAGAGTTCAAGGGAGGATGCTCCTACCCTGAGTTGGAATAGATCCAGAAAACATTGATCTCAAGAAATTATTATAATCAGGAAAGGCCAACGAGGTGGCCGACACTTTAAGTATAGGGGAGTAAGTATAAATGCTCAGACCAAAGAAATAGAATGATAATGTAAGGACCTTGATGGTCATAATGTGGTAGAGGAAGTTACATTCCGTTTAATGATTTTGCCAGGATCAACTATAAGAATAGTTTAAGTAAAGATTCGATTCCTGATGTTGCCAGTAGCACATTACCGACATTAGGAGGCTCTACGACAGACCAGACCAAATTCCCCAAGAGACTCGCCTTTTCTTTGGAAAGAAAGAGGGGAGGTTAAGTAACAATGAATTGGTAGTAAATGACCAGAAATAGAGAGGGTACAAATACTGATAAGCCAAATGGCACGATGATGAATGACAAGCAAGTTTATGTTGGTGTATTTCTGTGCAAACAAGATAGAGAATTATGAGGTTGGCAAGCGATTAAGCAAACCGCTAAGCTTTTAGTCTTCTACCGGAGATATATGATTAATAATCTCACCAGCCTGTTCCAGTTGCGATGCTGGAAGCTTTCCTGCAATTTTATTTGCTTCATGTAATATCTACGTCAAGTTCAGGAAGCGTTCCTTATGGATAGGAAATAGTGATTATTTTGTTTTCCTAGAGGATCTTGAATTGACAATTATGATGCTTAGTTATTAAAGCACTGCGTAAACGATAAACGATGGTGATCCTTCTGAGAAATTTGGTGGTAACGACTGTGGAAATGTCGAATTGAATCTAAGTTAGAGAAATCATCCGGGTTTATTTCGGATGGTGTAATTTCTGGAACGACGGGATATTTGAAATGAAGAATTAGGTTATGATGGTTCATAAAATGATTATAGTAGAAATAAAGACAAGAGACTGATAGAGATGGAAATAGAATTGGGAATTAATAAGAGAGTCAGATAGGCGGACTCATGAGAATCTCCAGTAATGAAGCGAGAAAAGTATGGAATTGGCAAGGTAAGGGTATTGGCCAAAACGGAAAGTTGGAATTAGGAGCATGAATGACATACAAATTGACTCCTTTTAAGTTTGGAAAATCCGAGGAAATATGGAATAGTTTGATTGAGTAATAAAAGAGACTCATGGAATGAGAAAGTGGAATCTAGATGGTTGAACAAAGGAAAGTTTGACCACAAACGTGCAACGTATATTGAATAAAGGTAACAAGTGTTCCCCTAATAAGATGACGGTGGAGTTCAATAACAGAAGTGAATGAGAACTAGATGATAAGATGGATGTGATTGATAAAGAAAAGATAGAGAGGTAATTATTAAATGTGAAGCACGAAATGTTATGAATGGATTAATGAATGGGTTTTCCTAAACGACGAGCTCTCGGAATGACAACCTGATAGTGTTAATGTTATGTATATGAAAGAGCCAGTGTTGTGGCGTGAAATGTCAGTAGTAGTTACGCCAAGCGAGAAATCCAAGATTTAACCTGAGAGATTGAAGGATTTTCCAAAAAGTTAGTGGTGCTAATATCGAGCAAGAGTATAGGTCCATAGAATGATGGACAGAGCAGCAAGGACATGTGATATGTGAGATTACGAAAAAGTAGTATTTAATACGAATATGATTATTTTCTTCTCTAATAAACCTCTATAGTTCAGAGGAAAAAATTCTAAGTATGATATTTTGACAATCATGAAAACTTTCTTATATGATTCTTTGAAATTCGTTCCTTTTCTTTTCCCTTATTTATCTTCTTCTAAATTGAGAAGAACAACCCTTTAAGGAGGGGAGGTAATACTACGTGACTCTCTGTCTGTGTGATAGGAGTCTAAGTGGAATGCCATTAATTGTTTAATTGCTTGTCAAGTACTAAAGGCTGGCCCCCTTCTGTACTAGCTATGCAATATAACAAATGTTCATTGATCACAGTGATCTCTCGATAAAATTTTTCCACCTAAATATATATACATCGAGATTGCGAAGATTAAAGCGATTAGGAATTGCAAAAAAAAAAAAATACGAGTGAGGTTATCTCCGGACTTCATAGCGCGTTAGTGATACCGAAGTCACTGCACGTACCAATAAGGTTAATAGTATAAGAACGGACAAGAGCGTATACCGGATGATGTGTTGTGTGAAAGTATCAAAGAATTGGTAGAACGGATAAAGGGTGTATTGTAACACCAGTATGATGTGCTTTAGAAAGATTGGAATGTGTAAGGATCGACCAGAGAATTGGAAAGCGAAATGACCAACAAGTACCCCATTTGTCTTCTACCTGATTCCGGGACGGAATCCTTTTAAGGAGGGGAGACTGTAAGAACCCGAATTTTCGGTAGAATTAAAACTTTTTATATATTGATGAAAGAATGAACAGTGACTCCGACTACAAGGTATTAACAAGGAATGTGAATGGGTATAGATTTAAATGATCATATGTCATGTAGAATACTTTTGGTTGATAGCATAAATAAGAATAATCTATCTCCTACGGATATAAGTTATATTATTCCAAGAAAGATTATTCTTGTGTCATCCGAATCAATATCTATTATAAGTCCAGCGGTTCCGTAAAAAGGTTAAGGAGCACTCGAGAGTAAACCAGGTTTATTTTCCTAATTATAGGAATTAAATAAAAATAAGTGATGAATAGTGATTTTGGTGGAATTTAGAACATTATTATAATAATGCTATATCCGGTATTCGGAACGGATTTCTGAGTTCGTATTAGTGATCCAGGAGGAAAATAAGTGTATGTAAAAGCTGTCGGATTCAGAAAAAGAGCACTTTTATTTTCTCCGAGAATTCCCTGGACACTGCCAGACTTAAAGATTTATTTAAAAGGGATTTAAGGAATTTAAATTCGAGAAGTACTAAGAAAGATGAGGAATAGTATTATAAATATTAGAAAGGTTTTCGGTAAAACCCTAACTAGAAACGAATGAGTTATTCCCTCGAACGAACAACGAATTAAGCAATAAACGGACAAAGAAACAAGCAGAGGGAGCAAGAGTCATACACAAGCCACTAGAAAATATCTAGTAACCAATATAGTTACAAGAGTAACTAGAATCAAGTGGATCAACTAAGTACTTAGCAACCAAACTACTAGTTAGCCTTAAACCACCACAATCTCAACACTTGTCTTGCAAATTGCATCATCTAGTGCATCATCCCTTTAATAATTCAACCAAGATGAGATAATATCCTAGGCTCATCTACTTTATGCCTTATTCAAGAAACCAACACAAAAAAAATATCAAGAACTCCACCAATATACCCATTCGACTCCTCTTGAAATTCAAGAACAAAAATCCACCTTCCAACCATTGTTTGATCTTGAAACTTTTATGGTAGATCTTATATTTCAAGAAAATGATACCCTAGAAATCTTAGCCTCAAACACCACTTTTTCCATTTTTAAATAAATCCTTGAAGATGAGGGTGAATAGTGATTTCAAGAACAAATTCTTGGATCTTGATTTCTTGGATGATCTAAGCTTGGTTAAGGGTATACAAGGACTATACAAGGCTTAGCAAGCTCTTACACACATCATGGAAGGTATATCTCCGCAAAACCCTAGCTTGTAATTTGAGATTTATGATTGTCTTGATTGGGTTTAGATTAGTATGATATTGATGATGATTATAAGCATGATTATGTAGTTAGTTATGTGATTTAAGAAGCATGTTGATATTGGTGGTAAAATCAGTAGCTATTGGACTTATGAGATGAGTTATATGATGATAAGTTGTTTAGATGCCCGGTGTGGCTTGGTTGGATTGATTCGAGTTTTGGAATGTCCGAGTTATAGTCGTCGTAATGCCCGATTGTTGTTAATCTTAAGAAACCGTGTTTGACAGTAGCATGAACTCCATGTCTAGCTTCATATCCTGCCATTTTTGGATAGAGTATGTTATAAGCTTCGTTTTGATATAAAGATCATGTGAAACGGACTTACGGTTTAGGAGTTATGGTTTAATTCGTAAAAGAGGTTCGAAACCGTAATCGAAAGTTCGTAACTGAAATTGGAATCCCTTAACATGACTAAGTCAGTGACGAAACATGGTAATTAAATATTAGAGGTCATAAGGAAGGCGTGAGAGAAAACCACAAGTAAAATGGATCATTTTCCGATTTTATAAAAATGTTCGAATCAAGGTTAAGTGCGAAGAAACCACTTTTCAGAGATAACACTATTCATTCGAATGCTCCTGCCCTGTTTTAGTAAAATCTGGAAAACTTTATCTTCTGAACAAAGTCAGATTTTGAGCTAGCCACCTTATAGACATTCTCTAGAGTATGTACGCGAAAACGGTGCGTCATTTGAGTTAACGGTTACCGAGTTATGAACGTTTTTGTGAAAGAGGTGGGAATAGTGAAAATCCGTCGTTGACTGAACTTCGAAAATACATTTCACCTATCTAGACCCGTGTTTTCGAATTGGAAATTTTATGATAAATATTACAAATACCAAAGATGATTTTAAAAGTGGTTTTGCAATTAAATACGTTTCCCGTGATTTATTAAAAGTGTTGAAGTGTGAGTCACGGAATAGTAATTCTCAGAAAAGTCAACTCTAGGGGTACTACTTTGGCCACCCATTTTGGATAGATTAAAAGAGGAATCTCGAGTCGACTAAAACATGAAACTTGTTAAGAATTATCAAGACCACATATTGGTGCAAAGAACGAGGTTATAATTGATTAAGTAAGATATACGAAAAATCCGACATTAAGGATGGGTTCGAGGTGTATTTTGGACTAAACTTACATGACTTAAGTTAAGTTATACTTAACCTTCGAAATGTTAAGTGATTGACCTCGGTTGTTGTGACTATTTATAGATCACTGGATCGACACGAGACACACTACTCCTACAGGATTACCAGGCAAGTTTCCGATACTTGGAACTGTTGTTGTGATAATATATATGATGATTGTTTTATACATATGCCATAGAATGCATGCCTACTTTCAAGTTAATATTGAATTACTTGTTCCCTGAATTGATATCGGCTTATAGACTATATATGAAATATCAGTTATAAGCCGGATTGTTTGGTTAAGACCCTTAGCGAAGGGCGTATGATATTCATACTTCAAATATAGACCGGGAGTCGATATTTTGTAATATATAAATAGTCGTGGAAACCCGGAGGGATCCCAGCGACAAATTTATTATTTCGAGGATTTTTATTCGATTACGAATCTTTCGAGGAACGTTATTTGAGTATTACCTCAGTGAAGGAATATTTAATGAATATTATTTTAATATTCATTTAGGATGTCATTTATTTAATGAATATTATTTTGATCATTCATTGGAGTTATTTAGTTAATGAATATTATTTTGAATATTCATTAGAGTTATTTGGTTGACGAATATCATTCCCAAATATTCATTTGGCTTACTTATTATTATTTGGAATATTCATTTGATCTTTATTTATTTAATGAATATTACTTTCGAATATTCATTTAAGGTTTGATTTACTTAATGAATATTATTTTAAAATATTCATTGGAAGTTCTATTTACTCAAGGAATATTACTTCGAATATTCCTTTAAAGTTTTGATTACTAAAAGAATATTATTCGGATATTCATTTAGAATATTATTTGTTAAATGAATATTATTTTGGATATTCATTTAGAATATTATTTGTTAAATGAATATTATTTTGGATATTCATTTAGAATATTATTTGTTAAATGAATATTATTTTGGATATTCATTTAGAATATTATTTGTTTAATGAATATTATTTGGATATTCATTTGGAATGTTATTTGTTAAATGAATATTATTTTCAAATATTCATTTAAGGTTTGATTTATTCAGTAAATATTATTTTAAATATTTATTTAAGTTTATTTATTCAATGAATATTATTTTAAATATTCATTTAAGAAGAGATTTATTTAATAAATAATCCTATATATTCATTCGAGGATTACTTACGAGCAATATTATGATTTAATAATATTCCGTAATTATTATTGACTTAATGAATATTCTTGGAATATTGATTTAAATTCTTTTAAGTTCTTTTTATGATGATTCATATTATTCAAAGATTTTCTATCACCTTCAGATAAGGTGTAAAATATTTCGGAGTATTTTATGACTATTCTTATCAAGGGGAGGTTCCCAAACTTTATTTTCATTTAAATCTATCTTAAAGAAGATTTAAATACTCGCTCAACTTCCAAACATATATAAGGGGACCTCACTTGAGATATGTTATTTATTGGACTGCCCGGTCCTATACTTGCTAAAACTATCTTGTCACTCACATCTTGATTCTTTCAAGCATCGATATGAGTCTGTTTGGTTACCTCCTCAACGCTCGAGGGGTAAAAATTGATGGAACAAGTTTATATCCATTAACAAGCATCAGCTTGGGAAATATTGGTGATTTTTCCTTTCCAACTAGATACGACTACTTTGTGGAGTCCTATCAACAAGTAATATACTTGGGGAAAGGGGGAGGAACTTCACGTTTCAAAGTTATGGATGTGAAATGAACTAGGAGATGCGTAAGTGACCCAGTGGCGCCGGTCCAGCAAATGGCCCAACCGTTGGCCGGGGGGTTCCAGAGGGCGGTAGACAAGTAAATCCGTCGGTGCTTCCTTCTACATGTAGTAAACAAGAGGTGGGGAGCATAACATGCGACTGATCATCGTGTAAATGCTATGTCTCCTGGCGCGTCAAACTCCAGTATTAGTTCATCTCTCAATGTTGGAAATTCCCTGCAACCTTATCATTATTGGCAGGTTTGAAAAGTGTTTGAATTGGAATTGCAATACTCTTCCTGCAAGTTCCTCTATTATGAAAAGTTGATAATATCTTGCTCATCTTTGACATAGCAGATATTTATTCAAAATAAATATATTTTGAGTTACCTTGTAACTTCATCTCATACCTTATGTTGGTACTACATCGTTAATGCATGGCATATGGTTTCAAAGATATTTTGGACTGTTATATATTATCACTGTTCAATTATATTTTTGGTGGGCTATTGCTCACCCTTGCTTTAATTATCTATATCACAACAACAGCTAGATCAGATGGCCGCGCAAGGCGCACTCAGCATAGCAGGTGTTAGCCGTCAGAGGATTAATTGCGGAGGTCATAGTTACCATTGCGGAGGATGCAGCCTCTGGTAGGCTAGTTGTTAGCATTTGTGCATCAAATGTATTTATATATATGGCATATACCAATGGATGGCAAAGAGCATGTAATTGTAAAATTGTAATTCTTTGGTTTGTAAGAACTCAAACTTGTGATTAATAATATTGATGGTTACTCTGATTTCATCTCTGGGACTATAACGGGTGTGTTTTATGTTGTTGTTTTGGGTCACAAGGTTGTAATTTAAATTATGTTGGTTTTATGGATGGATATTAAGATCGTAACAACCAGATCCCTGACCCTGGATCTGGGGGTGTTACAAACAGACTTCTAGAACTCAAGATATGGCCCAAACAGTGAATCTCATGCGTGCAGCCCAATAAATCCGAATTTTAATAAATTAAATCTCCAAAAATGACAAAAACATCCACCATAATCAACATCCTTGTAAATCTGCACAACTAAACAAAACACATCAAAACTACAAGAAACTTGAGCCCAAGACAATCAATTTAAGCCGATTTAGAATGCTCCAAGTGGAGATAAAATCCACTTATCACCTGTCGGCCAAAAAAAACATCTTATCGCCGAAACCTATCAGCCTATACACATACACATATTTAATACTTCTAAATATTATGGATTAAAAAATAATCACACAGTAAATCAAGAATTAATCCACAATAATCAGATAAACTCACAATTAAATAGACATAAAATTAACAAAATATCATTAATTGATATATGTCAATAAAATATTTATTTAATTATGCTACAATTTATTTTAATAATCAAATATCAGAACAGGTGAGATCCAATCTTGAATTGCTTCAGTCATGATATCAATTATTAAAATAAATATCGAGTACACGAGTATTACACAAAGATATAACATGCAAACCTGTTAATACTCAAGTATCGCTTCAGTAGTACCAACTAATTACCACAAATTTCTAACACTTAAACACATGACAACTAATTAGTAGATAAAATCATGAAAATGTACAACAACTTGCATTTGTTGACTTCCTGTTAAGAGCACAAGTTTAACATGCCAAGTTCACTAACCAACCTATTGAATGTAGATTCATCAAGTGGTTTCGTGAAAATGTCTGCAAGTTGTTGCTCAGTGGGAATGAAGTGAAGTTCCACAGTACCATGCATAACATGTTCACGAATGAAATGATACCTTATGTCGATGTGCTTGGTTCGAGAATGATGTACTGGATTATTCGAGATTTCTATGGCACTTGTGTTGTCACAGAATATAGGTATTTTGTTCAGCAACAGACCATAATCCATGAGTTGATTCCTCATCCACAAGATTTGTGAGCAACAGCTACCAGCTGCAATGTATTCTGCCTCTGCTGTAGATGTGGCTACTGAATGCTGCTTCTTGCTGAACCAGGAAACCAATCTCCTTCCAAGGAATTGACAGCTTCCAGAAGTACTCTTGCAATCAATCTTGCAACCAGCATAATCAGAGTCTGTATAGCCAACTAGGTCGAAACCCGTATCCTTAGGATACCAAATACCAAGATTCGGAGTACCCTTAAGATATCTGAAGATACGCTTCACGGCTATCAGATGTGATTCTTTAGGATCAGCTTGGAACCTTGCACATAAGCACGTTGCGAACATTATATCTGGTCTGCTTGCATTGAGGTAGAGTAGAGAACCAATCATGCCCCTGTAGATTGTTATGTCAACTCGTTTTCCAGATTTATCTTGATCAAGCTTAGTGGCAGTGGCCATGGGAGTCTTTGAAGGTGCTGAATCTTCAAGATGATACTTTTTAAGAAGATCCTTGATATACTTGGATTGATAGATAAAGATAGCATCTGTTCTTTGGCTCACTTGCAATCCAAAGAAGTAGTTTAGCTCTCCCATCATGCTCATCTCGTACCTACTCTCATCAACTTCGCAAATCTTGCACAAAGTGCATCATTCGTAGAGCCAAATATAATGTCATCAACATAAACTTGCACAAGTAGAATATCATTTTTATGCTTTTTATAGAACAAAGTTTTATCTATGACACCTCTAGTAAAACCACTATCAAGTAAGACTTCAGCAAGAGTGTCATACCATGTTCTAGGCGACTGCTTAAGACCATAGAGAGCTTTGAATAGAAGGTAGACGAAGTCCTCAAGTTCAGGATCAACAAAACCAGTAGGTTGTTCAACATAGACCTCTTCTTCAAGCTCACCATTCAGGAAAGCACTTTTCACATCCATCTGATATACTCTGAAGTTTGAATGTGTAGCAAATGCCAGAAACATCCTGATGGCTTCTAGTCTAGCAACTGGTGCGAAAGTTTCATCATAATCAGTACCTTCTTCTTGAGTGTAGCCTTTGGCAACCAGTCTCGCCTTGTTCCTTGTAACAATTCCATTCTCGTCAAGTTTATTTCTGAATACCCATCTTACATCAATTACAGATTTATCCTTTGGTCTGGGTACCAGCTTCCAAACTATCTGTCTTTCAAACTGATTGAGTTCCTCTTGCATTGCAATCACCCAATCTGGATCTTCCAGAGCTTCTCCAACCTTCTTAGGTTCAATTTCTGATAGAAAACCAGAATACAAGCATTCATTCTGAGTAGCTCTTCTATTCTGAACTCTTGAGTCAAGATCACCAATGATCAGATCAAAAGTATGATCACGATTCCAAACAGTTTGCCTTGGTAGATGAATTCTAGATGATTCCCCAATATCAGCATTCTGAATAGTGTATCCTTCTTCTGCTCCCCCTGAGTTGTTGCTGGTATGATCTACAGATGTACTCTCCTCAGGACTGGAAACAGAAATAGTCTGACTTTGAGGCCCTGTGATCTCACTGCCATCACCATTACCTGGATCACCATTATTACCATCTCCATTATTACTATTAACATTATCAACAACAACCTCAGGTTCGGTTTCATCATCCTCATCATCAGAAAGATTCTCAAAAGCTATAGATTCATCATCATCTTCTTTCTGAATACTAGCAGATCTTGCATCATCAAATCTCACATTAAGGCTTTCCACAACCTTCTGACTATCGATCACATACACCCTGTACGCCTTAGACTCCAATGAATACCCTAGGAAAATGCCTTCATCTGCTTTAGCATCAAACTTACCAAGATGCTCATAGCCATCTTTAAGAGCATAGCATTTTACTCCAAACACATGAAAGTACTTCACGGATGGTTTAGTGAGGGCCATAAGTTCATATGGTGTCTTCTCATACATTTTGTTGATCAGGGTTCTATTCTGAGTATAGCAAGCTGTATTGACTGCCTCAGCCCAGAAATAAGTAGGAAGTTTAGCTTCATTTAGCATTGTTCTGGCAGCTTCAATCAACGTTCGATTCTTCCTCTCAACCACTCCATTCTGCTGTGGGGTCCTGGGTGCTGAAAACTGTCTTGAGATACCCTTCTCAGTGCACCAGTTATTAAGAACTGAGTTTCTGAATTCAGTCCCATTATCTGATCTGATTTTACGTATGGGCACTCCAGCTTCTAGCTCAATCTTCTTGATATGATCGATAATCATCTGCGCTGCTTCATCCTTAGAATGCAAGAATAACACCCATGTGTATTTGGAATAGTCATCCACAATTACTAAATAGTATCGCTTCTTGGACATAGACGTGACATTAACTGGGCCAAACAAATCCATATGTAGAAGTTGCAATGGTTCAGTGATGTCTGATATTGTCTTCCTTTTATGTGATGCTCTCTTGGACTTTCCCTTTTCACATGCTGCACAGAGTCCGTCAAAACAGAACTCCATCTCGGGTAATCCTCTCACAAGCTCCCTCTTGACTAGAGAATTCATAGTCTTGAAGTTAAGATGTGAAAGCTTCTTATGCCATAACCAACTGTCTTCTGAAGATGCTTTTCCATAGAAACACAAAGTTTCTCCATTAGATCCAGAATTCCAGTTAGCTATAAATAAGTCACCCTTTCTCACTCCTTGCAAAGCGAGCTTCTGGTCTCTCTTATTAGTGATCAAACATTTCTCCTTTTTGAACAAGACTTCATAACCTTTATCACAAAATTGACTGATGCTGAGGAGATTATGTGCAAGACCATTAACAAGAGAGACTTCTTCGATGATGACATTCCCAAATTCCAAATTGCCATATCCCGTAGTAAATCCTTTGCTGTCATCTCCAAAGGTAACCACTGGGCCAGTTTTCTCAACCACCTTTGATAGCAGGGCTCTATCACCGGTCATATGTCTCGAACATCCACTGTCCAGAATCCACATGACTCGCTTTTTCTTTATGCCATGTATCCACATAACAGTGCATGATATGCAAGCAGTTGAAGCACACTTAGAATGAATAGGCATGGCAGACATGTTATGAACATGATAATTAATATTATGATTATTCTCTACTTTAACATTCTTACATGCATGAGTAAGATGAGCAGCAGAGTTGCAGTTGTTACATAACTTCCTAGGACCATTTTTGCCTATCCTTCCATTTATGTTCTTCTTAGCCTTAGTCTCTGTTTTATAACCTAGTCCAGTTATTGTCTCTTCACTGTTAACTGACTTACTAGGTGACTTTGCCTTTTCATTTCTAAGTTTCTCAACATCCTCAACAAGCAGTTCATGTCTAATAAGCAAAGTATTTTCATCAAAGGGTTCAGAACTAGTTTTCTTGAACAAAGGATCATTGACATTCTTTAGAACAAGTGGTGCATCCTTACTTTTAGCCTTAGCTGGTTCAGGATCCACTACTTGTTTCTTACCAAACTTTTTAGAACCATAGTCGAACCCAATAGCCACTTTAGATCCAATTATCTGATTGTCAATTAGTTCCTTTGCAAGATTAGCAGAGTTCTGATAGGCACTTAACTTGGTGTATAGCTCATCTCTTTGATTTTTAAGCTCTTTCTCTGTCTCAACACTAACCTGGAATTTGTTTTTTAGATACTCATTTCTTTCCTTTAGATTTTCTATCTGCATATTCGTGAGTTCTAGTTCCTCATTCCTGGCTTGTATTTTACTAAGTTCAGCCCTAGCATTTTCAGCCTCAGATTTAGCAGTTGCTATGTCTTTTAAAGCATATTCTAAATCCCATCTAAGAACACTTATAGATTTGCTAGAGTCTATCACATGCTTGACACAATCACGATTACGACATTTAAATCTATCAGTCATAGAAGCATGCATGTTTTTTTACCTCATATCCGTAAGTAGGATCATAGTCTGCCATCAGCGCAAGATTGCCATACTCCTCTTCATCGTCAGTGTCATCCCAGCTTTTGCCTTCGGCAATGTATGACTTGACAGGATACTTTCTCTGAGAGCTAGAGTCCCTTTTCTGAAAAGCTTTCTTCCTTTCAATTGCTTGTCTAGGTTCTCTGCATTCACTGGCAAAGTGCCCCATCTTATCACAGTTGTAGCACCGAAACTTATTACGGTCTACCATCCCTATCTTGTTACTCTTTCCTGATTCAGACCCAGAAGATGAACCAATTCTCTGCGATCTGTTGCTACTTCTAGAAGATCTGTACTTAGCATTTTTCCTGAATCTGATTTGGCTAAAGTTAGCTGCTAATGTAGCCATAGTAGGATCCTCCAGTTCCTGCAACTCCTCAAGAGTATAATACTCACTTTCGTCACCAAGTAGATCATCATTATCCATTTCAGCTTCAAAGAACACATCCTTCTTGCTCTGCGGTTTCATAACCTTTGTTTCAGGTTCTTTGTGGCTGGATGCAGTAAGAGCAGTTGTCTTCAATAATTCAGCATTTTTGCTGTCTACTGTTCCAACACCATATATAATTTTCCTTTGCTCTTGCTCCATCTCATGAGTTCTTAACTTTCAATACAAATTCTCAAGAGTCATTGTAGCAAAATCATCTCTCTCTCTCTGATGGATGACGCTTTATGTTCTACATGGTGTGGTAGAGTCAGCATGAATTTCCTGTTTGTCTCTCTTAGAGGATACTTCTTCCCGTGAATGCTCAACTCATTCAGTAGCTTATTGTATCTCTCGAAAACTTGAGTGATACTTTCACCAGGAAGAGATTTAAAAGCTTCGTAGTGAGACGTCAGAATATCCAGTCGATTTTCACGAACTTCATCAGTTCCCTCCATTATCATTCCAATCGTATCCCACATGTGTTTCGCACTAGTACAGTTCATAATTTGATGATTCATTTCATCATCCATGGAGTCAACTATGATTAGTCTAAGATTGGTATCCAATCCATCTTTTTCAGTTTCAGTAGCGGTATACTCCGATGGACGTTTTGGAATCATTCCTCCAACAGCTACACTACTTTCACCATCCTCAATAGTTTCAGGAGCAGCTTTCATTGGTTTAGACAAACACTCAGTCAACGTCTCCATGTATCTAGGATTTGACGCTTGTATGAACATCAACATCTTCATTTTCCACATGCTGTAATTATCACGCTTAAATGAAGGAACCTTAATACTGCTAACTTTTTGAGTACTCATGATTCTGGATATGAACGCGGATCTGATCTGTATGTCGATCAACTAGCTCTGATGCCACTTTTTAGGTCCAGAATAATGTAGAAGGGGGGGTTGAATACGTTATTTCGAAATATTTGAATTTTTGAAATGTGAAAAATAAGGTCAACAACTGAATCGAAATAACACAATCAATTCGAGAAAATATCTTTGAATTGATAAAAAACCGAGGGGTGTTACAACTTCTAATCCAGTGGATTAGCTTCAAAAACAAGAACACTCCTAAGGATAGTTTAGGCACGAGTACCTTCTATCCGACACTTCCTAAAAGCGGGCTAAGCCGGCTTTCCTACTAGATGGACTGTCTAGCAGCTTACACAGAAAAGATATAAGTGAGAGAAGAGAGAGTTGTGTGTTGAGGTATGTTTTGAAATGAAATACAACATGCCTATTTATAAATTTTAGAAAGTCACTATTTGGCACTATTCCAACAACCCCCAAATACTATTCCACAACCCCAGCTACTATTCCAACAACCGCAGTTACTATTCCAACAACCGCAGTTACTATTCATATGAATAGTACTATTCATATGAATAGTGATTTCGGTTACTATTCATATTCTCTTCTTTTTATTTTGCTGTTTTAATTCATCTCAGAAAATAATTCAAGTACTAGATTAATTTAATTATTTATTATAAATAATTAATTAATCTGTTACTTAGTTAATTTTCAGTGTAAATTAATTTTTGACAATACCTTGAGATATTATGTCTGTCCTTGATCGTCAATAGGCTTTGGCAATTCTTTCTGTGAATTAATGTGTTGATCCTTCTCGTATGTGCTGACACTTAGTGCACTGGTCTGGTTCATAAGTGACTAGCACTGATCTTGATCTTCACACCTTCGTTACATTCCAATTGATTAGCCTGCAACAGTATCTTCAAATAATATAAATACATGAAATCTTTTGGCCCTTCAACTGAATCATCTGTACATCTTATTCTGTCACTGAGGCTTGATCATGTTAATGAACTTCTTTCAGCGACTTGATCCTTGTTGGTGCTTGTTCTTCAAATTTCACGATCACTGTATAGAGTTAATATTATTTATCTTTTATCCTAGTTGAGTTATATATGTCCTCTATTACATATTAAATTACATTATGCTTTACATGCTACATCCCATTAACCATTTCTCCTTTAAAGCTGACTTACTTATGGAATAAAAAATGGCAACATTTCGAACTCTATAACAATCAATGTTGAGTATACCTTGAATCCACATCTTGCTTGAAGGAGAAACTTAAGCAATGAAGAGAGGTGGAATTGTATCGGTCATTCTGCTATTAATAGTATACCGAGGCAGCAGATGCTTTCTCAGGCAACTGAAATGTCCAAGCCAGTGCCCCTCAACGTCGCCAACTGATCCAAATGCTAAAGTTTGCTACCTCAATTGTAATTCACCTGTTTGTAGCCCTGAGTGCAAAAGTAAGACTATGTTTGCTACTATTTTAACCATTTTTGTACTGTGTGCAAGAGATCTTTAATTTGATCTCTGGTTAGTAACATGCACTAATTATTTATTAAACATGCAGATAGGAAACCAAATTGCAATGGTCGTGGAGCAGTTTGTTTGGATCCACGTTTCACTGGGGCAGATGGGATTGTTTTCTACATTCATGGCAGGAGCAATGAACACTTTAGTTTAGTTTCTGATCTGAATCTCCATATTAATGCTCGATTCATCGGTCTAAGGCCAAATGGCAGAACAAGTGACTTTACATGGATTCAAACACTAAGAATCCTCTTTGACAACCACAAGTTCTCTCTTGAGGCCACAAAAGCAGCAAAATGGGATGATGAAGTTGATCATCTCAACTTCTCACAAGTATATATAGTATACTTGTGGTATACTATATATAGTATACCACAAGTATATATTACAAGTATATTTGTACTTGCCGGATAGTTGCAAATAAATTACGATAAGTACAAATATATTACAAATATATAGTTTAAACCATAAGTCTAATAGCATGTCTACAAGGAATGCTGGATAGTTGTCATGCCCCACAAGAACACAATTTATTACACTTGTATTTTGGTTTAAACTGTTGAATGTGACGCCAAAAAAACTGTTAGAAAGTTGTATTCATGCTTTATTGGTTGATATTAACGTTTCCCAAATGTTTACAGACGGTAATGATATTATTGATTACAAACTAATACCACAAGGGTACCGTTGAGAGGAGACAAAAATGAGCTGGTACCACTAGGAAATGACAATTGTTCAATGGTACCGGTGAGAATTTCCCTTTAACAATTCATCACCTAGCACATTATATTTTTTTGAGAAAATTATTTGATTTCCTCACATTACTCCGTTACTCCAATCAAATAGATAGGTGCGAAAGCAATAGTCACCAATAGATAGGTGTGAAAGTACGAAGTATCAATCAGGTAACGTGATGGGTCGGATCTTCGAAATGGTACACGAGAACTTGGTAAAAGAAAAAAACAAGTAGGTTACAACTTAGAGGGTGTTTGGGATTGCTTAAAATAAGTTACTTTTGACTTAATGGAGGTGTTTTTAACTTAAAGGAGAAAGTAAAGTTGTTTACTTTAAGTTGAATGAATGTGTTTGGGTAATTTTACTTAAAGTTAAATGGGAATTTAATAATTTTGACTTAAAGTGATATTTGACTTAAAAAAATTTTAAATTCATGATATTTAAGCTTTACAAGAATTTTGAAAAAAAAAGAAAAAAAAAACTCCATAAATCATAAGTCATAAGTCAAAAGTACCTAAATGTAACTTCTGACTTAAAGCAGTTTTTTAATTTAAAGCTGGCTTAAAGCCACGTTACACAAACACACCAAAAACTCCTTAAAGGAGCTTTTGGCTTTAAGTAAGGTTGGCCAAACAGGCTGTTACACGATGACCCGAACTAGAATTGGAGATAAGTACGTGAAAAAGCATACATTTCTTCTTAACATTGCATGTTACCGTACCTTCATTCCATACATTGCTTTTTTGTCATGTTAGGTCATGTCATTTTGTTTGATTTCTCCCTTTCAACGTACTTTGAGTTGAATTGAATCACTAAAATTTTAATTCTACATTTTTTTTTATTAAAAGATAAAGAATGAGAGAAAATTTTTCTTAAATTTTTTTTAATCGAATTATAGAATCAAATCAAATTACACTTACTCGTATTTTTAATGTTTATCTATTGTTTTAATATTATTAAATAATTATTATTATATATATAAAATATATAGAGAAAAATGGGTCTGAGGTTGTCCTCAGGAATCTCCCCTGAGATTTGTACTATAAAATTAGGGGCCCCGCAGAGGCATTTTTGTAACTATCTATGTTTTTATTCAGTAATTTACATAAATACCCATCAATTTGTATGGGAATGGTTTTAACCTCAGGGTTTTACCTGACAGGCACATGAAACCCAAATATATATTACCATTAAATTCTAAATTTTTACACATGTACATTAAAATATGAATGAATGAATTTAATATATGAGAAATTAATTTTAAAAAAGTATTCGATTTATTCTTCGAATACTCTCCGAGAACAAAATCGAGTCGAACCGAGTTCCGATTTTTACAACTTTGCTCAAATCCAAACATGGCCCTAGGGTAATAAGAAACGGGTTTTACTAAAAAAAATCTATCAAACATACTTTTTGTGCATTTCAACCTACTCATGCCTCATATTCCGTATGTCAAATGGTCCAGTACATACGTATGCAAAGTAGTGTTACGGAGCATACGGTTTCTCAGCCGTTGGATCGTTGATTCAATGGCTGGGGTTTAAAAAAAAAATTGTACCGTACCGAGGAAATTTTCTGCGGTACGGGACACGTACCGCAGAAAATGCCCCCCTATTTTCACAACAAAAATAGTACTGTACACGTACCGCAGAAAATTGTTACGGTACGTGTTACACAGCATACTGCTAGCAAACGTCTGCACCAGACCGGGATCCATTCCATATTAGCTTGGCAAAAACCACCATATGTGGTAGGAACAAACAAATCTTCCACGTTCAGTTCAGTATCTTCTTCGTTTTGAATAGATTTCCCACTTGAGTAGCCGATCTTGCAATGTGAAAACAATGTTACACACCTTCCAGGTGAAACCGCATATTTGTCCTATCATAAAAAATTGCAAATTAAACTATTTATACTACTTAAATACCTAGTACTAACCCCCACCGAAAGTAAAAGAAGAGTTTTCTCTCAAACTTTTCTCCCCCTTCCTCGTCGTCTTCAACCTCTGCTCCTCCGGCGGTGGTTTATCCACCGACCGGAGGCCCTTTTCTTGTCCAGTTTTTTGTTTTCTTTCAATAATCATACTCCTTTTGTGAAGATTGTGAGTATTTGGTTTGCTTACCCATTAATTGGGTTTATTGGTCTCTCCTTGTGAGAGTTTGTTTGTCTCTCCTTGTGAGAGTTTGCTTGGTTTGTTGGTTTTAATGAAGATCTACAATAGATCAGTCCTGCTGAGAATGATTTTGTCGATAATTTGGGGGATCTGGAAAGTCCGCATCGAAGCTGAGATGCTAACGTTTATTGCAAGAGCTCATCACTTACAACCAAAGATTGTTCAATATTTTTTGTTGGGGGTTTTCACTTTCGGCATGTCTATAGCTGGTATCCGGCATGTAGATAGCTGGGGTATTACTCATCCTTTGGGGAATTCCATTTCCGGCATGTCTATAGCTGGTATCCGGCATGTAGATAGCTGGAGGATCGTTCCTCTGACCTTAGTTTATACAAATGAGGATTCTGAACACTGGGGTATCAACGGATCTTACGTGAAGTGGTCAATTGTAATAACGCGGCTTTCAGGGATGTTAGCGCAATTTGGATCTTTTCGAATATCTTCGAATTCGTTTTTTAGCTTCAAGAACTTTTTAGTTCAGTTTGTTGCACGATCTGGAAACAATTTATTGTTTTTTCAACCTGGTCGTATCTACAGTCGGGGGTTTGTCCCGCTGTTTTATTGGCTTGTTTCAGAAATATAATCCTTTGCATTTTGTCAAAAAAAATACCTAGTACTAAAAAATTCAAACTTTCAATTATATATTTTTGCTCGTCTAAGAGCATCTCCATCCATATCAAGTACTCAGCTAAAAGTCTACGTGACTTTCCAAAAATAAAACTTATACATAATAATGTAAAAAAATAATTAACCATTCAAATGGGACAAAATCTTTGTCTGTATATAATTATAGATAATCTCTTGATGTTGGCTCTATTTGTCGAACCTATGTTATATTTGTCGAACCTCTAAAGACCATTAGTGAATTGTTACATTACTTATTTCTAAAATAAAATAATATATTCTATTAATAACATACCAGTTTTAAAATATAACCAATCATTATAACCAATACCCTCGGAACACAATATCTTAGAGGTTTAACAAATTTTATATAATATTATCATTTTTAGCCAACACGGTTGAAAATGCTCTAAACAATACAAGCCGAGAAGAAGTTTGTTTTATTAATTTTAAACAATTGTTTTCGTTTAATGCTTACTGAAACTCAATTCTGTATTTATAACCTTTATGGCAACATTTTTATTTTCATAATTATATTTGTTTTGTTAGAAACTACATAGTATATTAGAGCATCTCCAATAGGAGTTGCTAATCAAGTTGCCAACTTTGCCAAATCATCAAAAAAAATTAATTTTTTAATTGATCTTCAATTTGGCAACCTCGAATAGAAAAATGATCCAATGATTGACAACTGTAAAAGTTGTATAAATGATCCCCATATGAGTAATTAAATAATCTAAATTTGAAGGAAGACATGTAAAATAGGTATATTAGTATATTTTTTTTAAACAAAAATATGCACTTTAACCATTTGAGGAAGTTGCCAACTTTTGGCAACAATTGTTGGCAATCTTAAGGCAACCTAGGCTCTCCAATAGGAAGACAACCAAGATTGCTTGCCACATAGATGTTGGCAATCTTCTTGGCAACTCCTATTGGAGATGCTCTTAAAGACTTAAAGTTATAAATGTATAAAATAAAATTCGATGCTACTCGGTCTCATGTTTTTCGTTCAATTCTGGCTTACCCCAAAATTATTAAATGGATGTTACTAGATCTTGTTGGAGGCCCACCTTCATTTTAGCCATCATGGGCATGTTCTCCACTTCCTTAGAGTAATGATACACATTCCCCACTTTTGTGCAACAGACAGAAATGTGGGACACTTCATTCCACCTTTTCCACCTCCCAATGGTTCACAACCACACTATAAATAAGAGAGGAAGCTATTTGAGGAAGGGGATTACAACTCAAGTATTCTCTAAACACAAACACTCTACGTTTACCTATATCTCTCTAAAAGAACCGGAATACTTATTCTTACGCCGGAGGTGAATCGGGGGTTAAAACCCTCGCATTCTTCTTCTTTTGCAGGTCCAAACAAAGGATCCACCTGGCAGAAATCTGGTTCCAACATTTGGCGCCGTCTGTGGAAAACGTAGATATACGTTTGTGCTGAAAATCAAAATCTGCCAACAGCTTGGCCGAATGAAGGCTTTGGCCGAATGAAGAAGGTCTTGGCCGAATGAAGGCTTTGGCCGAATGAAGGCTTTGGCCGAATGAAGAAGACTTTGGCCGAATGAAGAAGACCTTGGCCGAATGAAGAAGGTCTTGGCCGAATGAAGGCTTTGGCCGAATGAAGAAGGTCTTGGCCGAATGAAGGTCTTGGCCGAATGAAGGCTTTGCCCGAATGAAGAAGGTCTTGGCCGAATGAAGAAGGTCTTGGCCGAATGAAGAAGACTTTGGCCGAATGAAGAAGACTTTGGCCGAAGGAAGAAGGCTTTGGCCGAATGAAGAAGGTCTTGGCCGAATGAAGGCTTTGGCCGAATGAAGAAGACTTTGGCCGAATGAAGAAGGCTTTGGCCGAATGAAGAAGGTCTTGGCCGAATGAAGGCTTTGGCCGAATGAAGAAGACTTTGGCCGAATGAAGAAGACTTTGGCCGAAGGAAGAAGGCTTTGGCCGAATGAAGAAGATTTTGGCCGAAGGAAGGCTTTGGCCGAATGAAGAAGACTTTGGCCGAATGAAGAAGACTTTGGCCGAATGAAGAAGGCTTTGGCCGAATGAAGAAGGCCTTGGCCGAAGGAAGAAGGCTTTGGCCGAACGAAAAAAAAAAAAATTGCACAAGGATGAAAACGAGTCCAGAGGTTCCGAATCGCACCCCCGAAGAGCTAGGACGAGAACTACTGTCACGTCCGACTCCAAAGATAAGGAGTATAAAGCACCCAAAGGGGAGAAAAGAAAGAGTCTCATGGCGAATCAAGCTAGCTGGGGACATACAAGCTTCGACGACCCTACCGGTAAGCGTACTGAACGCCCCCAATTTCATATTTAAATGTGTTTTCAGTTTGCCCAAAGTACAATTAAATGTTCACAATCTAGTACGAGCCTTAAACAGACCCATATTAGGGGCCGACCTAACAAAATATGTGTCCTTTTTAAGCATTTAGCATTCAAGGCACTCATAATTTAAAATAGGTGAACCACTTAGATTAATTCATCCCTTAAATACTGGGGGAAATATGCCAGGTATCAAATACCGAAGACGCATAATAACCGAAGAAGCTTAATCCGAAGAGATTACGCCGAGGCACAATAAAATATGCTAGGTATCAAATACCAAAGACGCATAGTCATGCTAGGCTATGGCCGAAGATGCATAAAATTAAAATTAACATGCTAGGCTACGGCCAAAGACGCATAGTCATGCTAGGCTACGGCCAAAGACGCATAGTCATGCTAGGCTACGACCGAAGACGCATAATCATGCTAGGCTACGGCCAAAGATGCATAAAATTAAAATTAACATGCTAGGATACGGCCAAAGACGCATAGTCATGCTAGGCTACGGCCGAAGACGCATAGTCATGCTAGGCTACGGCCGAAGATGCATAAAACTAAAATAGTCATGCTAGGCTACGGCCAAAGACGCACAATCATGCTAGGCTACGGTCGAAGATGCACAATCATGCTAGGCTACGGCCGAAGATGCACAATCATGCCAGGCTACGGCCGAAGATGCACAATCATGCTAGGCTACGGCCGAAGATGCACAATCATGCTAGGCTACGGTCGAAGATGCACAATCATGCTAGGCTACGGCCGAAGATGCACAATCATGCTAGGCTACGGCCGAAGATGCACAATCATGCTAGGCTACGGTCGAAGATGCACAATCATGCTAGGCTACGGCCGAAGATGCACAATCACGCCAAGCTACGGCCGAAGACGCACAATCATGCTAGGCTACGACCGAAGACACACAGTCATACTAGGTTGTTCACAAAGAGGAACGATCGAACACGCTAAGCTACGGCCGAAGACGCACAATCATGCTAGGCTACGGCCGAAGACGCATAGTCATGCTATATGCTAAGGCATATACAAAGGCCGAAGACGCATAGTCATGCTAGGCTACGGCCGAAGATGCATAAAACTAAAATTAACATGCTAGGCTACGGCCAAAGACGCATAGACATGCTAGGCTGTTCACGAAGATGAACGAACGAAGATGCGTAAAGGCCAAAGAAGCTTAATCCGAAGGGATTAGGCTAAGGCAAGATTTTTTAATAAAAACGCTAAGGTACAAGTTACCGAAGATGCGTAAATACCAAAGAAGCTTAATCCGAAAGAATTACGACAAGGCAGAATTGTTATTGAAATACGCTAAGGTACGAACTACCTAAGATACGTAAGAGTCGAAGTGGCATAATTTATGGAAATTACGCCCAGACCGAATGAATGGACTATGCTAAGGTACATAGCTACCAAAGATGCATAAAGGCTGAAGAAGCTCAATCCGAAGAGATTAAGCTGAGGCCGAACAAAGGAACTAGCCGAAAGAAAACAACATGCAAATAGAAAAAGCAGGAATGGAGCTTAAACGAAACTTGAAGAAGGTGTGCCAAGTATTGGTCTTCGTCCGGAGGGATCTCCGAACAAAGCCCAGGGACATGTTGGAGGCCCACCTTCATTTTAGCCATCATGGGCATGTTCTCCACTTCCTTAGAGTAATGATACACATTCCCCACTTTTGTGCAACAGACAGAAATGTGGGACACTTCATTCCACCTTTTCCACCTCCCAATGGTTCACAACCACACTATAAATAAGAGAGGAAGCTATTTGAGGAAGGGGATTACAACTCAAGTATTCTCTAAACACAAACACTCTACGTTTACCTATATCTCTCTAAAAGAACCGGAATACTTATTCTTACGCCGGAGGTGAATCGGGGGTTAAAACCCTCGCATTCTTCTTCTTTTGCAGGTCCAAACAAAGGATCCACCTGGCAGAAATCTGGTTCCAACAGATCTATAAGCATATAAAAATATAAGTTTACTCGAAAGAAAATAATTTTGCATATTTATATTTACGAAACGTTCAAAAAAATTGTGGAGCAACATAGGTATTAAAAATTTCATTTTATATTTTTATAATATAATTACTTAATTTATTAAAAAATTATAAATAATTAATATAAAATATATTTAGCCCTTACTGAAATTAAATTTTGAAAATTACGTTCTTAACATTTTCTTTTAACCCTTATATTTCAAATCTTCCTCCGCCACTAATTCAAAGTCCAGAAAAAGAGAACTGGTTGATTGCCAAAATAAAAAAGTTAGGTCATATAACAAGTATCAGTGCGTATGTGTACAACTGAACTTGACGTGAAATTGGGTCGATACAAATTTATGAAAAAAATTAAAAAATAAGTTTCCAGAAAAATAGGAAAAACTAAAATATCAGCTCCCGTTTGTGAAATTCACCCGACTGCCGTGACCGTAACGAAACCGGCGTTGTCCGGTGATTGCGGAGACTGTCGTCTTTCTTATTTAATTTTTTTATATTAATGCTCAAGGTATTATGGTTGTTTGCCTTCTAAATTTTGTAATCTATCAGGCAGAGGCCCGTTGCTTGCGTTAGGAAAAGACAACAAAACATAAGTGGTGAAACCATAATTTTTTATTTATTTCAAGTTAATAATCCTTTGATTTTCCACACATATTTTGAAAGATTTTGATGGAGTAAGAATATCGATATTAGAGCAGTTAAAACGGTTGGACGAACACTGGACTAGTTGACAAACATGTTTAAACTATTTTCTGTTATTCAATCATTTAAATTTTGCTCATAATACATGTTTGAGGTTATACATATAAACCCCAATAACGAACTATATGTAATGCTTCATCCCAATGCTCTTGTCGAGAATGTTGTAAAAATTGAGAAAGAATATGAACCGTGTATGACAAATCTGGGCGTGTAACCGCCAAATAGATTAGGCGTCCAACAAGTGTACGATATTTTTCAGGATTTGCAATATATGCACCAGTAGCATGACCAAGTTTATGATTTTGTTCAATTGATAAAATTGCAGGCTTAGCACCCAACAAACCTGCTTCAGAAATAATATCAAGAGCATACTTTCGTTGACATAAGAATAATCCTTGTGGACTACGAGCCACCTCAATACCCAAAAAATACTTTAACACCCCAAGATCTTTTCTAGGAAAACAAGAACACAGATAATCTTTAAACATCTTTAATGCATGGGAATCACTTCCAGAAATAATCAAGTCGTCAACATAGACAAGCACATTTATTTGCACACCACCTTTCGTATAAGTAAAAAGTGAATAATCAGAATAAGATTGCATGAATCCATACTCCTTTAAAGCTGTAACAAGTTTATCGGACCAACAACGAGGTGACTGTCTTAATCCATATATATTGACTTACGAAAACGATAAACCATACATGGTCTCGAAGATTTAAAGCCAGGCGGAAGTTTTATATATACTTTCTCATCAAGATCACCGTGTAAGAAAGCGTTTTGTACATCCATTTGATGCAATTCCCAATTTTTCGATGCTGCTATGACTAAGAAATAAAAAAAATAGAAAAAATGAAAAAAGCTACTGCCATGTCATCATTTTTTAAATTTTTTTATTTATTTCTTTTCATAAATGGATAGAGGGTAGAATTATAAGCCTTTTTCGTATTGGATGCCCCTAGCGGGGCCCTCTAAAATACAAAAATATGAGGGGGACTAATTATAAGAGAGGGTCTCATTTGAGCAGACCCCTATATATATATATTTATATAATATATATTTATATAATATATATATACTCCCTCCGTCCCATTTTGTATGACACTCTTATTTTTGCACGCATTTCAATGTGCTTGGACAGGGTACTTATAGATAATATTTTTTAATTTTTTTTGTTTTGCATAAAAATATAGATTCTATATTTTTATACAAATCGAAAAAAATTAAAAAAATATATTTCACAAGTACCCGATCCGAGCACATTGAAATGCGTGAAAAAGTCAGAGGAATTTACATTTTGGGACGGAGGGAGTATATTATATATATATATATATATATATATATATATATTGTTTAATATTATAAGATTGACAGCACCCCATTTGTTTCATCTTACTAAAATTCTAGTGGATAATTAGTAATAATTTATGTGCTTCTTGTATCTCGTTTTCATGTTTAAACTTCTGCACTATTTGTTAATTACTCGAAGTAGACAAAATTTTGCTTAAACATCTTCTTGTTATATTTCTATTTGAGTATCAAATGTTCTTAATTTATGAATCTTTAGTTATATTTAAAAACTGATAATTTGCATCTAATATGTGTAATAATTTTTAATAATTTAAATTTATTATTATTAATTTATTTTGATATGTAATTGATGATTGAACCGCATCAACTATACTTTTGCAGTTGGAATTAATATGGTTAACTGCAACCGTAAATGCGGTTATGGTTGAAATTTTTATAAAATCGCTAGATGTGATTTGATTCGATTTTTAGTACAAAATTGATCTTAACTGAACCGCGTACACCATATCATAAGGTATTTTTTTTTTTCCAGTCCCCGATTTGATTGCCTCTAAATCAATATATATTTAGGAATAATTAACACTTACAAATTTATAAGTTTTGTTCAAAACAAGAAAGATTGGCTTGAAATGTATAAAAATATTAACTTTGAAGAATGGTAGTTAGCAAGAGCGCAGCGAATGTAATATTGGATCATTTTTACTAAAATTATGTATATTAATTATGTAAAATATTGATTCTATAAAATTTATTAAATTTATAAAATAATATATTTCAATAATATTATATAAAATGATTGAATATATGTTAAAAGTATATACACTTCATGATGTCAGGATATGTTATTTTTAGAGTTTTCATAAAAAAATTAGATGTCGGCAACTTGAAGTAAATTATCTAAAATTTTAAATAAGGAAAGAGATGATTTGAGATAAGAAAAATAGAGTTCTTAGGTAAAATTAAATGATACATTATTTTTTTAATTAAGAGAAGTGTAGCATTGGAATTTGGAGATGTTCTTAGCGGACGCAACCGATCCCATTTTACTTTAAAAAATGAAATTTACTTGTGTATAAATTTTTTTATATGAGTAATTTTAGTGAAAAAAATTTAAATTTGATCCCATTGAAAACTAATTTTTGACAATAATAAATATAAATTTGATCTCATCAACTTGTGTAATAGATTTGTTCTTCGTAATTTAAATTTTAAATTAATATATTTATGCTCATAAAAATTTTGCACTTCTCATTGATATTATGTACTCCCTCTGTCTCATCCATTTGTTTATACTTTTTTGTCATTTTTTGACACGCATTTTAAGGTGAATTTTAAGGATAGTTCCATAACTTATTTTTAAAATTTTCTTTTTTTTTGTATAAAAATAGGATTGTTCTATTTTTTATACCAAAAAAGAAACTTTCAAAAATAAGTTATAGAACTATCATTAAAATCCACCTTAAAATGCGTGTCGACATCCTATTTTGAAAGGATAACAAATGGACGAGACGGAGGGATTATATTTTTTTTATCTTAGTTGCTCCAATTTTTGGCTACCGTAGTACCGTAAACAAGTCGAATCGGGTCAAATAGTGTTCGAATTTGAATTATTCGAGTCCAAACTCGACTAAATCATGAATTTTAAGTTTAAAACTCAGCTTGATGAACATTAGACATGTTCGAGTTTGAATTGAAAATTTTATTTTACTAAAAATTAAAAGAAGTTTAAAAATGAAATAAGTTTCGCTTGAATTTAACTCAATTAAATATGTAAAATATATGAATAATCATTTTAAGTGATGGTAGTTAATAGTTAATACCGTAAATTAATCAAACCGAGTCAAATAGTGTTCGAACTTAAGTAACTTGAGTTCAAGTTCGACTGAATCATGAATTTTAAGTTTAATACTCAGCTTGATGAACATTTGATATGTTCGGGTTTGATTTGAAATTTTTATTTTACTAAAATGGTGAAAATTTTAAATAAAATAAGTTTTGCTTGAATTTGATTTGATTAAATATATAAAATATATAAATATTTAATATCTGTTACTTCCTCTGTTCCCCTCAATTGTTTACATTGTAGGGGGATACAGAGACCGAGACAATGCATAAAAAATGATTAAAGTTAGATGAAAGCGAGTAAAGTGGTGGGACCTATCAATATTTAATAATAGATTTGAGATAGTGGAGTAAAGTAGTGGGTGTAATAGTTTTTTTATTATTAAATACTACGTATGAGATAGTGGGGGGGGGGAAGTAGTGGGTGTAATAGTGAAGGAAACTTACTATTTATGATAACGTCAAAAAATGAGAAAAACATCCCAAAATAGTAATGGTAAAGAAATAAGAGGAACGGAGGGAGTATAATATATGAAATAATTTGATTCCTAATCAACATTGAGCGAATAACTATAAATTTGAATGAATATACACTAGTACAGAATAGGCTTTTAGCGTCGGTTAAAATAGGCATTAGGCGTCGGTTATTGGGCGTAGTATATGAAGGCGACGCTATAGGTATAGGCCTATGGCGTCGGTTAATTGGGCGACGCATATAATATACTAATAGCGTCGGTTATTTAAACAACCGACGCCTAAAGTTGCTAATAGCGTCGGTTACCAAAAGAGCCGACGCATATGGTCTTACTATTGGCGTCGGTCAATTAAATAACCGACACATAAAGACAGGTTATAGGCGTCGGTCATTTAAACAACCGACGCTTAAAGTAAGCTATAGACGTCGGTCATTTAAAGAACCGACGCTTAAAGTCTGTTATAAGCGTCGGTCATTTAAACAACCGACACTTAAAGTCTGGTTATAAGCGTCGGTCATTTAAACAACCGACACTTAAAGTCAATTTTTTTTAAAAAAAAATAAAAATTGCAATTTTGTTATGAAACAATACAATTTCATAAATAATTTAGCCCATGCTATATATAAAATCAATATGTACATGATACATAATCACAATACACCCCAAACAGATGCTATATATAACAAACCTCAACCACAAATAAACATAACAGACAAGAAATATATTAAACTCTTAAATTATATATATATATATAATCATCCTTAAGCTCCTTGATTGAACAAGAGGTCCTCCTTCCATTCCATTAAGCCATGAGCCAAATACTTCTCCTGAAGCTTCATCAAGATATCCTTCACAAATCCACATGAGACAATGTCTGTTTGAAAAATCTGGATATCTGAGACAAGGCATTCAAACTGCTGTTTGAGTTGATGCTGTAGAAGAAGCAACACATGAGAGGGTATTCGCATATGAAGAATTACTTGTGGCATAAAACAATATGACTTATGAAAGATAAAGAGGAAAATAAGTGACTTTGTGACATAAAGACCCCAAATAGTAGAAAATTAAAACAGATAACCTGAAAAGTGCCTTCTATGCACCAAGGATCTGAAGGGCCCTTGGCCAGATTTGTAAGACTGCCAGCATGAGATATTAAACGGGCTCCAACAACAAATTAGGTTCTATATCACTCATTTTTGCAACCAGATAGTCGTATAGTTTCTTCCTGTACTCTGCAAGGTCCATAACCCTCTCGGCAAATAACTTGACACTGATCAAGTCAACAGGATAGATCCTGACCTGAAAAGTATGTGAAATGATTAACAATAAAGAGAATAAGTGATGCAATGTAATTATGAACTTACAACCAACTCTCTATTTACATACCCATTGACGCTTTCGCAGCTTCAACAATTTCCTTAGCTTTATCTTCATCTTCAGCTTCAACCTAAATACATATATAATATGTTTGTAATTCCAATCACTAAATGTTAATCAAATTTCGAAACAAATAAATTAGATGATGATATCAAAGGGAGACGAGGTTGTTAAACTTTTATGGACAATTTGTGATGTTCCCAAGATGTTTTTACTGTTTTTACTCTGTTTTAATTCCTGCATAAATTAGATGTACCAACAAAAAGTAAATCATTACCCACGACAAGGGCATATACTTGACCAACAGGTCCATCAGGATTAAGATCGGTGGTGGTTTGAGCATTCCATGCCTGCCAAATCAGCAAAGTCCAGTAATGTAAAAGAATATTTTAAACTTAAATACATGGAATGCATTGAATACAGATATTAGGAATCGATATTAGCAGATACAGAAACAAGTGTAAGAATTAGAACTTGAGCAGGTATCACATGTTAAGAAACAATTGCTTTACCTAATGACCACTATATAAATTTTTAGATGATGCTCTCTCCACGTATTCAGTAGAATAAAATAGTTCCGTCACCCAGAAAGATCAACAGAGTAATGCAACTAGCTATCAAACCCATAGAAAACCAAATACAGGTTCATAGTAGCATCTCCAACCTGGTATTAACTTCAACTGCCTCTGGTGTTAACTTTGATACCCTTGCACTACCCTCTGGAAAGATACATTTGAATATTTGGTCCATCTCAACTCCCAACATCATGTTCTGTGCTAAAAGTACGAACCATGCAACACAGATCACCAATATGTAACCCCACAAATTAACAATATAACATTGGATGCATAACTAAAATAGGAACTTTCCATTTGCAAACATGTAACAATGTTATATGCTGGATTATTATCATTTGGCAGTTTTATTTGTTTAATTATGCTTCCACTTCATAAGGGTAAGAAAGAAGAATAATCACACATTTATATGAAAGATATTTACTGGAAGAGCTGCAGTTTTGACGATCCAAGTTGCCAATTACTAAGACTGCACGCAGGGTGACAGAGACCAATTTCGAGAAGAGGCAAATGTAGAGCTGAAGACTATCAACATACAGTAGTATAATTAGCAGTAGTAAAGTGTTAATTTTGTACTCAGTAGTAGTCAAACATAAGAACTGCTGAGCATCAGTGCCATTATCATCCTTAAACGTGTTCTGAAGGGCTAAGATCTTGTAGAGAACAAATAGAATCTCCCCTCGAATCTCTTCACTTTATTATAAAGGAAACTAAAGCTTGGATACGATGGGGATAAACACTGAGATCTTGTCTGTTTAATATCATTTCAAGACACCAAGCACTTAAATTTTCCGCAAAAACAAATCCTCCACCGCAAAAACAAATCCTCCCTAACCCCCAAAAAACTCAAAAAAATCAAACCTTTACATCATAACATGTCTCATATCCAATAAATTTATCATAATCGGACATTTTTAATAATCGATTTCACACATATCATTTTCGACATTTTCTTGGAAACTAAAACCAATTAAACCTAGAAATAATATAAGTTGACAATTCTAATCTATGAGACAACCAATAACAGAAGATCTAAACCCTAATTTAACATATACATAAAATGAAAGTCTACGAAAATTACGAGAATTAAACAGTACAAATTAAACAGGAATCCGGAAGAGAGAAATAGAAATCATACGCAATGATGAGTCTGAGCTCTTGAGGACTGGTGAAGTTTCCGACGCAAGAGTTCTTGAGGACTACGTAGTTGTATGTACTCATCTCTATCCTCTCTTTATATCTCTCTCTGACTAATCATATTTGTGATAAAACTAGCAAATCGTATTGACATATTGCTTTGATATGAAAGATGATGTGTACCAATGATTGAGTAGGCTAGGATTTCGAGTGTTATAAATTTAGGAACTTCAATGGAAAGATTTAGGGTTTTAGTCGGGTAGAGAATTGGGGGAAAGAAACCTAGCGCCATGGCCTATCTGTGTGATTGTGGGTATAATTATGAATTTGTTACATTTTATTTTCTAAAGTAATTGTCGAGATTAACTCTAACCACAATCTAATGGCTGAAATAATTCGATTAAAAATATTAGTAATATAACTCGTACATATTTATCAATTTTAAAATAAAATCATAATATATTTTATATCAAATTTTATATTTTATAAAAGAATATAAAAAAATTGGGAAAAATAAAGTTAGAGCCAAAAATCATTTGGGGAGAAATTATATGCCCCAGTTATTTTGATCTTGTACGGATCATGTATCTTTCTTTTTCATCGGGTTTAATTAAAAAAAATATTACTAAAAATAATAATGAAAAGATATGGTGTGATATTATTATTTATTTTAATACATAGGATAACCGAAAACTAAAACTTTCAATGTTTCGGTTTTAATATAATAGTATAGAATATATCTTATTATTAGATCTAACGATTCTTATTTATTACTAAAAATAATGATTTGAATATATAGTATGATATAGCAATGATTTCAAGATTAGTTTTAAATGAAAATATAACGTGTTTTAATTAGAAAAAAAAATATTACTAAAAATAATAACGAAAAGATATGGTGTGATATTATTATTTATTTTAATAAATAGGATAACCAAACCGAAAATCAAAACTTTCAATGTTTCGGCTTTAATATAATAGTATAGAAGTATAGATATATAATACGTGTTTTTCTAAGGCGTTATAATAATGGTTCTAGATATATAAGTAGGAATGAATACATATTATTAATTTGTGTAATGAAAAATATTTAAATGTAACTTTTTATAAAATGTTGTTTGATTTGTATAAATCTTATTTGAATAATATTATTCAATTTATTTTTTTTAATTAGAATGGTATAATATAAAATAACTTATTATTTGTATAAAAATGTTATTTGTCTATAATTTAGTTTTTTTTTAAAATTATAATACTTTTAGCGTCGGTCAAATGTAAGGCGACACATAAAGTACAAAAAAAGTAAGTTTAGGCATCGGTTGTGTAAAGACCGATGCTAAAGGGTCAGTTTTAGGCGTCGGTTATTTATGACCGATGCTAAAGGGTAGGTTTTAGGCGTCGGTTGAGTAAAGACCGACGCTAAAGGGTCGGTTTTATGCGTCGGTTGAGTAATGACCGACGCTAAAGGGTCTGTTTTAGGCGTCGGTTGTTCATGACCGACGCTAAAGGTGGGTTTTAGGCGTCGGTTGTGTAAAGACCGACGCTAAAGGGACAGTTTTAGGCGTCGGTTGTTTCATGACCGACGCAAAAGGTCCAACACAAATGACCTTAAGCGTAGGTTAAGCTAGCAACCGACGCCTAAAGTATGTATAGGCCACGGCTCTCTATATAACCGACGCTAAAAGTGCGACGCTAAAAGACATTTCTGTACTAGTGATAACAATAATATTATTATTGGATTAAATGGCAGTTAGGTTACTCAATTGACTGAAAACTTTCAGTTGGGTCATCCAACTCAAAAAGTTTTCAATCAGGTCATATAACTGATAAAAACTTTCAATCAGGTCATTGGCATTTTCGGACATTAAAAAAAAAGACGGAAATATGACTCAACATGAATCAGGTCCGTAAAATCCTAGTGACCTAATTGAAAGTTTTTATCAGTTATGTGACATGATTGAAAGCTTTTATCAGTTATGTGACCTGATTGAAAACTGTTAAATATAATATAAAGATCCAGTTGGGCCCTACTCTAACATCTTAAGGTTTTAGGATAACTGGTAAATTAACATGTTATCAAAGCTCAGGCATGCAGATGTCCCAGGTGCGACGATTCCTGCGATCCCCAATATTCTCAATATTTATTTCGAAAACGAAGGCAAATTAATGTCCCAAAGATGGGCGCTCGTGATCCACTCTCGACCCATAAATGGGCTTTCGAGTGAGGGGAGTGTTAGATATAATATAAAGATCTAGGGCTTTCTTCTAACAGTTTAAGGTTTTAGATGAATGGGTTACTTAACAAAAATTTTTATTAATTATGTGACCTGATTGAAAGCTAGTCAATCGGATAAAAGTTAGTCATGTCAGAGTCATCTTTCCGTCTCTTTTTAACATCCGTAAACCCCAGTAATCTAATTGAATTTTTTTATCATTTATATGACCTGATTGAAAACTTTTTGAATTGAATGATCAAATTGAAAAATTTTAATCAATTGAATGACCTAACTGCCATTTAACCCTATTATTATTTGTACATATCAACTTGTTTTCGTTCCTAATCGAAAATTATCTGAAAGTGTAAATTACTTAACCGGCCTTGCACATATTATTGCAGGAATCCTCGTAATCCTAGTGTCAAATCATATACAGCCATGTTAAAAATTTATCAATATCTAAATTTACAATTTTTTTTATGTCAATATATTCATTAACTAAATTATCATTGAATGATGTAAGCGGTAAAAACTTATTTTTTACTGTCCCGAACCTATTTTGACTCTTGCTCAATTGGATACTTCTTTAAAGAATAAATATCGCTTATTAGTTAACAAGATATTCAATAAAAAATTATATTTTGCTTCTAAAAAAAATAAAAAATAAAAAATTATATTTATATACATTATATGTATAAAAAATTGTTATTAGCAGCGCCGAAAATCTAATTCGAAAAGTCTGAGCCATCTAGTCAATTTTAACACACCGGATCTTAACAATTATTGTAAATGTTTGATAAATTTAGATGCAAGTTTTATCGGCCTTGTCAACAAAGGGTTGGTACAGTTATCGAAGTCTTGGTTTCTTTAAGAGAATTTAAAAGTTCGATTCCTGACGTATACGTTCAATTATCGAAACAAAGTTTAATTTTGATGCCATGCATCTTAATGACAAGTTGTACTTGAACACAGCGGTACTTGAAAAACACTCGTGCATAGGAGGACGTTTTGGTGAGATTGCAGTCTAATCGGAGTATATTCCCCTGTTGTTTCCTACATATATACTATCCGAATGTACAACTTTAATTGATTCGAATGTGTGTAAAGTTTCATTTTGATTTGTTGATTTCTGCCATCCCCCAACAACATATATTCATGCTTTGTCTGGTTGGCCAGAACGATGTGGGATTAAAACGATAAAGTTATTTAACCAAGCTAAAGAAGGAAGAAAGATGTAGCCAGTAGGGTAAGACCAAAATGAAATTGAAAAGAATCCAAATATCTTGCGTAGAAGTTAAACTCTTTTTTTTTTTTTTTTAATTTTCCACTAAATTGCATTATGCATGTCGCTAATTTAATTTTTTCAGGAGGATAATGATCAAAATTTATTCCAACCTACATCAAGATTAATTTGTTAGGCAGCCGTAATTTAGTTAGGCAGCCATCATGCATTCTTGCCAAACCAATTTATTCTTTCCAACCTCACCAAATTCACACTCACCAACCCCTCCCATTTCATCCTATAAATACCCCTCTCCTCATTCATAATATTTACACCAAATTCTCTCTTCTCTCTCTCTATATAGCTGCTAGATAGTCCGTCTAGTAGGAAAGCCGGTTTAGCCCGCTTTCAGGAAGTGTCGGGATAGAAGGTCCTCGTGCCTAAACTATTCCTTAGGATATTTGGGTCTGACTGCAGCCATCGGAGGTGGTCCCGCTGCAGGGGTCTTTCTATCAGGTTGTGTGACACTGTCCGGGTTGGGAGAGAGAGAGAAGGAAAGGTTGTCGGGAAACAGTGATAGGGGGAGGTTTTGAGATAAACACTTCAGTGAGTTGGGGATATACATAATAGGTATTGTAGTGCTGAATTTTTGTATGAAATTCAAGGGGCCGGATACTCGGATATTGTAATCTCTTTTATCTAGTGTGAAGTTGTTGCTCTTGTGGATGTAGGCTGGGCCGAACCACGTTAAATCTCTTGTCTCTTTTACTGTATTGTTGGTTTGTTGCTTCATTACTATCACGTATATTTGTGGGATCTAAGCGCACATATTTACCAAATCGCTTCCGCATTCACAGGGAATCGGGCAGATTCCTAACAGTTGGCATCAGAGCTAGTTGTGTCTAAATTATTGGTGCCGAAGGAAAGTCGTTAAGAAAAGTGGTTGTCTAATTTGGCGCCGTTTTGACGGAAGTGCTCCCATTGTTTCTTACACTTACCTGGCCAATTGATTTAGTTGTTTGGATTGGTTTGTGTGTGCAAACGGAGATCATGGCAAGTATTGGAGGATTCAAGGTGACTCCATATGATGGTAAAGGAAGTTTTACTCTTTGACAGAGAAGGGTAAAGGATATCCTAACCCAACAGAAGCTAGCAAGGGCTTTGAAGGAGGGAAAACCAACAAAGATGAGCGATGAAGATTGGGAGGATGCTGAGTCGCAATGCATGAGTACCATCAGACTATGCATTGCTGATAACATTATCAATAATGTTGTTGACGAAAGCACGCCGAAGGAATTATGGTCAAAGTTGGAGACATTGTATCTCGGGAAGAACTTGACTACAAAGTTAAATCTGAAGCGCGAGTTATACAAGCTGAAGATGGCAGCTCAAGGCAATGTTATTGAGCACATGAATGTGTTTAATGGTATTGTTGATCAACTTGAAAAGGTTGATGTTAAATTGGAGGAAGAAGATAAGGCCCTTATTCTTCTTACTTCGCTTCCGGAGTCATTCGATCATTTGGTTACAACCATTTTGTACGGAAAGGACACGTTAAAAATGGAGGAGGTTCAGTCAGCACTTTTGTCAAATGCTGGAAGGAAGAACCAGGATGGTGACAAGGACGGAATGACAGTTTTGGCTTTGCGTAGTCAAAATAATAGAGGAAGAGGTGTTGTGAGAGGATCTACCAATAGCAGGGGTAAATCCAGATACAGGGAAAAGGGCATGCAGTGCTTTGGTTGCAAGGAGTGGGGTCATATTAGGCCGAATTGTCCGCTTAATAAGAAGGATCCAGATGCATCATTGGCTGTGGTTACTCTCGATTGTGAAGATGTTTGCACCGTCTTCAATCGAGGCACTAGTTCTCCAAGAGAATGGATATTAGACTCAGGGTCATCTTACCATGTATGTTCCGAGAGGGGGCATTTTGACAAATTCCAAGATACAAAGAATGAAACAGTTTCTTTGGCTGATGGATCTACTTGTGAGATCAAGGGGATTGGAATTGTGAAAATCAAAATGTTCGATGGAATAGTTCGCAGCTTGAACGGGGTAAGATATGTGCCTAAGCTGAGGAAGAATCTAATATCTATCGGTCGGTTAGCTTCAGAAGGCTATAGATGCTTTGTAGTAGGGGGAGCTATGAATATCAAAAGAGGCCGTGTGGTTCGGATAAAGGGAGAGCTACGTGGGGGAATATATCGTCTGATTAGTACGTGGCCAGAACGTACTGGAACTTCGAAAATCTGGTTATCTCGTGCACGAGGGAAGAGTGACTTGAAGGATACTGCTGCGGTTGTATTGTCTTCTAGTCTAGACGATGGTGCAAAGACTGCTGGGATGGATGCTTGGTCGAAGGGCTTCCACGACATCAACGAGTAGTTGGTGTGTTGCAGCTGCATATGGGTATCGATCAACACGAATCAAGTGAGCAGTGAACCATGCAACAGATTGATTTGTTTGATATGCAGTTGGGGAGTAAATGAAAGATCGATGGTCACACTTATGTGTGTGATGGTCACACTTGTGTGTGTGATGGACTACATATGGGATTGGTCGACGTGAATCAAGTGAGTATGTGTGTATACAACAGATTGCTTCACATGTATGTAGTTGGACAAATAGAGGTCAATGGTACACTTGTGCGTATAGCAAGTGGGCATTCGAGAATGAATGTGCAAACTAGGGTATAGTTTGGAGTCTTGGACTCGGGGGGAGTTTTGTCGTAGGGAATGATACGGATCGAGGAAAAGTTGGAGTTGTGCCAACAGGGCGCAGGTATGGAGTGCAAGTGAAGAACTGTGAGTTTGGAAAGAGGGGGAGATTGTTAGGCAGCCGTAATTTAGTTAGGCAGCCATCATGCATTCTTGCCAAACCAATTTATTCTTTCCAACCTCACCAAATTCACACTCACCAACCCCCCATTTCATCCTATAAATACCCCTCTCCTCATTCATAATATTTACACCAAATTCTCTCTTCTCTCTCTATATAGCTGCTAGATAGTCCGTCTAGTAGGAAAGCCGGTTTAGCCCGCTTTCAGGAAGTGTCGGGATAGAAGGTCCTCGTGCCTAAACTATTCCTTAGGGTATTTGGGTCTGACTGCAGCCATCGGAGGTGGTCCCGCTGCAGGGGTCTTTCTATCAGGTTGTGTGACACTGTCCGGGTTGGGAGAGAGAGAGAAGGAAAGGTTGTCGGGAAACAGTGATAAGAGGAGATTTTGAGATAAACACTTCAGTGAGTTGGGGATATGCATAATAGGTATTGTAGTGCTGAATTTTTGTATGAAATTCAAGGGGCCGGATACTCGGATATTGTAATCTCTTTTATCTAGTGTGAAGTTGTTGCTCTTGTGGATGTAGGCTGGGCCGAACCACGTTAAATCTCTTGTCTCTTTTACTGTATTGTTGGTTTGTTGCTTCATTACTATCATATATATTTGTGGGATCTAAGCGCACATATTTACCAAATCGCTTCCGCATTCGTAGGGAATCGGGTAGATTCCTAACATAATTGAACTTTCTTATACTGAAATAATCATTACGTAATCTTGGATAAATTTACGCCATCTCGAATAAATTTATGCCATCAACTTAGATAATTGAACCATTTTACCTTCAATCCCGTTACAAGTTAATGGATCAATTAACAGAATTCAAAATTGTAGATACACACAGTGCAATTATATTCGGATATTTACTTCTCGAATCGGGTTTTGAAACCGCAACCGACCCGAATCGGTAGTTGCGGTTTTCGATTTTAGAAATCGGGAATTTATGGTTCCGGTTCCGGTTTTACCCTAAAACCGGACCGAACCGGCCATGTTCTACCCTACGATTTCCTTAGATTGACGCCAGGAAAACACTAATGGAGAAGACAAGAATGAAGTTGGCCAATGTATTTGAGCTGTGCTATAATAATTTGCTTCACTTATTAATCTTCCCTTCCATAATCCATCCAATTATGCAGTCAATAATTGTCAAGAAATATCAAATGACTTGTTACATTAATATATATATGAGTTGAGAGCAAGCAAGAGATTTGGCAGTAGAGACACCCGTAAGACAAATTACAGGACTCCCCTGTCATTTAACTTTAGTTAAACAGTCCTGTGTCTAGGTAAAATCTCCATAATCACATTATTAAACCTTGTCAAAACTGTCTTTATCTGTTAATTATTAACTAATGAAATAACAGAAAAAGTATCATGTTCTTTAGTTTTAACTCTTATGTTTTCCACATTGTCTGCAATTATTACTTGCGACCTTCACTATACAAAATTCGACACATACGTCCAACACCGACCCTTCATAGTAAAATGCACAACAAAGCCACATGGACTCTGCTCTCAACCATATTTATTTATGTCACCCCCCCCTTTTATTTTTATTTATTTTAATTTCTAAAATAAAAAAAAATATGGTTCCTCCCTCCATATATAGTGCCTTGTGTTCCTCCTATTTCTCCACTCCCTCTGAATTCTCTCCTCTCAGATACATTACATACATGTATGTATATGAACACATAGCTTGAGCTTTCCTTCCATTTTGAGTGGTTTATTTGAAGTTTTAGCAGATAAACCTTACCAACATTGCCACTTTGTGATAAACATACCTGTTTTTCTACAAAGCATTGATCTTGTATAAACATATATACACACATATAGTGAAATGGAGAAGTTGATGAAAGTATGTTGTTTGGGTCCTCTGTTTCTGCTACTTGGGCTACTTCCATTTGCCATAGCTGGTCATGACTATGGTCAAGCTCTTACTAAGAGCATTCTTTTCTTTGAAGCTCAAAGATCTGGTTATCTTCCAAGTAACCAGAGAGTCAAATGGAGGGGCCATTCTGGCCTTGAAGATGGCAAATCCAGTGGGGTAATTTTCTTCTGCATTTCTTTCCTGTCTCAATATCATCTTTGTCGCACAGAAATAATACTCGGTAAATGTCAATTGCAGAAATTTAAATACGTAATCACTTGTTCATCCGTCACTGAGTCTAACCCTATACCGTTCTGTTAGCAAGAAAAATGAATATTTATTAGCCTGTGCGGGATCATAAACCACATTTTTAGCATAAAAGCATAATTATCAAGAAACTACATTGATCGTACAATATAACCAAAAAATTGGAACAGTTAAAAGATGAATGTGGTGAATTTATATAGGACATTCGAAGTAAATTTAGTTCGGGTTTATATAATTATGTTGGGTAAAATTTTCACTCTTTAACTTAATCGCTAGATCTGTATGATATAAAAATTAAGAAAATGTTTGAATATTTGCAGGTGAATTTGGTTGGAGGGTATTATGATGCAGGGGATAATGTGAAGTTTGGGCTACCAATGGCATTTACAATAACAATGATGTCATGGAGCATTATTGAATATGGTAAGCAAATGGCTTCAAGTGGTGAGCTTAGCAATGCCATGGAAGCTGTTAAGTGGGGTACTGATTATCTCATCAAAGCTCATCCTGAACCCAATGTGTTTTATGGAGAGGTATAAATTTTCGGTTCTCCTAAAATCTCAAAATTTTGCGAGTTTAGTTAATGTGTTACGAGAAAAGGTTGATATGCACATTATACTCATGTAATTTGAACCTTTATAGGTGGGTGATGGTAACACTGACCACTACTGCTGGCAAAGGCCAGAAGACATGACAACGTCGAGACAAGCTTATAGAATTGATCCAAGTAATCCTGGGTCTGATCTTGCTGGAGAGACTGCTGCTGCCATGGCTGCCGCTTCTATGGTTTTCCGACGATCAGATCCTTCTTACTCCAAAACTCTTCTTTCTCATGCTTATCAGGTATCAATGCTCTGTTTTCGGTTTTTTGAACAGCTAAGTGCCCGTTTGGTAAATTTGTGATTGAACTTATAAGTTACTTATTTCGGAAAAAATTTCGTATTTACATACATTTTTTATTGTCAAACGGGCCATATAGATTCGAACCATCCCCCAACCGGGCCCTAAATTTCATCGAAGTCTGCCAATAAATTAAAACATTTACTTACGGGCCATATAGATTCGGTGTACAATCAGATCTCAACTGCCCAGAAACTATAACAATAAGCCCAAGCTTTTTTACAAGATTAAAGATAGTGTCGGAAGTGACATGGGATCACTAAATCCTCACATCATGCTTATGCGAAAACAAATGCCTTTTTATTAATTTTACTATTGTATGCAAAAGTCTGAGAAATTAATATTGTGTGCTGTTCATAATTTTATTTCAGCTGTTCGATTTTGCGGACAAATACAGGGGGAAGTATGATGGCAGCATCACTGTAGCTCAGAAATACTACCGTTCTGTCAGTGGATATGCAGTATGTTATCTATCATTTCTAGTGTAAATAATTTTACATATTTATTGTTTAAATTTTGTTACACATTTTATAATAGTTTCTCCTGGAAATGTAGGATGAATTGCTATGGGGAGCTGCTTGGTTGTACAAGGCCACAAACAGTGAATACTATTTGAATTATCTTGGCAACAATGGTGATGCTCTTGGTGGGACTGGTTGGGCCATGACTGAATTTGGTTGGGATGTTAAGTATGCTGGTGTCCAGACTCTTGTTGCTAAGGTACACTTTTTAGATTTATGGCCTATAATTGATGTGACCGTTTTTGACACGATCCACAACTCGACACATATTTAAAGAGACAAAATCTCGAATATTATAGAATGACACATTTATAAATAATTGTTTTGTTAAATTTGCTAAAAATAAATTGTTGTTGCAGTTGTTAATGGGAGGGAATACAGGAAAGCATGCATCTGTTTTCGAGCAATACCAGGAGAAAGCAGAGTTTTTCATGTGTTCTTGTCTTGGAAAGAGCAACCATAATGTTCAAAAAACTCCGGGAGGCCTCATATTTAGACAGAAGTGGAATAACTTGCAGTTTGTTACTAGTGCCTCATTCCTTCTCACAGCCTACTCCGACTATTTAACATCAGCTGGTAAAACTCTGAAGTGTTCTTCAGGCAATGTACAACCATCCGAGCTGCTTTCATTTGCTAAATCTCAGGTAAAAACATAGACCTTGTTACTCTTAAGTGGGGTTCAATCAGAGTAAATCGGGAATTTACCGATTGAGACTTTAGATCAATAAATTTATGATAGTAATGCTTATGTGCATTCTTTGTTTGAACCATTAGGTGGATTACATTTTGGGAGATAATCCAAGAGCAACAAGCTATATGGTTGGTTATGGAAGCAACTATCCGAGACAAACTCACCACCGTGGTTCATCAATTGTGTCAATTAAGAATGATCCTTCGTTCGTTAGCTGCAGAGGAGGCTATGCCACATGGTTTAGCAGAAAGTCAAGCGATCCCAATCTCCTTGATGGTGCCATTGTTGGAGGACCAGATGCCTACGACAATTTTGCAGATGAAAGAGACAATTATGAGCAAACTGAGCCAGCTACCTACAACAATGCTCCTCTCCTTGGCCTTTTGGCTAGACTACATGGTGGACATAGTGGATATAATCAACTTCTTCCCGGTAATATATACTTTCTCCGTTTTGTTGGTTTAATGATAAGATAATATCCAACTGAACTTTAAAATGATCAGCAAGATATTAGCTTATGTTTCTGCTGTACTAATGTGTATATTCTTTTTATTTACAGTTATTCTTCCGACGCCAAAAGCCATTGCAGTAAAACCAAAGCAAACTCCAAAAGCTACATTTACTCCAAGCCCAGGTATTGTTTTGCTTCTTGTAATAAATTAAGATGTTAGAATTCCTAAACAGGTTTCCTTGGTGGGATTAAGGGATAGTGGAAGCAAGAGTATATATGCTTTGGTTATGACAATATAAGTGACACATTTGCTATTTTATTGTGGTTCTGCAGCAGCATCCATGCAACAAATTGCAGTTGAACAAAAGATTACAACTTCATGGATATCGGGAGATAAAACCTACTACAGATACTCCACTACGGTGACCAACAAATCTGGCAAAACATTGAAAAGTCTAGAGCTTTCGGTGTCAAAGCTCTATGGTCCTTTATGGGGTCTAACAAAATCTGGTGATTCATATGGCTTTCCAGCTTGGATCAAATATTTGGATGCTGGTAAAAGCATTGAGTTTGTATATATACAATCCGCATCTCCAGCAACAGTCTCGGTCTCAAGATACACTTTGGCCTAATGGACGAACAAATTGAGAACACCGAAGATTAATGTGGCTTTCCAGACTTACTGTTTATTGTGCAGCTTTATTATACAGTATGCAGTCCTAGAAAATCTGTTTTTCGTTTTGAATGTAATTTTAGAAGAGAGTTGTAAGATTAATATTGAAGATTGGAGCGAGAAAGGAGCGAAGAGACGAATCAAAAAATGTGCTCATCCTCTTTCTCCTTTGATTCGGGTTGTGATATATTTATGCGAGACAAAGAAGAGAGTAAACGGACTTTCAGTTGAGAAGTAAAGACAACTTCTCAACAGAGTGTACGTGTTGTATTTTACTTATATAGTTGTATGATAGCATTAGTTTTTCTGCTTTTGTGTTGTAATGTTGTAAGCTTCAAGAACATTATTAATGGATCATTGCAATATAAATATAGTTTGCAACAAACCTTACTCTTTCTTTGTGTTGATTTAAGGTTACAGAATTAAAATTTCCCGAATTCTCGGATCGAAGATTTCAGCATACTCAAAAGATGCTAGGTTGTTTATTGTTATTCAAGATGAACCAAGATCATGAGCACTCTGCTCTTCTGTCCATTGCAGCCTTGAGGAGTTGAGCATTTTAGAATTAACTTCCAACTTTTCAATTAGTCCTTGTTGAAAACTTTATGATGTATCAACTTTGCAAGCTATTATCGTGGTATGTTTTGCACTTTTTAGCATGGAAAGTTAAAAACTATTGGAGCATATATTTTTAGAAAGAAAACAAATTATTGAGTAGATACCAAGAGAAAGGATTATGAACAAGGGAGGTAAAATTGTTGTGCCCAAAATTTGACATACAACTATTCGTATTGGGCTTTTGACTAATTGAGCCCTTGGATTTCAGTACAGAAGCAGTCACAAGTCCAATTGCGTCCAAATCTATGGGTCAAGAAGTTTGGCATTTGAGAACAAGAGTCCAACTCCAGTAACTAGCACTAGCAGACAACCCAATTTAAATGGGGTAGTTGCGCAATATTTATGAATACAATCATAAATTGTGTTTTTCTTTTGGTATTTTTTTTAATACTAGCTGATAACCCGTGCGAAGCACGAATTGTGATAAATTATCTTTAAATTCCTAATTTTTAATTTTTTTAAATGAATAAAATCTTGAACCATCAAATTGTATATAATACTATATTCTCGACTTTTATTTCGATTGTTAATTAATAGACTCCTAATATATAATTTCAATAATAAATTAAATTAATATTTAATTTTATTATTTTAATTAATTAAATTTATATAACTTATCTCTGGTAATATAAGAATAGTTATATTATTAATTGTATTTATTATTAATCTATTATAGATATATTTTAAATATTAATTAATGGAGCCATAAGTCCTATATTCTCGATTTTTAGTTAATAGACTCCTAGTATATAACTTCATTATTAAATTAAATTAATATTTAATATTATGATTTTAATTAATTAAATTAATTAATATTTAGTGGCATATCGCTGTATACATGGCATACCGCGGTATACATTAATTAATTAATTAATTGGCATACCGTATTTTAGTTCAGAGAGGACTTGTTTCATTAGTTGTTCTTATTTTTATTGGCCTTCTATACACTTAAAAAAAAGTTTTTAAAGTAAGATCAAATAATTTTAATTAATTAAATTAATTAATATTTAGTGGCATATACATGGCATTAGGGGTGAGCAAAAAACCGAATCAAAACCGAAACAGAACCGAAACCGGCAAAAACCGAACCGAAAAAATCGAAACCGAAATCGAACCGGCGGTTGCGGTTTTTGATTTTTAAAAACCGAGACTTTCGGTTCCGGTTCCGGTTATAGGTTCAAACCGAACCGAAAAAATCCGAAATCGAACCGATTATTTATATAAATAAATAAATATTTATATTTTTTTATAAATATTTAAAATTAAGCACATTCACATATATATATTTGGAAAGTAAAGAAGCAGTGAAATAAAAAATAATTGGGGCCTAAGATTGGACTTGGCATTAGGTGTGAAAGTTTGCTGTTGTTGCTATATCAGTGTAATATATCAATGTGAAAATTGAACTTGTTTTATTGTTAAATAATTTAGGCTCTTTCTTTCCTGATCCATTTGCATTTTATGTTTGTTTCATTTAATCTTTGATATGTCATTCTCAGTTTAGGAGGCCTAATTTAGATCTAGTCCATGTTGCTCCCTATGGCCCATATAGATCCGTTTGTTAAATAAACAATTGCCTCAACCTTAGTTCTGTTATATTGTGTTCTACTGATTGCAAACTATTTTTTTATTATGTTGTGTTTAGTTGAATTTGTAATATTTTTTATTTTGATAGGTTTTAAAACCGAAACCGAAACTGATGGTTCGGTTGCGGTTGCGGTTCCGGTTTTTGATTTTTAAAACCGAGGACATGCGGTTTCGGTTCCGATTTTACCCAAAAACCGAACCGAACCGGGGTTTGCTCTCCCCTACATGGCATACCGCGGTATACATTAATTAATTAATTAATTAATTAATTGACATACCGTATTTTAGTTCAGAGAGGACTTGTTTCATTAGTAGTTCTTATTTTTATTGGCATTCTATACACTTAAAAAACAGTTTTTAAAGTAAGATCAAATAGTAAAATAAGTTATTATTAATTAATTAATTAATTAATTAATTAAATGGCATACCGTGCATACCGCGGTATACATGGCATACCATTTAAAGGGGGTTTCTGCTTTTTATAAAGTTTTTAAAGTAAGATCAAATAGTAAAATAAGTTATTATTAATTAATTAAATGGCATACCGTGCATACCGCGGTATACATGGCATACCATTTAAAGGGGGTTTCTGCTTTTAATAAAGAGTATAGATAAGAGATCTATTTGAGTTCTCTCAAAAAAAAAAAGAGATCTATTCGAGAAACTATAGTTTTTCTTGGGCTTTTTTAAGAAATACCCCAATATATAAATTTTTTTGCAAAAATATTGTTATTTTAAAGTTCTATTTGCAAAAATACCATCTTTCGAAAAAAATTGCAAAAATACGGGATGTAACTACATTCAACCAGATGCAACTATTTTGACAATTTAGTAAAAATATTATCTTATTTGTAATGGCTGCGCAGCAGGTTGCATTCAATTGCAATCAGTTGCATATGCAACTGAGTGCAACTAAAAATTATAATTTGAATTTTCATTTTTTTTACCAATTTCCAGATCTATATAAGGGCTGAGAATCATCAAAAAAATGAAAATTTAATTTTTAGTTTTTATTTGCATTCAGTTGCATATGCACATATGCAACTGAATGCAACTAAAAATTGTAATTTAAATTTTTATTTTTTTATCAACTTCCGGATCTATATAAGGGCTAGAATCATAAAAAAAATGGAAATATAACTTTTAGTTTTTAGTTGCATATGTAGTTACGTTCAGTTGCATGTGGTTACATTCAGTTGCAACTGTTAGAAATTGAAAATTATGAGTGCCCTGTGGGGCCGGTGGAGAACAGATCGTGGGTGGGTGGGTGGGTGGGTGGGAGGGTGGAGGGGCGGAGATGGAGGTGGGAGGGAGGATGACGGAGATGGGAAGGAGGGAGGAGATGGGGGAGGAGGGCGGCAGAGGGTGACGGCGGCGGGCGGGGCTGGAGGGTGGGGTGGGTGAAAAAGAAGGAGAAGAATGGAGGTTGGAGAAGAACGAGGGTTGAAGAAAATAGGGGCATATTTGCAATTAAGATAGCATATTTACAATTAATTTGAAAAGATACTCCCTCCGTCCCACCAGATTCTATACAGTTTTTTTTCACTACTTGGTACGCATTTCAAGGCTCTTAAAGTATAGTTCCATAACTTATTTTTAAAATTTTCTTTTTTTGTATAAAAATTTAACATACCTAGTTTTATACAAAAAAATGAAAAATAAGTTATGAAACTATCATTAAAATACGTTCCACCCCATGTATACAATCTGGTGGGACGGAGCCCGGAGGGAGTAATATTTTTGTAATAACTAATTAAAAATCTAATATATTTGTTAAATTCCCTTTTTTCTTTGTACATATTACTCGTATGAAAAAATGTTAGGAAACTAAGTAATTGTCTTAAAATATTTTACCAAATGTCAAATGTCTTCTTCCAGTTAATTGATATAATATTTAATTTCTTACAGTTAATTGATATAATATTTAATGAAATGAATTCCCCGTACTTATATATTAATCCACTAATTAAAATTGGGTTTTGGCCAATAATACCACAAAACATATATCATATGAAAAAAATTTAATAAAACATTGATGGTTGTCATAAATAATAGTCTATTACGCATTTCACATAAATTTTTCCCCATATAACCTATTATGCAGTTGAAGAATGGGAATAGGGTTACCCATTCTCCAAATGCGTAATAGGCTCTCCTGACGGGACCTATTACCCATATAGAAAATGCATAATATGTTTAAATTTATTACTGCTCTCTCAAATGCGTAATAGGTTGATATTTATATATTTATAGTCATCATCAACATTTTTTTGATATTCTTGTCACTTATACTCAATTTTGTGGTAAATATGTCATTATTTCATTAAAATTTCCCATTTTGCCATTTTGATTTCTCATTTTAATTTCGTACGTAAATTATACTAAAATATATATATTTTTTCTCCGATAAGATTATGTAAAAGTATATTTATAACATTGTAATAAAATATTTTTGTAAAATTTTGTAAATAAAATTGTACAATACCCGAACCCGACCCGTTTCTATAGCATATATATTTCCAAATTGAAGCCCTGAAATGAAAAAGATTAGAATTACCAAAGTGAATCACGATCTGTGTAGAGATGGAAACGGAACGTACATTGATTAACATGTGCGTAGCTGCGGCGACGGAGAGTCAACAAGCCGTTGAAAAGTGGCGAAAACAACGCCGTTCTCTTGAACGCCTTCCGTCACACCTGGCCGACTCTCTTGTCCTCCGCCTTGTCCGTAGACGTCTCTTGTTCCCTTCTCTACTCGAGTAATTATTCCCCCCTTCCCTTACTCATTTCCGTATACTTTGGTGTCGTGTGCTTTCGTATTTTAATTGTCTGCTTTCGTATAGTGTATTTCGTTCTAATGATGAGCTAGGCTTATGTGGGATTTAATTAATTTCAGTATATATGCTGGATCAAGAATGACTTGGATGTTTATTTATATTTATGTGTATTTCAGTTTCGCATTCAATTTAGGCAAATGAAGAGTGATAGGTTTGTAATTATTAGTGGCAGAAAATCGAAATAAGGGGGGCTAGGTTAGGCTCCAAACTCTGGCTCTGACTTTCGAGATTTGTTTTTCTAATCCCGGCATTTAGCTAAACATCAGTAAGAAGATTGTTTTAAACTCTGACTAGCCTTTGAAAAATAGCAATAGTTTATGAATATTGGTTGGTTAATTATTTCATATTTCTAAGTGTCGAGTTTGGGTGGTTTATTATTTTGTATGTGTGTACAATTGTTTAGGTTTTTTCTTGTTTTTCTTAATAAATGTTTCTATTTGATGGACTAGGTGTATACTAAATTTAAGAAACTTATGCTACGTGCTAATTGAACTAGATCAGCTATTTGTCTTATAGATGTGTGCATAACTCTAATCTCGGTGTGCACTACTGGATTAATGTCATAGCTATTGTGTCTAAATTTGATAATATGACCATTGATTTGATGCGGAAAAGGAATAAGGTTCGTGTACTTGCAGCTCTTACTTTATACTTCGAAATGTGAAAGAATTATATATGGAGGTGGAGGTTAGATTTTTTGTTTTTGTATGGAGTAGTTATGGAGTAGTTCTGGAAGAAGTATTTCGATTAATGGAATTTCTGAATTTCTTTTGCACTGCATTTACAGCTATGTTATGTTTTGTTAACCTGTAGAGTTTTTAAGAACACGTTGGAGAAGATTGATCTAAGTGGTCAGAGCACTGTGGATTTGGAATGGATGGCATACTTGGGAGCCTTTCCGTATCTACATTCTTTAAACCTTGCGGGTTGCCCTAAAGTTACCAGCTCTGCAATTTGGCCCATTGCAGGTAAGAAAATCTAATAATTATACATGGATGAGTTACTATGTGTTGGAATTGGCAAAAACAATGAATGTCTTGTAAATCAATGGTTGTGCTAGGAATTATGCTTATGTGTACTGCAAGCAAAATTGAAACTGTATACCTCTGGTGCACCATTAGTTAAATTAATTAATGTACTTTACATAAAATTCGAATACATCCTCTTTAAGTTAAATATATTTACTTGGCTCTTGAATCTTGATATTGTATAGTAACTTTACATCTGGTTCCAGGTATGAAGAGTTTAAGGATGCTGGATCTTTCTAGATGCCCTAAGATTACTGATACTGGAATTAAGCATCTGTTGTCTATTCCGACCTTGGAGGAGTTAAGCATTTCACAAACAGGGGTCACATCAGATGGGGTTTCACTTCTTTCTTCACTCAAAAATTTATCTGTGTTGGACTTGGGAGGCTTACCTGTCACTGATGTTGCTCTGTGTTCTCTCCAGGTATTTTTGCTCTAAATTTCTAAGACAGCTTTTGTCCTTAATGTTTGTGGGAAGTCTTTCTTTGAGTAATCCTACATGAAAGCTTTGTGATCAGTTTCCAGTCTATCTGTTTGTCTGGTTGTTTTGTACTTTTAATATTCTCAACCAATGTTTCCTTTTGAAAGTGGCCCCTCGTTATGTTTGGCATGACTTTGTAGAATTCTAGAATAATTTGTTCCAGTGATCCTTTGGATCAGTAATACCACTAAACAAACTTATGTATCTTCCTTATCTGGAAAAACTTATTTATTTTATACTAAATCATTATTTCTTGAAGTCAGTCATTCCTTTCTTATTTGTCAATATATTATCCTATTTGATGCCTTCAGTTCAAGCTAGATAATTCATTTTATTACTGTTGTCGAGCTGAATTACAATCTGAAAAGCTCGTTGTTGGCTTTTTAAATTCTTCTAGGTCCTGACAAAGTTACAATACCTTGATCTCTGGGGGAGTGAAGTATCGAGTATTGGAGCTTCGGTGCTTAAAATGTTTCCGAAGTTGATCTTTCTAAATCTAGCTTGGTCAAAGGTTTCAAAGTTGCCCATATTGCCCTCTATTGTGTTCCTTAACATGAGTAATTGTATTACACATTCTATATTTGAAGGGCATGGTGACAAAGTTCGGTTGAGGAAACTTATTCTTACTGGAGCAACAATTGTAGATGTTTTAGGAGCCTTGTCATATGTTGATACCAGTTTTCTTACTCTATTGGATGTTTCCAACTCTTCGCTTCAAGAATTTAACTTTTTATCTTGTCTGGTTGCACTGGAACATTTGGATCTCAGCTTTTGTCCAATCAGTGATGATCTTATTCAAATTATTGCGAACATAGGAGCCCAATTGAGATTCTTAAATCTCAGTAACACAAGGGTGAGCTCTGCAGGAATAAGTGTTTTAGTTGGACGTGTTCCCAAACTTGAAACCATATTGCTTTCTGACACACCTACTGATGATCTTGCTATCTCACATCTCAGCGCGATGCCTTCACTGAAAGTGATCAACCTAAGTGGTACATATGTTAAAGGTACGCCTCCTTCAGGAAGACTTGATTTTTTGATGTAACGATTAGATACGTTTATTCAGGGTTTGTGGTTTCTAAAGCTGATATTGCACTTTTATGATGTCATACTCAACTTCCATCTGTATTTCTTTCTTAGGCTTACCATCATGCTTGATTTTTGTTACTGCCTTAGTTTTCACCTGCTGAGGTTGATGTTTACAGTACACAGAATAGATTTATTCTAATAAAATACACTAGAGGTATAAAGGTCACATACTGAAAATTGAATTGGTAAGTGTTTCATTTGTCTCTTCTTGTAATGGAACACTTCTAGCATGCTCTTTAAATAGTTTATATTGGCGACTCAGAAAGAAGCAGGGTTGTTTTTAATATTTAGATAAACCAGAATTGCCCTGATCCAGATAGTTTAAGTTTAGGTGTCCAACATACAGGACACACCCCGCGTTGTATTAGGTCATCTATAAATTGTGTTGTTGTTGCATATGTATATAAACAGGCTTTGTCGATTTACATATCTATAATATGTAACGTGTCATGAAGTGAGATGTGGTAAACTGATACTGGGACTAAATTTTTTTTTTGTTCCTCATATAGTGATATTTAGCATAAAAAGATATACATCGTGCCATAATCCATTAATCAATACTTTACTATTGAAGCAAATCAAGGCATGTTTTTGTAATCCGTAGCACAGTTTTTGGTTAACATAATCTCTTATATAAATATAAACTAATAATTTCTTTTCTTGTATAATTAAATTTTCTATCCGAAGTACGATCCATACTCTTTTGTTTATAAATTTTTCTTTAAATTCTACTAATTCTTACTAATGCTTTTCACTATTTACATAAAAATTTAGTATCCTGTTAGAGTCACCATATATTACTATGTATTACTCTCTTGTCTGTGATATCTAAATTAACATACTACTAGAATCTTAAGTAATATATAATTGCACACTAAACATAAATTGTTTAACAATTATTTTTATATATAACTATTATATATTTTTTAAATAGATTGTCGCATGCCTTGGATGTGCTTGTATGTGTACGTTAACATGGTCCCATTTCAAATATGAAACTTTATTCTAAACTGTAATTGTTTTGTCGTCTTGGAATTCATGATATTTAGTTTTTTTTAGACTTCATGATATTTAGTTATCTGAGATATATCATTTGGATTTCCAGGTCAAATTCAACAGTTAGGTTCTGGGCGAGATACAGTCCCATCATTGGCAGAATTGCAGAATCTTAGCTGCTTAGAAATGTTGTACATGGAAAATACCCAACTTAGAGATGCATCGCTGAAACCTATTTCAAATTTGCATAAATTAAACCATCTTTATCTTGGCGGTCCCCTGACAGACATGTCTCTGTGCCTCTTCTCATCTATCCGAAATTTGACGCATCTTGGTTTGCATGATGCTGTTTTTACTGGACAAGGGCTTAATTCATTTAAACCTCCAAGTTATCTCAAGGTTCTGGATCTGAGTGGTTGTTGGCTCTTAACCAAGGATGATCTCTTTTTATTCTGTAAGAGAAATCCTCAAGTTGAATTGAAACATGAACTCTTTCACTTTGTCCCATCCGAGCAAAGCATCTCCAAATATTTGTCTACATCAGGTGTACCTACAAAGACCGGGCAATCAAAAAAGAAAGAGCGGAAACTAGTAGTGCCACAGATGCTTAAAAAAGATGACTTTATTGGTATGTGCTTTTCTGTAGTCATACATTCAGAAGCTTCGGTACTTTATGTGCTTTTTTAATTATTTTTTAATGATATGATATAGATCAAAGGTTGAAGTATAGCAGAGAAGAATTACTTGCATTGCAGGCTTCATCCATATCACTTGTTGCCTTTGATAGAGGGAACTTGATACCTGAAATGCAATGAACACCTATCACTCACAATCTGGAGTCTGTACTGTAATGACAGTTTGTTTCTTCCTCGGGGGAAAATACAAGAGTAAACACCATCTCCAACGAAATAGCAGGAGCAAAAATGATTTCTTCTGTTGAAGGAAGTAAAAAAGATGTGGGAGGTGTTGACCACTTTCTTGTGGAATGTGAATTTTTAACCAATTTACTTCTGGAAGTGTAAGTGTGATGTATCCAAGTCCTTGCACTAGTACCTAACTTTGAAGAAAATGTTCAGGAAAAGACAAACTGTGAAGGCATTTAGAGCAACTTGGTTTCATTTTCGCTGCCTCTTTCCTTTGGTTTTTCCTGTTTGCATGTCTTTCTTAAGTATGCAATACTTGATCCAATTTAATTGTGATATTTTATACTATGATATGTAATCAAATGAATTTGAAGTTATAGAAATGCTTTGCTTTTTTAGCTCAGCAATTTGCCAAGAAGGCAAGAACAGAGTGTAAATGTAAAGGATTGAAAATAATCTGAAACATTGGATCCGGTTACAAGTTACAACCGGAAACCGTTCAATCTTGTTCAATCTTTATTCGAAAAATGAAAAATAATCTGAAAAATACCTCCTCCAATATAAACAAGTACGTACTACATCAAAATTCCAAGAGTTGCAAAATACTTGCAGATCGTGAACCTGTTCTTGATAGTACCAAACATTCTAAACTATACTACACTCCGGAACTATTCCATAAAGATATTGACACTTGTAGTGATAGATATTTCCATATGAAGATTCATGGGATGTGTGATGGGTTGTGTTTTTCTACTTAGGCTGCTGATGAACATAAAATTGATCCCAATTGTGTGGAGAGCCTTCTTCTACTCAAAGAAGGTAGTGTAGTAGATCCTTTTGTTCACTCAGAGTTGGAGTCTTCCTGCAGTTCAATATTGTTTACATTGCACAAGGATGTCTACCTCCAAAAGAAGAAAAAGAAAAATAGGCGGAAAAGAAAGAGCAAGAGGGAAGAGTTAAAAAGATGATTGGGGAAACCTTTTATGACAAAGGTGACATTATTATCTATTTTCCTTTCAGAATATTTTTAGCATTGTTTTGTAATCATAATTTTGTTAGTCCTGGGTTGTAGTGGGAGATATGCATTTGTTTTTCCAGTATTGATATATTAAACGCTTACTTGGCAAGTGAAAACGTTACGTATTGCTGATAAACTTCTCAATTGATTTATTATATGCACGTTTCACCAATTTTAATTTAGACGTACTCTTGATTAACATAAGTGATGCAACAAAACCTAGTGACTTGTAGTATTATAACTTACTAGCTGATAACCGTGCCAAGCAATTATGGATTGTGATAAATTATCTGAAATTAATAATTTTTAACCTTTTTAAATGAATAAAATGTTGAACCACCAAGTTGTATATAATACTATATCCTCGATTTTTATTTCGATTGTTAGTTAATAAACTCCTAGTATATAATTTTAATAATAAATTAAATTTATATAACTTATCTCTGGTAATATAAGAATAGTTATATTATTAATTGTACTTATTATTAATCTATTATAGATATATTTTAAATATTAATTAATGGAGCCCTAAGTCTTATATTCTCGATTTTTATTTAAATTTTTAGTTAATAGACTCCTAATATATAACTTCATTATTAAATTAAATTAATATTTAATATTATGATTTTAATTAATTAAATTAATTAATATTTAGTGGCATACCGCGATATACATTAATTATTTAATTAATTAATTGACATACCGTATTTTAGTTTAGAGAGGACTTGTTTCATTAGTAGTTCTTGTTTAATTAAATGGCATACGGCGATAATGGCATACAAGGTTTCTGCTTTTAATAAAAAGTATAGATATTGTAACCATCTTGAGGGTTGTGATACTGAACTCGTGTGAGTATGAGTGAGAATGAGAATGAATTATATAGAGGATCGTTGGAAGTTGGAACACCTTCCATGACTGCAACTCACATTTTTTAGTACAACATGATAATGTTGAGAGATAAAAAGATATCTATATACTGATCTGGCACCCCCACACAGATAGTCTCATATGAATTTTAACTTGGAGAAGCACCCTACAGAGATTGTGATAAATAAATTTGAAGTGGCTGAAATGTTAGCGATTAGCAAGAGTCGGAGGCTATCAGCATGAAAACAAGTTTTAGCCTATTTTATGATAGATGGATACCTGGAGCAGTTGAAGAATATGATCATGGCATTTCACAGCAGTTTGTACCATTCCAGCGCACTAGATAAATACGTAAATCTTGCTAATGGCTAAAAGGCGAATGCAGAACTCACTGCACTTCACATGGCTTTACATTGAGTTTTGCTTCCAACGACTTGCCTCCTGCAAAAGTATCTCTAATAAGAAAAATGAATTTCAAGACATTACATGTACTCAGGTTCACCCGTACAGAGGTAAAGAAGATGTGCAAGATGTTGAATTTCAGGGTAGTGGTGTCCCATTTACTCCATCAGATAACCGTGTTGATCTGTCTGGCCATAGTTCTGTTTTCAGTCATGATGGTCCAAAGCAAAATTCTGGATATCAGAATATTAGGCATGCTCAATATGAAGATGCACATGGCCAGACACATTCCGGGAATGACTTGTTTGATGTTTTCGGTATGAATTTTAAAGTTCTCTCTTCGATAAAAGTTGGAACAGTTTTGTACATGATGGGCCAGGCTCAAACTCCAAAATTTGGACAAGAATTACCATACATTGTACAAGCTTCAGAATGCATGTTCTGAGATGCAAGTGATTAGTGAAGGAAACTCAGATAGTGATGCTCTATGTGGGATTAGCACAGACCATCTTCTAGATGATGTGGTCGGCAGAGTTCAGGCTGCTACAAAGCAGACTTCAGATGATAGTCTGTCCTGCAGGGATTCATTGGCAAAGATGGGTGACACTTTTGCTCCTACTGCTTCTACCTCATCCAGGTTCACCGATGCTCTTTCGAATCAAGTGCAGGAAGCATGCATTAATCTTGCCCAGTCCCTATGAGAAGAACGAGCATTAAAATCTTATTCATATAATTATAAGCCTTAATTGTAAGGAAGAGTCAAGAAAATTTTTGCAAACAAAGTCCTTTCATGGATCCGGAAGTAGTTGTTGGGTTGAACAAGGTCCTGAAATGAAGCAAAGACGTTCAAGCTCAACCACATTTTCAAGGAGGTCAGATGAAATTAGCAAATGAAATCGCAAAAGGCTTAAACCTGGAGAGAATCCTAGACCCAGGCCAAAAGACGGGCAGATGATTCAAGACCGTGTAAAAGAGTTGGGAAATTGTTCCAAATAGCGCAAAGGTACCTCCGTTTTTGCAGTCCCCTTATCTTGTCCAAGAGGGCCAACGTTCAGTTGATACGTTCAGTTGCTGACAGTTATAGCAAACTGTTTTCCTTAACAGTGTAGCATTGATGCATTACTGGAGCGGACAATCAAACATATGCTGTTCTTGCAAAGTGTGTGTTTTTTTTTCGAAAAGCTTTTCTTGCAAAGTGTTACGAAGCATGCTGACATGCAAACTAAAACAGACGGGGGAGTCCATGGTATATAGGTATATATGCACTCTGTATAAAGATAAAGAGTTTTTACTTTTTATGGATGGTTTTCAGAAGATTCTGAATAAAGTATACTCTTTCGTACAAGTCTTACCATGTATTGATATGTGATGCATGTGAATCTGCATAAATTGCCAATCATTAATTTAGTCATAGAACATCATTCAAAATATGCTTTCTTGTGTGAAACTCCAGATTCTTGACAACGAAGGTGGATTACTACTGAAGGACAACCTTGAAGGGGGAGCAACCTGGGCATATGAAGTCGGTTCACAATTTATGGTCTCCCCTATCATAGTTGAGGATTTAAATCCACCACGTCAAATGCTAGATAATTATGGTAGTAACTGGGAATTTTAGATCATTATGTTAGGATCAAAGTTTCCCCACCGATACAGTAGTATATCTGAATTAGGAAAATCATGGCTTCTGTATAAGGAATCCTCAGCTCCTTGAGTAGCTAGATGTAATTTTGAGGATAATTATCTAGCATGTGAAATACTTAATTGTCATGCTGTTTATGTTTTATTAGTATTCATATCTAGTACATATCTTTATTATGTTAGTTCTATGAACAGGCTAACAGGGATGTGACAAGGATGGAGATATTTCTCTCCCTTGTTCGCCTTTTAGAGCAATCAGTCAAAAGCAAAGCAGAGTCAGCCAGATTATATTGGTACTTCCTCCATTTCATTTGACATACTTCAAGACTTTAATTCTGCAACTTATATTATAGAGAACATGCATGCAGTTTATAGATGACGTCAAGACTTTATTTCTGCAACTTGGATATGTTCCTGGGTCTCTATTTTCTGACAACTTTGCAGCTAAGGAACCTTCCTTCGAAATTGGAGCATTAGTTCTTGAAAACCCTGCTTCTATGAGTTCTTCTATGAAATCTAAGGTTACAAACTTGACTTCTATGTTACTCACATCTACAACCAGCAAAGCGACTCTCTGGCTCCAATGGTGGTTGGTCAAGCCTATTGTTATTAATTATTAGTTTAATACCCGTGATTTGCACGGTTTACTTTCATTTTATATAATTTAAATATTTAATATTTTATTTTGATTTAAAATTTTCATTTCTTATTTATTTAATTTTCAGAACTTTTTTTAATATATTGTGTTAATATATTTCTACATAATAATTTTATTACAATGATTACTTGCTTTTTATTTACATGCATATTAAAAATTTAGAATATTATTTTTGAATATTTTCTATTAATTATATTTTTATTACAACATTTGAATGTTTTCTTTTATCATTATGACTTATGTTTTTTATAATATTTTTTAATTATATTTAATATTATGTGCTTAATACCCATGTGTAACACCCCAGTCCCACATCGAGGAGATTTGGGGCTTTATTTCAGTTTACTAGCATTTTGCCCGTACTTCGTACACGGCATTCATTTAATTTAAAATGATAATAATAAAAATTTAACAAATTTGATTGATTTCTTAAAACATCTTATTTAATTTAAATCGACAATACCAAAAATTTAACAAATTGGTTGATTTCTTAAAAAGATATTGTATGCAATTATATAAATAATCAATTCTTATAAAGATATTCTATATAGTTATATAAGTATTTAATAAAATAATGATATGATAAAATTTATATAAAAAAGTAGCATACAATTGTATTTTAATAATGTTGAAAATTTATTTAATCCATCAAAATTTGCAATAACAGAGTAATAAATATTTTTACAAATATTTTTCTCTAATGGAAAACAATAATAAATTGTCTTCATTATTCAAATGCGGAAATGATAATCCCTTCACCCCCAAGGACTCCAACACATTAAACCTCATCATATAACATCAAGAACATATTATATTAACTATGAGACATTGAGACCTCATAGTTAATATAATATGTAAATGTTGGAGAACAATGAAACCACATTTCAAGCAATTTTTTAATTTTTTTGTTAATTTTTTTTATGAATGGATAGATGGTAGAATTATAAGACTTTTTTGTGAAGATGCCCCTAGCGGGGCCCTTTAAAAAAGCTTGAAATGTAGTGAATATGTGTGTTCTCACTGTTCTCATTTTAATTTTTTTTTGTTAATTTTTTTTATGAATAGATAGAGGGTAGAATTATAAGATTTTTTTTGTGAAGATACCCCTAGCGGGGCCCTTTAAAATAGCTTGAAATGTAGTGAATATGTGTGTTCTCACTGTTCTCATTCTCACCAGAGCGTGACCATTAAACTGTATTAGAAAATTCATGTATGAAAATACAGTGTATATATATTATTAATTAGATTCTTTTATTAAAAATAAGTAAATTATACAATTAAATAAGCAAGTCAAAATATCAGATAAATATTCTAGTAGATTTATAGTTTATATTCAAATTAAGGTCTTTCACCATGGCTCTCGCTTTCTGAAATTGTTGAATTTTTATTTTATTGACTTTATTATATTAAAAGTATGTTCTTATTGAAACGAATATAATAATTTGAATTTGAATATATTTTTAAACTACTTATTTTGATGGGTTGTTAATTTTTTCTTGATCAACCTAGAAGGGTGGCCAAAAATAAAATTAATGGGAATACATAAACCTATTACCCACGTTATGATAAACAGTACCTATAAAATAGAAGTTGCTTCTGTGGTTCAGGCTTGTTAATTACTTCAATACTTTATTAGCTTGATCATCATGTAGACCATCTTTCTTTTTATCACTTATGTTACTGCTATGTAGTCTATTTGTAACTAACATCTTTCTTTTTATCACTTATGTTGTGGCTATGTAGTCTATCTATAGCTAAACATCTCTCTCTGCTTGTAATCTATATTTATAAATGCAAACTTCTTCTTGTATTGTATTTTGTTTTCAATATTTAAAATTATGTAGCTGGAGGAGAAGAGAAAGGCCGGAGATACAATCGTAATACTACAGCATTACTGAAAATAAGTACAATATCATAATAGAATTTTTTGTTTCAATGTAATTTGGGTCGCTCCAAATGCCGTGTAATGACAAAAGGGGGCATTAAATAAATAAAGAAGATTAAAAAAATGAAGGATAATACTGTTTACCAAAAACACAGGTCTCCGCAAGAAGCTCACTTATTCACTTTTATCTTCAAATAATGTATGATTACAAATTATAACAATCACATTTTCCACTACCTATTCTCTCTCAAAAAGCCAACTAAACTGAAAAAGGGAAAAGTTAGTGCTTTTATATTTTAATGTGGAGCTCAAATGAAAGTGCTAAATATGAGATCATATATGAAGTGAAATTGAACGCGAGTAAAGAAGATATTTAGAGCATAAATAAGAGCAATGTTGCCTGACTCAGAGGGCGAGGCTTGTGCCGTGGGTCTGAGCTTTTAAGTATGCTATTCCATAGTCCCTTCGGAGACATCCGATAAAAAGTATGCTACTCCATAAGACCTTCTGGTACGTAGCATGTCTACCCCATAAACCTTAAGTTGAACAAATCCATAAAGAACATAAACTTGCTTGAAAACAAAATAATGTCTATAATGCTAGATGTTTCAAATTGAGTCCCAAGATTATTTACAATAACATGGTGCAAGTAACGTGACATCATGATTGGTTGTAACTGATTGTCCACATATTTTTATTTAAATTTAAATATAAAGTGAATATTTTAAAGGTACCTTTCTGGTGTCTTGTATATTATTATAATATCGGATAATTCATTAAAACTTTAATTCTTAAATGCCAAATCAAAATCAAAACCAAACAAATATTATCCTGTCTAATTTTTAATATTGTGAAATCAATAAAAACTTAACTTTTAAGGCCAAATTAAAAACCGGAACCAAACATATATGACCCGTCCCTACTTCAGGGGGTTGACATGTTAATTTGGTGAAAAACCCAGCTTTCAAATCTGAAAAGTTCAAACATGCGTCAAAATCCAGTAGTGTGAAGATTTGAGCGGCTTGGACTTGAAGGTGAAAAATGACAGAGATAGATTTGGGTAATGACAAAAAGGAGCATCAAAGAAACAAAGAAAGATAAAAAAAATAAAGGATAATAGTAGAGATTTAGATTTGGGTTGATCCAATCGGGTTACTCCAAATATTGTGTAATGACAAAAATTAGTATATGTTTAGATTTGGGTCGATCCAATCTAAATTGGGTCGATCCAAATGCTGTGTAATGGTAAAAAGGGGCATCAAAAAAATAAAGAAGATTAAGAAAATGAAGGAATTCGAACCTTGAAATTTTAGTAAATAAATTTAATCATGTAATATAACAGTCCTAATTTTTAACTAAAAATCTAACGGATATTATTCGTTGTATACGAATTTTATTATATTTTGTTAGTGGTTAGAAGATATGATGTCATATTTTTGGGTATGTATTTACTAATAAATTTAATCATGTAATATATTTAATCATTAGATCTAACGGTTCTAATTTTTAACTAAAAATTTAACGGATATTATTTGTTGTATACGAATTTTTATTATATTTTGTTAGGGGTTAGAAGATATGATGTCATATTTTTGGGTATGTATTAATTACTGCAATATTATGTTTTAAATTAAAAGTCAAAGTGTTTTAATTAGAGAGAAAAAAATTACTGATTGAAATATATGATATTTTAGGTATTTATAAAAATTCGAACCTTAAAATTTTAGTAAATAAATTTAATCATGTAATATGTTAATCATTAGATCTAACAGTTCTAATTTTTAACTAAAAATCTAACGGATATTATTCGTTGTATACAAATTTTTATTATATTTTGTTAGTGGTTAGAATATATGATGTCATATTTTTTGGTATGCATTTTGTAAATAAATTTAATCATGTAATATATTTAATCATTAGATATAACAGTTCTAATTTTTAACTAAAAATCTAACGGATATTATTCGTTGTATACGAATTTTTATTATATTTTGTTAGTGGTTAAAAGATATGATGTCATATTTTTGTGTATGTATTAATTATTGCAATATTATGTTTTAAATTAAAAGTCAACGTGTTTTAATTAGAGAGAAAAAAAATTATTGATTGGAAGATATGATATTTTAGGTATTTATAAAAATTCGAACCTTGAAATTTTAGTAAATAAATTTAATCATGTAATATATTTAATCATTAGATCTAACAGTTATAATTTTTAACTAAAAATCTAACGGATATTATTCGTTGTATACGAATTTTTATTATATTTTGTTAGTAATTAAAAGATATGAAGTCATATTTTTGGGTATGTATTTTGTAAATAAATTTAATCATGTAATATATTTAATCATTAGATCTAACAGTTCTAATTTTTAACTAAAAATCTAACGGATATTATTGGTTGTATACGAATTTTTATTATATTTTGTTAGTGGTTAGAAGATATGATGTCATATTTTTGGGTATGTATTAATTATTGTAATATTATGTTTTAAATTAAAAGTCAACGTGTTTTAATTAGAGGGAAAAAAATTATTGATTGAAAGATCGTTCCAAATGCTATGTAATGACAAAAAATAGTAGATGTTTTGATTTGGGTCGATCCAATCTAAATTGGGTCGCTCCAAATGTTGTGTAATGACAAAAAACGACATCAAAAAAATCAAAGAAATAAATTAGTGTGTTAGATTTAAATAATTAATAATATTAAGTTATCTTTCATTATTATATCGATTAATTTTTTATTAGTAACCAGACGGTGTTTTTGTCGACTAAATCTGAAATTTTCAAAACAATGATAATAGATGATGCCGTGTATATTGAAAATTATGAATAAAGATATTATTTAGTTATTTTGTTCATGTTTTGGCTCCATAATTAAAAAACTCTTTTTTTATTTTTAAAAAATAAGATCAAAGAAATAAAGAAAAAAATATTAAAAAACAAAATTAACCACCTATGATACTTATACAAAAAATTATATATATTTGTTAAATATATATAATAAATTTACAAAACAAAAAATCATCAATATAGTTAATCGACGAAAGCACCAATTTAGATTTTATGAATACAAAAATTATTGATTACGCAAACATAAGTATATAATATTAATTACTTCAAATAATATAAAAATATAATATATAATATATAATATAAATTATATAATATATAATTTATTTGATCAAAAAAATAAAGAAGATAAAATAATGAAGGATAATAGTAGAGGTTTAGATTTGGGTCGATCCAATCTAAATTGGGTTGCTCCAAATGCTGTGTAATGACAAAATATAGTAGAGGTTTTGATTTGGGTCGATCCAATCTAAATTGGGTCGCTCCAAATGCTGTGTAATGACAAAAAAAGACATCAAAGAAATAAAGGAGATTAAAAAAATGAAGGACAATAGTAGTAATTTTCCTGTGTAATGACAAAAAAGGACATCAAAGAAATAAAGAAGATTAAAAAAATGAAGGACAATAGTTGTAATTTTCCGAAATGTAATACTAGCAGACTTTAAGATTATATTGATAAGGCAAAGTGCTACTACTAAGTGCACCAACAAATCATGATCTTTTGGGGCATGTGGTGGGCTTGTAGACAACCCAAGTTGGCTGCATTTGAGCCAGTATACTTTGGCTTATTTCGAATTCGGAATTGGGACTTGACCCGATTTTCGAAAAAGGCTCGGGATTTGACCCGGGTTGTCACATATGGTATCAGAGCCGACTCTCGAAAGCTTGATTCGTCAAGTTGCCGGAGGTGGGGACACGAAGGCTGGTGGTATTATCCCACAATGGACAGAGGTCCGGAGGTGGGGACACTATTATCCCACAATGGCTAGAGAGGAACGATCCGGAACCTATGGGATATCCGTTCAGGCCTGACGAGGACGTCAGGAGTTTAAGTGGGGGAGTTTGTAACACCCCAGTCCCACATCAAGGAGATTTGGGGCTTTATTTCAGTTTATAAGGCAAAGTGCTACTACTAAGTGCACCAACAAATCATGATCTTTTGGGGCCTGTGGTGGGCTTGTGGACAACCCAAGTTGGCTGCATTTGGGCCAGTATACATTGGCTTATTTCGAATTTGGAATTGGGACTTGACCCGATTTTCGAAAAAGGCTCGGGATTTGACCCGGGTTGTCACACCATGCAAAGCCAGACTACTTATATCCTTTATTATAATATCTGAGTCTACCACACGTCAGTTAACCAATAAAAATCGAGGAATTATTTTAGGACCAATCAGAGCAAATTCCTAAAATTTAGACATTTCCTTATTTACAATCTCACCTTACTTCTTTAACCATGGTTAGTTAACACTTCTAATTTAAATATAATAATGATTTTATTAAACATATCCGTAAATATCAATTTTTTAAATTAAAAAATATTTACTAGAAAATCACAATTTTAAATTGAAATCAATCACGATATACCACTACATATTTTAAATTAAATTTTATAATTAATCATTCATTAATCGACCAATCTTTTAATATAACGGACCAAATTTATTGCAAGGGTGGTTTTAAATTAAGTCCACTACTGTTGAATGGGTTTTGTTAAGTGAAATGGGCTTGAGATAGTTGCATAGAGTATGGTGCAGTTAGTTAGGTATCTAGTCAGATACTGTGCAGAAAACTGGAAAAAGATACAGTATTGATTATTGAAGAACGGTTGTTTACAAGTTGTGGATATAAGAATGATTTACATGCTGAGGTGGTTGACAATGAGACAGAAGAGGAGGAGGATTTGAGTCCAGTAATGTTTTAGTTATGGTACTTTGTGTTTGGTCTATGTAGTATCTCAGATGTACGTTATGAATTAGTATTGCTTTAGAATGAATGTTTGGTGGAGTTTAAAATGGATCTGAAGCTAGTTGTGCCTCTACCAACCTCTTTGTACTTTGCACTGGATAATCAATGAATTGTTTCTACTTCTCAAAAAAAAATAATTTTATTTTTATAATATATATTGTACAATTATAATCGATATTAAATAATTATAATATAACTTAACTAAAAATCTGAAAAAATAAGATTTGAAATCAGATTTTAAATAACTTGGATAAAATCAATACCTTCAAAAATTTGAATTTTTTATAAGCTCAAAAATATATTTATTCATAATTTGTTAATAAAATAATTAATAAATGCATATAAGCTAACACTACAAAATCGGATTTGAACAAATTTTAAATAGCTTGGATAAAATTCATATCTTCAAAAACTCGATTTTTTGAAAGTTCAAAAATATATTTATTCACAATTTGTTAATAAAATAATTAATAAATTCATATAAACGAATTTAAATACAATATTAATTTTATTAAACATATCCATAAATTCGTATTTTACAATCTCACCCTACTTCTTTAACCATGGTTAGTTAACACTTCTAATTTAAATATAATAATGATTTTATTAAACATATTCGTAAATACCAATTTTTTAAATCAAAAAATATATACTAGAAAATTATAATTTTAAATTGAAATCAATCACGATATATCAATATATATTTTAAATTAAATTTTAAAATTAATCATTCATAATCAACCAATCTTGTAATATAAAACCAGTCACAATCATATTATCGTACATTATAAATTGATTTTTATAATATATATTGTACAATTATAATCGATATTAAATAATTATAATCTAACTTAAATAAAAATCTGAAAAAATTAGATTTGGAATCAGATTTTAAATAACTTTGATAAAATCAATACCTTCAAAAATTTAAATTTTTTATAAGCTCAAAAATATATTTATTCATAATTTGTTAATAAAATTAATTAATAAATGCATATAAGCCAACACTACAAAATCGGATTTGAACAAATTTTAAATAGCTTGGATAAAATTCATATCTTCAAAAACTCGATTTTTTGAAAGTTCAAAAATATATTTATTCACAATTTGTTAATAAAATAATTAATAAATTCATATAAACGAATTTAAATACAATATTGATTTTATTAAACATATCCATAAATTCGTATTCTTTAAACCAACTATAATTACAACTAAGGCTGAATAATTTTCTTATAGTATATTTAGATCGTAAATCGTGATTGATGCGGTCTAGAAAACAACTATAATTAAATCACAGGTTCTGAACAGTGATCTTGGAATTGCTCCTTCGGTGTTTGGCAGTACTAAAAATTGAAGACCAAATTCAGTGGAAGTATGTTCAGCGATAGTTATTTTGAAGATCAGATTTCAGTAGGAGTATGTTCAGTGGGAATTGTATCAATGAAAATTTGTATCAGTGGTTGTACCATGCCTAGCCTTTTGGCTTATTATAATAAAATTTTTGCCTATCAAAAAAAAAAAAAAATTCGTATTTTTTAAATTAAAAAATATTTACTAGAAAATCACAATTTTAATGTGAAATCAATCACGATATACTATTATATATTTTAAATTAAATTTCATAATTAATCATTCATTAATTAACCACTATTTTAATATAAAGTCAATCACAATCATATTATCATATGATTTTTATAATATATAATGTACAATTATAATCGATATTAAATAATTATAATCTAACTTCACTAAAAAATTGAAAAAATTGAATTTGAAATCAGATTTTAAATAACTTAGATAAAGTCCATACCTTCAAAATTTTGATTTTTTTATAAGCTCAAAAATATATTTATTCATAATTTGTTAATAAAATTAATTAATAGATACATATAAGGTACACTGCAAAATCGGATTTAAACAAATTTTAAATAGCTTGGATAAAATTCATATCTTCAAAAACCCGATTTTTTAAAAGGTTCAAAAATATATTTATTTACAGTTTGTTAATAAAATAATTAATAAATTCATATAAACGAACAATACATATATTTTAATTATTAAATATACGCTATAAGAGTATTATTATTGGTTGGTAAATAATTTACCAATCAAAAAGTTAAAATTATTTTAGAAGCAATCAGAATTTACTTCTAAACTTTAAATCAATCAATCATATACAAAATTTTTATTATTTACCATGTTATTCTACTTTACTAATCGCGGTTAAATTAAATTTAAATATAAGATATCTTGATTTATTAACTTCGCATATAACATGGTTTTTAATTTTAAAAATTTTCTACTAACCGTTAATATTATTTTCTATAAATCCACATAGCAATATATTACATATGTTTATATATCTTTTAGTTATGAATTGTTTTTGGACATCCTTTAAGACCTTTATTATAATAAATGATACCCGAATCTAACATGTATTAGTTAATTAATCACAAGATTGTAAATTATTTTAACATCAATCAGAATCTATTAAACTTAAATCAATTAAACTTAATGTAACATGTTTCTTTATTGGATCTAGATTCTACGTTTCAACCAAGACTAAACTCAAATCAATTTACACTCAATAACAATTAATTTCATTTTTTCAGATCAATTAACTAAACATAATAACTACAAATTTTTATTTTAACGGTTAACTAATAAACAAATTATATAAAATAAAATTCTTACAAACTAAAAAATATAATTATTATATCAATTTAAACATTACAGGAAATCTAAGCCGCTTATTCCCTATTCCCCATCAGGCTTAGCCAACTTTGATAACTAAGTGTATGCATCAATTTTTCTCATGGCTAAATCATATCAATTTCGGTTAAGGTACTACTTTATATCTTTTTATTATATGGCATTCTATACTTGGACAGATTATCTTTTTATTTCAATTGTATATATGTATTACATGTGTCGTTTTTTAATTGTATATATGTATTATATGTGTCGTGTATTATATGTATTATATCATTTTGTTCTATATATGTGCCTATAGATAAATGTTTTTTTTTACAGTGGTGGGTTGTCAATGTTATTCAGTGATTACTTAACAATTTTATTCTAAATACCATAATTATTTAATTTAAAAATTTACACATTAATACATGAATCTATTATATTTATAATAGATATTTTGATATCTCAAACTTTCAATTCAAAATCATAAGGTACAATTAAAATCATGAATTAAAATTTATTAACAATATAAAACTATTTACCACATTATTCTAAATACACATTCAAAAATTAAGTTATGTAAAGTATTAAATAATTCTGTCATAAAAAAAGCTAATCAACCAATTAAAATGTTAGAATGAATTTTAAACCAATCATCTTTTGACATTTAATTACGAAATTTTTTAACTATGCAATAATTAATGAGGGGAAAAAAATTTGACCTGACAACATATTTTCAAAATATTAAATGTACTTTTAAATAGTACTTTACATTATTTGGTGTATAAATTATCAATCAAAAAATGAAAAATATTATAGAGTCAATGAAAATATTGTTAGTGAATATTTCCATAATAAATTGGTCAATTTAGCACAAATTATCTTATAAATCACTATCTATTAATTGATAACTAATTCATCAATATAAGGACATATGTCATACACAAAAATAATCAAACCTGCAAAAATCATCAATAAAAGGACATACAACATCTACAAAAACAATTAAAATTGAACAAATGCATAGTAAATTATATCACTAATTTCCTTTATCCAATCATTAAACAGATATTTAATTATGGTACATCTCTAGCTTATGTCACTAAATTATACAATCTTTTCGGCGAGATAATCTAACAATTTGTTATAAACGTGAGGAATATGTATATCTAATTTGTCATAACGTATTCAAACAACCGACCAGAACTATGATTCTATACTATCCAAATCAATGAACTAATATAACAAAATCTAATATATGGGTAGAAAAAAATCCACGAACAGGATATTAGGCTCTTAGTAAAGAGAGATATTTAGTGAAAACCAAAGTAAAATCAAGGAAAAGAAAATAAGGCTTATCATTTACAAGAAGTTAGTACAAAATCTAATATTTTGGTAGATAAAATCCACCAACGGGAAACCGGGTACTAGACTCTCAATGATATTTTTATTGAAAAATAAAGAAAAATCAATATAATTTTTTTTAAAAAAACTTAAAAAACTGATATCAGCTCCTAAACTTTAGTTTAGTATCTTTTGGGAAAGGTGGAGAGAGAGAGAGCAACAACTACGGTTTTTGTTATAAAATTATTAATAATGATAAATAAAACGGTTGATACACTTAAAATTATATATTGCTTTTAATAAAAGGGTGCCTTTTTGAATTTTGTATTCTTGAATTAAAGTAATAGTATCAATTCCCATATCTGAACCTAAGAGCATATATTGAATTTTCTTGGTTGGTTGATTATATTTTTTTTATATCAACAAAACATAAAAAATGGCTAAGAAACTAAATAACTTGGTAGAAAGATTCTACACAAAGAGAGATATTTGTTAATGAGAAATAAGAAAAAATAAAAAGAAGGGTTTCATTTCGTTTAGGAGACTTTACACCATGCATGCTACTCTTAGTTTTGTTTTGTAAAATCTCAATGTTGATCTAAGACATATAATTATATATTTAAATAACTTGGATACATAGTAATATTTCATATAATTGTTATATTTTTTCTATTCGCGTTTTTCATTTCATTTCGTGTACAAGAAATATTTGTGTAATTTATTGTCATGTTGTGTTCTAATTTCGGGTACACGATTTAATATCATGTCATTTTCGTTCAAGACCCTAAAGTACATGACATGAATTTTTTCTTATATATGTAGGAAAAATATACTCACTATTAAAGGAAAATGAATTTCATGTTATTTAACCCAAAATCTGAATTACAAGGACATAAATATAACAATGTGACTATGTGTTTATATATTACACACTTGATTTCAATTTTATGGACAGTAGCTTATTTTCACAAGTTAGTCAAATTAAAAAAAGATAGGTGATACTCATTTTCATATGTCTTATTTTAAGAATAAAAGAAAACTAAAATTTATTATTCCATGTTTTACTAGAAAAGAATAAAAAACCAAAATACAAACTTCCAAACTGAAAACGCACATTTTAAGTTGTCTTTACAAATAAGCTAAGGGCAATAACTGTTGAATACTGAATACGGAAAAAGAATACAGAGGGGGGGGGGGTGAATGGATTCTTTAACTTTTCTTTGTTTACGAGTCTATGTAGCCAGTAAGTGTTTGTGTGTGTGTGTAGATTTGAAGGTGCGGATCAAGAACAACACAAGGCACAATTTCAGTTTAATCTAATATATTATTAGATAAAGGTTGCTACAATCTGTGAATACAAATGATAGTATTCTCAGCTTCGTTTTTCTCAGAGAGATAAAACTTGACTCACAAAGTTACAAAGTTCTAAGCTCTTGAATCCAAGCACACAGCCTAAAGAAGTGAGGCTGTATCCTTATAGAACATGGATACACCTTGCTTACTACAAATAAGGTAGCTAAAACAAATTACTTTCTAGTCTGTCTATCCTTTTTGAGTAAGTGTCCAAACGGTTACAGATTTGACTTTGCAAAGCCTGTTCAAATCCACTTCTTTAGCTCCTTGTCTCTTCTATATCTCTCCAAGCTTCCTTGTAGGCTTTCCAGAGCACGTTACAGATTGTGGTCCATAAAGTGCATTGGCTTGTTGCAGGTTTCAGACTTGTACAACTTCTTCAGTATTTTGTCTCCAAGAATGTATTCGAGAAGTGACTAAGTAAGTGATTCGAGAACTAGAATTGACTTGATCGATAACTCTGAGTTCTCGAACACTGTTATGTTGTCATATCGAATCACTTCTCGAATAGCTCTTTTCTTCAGGATTCCTTGAGATGTCGAATAGAGCATTTGACTTGTCGAATCCTTGAGATGTCGAATAGCTTTCTGAGTCCTTGAGATATCGAATGGTACTTTGACTTGTTGACTCCTTGAGTTCTCGAATAGACATATCGAATCCCTGAGATATCGAATGAGATATCGAACAGTGTATTCAGAGATATCGAATAGTGTCTTGAGATATTGAATCCCTGACTTCTCGAATGCTGGACTTCTCGAATAGACAAATATACTTCTCGAATTGGTACTTAGGCAAATTCCTTCATTTCTTCAAATCCCAACTGTGATTATTTGACAGTCTTTATCTTCTTGCTTGAGGCATGAACCTTGGAACTTCTTTCAAGCATTATTCTAGACTCTATAAGTACAGTTACACAACTAGGATTTGATGCCTACTTCAAGTACAATACAAACAGAAACTCTACAACTAGGGTTCCCTCAGTTAAGAGGTCATGTAAGTAATGCAAAGCATTACAAACAATTAGGCTTGTTATTAGATGTATACAGGCATGCCTCTGTGACTAACAATCTCCCCCAAATTGTGAGTAAGACCCTTAGTCACAATTTCATGTCTGATAACAAGCCTAACATACATAAAGATAAAACTTTAAAAGTACAGGTATGTAGATTGATTGAGTACATCAATGAAGTTACAAGATAAATAGTCTTACGGTATGATGAAATACTAGCCATTCTCATTTGATTCCATCTCCATTGCCTTGGCCTGTAAATCATCATATGCTTTCTGTTTTCTTTCCTTCTCCCTCGCATTTTCATCCATAGCTCTTATGATTTCTGCCATAGCATCCAGTTCTTCAAGTAAAATAGAGTCTTTGAAATCTTCAAGTACTTGCTTTAGAATGTTGGCAGGATAGTGACTGAGTAGATTCATTCTGATATTGACATTGTCTCCATTTCTCCTCCTATACTTCACCATATATGGATCAAACTGAACTCTACACAATCCCTTGGCCCTTAGCTTATCTGCTTCAATCTCCAGTCTATCAAGTTCTTTCTCTCTTTCTCACCATTTTTCAAGGCACCCCTTCCTTATTGCTTCACCATGATCTCTTTTCATCTTTACAAAAGCAGCTAGCTCTAGTTTCCAAATCCTTTCCACTTTGTCATTAGCATCCAACAGTGCAATCATCCTTTCTATGTCATCTAATTTGGCATATCTTTGACACTGCCCTTGTCTGAATTTCTCCTCTCTTCCATCAGTATATTTGACTTCTAGGCAATCATCAACAATGGCAACATGGTAGATTCTCTGAGCTCTTAGGAATTGCAGTTGGTCTATATCAAAGTCTTCATCAAGTGGTTGGAGTTTCAATCCTGGAATGATTGTTAGAGTCCTTGATTTGGATAGCTTTGGTTTCCTTGCAGCTTGTTTGAACTTGATCCTCTTTTCATGGTTGCTAGGCAGAAACTTATGACCCTTGTTGTAGACCATAGTAGTATTCCATTAGCAGTTTTCTTTCTGAAACATACATATGGTTTCTTGATTTGAATTTCCTTTACTTCTTGAGGTGCCAAAACAGTTGCATGTGCCAGAGATGTAGATTTTGTTGAATCATTACTAGTGACATCCACCCTAGACATTGAGCCTTGTGTTGTGGTGGAGGTGTCAGTAATAATGTTCATGGCTTGCTGTTTTCCACTCTTCTTCTCATACACTTTTCCACTACCCTTGTCATCATCCTTCTTTTTGCTTTTATCAACCCTTTTCTTCTTGTCATCACTGCCCTTATATCTCCCTTGATCTCCACCCCTGCTCCCACTCTTATCATGATCATCCTTGTCTTGATTTAGCTTTCCACCTTGAGCAATTGACTTGATGTTTGATTGAGAGTTGATAAACTTCACCAGTATGCTAAGAGCCTCCTTTTCAGATTCAGATTTTTCACTCCTTGAATGTAGAACTCCAGCCAGAAACTTTATGGTGGACATGTTGCTTGCTTTTAGATGGTGGCCAAACCTGAAAGCAACAATGCCTTGATCCTTTTCATATAGAATGCAATGAGGCTGAGGAACTACTTGAGGTAGTTGAGACTTCATGCACTTGGTGAGAATCTCCTTGAGCATATCACTATCTGGTGAGTTACTCCTTTCTATCTTCTTGATGATTGTTCCAAGTTTAGAGCTCGATAGAATTTGAAAGGCTTCAATGTGGATGTGAAAGAGGTTCCTGGCAGTGTGAACTAAGACTTCTCTTTCATTTGACAGAATGATGGCATGGGGATTGGTTTGCACAATTTCTCTTCTCACTACATTGACTAGAAACACATCTTGCACAAGAAGCTTGATGTAGTCAAAGTAATGGAAATTGGCTCTTTTTCTTAACTCTTGTAGATGCTTCAAAAAGGCTATGTCATGGTAGAGTCTGGAGTTTGCAGTTTCTTGACATACCCTTTGAGTAAGCACAGTCCTGAATTCTGAAGGTTCAGATTGAAGGGATTTTTTAGCAATGTCAGGGATGTCAAATTCATATTCTTCTGACTTCCCTTCAGTTTCAGATGGCTTGGCAACTTCATCTACAACCACTTGCTTCAGCTTGTCATCTTTGGATGTAGATTTCTCAGACTGAGATGACTTAGCAATTCTTGATTGGCCACCCTCAATGATTGTAATGCCTTTGGTTTGAGATTGAAATTTCTCCACCTTAGTCTCTGGCTCCCCCTTAGACTCCCCCTTAGACTTTGAGTTCCTTGTTATCCTCTTCTCCCCCTTAGGCTTGTTGTCAGGCACAGAGACTTTAGTAGGGGCCTTTGGAGTTGAAGATTCTGCAAGTTGAGGGATACCCATGTGCTTCATCATGGCAGACAGCATAGATTGCTGATCCAAGAGAACATTAGCAGTGGTTGTGGCTTGAGTGTTCAATTGGTCAGTTAGGTTTGTAACTTTGTCTGCCAGAATGGCATTGGATTCTTGGAGAGACACCACCTCCCGTTCAAGAGTATCAACCTTGGATAGCAGTGCAGTGGCCTTGAAACCAGATAAGGATTGCTCTTGCAGTCTTTGCACCTCAAATTTGGACATTTCATGTACAGGGACCTCAGTGACCAACTTGTCCCCATACTGATTCTTGAACAGTGTTCTGAGCATTACATTGGCCTCTGTAGTCTGTTCAGATAGAGTTTGAAATCTTTTGCCCAGGCCTGTGACTGTATCTGTGAGGAGGGCTAGGCCATGGACCATCTTGGTGCAGGTGGTGTTGCAGTATTTGAGATCCTTGACCACACTGTCTAGCTAAGGGAATTTATCATCAAAGGCCCTCTTTACTTCTGTTACTGAAGTGGCTGTCTTGTCACACACCTTGTTTACTTCAGATTTGACTACCTTGCCAAGATAGTGTGCAGCCTTGAGGAAACCCTTGTAGGAATCATTTACAGCTTCATACACTTCACCAGGAGACATGGATTTTGCATTGGAGCCCAGTGAAGTGATGTATTCCTCTCTAAGATATTGAAGTGCTTCATTGAGAGTTACATCATATTTTCCTTGCATCCAGGCATCTGCATTGCCATCTCTTTCAGCATCATCAATAATCTTGGCCTTCTGCATCTCCACATCATCTCTATGGCATAGTAGGATGGCCTCATAGTCTGGATTAGAGATGTTGGAGGTGACAAGGTTCTGAGCTATTTTGACAAACTCAGAAATCTGATCCACAATTAAGCTTTGGAGTGCTTCAACCGTCAATGTTTATGGAACAGACCCTGATCCTGAAGCACTATCATGTTGCACAGGCTTCAGCCACTGTGACATAAAGTCAGAGCTAGAGCTAGGTAAACTAGACTCCTCAGTTACAGATGCAACTTCTGTAATCGGATGGGTTGACTCGACTACTGGTGTCTCCACAGAAGTGGGATGAGTTACACCAGCAGTTGACACAGGCACAGAGTCTCTAGTGAAAACTAGTGAAACCTCTGTGTTTGTGATGATGTCATTAGGATATGCCCCAGCATGCATTCCCTCACCATCTAAATGTGGGTCCTGGGTGGTGAGCAAAGTGTCATGCACTAAGTCACTTGAGTCCATTGGCTCACCAAGAGAAAAGGATTCTTGGTGATCAATGGCTTGCTCTTCAATTTCTTGAATTACAGGCTCCAAAGAAATTTTAGTGTGAGATTCTGGAAGAGGAGTGTGTTGTAGAGTAGATTTTTGCAACTCCCCCTGAGAGATAGAGGGAGTTTCAAGTATAATGTGCTCTCCACTCAGTGTAATGCCAGCATTATCACTCCCATGTGCTGACTCAATACAAGAAGGTGCATTGAAGAGGATGCTTGATTCTATAGATGCACCCTGTTGAGAGGGTACATCTAGTGAGCTGTTTGCCCCTGATTTTACAACTTCAGTCATTTGTGTGACTGAAGAGGTGGTCTGAGTTTTCTTCTTCTTTGGCCTTAGTAAGGGTGACTTAGGTTCCTCACTTTCTAGCACTAGTTCAACAGCTAATGCTGCTTCAGATAATATAGTTAATGGTGCAGACATTACTTCCTTTCTCTTCTTTTTACTGACATCACCCTTTTGAGAGGATGATGCAGTTGGCTCAGTGTGTGGTAAAGTGTTTAGTTGAGAGGGTTGGTTAGCAAGCCCTTGGTTAGCATTTTGTTCTACTTGCTTGAGCTGTGCTAACTGAGATTTTGCATCAAATGTTGGCATGTTGTGGGGGTAAGTTCTAAACAAACTCTCCATATGGGGAGTTATGTTAAGTCTTACATCCACATCATTCCTAGTCTCCAAATTACCAAAAATGAGTTTGGTCATGGATCTAGGATAACCTATTCTATTTTTATCTATCCCAGGCAATTCAATCAATTAAGCATTTTTATAATTAAGTACAGATTGAATAAATCGAGGGAAGAAAATATCAGTACCTCTCTTGGTTGTGTTCTTACCAAGTCTCCCATATAGTTCCTGTAGGATGATTTGGCCAACATCTATCTTCTTTCCATAGGCCAGTGCATAGCCAATTTGCTGCACAGGTGCACTGATTTGATCAAAGCTTGATTTCCTAGCAGTGAAGACTTGAAGAAGAGTTTCAAACAAATAGCTCCACTCCTTCCTCAGATTCTTTCTGTTTAGCTTTCCAAGATTGTTAGGAATAATTCATAAGTTGTGATGTTAAGAATAGAATTTACACATTATACTTCTTGTAATCCTGATCTTATAAAGGATTTAGCACTGTATATAGGATTTATGTGTAAGACAGTTATCTGTATAGTTTAGTCAGGAATGAACAGTGTATCGGAGACTACATGTCAGGAACAGAGGGCAAATCCTGATGATGGTCCAATACTGATGGTTGATCAGATACTGATGCAGTGTGCAGATCCTGATATCAGTTTTGTTACTGATGATGTCATTATGGATGCTACAGAAACTGGCAAGTGCTATAAAACAGGATCGTTGTTTGAAGAACAAGCAAGAAGATATTATGAAGGGAAGAGTTTTCTATTGATGGAAACTATCGACTAGAAGGCTGAACATTGTCATGTATAGATTATATCTTTCTGTTATTAGTTGATAGGTAGCATTATAAATACTCTCTCAATATCATTGTAAAGAGTGTGAGCAACGAAGTTGTGAGTTCGTGTGCGTAGCTCTGTATAAGGTTTGTATTCGAGAGTTCGAAACAAACAGAGAGAGAGATTTGTATTGTCAGCAGCTGCTAAAGGTATTGTACACCTTTGGTAGAGTTTGTATTTGATCTTAGTAATACAAACAAGAGTTTGATTCATTCGTTAATTCTTGTTCATATAATCAAGCAAAAATCAGACACGATTATATAACTTGTATTCAACCCCCCCCCCCCTTCTACAAGTTATTCGAGTTAACAATTGGTATCAGAGCAGGTTGATTTCGAATAATCATAAAGATCTGCAATCATGTCTGGTTACAAGGATGGGAATACTAAAATTCCTATGCTCAAGAGAAACGAATATACTCTATGGGAAGTAAAGATGTTGCATCATCTGGAAGCAACAGATCCTGATTATCTTGACAGAATCAGAGATGGACCTTTTGTTCCAACAAAGGTCGTTGGACAAGCAACTGTTGATGGTGTGGTTGTTCCAGAACATACAGCAGAGAAGCCAAAATCTGAATGGTCAGATAAGGACAAGGAGAATGTTCTTAAAGACGCTAAAGTGAGAAACATATTATTCAATAGTCTTGATTCTGTTCTCACTAACTATGTTCTCTCTTGTAAAACTGCTAAGGACATATGGGACAATCTTAAGGTTCACTGTGAAGGAACTAAGCCTGTCAGGAAGAATATGAGGACATTACTTATACAACAGTATGAGTACTTTGAATCCAAGTCTGGTGAGTCACTTACTGATACCTTTGATAGGTTTACAAAACTCATCAATGAGATGGCCATGCATGGTAAATATTATGACTTGGAGGATAGAATACAAAGTTCATGAAAGCTTTGCCTGATTTCTACAATGAGAAGATATCTGCGATTGAGGAAGCTAATGATTTGGATGAGATATCATTAGAGGCAGTATATGGAAAATTGAGAGCTTATGAACTTGACAAGCAGCAGAAGAAAAGCAGGAGTGAAGGAAAGATGAAGACTATTGCACTTACTGCTCAATCTGAAGTTAAGAAGCTTCCTGAAGAACAGCATGAAGAGATTGCTGTAAAGAATTCAAGGAAGAAGAAAAGCAAAGAAAGTTCTGAGTCATAGACTACTGATATGGACTCTGACAACAATGATTCTAAATCTGAGATGCAGGAACTCGTTGCTATGTTTGCTAAAGCTTTTAAGAAAGGAAGATTCAACAGGAGAAGATTTAGCAAAGGACCTTTTCAAAAGAAGGAGGAGAAGAAGAGTGACAAAAGCAAAAGTACAATTGTCAAGCTTGATAAGGCCAAGATCAAGTGCTTTAACTGCAGCGAGCTTGGACACTTTGCTAGTGAGTGTAAGAAGCCTAGGAATTCAGGAAAGGGTAATGCACTTATGGTCACACAGAAGGATTGGGCTGATTCCAGTGACTCTGAAGATGAATTGGATTATGACAACATTGCATTGATGGCCAATAGTTCAGACAAACCTGGATCTCCAAAGAAAACTTCTCCATCCTCTGTTAAGGTATCACTTCACTCTCTTGATTCATTTGATAGCTTAAATTCTGATGAAATTAGATCTATCCATGCTGAGTTTAAGAATCTTATGACTAATTTTAGAATTCTTACTTGTGAAAGAGATGAACTTAAGGTTAAGAATGATAAATTAGTTGATAGAAATAATTTTCTTGAATCTGAATTAATTCAAATGGAAGAATACAAGTTAAGTTCTGATAAAGCTAAGCATGATTATAGTGTTATTCTTGAGGCTTATGACTATGTCAGAAAAGAACTAGAAGAAGAGAGAGATGTGATTAAGACCATTAACAATTCCAGTAAGAAGACTATAGAAATCTTTGAAAGTGGAATTCGTGGTAAGGTTAATGGTTTAGGTTTTGATAAGGCTAGACAAGAAGAAAAGGTAGCTATTGTCAATGATGATAGTAAGATAGAAGCTAGCACATCTAAATCTGAAGGTAAGAAAATTGTTTCTGAACCTAATCATGTTAAATTTGTTGATTCAAAAGGTACCCCTGTTGTACACAAAAGGATTAACAATAGTAATTCAGATGAGAAAGTGTTAGAGAAACCTAAGAATGTAAACATAGGGTTTCTGTCTAAGTCTCAGTTGAAACAGAGATTAGATGGTCTTTCAGAGTCTAGCAAGATCAAAAGAAATAGGAATGGAAAAGAAGGTATTAACAAAGAGAATAATTACAAGAATGTACCTGATGCACCTAGAAAAAAATGCTATAAGTGTGGAAATCATAATCATTTGGCCCCAAACTGCAATCAAAAACCTTCTTGGAAAACTGAGTCCAGATTTCCCAAGACTCAGAAAATTCAATACCAACCACAAAAAGCTTGTTATCATTGTGGTAGTTTACTTCATTCCATTTACATGTGTAGAGAATATCATGAACTGTATTATGACTATTATTCTTTGAAATCTGAAACTCCTAGTCACAAACAGTTTGTGAAATCAGAGTCTAAAGTTGACTCTGCAACAGGTAAAATAAAAGCAAAATCTTTAAAGTCTGTTGTCTCTAAATCTAGTAAGAAAGGATCCAATCAAAGTTGGGTCCTAAAAAATTCTAACTAGTTACTTTTTGTTTGCAGGGCACAGGAAAGAAGCATTCAATTATCTTGGACAGTGGATGCTCTGGACATATGACTGGAAAGAAGTCCCTGCTTACAAAGTTTGAGAGGAAAGCTGGCCCAGTAATATCTTTTGGAGATGGCAACAAAGGAGAAACTCTGGGATATGGCTCAATTGTTTTGGGGAATGTCATCATAGAAAATGTAGCACTGATTGAAGGCTTGAAACATACTCTTTTAAGCATAAGTCAACTGAGTGATAAAGGTTACAAATCAATCTTTGACAGAGAAGGATGCAAAATCTTGAATATGCAGAATGGAGACATTGTTCTAACTGGTCAAAGACATGGTAACATATATGAAGCCAGCTTAAGTGATACATCTAAAGGAATTGTTAGATGTCTCTACAGCAAAGCATCAAGTGATGAAAGCTGGAATTGGCACAAGAAGCTCTCACATCTTAATTTCAAGAAACTTAATCAACTTGTTAAGCACAATTTGGTGAGAGGCCTACTTCAGGCAAATTTTGTGCAAGATGGACTTTGTGATGCATGTCAGCTTGGAAAGCAAAGAAGAACCACTTTCAAGAGCAAGACTGAAAATTCGATTACTGAACCATTTTACATGCTACATCTTGATATGTTTGGTCCAATAAACATTATGTCTATCAGCAAGAAAAGATATGCTCTAGTTATGGTGGATGATTTCACAAGGTTCACATGGGTGTTCTTTCTACACAAGAAGGATGAAGCTCCTCAGCAAATCATTGAACTTATCAAGAATATTCAGAATAATTCTGAGTACAAAGTCAAGGTACTTAGAAGTGACAATGGTACAGAATTCAAGAATTCTACAATGGAGGGGTTTTGTGCAGACAATGGAATTACTCAACAGTTTTCTGCACCTGGTACACCTCAGCAGAATGGTGTAGTGGAAAGAAAGAACAAGACTCTCATATAGGCAGCAAGAACCATGCTTGCAGATGCAAAACTTCCAACCTACTTTTGGGCAGAAGCTATTAACACTGCATGTTTCACTCAAAATTGTACCTTGGTAAATAGTCATGGAAAAACTCCCTATGAGATGATCAAAGGAAAGAAACCAAGTGTGAAATACTTTCACATCTTTGGATGCAAATGCTATGTCCTAAAAGTTCATCCAGAACAACTTGGAAAATTTGAAGCCAAATCGGATGAAGCAATTTTTCTAGGATATTCAGCATCTAAGGCCTTCAAAGTTTATAATCTCAGAACTCACATTGTTATGGAATCAATTCATGTTGCATTTGATGATAAGAAATTTGGAATTTTGCAAACTGATGAAAGCCATGACAAATTGGAATTTTAAAATCTGAAGAATTCTGAGATACTCTCAAGTGATGATGAAGGTTCTCCTGAAGAAATTTCTATTGCTTCTCAAAGGAATGCTACTGTTGAGGGGGAGCAAATAAATCAAAGAGAACACAGTGATCATCAGGAGCAGACTAGTCTTTCAGAGTCTATTCCATCAGGAATTGATGTTTCAGAGTCTACTCCATCAGGAACTGATCTTTCAGAGTCTACTGAGGAAAGATCAGTAACTAGCAGCAATATGGAATCTACTGATTCTATTGATCAAAGGAGAGTTTTTGAAGGTAGAGAGAATTCTTCTACAAGAGATACCACTAACTTAGGGGGAGAGACTAGCAGAGTTAATCTACCACCTGTTAGAAAATGGACGAAGGATCATACTGAAGATTTGATAATTGGTGATTCAAATAGTGGTGTTCGAACTAGAAGATCAATTCAAAATGAATGCTTGTATAGTTGCTTTCTCTCAAAGAATGAACCTAAGAAGGTTGAAGAAGCCTTACAGGATCCTGATTGGGTAATTGCAATGCAGGAGGAGTTAAATGAGTTTGAGAGAAACAAAGTCTGGAAACTGGTACCAAGACCTAAAGATAGATCTATTGTTGGTGCAAGATGGGTTTTCAGAAACAAGCTAGATGAATCTGGTATGATTGTAAGAAACAAAGCAAGACTGGTGGCCAAGGGTTATTCTCAGGAAGAAGGCATTGATTATGATGAGACCTTTGCACCTGTAGCAAGATTGGAAGCAATCAAAATGTTTCTTGCATTTGCAGCTCATTCAAAATTCAAGGTATACCAGATGGATGTAAAGAGTGCTTTTCTAAATGGCAAACTTGATGAGGAAGTGTATGTGGAACAGCCACCTGGATTTGTTGATCCAAAGTTTCCAAATCATGTCTACAAAATTGATAAGGCACTCTATGGACTAAAGCAGGCACCAAGAGCATGGTATGAGACTTTGTCTAAATTTCTTCTTGAAAATGGCTTCACAAGAGGTACAATTGACAAAACTCTATTCTTTAGAAAGATAAAAGGTGAATTGCTTTTAGTTCAAGTTTATGTTGATGATATTATTTTTGGTTCTGCTAATGAAAAGTTGTGTGCTAAGTTTAGCAAGCTTATGCAGTCTAAGTATCAGATGAGCATGATGGGTGAATTAAATTATTTCTTAGGCTTGCAAGTCAGACAGACTGAGACTGGTATTTTCATTAATCAGTCAAAGTATATCAAAGATCTTTTAAAAAGGTTTGACTTTCAAGACTGTGCAGTTGCAAAAACACCCATGGCAACAGCCACTAAACTAGACTCTGATCCTAAGGGGAAGAGTGTGGATAATACTAGTTATAGGGGCATGATAGGCTCATTGTTATATCTAACTGCAAGTAGACCAGATATAATGTTTTCTACCTGTTTATGTGCTAGATTCCAAAGTGATCCTAAGGAATCTCATTTAATTGCTGTGAAGAAAATTTTTAGATATCTCAAAGGAACTCCAAATCTTGGTTTGTGGTATCCTAGAGAATCTGATTTCTTTCTAATTGGCTATTCAGACTCTGATTATGCAGGGTGTAAGATAGACAGGAAAAGCACTACAGGTACATGTCAATTCTTGGGAAATAGATTGATTTCTTGGGCAAGCAAGAAGCAACAATCTGTTTCAACCTCAACTGCAGAAGCTGAGTACATAGCAGCAGGCAGTTGTTGTGCACAGCTCCTTTGGATAAGAAATCAGTTGATGGATTATGGTATGACACTTAGTAATATTCCTATGTTTTGTGATAATACTAGTGCTATTAAAATTGCAGAAAATCCAGTTCAACATTCAAGGACTAAGCACATTGATGTCAGGTATCATTTTATTAGAGAACATATTGAGAATGGTACTGTGGAACTTCATTTTGTTCCTACTGACAAACAGCTTGCAGATATTCTAACTAAACGACTTGATGAGACTACATTCAGTAGATTAGTAAGTGAGTTAGGAATGTTAAATTTTTAGATCTTTAACATCTGCAAAAGTAGCAAGGTATGTTGTTTTTAGCTTATAGACTTGATATTCTTGTCAGGATCTATATTTGATTGTTAAATGCTTTAGCTATAACACTTTGCCTTGATAAATTTCAGTATGATAGACTTGTTAATAATCATCAGGATTAGATTTGTTATCAGGATGCTGACGTCATCAGTATTGTGTCAGTATCAGGATTATGAAAATTGTTTCAGATCCTGACGTTTACTTTGTGTAGTAATCTGATTTTGTGATGAGTTAAGTCTATACCAGCAAGTTTTAATATTTGCATACTGATAATTTATACATCATTCAATAATCAAAAGACAAGTAGATAACAAGAAACTGTATTTTCATTAATAGAAATCATTACATGGAAATGAAATACAATTTCTTTTTGTCTAAATTTCTACTGAAAATTTTATACTTGTCTATTGATATGAACTCTGAGGTACAGGACAAGGAGCATCTCAAGAAATCCATCAGGGGATGAACAGCCTCATTTGATCTTGGATTCCTTGTCTGGGCGACTTGAATGAGAGCAGCTAACTTAAATGTATAGCATCCCCATCAAGATCAACCTCAGACTCTCGGCCAAATTCTTCATCCTCAAGTTTTGAGGAGGTTAGGGGAAGATTGTATCCAACAGATGGATGTTCTAGGAGAAACCTCTGGATATTTTCGAAAACCAATCCATTCATGATTAGTTCGATGAGAAGAGTTGTCTGTTCAAAGAGATGATCAAGAACAAGATGTTCATCGATCGAGAAAAATCTGAAAAATGGGTTTGAAGGGAATTTTGGTTTGAGGAGCATTGTTGAGAAGAAAAGAAATTGAAAGGTTTATGGAGAATGGCATAAGACGTCTGTTTCTTTTAAAGAAAGACGTGAGAAGCTGAACAGTCATTTGGAAGTTTTAATGAAGTCAAATGCTAATTATTGCATGTGACTGTGTTTCTTGTTTTCAAGAAATGTTGAATATATCTAACCAATTGATTTTTGTTCAGATTAATTGTTTATTTCTTTTTCAGATAAAAGAAGAATGCCACGTGGAAACTCCATATTAAGTCTCTGATGATATTGGTCAGAATTTCATGTGTGATCATCAGGATTTGATGAGAGGTTAACAGGAAAAGGAAGCTGATCAGTATTGATTATTTATACCCTGATTTATTTCATGAAAATCAATTTTGGATTTTATTTTCCAAAAATCGTGGGTAACCGCATTTTTCAGGGACTGACACCTGTCAATCTACGTGTCAACGTGGGATAGTGGTCTGAAAGATTTGTGAAATATATTTGTTTTGAAACTCTAATCATGTAATTGCTTTCTCTAATTTTACATTCTCTAAAGCAAAAACCACTCTTGAGTTTTCAAAATCACTAATCCATTTCAAGAATTTTTCAAGTTCTTTTCAGATCAAAAATGGCAGCTCAGAGAAGATTACCTAAATCAGTAGCCTTCAAATTTGGTGACTTTGATTTTATGACAAACAATCATGTAGCAGCTATCACCAACAAGGAAGGAGTGTCTTCTGATTTTCATCCAATCATGGACTTTCTGGCATATGGACCATTAAGTTATGCATTGACAGCATCTCCACAAATTAAACAAGTAGCTGTTTCACAAGCTTGGGAGAATGCTGAGGTAATTGATTCTACTCAGAGTCAATCAGGTAAGATTGTTCTACATTTAGGACAAGATTCATTTGACATTACTGAATCTGTTGTTAATTCAGTACTTTGCTTACCTGTTACTGATAGTTATGAGAATGTACCATCTGATGATAATATAAGAACTATGTTGTCTGAATTAGGTTATAGTGGACCTCTAGATAACATGAGCCAGTTGAATAGGTCTTTTCTTAGAAAGGAATGGTCTTTTTACTTTGATCAAATTGCTAAATGTTTTACTGGAAAATGTAGTTCTTTTCAGCAAATTACTTCTGTTACATCACATATTGCTTATAGTTTGCTTTATGACAGAGTAATTAACATTGGTCATATTATCTTAAGTCAGATGAGTATCAAACTTGGGTCAAGAGATCAAAACAGGAAAATGGTTTATTATCATAGATTTATGCAAATGTTTGTTAACCATTTCATTCCTGATGTTGAAGCTAGATTTGGTAGAGAACATTGTGTTTCTTCTTATGAACAGCAAAAGAGAATTTTCTCTGACATTACAAAGAAGGACAATGAAAAGAATCTATATGAAATACCTGCAATTCATTATCCACATCATTTTCAGGTAATTCTTAAAACTCATCTTCCTACTCTCTACAATTCTTCTTTCTTTTGTGGTGAAATGACTCAGGAATCTCAAATGGAGGAGAAACCACCTGTGTCTACCCAAGTAGCCCAAAACATTATAGTCTCTGAAACAATTCAAGAACCAAATTTTGATCCACAGCCTATTGTTTCAAAGAAACCAACCTCTGGTGTTTCTCAAAAGACATCAGTTGTAAGGAAGAGAAGATTTGTTGTGTCAAGTAGTAGTAATTCTAGTGAAGATGATGATGATTTAACTCTTGCAGAGAGAGCAGAATTGAAGGCTGCAATTCAACTTTCTTTGTTAGCACAAAGAGATGAAAAACCTAGTCACAGCCAGGCTGCAGTCTCTCAAAAGGCTGTAGTTCTTAAAAAGGGAAAACAGTTACTGGATACTGTCTCTCAAAAGACTGTGTCTATTGAACCAAGATCTCATCCCAAGATCACTTCTGTGTCTACACCTCTTGAGTCTTCTCAGGATAAATCTTTTGCTCACTATATCAGGAGAACAAGGAGAAAGATTCAATTGTCACCTACACACACAGAGTCTAGTCCAACTAATATCATGCAGGTTTCTTCAAATCAAGCTACATCTATGTCAGTATTTGACAAGAGAGATTTGGATATTGATTCTTCATGGGAAACTACATTATCATACAGACTGGCTATGGGACTAATTTCTCTCAAAGTGAAGTTGTCAAGGCCTGTTCTAGATTTTCTGGTTGAAAGAGTACCAAAACTTTTATTTCCAGATGAATATGGACTTCTACATCAAAGACTTGACTTAATGAAGATGTATTTCTATGTATCTGTCAGAAGACAATTAGTCAAGAAATTTGGACTCTCAAAGCATGTTGCACTTCAATCACTTCATGCATATTTATTTGACAAGGATGTCATTATTGAAGATGCTTTAGCTCAAGGTGAACAACTGGAGGTAGTAGATAGAGGAAAGCAGTCAACAGAAGATACTATTGCACCAGTGGTGAATAGTAGGAAAGATCAGATCACAGTCACTGCAACACAAGAACCATCTAGTCAGAGGAAGGATGACTCAGGAGCTGTGATAGCTGATGTTGAAAGGTCTTCTGTGATGACTGAGAATGCAAATGAGATACCCTATGATATGGGAGGAATGACTTTGGTTGATTTTTCTGAAGATCAAACAAATTTTGTTCAGTCAGAGTCTATTCACCTTGAGGGTGTGTCTCAGCAAACAACACTTAAAGACGGTGATATACTAACTATGGTGTCTAATGAAGTATTACTGAAGACATCAGAGTCTAGTAAAGAACCTGAAAGTGGTATACTGGAGCCTGTAGTTTCTGAAAGGAAAGAAGATGATTGTAAGGGTTCAGAGACTATAGCAGCTCACTCCTTGGAGAAAACCTCAAGCCACATGCCATATGAGGAACCCTCTCTCCATGTGAGTTCAGGTATAAAAACTCCTTCTAAACTCTATTTTTCTGTAGGTCATGAGAGCACTTATCTAAATTTGAGTGATACACTTGAAAAGATGGACTTAGATCCACAATTTGAGCGGCTGGCTCCTGACCAGGCAAAAGGTGAGGTAGAAAGAGTGTTGACTTTAGTAAGTCAAAGTGAGAATGAGGGTATGGATGATCAACTCCATAGTGAGGGAGAGAAAATTAGGAAACCATCATTTGATTTCTGGGATCAGGTTTTTCCTGAATCTTGGTCTGAAAATTTGGGTATGGATGCTGGTACTTATTCATTCATCAAAATGTATCAGAAGAATGACCTAGCACATCACAATGCAAAGCCAGAAGTTAAAGCTCAGAAGCAAAAGGAGAGGCTTGCAGGAATCATTAACAGAAGAGGTGCCAGGACAAAGCAATCTCTTGATACATATGTACCAGATGAAGTTCCTAATGATCCTAGTGTTCCTTTGTATGTACTTCCAATATCAGCTAGAATTGAGACATCAACAGTCTCTGATCACTCTAAAGAGGAGTCAGGATTTGAAGATGTTAGTACACAGAATACTGGTGAAGGAGATGATGATCATGTTTCAGTTCCAGATCAGAAAGATGAAGATGTTGATACTTCTAATCAGGTTTTATTACTTGAATATCATACAACTCAAGCAACTTCTTCTACAAGACTTGAAGATACAGTTCTTTCTGATTCTGATACTGAAGATACTAGAAGCACTTCCAACATTGAAGTTCATTCTGATGTTTTGAAAGATATTCAGAATTCTCAAATTGCTATTCAAACAAGACTTCAATCACTTGAAGATAACCAAGTCACAATTATGGAAAATCAAGCAGTCCTAATGAATCTCATTTGTTCTGTTTCTACATCTCTTGGAATTAATGTTGCTGATGTCAAAAAGGGGGAGATAAAGACAGTTCAAAGACAACAACAACAACAACACCACCAGACTGAGGATGATAAAGCTGGGGGAGATAAAGAGCAGACAAAGGGTAGTAAAAAGAAGAACCAGGAGTGACAGTGGTGAATCTCAGCTAGGAAGAGGTAAAGGAAGAGCAACATTAATAGTTAAAATTCTTTCTTCTAAGTACTAGATAAATGTCTACATCTGAGAAGGAGGTACTTAACTTCATAATTCTACATTTATAAATTCTATTCTGGTTGTATTGTTATATGTTTTGACATCCACAACTTAGATTTATGCTTCAGATTTTAAAGCATAAATAGGGGGAGATTGTTAGGAATAATTCATAAGTTGTGATGTTAAGAATATAATTTACACATTATACTTCTTGTAATCCTGATCTTATGAAGGATTTAGCACTGTATATAGGATTTATGTGTAAGACAGTTATCTGTATAGTTTAGTCAGGAATGAACAGTGTATCGGAGACTACATGTCAGGAACAGAGGGCAAATCCTGATGATGGTCCAATACTGATGGTTGATCAGATACTGATGCAGTGTGCAGATCCTGATATCAGTTTTGTTACTGATGATGTCATTATGGATGCTACAGAAACTGGCAAGTGCTATAAAACAGGATCGTTGTTCAAGCAAGAAGATATTATGAAGGGAAGAGTTTTCTATTGATGGAAACTATCGACTAGAAGGCAGAACATTGTCATGTATAGATTATATCTTTCTGTTATTAGTTGATAGGTAGCATTATAAATACTCTCTCAATATCATTGTAAAGAGTGCGAGCAACGAAGTTGTGAGTTCGTGTGCGTAGCTCTGTATAAGGTTTGTATTCGAGAGTTCGAAACAAACAGAGAGAGAGATTTGTATTGTCAGCAGCTGCTAAAGGTATTGTACACCTTTGGTAGAGTTTGTATTTGATCTTAGTAATACAAACAAGAGTTTGATTCATTCGTTTATTCTTGTTCATATAATCAAGCAAAAATCAGACACGATTATATAACTTGTATTCAACCCCCCTTCTACAAGTTATTCGAGTTAACAAAGATTGATCCCATCTGAGTAGTTGATGAACTCAAAGAATTCCTCTAACTCTGTATTCGTGTCCAGTCTGTCAAATGACTCTTGTTGTAGGCCCAGTGCTTGAATCATGTCTGCAGTAGTGATAGTGATTTCCTGATCCTGAATCTTGCAGTAGATGATATATGAAGTGATTGCGTTTTCCAGGGCTACAACCTCCACAGTAGCAGAGCCCCAAAACTATTCCAGGATATCTAGATATAGAGTTGGGTTGGCAGAGAGTGCATCCTTGATGTATGACTCAGCCATCCATTTCACAAAGCATTTAAAATTGGCGTTGGGTGCTTCCACATCACTAGTTAGAGCAATGAAATTGGTGTTGAACTTTACTGTTGCCATTTGTGTGAGAGAAAGAGAGAGAAAAGAAATCGAAGGTTGAAGAAGAAATTTAGATTTTGCAGTTAGAGTTTCAGAGGTTTTGGGAGTTTGGATGATTGAGAAATCGAATGAAATGAATCGAATAGATGTGAAGTTGTAATAGTATGAAGTACTTGAATTGTCGATTAGATGTATGTTCTGTATCGACAAGTCAGGCATTCGAGAAGTAGAAAACAACTATTCTAGAAGTCAAGAAATGCTTATTCGATAACTCAAGCAGGTTGTAGCTCACAGCTGGCAGTTATCTAACTTAGAAATAAATCTAAATTAGGTAAAATATGTTTTTATGAGTAATTCTAAATTTTGAATAAAAATCCAAAATCGGTTAAAATTCAGCGAGAAATCAGCCTTTTCAAATGATTCGAGAACTCAAATATAGTATTCGAGAACTCAGTCAATCAAAAACTAAAACACTATATTCGAGAAGTCAAGGAAACCTCTATTCGAGAACTCTAAAAGACTCTATTCGAGAACTCAAGAGTGCTCTAATGAGACTTGTTAGAGATGTCGAATAGTGAATCACTTGGAAAGTCTGACTTGTCGAATTATACTCATAGAAACTCAATTTTCACTATCTTTTAAAATTTACTAGCCATATTCATTTATGAATATTCTAGCAAATTAAACAATGATTTTCTCAAAAGTTCATAGAAATTTCAAGTTAATAAGAATATGATTTTCAACATATGCAACATATTTGAAATATTTATAAATCATATTTCAGCCAACACTTACTCTAAAAAATATTGAGAATTTAGATAAAGTAAGTGTTTACTGCTGCAACAATCTAGATGTTGTATGCACTTAGCCAGAATCTGAAGAATTCAGCATTCCAATCTCACTTACCAACCTTGTGAAGGTGGCTTCATCTAATGGCTTAATGAATATATCAGCTAGTTGTTTATCTGTAGAGACATAATGCAACTCAATGGTTCCATTAGTTGCATGTTCTCTAATGAAATGATATCTGATGTCAATGTGCTTTGTTCTAGAATGATTGACAGGATTGGCAACTATAGAGATTGCACTTGTGTTGTCACACATGATTGGAATTCTTTCCAACACAAGTCCATAATCTCTAAGTTGATTTCTAATCCAAAGCACTTGAGCACAGCAACTTCCAGCAGCTATGTATTCAGCCTCAGCTGTAGAAGTTGACACAGATTGTTGCTTCTTGCTATACCAAGAAACTAACCTTTGTCCAAGAAATTGGCAGCTTCCTGAGGTGCTTTTCCTATCCACTCTGCATCCAGCATAATCAGCATCAGAATAACCAACCAGATTGAACCCTGTGTCCTTAGGATACCATAAACCCAAGTTTGGAGTGCCCTTCAGATATCTAAAGATCCTTTTTTATTACAATCAAATGTGATTCCTTTGGATTTGATTGAAATCTAGCACATAAACATGTAGCAAACATCATCCACATTATGGTCATTCTCATTTCCTCCCCCTGTGAAGTTGCCATTACTCACAGGTGTGTCTTGGATGCTTGTTTCTCCACTATCGATTGGCATAAATTCTTCTCTTGTATCATCATTCACTTGAGTTTGTTAACTTGAGTTTCAACTCCAGTTTCAATCTCTTCATCAGAATCATCTAGATTATCAAACCTTAATGGATCTTTATCTTCATCATTGGCTTCTTCTAGTCCAGGTAGTTTGTTGTCATCAAATGTCACATCTGTGCTCTCCATGACTTTCTTTTGGTTGATGACATAGACTTTGTATGCAATTCTTTCCATAGAGTAGCCAAGAAAAATTCCTTCAAATGCCTTTGCATCAAACTTACCAACATATTCAGAATTGTCCTTTAATACAAAGCATTTGCTTCCAAAAGTATGAACATACTTTAGAGTAGGCTTCTTTCCAGTCATCAAATTGTAAGGTGTCTTTTCAGTGTTTTTGTTGATGAGAGTTCTGTTCTGGATATAGCATGCAGTGCTTACAGCCTCAGCCCAAAAACATGTAGGCATATTTGCATCAAGTAGCATTGTCCTAGCAGCCTCAATTAGAGTTCTATTCTTTCTCTCAACAACTCCATTTTGTTGTGGAGTCCTTGGAGCTGAGAATTGCTGAGAAATGCCATTCTCTTTACAGAATACTTCAAGTATGACATTTCTGAACTCTGTTCCATTGTCACTTCTTAATGCAGTCACACTTGCATTGTTGGCCTTTGCTTCCTTGTCAACTTTCTTTATATGCTCAATGATTACTTGTGGAGCCTCATCTTTTGATGCCAGAAATTCCACCCATGTAAACCTTGTAAAGTCATCAACCATCACCAAGGCATACTTCTTTCTTCCTAGTGACATAATATTGACAGGCCCAAACAGATCCATAAGAATGAGTTGTAGGGGCTTGGTTATTGATGTCACTGTCTTTGACTTGTGGCTTGATCTTTTCATTTTTCCTTTTTGACAAGCCTCACACACTCCTTCTTGACAGAATTCAAGTGTGGGCATGCCTCTCACTAACTCTCTTTTGACTAGAGAATTAATGGCTTTGAAGTTCAGGTGTGATAGTTTCTTGTGCCACAGCCAACAGTCTTCATTTGATGCTTTTGAATAAAAGCAACAAATTTTGTCCTTGTTTGCAGAGTCCATATTGGCTACAAACAGGCTTCCCTTTCTTACTCCAGATAGAGCAAAATCACCAGTCTTCTTGTGAGTGATCAAACATCTTTGTCAAAATCCACCTTGAATCCCCTATCAGTAAACTGACCAACACTTAGCAGATTATGCTTGAGCCCCTTGACTAGTGCTACATCTTCAATGATGACATTACCAACTTTCAACTTGCCATATCCCAATGTGTTACCCATGCTGTCATCTCCAAAAGCCACCATTGGGCCAGCCTTTTCCTCATACTGTGATAGCAGGGCCATATCACCAGTCATATGATTTGAGCATCCACTATCCAAAATCCACATGACCTTCTTTTCACTTTCTTTGCCCTGCAAACACAATGGTATTACTTTGCCTTTGGTACCCAAACAAGTTTGGGTCCATGTGACTTAGAAACAGTTTTATCATAAACAACATGCTTGTCAACTTTCTTGGCATTAGTCTTCTTGTCACTGTTAGAAGTCTTAGAACCTGAGGTTTCAGACTTAGGTGACAAAGGTACCTTCCTAGCTTTAGGAGGACTCGAAGACTTTGTCCTGGTGTAGTGTGTGTGAGAATTGTGACTGATACAACCATCAATGAATTGTCTTCTCAGATTGAAACAGCTAGTCATAACATTCATATTGCATGGCATACAGTCAAATTTATCACAAAAAGGTGCATCTCTATGTCTTAGAGGCACAGAACAATCATAGAAAGGTTTAGATACACTACCAGCAGGTTTCTTGCATGCATGAGTTAAATGATTGGTACTGAAACAGTTCTGACAAGTTTTTCTAGGGGCATTAGGCATATAATCATAATTGTTATCCTTGTTAATCCCTAACTTGCCATTTCTGTTCTGTTTCTTCTTAGGCACTTTCTTTTCTGATTCATTCATCCCAGCTGAAACAAACTTGACAAACTTTTTGGGTCTTGGCCTAACAACTACTGGTTCCTTGGTCTTTGACTTGACACTCTCACTCTTGGAGGATGCTTGTTGTCACTAGATTGTGCCTCATCCTCATCATTCAACATTTGTTTGATGAGTAAGGCATCCTCATCAATTTCAAATGTTGATTCCTTAAAAATTGGATTTTCAGTATTTTTCAAAATGTGAGGCACTTTCTCATGAACAGCTGTGTCCTCTTCAATGACAGCATAGCCTTTCCTCTGTTTGAGAGAGTCATAGTCAAGTCCAATAGCTGCTTTGGGTTTAGATTCAATTTTCTCACAGTAGGATTGCATTAGACCAGATGATTTCTTGAAAGTTTTCAGTTTGAATTCATTTTCAGCTAATTCATCCCTAAGAGCCTTCTCTACTTGACTAGCACATAGAACCTTATTCTACAAATATTCAACTTCTTTCTTAAGGTTTTCTACTTGCATAGCAGTTAGCTCAAGTTCCTCATTCTTTTTGATTAACATTTCATTTCTAGTAGACAGTTTAGTAATCTCTTCATTTGCAGCAGTCATACTAGTATGAATATTAAACATCTCAACAGATAGTTGTTCAATCATGCATTTATACTCAGAAACAGACATGTCTATAGTAGTGAGAGATGGTACCTGAGAATCAGATGGAGATGGGTCATCCTTGGAGTTGGCCATCAAGGCATAATTGCAGAATTCTTGTTCCTCTCCATCACTCTCAGAATCATCCCAACACTTCCCTTCAGCTATGTAGGCCTTACCTTGTGTCTGCTTTTTCAGAAGGGCCTCATACTTAGCTTCACACTCAAGATAATCTTTATCCTTCTTTTTAGGCTTCTTGCATTCACTGGCAAAATGCCCTAGGTCATTGCATCTATAACACCTTACAGATGACCTATCCACATGGCTGGTTTTGAACTTGTTTTTGTGACACCCCCCAAATCCGGGGTCAGAAGATTTGGTTGTCACGCGAAAATCCTCAAAATAAAACATCTGGTTAATAATAATCATTCACTTGTGATTGTCCAACACTGGAAACATAACATCTGTGACCCCAAACATACCAAGATCTTTTAAGGTTATAGGGCTAGAAACAAGAATCCAAATTCCATTAGATAAAAAAAAAACATTCTTCACAACATTCTCTTTGATCAAATCTTAAACCACTGGTGTAACTTCGATAAAAAGTACACCAGGCTAACTAGACAATTACATAATAATAATAGATATTAGAACTCAATTATATAAAATAGATCTTACACTAAATCCAGACATCCTGAGCCAAGTCATCTTCGAAATAGCATCACACTTCTTCTCTTTCTGAGCTGTGCGGATAAGTCTCGCCAAACTACCTTACTGAAATGTTAGAATTTACAACAGCAAGTATGAGCGAAAGAAATGCTCAGCAAGCGTATAAAATTTTTGATATAAAATCAGGATAAGTGGGGCATAAAATCAACTGAAACGTAAAACAGTTTATAGAGAAACTGAATCAACAACCGTGATATAATTCAAATCATAACTGAAATCATTTGGCATGTCATACAAATGAATCATCTGCCAATTCACAATATATAATAGCCATTCTGGCGATATGGATTGGATACACTTATATAACTGAAACATAAAACACCATTGCCCCCTGATCAGGTTCATAAGCAATGGGACCCTCTATACTCCACCGGTATTCTCTCTTTTTTTCCGTGTGTGTATAGTCCGGATTTCATGAGGGTACCAAAATAGGCAAGTAATGTTAGCCTATAGGAAGATGGAATGGTTACCATATCCTCCTTAAATATAGCTGGACCAACTACTCAACGTGGCCTCCTACGCTTTACCATTTCCAATCCAATAGAGCAATTTCCGAATTCAACAGGAAATGCTTAGTTTTAAATACTGGTCACATCCTTATTATTTACTACGATAATAAGGATATGAAGAGTTTATCTTCAACAATTCCCCACATCAAGGGTACCAATATCAAGCAACTGAGTTCGCACAAAAATATTTAAGAACCACAAATAGCTCTGAACAATAACTATTTGTCATGATATGAATAAATGAAACAGAAAATAAAAAGTGTTTGGAATGATCAAGAAAATACTTGCCTCTGGTCCTTAGCTGTTGCGCAAAGTCGAGGTAACATATCTACTTTCTTCTTCTATCTTACGGCATCACAATTTCTATTTCAATCATTCGTTGGTAAAATACTCTTGCAATTGTCACGAATCTGATCCGTCGATATCGATCCCGCGCGTCTACTTCAATATCTCTGCCAGAAGAAAATAATTGGAAATGTCCCCTTTGAACATGGACGTTTTCCCGGTGTTAAAACACCACACAAGTAAACCAGCAATTCCACAAACAATACTTTCATCTCCAACCTTCTTTATTACAATCCACACAATACTGCATCCATCTCCAATCTTCTTTATAACCCACAAATAATATATCATCCACCTCCAACTTCCTTTATTAAACATGACAAACCTAAGTCAATATTCAACAATTAATCCTTGCGAAAATAAACGATATTCGACCATCGTTTACAGTAAATCAAAGAAAACATCGACTACTCTTAGCGACATCTTATAACATAAGTCATATAAACAATTAATCACCAATTAAATATATATCGGGCAAAACTCGAATTATATCATAACCCTCGATACTTAATACCTTAATAACTCACATTGCACGTAAAGAGACTCAATAAGTAAATCACAAAATCACATAGCACGTTGATCAGATCATAAAAAGATTTTATCCAATATTTTTAAAACAGAAAACGGTTCAAAATCCTAATTATCGGATATAACCGACTCAATAAAAAGGTTTGGTAAAAAGTCGATCCAAATTTAAAAGTTGAATTTTAACTTAAAACTATTTTTATAAGAACCGGGTCATTTTTCTAATTCCAGAAATACTTTTCTCGTTGAAAACGGACAAACGGTTTAATTAATACGCAACTAATAAGAATAATTCAATTAATAATTAAATTAATTGAATATTCAAATTAATTATTTATTAATCAACTCAATCGATAGATAATCCTCAAAACATTTATCTTATTCTTCGATAAAGAAACATGATAATCAATTAATCCTCAAGACACGATTATTCCTCGAAACAATAATTAATCCTGGAGATACATCATTAATCCTCAAATCAAATACATATATACTTGTCACGTAACCAATCAACACATAGCACGGATACGACTCACCATTAAAAGAGCACTCAAATTATTATTATAATATTTAAAAGTATTTTTAGAATAATTAAAAGAATTTTAAAAGATTTAAATAACTCTTCCCGAATCGAAAAGGATCATTAATAAACCCTTTGGTTAATTATTGGATCCCCAAAATATTTTTAGTAAATATTTAATCCGGGTTTATAAATAATTTTAGAATTTTAAAAATATTTTTACCGTTCCCGGATTATTTTTAGAATTTTAAAACAATTTTATTACATTTTAAACAATTAAAGAGGTAACTATTAAAGGTAAAATAATATTTAGAAAATAAATAAATCATTTTATTTTCCAAAATAATTAAATCTGATTATTTTCAATTATATTTAAATAATATTTAATTAATTAAATTAATTGATTAATATTAATTAACCAATCAATTTAAATTAATTAAGATATTAGCTAAATAAATTAAAAATAATCAAATAAAATAAATTTTCGAATAAAAATAATTTATTAAGATTTTAAAACTATTTTTCGAAATTAAAAATAATTTTTCGAAATTTAAAAATGATTTTTCGAATTTCTGAAAATAAAATTCGAATTTATAATAAAATTTTGAAAATAATTTTCCAAAATCATTTTTCAGAAGAGGTTAACAGATTTTTAAGATCAAATGGGCACTGTTCATCACCACCTTCACTGTTCTTCGTATGAATGCTTCGAAGAACACCACCTCCAACAATGGAGGTTTCCCAGATTCCGGTCACCGGAAAAACATTCCGGCAACCTCCGGCAACCCTTAAAAATGCACAGTTTGCTACGTTTTAAATCACAAAAACACTCCAAATCACCTCCTAAACACAACCACACCATTCGTTCAAACCCAGCATCAACCAAAACAAGAATCCGGCTAAAATTCGAACAAAGTCCGGTGACCTCACCGGCAAAATTCGATTTTACTCATTTCTCAACCAAATCCAACGTTTTATACACCAAAACGAAGCTTATTACTCATACAATCTATACCAATCATCAACAACAGCAACAAATCACTCAAGAACCCAGAAATAAAAATCAAAATTTCTCACCCACACAAAAATTCGATTTTCATATTTAAGCTACGAAAAATCAAGGAAAAATCATGATAAATCTCCTGGAAGCATAAGCAATCTGTAGGTACTAACCATATCAACAACAAATCATCCTACAATCCATACCAAATTTAATTCATACGAAAATTAAATAAAAAATAAAAATTTTCGATCGAGACATACACACATATCAACACCTACATAAACATATAGTACAGATCATGAGATTCAGTTTGGTTACTCACATGATTGATTTGGACTCCGGTAACACTGTCAAAAAGTGGTTTGATTCTCAAGAACACCAAGAACACAATTTCCAGAATTTTCAGAAAATAAAATCAAAAATCTGATTTTTGATTAATTTTAACAATTAATAATAAAATTCTGCTATTTATATAAATCTGAAAATTAATACCCCAAAAATATTTTTAACCCCTAATTAAAATTATTAAGCCCTAAAAATAATTTTTATGGGATAAAAATGTAAAATTTTTATTTTTAAACAAATACAATATATATGTCAAAATTCCCCAAAAATTATGAATTTTACAAAAATTACAACATAATACATTTTTGAACATCCCATTATTATATGAAAATAATTTTATGAAAAACAGGGCCTCGAATCCAGTACAGGGGCTGGGTCCGGAATTTAAAATGCAAAATAACTGTATTATAAAAATATAAAAATTACAGAAAAATAGAATAAAATATTCTATGATACACAGAAGTCACATAACACATATGGGATAATTTTCCTATTTAATAAAAATCATAACGCGTTTAAATGCATTAAAAATAAACTAACACACATTAAAATCAACTAAAAATATATTTTAATATAATAAATTACACGTAATTTTTCGGGTCGTTACATTCTTCCCCCCTTAAAAGGATTCCGTCCTCGGAATCAGCTAGAGCAACTAATGGGGTTCCTTAACTCCTTCATTATCAACACTTGCTTTACAAAACTGCGGATAGTGTTCCTTTCGTAAACAACTTCTCCAAAATCTCAATTCAGTTATAGGGTCTCTATCTGACACAGTTATCACTGGAGTCGTACAACCCATCGTTATTCGTTTCAAATATGGCTCGACCAACTTTCCATTAACATTATCCTTGAGAGAGAGAGAGTGAACTGATTCCATTGATATGTCACTGATATTCTAATCATTTTAGGACTCGTTCTTACTCTTGGCGATTCCGTTGCGAATCTAATTTCTATCAGCGAATTTCGCTTATCCTGACCTGATTGGCATACCCTTGAAATTCAATAGAGATAACAAGAATCATGAAATTCTGAGGTGAACAGATTCCATATCATAGCAAATGTCCCACAATTGTGGTTATGAATTTTATGAATTTTAAAGCAACCTGATTTGAAATAAGAGAATAACTGAGAGATCAATATGATCACATGAACCCGACGTTGTGTGTCTTAGCTCCGACATTTACAATTAAAGGTGATCAGCCTTCTTGTAATACACAACACACCAGTGATGGCGTCCCATCCAACTTCTATCACACAGACAGATATACCTGGTGTCCCCTATAAACAGGGTTGTTTGTCTCAGTAGGAGTAGAAAAATATGAAAGGAATTCCAAATGTGTTATTTTCCGAAAAGAAGAACCAGAAGGAAAGTACCGAACAAGTGGTACTATATTGCAAATAAGGTTATTAATCATTGGAGAAAACAAAAAGTTGAAAGTCTCAGAAATTTAAAAATAGGTTTCATAGTAACCACTAAAACAATTGAGATTCAAAATGGAGACTGAACACAAGTGTCAAAATGTCACTTGTTTAGAAGATGAGATATATCTTTTAACGAATACCTCTTTCAGAGGGATATCAAAATAATTCATAGAAAGAAAAGGTATTGCCAAGGTCACTACTTATAATGTCTTCTTTGCCAATTCCTTCGATAGCTCGTCATTCGAATTTAAGCTTCTTCCGTTCCACGTTTTAAGAATATCGATATCGTATGCCATCGTCAACTCGTAATAATCTCTGAAGATTCCACAGTAGACATCTCCATTCGCCAGGCGATCTATCCAATTCAGCACAACTATCTCAAACGAGTACTTCAATCTTAACTTACTAATTGGTACTATATCCAATAGTCCAACAGGAACTCTACATGAGCTCTGACGTTCCTTACTTAGCTATACACACTCCTACACACTCTCGTTTCTAGTTTACTATAACCCTGCTCTGATACCAACTGTGACACCCCCCAAATCCGGGGTCAGAAGATTTGGTTGTCACGCGAAAATCCTCAAAATAAAACATCTGGTTAATAATAATCATTCACTTGTGATTGTCCAACACTGGAAACATAACATCTGTGACCCCAAACATACCAAGATCTTTTAAGGTTATAGGGCTAGAAACAAGAATCCAAATTCCATTAGATAAAAAAAAAAAAACATTCTTCACAACATTCTCTTTGATCAAATCTTAAACCACTGGTGTAACTTCGATAAAAAGTACACCAGGCTAACTAGACAATTACATAATAATAATAGATATTAGAACTCAATTATATAAAATAGATCTTACACTAAATCCAGACATCCTGAGCCAAGTCATCTTCGAAATAGCATCACACTTCTTCTCTTTCTGAGCTGTGCGGATAAGTCTCGCCAAACTACCTTACTGAAATGTTAGAATTTACAACAGCAAGTATGAGCGAAAGAAATGCTCAACAAGCGTATAAAATTTTTGATATAAAATCAGGATAAGTGGGGCATAAAATCAACTGAAACGTAAAACAGTTTATAGAGAAACTGAATCAACAACCGTGATATAATTCAAATCATAACTGAAATCATTTGGCATGTCATACAAATGAATCATCTGCCAATTCACAATATATAATAGCCATTCTGGCGATATGGATTGGATACACTTATATAACTGAAACATAAAACACCATTGCCCCCTGATCAGGTTCATAAGCAATGGGACCCTCTATACTCCACCGGTATTCTCTTTTTTTTTTCCGTGTGTGTATAGTCCGGATTTCATGAGGGTACCAAAATAGGCAAGTAATGTTAGCCTATAGGAAGATGGAATGGTTACCATATCCTCCTTAAATATAGCTGGACCAACTACTCAACGTGGCCTCCTACGCTTTACCATTTCCAATCCAATAGAGCAATTTCCGAATTCAACAGGAAATGCTTAGTTTTAAATACTGGTCACATCCTTATTATTTACTACGATAATAAGGATATGAAGAGTTTATCTTCAACAATTCCCCACATCAAGGGTACCAATATCAAGCAACTGAGTTCGCACAAAAATATTTAAGAACCACAAATAGCTCTGAACAATAACTATTTGTCATGATATGAATAAATGAAACAGAAAATAAAAAGTGTTTGGAATGATCAAGAAAATACTTGCCTCTGGTCCTTAGCTGTTGCGCAAAGTCGAGGTAACATATCTACTTTCTTCTTCTATCTTACGGCATCACAATTTCTATTTCAATCATTCGTTGGTAAAATACTCTTGCAATTGTCACGAATCTGATCCGTCGATATCGATCCCGCGCGTCTACTTCAATATCTCTGCCAGAAGAAAATAATTGGAAATGTCCCCTTTGAACATGGACGTTTTCCCGGTGTTAAAACACCACACAAGTAAACCAGCAATTCCACAAACAATACTTTCATCTCCAACCTTCTTTATTACAATCCACACAATACTGCATCCATCTCCAATCTTCTTTATAACCCACAAATAATATATCATCCACCTCCAACTTCCTTTATTAAACATGACAAACCTAAGTCAATATTCAACAATTAATCCTTGCGAAAATAAACGATATTCGACCATCGTTTACAGTAAATCAAAGAAAACATCGACTACTCTTAGCGACATCTTATAACATAAGTCATATAAACAATTAATCACCAATTAAATATATATCGGGCAAAACTCGAATTATATCATAACCCTCGATACTTAATACCTTAATAACTCACATTGCACGTAAAGAGACTCAATAAGTAAATCACAAAATCACATAGCACGTTGATCAGATCATAAAAAGATTTTATCCAATATTTTTAAAACAGAAAACGGTTCAAAATCCTAATTATCGGATATAACCGACTCAATAAAAAGGTTTGGTAAAAAGTCGATCCAAATTTAAAAGTTGAATTTTAACTTAAAACTATTTTTATAAGAACCGGGTCATTTTTCTAATTCCAGAAATACTTTTCTCGTTGAAAACGGACAAACGGTTTAATTAATACGCAACTAATAAGAATAATTCAATTAATAATTAAATTAATTGAATATTCAAATTAATTATTTATTAATCAACTCAATCGATAGATAATCCTCAAAACATTTATCTTATTCTTCGATAAAGAAACATGATAATCAATTAATCCTCAAGACACGATTATTCCTCGAAACAATAATTAATCCTGGAGATACATCATTAATCCTCAAATCAAATACATATATACTTGTCACGTAACCAATCAACACATAGCACGGATACGACTCACCATTAAAAGAGCACTCAAATTATTATTATAATATTTAAAAGTATTTTTAGAATAATTAAAAGAATTTTAAAAGATTTAAATAACTCTTCCCGAATCGAAAAGGATCATTAATAAACCCTTTGGTTAATTATTGGATCCCCAAAATATTTTTAGTAAATATTTAATCCGGGTTTATAAATAATTTTAGAATTTTAAAAATATTTTTACCGTTCCCGGATTATTTTTAGAATTTTAAAACAATTTTATTACATTTTAAACAATTAAAGAGGTAACTATTAAAGGTAAAATAATATTTAGAAAATAAATAAATCATTTTATTTTCCAAAATAATTAAATCTGATTATTTTCAATTATATTTAAATAATATTTAATTAATTAAATTAATTGATTAATATTAATTAACCAATCAATTTAAATTAATTAAGATATTAGCTAAATAAATTAAAAATAATCAAATAAAATAAATTTTCGAATAAAAATAATTTATTAAGATTTTAAAACTATTTTTCGAAATTAAAAATAATTTTTCGAAATTTAAAAATGATTTTTCGAATTTCTGAAAATAAAATTCGAATTTATAATAAAATTTTGAAAATAATTTTCCAAAATCATTTTTCAGAAGAGGTTAACAGATTTTTAAGATCAAATGGGCACTGTTCATCACCACCTTCACTGTTCTTCGTATGAATGCTTCGAAGAACACCACCTCCAACAATGGAGGTTTCCCAGATTCCGGTCACCGGAAAAACATTCCGGCAACCTCCGGCAACCCTTAAAAATGCACAGTTTGCTACGTTTTAAATCACAAAAACACTCCAAATCACCTCCTAAACACAACCACACCATTCGTTCAAACCCAGCATCAACCAAAACAAGAATCCGGCTAAAATTCGAACAAAGTCCGGTGACCTCACCGGCAAAATTCGATTTTACTCATTTCTCAACCAAATCCAACGTTTTATACACCAAAACGAAGCTTATTACTCATACAATCTATACCAATCATCAACAACAGCAACAAATCACTCAAGAACCCAGAAATAAAAATCAAAATTTCTCACCCACACAAAAATTCGATTTTCATATTTAAGCTACGAAAAATCAAGGAAAAATCATGATAAATCTCCTGGAAGCATAAGCAATCTGTAGGTACTAACCATATCAACAACAAATCATCCTACAATCCATACCAAATTTAATTCATACGAAAATTAAATAAAAAATAAAAATTTTCGATCGAGACATACACACATATCAACACCTACATAAACATATAGTACAGATCATGAGATTCAGTTTGGTTACTCACATGATTGATTTGGACTCCGGTAACACTGTCAAAAAGTGGTTTGATTCTCAAGAACACCAAGAACACAATTTCCAGAATTTTCAGAAAATAAAATCAAAAATCTGATTTTTGATTAATTTTAACAATTAATAATAAAATTCTGCTATTTATATAAATCTGAAAATTAATACCCCAAAAATATTTTTAACCCCTAATTAAAATTATTAAGCCCTAAAAATAATTTTTATGGGATAAAAATGTAAAATTTTTATTTTTAAACAAATACAATATATATGTCAAAATTTCCCAAAAATTATGAATTTTACAAAAATTACAACATAATACATTTTTGAACATCCCATTATTATATGAAAATAATTTTATGAAAAACAGGGCCTCGAATCCAGTACAGGGGCTGGGTCCGGAATTTAAAATGCAAAATAACTGTATTATAAAAATATAAAAATTACAGAAAAATAGAATAAAATATTCTATGATACACAGAAGTCACATAACACATATGGGATAATTTTCCTATTTAATAAAAATCATAACGCGTTTAAATGCATTAAAAATAAACTAACACACATTAAAATCAACTAAAAATATATTTTAATATAATAAATTACACGTAATTTTTCGGGTCGTTACAGTTTTTGTTTGCTTTCACAATTGCCTTGCTTTTGTTGAATGAATGGTTTTGGGTTTGAAGGGTTGATTCCTTTTGAATATGATGTTTGGAAATTTTCTGGCCATGAAAGCATATGAAGTGTTTACCATCCCATCTAGTTCTTCAAGAGTGTAAAACTCTTCCTCTTCCTCCTTTTCCTCAACAGGTTCACATACCTCAGCTTCAGTTTCTTCATCATCTGCTACCTCCTCTATCCTTAGCTGGCTTGTAGATGCTTCTAGGTCTTGAATAGATTTGTTGACAATCAAGGCACATGATGTGTTTATCATTCTACCTTGGTTGGCTTGGATAGCCCTTTTCTGAAGCAACTCAAGTTCATGAGTCTTTAGGACTCCATAGAGCACATCATAGGTGACTTTGTTCAAATCTCTCTCCCTTAGAGAAATGACTCTTTGCTCTAGATGATTTGGTGAAGATAACAGAAATTTCATATTTAACTCCTTGGTGCTGTAAACCTTGCCATTCATCTGCAACTCAGTAACTAGCTTGTGAAACCTTTCAAACATCTCAGTAATGCTTTCCTTGGGCTTGCCATGAAAGCTTCATACTGTGTGACCAATATCTGTTTCTTGTTTTCCTTAACCTCATCAGTTCCTTCACACAACACCTCAATGTGATCCCACATTTCTTTGGCAGATGTACATGATGCAATGTTTGCAAACATTGACATGTCCATGGAATCAATGATAAGCAACATGAGGTGGCTGTCAAGAGCAACCTTCTCCCTTTGTGATTCTGTCCATTTTGATGGATCCTTGGCCTCATAAGATCTTGGGATAGTTGTGGTTCGAACAGTCTTCTCTGGTATCTCTTGTTGTGGAACAAAAGGACCATTCTTGAGAATCTCAGGATACAAAGGATGAGAGGCTTTGATGAACAACATCATCTTTATCTTCCAGAGGTTGAAGTTTTCTTTGTCAAACTTAGGGACCTTCACCGTTCCTGTAGTCTTTGGTGTATTCGAACTCATGATCGTTTTTCTGTTTTTGAATAAACAGCCCGCTCTGATACCACTTGTTGAGTATTGAATATGGAAAAAGAATACAGAGGGGGGGTGAATGGATTCTTTAACTTTTCTTTGTTTACGAGTCTATGTAGCCAGTAAGTGTTTGTGTGTGTGTAGATTTGAAGGTGCGGATCAAGAACAACACAAGGCACAATTTCACTTTAATCTAATATATTATTAGATAAAGGTTACTACAATCTGTGAATACAAATGATAGTATTCTCAGCTTCGTTTTTCTCAGAGAGATAAAACTTGACTCACAAAGTTACAAAGTTCTAAGCTCTTGAATCTAAGCACACAGCCTAAAGAAGTGAGACTGTATCCTTATAGAACATTGATACACCCTGCTTACTACAAATAAGATAGCTAAAACAAATTACTTTCTAGTCTGTCTATCCTTTTTGAGTAAGTGTTCAAATCCACTTCTTTAGCTCCTTGTCTCTTCTATATCTCTCCAAGCTTCCTTGTAGGCTTTCCAAAGCACGTTACAGATTGTGGTCCATAAAGTGCATTGGCTTGTTGCAGGTTTCAGACTTGTACAACTTCTTCAGTATTTTGTCTCCAAGAATGTATTCGAGAAGTGACTAAGTAAGTGATTCGAGAACTAGAATTGACTTGATCGATAACTCTGAGTTCTCGAACACTGTTATGTTGTCATATCGAATCACTTCTCGAATAGCTCTTTTCTTCAGGATTCCTTGAGATGTCGAATAGAGCATTTAACTTGTCGAATCCTTGAGATGTCGAATAGCTTTCTGAGTCCTTGAGATATCGAATGGTACTTTGACTTGTTGACTCCTTGAGTTCTCGAATAGACATATCGAATCCCTGAGATATCGAATGAGATATCGAACAGTGTATTCAGAGATATCGAATAGTGTCTTGAGATATTGAATCCCTGACTTCTCGAATGCTAGACTTCTCGAATAGACAAATATACTTCTCGAATTGGTACTTAGGCAAATTCCTTCATTTCTTCAAATCCCAACTGTGATTATTTGACAGTATTTATCTTCTTGCTTGAGGCATGAACCTTGGAACTTCTTTCAAGCATTATTCTAGACTCTATAAGTACAGTTACACAACTAGGATTTGATGCCTACTTCAAGTATAATACAAACAGAAACTCTACAACTAGAGGTTCCCTCAGTTAAGAGGTCATGTAAGTAATGCAAAGCATTACAAACAATTAGGCTTGTTATTAGATGTATACAGGCATGCCTCTGTGACTAACAATAACCATAAAATCTAACAATTATATGTTACTCCAAGAGTGCGATATATTGAATTTGTTTGGTTAGTTGATAATTTTTTTTATAATAAATCAATTCATTAATAAAAGGACATATAATTTGTAAAAATGATATTGAACAATCACATAGCAAACTAGATTAGATGAAAGTTTCTATTGTTATAACTACGTTCGTTTCATATATCTTGCACAGTAGATATCATTTCTCATATCGCTGAAACATGCAACCTTTTTTTGATAGATAGTCTAATGATTTATTGGAGTCGTGAGAATTAAGTTTCTACACATTTTTAATATGTAATCGAAAAATTAACCACGACCATACAAATATTTTCAATAAATTAATATAATAAATATTTTAAGGATTCGATATTTAATAAATATACCCAATTCTTAGAATATAGGTGAAAATTTTGTTAACATGATACATAGAAATATTCTCTAACAAAGAGAGAAATAAAATGAAAGCTAAATTTTAAAAAAAAACAATAAAGAGGGATTTTGAACTTTTCAACGAGAATTGTATTTGTTTTGATGATTGGTTCATAATATTAATATTTATTCAATTGGTATGAATTCACGGATAAGTAATTTTATACTTACGTTAATTAACATTCCAATAAAATTATATATTTTTCTAAATAAAAATTAAAATAATATATTTATATTAATTTATTAATACAATTTATCGATCGATGCGTAGCACGGGTAGAATGCTAGTTTTATATAATTTAAGTATTTAAAACTTTATTTTGATTTAAAAATTTCAATTTTTAATTATTAATTTTTTCAAATTTTTTTTATCTACATTACTGTGTTAATATTTTCTTACATATAAATTTCATTTAAATGATTACTTGTTTGTTTGTTTACATGCAGATTATAAAAATTTAGAATATTATCTATTGGTTTTATTTTTATTACAGCATTAGAATGTTTTCTTTTATCATTATGACTTATATTTTTAAAAATAATTTCTAATTGTTTTTCTTTTCTCTATTTAATATTATGTGTTGATATCTTACTATATTATATTTTTATTAAATATTTATTTAAAATTTTATTCAAATATTGTAAATTTTAAAAATATTAGAATATTATTAGTAGTGTATATTACTATTTTTTCCTTAAACACTTACAGGTAACGACCAAATCAAATCACCTAAACCACCTAAAGTCCCTTAAGCGAGTTACATATTTTATATTGATTTAAAAATTTTATTTATTTATTTTTAAGAATTTTTTTTCATTTAGTATACCGTGTTAATATTTTTTAAAATATTAATTTTATTAAAATGATTACTTTTTTTATTTACATGCATATTCTAAATTTTAGAATATTTTTTTTGAATATTTTCTAATAATTTTATTTTTATTACAACATTTGAATGTTTGCTTTTATCATTATGACTTGTATTTTTTATAATATTTTCTAATTACATTTAATATCATGTGGTATGTTATTGTGTTATATTTTTCTTAAATAATTATATAATTTTTTTTTCAATTATTTGTAAATTTTATGGATATTAAAATATTATTAGTAGTGTATATTACTATTTTTTCCCTTAAACACCTACCCGTAAACAACCAACTAAACAACTATTTTCTTAACCTATATTTTAGCTTTAATTTTAGCTGTGGGACCCGATGACGACCAAACCAAATCACCTGAAGTCCCTTACGCTAATTATATATAGGATACAATTAATTCATATTAATAATTATAACTTAACGCCTAAGTTTTATCCTCTTCCTGAAACGAGGAAAAGAATCAATCTCAATCAATCAATAACGGAAAATATCTCCAAACGATATTTTTCAAATCAGGAAGATATCACAATGACAAGATTAAATCAGATAAAATCATTAATTACCACATTAACGAAGTTTATCCCTAAAGTCTCTCAAGGATAAACACAATTGCACAGAACTACGTGGGCTTGATCCTATATAAACATAGGTACGTAGGCATCTTGGCAGATGATGGAATCCGATACACGAGACAAATCGAGACGCCTGTCAAGTCCAGCCCCCTCTTTTTTCATAAACCCTAATCCCCTAAAACAGCCATATACTCATAATTTCGCTCTACTATTCCAGCAAACCTCCGATTTCGTATTCCTCCAACAACACCTATAGTTTAGTTGGGAAATTCAGGATAACGTGCAGTCTACTGGTCCAAACTTTCAGAACCACCAATTCTCTGTTTCGAATAATCATCCTCATACTCGAGTCACTCCAAATATTAAAGCCTATAATTGATCAGAAGAGCCAATAAGAAAATGAAATCACAAAAGCTAAAATAGTTTCCTCGAATCCCATATTGTGGCAGAATGAGGGAGCTTCTAATTACATTCCAGCATCCACAGTGAATTAGCAACCCTCTCTTGGTCCATCATCTATTGTTCCTGATAGTAGAATTTAGAACAAAAGATGTTGGTAAATGCTGCTGTTGGGAATCGTGTTTTAAACAAATCCGATGCATTTCTTTCAAAATGAGCAACAGCAGGCTAAAACTCAAATCAAACATGTTTCGGTAATGCGCCATCACACAAACCGAGCAACCCACATGATATTTTGGGTGGTCCACATGGATTGGTGAAAAGACATAAATTGCCTATTTTTAGTGCCGAAAGTGAGTTTCAAGATGGTTCACAATATATCACAGTTGTCTTCATTGAGTTTTTCTTCCAACTAGCTTGCAAGTATTTCTAATAAGAAAAATGAATTTCAAGACACCCATACAGGGGTAAGAAGATGCGAAGAATGTTAAATTTCAGGGTAGTACCATCCCCTTTACTCGATCAGACAACCATACTGATCTGTTTGGCCATAGTTCTGGTTTCATTTATGATGGCCAAAAGCAAAATTCTGGATGTTAAAATATTGGGCATGCTCAATATGAAGATGCATATGGCCAGACACATTCTAATTAATCAAGTGCAGGAAGCGTGTATTAATCTTGCCAAGTCCCTACGACAAGAACGAGCATTATACAATGATGCAGCTTCTTGTAATTTTCTTGTTTTGTTTTTATGACAAAGTAATTATACAATGATCTCATCTATCTATTTTAAGGAAATATTAACAACAGGAACCTAACATATTAAACAACTCTAATGTTGTTACAAGTAGTCGAACGTGTATATCAAGTAACAGACTGTTGTATATACATATCTTAATAACTATAATGTTGTGTTTGGTTGCGATGAATGGAATGGAAAGGAATGGAATGAAATTTGAACAACATAATGTTGCGTTCACTTTGATGGAATGGAATGAAATTTGAACTCATATTTGGGTGAGTTTGAGGAAAATGTTTAAAATTTTCATTCTTTCTTTCATTTCATTCTAAACTATTTGAACTAGAATTCTAACCCACATGTTTTGGTGGAAGGAATGCTCATTCCATTTCCACATCAATTTTCCTACAATCTTTATAATGGAAAATTTAGACTCCCTCATATTCATTCATGATTTCACTCATATATTTTTCTTTCTTCATAAAATTTGTATATAATTTTTCGTTCAATTCCATCCCTATTCCATTCCCACCAAGTGAACACAACCTAATTTTAATTGCTACCATAAGTAGAACACATAATTACAATTAATGGGAGAATCAAATACAGTGTTCATATATACTTTATGACTATCTTCGACTGCTCTCAATGATCATTAAGCTATACATATCTATGCATACTACAACCTCTCTTTTCATTACTACAACCTGTCTTTGCATTTGCATAATACAATCTCTCTTTGCATACAACAACCTCACTTTGCATACAACCAGAAGATCATGTCTAGCTCAAGATCTTTCAAAGTCTTAAAAAACAATTACTTCTTACCGAAATTTCACGTGAAAACGCCTAAAAGACCCCATACATTGTGGATCCTATGCGCATTGGGGATTATACATTTATGAATCCTGAGATGTTTGGTGAGGGACTCCAGCAGGTTTGCAGATATTATATTATTTGGTGTTGTGTAAATGTTCTGCAAGCTTGGATTTGATAACTATTATGTACAATAAATTGTTCGGTGTATGAAGCTAATGAATTGATTCATGTTAGTAGCTTTGTGTGTGTGATTAACTTATAACTCTTGAATTATTGTTATTTCGTAACTCAATTCTCGAATTGAAATTAAATTTTTGGCCCAATCCCGATGTCATGTCCTGTGCACCTAGCATTAAGGTGCACAACCTAAAGACATGATATAGAGAATGATAAAATAGTTGTCCATCTCATCCCTCATCCATTAGAGGATGGGGCTTTACTAATTTTATGAAAAATTACATGTATTATTGTATCATCCCTCATATAATACTAACTTATTGCATTTAAAATGTAGATGATAAATAAAGACTTGGAAGAAAATTAAATTACCCATTTTGATCTAGAGAAGGTATGGAAATCTCACGATGGGGAGGATTCTATGTCATTTTGGGTCCGAAGTTAATTCAATTAAATACTCCTCCTTTTTTGTTGATGATCACATATTTGATTATGTTTCAAGAACTTTTAGCAAGTCCATTTGTTGATGGCACAGAAAAAAAAAATGGGATTAGTAAAGTATCTTAGAATCGAAAGGATTGGTGATTGGAAATTATCATTCTATCACAAGATTGATGGAGGTTCTTAAAGAGTATTTTGGAGTTGTTGCATATACAACTTTTATGCGTCAAAGAGGTTCAACAGATCACATTGTTCTTTTATGAAATTGGGATATTCTAATTGAGGAAAATATAACTAGCATTTCTTTGATATCTGCATTCTCTAATTGAAACTTCTATATATCTATACATTTTATGCTTTGTATGGTTAATGACTGTAATCAAATTCAAACTTTCAATCTTAGATGAAGCATTGTTTTATAAATTTATGTTCAAGCTAATGAATTAATGCATGTTAATAGCTTTGTGTGAATGATTAACATAAACTCTTGAATTATTGTCATTTTGCAATTACAGTCCTCGAATCGAAGTTAAATTTTTGGCACAATCTCATTTCAAATGCACCTAACATTAAGGTGCATAAATAAGGACATGATATTTCTGTAATGTTTTTTTATGATTAATGGTGTTGTCATCTAAGAAATGAGGAAAATAACTAGTATTTCTGTAATATTTGCATCGGTAAAATGTAAAAAAAGATTATGACCTCCTAACATGGTTACAGCCTCAAATTGAAATTAAATTTTTGACCCATTCCCGATGTCATGTCCAATGCACCAAACATTAAGGTGGACATGATATTTAGAGAATGATAAAATAGTTATCCTTCTCATCCCTCATCCATCAGTCCACATAATTGGTAATTTTATTAAAAATTACATGTATTATTGTATCATCCCTCATACAAGACATATTGTATTTGAATTATAGATGATAAATAAAGACTTGAAAGAAAATAAATTACACATTCTGATATAGAGAAGGTATGGAAATCTCACGGAAGGGAGGATTCTATGTCATTTTGGGTCCGAAGTTCGATTAAACACTCCTCCTTTTCTGTTGATGATCACATATCTAATCACGCTTCAAGGACTTTTAAATTAGCAAGTTCATTTGTCGAAGGCACAGAAAACAAAATGGGATTGGCAAAGTATCTAGAATCGAAAAGATTGGTGACTGGAAAGCATCACACTACCACAAGATTGATGGAGGTTCTTAAAGAGTATTTTGGAGTTGCTTCATAGGCATACTTTATGTGTCAATGAGGTTCAACTGGTCACATTGTTCTTTTATGAAATTGGGAAATTTTTAATGAGGAAAATAAAACTAGTATTTTTGTGATGTTTGCATTATTTTTCATCTATTTTTCATGTATGCTTTTATTTTATTATATTGCTATATTTTACTAGACGATAACCTGTGCGAAGCACGGAGCGTGCTCAACTATCTTAAATTTCTATTTTTTAAATTTATTTTAAATAAAACTATTTAATATATTATTTCGATTAAATAATTTAAGGACATTTACTTACTTTGATACTAATATTTTATTTGAAAAAACCATGTTTAAGTTGACCATAATTTAATTATCAATAATATTTAAAGGGTCTGGATCAAGAGACAAATACTAAAACAGAATTGAAGAACCATTATTAGTCGTTGGATTACTTCTAAATCAAATGTCTAGATTCAATTCATTTTTAAATAATTTTTTAAGTGTATTGTTGGAAATAAAAACTACACTATTAGTTCAATTAATTGAAATAAGGAAATTTAATAAATGTCCCATTTTTTAAAATCTTTTTATTATTATATTTTCAGTCTCACATAATTTTTGGCTGATTTTTTCAATCTTTTTTCTTCAAAAATTTTAATTTATTTTCTTAAACTTACTTTACAAAAAAAATAATACCTGAAATAATAGGGTTCCACTACCTAACCTATTTTGTTTTGTAGTAAAAATACAATATTTTGCTACTAATTTTCAAAGTTATGCACACTAACTTAAGAATTTTATAACTGAACTTGCTTTTTTTACCAAATGCAATAACTGAACTTACCTTTTTAACAACATTTTGCTACTGAACACTATTATCTTATATTATATTTATGCCAAAATTTTAATGTTCTACAAGTGAACTTAAAAGTTATGCATCCGAATTTTTGAAATCAAACACATGAATTATAAAGTTGGGCAACTGAACTTACTTGTATTTGAATATTCTGTTGTTGAACATTTAATCTCATATTGTATTTGTACCATAACTTGAGTATTCTCACAAAAGTTGTTTTAGGTTAGGGGACTTACACAATCCGAGATTCACAAACACCAATATAGAGTACACACACAACCAATTGATTAGTTGACAAGATCTACCAAAGCGCGGTCAAACACTATTCAAGTAAAACTTATACTTCTATCAACAATAAGTAAAAGCAAAACAAGAATATCAAACAATATTTGACGTGGAAACACCCACGTCCCAAACTTGTATTATTAATCCAAACAATTTTCAATAATACATCAAAACAATAACACCTTAACGGTGTCCCAACCCTGATACTTGAGCCAACAATGCTCAAGTATCTCCCAAACAATACTTAAGACTACATCTCTTAAGTTTTCACATATCAAACAAATACAATATGACTATGTATATATAGCCATCCAAAACTTAGCCACCAAGACTTACCATACTTGTTCTACAAGTCTTACCATACTTGTTATACAAGTCTTCCAATTCTTGGCACCTAATTTCCCAACTTAGTGATCAAGACATACCATATATAATAATTGTCTACACATACAATTATTATCTTACCAATATATATCCTGAATCACCCAAGCCCATAACATCCTATTGGGTTGAAACCCAACAAGTTGATCAAACTATTGAAAAAAATTTATGATGTTAAATAAGGATTTTGTGATTGATTGGTGTACGATTATAATTGTCAATCAAATGCGAATTGTCTGTAATTATATATACAGTATCCTGTATTTTTGGACAACTTTGCTCCTAACTTTATATATAATAAATTATATATTATTATGAAATATATGTAAGAGTTCTTAGTTTCTCCGTTTAAGGGTTCTACATGAACCAATATTTATAATTGATTATAATATATGTTAACCACCTTAAAAGTATCGAGGTCCGGTAAAATAATAGTAGCTATATTATTAACTGTATTTATTATTAATCTATTATATATACTTTTTAAATATTAATTGATGGAGCCCCAAGTTATATATAATACTATATTCTCGACTTTTATTTCGATTGTTAGTTGATAGACTTCTAGTAATAACTTCACAAGGGATATTCCATTTGGTACCATTGTAAAAATGACTTTTCCATTTGGTATCATTTTGACATTTTCCATGTGATACCATTCACTAGTTAACTTACGTGGGTACCATTTAAAAATACAGATACTAACATTTTGGCTGACGGAATGGTATTTCATGGAAAAATCAATTGTACAATGGTACCACTCGGAAGTCAAAAATAGTGTCAAGGAAAAAGCAATTGTACAATGGTACCATATGGAATTTCCCTTAAATAAAATTAATATTTAATATTATTATTTTAATTAATTAAATTTATATAACTTCACTTTGGTAATATAAGAGTAGTTATATTATTAATCTATTATATATACTTTTTAAATATTAATTAATGGAACCTTAATTTGTACTCCCTCCGTTTTCTCCAATTGTTTACATTTTGTAAGGGGTGTTTGGCACACATTTTAAGGATAGTTTCATAACTTATTTTTATTTATTTTTGTATAAAAATTTAAACATTAAATTTTTATACAAATTTTTTTTTTTAAAAATAAGTTATGGAACTATCCTTAAAATGTGTGCCGAACACCCCTTACAAAATGTAAACAATCGGAAGGTTCGGAGGAAGTATATAATGCTATATTCTCTCGATTTTTATTTCAATTTTTAGTTAATAGACTTTTAGTATATAACTTCAACATTAAATTAAATTAATATACAATATTATTATTTTAATTAATTAAATTAATATTTAGTGGCATATCACGGTATGCATGGAATACCATACCAATAAGAGGGAGTTTCTGTTTTTAATAAAGAGTATAAATATATATCATATTTAATAAAATTAAATAGAAGTTCAATAATTTTCCAAGTATGATATGTAATAGTTTTTCATATTTTTTTCATTATATTATGTTAATAATTATATATATTTATACAAATCACATATATCTTGATTTCAAATTCAAAATTTTTTATTAAATTTTTGAATATTATATTTTGGGTATTGCTTTGTTATTTAAAAAAAATAGTTTGTTTTATTTAAATATTACACTATATTTTCCATTTATTTTATTTTTATTTTAAATTTAAATGGATTCGAAGGTTCGATTTGATAATCCGGAATTATAATGGATCAAATATGGATCACTTTATTTAAAATCCGACAATGATCCGATCCAAAAAAATTTAAATGGATATGGATTTAGTCAAATCCGATCCAAACCCGATCCGTTGACAAACTTACGTGAAATAGTTTTTATGATTGTTATTATTATTGTTACGTAATCGATGAGTATTGATCCTTAACCTGGGATAGTATATTTTTTATTATCCCTCTTACTGTTATTATATAATAATAATAAGATATAATTTTTTGGATTATTGTTGAATTGTACCCACTCCCTATTTGGCTAAAAATAACTGGGAATCAAGAAGATGTTGAATTGTGCCCGCTCTCTATTTGGCTAAATATAACTGGCAATCAACATGACCACGTTTGTTTCATCAACTTTATAGGTAGTTACAGAGTGAACTAGAGCTGCAATGAAACTGAATCACATAATACAATTCCCAGGGGAATTAAAAATATTTGTTTGTTTCACTACTATGTAAAGAGATTACATGATTATTTTCAGTAGTCACTTAATTTGATTATTCTATAACAAAATGGATTATGTAGGAGTTACTTGTAACTACAATTTACTTTTCGTAATTATAAAATCATGCAACCAACCAAAGTAACTTATTACTCCAGGGAACTTGGAGTTGCATTGTTTGGGTTACATCAAAACAAACGAGGTCTTAAATGAAGTAAGATAATGCTGCTGAGGTCAATGCAGCCAACCTTGAACCTTAGTGCCTGGTAGTCCCAATTAAAGTTTCCGGCTTTCCTCAAGCCGTAATGTGGAAAAAGAATCATACAATAGGCATGATGATGTTGTTGTAAGAAGCTGACAGGTAATCCTCCAAAGAGATGGCGGGAGGTTGTGAGGCTGAAGGCACCAGCCTCGGTACAATGCTCCCTCTGTGTGGTGATGACAAAAAGTTTGGGTGAGGATGAGTGACATGTTTTTACTCTATGCCCGAGACTGCTATGTTGGATATTCACTTTAAAATTACTTGGAGTTTACTAACAGGAAGAAACCCAAAATCAAGGCTGATGCCCAGGGACAGCATTTGTGTCTTAATTAGTTCAGTTGTTAATTCTGTAGGAATGTATACATTCTATATTTTTTTATGGTAAAGAAGGCAAATGAATCGACGTTCTATCCAACGTATCCAATACATCAATGAATGTAACTGATTAATATCTGCAGAATGCGATGATCAAAGGTATAACTCGTTGCCAGAAATCCATTACATACTCGAGCTAGGTATTATGTCCTTCTCAAACAAACAAAGGAATCTTTAGTAGATCTTGATTATATGTAGAATACCACACAAGAAGAGCAGAGGGGGTTCTAAGAGTGTTCATACGAGCGAAATGAAAAGAAATTTGTCACTGAAGTTTCCAAGATGCTCCTAGCTCACTTTTTGTACATTTTGTCAATTTTATCCTGCAATCAATTGATCCATGTCAAGTATAAATTGCGGAACAACCTGATAGTAGTACATGATAATATCATTAAAAAAATAGTAAGTATAAATTGATCAAACAAAGATGGTACCTGATAGTATTTAAGCAACTGTGGCCTTTTCTTCTTGTATGTTGGAGTAATAAGGTCGCGATCCATGTCAAATGGAACAGGGTCAAGGTGAATATCCTTGATCAGTTCAAATCCTTTCAACTACAAAAATATCAAGTAGGATGAGAAACTATAGTTACTTAAGCTATCACAGTATGGAGATAGTAATAGTATCATACCAGCAATGCTAAGCGAAAGGGAGGCAACTAGCCAAAATAAACAGAAAATACCTGTTTTTCTTTTCCAAGCTTCGAAAGCTGTTCAAGTATGTAGTCTTTCACTTTAAGATTTTCACATAGGGTATTAACATCCCCAGACACTCCATTGTCTTTAGCCCAATGCTCAATTGCTTGAGGTTTGGGGTTCGCAACAGCAACAAGAAATGACTCAAAGCTATTACCATATATCCATATCTGAAATAAAGAGGAATGAAGAAAAATTGATGTACACATTAAATAGCCCACAGATGTTATAGTGGTATTCTGTCACAGATGTTACCCCTAGAGCAAACGGTCTTTGGTAAAGTAGGTGATTATTACGATGATGATGATGATAATATGTGAGATTGAGTATCATCATCTAGACATGAGGCACATACCGATTCAATGTCAGTAACAAGACTATAAATGTTCTCCAAATTTTCGACTGCAACATACTCTCCTTGTGCAAGCTTGAAAATGTTCTTCTTACGGTCAATTACCTTCATGGCTCCGTTAGGTTGCCACTCACCGATATCCCCTGGTACATGGGGTATAGTTAATTGTGACGACTTCTAAACATGCTCGTCATAAAAGCAACAAATATTATAATTCCAAGATTCTATCAAGATAAAAAATTGATTGTACACCTGTGTGGAACCAGTCATCTATTAGAACCTCCTTGGTGAGATCTTCACGTTTATAGTATCCTGAAAATACGGTGGCCCCTCGTACACATATTTCTCCTCGCGGAGTGCTTGATAGGGCATCATACCCCATTTCAGGAACAGATTCCAGGCGTGCATCCACATTAGGTAATGGAGGCCCGACTGTACCCAACATATCTTGCTCATGTGGCAATGAGACAAATGTCCCCGCACAGGTTTCCGTTAGCCCTACTCATGGTTAAAAAGACATATATCAGATATTAATCATCACAAACAATCAGTATAGTTGGTGAGAAAATAGTAATAGCTACCACATCATTTCCAGTACCACTAGACTAAATTGCATCGGGTTAATCACATTAGATGATTAGAATGTTTATGGCATCAGGTATAAACATGATGATTCCATTGAGGTATCATGGAATCTCTTCTGATTCTAAGACACCAACTCTAAAATCAGTTCTCCTGCTAGCAGGGAAAATGCTGGTATCTCTTGTTCTATGGCTTACGTACATTTGGCTGTCACAACCAAGCTTATTTCCCACAACTTTTAGCAAACCTTCGGTTTTAGACTAACATGTGTAATGTGCAAGCACTACTGCCATAGTACACTTACAAAATCGGTACCTCAAGTGAAATCTTTTTCTGCATCATCATTCTGTTAAAAATTAACTCCCATTGTTCCAAAATTAACGTGAATTCCCTGAAGGAGATACTTACTGTTCACTCTCCGGGTAAGACCACAACTGCAAGCAGGGGGGGAGGGGGGGTTTGCTAATGGTACCCCTAGTCCTAGTAGTTCTCAGAAACCTAGAAACTCTCTATAAACTGACAATACCTTACTGCTCAGGATTGTATAATCTTTCAGTCAGTTATTGTTTATCAGGCTAAGATAATAAACGGGTAGGGGTTTTGGCTCCTTGTATGCACATCGCCCTTTTAGTCATGTGATTTCTCTAAGGCCTATTCTCTCTTTTCTCACTAAAAAGTACCATATGAACAGAGTAAGCCATTTTGAACTCCCCATGTAATCTTAAGCCCACAACCATGTTCCCTATTCCAAACATCATATGAAGCTGAAAATCATATTGCAACCTTGTGATCGACACTGAGTGGATAAGTAATGAACAGATAAAATCGTGACACTAAGGGACGATAACTGATTATTGACACGTGTATAAGACAATGGGATAGAAAGACCAAACTGCCATAGAGTGACCTGAGTATTAAATGATTTCTAGAAATGACAGAAGGAAAGATAGATACTTTAAATCCATGCTGGTGATGCAAAGTCAAGAATCAAGGTCACATACCATATCCTTGAAGAACATAACAACATGCCACCACCCTCAGATAAGCTTCTACATGAGTTGCAAGAGGTGCGGCCCCAGATAGAATGAGACGCACTCTTCCACCCAAGGCTTGCTTAACCTGGGGTGAGGAAAATCAGTTAGAAACTTAGTAGTCAGCACTAGATACCTGTACAAAATTGAGAATAAGTCACTGATTGTTTTCTGACAAAGATCCACCTTATTAAATACAACTTTGTCACAAAGGGGAGCTGCCTCATTGTGTTTATTCCCACCATTCATGCCACGTAATTTGCTGCCAAAAGTTTCATTAGCTAAACTATAAGAGATTGGGAAACATCAAGAGTTAATATGATGCACATGAAGTCGAGCTTCTAAAGTTTCTTTTTGCGGACTGTTTCTAAACATTTTACCCTTCTAATATGTTTTCTTGAGTGCAGTAACAGTAAAAATGGTGACCAGATCATAGTAGAGAAGTTTGCTATCTTTTTTTCTTACTTAGGTATAACATACAGATGAGAACAAGTGAGACAAGGAGCAATAAGGAATAGTACTACAATTTAAGTAGAAGAAGTGCATATTAATAATTCAATATAGAGTGGATGTACAGAATGATGTTCCTTATAGAATAAACATATCATCTAAAAGAGCAAGAATCTTCAGAACTATACAATGCATTCTGAAGACAACCCAATCAACAATTGTTAAAATCAAAATATATAGAATGAGCTGGTAGAGGAACCTACTATGAATAGGCAACCTTAAACAGTGTATGCCTCAAGAGACCGCCAGTAGCAATTTTCTGCGTCAAACCTTACATTTGTACATAGTAGGTTACTAATAAGCAAACGCATCAGTAGAACAAATGTCATAATCAAATATGTGATCCTTTAATGGGTACATTATTTGTAGAATGAGATAGCTAAGTCGTTATGGTCTTATGGATGACTGGGAATCAGAATCACTTAAAGATTTTTCATGCAGGACAAGAAAGAAGCAAAGTGTTATTGATTACAGAGGAATGCTTTCTTCTTACAGTAGTCTGTATACCATTATGAAAGACAAGAATCAATAGTCAATAACATTAATCAAGGATTGAATAAACCATGTCCATGCCTGAATAGATCCGTTCCAGTACTCGGGGAACAGCACAGAAAATAGTGGGCTTTAAAACTCCAATGTCTTCGAGTAACAATTTGACATCCTGATATACATAAAAGAAACATACATTATTACATTTTCGTTGTAGAGTAGTAAAATAACATTTATCTTACCCCACGCCAAAATCCAATGGAGGCCCCGTGCATAATAATGCACTCTTCAATTGCCCGATCAAAGATATGTGCCAAAGGGAGGTATGAAATATATACATCTTTTTCATTTAGCTGTAAGATTTGGAAGACTTTGTGTTAATAACTCAAAATATTCACTGCACAGTAGTACTACTTCCTGTATTCCTCCCAAAATTCACTGAACATCAGAAAGCTTGGTTTGAAAAGGTGAAAGTCGGATAGTCCGTAGTTACCGCTTCATTAAAACTTTCTAGAAAGCGTTTAACTCCAGCTATCAAAGTAACAATGCTGTTGTTCGAAATCATTACACCCTTTGGTTCACCAGTAGTTCCACTTGTGTACATTATTGTACAAACATCAGTTTTCTTATTAACCGGAAGCTCAAAGTTTTTGTCCTCTCCCTACACATAAATACAGATTAAACTCACAGCCCAAATCTTAAATTTACAAATCAACAAAGACAATTGTATGTGAAAACTGAAAAGACCTAAGTTTAATCATCAAAACATTGAGATCACTTGCATCAAACATGAAATTACTTGTCCTACACTAGCACTAGGTCAGTCATAATCAATATAACAGTGATGGAACTGCTCTGCTCACTAGTAATCATCGAGGTCTAACCTTAACATGCAAAAAGGTTCAGATAATCAGATGCCAGAACCGTAAAAGAAGTATTAGAAGCAAAATTTTGTGAGGTTTAACCAGCTCCTGATTTATGTTAAACATCTACAATTTAAAAATGATTGTTGGCCTTGTTATAGAATTTTAAAGTAGACAAATTTGTGAATATCACTCTAGCCTCTCAAGAGAAATAAATAATCATCCATTTGTGGCATATGTGGTCTTCTCATTGAGCATAATGCAGCCAATGCCAGAGGATAGAAAATCAACTCCCTAAATAGTTAACTGGGCAATATTACAAGGAAAAACAACTTTCTTAATGACATCATATATGTGTGGAGAAACTTTTATTCATAGGTAAAACTTACAAACACATCTTTCATCTCGTAAACTTTGTAGTAGCTTATATGAACTTTCACACAACTATATTATAAAAAAAATATTCTTCTAAACTTAAACTTACTAGCGACAAGAATTCATCCCAAGAATATATTGCCAGACCTAACTTTTGAACTTCTTCCTTTTGCTCAGTAGTAACTTTTCCGAAGCTAACAATTGCTGTAGCATGAAATGAGTAATTGATTAGATATTGCACATACATAATGGAAGGCAATCGGAATAATTTTGCATTTACTTTTTAGATACTCTTTCGTCTTGGGCAATGTTTTGAACACCTGAAACAGTGAGATAATACGGCACAAATGTCAAATCTCAGATATTTTCCTAATTTTGTTCTTTGTAACTAGATTTCATATCAACAAAATTATGTTAAAAGAAACTTTTAAATAACAAAACTATCATCAACGAAAATATAACTACCGAACCCAGATGATAGTAATAACCATATATACCTCGGGAATCTTCTTCTCCTCTACAAACACAATTGTGACCTCCGCATGGCACATCACAAATTCAACAGCATTAGCACCTAAACCATGTCAAGGAAATTATCAAAACTTAATTAAGATAGGGGCATATATTGTCACATAACTATGTTTCTCAGCCTTTATATTGCAGAATTGTGCTACCAAATTGAAAATACAAGAGAGAAACTGAATTCATGGTTATGTAATGAAACTGAAGAGAGGAATATTTACCTAAGGTGTCATACAAAGGTACACAATAGATCCCATGAGCATTGCATGCCTGCATTAGTTTCAGTATAAGATTTAGCAGCAATGCATACAATTAATTAAATTAAAAAAAAAAAATTAAAACTAAGATGATTTCATGGGTGGGGGAAAAATTATTAAATGTTAATATAAGATTCAAAGAAGAAACTACCTCCATGCTTATAATCCACTCTTCGCAATTGGCACCATAAATACCACATTTTCCTCGCTAAAGTCAAGAGATAAATCGTCATATGTTAATATAAAAAGTCTCATCTACAAAAACTATTAGCAGAGCTGAAAGATGACTCTAACAAAGTTAACAATGACAACCATAATTCGTATGTAGTCTAGCATATTAGTTTACAACAGTTGAATTCTTGAATTGATGACTTGATTCTTGTTGAAATCCCCTACGCCTTCACCCCTTCCTCCTGAACAACTTTAGTAGTCGTAAATCCTAATCAACATAATATTTTTTGGTATCCATACACTAGGCCAAACACGCTAGAATCTGCACTTTGTATAGTGAGGAAACTTTGTTACTCACAGTAGGATCTAAATGGTTTGTGACTGTAATGCAGGATGCTGGCTAAAGTTGCTTAAAAAGATCTAAACTCCTAGCCCAAGAGAAGTTGGCCCTTCTTAAGAAATCAAGGTGCTTATCCACTGAGCTTATAGTGGTGAACCGATCGATAAGGTAATTAGACTTTAAATAACCTCCAAGGTAGCCTGCTAAACTGCACCGCCAAGGTTGCATTTATAACCCTTTGTAATAAAGTATAGCCATAGGCATTGACTGAAATATATGCTCTGTCTCCAAACAAAATTCACGTTGTAACCCTTCCCCTTAACACAGAACGATAAATAAGATGAATTTGGTTTAGGATACTGCACAATTTAGTATGTACAAGCCTACACAACTTGAAAAAACTACACTCACACCAGTATGATCAAACTAAAAAACTCATATATCGTGGTGAATACCAGATAGTCACTTACTTCCTCAACTCCACAACTGCGGATAGCATTCCCAACGTTCATCACTATGTCGTATACTTGTTTGTAAGTCAGCCACACATAGTTTCCATGCTGCATGTAAAACAAAAGTAATCTTACTTTTGAAAACGCAAAGGAAAAAAGAGGAAGTTGAGGGACACTTCTATACCTTCCCATTTACAATCTCGCGGTGACCAAGCATTCGATTATTAGGATTCTTTTCAACGGACATACTGCAACAAGAAAGATAATTTTTTTGCAGAAAATTTGAACAGAGTATCATTCTTTAAACCTTAATTATAAGCGTGTTGAACCTTAGTGTTACTCATCGTACATAGAAAAAAGAAAAAATGATACGGATTGATCTACGTAAACATAAATTGAAAAAAAAATGTATATAGTACCGGAAAATGTCCCAACAGCTTTCTAAACCTGGAATCGGAGGTGGAAAGCCATCCTTAGCGAAAACACTACGATAAACTGGTCCCATTGATGGCTTTCCATCCTCAGCTTCTTTCGCTGGCTCCACCTCTATTATAAATTTCCTTTCCGCCATTGCAATTTGCATGCAACTCTACTTGATGGATCCACTCACGTCAATTGTATTATTTATTTTTATTTTTGCTTGTATCTATATATCTATGTTTCGATCGGCAGATAGATGATGATATGTGGAGGCTGGTATAGGAGTTTTGGAATGAGCAAAATGGTGTGTGTAGGATAACAACTTAGCGCAGTGTTTGCTATTTTTTATGACTCTGCATATTATCAAAGTAAAAATAAAAAAAATAAAGCCCCCTATACGGTATTATTTATGGGTGTTGGGCCTCTTTATCCTTTTTTTTTTTTTTGAAACCAGAAAGATGTTATATTAAATAATCAAAGCATCATACATGAGTTTCTCCAGCACTAAATGTGGAGGAGAAGAGAAATCATTTAAACAATTAGCCTCACAAGGTACCCTAGCTAACAAATGGGCTACCATATTGGCTTGCTTGTTTACAAACGAAACAGAAATATCCGGGCGTTCATCTAACAAAACTCGACTCTCTTGAAGGTAATTTCACAAATCTGAAAATTTACCCTTTCTATCACGGAGAAACGCAAAATCGTCTGGCGTTTTCAATAAACGCATTGGTGTGTTGCGTTACTTACTTATTATTATTATTTTTTTAATAAACAAAGTGACAAACACATGATAAAGCAACGTTTCTGGAAAAACGATATGTAAAGTTTGCGTTTTTTTTTAACAAACGCCATTTGGAGTAGCGTTTGTGATTTTTTTTTTTTTTTTTTTCTAAATAGCTCGGCAGCACCATAATTCGAAGTCAGGTAGGGGCCTGATTTATAAGTTAGGATTTATTCGTCATTCCGAATATTTCTAAAACCCAAAATGAAAATATTGAACCCTAAAATTTAATTATTGAATCACTAAATTTCATTAAAATTGTATTTTTTTAATTTAAAATTTTTAATTAAAAAATTGAAAACATTAGAAGTATTATTTTGAACAACTTGTGTTATTTAGTGATTTATACGATAAATAAAAGTTAATACATCCGACAGGTTTGAAAGCCAAACCCATCGGGTAAATTAGCCGATAGGTTTGAGTTTGATGGATTTTGTTCCTCTTGGGTTTTGAAGTGGTTAGCCAACAGGGTTGAGTTCGACAGGTTTGGGTAAATTAGTATTTTTTTTTGAGAAAAATGGTCCTGAGGTTAACCTCAGCCACTTACCTGAGATTAAAGTGTTTTCCAGTACAAATAGTGAATGGCAATTTTGTAATAATAAAATCTATCTTACTGTATTTACAAAAATAGCCCCGACTTGTAGTATATTATGTTTTAACCTCAGGTTACAACCCTGAGGATGTCCTCAGGCCCAGATACTCTTTTTTTTAAAAAATATATTCTAAATCTAAAATAGAAATATTGAATCCCAAAATTAATTGTTCAATTCCTAAATTTAATTAAAATTATATTTTTAAATTAAAAAATTGAATTCGACAACCTAATTTTTAAACGTTAAAAATCAGGATAAGTTAGGGTTTAGGGTTGTAAACAACCCTAAACTCTAACCCAAAATGGAAACGTTGAACCCCAAAAGTTAATTGTTCAACCCCTAAATTTAATTAAAATTATATTTTTTAAATTTAAAAATTTTAATTAAAAAATTAAATCCGGTGACCTGATTTTTAAACGCTAACGCGTTTAAAAATCAGGATAAATTAGGGTTTAGGGTTGTAAATAACCCTAAATCCCAAACCCTAAGTTCGTATATGGTTTATTCATTGTTCTGAATATTATAAACCTAAAATGGAATTGTTGAATCCCAAAGATTAATCGTTGAACCCCTAAATATAATTAAAATTATATTTTTTTAGTTTCAAAATTTTAAATAAAAAATTGAATAAAAATAAGTAACGCAACTTAATGTTTCGTGTACAATGTTGACCCCTGCGGGGCCACAGAAAGTAAAACCACAAACGTTGTTTTAACATGCGTTAATTTTTTATTTTTTTTTTAAAAGAGTAAACTCAACAAGAAGTTGCGTTATTGCCATAAAATCATAAACACTACACGCCCTTGCGTTTATTGGTGATGAAAAGAGCCATTTTTTTAACTTGTGATATTAAGGGCATTTTACCTTACAATTGTGATAAAGAGGGCCTTTATTCATTATTTATAGGGACTAAAAGAAAATATTATTATAAATGGCCAAACGGGTTATTCTTAAGCATAGGTTTATATATATAAATTATTTTTATAAAATATATTAATAACTATTTAATTATTTATATCTTATATATAAAAAATATGAATTTAAACATTATTTAAGATATATGAATATGAACAAGCAAATGCACGTACATTATGTATACTAGCCTATAACCCGTGCGATGCACGGTTGCTTGTAAACTGTTTAATTATATTTCATTAAAATTTTAAGTTGTATATATGTTTTTTATTATTAAAATATTTTTGAATTTTATAAATTTCATGAAAATAAATGTTATTCTAATTACGTATTTTAATTATTACTAAAAAAGAGTACCAAACCAAATATACTCTATTTCGCTTATAATAGTATAATATAGATATATAAAAATATTATATAAAAGTAGTTTTTTTTAACATTTTAAATATTTTTATCTTAATATTTTTATTTGATTGTTTATAATTTTAATATTTGCTAATTAATTAGTAATAATATAAATTATAAAAGATAATAAAATATGATTATTGGTTTTTGATATAACTGATAGTCTTTTTTTTAATATAAAACAGACCATTATATCTTTCAAAACTCCAAAATTTCGAAACGATCTTTTCTAATAATTAATTATTTTTTATTTTTTTTTTGTGACAAAACTAATTTTAATGCTAATTACAAAAATTGTGCACGGTAACAGACAAACTACTTGACGTCTTGACGACTTGTTTGCTGTAGAAAGGACTCTCGTGGGCTTTGCCGTATGCGTGTGTGTTTTTTTTTTTGAATTTTATTAATAATAGAGATTTAACCAAATCAAAAGAGTGACCAAAAAAAGAGTACCAAAAAAGAGTGACCAAAAAAAGAATACCAAACCAAATATACCCTATTTCGCTTATAATAGTATAGTATAGATATACTACGTGTTTTGTTCATGTGTCTATTTAAAAATTTGAAAAAATACACATATATTTATTTAATAAATTAATCATATCTTTAAAAAAAATCTATCTTTTATATATTCTTACACCAAATTCTGTACTTTTAACCAAGTTAAGATATATATATAATGAGTCCCACTCTAGGGAGAACCATCTTACGTGGAGAACCGTGGAGAACCACTTAAAATGCATTAAAATAGTCCTTTATATAAGGCCCCTGGCGGGGCCCCTTCACATAAAAGTCTTATAATTCTACCCTCTATCCATTCATCAAAAAAAAAAAAATTTTAAAAAACTTTTAAAAAAATGGTGCCACGTCATCATTTTTTGAAATTTTTTTTAAAATGTTTTTTTTTGTAATTTTTTTTTATAAATAGATAGAGTATAGAATTATAAGACTTTTTTGTGAAGATGCCCCTGCGGGACCCTTATATATAAAACAATTATAATGTATTTTAAGTGGTTCTCCACGGTTCTCCACGTAAGATGGTTCTCCATGGAACAATGGCCTATATATAATATCAAATTTGATGTAATCGATACATATTATATATTTTATGATATTTCATTATTATATGAAGGTGAATTTATGAAGAATGTTCTTACAACAAACATAGAATAGAATAATATGAGAGTTATACTGAGATCATCACAAGTTCATTCCCCCACCCTTTTCTAGTTGGTACCGTCCTTACTCATTTGGATGAAAAAAATGAAGTTATTACTATTTATAATTGATCCCGTGTTGGGACCATAACTTTTTATGATTATAAGAAGGTTATTCTTGAGTTTCTACTATAGGTAACCAAGATAATTCTTTTCAATTTTTTGTTCATTTTTATCAAGATACCCATCTCTCATTCCCATATTCCATAAATACAAATTTGTTCTTTTTTTGGGAAAATTTGATTTCACAAAAAATAAATTAAAATTAACATTGATACCCATTTTTCGAAAAGCTTATACCTAGTTATAATAAATTGAAATTTGTTATGTTATGAAAGTAATAGTTGTCAATTTGTCATAAGCATATTAGATGGTACCCATTCCCAAAAAAATTAAAAAATTAAATTTATTTTTGCTAAATACTGGTTCCTTTTTTTTTATTTAATTTTTTCCATTACATGACTTGTGTATGTGATCAACATTACATGGGTCAAAATTAATAAGTTTAAGAACTATTTTTTCTCTCCATGACTTATGTGAGAGATATTGATCACCAGATGGCTGGTTTGGAGATTGATGAAGAAGAGAATGAAGGATTTATAATTGAAGGTGACAATGATGAGGGTGTTAACAGGTACGAGCTCTGTCTAGTAGGTAGGCTGCTGACTGAGAAAAATGTCAATGTTCGAGCATTCAAATCGAAAATGGCGGACATCTGGAAACCAGCGATGGGAATAAGTATCAAGGAATTGGATCAAGGTTTGTTCCTATTTCAGTTTTTTCATAAGGAGGATATGCGCTGGGTATTAAGAGGTGGACCTTGGTCGTTTGATAACATTATGGTGGTTCTGGACACAGTCAACATGGGAAAAGATCCTGCTAAGGTCAAGCTCTGGTACTTGAATATATGGATACAAATCCATGGTCTGTCTATGGGTTTTATGACGGAATTGGTTGGTAAACAGCTGGGAAACTTTTTTGGTGATTTTCTGGAGTATGACACTAAAAACAACACATCGATCTGGCGTGACTGCATGAGAGTGAAAATCAGGCTTGACGTGAGAAAATCTCTTAAAAGGAAGAAGAAAATTGTAAAAAAGAATGGTATAGAACTGGTGGTCACATGCAAGTATGAAAGGCTGGGGGAGTTCTGCTTCTTATGTAGGATGGTAACTCATACAGATCATTTTTGTAGAAGGTTCATGGATAGCAGAGGCGATGATAGTTTGAAAGAATGGGGTACTTGGCTGCGAGCACCACCACGCAGGGCGGCAGGGCAGAATCAAAGCAAGTGGCTTAGGGAGGAGGATGATGCCACGTGGGAAAGCAGGATTGGTCGAGCGAATAATCAGCAAAATTATCAAGGAGAGAATAATTCGAAAAAAGGAAAGGAGATAAGCACTGGGAGTGATTGTAGGAGTTTGGTTGATTATGGGGCTCGTAAAATAAGCAACGTAACAAACATATCTGCAAGAGCTAATTTGAAGGGATTTTCTACTAAATCGAATATCCTGTACGAGGCAAATGAGGAGGAAATTATTGAATTACAGTTAGAAGATCGCAAAAGGAGGAGGAGTGAGTCAAAGGAGATTGCCAACATGGACGTTGAGGTGGGCCTGCTAACTAATGGGCCACAGGAAATACAAAAACAAACAGAGGCTGTCATTTCTGTTGGGGATTTTTCAGCATCTACTAAAAATGTATCGGCTGAGCTTGCGGAGCAAGCCAGCCGCTCATCATGAATCTTCTAGGATGGAACTGTCGAGGTGTGGGCAAACCTCGAACAGTTCGTGTGCTCAGAGACATGGTACGTTCTCATAAGCCCGATTTGTTATTTTTATCTGAAACATTAGCTGTTAGTAATAAAATTGAAGCACTTGCTTCGAAGTTAGGTTATGCAAATTTCTTCCCAGTTGATAGATTGGGGAGAGGAGGAGGATTGGCTGTTTTCTGGAAACAAAGTATGTCCTGTGTTGTAATGAATTCTTCACAGAATCATATTGATATTGAAGTTAAAGAAGGTCATTCTAGTGTTTGGAGGTTAACTTGTTTTTATGGCTACCCTGAGAGAGAAAGACGTCAGGATTCTTGGGACTTTATCAGACTTCTGGCAGCTAACTCGCAGCTTCCGTGGTGCATCTTTGGTGATTTTAACGACATGCTGTACCAAACTGATAAGAAAGGTAGACATAGGCACCCTCAGAGTTTGCTAAATGGTTTCAAGAGTACTATAGAAGATTGTTTATTGACTGAACTGGATCTTACGGGTGGAGAGTACTGTTATGCAAAATCACGCAAGCGTACGTGGTCACAAGTAATATATAAGGTTAAGTCCAAATTCGTTCCCACAGGGATCAAGTTATGGTTCTATTCAGTAAATATGCCTATGCAACAATGTATGGTTATTATGCACTGCTAAGACAATAACAATATTGGGTTTATTAAACTAAATTAACTAAGACACAAATTAACAAAACTAAGAATTAATTAACTAACAAGAGTTAAAATCTAATTACGTCTGCAAGAGTAAACATGGAATCCTAACTTCATTAAATACTTTGCTTAGATCTGACGCCTTTAATCACTATATGCAATGGTTATGATATCTGATCGGATAACACGAAAAGAGTAAAAGTTACCTCTCGGTATACTAGTACCAATCTACACATACATCCACAAAAGAGATAGAAGATGAATAGGCACCTATTATGTTTAGACCCTATATCTCTATAGAATTTGAAAACATAAAGGTTGAAGCACAAGTTATCCACTTAGATCACATAGGGTAGCATATTATCTCTAATCATGCCACAAATCATGATGTTAAAACATCAACCTATCCTATGCTAGCATGGCAAGTTCTAAATCTCAAGATCCACTTTCGTTTAGCAAGAGATTAACAAATTAGATGTTAGCTACGCATCTAAATTCAATAAGCACAACCATACGAGGATATCAGATATACATCACACACAGATCTTTAAAGCAATCAAGATACTAAAGCTCCATAAATAACTCCGTTAGAATCCCATGACAACGATTAGTTCATAATCGAACCTCTCGTCATCATGGGATCTGATAAAACCATGATAAAAACAAGGTATGAAAATATACAAATAAACCTAAGTAATTGATATGTAATTGTTCTACTCCTAATGATGATAATCTTAATAATACAATTTACAAGGGTTGGATGTGTTTATATAGGCTCTAGACATCTTGCCCAGCAAGAAAATACCAAAACAGAATTATAATAGAATTTCTGCAAGATACGTTTCCTAAACTGATTCTATTTTTTAAGGGAAATTCGTAGCTGACTTTTCTTCTGTTTTCCAGAGCCGTTCCAGACGTAATTGGGCCTCTGGACCACCTTAGAATGATAGAGAATCTCGTTATCTTCGCGTGGACTGCTTACGGGCTGAAAACAGACTTATAGAACTCAAGATATGGCCAAAATAGTAAAAACTGTATTTTTCAGGGGAAACTTGCAGGGCAACTTGCGCCCAGCAGTCTGTTCTTCGCGCAGATTGCTCCTACCTGGCGCAATTTGCTCTTGGGAATCCTATCCTAAGTTGTAGAAAATCTCCCAGGCTTCGCGTGGGCAGTAAGATCACTGAAAACTGACTTCTAGAACTCCAGATATGTTCAAAACAGTGTAGACTGCGCAACCGTCTCAGAAATCCGAATTTTAATCAATTAATTCCCCAAAAATTATAGAAGCATCCACCTTAGTCAACATTCTCGTAAATCTGCACAACTAAGCAAAACACATCAAAACTACCAGAAACTTGAGCCCAAGACAATCAATTTAAGCCGATTTAGAATGTTCCAAGTGGATATAAATCCACTTATCACACCCCCAAACTTAAACCAATGCTTGTCCTCAAGCATAAACAATTACAACTAACTAACTAACTAGTACCACTTCCGTAGGTGATCACGGTTGCATTTGGCATATGCAACAAGCCCTTTAAACCCCTAGGCAGCCCTAGTGGACGAGTAAGGTCTCGTGAGGGCCTATAGTGAATGTACCCACAAAATCCATTTAACCTAATGCAATGCAGTGCATGAATGCAACTACTATGAAAATGCAAGATCCCCTTCAAACTCACCAAAACCAACTAACAAGCAAATATCTCAATGAATGTAACAAATCCAAGCAGAGCTCGACTAAATCCCCGTATACTAACAAATACATGAACAGAAACGTGCGTGTGTGCGATGCTCATCAGAAATACTCCCAAAACTAGGTCAAAAATCATACATGCTTTCCGTCAAGACAATCACAGGTTTATAATCAGAATAGACTGTAGACACTCCATACCCTAGGAACACCTCCACCCTTATCCAAGGTAGACAGAAACTCATGCTTTATTACTATGACACATAATAGAATATACAATACGCATGCTTATTTAACCGTGCAATGAATGAGACCCCAAAAGGCTTATACAATAATACCCATGTAGCGAGTGTTAGGTCAGCAATCCCAAACCACAAGGGCTTTAGGTTACTAGGACTAAGTCCCCTCAGACTTAATTACTCGAGTATTAAAGAGCTCACTCTGGTTAATTTTGCATATAAACAAATAACTTATTGACTCTTTTTTTTTTTTTTCTCTTTTTTTTTTCTTTTTTTTTTCTGCAATCTGGAATGAGCCTTTCTCATTTCCAACCCTAGACTACTCATATAAATATGAGCCGGCTACTAGCCATTTGACGCCTAGCCATTATGAACAACTAGCATGAAAATTCCTGGTTTCCCCCAAACTTAGACTTTAATGTTCCTACGCTATAAAGGGAATAACGAAAATTCTAAATATAAACAAGTGATTAAATCTCAAAACATCCCACAGGCATGACCTTAACCTAGCCCAAAAGCACCCCAATGAGACTGTGTAATAAATTTTGTTCCCGTAACATGCAAGTCAATTTCATAGAAACTATAAATCAGCCCTCTACTCATCATCATCACACCCAAATCAACATCCACCTATCAATCAGAATCAGCTCGTCCTAAGGGATCATGAAATATGCATGCCATGAAAATGCAACTAAATGAAAACTCACATGGTATACGAAAATAAAACAAAATGTCCTATATGAACACACGTAGATAATACGAACATAACAATCATGCATGAATTATCACTACTATGCAATACAACTACTAATCCCCCAAATTACCCCCAAACTTAAAATATTCAATGCCCTCATTGAATGGAAAGTAATACAAGGGATAGCAGAAAACATACCTGAATATCGAAGCAGTCACCCTCCTCGGATGAATCTGGTGGAGGATATTGCGCACGAGCTCCATAGACTGGCCACCTTGCCTGAATACTACAAAACCCACAATTGACAAGAACACAAATTCGTAATAAAAATAAGATTAGAGAAAAAAAAAATTTACCCAATACGAATCAAAGAGGTGAACTTGCAATTAATTCCTCTTTAGAATTGAATTTTTGAGATATATAAAAAAATAGAAGAGGAATTGGATTTGTATGTATAGGTGTGTATATAAAATAATAATAATAATAATAATAATAATAATAAATAATAATAATAATAATAAAGAAAATAATAAAGAAAATAATAATAATAATCATAATAATAATAATAAATAATAACTATAATAATAATAATAATAAATAATAAAAATAATAATAATAATAATAAAAAAATAATAATAATAATAATAATAATAATGAAATTAGAATTAGAAAAGAAATTGGTTTAGAATTTTGGAGAAAAGATGGGAGGTTTTGGAATTGAAATAGGAAAAGAATTAGAGAGAATGGGGGTATAAATAGAATGGGAGGGGAAAGAAATATATATTTTTTTTTTTTATATAACACAAACAGCACACGCACGGAGCAAACTGAAGACCACTGAAGACCACGCGCAAGCTGCGCGAAGTGAAGCAAACTGCCTCAATTCCAGACACGGCAGCGCAACTTGCGCGTCTGCCCGCAAATTGCCTCCCTTCCAGTTGCGCAGGCGCAAGTTGCGCAACAGGGGCGCAATTTGCCCTGTAACGCAGGTTGCTCCTGCGTGACACACCAAAAAATTCGATTTTTCTGATTTTTTTTTTTTTTTTTTTTCACACAACACTCAAAATTTTTTTTTTTTCCTACACTAATGCATGGGTTGCCTCCCACGAAGCGCTTCTTTAACGTCAATAGCTTGACGTTACTTCCAAGTTTCCATTAAGGATGATAATAGTTCGCCTGGTCCTCTCTTCGCAATACTTCATCATCATCTCGGCGGCACACTTTTTGCTCCTTCTCCTCGCTTGACCTATTCAGGTAACAACCATGTCCTCTTCCAATGCCTTCATCCGTTGACCCAAAATCTGACAATTTGTAGAACAACACACATTCGCGGGTTTCGCTTGAATATAATGGAGGAGGGTAAATGTAAATTGCTGAAACCTTTGGTTCCTCAACGAGAACTTCCTCCATTGGCTCTAATGCGCTACCTCCATCTTTAAATTCTGAGACAAGTAGAAGACCTGCATCTTTCTCATGATCATCAACCTCTTGGTTCGCACATACCAATTCTTGAAATTTCTGTAGCCCAACAGTGTCTTCTAGGTTCGCACAAAACAATTCTTGAAATTTGCGTAGCTCATCAGTGTCTGTCTCAAATAGTGCCCTTTCCAAATCATCCACCTCACTAGCTTGATCAAATTCCTCACATGGCTTATGAACACTCTCCTCCTCTTGGAATTTGTCTTCTTCAATTAAGCATGCAGTACCTTGCTCCAAGTCATCGTTATTTTCTGGAATTGCTTCTGGTATGAATTGTTGATTCTCTTGTTCCAAGACTCTCAAAACTTGAGCAGCTAATGTCCCCATAGATTTGATAAGCTTCTCATTATTTTCTGCAAGCATCCTAATCTCCTTCCTAATCTCCTTCAAATCATCATCTGACTGAAAAGTAGGAGTAGGTTGCTGATGTTGAAACTCTTCACTACCAAAGACATATGACATATCTGGAACATCTTGCTGGTACTGTTGAGGATAGTATTGAAAATATGGTTGTTCCTCATAACTGACATATGGATCAACTCCTCCGTAGTAACAATATTGTGAGGGATCATGAACGCCAAAACACCGCTCACATTGTTGAGGCTGTTGAATACCACCATGGTTGCTCCAGCACTGATACGTCTCATGTGCGCCCGCACATAGCTCACAAACACTAGCCACCTGCTGAACTCCATAGTAAAAATCCATCTTTCTCTGACAAGTACCTGAAACACCAACGAACTACAAGAATAGATGAGAAAAAAAAACAATCTGAGTCAGTGAACTCTAACTACCACTATTGACAAGCCCATAAACCAAAAATAAAACACCAATGATCCCCGGCAGCGGCGCCAAAAACTTGTTATGCAAAATCACGCAAGCGTACGTGGTCACAAGTAATATATAAGGTTAAGTCCAAATTCGTTCCCACAGGGATCAAGTTATGGTTCTATTCAGTAAATATGCCTATGCAACAATGTATGGTTATTATGCACTGCTAAGACAATAACAATATTGGGTTTATTAAACTAAATTAACTAAGACACAAATTAACAAAACTAAGAATTAATTAACTAACAAGAGTTAAAATCTAATTACGTCTGCAAGAGTAAACATGGAATCCTAACTTCATTAAATACTTTGCTTAGATCTGACGCCTTTAATCACTATATGCAATGGTTATGATATCTGATCGGATAACACGAAAAGAGTAAAAGTTACCTCTCGGTATACTAGTACCAATCTACACATACATCCACAAAAGAGATAGAAGATGAATAGGCACCTATTATGTTTAGACCCTATATCTCTATAGAATTTGAAAACATAAAGGTTGAAGCACAAGTTATCCACTTAGATCACATAGGGTAGCATATTATCTCTAATCATGCCACAAATCATGATGTTAAAACATCAACCTATCCTATGCTAGCATGGCAAGTTCTAAATCTCAAGATCCACTTTCGTTTAGCAAGAGATTAACAAATTAGATGTTAGCTACGCATCTAAATTCAATAAGCACAACCATACGAGGATATCAGATATACATCACACACAGATCTTTAAAGCAATCAAGATACTAAAGCTCCATAAATAACTCCGTTAGAATCCCATGACAACGATTAGTTCATAATCGAACCTCTCGTCATCATGGGATCTGATAAAACCATGATAAAAACAAGGTATGAAAATATACAAATAAACCTAAGTAATTGATATGTAATTGTTCTACTCCTAATGATGATAATCTTAATAATACAATTTACAAGGGTTGGATGTGTTTATATAGGCTCTAGACATCTTGCCCAGCAAGAAAATACCAAAACAGAATTATAATAGAATTTCTGCAAGATACGTTTCCTAAACTGATTCTATTTTTTAAGGGAAATTCGTAGCTGACTTTTCTTCTGTTTTCCAGAGCCGTTCCAGACGTAATTGGGCCTCTGGACCACCTTAGAATGATAGAGAATCTCGTTATCTTCGCGTGGACTGCTTACGGGCTGAAAACAGACTTATAGAACTCAAGATATGGCCAAAATAGTAAAAACTGTATTTTTCAGGGGAAACTTGCAGGGCAACTTGCGCCCAGCAGTCTGTTCTTCGCGCAGATTGCTCCTACCTGGCGCAATTTGCTCTTGGGAATCCTATCCTAAGTTGTAGAAAATCTCCCAGGCTTCGCGTGGGCAGTAAGATCACTGAAAACTGACTTCTAGAACTCCAGATATGTTCAAAACAGTGTAGACTGCGCAACCGTCTCAGAAATCCGAATTTTAATCAATTAATTCCCCAAAAATTATAGAAGCATCCACCTTAGTCAACATTCTCGTAAATCTGCACAACTAAGCAAAACACATCAAAACTACCAGAAACTTGAGCCCAAGACAATCAATTTAAGCCGATTTAGAATGTTCCAAGTGGATATAAATCCACTTATCAAGTACACTTGGGAAAAGAGCAAGGGGACAAGTGATTGGGTTCGAGAAAGGTTGGATAGGGCTTTTGCTTCAAGTAGCTTGTGGCATATGTTTCCTCTTTGCAATCTCTCAGTCTCTCATGCTACCGAATCAGATCACGATCCTATAAAAATAGAGTTGATGAAGACTTCAGTGTCTAAGAAACAGTTCCGTTTTAAGTTCGAAAATACTTGGTTGAAGGAAGAAACCTTTCATTCTGAGGTGGCTAGTTATTGGCAAAATCTTCCGAAAATCCATCTCCTTCCTAAATTAATATCAGTGTCTTCTTTTATGGCCAAGTGGGGTCGCACTTTTTTTTCACAAATTCAGGGAGAAAGTTGTTAAACAGAAAAATGTTGTTGATGAGCTCAAAGATAGGGAGGATGATGATGGCATTCAGTCGTATTATGATGAGAAGGAAAAGCTTAACGAGATCCTACTACTTGAAGAGTCCTACTGGAAACAAAGGGCAAAAGTTTTCTGGTTGGAGGAGGGAGATACTAACTCTAGATTCTTCCATGCCACTGCATCTAAGAGAAAGAAAACGAATTTTATTCCTGCACTCAGAACAGAGGATGGGAGGATGGTATCAAAACATGAGGAATTATGCTGTCTGATTAAAGATTATTATGTTAAGGTTTTTGCTGAAACGGAAGGCAATTCTCAGCATCCCCACTTTGACAATGAGATAAGAGTTACGGAAGAACAGAACGATTTGCTAATAGCAGACCTGTCGTTTGAGGAATTTACTGAAGCGGTGAAGAGCATGCACCCAGACAAGGCGAGCGGTCCAGATGGGTTGAACCCCGCTTTTTTCCAACACTTTTGGAGGTTATTGGGAAGGGAGGTGTTTACTTGCTGTCAACAGTGGCTCACGGAATGTAAATTCTCAGCTGATGTGAACGACACAACTCTGGTTTTAATTCCCAAGAAGGAGAATGTTGAAGAGTTAAAGGATCTCCGTCCAATAGCTCTTTGCAACGTTCTATACAAAATCGTGGCAAAAGTATTGGCGAATAGATTACAAAAAATCTTGCCAGTGATAATCTCTGAGGAACAGTCTGCATTCGTGCCTGGGCGTAATATTACTGATAATGTGTTGGTTGCTTTCGAACTGCTGCATCATATGAAATGGAAGAGTGGAGGGCAAGAAGGGGAGGTTGCTCTAAAACTAGATATTAGTAAAGCGTACGATAGGGTAAGGTGGGACTATCTGCGAAATAGAATGACAATGATGGGTTTTTCAGAACGGTGGATAAACTGGATGATGCTTTGTGTTACGACGGTTTCTTATTCTATAAGCTTTCAAGGTTCTACAGTTGGGCCTATAATTCCAGGTCGAGGTCTCCGTCAAGGAGATCCTCTATCCCCTTATTTGTTCTTGTTGTGTGTGGAAGGGCTGTCATTATCTTTGAGAAAAGCTGCAGAGAATGGAAGGGTTCATGGCTGTTGTGTTAGTAGGACAGCCCCATCAGTTACTCACCTTTTGTTCGCAGACGACAACTTTCTATTTTTTAAAGCAACAACTGAGGAAACAACTGCTATCAAAGATATTCTAAGCTCATACGAAGCTTTTTCTGGACAGGTAGTGAATTTTCAAAAATCTGCAGTGTTCTTCAGTTCAAATGTAAGAACAGATAAACAGCTGGAAATTAAGCAAGTGCTGGGAGTTTCTAATGACATTGGCAACAGTAAATACCTTGGTTTACCCTCCCTTATCGGCAGATCAAAGAAAACAGTGTTTCGTTACTTGAAAGATAAGGTTTTTCAGCGAATTCAAGGTTGGAACTCAAAGTTGTTGTCACGTGCAGGGAAAGCAGTAATGATAAGGAACGTGGCTCAGTCTATACCATCTTATACCATGTCTTGTTTTTTAATACCCAAAACCCTCTGTCAGGAGATAGAGAGATCGATGAATGAGTTTTGGTGGAGATCTAATGCCTCTACTAGCAAGGGTGTTCGTTGGTTAGCATGGGACAAAATGAGTATGTCGAAGAAAAATGGAGGACTAGGCTTTCGCGATCTGCACGGATTTAACCTGGCATTGTTGGGAAAACAATGTTGGCACTTGATGAACAAACCAGATGCTCTTGTGGCAAGAGTTTTAAAAGCGAAGTATTACCCTAATTGCCATTTTTTGCAAGCCAATAGATCGGGGGGTTCAAGCTATACATGGTCAGGAATTTGGGAAGCGAAGGAGGAGATGAAGAAAGGATTAAGGTGGGTTTTAGGAGATGGACAAACAATCTGTATTGGTTCAGATAGATGGTTGAGGGGGAAGGAAAATTTTTGTGTTGATCAAGAAACATGCAGCTCAATAGCAAAAATCTCGAAGGTATGCAATTTTTTTGAGGACAATGGGAGGCGATGGGATGAACTCAAAGTCAGGTCGAATTTCAGGAGTGAGGATGCAGAAATCATTCTGAGAACTCGTATTCCACAGATTAGTACAAATGACAGGATTGCCTGGGTCCACTTGTCTGATGGACAGTACACTGTGAAAACGGGATACCAACAATGGCATAACAACCACGTTGGTGCTTTAGGGTGCAGCATTCTAGAGGCTGGAATAGGATCTGGAATTTGGAGGTCCCTCACAAAATCAGGGTGTTTCTTTGGAGACTATGTCGCAATAACATTCCAGTTCGTATTCTTCTTCGAGGCAGAGGAGTTAATGTCCCTATCGGTTGTCCAATGTGCACAGGGGAGGTAGAACATGTGTGTCATTTATTTTTTGACTGTAGTTTTGCAACAGCTTGTTGGCAACAGGTGGGGTTATCTTTTGATATGTGGGAGGTCGAGTACGTTGCTGACTGGTTACTTAACAAGTTCTGCACTGAAACAACCGAAAAGCTGGTAAAAATGGCTGCAGTTCTCTGGGGGTGTGGTTTGCTAGAAACCAGCAGATTTTTCAAGCTAAGACCATGACGCCTACTATAGCAGTAAACTGGAGCATGAAACAAATCGTGGAGTGGAGTATAGTGCATAAGAAACGCAGCCAAGCAATTCAGTCCTTGAGAAGAGATGTTCAATATCACGAAGGAAAATGGTTGCCACCAGAACACGGGAATTTTAAGGTTAATGTTGATGCTTCAGTAGTCGAGGGTGCAGGTTCATTCTCAGTGGGCATGGTCCTTAGAGATCACCTGGGACAGTATGTTAAAGGCAAGACAATGAGGTTTGCAGGAAATGTTCCGGTCCAAGAAGCAGAAATGGTGGGCATTCTTGAAGCAATTGTTTGGACAGGGGAGTTGCCAGCTTATGTAAATGCTAGCATTGAGAGTGATTCACTTCTCAGTGTCAATGCAGTCAACGGAAGAGGCTGTAACTATCTGGAGATTGGTGACCTGGTTAGACATTGCAAAACCTTACTTTGTAATAGGAGTGGTGTCTCACTTAGTTATGTTAGAAAGCGGGCAAACAAGGTGGCTCATATTCAAGCTAAAATACCTTGTGAGCTTAATAGCTTCATTATTTTTCCGTCTCCTCCAATATTGTTGTTGGAGACACTCTTGTCGGATGTTTCGATATGAATGAAAGTTGCTCTTTTTCAAAAAAAAAAAATTACATGGGTCATCCTATGGTTCCATTGATAGCTCTGCATTACCTTTGCGTAGCTGAAAAATGGCAATGTTACGTAACCTGCAGATATATATTTATGTTCTTAGGATTTTCATTCATCAATGGCAATGCAGAAAGTCAAGCTATCGAACGTTGTTCAAGAACTTGCAGAGTTGCAGTTTTTTAGCCCCTTGTAAAGATTTTCACAATACCTGAGTCACTTGACTATTATGCACTGAAGAGTGGAGACAGGGGATGGTGTGCTAAGCAACTAATGCCTACTACATGCATACATATAGGTCTAGAAGGCCCTGGACTATTTCAGGGTACACTCACCCACATACAAGGTTCAAGCTAGTATTCTTCCTGAGTGCCTATTACTAAAATTGACTACATATCATTACACGCATCATAATACAAGAACCAAAATAAATGTCAGCTATGAAATCCTTTAAGAGTAATAGTTGTTGACACATTTGAGAGTTTGAAGCTTTATACACACCCAAATGCTACTGGAGTGTGGTATTCTTAATTAGTAGAAGGAAGAACAGTAGAAAATTAAGAATACCACAAGTAGCATTTGTTGACACATAGAAGGTTCTTAATTAGCATGCAAGAAGATGAGAAAAGTAAATAAGGCAAAGATCACAAGTAGAGAAACTAGGTTGCATAGTGAAGGAAACTGGTTTTGAAGAAAGAAGTGACATAAGTGTTAAAAGTAGTTTTGGCCAAGGAAGTCCTGCATTGGCTTAGGTACAAGATAGATGATTTGGGAGGTAAAAGCTTAGAGAATGTTTCGGAAGAGATAAAAAAACTTCGAAGCATAGAAAATTGTTATTTAAAAACCTTCTATGGAGTCATAATTAAGATTCCTGAGGTTTATGAATTCCAGATAATTAAGTCCTTAGATATTCTAATCTGTTTTATCTTCGTTGTTTCCGAGCTTTATTCTTGATACATGATGAAAACTGAACTTGTGCGTGTGTGGTGATCAAGAACATTACAATTTACAGGGATGAATATAGGGTAATATAGATAAATGCAATCTCATTGTAAATCATGCTAACTAATGCCATTTCATAATATGACTGACTCATAATTAAGTTCTTTTCAAGGAGCACAATACTCGTTTTGTTGTTCATATCTTATTTTTCACTGCTCTTCGCATGTCTTTTCCAGTTAGTAAAAAAATATCAATTAGGCTTCTGTCTTACCAGTCAATTATTTGTCCAATCAATCAGTAACACAATTTTGGTTTGGTTATCAAAGGTCAGTTCAGCTACCAAGTGTTAATACAGTGTGTGGGTGGCTATCAAATCTCGCTAAATGAGTTACATTTAAGTCTTAACCTTAAAACATTGCTTTGAACTTTCATTTGTAAAAAGTTTCTAAGTGAATGATATCTTAACACAGCCTATTAACGTTTTGGTAGAAACTAATGGATAATTAGTAATGTACTACTAAGAAGTTACTAAATCCAGTGAAAAACTGTGACTGTTTATGCTGCACTATTTTGATTTTCACTTTTTCAGTTAAAGTTGGAAGTTCTCATCGAGGATCATAAATTTATCGCTATATATAATCTAGAGATAGAGGATCATAAACAGCGAAACAAAATGCAGCACCGAAATTGTAAGAGGATCGATAAAGACTAAAACTAAGACCTGCCCTGATCACAGAAATCAGATTAAAAAAATGTGGAGCACGATTTCTGTTATATGTTTGTTGGATTTTGTTGTCAATATAAGTTTCTCCATCCGATTTTCTGTTTCTTATTATTAATTTCATCCATTCCTGTTACCTTCAATGATGTCTGAACATGATCAATGTCCATTCACTTGGAGATCAGTGTCTCAATTTATGTAGAACGCCTGATTTCTGTCATTTACATTCTTAAGATCACTAAAACCATTCAAAAATATCATAGAGACATGTCGTTGCAATTAACATGCACTTGTTATTCAATTAAAAACACTAGGCGAATGGACTCACAATTCTAGTATCCAAAGGCAATGTAGACATATGTATATACAGATAATATAAACTTAGAAATCAAGTAAAATTTACTTGGCATCCTGTTCTACCATTGATTCTAGTATAACAGACCTACAACTAACCATTGGAGGTCCTTTCTCACGACGTTCAAGCTCATCGAGCTTAAAAGTAATCAATCTATCCCAGTTCCCTCCTTCAAATAGCACTCCAGCCATTCCATCAGTGATTCTTTGCACAATCCCGCAATACATATAATATGGATTGTTTGGATTCTTGACAATGGCAATCATACCAGGCATCAACAATGGCAAAACAGGCGGTTTCGACTTCTTAGTCAAGCTCTTCTGATTGCTTTCAACTAGTTTCTCAGTTGGAGATGGTTTCTTAGGTGGTGGATTTTTCGCTATAAATTCTTGCAACCCTATTTCACCACCTGGAAATCCACCAGTAAGGCCAAGTAACTCCTTGTCGAATCCATCTTCCGGGATGTTTTCGATTCTTGACTCTTCTTGAATTTTCAAGGTTGATGGTGATGGTTCTTGTGAGACTGTCCTTTTAAGTTCTTGTTGCAGACCTTCTTCACCATTGCATAGGCCTCTGCCTCCGAAGATTTCGGAAATGCTGAGCTTGGCAGTGGTGTTTAGTGAATGGTTTGATCTTAATTTTTGAGTGCTGAGAAATGGTTTGTTGGTATGATTGAAAAGATTGGTTTGGCCTAGAAAATGAGATTTGTGAAGGCTCAAGAGATTCATTGTAGAAGCCATGGCAAATAATGGGATTTTCTTTCTCTATTTTTATGGCCACAAAGTTGTTGATGGTCCTTTTAAGTTGCATAGGCTCTCAACTTCTCACTATTATATCATGATGATAATGATAAAGAGGATATCAAGTTAGTTTGTCTTCTTCTAGGAGTAATATGGATATGATAAGGAATGTATGTATGGATGGATCATTACAATCAACTGACAGAAAAGATCTAAAGACATAGTGCTGTTTTTTCTTTCCTTCCCAAGTAATGATAGTGGTAGTTAAATTAAAAACGTAATAAAATTAACATTGATTAGGATAAACTACCTCCTAAAAACCAATGTCGTAAAAATCGTTAGGCGGGTCAAGGTGGTGAGCCTACCTTCTAGCGATTAATCGGCTAGGCGGTGATTAATCGGAATGATTAATCGGAACATTAATTGGATGTATTAAAATATTATTTTTTATATAATTTAATTTTAATATTTAAAAATATATTTTAAACCGCCTAATTCCGCCTAGGACCGCCTAGGCGCCGCTTAATTCCGCCTAATCCCGCCTAGGCGCCGCCTAGGACCGCCTAGGCGCCGTCTAATCAAAAAAACGCCTAATGACCGATTTTTACAGATTTTAGGTGTTTAATGGCCGCCTAGCGCCTAGGCGCCGATTAATCGGCCTCGGCCGATTTTTAGAACACTGCTAAAAACACCTCTCGTGCTCTCTCGCCGGTTTGAGAGTCAACCAACCGTCCCCTCTTCTTCTCCATTCCAATTCCCCTTCCACCCATCAATCCCCCTCTGTCCCTTCACCCGCCACTCTAAATCCCTTTTCCTTTTCCAATCTTCTTTCCTTTTGCTTTTCAATAAAAATCGAGTCAAAGCCAAACTTCTTAGAATTTATTTCTCAGATCTATCTTGGTTTTGAGTCTGATTCCAAAAATAAAAAATACCTTGAGATTCAATTTCTCCTCCTTAACATCATTCCAAAATTTGGTGTTATTCCGAGGTCGTTGAATTTCGGTTGTCGTCTCGTCTTTTGACGTGTGTCTTCCCTTTTGGGTTGTTAATGCATGTTTTGTTGCTTGTATGGGTTTTGTTCCTGACTCCTTTGAAATGGATTTATGTGGTTTTGGGTGAGATCTATAATGCGTGCATTAGATTTGAGCTGGTATCGGATATTGCAAGAGCTTACTTTTCACAACTAAAATTTGTTCATTTCATGAGATTTTTCACTTTCGGCATATCTATAGCTGGTTTTCGGTATGTAGATAGCTGGGGTACTTTCGGCATGTCTATAGCTGGTTTTCGGCATGTAGATAGCTGGGGTGTTTCTGAACATTGGGCTACAGGTGGTGCGTATGTGAAGGTCATTTGCAATATTACTGGTTTCAAGACTGGTGCAGGTTGGATTGATCGAGAAGCCAATATAATCTTTTTTATTTCGAAGAATTTTAAAATTCATGATGTAAAACAGTCTGCAAACATAAACGGCTATTTGGTTAGCTCGTTTATTTGTTTCTTTTCAGATTGTAGTATCAGTTCAGTGACTTGTCATTGCTGTAATTTGGTTGTTTGAAGTTAATACAATTGCATTCCTAAAAAAAAACGTAATAAATTTATTATTTACATAGAGTTTGAATTCTATGGAGTATTTTATATAGAGTCTCGATTGGAGACATGTGTTATGTATTACACCAGTCTTCTAAAAATGGGCTGATTAATCGATTAATTAATTAATTGGTCAATTAATTGGTAGATGGACAAATTTCGTTTCGATTAAACGGAAATCGGATTAAAGAGCGGTTTTAAAAAAAACAATCAAAAGTTAGATAAGATGGAATTAATCGATCAAAACGATCAAAAATCGATATGAACGGGACAAAGTTTGAAAGGAAAAATTCTTTAAAAAATTTAAATTTTCTTATAAAAGAATTAATAAATAATATATTGATTACTACATATGAGTGTATCATAATTTATCAACTAAACTTTTACCAAAATCCTAGTTTACCATTTATTTTCTTAAATTGAATGACTCTTTTCATTTATGTCAAGTATAAATTAATGATACAAGCTTAAAACCCGTGCGATGCACAGATTTCTTTTTATATTACATAATTTTTTTATTGATTTGAATTATTTTTTTAAAATATGAATTTTGGAGACTTAAATTTTTAAATGAGATGATTTGACAATAATTATATAAATGTTATCCGTGATATTTCTAGGAAAATAGGTATTTTAGTTAAAAAACATTGAAAAGATGATAAATTTTAATTGAAAAAAGTAATCAGCTAATTATAAGTAATTATAAAATTGTTATTTAATTTTATTAAATAGGATGTCGTAATTTAATTGGAAAAAGAGAGGTCTTTAGTTAGAAAAAATTAAAAAGGAAACATGTTTTAGGTGAAAAAGTTAATTGATTAGTTTATAGTAATTGTAATACAATTATGTTATTTTACTAAATAAAATTGCTCGTAATGTTTTCAGAAAAGGAAAAATTAAGGTTGTCCGTGATATTTTTAGAAAAAGAGGGTTTTTAGTTAGAAAATATAGAAAAGATGATACATTTTAGCTAAAAAAAACTTAATCGGTTAATTATTAAAATTATAATATTGTCATTTTATTTTTTTCAATAGCACCATCTATGTGATATAATTGAAAAAGAGAAAATGCCCAAAATGCCTAGATTTGGAGCCCCATGGCCTGATATGCCTATGTGCGCGAACAGTGGCCCAATATACCCGCGTGTTACGCATTCACAGGATGCGTATGTTGAGACACACATTATGATGATGCGCAACAGGGGTCACGCATCTCCCAGATGCGTGATGACGTCATATGACGTCATTATCACACTTGCATCTCCGGCGTGCTCTGATCGTAAAAATCACCTCGAAATCGCCTTTAACCGTTCTCCAGATTCAGGCCAACTCTACCAAATATGAGGACATCAAAACGATGCCCACACCTCCCTCTTCATTATTCCTTATTGATTTGTTAATTTCTGGCCCCGTAGGGGCGTACATGAACAGATCGAAAAAGAAATCGGAATGTTGAGCTCGAATTGGATGTTTTCAATCCGGTGGAACAAACTAAAATCTACAATTATAGGGTTGTAGAGGGTGGAGAGACGATCATTTTGATATGTAGAACGTGTGTGCTCGTTGCCTGTAGAGAACGTACGAATCGGTTGAAAAAACAACGAGCAAAACACGACGACGGCGGCTGAAGAAGACGATGAATAGTACTTGAGACACGCATGTTGAACATGCGCATCTCTAGATACACATTTTTAACATGCGTATCTCAAGTACTGTTCAAGACTGCAGAATTGAGTTTTGTGAAGGACACGCATGTGTCAAAGGAGTATCCGGATACTCCTTTCCCACATGCGTGTCCCGTGGATATTTAGGGCCATTCCTTCCGAAAATAGGTATTTTGGACCAAATGTTTTGGGAGGTGGGCATTTATGGCCTTCACCCATTGAAAAAAGATAGATTTTTATTAGAGAAAATAGAAAAGGTAATGTGAAAATTTAAAAGATGACATGTTTTAGGTGAAAATGGTAAATGATTAATTTATAGTAATTATAATTGAATGTATGTTATTTTACTAAATTAAATTGCTCGTAGTGTCATTAGATAGTGAGAAATTAATGTTGCCCATGATATTTCTAGAAAAAAAAGAATTTTAATTATGAAATATGGAAAAGATGATATGTTTTAGCTGAAAAGGTAATCGGTAATTATTAGTATAATAATAATATTATATATTTTATTAAATAGAACCACCCGTGATGTAATTGGAAAAAGAGATATTTTAGTTATATAATAGAGAAAAGGTAACATGTTTTTGCTAAAGAAGGTAATTGATTAATTAATAGTATAATTACGTTATTTTATTAAATAAAATTGCTCGTAGTGTTTATAAGAAAAGAGAAATTTTAGTTAGATACAGTATAAAAGATATAGTGTTTTACTTGAAAAAGGAAATTAATTATAGTAATTATTATTTAATTTATGTTATTTTACTAACTTAAATTGCTCGTAGTGTATTTACATAGTGAAAAATTAATGTTGCCCATGATATTTTTAGAAAAAAGGAATTTCAATTATGAAATATGGAAAAGACGATACTCCCTTCATCCCACCAGGATGTTTACGTCCTTGGTGGGCACGGAGACCAATATATATATAATTGAAAAGTGATGAAAAGTGGGTAAAGTGGTAGGATCTATCAATATTTAATAGTAGATTTGAAAAAGTGGAGGAAGTTAGTGGGTGTAATAGTGTTTTCTAATATTAAAATTTTACTATTTTTGGAATGTAAAGAAAAGGATGGGACGGCCCAAAATAGAAACTGTAAAAAAAATGGGTGGGATGGAGGGAGTACGTTTTAGGTGAAAATGGTAAACGGTAATTATTAGTATTATAATATTATTATTTATTTTATTAAATAGAACCACCCGTGATATAATTGGAAAAAGATACATTTTAGTTACAGAATAGAGATCTAAGGTAACATGTTTTGGTTGAAAAAGATAATTGATTAGTTAATAGTAATTATAATATAATTATGTTATTTTATTAAACAAAATTGCTCATAGTGTTTATAAGAAAGTAGAAATTTTAGTTAGATACAATATAAAAGATATTGTGTTTTACCTGAAAGGGGAAATTAATTAATTAGTGAAATTGAAAAGGTAATATGTTTAATCTAAAAAAGGAAATTAATTAGTTAATAAAATGGATTTTATCTGTAATTAAGTAAGGGTAAATAAGTAAAATCAACAGGTACAGTACCGACCAACCAAACTTTTAATGTTTCGGATGGTGAGAAATTAATGTTACGCATGATATTTTTAGAAGAAAAGAATTTTAATTATGAAATATGGAAAAGATATACATTTTAGCTGAAAATGGTAATCGGTAATTATTAGTATTATAATATTATTATTTATTTTATTAAATAGAGCGTGATATAATTGGAAAAAGAGATATTTTAGTTACAGAATAGAGATGTAAGGTAACATGTTTTGGTTGAAAAAGGTAATTGATTAGTTAATAGTAATTATAATATAATTATGTCAATTTATTAAACAAAATTGCTCATAGTGTTTATAAAAAAGTAGAAATTTTAGTTAGATACAATATAAAAGATATTGTGTTTTACCTGAAAAGGGAAATTTATTAGTTAGTGAAAAATAAAAAAGGTAATATGTTTAATCTAAAAAAGGGAATTAATTAGTTAATAGAATGAATTTTATATGTAATTAAGTAAGGATAAATAAGGGTTAATACAGTGTGTGGGTGGCTATCAAATCTCGCTGAATGAGTTACATTTAAGTCTTAACCTTAAAACATTGCTTTGAACTTTCATTTGTAAAAAGTTTCTAAGTGAATGATATCTTAACACAGCCTATTAACGTTTTGGTAGAAACTAATGGAAAATTAGTAATGTACTAAGAAGTTACTAAACTCAGTGAAAAACTAAGACCTTCGTAATTTGTGATAATTTTCTTTGAACAGCGAAACAAAATGCAGCACCGAAATTGTAAGAGCACGATTTCTGTTATATGTTTGTTGGATTTTGTTGTCAATATAAGTTTCTCCATCCGATTTTCTGTTTCTTATTATTAATTTCATCCATTCCTGTTACCTTCAATGATGTCTGAACATGATCAATGTCCATTCACTTGGAGATCAGTGTCTCAATTTATGTAGAACGCCTGATTTCTGTCATTTACATTCTTAAGATCACTAAAACCATTCAAAAATATCATAGAGACATGTCGTTGCAATTAACATGCACTTGTTATTCAATTAAAAACACTAGGCGAATGGACTCACAATTCTAGTATCCAAAGGCAATGTAGACATATGTATATACAGATAATATAAACTTAGAAATCAAGTAAAATTTACTTGGCATCCTGTTCTACCATTGATTCTAGTATAACAGACCTACAACTAACCATTGGAGGTCCTTTCTCACGACGTTCAAGCTCATCGAGCTTAAAAGTAATCAATCTATCCCAGTTCCCTCCTTCAAATAGCACTCCAGCCATTCCATCAGTGATTCTTTGCACAATCCCGCAATACATATAATATGGATTGTTTGGATTCTTGACAATGGCAATCATACCAGGCATCAACAATGGCAAAACAGGCGGTTTCGACTTCTTAGTCAAGCTCTTCTGATTGCTTTCAACTAGTTTCTCAGTTGGAGATGGTTTCTTAGGTGGTGGATTTTTCGCTATAAATTCTTGCAACCCTATTTCACCACCTGGAAATCCACCAGTAAGGCCAAGTAACTCCTTGTCGAATCCATCTTCCGGGATGTTTTCGATTCTTGACTCTTCTTGAATTTTCAAGGTTGATGGTGATGGTTCTTGTGAGACTGTCCTTTTAAGTTCTTGTTGCAGACCTTCTTCACCATTGCATAGGCCTCTGCCTCCGAAGATTTCGAAAATGCTGAGCTTGGCAGTGGTGTTTAGTGAATGGTTTGATCTTAATTTTTGAGTGCTGAGAAATGGTTTGTTGGTATGATTGAAAAGATTGGTTTGGCCTAGAAAATGAGATTTGTGAAGGCTCAAGAGATTCATTGTAGAAGCCATGGCAAATAATGGGATTTTCTTTCTCTATTTTTATGGCCACAAAGTTGTTGATGGTCCTTTTAAGTTGCATAGGCTCTCAACTTCTCACTATTATATCATGATAATGATAAAGAGGATATCAAGTTAGTTTGTCTTCTTCTAGGAGTAATATGGATATGATAAGGAATGTATGTATGGATGGATCATTACAATCAACTGACAGAAAAGATCTAAAGATAGTGCCTGTTTTTTCTTTCCTTCCCAAGTAATGATAGTGGTAGTTAAATTAAAAATGTAATAAATTTATCATTTACATAGAGTTTGAATTCTATGGAGACCTGGAGTATTTTATAAAGAAATTCTCGTTGGTACTCTTCTGAAATTGGTTTTTCCAAATGGTGTCCTTTCGTGTTTTGGACTTACGATTGACATTCTTAATTAACTGATTACTCTAATTATGTCATTCCATTAATCAAAACATTAAGAAATGTTAACAAATTTCAACATTTATTCCATAATAAAATTTTATGTCATATAAACAACAAATTAAAAAAAATTAAATGTAAAATTATGTTATTTTATGGTCAGAAAATGACTGAACACATATTTTAGATTAATGACATGTTAACTTATTACAGATTAATGTTTAATATTTTTCAATTAGTGGCACATTAATAATTATAAATTAGGATTTAATTTTTTAACTAGTAATACATTAAAAACTTATTGATCATTATTTATTTTTATAGTTTTTTTAACGTTTCTTTTGTTTTGATTAACAAAATGGCATAATTAGGAGGGATGCCAATCATAAGTCCAAAACACGAAATGGCACTATCTGGAAAAGCCAATTACCAACGAGAACGATTGGAGACGTGTTATGCATTGTATGATTGTTCTAAAAATCGGCTGATTAATCGATTAATTAATTAATTGGTCAATTAATTGGTAGACGGACAAATCTTGTTTCTATTAAACGGAGATCGGATTAAAGAGCAGTTTTAAAAAAAAATCGGTCAAAAATTAGGTAAGACGTAATTAATCGATCAAAACGATCAAAAATCAATATTAACTGGTCAAAATTGGAAAGGAAAAATTCTTTAAAAAATTAAAAAAATTTATAAAAGAATTAATAAATAGTATATTGACTAATATATATGAGTGTATCATAATTTATCAACTAAACTTTTACCAAAATCCTAATTTACCATTTATTTTCTTAAATTGAATGACTCTTTTCATTTATGTCAAGTATAAATTATTGATACTAGCTTAAAACCCATGCGATACATGGATTTTTTTTAATATTATATTAATTTTTCATTAATTTGAATTATTATTTTTAAAAAATGAATTTTGGAGGCTTAAATTTTTAAATGAGATAATGATCATAATTATATAAATGTTATCCGTGATATTTCTAGAAAATGAGTGATTTTAGTTAGAAAATATAGAAAATGTGATAGGCTTTTAGTTGAAAAGGTAATCAGTTAATTATTAGTAATTATAAATTATTTTTTTATTTTATTAACCCGTGGTATAATTGAAAAAAAAGAGGACTTAGTTAAAGAAAATTAAAAAGGTAACATATTTCAGGTGAAAAAGGTAATTGATTAGTGTTGTGGAATAAAAACTAGGTTATTAGATTGCGGCTAGGGTTTGCTGTATTTAATGCTAGGGTGCGTGAGTTTCGTGCTTTAATTGCTGCTCTCGTGTTCGTGGCTGAATCTGCCTTCACAAGATGCCTACGTACTTTGATGTGTATCAAAGATCAAGCCAAAAAACGTAGTTCTGAGAATGAGGGGTCAGACCCTTTATATAGGCTGACAAGCCCTAGAATCATGGTAGAATTAGGTGACTTGGTGGGCAAGTCACCGCCTTGAGGAAGGTTCTAGACTCCTTCCTTGTAGGAATCAGTTTCCTTGTTGAAGTAGGTGCCTTGGAGGCTAAGTCAGGCAGGAGTAATATCCTTATTTGACTCTTATTGCTGAGCTGGTTATTACCCTTAATATTAATTACGAAATTAATATTGTAAATAGGGTTTGGGCCCATTTAATGGGCCCCATGTTTTGACCATATTGGGCCTAATTAAAGCCACATTAAATATGTCTTTAGGGCTTATTTTTAACCCATATCATTTGCCCCCCAACTTCTAGGAAAACTGATCAGGTTTTCCTCGAAGTTTTAATGGCCTTATTCGAGACTCGGGTCTGGGTTTATTGCTCATATGCAAGCATTTTCAACAACATTGTCTTAATGTAAAGCGTGGAGCGACCGACGCATTTACAACGACCATAAATGACACTAAACGGTGCTAATAGGCCTTAAACGACGTTTAAACGGTGTAAAACGACGTTAAATGGCATAAATGGCACTAAACGGCGCTAATCAGCCTTAAACGACATTTAAACGGTGTTAAACGACGTTAAATGGCATAAAACGGCACTAAACGGTGCTAAACGATGCTAAACGGCGCTAATCAGCCTTAAACGACGTTTAAACAGTGTTAAACGACGTTAAACGGCACTAAACGGTGCTAAACGACGCTAAACGGCGCTAATCAACCTTAAACGACGTTTAAACAGTGTTAAACGGCACTAAACGGTGCTAAACGACGCTAAACGGCGCTAATCAGCCTTAAACGACGTTTAAACAGTGTGAAACGACGTTAAACGGCATAAAACGGCACTAAACGATGCTAAACGACGCTAAACGGCGCTAATCAGCCTTAAACGACGTTTAAATAGTGTTAAACGACGTTAAACGGCATAAAACGGCACTAAACGGTGCTAAACGACGCTAAACGGCGCTAATCAGCCTTAAACGACGTTTAAACGATGTTAAACGACGCTAAACGGTGTTAAACGGCACTAAACGGTGCTAAACGACACTAATTTGTGCTTAAACGGCACTAATCTGTGCTTATCGGCACTAATCTGTGCTAATCGACACTAATCTGTGCTTAATCGGCACTAATATGTGCTAATCGGCACTAATCATATTTTAGTTCAAACCCATTTTCATATTTTTCACGGATCCGGCTAATCAGAAATCTTCATGTTCTTGATGAACCCGGGTTGACTGAAAATACTCGTACCCCTGATCGCTCCGGGTCGGACAGAAAATACCCGTGGTCTTGATGGTTGACTGAAAGTACTCGTACCCCTGATCGCTCCGGGTCGGACAGAAAATACTCGTGGTCTTGATGTTTGACTGAAAATACTCGTACCCCTGATCGCTCCGGGTCGGACAGAAAATACTCGTGGTCTTGATGAACCCCGGTCGGCCGAAGCCTCCCGGGTGCATCGGTCGGCCAGCCACCGGTAGGCCAAAAATCTTCATGTTCTTGACGGATCCCGGTTGGTCAAATATATTCATGTTCTTGACGGACCCCGGTTTGCCGAAAAATATCCATACCCCTGACTGATCCGGGTCGGCCGAAAATACCCATACCCCTGACTGATCCGGGTCGGCCGAAAATACCCGTAGTCTTGATGAACCCCAGTCGGCCGAAGCCTCCCGGGTGTACCGGTCGGCCAGCCACCGGTCGGCTGGCTCCCGGTCGGCTGAAGCCTTCCGGTTTGCCCCGGTCGGCCGGCTTCCGGTCGGCTGGTTTCGATTTTTTTTTTTTTACCTCAATTTCCTTCTGAAACACGATGCTTCCATGAACATGTATGTTCGGGGTCTTGAGGAACATGAATGTTCGTGGTCCTGATGAACATGAATGTTCGTGGTCTTGAGGAACATGAATGTTCGTGGCCCTGATGAACATGAATGTTCGTGGTCCTGAGGAACATGAGTACGGAAAATCAGCAATATGGTCATTCATAACTTTTGCTTAAGATTTTCCCTTATTGATTGGCACTGCTAATCCCCAGACTTTGCACTAACCTCTTGATTAGGCTTCGTTAATCACAATCAGCTTCCATCCTGAATACCAACCTTTCATATCGATAATCGAACATCAATGTCAACACTTGAACATCACTTCAACCTTTGGATCTTGATTGGAGGTCCATGACCCCCTCGAGTTTGGCCTTCATAGATAATCTTGACCTTCATGGCTAATATCTCCATGCTCTCACTGACAGCTTTCGTGCCTCCGAGGCATTGTCAGGGAGCCATCTGGTTTCAAGATGAGCTTTAATAGGATCTAACCAACAGCTTCCAACATCGATCGGTGCTACCAACTTAGAGTTGATGGTCGGGGCCTTCAAGACCTGGAAGTAGACACTCCTTGTGTAATTCTCTATCTCAGAAGAAGCGAACTTATACAGGGCATCAGCCTTAACGTTCTCTTCTCTCGGAATGTGCTCTAAGTAGCACTTATTAAACTGAGTCATGAAAGCTTTCACAACTCTCAAATACTTTGCCATAGTTTCATCCTTGGCCTCAAATTCACCATTCACTTGCGATATAATCAATCGTGAATCTCCACAAATTTTGAGATTCTTGACCCTCATAATTCTGGCCAAGCCCAACCCAGCTACCAAGGCTTCATACTCGGCTTCGTTATTGGTTGTCGGAAAATCCAACTTCAAAGCATACTCAACTGTGAACCCATCGGGGCTTTACAAGACTAGACCTGCACCACTAGATTTTTTTTTTTCTTTTTTATGCTCCATCAAAATAGAGCACCCAATATTCCTTCAGATCAGGTACAAGTTCTTCACTTCCAGGGGTGGTTACCATATCCTGCCCCCCGACTTCTTGGTTGCTGATGGTACATTCAACCACGAAGTCGGCCAATGCCTGAGCCTTAATAGCTGTTCGAGGCTTATATGTGTTAGATATAATTGATGTGATTTAATGTCAGTGCTTAAGTGTTTCAGGTAAAGAGAGTTTAACTTGTTATTGAAAGCAGTGTTTGAGTATACGCTGATTGCTGGAAGCACAAACGCTGACAGAGGAAATCGTAAACACTGATAGCTGAATACATGGAAGCGCAAACACTGTTAGCGTTGAGAGAACAGAGTTTGCTAAAGTCTGTCTACTAGGAGCGTCTACAAGTCAACAGAGTTTGAAGATTAATTTAATATTAATATGGAAGCGATATCTTTGAAGATTGGATAGCTGTCAAAGAGATCGAGTTGACTTAGAAGACGTGTAGCAATCGTAATTGATATCAATTGTATAGCTTAATTTTAGGAGAATCAATTTACGATTGTACGTAGCTGTATATCTTATAAATACAGTTAGGTTAACCCTAGAGGGGTATCCATCGTGAACGAATATCATTCTTGTAACCTAAGCAGCTCTCTGTGATACTTTACATCACTGAGAGAGGAGTTATTAATTCCAAACAGTTTTAAAGAGTTAAAACGTGTGTTCTTGTTACTTATTTATACAGTTCTTGATTATTTATTGTGTAATCGACCTAACAAGTGGTATCAGAGCCAAATCTGTTACTTTATTACAGTTAAAGATCCAAACACAATAGTAATCAATGGCAGAGATACCTCCACCATCTGAGAAAGCCCCTACTACTGTTAGTAGGTATGAAACAATTAGGGTTCCTATCCTGAGGCTATTAGAGTATGCAATTTGGAAGGTGAAGATGACCATGTTTCTGGAGGCTACAGATCCAGAATATCTGGACAGAATTTATGAAGGTCCTCACAAACCTACAAAGTTATCTGCTGCTGCTGCTGGTGAGGAACCAAAAGTCATACCAAAAGAGAAGAAAGATCTATCTGCTGAGGATCTTTCATCTATTGCAAAGGATGCGAAGGTAAGGCATTTGCTTCACAGTGCATTAGACAATGTTATGTCTAATAAAGTGATAAGCTGCACAACTGCAAAGGAAATATGGGATGCACTTGAAGTTAGATGTCAAGGAACTCCTGCAATTAAGAAGAACAGAAGGAACATACTCACACAGGAGTATGAGCATTTTGAGGCAAAATCTGATGAAACCATGACAGAAACATTTGACAGATTCTGTAAACTGCTCAATGATTTGTCATTGGTGAACAAAGAGTATGATTTGGAAGATTCAAATCTCAAGTTTCTTCTCTCTCTACCTGAAAAGTGGGATGTGAAAACGACCACTATTAGAGATAATTATGAACTTGGTGAAACAGAGATTGATGAAATTTATGGACTGCTCAAAACCCATGAATTGGAATTGGAGCAGAGAAACAAAAGATCTAGTAGAAAGTCAAAGTCTGTTGCTCTTAAGGTTGAGGAGAAACCATCAAAGAAGGAAGCATCAAGGAGAAAGGCAAAAGGAAAAGCCTTAGTCATCCATTCAGAGAATGAGTCATCAAACACTGATGTTGACTCAAACACAGATGATTCATCTGATTCTGAAGATGATGAAGAAATGATGCAAATGGCTGCATTGATGGTAAAGACCTTCAAGAAGATGGGATACAAGAACTTCAAGAAGGGAAAGAGATTCTCCAAGGACTACTCAAAGTTTGATAAGAAGAATTTCAAGAAATCTGAAGGAAAGGACTTCAAATCTGGTAAGAAAGATAAGTCTGAAATTCAATGCTACAAGTGTAAGGAGATGGGTCACTATGCTCCTGAGTGCAAGAAGGGTAAAACTGAAAAGGCACTCTACACCAAAGGCAGAGATTGGGCAGACACTTCAGATTCAGATGAGGAAGTCAACTATGCTCTCATGGCTACTACTCAGACTGAAAATGATGATCTCAAGGTACCTCCAACAACCTATGCTTATAACACTGATAATATAACTGAATTAAGAATTTATCTTAAAGCATTGCATATCAGTTATAGGGATCAGACCTTAGAAAATGAGAGGATAAAGTCTGAGTGTACTCAACTCAAAGAAAGAAATAAAATTGTTGAGGAACAGCTAGAGAACATGAATAAAATTCAAAAAGAGAGAGATGATGCAGTGTTTATTGAACAGGAGTTGCTAGGAAAGTATAAGCAACTAGAATCAGAATTGGAGGATAGCAAGCACATCATTAAAACTTGGACACACTCTGGTAAAGACACTCAAGAAGTGTTTCAGTCAGATACAGTAGGTCTAGGTTACTCTGTTGGAGATGAACTTAGATTTGAAAATAAGGTAAAAGTAAGACCATATTGTTCATCTGAGGGTAATGTCATGGGAACAGGTGGACCTAAGACAGAAGCACAGAAAAAGGCTGTTAAAGAGTCATATACTAAAACTTTTGTTAAAGAGGCTAACATTGGCTTAATGACAGATAAACAACTCAAGCATAAGCTTAAGGAGATAAAATCTGTCAACAAACAGAGTATGCCTAAGAAAAACAGAAATGGAAAGGTAGGCATAACCTCAGGAATTAAGCCAATGCTTGCTTCATTAGCTCCCAGGAAAACATGCTTTAATTGTGGTAGCACTAATCATCTTGCTAGTTTCTGCAGTAAGAATAAGAACATTAATTATTTACCTTCTAAAACTGCAGTAAAGAATGATTATGTGAGAACTAGACCACAGACTTTATGCAAACACTGTGGAAGTACTTGGCATTCTATTTACACTTGCAGAGATTATCATGCTATTTACTATAATTACTATGAACCCAAGCCAAATTTGAAATGGGTTAAAGTAAACTCTGCAAATGTAAACTCTGAAAAAGTTAGCTTAAACTCTGTTAATGAAAATTCCGCTGCAAAAGCTAACAGATTTAAGAAAGCCAAAGGATCCAAGCAAGTCTGGATCCTTAAAACTAATAATCAGTGATTGTTTGTGATTGCAGGGCACCAGGGTCAGTACCCTAGTCGTGGACAGTGGATGTTCAGGACACATGACAGGAAATAAAGCCCTGCTATCAGAGTATGAAGAGAAAGCTGGCCCAGAAGTTTCCTATGGAGATGGCAACATAGGACATACACTGGGATATGGCAACATTAATCTTGGAAATGTCATCATCACAAATGTAGCTCTGGTTCCAGGACTCAAGCATGATTTGCTATCTGTGAGTCAAATCTGTGACAGAGGATATCATGTAGATTTTCAGCCTGAATATTGCCAAGTGATCAGTAAATCTACAGGCAAAGTTGCTCTAGTTGGAAACAGACACAACAACATCTATGAAATAAAGTTGTCAACAAACACTGATGGCAAAGCAGTATGTCTGTCAACAAGAATGTCCAGTGAAGAGAGTTGGAAGTGGCACAAGAAACTCTCTCATTTGAATCTGAACAACATCAATGAGCTCATAAAGAATGATCTTGCAAGAGGACTACCCAAGTCATTGTTGAATGTAGAAGGCCTGTGTGATTCTTGTCAAAAGGCCAAACAGAGAAAAACCTCTTTCAAGAGCAAATCTGAGTCTTCAATTGTTGATCCTTATCATCTCCTACATGTTGATCTTTTTGGACCAGTAAATGTCATGTCACTTGGAAAGAAGAAATATGCTCTAGTCATTGTTGATGAATACACCAGATACACATGGGTGTATTTTCTAGCAAAGAAGGATGAAACTGCTTTAACACTGACAGAACATATATTACAACTGGACAAAGAGTCAGAGAATCAAGTGAAGATAATCAGAAGTGACAATGGAACTGAGTTCAGGAATTCATCAATGGAAGAATTTTGCAAAAGTAAAGGGATCAAACAAGAGTTTTCTGCACCTGGCACTCCACAACAAAATGGTGTTGTGGAGAGGAAGAACAGAACTTTGATAGAAGCTGCCAGAACCATGCTAGATGAAGCAAAATTGCCAACATATTTCTGGGCAGAGGCAGTTCAAACTGCTTGTTTTACTCAAAATGCAACTCTGATCAACAAGCATGCTAAAACACCATATGAAATGGTGAAGAAGAAAAAGCCAAATCTAAAATATTTTCATATTTTTGGATGCAAGTGCTTTGTGTTGAAGACTCATCCTGAACAGTTGACCAAGTTTGACCTAAAGGCAGATGAAGGAATTTTTGTTAGCTATCCACTGTCTACTAAAGCATTCAGAGTTTATAATCTGAGAACAAGAGTGATCATGGAGTCCATTCATGTGTCATTTGATGACAAGAAAATAACTGGACTTGAAGATGTTACTGAGCATGATCAACTGCACTTTGAGAATGAAGATTTATTAAACTCGGATGATACAGATCTGACAAACACTGTTGAGGTCAATTCTGAACCTCTTCTGGTAAACACTGAAGAAACTTTTCAATCAGAAACAAGGGAAGAACCAGTTGAGGGGGAGCATGAAGAATCACATCAAAGTGAGAATTCAAACACTGATAGTGACTCAATTGATAACTCTGAATCAAACACTGTTGATTCAAACTCTGATCATTCAAATTCTGAGCAGTCACATTCAGGGGGAGCATCTGAAAATGAAGAAAGGCACCAAGAAAATCAGGAGAGCATGGATCAAGGGGGAGGATCACATGATGACAGAAGCAATCTGCCTTCTGCAAGAAAATGGACAAAGTCACATACACCTGATTTGATTATTGGTGATCCAGATGCAAGAGTAAGGACAAGAAGTGCAACAACAAATGAATGTCTGTTTCATGCATTCTTGTCACAAACTGAGCCAAAGAAAGTAGAAGAAGCTCTGAAAGATGCTGACTGGATAACAGCAATGCAAGAAGAGCTAAATGAATTTGAGAGAAATGAGGTGTGGACCCTTGTACCAAGGCCAAAGAACAGATCTATTGTTGGTACTAAATGGGTTTTCAGAAATAAAACTGACAGTGATGGTGTGATCACAAGGAACAAAGCAAGACTGGTAGCTAAAGGCTATTCACAGCAGGAAGGAATAGATTATGATGAGACTTTTGCTCCAGTTGCCAGATTGGAGGCAATAAGGATGTTTCTTGCCTATGCTTCTCACAAGAAATTCAAGGTTTTTCAAATGGATGTGAAAAGTGCTTTTCTGAATGGAAAACTTGAAGAAGAAGTATTTGTTGAACAACCACCTGGTTTTGTAGATCCAAAATATCCAGATCATGTCTACAGGTTAGACAAGGCACTCTATGGACTTAAACAGGCACCTAGGGCATGGTATGAAACACTTGCTAAATTTCTGCTAGAAAGTGGGTTTCACAGAGGTACTATTGACAAAACTCTGTTTTACTTTCAATCTGGTAATGACCTGCTCTTAGTACAGATATATGTAGATGATATCATTTTTGGATCTACTAATGATAAACTCTGTAAGAAATTTGCAAAGCTCATGCAGTCTAGATATCAAATGAGTATGATGGGAGAGTTAAGCTATTTTCTAGGCTTACAGGTGAAGCAAACAGATGATGGAATTTTCATTAATCAAGCAAAATATACCAGAAATCTACTCAAGAAATTTAGCATGCTTGACTGTTCATCTGCAACAACTCCCATGGCAACTGCAACAAAACTGGACAAAGATATAGGTTCATCAGTGAATATGACAAGCTACAGAGGGATGATTGGTTCTCTACTTTATTTAACAGCTAGTAGACCTGATATCATGTATGCCACCTGTCTGTGTGCAAGATTTCAGGCAGATCCAAGAGAACCACATTTAACAGCTGTGAAGAGGATTTTCAAATATCTCAAGGGCACTGTAACCTTAGGGCTTTGGTACCCAAGAGAATCAGATTTTAAGCTACTTGGTTACTCTGATGCAGATTTTGCTGGTTGTAAGATTGACAGAAAAAGCACAAGTGGAAGTTGTCAATTTCTTGGTGACAGACTAGTGTCTTGGTACAGCAAGAAACAGAAGTCAATATCTACATCTACAGCTGAAGCAGAGTATATTGCTGCTGGTAGTTGCTGTGCACAGATTCTATGGATGAAGAATCAACTGCTGGATTATGGATTAAGGTATTCCAAGATACCTATTTTTTGTGATAATCAAAGTGCTATTGCAATGACAGGTAATCCAGTACAACACTCAATGACCAAGCACATCAGCATAAGGTATCACTTTATCAGAGAGCATGTAGAGGAAGGCAATATTGAGCTTCACTTTGTGCCTACAGATCAACAACTAGCAGATGTTTTCACAAAGCCTCTAAGTGAAGCAACATTCACAAGACTGGTCAATGAACTAGGGATGGTATCTGGTTTTGACTAAACATGTTGGTTAGACTCAAACTCTTTCAAGTAAAATGTGTTGCTCATATCTTTGTGAATTGCTAAAGTGCTATGTGAATCTTATTAGTTAAACTCTGTTAGCATGATTGTTGGTCATACACTGTTAATACGTTTGTTAAACTCTGTGAATTCTGAGTTGATTTTTGTCTGAATGAAAATACCGATGAAGAAAAATGTATAGAGCATGATTTTCAGTGAAAAATCAAGATTCTTTTTGAGTCACTGTAATCTAATCAGAAATTGCACAGTAAGTTAACACAGCATGATACTATTTCATATTTAGAACATCTCTTAGTTTATTTGATCCTAAACTCTGAATCTATGAATACTGTATGCATTGCCTCTCATGAATAATACTGATATTGATGAACTCTAAACTCTGATTAGTGACACTCTGTTTTCAAGTCATACTTGATTCTTGATGATTCTGTGTTTGCACTTGTGAAAATTTTAAAACTTGAGATGTGTCATTGTTTATTTTGGTGAGAAACAGTTCATGTCTGAACCCTGTGAGATTTTGAGCCGAATCAGTGATTGATACATTTTATATCAATCAGAGTTTATTGTTGTGTGGTATTCATCAGTGAGTATGTTGCTCTAGAACTTGCATTAAACCATTTTGGAACTACATGATATATGTGTGCATGAAGATGACAAAGGCAATTAGGATTAACCAATTTTTGACCATTTCTTCAAACACTGTTCAAAATATTTTTGAACACTGCTCATAAACTCTGTTCATAAACATGACCCGTAGTAAACCCTTTTGAGCCTAATTAACTGCTCATTTTCTTGAATACTGAAGTATTAAGAGCAGTTAAATTCTTTTGTTAAATCTGATTCAAGCAGGTGAGTATCTCTCATACTATATCTTACTCAGTATATATATATATATATGTCAATATATAAAAAAAAAAAAAAAAAAAAAAAGGAAAAATGTATATATACTGATCATCTTGTACAAAAATGTACTAACCATTTGACTGAACATTTTGATCAAATAAATTGTTCAGTTCGAAATTCTTATTCGAAACGCATCTTTTCTCATCTGTTTGATTTCACTCAACTATAACCCTGAATAAAAGTCCTTTTGATTTGTGCATATATGTAGTCGAAGTGGTGTAGATTTGGTGGACATTCAAGCTTATGGTAGTATCTGCTTTTACTGATTGAATCTGAGAGTAAACACTTCACCTAAACACTTGTGTGATGTGAGAGTTTGTGAGACAATCCTTGACATGTAACTCACTGAATGATGCTTTGATGTTTATCTCCTGATCTTTTTGTCTTTAATGACTGTGTGCTTACGTGGATAATCATGATCATAAACTGGAACAGGGATATTCAGATTTCTGTAATTAAGGAACTACAGAGTTTAGCATTCATTATATACTCTGTTTTTAATATGAGAGTTTGTGCATTCAGTGTTTATTGTTTTGATTTATGGATTTTATGAAAAATTAGATGCTATAAAAATTGATTTGGTAAACTCTGCTACTCACACACGAAAATCACGACTGTGCATTTTTGAAAGGGTTTTTGTGATAAAGATTGAAAATTTGATAAACACTGAATGATTGTGCTATGTACTCTAAGGTATATTTTCATTAAAATAATTTGAAAATTTTGGAGTAAATGGAGTAGTTGACAACTGTTAATTAGTGTAATTAGTGGTAACGTGTCTTGATAATCGGAACGACAGCGGTAATAATGGCTTTTACTGCGCCTGTGTTAAGTGAACCGTTGCATGTGTGACACCTGTCCCACTCACTCATCATTATGTCTACCTTTTACACTTTTCAAGGGAACAGTTGCGTGTTTTCAAGTAAAAATCGTTTGAGTTTAGTTTTTAACTACAACTCAAATTACTTTTTGCCACAATCATTTTTATCCACACGTATTCACTTTACCAAAACAGAGAACATCTTTGTTTTTCACTTTGGCATTTTCACAAACACCTTTCTTGCAAAACCTTTTCACAGTTGATTCTTACTTATTTCTTGATTCAATGGCAACTAAACCTTTCACTGTCTTTGGTCTACGTTTTGTGCCTAACAACTATGCAGCTTTACTTGAGAATGACCGGGCACCAGAGCCGTTTCATCTTATGCAAAATTTTCTTCGAGATTCTGAAATTGGGCAAGCGCTGGTTGAACCGGCTACTCTATCTGCTTCCCAAGTTGTTAACTTCTGGCAAAATTCAAGATATATAGAAGGAGGAGAGACTGGAACTCCATCTATCATCTTCTCTTATGAAGGACAAGAGTTTGTGATTACTCCACAAACTGTTCGTGATGTCATGGATTTCGACACACATACTTCATATGCTGTTGTCTCTGAGCAAAATCTGAGGGAAATGCTCACAGAGATTGGTTACATGGAATCACTTGTCAAACTGGGCAGTGTGAGGCGGCCAAACTTGAGAAAAGAGTGGAATTTCTTCTTTGATTGTATTACCAGGACATTCCAGAAGAAGGTCACTAACTGGGATGCTATTCCAATGGACAGTCTAAAATTGGGTATTCTCTACTTTATGGTAGTAATTTTGACTTTGGTAGATATGTTTTAATGAATTTGGGTGATAAGTTGTCAGAGTCTACTACAGTTTACTTTGCTAGATTTTGTCAACTTCTATTCAATGCATGTGTTCCTGGTTTAACTGTTGATGAAGCTGATGAGATTCAACCGTTTCGAGTCACTAAAAGAATATTTACTGATATGTCTAACAAAGATGTTGGAAAAGACTTGCCTCCTTTAGCATTGCCGCTTGCTTTGCAAAATTTTGTCAATCAGCCACAAGACACTGATACACATCAACCACAACAACCAGAACCACAGCCTATGCCTGAACCTTTAGCCACTGATCGTACAGAAAACATACCATCTCAACCTACTCAAACACCTGAGCCCACACCAACAACCACTGAACAACCCATATCACCTCCAACACAAACAGAACCTCAAACACAACCTGACCAAATGAACACTGAACCAACAAACCCTGTCTCTACTACTCATCCACAACCACCACCAAAGCCAAAAAGGAAGAAACATACTGCAATCAACACTGAACGTGCTAAGGCTAAACAGTCAACTCCAAAGGCTGTTTATTCCAGAAGATTCATACAAAGGGCAAACAGACCTTCACCACCATTGGTTGAGGAAAGTTCAAGTGAGAGTTCCAGTGAAGATGCAGAACAGGTTGAAGTGCCTCAAGCAAAGAGGAGGAGGCTTATTATGACTGATTCTGATGATGAGCATGTTGAGGAGGCTCAAGAGAAAATCTCATTTGATATTCCTACTGGTGAGCCAGAGGTTATCATAGAACCTGTTATCCCAGAATCAGAAGTCAAGGTTGCTGAACCAGAAGTTGATAAGGTTCAAGAAAATGAAGCTGTTAGAGATGTTTTGTCTCCAATGGAAGAGTTTGCTGAAACTCCAATTTCTTTTAATCATGAAGCATCTACTCCACCACTCATGGAGGTTACACTTTCTATAGATACTGGTGTTGCTGATGGGCCAACTGTTGTTCTTGAAGACACTGTGGTTGCATCACACACTGAGTTGAACTCTGATGCCAATCATGTTTCTGCTCATGGTGAGGAGGTTGATAAACCAGAGAAGGTTCTTTCTTCAGAGCAAACTCCAGTTGATAAAGGAAAACAGGTTGCTCAAGAACCTATTGCTGCTCAAGAACCTAGTCCTTCTGTTGCCTCTACAAGTGAATCGATGAGTGATTCAGTTGAAGCTCATAGTACAGGAGTTGACCAACCACAAAATCAGCCTGATGGTCAGAAAACAGGAGAAAAACCAGATTTTGCTGGGCCTTCTGTTCATGAAATTGATGATGGTTATTTGGCCAAGCAAACTGCTGAATGGTATAAATCAGAGTGTATTTTTCCACCTGGCAGGGCTGCAATGTTCCTTGAGGTCAATTCCAAGAAGATTAAAAATCCAGATATTTTCACTTGTTTGCAAGGCACAGTGATTCAAATCAAAACTTTGAATAATAGATTTGATGATACTCAGAAATCTATTGTTGATCTTCGCACAGAAGTTGCTACTCATGAGGAGAAAGCTCAACTAGCTAATGCTAAACTCTTTCAACAGTTTGCCAAAGCTCAATCTAATCTTAATGACAGACTGAGTAAAGTTGAAAAGAATCAGACTTTACTGGCTGAGAAAGTTGATTCTATAGCAAATTCTCTTGAGTTAATCACCTCAATACTGATTCAAGATGGTGATGATGTCAAAAAGGGGGAGAGAGTTTCTAAAACCAAGTGTAAGAAAGATCAAACTCTGTCAAAGAAAGATCAAAATGATGATGAAGAAGCCAATGCTGATAAGGGCTTAAGAAATGAAAATCTCAGACAAGGACATGGGAGGTCTTCAAGGTCAAAGCCGAATTTGGTGATAGATTCAAATGCTCAGAATATTTCAGGTTCAAGGCCAAAGGATTTGTTATTCTCTGACAATCCACAAACAGATGAAGAATTGGCTGCAAAACTTTTTCGAGAAGAGAATGCTGAAGCTACACTTGAGGATATTCAAGCTGAAGAAAAGCTGTTGCAGAAAGAACATTTAAAAGCTGTGAAGTCCAAGAAAGTGAAGAAAGTTGTTAAAGTTTCAAAGTCTGCAAAGCCTGTGATGAAAGGAATTGTAATCAAAGAAAAACTATCTGGTATTCAAGAAGAAGAAGAAGAAGATACTGGAAAGCTGGTTAGAAAGTCTTCTCTTGATGCTAAGTTGAAGTTAAAAGGGAAAGTTGATGAAGAGAGCAAGGACAAGATGATAGTTACAACCTCTGTTGCTACAAAAGTTGTACAGACTCAAAGTAAACTTTTACCTAGTTTTTCAAGGGCAAAGATTCCAGTGGAAGAAGGAGCAGGAGTGACTGGTGGATATCAGCATAATGTTGCCTGTTCAGGAAAGCCACCAGGCAGGAATACTTCTGGTTTAGGATCAAGAAGAGATTTGAGAGTTGGTAACAGTCCAAGAGATCCCTCTGCACTTGTATCTCTTGGTTCTGGTATAACTCAAGAAAATCTAGACAAGTTGGAGTCAGTTCAGGTAGTTCATCAAAGGAGCTTAGATATTCACTTTCTACTATACTTTATGGCAGATGGGTCAGTGTATAGAGTGAATGAAGAAGCAATCAAGCTAAAATTATTTGAGGAACTTCAGTATGTCTTGCATATCTTCAGAATTAGAAATCAAAGAACACAGCTTATTGCTAATTCTATAAGGGAGTATATGCTGAAAGCTAAAGTTGCTACAGGAACAAAGTCTGCTGAAAAATATGTTCCAAAATACAGAGACTGGAATGGAAATCTGATTGAAATGCAGAAGGGAACTACAAGGCTGAAGACTGATCTTGGAATTACAGTTCTGGATTTCAATGTAAAGTCTGAAGAATTAAAGTACATCAGATTGGGTAATGAAATGAGGAGAAACAAGATCTATGATCTCAGAGCTGCTATTTTTCAAACAGATGAGAATGATCCAGAGTTAAGAGAGATCAAGCAAGCTATGGAAATTGAACTTGAAAATGCTGAAAGGAGATTGTTGATTGATTATCTCAGAACAACTCCAGATCTTGAGGAGGTTAGGTAGACAGAATTTGTAAGTGATTCGTATTTTCTGTAAATTTTGCTAAGTCAAGTTTAAACTCTGATTATATGTTAAACACTGTGTTTTTATTTGTTCGTTTTGACATCATCAATTATTGTGAACTTGTACATTTTTCTAATGAACAAGTTGGGGGAGATTGTTAGATATAATTGATGTGATTTAATGTCAGTGCTTAAGTGTTTCAGGTAAAGAGAGTTTAACTTGTTATTGAAAGCAGTGTTTGAGTATACGCTGATTGCTGGAAGCACAAACGCTGACAGAGGAAAGCGTAAACACTGATAGCTGAATACATGGAAGCGCAAACACTGTTAGCGTTGAGAGAACAGAGTTTGCTAAAGTCTGTCTACTAGGAGCGTCTACAAGTCAACAGAGTTTGAAGATTAATTTAATATTAATATGGAAGCGATATCTTTGAAGATTGGATAGCTGTCAAAGAGATCGAGTTGACTTAGAAGACGTGTAGCAATCGTAATTGATATCAATTGTATAGCTTAATTTTAGGAGAATCAATTTACGATTGTACGTAGCTGTATATCTTATAAATACAGTTAGGTTAACCCTAGAGGGGTATCCATCGTGAACGAATATCATTCTTGTAACCTAAGCAGCTCTCTGTGATACTTTACATCACTGAGAGAGGAGTTATTAATTCCAAACAGTTTTAAAGAGTTAAAACGTGTGTTCTTGTTACTTATTTATACAGTTCTTGATTATTTATTGTGTAATCGACCTAACAATATGTGATGTCAAACTCTCCAACTTCAATTGCCCACTTAATCAACCTACCACTAGCTTTTGGGCTATGCAATATGCTTCTCAACTCCTGGTCCGTCAGGACTTCAACCTTGTGTGCCTGAAAGTACGGTTGTAACTTTCTCGAAGCTGTGATCAATGCCAAAGCAAACTTCTCGATTGGAGAGTAGTTCAACTCCGCCCCATGTAACACCTTGCTTACATAGTAGATGGGTTTCTAAACCTTTTTCTCTTCTCGAATGAGGACAACACTCAATGCTTGCTCAGATACCACCAAGTATAGATAGAGAGTCTCTCTGGGACTAGGCTTGGCCAACAACGGGGCTTCAGCCATGTACTTCTTCAGCTGTTCGAAGGCCTCTTGGCTCTCAGGAGTCCACTCAAAATTTTTCACCTTTTTCAATGCTTGAAAGAAAGGCGAACACTTGTCACCAGACTTGGAGATGAATCTCCCTAGGGCTGCAACTCGGCCGGTTAGCTTCTGTACATCTCGTATAAAGCGGGTGGTTCCATGTCTAAAATTGCTTTTATCTTATCAGGGTTGGCCTCCATGCCTCTCTTCGAAACCATCAATCCCAAAAATTTTCCTGATCCAACTCCAAAAGCACACTTGGCTGGATTCAACATTATCTTGTGGTGCCTTAGCACTTCAAATGCCTCCCTGAGGTGCTTAATGTGATCTACCTTGCACAAGCTCTTGACTAACATGTCATCAACATAGACCTCCATGGTTTTCCCAATCAAATGGGCGAATATCTTATTCACCAGTCGTTGGTCTTCATCCTTAAGACATATTGAAGAGTAGCTAGTTCTTAACATCCTCGGTCTTGTATGGCTTTGATTGTTGCGTGTGGCTTTTATCTGCTCGTCTTTTAACCTGGGTCCTTCACGGACTTAAACTCTTATTTGGTCATGCTATAACCTAACTTTTGACCCTTCAGGGTCTTTATTTATGCATTTGCTTGTTCTCCATTCGTGTATTCTTTTATTTTCGGTACTTGATCATCCTTAACTTGCACTCATCAGGTGCTTGGCACATAAATAAAATCACACAATAAATGAATGGAAAACAAACTTGCATTAATAACTTGAAATGGGTTCAACCCTTACATAAAGTACTACCGTCCTACTCGGAGGAACATGCTCTTCAATGGTTTCAATGAACCTTATTTCTACTTCTACTAGACAAATATGAAGCTAAGTTCTACTAGGATAACTTGAGCCCATCGGGGCTTTGCAAGACTAGGCCTGCACCAGATTTTATTTTTGATGCTCCATCAAAATAGAGCACCCACCACTCCTTCTGGTCTCATCCTTATTATTCTGAGGTTTACTTCCTGCTTGGGGTATTACCTCCTGCCCCCCGACTTCTTGGTTGCCAATGGTACATTCAACCACGAAATCAGTTAATGCCTTAGCCTCAATGGCTGTTCGAGGCTTCTGTGTGATGTCCTTTGATGGCCTTTCTTGACGTTTCTTACTACTGCGGACATCCATGTCCTCGATCAGAAGGACCTGCCCCCGACTCCATCAGGCCTTAACGAGGCTACATAACAGCTTCGTGCCATCTTCTGATCACCTTTATGTTCTCCAACACCATTCCTGGTCGGGAACTTGATCTTCATATGATAAGTTGAGGCAACAGCCTTGAATGCATGAAGTCCAGTCCTTCCGAGGATAGCGTTGTACGTTGAAACCGCCTTGATTACCAGGAAGTTCAACATCTGAGTGGCCTCCTATCCAATAGTTACAGGCAACTGGATAGTCCCTTCAACTTTGGATTCTAATCCATTAAATCCATATATAGGCATGTTATTGGGGGTCAACTGAGAATCACTGTACCCCATCTTCACAAATGCATCATGAAATAGAATGTCAACGGAAGCTCCATTGTCTATCAAGACTCGCTTCACCTTTGAGTTTCCAATCACAGAAGTTATGACCAACGGGTCATCATGGGGGAACTTCACCCCTTCCAAGTCCGAGTCATCAAACCCAACCACTACTTCAGTTTTTGCACACTTCGGGGCCTCTTCCACGATGTGCATTACTTCTCTAGCATAAGCCTTCCGAGAATTCCTTGTTGTGTCGGCCGCAGTCGGGCCTCCTGAGATCATGTTGATTACTGGCCCTCGGGGCTGTGGGTTGCGATCTTGATCGTCATCCCTCCTATCATACTCTCTTCTCTGATTACCACGGTCGTCACCCTTAGTGAAGTGGCTCAGTTTCCCTTTACGAATCAAAAACTCGATCTCATCTTTGAGTTGCTTGCAATCATCAGTGTCATGTCTCACATCCCTGTGGAATCTGCAATACTGATTCTTGTTTCTCTTTGCGGGATCACCCCTGAGTGGCTTCGGCCATCGGAAATCCTTATCCTTCTCAATGTCCAACAAGATTCGACTCCTAGGAGTATTCAACCTTGCATACTCAGTGAACCTCGGTCCTTGGTTCTTCTTAGGGGCATAGTCGGAGTCCTCGCTAGTTCGGGGATACTTGTCCCTAGCATCATACTCCTGGTCATCATACTCATGGTCTTGCTTTCGCTTCTTGGAGTCGTTGTTACCTCCTCCTCAACTTATTGTGGCTTCTTTCTTCATGCTATCTTCAGCTTTAATGTACTTGTCAGCCCTTCGTTGAAGCTCGGCCATGTTTTCAAGAGGATGTTTTGCCAATGACCTTTTAAAGAATAGATAAGTGGTTCCGTGTTCCAGGGCTACCATGGCCACCTTATTCTCCAAATCAGTGATATTCAACATCTCTTTAGTGAACCTCTTGAGGTAATCTCTCAGATTTTCATTCTTCCCTTGCACCACGTACATGAGGGATGCGGAGCTTTTCTCATGAACTCTTCCACTGATAAACTGGCTAACAAAAGCAGCACTTAACTCCTTAAAAGAGCCAATTGAGTTTGCAGGCAACCGGCTATACCATCTTTGAGCCATGCCCGACAGGGTTTGAGGGAACGCCCTACACTTTAAGGCATCACTTGCAGGTTGCAACAGCAGTGCATTTGAAAATGTCCTGACATGATTTGCGGGATCACCCGTTCCATCATAAGCTTTGATCGTCGGCATCTTAAACTTCCTAGAGATGTGAGCATTCATTACCTCCTCGGTAAACGGGGGTGTGGGATCATCAGGATCCCCAAGTGGCATCAGATCTTTGGGGTTGCTCCTTGGGGTTTCCACCCTTGTTGTTCTTCCAGTAGGGGCGTCAGCCCTTCTCTGCCTTCTTGAAGACCTCTCTAAGTCTATAATGGGAATCGATCCTGAGGTTGGAGGGGGTTGAGTTTGATTCAACCTAGCTTGTTCTCTCGCAATATCTTCCTTTATCCTTAAAATCTCGGCCTCATGAGCCTTGATTCTCTCAGCAGCTGTCAAAGGGGGTCCATCATGGATAGTTTGTGTTCTCCTTCTTGGTTCTCTGCTAGCATATCGCCTTCTCGGGGCTTCATCACGATCATCATCCTCAGACGATGAATCATCAGTATAGGGACCGGAGTATTCATAATACTCTCGATCTCGGATATGCAAAGCATGGCCACTGGGTCCAGGACCTTGAGTAATTCGAGGGTAATTAGGCAGACCATACATCGGGTTGGTATTCATGGGGAGATCTGTAGTATGGATCTGTACCCCTGGTGGTAACGGGCGATTGGGATCAACTAAAGGAGAAACCATCGTCTGAAGAGAGCTGGTTTCTTGACCTGGGTGGATGACCATTGGTAACGTTCTCTCGGGATGGGGATTCGTCCCTGGGGGTTGAGAAACCTGAGTTTGAGAAGCTTGAGTTTGAATAATCGCCCTTGTTGTTGGGGGCATCGGATCCGTAGTGGGCGGAGCAGAGCTGAGAGGCAGGGGCTCGGTACTTGCTGGTGTCCTTCGTGTTTGAACCATGGTTGATGTCTTGGTCCCACAGACGGCGCCAAATGTTGTGGAATAAAAACTAGGTTATTAGATTGTGGCTATGGTTTGCTGTATTTAATGCTAGGGTGCGTGAGCTTCGTGCTTTAATGGCTGCTCTCGTGTTCGTGGTTGAATCTGCCTTCACAAGATGCCTACGTACTTTGATGTGTATCAAAGATCAAGCCAAAAAACGTAGTTCTGAGAATGAGGGGTCAGACCCTTTATATAGGCTGACAAGCCCTAGAATCATGGTAGAATTAGGTGACTTGGTGGGCAAGTCACCGCCTTGAGGAAGGTTCTAGACTCCTTCCTTGTAGGAATCAGTTTCCTTGTTGAAGTAAGTGCCTTGGAGGCTAAGTCAGGCAGGAGTAATATCCTTATTTGACTCTTATTGCTGAGCTGGTTATTACCCTTAATATTAATTACAAAATTAATATTGTAAATAGGGTTTGGGCCCATTTAATGGGCCCCACGTTTTGACCATATTTGGCCTAATTAAAGCCACATTAAATATGTCTTTAGGGCTTATTTTTAACCCATATCAATTAGTTTATATTATTTATAATTTAATTATGTTATTTTACAAAATAAAAATGCTCGTAATGTTTTTAGAAAAGGAGAAATTAATGTTGACCGTGATATTTCTAGAGAGGGATTTTAGTTAGAAAATGTAGAAAAGTTGATATGTTTTAGCTAAAAAAGGTAATCGGTTAATTATTAGTATTACAATATTATTATTTTATTTTATTAAATAGAACCATCCGTGATATAATTGGAAAAAGAGAGATTTTAGTTTAAGAAAAAATAAAAGATAATGTGAAAATAAAAAAGGTGACATACTTTAAGTGAAAAGGTAATTGATTAGTTTATAATAATTATAATTTAACTGTTATTTTACTAAATAAAATTGCTCGTAGTGTTTATAGGAAATGAGAAATTAATGTTACCCGTGATATTTCTAGAAAACAAAGAATTTAATTAGAAAAAATAAAAAATATTATACGTTTTAGCTGAAAAGGTAATCTGTTAATTATTAGCATTATAATATTGTTATTTTATTTTTGTTGAATTGAATCTCCAGGGATATATTTTGAAAAAGAGAGGTTTTAGTTAGAGAAAATAAAAAAGGTAACTTGTTTTGGTTGAAAAAGGATATAGTTGGAAAAAGAGATATTTTAGTTAGAGAAAGAAAAAAGCTAACTTGTTTTGGCCGAAAAAGTTAATTGATTAGTTAATAGTAATTATTAAATTTTTTTTAGTTAGATAAAATATAAAAGATATTATATTTTACTTGAAAAATGAAACTACTTAGTTATTAAAAAATAGAAAAGGTAACATGTTTAACTTGAAAAAGGAAATTGATTAGTAAAGGTAAAATTTTAGTTAGATAATAAAATATAAAAGAAGATTTTTATCTGTAATTAAGTAAGGGTAAATAAGTAAAATCAACAAGTAGTACGACCAACCAAAATTTTAATGTTTCGGCTTTTATAAGTTGAAAAAGGTAACGGTTGAAAAAGGTAACCCATGATATAGTTGGAAAAAAAGATATTTTAGTTAGAGAAAGAAAAAAGCTAACTTGTTTTGGCCGAAAAAGTTAATTGATTAGTTAATAGTAATTATAAAATTCTTTTTAGTTAGATAAAATATAAAAGATATTATATTTTACTTGAAAAATGAAACTACTTAGTTATTAAAAAATAGAAAAGGTAACATGTTTAACTTGAAAAAGAAAATTGTTTAGTAAAGGTAAAATTTTAGTTAGATAATAAAATATAAAAGAAGATTTTTTTATCTGTAATTAAGTAAGGGTAAATAAGTAAAATCAACAGGTAGTACGATCAACCAAAATTTTAATGTTTCGACTTTTATAAGTTGAAAAAGGTAACCCGTGATATAATTGGAAAAGGAGATATTTTAGTTAGATAAAAGAGAAAAGGTAACGTCTTTTGGCTGGCTTAAAAAATTGATTGATTAGTTAATAGTATTATAATATGCTTTTTTAAGTTGAAAGAGGAAATTGAGTAGTAAAAGAAAAATTTTAGTTATATAATAAAATATAAAAGAAGATTTTTATCTGTAATTAAGTAAGGGTAAATAAGTAAAATCAACAGGTACTGACCAACCAAACTTTTAATGTTTCGGCTTTTATATAATAGTATAGATGTGACTCTTGATGTACTAAAAATAAACAACTAAATATCGCAAGCGTACAATCTCGTTTCAATATTCTAAAATTCGTTCCATATAGACTAAAATAATTTTTTGCGATCCTTAACTTCCAACTTAGGCGAATTAGGACAAGTGTGAATTTTAGAAAATTTAGATTTTACTATTTAACTACTAAAAAAATTCTAATTTAATCTAATTAATAGTGACGAAAACAAAACCTAAGAAAATATTGGGGGTGGCTGCGACCTCTGTCAGCCTGAGCTCTGATACCATATTGAGTAACCAGCTCATCTAAAACCAAAACTTTAAGATATTAGAGGAAGGCCCCAATTGGACCTATAGTATATTTTAACAATTATGATGTATCTTCGGTGTCACTTTGTTAGGGCTGTAATTCGAGTTAAGCTTTTGAGCTCGACTCAGTTAACTCGACTCGAACTAGTTATAGAGATCGAACATATTTTTGGGCTCGATTAGAAACTCGAGTCGAGCTATAAGATTTTTTGAGCTCGACTCGAGCTCGATTACTTTCAATCGTTTTTTAATTTTTTTTTTAAAATATTTTTGTTTTTTATATGTTATCACTTATCAATCATCAGACAAGCAGATATTTTTAAAATTAATTACTTAATATTATTTCCATTTATAATGTGAATTATTATGTTTATTAAAATTATTAAATTAAACAAGTTCTAATAGGAGATTATGATATATAATATATTTAATTATGTAACAATACATTCTTAATTTCTTTTAATTAGCTTCAACAATTATTTTTTAAAAAATATAAATAGTAATTATTGAAGTTACTTATTTGCTCTTTTTATTTTCAAAATCCAAAAGTGAAGAATTTCCAATTTTACAAGCACTCTATACAACTCTATTTAAACTACACCAACACAGTAAAATCGAAGTATGTTGAATTGCTACTAAATTAAAATAAAATTTATGTTATTAATTGTGACTTGGTGCTTATTGCATACATTTGCTTTGGAAAAATAAAAATAATTTTTCTCCTCAACGAAAATAAGATTCTCATTTTATTATTCATTTTATTATTATTATCATATATTTAAGATACACAGCTTATGTTTAACAAAAAAAATAAAAAAGATACACAGCTTATAAAAATATAAACTGCATCCGCAAAAAAAAGTATGAACAGACGAAATCAAAAAATTTAATTGATTTGAAAATTTAACTATCAAAATCATTGACATTAAGTGAATATGTTAGAGTTATAGCACATAAGTGTGTTATTTTGAATGTTTATTTGTATTTTTAGGTTAGAGTTGATCAGTTGAAAAAAATACAATAACAATACAATAATTGGATATTTTTTTATGAAAGTCATGGTAAAGATCTTCCTAAAAGGTCTCATTACTATTCAAGACAATTTTTCTTTATTTTGATAATGTGGGACTTGGGTTGACACCCACTCTACACTTGAAATATGTATAAAATGTACCGTCATGACTCTTGTTACTGTTTCATTTTGTTCATCGTGCAGGTTGTAGATATTATGGCTTTTGAACCGTTGTTTTCACATGACCATAAGTGGGCCGGAAGTGCTACTCTCTGGCGTTCATATTGTGATATTGATTTGACTGATTCATTAATCAATGTCTATTACGGTCAAGTTCATGACAACATTAAAAAGGGAGATGATACTGGAAGAATGGTTACTTTTCTGGTCTTCGAAGAAGCAACCAAAGCTTCCCGAATGAGAAGAACTCTAGATGAATTTTTTAAATTAGCTCCTCTCAACGTGGCCAAGCCATTATATGTGTGGAATTTGAAATCAGGTGCTTAGCTTGTCATTAGGAAGCATCCTTGTCTTGTGATTGAGCAAGTCTCTACTTTGACTTTTGACAAGTCGAATGAAATAGCAAGTGAAGAAGATTTACTTGTTTTTTTCCGGTTAGAAAATCTTAATTTATTTTTTATTAAAATAAGAGCATCTCCAAGAGACTCCCTATATTGGCTCTTTAAGTAAAAATTTGAAGAGAGAATAAAAATGTTGCTCCAAAAGATTCTTATAGTCTCATCTCTCTCCTCACTTTAAGAGCTTTATTCCTGATCCTTACTAATGTTATATAATATATTCATAAATGCACTATCTTTCCGTCTCTACTTTCTTTGTACTTTTGTGTATTCAAATTATTTTGAATAATTAAAAATTGAATAAGGGGATATAAAGAGTATTGTTGGAGATAAACACACATGACATCACTAAAAGCCAATTATTTGTATTACATTTAGAGAAAGAATTAGGAATATTTTGGAGATGCTCTCAGTCGTTATCTTATATTTAAAATTTGTTTTATTGTTTCGCTTTTGTTTACAGCTCTCTCTTCTCAACAATTGGAAAATTTCATGAAGATGACAAATATTTTGTAAATATTAGATGTGGCATAAGAATTATTGGTAACAAACCAGTATTTGTGTTTCCTAAGGAATTGAATGGTATAATTATTGATATTGAAAATTATGTATTTGATAGTATACTTGTGCAAGTTAAGTTCCTAAATTGTTAAAATACTTGTAAATACGACACATGATGAGGATTGGAAGCTTGATACTGGGATAAGGAGTGACCTAAAAGAACTCTATAATATGGTGGAAGACTCAAAAATCCCCGGGAATTCGGAAAAAGAGCACTTTAAGGAACTATCATGGTGAATCTTTAAGGTGTGTCATCTACTATATTTTATGTTGTGTTTCTTATGTTTTTTTTTTGTCAAGAACTACTCCTAAAGTGTAAAAAAGATGACATCTTTCATCTGTTCGGGGAACCACTAGTTTGCAGCTCGGACGACGGATCCCTATAAGTTTTCCTAAATTACCCTTGTTCATGGTAGGTACCATGTCTTCACAGTATCGGGTAGCTACCAGGTTTCGTAGAGCTTCCCGCTCTACACCAGCTTCCAACTCAACAATATCCATGGAGGCTGATTATACTTCATCATCAAAATTGTAGCTAAAATAAATATATTTATTTTTGATTCTCGGGATTTGAGGAACCAACTTCTAAATGAGTGCATGATCAGGTTCATATTTTACTACTTTAGGGAGGATACGGGCACTAACGAAAGATATACGACGACCAAAAGATGAGTATGTGAACAAAGATTCCAATTAGGAAGATTATCTTGTATTCGAAGATTTTTCAAAAGAAAATACCTCATTGGAGACATAGTGGGAGGAACCCCCGGATTTGATGGACATCTGCAAAAGTGGTCATGTCAATTGGTAACCTTAAAGACATTAATCATGATCCCGAACGAGGTCTTGATAATCATAAAATGACATGAAGGGAGTCCTAATAAGAAATAAAAAAGGGCATCATTTTCGAGGTTCCAAAGAAAGGATATAAACTTGGGGTTGTCATCACTAAATGAATCTTTTCTCCGTAAGGATTGTTTATTATAAAGGCGTTAGATAAGAAATTATTCTTCTACATGAATATAAAATTCTTTATACCATTGATTAATCACTATATCGATCTCATTCACAAATATTGTTTTTTTAAAAAATATTTTTTTATCGCTTTGTAATTCGTAGATAATGTTTATTAATATTTATATAATAGAAATCTTAAACTAATTAACACTTTTGGTTTTGGACAAGACTACAAACTATAAATAATAATAAATATATTACTATATATTAAATCTCAAAACAAGGACAAAATGCGTTGTTTTAATTGCTATAAAATTACGATTTTACCCATATGTATTAAAAAATTACAACCACTTTGAGAAATAATGCAGAAGTAGATGAAATTATGCTATTATTGGAAATCAAATCATCGGCCTTCTTCTATCAAACTCATACCTTAAAAATTGTACTACACTTAGAGCCCGTTTGGCTCCCTTTTTTTTTTTCAATCCACTTAAAGTGATTTCAAGCCGTTTGTGTAATCTTAAAATTTTCAACTTAAAGTTAGTTTTAGTTCAAAAAATTTAAGTACCTTTGAGGTACTTTTTTTCAACTTATTTTTTTTCTCATATCAATTTTTATATATTTGAGTCACCTTTTAACTTGTATTATATTATTTGCATGTATTTGTATTTTATACTTTTATATTATGTTTAAAAAATATAAATTTCTTTTTTTTAGTTACATTTTTTTTAAAAAAATTACTTTAAGTAAAATTAGCCAAACAGATACACCTAACTTAAAGTTAAAATTATTACTTTTCACTTAAAGTGAGTAAGTTGCACTTGAAGTTATAAGTAACATTTTTTAAGTTAAGCCAAACGGGCTCTTAGTTTGGGTTTTACCTCAAATTATAAATATTTGGTTTATGAATTTGATATGCAACACTACAAAACTACTATTAAAATATGAGATAAAATTGAAATTTTATCCTTTATCATATATTTAATTACAATTTTAATTACGAAATTATCTCAATATACACAGTTTCGAGAGAGAAATTATTTCAATAAAAATTCTCCCACTTATATATCATTGATCAATAATTATATTCATCCCATTCACAAATATTGTTTTTTCTTCATATTTTTTTATCGCTTTATGATCCGTAGCTTTTATTAATTTTTTTACTGTAGAAAACTTAAACTGGTTAAAACTTTTGGATAAGATTGTAAATTATAAATAGAGTTAAAAGCAAATTGTGTACCTGTAGTTACACATTTGTGCACTTTGTGTACTTCTAACAAAACGTGTACCTAAAGATATTGAAGTAGTGCAAATAGCATACTTCCGTTAAATTTGACTAAAATCGTTAGATTTTTTCAACTTTTGTGAAATTGTGTACCATGTGATGCTTTCATATTTTTGGATAATTATAGATTAGAATAGTAATAAATAATGTAAAATATATAATAAATACAAGAATTTTGTTATAGATATTAAATAATTACAATCTATCTATACTATACTATTATATAAAAACCGAAACATTAAAAGTTTGGTTCAATGGTACCTATTGAATTTACCTAATTACCCTTACTCAATTACAGATCTATTAACTAATCAATTTTCTTTTTCAGGTTACGCATATTATCTTTTCTATTTTCAAGAACTAAATAATTTACTTTTCCAAGTAAAATATAATATCTTTTATATTTTATCTAACTAAAATTTCTCATTTATTAATCAATTTCTTTTTTCAGTTTAAACATCTTACCTTTTCTATTTTTCAATAACTAAATAATTTCCTTTTTCATTTAAAATAGAATATCTTTTACATTTTATCTAACTAAAATTTCTCCTTTTTAAAAACACTACGAGCAATTTTGTTTAAAAAAATAACTTAATTATATATAATTGATATTAACTAATCAATTACCTTTTTTAGTCAAAACACGTTACCTTTTCTCTTTTCTCTAACTAAAATCTCTTTTTTTCCAATTATTACCCATTATTTTAATAGAATTTTTATGGTTTGAATAAAAAGTTTAACATGATTAAAATTTTGTTTTGTGTATGAATGAAGTTCGTATTATATTATTATATTATTAATAATAAAATACAAATTTATTAACAACAAAAAATAATGTTTATAATTATGTTTATTAATCCCGCGAAAACACAACTCCATAGAAAATTTTGATAAAATAGTGTTCTTCCTAATAATTTTGCGTTTAAATAATGTACTTATATCCAATTTTTTTCAATTTTTTTGTCTAAATATAAAAATAGAAATTTAACATGAAAGAATTATTTTTTCAATACACCATCTACTTTTTTTTCCTTAAATATGGCTACATCTGACCACCAATTAATGTATTATATTTTAGTTATTTGGTAAAGCAATTCATTATTATTTTAATTTGAGGACCAAAATGTAACCCACAAATATGAAAATAAATAATTTAATATTTGAGTAGTATAGAAGGGGGTAACCCAAGATTTATTCTTAATATATTTTCACCTTTCTGTCCAAGTTAGAGCACGAGAGAGGTGTGTTTAATAAATAAAATAAAATTACAAACATGAACTGACCAAAATATCCCTTCAAATTAACGGTGTTAATCTTAATTCTAACATAAGTACACAAATGTTACATTTTTATAAACTAAAGGTACACAACTTGCTATATAACAAAACAGAGGTACACAAAATGCACATTTTGAATACTACAGATACACACTTTGCATTTTACTCTTATAAATCTATATATATTATAATGCTCGGAGATCGGAAAGTTACTAGAAGCGTTCAAAATAGTTTTATTGAATTTTCGTTTTTTTTTATTTTTTTTATTAAAATTATTTTTCTGCATTAAATAGCTCTTAATGACATATTAATTCGTAATTAATTATACCTATTAAATATATATTAAATTTATTTAAGTTTATTTATTTAAACAATTATAAAACTTTATTTGAGTATTATAATGATTATTCCAATATTAAAAATTAATTACATATATAATTAAGTTTATTTTTAGGTAAAATGACGACTGAAAATTATTTACACTGCGTCCTTTTTTATTTCCTATCGAGTAACACTCCAATTTCTTTTCAGAAAATTGTAATACAGACGACCCTTAACTTCTCAAGCAATCTTCATTATTAGTAATTATGATCGTAATAAATTATAGAAGTATATATAAATCTTCACTTAAAACCTAGATTAAAAATAATACAAATAATTTTTTATTTTTACACATGAATAAGTTACACAAGGGTTATGACCAAACCGATTTAATTGAAAAAATCCAATTTTATCAATAGATTAAATCGATAAAAAAGTTATATACCCGTTGTTCATTATATTGTGTTGAAATAATCTATATCTATATATATTATAATGCCAGGAGATCGGAGAGTCTTTCACTCACAAGCTTCAAAATATTTTTCTTGATTTTTCACATTTTTTTATTTTTTTATTAAAATAATTTTCTTGCAATTAATATCATTTTAATTAGTCATTAATTGTACCTATTAAACTTATATTAAATACACTTTATTTTATACTTAATATAAAATTTTAGCAATCTTTATTAGAACCTTATAATTATTATATTAATATAAAATATTAATAATCTCTCTAAAAGTACAATGATTTCAAGGTAAAACGATAAAATAAATTATCAATATTTTCAATTTCTAATCTTTATTCAAATTTGATGTAATTTTTATCGGCAATAATAAATAGACGATTTTAATATTTCAATTAATTCGTAATCAGTGACCATGAGAATCATGACAAGTTACGAAAGTATATAAATTTTGCAGTTAACATCCACAATTTAAATACAAGCAAAATTGTATAATTTATTTTTACACATGAACAATTTACACGGGGTGTGACCAACTCGATTAAATTGAACCAATCCAACCTTTTTCTTTACCGATTAAATCCACGGAAAAAATTTATACATTCGTTGTTTCAATATTCTGTGTTGGATTAAATTAATATTCTAACTACACAAATTCTTATACTATTACTAATCAATTAATCATGCATGTATGTTATGAGACGAGCATCGGCGTTTAAGAAGTTAATTAGTTATATTTAATATTTTATAAATTTTTATTATAAAAATTATGTTGACATTGTAATTTGGTATGAAAAAAGTAAGAGACCTTTATGGAATTGATGAAGTTGATAATATGTTAGATGATATTCATTTTGTATGTATAATTAATTTTAAACGACTTAGTGTTTGTTGAGATTCCAATGATTTTTAAATTCATTTTTATTGCAGATAGAAAATAATTACATGTACATATTTATTATAAGATTTATATAAAATTATTACAATATGTGAGTACCATTTTGAATATGTGTCCATGAATTTAAATTTAATATTACATACCAAAAAGTTCTTATAAATGCTCAAAAAAATTAATCAAATGAATAAATACATGTCTCAAATCACTCCAAGAAATATGAAGCATGACTTACAAAATATATTTGAATTCTGTTTTGTTTGTCATGCAACCAAATTTATCGACAAGTCAAGTCAATCACACCTCTTATCACATTTACATTTTGCTTCTTTTTATCATCATACAAACAAATTTATCAACAAACTAAGTAATCACATATCTCATAATGCCATTGACAACAAAAATGATACTCCCTCCGTCTCATAATATGTTTCCTGTTTGTAAAAACACGTTTGCCAACGCACACTTTCAATCGTTAATATCTTGAATTTTGTATTAGTACTAAATATAAAAACTTCACTGTATTAAAGTACTCATAAATATGAATCTAATCAGATCACTCATGACTATATTTTATCTTATAAATTATGCGTAAATTAGTAGTCAATCGCCTAAAATGAACAGTGTAAAAAATCAAAACGAGAAACACAATTTGAGACGGAGGGAGTACAAAAATGTTACTTTTACTTATCTATCGTTGAACTTTATAAATGTTTATCAATATTGGATTTTAAAAGTATTTTTTTACACAACAAAATAGGTGTCGTCAATGTCTTCGAAAATATTATTATTACTTAAGAGTTTAATTGAAACATATTTCCTTTTTGCTAATTCTTTTCTCTATAATTCTTTAAAATTCAAATTTAGTAACATTTTACACAAATTTCAATTAATCATATCAACTTTCAAATAATAAAACTCAACGTACAATAATATTATATATACGATTTTTAAAAATATTTTCGTGTCGCGCATAGCGCGGCTTTGTTACCTAGTAATAATAATTATTTAAATAATCATGATAATGTATAATAAATTCGGATATAGGTTCCAAAACGTGAGCAATTAAATTGAGAGAAAAATACTTAATAAGAGAATAATAAGAGAATGAATCGCGTGTTAATTGTTAAAATTTAATAAAGAAAAACATATTAATGAAATGATACGTATATATTGAGATTTTTTTTTAAAAATGTTATAAAATCGTCACGAAACACGATTATTTTTTATATATGTAATCATATTAATTATTTTTTGTCAAATTGATTCTCAATTATAAAAATAATTCTCATAGTTTTAAATAATTTAAATAAATAATAAGAACGCAAAACGCAATTTAATAGAGTAGATTAATCGTAAAATAATACCACTGGTATGGTATTGGTAGGAGAGACCGGCCAATAAAAGTCAAGCCCACATATGAGTAATTATCTCAAAAACCCAAGGGTAAATATGTCATTGGACACTAATATGAGATTTACATTGGTTTTAATTTTTTTAATTTAGCAGCAGACACACACACACACATATCACCAATCGCCTCCGATCCCTCCTTTCCCCCAATTCTCATATCTCTCCTCTCTCCCCCCTATCTCTCTCCTATATCTATACACACACCTATACATACAAACATACTCATCGATTTCTCGATCGCCGGAGCGGTGATCTCTCCCGATTGGCGTTAGGTTTCCGGTGAATTTGACGGCGCGGAATCCAATTAGGGTTTGAGTATTAAAAAGTTGAGATTTTGAATTGAGAATTGATAAATTAGGGTTTTAACATGCCTCGAAGTTCGCGAACGAAATCGCGGAAGCATAGTTCGAGAGAAGTGAGAGATTACTCGGATTCCGAAGAAGATTTGAAGAAAAATGAGGTTTCAGTTAGAGTTTCTAAGGATTTGATGGCTGGCGAGAAGCGGAAAGTGTCGGTAAAAGATCTGTTGAGTCATGGTAATGGTGATGTGGTTGAGGAGGTTGTTGTTGTTTCGAAAAGGCGGAAGGACAAGGTTGAAGGTGGAGGAAGTGATAGGTGGAATGCTGGTGATGAGAACGATGTTTTCGTTGATGTTAAGAGCGAGAATTTGAGTTCGAGAGCCAAAGATAAGGACAAGGAGAAAGAGAAAGAGAGAGTGCCGGTTGAGTTTTCAAGGAGTAAGAGTGGGAGGCGACATGAGAGTGATAAGAAGGAAGAGGTTGTGGAGGAGGAGAGTAAGAGTGGGAGAGTTGAGTCGAAACGTAAAGGCGAGAAGGAGCATGGGAGGAAAGAGTATAAGGAGAAAGAGAAAGAAAAAGAGCGGTTTGATAAGGAGAAAGTGGTTGTGGAGGATGGGGAATTGGCTAGGAAGCATTCGGTTGATGTGAATGAGGAACGACATGGGAATAGGAAGCATTCGGTTGATGTGAATGAGGAACGACATGGGAATAGGAAGCATTCGGTTGATGTGAATGAGGAACGACATGGGAAGCGCGGTAGAGAGAATATTGGTAAGTTGTGTAGGGTATGACTGTGTGAGTGTGCTACATTATATAATTTTGTTTTGCGTAACATTATTCACTTTGTGTTTATCATTCGAGTTGTTGCATTGCTAGTTTTTACTTGTTTAGATTGTAATTTTTTTTATTCGTAAATTACTACTGGCTGTAAGTTTGTGTGGTTAGCTTTATCTCACTTTATTACATGCTCTTGATTTAATACACATGCGTGTGTTGATTTAGATATCTGAGTCATAAGTTTTGAGTAATCTCTTTTTATATGAAGTGGGTGATTTTATTTTATAATAGTTCTTGGTATTATTTCCATTTTTACTCTGGTTGTATTGTTGTACAAACTTCATTTAAAGTTGAGGAGAAGCAGGGAAAAATCTATTTTACTGTGACAGGGTAAATAGAGAGGATAGTTGGCATATGTACTGATTGTTGTGATGATGTTAAATGTTTTAGGAGTTTTTATAAATATATATATATGAGAATAAATGGAGATGCATGATTTTCTGGCCTTGGTTCTTTTAAAAAAATTGTAATATGAAAATGTGTTTGGAAATACTTGGCAAGAAAGTGATCGAGTGGACTAGAGGGTTTTATACCTGTGTAAGGCTGCTGGTTTCACGTGTCATACTTTAGGGTTATATTTGGCATTTGGTATTTAATTGTTGAGGGTTCTAATTTTTTTCAAATGAGTTGACTAACCATGTCGCAAATGCATTTGATGCTGTATCTTTTTTTAAACACGTTAATGTGCAAAAATTGTTGTTGGATCAGTGCGCTTAATATTTTATTATATCATTTATTCAGGATTACTAAGTGAAAATTGTATGCCTAAAGAAAGAGAGGATGCAATATACTTTAGTGAAGGGGTATATGACCTGAAAATAAGAGGATTCTCGAATAATTTAGCCTGTATTAAATGTTGAAACCAATATTTAGTAGAATGAGCCTGAGGAATTTATGCCATCGAGTTAAACCACAAGTAGTGCCAGTTTAAAGCTGTTTACTAATATTTTTTTCTATAAACACAATACGAAACAACTTACTACTAAATCTGGTTTTAAATTGTGTTTCCATATATAATCCCAGCTATATTCTGAATCTCTTCAGGGCACTTTTTTTACATTATTAGTTAATAATTATCCATCTTTTGTCTTGAATTCTTTTACAGAAGGTCCTGCACAAGATCAGATTCGAAACCCGGAGCTGGAGAAGGAACTGGAGAAAAGAATACGGAGGAGAATAGATGGTTCTAGTGACAAGGATAAATATCTGGATGACGCAAGAGACTATGATGAAAAGCGTTCCTCAAAGGGTGAGCGCACCAAGGATATGTGGTCTAAGGATGAGAGGCATGGGGATAAATACAGTGAAGACAGTGAAAAATACAGCAGGCACAAGGAAGATAAATATGGAGAGGATGGAAAGGATGGTAGATACAAGGATGCCAAATATCGAGAAGAGGGAGAGAAAGATAGTAGATACAGGGATGGTAAATATCGTGAAGAGACTGACCGTGACAACACATACTGCGATGAAAATTATCGTGAAGATGGGAATCGTGATAAAAGACACAAGGATGAAAAATATCGTGAAGATGGTGAAAGAAATACTAGGCATAGGGAGGATAAGTATCATGAGGACAGTGGCAAAGATGATAGGCACAGGGATGATAGGTACAGGGAAGATCTCAACATAGATAACAGGCCCAAGGAAGAGAAGTATCGTGAAAATTCTGACAGAGACAGAGACAGTAAGCGCAGGGATGTGAAGCATAGAAATGATAGTGACAGAGACAAGAGATCTCGAGATGTCAAGTACAGGGACGAGCACAGCTCCAGAGATCGAATTAGTGATTCTGACATGAAGCGTTTGAGGGATGAAAATAATACTTCTGATCATCACTATCGGAAGTCAAGCAACCGTGATATCAGTCCCCCTTATGATGATCGAGTTTCCAGATATAAAGACGACAGGGGAAATAGAAAGGCAACTGATAAAGAGGACCATAATGATATTAGGTCTCAGAGTACAAAAGAGCAACAGTTGGATGCCGATAAGAGATCTGGAAGCAATAAAGTTGACTTGGTTACAGATAGAGGAAGATCTAATTTTCGAAATGCAGATGCAGATGTAACATTGAATCACAGCCGCCGGAGGAGTTCTCCTAGTTCCAGCACTCATGCTGCTAGAGATCACTACAGGTATTTTTGTTCTATACTTTCAAGTTTGTCAGGATTTTGTATATCATGCTCCACAGCAGACTAGATTATCTGGTGATTTTCTTTTAAGCTTTTGCTCCTTTGGTCCACACTGCTATCTTATGATTTGATAGTGCATGCACAGAAACATCAGAAATTATGCAGTTGAACCTTACATTGAAATACATGAGTTTTAATTTTACACTACTAATTATGCGCATATTCCCTTTCAATTATGCAAAAAGTATATTTATTTTTCTATATGAACTACTCGAAGTTGGCTGTTTTATAAATGATTGTAGGGTTTCGAAGCTGGAAGAATCCAAGTACAGAGACTATGGTTATGAAGAGAGGATGCGGCAGAACGGAAGCTCCGGAAGAGAGTATAATGGCACTAAACAGAATGAGAAGGTGCTTTCATCTCGGTTAATGGAAAAAACCATTCAAAAGGATGATAGCCAATTTAATGAATCATCGGCTGATAGGCGCTTGCGATCAGATGCCCGAGCTTCACCGTTACGTACGGTGGATAAATCCCCATCATCAACAAGTAATGATAGGAGACATCTGAATAGAACTGATGTTAGGCGGTCTATTGATATAGAAGAATCTGGTCAAAGAAGTGGTGGTTCACGGGACTATTCTGGGAGGGAAGGAAAAGGAGGTAGAGATTTGCCAATGCACACACATGCTATTGATGAGTATTCACAGGCAGATGGAGATAAATCATCTGCTTCTTCTCCTTTCACCAGAAACTTCTCTAGCAATTCTAGGTCCATATTACCTCCTCCTCCTCCTCCATTCAGGACAGGTGTGGACAGTCCTTCAGCTTTTGGCCCTTCGGAAGATGAAAATAGAGGTAGGTTCAACAACCGTCATAGGAGAGGCGGTGATTCTAACATTGGAAGATCCCAAGGAAATGCTTGGAAAGGTATCCCAAACTGGCCTTCCCCAGTGACCAATGGTTACATACCTTTTCCGCATGGCCCACCTCCTGTAGGTTTTCATGCTGTAATGCAACAATTTCCTTCTCCACCTATATTTGGAGTTAGACCCACAATGGATATGAACCACAACCTTCCTTACCATATGTCAGATCCTGATCGATTCCCTGGCCATGGGCGGCAGCTTGGTTGGCGGAATTCAGCAGATGACTCTGCCCCCCCTATACACGGATGGGATGCAAATAACTCGGTATTCGGTGAAGATAATCGTAGTTACGGCAGAGTAGATTGGGACCAGAATAGGACTCAGATGGGGAATCGAGCATGGGATACAAGTGGGGACATGTGGAAAGGGCCAAATAGTGGATTGAGCCCAGACTTGACATCTGCTCCTCAGAAAGAGGATTCGAAACATTCGAAAGTTGATGATGGTGTGGCTGGACAGCAGGCACAGATCGAACAAAATCAGAAAAATGTTAAAGCTGAAAGCCTTGATGTGCAGTCTATCGATGCTCTTCCTATTGTTACTTTGAACACTTTGGAGAATCCTTCATCAGAAAGTCGCGAGAATTTGCAGATGTCGACGAAAGGTGATGTTCATGATCACAATGTTTATCTGTCCAGGCTTGACATCTCGACAGATCTTACTGAACCTGAGTTGTACCACCAGTTGACTAGCTTAATGGACTTCGACCATAACACACTTACAATTGAGGAAGATTTCAAGATTTTATATGTGGAGGTAAAGTGTAGTTATTCTGGTTCTTGAATTGTATTTATTTGCTTCAGTACTTTTGTGTTTCCTTTTTTGTTTTTGCTAGATTGCTTTTCTGATTCTTATTTCTCTTGTAGCAGGAAGCTTTAGAAGTCAAAGTTTCTGATCAAATTTTGAGTTCTGCTATAAATAATTCTGTTTTTCAGGTATTTGCTTACTTCAAGTATTTATTAACTATTGAAATGTTTTTTGTTATCCTATTGACGTCAACTGTGATAGATTGTAGAATAAATAAATCAATATCATGTTTCTAGCTACTTTTCTTCTGTTTGTTGCAGAATTGCGTTGTTTGTGTATTTACTTGGTTTCCTGATAATTTTACATTGTCTGGACATGTGCTCAATACTGTCAGTCTGTCAACTTCATTCTGCAAGGACACGAGTGCATTCTTTTTTTTATTTATTTAGTTTGGGTAGATACGCCAATTATTCATGTGACATAGTTTTTAAGCAACATTCATGTGTTGCTAATGCAGCATTTGGATACTTTTAAGTCATTGAAGTGGATTTAGTGTATTGATCCTTCTAAAAATTTTGAAGGATCTATTTTACGGCTCTCTTGTTAATGTGCTAACAATGTACATGGATGCTATATGTTCTAACATATTAATATACAATAGCGTGTCTAATATGTAGGAGCCTGTGGAGTATGTATCTTGATTATACAGACTTTATGCACTATCAACATCCTAAATTCCTACTTTACTTTAATTCTGAAATCTGCTCTGAACTTTCAGAAAGCAATGTCTCTTTATGAGAAGCAGAAAGGAGAAACTAGAGCAGCAAATGGGGAGAGAGTGCAAACCCCCAGTTCGGAGTACCTCAAGGTCCAGGGTTTGGATAATGAGAACGCTGCTTTTACTGAGGGTGATTCAGGAGCGCTTGTTTCATTTTGTGATGGGCAAGGAACAGAAGATGCAGTCTTAGATCATAAGGAGGAGCATATCGACTTGCCAAGGGATTCGGAGGCATGCCAACTTGCTTGCAAGAAGTTGGATGTGACATCTCTTCCTGACAATATGGTGGGATCAGAGGGGGAGATTAAAGTGGCGAACGTAACGGAAATGGAGGTGGATCCGGTATCCAGGCAGGAGAATATGTCCACCTCCCTGCAAAATGTACAACCACCATCCAGTCCTCTTCTGCTTTCTAATATCGAAGAGATGCCACCTAACAGTCCTGTAGTCAGTCATTGTGCTGACAATGACCACAAGATTGAATCTAAGTGTGCTACTATGCTTTTGTCTGATGTGTCTGATGAGGCAATGATGCCAGAGTCGGTTGAGTCTGGGTCAGTAAATTTAAGTCGGATACATCATTCACCTGAAAGTACACATTGAAACAATTTTATTTTTCCTTAAGCTTCTTAAAATCCCATTCCGTAGTTAAATCATCTGCTCTATGGTATGGTATCATATGTGCCTTGCTGTTCAATTAATAAAACTATCGAGCTCTTTTTTTTAATGATTGAGCTGTTTTTGCTGCTTATTTTTATAACGTCAATCTTTCTATGTTGAATATCAAATAACTGATGTGCCTTCAAAAGCAATCTGATCTGTTTGCAGTGATGAGAGATCGATCGTATGAATAGCATACTAAAGCAAGGGAAGGATTCTTATGAATAGATCTCACTTGTGCACTTTTGTGAGTATGTTTTCTTTCTTGATCTTCTAAGAAAATGCATCGACCTTGTTTGCAACAAATTTACAGTAACCATTTAGAATTTGGAATCGGATCATCTTCTCTCTAACACCACAAAACAAAAGAAAACAACCGAGTAGTTTTTACAGTTTTTCTTTTAAAAAAACTGGTGTATTTGTGATCTAGTTTTGGTGTGTCAAGGAACTGCTTAATAGCAAAGATTTCAAGAAATCGTTATTAAGCGTAACCTTTTTGCTACTTCTAGTTGTAGTCTCCGAGGATCAAATTAAACATAATATTCATCAAAGGGCATAGTTGCTTGATACCATCCTGGTCTGGTTTTAGTAGACTTGAATTTGACTGCCTTATTGCACTAATGGTTGTCATCACTCACCAAAATTATAGATGGAACAGTAGTGTTGAATTAGCAATGAATTGGTGCTTCTAAAATGGTCACTGGCTTTCATTTTTATGGTATATTTTTATGGCCAAATATATATTACTAGGTCTTGGTAAGGCCCAAGTAAAGTTTTGTTATTGTTATTTGAATGACCAAAGTAATTAATATGGTCAATGCAGTCGAAGTATTTAATTATATTTTTTTCCTAATTGATCGAAATTAATATCATCTTTATATTTTTTTTGATTCAAATTATTATCTTGATATTGCTTTAAATATATTTTTTTTGTTCATTCTCTTTTCTATTTATTCGTAAGATGTAAATTACATATAAATTGTTTCAACAAGAATAATTTACGAGTAAATTTTAAGATATATTATAATTAATTAATAAAAAAATTATATAGCACATCAGTTTTTGCAATGAAGACGCGTCTAAGATAGTTAAACAGGTAAACAGAGCTTCATAGGTTGGATTTCTTGGAAGCTCTATTTTAGTTCAAAAAATATTTTTATTCTGTACGTTAATCAATCTGGAAACGATTATTTGACTTGGCTCAATTTTTTGTTTTTCAATCCGGTTGTATTGATAGTTTGGGAGTTTATCTCGATTGAGTCCAGTTTTTTTTTGATTGAAATGCATAATATTTTGTCAAAAAAAAGCAAAAAAAAGTGGTATTTTTAAATTATAATATATCGACTTTGTGTTGTAATTTTTATTTTTGATTTCGTAGGCAACGGATATATTGGCATTTTTAAACAATGGCCATCTTAACTAACTTGTTTTGCTTAATCTATATATATTATAAGAGTAATGCTAGGTACCCCAAATTGGTACCCAAAAAATGCTCCCAAATGATGTGGCATTGATGAGTTGGATGTATGAAGGATTTTAATTGGTGAGATATTTATGGCCCTGGCGGGCCCATTGTAATTATAACCATTCAGATAATGACACGTGTAATTTGGGAACAAAATTATAATGCCCTAGCATTAAGATATTTTTCTTGAATTTTCGATTTTTTGATAATTATAATGCCCGTAGATCGGAAAGTCACTAGAAACGTTTAAGATATTTTTCTTGAATTTTTGAATTTTTGAATTTTTTTATTAAAATTTTTTCCTTGCATTAAATAGCTCTTAATGGCATATTAATTAATCATTAATTATATCTAATAAATATGTATTAAATTTATTTTATTTATTTAAGAAATTATAAACATTATTTTGAGCATTATAATTATTATTTTAGTATTAAGTATTATTACATATATTTGATAAAAAAAAGTATTATTACATATATAATTAAGTTTATTTTTATGTAAAATGATGATTAAAAATTGTTTACATTGCATAATTTTTTATTCCCTATCGAATACCACTCCAATTTCTTTTTGGACAATTGTAGTATAGATGATCCTTAACATTTCAAGCAATCTTTATCATTAGTGATTATGGAAATCGTAATAAATTATAGAAGCATGCATGTAATAAAAATAACATGGGTTATGACCAAACTGATTAAACTGAAAAAAAAATACATTTTTATCGGTAGACTAAATTGATAAAAAAGTTATATACCCGTTGTTCATTATATTATGTCGAAATAAATTAATATTCTAATTAAATAAATTCTTACATTACAATTGAACATGTATGTTATGATAGGGGCGTCGACTTTAAAAAGTGTTATTATATATAATATTTATAACTTTTGATCGTAAAGATTACGTTTGTATTATAATTACTACTTTTTATGTTTATGATATTTTTGAGATTATAAAATTTTTAGATATATAAAGAGAATATCTTCAAACTTATAATTTATAATTTCTGTAAATTATTTTGAATCAATTTTAAAAAAAAAATTCTTAAGAGACCAATCAATGTTTAAAAATAATAAAAATTAATTCATCTATTTTAAATATTTTAAAATAAAAATTTGTGAACCGCGCGAAGCACGAATAAGTTTCAATATCAATATCATGCTTCAATATATATTATAATAGCAGGAGATAGGAGAGGCTTGCACTCCAAAACTTCAAAATATTTTTCTAGAATTTTCATATTTTTGATTTTTTATTAAAACAATTTTCTTGCATTTAATTAATTATTAATTATACCTATTAAATATATATTAAATACACTTTATTTCATATTTAATATAAAAGTTAAACAATTTTATTTGAAAATTATTTTTATTATTATTTTGTTATAAAATATTAATGATTTATATAAAAATACCATTATTTTAAGGTAAAACAATAAAATAAAATTATTTTTATCGTCAATTCTAATCATTATCCAATATCATTGCAATTTTTTTGGCAGTAATTAATAGATGATTTTAATTTTTCGATAAATTCATAATCAATTATCGTGAGAATCATGATGAGATACATAAGTATAAATATTTTTCGATTAATATCCATAATTTAAATAAAAGTAATATCGTAGAATTTACTTTTATACATGAACAAATTACACATGGGGTGTGACCCACTCGATTAAATTGAATCAAGTTAACCCTTTTTTTGTCGATTAAATCAATAAAAAAAATTACCCTTTCATTATTTGATTATTTTGTGTTGAAAAATTTAATATTCTAATTAAACACATTCTTATACTATTACTAATCAATTAATCATGCATGTATGTTATTAGACGGGAGACTGTGTTTAAAATTGTTAATTAGTTATATTTAATATTTACAAATTTTTATTATAGGAATTACGTTGACATTGTAGTTTGGTATGAAAAAAAGTAAGAGATCTTTAAGGAATTGATATTTGCTATTTTAAACAAATTCTCACTTTCTGAGCATTAAGTAAAGGTATTATATAACGAGATTCGGCTTTAAAAACAATTATATGTACAAATTTATTATAAACTTTAATAAAAGAATATTAGAATATGTGAGTATCACTTTGAACGCGTGTCCATAAATTTAATTTTAATGTTACAAACAAAACTGTTCTTATAAAAAGCTCAAAAAAATTAATTAAATGTAGAGATACGGGTGTCGGATCACTCCAAAAACATGAAGCATGACTTACGATATGCATTTAAATTCTGCCTTTTTCGTCATAAAACTAAATCTATCCAAAAGTGAAGTCAATCACACCTCTCATCACATTTACATTATACTTCTTTTCATCGTACAATCAAATTTACTAACAAATTAAGCAATCACTTCTTTTATGATGTCAGCAACAATAGAAAAGATTCACAGATGTTATTTTTACTTATTCAATGTCAAACTTTGCAAATGTTTGTTAATATTGAATTTCAAAAGCATTTTTTATGCGACAAAATAGGTTCATCAATATCTTCAAAATTATTATTATTATTATTATTATTATTATTATTCAAAAGTTTAACCGAAACATGTTTTTTTTACCTAATTCTTTTCTCTTTAATTTTTAAACGTTCAAATTTAATTATATTTCACACAATTTTTAATTTATCATATCAACTTTCAAATAATAAAATTTAACAAGCAATAATATTATATGTATAATTTTTAAAAATATTTTCATGCCGCGCGTAGCGCGTCTTTGTTATCTAGTTATTTTAATCCACCAGTTAAAACGAAATAATTTATTACGCAAGATGAATTAAAGACATTTCTTAATATCTTAGTATAATAACTAAAGTTCACTGCGATACATATCTTAATATATCGTGGAGTAATAAATAGTACAAAGTTTCAATTTTATATGTAGTTATTTAATTTCTTTTTGCGTCGTAATAATTTTTAATCATTGGACAAGAAAAGTGTAATATATTTTTTCTTTGAAAAACAAAGGTGTTAATTCAATAATTAAAAGACATACGACATCTACACCAATGATCAAGTCGAACAAATAGTAAATTGAAATCGTCTGATCTCATAAAGAGACAGATAAACGATATTTTGAAGATAATGTATATACAAATACAAGTACCCGCTTCATGCATCCTCGTTGGATTTCTGGTGCCCACTTCATCATGCTCCGAAGAAGCTATCGTTTGAGCTATCGACCATGAATGCGATTCCATAATGACCTTCATCCCTGAATCAAACCCATGAAAATCATGTCGATCTATAACCTGGTTATGTAGAACACCAAAACACACCAAAACAAAATTAACTCTCACAAGGAGAGACTAACAAAACCCAAATAAATTGAGAACTTATTGAAAGAAGAAAAAAAATTAACAAGAAAATGACGAATAAAGTAATTATAAAGGGATTGGGGTTTTCCACCGGTGAAAAACCGATGGAAGCCCCTTCAAAAATCTTTGATGCCAATTGAGTGAATAGTGTAATATATTAAAATCATATATTTATTTTCCACGAGTATCATCTTTTCTATCCAATAGAAAGATGCCAGTTGTCCCGTATGTTATCGAAAAAACACAACAATATGGATTAGGATAGAGATACACAAAAAGCCTTTCAGACCGGATTTTAATCGAGCTTTAAAAAATTCGGGTTTTTTAATAATCGGGTCGGGCCGGGCTTTTTCTGGACTTTTTAAAAGCCCAGGCTTTTAATCGGGCTTCGGGCTGGGCCGGGCTTGATGGGAAATAGGTGGCTCATCTTAGGTCCTCGGGGGCCGAACCGGACCAGGCTTTTTCTGGCCGGGCTTTTCGGGTTTTTTTTGGATCGAATCGGGTCGGATTTTGGGCTCAAGCTTTTTGAACATCTCTATGCTAGGATATCACAAAATTGCAAAAGAGTAATGCAAGGGAACCAAAAAATGTTCCCAAAAAAATGTCCAAAATGATGTGGCGGAATTGACATGGCAAAATGAGGTGTTTTAATTGGATACTCATATTAATGCATGTGGGGTTCATATTATTAGTTATTATTGAGACTACTACTACTTCAGCTACTTCAGGCACTCTTACTACAGCTCATTCAACAACCACTACTGCATTACATTCCATTTTTAGTAATGTATAGACAAATTAATTATATTAGCACGTGCTGATAGTTTGTATATATATAGGTTGATAGGAGTTAGTTAGCTGTCAATTCTACACACATTTTTCTTATTCTTCCTGTAACAAACTTTCTAAAGAGAATGTGAATATTTTCTTCTCTATTCAAGCTGTTCATCTCTTCATTGTAGTTCATCTATACTGCACATTTATCAGAAATTAATATGGTATCAGAGCAAGCTCTTGCGATCTTGCCGTGATTCTTTGTGTTTTTTGCCGGAATCTCACCGTTTTAGTCGGAATTTCAACGTTTATAAGGTGTTTTCTGTTCTGATTCTTCGAGATTGTTCTTCTTGTTTTGTTATTTTCTTCGATTTGTGCATTTCGTCATCGATCTGAGAATTTTACCTGTTAATCTGTGTTTTTTTTGTGCTGAATCTGTTTGTTATCATCTGTACGTAATCGTTGATTGTGAAAAGTAAGATTTCTGTGATTTCTGTGTTTTAATGGCGACAACTCAATCGAATACTATCGATGTTTCATGTGTCTACTATATTCATCCTTCAGATGCAAATACTACACAACTTGTTTCTGTAAAGTTTAATGGAACAAACTATAATAACTGGAAAAGATCGATGTTGTTGATTTTATCTGCGAAGAACAAATTAGGGCTTGTAAATGGAACCCTAGCTATGCCTGCAACAACTTCACCTGATTATAGTGCCTGGGAACGATGTAATTCTCTTGTCATTTCTTGGATTTTATTCAATCTTGATGAAACTACTGCACGGAGTGTTCTGTTTCTGAAAACTGCACGAGCAATCTGGAAAGATTTAGAAGAACGTTTTGGTTGTTCTTCGATTACTGAATTGTATTCTCTAGAACAACAATTGATGGAAATATCTTAGGGTACACAGTCAGTCTCAGAATTTTACACCAAAATTAAGACTATTTGGGATAGTATTGATGATGTGAATCCTTTACCTTCTTGCACTTGCACTACTTGCACCTGTGATTTGGGGCAGAAGTTTCTACAGAAGCAACAAGAGCAACGTTTGTTACAGTTTTTACTGAAATTGAATGATAAGTTCAGTGCTGTCAGAGGTCATATTATGTTAATGGTTCCTCTTCCCACAGTTTCTCAGGCTTACAGATTAATAGCACAAGAAGAGTGTCACAAGGACATTTCTCAGATTTCGTCAAATACTGAAAATTTGGCGTTTGTGGCTGATAGAAGATCTTATGTTTCTCAGAATCCCAGAACAAATGTTTACAATAATTCTCAGAGATTTGGTGGTATGAATAGTCTTAGTGGCATGACTGCTCCACGATCACAGATGAATCAGTTCTCTGCACCTCAGATGACTCAATTTTCTACAGTTAGACGACCAACTAAGCATGGTGCCAATTATTTTTGCACACATTGCAAAGTACAGGGTCATAGCATTGATCGATGTTTTCAGATTAATGGTTTCCCACCTGGCTTTAAAGGTTTTAAAGATAAACGAGTGGCTGCAACTATAACTTCTCAGAATCTGGACAATGATGTTCATACTCAGTCTCAGTCATCAGATGTTGTTGTATCTTCAGATGTAACAACTGATTCTTCTTCTCCAACTATTACAGAGGAGCAGTATGCTCAACTTGTTAATATTCTCAATAATAGTCAATCTACAGATTCTTCTAGTCATGCTCTCTTGGCAGGTAACATATGTTTGCTGAGTTCTTCTAGGTCCAAATGGTTGTTGGACAGTGGTGCTACAGACCACATTTGTCCCAGCCTTGATCAATTCGTGGAATATGAGACTGTCAATTCAAATACTAGTATTACCATTCCGGATGGTAGTAAGATCCCTGTTATACATAAAGGAACTGTCATACTTAATGATCATATTACCCTTAAGAATGTCCTCCATGTACCTGACTTTCAGTTTCATTTGATCTCTGTCACACAGTTATGCAAGGATCTTAATTGTCAGCTAATATTTTCTGATTCCAAGTGCTTTCTACAGGACCATTCTCAGAAAGGGCAGCTGATGCTTCTTGGTAATATGAGTGATGGACTTTATTCAGTGCAGACTATTATTCATTCTTTAACAATTTCAGCAAAAGCTCCTAGTATTGGTTTATTTTCTCGTTCTCAGACAGAGATTCAACTTTGGCATTTGCGTCTTGGCCATTTACCATTCCCTCAGATGAAGCTTGTTAAACCACATCTTAATGTTTCAGATTGTATTAGTTCTACTATTTGTCAGATTTGCCCTGCTGCTAGACAATGTCGATAATCTTTTCCACATAGCTCTATCAAAACTACTACTCCACTAGAAATGCTCCATGTAGATGTTTGGGGTCCATACAGGACTAAAACGTATACCAATTGTACTTCTTTTTTAACAATTGTTGATGATTACACTCGTTTTACCTGGGTCCATTTGTTTCAACAAAAGTCTGATGTTCCAGATATTCTTGAAAAATTTGTTTTGTATGCTGAGAAACAATTTAAACATAAGGTTTTGTGCATTCGTTCTGACAATGCTTTGGAACTCACACAGGGTACTCTTAAAGCTTTTTATTTACGTCATGGCATTATTAATCAAACTACTTGTGTTCATACGCCTCAACAGAATGGTGTCGTTGAACGAAAGCATCGACATCTCCTTGAAACAGCTCGATCTTTATTTCTTCAATCTAAAGTCCCAACATCTTATTGGGGTGACTGCGTACTCTGTGCTACATACTTAATCAACCGAATGCCTCTGTCTAGTATTGGTTATGCAACATGTTATGCAAAATCACGCAAGCGCACGTTGTCACAAGTAATATATGATTAAATCAAGTTCGTTCCCACAGAGATCTAGAATGGTGTTCAATTCAATTAATGTACCTATGCACCGATGTATGGTTTTTATCCACTGCTAAGACAAATAACAAATTGGATTTTTTATTAACTACTAAATTAATTATCAAACTAAAGATTAACTAATTAAAGAGATTAAAGTCGAATTACTAATATGAGAATAAAACATGGAATCCTAGTTTCATCATCTACTTCACTTAGAGTTGCAGCCTTTAATCACTATGTGCAATGGTTTTGATATCTGATCGGATAACACGAAACAAGTATACGCTACCTGTCAGCATACGCATACCAAACTAAACATACATCCACAAAAGAGATAGAAGATGAATAGACACCAATTATGCTTAGACCCTATATGTCTATAGAATTTGAAAACATAACGGTTGAAGAACAAGTTATCCATAAGATCACACAGGGCAGTATAAGTATTTTCATCTCACACCACAAATCATATTGATAAACAATTATGAACCTATGCTAGCATGGCAAGTTCTAAATCTCAAGATCCACTTTCACTTCACAAGAGATTAACAAATTAGATGTTCGCGACGCATCTAAAAGCATTAAGATTAACCATACGAGGATATCAAAAATCCACCACACATAAATCTTTAAGGCATGCAAACTACTAAGCTACATAGATAAATCCACTAGGATCCCAAGACAACGATTAGTTCATAATCGAACCTTTCGTCACCATGGGATTAGATGAAAACATGGTAATTGACAAAATATAAAAGGAAGAAATAATATTAATAGTAAAAGAACACAAAAGATGAAGTAGATCTTGATCCGTTGCTTGTCACGAGCGTTGGATCTCCTTCTCCTTTTCTCTCTTGCAATTCTATGTTACAATAATAAAACGATTCTCCTATTTTACAAGGCTAAGATGTGTTTATATAGGCTTAGATATCTTGCCCAACAAGAAAAACAACCTAGAATACAATTAGAAATAGGTTTGGGTACCAAAAATATAATTAAAATTCGAAATAGGGCAAAACGGAGATTTTCAGCAATTTTCTCCCCGCACCAGCGCTGCCTGCGCAACTAGAGCGCAGCCTGCGCTGCCTCTTCTGTCCAGAGCGCAGCCTGCGCAGCTTCAAGCGCAGCCTGCGCTGCCTTGGCTGTCCAGGCTGATTTTTTCTGCAGTTTTTTCTTTCGTTTCTCGTCCGTTTTCTTCCGTTCCTTTTGCATTCACTTCCCGTCTTTATTCCAATGTCTTGCAAGACTTTTGAAAGTTGATAATAAGTCACCATTCTTCATTCCATAGCATAATCAACTCCAAAATCAACGGAAAATTCACCCTTAATCGATATTTCTCCAAACCTGCACAAGTAAATAAAACACATAAAAAATACCACAAACTTGAGTCCAAGTACACCAATTTAAGTCGATATGGAATGTTCCAAGTGGATATAAAATCCACTTATCACACCCCCAAACTTAAACCGATGCTTGTCCTCAAGCATAAACAATTACAACTAACTAATTAGTACCACTTCCGTAGGTGATCACGGTTGCATTCGGCATATGCAACAAGCCCTTTAAACCCCTAGGCAGCCCTAGTGGACGAGTAAGGTCTCGTGAGGGCCTATAGCGAATGTACCCACAAAATCTAATGCAATGCAATGCATGAATGCAACTAATATGAAAATGCAATTAATATCCTACCATACCTTCAATTCCTCTCATGCCATATCAACTTAAGAATCAAAGTAAATACGCAATGTCTTGGTGTCAAAAGTGCAAGTATTCACATAGTCTACTCAATGACATGCATAAATTCTCACAAGCCCATGTCAAGTGTAAGAATAAGTTAGTAAACATGCTAAGCCTACAAGAGTACATCTTTGAGACAAAACTCGGGATCTCATACGCAAAAACAAGCAAACACTCACAATCCACTCACAAAAGAATATTCACTCAAGAACAAGGGTAAGTGTATCACTCAACTCCAACAAAATCATAAGCATGCTTGACATTGGTATCAATCTAACTCTTAACACAATATACATTAATGACGATAATCAAAAGGTCTTTATTTGGGTTGTAACGGGGCTAGGGACAAGGTATGTCAAATAAGCCAAAACAGGTGAAGTGTCAAAAGCTAGTAAGTACCATAATAAATCATACACAACACCATATTTCTCCCCACATAATTTTACTAAAACAAACACTCGACTAGTCGACTAAAAATAGGATCACAACAACACAAACATGCTCTCATAATATTTTTTTTTCTTTTCTCTTTTTCTTTTTTTTTTCTTTTTTTTCTTTTGTTTTTTTTTCATTTTTTTTTCGAGAGCTAAATAGAACACAAACAATAATATAAACAATAACAATGATCCCATAATTTATTACATATGTCGACTATCAAGTAAACAATCAAACCCAATTTTCAATATTCCCCCAAAAGTAAGACCAACAATAAACCCCTCCTTGCACACCTTATTACTCCCTTAAGCACTCTACTAACCTTTGACAATGTGGGTTCAAATTAATGTAAGGCCAATACAAGAAAAGGTCTAGGCAAGTAATGTGGTATGTCACCGAAAAAAAATAGGATTAAGCTCAACGGGTTAACTAATTGATCATGTAAATATGGTGTGGTAATATGGGAAAATATGCGGTTATTCCTAAATGCCTTTATCATTTTAATCGCCAAATAATGTCATGCGTTTCAAGAAAGACCTCAAACAACTGCTAGCAATGCAAACAATCCGTGGACACTCAAGCAAACGAATAAATTGCAAATAATATGCAATTTGGCTCAAATCTCACTTGGTGGAAAAACATACTCAATCCCAAGCAAAAAATCTCTCTAATGCCCCTACTTGTATCCAAAGCATGCAAACTAAATCATCTTGCACATATTCATGTCCTTTTAATCACTTACAACATTCAAAAAGTCTACTAGCTTCAACTTACTAGTGTATGTGTGTGCACAAGAACAAAGCATATCACTTCTCAATCAAAAGCATCAACAACACAAAATTCCTATCAAGCATGGGTGCAAATGCAATCTATTATGAACTCATATGAAATACGAAAATAAAAAAAACAGAATGTCCTATATGAAACAAACGTAAATAACACGAACATAAATGCATAATTTACTACTACTAATATGCAAAGCATGAAATCCTACATGAACAAATAATACAACAACAACTACTAATCCCCCAAACCACCCCCAAACTTAAAATATTCAATGTCCGCATTGAATGGAAAGTAATACAAGGGATAACAAAAAAACATACCTGAAAACACCGAAACACATGGGTTGCCTCCCACGAAGCGCTGTCGTTAACGTCATTTAGCCGGACAAATATGATTCAAATCATGGTGGCTCGAAGATCGCATTTGACTTGTCCTTAGCAGAAGGACCATTCACCCATTGGTTGACAACCTTCTTGCTATCTTTCCACATCCTTTCAAAACCAAAATTCATTTTGACTCCTCCTCCAATTAACTTTTTCTTTTTCTTCTTCACACCTCTAAGGTGCTTATGCTTCACAGTTGATTGATAAGAATACTCTTCAACCTCATCATCCATGATCCACCTTCTTAACACATTATCGTGACCCTCTTCAAAAATCACCAACTCATCATTCAGAAGGACATACTTCAAATGAGATGGAAGTTTTCCGAGCTTGACATTCGAAAGATCTCGAACAGAAGAAATGTCAATGGAATCACTGATAGGATGCTTTAGCACGCATATATTCGATTTTTCGCTCAACAATTGATCCAACTTCTTTCTCTGACCCGTATCAACCTTTTCCACACTAAAACACTCTTCATCCTCTGTCGGAAATTTCATGGCCTTGAAGACATTAAAGGTGACACTCTGATCTTGCACCCTCATTGTAAGCTCTCCTTTTTGCACATCAATCAAAGTCTTTCCTGTAGCCAAGAACGGTCTTCCCAAGATTATGGGAATCTTCTTATCTTCTTCAAAATCCAAGATCACAAAATCAGCAGGAAAGATAAACTTATCAACTTTTACCAAAACATCCTCTACTATACCTCTAGGATATGTGATAGATCGATCAGCCAACTGCAAAGAGATGTTAGTTGGCTTTGGCTCCGGTAGACCAAGTTGCTTGAAAACAAACAATGGCATAAGATTAATACTAGCTCCAAAATCACATAAACATTTGCCGAATGAAATGTTGCTAATAGTGCACGGAATAGTGAAACTTCCTGGATCTTTCAGTTTAGGTGGCAACTTCTGCTGCAGAACCGCATTGCACTCCTCTGTCAATGCCACTGTTTCAAAATCTTCCAACCTTCTCTTCCTTGACAAAATATCCTTCATGAACTTTGCATAGCTCGGCATCTGCTCTAATGCTTCAACAAAAGGAATGTTAATGGACAGTTTCTTGAAAACATCCATAAATTTCTGAAACTGTTTTTCTTGACTTTTCTTCAAACGTCCAGGATATGGCGGAGGTGGATAGATCTGATTATTCATTGAAGATTGCTCCGGAGTAGACTTTTCAACAGGTTTCTTGTTCTTCTCACCATCTAGCTGATCAGCCACTAAATCAGATTTATCAATTTCTGGCACTGCATATTTTTCAACCTGTTGATTCTGAACATCTTTATCTTCTTCAGTTGCTGATTTAGGATCACTCGTGACTTTTCTAGATCTCAAAGTAACTGCATTGACCTGCTCTTTGTTGTCCCTCCTGCCTGGATTAACCTCCGTATCACTAGGAAGAGTTCCTTGTGGCCTACTACCTAAGACACTTGCAATCTGTCCTATCTGAGTTTCTAAGAGCTTCTGACCAGCTTGTAAGTTCTTTAACGCTATCCACATCTCATCAGATTTTTCATTAGAAGATTGTCCCATATGAGCCTGGAGTTGTTGCTGCTGAAATCCCGGAGGTTTATATGGTGTCCTTGGAGCATTAGGCTGTTGATAGCCTTGATTGAATGGCTTTGCTTGCTGACCTTGAAACTGCTGATAGGGCTGCTGATAAGGTTGTTGAGCACCTTGATTGTTGCTCCAGCTGAAATTGGGATGATTCCTGTTGTTCGGATGATAGGTGGCTGGAACTGGTGCAGCAGGTCTCTGAAAATTACTCACGAATTGTGTTGATTCAGAAGAGATAGCACACTGATTCGTCGCATGTGCGCCCGCACATAGCTCACAAACACTAGCCACCTGCTGAACTCCATAATTAGCAAGAGAATCCACCTTCATAGCAAGAGCCTTCAACTGAGCTGTAATCATTGAAGCTGTATCTACTTCCAAAATTCCTGCTGCCTTGCCTTGAGAAAGCCTCTGGGTTGGATTCTGATATTCATTGGCAGCCATCATCTCAATAAGTTCATAAGCTTCATCATAGCTCTTTGCCCAGAGAGCTCCACCCGATGCTGCATCTAGCAAAGGCCTAGACTGTGCTCCCAACCCATTGTAGAACCCATTAATAACCATCCAATCAGGCATGCCATGATGAGGACACTTGCGTAGCATCTCCTTGTAGCATTCCTAAGCCTCACACAAGGTCTCTCCAGATTGCTGTTGGAATTGAGTCAACTGATTCCGTAATGCTGCAGTTTTCGCCATAGGGAAGAATTTAGTAAGGAACTTCTGAGCAAGATCTTCCCATGTAGTAATGGAACCAGGTGGCAAAGAGTGTAGCCAGCTCTTAGCCTTATCCCTCAGAGAGAATGGGAAAAGCCTCAACCTGATAGCATCATCCGTCACACCATTACATTTGAAAGTATCACAGATCTCGATAAAGTCCCGAACATGCATGTTGGCATCCTCCGTAGAAGCTCCCCCAAACTGAACTGAATTCTGCACCATCTGAATTGTGCCAGACTTAATCTCAAAATTGTTCGCTGCAATAGCTGGTCTAATAATGCTAGACTGGATGTCATTGAGTTTCGGCTGAGAATACTCCTTCAAAGCCTTAGCTGCTGCTGCATCTGCCATTGCTACTGTAGTTTCAGCTTCCTCTTCCTTATTCTCTAAATTCTCTACACGACCGTCTTTTGCCAGTTTTTGTAAACGAGCTTGCGAACGTGTTTGCATACAAACCTAAGTACCTAAAACACCACGAATCAAACAAACTACGTAAGAAATCCGAGTCAGTGAACGCTAACGACCACTGATGACAAGCACATAAACTAAAATAAAAACACCGACGATCCCCGGCAGCGGCGCCAAAAACTTGTTATGCAAAATCACGCAAGCGCACGTTGTCACAAGTAATATATGATTAAATCAAGTTCGTTCCCACAGAGATCTAGAATGGTGTTCAATTCAATTAATGTACCTATGCACCGATGTATGGTTTTTATCCACTGCTAAGACAAATAACAAATTGGATTTTTTATTAACTACTAAATTAATTATCAAACTAAAGATTAACTAATTAAAGAGATTAAAGTCGAATTACTAATATGAGAATAAAACATGGAATCCTAGTTTCATCATCTACTTCACTTAGAGTTGTAGCCTTTAATCACTATGTGCAATGGTTTTGATATCTGATCGGATAACACGAAACAAGTATACGCTACCTGTCAGTATACGCATACCAAACTAAACATACATCCACAAAAGAGATAGAAGATGAATAGACACCAATTATGCTTAGACCCTATATGTCTATAGAATTTGAAAACATAACGGTTGAAGAACAAGTTATCCATAAGATCACACAGGGCAGTATAAGTATTTTCATCTCACACCACAAATCATATTGATAAACAATTATGAACCTATGCTAGCATGGCAAGTTCTAAATCTCACGATCCACTTTCACTTCACAAGAGATTAACAAATTAGATGTTCGCGACGCATCTAAAAGCATTAAGATTAACCATACGAGGATATCAAGAATCCACCACACATAAATCTTTAAGGCATGCAAACTACTAAGCTACATAGATAAATCCACTAGGATCCCATGACAACGATTAGTTCATAATCGAACCTTTCGTCACCATGGGATTAGATGAAAACATGATAATTGACAAAATATAAAAGGAAGAAATAATATTAATAGTAAAAGAACATAAAAGATGAAGTAGATCTTGATCCGTTGCATGTCACGAGTGTTGGATCTCCTTCTCCTTTTCTCTCTTGCAATTCTATGTTACAATAATAAAACGATTCTCCTATTTTACAAGGCTAAGATGTGTTTATATAGGCTTAGATATCTTGCCCAACAAGAAAAACAACCTAGAATACAATTAGAAATAGGTTTGGGTACCAAAAATATAATTAAAATTCGAAATAGGGCAAAACGGAGATTTTCAGCAATTTTCTCCCCGCACCAGCGCTGCCTGCGCAGCTAGAGCGCAGCCTGTGCTGCCTCTTCTGTCCAGAGCGCAGCCTGCGCAGCTTCAAGCGCAGCCTGCGCTGCCTTGGCTGTCCAGGCTGATTTTTTCTGCAGTTTTTTCTTTCGTTTCTCGTCCGTTTTCTTCCGTTCCTTTTGCATTCACTTCCCGTCTTTATTCCAATGTCTTGCAAGACTTTTGAAAGTTGATAATAAGTCACCATTCTTCATTCCATAGCATAATCAACTCCAAAATCAACGGAAAATTCACCCTTAATCGATATTTCTCCAAACCTGCACAAGTAAATAAAACACATAAAAAATACCACAAACTTGAGTCCAAGTACACCAATTTAAGCCGATATGGAACGTTCCAAGTGGATATAAAATCCACTTATCACAACACCATACTTTCGTTTATACAATTCTATGCCTGATCTTGATTTACTCAAATCGTTTGGATGTCTTTGTTATGTTTCCACTCAGGCAGTTAATCGCTCAAAGTTTCAACCTCGTGCAGAACCTGGTGTTTTTTTGGGTTACCCACCTCATCAAAAAGGCTACAAAATCTTGAATTTATCTACTCATCGGGTAATTGTTTCTCGTGATGTTGTTTTTCACGAATTTCATTTCCCTTATCATATTTTGCAACATAATTCTACAGCTCCTGTTTCATCAATATTCTTACCTTGTACTACTTCACCTTCTACTGATTATTTAGATATTTCCATACCTTCACAATCTCATACACCTGAATTTAGTACCTCTATAGAATCTACATCACCATCTTCTCCTACTAATTCATCTAGCACTTCTATAGATTCTGAATCTAACTCTTCTTCTTCATCTACAAATTCAACTACTATTCCTTCTACTCGTGTTTCTACTCGTCATAGACATGCTCCTTCTTATCTTACTGATTACATTTGTAATATTGCTACTATGTCAACATCTACTCATCAGTGCAATTTTGTTTTTGCTGAGAATTTTCATATTAATCACAAAAATCATATTGTGGCACTTTCCAATATTACTGAACCCACTTCTTACAAAGAAGCTGCAGCTCATCCTCTTTAGAAAGAGGCTATGGACAAAGAACTCCAAGCTCTTGCTTTAAATCATACCTGGGATCTTGTTCAGTTACCTCCTGGTAAACACAGAATTGGGTGTCGCTGGGTTTTCAAGGTTAAGCTTCATTCTGATGGTTCTTTAAAGCGTTGTAAAGCTCGTCTTGTCGCTAAAGGGTATAATCAAAAACTCGGTATTGATTATGAGGAGACGTTTTCTCCTGTAATTAAAATGAATACTGTGCATTGTCTTGTTGCCTTGGCTGCTAGTCGTCGTTGGAAATTATTTCAGTTGGACGTTAATAACGCATTTCTCCATGGTGATCTTCAACAGGAAGTCTACATGAAACCTCCACCTGGTCTCTATGTTGCTCCTAATCTTGTTTGTCGTTTGGTTAAATCTATCTACGGGCTTAAACAAGCTTCTCGTGAGTGGTTTGCCAAACTAGTTCTGGAATTGATTTCTCAAGGATACGTTCAATCTAAGAATGATTGCATCCTCTTTATTAAACATTCTGGTCCTAAAATTACTATAATGGCTGTTTATGTCGATGACATAATTGTTACAGGTGATGATATTAAATCCATTCTTTCTATTAAGCAGCATCTGCATTCTGTTTTTGGCATAAAGGACTTGGGAATTCTTCATTAATTCTTAGGTATTGAGGTTGGATATTACTCTAATGGTATTACTCTTAGCCAACACAAATTTACAAAGGATTTGCTTGCTGCTTGTCCATTTGATCTTCCTTCCAAGGCTACCACTCCTTTACCCTTACATTTAAAGTTGACTGCCACTGATGGTTCTTTAATCTCAAATCCAGAATTGTATCGTACTTTGGTGGGTAAGATCAATTATCTGACAAATACCAGGCCCGATCTTAGCTATACTGTTCAGGTGTTGAGTCAGTTTATGCAACTTCCTCGTGCACCTCATCTTGCTGCTTTACTGCACACATTGAAGTATATAGATTCCTCTCCTAATAATGGGATTTTACTTCAAGCTTCTGATTCTCTAACACTACAGGCTTATTCAGATTCCGACTGGGCTGCTTGTCCTACTTCTCGTCGGTCTATCACTGGATACATACTTTTGTTTGGTAATTCTCCAGTTGCATGGAAGTCTTAAAAACAACCAACAATCTCTTGTTCCTCTTCTGAATCAGAATATCGTGCTATGGCAATCTGCTGCTGCAGAAGTTACATGGATAGTTCGCCTTCTTGAAGAACTTGGTGTTACTTCGCTTAAACCAGTAACTCTTCACTGTGATAATCAATCAGCTATTCACATTGCTAAAAACCCTGTTTTCCATGAGCGTACCAAACACATTGACATTGATTGTCATTTTACACGAGACAAAGTTCTGGAAGGCCTTATTCAACTCACCTATCTCCTACTTATAATCAGTTAGCAGATGATTTCACTAAGATACTTCCTTCTCCTCAATTCCAACTGTTGCTTTCCAAGTTAGGCATGTTTTCCAAACTCCCTAACTTGAGGGGGGGGGGGGTATTGAGACTACTACTACTTCAGCTACTTCAGGCACTCTTACTACCGCTCATTCAACAACCACTACTGCATTACATTCCATTTTTAATAATGTATAGACAAATTATTTATATTAGCACGTGCTGATAGTTTGTATATATATAGGTTGATATGAGTTAGTTAGCTGTCAATTCTACACACATTTTTCTTATTCTTCTTGTAACAAACTTTCTCAAGGGAATGTGAATATTTTCTTCTCTATTCAAGCTGTTCATCTCTTCATTGTAGTTCATCTATACTGCACATTTATCAGAAATTAATAGTTATTATTGCCAACAAATAATAAGCACATATGACATTTTGGACAAATTTTTGGAACTTTCTTTAGTTCCCTAGCATTTTTTTGCAATAACCCCAAAAAAAACTACACAATTGCCGACCTGCCTACTCGACATTCTCAATTTCATGCTTAGCAGCAGATGAAATATTGAGGTACAAAAAATGTACCATCGTGAATATTTTTTACAAAAAATACCACGGTAGAAATAATCTGAAATATTTTACTTATTTTAAAATTTCTCGATTTTTATAATAAAATATTTTATAGAAAGATATTTTAAAATATGATTAACTATTATGTATAATTTGTAAACAGAGATTTTATTATTTCTTGAATATTTATTAAATGTAGTTAAAACATTAAAATATATCTAATAATGTTCCAATTAATTTTTCAATTTTTCCCGATTGGCCGAATCAATTTATTTCAAATTTTATAAATATAGAAATTAAACAACTTATATCACCTATGTAGCTATTTTGTGTATATTTACAATTTAATTATTTCAATAAAGATCAATTTATAAAATTTTAATTATCATCTCAACTTCTTGCCAAAAGAGATGGTATAACATATACTCCAACACAATTTATTATGTACAGTGATTCTTAAAATAGTTAGTTTGTGGCATAAATTTACTTCAGATAAATAGAAGATTAAAAAAATGCTTAATTTTCCTTTTATCATCAGACAAAACAAAGACAAGTGGGACTTATAGGGTGGGACAGACGTATAATGATCAAACAGACTCATGTCAAATGTAACATTAATCTCTATTCTCCACTTTGTTTCATATTCTCTTGAAAACCACTTTTCTATCTTCTTGTCTCTTTTTTACAGGTTTGATCTATACCCTCTTTTTTATATAAACTTAATCATCTTATTTTGTATAATTGTACAATCTTGTTTGCAAAGTTTAGATCTTTCTTGCAAGTAACTTCTTGTGATTATTAGTTCTACTCCCATCTTTTGATTTATGGTGTTTAATCATTTACTGATTTAGTTATATATATTTCTTGTGATGTTTATGAATTTTTGGTTATTTGGGTTGTTTTAGTTGAGATTGTAGTATGATTCTATGATTAGTAGAAAGGGTAGTTTTTATCTTTTGTGATGCAACTGTTCTAGTTTAAATTTCAGTGTTTATGTGTATATATATGGAGTAGTTCTACATAAATTAATGTACCAAGTATATCCAGCTTATAAAAGGGTCCGGAGAGGGTATGATGTACGCGAATCTTATTTTCATTTAGAATAATGAGAAGGAAAGAGCCCTTAAGATCATATATACAAAATGAGTTAACATGAACATGATTTGGTAAATAGGGTGATTTATATTTTTTAATGGCATAGATTAGTAGGAGAATTAATGTACTATGTCGTTTGAGTTTTGATTGCAGTTTTGTTTTTCTTTTTGTGAAGGGAGTAGTTATGAATAAATTTTACTTGGTAGAAAGAAAGGGGGATTTTCGTTTGTCAGGTATAGTTTAGTTGAAGAATTTATTATATACTAATGTTTACATATTTTAGTAGTTTTATATGAAGTGTAATTTAGCTTGATGGGTGATGGGCCTCGAGGAATAGAAGTATTTCCTGATCATTTTCAAGCATCAACATCAGGTGCTCCTCCCCCTCAAAGTCAAGTTTCTCCTGGTATACATCCAAGATCAGGTTTTGAGGTATGCATTTTTTTTATTTCTTGGAGATGTAGTAGAGCTTGTGGAAAGTGAAGGCGAATGGTAAAAATTGAATTTTGTTTGGTTGATTATGTTGTTGTATATTAGAATAGTCTGGAAGTCGTGTGTGGGCTCGAAGAAAATTGAGGACTGCTGCATCCATGTTGAATCTGTTTAGCATAAGGAAGTTGCCGTGGGTGCCGGGTCAGGAAAAGGTGGAATTTGGAATATTTTTTTACTTGGTTTAGCATACTTGTTGTGCAGTTTCATGAATATAACATTTGATGGACTTTGTCAGGTTCTGTTAACTGCTCCGGAAGTAGAATCTCTTAGAACAGAACTTTCTGATTTGGAGGAAAAAGAAGCTCTTCTTAAAGCACAGTGAGTGTTTATTTCTATTTTACCTAGAACTGTATTCATAACTTTTAACATATAGATATTGAGATTATTATCTTGTCCATCTCTCTGCGGACTTTTCACACAAGCTTAGTTGAAGTATAAAGAATTAGGAACTATTTGTGAGGCAATGTTATAAATTTGTTTTGATTTTGAGAAATGAGAGGAGGGGGGGGGGGGGGGGGGGACTGAATGGGCTACTAAGTATATATTCTGCTAATAGAAACAGGAGGAGAGGATGGGAAGGAAGGGGCCAGTCATCTTTCCTCAGTGATGCGTGACACCTGACTTGAGTCTGTATAGGTAGCTGAATGACCAGGAAATTATCTTATACATGATATTGTAAACTAATGTTATTTTATATAGATATATATGCATTCAACTTGGTAGGCGTAGGTATTAAACACACACAAGAGTTTAGAAGATGAATATCTGCATTAAAACTAGCTATTTCTCTGAAGTACTGTCCCAGCAATCTGGAACATATATTAATGCTCAGGAAGTAGCATTAGGCAAAACTTTAGGATCTAGAGTTGGGTTGAAGGTTATATATTAAATAATCACTGTGGCGTTCTCGTTTTCTTTGAGAAGCTAAAAATGTTTGATTCTGATAATGACACGTAAAACATGAATGCCTTTGGTTTTGAGTTTTATGTCCTGTTCCAAGTCTTTGTAATACATTATACACATAGTTTTGTGTCTGTTTTCTGTGTTCTCACCGTGGCTGATCTGTTGTGTACAGATTGGAACATCTTGATGAAGTTTTGCGTTCTGCCCGTCTATCAGGCTATTTATACATGCGAACGGTAATATACATTCCTAAGTTGGTTTTCACTTTGTTGTATGTGTTTCCTACTAGAGTAAAACATTCCGTGTCGTTACATAGAGATGGGCAACATTACCTGGCGAACCAGCTCCAATTGATGATGATACTGAAATAGATGACTGGCTTCCACGTTTTCTCGTCCTTCACGGTTCATGTATATATTTGTATCTAATGTCAACAGGTAATTTCTTCAACCTTTTTGTTTCTAACTTAATTTAAGCAGTCAATTTTGCAATAGTTACAATGTCTCATGCTAGCTACTGGGTGGTACTTCTAGATGTGGTCATCATTCATTTTGTAGCATATGTTGGAAGAATGAGTGATTTTTCTCATAATGTTAATAACTGTGTTGATTCCTTTCTGTTGACGGAAATGAATATTATGGCAGATTTGAGTCCGCAGGATTCCACCCTACTATCTGATGTTGTTGAAGTTGACCGTCTTCCTTGTTTTACCCGAGAAGACGGGGAATTTCGTTATAACTTCTATATATTAACTCGTCAGGGGCTGCGATACGAGTGCTCGAGTGTTTCTAAGATACAGGTACACACTACGATGTTGATTGCACTTGTCCAAGGGCGAGGCCTAAAATTACCCGAAATGGCAGTACTGCTGTGGTATTGTATGTTTTTTGCTTGCATTGGAATTTGTATAATGTGATAACATTCCAAAAGATGTCTGCTTTCTATCCACTAAGTCACGGGTTAAAACAAGTGATAGGAATGGGATTAGGGCCTGTTTGATAACATTAATGAAAGATAGAACTTCAAAAAAAGTTTAACAGTAGGGAATTATTCGTATTTCTTTACTTGTAGAAGACAGGGTATAGAGTTTGTTAATTCAGCAAACTTCCTCTGCAGGTTGACTCTTGGTTGACAGCGTTACACAAAGACTGCAAATTGCAATCCGACACGTTAGCTCGTAATGATTCAGAAGAAACACTTAACGATTCAAAAGGAGAAGAAGGAAAGAATTGAATCAGAAAGTTGTGATTAGCTTATAAGTCTTCGACTTTAAGGACCCGAAGTTGTAAATTTGAAATTTAGACAATTTAGATTGTGTGGGCATGATGAATAACATATATCTATGTACATAGAATTGTGTTCTACTATGAAAGAAGCAAGTGGAGTTTCATGAAGTTTTTGATGTGTTATTATTGTAGTGAATACAAGTTCTTTATCCAATCTATTCTTGGCTGTAAAGTTTAATGCTTGTAGAATGAGTGCAACTTAATTTTTTCAAAAAGATGTGCCTGAAAATTGTTGAAAGGCAAGCTCAAGGGAACTTTGTACAACATAAAAAGATTAAGGGGCCACAAAGATAATAAATAAATGAAAAGTAAATTAATTGGACTTATTTATTATTTTTTTTGCTAAATAATTAATTGGACTTATTACTTTTGTTAATGTTTATTTTGTAAAAATTATCATTTTTTTTCTTTTTAATTTTTAAATTATTCAATATTTCTTGTATCCCATTGATTAGGTGTTTTGTTTCCCTTTCCTTATTCTTTTTCATTTTTAATTATAATTTAAACTTAAATTATTAAAACATATATTAACATGTAAATTATTTTTAAAAAATAAAAAATTATTTTTAATTTGATTTTTATAAATTAAAAATAAATTTGATATAAATTTTAATTCTAAAAATTTATCAAAACCAATCAAGTACAAGGATCATCATTTACTTTTTCCTTATTTAACCAAACTCCAACATTGCGTTCAAACTTATTTATATAGATTTCAGTGGTCATTTTCGCTAACCTCGTCAATTTTTAAATATTTGTTATAAAATTCCACGTTATTTATATTTTTTGAAATACTAAATTCTATTTAAATAGTGCTAGTAGTCCCAACAAAATTCTCCCAAAATGACACATGTCATATTTTTATTAATAAAATTCACATTAATACACACAATTTTCATTATATTTATGAGCAAACAACCAAAAAAAATATGATAACTCATCTTTTGAAAAATAAATTGGGATCCAATTTGACATCCTAAAATCGTTCATTCTATTTATAATAATTTGAAATAATAATAAAATACTATATTTAAAATATAACTAATTATAACACTAAAACAATTTGGTCCAACAAATTTTACATAATCGTTATTTTAATCAATAATTTTAGCTAACATAAAGCTTAAAACTTAGTTTCTATGATTTATATTCTGAATTTGATTCTCAAAATTTATAAAAGAATAAAGGGATATTCTCAATGGTACCCGTATTGACTTTTTTGAATGGTACCACGGCATATTTTTGACTTACAAGTGGTAGCATCAAGATTTTGTATTCTCAATAAAAATACTCTTCCTTCATTAGAAAGTTAGTCAAACAATAATTTTAATGGAATATTCTTAATGGTACCCTTCTGTTTTTTGCTTTATCGAATGGTACCATTGTAAAATTTATATTTTAATTCAATTTTGATCCTAATTTTTTTAAAAAAATATGTGGGTGTTTGTAATTTCATACTCTTCATTTAAAATTTTAAAGTTTAATTTTTCACCAATTTTCCATTTAATTTCGATTTTTAGAAGTTATTTAATTGATTTTAAATTATTTTTCAACATAGTGAAATTACCTTTTTGCCCCTATCTTTTAATCCCTAAACACCCTGTTCCCCCAATTGAGTTATTCGGCTCTATTTTTCTTTCCGTGGTTTCTCTCGCTCGAACCCATCTCTCTCGTTCAATCTCTTTCTCGCAACTCTCTTCTCTCTCTCTCGTAATCCCTCCCTTTTTCTATCTCTTTTCCATTCCTCTCCAACAGATGTATATATGTGTGTGCAATTGTGTAGGTGTGCGAATTGTTATGTGTGTATATAATCAAATTGGGTGTGTTGAAATTTGGGGATTTCTCTATTGTTACGAATTGGTTATGAGAGTGTGTTGGTTCTGGTCTTGAAGCATCCAATTTTTGGACCTCCACCAGGACCACATGTGTCGGCAATGAAATTGAAAAAACCGATGCTGTGGAATCTCATTCTTTTTCATTGATTCTTGTTGGGTTTAGATTTCTTTGATGATTAATAGTTAATAACAATTGTATGAACATTTGTTTAGCATTAAACATTTGATTAACGTTTTGCTTCACATAAGGGTATATTGAGAAGACAAAATCTTGAGGGTACCATTCGGAAAAGCCAATATTAGAAGGGTACCATGAAGAATATCCAATTAAAATTACTGTTTGACTAACATTTGACTAACTTTCTAATGACGGGGATGTATTTTTATTAAGAAGACAAAACCTTGATGGTACCACTCGTAAGTCAAAAATATGCAATAATACCATTCAAAAAAGCCAATACAAGAAGGGTATCATTGAGAATATCCCAAGAATAAATATCATATATTTATTTTGTCAAAAAAAAATCATATATTTACTTGTAATTTTTTGAAAAAGATGGTGTGCAATTGGGCGGAAGCCCTTTGGAAAATGTAGTAAAATGTTAAAAGGTATACAAGGAAGCCCAAAGGGCCTAAAAAGATTTGCAAGGTAATGGAAGAGGAGAATAGCATATAAGTTTTGGGAAAGAGAAAAATGGGCCGTGAGGTTATATCCATTTCCCATATGAATTTAATGTTATCAATATCAATATTAATATATTCTTAATGATGGTTAGTGAAGTACTTAATCAAATTACACCAATTACCCTTTGAAATCAATATTACGTATTTATTTTAGATAGATTTTTTAGTCCTTTTACTTTTTTATCGGGGGTTAATGGATATCCATGTTTTAATCCTCATCAATTAGTAAAGATATTCGGGTATTTTTATATTGATGGGTCAACCCATACAACAAATACACATAATATTCATCTGCTTATTACAACCCACCCTAATTTAGCGGTCAGTGTTACCCTAATTTACAGACAAAGATAATGTCATACATGGATGCAGACTTTCCTTACATTCATCAATCATCCTGTAATCTTTGCACGATATATATCTGCGTATACAATCAATTACTTTTTTATGGATGTCTGTATATATTCCATGAAACTGTCTTTCTCCCCTTCTTTCATAGTTTGGTTTCAGCATCTGAGGTACTTTCTCCCCTTCTTTCACGGTTTGGTTTCAGCATCTTATGTATGAATTATATGTCCTCGATGATGTTTTTAATTAGTTAACCTACTACTATAGTGTCCGTATTGCTCTATTGATTATGGGATATATTGTATTAGCTGTGTGGCTACTCTCTTATTCACAGTATTTGATTCTCATATATTGTCTTTGTACAGGCAAATTGATATTCTTCATATCATAATTTTATGGATGGATCGCAGCAACAATATTTTTCTACACCCCTGTCAGGTACTAATAAACCTTTTGGAAATTTATCACTTGACAACAAAACTATGTACTTATCCAGTATTACACATATAACCTTTTTATCTTCATCTGAAGGTCACAAAAGAAATTTTCGTAATCAAATCTCTCTGCCTTCATCTGAACCTGGTAATTAAGGAAAAATATAAATGTTGCTCTGTGCTCTGATTTTTTTACCTCACATTTTTTTGTCCCGAGATTAGGATATGGGGTCAAGTTGGTTGATATGTTATGATGGTGAAAGTGGGAGATTAGATATGTATTGTTGTTCTTGCTAAGCTTGGGTTTAAATGTTTATATCTTTTTATTTTATTAGTGCTGTCAAAATGTTAAAGTTATAAATTTTTATAGGAATCAACTCTTTCTTTTCTTTTTTTTTCGAATGTTTAGGTCAGTTAAGTATCTTTAATTTATTAGTAATTAGTAATTATTTCATCAAAAGATTACTATTTTATAGTATGTCTAACATATTTGTTTATGCTAATTCCAAAAGTCAACTATAAATCATCGTGTACCGTAATGCATTATCTTATATGAAAATTACTTTCGAATTCACACAAAAAATGTCGTCTAACCATAATATATATAGATAATTTAAGTTTAACCTTGCCTTGGCGCATGGATGCCTTCACTATTAATTTAAAATTTGGTTCCCTTAAATTGCATTAAGTCGTTCTATGTGTTAAGAGTTGTGTCAGAGTTTCAGCTTTTTTAGTTCAAATTTTATTCTTCATGTTCACATTTTACTAACTATACAAACAAAAAGTGGAGGTTAGTTGTCGGATCCTTTTCGTCTACGATCCTACAATGGGTAGAGATCAATAGAACAGTACCTGGGCACTAACAACCTTTGATCAAATCTAAACTGACATGAGTTATGCATAAGCAGAAAATATATAAAACCATTTCCCCTTCCACAACTATTCTCCTGGTAAGCTTTCTCAATGCGTGAGATCACTATAATGTTACCAGGTGGTTAATTGATAATTGTGTTAGTGTCACCCATAGATGGTGAACATAAGGAGCTATGTGATCCGTTGTCCTTATGTCAATGATTTGATCATGGTTGAGGACTGCACTCTTATAGCATGATCATAGTATATTACTCCCCAATAAGTGGCTGTCAATTTTCTGAATCTTATGCTTTGTTCATCAGTTTGGACAGTATTATGGGCAATTGGTCAAGTTGTTGTGATCAGTTACTGTAATATGAACAAGATACCTGCTCCTACATATTATTCCGTGATCATTTGCAATGTTACTGCCTTTCTAGGAATGATACTCTTTGGTCAAGGTGTATATGGAGCAATATATTTGACTTATTTGTTTATATTTATTAAATGAATTTGACAGGTGATTATGCTTTAAGTACCATTTGATATAAAAAAAAAAATTCTTCATATTGTTTCTCCGTGCATTTGGACTGAGTTCTGAATTTTCAGTACTACAATGTAATGCAGGGTGAGTTCTAATTCTTTCATAATTTTACTGGCCAGAAAGCTTTCATATTTGCTCCTACTAACAGTTTCACAAGAGTAATTTTGCCTCCTTTGATAGGACTTTACTCAGCTTCATCTTGCATTGCAAAACTCACGTAGAACCACAAAAGGAGGCCTTTCGATATCTGAAGCAACTGGAGTTTTTGACAATAGATTAACATGACAATGAATTTTAGTGCCTTGATGACTTGAATATGAATGGCTATCAACAGGTTTTGGTGGTTAAGACACTGCTTATTTATGGTATGTTTTTTATTTCTTAAATTTTCTGCACATGTAATGTAAATAGAAAGTAATTTGATGCGGTTATAAAATGTAATTAACACACTTAATACTTAGTGTCAGAATAACTTTCCTTTATATTACATCATGCTTTGTCAATCCGATCGCCTTAGATTTGTAGCTGAAAACTATCCCATGATTGATAAATCTATAATTAGGATCACGGTTTTGATTTTATACTATAGAAGAGTCACATCTACAAGACCATTATTTAATTCAGGTTTATTAGGTAAATAAAGAGGCTTTGATAATTTCGGTTCATATTTTCCACTTGCATTTATTTATAAATATGTGAGATTCATCGATTTCATTTTATTGATCGGGATTCTTTACCATTGCTCATTACTAACAATATATTAGTATGTAGGCTCCCTCCAGGCGTTGTTTCAGAACACTAAATTTTGATGTCCTGCAAAGTAGTTAATTCTACGACGACATCACCACTTTGTAATTTTATATATAAGAACTGAATATTAGCCTTGTATGTTATTATAGAAGCAAAAAAACACAACTTCCCTGTAAAAGAAATTGACTCTTTAAGTTAAAGTGAAAAAATGGAAATAAGCATGTAAAACCTCACTTAGGTGCCTTGCTAAACCTTACAAGATTCATGTACATAATCTGAGTTCTATAGGCCTTTAATATAGTCACCTTTATTATACAATTTATAAGTCCTACTATGATAAATCTGGTAGCTTCCTACTATGATAAACCCGGTACTTTTTCCAATTTTTATTTTTAAGATGACGTACAAGCTCCATAATAATTTTTACCTTTATCTTTATTTTTTTAATTTTTTGTTTAATTTTTATGTTAATTTTATTTTTATTCCTCCTAATCTTAATGTTGGTTAATCATGGCCGACCAAGCTCTGTTTTTGTTAGAGGCGAAATATCATCAGTTGTTTTGTTGCCCAGGCTATTTTGATATAGTTTTAACAAGTAAATTAAACAAATTAGGCTACATTTGTAATTATCATGTGTTTAAAAAGAAATTAAGAAAAATAAAATCATGTTTCTGTTTAAGACCACAATTCTAATATTAGAGAAATCATACTTAAATGTTCTACGAACAAAAAATTTACACTATAAATTAAGGATTTTCTGCAAATTTTTAAAATTTCAAGCTGGAAAATTTGTTTTTGTACATGCTTTTTTGTAAGTTGGTATTTTAGTTTCAGACTCGGTCTATAATTACTCATGCTCATTTTCTGTAACAAGATTTTTTCCTTGAACTAGAAGAAATTTGTAATTTAAATTATGCTGCAGATTTTTAAATCTAATGTCGGGTCTTTGTGTGTTTCTCATAGACCCATTAGCTGAACCTGGCAACTATTGATTATGAAATATTATTTACCTGGAAACACACTGTTAGGTGAGAATTTCGGGGTTTAATTTTAATATTTGTTTAGTGATTTTGTGGTTGTTGGAAATTACTTGGTTGTTCAATTTTTTTTAGAGAACTTGGTTATGCTGATGTAGTGTAATTATGTCTTTTATCTTCACATGATTTTGCAAGAAAAGGTTTCTATGGAATTTTTATCTTCTATAGACTATAAGTAATATTTTTATACCATTGCAATTCCAAATGGAAAGTTGATTTTCTATATGTCCAAAGGAATGTAAATAGAGAAGCAAATGAACTCGCCAATAGAGAGGCTAACAGGCCTTAAGTTATTGGGGGTTGGGTATAAATGTGGTTTAAGCATACAAGGAAAATGATGAAAAATATAAAGTTTTAGAAGGACAAATCCTGAAATACATTGTCTCAATTGTTGTTATTTTGGAGACTAATGCTAAGCAATTCAAGGATCAATGTCGAAGAAGTCAACTTTTTCGGTGCCCACTATCGTGACTTGTAGAGGTTAGAAGTTTGTAAAAATCTTGTTGCCTTCCGCAACACCAAATGGAATCACTATCATTGAATCAATTGAAGATAAGACGAAGGACTTACTAAACAGTAGTCTTATGTTGGTAAAAGCAAGAGAAAAATGTTTCTGGGATCTAATATCGATGGAGTCATGTCAAGCATAACAATGGACCTGAGAGATTGCAATGGCATGAATATTATTACGTAATAATTCAGGAATGCAATGGTAGATCTAAGCAACGACGACAACTCGTGGAAAATAGACACAAAGTTTTAATCTCAGGAAAGGACAAACATGCAGAAGAACGACCAACTTTGAAAGGGGTTGTTATTGTATTCAGCTTGCATTATGCAGAGGTCTTATAGTTTTAACACATTAGCTATATCGAGTAAAACAGAGACATGTAACTTGGCTTAGAAAGCATTGCTTTGTTTATTCATTCGACTAAAAGATATATAGAGAACATACAACTGAAAGCAAGAAAATAGGGCATGCACAAATCCACACATCCCTAAACTACTCAACTGGAACAAACCAAATCTATCTCCTATAAGCATGCTAACTTAGCTTCGATCCAACTAAAACAAAGATAAGATAACTACTATAATAGTACTACTACTAATGACTACTTTATTCAAACATAAATAAAACAAAACTCAAGATTAAACCAACATTATTCCCCCTTAATCTTAGAGTTGCCCAGATAGGTTCTCTATTCCAAATAACCTCCTCATCTTCTCGAACTTGAGTGTAGTCATTGCCTTAGTTAAAATATTTGCCTTCTGACACTCACTAGTGACATGCTTCAGAATGATTTCCCCCCGTTCCACACATTCCCTAATGAAGTGGTAACGAACATGAATGTGTTTACTCCTTCCATGGAAAACTGGGTTTTTTTCTAAGTCAATTGCAGACATGTTGTCAACGAACAAAACTACAGGACCAACCTTTTCTTCAATTATCTGATTGAGCACATTCCGTATCCATATAGCTTGACACGCTGCTGCTGTTGCAGCCATAAACTCTACCTCGCAGGAAGAAAGAGCAACACAATGTTTTTTTGTGATACCCATGTAATGAGACTGTCATTCAAGTAAAAACACATACCTCTAGTGCTCCTTCTATCATCTAAGCTACCAGCCAAATCACTATCTGCAAAACCTGTCAACACATTATTTCCACTATCCTTAGTGTACACCAAACCAAACTGTAATGTGCCTAGACATATCGTATGATTCTCTTAACAGCATTGTGATGCATGACAGTTGGACGTTCCATAAACTTGCTTGCTATGCCAACTGAGTAAGCTATGTCTGGCCTAGTGTGTACTAGATATCTCAGTCCTCCAATAACACTCTTATACTCTATATCATTCACTGATTTGCCACCTTCTTCCTTGATAAGTTGTTCCTTCGGATCCATGGGATATTTGCACGGATTGCAGCCCTTCATTCCAGCCTTCTCAATGATTTTCTTAGCATAACCTGTTTGCTTCAACTGTATGCACCCCTTCTGTTGTCGAACTTCTATTCCCAGATAATAACTCAGTTTTCCCATATCTGTCATGTTAAAACTCAGGTTAACCTCTTGTTTGAATTTCTCGATCAACCGTACATTGCTTCCAGTTACTAATAGATCATCTACATAGACAGCAACGACCAATCTTTCTTCTCCCTCCTTCCTAGTGTAGACTGCGTGTTCTGAAGGACATTTCTTGAAGCCCAGTCTCTCAAGATACGAATTTAACTTCGAGTACCAAGCTCGTGGAGCTTGTCGAAGGCCATACAATTCCTTTATTAGCTTGTACACCAATTTCTCTTTGCCCTCTTTCACGAATCCTTCAGGTTGTACCACATAAACATCCTCACTTATTTCACCATTTCAAAATGTAGTCTTCACATCAAGGTGATGAACTTCCCACTCACATTTTGCTGCCAATGCTAACTGTTAAGAATTATGTTGTCCTTGATGATATACACCCATAAAACACCTTGAAAAACATACGAGTACAAGATTAAGTTTTGTAACTTATCAACGGATACCCAAGCTATATACATCCGTTGATGAGGCAGCTTATCAATCGATAAGTCTGTAGCATACCTTGTATTTAAGTTTGAGTTTGTTGTCGAATATCATAGTTGCTAGAAATCCTAAGTCATGTTGACTACCAAAGGATATACAGAATATGGTAGCTAATTGTATATAAGATGTGCTATGTAATTCTGTATAAGTGAAGTGTTGATCAACGGATGAAGATTCTATGTCAACGGATATGGTATTCTCAGCAAGCAGAAATCAACCTGTCGATCCATGTCTGCACCAACGGATAAATGCTTCAACCAATAATGTCTTGGGATTAGAGGTTGATGGTGACTTGACATGCCTGACAGATCACATGGGTTGATAAACTTAAAAGAGGTATGGGAACCAGTATTGGAAACGAAGAAGAAAAAGAAACATTCCTTATTCTCACAAGCAATTTAGCTGGTAAATCTAGTGCATATCTGTCCAAGACAAAGACAAAATTGAATCACATGGAGACAAGGAGTGGCAGCAACCCTGCAGGATACTTTGACTTGTAAGATTCGTTTATTTTGTAGGGTTTGTAATCTTGGAGTATTTATATACTTCAAGTGTAGCATAGCTAGAAAATGAGAAGAGAAACACTGAGCTAAAAAGATATAAGCATTAGGTTCTCTTGTAATAAGTTTTAGCCTTGTATTCGCAGCTGTGTATTCACTTTACACAGAGAAGTTTTCTTTAATACAACACTCAGGTGGAGTTTTCTTGTATTCACTTTACACATAGAAGTTTTCTTTAATTCAACCCTCAGGTGGAGTCGAGAAAACTCCACCTGAAATTTTTAAGTGTGTTGTGCATTTGTTCATTTACTGTTTCTTTACGTTTTAGTCTTCGACTTGTCCATCTGTTTCCATTGAAGTTGTAACTGTTGTGCTTAAAATTCGAAAGAATTTTACATGATTGTATTCAACCCCCTTTCTACAATCTCTTGAAGTGTGCTACTGGGAAATAACAATTGGTATCAGAGCAAGCTTCTAACATACAGGAAGTTTAAAGATCTAGCACCATGGGAAAGAAGGACACAGGGGTAAAGATTCCAATTCTTGACAAAGACAACTACTTTCATTGGAAGGTAAAGATGCATCTTCATCTCTCAGCACTAGACGAAGATTATATTGACTGTATAGAGAAAGGCCCTCATGTTCCCATGAAGCCTAACTTTGGCATTGGTGAAGCTGCTGGTTCTGCAGCTGCTGGAAGGTCGATTCTAAAATCTCAGGCTGAGTTCACATATGAGGACTTGGAAGTGATACATAAGGATAAGAAGGTCATGAACATCTTATTCAATGGTATTGACCAAGATATGTTTGATTGTGTTATAAACTTCACCTCTGCTAAGCAAGTGTGGGATACCATTCATACAATCCGTGAAGGAACCGAACAAGTCAGAGAAAATAAGATGCAGCTCCTAATACAACAATATGAACATTTTCACTATTCCTCTGGTGAAAATTTGACAGATATATTTAGTAGATTCCAAAAACTACTAAATGGTCTGAAGTTGTATGAAAGGAAATATGAAACCAAGGACTCCAACTTGAAATTTCTGAGATCTCTTCCGAAGGAATGGAAGCCAGTGACAGTCTCATTGAGGAACTCTCAAGACTATAAAGAATTTACACTTGAGAGACTGTATGGTATCCTGAAAACCTATGAGCTTGAAATGCAACAAGATGAGGAAGTGGAGAAGATTCAGAAGAAGGCTGGATCTGTTGCCTTGGTGGCCAACATTCCAGTAAGCCAAGTGAGTGAGAAGATGGAGAGCACAAAAGCCACACCAAGTTCTGAGACTTATGATGGTGGAGCTGATACTAGCAGAGGGAAAAGCAAGTTGATTGAAGAACTCGATGCATCAAGTGGAAGTGAAATCGATGACTTGGATGACTATCTAGCGTTCTTGTCAAGGAGGTTCTCAAAGCTAAAGTTCAAGAGGAATCCAGCAGGAGGCAGGCAATTCAGAAAGAATGGTCAATCATCCAAAAACATGGTTGACAGATCTAAGTTCAAATGCTTCAACTGTGGAATTGCTGGCAATTTTGCCAATGAATGCAGAAAGCCTAAAGCTGAGAATGAGAAGAAACAGTTTGGAACTGTTGACTACAAGAAGAAATATTTCGATCTTCTCAATCAGAAGGAAAAGGCATTTGTGTCTAGAGACAGTGATTGGGCTGCTGGTGGAGATTCTGATGCAGAAGAAGAGTTTGTCAACCTTGCTCTCATGGCAAATGAGAAAGATGAAGAAGCTAGTTCAGCAAGCAACCAAGTATTCTCCTCTAACCTATCTGATTTATCTAAAGCTGAATGTGCTAGTACAATTGATGAGATGTCTCTTGAATTGTATTACATGCATGTTTCCTTAAAATCTCTTAACAAAGAGAACAAAAGAATAAAAGAGCTAAATGAAAAGTTAAGTGATAGGAATGCTTTGATAGAAACTCAGTTAATCAAGTTTGAGATTATGAGGAGAGATTGCCAGGAAGCTAAAGATGGATTGCTTGAAGCTCTTAAACGAGAGAACAGTTGAAGAAAAATCAAGACCTAATTTACTTTTGGGGAAGATCCAGAGCCACCACTGAAGAAATTTGTGGTGTTCGATGGGTTAACTCCTTTAGCAAATTGGGAGAAGCAAAGTTAGGAGTTGATGGAGAGACTGCTTCAGACAGTGTGTCAACGGATGATGACTGTAGTTATCCGTTGATCAATGAGCCATCGATGGATACAGAGCAATGTCATCCATCGAAAGCCAAAACTGTCAGCAAAGCAACTCTAGTTAAATTGAACAATCAATATGGTCCAGTCAGCAAGAACTTTGAGAAAGGAGAATGTAGCAAAACAAAATCAGTTGAGGAAGCTAACATAGGCCACTTGTCCCAAAAGCAATTGAAGGACAAGTTAGAGAAAGTTGAGACAAGAGCTAAAGGTAGGAGAAAGAACAGAAATGGAAAAGTAGGGATTAATAAACACAACAATTATACACCAGATAAATAAGCTCCTAGAAAGGAATGTGTTAATTGTGGTAGTGTTAATCACCTATCTGCTAGCTGTAGAAAATTGAAAAATGCTCCTATGCCTTTACACTTGCCTACTTCTGCTATGTATGTTATGCCTAACAATAATGCTCAATCTGCTCATGCATCTAGTCTATACGCAAACATGCCATTCATGCATAATCCATACTATAATGACTTCAACATGCCTCAGATGCCATGGATAATGAATAGCATGCATGCACAGACTATGCCTAACTCCAATTTCTATAATGCATTTGTGCAAGGCTCAAATCCTGGCTTCCAAAGGCCCACTCCCAGAGTCAAGATTGATCTAACTCAATCTGGACCAAAGGGAAGAAAGGATTTGAGAGGCAAGAAAAAGGCTAACACTGCAGGACCCAAGGAAACTTGGGTACCAATATCAACTTGATTTGGTTTTGATGTGTGCAGGGAGACATAAAGAACCTCTGGTATCTGGATAGTGGCTGTTCCAGACATATGACTGGAGATTCTACCCTGCTCACTAAGTTCGAGGAGAGAGCTGGCCCTAGCATTACCTTTGGAGACAACAGCAAAGGATATACTAGAGGATATGGCTTGATTTCAAAAGGAAATGTTGTCATTGAGGATGTAGCACTAGTTGATGGACTTAAGCATAATTTGCTGAGTATCAGTCAACTATGTGATAAAGGTCAAAATGTGTGGTTTACTACAGAAGCTTGTGTTGTTTTCAGGAAAAATGACAACAAGATAGTGATGACAGGCAACCGGAAAGGGAATGTGTACACAGCAGACTTCAATTCAACAAGTGCAGATACTCCTACATGCCTCTTCAGCAAGGCAAGTGTAGATGAAGGTTGGCTATGACACAAGAAACTATCACACTTGAATGCAAGTACTGTATATTTCATCAATGCCCATGAGGTACAACTCCTCATCTAAGTACACTTCCTCAATCTCATTGTATATTTCATCCAGCCGTCTAGTTCTCCTTCATTTAGTACTGTCATCATAATCATCTAAGTTCAGGATACGAACCTCAGACTGTGAACATCGAGTTGGTGTCTGCAATGCTAAGTAACTATCAGTCTCAGTTCGAGCATTTGAGGAATAACCAGTAGTTGAAGAGTAACCACTTCTTTCTGATTCGTTCTCACTTAAAACAGATCTGGTACCAATGCTTCGAGGGGTAATGTTACTCATATCTGTTGGCACATCATCACCACTATTTGTTTGACACTCTGTTTCAACCCCCACATTCAATCCATCCATAGTAAACATGTCGTTCTGTTCTTCATTTTCTCCGTGGTCCCAAAGCCAAACCTCATTCTCTTCGAAAATGACATCCCTGCTTACATGCACCCTTTTAGTAAGAGGATCATATAATCTATAAGCTTTAGTGCCAGTCTTTTTCCCCAAGTTGACCACTTGTTTGCTACGATCGTCCAATTTTTGTGTGTGTTGACTAGGTATCTTCATGTGTCCAACACAACCAAAAATTTTGATGTGTCCTATGTGTGATTTCTTCTCATTCCAGGCTTCATAAGGTGTCACTCCCGTTAGTGCTAGTGTTGGCAAACGGTTGAGCAAATAGACAAAATGTCTTACAGCTTCTCCCCACATAACTGATGGTAACTTAGCTTCTTTTAAGTAACTTCTGGCCATCTCCACAACTGTAAGATTTCGACATTCCACTACACCGTTTTGTTGCGGTGTATATGGTGATGTATAGTGCCTGTCTATTCCATTTTCTTTGCAATACATCTCGAATTCATTAGAGATAAACTCCTCTCCCCTGTCAGTTCTGAGGGTCTTCACTTTCTTATCTGGTCCCCTTTCCACCAAAGTGCAAAAATTCTTTAAAGCATTTAAAGCTTCATTCTTTGCTTTTAAGAAATAAACCCACATATATCTACTAAAGTCATCAACGAGCAACAGAAAATACCTTTTTCCCGAGGATGCTTCAGGTTGTATTTGGCCACAAAGGTCACCATGTATCAACTCTAAGGCTCTTGTCGTAGTGTAACTTGACTTGGCTGGAAATTGCTTCCTGACTTGCTTCGACATGAGACAGCCCTTACAAACCTCATTTGACACCACAATTCTCGACAAACCATTGACCATCCTGTCTTTATACATAAGAGACAAGGGATGATAATTCACATGACCCATACATTTGTGCCATAATCTCGACACTTCATCTTGTTTTGACAGCATACACCTTTGTTTTACAGAATTTATAATAATCTTATAGAGTCTGTTAGGGGATCGTTTTACCTTCATAAGAAGTTTGTCACCACCGTCATATACCCATAGCAGCTCTCCCCTTATTGCAATTCTGTTGCCTTGTTCTGTCATTTGTCCCAAACTAATGATATTATTCCTGAGTGTTGGAAAATAGTATACATCCTCCAGGGCACGTGTTTCTCTATTTTTGCACTCAAAGATCACAGTTCCCTTTCCTTCAATGCGAACAGTAGACCCATCTTCAAAGCTCACCGACCCACGTACCTTTTCATCCAATTCCATGAATTTCGATTTGAAACCATTCATGTGACTACTGGCTCCATTGTCCAAGTACCATACGTTGGACTCATTTTGCACTTTCGACAAGCTAGATGGAATGATTTGTTTTTCACTCAAATACGTACCTCCTGAATCTTCATCATCCCACTTTGCAAGTAATAAGGCAGGCTCATCATCTTCGAATTTAGCCATATGCACTTCTTCATTTGAATCTCTGTTGCGTCTTGGTTTTCTACAGTCTGCAGTGAAATGACCATATGCTGAACAGTTGTAGCATCGTAAAGTACTCTTATCTCGCCCTCCTCGTGGTTTTGAGCCTGAGAACGATCCATCTGAGTTTCGTTTGCTTGCTCGTTTTTGCCATTCTTCACGTGTAAGCAACAATTTACTTTCACTGGCTTCACGCTTCTGCCATTCTTCTTCAGTCAACATTAATTGTCCCTCATTATTCTCACTCTTCTTCCTTCCATGTAATCTCTCTTCATGGACTTTTAAAGAACCAACTACCTCTTCTACCGTTAATTTTTCCAAATCACCAAACTGTTCCAATGTTGACACAATTTGCAGAAACTTGGTTGGTACTGCACGAAGCAATTTCTTAACCACATAAGATTCCGTTATAGGTTCACCTAAGGCTCGTATATTTGTCACAAGCCCGTTCAATTTCAGGTAGAAATCATCTAGCTGTTCATTCTCTTTCATTGCCAAAGATTCAAACTCAGTTCTCAGTGTTTTTCAAGGCTTTTTTTGCACGATCTGCCCCTTGGCTTTCTTTGCACGATCTGCCCCTTGGCACATCGTTTTCAAGGCTGTCCACGCCTCCTTGGCTGTTCTTTTCTCTACAATTGAAAGAATCATATCCTTAGGTAGACCTTGGTACAGCATAGCCAAAGCCACCTTATCTGTCTTCTCTTCAACGACCACTTTCGGATCCACCTGCTCTATCGCTGTCCACACCCCTTGCGCCTGCAAGTATACCTTCATCTTTAGAGCCCACGTAGTGTAGTTATTCTTGTTTAACATGGGATAGGTCAAGCCTATCGATCCGCTTCCCTTGGCTTTGTTGATGTCCATCTCAATGCTTCTCACCGTTCACTGATAGTTTCCAAGCTCTGATACCAAATATAATTTTAACACATTAGCTATATCGAGTAAAACAGAGACATGTAACTTGGCTTAAAAAGCATTGCTTTGTTTATTCATTCGACTAAAAGATATATAGAGAACATACAACTGAAAGTAAGAAAATAGGGCGTGCACATATCCACACATCCCTAAACTACTCAACTGGAACAAACCAAATCTATCTCCTATAAGCATGCTAACTTAGCTTCGATCCAACTAAAACAAAGATAAGATAACTACTAGAATAATACTACTACTAACGACTACTTTATTCAAACATAAATAAAACAAAACTCAAGATTAAACCAACAGGTCTAAATACAACAAGTATTGAAGACAATCAAGGAATGTGTAAGTATTAAAGTACGTAGAATGGAATAGTGATTTGGCTATTGCTGTTTGGAAGTGGCAGCTTTATTCTATTTTTTTTTGTTGTGCATGCCTAATTTCCTATCATGCTCTTTTCTTTTAATGAAATGCTCATCTAAAAAATATTGTAGTTCACAAACATGATAAATGTTTTTTTAGTACAAACATGATAAATTGTTAAATATATGAATAATGTTTGCAAATCATAGCTCAGTGCATAAACAAAACTTTTAATATAAAAAATTAAAATAATAATAATATTTGTTATTACCACATAGTTTTTTTGTATTTATTAAATTTATTTTATAATATAATATCTATTTTTATATTTAAAGTTTCAATAAAAAATATATAATATAAAAGTAGTCATTGAAATATTAATATTTATAAAATATAAATTAGTCATTGAAATATTAATTAGTATGTTAATGTTGCTACGCAATTTTTTTTAATTTAGAAATAATTTCACTAATTTCATCATATTCATCTATTCTTCAAACAGATGTGCTCATGATGTGATTATATGGAGTCCGGATCCTCTGTCCCCTTCTCCATGCCCCCTTCTGTGTCTCCTGCTCTTTTAGTATTAAAAGAGTGCCATGGGGCCCATTTTAATGATATTAATATTTTTATTTTTTTCCTTAAAATGGGCCCCACCAGGGGCACTCTTTTAATACAAAACGAGCAGGGGACACAGAAGGGGGCATGGAGAAGGGGACAGAGGATCCGGACTCAATTATATGGGGAGATCTTGCATCATCAATTAAAAGGATAATTTTGGCCAGTACGAAAGTCGTGACCAGGAAAGGTATGCAATAATAATGTCTTTTCATTAATTACTTATATTTTAACAAATTAACATGATTTTCTTATATTTGTCAAATTCAGACGCTGTGTAAATAAAATCATTGCCATCTACTAAAGTGTATTTGAATATTGATGATGATGTCACTAAAATAATGAAAGAGAAGTATTTATATATTTATTATATATTTCTATTTACATGTAACAATGGAAAAAACAAACTACAAATGTTTTTTAGCATTATTATAGACTTGATGAAGTTGGATACGTGCCATCTCAATCTATCTCAAGCATTCAAGAACAAGTTGTTTAAACACAAACTGAATTTTACATTTTGAATTCAGAATCTCAATCTCATGGCACGATCAATCTAGATGATGTATGTTAATCATATATAAACATAATGGAAAATATAATCTATAATTTTCTTATTTATTTATCTTAATTATGTATTATTGTTTTTCTATATGGATTCAATTCACAAGAGGGTGAGGGTGAGGCCATCCCATCACTTTCAAAGTATTCGGTTAAAATGATTACAGAGACACCGGGAAAAGGGAAATCATCAAGTAATTCATCGGCAACCAAAGCAAAAAACAAAAAATGGTTTAATTTTTTAATTTTTAATAATTTCAATAGACTATTATTATTCTCTTTTTTTGTTGAAATATTTTGTTTTAATTTTGTTTCAGGTTTAATGATTTGGAGCCATTGGGATAAAGGGATTATCATTTCCGCATTTGAATAATGAAGACAATATATTATTATTTTCCATTGGAGAACAATATTTTTAAAAATATTTATTACTTTTATTGCAAATTTTGAGGGATTAAATAAATTTTCAATATTGTCAAAATAGAATTGTATGCTACTCTTTTATTTAAATTTTAGCATATTACTAATTTATTAAATACTTATATAATTGTATAATATATCTTTCTAAGAATTGACTATTTATATAAATGCATAGAATATGTTTCTAAGAAATCAATCAAATTTAATTTTATATAATCATTTTAAATTAAATAAGATGTCGTGTACGAAGTACGGGCAAAATGTTAGTTTTTGTAAATACTAATGACTCATACTAAATTTACAAATCTACCCTACTGCATTCATATTAGAAATATTTATAACCTCGGGTAGCCCCCTAAGCTCAACCTCAGGTAAATGTTACTCTTTGGGAAATCTTATTTTTCAGAAATAAGTTATTTATTCTGGGAAAAATTACGTAAATATGTACTTTTTTTTGAAATAAGTAACTTTTTTTGCAAGATAACGGATATTAAACTTTCCATATACATTTTTTTTCTTAAAAAAAGTATGTTAATATGCTTTTTTTTTAAAAAAAAAAAAAAATCTGTCCGATTTTGATTATATTTGTAGATGCCGTATGACTTTTGATTAATGAATTGATTCCTTTTTTTTTTAAAAAAAAATGAGTAACTTATAAGTTCGAGTTAAGATTTGGTAAACAGGATCCAATTGTTATATAATTTTGTTACATTACTTTTTGTTTAGTGATTTAGGAGTTTTAATTAAGCTATTTACCATGTTAAAGTTTACATTTTTTTTAATTACATTTTGTTTATATTTTTAGACAATAAATATTCAATAAAAAATTAAATATTATTATTCAGTTGGACAATTCTAACACAAAAGTTTAAAGACTAACTAAAATAAACAACATAAAATTATGCCAACTAGAATTATGATAAATACAGAGGAGTAGAAAAAAATGGGTATTTTGGGAGGGAAAGCTGAACAGAAGTGGTGTAGATATGAAAAATGAATGGAAGAATAGGGCAGACGGGGAGTGGAGTCAAATCACCGAACGTGTAGGACTAGTAGTGTTAATCCTAATCAACAGATCAGATTCCTTCCCTCACTCACCTCCAAATCCAATGCAACACCACACCACGTCTAAGATTAAAGAACGAGGTCTGAGATTTACAAGACAGCCGCAAGGTCTCTTCTCTCTTCTTCCAAGTCCACTACTGCCTCTCATCTTCTTCCTGCTGGTATTCAATCCTCTCTCTCTCTCTCTCTCATTGAGCTTTACACATCTCTTTCAATAAGCTCTCTCTCCCTCTCCCTCTCGGGTGTTTAAACTGAACACTCTCTTTAGTCTTTAGATATGTCTATGTACCACACATTACATAATATCATTGGGATCGGAAAAAATTAGAAAGGTTTCACATGGGAGAGGTTTCATGTTTTTCAACTTTATAATAATTAAAATTTATTTTATATACACAATAATATATATAAGGTATATGATCTCTTTGAATTCAAGAATATACAAAAAAATAGTCATAAATTCAATAACACTCTATATTTTATGAACATTGTTCATAATACGAACATTACAAAGAACAATTAAAGATAATAAAAATGATAATAAATGGTTTAAAAATTCTTATACAAGAAAATATATGTCAAAATATTATCATAAATATTTATCTTCCCTTTACTGAAAGCAAGTAATGAATAAAAACAGGAGTCTACCGACGCTAGGGTGCGAAAGCATGTGGAGTCATAAAATATATTAGAATATGTATTTTATCAAAAATATCTGAAAGGCATATGATGTAGCCTATTTGTATTTCGAGGATACAACTCAACTTAAACAAGATTGTAATAGTAAATAGTATATAGACTGTCACAAGGAATCTCAGATTGTATTATCTGTCAGAAGAAAAAGATCAAGGTTAATCTACAGACTTGGGGAATTACTACATTGAAAGAAGTTCAGACATCTGATCAAGCCTTAGTGGAGTATTCGTTAAGAAGTGGATTCGTTTAAAGTGACAGAGATTTCAAGGTGACAGAGACAGTACAGAAGATTAAAGAGAGAGAGGAGAAAAGAAAAGGAACCAGATTTTAAAGTCAATATATAAAGAACAGTCATTGCGGTTAGTCACTCATGAACCAGACAGTACATCGAGTGTCAACATTAAACAGTGGTTATTCATCATTAACTTCAGTGGTTCAAGCTATCAAGACTGGTATGAGAGAAAATCATTGTGCAAGCAACAGAAGTGCTAAATTAATTAACCACAAGGATTTTACTATCTAGTGGACTGGCTGTGAGGAAAATGAATTATCTCAAAGAAATGCAAAGTGATATATTCTTAATGCTGGAACCCCGGTTGGAATTGTTGTATTTTTTTCTAAGCGAAAGAAGTCCGGTTCCAGACGCTCATGAGACCGCAGCTTAGACATTAAGGATTTATTTATATTAATAATATTTTATTTTAATTAGATAATTATATTTATAAATATCTAATGATATTAGATATTTATTTTTATAATTTCTGGATTAAAATAATTATTTATTAATTAAAGATTATAAGCTGTGCGGGTTAAAAAACATTTCTACGGAGCCCATCCATAACAGGACAAAATAGGCCCCGATTGAATTTGAATTATGGCAGGTCATTTGTTAAGTGAAATGAACTGGCCAGCATTTTAATTCATACTATCACCGAGCCTATACTATCCCTGATTTAGTTATGCTATTTCTGGAGGTTATACTATTTCTGGAAGTTATACTATTTCTGGAGGTTATACTATTTCTGGAGGTTATACTATTTCTGGAAGTTATACTATTTCTGGAGGTTATACTATTTCTGGAGGTTATACTATTTCTGGAGGTTATACTATTTCTGGAAGTTATACTATTTCTGGAGGTTATACTATTTCTGGAGGTTATACTATTTCTGGAGGTTATACTATTTCTGGAGGTTATACTATTTCTGGAAGCTATACTATTTCCAGCCATCCATACTATCACCGAAATTATACTATCACAGAATTAGTTATACTATTACTTAGTCATAGTTATACTATTACCGAAGGTAATTTTACTATTACCAAAGTTTTAAGTAAACTATTTCTAGAGTAAATGTAAACTATTTCTGAGTATAATCCATACTATTACAAGGGAATGAGTTATACTATCTCTACATCTATACTATCCCCGAGTAAAAGAAAAAGAGGCAGTGGATTAGTTTGTTGTGTTTTAGTATAAAAGCAAGGCAGAAGATATTACAATTACAACACACAGACATACACGAACAAGTTATATCCAGGAACAAAAAGCTCTCATCTCTCTCATCTTGAAGCAATTTAATTTCCATAAATTCTTGAGTTCTTGTATCAAAAATTGTATCCATTAGAACTTAATTATTTGTGGTTCTTGTACTACTAGCGAATTAAGTTTCCTAGTTCTTATCTTGATTTTTATTAACTAAATTAGAAAAGTTCATGTCGAATTTTCTAATTAGTTTTTATCAACTTGATAATTAATCTGTACTGAAATTGTATCACCCATCAAGTTAATATATTGTTATATTCAACTTGAAATTTGTTTCAATTAATTCCGCACAAATTTGTTCAAGTCAAATTTAATTCAAAGAACAAATTTTGAATAAATGGTATAGATTGTATTCAACCCCCCTTCTACAATCTTATCGGACCTAACAATTGGTATCAGAGCCTATTGATTGATACACAAATCAAGATCCTATTTTTATTCAATCAAAAATTTATCTCAAATTTTTAACTCACTTAAAAATTCATCATGTCTTCTAAATCCATTGTTAAGATTCCTATCTTTAATAAAGATAATTATGATATGTGGAAAAATAAGATAGAATTGTTTCTTGATGTTAAAAATTCCAAATATTTGGGTGTATTGAAAAATGGACCCAAAATTCCTATGGAGCATGTAGCTGAAGTTGTTACTGATGGTAAAGTTGTAACTCCTGCTAGTAGTCGAAGCAAGGATTCTAAGTTGTATACTGCTGAGGATAAAGAGGATGCAGGATTGGACAAAAATATTAGACTCATCCTAATAGATTCCCTAGATGCTGTGATGTACAGTCATGTGATGAATTGTAAAACTGCTAAGCATATATGGGAAACTATTCAGACCATCAATGAAGGAACTGATGAAGTCAGGGAAAACAGACTTCAAATTTTAACCTCTGAATATGAACACTTTAGAGCTGGTCATAATGAAGGCATTCAGGAAGTGTTTGAAAGGTATAACAAAATAATCAACAACTTGCAAGTTCATGGCAAGCACTATACACAAAAGGAGGTTAACATGAAGTTCTTACTGACCATGCCTACTCACCTAGAACATAGGATAACTGCCATTAGAGAAGCCAGAGACATGAATCAAATTACTCTTGAAAGGCTCTTCGGCATTTGAAAACCTATGAGTTGGAACAAGTTCAACAGAAAGAAATTCATGGTGAAGGTAGGGTTCCATGTTCTTCTACAACTCTAGTGGTTGAGACTCCAAAGGAAGTGGAAGCTAAGGTTGTTCGACCTTGCAGCGCTGACAAGGAACAGGTTGAAGTTGAGATTGGTCATACACCTGTCAGTCAGGATGGTGGAGATTTCTACTCTTTGGAAGAGCTGGATCAGTTGGAAGATGAGTCAATGGCTATGATGGTGAGGCAATTTAGTAACTTCAGATTTAGGAGGAATCCCAAGTTCAAGTTCAAATCTAACTACAATAGATTCCAGCGAGGAGGTTCTTCATCCTCTAGTAACAAGGGAGGATACAAAACTGGAACTGTTGACAGAAGCAAGATCAGATGCTTTAAATGTAATGAACTTGGACACTTTGCAACTGAGTGTCATCAACCTCAACAAGATGCAAGGAGAGAATATGCATCTGGTAAGAAGAACACAGATAAAGCCTATGTGGTACAAGGCAAAAACTGGGATGACACAGACAGCGAAGATGAAGAATATGGAGATTTTGCGCTGATGGCAAATGCTGAAACATCAACTTGTTATACTACACCGGTAATTCTTACCGACACTGAGTTTATTCGTAGCTTACGTGATTCCTTGGGTTATGCACAAAAGGGATATGAAAGAATAAGTCTTGTAAACACTAAACTTGAAAATGAAGTGTTAGAATTAAAAAAAGGTGCATGTTAATCAAGATCAGCATATAGAAGAAATAGCTCGACTTAACTACAAAGAAAAGTCGCTAGGAGAATACATGGTAAAACAAGTTGATAGGATTGCTGAACAAGAAACCAGGATTAGAGAACTTGAAACACAGATTAGAGCTTGTTATAATTCTGTTAAAGTTTCTAAAGAGCACTTCAACAAACAAGCTAGAGAACGAACTGTAGGAATAGGGTTTGGTTACAAAGAAGCTGTTGGTTGTTTGAGCAACCATTCTACTAATCCTATTCCTGCTAAAGAAAGAGGTATACCACACGTTCTCAAGAATATTGAAAAACCCATGTTTAAAGAATCTGTTTCTGAACCACCAAATATGTATTCTATTGTGATTCAAGAAGAAATGAGAAATGAGGACAGTGCTAATGGCATAGTCCTTGATAATGATAAATCTGTCAAGGACGTTAATCCAAAGAATGTTTCATCTAAGAAAGATGAACCTATAGTGCCAGTCAAGGTTGTTAAAACAACCAGTTCTTTGAAGACTGGATTAGGTAGCAGTAATGTGAAAAAGAACAATAGCATGTCTAACATGCATACCATGCCTATTATTGATTCTACTCATAAAGCATGTGGTGTTGTCAATTGCATGTCTTGTGCATTTAATGTTATGTCTGCTTACTTTAATGGTAATCATGCATGTGATAATAAGACTACTCCTCGACAACATATAAATAGAAACAAGCATGTTAGATCAAAGACTGCTAGTCCTCCTCAAGTTAGGAGAGATACATTTGTACCTAAGCCTAAACAAAGTTTGACCAAGGCTGTTTACAAAGTCAAATGTCCAGTCACTGAAAAGAGTGTTATTGCTGCTAAACAAACATGGATACCTAAAATGAAACAAAAGATTATCAAATCTATTTATAGGGTCAAATGTTTGTTGACTGATGGTGTCAAGGTTAAAAATGTTGTTTTGCCTGACAAAGGTCAATTTTTCAAGTACTCTGGACCCAACCAAGCATGGGTCCCGAAGAAAGTTTAACCGTTTTGGCATTGTAGGGTGTGTAACAGGTAGATCGTGTTATGTGGATTTTGGATAGTGGATGTTCAAGGCATATGACCGAAGATAGAGCCCTGCTGTCAAGAGTGGTGAAGGTATCTGGCTAAGTGGTATCCCTTGGAGATAACAGCAAGGGTATGACCCAGGGTCAAGGCTATTCAATAGCTAAGAATGTTGTCAGTAATAAAGCATCTTTTATAAGATGAAGAGCCTATTGTTCGAGGATTAAGGAAAGAGAACTTATCTATAGTTGACATGGAATCTCAGTCAAAGGTGAAGTCAACAAGGTTTAATGTAAAGCTTCATCAGACAAAAGTTCAGCAATGATATAAGAAGCTCTCTCACCTGAATGTCAAATCAAGAGATTCTTTCCCAAAAATCGAATCAGTAAAGGAGACTGTCTCATCTGAAATTTAAGTAAAATGAAATCATGAGGCATGTCATAAATGGAAGTCAAAGAAGCATCACACAAAAGTTCTACATCAAAGAAAAATATATTTTAGTGGCGATGACTGATGGCTTCTCTCAACAAACAAGTTGTTGTTCAGACAATCTGAAGACAAGTCACCACTGATGGTGATTGATCACATCAAGAAGATTGGCAGGAAGCAAACATGACTATGACAACTTGAAGACCAGATTACAGGAAGACCCTAAATACTGAAGGAAATTGTTTTGCAATGAAAAATGAAGATGAGCATACTGGCAATCAGCTAATGCTCATAGAGGATAATTTCCTTGGTTACTCAATGGAGTCAACAGCCTACAGGGTGATTGTTATTAATCAACAGAAGGTGATTGAAAGTTTTAGTGATGTTCAATAACTTCTAGCTCCCAGCTGTCAAGGGTTATGGTAATTCAGATCCAATGAATGTCAAACACGGAGAATCTTCATGTAAACCCAGCAACAGCTTAGGGGGAGCAGCAGAAGGATCAACTAGCCAAATCTACACCACATTGAAAATCAAAGGACACTATGAGAACATGTCTGCTAAGACAAAGAGTGTTGACTCAATTAATTCTTTGTCCTAGTTCTTAGTGCTCTTATGGTGGAAGTAAAAGACTAGCAGAGTTTCAAGTACCAATGATTATTTCTTTAGTTTTCTTTCAGAAGAAACTAAGAAAGCTACAAAGGCTCTGAAAGATCCATATTGAGTGATTGCAATGCAATATGATCTCAATCAGTACAAAAGGCAGATTGAAGAGAAGCTGGTATCAAGACCAAACAACAAGGTTGTATTTGGTACAAGGATAACCAGAAGTCTAACTGGATGTCAAGGCATTGCTATGAGGGACAAAGCCAAACTGGATGCAAGGTTACAAGCTGATAAGATAGTATATCTGACAAGAAGCACCAGTGACAAGGCGTGAGGATATCAGGCACTTGCTGCACATTCATGATTATAATGGACATCTGGACCTACTCAATCTGGATGCTAGAGGAATATGAACAAGTGCACTCCTGGTTGTTGAGATAAATGAAGAGCTCTACAGAGATAGATCAAATGAGTTGTACAAAAGCTGGAGAACACAAGGAAACAAATTCATCTCCAACAACTTTGTAGAACACTCAAGGCTAAGAATCTTATGTGAGGTATCAATTCTTTCGAGAGCATGTCTTAGTTAAGAATAACTTGCAGACACGTTTGCTAAATCACTTGATGAAATTAATTTTTCAAGATTGGTTTGTAAATTTGGGATTCTATTAATGCTATATAATTTGTAAATCCCATCTGTTAAGTAATTCCTAAATGATTTACAAGTATTCAATTGTCAATGTTGAAAGGACTTGTGAAATTATTTTCATCCAGACCTCAAGCTGAATATTATCTATTGAATGATTGCCATGTGTATAATTGTAATATATTTCAGTGGTGATTATTTAAGGATAATTTAAATATTTAAATGCTAAAATCTAACTCATAGAGATTTAGTATTTAATTATTTAATTATTTATTTTGATTAAATATGAGTTATAGAACCTAAAGCAATTCAAGTTAGTATTTGCTCTATACCTCATTTATCAAAATAAATTTGAATCAAAACTAATTTGGACCTATCTGTCATGGTCTTCAATTAGTTGTGAGATGTTAATTCTAGTGAACTTACTACTACTTCATTTTCATAAATTCACTATAATTAATATCATGGTTTTAACAATTGGTTGTATTGAAGTTTTGACTTATATCAGTTAATGATATTTAGTTAGAATTCTATTTACAAACTAATTGTGAGATGTATTGGTTTGAGTGAAATTACTTAGAACTCCTCTAAGTAATCATTGTCTTATCTTTTGAAATTCACTCATTCTACTATACAAGGTGTGAAAATTATCTAAGTAGAACTATGGATATTGTAATATCTATAGTTACCATAGTTCAGTTACGTTGAATAATTTTTATACTTATTTGCAAGCTTCTAATCACTTTGATAATGAATGTTGTATACAATGGATCAAGGTGTGTTGGACTTAGAATATCATTTCTAAGATTGCAGACAAGACAACTTTGGTAATTATATCTTATCTATAGAACCAAGGTTATCTACCAACAAACAGTTGTTAGGAGTTAACAATTGTTGTTATCGAGGAGTTGCCTTGTAGTCATAAGTTTAAAATGTTAATGATGATAATTATCCAAGTGATAGTGGTAGAAACAATTTTAATATTGGAGATACCCTTGTCACTGGAAAAGAATCATCAAGTCAAGCTGGCAATAACTCGAGGGAAGGCAACAAAGGATCAACTAGTCAAACACAACATCACAATGAAGAACAAGGCGATTCATCAAGATTAACCTTCTCGGACAATCTATTTGGAATAGAGTTGATCACTGGTGATCCAGATGTTGGAGTAAGAACTAGAAGGGCTTCTCAGAATCAAGGTATAGAATCTAAGGAATCTATGGAAGCACTTGCTGATCCTGAACAACAAGAAGCATGGAAGCTGGTGCCCAGGTTTAAGCGCCAAGTAATTGGTATGACATTCTTTTCGAATTATATATTTGTATCTTTCTCAAAGAATCGTCATAGTCATTCTAATGGTTTAATCCATGTTTCTTTATTTTAGAATAATAATTTTCTCTAAAAATATTTGTCTCTAATTCTCTAGTTAGAAGTTTTGAGGAAACTATTTTTGTTGAAAATTTCATTATTTTAAAATAGCTGCCATATTTATGATAGTTTATTAAATCATATTTTCTCTCTAAGTAATTTTCTAGTAGAAAGTTATTTTGTTAGAAAATATATGGATTTGCTAACTTATTATAAATATTCTTGTATATACTTAATGTTCTTGTACAGGTATTGTAATTCTCAGATGTTAATTTTTGTTAACATGTTTTGTAGTGTTTGTCCTTTTGTTATCAATGTGTTATTTCCGTCAAAAGGATAGCCTATGGTATTTTTAGTATTTTATATTTTCTATTTAGCTATGTTAAGTAGTTACATTGTTGTAGATATTTTTTTATTTTCTTTTATTTTCTAATATTCTGTAAATATTATTAATAAAGTTATTTTTGAATAATATACAAAAATTAAAAAAAAATTAATCAATTTTTATTTTCTTTTTAGTTTTTATTTAATATTATTATTATGTATATTATTTCTTATTTTTGTATATTATTTTTCATGTGTATATAAATAGTTTGTATAGTTTTTAGAGTTTAGTCACTATACTTTCAAAACTTACAAAAAGGTCACTGTACTTGGTTCTTTTGTACTTCTTCTATTTAACACACACATATCATGCCGTTTTAAATTCTAATCTTTGTTGTGTTGTTGTTACTAACGTTTGATTTTCAGGATCTAACAATTGGAAGACAAGACTTATCAATTGCTAACAAATGGTAACAGTTGATATCTAACATACAGGACCTAAAACATGATAAAATAGTTTTGTTTGTATATCTTTTTAACTTCCTAACTCAAAATTTCTTTCTACAGCTGTGATTGCTTACATTATAAATCTTTTGAAATCACAACTGTATATCATTCTATCTCTATTGCTCATATTCTGTGATGCAGGTTCATCTAAATGAAGTTTTGTTTTCTCACTTGATTAGTCATGAGGTTGTAAACCCAACAACTTTTATCCCATACTACAGTCAAACTCAAACACATTCTATCTTACACCCTAAAAGGAAGTAACCTATCAGATTAGAGGTCACCAGGGAGTAACTGCACATGATGCAGCAAATAAAGATGTGTGGGATATTCAGTTGGAGAGTCACTACCTTATACACTAACCAAAATATTTCATATGCACAAAGTGAGAATGCACACACTAAGGATGAATTAACGGAAACCTTTAATCCAACCATTTTACGATTAGGATTATAAGTTAAAGGTTCTTTATTGAACCAAGTGTCTTCATAGGGGAATCTTGATCTCAATGCTAAATTTATAGATCATTGTTTACCTTCTCAGAATTCAAATCTGAAAACCCTAAAAGGGAAAACTAGCAACTTGTAGATTATGACTCAGATTCGTCTGACGAGTCTAATGAGGATTTGGGATTTGCGAACTCCCATTGCACCACCACTGACCTCTCTTGAAGGGGCTAGGGTATTTTTCCTTGCAGGTACACTAACGGATATTGGAGCTATGAGTGATATGAGTGATACACCAGTGAGCAAGAGTGTAAACACAGAGAGAAGTGAGACGCTCAACACAAATGAGTGGAGAGAAAAGTGAAACACTTGTGAGGTACACTAAACACTATCACACACTCACAGTGAGGAAGAAAATGAAACTTCCTTTCTAACAAAGAACTCTATAATTAGTACAACTACTTTGTCAACTAGTTGATTGGAGGATTCCTCAACTAAGGGGGAGAAGTAAAGGGGTACAAGAAAAAGGAGAGTAGGTTAGAAAGGGGGAGCATTTACAGACTGTGCTTAGGAGGAGAAGCAAGTCAAGTTACTAAGGGGGAGATTCAGTTGAGAAGAAAGGGGAGATATAAGGAGAAGCTTACATCACAATACTATTCTATTAGTCTTTCAATGTACTATGTATAAAGGCTAACTGGAGGAGTAGTAGATTTCCTAGAAGTTATAGAAATGGTATTGATTCACCATTGTCTATATAGTAGGAGCAGTTGTTTTTCTTAAGTGAGAAAAGCTGTGTCAAAAAGGGAAGTGATTGTAAATCAAGAACTGCTGATAATCACCAATGTAAGATGTGAAGGATTATCAGGCAGAGATATGAAGAATCAGAAATGAAGATGAGTTATCTATTGAAGATCAGTTCAGTGCTAGAGGAACAATCATTTATCATTTCATCAACTGAGGAATCTGGAATTGTTAAATTCAAACCAGAGAAATTTTTTTATGTACTATTTTTAAGCTCTTAAATGCTTAATCTTTTTCTTGTTTAAGTGAGTTAGTTGAGTTATCCTCTAGGTATTTGCTTGTTATTGTCTAACAAACAAATAGGGGGAGATTTAAAGGCATATGATGTAGCCTATTTGTATTTCGAGGATACAACTCAACTTAAACAAGATTGTAATAGTAAATAGTATATAGACTGTCACAAGGAATCTCAGATTGTATTATCTGTCAGAAGAAAAAGATCAAGGTCAATCTACAGACTTGAGGAATTACTACATTGAAAGAAGTTCAGACATCTGATCAAGCCTCAGTGGAGTATTCATTAAGAAGTGGATTCGTTTAAAGTGACAGAGATTTCAAGGTGACAGAGACAGTACAGAAGATTAAAGAGAGAGAAGAGAAAAGAAAAAGAACCAGATTTTAAAGTCAATATATGAAGAACAGTCATTGCGGTTAGTCACTCATGAACCAGACAGTACATCGAGTGTCAACATAAAACAGTGGTTGTTAATCATTAACTTCAGTGGTTCAAGCTATCAAGACTGGTATGAGAGAAAATCATTGTGCAAGCAACAGAAGTGCTAAATTAATTAACCACAAGGATTTTACTATCTAGTGGACTGGCTGTGAGGAAAACGAATTATCTCAAAGAAATGCAAAGTGATATATTCTTAATGCTGGAACCCCGGTTGGAATTGTTGTATTTTTTTCTAAGCGAAAGAAGTCCGGTTCCAGACGCTCATGAGACCGCAGCTTAGACATTAAGGATTTATTTATATTAATAAATATTTTATTTTAATTATATAATTATATTTATAAATATCTAATGATATTAGATATTTATTTTTATAATTTTTGGATTAAAATAATTATTTATTAATTAAAGATTATAAGCTGTGCGGGTTAAAAAGCATTTCTACGGAGCCCATCCATAACAGGACAAAATAGGCCCCGGTTGAATTTGAATTATGGCAGGTCATTTGTTAAGTGAAATGAACTGGCCAGCATTTTAATTCATACTATCACCGAGCCTATACTATCCCTGATTTAGTTATACTATTTCTGGAGGTTATACTATTTCTAGAAGTTATACTATTTCTGGAGGTTATACTATTTCTGGAGGTTATACTATTTCTGGAAGTTATACTATTTCTGGAGGTTATACTATTTCTGGAGGTTATACTATTTCTGGAGGTTATACTATTTCTGGAGGTTATACTATTTCTGGAAGCTATACTATTTCCAGCCATCCATACTATCACCGAAATTATACTATCACAGAATTAGTTATACTATTACTTAGTCATAGTTATACTATTACCGAAGGTAATTATACTATTACCGAAGGTAATTATACTATTACCAAAGTTTTAAGTAAACTATTTCTAGAGTAAATGTAAACTATTTCTGAGTATAATCCATACTATTACAAGGGAATGAGTTATACTATCTCTACATCTATACTATCCCCGAGTAAAAGAAAAAGAGGCAGTGGATTAGTTTGTTGTGTTTTAGTATAAAACAAGGCAGAAGACATTACAACACACAGACATACACGAACAAGTTATATCCAGGAACAAAAAGCTCTCATCTCTCTCATCTTGAAGCAATTTAATTGCCATAAATTCTTGAGTTCTTGTATCAAAAATTGTATCCATTAGAACTTAATTATTTGTGGTTCTTGTACTACTAGCGAATTAAGTTTCCTAGTTCTTATCTTGATTTTTATTAACTAAATTAGAAAAGTTCATGTCGAATTTTTTCTAATTAGTTTTTATCAACTTGATAATTAATCTGTACTGAAATTGTAACACCCATCAAGTTAATATATTGTTATATTCAACTTGAAATTTGTTTCAATTAATTCCGCACAAATTTGTTCAAGTCAAATTTAATTCAAAGAACAAATTTCGAATAAATGGTATAGATTGTATTCAACCCCCCTTCTACAATCTTATCGGACCTAACAATATCAGTTTATGCGAAAGTTGGGACCGATATTTAACACTACAATTTTCTTAAAAATTATTGAATATCACGATAGAGAGGTTAATAAATTTTAATATTGGTCCCAACTTGGGACAAATATTATCAACAAAATTGAAATAAATTCATTTAAAACAATTATCAACAAAATTGAACTAAAACTAAGCCAACCCTTTAGCACCATGTATGCAACATAGTATCTCTTCTAGCATCTTGAACCGTCAAAAAATCCGCTTCGTCATTCAAATTTCTATTAATTTTTTAAACTCAAAATTTCACTTTGCTGCTAATAGAAAAACCTGTCATCTAAACGCCAAAATTTTTGCCTCAAAAAATTGTTACCTTGCACTATCTCCACTAATAATTATCTGAGAAAATATTTAGAACTGAACTCACCCATAAACTGTTTCATAAGTTCACCATCAAGTAAATCAGGGCTTCATATCCACTTGTAATGATCGAATCTGCTTTAACTGGCCCTGAAAAAATGAAAACCAAATTGCCTTCAGAATCATGCAAATAGCCTCCAATGCCAGCCTTCCCAAGTTGAGATTTGTTATGTGACCAAGCCCCATCTATAAAACCAAATAACTGACTATTACTTGAACACATCATTGCCTTTGCCTTTTTGCTACAGCTTAACACTAATCCAACTGGATTGACTTTCCATAAATTTTATATATTCATGTGGGTAAAGCATGTTATCTTTTCTATTTTTCAATAACAAATTAATACATCATTTTAAAAGCAGAAATCCCATCTCTCTCTCCCTTCTAATCCTAGCCTCCATTAAAGATTTTGAGGGGCTTCCATCGGGTTTCACCGGTGGAAAGCCCCAATTCATTTTTCACCTTGCTTTCTTCTATTTTTTTTTCCAATAAAGTTCCCAATTTATTTGGGTTTCGATAATTCCCAATTTATTTGGATTGTGTTAGTCTCTCCTTGTGAGAGTTTGGTTCTTTGTTTGGATTGGATTTGGGAGTTTTCCATGGCCGAGGTTATAGATCGGCAAGTTTTTCATGATTTTGATTCAGAGATGAAGGTTACTATGGAATCGCATATATGGTCGTCGGTCCAGAACAGTTCAATGATAGTTATTACAGTAAAAACATGTATATATCAATTATTTTCAAATCGCTTGGTTGCCTCTAGGAAGGATTCAACAGCGATCCCCTTAAGCGTTTGTTCTTACGATTGTATTTGTAGATGTCGTATGACTTTTGATTAATGGATTGATTTCTTTTTGTTTCAAAAAAAAAAAAAAATAACAAATTAATTTCACACAATATCTTTTATATTTTATCTAACTAAAATCTCCCATGTTCTAAAAACGTTACGAGAAATTATATTTAAATAATATTATAGTTACTAACAACCGTTTTCAGCTACATTACCTTTTCTATTTTTTCTAAACAAAATCTATTCTTTTTCAATTATATCACGGATAATTCTATTTAAACAAAACAAAATATTAATATTGAAATAACTAATCAATTATTTTTTTCAGCTAAAAGACATCATCTTTTATATATTTTCAAACTAAAATTCCTCATTTTCTAAAAATGTCACTTGCAACATATATATAATTATTACTAAATCATATCATTTAAAATTGTATGCCTTAAAAATTCATATATTAAATATTTCAATTTAAATGAAAAAAAGTTTGTATATTATGAAAAAAATTCGTGCATTACACATCTTTTAAGCTAATATTTTTAAGATGATATACAAATGAAATCCGGATATAGTGGAGCTCCATTAAATTAATACTCTCTAAGGTGATAACCTCTCTAAATTGATTAAAAGTTCTGGTCCCAAGTTGGGACTAATATTAAAATTTATTAACCTCTTCATCGTAATATTCAATAATTTTTAAGAAAATTGTAGTGTTAAATATCGGTCCCAACTTTCGCATAAAGTTATATTTTTGATAAAATACACATTTTAATATATTTTATGTGTATGAAAAATATTTATGGTAATATTTTGACATATATTTTCTTGTATAGGAACTTTTAAACCATTCATTATCATCTTTATTATCTTTAATTGGTCTTTGTAATCTTCGTATTATGAAAAATATTCATACTTGAACTGACCCATAAAGTGTTGCATAAGTTCTCCATTAAGTCTAGTTTCTGATGCTACTTGTGCTAAAAGTTACTCTTGATTACTATAGAAGGTAGAGTTTGTAAGATTCTACACCTACAATATATTTTATAAAGAATAGAAAAAGAAAGAGAAGAAGTGATATTTGGAGAGGGGGTTCCGGATAGTGCTTTTAGAGCAAGCTCATCTATACTTGTTCACTTTCTTGTGTTGCCTAACAACACCATATATGGGCATTCAAAATACATCCTCCACCCCCTAAAAGAAACTGCTCATTCATTACATAATCAATAGAATTAATGTCTTCATTTCTAACTTACAAAACATTATTCACACAATTAAATATATAATTGTAACTCCCATTGACATTAATATTATATATATATACAATTTAACTATATTATATTTGACAAATAAAGTCAAATATAACATCTCCCACTTGACGCATTTGTCAAATATTTTCCCTGACTCCCACCTTTTCTATAGTCTATAATTTAAGCACGAATTTCCACCATTCATTAGAATAACATTTCATATTTAATGACTCAAATATTTCCAATTCCAATCAAAACTAACGTGTTTGACAAATACTTTCAGAGAAATACCTTCCGTTAAAAAATTCACAATCTCTAATTAAACATTGTCATTTTCACTTCTTGCAACACATTCATGTTTCTTACTTTCCCAACTTCGGATCCACCATAAAACAATAGGTCTTCTGAAGTTGAACTCTCATTATGTTATCACCTTCGAAATCTGCACCAGAACAATCAATAAATTCAGGCACGTCTACCTCATAACCAATAAGTGGTGCAATGTACACTTCAAGTACTTCATTATCCTATTCACATCCTCTCACTAGGATTGATTAGGATTTCTTTCGTATCCATTCACTAGGCCAATTAAATACGCCAAGTCAAGTCAATCGATTACACAACATTGAACTTCCGACTACTTGCGCATATGATACATCAAGTGCGTTTTCCGCATTAACCGTTTCCCCATTACCAATAGGTTGGCGCCGGACTGCAATTTTGCATCCTAAAACGATTTAGCATTTCACTCGAATACCTTTCTGATTCACACTAAATATTCAAAATATTTCATTCCCTGAACTTATCAGATCTCACTCATATTCTCAACTTTCCCACTTAGTTCCAACTCAGTTTTGTTGAGCATTCCTTTATTAATTACCGACAACAATATATCATTAACATATACCGATAATATTGTAAAAAAACTACCACTTTTAAAAATACAGACACTATTGTCTAATTCATTCTCGGCAAAACTTTCTCAATTTCTGCGTAAAACCTTTCGCAATTGGACATACTTCTATTTTAAAACTAGACACATTCCTATCGTTCCCTTTCAAAAATCCATATACAACCTATGAATTTTCTGTATTGGGGTTGATCACACAACTCCCACAATTAATCCTTTCATATCGACTCAAAATTATCTTTTTTTTTAATTTTCCTTTGATAATTCTGATTCTTGCGAAAAACAAGATTATGCACTATTATGTTCAATACCAATATTCAGACATAACCAATATATTTACCACTTTCGGTAAAATTTGTATTCTCGTCATTATAAATTTGTTAAAAATTATTCCATTTCGTTTTTGATATTTTCCAAACCGAAAATATAAACAACTTATCATTATTTACTATGCTCAATTTTCCGAGCATTACTATAAATTTTCTTAAATATAGTACCATCTATTACAACGATAATTCTCAAGGATCATTCAATTTTTCATATTCACCAGACCAAAAATAATTAACTTTATCCATCTCATAAAAGATAATTGCCCAATATCTATAAACATTCATTATCAATATATTTATTACATAATGTGTAACTTACAAATACATTAAACTGTAACTTACAAATACATTAAACTGTATTTAATTCATCATATAATGTAAAACTTACAAATACATTAAACTGTATTTAATTCACCATATAATGTGTAACTTATAAATACATTAAAATGTATTTATTTCTTGAACATTTTGAGAATTTACTCCTAAAATATCATTCTTTTCGATGATTTAACCTTATTTCTATCATATCGACGATAACAAAAAAAACAATATCACATTCAGTGATGATATGGGCTAAAAGTAAGCCCTAAAGACACATTTAATGTGGCATTAATTAGACCCAGCATGGTCCAAACGTGGGGCCCATTAATGAGGCCAAAAGCCCTATTTTAATATTAATTTCGTAATTAATATTAGGGGTAATAAACAGCTCAGCAATAAGAGTCAAATAAGGATATTACTCCTGCCTGACTTAGCCTCTAAGGCATCCAATTCAATAAGGAAACAGACTCCTACAAGGAAGGAGTCTAGAACCTTCCTCAAGGCGGTGGCTTGCCCACCAAGTATTTGAATCATACTATAATTCTAAGGCTCCTGCAGCCTATATAAGGGCCTGACCCCTCATTCTCAGAACTACGTTTTTGGCTTGATTCTCGATACGAGATACGTAGGTACTCTGTGAAGACCGATTAATCTCGATACACGGAAACAACCATTAAAGCTCGAAGCTCAACCTCCCTTAGCATTAAATACACACAAACCCTAACCGCAATTCGATAACCTAGTTATTATTCCACAACATTTGGCACCGTTTGTGGGAAAAAACATCAACCATGGTAACTACACGAAGAACAGCACCAAGCTCTACCGAGGCTTTACCAATTAGCTCTGCTCCGCCCCTCACCTCTAAGACGATCATCACTGAGCAAGGGACGATCCCCCAAACTCAAGTTTCTCAGCCTACAGAGACGAATCCCCTTGTTGAGAGTACGTTGCCTAGGGTCGTTCACCCGAATCGGGAAACTAACCCTCTTCAGATGGTGCTTGCTCCCCTTAACCCAGATCGCTCGTTACCTCCAGGGGTACAGATCCACACTACGGATCTCCCCATGAACACCAACCCAATGTACGGTCTGCCTAACTATCCTCCTACTCGAGATCCTGGACCAAGCGGTCATGCCTTACAGATCCGAGACCGAGAGTATTTTGACTACTCCGGCCCCTATACTGACGATTCGACATCTGAGGATGATGACAATGATCGCGACGAAGCCCCAAGGAGGCGACGTGCTAATAAAGAACCACGAAGAAGGGCCCAAAGAATCCATGATGGACCTCCACAAACGGCTGAGGAAAGGATTAAGGCTCATGGGGCTGAGATCCAAAGGCTGAAGGATGATATTGCTAGGGAGCAAGCAAGGCAAAGTCTGATTCGACCTCCTCCAATCACAGGGAGGATTCCCATTATAAATCTGGAGAGGCCTTCAAGGAGACACAGAAGGGCCGATGCCCCAACTGAAAAATCAACAAGGGTGGAAACCCCCGAAGCAACCCCAAGGATCTGATGCCACTTGGTGATCCTGATGATCCCACTCCTCCGTTTACTGAGGAGGTGATGAATGCCCGCATCTCAAAGAAGTTCAAGATGCCGACAATTAAGGCTTATGATGGAACGGGTGATCCCGTAAACCATGTTAGGACGTTCTCAAACACACTGCTGTTGCAGCCTGCAAGTGACGCCTTGAAGTGTATGGCGCCCTCAACCTCTATCGGGCATGGCTCAAAGATGGTATAGCCACCTACCTGCGAATTCGATTGGCTCTTTTAAGGAGCTGAGCGCCGCTTTTGTTAGCCAATTCATCAGCGGGAGAGTTTATGAAAAAAGTTCTACATCTCTCATGTACGTGGTGCAAGGGAAGAATGAAAACTTGAGAGACTACCTCAAGAGGTTCACTAAGGAGACATTGAACATCACTGACTTGGAAAATAAGGTGGCCATGGTAACCCTGGAACACGGAACCACTGATGAATTCTTTAAAAGGTCATTGGTAAAGCATCTCCTGAAAACATGGCCGAGCTCCGAGTTGACAAGTAAATCAAGGCTGAGGATATCATGAAGAAAGAAGCTGCCGGAGGTAATGGCAAGGGTGACAATGACTCCAAGAAGCGAAAGCAAAACCAAGAGTATGATGCTAGGGACAAGTATCCCCGTACTAGCAAAGACTCTGAATCACCGCCAAAGAAGAATTCGGGACCAAGATTTTCTTACTATGCAAGATTGAACGCACCCAGGAGCCAAATCTTGTTGGAAATCGAGAAGGATAAGGACTTTCGATGGCCGAAGCCACTCAAGGGTGACCCCTCCAAGAGGAACAAGGATCAATACTGTAGGTTCCACCAAGATATGGGACGTGATACGGATGATTGTAGACAGTTGAAGGACGAGATTGAGTTCCTGATTCGCAAAGGAAAACTGAAAAAATTCACTAAGGGTGAAGATCGTGGAACCCAAAGAAGGGATTACGACAGGAGAGACAATGATAGAAGGGATAATGATCGTGATCGTAACACACAGCCCCGAGGGCTAGTTATCAACATGATTTGGGGAGGCCCGATAACGGCCAGCACAACTCGAAACTCTCGAAAGGCGTATGCCAGAGAAGTGATGCACATCGTGGGAGAGGCCCCGAAACGTGCCAGGACTGAAATCGCAATTGGTTTTGATGACTCTGACCTTGAAGGGATGAAGTTCCCCCATGACGACCCGCTGGTCATAACTCCTATAATTGGAAACTCAGAGGTAAAACGAGTCTTGATAGACAATGGAGCTTCTGTTGATATTTTGTTTCATGACACATTTGTGAAGATGGGATACACTGACTCACAGTTGACCCCAACCAACATGCCCATCTACGGGTTTAATGGAGTTGAGTCCAAGGTTGAAGGGACTATTCAGTTGCCCATGACAATCGGGCAAGAACCTAAAGAGGCTACTCAGATGCTGAATTTCTTGGTAATCAAGGCATCCTCAACTTATAATGCAATCCTGGGAAGGACTGGACTTCATGCGTTCAAGGTTGTTGCCTCAACTTACCACATGAAGATTAAGTTTCCAACCCGGAACGGTGTCGGAGAACAAAGGGGTGATCAAAAAATGGCAAGAAGTTGCTATGTGTCTGCATGAAGGGTTGATGGAGTCGGGGGGCAGGTACTCCCGATTGAAGACATGGATGTCCGTGGTGATGATGAACACCGAGGGAAGCCAACAGAGGATTTGATCCATATACCTCTAGAGCTGGGTGACCTGAGAAAGTTACTTATGTAGGAGCTTCACTGAAGGAACCCTTGAAGGGCAAGTTGATGGCCTTCTTACAAGAGAACAATGATGTGTTTGCTTGAACTGCAGCTGATATGCCAGGGATTGATCCCCAACTCATAACTCACAAGCTGAACGTTGATCCTGAATGGAAAATGATAAAGCAGAAGAAAAAGAATTTTGCTCCTGAGAGGCAGGAGGCCATTAAGCAAGAAGTTGACAAGCTTTTAGAGGCTGGGTTTATTAAAGAGATTCAATTCCCTGAATAGTTAACTAACCCAGTGATGGTCAAGAAGGTGAATGGAAAGTGGAGGATGTGTATAGATTTCACTGATTTGAATGATGCATGTCCAAAGGATTGTTTTCCCCTGCCAAGGATAGACATGTTGATAGACGTCACAACTGGACATGAGATGTTGAGCTTCATGGACGGGTTCAGCGGCTACAAGATGCACAAGGATGACATCCCAAAGGTATCTTTCATAACTGACTTTGGTGTTTTCTGCTATCTTGTTATGGCTTTCGGTCTAAAGAATGCAGGCGCTACTTACCAACGACTGGTGAATAAAATATTCGCCCATCTGATTGGAAAAACCATGGAGGTCTATGTTAATGACATGTTAGTCAAGAGCCTTTCCAAGGCAGATCACATTAAGCACCTCAGACAGGCATTTGAAGTGTTGAGGCACCACAAGATGATGTTGAATCCAGCCAAGTGTGCTTTCGGCGTTGGATCAGGAAAGTTTTTGGGTCTGATGGTTTCAAAAAGAGGCATAGAGGCCAACCCTGACAAGATCAAAGCGATTATGGAGATGTACAGAAGTTAACAGGCCGAGTTGCAGCCCTGGGGAGATTCATATCCAAATCCGGTGACAAATGCTTGCCTTTCTTTCAGGCATTGAAGAAGGAGAAAATTTTTGAGTGGACTCCTGAGAGCCAAGAGGCCTTTGAACAGCTGAAGAAGTACATGGCTGAACCACCGCTGCTGGCTAAGCCTAGTCCCGGAGAGACTCTTTACCTATACCTAGCGGTATCTGAACAAGCATTGAGTGTTGTTCTCATTCGAGAAGAGAGTAAGTTTCAAAAACCTATTTATTACATAAGCAAGGTGCTGCATGGGGCTAAGTTGAATTATTCTCCCATCGAGAAGTTTGCTTTGGCATTGATAACAGCCTCGAGGAAGTTACGACCGTACTTCCAGGCACACAAGATCGAAGTCCTGACGGACCAACAGTTGAGGAACATATTGCACAGCCCGAAGGCCAGTGGAAGGCTAATCAAATGAGCCATAGAGCTTGGAGAATTTGACATCAAGTATAAGCCTCGAACAGCCATCAAGGCTCAGGCATTGGCTGACTTCGTGGTTGAATATACCATTGACAACCAAGAAGTCGGGGGGCAAGAGATAATGATTACCCCTGAGGAAGAAGAGGAACTTGTACCTGATTTGAAGGAGTATTGGGTGCTCTATTTTGATGGAGCATCAAAAACAAAATCTAATGGTGCAGGTTTGGTTCTGCAAAGCCCCGATGGGTTCACAGTTGAGTACGCTTTGAAGTTGGACTTTCCTACTACCAACAATGAAGCGGAGTATGAGGCATTGATAGCTGGGTTGGGCTTGGCCAGAATCATGAGGGTTAAGAACCTCAAAGTGTGTGGAGATTCAAGATTGGTAGTCTCGCAAGTGAATGGTGAGTTTGATGCCAAGGATGAAACTATGGCAAAATACCTGAGAGTCGTAAAAGTTGTTATGACTCAGTTTGAAGAATGCTATGTGGAACACATTCCAAGGGAAGAGAATGTTAAGGCCGATGCCCTATCTAAGTTCGCTTCTTCTGAGATAGAGAATCACACAGGAAGTGTCTACTTCCAGGTCTTGAAGGCCCCGACCATCAACTCTAAGTTGGTAGCACCGATTGATGTAGGAGGTTGCTGGATGGATCCCACTTCGAATTGTTAATGCAAGTTTGTTTTCCATTCTTTGATTGTGTGATTTATCTATATGCCAAGCACTTGATGGGTGCAAGTCGAAGATGACCAAGTAACAAAAGTAAAAGAATACACAATTGGAAGTAAACGAGTGCATAAATAAAGACCCCGAAGGGTTATCAGTTAGGTTACAATACTTAGGAAAATAAAAGTTGAGTCCCGAAGGACCTTGATTAAAATCTAAAAAAGATAAAGCCACAAGTGGCTACCAAGGCCATGCAATGCCACTTACTCCTCGGAGGATTCTTCCACCACTTTTTCATCACCCTCTCCCTCTTCTCCATCTTCTTCCTCTTCCTCTTCTTCGGAGCCCCCATCATCATCATCATCTTCGGTTTCTGTCTCCATAGGCTGCGCCACTCCCTTCTTCACCACGTCCCCTTCTTCGTCTGAAGTCTCGGTCGAGGAGTTGGGTCTAGCACGAAGTTGTTTGCCAGGGAAAGATTGCCTCACGGCCGCCTCCCTCTTTGACATGGCCTTTTTCCCTGCAGAACGGGAAGAGGACGATCCTGAGCTAACAACAATGGTCGCCTTCCTCAAGCCAGAACTGGAAGGGCGGCGACTACCCCTGGAGCCCGATGCATGATCCGCTTGACTTTCACCACGAATAGCCCAGGTAGGGCAAGGAAAGTCTGTTGGATTCACCACCAAAGGATACTTGTTGCTTACAACGCCAACAGCTTTGTTCCATCCAACTGACATGTTGAAAGGCCGCACCTCATCATCATGCTTGTCCATAAACTTCAAGAAATCCTCCGACTTATGATATGACTCAATTATCTTGTTAGCATCAGAAAGTTTCTTCTTGGCTAGCGAGCGAAGTTGCTTTTGATAAGATAGGCTATTGGCCTCAGATCGAACAACTCTAGAGTTTAAGTCTTGAAGTCGCTCTTTGAACTTTGCTTGCTCATTCTGCAGTTCCACATTGCTATCCCTATAGGCTCGGTCTTGACGAGTGGCAGATTGAAGATAAGCATTGGCCTGTAATAAAGAAATTGGTAAGACATTTAAAACAAAAAAGAAGGTGCGAACAAGAAGATCGAATGTAAAAGTTGGTACCTGATATAGAGCTTGAGCTCCAAGGCGCTCGGATTCATCAATCTTATCTCCCGCATTTATTGTTAGGAGATCAGGGGCAGTGATAGAGAGTCTGGACCAGGCCAAAGCTAATTCAGAACTCCCCAAGACAGAGTCCTGCTCACAGATACCCCAATCCAGGGTGAAGGGGATCCTAGCACCTTCAGCAGTATTTCGGGACCTTTTTCCCCCTTTGGAACATCCCTCCAAGAACGTAGGAACCTTTCGACCAGTAGGATTCAATTGATCTTCCGCTTTCTCTACCATTCATCTGGTAACATATGGTTGGTTCTCGGGGCGACTGTCCAACTCCTCAGCAGCTGAAAGACAAAGAAGAAAAATATTGGAATAAGAAGTAACATAGTTCATAATGAAACAATGAAAGAAAAATTACCCTCAAAAGAAAGAAAGCTTAAGCCAGCTTCAACAAATTTCTTCTCGGTTAGAATAGTTTTATAATGGGTGCGACCATCGTCAGCGAGTAGTCTGTCTCGATCGAGTAGTTCTTTGGGGCTGAGGTCACACACGAAGTGTGAACTGTCTTCCACAAATCAAAACCTCTTGACGAAAAATTGACCCCATTCACCACCTTCCCATTCCAAAACAACAAACTCTCTATCCCGGAGATGATGAGAGCCAAGAAAGGAGAAAGAGTTCAGTATGTGTGGAAGATTGCTTCGAAGTTGGAAGTTGATCCGCCCTGACTTAGACTCAGAAGAGTTTTTCACTGAAAAGATGCTCCTAAACATGGTTGTGCTCCAAGGGATCTCCAACTCCCGGCATCTTAACATGAAAATTGTAAGAACCCAGATTTTTGGGTAGAATTAAAACCTTTGACTTGTGTTATTGTAAGAACGAATTGTGGTTGCAACTGCGATGTAGCGAATGTTCTAATGAATGAATTGAATGGATTTAGATTCAAATAATTATATGTCATGAAGAATGCTATTGGTTGACATCATAGATTAGAATAATCTATCTCCTAGGGAAGTAAGATATGACAATTCCTAAAAGGAAGATTATTCTTGTGTCATCCAAATCGATATCTGTTATGAGTCCAATGGTTCCGTGAAAGGGTTAAGGAATGCCCGAAAGAGAGCAAGGACATTTTTAATAAATATAAGGAATAAAAAGAGATTAAAATATGAATAGTACTTTTGAGAATATTGTTAGACGGCGCTATACAGAATTATTCAGAACGGATTTCTGAGTTCGTTTTAGTGATCCAAGGGAAAAATAAGTGTATGTAAAAGCTGTCGGATTTTGAAAAGCGGCACTTTTATTTTCTCAAAGAATTCCCTGGACACTGATAGACTTAAGGATTTAACGAAGGGATTTAAGGAATTTAAATTCGAGAGTTACCAAGAGAGATGGAGAATGGTATTATAAATGTTAAGAAGGTTGTCGGTAAAGCCCTAACTAGAAATTCTTGAAATATTCCTCCGAACGATCAATCAAATTGAGCAATAACCGGACAAAGATCAAGCAGAGAGCCAAGATGCATGCATATGCAAGAGGATAAGAGCAAGTAACTTAGTAGTTACAAGAGTAACTAGCACACCTAGCAAACAAACCAAGTGCTTAGCTCCATCTCATCACATTACCACAAAACACCAACACTTGTCCCTTGCAAATACATCATCCATGACCACACACCACTTTATTAAAGGTACTTTATGTTAGATATTATCAAGAGACATCACAATAATGCAAGATTAGCCAAGCAAAGCAAGCCAACCACCTTTTCTCTCTTTTCTTTCCCATTTCAAGCAGTTTGCATTATCCAGGGCAGGGGTATTTACGATTTTTTTTCACCTAGTTCTACTCATCTAAAAATCATGAAAAAAATCACTAAGCTTCTACACATCAATATGAAGTTGTGGATTTAATTTCATAATTTTTGAAGATCGTTTGAATGGTCAAATAAATTCGAGAAATCGCTCTATTTTTCCTCTTCAAGATAGTCCCTTCGAATTTTTGAAGTTTTGAGATTTCAAAATCCAACTTCCACTCTTTGTTTGATCTCCAAATTTTTATGGTGAGTTCTATATTTCATAAAAGAGATCTCCTAGAAATCTTAGCTTCAAATTCCTTTGTTTCCATTTTCAAATAAATCATTCAAGAGGAGCATGAATAGTGTTCTTCAAGATCTAACTTTGTTTTTCTTGATTTCTTTGGATGATCTAAGCTTGGTAAAGGTATTCTAAGGACTATACAAGGTTTACTAGGTGCATACACACTCCAAGGAAGGTATATTCCTTATGAACCCTTAGTTTGACCTTGAGTTTTGATGATGTTCTTGATGGATTTAGCATAAGTTATGTTATTAGTATGATTACAAGCATGTTAGCATGATCTTATGGTTGATTTTATACATGATGATTATTATGATCAAGCGATGTGTTCTTGGACTTGTCAAGCTGATAAATCATGTGTATAAGTTGGATTTGTGCCCGGTGTGGCTTGGTTTTGATGAAAGTAATTTTGGAACGTTCGATTTATAGCCGTCGTAATGCCGAAATTTCGTTAATCCTTGAAAACCGTGAATCACAGTAGCTTTAGCTCATTGTCAAGTTTCATATTCTGCCATTATAAGATAGATAATGTTCCAAGCTTCGTTTTGATATAAAGATCGTATGAAATGGACTTACGGTTTAGAAGTTATGATAAAAATCGTAAAAGTGGTTCGAAACCGTAAATGCGAGTTCGTAATTGAAATTGGATTCCTTTAAAACCACGAAATCAGTGGCGAATCTTGATAATTTAATATTATAGGTAAAAATGAAAGTGTGAGAGAAAGCCACATGTCGAATGGATTATTTTCCGATTTTATAAAAATGTTCGAATCAAGGTTAAACGCGAACGAACCCCTAGAAGCATACTTGGTTATGACTTTGGTAAATGACTTAGAAAACGAGGCGATGAATCTCGAGGTATAATCTTGGTTCGTAAATGACCAACCTTAAAACTTACATGACTTAAGTATATACAAAGTGTAAGTTTGACTACGTGTCTTAGTAGCGAACGAATGACGGGTCATAGCGAGAATAAAGAGAATTACAGTAAAGGGTGTTTAGCGAAATAACTCGAAAACGTGTTTCGACTTAAGTCAAGTTATACTTAGCCTTTTAAAGAGTGTTAAGTGATTGACCTCGGTTATTGTGACTATTTATAGATCACTGGATTGACACGAGGCACACTACCCCTACAGGATTACCAGGCAAGTTTCCAATACCTTGGAACTGTTGTTGTGATAATATATATGATTGTTGTTATACCTATGCCATAGCATGCATGTTTGTTTTCAAAGTAATATTGATACTTGTTCCCTGTTTTGATGTTGGCTTATAAACTAGATACGATATATCAGTATAAGCCGGAATTTGTTAAGACCCTTAGTGAAGGGCGTATGATATTCCTTGATTAATATAGACCGGGAGTCGGTATTTTGTACTATACAGATAGTCGTGGAAACCCAGAGGGATTCCAGCGACAGATTATTATTCATTTTGAGGAATGTTATTATTAAACATTATTTATATTTCCATAAAAGTATCAAATACTTGGAAATCTTTCGAGAAATGTTATTTGAGTATTATTTCAGTCGAGAAATATTGAATGAATATTATTTTTGAATATTCATTGGAGTTTGATTATTAATGAATAATTACTTGATATTCATTGGAATTTTATTCATTAAATGAATATCACTTTTGGATATTCATTTAAGTTTTATCTAATTGATAAATATTATTTCAAAAGTATTCTTTGGAAGTTCTAATTACTCAAGGAATATTATTTCGAATATTAAGGTTTTGATTACTAAATGAATATCGTTTGGATATTTATTTAGAATATTATTTATTAAATGAATATTATTTGGATATTCATTTAGAATATTATTTGTTTAATGAATATCAATTGAATATTCATTTGGAATTTATTTATTAAATGAATATTATTTTGAATATTTATTTAAGATAATTTGTACTTGATGAATATTATGTTAAATATTCATTTGAAGTTCTATTTACTTAAGGAATATTGCTTCGAATATTCCTTTAAAGATTTGATTACTAAGAATGTTATTTGGCTATTCATATAGAATATTATTTATTAAATGAATATTATTTTCAAATATTCATTTAAGGTTTGATTTATTTATTGAATATTATTTTAAATATTTACTTGAGTTTATTTAATTAATGAATATTATATTGAATATTCATTTAAAGAAAAGAGTTAGTTAGTTAATGATTCTATATATTTATTCGAGGATTACTTACGAGCAATATTATGATTTAATCATATTCCTTAATTATTATTGATTTAATAAATATTCTTGGAATATTTATTTAAATTCCTTTAAGTTCTTTTTATAATAATTCATATTACTCAAAGATTATCTTTCACCTTCAGATATGGTGTAAAATATTTCGGAATATCTTATGACTATTTATATCAAGGGGAGGTCCCCAAACTTTAATTCCATTTAAATCTATCTTAAAGAAGATTTAAATACTCGCTCAACTCCCAAACATATATAAGGAGACCTCACTTGAAAGATGTTATTTATTGGACTGCCCGGTCCTATACTTGCTAAACTATCTTGTCACTCATATCTTGATTTTTTCAAACATCGATATGAATCTGTTCGGTTACCTCCTCAACGCTCGAGGGGTAAGAATTGATGGAACAAGTTTATATCCATTAACAAGCATCAGCTTGGGAAATATTGGTGAATTTTCCTTTCCAACTGGATACGACTACTTTGTGGAGTCCTATCAACAAGTAATATACTTGGGGAAAGGGGGAGGAACTTTACATTTCAGAGTCATGGATGTTAAATGAACTAGGAGATGCGTAAGTGACCCAGTGGCGCCGGTCCAGCAAATGGCCCAACCGTTGGCCGAGGGGGTTCCAGAGGGCGGTAGACAAGTAAATCCGTCGGTGCTTCCTTCTACATGTAGAGAACAAGAGGTGGGGAGCATAACATGCGACTGATCATCGTGTAAATGCTATGTCTCCTGGCGCGTCAAACTCCAGTATTAGTTCATCTCTCAATGTTGGAAAGTTTCCTGCAACATTATCATTGTTGGCAGGTTTGAATAGTGTTTGAACTGGAATTGCAATATTCTTCCTGCAAGTTCCTCCATTATGAAAATTTGATAATATCTTGCTTATCTTTGACATAGCAGATATATCTTCAGAACAATTATATTTTGGAGTTACCTTGTAACTTCATCTCATACCTTATATTGGTACTACGTTCGTTAAGGCATGGCATATGGTTTCAAAGATATTTTGGACTGTTATACATTATCACTGTTCAATTATATTTTGGTGGGCTATTGCTCACCCTTGCTTTATTTATTTATATCACAACAACAGCTAGATCAGATGGCCGCGCAAGGCGTACCCAACATAGGAAGGTGTCAGCCGTCAGAGGATTAACTGCTGAGGTCATAGCTACCATTGCTGAGGATGCAGCTTCTGGTAGGCTAGTTGTTAGCATTTGATCATCAAATGTATTTATTATATGGCATATACCAATGGATGGCAAAGAATATGTAATGGTAAAAATTGTAATTCTTTGGGTTGTAAGAACTCAAACTTATGATTAATAATATTGATGGTTACTCTGATTTCATCTCTGGGACTATAACGGGTGTGTTTTATGTTGTTGTTTGGGTCACAAGGTTGTAAATGTTATTATGTTGGTTTTGTGGATGGATATTGAGACTGTAGCGACCAGATCCCCGACCCCGGATCTGGGGGTGTTACAAAAATGATGAGGAACCGCCGTGAATTGGGGTACAGCTGACAAGGATGGACTTGGAGCTCTGCTAAGAACCTGATAATGAAAGGATGGACTGGGAACCTCAACCCCGCTTCTAAGGCACCTTTGTAAACGCAGATCCTCTCAGGATGCCAGTTGCAAGTTCTATCCCCGGGGCTTGGAAGGCAAACTTTGATCACACTTGGAAAGCTATACGTGCTTTCAATATTCTCTAAATCCTTTCTTTTTAACTTGGAAGGACAATGAAAGGCTTCTAAGTCTGAACTATTTGGGAATGACTCTGACATGGTGCTTAACAAATCTAATGTAGACTCAAATCGACGCTCAATATATTTAGGAGGCATGAGTTTTAGTTTACCTTTCATGGTTCTCGCCATGCTCCTCTTCCTGAAGGCTTCCTCCATGGAGATATTGGGGGCAGATGCATGCTTATCGGCCATATCGAACTTGAAGCTTGAACTTGAGGCTTGAACTTGAAGCTTGGAAGCTAGAGAACTAAGAAATAGAGAGCTTAAAGACTTGAGAAAAGTTTTAAGAAGTGAAGAAGTGAAGAAAAATGAAGGATACCCCTCTCCTTTTATAAGAAAAGGATGACCTGCTACCTCAGGTCGAAGTACAGCCCGGTTCATGTTTATAGGTCAAGTATCGATAATGTATGAAAAGGAGCAAAAACTATCTGTTATAGATGGAAAGAGTCGTTATAACTCGTGAAATTCTGGAAAAGAAACGGAGAATTTAAGTAAATATCCGACACGATATTTTACCAGAGCAGTCAGTTAAGCTCTGGAAGCTAAGCGTGCTTAAGGAAGTTCAGTCAGGAAACTAGTCCTAAATGCGGGATTAGTGATGATAATCGAGGTTTTAAGTAAAACCTTAAATAAAAGTCATGAATGACCAAGTTGATCGATTTTCAAGCAATGAAAGTCGATGTACGAATATTGATGTCGAGGTTCGATATCGATGATCAAGGTCGATATTCAAGTTTGAAAATGAAGTTGATTAACTTTTTGATGAAAGTCGATGTACGAATATTGATGTCGAGGTTCGATATCGATGATCAAGGTCGATATTCAAGTTTGAAAGTGAAGTTGATTAACTTTTTGATGAAAGTCGATGTACGAATATTGACGTCGAGACTCGATATTGATGATCAGGGTCGATACCCACGTTTGAAGAACAAGCTTGCTGACCGACAACCGACCGACCGAGCCGCAAGGGAGCCTCCATCCGACCGAGTTTCGGCCGACCGAGGCGCGCGAGCCACGACGGCCGACCGGCTCATCGGAGACCCTCTGGCCGACCAACGTCGATTGTCGATATAAAAAAAATATATAAAAAAAAAAATTGACCGACCGAGGTCCCGGCCGACCGGCTCACCGGAGACCCTCTGGCCGACCGACATCGATGGTCAACATGAAGATTTGGTTTGGCCGACTGACAGTGGTGGTCGAGTTGGGATTTCACATTTTTGTTTTTGTTTCTCCACCTCGATGATCAAGATCACTATTGAGATTGTTTTTGAACAAAATAATCAAGTGGAACTTGAAATTGAGATTAGCACCGATTAGTGCCGATTAGCGCCGTTTAGCACCGTTTTATGCTGTTTAGCGTCATTTAACATCGTTTAAACGTCGTTTAAGGCTGTTTAGCGCCGTTTAGCGTCGTCTAGCGCTGTTTAGTGTCGTTTTATGCCGTTTAACGTTATTTAAACATTGTTTAAATATCGTTAAGGCTGATTAGTGCCGATTAGCACTGAATTAAAATTGTCGTAAATGCGTCGGTCGCTCCACGCTTTACATTAAGACAATACTCTTAAACACTAGTGTATGAAGATGAACCCTGACCCGAGTCTTAGGAAGGACTGTTAAAAACTCAAGAAAAACCTGATCTGTTTTCCTAGAAGTTGGGGGGCAAATGATATGGGCTAAAAGTAAGCCCTAAAGACACATTTAATGTGGCATTAATTAGACCAAGCATGGTCCAAACGTGGGGCCCATTAATGAGGTCAAAAGCCCTATTTTAATATTAATTTCGTAATTAATATTAGGGGTAATAAACAGCTCAGCAATAAGAGTCAAATAAGGATATTACTCCTGCCTGACTTAGCCTCCAAGGCATCCAATTCAATAAGGAAACTGACTCCTACAAGGAAGGAGTCTAGAACCTTCCTCAAGGCGGTGGCTTGCCCACCAAGTAATTGAATCATACCATAATTCTAAGGCTCCTGCAGCCTATATAAGGGCCTGACCCCTCATTCTCAGAACTACGTTTTTGGCTTGATTCTCGATACGAGATACGTAGGCACTCTGTGAAGACCGATTAGTCTCGATACACGGAAACAGCCATTAAAGCTCGAAGCTCAACCTTCTTTATCATTAAATACACATAAACCCTAACCGCAATTCGATAACGTAGTTATTATTCCACAACAAGTGATAATAATAAATTATTTTTTACAAATTTTATACACTCATTTGAGTTTTACAAAACAAAAATTCTCTATAATATAATGTCGTCTATTTCAATGACAATTCTCAGTATCTAAAAATTTCATTTTTCGACTCCACTTTCCATACATGGTGCCTCCAAAGTTCTCAATCTTGCCAAATTCAAATATGATATTCTAATCATTCCTTTGTAAATGCTATTAACCATTAATTATATATGAATAAAAAAAATTATCTTATCAAGATGCTAAACTAACTTACCCCTACATGATATACATGGGGTGGGTTAGGCTGCATCACAAATAAATAAATATACATGCACCCAAATTACAAGATTAATAGTACGTCAGTTTGCAAACTTGCAAGCAAAACACAAATAAAAAAAATTAATAAAACAGGATAAGTTTAAAAAAAAACATACCAATCATGCACATAAAAAACAAAACAGGAACAATAGTAAGAAAAAAAGACTGGCCAATATCAATAAAAAATACGCATGTATATTAATCTAAACAAAAACAAGACAAATCTGCAATCATGGAAAAATAATATGTCTAGGCAAGATAATATAATAAAGACAAAGAAAAATCATTTGCACCTTAATCTAATAAAATAAACCAGATCAGACATGGTATATATCTATACTAACACAAAAAAAAAAAATATATATATATATATATATATATATATATATATATATATATATATATATATATAACCAAACCAATCAACACCAAAAACAATATATAAGTTCTCCAAAGAAAACAATTATATAACAAGAATAAAAAAAATCCACTAGACAAATATGGACAACAAAGAAGATAGGCAGAAAATCAAGTAAAATGAATATTCTAAAAACACATAAACCAACACTACGACAATCAATATAGACTCGCAAAGGCATGCACGGAATTCTAGAATCAAAAGAGCACATGAGGTCCAAAAAAAAACAAACAAAAATTTAATATACTAACTAATCAAGCTTCAAGTAAATAAGGATACAAAAACCAATAGGAATCGAAGAATCAGCCGGCACAAAAATAGAGTTGTATGCGTGGACGGAAAGCTCAAAACAACCTCAACTTTTGAAACAACTGCAGTAAGGACCCGAGAATAAATACCATAGCTCTGATACCAATGTAAGATTCTACACCTACAATATATTTTATAAAGAATAGAAAAAGAAAGGGAAGAAATGATAATTGGAGAGGGGGTTCCGGATAGTGTTTTTAGAGCAAGCTCATCTATACTTGTTCACTTTCTTGTGTTGCCTAACAACACCATATATGGGCATTCAAAATACATCCTCCACCTCCTAAAAGAAATTGCCCATTCATTACATAATCAATAGAATTAATGTCTTCATTTGTAACTTACAAAACATTATTCACGCAATTAAATATATAATTGTAACTCCCATTGACATTAATATTATATATATATATATATAATTTAACTATATTATATTTGACAAATAAAGTCAAATATAACAGAGTTGCATTAGCAGCAGTTTCACTTATAGGAGCACTTTCGTTTTTAGCTTCCTATGTGAGGGATAATTCCCACAATGGATCTACGCCATTGCTATGTGGAGCTCTAGCTCTTCCTAACGCAGGTTTCACCTTACCCTTCTCATCACCTCGATTTCCGCTGTAGGATTCAATTGTTTAGAAAGCATTAGAATTTGTGTTAATTTATTTTCTTGACGGTACATGCACGTATCATGTCAAGCTCTAGTAGAAATGTTTTTTTGTTATTATACTTGTTTTGAGGAAAGTCAAGTACTTTATCTGATGTTATCTTTTTTCTTTTATACTTCCTTTGTCTCCATTTTAAGCTTATATGTTTCAAGAGTATGAGGCTCAGGTAACTTGATTAATCACCAAACAAATATTGTTGATGTTGTTACTTTGCCTTTTAAGTTTTGCATCCTCTTGCTCATGCTTAGTTTAATATGTTCCTGGACAGATGGAGAGGACCTCATTGCTATCAAACCTGATGGAGTTTAAAGAGGACTAGTAAGATGATCATTTTTTTATATCTTAATATTGGAACTTGCACTTGTATGTTTAAAATGAAGGTAGCTTTTTGTGGATATGATTCTTCAAGTTCACATGGAGTGCAAAGAGGCCTAAAAAGATTATCATTTTTTTAATCTTATTTTTGCAACTTTCCCTTGTATGATAAAATTGAAGTTTGCTTTTTGTGGATATGGTTCTATGTTTAAATTATGTTAAAGGGTCTCTCTAATTGTATATCTAATACTGATGAGTATCATTAAATTTTACAAACTGTTACTGCTTGAAGTTACATTGTTACAAAATATCAGTTCTACTATAAATAGGTATGATGACGTGTATACGGGGTTTGGATATGTCTTGAATCTGGATTAATACGCTTTTACATATTTCAGAAATCATATCGCGTTTTGAACGAAATGGTTTCAAGCTTTTAGGATTCAAATTAACAGTCCATGCCGCGGTATTTGCCATGAAGCATTATCGTGATCTGAAGGAACGACCTTTCTATGAAGACCCGTGCAACTTTTCTCGTCCAGTTGTTGCAATGGTCAGTTACTTCCCCTACACAAATTTTTTATTTCTACTATTCCAAAAAATTGATTGTAATGTTTCGTTATTAAAACAGGTTTGGGAAGGAAAGGGTGTGATAAAGTATGGTTGAAAACTCATTGGAGCTTTAGATCCTTAGAAATCAGAGCCTAGAACCATTAGAGGTGATCTGGCTGTTGTTGGAAGGTATGCATTTTTCAATAAAAGTATAATGTCCTTGCATTTCTTACAAAACATGTTGTGGCATTCCAGTATATAAGCATCGAGTCAGACACCTAGTTATTCTTCTTAACTACAATATTCTATTTATTTTACTTGCAGAAATATAATTCATGGAAGCGACGGTCCTGAGACTGCCGAAGATGAAATCAAACTGTGGTTAAAACCAGAGCAACTGGCAGGTCCCATTATTCCTGAAAAGTGGGTTTATATGGTGATGAGTAGCTATGAAAAGATTTTTCTTTCCAAGAAATGAGATACTGGGTAAAGTCATCTGAATAAAATGGTTTGCGTTCATGTGATTTTTATGTGAATCATGAAAATTATTTTAGCTAAGCTTTAATTTGTTGATCCACTTGGTGGAACCATACAAAATTTCATTTTTGTTATTTATATGGTTATCAAGAATTCAAGATGTACCCATCTAAATTGAATATGAGACAATTCAAAGCTTAATTTCATCTATCTTGTGGTATTTTTTTGAATAAATATTTTCCTTGTTCTATCTGCGGGGAAGCCTTTCTCCTCTTGATAACTAATATCAAGTCGAGATACAAATCTAAGCTAAGCATGAACATATATGTAATGGAGGACTTGACTAAGTACCGTATCGAAATGCCCATAGTTTTACTTTGTTTGGATTAAAATGTTAATCTTTAATGAGAGTTCAGAACAACAGTGTATTTAATATTTATAGGCTACACTAATGAGTGCAGAAGGAAACTTTAGTTGGTCCATTGCTGCAACCTTAAGCATTCTGATTCTATATCAAATTGCAAATATAGAGGTACCCGTTTTTCTAGATATTAGGATATATGATTCATATGTAATGTACAAAAAAGTACTCTACAATTTGGCTTGATGGGTGATGGGCCTCATCAAGCATCAACATCAGGTGCTCATCCCCCTCAAAGTCAAGTTTCTCCTGTTATACATCAAAGATCAGGTTTTGAGGCATGCATTTTTTATTTCTTGGAGATGTAGTAGAGCTTGGGGGAAGTGAAGGGGAATGGTAAAAATTGAATAGTCGAGAATGGTTCATTATGTTGTTGTGTATTAGAATAGTCTGGAAGTCATGTATGGGCTCGAAAAAAATTAAGGACTGCTGCATCCATGTTGAATCTGTTTAGCATAAGGAAGTTGTCGTGGGTGCCGGGTCAGGAAAAAGTGGAATTTTTTTTACTTGGTTTAGCATACTTATTGTGCAGTTTCATGAATATACATTTGATGGACTTGTTGTCAGGTTCTGTTAACTGCTCGGAAGTAGAATCTCTTAGAACAGAACTTGCTGATTTGGAGGAAAAAGAAGCTCTTCTAAAAGCATAGTGAGTGTTTATTTCTATTTTACCTAGAATTGTATTCAAAACTTTTAACATATAGATATATTGAGATTATTATCTTGTCCATCTCTATGCGGACTTTAATTTTGCACAAGATTAGTTGAAGTATAGAGAATCAGCAACAAGTTGTGAGGCAATGTTATAAATTTGTTTTGATTTTGAGGATGAGAAGGGGGTGGAGAGGGAGAACTGAATGGGCTACCAAGTATATATTTTGAAGTCCATTTGCTAATAAAAACAGGAGGAGGAGAGGATGGGAAGGAAGGGGCCATCCATCTTTCCTCAGTGATGCGTGATGCCTGACTTGAGTCTGTATAGGTAGCTGCATGCATGACATATTTCATTGCTTAGGAAGTAGCATTGCAGGCAATGTTAAATAATATATGTTGTAGCATAAGATCCTAACACCTTAAGGTTTTAGATGAGCTGGGTACTTCACAGGCAAAACTTAAGGATCTAGGGTTGGGTTGAAGGTTATATATTAAATCATCACTGTGGTGTTCTTGTTTTCTTGGAGAAGATAAAAATGCTTGATTCTGATAATGATACGTAAAATATAAATGCCTTTGGTTTTGAATTGTGTGTCCTATTCCAAGTCTCTGTAATACATTATACACATAGTTTTGTGTGTGTTTTCTGTGTTATAACCGAGGCTGATCTGTTGTGTATAGATTGGAAGATCTGTTGGAAAATGAATAATATGGCAGATCTGATGTTAGGAATAATTCATAAGTTGTGATGTTAAGAATAGAATTTACACATTATACTTCTTGTAATCCTGATCTTATAAAGGATTTAGCACTGTATATAGGTTTTATGTGTAAAACAGTTATCTGTATAGTTTAGTCAGGAATGAACAGTGTATCGGAGACTACATGTCAGGAACAGAGAGCAAATCCTGATGACGGTCCAATACTGATGGTTGATCAGATACTGATGCAGTGTGCAGATCCTGATATCAGTAATGTTACTGATGATGTCATTATAGATGCTACAGAAACTGGCAAGTGCTATAAAACAGGATCGTTGTTTGAAGAACAAGCAAGAAGATATTATGAAGGAAAGAGTTTTCTATTGAAGGAAACTATCGACTAGAAGGCAGAACATTGTCATGTATAGATTATATCTTTCTGTTATTAGTTGATAGGTAGCATTATAAATATTCTCTCAATATCATTGTAAAGAGCGTGTGTCGTGACGAAGTTGTGAGTTCGTGTGCGTAGCTCTGTATAAGGTTTGTATTCGAGAGTTCGAAACAAACAGAGAGATATTTGTATTATCAGCAGCTGCTAAAGGTATTGTACACCTTTGGTAGAGTTTGTATTTGATCTTATTAATACAAACAAGAGTTTGATTCATTCGTTTATTCTTGTTCATATAATCAAGCAGAAATCAGACACGATTATATAACTTGTATTCAACCCCCCCTTCTACAAGTTATTCGAGTTAACAATTGGTATCAGAGCAGGTTGATTTCGAGTAATCATAAAGATCTGCAATCATGTCTGGTTACAAGGATGGGAATACTAAAATTCCTATGCTCAAGAGAAACGAATATACTCTATGGGAAGTAAAGATGTTGCATCATCTGGAAGCAACAGATCCTGATTATCTTGACAGAATCAGAGATGGACCTTTTATTCCAACAAAGGTCGTTGCACAAGCAACTGTTGATGGTGTGGTTGTTCCAGAACATACAGCAGAGAAGCCAAAATCTGAATGGTCAGATAAGGACAAGGAGAATGCTCTCAAAGATGCTAAAGTGAGAAACATATTATTCAATAGTCTTGATTCTGTTCTCACTAACTATGTTCTCTCTTGTAAAACTGCTAAGGATATATGGGACAATCTTAAGGTTCACTATGAAGGAACTAAGCCTGTCAGGAAGAATATGAGGACATTACTTATACAACAGTATGAGTACTTTGAATCCAAGTCTGGTGAGTCACTTACTGATACCTTTGATAGGTTTACAAAACTCATCAATGAGATGGCCATGCATGGTAAATATTACGACTTGGAGGACATGAATACAAAGTTCATGAAAGCTTTGCCTGATTTCTACAATGAGAAGATATCTGCAATTGAGGAAGCTAATGATCTGGATGAGATTTCATTAGAGGCAGTATATGGAAAATTGAGAGCTTATGAACTTGACAAGCAGGAGAAGAAGAGCAGGAGTGAAGGAAAGATGAAGACTATTGCACTTACTGCTCAATCTGAAGTTAAGAAGCTTCCTGAAGAACAACATGAAGAGATTGCTGTAAAGAATTCAAGGAAGAAGAAAAGCAAAGAAAGTTCTGAGTCAGAGACTACTGATATGGATTCTGACAACAATGATTCTGAATCTGAGATGCAAGAACTCTTTGCTATGTTTGCTAAAGCTTTCAAGAAAGGAAAATTCAACAGGAGAAGATTTAGCAAAGGACCTTTTCAAAAGAAGGAGGAGAAGAAGAGTGACAAGAGCAAAAGTACAATTGTCAAGCTTGATAAGGCCAAGATCAAGTGCTTTAACTGCAGCGAGCTTGGACACTTTGCTAGTGAGTGTCCGAAGCCTAGGAATTCAGGAAAGGGTAATGCACTTATGGTCACACAGAAGGATTGGGCTGATTCCAGTGACTCTGAAGATGAATTGGATTATGACAACATTGCATTGATGGCCAATAGTTCAGACAAACCTGGATCTCCAAAGAAAATTTCTCCATCTTCTGTTAAGGTATCACTTCACTCTCTTGATTCATTTGATAGTTTAAATTCTAATGAAATTAGATCTATCCATGCTGAATTTAAGAATCTTATGACTAATTTTAGAATTCTTACTTGTGAAAGAGATGAACTTAAGGTTAAGAATGATAAATTAGTTGATAGAAATAATTTTCTTGAATATGAATTAATTCAAATGGAAGAATACAAGTTGAGTTCTGATAAAGCTAAGCATGATTATAGTGTAATTCTTGAGGCTTATGACTATGTCAGAAAAGAACTAGAAGAAGAGAGAGATGTGATTAAGACCATTAACAATTCCAGTAAGAAAACAATAGAAATCTTTGAAAGTGGAATTCGTGGTAAGGTTAATGGTTTAGGTTTTGATAAGGCTAGACAAGAAGAAAAAGTAGTTATTGTCAATGATGATAGTAAGGTAGAAGCTAACACATCTAAATCTGAAGGTAAGAAAATTGTTTCTGAACCTAATTATGTTAAATTTGTTGATTCAAAAGGTACCCCTGTTGTACACAAAAGGATTAACAATAGTTATTCAGATGAGAAAGTGTTAGAGAAACCTAAGAATGTAAACATAGGGTTTCTGTCTAAGTCTCAGTTGAAACAGAGATTAGATGGTCTTTCAGAGTCTAGCAAGATCAAGAGAAATAGGAATGGAAAAGAAGGTATTAACAAAGAGAATAATTACAAGAATGTACCTGATGCACCTAGGAAAAAATGCTATAAGTGTGGAAATCATAATCATTTGGCCCTAGACTGCAATCAAAAACCTTCTTGGAAAACTGAGTCCAAATTCCCCAAGACTCAGAAAATTCAATACCAACCACAAAAAGCTTGTTATCATTGTGGTAGTTTACTTCATTCCATTTACATGTGTAGAGAATATCATGAACTGTATTATGACTATTATTCTTTGAAATCTGAAACTCCTAGTCACAAACAGTTTGTGAGATCAGAGTCTAAAGTTGACTCTGCAACAGGTAAAATAAATGCAAAATCTTCAAAGTCTGTTGTCTCTAAATCTAGTAAGAAAGGATCCAATCAAAGTTGGGTCCTAAAAAATTCTAACTAGTTACTGTTTGTTTGCAGGGCACAGGAAAGAAGCATTCAATTATCTTGGACAGTGGATGCTCTGGACATATGACTGGAAAGAAGTCCCTGCTTACAAAGTTTGAGAGGAAAGCTGGCCCAGTAATATCTTTTGGAGATGGCAACAAAGGAGAAACTCTGGGATATGGCTCAATTATTTTGGGGAATGTCATCATAGAAAATGTAGCACTGGTTGAAGGCTTGAAACATACTCTTTTAAGCATAAGTCAACTGGGTGATAAAGGTTACAAATCAATCTTTGACAGAGAAGGATGCAAAGTCTTGAATATGCAGAATGGAGACATTGTTCTAACTGGTCAAAGACATGGTAACATATATGAAGCCAGCTTAAGTGATACATCTAAAGGAATTGTTAGATGTCTCTACAGCAAAGCAACAAATGATGAAAGCTGGAATTGGCACAAGAAGCTCTCACATCTTAATTTCAAGAAGCTTAATCAACTTGTTAAACACAATTTGGTGAGAGGCCTACCACAGGCAAATTTTGTGCAAGATGGACTTTGTGATGCATGTTAGCTTGGAAAGCAGAGAAGAACCACTTTCAAGAGCAAGACTGAAAATTCAATTACTGAACCATTTCACATGCTACATCTTGATCTGTTTGGTCCAGTAAACATTATGTCTATCAGCAAGAAAAGATATGCTCTAGTTATGGTGGATGATTTCACAAGGTTCACATGGGTGTTCTTTCTACACAAAAAGGATGAAGCTCCTCAGCAAATCATTGAACTCATCAAGAATATTCATAATAACTCTGAGTACAAAGTTAAAGTACTTAGGAGTGACAATGGTACAGAATTCAAGAATTCTACAATGGAGGGGTTTTGTGCAGACAATGGAATTACTCAACAGTTTTCTGCACCTGGTACACCTCAGCAAAATGGTGTAGTGGAAAGAAAGAACAGGACTCTCATAGAGGCAGCAAGAACCATGCTTGCAGATGCAAAACTTCCAACCTACTTTTGGGCAGAAGCTATTAACACTGCATGTTTCACTCAGAACTGTACCTTGGTAAATAGTCATGGAAAAACTCCCTATGAGATGATCAAAGGAAAGAAACCAAGTGTGAAATATTTTCACATCTTTGGATGCAAATGCTATGTCCTAAAAGTTCATCCAGAACAACTTGGAAAATTTGAAGCCAAATCGGATGAAGCAATTTTTCTAGGATATTCAGCATCTAAGGCCTTCAAAGTTTATAATCTCAGAACTCACATTGTTATGGAATCAATTCATGTTGCATTTGATGATAAGAAATTTGGAATTTTGCAAACTGATGAAAGCCATGACAAATTGGAATTTGAAAATCTGAAGAATTCTGAGATACTCTCAAGTGATGATGAAGGTTCTCCAGAAGGAATTTCTATTGCTTCTCAAAGGAATGCTACTGTTGAGGGGGAGCAAATAAATCAGAGAGAACACAGTGATCATCAGGAGCAGACTAGTCTTTCAGAGTCTATTCCATCAGGAATTGATGTTTCAGAGTCTACTCCATCAGGAACTGACCTTTCAGAGTCTACTGAGGAAAGATCAGTAACTAGCAGCAATATGGAATCTATTGATTCTATTGATCAAAGGAGAGTTTTTGAAGGTAGAGAGAATTCTTCTACAAGGGATACCACTAACTTAGGGGGAGAGACTAGCAGGGTTAATTTACCACCTGTTAGAAAATGGACAAAGGATCATACTGAAGATTTGATAATTGGTGATCCAAATAGTGGTGTTCGAACTAGAAGATCAATTCAAAATGAATGCTTGTATAGCTGCTTTCTCTCAAAGAATGAACCTAAGAAGGTTGAAGAAGCCTTACAGGATCCTGATTGGGTAATTGCAATGCAGGAGGAATTAAATGAGTTTGAGAGAAACAAAGTTTGGAAACTAGTACCAAGACCTAAAGATAGATCTATTGTTGGTGCAAGATGGGTTTTCAGAAACAAGCTAGATGAATCTGGTATGATTGTAAGAAACAAAGCAAGACTGGTGGCCAAGGGTTATTCTTAGGAAGAAGGCATTGATTATGATGAGACCTTTGCACCTGTAGCAAGATTGGAAGCAATCAGAATGTTTCTTGCATTTGCAGCTCATTCAAAATTCAAGGTATACCAGATGGATGTAAAGAGTGCTTTTCTAAATGGAAAACTTGATGAAGAAGTGTATGTAGAACAGCCACCTGGATTTGTTGATCCAAAGTTTCCAAATCATGTCTACAAACTTGACAAGGCACTCTATGGACTAAAGCAGGCACCAAGAGCATGGTATGTGACTTTGTCTAAATTTCTTCTTAAAAATGGCTTCACAAGAGGTACAATTGACAAAACTCTATTCTTTAGAAAGATAAAAGGTGAATTGCTTTTAGTTCAAGTTTATGTTGATGATATTATTTTTGGTTCTACTAATGAAAAGTTGTGTGCTAAGTTTAGCAAGCTTATGCAGTCTAAGTATCAGATGAGCATGATGGGTGAACTAAATTATTTCTTAGGCTTGCAGGTCAAACAGACTGAGACTGGTATTTTCATTAATCAGTCAAAGTATATCAAAGATCTTTTAAGAAGGTTTGACTTTCAAGACTGTGCAGTTGCAAAAACACCCATGGCAACAACCACTAAACTAGACTCTGATCCTAAGGGGAAGAGTGTGGATAATACTAGTTATAGAGGCATGATAGGCTCATTGTTATATCTAACTGCAAGTAGACCAGATATAATGTTTTCTACCTGTTTATGTGCTATATTCCAAAGTGATCCTAAGGAATCTCATTTAATTGCTGTGAAGAGAATTTTTAGATATCTCAAAGGAACTCCAAATCTTGGTTTGTGGTATCCTAGAGAATCTGATTTCTTTCTAATTGGCTATTCAGACTCTGATTATGCAGGGTGTAAGATAGACAGGAAAAGCACTACAGGTACATGTCAATTGTTGGGAAATAGATTGATTTCTTGGGCAAGCAAGAAGCAACAATCTGTTTCAACCTCAACTGCAGAAGCTGAGTACATAGCAGCAGGCAGTTGTTGTGCACAGCTCCTTTGGATAAGAAATCAGTTGATGGATTATGGTATGACACTTAGTAATATTCCTATGTTTTGTGATAATACTAGTGCTATTAAAATTGCAGAAAATCCAGTTCAACATTCAAGGACTAAGCACATTGATGTCAGGTATCATTTTATTAGAGAACATATTGAGAATGGTACTGTGGAACTTCATTTTGTTCCTACTGACAAACAGCTTGCAGATATTCTAACTAAACCACTTGATGAGACTACATTCAGTAGACTAGTAAGTGAGTTAGGAATGTTAAATTTTTAGATCTTTAACATCTGCAAAAGTAGCAAGGTATGTTGTTCTTAGCTTATAGACTTGATATTCCTGTCAGGATCTATATTTGATTGTTAAATGCTTGAGCTATAACACATTGCCTTGATAAATTTCAGTATGATAGACTTGTTAATAATCATCAGGATTAGATTTGTTATCAGGATGCTGACGTCATCAGTATTGTGTCAGTATCAGGATTATGAAAATTGTTTCAGATCCTGACGTTTACTTTGTGTAGTAATCTGATTCTGTGATGTGTTAAGTCTATGCTAGCAAGTTTTGATGTTTGCATACTGATAATTTATACATCATTCAAAAATCAAAAGACAAGCAGATAACAAGAAACTGTATTTTCATTAATAGAAATCATTACATGGAAATGAAATACAACATCTTTTTGTCTAAATTTCTACTCTATACTTGTCTTTGATATGAACTCTGAGGAACAGGACAAGGAGCATCTCAAGAAATCCATTAGGGGATGAAAGTCTTGTTTGCTCTTGGATTCCTTGTCTGGGCGACTTGAATGAGAGCAGCTAACTTAAATGAATAGCATCTCCATCAAGATCAACCTCAGACTCTCGGCCAAATTCTTCATCCTCAAGTTTTGAGGAGGTTAGGGGAAGATTGTATCCAACAGATGGATGTTCTAGGAGAAACTTCTGGATATTGTCGAAAACCAATCCATTCATGATTAGTTCGATGAGACGAGTCATTTGTTCAAAGAGATGATCAAGAACAGGATGTTCATCGGTCAAGAAAAATCTGGAAAATGGGTTTGTAGGGATTTTTGGTTTGAGTTGCATTGTTGAGAAGAAAAGAAATTGAAAGGTTATGGAGAATGGCATAAGGCGTTTGGTTCTTTTAAAGAAAGACGTGAGAAGCTGAGCAGTCACTTGGAAGTTTTAATGAAGTCAAATGCTAATTATTGCATGAGACTGTATTTCTTGTTTCAAGAAATATTGAAAATATCTAACCAATTGATTTTCTGTTCAGATTAATTGTTTATTTTTTTTTTAGATAAAAGAAAAATGCCACGTAGAAACTCCATATTAAGTCTCTGATGATATTGGTCAGGATTTCATGTGTGACCATCAGGATTTGAAAATTATATTTTTAAATCACATTGCATTTTGTGATTATTTTGATGAGAGGTCATCAGGAAAAGGAAGCTGATCAGTATTGCTTATTGATACCCTGATTTATTTCATGAAAATCAATTTTGGATTTTATTTTCCAAAAATCGTGGGTAACCGCATTTTTCAGGGACTGACACCTGTCAATCTACGTGTCAACGTGGGATAGTGGTCTGAAAGATTTGTGAAATATATTTGTTTTGAAACTCTAATCGTGTAATTGCTTTCTCTAATTTTACATTCTCTAAAGCAAAAATCACTCTTGAGTTTTCAAAATCACTAATCCATTTCAAGAATTTTTCAAGTTTCTTTTCAGATCAAAAATGGCAGCTCAGAGAAGATTACCTAAATCAGTAGCCTTCAAGTTTGGTGACTTTGATTTTATGACAAACAATCATGTTGCAGCTATCACCAACAAGGAAGGAGTATCATCTGATTTTCATCCAATCATGGACTTTCTGGTGTATGGACCATTAAGTTATGCATTGACAGCATCTCCACAGATTAATCAAGTAGCTGTTTCACAAGCTTGGGAGAATGCTGAGGTAATTGATTCTACTCAGAGTCAATCAGGTAAGATTGTTCTACATTTAGGACAAGATTCATTTGACATTACTGAATCTTTTGTTAATTCAGTACTTTGCTTACCTGTTACTGATAGTTATGAGAATGTACCATCTGATGATAATATAAGAACTATGTTGTCTGAATTAGGTTATAGTGGACCTCTAGATAACATGAGCCAGTTAAATAGGTCTTTTCTTAGAAAGGAATGGTCTTTTTACTTTGATCAAATTGCTAAATGTTTTACTGGCAAATGTAGTTCTTTTCAGCAAATTACTTCTGTTACATCACATATTGCTTATAGTTTGCTTTATGACAGAGTAATCAACATTGGTCATATTATCTTAAGTCAGATGAGTATTAAACTTGGGTTAAGAGATCAAAACAGGAAAATGGTTTATTATCATAGATTTATGCAATTGTTTGTTAACCATTTTATTCCTGATGTTGAAACTAGATTTGGTAGAGAACATTGTGTTTCTTCTTATGAACAGCAAAAGAGAATTTTCTCTGACATTACAAAGAAGGACAATGAAAAGAATCTAGATGAAATACCTGCAATTCATTATTCACATCATGTTCAGGTAATTCTTAAAACTCATCTTCCTACTTTCTACAATTCTTCTTTCTTTTGTGGTGAAATGGCTCAGGAATCTCAATTGGAGGAGAACCCACCTGTGTCTACCCAAGTAGCCCAAAACATCATAGTCTCTGAAACAATTCAAGAACTAAATTTTGATCCACAGCCTATTGTTTCAAAGAAACCAACCTCTGGTGTTTCTCAAAAGACATCAGTTGTAAGGAAGAGAAGATTTGTTGTGTCAAGTAGTAGTAGTAATTCTAGTGAAGATGATGATGATTTAACTCTTACATAGAGAGTAGAATTGAAGGCTGCAATTCAACTTTCTTTGTTAGCACAAAGAGATGAAAAACCTAGTCACAGCCAGGCTGCAGTCTCCCAAAAGGCTGTAGTTCTTAAAAAGGGAAAACAGTTACTGGATACTGTCTCTCAAAAGACTGTGTCTATTGAACAAAGATCTCATCCCAAGATCACTTCTGTGTCTACACCTCTTGAGTCTTCTCAGGATAAATCTTTTGCTCACTATATCAGGAGAACAAGGAGAAAGATTCAATTGTCACCTACACACACAGAGTCTAGTCCAACTAATATCATGCAGGTTTCTACAAATCAAGCTACATCTATGTCAGTATTTGACAAGAGAGATCTGGATATTGATTCTTCATGGGAAACTACATTATCATACAGACTGGCTATGGGACTAATTTCTCTCAAAGTGAAGTTGTCAAGGCCTGTTCTAGATTTTCTGGTTGAAAGAGTACCAAAACTTTTATTTCCAGATGAATATGGACTTCTACATCAAAGACTTGACTTAATGAAGATGTATTTCTATGTATCTGTCAGAAGACAATTAGTCAAGAAATTTGGACTCTCGAAGCATGTTGCACTTCAATCACTTCATGCATATTTATTTGACAAGGATGTAATTATTGAAGATGCTTCAGCTCAAGGTGAACAACTGGAGGAAGTAGATAGAGGAAAGCAGTCAACAGAAGGTACTATTGCACCAGTGGTGAATAGTAGGAAAGATCAGATCACAGTCACTGTAACACAAGAACCATCTAGTCAGAGGAAGGATGACTCAGAAGCTGTGATAGCTGATGTTGAAAGGTCTTCTGTGATGACTGAGAATGCAAGTGAGATACCCTATGATATGGGAGGAATGACTTTGGTTGATTTTTCTGAAGATCAAACAAATTTTGTTCAGTCAGAGTCTATCCACCTTGAGGGTGTGTCTCAGCAAACAACACTTAAAGACGGTGATGTACTAACTATGGTGTCTAATGAAGTATTACTGAAGACATCAGAGTCTAGTAAAGAACCTGAAAGTGGTATACTGGAGCCTGTAGTTTCTGAAAGGAAAGAAGATGATTGTATGGGTTCAGAGACTATAGCAGCTCACTCCTTGGAGAAAACCTCAAGCCACATGCCATATGAGGAACCCTCTCTCCATGTGAGTTCAGGTATAAAAACTCCTTCTAAACTTTATTTTTCTGTAGGTCATGAGAGCACTTATCTAAATATGAGTGATACAGTTGAAAAGATGGACTTAGATCCATAATTTGAGCGGCTGGCTCCTGACCAGGCAAAAGGTGAGGTAGAAAGGGTGTTGACTTTAGTAAGTCAAAGTGAGAATGAGGGTATGGATGATCAACTCCATAGTGAGGGAGAGAAAATTAGGAAACCATCATTTGATTTCTGGGATCAGGTTTTTCCTGAATCTTGGTCTGAAAATTTGGATATGGATGCTGGTACTTATTCATTCATCAAAATGTATCAGAAGAATGATCTAGCACATCACAATGCAAAGCCAGAAGTTAAAGCTCAGAAGCAAAAGGAGAGGCTTGCAGGAATCATTAACAGAAGAGGTGCCAGGATAAAGCAATCTCTTGATACATATGTACCAGATGAAGATCCTAATGATCCTAGTGTTCCTTTGTATGTACTTCCAATATCAGCTAGAATTGAGACATCAACAGTCTCTGATCACTCTAAGGAGGAGTCAGGATTTGAAGATGTTAGTACACAGAATACTGGTGAAGGAGATGATGATCATGTTTCAGTTCCAGAACAGAAAGAGGAAGATGTTGATACTTCTAATCAGGTTTTATTACTTGAATATCATACAACTCAAGCAACTTCTTCTACAAGACTTAAAGATACAGTTCTTTCTGATTCTGATACTGAAGATTCTAGAAGCACTTCCAACATTGAAGTTCATTCTGATGTTTTGAAAGATATTCAGAATTCTCAAATTGCTATTCAAACAAGACTTCAATCACTTGAAGATAACCAAGTCACAATTATGGAAAATCAAGCAGTTCTTATGAATCTCATTTGTTCTGTTTCTGAATCTCTTGGAATTAATGTTGCTGATGTCAAAAAGGGGGAGATAAAGACAATTTAAAGACAACAACAACACTACCAGACTGAAGGAGATAAAGCTGGGGGAGATAAAGATCAGAAAAAGGGTAGTAAAAAGAAGAACCAGGAGTGACAGTGGTGAATCTCAGCTAGGAAGAGGTAAAGGAAGAGCAGTATTAGTAGTTAAAATTCTTTCTTCTAAGTACTAGATAAGCGTCTACATCTGAGAAGGAGGTACTTAAACTTCATAATTCTACATTCATAAATTCTATTCTGGTTGTATTGTTATATGTTTTGACATCCACAACTTAGATTTATGCTTCAGATTGTAAAGCATAAATAGGGGGAGATTGTTAGGAATAATTCATAAGTTGTGATGTTAAGAATAGAATTTACACATTATACTTCTTGTAATCCTGATCTTATAAAGGATTTAGCACTGTATATAGGTTTTATGTGTAAAACAGTTATCTGTATAGTTTAGTCAGGAATGAACAGTGTATCGGAGACTACATGTCAGGAACAGAGAGCAAATCCTGATGACGGTCCAATACTGATGGTTGATCAGATACTGATGCAGTGTGCAGATCCTGATATCAGTAATGTTACTGATGATGTCATTATAGATGCTACAGAAACTGGCAAGTGCTATAAAACAGGATCGTTGTTTGAAGAACAAGCAAGAAGATATTATGAAGGAAAGAGTTTTCTATTGAAGGAAACTATCGACTAGAAGGCAGAACATTGTCATGTATAGATTATATCTTTCTGTTATTAGTTGATAGGTAGCATTATAAATATTCTCTCAATATCATTGTAAAGAGCGTGTGTCGTGACGAAGTTGTGAGTTCGTGTGCGTAGCTCTGTATAAGGTTTGTATTCGAGAGTTCGAAACAAACAGAGAGATATTTGTATTGTCAGCAGCTGCTAAAGGTATTGTACACCTTTGGTAGAGTTTGTATTTGATCTTATTAATACAAACAAGAGTTTGATTCATTCGTTTATTCTTGTTCATATAATCAAGCAGAAATCAGACACGATTATATAACTTGTATTCAACCCCCCCCCCCTTCTACAAGTTATTCGAGTTAACATCTGAGTCCGCCGGATTCCACCCTACTATCTGATGTTGTTGAAGTTGATAGTGTTAGTGCCCTAAAGACAATGTAATTATGTTTCTAGGATAGACTATTTTGTGATTTAATGATTATGTTCCATCGATTATTCAATAATGATTTATTATGTCTTCATTTTACTGCGAAATAAATATTAGAATAATAAATGTCCTTGGAATATGTAACATGTATTCTATATATTTAAGTATGTGACTTAAAAATGAGATTATATGAATAGAGTTAATATTCCTAAATATCCCTAATCGAGCATTAATAATATGGGACAATTATAATGCGTAAAGATTAGTATGTTTGTTGACAAGATGACCACATCTCATTGGTCATAGGTATAGTGATACTAAAGTCAAGAACATAGGTGCATGTAATATTATGCATGGCACTGGATAGACCCACAGTGAGATTCTACGTGTTAATAATTAATGTCATTAGAAAGACTCACGGTGATAATGGTGTAATGATCCTTAGACTTGTGATCATTATATTTCTATACGAGAATTAATATACTTTGATTACATTAAAACTTACCTTTAACCGGGTAATGATAAAAGTGGACATTGGGTATATTATGAGTCCTATGAGAAATATGAATGATAGATAAAGAATTTAACCCTCCTATAATTAGGAGCGATATTATTGGCCTCTTGATTGAGTGAGACTATGAAATGCATGGCCATGCTCAAATGATGATTTGATTTAATAGTCTACTCATTGATCAAGGAAATCTGGATTAAATGTTGAAGAGGATGATAATAGACATGCCTCGAGTTTAATCTATAATATTTGGTTAAAGGGATTATATTACATGGAGACATTAATCACGAAAGGTTTAATTGGATCACCAATTATTATTATTACTTGGGTAGCAATGATGTATTACTAGATGCCGCTCATTGTTTATGATTTTATTATTGGATATTAAAATTATTGCCAACGTAATAATAACCTAAAGGGTTACACAAAAAAAGAACGTTTAAAAGGAGTTTTAATTTAAATACCGGATTTAAATTAAATAATTAAAATTCGAATTTGATTTTGAAATCAGATTTCATTTTTAATTAAATGATTATAAATTCGAAATTGGTTATTTAATTAATTGAGTTGGACTTAGTTAATTAAATTATATTTTGAATTTAATTCATTAAAAAAACCCAAATCAGTTGTGTTTAGTTGAAGCCCAAGCTGATTAGGGTTAGGCCCAATCTCTCTTCCCTATATATACATAATGATGTATGATTTAGGGTACAACTTTTTGCAAAATCGTTTTTGGCAAAAACCCTAGCTGCTCTATTCTTTGAGAGGCTAGAGAGAGAGAGAAGGCAGTTTTATTTGGCTAGTACCTGCTCCTTGGATCGTTGGACGATTGGACATTCGTGTGGACGATTTAGAGACACAGATCTTGACGCAAGGGTTGTGTGGTGATTGAAATCTAGGACCTCCATCTTTCATACGTTTTAAAGCTTAAAAAAGGTACTGATTCTATTCTCCATAATCAGTCACGACTTATACATGGATACTGCGTTAGGGTTTCGTAATTGTATTGTTTTACGACTGTTATTCCGCTGCATTTATGCCCCGAAACCCAACAGAAGTTGGCCATCTCCCTTGTTTTACCCGAGAAGGCGGGGAATTTCGTCATAACTTTTATATATTAACTCATCAAGGGCTGCGATACGAGTGCTCGAGTGTTTCTAAGAAACAGGTACACATAATGATGTTGATTGCACTTGTCCAAGGGCAAGGCGTAAAATTACGCGAAATGGCAGTATTGGTGTGGTATTGAATGTAATTTGCTTGCATTTGAATTTGTGTAATGTGATAACATTTAAGAAGAGAGTTATGGTTAAGTCAAGTGTCTGCTATCTATCCGCTAGGTCACGGGCTTAAACCATTGAGGGGAACGGGACTACGACCTGTTTCATAGTAACATTTATATAATTCAAAACTCCTGTAAGCAGTAGGGAAACTTCACGAAGTCTGCAAATTGCAATCCTTCACGTTAGAAGAAACACTTATCGAAAGGAGAAGAAGGAAAGAATTGAAGTATGACTAGTGGATGTAGTTTTTGATGTGGCTACAAATGTAGTGAAAACAAGTTCCTCGTGGGCTTATTATTTAATCAAAGTTGCGTAACCAAACCATTGCGATCTACAATTATTTTGTGTTACTTATTAAAGATGGTCTTCTTTTTGTTCGTGGACAAAACAAGTTAAAAGAGGACGAGGACATTTTTATAAATATAAGGAATAAAGAGAGAATAAGCAATGAATAATGTTTTTGGTGGAAATTGGAATAATATTAGACGACGCTATATAGAAGTATTCAGAACGGATTTCTGAGTTCGTATTCATGATTCAGGGGTGAGATAAGTGTATGTAAACGATATCGGATTCAGAAAAATAGCACTTTTATTTTCTCCGAGATTTCCCTGGACACTGAAAGACATAAGGATTTATTAAAAGGATTTAAGGAATTTAAATTCAAGAATTATAAAGGAGAATTGAGAATGGTAGTATAAATATTAAGGAGGTTTCCGATAAAACCCTAACTAGAAATCCTTGAGATATTCCTCCGAACGATCAATGAAATTGAACAATAACCGGACAAAGAAACAAGCAGATCGAGGATCAAGGTGCATGCACGTGTAAGAGGATAATATGAAGTAACTAAGTAGTTATAAGAGTAACTAGCATACTTGGAAATCAAACTACTTGGTTAGATCAAACACCTCATCCAACCACAAGAACACAACACTTGTTGTGACATCCCCAAATTCGGGGTCAGGAATCCAGGCCGTCACGGACCAATTTCCCATTATTAATATTCTTCTCTTTGCAGCTGGAATATAATTGCATAATAAAACTCACACAATAGACCCCACATTTAATAATATTAACACACACACACACACCAGTCATATGCTCAGTAAACAACATCCACGATATTAAGAGTTTAAAGTTTTAAGGAGTTATTACAAACCAGGATCAAACTTAAATACATTGTTGAATAATACTTCGACATGAAACATTTCAACAATCAAAAGTTCCTTACATTCTTACACAATTAATTATACATGAGACTACCAGAACCCGTCTGTCTCTACACTACCTCAGGAATCGGTGCCAGCGTGCTCTCAGAAGGTCGCCTTTCCCTTACCCTCTTGCGGGGCGTGGTACGGAGTATCGACATACCTAGCTGTTATATACATAAGTAGCAAGAATGAGCTAAAATAGCTCAGCAAGATAAATTCTATCAACTAGCACCAAAGGAAAATAAACCATTATATATATATCTATTAAACCAAACAATCTTAAGTTTCTTTTCTTAAATGCTATAACAATCAATATACCATTTCAGTGTAATCTTTCAAAATAATATGAAAACTTGAATAAATCTCTCGCTATCAACTTCTCATTTCCTTCTTATGCCACAATTATATAAATTAATATAAAATCAGTTTATCTTCATCTGTAACAATAATTCCATCATTTCATATCATCATTTTCTGTTCTCGGTATAGAAATCTGAAAAACCATTTTCAATTCTTTCTTTCAAGTTTTGGGGATATCTGCTGGCGCCAGATACGTCTGGCGCCAGATACGTAGGACGATGATCAGTCGCCTGACCGTATCCGCTCTCTGTTTACTACTAGTAGAAGGGATGATCCCTACCTGGTAATCAACCCTAGAGGAAGGCTACCTGCTACATCCTCCTTTGGCATCTTTGTGCCAAAAATATTGAGTGCTGGACTGTGCCGCACACAACCTCTTACGCTTTCTGTTACAATCCCCCTTTTCAAATCATTATTCCATTCACATTTTCATTCACATTTCCATCTCTATCTATCATCACCTTTAAAATATATATACCATAATACTTTAGATATGACTCAGACATCTCTTCTGTATTCAATGAAATTAAATATGCTCTTATATACATAAAGTATTCCATTTATTTTAGAAGTATTAAATAATACTCAATAATATTAATTAAGTCACAATACTTAGGAAGAATATAATATTATAAATCATATAACCCTAGATAACAACTGATACTATTCTCTAGATAACAACTAATACCATTCTCTAGATAACAACTGATACCATTCTCTATATAACAACTGATACCATTCTTCATATAACTCTAGATAACAACTGATACCATTCTTCATATAACTCTAGATAACAACTGATACCATTCTTCATACAACTCTAGATAACAACTGATACCATTAATCAAATTCGCTCTATTCATATTCTTATCCACATTCATATTTCATAATTCATATTCATCTCTCTTTAATTCCCTATATCAAGGAAATAATTCTTAGCAATATAGCAAACATAGAATAACATATATATTCCATGAAATCATTTACTTTGAAATTAAAATAGTTTTCCAAAATAAGGATAGAAGAAATCTTGCCTCGATCTCTGTATCCTGAAAGTATGGCTCGTGGCTCTCCCGAAGTTTCTATAAACACAAAAAGGACCGTCGTTAGAATAATACATTCCTTTCTCACTTCACCTTTATATAATCACACCCTTAATGCTTACTAGGTGAATAACATGCTATTATAACCCAAGGGTTCCAAGAACCAAACCATTTTTAAACTCAATCAAAGTTTCAATGTTTTTCACCATTTCCCCTAACGACCACACTTAACTGTAAAAATTCTCAGAAAATATGGATTTCGAATTTTACCACAAGGTCAACTGGTAATGCCTCTTTGACTACCCTACTACAATATCCCAAAATTTTATAATTTTTAAAAGTGTCTAGGTATGTCAACTATAACCTCAAAGTTGTCACAATTGCGTTTTCTCGGTTTCTGAACCGCTTTAACTAAAACTGACTTTTCTCCTAAACCGTACATCGGATTTTAACACACTTTATATCAAAACGATCTATGAACTAAGCTCTATCATCTCATGGTCACTTGGGGGTCTGGACAGTAAGGTACCGTACGGGTATAGTGTCCAAAAACAGGGCATTTACTTGGTCTAACGAAAATCGGACATTATAACGGCTATATTCTCATACTTTCCAAAAATCAAACTCCTCCAAATCAAACATCCACCTTATACACCATCACCTACACCATGTGGTCATCTTACCAACCATGGTTACAAGCACATACTCCTTCCATATTCAACTTTAATCACTTACAAACACATGGATCATCATGAAACATAACTTTAATCACAAAACTTTCTATAATCTATCATATAAACAAAGTAATACTAGAGGGCCTTGGGATTATACCTTCTTGAAGCTTTAACAACCCTTAACAAGCCTTGGGATAACCTTAAACAACCTTATAATAGCTTGAATCAACTAAAGGAATCATAAAAACAATGTTAGTTCTTGAAAACTACTATTCATCACTATTCATCACTATTCATCAAGCAACTTTGGAGATTTTATTACCTATGCAAATGATGTTGGATGGCTATGAAACTTGGTGGGTAACTCTTTCTAATCCCCAAGAACCTCCATGATTTTTCCTTTGAATTGTAGTTGATTTTTGCTAGGGTTTTGATTTTGGTTTTTCTCCTTTTTCTTTGAAAAGTCGAATGGGGTGATGAAGGGGAGAGGAAGAGATTTTTCTCTTGGTTTTGATCTTATCTTACTAATTACTTGCTAATTCTAGAGTGTCATGGAAGCCTTAAAGATATTTTGTGGTTAAAGCCTTGCAAAAATACTAATTTACCCTTAAAAACAAGTTAGTGTAAACGGTGATATCACTTGGATGATCTAATCTCCTAATTTCTTAATTTTCTAAGTAAAATGCCAATCACATTGGTAAATAATAATGTGGTATGTATCCTTGTTATATTACTAATCTTGGTTGTTTGGTTTCCATACTCGTCTAATTATGATTCGTTTCGAATGTACCTCATTATCTCAGTGGTTTTTGAAATCATTTAACAATCCAAATTCCTTTGGTATTCTCTTAACTTAATAATTCCCTGGTTTAATCTAAATTCACTAATCCCTCGATATATAATTCTTATAATATTTCCATGCTCCTTAATATCCAATAGAAGCTTATTCGAAATCAAAATTCTAAAAATCCATATTCAGGAATTTCTGAAATCTATCGTCATTTCGAGTCACTTAATTTCATTGTACAATACTAATATGGTTTCTGTTTATTCATTTTCTGTTTCCATTATAGAGTACTTATATACCATTTCTCTAAATCCTCGAAATTTACTATTCATGTGATCACTGTAGCATTGCTAAAGTTAGGGTTATTACATCCTTCCCCCCTTAACAGGATTCCGTCCCGGAATCACGTTGAAAATTTCCATAGATACCTTTTTCATCCACACTTCTGACCTCTACACCACCTTCTCTATCCTTTTTCCTTCATAATATCTCTATCTTGGTTGCGCAAAAATACACCAACATATTCTTGCTTGTCATTCATCAACATGCCATTTAGCTTATCATTAGTAGTGCTTTCACTATCTTTATCTTGCAAATTTCCTCCTATTTCCAGTCATTCTATATTATCTCATCTCTCATCTCTCTTTGGCTAAGGGTATCGGCCACCACATTGGCCTCCCCTAAATGGTAGTGTATCTCACTATGGTTTGTCTATATTTTGATCTCTATCATGACATAAAATATGAACACTTCAATCTTATTATATCTTATTTCTGTAAAATCCTCCAGAAATTTGGCTAGAATAAGATTCCTTGAAACAATTGTAAGAAAATACTACCTATAATATATATTTCCTGTTCGTACCTAAACAAGTTTGTGTTTTTCCCAAAATACTCTTATTTTCCTTTTCATAGAATTTCTAACCCCTATCTGATACTGATTTTCCTTATCTAGATTGTCAACCTACCTACACCATTCATTGACCAAGTTGATTCCTAACCAAACATTTACACTTGGAAGGTTAAATAATAAAAGAAAATGTTTACCTGCATCTGTATCCGGCTTTTTCAACGCTTCCCCTAAGGTCATATTGTACACTCTGGCAGTAGGTTTATTTAAAGCAGTCATACTTTGTCCCGGCGCAGATGACCCACCGGAACGATAATCTCTAGCAAAGTGTCCTAGTTTCCCACATTGGTAACACTTGATATCAATCTTGTAAATTGATGTGCACTGGTTATAATAGTGTCATTTCTGTCCATACTTAAAGCAAGTTATTTCCAACATCCTACACACACCCGTATGCTTTCTACCACACTTGTTACAATCTGGTAAGGGTGGTCGTGATTGATTGGCCTGAAACGTTCCTGAGGTTTTACCACCTTGATTAACAGTCTCACTAACATCACTATTAGTTCTTGCCCTTCCCACAACCTGAGATCTTTGTCCCTTACCGACCTTGCTAAAGTAACTTCCTTCACTTGAACCTCCTTTCTGGCCCTCGAATTTCCTTTTCTTATCCTCTCGACCTATGTGGTTTTGTTCACTCTCGGCTTCTATAATGGATGCCTTTTGAACTACTGCAGCATAATCAGTTAACTCAAACGGCGCCACTCTCGTCCGTAACCATGGTTTCAATCCTTGTTGGAACCTTTTTTCTCGTTGTTCCTCAGTACGCACAAATTCTGGAACAAACCTAGACAATTCAGTAAATTTAGTTTCATACTCGGCCACTGATAGATTATCATGCTTTAATTCCAGAAATTTCATCTCCATTTGGTTTTCCAGATACCTAGGGGAGTACTTTTCTAAAAACACCCTAGTGAAACGCTCCCAGGTTATCACTCCCGCTCCTTCTAGGTTCTTCTTAGCTTCCCACCAATAATTTGCCTCTCCCTTTAAGAGATAGGCTGCAAAGGTTGTTTTCTGATCTTCTTCTATCCTCAATATCTCAAAAGCTTTTTCCATCTCTTTTAACCAGGCTCTGGCTACTACTGGGTTAACAGTTCCCTCAAACTCTGGGGGTTTTAGTGACTTAAAAGCACGAAAGGAGTTAGCTACCTGATTGGGAAGAACAGGTGGTTGTTGAGGATTCTGTTGATTAGCTAAATTATGTCTTAATAGGTCCATGAATTGGTTAAAAGGGTCACCACCCTAATTTCCTTGTTGGCCAGTTGATTCGTCTTCTTCTTCTTCATGATTTTGTTCATTATGAGCGTTTTCACCCTGCCTATTATGACTTCCTTCCTCTCTCTCGTTTTCCCTTGCATTCGCTCTATTATTACGCTTAGGCGGCATGATTCTGTATATAACAATATTCTTCATTAATCACCCAAATTTAGGGTACAACATACATCATTTCCATATATGCACAACTATATCGTTAGTTAACTTATTTATATACCATAATATTCTCAACTCAACTTTAGCAATTAAGCGTATCACCTTTAGCACAATAACCTTTTCATTTAAGTCAATCACCTTATATACATCAATATTCTTGAATCTCAACATTTAATAACAAAATACGATAGAATTTAGACAGAATACACAACTTCATTAATTATCCCCACTTCCTTTGTTTATCCTTATTCTGACTTTTTCCTTAAAATACACCTTACTCTCAATATTATACCTTAAAATTCCTCATATTCTTTTATCTTACTAATCATCAAATATACCCATTTCTTCTCACGAAATTCCTTCCTCTTTTATATCGAAACAGTTCTAACTCTAATTATCTCTTATTGAAATTTCCCTTGAAATCTTGAGTTTCCTCGTATAATCACGTATACTCTAAACTTTGCTTCCATTTTTCCATCCATTAAGGAAATCTTCTATATTCGAAACAATTGATAGAATTCAAGAAACTTTGAATTGAAACGGACCCAGAAACAAGCAAGTGTCCCACAACAATTTATAAGATTAAGAGTTTTAAATAGCTCTTATTCGAAACAAAAGAATATTTTGGGAAATTAATATGATGGAAGAACCCGTACGTAACACAAGTGAGGGCGTCCCCTCCGACTTTCAATCACACAGACAGATCGTCCTTGTGTATATATATAGGATTGTTCCTCTTAGTTGGAATAAGAAGTATAAAGAAAATATTTAATCACGATGATAAATACCCTCTTCCAAAAATAATCTTAGGGAAATATTTTGACTAAAATAGATAAAATACAATTTTGAAACACATTCCAAAGGTACCAGAAAGTTTTGAAAAGGTACCGGCCCCTTTTGAATAAGAGATGATAGGTCACCCTGGAATTACTCACGAGGTTATCTAACGTACACTTCCTGATACATCAAGTATTCCCTTTCTCATATCGATCTCGTGTGCTACATAAACTTAACACTTTTGGCATAATAACCTTTATTAGCAATAATCTATAAAATTATAATCACTACTTAGAATAAACGCTTCGTTCGATAAACCCCCCTTGAACTCGATGTGAGTTCATATTTTATATCATTACCTATATATCTATACGCGTATATTACTATCATTCTTGTTCCTGAGCAATATGACTCTAAGCTCTGATACCAAACTGTGACAGCCCCAAATTCGGGGTCAGGAATCCAGGCCGTCACGGACCAATTTCCCTTTATTAATATTCTTCTCTTTGCAGCTGGAATATAATTGCATAATAAAACTCACACAATAGACCCCACACTTAATAATATTAACACACACACACCATTCATATGCTCAGTAAACAACATCCACGATATTAAGAGTTTAAAGTTTTAAGGAGTTATTACAAACCAGGATCAAACTTAAATACATTGTTGAATAATACTTCGACATTAAGCATTTCAACAATCAAAAGTTCCTTACCTGGTAATCAACCCTGGAGGAAGGCTACCTGCTACATCCTCCCTTGGCATCTTCGTGCCAAAAATATTGAGTGCTGGACTGTGCCACACACAGCCTCTTACGCTTTCTGTTACAATCCCCCGTTTCAAATCATTATTCCATTCACATTTTCATTCACATTTCCATCTCTATCTATCATCACCTTTAAAATATATATACCATAATACTTTAGATATGACTCAGACATCTCTTCTGTATTCAATGAAATTAAATATGCTCTTATATACATAAAGTATTCCATTCATTTTAGAAGTATTAAATAATACTCAATAATATTTATTAAGTCACAATGCTTAGGAAGAATATAATATTTTAAATCATATAACCCTAGATAACAACTGATACTATTCTCTAGATAACAACTAATATCATTCTCTAGATAACAATTGATATCATTCTCTATATAACAACTGATACCATTCTTCATATAACTCTAGATAACAACTGATACCATTCTTCATATAACTCTAGATAACAACTGATACCATTAAGCAAATTCGCTCCATTCATAATCTTATCCACATTCATATTTCATAATTCATATCCATCTCTCTTTAATTCCCTATATCAAGGAAATAATTCTTAGCAATATAGCAAACATAGAATAACATATATATTCCATGAAATCATTTACTTTGAAATTAAAATAGTTTTCCAAAATAAGGATAGAAGAAATCTTGCCTCGATCTCTGTATCCTGGAAGTATGGCTCGTGGCTTTCCCGAAGTTTCTATAAACACAAAAAGGACCGTCGTTAGAATACTACATTCCTTTCTCACTTCACCTTTATATAATCACACCCTTAATTCTTACTAGGTGAATAACATGCTATTATAACCCAAGGGTTCCAAGAACCTAACCATTTTTAAACTCAATCAAAGTTTCAATGTTTTTCACCATTTCCCCTAACGACCACACTTAACTGTAAAAATTCTCAGAAAATATGGATTTCGAATTTTACCACAAGGTCAACTGGTAATGTCTATTTGACTACCCTAATACAATATCCCAAAATTTTATAATTTTTGAAAGTGTCTAAGTATGTCAAATATAACCTCAAAGTTGCCACAATTGCATTTTCTCGGTTTCTGAACCGCTTTAACTAAAACTGACTTTTCTCCTAAACCGTACATCAGATTTTAACACACTTTATATCAAAACGATCTATGAACTAAGCTCTATCATCTCATGGTCACTTGGGGGTCTGGAAAGTAAGGTACCGTACGGGTATAGTGTCCAAAAACAGGGCATTTACTTGGTCTAACGAAAATCGGACATTATAACGGCTATATTCTCATACTTTCCAAAAATCAAACTCCTCCAAATCAAATATCCACCTTATACACCATCACCTACACCATGTGGTCATCTTACCAACCATGGTTACAAGCACATACTCCTTCCATATTCAACTTTAATCACTTACAAACACATGGATCATCATGAAACATAACTTTAATCACAAAACTTTCTATAATCTATCATATAAACAAAGTAATACTAGAGGGCCTTGGGATTATACCTTCTTGAAGCTTTAACAACCCTTAACAAGCCTTGGGATAACCTTAAACAACCTTATAATAGCTTGAATCAACTAAAGGAATCATAAAAACAATGTTAGTTCTTGAAAACTACTATTCATCACTATTCATCAAGCAACTTTGGAGATTTTATTACCTATGCAAATGATGTTGGATGGCTATGAAACTTGGTGGGTAACTCTTTCTAATCTCCAAGAACCTCCATGATTTTTCCTTTGAATTGTAGTTGATTTTTGCAAGGGTTTTGATTTTGGTTTTTCTCCTTTTTCTTTGAAAAGTCGAATGGGGTGATGAAGGGGAGAGGAAGAGATTTTTCTCTTGGTTTTGATCTTATCTTAGTATCTTACTAATTACTTGCTAATTCTAGAGTGTCATGGAAGCCTTAAAGATATTTTGTGGTTAAAGCCTTGAAAAAAACACTAATTTACCCTTAAAAACAAGTTAGTGTAAATGGTGATATCACTTGGATGATCTAATCTCCTAATTTCTTAATTTTCTAAGTAAAATGCCAATCACATTGGTAAATAATAATGTGGTATGTATCCTTGTTATATTACTAATCTTGGTTGTTTGGTTTCCATACTCGTCTAATTGTGATTCGTTTCGAATGTACCTCATTATCTTAGTGGTTGTTTGAAATCATTTAACAATCCAAATTCCTTTGGTATTCTCTTAACTTAATAATTCCCTGGTTTAATCTAAATTCACTAATCCCTCGATATATAATTCTTATAATATTTCCATGCTCCTTAATATCCAATAAAAGCTTATTCGAAATCAAAATTCTCAAAATCCATATTCAGGAATTTCTGAAATCTATCGTCATTTCGAGTCACTTAATTTCATTGTACAATACTAATATGGTTTCTGTTTATTCATTTTCTGTTTCCATTATAGAGTACTTATATACCATTTCTCTAAATCCTCGAAATTTATTATTCATGTGATCACTGTAGCATTGCTAAAGTTAGGGTTATTACACTTGTCTCTCCAAAATACATCATCCATGACATACTACCTTTATTAAAGCTACTTTATGATAGATATTATCTAAATACACTACAATAATACAAAGTAGATGAGAACAAAGCAAGAGAAACCAAGCAAACTCCATCTCTCCCAAAATTGCCCAGTAGAAATACCACTCAAACAAAAATTCATATCTCCACTTCTACCCATTATAAAATCACCATATTTTAACCATAGCTTCTCCACTCCATGGGTAAGGTTCATTCAAAATTTCATGGCCAACAAAGGAGTGTAGCCTAGTCAAATACCTTCCCCAAGTTGAAGAAGCCAAACTGCCCTGTTCTCGACAGTTTCCGTCTATTGGAAAAACGGGGCTCAAAACCCTAGATAAGAAGCTTCAAAATTGATGGTCTAGGACTTAAAACAAAGCTTATAAAGAGGCCAAGATGTGGTAAAAATTCGAGAGCCAAATTCTTATTTTTAGATTTGTTATGAATTTTACAAGGTGGTGATGAATAGTGTTTTACTTACTTTTTCATGTTTTATTCTTTGAGTTCAAGCTTCCTAAGGTTAATCCAAGGCTAAATCTTTGTTATTGTTCTTAAGACATCAAGAGAGATATAAACCGAATCCATGTTTGAGTTATAATGAGTTTTATGGGAGTTTTTACAAGTAGTGTAAAGATGAGTGCTTATTAAGGATATACATGATTGTTAAGCCTTGTTTTGATATGTTTATGTGGAGTGTTGACCATTTACCTTTACCACTGACCTTAGAGGTCAGGTGAGAGTGTTAGGTTGTGATATTAGAACATGGGTTGCCTGGTTTGGCTTGGTTGTGATGAAACAATTTTGAAACATTCGATTTATAGCCGTCGTAATGCCGAAATTTCGTTAACTCTTAAAAACCGAGCATAACAGTTAGAATAAGTTTCTGATTTTGACAAGTATCTTGTAGATCTCGAGTCATAGATCATTTTGGCACAAGAATCGAAGCAAACGGACTTACGGTTTAGTAGTTATGGTCAAAATCGTAAAAGTGGTTCGAAACCGTAAGTGCGAGTTCGTAACTGAAATTGAAGCCTTGTAAAATAAGTAATTCAGTGGTGAATGTTGATAATTAAATATTAGAGTTCGTAAGGAAGGTGTGGGAGAAAACCTCATGTCAAACGGATCGTTTTTCGATTTTATGAAAATGTTCGAATCGAAGTTAAGTGCGAATAAACCCCTTAAAAGAACACTTGGTTATAACTTTGGAAAATCACTTAGAAAACGGATAATAAATCTCGAGGTGTAATCTTTGCTAGTAAACGACCGACACTAAGACTTATATGACTTAAGTACCTACCAAGTGTAAGTGCAATGACACGCCTTGATAACGAGCAAGTGTCGGATCATCACGGTGTTAATAAGAGTTACACTAGAGTGTGAATATCAAGATAACTTAAAAACGTGTTTGGACCTAAGTAAATTATATACTTAGCTTTTCAAATGTTAAGTGATTGATCTCGGATATTTGATCATTTATAGATCACCGGACTGACTAAGGACACACCCTCCCTACCAGATTACCAGGCAAGTTTCCAATACTTTGGAACTGTTGTTGTGATATTATATAATTAATTGTTGTTATACATATGTCATAGCATGCACGCCTACTTTCAAGATATATTGTGATACTTGTTCCCTGATTTATTGTTGGCTTATAAACTAGATAGTTAATATATCGGTTATAAGCCGGATATTGCTAAGACCCTTAGTTGAATCTCAATTTTTTGAATATAGACCGGGAGTCAGTATTTCTTGATATATGGTGATTATTTTCGGAGAAAAATATTTAAGTCCATTATTTATTTAATGAATATTAATTCAAATATTCGTTTGAGATTATTTACTTAATAAATATTATTTTGAATATTCATTCGAGATTATTTAGTTAATGAATATTATTTTGAATATTCATTTGAACTTTATTTATTTAATTAATATTATCTTTAATATTCATTCAAGGTCGACTTATTCATCGAATATTATTTTGAATATTCCTTTGGAATTTATTTAGTTAAATAATGAATATTATTTCGAATATTCATTCGATCATTATTTATTTAATGAATATCTTTTCGAATATCCATTTGTGCTTTATTTATTCGATAAGTATTGTTAAATTGAATATCATTATTTATTTAATGAATATAATTGTGTATATCTATTCGAGGGTTATCTTGAGCAATATTTTATATTAAGAATATTCCTTAAATATTTATGACTTGAGAAATATTCCTTGAATATTTAGTTAATTCTTTTAACTAGTTTTAAAAATGATTTACTTCATTCAAATGTTACTTTCGACCTCCAAATACTATGTAAATCATTTCAGAGTCTTATTATTATTATTTTTATCAAGTAAGGTTCTCAAAATTCTATTCTTCATTCAAAGCTATCTTTCAAATTATAAGGGAACCTTACTTGATAAATGTTACTTATCTTGTTGACTTCCCGGTCATAAATTTTTTAAAACTATTCTTTTCCCTCGCAACTTGGTTGCTATTTATCAATTGAATATTTTATTACCTCCTCATAATTCGAGGGGTAAGGTGGTTGGAACAAGTTGATATCCATTAACAAGCAACAGCTTGGGAAATATTGGTGAATTCTCTTTCCAACTAGATACGACTACTTTGTGGAGTCTCATCAACAAGTATTATACTTGGGAAAAGGAGAATGAGCTTTACGTTTCAGAGTCATGGATTCTATCCGAACTAGGAGTCGTGTAAGAGGTAGAGTAGCGCCGGTCCATCCCATTGGCCTAACCGTTGGCCAGGGAGATCTAACAGGGCGGTAGACAAGTAAATCTGTCAGTTTTTCCTTCTACCGATAGTAAAAGTAATTTGAGTTGTACAATATGCGACTGATCATCGTAAGGATTGGAACAGCGGGCGCGATGAATACTCCAGTATTAGTTCATCTCCCAAATTGGGAATTTCCTACAACACGTATCGAAGAGACTTCTTTCAGGTTGACGGACATCCCCTGTAACACGTATCGAAGAGACTTCTTTCAGGTTGGCAGGAGTTTGAAAAATGTTCAAAACTGGGATTGCAATATTTTCCTGCAATTCCCCTCTTTTATGACATATGATGATATCTTGCTTATACCTTGCACAACAGATATTTCTACAGCCGTTATGTTTGGGATTACCTTGTAACTTCATCGTTTACATTATACTGGCACTATCTTCGTAAATGCATGGCATATGGTTACAAAGATATTATGAAGTGTTGTATATTATCACTGTTCAGTCATATATTACTTTTGGTGGGCTATTGCTCACCCTTGCTTTATTTATTTATATCACAACAACAGCTAGATCAGATGGCCCGCACTAGGCACACTCGGCGCAAGCAGGTGACAGCCGTCAGAGGGTTAATCGCTGAGGTCATAGCTACCATTGCTGAAGAGGAAGCTATTGGTAGGCTAGTTGTTAGCATTTGAGTATCAAATGGATGGAAAAGAGTATGTAATGGTTAAATTGTAAATCTTTGGGGTTGTAAGAACTCAATCTTGTGATTAATAATATTTGGTAATTACTCTGATTTCATCTCTGGGACTATAACGGGTGTGTTTTATGTTGTTGTTTTGGGTCACAAGGTTGTAATTTAATTTATGTTGGTTTTGTGGATGGAAATTGAGACCGTAACGACCAGATCCTTGACCCCTGATCTGGGGGTGTTACAGAGAACAACCTCAGGAATCTCTCCTAAGGTTATACAATATTACTTATAAAATAAGGGTCCCGTAGGGACATTTTTGTAAATATAAATTTTTTTTATCAGTAATTTACACAAATATCCTTAAATTTGTATTGATTTGTTTTAAACTCTGGGTTCTAACCTGAGATAATCCTCAGGCAAGGAAACCCTTAATAAAATTAAAATTATTCAAACTTTTGTCTCTCAAGTAATTGAGTTGGTAGATTAGTCTATTTAATACTAATACTTGTTACTTTTTTTTTTACCACATTTCCTAATTTATTATTTTATTTGTCCCAAAAGTGTTGTTCGTTTTCAATTAATGTGGTAAATTAAGTGTTAATTATGTTAAGTTATTTGAAAAATAATATAATTTGTTAGTAATTATTAATTTTTTTAATATAATTAAATAAAAGGTGGAAATTTGGAAGGAGCACTAAAAATGATCAAACTGCTGAAATATTTTGTTATCATGTAGACGACAAATCAAAAAAGCCAATGGCGCGAGTCTTGTCTTTTGACATGGTAATATTGTCTTGATATATTCAAGGTCTTGTTTATTCGTTTCATTTGTTTCATCAGTACCATTATGGCGTCAACAAGTAACATCATGGAGGCTATGAATAATGTCACGTTAGAGGATGAGGAGGAAGAAGGTCTGGCCTTTGAAGTGGAAACAGGAGAGCAAGGTTTGGATATGAATCAAGATTTTAATCCAGATCTCTGTTTGGTGGGTAGATTTCTGGTGGAGGGAGTAGTGGATTTTTCAGCAATGAGGCAAACGATGGCTGCAATCTGGAGACCAGGAAAGGGAGTTTTTATTAAAGAGATTGATATCAATCTCTACTTATTCCAGTTCTATCATGCAGTGGATATCAAGAGAGTCATAGAAGGCAGTCCATGGTCATTCAACCGGAAGGCATTGGTAATTGCAAGGATGAAAATAGGAGATGTTCCAAGAGCTGTCAAACTAAACTCGATGGATTTGTGGGTACAAATTCATGAACTGCGTGCATGATTTTTTACAGATAAAGTGGTCAAGGAAGTAGGAAATTACATTGGAAGCTTTGTTGAATCATGCCCAAACAATTTTAAAAATGCGTGGCGTGAATATCTTCGAGTAAGAGTTACAATAGACCTGTCAAAGCCATTAAAAAGGAGAATGAAAATAAGGAAGACTGGTAATGACTGGTTTTGGATTGTCTTTAAGTATGAAAATGTCCCTACGTTCTGCTTCATATGCGGATTACTGGGTCATTCAGAGAAGTTCTGTAGTCGACTATTTGATGCTCCGGAGAATGAACTTGCTAGACCTTATGGATCATGGATGAGAGCACCATTTAGACGGCAAACAAATTTGATCGGTGCAAAATGGTTGCGAGACGGAATTGGCAATGAACGGAGTTCGTCAACAGAGGAATCAAGGAACGGCTACGATCAGATGGACAAGAAATCAGGGATTGTTGGTGGTTGGAGAAAATCAAGGGAGTGAAACAAATCAATCTAAACAGAATGGCGCGCAAAGCAATGTTTTAAATTCAAAGGAGATAAGGGGGGAACTTAGTCAATCACATCCCGTGAAAAAAGGAGTGACATTGATAGAAAATAAGAAGAGGAGAACAGATGATGGGCTGGGCCATTTGGAGGATATTAATAAAAGTACGGAATTAGAAATGGGCTAAGATGAGGAAAATATCGTAGTCATGGAGCAAGATAAGCAAACCAGTCCAGTAAAAGTCAATGATCCAAAAAACGTGATAATGGCGGGCCTTGTAAAAGGGGCTCGCCAGACATTATGAGTACTTGGAGCTGGAATTGCCATGGGCTTGGGACCCCATGGGCTTTACAATTCCTTAAGGAGTCCATACTTCAGAAGAGCCCAGATTTCATTTTTCTTAGTGAGATTTTGTGTAAAGTTAAAAGAGTTGAAAAAGTGAAGGATATTATCGGTTTTGAGGGTGCTTTTACGGTGGAGTCACAGGGGCACAGTGGAGGCCTAGCTTTCTTATGGCGACACAAGCAAGAGGTGACAGTTCTGTCATATAGTAAGAACCATATTGATGTGATAATTGAGACAAGAGGGTGGAATAAATATAGGCTTACGGGTGTTTATGGTGAGCCTGATAGGGCTAAGAGGAAGGAAACATGGGACTTAATTTGCAAGCTGCATAGTCAAATGAAGTTACCTTAGGTCTTGATAGGGGATATGAATAATATTGTTAATCAGGAGGATAAAAGGGGAGGAAGACCATATCTGTCATGGCTTATTAAGGGTTTTCAAAAGTGTATGGAGGATTGTGGTTTACATGATTTGGAGTTGGAAGGATATCCGTATACTTGGGAGAGTGGGTATGGTACGGATAAGTGGATTGAGAGCAGGTTAGATCGAGCTTTAGTTACGAACGATTTTATGCAACAGTTTGAGGAAGCTAAGTTAATCAACTTGAAAATCACAACCTCTGATCACAGTCCCATTTTGTTGGAGCCTTTTATACGTTCTGAGTCAGTCAAAACTAAACGCCTTAGATTCGAAAATGCTTGGCTGAGGGATCCCATGTATGGTAAGATAGTGGAGGAAGTATGGCAGACGAATCAAGACAGACCATTTACAGAGAAGATCAATTTTACTTTAGAGACACTGGCTAAATGGGGAAAAGAAATCACAGGGTGCTTCAGAACTCGTATTCAGCATTTAAAGAAAGTCATGCAGCGTACAAAAGGAAGGAAAGATGAGTATTCAGTAAGGATGTACCAGGATAGCTCCAAAAAGCTGTTGGAAATATACAGTGAGCAAGAAGTTTTTTTGCGGCAGAGATGCAAACAGCTGTGGTTAAAAGAGGGAGACAGTAATAGTAAATTCTTTCATGCAGCTACAAAATCAAGGCGCAGGGCAAATAAGATTACTATGCTGGTCAATGACAATTGTGAGCAGGTCGAATGGGGTAAAGGGATCGAAGAAACTATGATTAATTATTTCTCTCAACTGTTCTTGGCCACAGATACGGAATGGACAGAGGTAGTTGGGTGTGTCTCAAGTCAGATTAAGGAAGAGCAGAATTCTATGTTGACAGCACCAGTTCAAGCTAAGGAGGTAAAATCGGCTCTATTCAGTATGCACCCAGATAAATCTCCTGGGCCAGATGGGATGAGCCCAGGGTTTTATCAGAAGTACTGGAAGATAGTGGGAGAGGACATAGTATACATGACTCAACAGTTTTTTGTTACTGGCAAGTTTGAGGAAAGTGTAACGGATACAAACATTGTCTTAATCCCTAAGAAGAATAATCCGACTACTATGGCTAATCTTCATCCAATCTCGCTTTGCAATGTTATCTACAAAATAATTTCTAAGGTCTTGGCAAACAGGATTAAGGGTCTTTTAGGGGATGTAATTTCGGAAACACAAAGTGCTTTCATTCCGGGGAGGTTGATTTCTGATAATATAATGCTTTCTTATGAAGTTATGCATTACATGAAACGTAAAGTGTCGGGTAAAATGGGATGGATGGCTTTAAAGTTGGATATGAGCAAGGCATACGACCGTGTAGAAAGGAATTTTTTGAGAGCTATGTTGGAGAAACTGGGATTTGACAGGAAGTTGGTGAATCTGATGTTAGAATGCGTTACTTCGGCTCGGTATAAGATAATGCATTCAGGGACGGAGTTTGGATTAATTGTGCCAAGTCGAGGGATCAGGCAGGGAGATCCACTCTCATCTTATTTATTTCTGGTGTGTATGGAGGGCTTGACAGCATTAATTCAAGATGCTGAGAGAAGACGTTTATTAGCTGGTATCAAGGTGGCAAGGGGTGCTCCGAGTTTGTCGCACATGTTCTTTGCAGATGACTCGTATATTTACTGTAAAGCTAATGGTGATTCTGCAGATCAGATTAATTCAATGCTTCAAACATACGAAAGAGCCTCAGGGCAAAAGATCAACAAAGCAAATTCGTCTGTCTTTTTTAGTAGCAATACAGACCAAGAGGTAAAGGAAGCAGTCTACAACATGCTTGATTTTCAAGAAGCAACAGAGCAAACAACTTATTTTGGCCTTCCTAATGTTATAGGAAGAAACAAAAGTGCAGCGTTTGGTTATCTTAAAAGTCGAATGCATACTAGAATTGAAGGGTGGGATAAGAAGTATCTTTCAAAAGGAGGTAAAGAATTGTTGATTAAAACAGTCTCTCAATCGCTTCCAACGTCCGCTATGAGCGTTTTTCTGATTCCTAGGCAGGTTTGCACTGAATTGGAGAGCTTGATGTGCAAATTTTGGTGGAGATCTTCAACTAAGAAAATGAGAGGCTTGCATTGGATGTCATGGGATCGTATGTGCACGAAAAAATCTGAAGGGGGTCTGGGATTTAGAAAGCTGCACGACTTCAATTTAGCACTTTTGGGGAAACAAGCTTGGAGGTTAGTGACTAGACAGGATAGTATGGTGAGCAAGGTGTACAAAGCGAGATACTATCCTAAGGGTAGTTTTTTGACAGCGAAGCTGGGACCTAATCCAAGCTACGTATGGAGGAGCATATTGGAACACAGGAGTTGATAAGAAAGGGGATAGCTAGGAGGGTTGGAAATGGATGTACAGTAGAGATAACCAAGGATCCTTGGCTTCCCTGTGTCGAGGACCCTTATATTCATACGGAGCACGAAGCATAGAAAGGCAACATGGTTTCTTCTTTAATGGAGATGGATCAAGACAGATGGGATGAAGATTTATTGAAGGATATTTTTGTGCAGAGAGATATCAGCTTAATCTTGTCGATACCGATAAATCGCAATGATAATGATTCATGGTTTTGGAAATTTGACAAGCTGGGTCAGTATACAGTCAGAAGTGCTTACGATAAGGTAAGAGGCAGTGTAATGAATATTCAGGCAAGTAGTAACTCTGGTTTTTGGAACAAAATTTGGAATTTGAAAATTCCGTTGAAAGTGAAGCATTTTGTCTGGCGAGAAGTTCGTGATTGCTTACCTACTAAGGATCGACTGATTTGTAGACAGGTAAATGTGGACAGTAGATGTCCAGTTTGTAATTTACAGGAGGAAACAGCTTATCATACGATAGTAGTTTGTCCTGTGGCACAACTATGTTGGCAAAAGGTGAATCATATTTCTGGTACTAGCAGCTGTATGGTGGACTGGATAGCAGAGAAATTGCAGCACAGCAGGCGTAGTGAGGTAAACAAGGTGTTTATGGTAGCATGGGCTTTATGGAAGAATCGTAATGACATTGTGTGGAATCAGAAAGGTAAGGAGTACGACGACATTGTAACATCAGCATTACAAGTCCTTAATAACTGGGAGAATGTACAAGACAAGTCCTTTGACAATACTATTGGGTTTGTAACTCAATCGGACGGGGATGTACATTGGAAACAACCACAGATCGGAACTGTTAAGGTGAACACTGATGCGGCTTTGTTTGAGCATTCTAACTGTTTCAGTTTTGCAATGGTAGCTAGAGATCACGAAGGAGCAATGCTGGAGGCTTTCTCAAGTTGTCGACCAGGAAGTTTAAATCCAGAACTTGCAGAAGTCATTGGTATAAGGGAAGCTTTGAGTTGGGTGAAGAATAAAAACTAGTCATCGACGGTCGTGGAGTCTGATTGTCTGGGAGCAATTCAGGCTATTAGGTGTTCATCAATAAATCTCTCGGACTTGGGTCGAGTAGTTGATGAATGCAGAAAATTGCTTGGTGATTTAGAGTCACGAAATGTGACGTTAAAATTTGTAAAACGGTCCGCGAACATGGTAGCTCACTATCTAGCGAGATACTCAAGTTCAATAGCTGATCGAAGTTGGGATAGGGAAAATGTCCATCCCGAGTTGTTTCATGTTTTGCTTGATTATTTGAAAGAGTAATAAAATCATATTCTTTTCTGGCAAAGAAAAAAAAAGCCAATGGCGCAGTGCATCGCCTTTGGAGTTGTGGGCTGGGAGAGAGAAGAAGGCCTTTGGAGTAATCAAAAAAGTTGAGAAGGAAGCCCAAAAGGCCTAAAAAGGTTGTCAAGTACACTAGGCGGCAATAATATTATTTCCTATTCCAAAATACATGTTCCTTTTGAAAAATGAATTTGTCTCATTTTACATATTTTTTTATTTTTTAATATAAATTTTTGGAAATATTATCCAACTAACTTTTTATCTTAATATGTATTTTTTAGAAAAAAGACATGTAAAATGGGACGGAGGGAGGGGAATCTATATATTATAAATTGCTGGATAATCCTTTCCTCAGGTTCGGGATCCATATTCAGGTTTTATAGATATCCATGACCCATTATAGTATTAAATTATATGCTTAGGATTAGGTTCGGGATCCGTTTAAATTACCCATCCAGTTATATGATATGATCCATATTTTAAAATATATTGACCCGATATTATATAAAATACACATCATGACAAACGACTCTTGCCAAAAATTATTTCCTTGATAATACCAAAAATTTGGGAGTTGTTATTATTAATGCCAAATAATTGGTTATAATTATAATGGGTCCGCCAGGGCCATCCAATTAAAACAATCTTGCCAAAAAAAATTTCCTTGACAAAAACAATCTTGCCAAAAAAAATTTCCTTGACAAAACACGAATTATTTTGTTTCCAAAAATTATTTCCTTTCTAACAATTGTCAATTATAATTATAATGGGCCCGCCAGGGCCATCCAATTAAAACATTCTTGCCATATTATATAAAACCATCCAATTAAAATATTTCAAAATGCCAAAATATTATTTCCTTCACAAAACACAAATTATTTTCTTAACATTCTTGCCAAAAATTATTTCCTTCCACAAATTTTAAATTATTTTATTTTTTTTAATCCATATTCAGGTTTGATAGATATCAATGACCTATTATAGTAGTAAATTATATGCTTAGGATTAGGTTATAGTGCTGTATAACTTTAATTTTTTGATATTATGATTTAATTATTTTAATTTATTCTTTATATCTACTACTATTACATTCATGATATAGTTGACATCACTAAAATAATGTTATAGTGTTCAATTTTTTGATGTTTTTAAAATAAATTAATATATTAATAATTTCTTATATTTATTGTAATTTAAATTATCAAAACAAACTCATGTTCTTAAAGAATTTAACACTTTAATTTATTAAAGTAGGCAACTTTTTAATACTACTACCAATTTTTATTTCTATATTGTAAAATTATATACTATAATTTATTAAAATTTAAAATAAATTTTATTTAAAATATGAACTCCCGTGTGCGAAGCACGGGCATTAAACTAGTGGCAGTAAAAAGTTGAGGGAAGAAACAAGCCGATTACTTAACATGATTGGGTAGACAAAATGTACAGCCCAAAAGAGGAGAGATTAGTGAAGTACTAAATCAGTGGACGTGTAGGCCAACTAATCAACGGATCAGATTCTTTCCCTCACTCACTCCAATGCAACACACGTCTAGGATTAGTACTTATAATTAATATTCCCATTTTTCCTGGCGGGGACATTATATATATAGGGTCTTGTTCTAATAAAAACTAACTTAGAATAAAAACTAGAAACTAAAGCTAAATTAAATATTTCAAGCTAATCTAATGACCAAATTAGGGGTACCCCAATACAAAAAACGTTTAAAATTATTGGCTCTATTCAACAAAAAAATTAAAAAAATTTTAAAAAAAAGTTACTGTTCACCTGATGACGTAGAACGTGAACAGTAACTTTTTTTTTTTTTTTATATTTTTGTTGAATATATATTGAAGAGACTTCTTTCAGGTTGGCAGGAGTTTGAAAAATGTTCAAAACTGGGATTGCAATATTTTCCTGCAATTCCCCTCTTTTATGACATGATGATATCTTGCTTATACCTTGCACAACAGATATTTCTACAGAAGTTATGTTTGGGATTACCTTGTAACTTCATCGTTTACATTATACTTGCACTATCTTCGTAAATGCATGGCATATTGTTACAAAGATATTATGAACTGTTGTATATTATCACTGTTCAGTCATATATTATTTTTGGTGGGCTATTGCTCACCCTTACTTTATTTATTTATATCACAACAACAGCTAGATCAGACGGCCCGCACTAGGCACACTCGGCGCAAGCAGGTGACAGTCGTCAGAGGGTTAATCGCTGAGGTCATAGCTACCATTGCTGAAGAGGAAGCTATTGGTAGGCTAGTTGTTAGCATTTGAGTATCAAATGGATGGCAAAGAGTATGTAATGGTTAAATTGTAAATCTTTGGGGTTGTAAGAACTCAATCTTGTGATTAATAATATTTGGTAATTACTCTGATTTCATCTCTAGGACTATAACGGGTGTGTTTTATGTTGTTGTTTTGGGTCACAAGGTTGTAATTTAATTTATGTTGGTTTTGTGGATGGAAATTGAGACCGTAACGACCAGATCCTTGACCCCGGATCTGGGGGTGTTACAGAGAACAACCTCAGGAATCTCCCCTAAGGTTATAAAATACTCCCTCCGGTCCATTATATAAGGCATTTGACTTTTGTGCACGTAATTTTAAGTGTTTTGATCACATAGTAAAAATTATGATTTTTAAAATTTTCTTTTTCCAAATAAAAGTAGAGTATTAATATTTTTATTCAAAAAAAGAAAATTTTAAAAATAATAATTTTTACCATGTGGTCAAAACACTTAAAATTATGTGCACAAAAGTCAAATGCCTTATATAATGGACCGGAGGGAGTATTACTTATAAAATAAGGGTCCCGCAGGGACATTTTTGTAAATATAAATTTTTTTTATCAGTAATTTACACAAATATCCTTAAATTTGTATTGATTTGTTTTAAACTCAGGGTTCTAACCTGAGATAATCCTCAGGCAAGGAAACCCTTAATAAAATTAAAATTATTTAAACTTTTGTCTCTCAGGTAATTGAGTTGGTAGATTAGTCTATTTAATACTAATACTTGTTACGTTATTTTTTTTTACCACATTTCCTAATTTATTATTTTATTGGTCCCAAAAGTGTTGTTCATTTTCAATTAATGTGGTAAATTAAGTGTTAATTATGTTAAGTTATTTGAAAAATAATATAATTTGTTAGTAATTATTAATTTTTTTAATGTAATTAAATAAAATTATAAAGTTGATGGAAGAAACAAGCCGATTAATATAATAGAAAAGGGACATTTAAGTAAAAAGTTGATGGAAGAAACAAGCCGATTACTTACCATGATTGGGTAGACAAAATGTACAGCCCAAAAGTGGACGTGGGCTTTGCCGACAGATGACAGGCTAGTAGGCCAACTGATCAACGGATCAGATTCTTTCCCTCACTCACTCCAATGCAACACACGTCTAGGATTAGTACTTATAATTAATATTCCCATTTTGCCTAGGTGGGACATTATATATATATAGGGTCTTGTTCTAATATAAACTAACTTAGAATAAAAATTAGAAACTAAATTTAAATTAAATATTTTAACCTAATTTAATGACCAAATTAGGGGTATCCCAATACAAAAAACGTTTAAAATTATTGGCTCTATTCAACAAAAAAATTTAAAAAATAAAAATAAAAAAAGTTACTGTTCACGACGTGGCACGTGAACAGTAACTTTTTTTTAATTTTTTATTATATTTTTGTTGAATAGAGCCAAGAATTTTATAAGTTTTTTGTGAAGGTGCCCCTAGCGGGGCCATTAAAATAAATGAAATATAATTTATTTAGTGTAGGTTTCTAGTTTCTATTCTAAGGTTGGTTTCTATTTGAACGCTAGCCTATATATATATATAGGGTCTTACTCAAATAGAAACCAAATTAAAATAGAAACTAAAAACTAAATCTTAATCTAATATTTAAAGCTAATCTAATGACCAAACTAGGGGACCCGATACAAAAAGTTTATAATATTCTAGGCTCCATTCACTAAAATAAAAAACTGTTCACTGCTGACGTGGCAGTGACGTCAGCGTGAACAATATTATTATTTATTTTTTTTGCTGGATGAAGCCAATAATTTTAAATACTTTTTGTGAAGATGTACCTGGCGGAGCAAATAAATGAAATATAATTTAAGTTTCTAGTTTCTATTTTAAGGGAAATTTATATTTATATATGAGCACTAGTAGTATAGTAATATCTACCTATTGTCAAGACATAATTGTATAATCATCAGTTTTTGAGACTCGAGAGTGTGGGCAGGGTGAGTAAAGATGAGGTCTGAGATTTACAAGACAGCCGCTAGAGCCGCCAGGTCTCTTCTCTCTTCTTCCAAGTCCACCGCCTCTCATCTTCTTCCTGCTGCTGGTATAAATTATATATAATCCTCTCTCTCTCCCGTCTCTCTCCCTCTCTCGTATATATCGTAGACAACATCTATTGGGGTTTTAACTCTCTACATTCATAGTCTTATTTACATTTTGTCCAAATGCCGGCCATACCCCAATTTTACATACAATATCAGATTTCATTTCCGCTGCATATCTATTTAAAAAGACTAGCTTAATTAAACTCAGTCTACAACTATATATATAATATAATATGAGTGTTTCTAGTGTGTGCTTATCAGCATACTCTAATTACTGTTTTATCAGTTGCTTAATTTTAATTGAGCAATTATAATACTATTTATCTTTCAATCACTTATATTTAACAAATAATATCTTATATAGTTATATCAAGTACTTTTATAAAATAAGTATATTTTATGATTTGAAGTATATGTTTAAACAATTGTACTTAAATAAAATAAAAATATATCCCATTTATCATTAGGAATTTTGGATCATTGTTCAATTAAACTAAAAGTTGTTTTAAAAAATATAAATAATTTACCCTACGTTTTTTTTAACACTGCAAAACCACTTAGTATAATTTTATCGTTAATATTATTCGAAATAAATGATATTTGGCTTCCATATTATTCTCCTTAACTTTTTTTAGGGATATTCTCTATGATAGCATCGTACAATTGACTTTTGCCGTCGGTACCACTGCCTTTTCCGCTCCTATTTATGGTGTCCTTGTGCTTTTGGTTTTCAATCAATGGTACCCTTTCGTTAGCAAAACGTTAGAGAAACGTTAAAAAATATCAAAATGTCCATTATATCATATTTTAACTTAAATTTCCCATCAATTTTTCCTAATTCAACTAGTCCCTCCGTCCCACCAGATTCTATACAGTTTTTTTTCACTATTTGGCACGCATTTTAAGGCTCCTATAAAGTATAGTTTCATAACTTATTTTTAAATTTTTTTTTTTTTTGTATAAAAATTTAACATACCTTGATACCTATTTTTATACAAAAAAAAAAAATTTGAAAAATAAGTTATGGAACTTTCCTTAAAATGCACCTTAAAGTGTGTGCCACGCCCCCGTCCCCCAATGTATATTATCTGGCGGGACAGAGGGAGTATATACTTTCACACAATATCTAAAAAAGTTACTTTTGGCAAACAATTATGAATAATTAACAAAAGATTTTGCATAAAGATGGGGAATCTATTATTGTTGCGAGTTATTTTGCTTTTTCTTAATTTTATAATATTAATCCCAAGAGATACATGTAATGGATTTGTAAATATCGTAATATATTTTAGTAATGTTTTAAAATGCATCTAAGTGGTTGATCGATCTTCCATGATCTACAGACCATTAACTATATAAGTATTCAGAAACGTTGAATTGGTGATAGATTTTATTTAACACTTTAGTTGAGAATTATTTATGTTAGCGAAGTAATTTGAAATGGTGTTCATTATATTTTGAAATCTTATGAAAAATGAAATATATATCTTATTTGGACATATATTTTTTACTATTGTTAGAAACCATTTCACCCAAAACCTTAATGTGTTGGGGAAGACCCTTTCAAGGATCTTATACTCATATATATTTAACATTTTCCCTCACTCGCAAGCCCATTATGGGGTAAGAGTGGTCACTAGGAGCCCATTTTTGGAGCAATTCCTTAGTGCCAAATTAATTTTAGAATATTGGGGGTGGTGGGGTTCGAACTTGAGACCTCCACAAACACCAGAGCTCTGATACCATGTTAGAAACCATTTCACCCAAAACCTTAAGGTGTTGGGGAAGGCCCTTTCAAGGATCTTATACTCATATATATTTAACAACTATTATCAATGATATCCATGTACTATTGGTGTTTATTGTTGGTACTACTATCTTTTCGACTCTTATATGTGATATCCTTGTAGTTTGTCTAACGTTTTGTTAACGAAAGGGTACTCTAGCTTGTGAAGTTCAAGGGTACCACATGTAGAAGTCAAAAAAGTGATGGTACCAATGGCAAAAGTCAATATTATAATGGTACCATTGAGAATATCCCTTTTTTTTAATACACTAACTCCTGATTAATTAGTTTGCCTAGATCCTTTTCTTTTAGGTCCTAGCTTAGTTGGTCATTTGCAATTGGATTTTGATGTGATGCAGAACAAGGATTAACAAAGTGATAAAATACGAGTAAATATCCATCTTCGTAAAAAATCGGCAAGAAATTATCAGATTTAGTTTATAATATTCAACTGTATTCAAATAAGAAGATTACAATTGTTTATATTAAATTCCTAAAACTAAATTATCAAGTAATTTTTTATTTGAACTTTATTATATGTTCGCCAAGTTTTGATTATTTTTGTTGATGCCGCATGGCTTATTATTAATGGATAATTTTCCCTTTCAAAAAATAGTAATATTCTTAATAAAGGAAAAAATCCTTTTCTTATTCTCTACCATATCTAGAATATTAAATTTAACTTTAAAATATGTTACAATTAAATCTGTTAATAAAAACTAATATTCTAATTAATACAAACTAATAATTTTAATTCTTCGTTTTGCATCATGATGTTTTCGACTATTTATAAGGTCTAGTTTCTAATGCTGTTTGTACTAAAAGTTACTCTTGATTAATGTAGAAGGAAGAGCTGCAGTAGCAGCAGTTTCACTTAAAGGAGCACTTCCATTTTTAGCTTCGTATGGAAGGGCTAACTCCCACAATGCATCTACCCGGTGGCTTTCTGGAGCTCTAGCTCTCCCTGCCGCAGGTTTCACCTTACCCTTCTTAACACCTAAATTTCTGCTATGCCATTCAATAGTTTAGAAAGCATTAGATTTTAATTAATGTAATTTCTTGACGGTTCGTGGACCAATCATGTTATGCTCTGTAGACATGGTTCTTTGTTACTGTTTTATACTTGTTTTGGGGATATTCGAGTACTTTATCTGATGTTATCTTGTTTCTGTTCTGCTTCCTTTGTCTGCATTTAAGCTTACATGCTTCAAGAGAATGAGGCAAATGCTGCCCAGGTAACTTTAATCGCCAAACAATTTTGTTTGACACACTTGCGATGTTTTTACTTTGCCCTTGAGGTTTTGAATCCACTTTCTTATGCTTTGTTTAATATGTTCCTGACAGATGGAGAGGACTTTCATTGCTATCAAACCTGATGGAGTGCAAAGAGGACTAGTAAGATTATCAATTCTTTTTCATATCTTATTTTTGCAACTTGCACTTGTTTGTTTAAAAGGAAGGTTGCTTTTTCTGGATACGATTATCCAAGTTTACCTGGAGGGCAAAAAGGACTAATTAGATTATCATGTTTTTATATCTCATTTTTGCAACTTGCACTGGTATGCTTAAAATGAAGGTTGCTTCTTGTGGATACGGTATATTCTCTGTGTTTACATTATGTTAAAGGATCTCTCCAGTGGTATATTCAATACTGAGTATCATTTATTTTTACAAATTGTTACTGCTCAAGTTGCAAGATATCAGATCTACTAGAAAGAGATTTGGTGTATACGGGGTTTGAAAGTGTCTTGAATCTGGATTAATGCGCTTTTACAGATTTCAGAAATCATATCGCGTTTTGAACGAAAAGGTTTCAAGCTTGTAGCAATCAAAATAACAGTTCCTTCCAAGGACTTCGCCAAGAAGCATTATCATGATCTTAAGGAACGACCTTTCTTTGATGGTCTGTGCGACTTCTTAAGCTCTGGTCCAGTTATTGCAATGGTCAGTCACTTCCCCTACGCATATTCTTATTTCTACTATTCCAAATATTTGATTGTAATGTTTTATTATTAAACAAGGTTTGGGAAGGAGAGGGTGTGATTAAGTATGGTCGAAAACTCATTGGAGCAACAGATCCTCAGAAATCAGAGCCTGGAACCATTAGAGGTGATCTGGCCGTTGTTGTTGGAAGGTATGCATTCTTCGATAAAAAACACAATGTCCCTGCACTTCTTACAAAATGTGTTGTGGCATCATAGTATATAAAACATGTCCTACAGTAGTGCCCCTAGAACCAAAATTGAATCAGTCTCCTAGTTGCTCTTCTTAAATACAGTATTTGTTTTATTATACTTGCAGAAATATAATCCATGGAAGCGATGGTCCTGAGACTGCCCAAGATGAAATCAAACTGTGGTTTAAACCAGAAGAACTGACAAGTTATGCCATTAATTCCGAAAAGTGGGTTTATGGGGAAAACTAAGAAGACTTGCTTCTTCAACAGCTTTGAAACAAATTTTCTTTCCAAGAACTGAGATACTGGGTAGAGTTGACGGAATAAAACGGTTTATGTTCATGTGAGTATTATGATTTGCTATAAGTGAATCATGAGAATAATATCAGTAAACTATAATTTGTTGATCCACTTGGTGGAACTATACAAAATTTCATCTTTATTGTTATTTATGTGGTTATCAAGATGTATTGATCTAATTTTACGACAATATGAGATAATTCAAAACTGAATTTCATCTATCTTGTGGTATTCTTTGAAATATGTTACTTTCCTTCTTTTATCTCTGGCGAAGACTTTCTCCTCTTGATAATTGATATCAGGTAGAGATACAAATCTAAACCAAGTACCTTAACAAATGTCCTTTGAGTATGTAATTAGGGATTCATAATTTTTGGTGAATTGATGTGCATATATGGGGGACATTATTATTATCACGAATATAACCAATCATATGGTGAAGTATATTAATTTGGGAATTTTTGTAGACAATTTTTGGGATCTCTAGCATTTTTTCCGATTTTACCCTTGCCAAAAAACTGAAAATCGGTTGCAACCACCTTTTTTAAAGGAAAAAGACAAGTCTGGCCACCATTTTGCAAAATTGAAAGTATGACCACTTTTTTGAAAATGTGTGTAAAATTTGGTCACCACTTTGAAGTTTACTCTCCGCTTTTTATAAAGTACTAATCCAAACAAAGTACAACAAAGTGGAACAAATTTGAAAAAATTACAAAAATATTAAAGTTGGCTTTCAAATTTCTTCTCATAAAATTAGTGGTTATAAACGAAGTGGAACGAAACTGGTGTTTAAAAACCTTTCTTTTCAATAATGGAGTGTCGACCTACTGACAAAGATTAAGATTTTATTAACGAGGGTGAAAATTAAGATTTTATTTACGAGGGTGAAAATTAAAATTATTTTAACTTAACCATGAATATTGAGATCTTATGTGCAATAAATCACATATTCGATACATTTTTTTTTCAAGCAAAATTTGTACTATCTTTCAGACTCATTTCTTTAAAAAAAAAAAACACATCTTTTTTCACAAAATTTGTAAATTTTTTATTCGACTAAAACGATCAACTAGACCAAATTGATAAACAAAGGGGAATGAATGTCCAAAAGAGATGACACACAACATTTGGCGATTGCCCAGATCTACAACTCTCTCCAATCTAAACTAGGAAAAACAAATTTAGGATAAAACATCTGGGGTCCGGTCCCTGGCAAACGCATGCCAGGGACGGATTATTTGGCAGCTGTAATTTAAAAAAAAATTTCGCATCGTACCGCATAAACTTTATGCGGTACGGAGTAATTACCAAAATGTCCATACTGTTCACGTACCGCAGAAACTTTCTGCGGTACGGTGAACAGTAGATTTTTTATATGAAAACAGGGGGCATTTTGGTAATTACTCCGTACCGCATAAAGTTTATGCGGTACGGTGCGAAATTTTTTTAAATCACAGCCGTTGGATCAACGATCCAACGGCTTAAAAGCCGTATGTTAAATAAACCGTCCCTGGCATGCGTTTGCCAGGGACCGGGAGCCAAAACATCTAACATATGACTTTGTAAACTCCAGTCCATCCTCAACAATCATTCCCTTTCACTCTCACCATGGCTACTACTATTGCCACTCTCTTAAACCTCAAATCTCCAATCAAACATCTCCCACCATCTCTAAACCCCCATTTCTCAAAACCCCACCTCTCTTTTCCCCACACTCTCAAACCCCCCACTCTCACTTCATTCTCATCCCCCCCATCTTTTCTTAGATCCACTATCACTTCATCATGTTCCACCCCTCCTGTTACCCTCAAAACCCGTCTTCGTAACGGCGAAACCCTTTACGGGCTCTTCCTGCTAAGTTTCTCTCCAACACTTGCTGAAATTTCCGGCCTCTCGGGGTATGACTTTGTTGTTGTGGACATGGAACATGGACCTGGAGGGGTTTCCGATTGTTTACCTTGTTTATGGGCTCTTGCGGGTACTAATACTCCTGCTATTATTCGAATCCCGGAAACATCAGCCACTTGGGCTAAAAAGGCACTTGATCTTGGACCTCAGGGGATCATGTTTCCCATGATTGATACGCCTAAATTGGCCAAAAGGGCTGTTTCGTATTGTAGGTTTCCGCCTAATGGGGTCCGTGGATCGGCTCATACGGTGGTCAGGGCTTCAGGGTATGGGATTGATCATGGGTATTTGGATAACTATGAGGATGAGTTGTTGATAATGTGTCAGGTTGAGAGCGAAGAGGCGGTGAAGAAAGTGGAGGAGATTGCGGAAGTGGAAGGCGTGGATTGTATTCAGATGGGACCGTTGGATTTGAGTGCTAGTATGGGGTATTTGTGGGATCCCGGGCATAAGAAAGTGAGGGAAATGATGAGGGTTGCGGAGAAAGGGGTGCTTAAGACGGGAAAGAAGAAAGGGAAGGATTATGATGGAACCTTTTTGTCGGGTTTTGCAATGCCACATGATAGTCCTGAGGAGTTGAGGAAGAGAGGGTACCATATGGTTTCTGGTGCAGTTGATGTCGGGTTGTTTAGGAATGCTGCTGTCGAAGATGTTAGGAAGTTTAAGTCGGGGTTGGTTGAGGTCGAGGATGAGGGGAAGGACGGTGATCAAGAAGAACAAGAAGAGAAATATTGGAGTGAATGAATGTAATAAGGTGTTGTGATGGTTTAGATTGAGGATGAGGTGTTGTTTTTATGTTTTCTTTGTTCTTGTTTTGTTAGACTTGAGAATGTAATGTGGTTCACTTGTTTGATTCAGACACACAGGCATTGCACTACCATGTAAACAAACTAAACATATGTTGCTTTTGATGTGTTGTGTTAACTAAATAAGATGTTGAAAGAATTAGCAAGAACCAAATGTGCAGAAATGAGATTATTGTAAAAAACTGGATTCTAATGATGTTTAACTACAACTACTGTTTCTAATTTCTTCTGTTGTGCCTTTAGAAAGCTCTTTGAGGGAGTAAGTAACTGTAGAACTTGATTTTAAGAGCCTGTTTGGCTACGGTTACTTAAAGCCAAAAGCTCCTTTAAGGAATTTTTGGTGTGTTTGTGTAACGTGACTTTAAGCCGGCTTTAAGTTAAAAAACTGCTTTAAGTCAGAAGTTACATTTAGGTACTTTTGACTTATGACTTATGACTTATGGAGTTTTTTTTTTTTTTTTTTTCAAAATTCTTATAAAGCTTAAATATCATGAATTTAAAATTTTTTTAAGTCAAATATCACTTTAAGTCAAAATTATTAAATTCCCATTTAACTTTAAGTAAAATTACCCAAACACATTCATTCAACTTAAAGTAAACAACTTTACTTTCTCCTTTAAGTTAAAAACACCTCCATTAAATCAAAAGTAACTTATTTTAAGCAATCCCAAACACCCTCTTATTCTAATTGTGATGAATATCACCATTTTGATCATATTCGTGCTTACCTGGAAGGGATGCAATTAGTAGCATAAACAGAATAAAAAAACACAAATTTGGTTACGATATTTAGTTTTTGTTTCAAGAAAACTATGCATAATATTCACAAAAATGGAACCCAAAACATTGGAATGACAGGATAAACCTTACTCATGCTTGATTTTTTTTATATAAACAGAAATGTAGACTACGAGTAATACACAGTAGTACAATCAGTATTGTAAAAATCGATTGATTCGAATGAGTATTCGGACGAGTATTCTGAAAATCGGAGTTCAATCTATTTGAATTTAATCAAATACTCAAATGCCGAAAACGAATATTCAAAGAATCGGTCAAGTATTCAAATTTTGAAGATGATACCGAGTTGAACCGATTTCCAATTTTTATAAGAGCATCTCCAATGGCGTTGGCTAAAATGGTTGGCTACAATCTATACTATTATATAAATTCCGAATCATTGAAAGTTTTGGTACATGTTTTTTGGTACCAAGTGAATTTACTTATTTACCCTTCATTATAAAGAAAAATAAATATTCCTAAAATAAATAATAACATAATAGAAATAATGGTAATTAGTCGATTGCCTTTTTCACATTTACATTTAGTTGAAGATATTACCTTTTATAAATACCTAAAAACATCAATCGTATCATATCTTCCGTCATTTCGAATTAAAACACGTTACATTTTTAATTTAAAACAAATCTTACAATCACCCGAAAATATCACACCATAATTTTAAAAAAAAATATAACACCTGAAATAAATAATAACATAATATAATTAATGGTAATTAATCGATTGCTTTTTCACATTTATTTTAGTTGAAGATATTAACTTTTATAAACACCTAAAATGATCAATTGTTTAATATCTTTCAATCATAAATATTTCCTTTCTAATTTAAACACGTTACCTTTCAAATTAAAACACGTTACCTCTTAAATTTAAAACAAATCTTACTGATAACGTGTATTTTATACACGATTTTGTATTTCTTTATCTTGATTTTATTTTAGTTTCATGAGCATTTTACTTATATTTGCTTTGTTTCCATTTGTAGTACCATTTGCTTAATTGTTGAAAAGATGGCTTATTTTGGGCTTGAAAGTGAAGATTATTCAAGAAGGAAGTTAGAAGATGCAAGCTCGCGATGCCGGGAGGTTTTTAATGTGTTATCTTGAAGATTTTGTCTCGCACGACCGCTCCGCAAGCCGTTCGCTAGGCCGTTCAAAGAGTTTAAGTGTTGCAGTCTTTTGCACGGTCGTGCAAGCATGTACACGGCCGTGCAAAAATCTACTGTGTATTAAAAGAGAAGGGCTCAAAACATATCATCTATCTAACCTCATAACCTAATATTCTCTCTAACACATCTAACTTCATCTTCTTCTTTGCCTCTTCAAGAACACAATTAGGGTTAGTAGGAATTAGAGAGGAAACATTAATTACTTGTAATCTAGCATTGATTATGAGTAACTAACTCCATATATTTGGCTCAAGGAAGCATCTCTTGTACTAAACCCATTCAATTTAAGTAAGATCTATTTCACTATATCTTGAATTCTTGAGTTGTATTGTTTATGATTTTGCTTGGAGAATTGTAAGTTGCTTCAATTTGCTCTTCTTGTAATATCAATTGCTAATTGTTTGTGCTAATCCGTAATTGTTAGTACATTCATTATAGTAGCACAAGTTTAGTGTACCTAAATTCTCAAGATTCAAGTGCAAATACCTAGGTTGAGCTTCTCATCCTTGGGTTTGTCCTAGTCTCTCTTTGTTTAATTCCTTGACTTGGTTAAATTGATAGTGCTTCATTATTGGTTGCTAGTGTCAAGAGAGCTAATTTATGTGCTTCACTAAATTAGTGTTTATAATAGAAGAGAAATAAGTGATTGTGTGCTTCACCAATTATCTTGGTTAGGTAGAGTTTGATATATTTCGCTTGTTGGGTTGAAGTGCTTGATTTGCATTAATCCTTGGGTCAAGTATCTCTATAACTTGCTAATTTACTCATTGTGCCTTGTTGTGTTGGTAAATTTGGATGATTGCCATTAACTTAGTTGTATATCCATAGGAATTTATTTATCGTATGCAAGGTGTTTGATAAAACACCTCAACAAGCCTTAAAACCCCCCTTGGTCCATACTTCTAAATTGTAAGAAATCATATCTAACTTGGAAAAGAGCACTTCTCAATTCATATCCAACTTGGAAAAGCAAATGAGTCAACTAGCGGAAACCGTGAGTCGATTAGAGGAGGTCAATTCTCCTACTAATCATGATTCTTGTTTTGTTATTGATGAAAATGTTGTGCATGATGAATTTGCTTGTTTAGTTGACGATTGCCCTAAGCTTGTCAATGATAAATTGGATGTAGTTAAGGATCTACCAAACATAGAAAATACTTTTGTGCTTAATGAATTGGTAGATGAGATAAAAATTGATGAATGTCCAATTGAAATTGAGAAGGAATTTGAGCTTAAGATTGATGAGGTTGAAATTTTTGCTTGGGTATATAAGGATCCAATTTGGGAACAATTTTTGAGTCGTAGTTATAATGATTATTCTGACGATTTTTCTAACTATTTTGCCTTTTCAAAGTCTCCCGAATATGTGAAGATCATAAAAATATTTTTATATTTTTATGGATCGAAGGTATATTTGCACACCTTATTCTTATTTTTGATTCGTAGGTATGTGCATTTATTTGCTTTTTCACCTCATTAGTTAGAATAGTTGTATAAATAAGTCAAGCCAACGACAATAAACAAAGCGCTTTTTGGGAGGCAACCCAAGGTATGTATGTGTTTATATATTATTATGTGTGTGTTAGATTTTGTTCCTCGATTGCATTTATGTAGGTGTTATGCATATTGTGAGTTTGAGGATTGATCTAAATATTAGTGAGTGGGGATACCATTTTTCATCTATTTTAATTCTAAGAAAATAATTCAAAAAAAAAAAGTATTTTTGTGGTGTGATTAATGAATTTTATAATAGATTTTCAAAAAAAAAAAAATGTAAAAATTTTATCCCACTCAATAGTATTTAGTATCATTTATTCTAATTTTTTATATTATTCCACATTTGCCTTGATGTGTTTGTTCATTTTTTCAGGATTTTATTCAAGTATTCAAGGATTTATGTGCGTGATTTTTTTGTGATTTTTGGCTTTGCACGACCGTTCAATTGCTTGTACTTCAGCCCATGACATTTTAGAAACATTGCAACAATTTTAACAGATTTATACACGGGCCTGTGCACAGCCGTGCAACAGACCGTGTACAAATCTGTTGCTTTTGTCTAAATTTTGGTTCAAACATCACTTGCACGGGCCGTGCAACTCTCCAAAAACAAAACAGAGCATAAGCAATTCTTTCTTTCTCCTTCAACTCAGCTCACCTCTTTTCCACTCCGTCCACGACCCATCCATCACCTCCTCTGTTCAAATCCACCTGCACCATTCGTAACTGCCTCCTCCTTCTTCCCATTCACCCTCCATTCTTCACATCCTCATTTCCAACACCACTTCACCACACTGTTCGACTCCCCTTCCCTTCACGCCTCTATTTCTCAATACCTTCACACCATCGAACCACCCCTTTCCACCCTCATTCCCCACTGCAACACCTCTTCCTTCACTCCACCCTGCTCCTCTTCTTTCATTCAACCATCTATTTTCCCTCTCCCCCGTTTAAGTTCAACAGCGCCATTCACCACCATTCCACTTCCCAGCCACCATTTCGCCCAGCATCACCCTTTCTCTTCCATCTCACTTGCTCATCATTCCCACCATTTACCCACATTACCCAGTCCACCTACAACCAACTGCCTCTCCATTCCTTCTTATCTCCTGCAATTACAGCCCCACACCACCTCTCAAAACCACGCCATCCACCATCATCTCCCTCACATCAACCCATCTCCTTCCGCCATACCAGCCTTCTACTGCTGTCACACCTCTTGCAATCACCCAATCCCGCCTGCATTCTTCACCGTCCCCTACTCTCACCAGCCACCATTCCCGTTAACCCACTTCCTCTTCTCTTCCTACACCCATTTCATTCAAATGCACCACTTCATTCCTCTCCCACACGTCACCTTCTCCCCATCCCCATCTTCACCCCCCTGTTTAATTTCATAAACCACAGCCCCTTTAATCGAATTTTTAACAGCCCCCTTCCCTTTTTGCTTAGTTTTTGTTTTATTTTTTGTTTTGGTTTATTTGTTTTTTGTTTTTTATTTTTATTTCGTTTATTTTTATTCACTTCTTTCTTTAATTTGGATTTTCAATTTTAATTTTTTTTTAAAACTAAATAATTTTATAAATTCAAGAATCAATTTAAATTTACTTTAAATTTTATTTTTGATTTTTGATTTTGATTTTATTATTAATTAGTTATTTTATTTTATTTTAAAAAAAAATAAAAAAATTTAATTATTTGTATATCCTTAATTAGTGTACGGAAGTGGTTTTGAAGGGTGTAATTTTGGCTCGTTGATTATTTTTGTGGGGTTGATGGCATTGATTCAATTCATGACTTGTAATATCGGAGTTGGATTTCGGCAAATATGAGTGGTGCTCCGGTTCTTGTTGTTCATTTTAAGGGGAGTTTCTTTCACTTTTATCTCTACTTTTTTTTTTTTTGTCATGCATGAGGACATGCCATGTTTTAAGTGGGGGAAGGATTGTATATATTCATCATTGTAGTGTAGTATGTAGTTAGCATTAGTACTATCTTTTGTTTCATTCCATGTCCGTCTCGTTTGCATTTAGAAACAAGTTTAGTCATAAAGCTTAATTACTTGTTTGTAAAATTTAAGACATTGTATTGAGCTTGTAACCATGTTTTCTCCTATTTCGTGCCTAGCATTACCAATTTGATGTGAATCTATAAGTGTGATGCACCTTATTGCACACGCATACTTAAAATGGCATGAAAAGTCTAGATTGTTTGTAATTAAATTGTGAACATGACGTTTATCTCTTAGCATGCATGGAATCAAATCGAGAAGATGTTATTACAACTTAAACCTTGTGAGGCCTTGAACGATGATTCTTTTGACTTGTGTGTGTCTCCTTCTTTATGTGTGTTTGTTGTTCTAGGGCTTGCATTAAACCTTCATTTATGGATGCACCATAATAAGGAAATTCTTTTTAGGATAGCCTTTTTGACCTTTTTAGCTTGTGAACCATGAAAATAATCCCTAGTTACCCCATTTGAGCTTTTATCCATGTTTTTCTTCCTCACTTTCCCCTTTTATACATGAGTCATAGCCAAATACTTCACTCTCGACCTAGTTGAGCTAGTTGAGTCTTGGAAAGAATTGATTGATGAGCATGAGAATTTGGAGATGTTGTGAAGAGGAAGAATGTTATTTATTGTAAGTGGGAACTAGTTTGATATGTATGTTTAGATGTGGTTCAAGGTTCATTGTAATATTTATATATGTAATGCATCCCCTTTGCTAAAAAAAAAAAAAGAAAAAAAAAGCAATAGGTAAAGGGGTGTGTCAAAAAAAAAAAGAAAAGAAAAGAAAAGAAAAAGCAATAAATCTTTGTGCATTATTTTGATTAAATCTTCTTGGTAAATGTGGTTGTGTTTTGTAATTGTAAATGAGTGGAGATCTTCTTTTGTTTGAGAATTTGGTGTACGAAGAAAGCAAGCGTCATTTGACTCAACTAGCAAGACTTTTACACCTTCCTTGGACTTAAATTTTCATACCTTCACCCAAGCTTCGTTACAACCCATTTTATGAATTCCTTATTTTTGGTGCAATCCGGAATTTAGGTGGACATGCAAGGTCAAGTAGAGCGCATGCATTTAGACTTGGAGTTGAGTGAAATCTCTAGCCCATACTTGTGTGATGCATAATTGAGAGATGTGAGATTTTTCACCATACAATTTCATCTTCTTAATGCGAAGCCATGTATGCTTTGTGATAATCTTGTCTAGTGTTCACGATTGAAGTGCATTCATTCTATCTTTAGTGTCATGGTTACATTTTGCACAAGGTGTGTTATCTTGATTCTTGAATTGGTTGTTAGCTCGTTATAGTGGATGACATTGTGAATAGCTCTATATGTTTGATTTTAGTTACAAGTAGATATAGCACCATGCTTGGCTTGTTTCCTATTTGCATGATGACTCGGACATGTGAGTGTAGTAGTTAGCTTAATTAGTAGGTTTTGTTAGTTTCTTGTTTCTTAGTGACTTTTGTGATTTTGTGGGTACATCGTCTATAAACCCTCACGAGACCTCACTCGTCCACTAGGGCTACCTAGGGGTTCCAAGGGCTTGTTGCATATGCCAAATGCAACCGTGATCACCTACGGAAGTGGTACTAGTTAGGAGTATATGGTTATGTTATATTCAGTTTGCTCGGGACTAGCAAAGTTTAAATGGGGGAATATTTGATAACGTGTATTTTATACACGATTTTGTATTTCTTTATCTTGATTTTATTTTAGTTTCATGAGCATTTTACTTATATTTGCTTTGTTTCCATTTGTAGTGCCATTTGCTTAATTGTTGAAAAGATGGCTTATTTTGGGCTTGAAAGTGAAGATTATTCAAGAAGGAAGTTAGAAGATGCAAGCTCGCGATGCCGGGAGGTTTTTAATGTGTTATCTTGAAGATTTTGTCTCGCACGACCGCTCCGCAAGCCGTTCGCTAGGCCGTTCAAAGAGTTTAAGTGTTGCAGTCTTTTGCACGGCCGTGCAAGCATGTACACGGCCGTGCAAAAATCTGCTGTGTATTAAAAGAGAAGGGCTCAAAACATATCATCTATCTAACCTCATAACCTAATATTCTCTCTAACACATCTAACTTCATCTTCTTCTTTGCCTCTTCAAGAACACAATTAGGGTTAGTAGGAATTAGAGAGGAGACATTAATTACTTGTAATCTAGCATTGATTATGAGTAACTAACTCCATATATTTGGCTCAAGGAAGCATCTCTTGTACTAAACCCATTCAATTTAAGTAAGATCTATTTCACTCTATCTTGAATTCTTGAGTTGTATTGTTTATGATTTTGCTTGGAGAATTGTAAGTTGCTTCAATTTGCTCTTCTTGTAATATCAATTGCTAATTGTTTGTGCTAATCCGTAATTGTTAGTACATTCATTATAGTAGCACAAGTTTAGTGTACCTAAACTCTCAAGATTCAAGTGCAAATACCTAGGTTGAGCTTCTCATCCTTGGGTTTGTCCTAGCCTCTCTTTGTTTAATTCCTTGACTTGGTTAAATTGATAGTGCTTCATTATTGGTTGCTAGTGTCAAGAGAGCTAATTTATGTGCTTCACTAAATTAGTGTTTATAATAGAAGAGAAATAAGTGATTGTGTGCTTCACCAATTATCTTGGTTAGGTAGAGTTTGATATATTTCGCTTGTTGGGTTGAAGTGCTTGATTTGCATTAATCCTTGGGTCAAGTATCTCTATAACTTGCTAATTTACTCATTGTGCCTTGTTGTGTTGGTAAATTTGGATGATTGCCATTAACTTAGTTGTATATCCATAGGAATTTATTTATCGTATGCAAGGTGTTTGATAAAACACCTCAACAAGCCTTAAAACCCCCCTTGGTCCATACTTCTAAATTGTAAGAAATAATATACTCGAAATCAATATTTATAGTCCTTCCCTGTGAACGAACTACGAAAACACTACCTTCACTTACGATTATTAATATACCCGAAAATATCACACCATTATTTTAAAGAAAAATATAACACCTAAAATAAATAATAACATAATATAATTAATAGTAATTAGTTGATTGTCTTTTCACATTTTTTAGTTGAAAATATTATCTTTTATAAACACCTAAAAGATCAATCGTATCATATCTTTCAATAATTAATATTTCCTTTCTAATTAAAACACGTTACCTTTTTAATTTAAAATAAATTTTACAATCATTAATATCTATAATCTATAGTTCTATATAAAAGCCGAAACATTAAAAGTTTGGTTGGTTGGTTGGTACCTATTGAATTTATCTAATTACCCTTGCACCCAATTAATATTAATATTATTAATATTACAAACATAATAACATAATATAATTAATGGTAATTAGTCGATTGCCTTTTTCACATGCACTATGTACTTTTAGTTGAAGATATTACCTTTTATAAACACCTAAAAAGATCAATCCTATCAATATATACAATATATATACTATTAAAATACTTAAAAAAATAATAACATAATATAATTAATGGTAATTAGTCGATTGACTTTTCACAATTACTTTTAGTTGAAGATATTATCTTTTATAAACACATAAAAACATCAATAGTATCATATCTTCCAATAATTATTTTTTTTAATTAAAACACGTTACCCAAAAATAATCTTATCAAACCATATCTTCTAATCACTAACAAAATATAATAGAAATCTGTATACTACGAATACCGACCGTTAGATTTTTAGTAAAAAATCAGAATCTTTATATCTAATGATTATATATATTATATGTTTAAATTAATTTACTAAAATTTCAAAGTTCGAATTCCATCAATAACATATTTATTTTAAATTTTATAATATAAGTTTTAAAGTATGCATGTCATTAATTAAATTATTATTAAATTATTAAAATTAAAATAAAATATTTTAAATAATGGTCATATAAAAATATAATTGTAACATAAAATAAAATTTATTACATATCAAAAGAAATCCGTGCATCGCACGGGTTATAAGCTGGTATTATAAAATAATGGTTGGCAAAAATTTGTTGAATCTGTAAGGTGTTGTGCTCCAATGGGGTTGGCTATAACGAATAGCTATATTTTGAAATAGTATTTTATAATTGCAAACAAGGGAAAATTAATTCTAAAGTCCTTGAACTATTACCATTTTTTTTTCTAAGTCCCTGAACTAAAAAAGTGAATTTCTAGGTAATCAAACTTTTGAATTTTTCCCATCGCAGTCCTTCCGTTAGATTTTGACTAACGCCGTTAGTCAATGATTTATTACTATTAGACATTTCTTATGTAAGTCCCTAAACTATTAGGCATTTCTTATGTAAGTCCCTGAACTGAAAATTTAAATTTAAATCTCAATTTTATATTAAAAATCACATTTATTACTCTTTTATTTTTATTTACTTTCATCCTTGTTAGTTTAGAATTTTACTAATTTTCTTTTTTAACTTTGCATATATTATTACTTAATTACTTATTATTATTATTAACTAATAAATTTTCCTTCTCACGTAAAACATGTTACCTTTTCTATTTTCAATAACTAATAAAATGAGTAATGTTAACTGAACTATAAAAATACATGAACTTATAATATATTCTAATTTATTGAAATTATATAAAAAAATCATTCGCCAAAGTGTGATATACATCTAAAATTTACATATTAGGAATAAATTAAACAATTTTTTATATTGTATACACCGACTTTATAAAAATTACTAAAAATATAAATATAAACAAAGTTAAAATGAAAACATTGTACATATATATTATGTTTTTAATGTTTTTCAGAACACAAATATATGCAAAGTTAAAAAAGAAAATAAATAAAATTCTAAACTAAAAAGAATGAAAGTAAATAAATTTTCAATTCAGGGACTTACATAAGAAATGCCTAATAGTTCAGGGACTTACATAAGATATGCCTAATAGTTTAGGGACTTACATAAGAAATGCCTAATAGTAATAAATCATTGACTAACGGTCGTTAGTCAAAATCTAACGGAAGGACTGCGATGAGAAAAATTCAAAAGTTTGATTACCTAGAAATTCACTTTTTTAATTCAGGGACTTAGAAAAAAAACGGTAATAGTTCAGGGACTTTAGAAATAATTTTCCCTTGCAAACAATGTCTTTTCAATAAAAATTTTATTGCTATTAATTGATCTTAAATTGTGTCATATATCTTAGAAATGTAAATTAAAAAATTTATTAAATTTTAATATGTTAATGTTAATGTCAATTGATTTTATAATTTTAAATTAAAAAAATTAGAAATTGTGATGTTCCAACATATTGCAAATCCCATTTTGTACCATTATCACAAATAAAAGACATAATTTGAAGTAAAAAAAAAAAGAGATTGAAAATAAATACATATTAAAAATCATATGGCGGGAAGGGAGAAGGGAACAAAAAGTTGTGGGAGAAGTCCTTACAGATCTGTAGGCCTTGGCCAAATATAGATAAGCAGAGGCCGATGGCTATAATTTTAGTTAATGGGAAAGGTCGGTTGGAGAGGTGAAGTTTTGAGAGATTGGCTATATTTTGTACTATTCACATGGCATCCGGAGGTTTCTGCTAAGGGCAACATGGGGTTGGAGATGCTCTAACCTTGAGTAGTAGCAGTTGCAAATTAAATTGCTGAAATAAAATTATTTAATATAATTGCTTTATTATTTTTTGATATAATAAAGGATACAAAATATCATAAACATATGCACACCAAAAGTACGAATATACAAAGGACTAACTAATAGTATATATTTAATTCTTTCAAAAAAAAATAGTATATATTTAATATTTTCTACAGTAGAATTTATTATTTAACCAAAAACAACTTTTCATTTATAAGATTTAATATTCTGTAATTTATTTTTCACGGTCGCTTTGAGGGATTATCTTTTTTTTTATGATGCACACCTCACGGTATGCAATATAAATTTTTTTAATATGACTTTTGATCAGATTTAACTTTATTTTGAAAAATCAAATATATTTATTTTAATTATAGTTAAAACTTCAGCAATCGGAGATTTGCATTTATTTACAACAAATAATATATTTTCATAGCAAATATCTAAGAACTAATTTATTTCTTGATTATTTGTTTTAGCCGTCTAAGAAAAGTTGATATAATTATCTTCATTTGCATCATCCAAAACCCACTTTTTGTCTTTTAAGAAATATATTTGTCTTCTATTTTAAAATATACTTCTTGGTTCGAGCTATGATATTGGTGTTCAATCATATAATTAAGTGAGAACGATTTAGAGGAAGGGGATGTTGAATAATATATGTTTCATTTCGATATTAATCCTAGTTCTTATAGGGTGAGTGTCCTAAATACCCATTTTTTATTATTTTGTAACCAAAATACTCTGTGCTGGAAAGAACCGCCCAATATGCCCACAAGACACGTCTTTGGTGAAGGAATATCGATCAAATACGCCACTGGGGTAATAGTGTCCATGAAATACGTTTCTACAAAAGGAGTATCCAGCGAATACGCCCCTACAAACGGAGTATCCAGCGAATATGCTGACTGAGTTTGGCTTGAGATACGCATGTACCAGTTGCGTATCATCTGATTCGCATTTCGAAGAGGCGTATCTGACGTCATCTTCGTCGTCTCTAGAGCTGCCAACAATGGCGATTACGTTCGCTTTTTTTCTTTCTCTTTCTTCGTTCATATCCCTGATTTTCCCTACACATCCAATATACCATTCGAATCGTCTTTCGATTCTTTACAACCCTATACCCTTCATTAATCATTTGTTTCACCAGATTGTAAACCCCCAAATCAAACCATTTTTTTGTTTCGATTTTCCGACGATTGCTTTGCACGTCCTTGCGGGGCCAACTGAGATAAATGGATAGGCGGACGACGAAGGCGATGAGTAGGTGATCATGTGGTGATGATTTGGAGGGTGGGGGACGATGAAAGGTTGGGCAACGGAGGGAATCGAGCTGAATGTCAAAGTTGCCGGCACAGAGCTCACAGAGATTCTGGCAAGTTTTTGCGTTTTCTGATGATGAACAGTATTCCGGATGCGCCTTCCCAAACCACGCATCCCATGAGTATTTTGGTCAATTTTTCTGTATCTGTGCATTTTGGGCAGTGGGTAAGAGAAAAATGGTTATTTTGGGCATTCTTTCATTCTCATATCACAATTTGGTAAAAATATTCAAAATATTACAAGTTAGGAAAATAATACTTGCATCATAAAAATACATAATTTTTACTTGCATTTTTAAGAAACGCAACAAGATATGCGTTATTCATATTTTTTTTAATTATGATGTCGATTTGCCAATTATTTTTTAAAATAACGAACATAGACGCATGTTCATAATTCGTGCCACTGAAAATGATTATACTATGGAAAAAGAGTTTCTACCTGACGCTGTAGGAAATTTTTCTACAGTATCGCCTTAAATTAAATCTGGGCCATAGATTAATCTAATCCAATGGCCCCGCTAGGGGCACCACACACAAATCGAATACACCCTCACACACACAATCCCACCAAATTTCCTACATTTTTAATTTGATTTTTCCCGTCAATTATTGAATTTTTTTTGAAATCTAACTTCACTGTATTTTTCTCCATCTCTCAACGATCAGTTTGCATATCATATGTGCAGTAAAATCGTGATTTTAAGCCGACACTATAGAAAAGTTTCCTACAGTGTCAGGTAGAATTTCTTTACCCATACTATTTACACTTTTCAAATACTTTACGCGACAACTCATGTTTATTTTGCGTTTATGTACAAAACCACATTCTGGATGAGATCATGACGCACACGAGTGTCATGACATTGATTCTTAAAATAAAAGTACTCCCACCGTCCCATTTTATAAGACCATTATTTCTTGTTGTGATATTTCAAAAAAAAAATTGAATCTATTATACTTACTATTTTTCACTATTACACTCACGGATGTTGGCCTTCTTTATCACAATTTAATGGTAAAATGCCCTAAATATCACAAGCTAAAAATGGTCCTTTATATCACAAAGAAACGCATAGGCGTGTGGCGTTTTTAAAACACGCATTGGCGTGTTGCGTTTCTTAAAAAAAACTGAAGAAACGCCACTTGAAGTGGCGTTTGTTAGAGGAAGGAAGGTGGCAACGCGTCTTCAACCGGCGTTTAGTATGTTCTTTTTGTTTTTTTGTTTTTTTGTTTTCTCTTAAATATATTCTAAACCAAAAATGAAAATGTTGAACCCCAAAAGTTAATTGTTGAATTCCTAAATTTAATTAAAATAATTTTTTTAAATTTAAAAATTTTAATTAAAATTTGAATCTGGCACGCGTTTAAAAATCGGGAAAAGTTAGGATTTAGGGTCTAAGGTTTAGGGTTGTAAACAACCCTAACCCCAAACCCTAAATCCTTAGTTCTATTACGGTTTATTCGTCGTTTTGAATATTTCTAAAACCCAAAATGGAAACGTTGAACCTCAAAATTTAATTGTTGAACCCCTAAATTTAATTAAAATAGTATTTTTTAAATTTAAAAATTTTAATTAAAAAATTGAATCTGGCGTCCTGATTTTTAAACGCTAACGCGTTTAAAAATCAGGATAAGTTAGGGTTTAGGGTTTTATTCATCGTTCTAAATATTTCTAAAATCCAAAATGGAAACGTTTAATTGTTGAACCCCTAAATTTAATTAAAATTATATTTTTTAAATTTAAAAACTTAAATTTTAAATGACCATTTATTTATAAATTTTTAATATTATTTGAAAAAAAAAGTAAAAACCATGTATCGATTGTTATGAACTATCGGGTGTTCTTGGTATTTTTATTTTAATTTATTACTGTCCCGATGGTTATAATGTTTAGAATATATTTAGTAGAAAAAAAATAAGACAACTCCCGACGGTTATTAACTATCGGGAATATTTTTAGAGAAAAAGGCAATTTGGCTGGCTATCTTTTTTGTTTTTGGCACTTGGATGGCTGAGAATAATTATTGACATTATGTATGGCTGTAATAAAATTTTTAAGCACTTGAGGGGCTTCGGTCAAGTGCCGTTAGGATATAACCCCAAAACTTGAAATTGGCAGGGGTATTTCCGGTAATTCATGTTCCAACGGTCAGCTTTAAAGCAGATATATGCATATATATGATAGATGTCATGTGAGCCATGTCATGGTCACCACTGCATATCACCATTCAACAAAACAGTCATAGGGGATGAGCAAAATGTGTTTTTGATATAGGTCATCTTAGAAGTGTGTTTTCCCGAGAGAAGTTAGCGCAAATACACTTCAAATACTAATAATAAGATTGCAGTGTTTAGCTTAATTATTGAGGCCATTTTTGAATAGACTACAAGCAGTGGAAATTCGAGAAACAATGTGGGCGACCTCTTGGTTTGAGGTTTGATAAAAGGAGTGGTGATTTATACATAGCAGATGCCTATTTCGGGCTCTTGGTTGTTGGTGATTTATACATAGCAGATGCCTATTTCGGCCTCTTGGTTGTTGGGCCTAAAGGAGGATATGTCACTCCCTTGGCTACAGACGTAGCAGGGAAGCCGATACTCTTTGCCAATGACCTTGACATTCATCATAATGGTTCTGTTTCATTGAATACACATGACATACACCAACGCAGTCACATACGGACCAAACAACCTCACAATTGAATTGATGGCAGGAAGAAAACGATGATTGCTGTGTGTCTCGGTGGAATCAAAAGAACAATCACGTACCCACACTCTGCAGCAACCATACACACATTACATACACACGCGCACACACGCACACACACCAAAGTCACATAACCCAGCAGTAATACAGCCCCAACAACTCAACAAGCTAAGGCAACAATACAAGAGACCCCAAACCTTAGCACAAACAATTCGACTATACATACGCAACAACTTATACACACACTCCATTTACGCACACCCACCTGCACGGATACACGCACACACAGCTGCACACCACACAACAACTTCAACATCGAGAATAAGGGAGGGGAATACGAACAGAGGAGGTCATAGGGATATGATTATACGAACAGAGAAGGGTGTAGTGATGAAGCTAGTAAGTGAAGTGAGGGAAGAAAAAGAGAAGCACAGAAGTTAGGGAATTGGGAATTTAGGGATTTTGGGGGAAAAATATATAAGCTAAACCCACGAAAAGTCAAATTTACCCCTAACGTTTAGACGGCATTACTAGCGTTTTGACGGTAGCCCCTCAAGTGGTTAAAAATTTTATTACAGCCAGAATGTCAAAAATTATTCTCAGCCATCCAAGTGCCAAAAACAAAAAAGATAGCCAGCCAAATTGTCTTTTTCTCATATTTTTATTTTTATTTATTATTGTCTCAATGTTTAGGAAGTGTCGATACTTGTTATCAAGAAACGTAATTTTATAACACGTTTTCAATAAACGCTGCTTTGTCTTGTGTTTGCTTTATTTGTTTTAAAAAAAAATCATGGCAACGCTTGACGCCAATGCGTTTGTGAGGAACGTAACTTTAAGTTCCGTTTCTTTGTGATATTTAGGGCCATTTTTTCAGTTTGTGATATTAAGGGCATTTTACCTTTAAATTGTGATAAAGATGACCTTTTCTCTACACCCACTCCTTCTCTATTTTATATTCTTTTTTATTCAATAAACACTATTACACCCACTATTTTCTCACTTTACCCATTTTTTATACACCCACTTTCACAATTAGCCAATCAAATATTGCCACTTATCAAATTAAACTAATTTTTCTTAATTTTTATGTAAATTTGACCGCTCATTATTTAAGTGACGAGGGAGTAATTCATTGTAACACAATAAATACATGTTTTTATATGTTTGTTTGTGATACAAAAGATATTTTCTTTTAGTAGTGATTTTTGGACAATTTAACTCCATATTGTAATAAAAAAAAGTTCTTTTCTTGATCCATTTAAGACCTTTCTCTATCGATGTAAAAATTTTTGATGAGTTGATTATTAAACAACACTATGCCCAAATTAATTGAAAGTGGTTAAAAGCATCATAAATGAATATAAATATACATATTGTGTATTGTATTTCAGTTACAGTAATATTTTATATATCTTACATGTATACACATATTGGGAGTTTTTTTGAAAATGGTCTCTTCTTTTTCTTAAGTGAAGGTAAAGTTGCGTATATCGAATCTTGTGTTCAACGAGATATGATAGAAGGATATCTTCGATATATTATTTATTTTGGTATTTGTACGATTTAACATAAAATTTAATTACACTTAATTATCCTTTTCACTAGGTCATTAATTTAATTGATTCCGTCAAAAATCAAGAATCAACTCTAGCAAAATTTATCTTCCTACTTATAAGAGAAATTCCATTATATTGAAAAATCAAATTATATATTTTTATGGAATATATCTCTACACCAAGGCAATAAGATCGAAAAAGAAATATCGAAGTTTTATATTTTTTAGATCTCCGTTGCAACATTGATAAGGTGACAAGTTCGAACAAAGAATATTTAAAGTTTAATATTCTTTAGAGAACTCGTGCTATACTGACCGTACAAGAAATTTGACATTTACCTACTAATTTTAAGTGTAGGTAAAAGTACTATATAGGTAGGTAATAAATTTTACCTACCAATATTAAATTGGTAGCAATTGGTAGATAAAAGATGGTGGAGAAAGACTCTTTACCTACAAATATATATATTGGTAGGTAAAATATTTTGTGGACCCCACTTTGTTTACTAGTCAATGTTGAGTCATCGGTGTGTCATTTTCACATGGCATCTTTCGATTGGTCCAACTGGCGGCCCTTGATGGGTCCACTTGGCACTTTATTATTAATCCAAATGGCACTCTCACAAATGTTCCACATGGAATCCTAATATTGGTCCACATGGCACTTTTCTAAGTGTTGGATATACAATCCTAATATTGGTCCACATTATAATTAATAATTGTAATCAAATGTATTATATTTATTTATAAACAAAAATATTGAGAACATAATTATAAATAGATTTTATTAATTTCTTGTTGAAAGTGTCAAAAAAATTGGAATAATACAAAAGTTCTTCTCGTACAAGACATACAAGACAACTTGACCAGAATATTATGCAAAAGAGGAGGAGAAAACATCAATAATAATACACTTGAAAAATTGTCAAACTGAAGGATTCAAATTACAAATTCCTACTCATATTCTCTTCAAAGTCCTGCCTCTATTGCAACACTCTGCTCTAACACTGCTTATCACTATCCGTGTAACTTATGTAATCCCAACGAGACATGATTCTCATCAGCAAAGCTAAGTAGCAACAATATGAATTTGACAACACTAGGCAGTAGTCATCTCGTTGAACTACATACAAAAAGAAAAAAAGTTACCCCCTCCGTCTCTAAATATGTTTCCTGTTTCCTCCGGACACGTTTGCCAATGCACACTTTTGATCGTTAATATCTTGAATTTCGTATTATTATTAAATATAAAAATTTCATTGTATTAAAGTACTCATAAATACGAATCCAACAAGATCACTCATGACTATATTTGGTCTTATAGATTAGACGTAAATTAGTAATTTGTCTCATGTTATGAACAATCCCGACATATGAAACGATCAACATATAACGAGACGGAGGGAGTACAAGTTAACAAGTTTAAAACTTTAAACAAGAAAACAAACATTAAAAACTAATACATACAACTGAAACTATGCAGTACGTTACCATTTAAATGGGTCTGGATCCTCTGTCCCCTTCCTCCGTGTCTCCTCCGTGTCCCCTTGCTTTTTTAATACAAAATGAGTGCCCCTGCGGGGCCCATTTTAAATAAAAAATATTTTTATTTAAAATGGGCCCCGCAGGGGCACTCATTTTGTATTTAAAAAATAATGGGACACGGAGGAGACACGGAGTAAGGGGACAGAGGATCCCAGCTCCATTGCCCATTGCCGAGTGCTCATGCATTACATTTTCTTGTAATTGGATGCTACATTAACTGCATTTATATATACCCAAAATTAATAAAAATCTCCTACCTAAAAAATGTGGTAGAAAGTACTCCCTCCGTCCCATTTTTATTGTCCATCTATCAAAATCCATCTTTTATTCAATCATGTCAATTATACTCATAGTTACCAAATAATTGTACTATTTTCTATAAAAGTTAACATAATTAACACATAATATACCTTATTAATTAAATGTGGACAATTATTTTGGGACAAAGAAAACTGGAAACAATGGACAATAAAAGTGGGACGGAGGGAGTAAAACATGTACTTCTAACGGAGCAAGTTTTGTGTTGTAGATTTGATAGGGAGGCTTGAAATCTTTATCTGCAAAATAATTTGAAAATAAGTTATAATATTTTATGAGGTTCCGGAAAGAGAATGAACAAGCTCTAATATTCTAGTGCTTTTTCTTGTAGGATATTATCCTCTATATGTAGGCTAAACCTCTCATGCCTCCACCCCATATAAAGTAACTGCCTCAAAAAACTTTATTATCTAATCAATGTCATTGATATCACAATTTGTAACTCCTTTTATCATTACTCACAAAATAAATAAATATATATAACTTCCAGATATATTTAATTCTATTTTACATTTAAAAATGCAAGTCAACTAACATCTCCCACTTGACTTCATTTTTAAATAATCTACACTACTCCCACTTTTGTAGAGTTTACATATGCTCTCATTATCTGTTAGAGCAACATTTTCATCATCACGACTTAAATGTTTCTAAGCCCCATCAAACCAACATGTTTGACGAATGTTTCCGCAGGAATGCCTTTTGTTAAAGGATCCGCAACCATATCACTAGTAGGAATATATATCACTTTCACTTCTTTCTTTTCAACTACAACATCATGAATATAGTGATATTGTATATCAATATGTTGTCCTCTCGAACTATTTGCACCACTATAAATCAAATCAATAGCCGATGTATTATCACAATAAATCTCAACGGGTCCATCTATTAGATTTAGATTTAACTCAATCAAAAAATGTCTTATCCAAACAGCATGAGTAGCAGCCATGCTACAAGCTACATATTCAGCTTCTTGTGTGTATCTTGCAACACATCCTTGTTTCTTACTTCCCCAACTTACGGCGGCTCCACCAAATATAAACAGGTGTCCCGATGTCAATTTTCCATCATCTTTATCACCTCCGAGATCCGAATCGGAATAACCAATAATTTCTGGCTTCTTTGCCTGATAGACCAATTTGTGGTGTAACGTACCCTTCAAATACTTCATTATCCTCTTCACAGCCTCCCAATGGGCTTGATTAGGACTGCTTTGGTATCTACTTACTAGACTTACTGGATATGCCAAGTCAGGTCGAGTACACAACATTGCATACATCAAACTTCCGACTGCTTGCGCATATGGTACATTCAGTGGTCCTTGTCCATGTTCTGAATTTTTACTACGTGTTAACCGTTTCCCCATTACCAATGGGGTTGGTGCCGGACTACAATTCTGCATCCCAAAACGATTAAGCACTTTACGTAGATACCTTTCTTGATTCAAACTCAATATTCTATTCTTTCTATCTCTTATAATCTGGATACCAAGGACATATGAAGCTTCACCCATATCTTTCATCTCAAATTTACTACTAAGCTCTAACTTGATATTATTCAACATATCTTTATCATTTCCCGCTAACAATATATCATCCACGTATACTGATAATATTGCAAACCAACTCCCACTTTTCAAAGTATACACACAATTGTCTAATTTATTCTTGACAAAACCAAGTTGCACTATAACCTCATGAAATTTGAGATTCCAATCTCTAGATGCTTGCCTTAGTCCATATATTGACTTTCTTAACTTGTATACTTTGTCTTCTTGTCCTTCAACCTGAAATCCTTCAGGTTGATCCATGTATATATCCTCTTTTAACTCCCCGTTAAGAAAAGCCGTCTTTACATCCATTTGGTAAAGTTCTAAATCAAGACAAGCTACTAATGCCAATATAATTCTTATTGACGCAAACTTTGCCACTGGAGAATACGTCTCCTGGTAATCTATTCCCGGTTTTTGTGTAAAACCTTTTGCAACTAGGCGAGCTTAAAATTTATCGATAGACCCATCAGCCTTATATTTTCGTTTCAAAATCCATTTACAACCTATGGATTTTCTATCTTTAGGTAGATCACACAACTCCCACACTTGATTCTTTTCTATTGACTCTATCTCATCTTTCATGGCTTCCATCCATAATTCTGATTCTTGCGATCTCATCGCTTCTAAATAATAGTGGGATCAATAGGATCTCTTACATCCATATCTACCGAAAAACAAGATGCTTCACTATTATAAACATAATATTCATTCATCCACTCAGGTGGAGCTCTTGATCTTTTATTTCCAACCACTTCAACTGGTTCATTACTAGCATTTTGATCCGATTCACTATTTTGAGTTGGATCTTGTACCATATGCGTACCAATATTTTCTGGAGGAACTTCATCAACAACATTCAGAGGACGTGTGTTCTCCACAACATTTTCTTGTTCCTCAGAATTTTCTATAAAAATAGCATCTCTGCTTTCAATTATTCCCAATTCTTTGTTATAAAATTTACAACCCTTAGAATTTTCAGGGTAACCGATAAAATTACACTTCACTGTTCTGAAGTCTAATTTGTCTCTATTTTGAGACGGGATCATTACATGTGCAATGCATCCCCATTTTCTCATAAGACTCAAATCTGATTTTCTTCCAGTCCATATTTCGTAAGGTGTCAACTCAACTGACTTTGTGGGAATTCTATTCAATATATAATTTGTAGTAAGTAATGCATCTCCCCAAAAACTTTTAGACAATCCAGAATGTGACAACAAACATCTTACAACATTTAATAATGTTCTATTTTTTCTTTCTGCCACACCATTCTGTTGTGGCGTATATGACATAGTCATGTGTCTTATTATTCCATTCTCTTTGCAATAATTATCAAATTCAGTGGATCTATATTCTCCACCTCTGTCAGTTCTCAACACTTTTATATCAGTTCTAAGTTGTTTCTCAACTTCAATCTTATATCTCCTAAAACATTCAAATGCTTCAGATTTTCTTGATATAAGATACACTTGAGTAAATTTAGAGTAATCATCTATAAATGTAATAAAGTATTCTTTATTACAATATGTTTTACAATTCAACGGGCCACATATGTCCGAGTGTACCAAACCCAAAAGCTCTTTAGCTCTTTTCCCTTCTTTAAAAGGTTTTCTCGTCATTTTTCCTTTTACACAATGTTCACAAACTGATTTGTTAATATCCATACGTGGCAACAAATTTTCTTTAATAATACGTTCCATCTTAGTCATTCCAGGATGTCCCAATCTTTGATGCCATAAATCATACATAGTCGTATTATTAGACAAAAATCGGTGAGAAGTACCAATTTCATTATTCTCAAATTTTTTCACAATCGGAAGCTTAAATAATCCATGTTCCGGCTCATACATGCCCATGGCAACCATTTCATCTTCTTTTTCGATTAAAAATTTATTATCAAAAAATCGCACTTCCAGACCATTTTTAATCAAGGCGGGGACTGAAATGAGATTACGCCTTATTCCGGGAACAAATAATACATTTTTTAGAACCAATATATTGTTCCCAAGATCCAATCTACATGTACCAAGTCCCATCACATCTAGACCGGTACTATTTCCCATATAAATTATTTGCTCCCCCTTTTTAAGTTCCACAAGTTCAACTAAATCATTCTTGGTTTTTGCAATGTGACGGGTCGCACCCGAGTCAATCCACCAACCATCTATGTCCTTAAATATGGTTCCAATGTTGCATTCAACTACACCACAAAAATGGTGTTGTACTTGCTCTCTATTCCGAGCATCACTAGAATTTTTTTCTAATGCAACATCGTCTATTTCAACGATACATTCCAATTCACACAAAACTAATTTACTAGCCATACCAAAATATCAATAAAAATAGTATCCAACAGATACAAGTTAAGCAGAGAGAAAATAAAACAATGTTATACAAACAATTTGCACAAAATCACTCAACAAAAATAGCAAAGATATGAAACAGCTTCAAACAAATAATAACTGGGCAAGCAAGATAGCTATATTAAAACGATGCCCACACTGGACAAAAGTAAAAAAAATAGGCACTGAACAATCAGAAGAATAAAAATCAATGTCAATTTTAAATAGCAGCCTAAGCATACATCGGGTAATAAACTAATAATTGAAACAATATATCAAGAAAATTGTACCAATAAGCAATAACCAATAAACAGTTAGAAACGAAAAATAACTATTAAGAATTAAAACCAAAATATGACGAGGACAGCAACCAGCAAAAACACAAAAAGACCACCAGCTTAAAAAACAAGGCGACAGGAAACGATAAACCAATATTTAGTGGACAAAAAAAAAACAAACAAACAATAAAGAAATCAAGCAAGATAGGCCCAGACAAGACAAAACAGTACTACTATGTCCAGAAAGATGGATATGAATCAAAACAACCAATATATGACTAGCCGACACAAATAAACAAAAAAACAGGAAACAAGCTAGGACGAAAAAGATTAGACTGCTAGGAAGAAATCCAGGAACGTGTAAACGCCGCTCTGATACCAATGAAATCTTTATCTGCAAAATAATTTGAAAATAAGTTATAATATTTTATGAGGTTCCGGAAAGAGAATGAACAAGCTCTAATATTCTAGTGCTTTTTCTTGTAGGATATTATCCTCTATATGTAGGCTAAACCTCTCATGCCTCCACCCCATATAAAGTAACTGCCTCAAAAAACTTTATTATCTAATCAATGTCATTGATATCACAATTTGTAACTCCTTTTATCATTACTCACAAAATAAATAAATATATATAACTTCCACATATATTTAATTCTATTTTACATTTAAAAATGCAAGTCAACTAACAAGGCTGTTTCGCGAATCAATAAAACCTGACTTTTAGCTGTATGAATAGATTTGCGTGAATCTCATGAAACAAGATGTATAACTAGCAGGATTCCTCTTCTGGTTCCACTAGATATTTAGATCACACAAACCTTTTATCAAACATGTACACACTATTAGAATAACCGCAAATTATGTTAATTTTGAGTACTAGAAAAGGAAGGGGTAAAAAGACATTTCCACCACTGTACTATTTCTGGAATTGTAATTGCACTATTGTACTACAAACGGACTACTGTACTTTAACGTTTTTAACAAGTTCACTATTGTACTTTAACGTTTTTAACATTTTCACCCTTGGTTTTTGTGGCATTTGACTGACCAGAGTGGTGAACTTGTTAAAAACGTTAAAGTACAGTAGTCCGTTTGTAGTACAGTAGTGCAATTGCAATTTCGGGAATAGTACAGTGGTGAAAATGTCCTTTTACCCGAAAAGGAAGTGGCAGCTACTTTAAAAATAACCATCAATAAAAATAACCGCAAATTATGTTAATTTTGAGTACTAGAAAAGGAAGTGGCAGCTACTTTAAATAAATTAATAGTTACCAAATATTTATATTATATTTTAAAATTAACACATAATTTATCATATCAATTAATTATGGAAATTTATTTTGGAACAAATAAAATAGGAAATTTTGGACAATAAAAATGGGACGGAATGAGTAATAATTATTGTTAAATCAACTTTTTAGTTCTTAGTAATATTTTACTTTGGCCTCAAAAAAAAAATATAATACTATTTTTAGTGAAAAAATTAAAGTACATGTGCTGAGAGAAATTAATGTTAAAATTTAATTTCCTGTAAAGACTTCAAAAGGTATGAGCGGTACCGGTCACGTACGGTTCCGTGAGATTTTTTTTTTTTTTGTGCTAAATAATTCTTTATTTTAATGTAATTTTGTTCTAAGATATTATTATACAATTGCCTTTTGACAATTTAGGTTCCGTTCGTTAAAAAAAAATTTGTTTTGATTTTTTTGAAAAAAATTACCTTTTCAAGAATAAATAAAATATTTTATTTTACGTTGTAGCAAAATAATAAAAAGACTGCTATAGAATTATTAAGGAATAATTAGTTTACAACTTGTCACTACGTCAGTATATACACAACCAAAAAATTGAAAATATGTTTCAAAATATATAAAGACGTTTAGAAATGTGGGCCCAATAAAGTTCTTTCTCACGTTCAAAGCTCGTTCAAAGCTCGTAAAACTCCACTTATCACGTTTGTTATGGATAACTATTACTCCCTCCGTTCCTTATTTCTTTTCTTGTTAATCATTATCACGTTTGCCAATGCACATTTTTAATCATTAATATCTTCAATTTCATTTTAGTACTAAATATAAAAACTTCACTGTATTAAAGTACTCAAAAATACGAATCAAACAAAATCACTCATGACTATATTTTGTCTTATAAATTATACATAAATTAGTAGTCAATTGCTTACAATGAACAGTGCAAAAATTCAAAACTAGAAAAGTAAAAGGGAACAGAGAGAGTAAAAAAAAATGAAAAAGCTACTCCGTCCGTCTCTTATTGTTTCTCTTGTTTCATATGTTGTGACTGTTCATAACATGAGACAAATTACTAATTTACGTCTAATCTACAAGACCATATATAGTCATGAGTGATCTTGTTGGATTCGTATTTATGAGTACTTTAATATAGTGAAATTTTTATATTTAATACTAATACGAAATTCAAGATATTAACGATCAAAAGTGTGCGTTGGCAAACGTGTCCAATCAAAACAGGAAAAACATTAAGGGACGGAGGGAGTACCATTTATCTACCAATATTTTTACAATTAATTATTAGTAGGTAAAAGTAACTTTTAACCACCAATATATAATAGTAGGTAATATATTGGTGGTAAATATCAAATTTCTTGTAGAAAAACAATCAATTTTCATTCGAAAAATAATCTATATTCGCACTCAAAATATTCTCTCATCATAGAAGGACTTTTTATCCTCAAGAATATTAATATTCAGTGGTAGAATATTAATGCCTACTTTTATCTCATACCAGAAATATTTAAAGTAATTTTTCTCCTACCTCTTAAATTTATTATATTTCGGAGAAAATTATTTTAAATATTCAAAAATATTTCCTACACTGTTGGGATTTATGGGTGATAGTATAGAGACAACTTAACTGTATTTCCCTGTACTTAGTTTTTACTAAGTTGAACATACTGTCACAGCCAGAGTATGTCTTTGTAATCGAATAATTGCTGTCATATAATAATTGTATGATTTGGGAGAAGTTCATACATTTGTTCAAGCCTCAAGGAATACATCCAGAAGACAGCAAGAATAAAAGTTATAGTCATGTTCTCGACAGTAAGGTTACAAGAAGACAAATTTTGCAAAGTCACGACAAAGCTACATCTGACAACAACATTGGCTGAACCATGGGACAGTAACATTCTCACGCTTGACAGCAAGTCTGGAGTTCCGACAGCAACATTGGCGGGAGCTCGTACTTTCAACTACTAAATATTCCTTTGACAGCAGACTCTGCGGTTAAGGTTACTGTCACCTTGAATTATTTGATTTGGGTATTTTTCTCAGTCAAAGTCTGTGACAGGTTACATGTTCAAAAAACAGATTTGCTGCAACACACTATCGTTTGTAGCAGACCTGCAAAGACTACGACAGAAGCTTAAGAGATTCACAAGACAAGGCTGGTTAATTCGAGATGTATGTAATATCCACATCTACTAGAATTGTACTATCTAGAAATAGAAAGAATCTAGGTTGCTTTACTTATAAGATTTATCTAGGCTGGTTAATGAGCTTCCACTTGAAAACGACAGCAGCTCAACACCCCATGCGATAGAGACAACAGAGTATCTTAGTCTACTTAGATACATCTCAGATTCTTTTCTATGTATGTACGCACATGAAGCAATCTTGTATCTCTTGAGATATCGAAGCTGGAGAAATACTTTTCTCTAGGTTGTAGCAATACTTCACACAAGATAAATAAAACATTTATTTTATGAGAAATCTTGTTTCACTTATTGCTTGCATACATCTACTGATAATCAATAATCTTTATCTTCGTTGTTGATTTAAAGATTGAATTTTATCAGTATTGCATTCAACCCCCCCTTCTACAATACTCCGGGACCAACAACTGGTATCAGAGCAACCAGATTGATATACAAATCTGAAGATCATGACGAGTGTTCAGAAGTCAAGTGGAATCAAGATTCCAGTCTTTGATAAAGAGAACTACAATTTCTGGAAAAGAAAGATCTTGTTATTTATCAAAGCTGCCCATCCACTGTACTTGGGAATCCTTGAGAACAGCCCCTCCATACCTCAGAAGGAAGTAGCTGCTGCTACTGTGAATGATGAACTCATTCCAGCCCACTGGGTTGCAAAGAAGCCTTCAGAGTACACAGAGACCGAAAAGGAGAAAGTAGTTTTGGACGACTATTTACAACTTATCTTGCTCGACTCTCTTACATTAGACAAAGCCATGTGTGGTAATGTCATGGGATGTAAATCTGCAAAAGAGATGTGGAGTAAGATAGAGTTACTGTGTGAAGGAAGTGAAGAGGTTCGTGAAAATCAAAGGCAAATTCTTGTATCACAATATGAAGCCTTTATTGCTAAACCAGGCGAAGAACTTACACACATGTTTGAGAGGTTCAATAAGCTAATAGCTGAGTTACAAATTCATGGAAAGTTCTATGATAGAAAGGAGATTAATATCAAATTTCTGCTCACTCTCCCTGAGCATCTTGAGCACAAGGTCACAGCCATACGAGAGGGAAGAAACTTGAATGATGTCTCTCTTGAAACTCTCTATGGTGTGCTCAAATCATATGAACTCGAGCTTTTTCAAAAGAGAGCTATTCAAACTGGAACCAAAGGAAAGTTAGCAAACATGTCAGAAGCCCTTGTAGCTCATGAACCACAAGTAGCTTGTCCATGTGAACCATCACAAAGTTCACAACCAACACAGATGCCATCCTTAAAGATAAAGGAGGTGTTGGATGACGAGGAGAAGGTGGTTCTGCAGCTGAAAGATGTTGAAGATGAAGACTTCTACATAGTAGAAGAGATTGAAAGCATGGATAATCCAACCATGGCTTATATGGCTAAGAGATTCAAGAATATCAAGTTCAGAAGGGACAAGTCACACAAGCCACAGGGTCAATCATCTAAGTTCAACAAGGGAAGTTTTTCAAAGGCCACTGGTGGAGCCACAAGAGGAGGATACAAGACTGGGATGGTGGATAGGTCGAAGTTCAGATGCTACAACTACAATGAGCTAGGTCATTTTGCTACAGAGTGTAGAAGACCAAGACAGAATCAGGGAAAAGGATCTGGAAATCAGTTTAAGAGGAATCAAGGGAAAACCTATGTGGCTGAAGGAAAATGCTGGGATGATTATGAAGATGAAGAAGAAGAGGAGTTTGTGAACTTAGCCCTCATGGCCAAATCTGATGAAGAAGCTTCAAGTTCATCTAATCAGGTACCATCTCTAGTTTTACTTGATATGTCTAAAACTGAGTATAAGCATACCTTTGAAGATTTAAGTGCTGAGATGTTTAACATTCATGTTAGTTTATCTGCTGCTCACGAAGAAATTGTTAAGTTAACTAAACAGAATGAAACTCTCAAATCTGAAAATGAAATGTTGTTGCTAAGAACCAGTCCCCTAGATTTATTAGCTCAAGAGAATGCTAGATTGAAAAATGATATTGTCTGTGCTAGGAAAATAGAAGAATTTCTCAGAAGTCAAATCGTAGAAAATGAGTTTAAACTCAAGGCATTTAGAAACTCTTCTAAGTTAGTCCAGGAATATCACGATAATCACACTGAGAATCAGAAGGTAGGAATAGGTTTCGAGTATGGTAGAAGGCATGGAAAGGCAATTGCTCTTGATGATAGTGATGCTGTCAAACCTCATATTCTCAAAAGAGTTTACAAACCGATTTTCAAAAATCTTCAAGCTGATTTTGATGAAACCTCCTTGTTCATCAAACAAGAGCTACTTGATGAAGATGAGTGCATTGACAGCACACTGAGCAAAGGAAAAAAATACTATCAAGTCTCCCGTGATAGAAACTCTACCAAGCAATCAGACAGAATGTTCTAAAGTAGCTGACAACAAGGATGAGACAGAAACTTCAAAAGATACTGTCAAGAGAGAACCCAAGACAGCAACTTTCAAACCTGTTGTCAAGACAGAGGCAAAGAAAGGTACTGTCAAAGGTAGCTCGACAGCAACTTCAGAACATACTGTCAAGGCAAATGTCTACAAGCCTAAGAATAGGAATGGAAAGTTAGGGATTGACAAGAAGAATGGATATAGTTATGTTAAGGATGCCCCTAGGAAGCTTTGCAATAATTGTGGATCATCTCATCATTTAACATTTGTTTGTAAGAAACCCAAACAGGAAAAGGTTAATGCGTCCAATGTTAGTGGTAACTTACATAGAACCCCCATTATGCAAAGAAATATGGATGCTTATAATAACATTGACTGTATGCCATGCAAAATTGTTGTTATAAGTACTTGTTTCAATCTGCCTATTCTGTCTACTGAAAGATGCTCCTATCTAGAAACTGCTGAGACTTTTGTGCCTGCCTATGTTGGTAAAAAGGCTGCTTCCACTAAGAGAAAGACCAAGTCTAACTCTAAAACTAAGTGGACAGCAAAAGAAGTCAAACAGGAGGATTCTGGTGTTGATTTAAATGTGAAGCAGAATGATATGAACAATGATGCTATAATTGCAGGACCCAACAGAGTTTGGGTACCAGATGCAAATTAAAATTATCTATTTTGCAGGGCAAGAAGCAGAAGCAGGTCATGTAGATCATTGACAGTGGATGCTCCAGGCATATGACTGGTGATATAGCCCTGCTATCACATTTTGTGGAGAAAGCCGGCCTAATCATAACTTTTGGAGACAACAGCAAAGGTTACACTTTGGGATATGGCTATTTGGAAATTGGAAATGTTGTCATTGAAGATATTGCTCTTGTTAATGGATTGAAGCACAACCTACTCAGTGTCAGCCAGTTCAGTGACAGGGGATTCAAGGTTGATTTTGATATGATGGTTTGTAATATCTATCATAAGAAAGATGGAAGCCTCTCTTTGAAAGGAGTCAGGAAAGGAAGCTTGTTTGTTGCAGACTTAAATTCTGTCAAGAAAGACAAGGCTTACTGTTTTTACAGTAAAGCATCAGTTGGTGAAAGCATGCTTTGGCACAAGAAGCTCTCACATCTCAATTTCAAGAATATGAATATTCTGATGAAGAAAGATCTGGTGAGAGGACTACCTCAACAGGAATTCTGTCAAGAAGGACTATGTGAGGATTGTCAAATGGGTAAATTGAAAAGATCTGTGCACAAGTCAAAGCAAGTGAATACCAACACTGAGCCATTCAAATTAATTCATATGGATTTGTTTGGTCCAGTAAATGTTCAATCTCTTACAAGAAAGAGATATGCCCTGGTAATGGTGGATGACTACTCAAGGTACACTTGGGTAAAGTTTTTAGAGACAAAGGATGAAGCTGCTCAAGAAATCATTGATCACATAAGAATTCTTGAAAGAACCCCTAATGCTCAAGTTCAATATCTGAGAAGTGACAGTGGTACTAAGTTCAGAAATTCCACATTAGGAAACTTCTGCAAGGAAGAAGGCATTGTCCAACAATTCTCCACTGCCAGGACACCACAACAAAATGGAGTTGTAGAAAGGAATAACAGAACTCTCATTGAAGCTGCGAGAACTATGTTGAATGATTCTAAATTACCAACATATTTCTGGGCAGAAGCTATTAACACAGCTTGCTACACACAGAACAGAACCTTGATCAACAAGACTCATGGAAACACTCCGTACTATCTATTAACAGGAAAGAAACCTACTGTCAAATATTTTCATGTATTTTGGAGTAAGTGTTTCATGATGATTGACAACCATGAAAGGAAAGGAAAGTTTGATGCTAAAGCTTATGAAGGCATTTTCATGGGATATGGATTGGAAAGGACTGCCTACAGAGTCTATGTCATTGATCACAAAATCATCGAAGAAAGTGTAAATGTCACATTTGATGAAACCAAATTCCCAGGACTGCAAGAGGATGGTCAAATGGAGCCTCTTAGATTTGAAAATCAAGGGTACTTGGAAGAAGAAGAAATTGTTGCTGATGAACCTACTTGTACTCAGGGCATTGAGTTTGAAATAAATGTTGTCAACACCAATGATGTTACTCAGACTCCAGCTCAATCTCAAACTATATCAGCTAATCATCAGAATGAGAATTATTCTGGAGATGTTGAAGAACATGAAGGAGAAAACATCAATGGTGGAGAATCAACCCCTCAAAGAGAAAATGATCAAGCAGATCAAGAAAGAAGCTTGCCTAGAACCACTAAGTGGAACAGGGATCACACTAGCAATCTAATCATTGGTGATCCCACTACTGGTATAAGTACAAGGAGAAATGTTTCTGCTGACAACATGTTCTCATGTTTTCTATCTCAAACTGAGCAAAAGTCAATTGATGAAGCATTGTTGGATTCAGATTGGGTGATAGCCATCCAAGAAGAGCTCAACCAGTTTGAGAGAAACAATGTTTGGAAGCTGGTCCCTAGACCTAAAGGGAAGTCAGTAGTTGACACAAAGTGGGTCTTCAGAAACAAGTTGGATGAAAGTGAAAATGTGACAAGGAACAAAGCAAGGCTAGTAGCTAAAGGTTACTGTCAACAGGAAGAAATTGATTATGATGAAACATTTGCACCTGTTGCCAGACTTGAAGCTATTCCGATATTTTTAGCCTATGCTGCACACTGTAAATTCAAGGTGCTCCAAATGGATGTCAAAAGTGTCTTTCTTAATGGAGAACTAGAAGAGGAAGTGTATGTTGAATAGCCACCTGGTTTTGAGGATGATGAGTTGTATGACTTTGTCTACAAGCTGTTCAAAGCACTCTATGGATTGAAGCAAGCCCCTAGAGCTTGGTATGAAACTCTTTCTACCTTTCTCATTGAGAATCAATTTACAAGAGGTGTGGTGGACAAGACACTGTTCTACAAGCACCATGGCAAGGACATCATTCTAGTTCAGATTTATGTTGATGACATAATCTTTGGTTCTACAAATGAGAAGCTGTGTGAAAAGTTTTCATCTTTTATGAAGAGCAAATATGAGATGAGCATGATGGGAGAACTGTCATTTTTCTTAGGTCTACAAATTCATCAAAAGGATGATGACATCTTCATAAACCAATCGAAATATGTCAAAGAACTTCTCAAAAAGTTCAACATGGAAGATGCTTCACCTGCCAAGACACATATCTATACTGCAACCAAACTGGATTTGGATCCTAAAGGAAAGAAAGTTGAGTCTATTACCTACAGAGGCATGGTGGGATCATTGCTATACCTAACTGCTAGCAGACCAGACATTATGTTTGCTACATGTCTCTGTGAAAGGTTTTAAGCTGATCCAAAAGAATCACACTTGGTAGCAATCAAGAGAATCTTTAGATATCTCAAAGGCATTCCAAACCTAGGCCTTTGGTATCCTAAAGATACTGGATTTGATTTGATTGGGTATTCGGATTTAGACTATGCAGGATGCAAGATTGACAGGAAAAGTACAACAAGAAGCTGTCAATTTCTTGGTGGAAGATTATTGTCATAGTTTAGCAAGAAGTAGCATTCTGTATCTACTTCAACTGCAGAAGCTGAATATATTGCAGCTGGAAGTTGCTGTGTTCAAATTCTTTGGATGAAAAATCAGCTAATGGATTATGGTTTAGAGTTGTCCAATATTCCTATTTATTGTGATAACACTAGTGCCATAGCTATCTCAGATAATCCAGTTCAACACTCCAGGACAAAGCACATTGATATCAGACATCATTTCCTAAGAGAGCATGTTGAAAAGGGAATTGTGAAGCTGATTTATGTTCCAACAGAAAAGCAACTTGCATATATTTTTATGAAGCCACTCGATGAAGCAACCTTCAACAGCTTGGTAAGTGAATTGGGAATGCTAAATATGGTATGTTAACTTACTAGTCTTTACATTTTCAATGTGGTTAAATTACAGCTTGTGACCGTAGCTTTCAATGTTATTGATAAGTGGCTTTTATATCCACTTGGAGCATTCTAAATCGGCTTAAATTGATTGTCTTGGGCTCAAGTTTCTTGTAGTTTTGATGTGTTTTGTTTAGTTGTGCAGATTTACAAGGATGTTGATTATGGTGGATGTTTTTGTCGTTTTTGGAGATTTAATTTATTAAAATTCGGATTTATTGGGCTGCACGCGTGAGATTCACTGTTTGGGCCATATCTTGAGTTCTATAAGTCTGTTTTCAGCCTGTAAGCAGTCCACGCGAAGATAACGAGATTCTCTATCATTCTAAGGTGGTCCAGAGGCCCAATTACGTCTGGAACGGCTCTGGAAAACAGAAGAAAAGTCAGCTACGAATTTCCCTTAAAAAACAGAATCAGTTTAGGAAACGTATCTTGCAGAAATTCTATTATAATTCTGTTTTGGTATTTTCTTGCTGGGCAAGATGTCTAGAGCCTATATAAACACATCCAACCCTTGTAAATAGGAGGAGGAAGATCATCATCGTTAGGAATAGAACTATTACATATCAATTACTTAGATTTATTTGTATATTTTCATACTTTGTTTTTATCATGGTTTCATCAGATCCCATGATGACGAGAGGTTCGATTATGAACTAATCGTTGTCATGGGATTCTAACGGATTTATTTATGGAGCTTTAGTATCTTGATGCTTTACAGATCTGTGTGTGATGTATATCTGATATCCTCGTATGGTTGTGCTTATTGAATTTAGATGCGTAGCTAACATCTAATTTGTTAATCTCTTGTGAAGTGAAAGTGGATCTTGAGATTTAGAACTTGCCATGCTAGCATAGGTTCATAATTGTTATCAATATGATTGTGGTGTGAGATGAAAATACTTATACTGCCCTGTGTGATCTTTATGGATAACTTGTTCTTCAACCATTATGTTTTCAAATTCTATAGACATATAGGGTCTAAGCATAATTGGTGTCTATTCATCTTCTATCTCTTTTGTGGATGTATGTTTAGTTTGGTATGCGTATACTGAGAAGTAGCGTATACTTGTTTCGTGTTATCCGATCAGATATCATAACCATTGCATATAGAGATTAAAGGCGTCAGATCTAAGCGAAGTATTTAATGAAGTTAGGATTCCATGGTTTTTCTTGCAGGAGTAATTAGATTTTAATTCTTGTTAGTTAGTTAATTCTTAGTTTTGTTAATTTGCTTTTTAGTTAATTTAGATAGTTAAAACCCATATTTGTTATTTGTCTTAGCAGTGCATAATAACCATACTTTGTTGCATAGGTGCATCTACTGAATTAAAACCATAACCAGATCTCTGTGGGAACGAACTCGACTTATATCTGTATTACTTGTGACCACGTACGCTTGCGTGATTTTGCATAACAAGTTTTTGGCGCCGCTGCCGGGGATCATTGGTGTTTTATTTTTGGTTTATGTGCTTGTCAATAGTGGTCGTTAGAGTTCACTGACTCGGATTTCTTTTTCTTATCTATCTTGTTTAGTTCGTTGGTGTTTCAGGTACTTGTCGGAGAGCGTTGAAGATGGATTTTCTAAATTACTATGGAGTTCAGCAGGTGGTTAGTGTTTGTGAGCTATGTGCGGGCGCACATGAGACGTATCAGTGCTGGAGCAACCAAGGTGGTATTCAACAGCCTCAGCAATGTGACCGGTGTTTGGGCGTTCATGATCCATCGCAATATTGTTACTACGGAGGAGTTGATCCATATGTCACTTATGAAGAACAACCATATTTTCAATACTATCCTCAACAGTACCAGCAAGATGTTCCAGATATGTCATATGTCTTTGGTAGTGAAGAGTTTCAACATCAGCAACCTACTCCTACTGTTCAGTCAGATGATGATTTGAAGGAGATTAGGAAGGAGATTAGGATGCTTGCAGAGAATAATGAGAAGCTTATCAAATCTATGGGGACATTAGCTGCTCAAGTTTTGAGAGTCTTGGAACAAGAGAATCAGCAATTCATACCAGAAGCAATTCCAGAAAATAACGATGACTTGGAGCAAGGTACTGCATGCTTAATTGAAGAAGACAAATTCCAAGAGGAGGAGAGTGTTCATAAGCCATGTGAGGAATTTGATCAAGCTAGTGAGGTGGATGATTTGGAAAGGGCACTATTTGAGACAGACACTGATGAGCTACGCAAATTTCAAGAATTGTTTTGTGCGAACCTAGAAGACACTGATGAGCTACGCAAATTTCAAGAATTGGTATGTGCGAACCAAGAGGTTGATGATCATGAGAAAGATGCAGGTCTTCTACTTGTCTCAGAATTTAAAGATGGAGGTAGCGCATTAGAGCCAATGGAGGAAGTTCTCGTTGAGGAACCAAAGGCTTCAGAAATTTACATTTACCCTCCTCCATTATATTCAAGTGAAGCCCGCGAAGGTGTGTTGTTCTACAAATTGTCAGATTTTGGGTCAACAGATGAAGGCATTGGAAGAGGACATGGTTGTTACCTGAATAGGTCAAGCGAGGAGAAGGAGCAAAAAGTGTGTCGCCGAGATGATGATGAAGTATTGCGAAGAGAGGACCAGGCGACCTATTATCATCCTTAATGGAGGCTTGGAAGTAACGTCAAGCTATTGACGTTAAAGAAGCGCTTCGTGGGAGGCAACCCATGCATTAGTGTAGGAAGAAAAAAAAAAAAAATCGAATTTTTGGTGAGTCACGCAGGAGCAACCTGCGTTACAGGGCAAATTGCGCCCCTGTTGCGCAAGTTGCGCCTGCGCAACTGCAATTGAGGCAAGCTGCCCCCTGACGCGCAAGTTGCAGAGGCGCATCTGCATTAACAGCAATTTGCTGTGCACGCGCGCAACTTGCGCTTGTTCCAGTGATTTCAGAAAAAATTTCACCACTGCTTCCTTGATTCCGTGTGTTGCTGTGTATACATATAAAAAAAAAAAAACATTCTTTACCCCCATTCTATTTATACCCCCATTCTAAACCTATTCTAATCCTATTTCAATTCCAAAACCTCCCATCTTTTCTCCAAAATTCTAAACCAATTTCTTTTCTAATTCTAATTTTATTCTTATTATTATTATTATTATTATTATTATTATTATTATTATTTATTATTATTATTATTATTATAGTTATTATATATTATTATTATTATTATTATTATTATTATTATTATTATTATTATTATTTTCTTTATTATTTTCTTTATTATTATTATTATTATTATTATTATTATTTTATATACACACCTATACATACAAATCCAATTCCTCTTCTATTTTATTTAAATCTTTAATAAATTCAATTCTAAAGAGGAATTAATTGCAAGTTCACCTCTTTGATTCGTATTGGGTAAATCTTTTTCTCTAATTTTATTACGAATTTGTGTTCTTGTCAATTGTGGGTTTTGTAGTATTCAGGCAAGGTGGCCAGTCTATGGAGCTCGTGCGCAATATCCTCCACCAGATTCATTCGAGGAGGGTGACTGCTTCGGTATTCAGGTATGTTTTCTGCTATCCCTTGTATTTACTTCCATTCAATGCGGACATTGAATATTTTAAGTTTGGGGGTTGTTTGAGGGTTTAGTAGTTGTTGTTGTATTATTTGTTCATGTAGGATTTCATGCTTTGCATCTTAGTAGTAGTAAATTATGCATTTATGTTCGTGTTATCTACGTTTGTTTCATATAGGACATTCTGTTTTTATGTTTGTATATCATGTGAGTCCATAATAGTTTGCATTTGCACCCATGTTTGATAGGAATTTTGTGTTGTTGACGCTTTTTGATTGAGAAGTGATATGCTTTGTTCTTGTGCACACACATACACTAGTAAGTTGAAGCTAGTAGACTTATTGAATGTTGTAAGTGATTAGAAGGACATGAATATGTGCAAGATGATTTGGTTTGCATGCTTTGAATACAAGTTGGTGCGTTAGAGAGATTTTTTGCTTGGGATTGAGTATGTTTTTCCACCAAGTGAGTTTTTGAGCCTTATTGCATATTGCATATTTGCAATTTATTCGTTTGCTTGAGTGTCCACGGATTGTTTGCATTGCTAGCAGTTGTTTGAGGTCTTTCTTGAAACGCATGACATTAATTGACGATTTAAATGATAAAGGCATTTAGGAATTACCGTATATTTTCCCATATTACCATACCATGTTTATATGATCAATTAGTTAACCCGTTGAGCTTAATCCTATTTTTTTTCGGTGACATACCACATTACTTGCCTAGACCTTTTTCTTGTATTGGCCTTACATTAATTTGAACCCACATTGTCAAAGGCTAGTAGAGTGCTTAAGGGAGTAATAAGGTGTGCAAGGGAGGGGTTATTGTTGGTCATACTTTTGGGGGAAATATTGAATATTGGGTTTGGTTGTTTACTTGAAAGTCGACATATGTAATAAATTATGGGATCATTGTTATTGTTATTGTTTATTGTTTGTGTTCTATTTAGCTCTCGGAAAAAAAAAAGAAAAAAAAAAGAAGAAGAAAAAAAAAATATGAAAAAAAAGAAAAGAAAAAAAAATATTATGAGAGCATGTTTGTGTTTGTTGTGATCCTATTTTAGTCGAGTGTTTGTTTTAGTAAAATTATGTGGGGGAAAATAGGGTGTTGTGTATGATGTATTATGGTACTTACTAGCTTTTGACACTTCACCTGTTTTGGCTTATTTGACATACCTTGTCCCTAGCCCCATTACAACCCAATTAAAGACCTTTTGATTATCGTCATTGATGTATGTTGTGTTAAGAGTTAGATTGATACCAAATGTCAAGCATGTTTATGATTTTGTTGGAATTGAGTGATACACTTACCCTTGTTCTTGAGTGAATATTCTTTTGTGAGTGGAGTGTTTGCTTGTTTTTGCGTATGAGATCCCGAGTTTTGTCTCAAAGATGTGCTCTTGTAGGCTTAGCATGTTTACTAACTTATTCTTACACTTGACATGGGCTTGTGAGAACTTATGCATGTTCATTGAGTAGACTATGTGAATACTTGCACTTTCGACACCAAGACATCGCGTATTTGCTTTGATTCTTAAGTTGATATGGCATGAGAGGATTTGAAGGTATGGTAGATTAGATTATTTGCATTTGCATATTAGTTGCATTCATGCATTGCATTGCATTAGGTTAAATGGATTTTGTGGGTACATTCGCTATAGGCCCTCACGAGACCTTACTCGTCCACTAGGGCTGCCTAGGGGTTTAAAGGGCTTGTTGCATATGCCAAATGCAACCGTGATCACCTACGGAAGTGGTACTAGTTAGTTAGATAGTGTAATTGTTTATGCTTGAGGACAAGCATCGGTTTAAGTTTGGGGGTGTGATAAGTGGCTTTTATATCCACTTGGAGCATTCTAAATCGGCTTAAATTGATTGTCTTGGGCTCAAGTTTCTTGTAGTTTTGATGTGTTTTGTTTAGTTGTGCAGATTTACAAGGATGTTGATTATGGTGGATGTTTTTGTCGTTTTTGGAGATTTAATTTATTAAAATTCGGATTTATTGGGCTGCACACGTGAGATTCACTGTTTGGGCCATATCTTGAGTTCTATAAGTCTGTTTTCAGCCCGTAAGCAGTCCACGCGAAGATAACGAGATTCTCTATCATTCTAAGGTGGTCCAGAGGCCCAATTACGTCTGGAACGGCTCTGGAAAACAGAAGAAAAGTCAGCTACGAATTTCCCTTAAAAAACAGAATCAGTTTAGGAAACGTATCTTGCAGAAATTCTATTATAATTCTGTTTTGGTATTTTCTTGCTGGGCAAGATGTCTAGAGCCTATATAAACACATCCAACCCTTGTAAATAGGAGGAGGAAGATCATCATCGTTAGGAATAGAACTATTACATATCAATTACTTAGATTTATTTGTATATTTTCATACTTTGTTTTTATCATGGTTTCATCAGATCCCATGATGACGAGAGGTTCGATTATGAACTAATCGTTGTCATGGGATTCTAACGGATTTATTTATGGAGCTTTAGTATCTTGATGCTTTACAGATCTGTGTGTGATGTATATCTGATATCCTCGTATGGTTGTGCTTATTGAATTTAGATGCGTAGCTAACATCTAATTTGTTAATCTCTTGTGAAGTGAAAGTGGATCTTGAGATTTAGAACTTGCCATGCTAGCATAGGTTCATAATTGTTATCAATATGATTGTGGTGTGAGATGAAAATACTTATACTGCCCTGTGTGATCTTTATGGATAACTTGTTCTTCAACCATTATGTTTTCAAATTCTATAGACATATAGGGTCTAAGCATAATTGGTGTCTATTCATCTTCTATCTCTTTTGTGGATGTATGTTTAGTTTGGTATGCGTATACTGAGAAGTAGCGTATACTTGTTTCGTGTTATCCGATCAGATATCATAACCATTGCATATAGAGATTAAAGGCGTCAGATTTAAGCGAAGTATTTAATGAAGTTAGGATTCCATGGTTTTTCTTGCAGGAGTAATTAGATTTTAATTCTTGTTAGTTAGTTAATTCTTAGTTTTGTTAATTTGCTTTTTAGTTAATTTAGATAGTTAAAACCCATATTTGTTATTTGTCTTAGCAGTGCATAATAACCATACTTTGTTGCATAGGTGCATCTACTGAATTAAAACCATAACCAGATCTCTGTGGGAACGAACTCGACTTATATCTGTATTACTTGTGACCACGTACGCTTGCGTGATTTTGCATAACAGTTATTGTCATGAGAAGTTACTATCTTATGTGCTACTTGTTTATTTGACAACATGTTTGCTATGACTATGCTAAATTCAAATCACATGCTTGTTTTAATTTATGCAATGAGTAGTCACATGACATTAACTTATTTCATATGCTTGCTAGTGATAAGTATTCATGTCATTTGAAATGACCCCGGGTATTTGTCAGTCTTTTTAATTTAAAGTTAATTACTTCATTAAAAAGAGGCAGTTGGAAGCTGTAGAGTCACTTAATGTGTTATAAATTAGACCGAGGCCAAACCCTTAGTTCTCACTTAACACACTAAGAACTCTAGAGGTAATATGAGTAAAAGGAAGGCTGAAGAAATGTCCACATCCGGTGTGCAGAAGCCACAAAAGGAGGTTGTTGCTGAGCACACCCTTGATCCATTCTTCGATAAGCTTCAGGCTTATCTGGATGCCAAAGGGATCACGGAGGAGAAAGAGATCGAGAAAGTTGTCGAACAGCTGCTGGTAGAAGCTCTTGAAGAGCTTAATAAGAAATGATGTTTAGTTCTTAAGAACTATTATGTATTGTTTTTAAGTTTTTTTTAATAAAAGTTCATCGTTTCATCTTCCCAGTGTTTTGCATGTTGTTCTTCTTCTTATACTCATAGCTATCTGTGAATGGTTACTTGAACGTTTGTTTGTGGGTATGGATGTTTGTAGATGTGTGCTAAACTAACAAATACGTGCTCAAATCGATTAAAATGCTAATTGGTAATTTTCGCTTAAGCAATAGGCAAAGTCGATTAAAATTCATGACACAAATTATTTCCGCTTAAGTTGCTGTCAATAAGTGAAGATGCTGTCACGATGTGCCTTGACAGCAGGTTTCTTAGATGACACAATGGAAAAAGTCTCTGTCATGAAATTTAAAGGAAATTGTATAAATTGCTTAATGATGATAGTATGTTCTTGCGACGATGTTTCTGTCAAGCAAAACCTGCTGTCATCCTCTCAAAATTACTAATGAATTTGTTACAGCACACAGATTACTGTCAAGATTAGTGGACCGAATTAATTGGGATTTTAACTCCACGATTTACAGCCACTAAAAAGTAACTACCCACGACACCATGTAATATTTGGGAATTTCGTACTCTATAAATTATATTATTTGGAGTTAAAAATATTATTATGTGTCTTAATTAATGAGTCATTACATGATTATGTGATTATAGACATGTGTTATGTGTATAATTGCTAGATGTGTTGACGTGAATTGATATTAAATTTTTCATAGCTTTTAAATATTAAAATATGATTTTTAATTCGCTTAAACATTTTTGTAAAATTCTTGGAGTTAGTAAAAATCATGAAATCTATTGTTTTATTATCTTTATGTATTTAGAGACTTTTTAAAAATATAAGTTTAAATTATTTTTGGATTAAAATATTTTACAAAGATTTTTCTATTTATTATTCTTTTTAAAATATTAAAACTTGTAAAATCCAAATCTTTTTATAAAACAATTTTAAAAAATGTTTCAAAAATATATTGAGGAAATGAATTGTATATTTTAAACTTAAGTGTCAATAAATTATTTTAAATCCAAAATTTCTTGTAATTAAGATTTTTCTTATAAGTCTTTTATTTAATTAAAAGATGTATCATTAAAATGTGATTAAAATTGTATTATATGTGTGTGTGTGTGTGCTGGACAAAACCCAACCCTCCCCCTTTTCTTTTCTTTTCCACGAGCAGAACCCCCCCCCCCCCCCCCCCCCGTGCTCATCTCTCTCAAATCCTCTTTATATTCTCTCAACCTCCATTAAACCTCAACCTCAAAATCAAGGTAATTTTCTCCACTAAACCATGAAGTCCTAGATATAAAAATACTCCTCTTGTCATCCTCTACAACCCCATGTCTTTGAATTTCGATTTTCTTCACTTTGTAAATTAAGGTTTTTCCGAAAATCAAGAATCAAGGTAAGTTTTGTGGGATATTGTGATGGTACACTCCTTGGTAGAGACCCACGAATTTTCGGGCTCTCCGGAGGACCCCAAACCTTCGGCCATGATCGAAAGTGAGCCAAGGGTTTGCATGCAAATGTTGATTTATTGATTTTATATGATTACTATGTGATATGTGATTGCATGTAAGCTTTTATAACTTTTTAAGTTGATTTAGATGATGGGTTTGAGTTTTTATAAGTTTACAAGGTGTGGGTATGTGTGTATTGTAAATTGATGTTATTAGTAGGTGTAAATTAAAAATGGTTTGTGATTTTGATGATTATATGTTATGAAATTTGATGGGTTAAGTTTATAAATTGATTTTAACAAGAATTTACAAGTTAGCTATGGTGGGATATTGTGATATTGAATTGTTAATCAAAATATGTGTGTAAGTAATTGTGTAAGTAGTTGTTGTGGGTTTGTGTGTGATTGGTGTTGAGAAAGAGGGAGGCCGAGAGAGACATTGAAGGAGGGAGAGAGACACCGAGAGGGAGAAGAGAGGGAGAGAGAGAGAGAGGGAGAAGCCGAGAGAGTGAGAGAGAGGGGCCGAGAGAGAGGGAGAAAGAGAGAGCCGAGAGGAAGAGAGGAGAGATTGTGGTGAGGTTGTGTGATTTCTTGAGAGTTAATTGCTTGAATCATATATGTGTTACGTGATTTAATTGTTACATGATTGATTGTATGTGAAATTGAATAATTGGATTATGTAGTAAGTCATCTTGAGGATAGCAATTTGGTCATGAATTGTTGGTTGTGGTTAGTAGTGGTGGTTTATTGATGGAGTTGTAGACATTGGGAGTGTATTGTGGTTGCTTGAACCGGTTATATTCCGGTATGGTTTGACGACTATACAAAGGAGATGCCGCTGAAATTTCTAAAAGTTTATAAGTATGATTTTCAAAACTCTAAGGCACATCTCCAATGTTAAGTCGTAGTGTCATTACAGTACTATGCCATATTACATTATATGTTAATTGATTTACCTGCAATGTGACTTATGTGCTTACATGTATATAAAAATATATGCGTATATAGTTATAAAGTTATCGATGGGGCGTTAGCATTATTGTAATAACCCGGATTTTTCAAGAAATGATTTTATTATTATTTCAATAATAATAATGTTTTCCTAAAATGAGGAGGAATTTTTTTTTTATTATTTAATTATTTAATTATTTTCGGTTAAGTGAAGCCTGGTCCTCCTATTTAAAATTTTATTGACCTAGTAGATATCTCGAGTCAATAAATTATTTGGATAAAGATTTAATTGTGGAATGTGAAATTATTTAGTAAAGATTTTATTTTAAATTATTGAATAATCTAGATATTTTAAAATCCTTAGAAAATGTTTATTTTAATTATTTGAGGATTTGTAGAAATTACTTGATTAATATATAAAATCAAGAATTTGAGATTTTACTAAAACAATAGTGTTTGTAGTATTTTTATAAAGCCCTGTAAATTGTGAATTATGAATCACAATTATTATTTTTATGATTTGTTTTATAAATTATTAACATTTGTAAAATGCATATCAATTTAGAAAATTGAGATTTAATTCCAATTCTTTCTCCAAAAGTCTTTAAAAATATTCTAGTATTTAATTATGCTAGAAATTTTATTTTTACAAATTAGAGTTATTAATGTAAAATATTATTTAAAGTGTGTAGTAATTAAATGTATTACTTTTTGAATAGTGTTGGGCTTGAGCCCATTAGGGTTAAAAACAACACAGCACATCACATATACACACAAAAACACACAACACAGCCGCATAAACTGTCGGGGAGGGGGAGAGAAAAACGAATCGGGGGAGGGGGAAGAGAATCAGCGGGGAGAAAGAATTGAGGGTTTAAATTATATAGGTATATATATATAATCGAGTGTGTGTGTATAGTTTAGTGTGTGCTGGTGTGTGTGGCGCGGAGTGAAGACCGGAAGGGGGAAGAGCAGGCGCGAGGTCGGAGGGGGGGGTGGCCGGAGCAGCGGCGGCGGCTGGCCGGTGGCAGCAGGAGCGCAGCCGCGACCAGTGGTGGTGGTGGAAGTCACGTAGAGAGAGAGAGAGAGAGAGAGAGAGAGAGAGAGAGAGAGAGAGAGAGAGAGAGAGAGGGGAGAGGAGAGGCTGGACAGAGAGAGATTTCGGGGGAGATTCGTGGTGGGTCGGACCGGAACGGAAATGGTATAATTTCGTGTCCACCTATTTAATTTCCGTATTTTAAATTATTTAATTGTTTTAATTTAGTTAGTTGTAAATTATGAGATGTATGTGTTAATTTTGATAATTAGTGTATATTGAAATTGGAGAAAATGGTTGTGATTTAATTAATTAAATTGTGAGTATATAGCTCAATTGTAGTAGTTTAATTATTAAATTTAATTTGTGAGTTAATGTGTTAATTTTAGTAGTTAGATTAAATTCCGAGATTTAATTCGGAGAGTTTAATAATTAATTTATAATTATTGGATTAATTATGAGTCCGATTAAAGGTTCGGGTTAGTGATTGCTAATTAAAATTGATGGTATAAAGTGCGGGATGATTGTATTAATTTTTGGTGATTTAATTCGAAAGAGGATAATTGTTAGTTGCTAAGATGCTAATTGTTACTTGCTAATTGTATTTGTCGGGAGTTATATGATTTTAGTGGTTAATTATAATTGTTGAGATTGGATGTGGGCCAATAATATGTTCGGGTCCTCTGATTGTTAATTGCTAATTGTTAATTATTAATTGGTAATTGCTAGGTGTTAAGTGCTAGTGGTAATGATTGGAATTATGTTGTGGTTTTGTTAATATTTGAGTTTAATAATTATTGGTGGTAAATGGTAATATTAGTATAAATTGTGGAAGTTATAATAGTTGACTAGTTGTAAATGTCTATATGTTAAATGTTAGAATTTTATAATAATTAGAATTGTGCTAGGGGTTATGAGAAGATCACAAGTTTTTAAATGTCAATATTTAAAGGACTTGTGTAATTCTTTTCGACTAATCCCTAGGGCTTACGAATATCCATGATTATCTATCACGAGTATAATTAATATGCTTGAGTGATGTGATCATCGATATAGCGTAAGTAATAGTTAGTGCTAGGGGTTGTTCCCTAGGGCTTACGAACATCAATGATTGGTTGTCACGTGTATCAGTAAAATGCGTGAGAAATACGATCATTGGTGTAGCGTAAGTAGTAGTGTAAATCATTATGTGCTAGTTGCCGCATGTCTGGGCGGGTACTTTTCTTATATGTTTACTTTTATGTTGCTGCAAGTTGAGGCAGCTTTTATTTTATCAAAAGCAGGGTTATAAATTGTTTTGTTGGCATGGAGGGGCTGAGCCCATAGTCCGATAAACGAATACTACATGCCGAAATTTTCTAAAAATCCCCTGCGTTTTAATTTATTTAACTTATTTGATTTCAAGGGTTTAAAGGTATGATTTGGGTGTTAACTGTTTATGTGCATTAAGTGATATTAGAGTAGTCAACTATAGGGAGGACACCTATAGTTTGACTTTATGATTATTTAGTAATAATCCCGAGTTGTGTCTATTCGATATACGTGGTATGACTGACACGTACTCGTAACCATTTCAGTACCATTAGGGCGAAATCAAAATTGGAGCGACGTGCAACTAAAAAGGAAGATCGAGACGTCAGGTAAGGTCCAGGGAATTGCTTGGACGAAGTGCGAAAGGTTTATACGCGGTTTCTGCTTTCGGCTAAGGACCAGAGGCAAGTTTATTTAAACATACTCTATTGTTCAGAGTATACCTATTTTGAATTATATAAAATGTGCGGAAAAAGATTTTCAATCCCTAATTGCGAGCTTTTAATCTTGTGCTCCTCCTTCCAAATCCTTTTTGACTTTGCTAGTGATATTAAATTATTCTCGTGCAATAATCAAAACCCATGACTTATAATACTGTCGATGGGCGGTGACATTCTTAGGGTTCTACATCTCGATTTATATGTTGTATATTTATAAACTTTTGTAATGTGGTAGTTGACTATATGTTATGAGGTATATATTTATGTATCGGAATAAGAAAGGCTCCAAGGGTAGAGCGTGTGTTGAGTTATCGAGCTTAGCCCGCGTGTCGGGGCTATTTTGTATTGTATGTTTTCGAAAACCCGGACAAAGCTTTTAAAAAGAATTTCGCAATAATTAACCTAAAGGCAACATCACCAATAAACCGGTGTTTACTTAATTAATAGATGCTCCTGAAAGCATTTACTAATTAAATAAACCTCATTCGCCTAATTAAATTTATTTAATTAGACGAATATCATTTTCAAAACGCTTTCTTAAAATCACTTTGTCCCGGAGAAATAATAAAACAATTTAATGGAGTGATTCTATCTAGTATATTATTTATCGGAGATAGTTTATTTTCAATACGGATTAAAGATATTCCAATGGTTATAAATTGGTTACTTTCAGCTTAAACCAGCTAGATTGATATCAATATATGTTACTTGAATGCTTATTAATTATTTCTTATTGACCGAGAGTCAGTAGTAGTTATTTGATAAAGTGGCTAAAGTTTGGAGACTGCTGGAAAGATTGTGTCTTGATTTTGATTAGAAACATTCCAAGAGTTGTATTTGGGTGTTTTGAGGTTATTAAATATTCCAGTATTAATAGTAAATATTATTTGAATATTACTTAATAAATGAATATTAATTTGAGTATTCTTTTAAAAAGGGATTATTGAATATTTATTATTTGTTACATAGTAGTCAAATATTTATTAAATACTCTAAGTGTTTTGAAGGTTATAAAACACTATTTAAAGGTTGTCTAAGGACTTTCATAGTCATTTAAATATTATATTTTGAATCTATCTAGGTAAGTTACTTTTCAAGAACTTATATTTATATATGGAATTACCCTGTTGTGGTTACAAGCTTTATGCGTACCATTTTCCATGTGTGATCACAAAACCCTGTGTCGAGATTGATATCGGTACAAGTGTATATCTATACTTGAACTCTTTTGAACTCAAAACATTTTCGAAAACCCCCGGTCAGGTTTTACTCTCTTGCTCGTTTTTCAAGAAATTATCGGTCGACTAAAGTCGAACTTCAACTACTCAAGTTTTCTATCAAAATGATTTTGACAAGAAAAGAAAAAGGGGACTCTGGCAGGTGTGGGAATCGTTGACGAACGATTCCCGGGATGTGTAAGCGGCCGTGAGCCAGGCGGTCCATCAATTATTATTCCGGCCCATGTGTTGCCGAAGGATGATTACGGATGTAGTTTTCATCGAGGGTGATTACGGATGTAGTTTTCACCCTGGGATAGTTACGGATGTAGTTTCTATCCTTCTACCGGTAGAGAAGACCCGCGGATTATTGGACTTGGATGTGGCGACTGATCATCGTCAATCCTTGTCAGGTTTTATGTTTTCTTTAAGTCCCATCCTCCACTTTGGAAAAATACTCAAACACTGCTTCTTAGGCCTAAGTGCCAAGTAGCCGATAGTGTTGTTTTCAATTTTGAAAGATGATGAATTCATGCAGTATCTAGAACTGCAAGATTATCCTAACAATAATGGCACGTGCTTGTGCACCTACGCAATTATTCAAAAGATGAAAGATGGTTCATCGGTTATTGATGTTAAATCCCAAATGTTTTGCTTCAAGAGCTTTGACTCTCTTCCTATCAGTAATTTCTGAGTTTAGACTTATCAAGTGGTTAAAGAACTTATACCCGGTACATGATGTCGATCTGTAAGGTGTTTGATGGAAATGACATACTTATAAGTATAAGCTTTCAGATTGAGAAATACTAAAAATCAAACCTTCTAATGGTTGGTTTGTATATGATGATAAGCAACTGTCTTAGCAGCATATTGAACTGCGTATTTTGAAAAGCCTTCTAAAAGATTAGCAATACTGTAGTGTACACTATTTCGCTAATATATGAGAATTACTACGATTATTATAAACTTATCTGTTCATTGGATGTTGCGTTAAACGTCATATTTTCTTTATTGAAGTTTCATTGTTGTAAATATTTCGAAATGATATTAAGTATCGTTATACTTCGAAAACTCCATGTGTATATTGATATATAAATTGTTGTGCTCTATTAATACTTGTTGGGCAATTCTTTCGCTCATACTTGCTTGTTTTAAATATTAACCTTTCAGAGGAAGGTAGATGATTGAGGCTTATCTGCATGGCTCAGAATAAGCAGGCAGTACGCCCTTATGAAGATGATATGATCCAGAAAAGTTATAGCTGGAATAAGTTATATGTAAGTACATTGATGTGAAATATATATTACTTTGTACTGAGTAGTACTAGTTGCTGGTGTACTTCCCAACGAAGCTATACTATTAGTATAAGATTTGTAAGATATAGTGCGATGTAATAGAATGGATGTAATAAAGATGTAAAGATTTTAGTTCTTGTTTCTAGCCCTATGACCTAAAAGATGCTTGGTGGTTGGGGTCGCAGAGTTATATTTCAGTTTTAATGATTACAGATGGTTTAATGTTATTAAATAGGTAATTTGATGTTAAGGATTTCCGCGTGACGACCAAATCCCTGACCCCGGATTTGGGGCGTTACAGAAATGGTATCAGAGCTTAGGTTATAGTAAACTAGAAACGAGAGTGAGTAGGAGTGGGTATAGTTATGTGAGGACGCCAGAACTCATGTAGAGTTCATGTTGGACTATTGGATATAGTACCAATGATTAAGATAAGATTTTGAGGAATATGTGGATACAGACTTCACTTCTTGTGGTGATGGATGTCTGCTAAAGAACTCTTAGAGACAAGTGTTGGCCGGCAGGGGCATAAATCGCCCGAGGCCTAAGATTAAGATAATTTTAGGGGTTCATGGATGAAGTTATGTATTCCCCGAATGATAGGAAATTTCAATATGATGATGAAGGATGGAAAGCTGGCATCCAGTATTATGGCAATGATGAGTTGAGATAGCATCCGTACTGTTAAAATTCCAAAAAGGGAAACAAAACAAGATCCCTATGAAAGAGTATTAGCCGAAGTTGCGGGTATTTAAATCTTCTCGAGTTTAAGAGAGCTTGAGGTAATATTAGAAATGGAGTGGTGGATAGACACCGATTGTTTCAATTGATTGTAGAGATAAATGGCAAAGTTGAGGTTTGTCAATAAAGACGAGATATATTTTAAGAACCAAGACGGATTGAGGAAGTCTGAGAAAGACTAGTACGAAGGTTGTTATGCCGAAAAGGGAAAAGCTTAAGTAGCACATGGAATTGTCATGAGGACAGGAACATGTGGTATAAATACGGTTATAGTGGTGACTGGATCTAAGTAAGTATTTCCAGCAATGTTCCAGAATATCGCCCATTCGACACGTGGAATTCGTCGTTGCTAGGGGCGACACCGGTATCGAAGTCTTCTCAAATAATAGAACGCTTGCGTGAGATGCTTGCGCCGAGTCGAATAGAACTCCTTAATATCGTAAAATGCCGATGGTTGAATCTCTAGCGACCATTACGAGTCGACGATGACGTCGGTTATCGAGCACCTTAGGGTGTGCGTGGAAAAGAAGAGCGCTACAATCGAACAATTATCCGTCAGAGGAGCCGACATGAAAGGCATCCGTGGAGACCTTGGCATTACCCTCCCCAATTATGAATCATTTTGATTTCTTCCCCAGTCTGAATTATTTGATATCTCCCCATTTGCAACTTATGTTTATTATCTCCCCAATGTGAATTATTTGACACATCCCCGTGCATAAATTAATTGGATTACCTCCCTAATCTATGACCTATCTTGACATCTCTCCAAGAGAGAATTTTGATAAAGAATATACTCCCTCTTCGAAGTTGTTTTATAATACTCATGTTAAACCATATTGGTTTCAATTTTGCTAGAAGCTGTCATTATACCTACTTTCAGATTTATGAGGCCCTATCGATTGATGATATTTAAATTCCCACTTTTCTTCAAATATTGAATAATCCTGTGGTGCTATAACACCACTTGCTTGTTGTATACCAGTATCTTTCTGGTTATCCTTTTCCTTGGAAATTGCACCTTGGAATCTGATCAATTTTAATCCAGGGTGTCCACTTGAGAATTATTTGTCGAAAGATGATAATTATTATCTTCACTTCGAATTGCTTTCATACTTCTCAGCTTCCACTGAGACGAACAACCCTATACTTATAGGGGACACAAGGGCTATCTGTCTGTGTGATAGAAGTCTGACGGGACGCCGTCACTTGTGAGTTGTGAAATACAAGAAGGCTAACTACCTTTAGTAATGTCTTAACTGAGACACGCAACGTGAGTTCCTATGATCATATTGATCTCTCAGTAAATTCTCTTATTTCAAATAAGGTTTACTTTGATACTCATAACCTTATGATCATCGATGTGTGGCAATAGCCTTGACATGACAGCTATCTTTTCAAAAGTTTCATAATTCTTATTACCTCTAATGAATTTCAAGGGGATGCCAACCAGGTCGGCCAAGTCATAAATTCGCTGATAGAAACTAGATTCGCAACGGAATCGCCAAGAGCAGGAGCGAATCCCAACACGAATATAATATCAGTGATGTATAACTAGAATTGGTTCGTTCTCTCTCTCTCTCAAGAATGTCATGTTAATAGAGTCAGTGAACTCTCTCTCTCAAGGATAGTATGATAATGGAAAGTTGGTCAAGATATATGTATGAAAGGGATAATGTGGTAAGACTCCAATGATAACTGTGTCAGATAGAGAATCGAGGTTTGAATTGAGATATTGGAGAAGTTGTTTACGAAGAGACACTATCTCCTGCTTTGCAGAATAAGTGTTGATGATAAAAGAGTTAAGGAACCCCAGTAGTTGCCTTAGCTGATTCCGTGGACGGAATCCTTTTAAGGAGGGTAGACTGTAATAACCCGGATTTTTCAAGAAATGATTTTATTATTATTTCAATAATAATAATGTTTTCCTAAAATGAGGAGGAATTTTTTTTTTATTTTATTTAATTATTTAATTATTTTCGGTTAAGTGAAGCCTGGTCCTCCTATTTAAAATTTTATTGACCTAGTAGATATCTCGAGTCAATAAATTATTTGGATAAAGATTTAATTGTGGAATGTGAAATTATTTAGTAAAGATTTTATTTTAAATTATTGAATAATCTAGATATTTTAAAATCCTTAGAAAATGTTTATTTTAATTATTTGAGGATTTGTAGAAATTACTTGATTAATATATAAAATCAAGAATTTGAGATTTTACTAAAACAATAGTGTTTGTAGTATTTTTATAAAGCCCTGTAAATTGTGAATTATGAATCACAATTATTATTTTTATGATTTGTTTTATAAATTATTAACATTTGTAAAATGCATATCAATTTAGAAAATTGAGATTTAATTCCAATTCTTTCTCCAAAAGTCTTTAAAAATATTCTAGTATTTAATTATGCTAGAAATTTTATTTTTACAAATTAGAGTTATTAATGTAAAATATTATTTAAAGTGTGTAGTAATTAAATGTATTACTTTTTGAATAGTGTTGGGCTTGAGCCCATTAGGGTTAAAAACAACACAGCACATCACATATACACACAAAAACACACAACACAGCCGCATAAACTGTCGGGGAGGGGGAGAGAAAAACGAATCGGGGGAGGGGGAAGAGAATCAACGGGGAGAAAGAATTGGGGGTTTAAATTATATAGGTATATATATATAATCGAGTGTGTGTGTATAGTTTAGTGTGTGCTGGTGTGTGTGGCGCGGAGTGAAGACCGGAAGGGGGAAGAGCAGGCGCGAGGTCGGAGGGGGGGTGGCCGGAGCAGCGGCGGCGGCTGGCCGGTGGCAGCAGGAGCGCAGCCGCGACCAGTGGTGGTGGTGGAAGTCACGCAGAGAGAGAGAGAGAGAGAGAGAGAGAGAGAGAGAGAGAGAGAGAGAGAGGAGAGGAGAGGCTGGACAGAGAGAGATTTCGGGGGAGATTCGTGGTGGGTCGGACCGGAACGGAAATGGTATAATTTCGTGTCCACCTATTTAATTTCCGTATTTTAAATTATTTAATTGTTTTAATTTAGTTAGTTGTAAATTATGAGATGTATGTGTTAATTTTGATAATTAGTGTATATTGAAATTGGAGAAAATGGTTGTGATTTAATTAATTAAATTGTGAGTATATAGCTCAATTGTAGTAGTTTAATTATTAAATTTAATTTGTGAGTTAATGTGTTAATTTTAGTAGTTAGATTAAATTCCGAGATTTAATTCGGAGAGTTTAATAATTAATTTATAATTATTGGATTAATTATGAGTCCGGTTAAAGGTTCGGGTTAGTGATTGCTAATTAAAATTGATGGTATAAAGTGCGGGATGATTGTATTAATTTTTGGTGATTTAATTCGAAAGAGGATAATTGTTAGTTGCTAAGATGCTAATTGTTACTTGCTAATTGTATTTGTCGGGAGTTATATGATTTTAGTGGTTAATTATAATTGTTGAGATTGGATGTGGGCCAATAATATGTTCGGGTCCTCTGATTGTTAATTGCTAATTGTTAATTATTAATTGGTAATTGCTAGGTGTTAAGTGCTAGTGGTAATGATTGGAATTATGTTGTGGTTTTGTTAATATTTGAGTTTAATAATTATTGGTGGTAAATGGTAATATTAGTATAAATTGTGGAAGTTATAATAGTTGACTAGTTGTAAATGTCTATATGTTAAATGTTAGAATTTTATAATAATTAGAATTGTGCTAGGGGTTATGAGAAGATCACAAGTTTTTAAATGTCAATATTTAAAGGACTTGTGTAATTCTTTTCGACTAATCCCTAGGGCTTACGAATATCCATGATTATCTATCACGAGTATAATTAATATGCTTGAGTGATGTGATCATCGATATAGCGTAAGTAATAGTTAGTGCTAGGGGTTGTTCCCTAGGGCTTACGAACATCAATGATTGGTTGTCACGTGTATCAGTAAAATGCGTGAGAAATACGATCATTGGTGTAGCGTAAGTAGTAGTGTAAATCATTATGTGCTAGTTGCCGCATGTCTGGGCGGGTACTTTTCTTATATGTTTACTTTTATGTTGCTGCAAGTTGAGGCAGCTTTTATTTTATCAAAAGCAGGGTTATAAATTGTTTTGTTGGCATGGAGGGGCTGAGCCCATAGTCCGATAAACGAATACTACATGCCGAAATTTTCTAAAAATCCCCTGCGTTTTAATTTATTTAACTTATTTGATTTCAAGGGTTTAAAGGTATGATTTGGGTGTTAACTGTTTATGTGCATTAAGTGATATTAGAGTAGTCAACTATAGGGAGGACACCTATAGTTTGACTTTATGATTATTTAGTAATAATCCCGAGTTGTGTCTATTCGATATACGTGGTATGACTGACACGTACTCGTAACCATTTCAGTACCATTAGGGCGAAATCAAAATTGGAGCGACGTGCAACTAAAAAGGAAGATCGAGACGTCAGGTAAGGTCCAGGGAATTGCTTGGACGAAGTGCGAAAGGTTTATACGCGGTTTCTGCTTTCGGCTAAGGACCAGAGGCAAGTTTATTTAAACATACTCTATTGTTCAGAGTATACCTATTTTGAATTATATAAAATGTGCGGAAAAAGATTTTCAATCCCTAATTGCGAGCTTTTAATCTTGTGCTCCTCCTTCCAAATCCTTTTTGACTTTGCTAGTGATATTAAATTATTCTCGTGCAATAATCAAAACCCATGACTTATAATACTGTCGATGGGCGGTGACATTCTTAGGGTTCTACATCTCGATTTATATGTTGTATATTTATAAACTTTTGTAATGTGGTAGTTGACTATATGTTATGAGGTATATATTTATGTATCGGAATAAGAAAGGCTCCAAGGGTAGAGCGTGTGTTGAGTTATCGAGCTTAGCCCGCGTGTCGGGGCTATTTTGTATTGTATGTTTTCGAAAACCCGGACAAAGCTTTTAAAAAGAATTTCGCAATAATTAACCTAAAGGCAACATCACCAATAAACCGGTGTTTACTTAATTAATAGATGCTCCTGAAAGCATTTACTAATTAAATAAACCTCATTCGCCTAATTAAATTTATTTAATTAGACGAATATCATTTTCAAAACGCTTTCTTAAAATCACTTTGTCCCGGAGAAATAATAAAACAATTTAATGGAGTGATTCTATCTAGTATATTATTTATCGGAGATAGTTTATTTTCAATACGGATTAAAGATATTCCAATGGTTATAAATTGGTTACTTTCAGCTTAAACCAGCTAGATTGATATCAATATATGTTACTTGAATGCTTATTAATTATTTCTTATTGACCGAGAGTCAGTAGTAGTTATTTGATAAAGTGGCTAAAGTTTGGAGACTGCTGGAAAGATTGTGTCTTGATTTTGATTAGAAACATTCCAAGAGTTGTATTTGGGTGTTTTGAGGTTATTAAATATTCCAGTATTAATAGTAAATATTATTTGAATATTACTTAATAAATGAATATTAATTTGAGTATTCTTTTAAAAAGGGATTATTGAATATTTATTATTTGTTACATAGTAGTCAAATATTTATTAAATACTCTAAGTGTTTTGAAGGTTATAAAACACTATTTAAAGGTTGTCTAAGGACTTTCATAGTCATTTAAATATTATATTTTGAATCTATCTAGGTAAGTTACTTTTCAAGAACTTATATTTATATATGGAATTACCCTGTTGTGGTTACAAGCTTTATGCGTACCATTTTCCATGTGTGATCACAAAACCCTGTGTCGAGATTGATATCGGTACAAGTGTATATCTATACTTGAACTCTTTTGAACTCAAAACATTTTCGAAAACCCCCGGTCAGGTTTTACTCTCTTGCTCGTTTTTCAAGAAATTATCGGTCGACTAAAGTCGAACTTCAACTACTCAAGTTTTCTATCAAAATGATTTTGACAAGAAAAGAAAAAGGGGACTCTGGCAGGTGTGGGAATCGTTGACGAACGATTCCCGGGATGTGTAAGCGGCCGTGAGCCAGGCGGTCCATCAATTATTATTCCGGCCCATGTGTTGCCGAAGGATGATTACGGATGTAGTTTTCATCGAGGGTGATTACGGATGTAGTTTTCACCCTGGGATAGTTACGGATGTAGTTTCTATCCTTCTACCGGTAGAGAAGACCCGCGGATTATTGGACTTGGATGTGGCGACTGATCATCGTCAATCCTTGTCAGGTTTTATGTTTTCTTTAAGTCCCATCCTCCACTTTGGAAAAATACTCAAACACTGCTTCTTAGGCCTAAGTGCCAAGTAGCCGATAGTGTTGTTTTCAATTTTGAAAGATGATGAATTCATGCAGTATCTAGAACTGCAAGATTATCCTAACAATAATGGCACGTGCTTGTGCACCTACGCAATTATTCAAAAGATGAAAGATGGTTCATCGGTTATTGATGTTAAATCCCAAATGTTTTGCTTCAAGAGCTTTGACTCTCTTCCTATCAGTTATTTCTGAGTTTAGACTTATCAAGTGGTTAAAGAACTTATACCCGGTACATGATGTCGATCTGTAAGGTGTTTGATGGAAATGACATACTTATAAGTATAAGCTTTCAGATTGAGAAATACTAAAAATGAAACCTTCTAATGGTTGGTTTGTATATGATGATAAGCAACTGTCTTAGCAGCATATTGAACTGCGTATTTTGAAAAGCCTTCTAAAAGATTAGCAATACTGTAGTGTACACTATTTCGCTAATATATGAGAATTACTACGATTATTATAAACTTATCTGTTCATTGGATGTTGCGTTAAACGTCATATTTTCTTTATTGAAGTTTCATTGTTGTAAATATTTCGAAATGATATTAAGTATCGTTATACTTCGAAAACTCCATGTGTATATTGATATATAAATTGTTGTGCTCTATTAATACTTGCTGGGCAATTCTTTCGCTCATACTTGCTTGTTTTAAATATTAACCTTTCAGAGGAAGGTAGATGATTGAGGCTTATCTGCATGGCTCAGAATAAGCAGGCAGTACGCCCTTATGAAGATGATATGATCCAGAAAAGTTATAGCTGGAATAAGTTATATGTAAGTACATTGATGTGTAATATATATTACTTTGTACTGAGTAGTACTAGTTGCTGGTGTACTTCCCAACGAAGCTATACTAGTAGTATAAGATTTGTAAGATATAGTGCGATGTAATAGAATGGATGTAATAAAGATGTAAAGATTTTAGTTCTTGTTTCTAGCCCTATGACCTAAAAGATGCTTGGTGGTTGGGGTCGCAGAGTTATATTTCAGTTTTAATGATTACAGATGGTTTAATGTTATTAAACAGGTAATTTGATGTTAAGGATTTCCGCGTGACGACCAAATCCCTGACCCCGGATTTGGGGCGTTACAATTATTAGGTTGTCTTTTGTTATGTAAGCAATGAGGGGAAAAATAAGATATTTTTTATATTATTATAGGTCCAAGTAGAAGGCCTGGCAAGGAGCCAATTGAAGAGGAAGCTATCTAGTGCAATCTCGTGAATTAAGGCAAGTGTACTACCCTAATCTTGTTGTTACCATATGATGAATGCCATGAGCTATTGAACTGTTAAGTTGTCACAAACTAGTACCATACTCTTTTCGACCTTATTATTATTGCGAACCATGTGATTGATTTCATACCCTTGAACTTGAATTGACTTGTTAAACGATAACCATATTGTTTGAACCTTTTTCATACTTTCTTGAATCCTTGAATCAACTACATAAACACCCTCTTGTATAATGAACTCTTTTCCACCTTAAAACATTTACTGATTCTTGAATTATTTTCTTGACTTAACCAAAATACACTAAACAGAATCCCAACTCCCAAGAATCCAAAATGATTAACTTTCTTCACTTTGCCTTGTCATTTATTCGAAATTCGAGAATCTTATTCTTGTTGATAAACAACTTGATATACATTGATATTCTTGTTTCTTTGAGATGAATTGAATTTGACAGACTTTGTTTAACCTAAATGGAATTGGATGGAATGTTACTTTGACCGAGGCGCCGGTCCAAACTGTATTATCATTATAGGCCAATGTGTGCCTGGGATCCCCTTATATTTGATGAACACCGTATTGGATATACGGGTTCGGAGCTCTGACGTGGGATGATCACCCAGCTTTGCTCGTAGCGTCTCTTCCTACTCATTTTATTTTGACATGGATTCAGTTGATACCTTTCATTTGCAGGTTTTTATATCTTGCATTACATTTGATTATTTTGCCAGTCTTATATTGTTGGTTTATGCACTTGCTGAGCAATTGGCTCAATTATTTTATTTCCTTATCCTTTTATTGAAACTCGAAGATGGTAAGGACTCTTGAGACTGCGCGTAAAAATTGTGGTGGATCCGGTATAGCCTATAGGAGGCAGTTCCAAGTAGAAGGGAGAGATGATCTTATGGTTTCTATTTTGCTAGAACTTTGAACTCAGTCTGTAATAACTTTTGAATTTAGAATAATTGTGGTTTGTAATAATAAATGTTTTAAAGTTGTAGTTTATATTGTTTCAAACTCTTACCTGTTGGCGATCTAGGCGTGGGATTGGTAATGTTTAATTAATTAATATGCATGCTTTACCATTATCTAGTTATATATAATTAAGGGATTTGGGGTCGTCACAGGTTTAGTATCAGAGCCACAGGTTTGAGTCACTGAACAATATAGGTTTAGGTAACAAGATAGATCACATTTTTAATAATCACTTAGGATTAAAATAGAAACTCACTTAGAATTAAATAGCATGATATTTATGAAAGAGTAGGATTGATTGACCTCTATTATCGAGAGTGTTTAAGTATTATGTTTCTAAGTTATAACTGACGCTTTATATATATATATATATATATATATATATATATATATATATATATTATTATTGGCAGCGACAGCGGGCACCTGGACCTTCAGCTCCACCCCCTACAGATCTTCCAGCTACTGTACCCTTGTCTGTTTACCAGGAGTTGCTTAGGGAGTGTGAACGTCAGTATGGTGAGAATATTCAGCTTCAGAGAAGGATTGATGTGTTGTACGATGATGACAACGGCATACTTGCGAACCATGACGGAACCCTTACCTCCATACTTCAGGTACTTACCCAGATGGCTAACGAGTGGCTTCGTGAGATGGCACCTCATAGCGATTGGGATAGTCATATGATGATGCGGATGATGGTGGATGAGCTCCAGCGCGTGATCAACAAATTGCAGGATAAATAGTTTTATGCTTTGGGTTTTGTGAGATGGCGTATAGTATAGCCATTTTATTATCAGACTTGTGTTGTTAGACTTTATCATACTTTCAGTTTCCGGTATTTCGTACTTTATGTTGGTTGGTACTTTGAACTTTCAGAGTTGGGATATCGATGGATGTCATTGGTATTGTTATCGTTTAAATACTATCGTTTTCCCTTATCGTATTATTTGGCCACGTGAGATTGTTTTAAATTTTAGGTCGTACTTATGCATATTAGAACTGTTAGACTATATTATGTTATGTTGCGGATAGATGTATGCTTGTGGATAAATAGATGGTTGTTTAATATTCAGAAAGATGCCTCCAAGAAGGAGTAATACTAGAGCTAATCAAAATAGGAATCAAGATAATCAGAATAGAGATGATAATCAAGGCAATATGGATATGGCCCAGCTTTTGGGACTTTTGCAACAGCAGACGGCTACGTTGGCACTGCAGCAGCAGTTACTTCAGCAACAACATCAACAGTTACAACAGCAACAAGGACAGCAACAACCAGCTTAACTTGCGGTAACTTTTAAATCTTTTTAGGCTGTGAAACCCCCAGATTTTTAAGGAACAAAAGATCCAGTTGAAGCCTAGATATGGCTTAAGGAAATGGAGAAGGCCTTCGCACTGGTGAAGGTTAGTGATGAGTAGCAGGTAGAATTTGCTAGTTATTTTCTTAGAGGGGAATCTAATTATTGGTGGGAGTCGGCTAAGGCCCTAGAAGCAGCAGAAGTGATTCCGTGGGATAGATTTAAAAGGATTTTTCTGGAGAAATATTTTCCTAGGTATATGCAGAATCAGATGGAGTTAAAGTTCTTTAATCTTAAGCAGGAGAATATGAGTATTGATGTGTATGAGAAGAAGTTTACAAAATTAGCAAGGTTTATAGGAGATTACGTGGATACAGATGAGAAGAGAGCGAAGAGGTTTCAACAGGGATTGAAGCCATGGTTAAGAAGCAGAGTTGCAGCTTTTGAGATAAACACATATGCTGAAGTGGTTCAGAAGGCAATGATAATAGAAGGTGAGAGTGATCAGAATCAGAAGAAAAGCGGCAATTTAAAGAGGAAAGTGGAAGCAATAGAAAGGAATCAGGATCAAGGAAAGTCAACAAATCAAATGGAGAGAAAGCCCGGATTTCAGAACCAGGGAAGAAATTTTAAAAGGAATGTGCCCAGAAACAGAAATTCAGAAACCCTTCCTCAGAACCCCAATCAACCAAGATTTCCCCGACCCTCTATTCCAGAGTGCAAGGCATGTTCTAAGAGGCATACCGGAGCATGTGTGAAAGCAGATATTGTTTGTTTCAAATGTAATCAGAAGGGTCATTATGCTAATGAGTGCCGAAATTCGAAATCGAATGTGACTTGTTACAAGTGTGGTAAGGTGGGACACATGGCTAGAAAGTGCAGATCGCCTATTCCAAACAACAACTTGATGAGATTGACTACCTCTACCCTAGTGAACCAAATGGCAACTTCTCAGATTCCAACTCAGATTCTAAGTCCACATGTACTTCAGCAAGTTCCAGCTCTTCAAGCTCCAAGTTATCAAGCTTCAGCCTATCTAATTCATGCCCGGACCTTCAACCTGAACATGAACGATGTAGTGAGAAGCTCGGATGTGGTGGCAGGTACGCTTTTCGTGAATGCCACTAGTGCAAAAGTGTTAATTGCTTTGGGTGCTACTAGATCGTTTGTTTCTAAAGAATTTGTGAATAAGTTGAAGTGTGATACTCGTATGGTAAGAGAAGCTTTGAATATTGTGTTAGCTAATCAGGATCAGATACCAGTAGATAAAGTATGTTCACCGTGTGTAGTAGAAATTTCAGGACATCTTTTTCCCGTCACCCTGATACCTTTTCAATTAGGAGATTTTGACATAATTTTAGGAATGGATTGGCTTGCTGAGTATGACGCGCATATCGATTGTAAGAGTAAGAGAGTTACATTGAGATCTCCAGAAGGCGATAGAATTATCTTTAAGGGGCGTAGGTAGGCTGGTACGTTTCTTACCATGATGCAAACCAAGAGATTATTAAGGAAAGGATGTGAGGCTTATCTTGCTTATGTGATAGACAAGAGTCGAGAAGAAGTGAAATTAGAGGATATTCCCGTAGTTAATGGATTTTTAGATGTTTTTCCCGAAGAACTACCCGGATTACCTCCAGATCGTCAGATTGAGTTTGCGATTAATTTACCACCAAGGACTGAACCTATTTCCAAAGCTCCATACAGAATGGCACCATCTGAAATGAAGGAACTCGCCAGTCAACTTCAGGATTTATTAAACAAAGGAGTTATAAGACCAAGTGTATCACCCTGGGGAGCGCCAGTATTGTTCGTAAAGAAGAAAGATGGAAGTATGAGACTGTGTATTGATTATCGGGAGTTGAATAAGTTGACTATCAAGAATAGATACCCATTACCGCGAATCGATGATTTGTTTGACCAGTTGAAAGGAGCGACATGTTTTTCGAAGATAGATCTAAGATCAGGATATCACCAGTTGAAAATTAAGCCAGAGGATATACCGAAGACTGCTTTTCGAACGAGGTATGGTCATTATGAATTTTTGGTTATGGCTTTTGGATTGACGAACGCACCAGCAGCATTTATGGATTTGATGAACCGAGTGTTTAAGAATTTTTTGGATAAGTTTGTGATAGTCTTCATCGATGATATTTTAATATACTCAAAGACGGAAGCAGAACATGCAGAGCATTTAAGGATAGCATTGGAGATATTGATAAAGGAGAAGTTGTATGCCAAGTTTTCCAAGTGTGAGTTTTGGTTGAAGGAAGTCCAATTTTTGGGACATATTGTGAATAAGGAAGGAATTCGAGTTGACCCAGCAAAGATTGAAGCAGTTGTGAATTGGGAAAGACCAAGGACACCAACAGAAGTAAGAAGTTTTATGGGACTAGAAGGATATTATCGCAGATTTGTTAAGGATTTTTCTAAGATTACGGTACCATTGACTAAGTTGACGCGGAAGAATGAAAAGTTTGAATGGACAGAAAAGTGTGAAAGGAATTTTTAAGAGCTAAATCAAAGATTGGTAACTGCTCCAGTGTTAGCATTGCAAGATGATAAAGGAGAGTTTGTAATCTATAGTGACGCTTCTCATAAGGGCTTAGGGTGTGTGTTGATGCAACATGGAAAGGTGATTGCGTACGCTTCAAGGCAACTGAAACCTCATGAACAGAGATACCCTACCCATGACCTCGAGCTAGCAGCGATTGTGTTTGCATTGAAATTGTGGAGACATTATCTTTATGGTGAGAAGTGTGAGATATTTACGGATCATAAGAACCTAAAGTACATTTTTACTCAGAAGGAACTCAACATGAGACAAAGAAGATGGTTAGAACTGATAAAGGATTATGACTGTACCATTAGTTATCACCCGGGAAAGGCAAATGTCTTAGCTGATGTGTTAAGCAGGAAGGAAAGGTTGAATACGCTGATAATGACTCAAGAATTGTTTGAAGAGTTCGAGAGGTTAGAAATTGAAGTTTGTGAGACAGAGATGCCAACAGAGCAAGTCTACACCATGACATTTCAACCAGCATTATTGGATAAAATTCGGAAATGCCAAGAAGAAGTGATGAATCAGAGATTAAATGAAATGACCGGAGAAGAAATTTGCACGCAGAAAGATAAGCAAGGTATTTTAAGATTTTCCTCAAGAATATGGATTCCTGATATGAAGGAGTTAAAAGAAGAGTTGTTATGTGATGCCCATAGTTCTAAGTTTTCGTTACATCCTGGAAGCACGAAAATGTATCAAGATTTGAAGAAGAACTTTTGGTGGCCAGACATGAAAAGAGAAATTGCTGAGTGGGTAAGTCGTTGTTATACATGCCAAAGAGTGAAGGCGGAACATCAAAGACCAAGTGGATTGATTCAACCATTGGAAATACCTGAGTGGAAGTGGGAGCACATTGCAATGGATTTTGTAGTAGGTCTACCAAGATCGAAGGCTAATCACGATGCTATTTGGGTTATAGTTGACCGATTGACGAAATCAGCTCATTTCTAACCGATTAACGAAAGATTCTCGCTAGACAAGTTGGTGCATTTGTATTTGAAGGAGATTGTGACTCGTCATGGAGTTCCAGTATCTATAGTATCTGACAGAGACCCCCGCTTTAACTCAAGATTTTGGAGACAGTTTCAAGAACATCTCGGAACACAACTCAGAATGAGCACTGCTTATCATCCCCAGACAGATGGTCAGAGTGAAAGAACGATTCAGACGATTGAAGACATGCTTAGAGTTTGTGCAATAGATTTTAAAGGCAATTGGGATGAGCATCTACCTTTGGTGGAATTTTCTTACAACAACAGCTATCATGCTAGTATCGGAATGCCTCCATATGAAGCTCTCTATGGAAGGAAGTGTAGATCTCCTGTGTGTTGGGAAGAAGTTGGTGAGCGAAAGATAGTAGGACCAGAATTGATTCAGCAGACGAAAGAGACAGTGGAACTAATTCAGAAAAGATTACGAGCTGCTCAAGACAGACAGAGAAAGTATGCAGATCCAGTAAGAAAGAAAGTAGATTTTGAAGTAGGAGATCCAGTATTGTTAAAAGTTTCACCATGGAAAGGATTAACCAGATTTGGGAAGAAAGGAAAGTTAAGTCCAAGATTTGTAGGACCTTTCGAGATTTTGCGACGCGTGGGCAAAGTAGCTTATGAATTAGCTTTACCGCCTCTGATGCAGCATATTCATAATGTTTTTCATGTATCGATGCTTAAGACATTTCATCCTGACATTAAGTGTGTGATAGAGTACGAGCCAGTAGAAATTCAGCCAGATTTGTATTATATAGAGCGGCCAATCAAAATAGAAGATCGTAGAGAGAAAGTACTTAGAAATAAATCAGTTGCGTTAGTTAAAGTTTTGTGGAGAAACACAAGGGTTGAAGAGTCAACCTAGGAGTTAGAAAGTGATATGTTAGAACAGTACCCTCAATTGTTTACATAGCTGATTCTGGGGACAGAATCCTTTTAAGGGGGGAAGGATGTAATATCTTGGAATTTCGTACTCTATAAATTATATTATTTGGAGTTAAAAATATTATTATTTGCCTTAATTGATGAGTCATTACATGATTATGTGATTATAGACATGTGTTATGTGTATAATTGCTAGATGTGTTGACGTGAATTGATATTAAATTTTTCATAGCTTTTAAATATTAAAATATGGTTTTTTAATTCGCTTAAACATTTTTGTAAAATTCTTGGAGTTAGTAAAAATCATGAAATCTATTGTTTTATTATCTTTATGTATTTAGAGACTTTTTAAAAATATAAATTTAAATTATTTTTGGATGAAAATATTTTACAAAGATTTTTCTATTTATTATTCTTTTTAAAATATTAAAACTTGTAAAATTCAAATCTTTTTATAAAACGATTTTAAAAAATGTTTCAAAAAGATATTGAGGAAATGAATTGTATCTTTTTAACTTATGTGTCAATAAATTATTTTAAATCCAAAATATCTTGTAATTAGGATTTTTCTTATAAGTCTTTTATTTAATTAAAAGATGTATCATTAAAATGTGATTAAAATTGTATTATATGTGTGTGTGCTTGACAAAACCCAACCCTCCCCCTTTTCTTTTCTTTTCCACGAGCAGACCCCCCCCCCCCCGTGCTCATCTATCTCAAATCCTCTCTATATTCTCTCAACCTCCATTAAACCTCAACCTCAAAAGCAAGGTAATTTTCTCCACTAAACCATGAAGTCCTAGATATAAAAATACTCCTCTTGTCATCCTCTACAACCCCATGTCTTTGAATTTCGATTTTCTTCACTTTGTAAATTAGGGTTTTTCCGAAAATCAAGAATCAAGGTAAGTTTTGTGGGATATTGTGATGGGTACACTCCTTGGTAGAGACCCATGAATTTTCGGGCTCTCCGGAGGACCCCAAACCTTCGGCCATGATCGATAGTGAGCCAAGGGTTTGCATGCAAGTGTTGATTTATTGATTTTATATGATTACTATGTGATATGTGATTGCATGTAAGCTTTTATAACCTTTTAAGTTGATTTAGATGATGGGTTTGAGTTTTTATAAGTTTACAAGGTGTGGGTATGTGTGTATTGTAAATTGATGTTTGTTAGTAGGTGTAAATTAAAAAGGGTTTGTGATTTTGATGATTATATGTTATGAAATTTAATGGGTTAAGTTTATAAATTGATTTTAACATGAATTTACAAGTTAGCTATGGTGGGTTATTGTGATATTGAAATGTTAATCAAAATATGTGTGTAAGTAATTGTGTAAGTAGTTGTTGTGGGTTTGTGTGTGATTGGTGTTGAGAAAGAGGGAGTCCGAGAGAGAGATTGATGGAGGGAGAGAGAGACCGAGAGGGAGAGAGAGAGGGAGAAGCCGAGAGAGTGAGAGAGAGGGGCCGAGAGGCCGAGAGAGAGAGGGAGAAAGAGAGAGCCGAGAGGAAGAGAGGAGAGATTGTGGTGAGGTTGTGTGATTTCTTGAGAGTTAATTGCTTGAATCATATATGTGTTACGTGATTTAATTGTTAAATAATTGATTGTATGTGAAATTGAATAATTGGATTATGTAGTAAGTCATCTTGAGGATAGCAATTTGGTCATGAAATGTTGGTTGTGGTTAGTAGTGGTGGTTTATTGATGGAGTTGTAGACATTGGGAGTGTATTGTGATTGCTTGAACCGGTTATATTCCGGTATGGTTTGACGACTATACAAAGGAGATGCCGCCAAAATTTCTAAAAGTTTATAAGTATGATTTTCAAAACTCTAAGGCACATCTCCAATGTTAAGTCGTAGTGTCATTATAGTACTATGCCATATTACATTATATGTTAAATGATTTACGTGCTATGTGACTTATGTGCTTACATGTATATAAAAATATATGCATATATAGTTATAAAGTTATCGATAGGACGTTAGCATTATTAGGTTGTCTTTTGTTATGTAAACAATGAGGGGAAAAATAAGATATTGTTTATATTATTATAGGTCCAAGTAGAAGGCCTGGCAAGGAGCCAATCGAAGAGGAAGCTATCTAGTGCAATCTCGTGAATTAAGGCAAGTGTACTACCCTAATCTTGTTGTTACCATATGATGAATGCCATGAGCTATTGAATTGTTAAGTTGTCACAAACTAGTACCATACTCTTTTCGACCTTATTATTGTTGCGAACCATGTGATTGATTTCATACCCTTGAACTTGAATTGACTTGTTAAACGATAACCATATTGTTTGAACCTTTTTCATACTTTCTTGAATCCTTGAATCAACTACAAAAACACCCTCTTGTATAATGAACTCTTTTCCACCTTAAAACATTTATTGATTCTTGAATTATTTTCTTGACTTAACCAAAATACACTAAACAGAATCCCAACTCCCAAGAATCCAAAATGATTAACTTTCTTCACTTTGCCTTGTCATTTATTCGAAATCCGAGAATCTTATTCTTGTTGATAAACAACTTGATATACATTGATATTCTTGTTTCTTTGAGATGAATTGAATTTGACAGACTTTGTTTAACCTAAATGGAATTGGATGGAATGTTACTTTGACCGAGGCGCCGGTCCAAACTGTATTATCATTATAGGCCAATGTGTGCCTGGGATCCCCTTATATTTGATGAACACCGTATTGGATATATGGGTTCGGAGCTCTGACGTGGGCTGATCACCCAGCTTTGCTCGTAGCGTCTTATCAGATATTCCAATTCCTACTCATTTTATTTTGATATGGATTCAGTTGATACCTTTCATTTGCAGATTTATATATCTTGCATTACATTTGATTATTTTGCCAGTCTTATATTGTTGGTTTATGCACTTGCTGAGCAATTGGCTCAATTATTTTATTTCCTTAACCTTTCAGTGAAACTCGAAGATGGTAAGGACTCATGAGACTGCGTGTAAAAATTGTGGTGGATCCGGTATAGCCTATAGGAGGCAGTTCCAGGTAGAAGGGAGAGATGATCTTATGGTTTCTATTTTGCTAGAACTTTGAACTCAGTCTATAATAACTTTGAATTTAGAATAATTATGGTTTGTAATAATAAATGTTTTAAACTTGTAGTTTATATTGTTTCAAACTCTTACCTGTTGGCGATCTAGGCGTGGGATTGGTAATGTTTAATTAATTAATATGCATGCTTTACCATTATCTAGTTAAATATAATTAAGGGATTTGGGGCCGTCACACACCACGTGACTGATTAGTGGGCTAAGACATTGCTACTTTCCCTTTCTTAGTAAAACATTTGCTATTTTCATGTAAGCAACTGTCAAACACACAAACACTTAACTTTCAACAGAACCTTTCTCTCTCAAAAGTAAAAATCTCTCTCCAAAGCTCAAAGCAAGAAATGGCACCCAAACAATCCTCTTCTCAAACAAACTTTGCTGGTATTCTCACTGCTAGAGATGCTGGTGAAGGCTTTAAAGGACTCGTATCCTCTATCAACAAGTCCTATATGGGTCATGCTATAATTTCTACACCATCTTAAAACCTAGAAAGACTTGAAGAATTCTGGAACACTGCCCATGTTCCAGGAGGTGCAGGTAATGACACCATAAATTGTTCAATCAAAGGAGTTACCCGCACTCTCACAATTAAAGGCATCAACGAAGCTTTAGGAACTGGACTGCAAGCTAAAGAATCATACAAGGAACTTGCAAGTGATGAAACCCTAAAGAAGTTTTTCTTGAAAATTGGGTATTCTGGTCCTGTTCTTGAAGAGGGTACAACAAAATGGTACTCTACTGGTGAAATGGACAGAAAGCATTTGAGGAAAGAATGGAGCATGGTTTTTGATGTCATGGTGAAGGTTTTCTCAACCAAAACCACTGGCTGGAATGAAATTCCCTCCTATATCAAGAAGCTCACTCACTCTCTTGTCCATGGATACAAAGTGGATGTAGGAAAGTTGCTTATGAGCCAACTCAAGTCAGCTCTTAGCAGGAAGGTATATGTCTATCCTCACTTTCTTACAATGTGTTTGAATTCATTATGTGGTATTGATGATAATGCATCTCTCACTATAGAATGCAATGTTTTGAAAAGAAATACACACACATCACTCAATTCACAAAATTCAAATGCACATATTCCACTCTGTTTCACCAAGCATATGGCTAATCAAAAGCCTAATCTTGATGTAGCACTACCCTCTGGGTATGTTGTCTTTTCCCTTGAGAATGAAGCTGAATTAGACCCAAATTCAGTTAACCCACATTCTACTCAATACATTCCCATCATATCATCTAGACAACCAAAGACCACCAAAACAACTCTGCAAGAATCCAAGAAAAGACCCTTGGAAACTGGTGTTGGTAGTAGTTCTGAGAATGTTGAGAGAGAAACTGCACATGATGTAGAAAATAAGGATGTTAGTGAAAGTGAACCCACAGTGGTTCCTCTTGAGCCTAAGAAGAAGAGAGCTAAGAGGGGCAAAGCCACTGTCAACCACCCCACAGTCTCACAAAAGGCTGTGGAGGATAAAAGGGAATCAAACACATCCCTAGGTGCTTCTTCTCAACAAGAAGTATCTATTGAAACTAGTGTTCTAAAACTCGCTAGGCGTCCTAGGGCGGTTAGGGTACCTTCGAGCGATTAATCGGTAAATCGGGGATTAATCGGAAAGATTAATCGGAGCATTAATCGGACGTATTTAAATATTATTTTTATTTTTTTAAATATAATAATATATTGATTGCAAAATATAACATTTGAAAACCTACTTCCATTTCATTTCCATGTACACATCACATAGACATAAATAATAACAAAGAGTTATAGACTTCTAGCCTCTGTTCTATAAGATGCACCTAATTACTAATAGTACATCTCAAACAAAAATTGGTGATCTTTCTGAATAAAAGATACATCACTGACTAGCTACTGCCTACAAGCTTAGTAATTCCTGGCCACAAGTCGAATCTGAAGTTGCTCCAAAACTAACCATAGAAGTACCAAAATCAAGAAGTTGCAACCTGCATATTATTAACATTAAATTAATAAAATTTGGCTTGGGAAATGGGAAAAAAAATCATACTAACATAGGTAAACACTTACCAATAGCAGTTACCAGGGACAGTACATATTTTCCTCCTCAAATGTGAAATCGTCGTTAACTTCTTCGTTATCTGATTCAAAATTATCTTCGTCAAGGTCTCGAAACATTTCATTCACAACACTTGTTGAACCTTGAGACTCAACATCGTCATCTTCATCTACTCCTGCAATCCATGCTTGGGCCATGCTAGCATCATCAGCTAACAAAACATCATGTTTTTATTGAGAAGTTTCGAATTAAATTTTACATAGACCAGATCTCTCATTCTAGTAGCATCTAGTCTATTTCTTTTTTTTTGTATGAATCTGTAAGCATATAAAAAGAACCAAATTATCCATGTACGAAATTAAAAAATTACAAAAGAATGTTTACACTAAAAACTTAATTACTTACCCCCTCAAAAGTGCTCCAATTCCTCTCACATCCCGAAGAACTTGTAGTTAAATATAGTATTTTCATTGCCATGAATTGCAAATTGGGAGTTTCAGATCCGTAATTTGACCACCAAGAAACTAACATTAATTAATAGAAACAAAGTGAATTAGTATGACAAATAAGGTACATAAATTCGAATCTGAATACAATAAATAATTACCAGGATTGAAATGTTTATCATTTTTTGATCTACCCGAAATAGCTAATTTTCTTCCAAATATTCCCTCCATTCCCTTGTATTTTAATAGCTCAAGGTTACATACCAGATTTTGTTTGTCATAATCGTCAAGGAAGAATGATTGAACACAAGTTAGTAAAGCACTCATGCATTTTGGATCCTTTTGCGCTTCATCATCTCTATAGAAGTAATAAGGATTCAATAGATAGCCGGCTAGATGTAATTGACCATCAAGCCTATCTTTAGCCTTCGACTCTATTATATCCAAAATGGGTTCATACATATCTGTCGCACCTTTGCAGATTTGGACAATTTCTTCTTTTGCATCCTTAAGTTCACCATACACAAAACCCATAGATGGTTTCCAATCCCCATCCACAAGGCGAAGAACCTTTACCAATGGCTTGAAAATCTCCACACACATTGTAAGAGTTTGCCAGTAGGATTGGCTTACAATGGTGGTATATGTCTTTGAATCTTTTGCGATTGAGGACCATTTACTTTCCAACCATTCCTGTGAGAGAAACATATATTTCAAGTTTTCTTGTTTCTCTAACAAGCTCTGCATTGTGAGAAAGGAGCTCGCAAATCTTGTAACTCCAGGTCTTACTATGTCTCTCTTTTTTGTGAATTTTCTCATTAAAGCCAATGTCTTGTGATGTGCATAAATAAAAACTGTCAAGTCTTTTGACTTATCAATAACAAACTTAAACTTTGGCATCTTCCCTGTGTATAAAAGAGGAAATTCAGAGGTCTCTGTTATGCAAAATTACGCAAGCGCACGTTGTCACAAGTAATATATGATTAAATCAAGTTCGTTCCCACAGAGATCTAGAATGGTGTTCAATTCAATTAATGTACCTATGCACCGATGTATGGTTTTTATCCACTGCTAAGACAAATAACAAATTGTATTTTTATTAAATACTAAATTAATTATCAAACTAAAGATTAACTAATTAAAGAGATTAAAGTCGAATTACTAATATGAGAATAAAACATGGAATCCTAGTTTCATCATCTACTTCACTTAGAGTTGCAGCCTTTAATTAAAACATGCGATGGTTTTGATATCTGATCGGATAACACGAAACAAGTATACGCTACCTGTCAGCATACGCATACCAAACTAAACATACATCCACAAAAGAGATAGAAGATGAATAGACACCAATTATGCTTAGACCATATATGTCTATAGAATTTGAAAACATAACGGTTGAAGAACAGGTTATCGATAATGATCACATAGGGCAGTATAAGTATTTTCATCTCACACCACAAATCATATTGATAAACAATTATGAACCTATGCTAGCATGGCAAGTTCTAAATCTCAAGATCCACTTCCACTTCACAAGAGATTAACAATTCAATTTAGATGTTAGCTACGCATCCAAAAGCATTAAGATTAACCATACAAGGATATCAAGAATTCACCACACATAAATATTTAGGGCATGCAAACTACTAAGCTACATAGATAAATCCACTAGGATCCCATGACAACGATTAGTTCATAACTAAACCTTTCGTCACCATGGGATTTGATGAAAACATGGTAAATAACAAGATATGAATAAAAGAAGTAATTATATTAATAAACAAGAGTTTGAGAAAACAAATCTATAATCCAAAGTAACACAAAGGATGAAGTAGATCTAGATCCGTTGCTTGTCACGAGCGTTGAACCCTTCTCTCCTTTTCTCCCTTGCAGATCTAAGCTGGTTACAATAATAAAACTATGATAATGTGTATATCTATTACAATGCTTAGATGTGTTTTTATAGGCTCTATATTTCTTGCCCAGCAAGAATTTATCTTCTATTACAATTAGAATTTAATTAAGGTGCTAAAACCTGCCCGGAATATAATTAGAACTTGAAAAGGGCAAAACAGGAATTTCCCTGCCATGCTTCTCAAAGAATACGTGCGCGATTTTATTCAGCACATTACTTGCATGTGCTTCCTATCCCTGGTTGTAGAAAATCTCTCAAGCTTCGCGTGGGCAGTAAGATCGCTGAAAACGGACTTACAGAACTCCAGATATGGCCAAAACAGTGTAAGCTGCGCAGCCTTCCCAGAAAATCCGAATTTTAATCAATTAATTCCCAAAAAATTATAGACGCATCCACCTTAATCAACATTCTCGTAAACCTGCACAACTAAGAAAAACACATCAAAACTACAAGAAACTTGAGTTCAAGACAATCAATTTAAGTCGATTTAGAATGTTCCAAGTGGATATAAAATCCACTTATCACACCCCCAAACTTAAACCGATGCTTGTCCTCAAGCATAAACAATTACAACTAACTAACTAACTAGTACCACTTCCGTAGGTGATCACGGATGCATTTGGCATATGGAACAAGCCCTTTAAACCCCTAGGCAGCCCTAGTGGATGAGTAAGGTCTCGTGAGGGCCTATAGCGAATGTACCCACAAAATCCAATGCAATGCAATGCAATGCATGAATGCAACTAAATGAAAATGCAATTAATCTAATCTACCATACCTTCAAATCCTCTCATGCCATATCAACTTAAGAATCAAAGTAAATACGCAATGTCTTGGTGTCGAAAGTGCAAGTATTCACATAGTCTACTCAATGAACATGCATAAGTTCTCACAAGCCCATGTCAAGTGTAAGAATAAGTTAGTAAACATGCTAAGCCTACAAGAGTACATCTTTGAGACAACACTCGGGATCTCATACGCAAGAACAAGCAAACACTCACAATCCACTCACAAAACAATATTCACTCAAGAACAAGGGTAAGTGTATCACTCAATTCCAACAAAATCATAAGCATGCTTGACATTTGGTATCAATCTAACTCTTAACACAACATACATCAATGATGACAATCAAAAGGTCTTTAATTGGGTTGTAACGGGGCTAGGGACAAGGTATGTCAAATAAGCCAAAACAGGTGAAGTGTCAAAAGCTAGTAAGTACCATAATAAATCACACACAACACCATATTCCCCCACATCATTTTTACTTAAACAAACACTCGACTAGTCGACTGAAATAGGATCGCAACAATACAAACATGCTCTCATAATATATATTTTTTTTTCTTTTTTTTTCTTTTTTTTTTCGAGAGCTAAATAGAACACAAACAATAATATAAACAATTACAATGATCCCACAATTTTATTACATATGCCGACTATCAAGTAAACAACCAAACCCAATATTCAATATTTCCCCAAAAGTAAGACCAACAATAACCCCTCCTTTGCACACCTTATTACTCCCTTAAGCACTCTACTAGCCTTTGACAATGCGGGTTCAAATTAATGTAAGGCCAATACAAGAAAAAGGTCTCGGCAAGTAATGTGGTATGTAACCGAAAAAATAGGATTAAGCTCAACGGGTTAACTAATTGATCATGTAAACATGGTGTGGTAATATGGGAAAATATGTGGTTATTCCTAAATGCCTTTATCATTTTAATCATCAAATAATGTCATGCGTTTCAAGAAAGACCTCAAACAACTGCTAGCAATGCAAACTGTAGCATCCCAAAATCCGGGGCACAGATATGGGGCCACTAACCAACAACAATAATATACATCTCTGAATATAAACAACATTTAATAATAAAAACCCCTTAACCAAGATCGCATACAGGTTATGGTATGAAACAAACTATCAATTACAATATTACAACTCAATCTCAGAATAATAAAATATTATACATTCTGTGAATAAATGAAATCACTGTCTAACTCTATTTCCAACCTCGACTATTCTCCATCCTCTATCTGGTATGATCCATAACTCGACCGTCTCTTCTCGATACCCGGAAATCAATACTCCCGGTCCACTACTAGGTCTACTATGCTTCACTATTAACTGGAGAAAAATAACAAAAGCAAGAGTGAGCCAACAATGCTCAGCAAGTGCATAAAATGATAGCAATTTCAAATATCGAGGCAATCTAATAGCAAGAGGATTTCAACTTATACTGGAAGAATTTGTGATATTTACTTTTAAATTGCCACAAGGGCTAATAATTCTCAAATTACTGAGGTGCAACAAGAACTAGAACGGGTAATAGTCTTGTTCAACTAGAATCAACATTTGGAGACTTCAAGGAATCAGACTTTCACAATTCAAGAATGATACTCAAAAACCCAAGGTCAAATGATAGCCATTCGACAATAATACTTGAAAGTTCATGGTTAAGCAAAAAGGATCAATGTCCCACTGGATACTCAATTTATAGATTAGAATTGGATTTTTATATATTTTTATAAAAACAACATCAAGGTTAGGCTGCTGATCAGTCACGCACTAACCCCGGACAAACGCACACAGCAATGTCCTTTAATGGATCCACGGCACACATTGGCCTTAACATCTGACCATTAAACTGGTCTCCCCGAAGGGACATCCGTTGACCATAATATGGTCTCCCCGAAGGGACATCTATTTTAAAAACATTCCAATTCTATATCCAACGCACTAGGTGTCGGAACAATCGACCACCCTTAACACAACAACTAACTGGAAACTCGCAACCACATCCTTAAACTCACTGATAACAGATCAGCCCAGTATAAGGAATTCCAATTATATAACGAACGCACCAGGGGTCGGAACAATCGACAACCCTTGCCATATCAACTAACTTGGAAACTCACATTCCAGAATAATTCAAATTTCGAGAGTCAATGCAAAATTCATAATCAACAGGAGTCGACGAGTTCGACATGAGAAATGGGTAATAAATGAAGAACAACAATCTAAAAAGGTATCGACAAGTTCGATACGAATAATTTGAAGAATCAATAGGAGAGAAACTTATATCATCAAGTATCGACAAGTTCGATCAAATACAGAGGAATAACCAACTAATCAAGATCATTAATAAATACCGACAAGTTCGGTAATAAGTGGGGTGGAGAATATATAGAACAACACTTTGAATAAATAGCGACAAGATAAATATAATTAATTGGAGACATAACATTATTAACTTGATTAAAGAAAGATTCGAACTTGGGCAACAATAAAAGATATAAAGTGCAACAAGATTATCAACAAGTAAAATTCTAAGTTGGAGTAGGGACACAATTAAGCACTGCGAAATAATGAAATTTTTCAACACAGGGTGAGGTTTGACTTCACGTAAATGAAGAGGACAACTTAAGCGGTTATTTAAAAAAATATAGTTTTAGGATAATAAATTTTAAATCATTTTGGGAAAAACATTTAAGAAGAAAGGGGTTCTCTGGTGAAATTATGCTAAAATCAGAAATTTCAGTAACAGATATTTGTAGAGGTTTAAAACATGGATTCTCTCTATTTAGAGAGTCCCTTTAATATTTTTAAGTAAACAAAATAAAGGCCTTCCACTAAGGAGGCTTTAACATCCCATGAATAGGGTAATTTGCAGAAAAAGTATTGGTAAGGTTCTAAAAAAAATCTGATGTTTGAGTTCTGGGTGGGGAAGATTAACTATTTTTCGCTAACTGATGGAGTATTTCTTCTAGACATACTTAACATATCGATCTTATACAACAAGGAAATTGAATTGCATCACTTGAATGATAAGTGAAGAGCAACACTTGCCTCGATATATGAAGTTTCCACTTCCACCATCTCAATTCGCTATTCACTTCACGTCGATATCTGCTTCTTTATATGTTGCCCTCTGCTCAACTATACATTCGTCTTTCCCCTATCATTAGTCAGTCGCTCTGCTATTATACTCGTCAGCTTCGATGAATATCTCCTTTTCCAAAATTCCATCATTTCCCACACTGGCACCTAGCCGGGCCTCCTACTCGTACCTATATGAAGGTAAAGTACTATTTTAGTACACTAAAATCCTTAATCATTTAACTCTACCCTACCCAATCGAGACCTATTCCACTTTACAAATAATACACATACAACACAAAAGGTTACACTTAGAAAATACTTTAAGAACCACGCATAGCTTTTACAAGAATTTCGACAACATCTCCTTTATAACATTACACTACCTGTCAGAATATAGTCGACCCAACCAATCAACATAATCTCTTCCGATACATACACTATATATATATATATTAAATTTTCCACTTATAGCAGTCAACGTACTAACAAATTTCAAGTTACCATACACGAATTACAACGTTATATTTATAACTATCATTACTAACAATTTGCACCAACTTGGATAATTTGAACTTAACTTACCGTTACTACACTTAACAATAATTACGACAACAAGCATTACCATAAGCTCGAACCACTAACCAAACTTACCATCCATAAATCAACCCACACATTGTGTACTGCACTATGTCAACATTCACCATTCTTTAAATACAATCCCTTTAATTTTTATTTTCTAGACCCAAAAATCCATAAATTCTTTTGAATCAGAGCCAATAGTATTTTAATGCAACAAAACCATAAACGTAGAACCACACAAAATCCAATACATACCCATAAGCATACCCATCAATCCTCCATCACTTCTTATATTACTCTTCTCTTGACTTCTTAAAACCCTTTCATAACACACACAAACCAGGAATCTCACCTTACTAACATAAATACATACCAACGTAGTCACACTCCTATTTCTCTTCTTAATTCCCCTCCTCGATCCCTTTATTTCCCATTTCATTTCTCTTTACATCTCTCCCCTGCTCTTGCACCCCTTGATGAACAACTAACACAAGTATACACTGCCACACCAGCATAAGTTACACCACATACCTTCCTCTCTACCTTACCCTAGCTCGGCCCTTTTTTTCCAACCCATACTCACACGACTACATCACCTGGTTATACAAACCACACATAATTTCATGCCAACACCCATCCACTCTTCCGGCAACTCCCCGTACTGACATACTCCCATACATCATCATTGAAAAACACAACATACCCATAAATATATACATAGCAACAAGCAAATCTTGAAACAAACAGCAACCTATACCATTGTAACACTGCCATTACCATATCAACAAAAACTGACCAACCAAAGAAAATGCCACAGCGGCTACCAAGAATCGGAATCCACACATGGCTGCACAAACACAAACAAATGATGTACATACCCCCTTTTAGTAACCTCACTTCGCAGCTTTTAAAATCACCACTGCGTAGAACATGATCTTAATCCTTACTATCAATAAACAATTAACAGATGTCACCAAATTTTAATTAAACCGACTGCTACTACTCCAATTTCCGGTCATTCTATTTTCAACATAAAACCTTCGAAGAAACTACTTGACAACTCATATCAACCCGAGACCATTATTATCACCTCAGAAGGCAGACTATAAATCAAGAACATGGTTTAATTGACTAAAAATTCGCCAACACACACACCCACTTCAACGACCCACACATATACGACCAAAACATACACAACTCCGAACCACACACACTTATGCCGCATCTCAGACCTACCAGACTTGACACGCGAATTCTATGTATTTATATATAAACGCCCCTAAACTCGATACACACACACAAAGATTAACCCACACACGCACACTCAGCTATTAACAAACACTCTTACACAGGTCTATTGGCACAGGGGCGAGGGAAAGCAGTTGAGATGAACGGAATTAAAGAGGTTAGAGAGTTTAGGAAGAGAGATGAGAGAGATTGAGAGAGAGTTTTGAGTGAGAGATAAGAGATTGTGAGAGAGATTTTTGAGAGGTAGAGAAGAGAGTTCAAGAGATTAGTTAGAAAGAACACGCCTGAATCCTCTAGACACTTCTGGGTTTTTCAATTAAAGCAACAATAGTAGAATCGTAAAATCACCATGCTGAAAATCTACCTTTTTTACAACTTTAAATCATTTCTAAAATCGAAATTAACTGAAAAATAAGTGAAAAATTAAATTTAAAAATTCTAAAATAAAGTTTATGAATTTACAAACATCCCAATATTTTTAAAATATTTTTCGGATCAAAAATGAATTAAATATGAATTTTCAAAGTTTTGATCCTTTAAATACAATAAAACTCTTAAAATCATTTTAAAATACCGAAACATCCAAATTAATCCACCCAACCATTTTAAAAACTAAATAATATTATAAAGATAATATTACAAAAGATTTCATGATTTTTAATCCCTCCGATAATTTTATAAAATTTACAGAGGATCAAAAATACATGATTTAAATATACTCAATCCTAAAAAATACAAATAAAAATACAAGGGCCTTCACAACTTATCCAGATCATCATATAAGCACATAAACACAACTTCATATATTTTTCACCTTTACAACTATATTCACAAAACAAAATATAATTTACAATTTGTAATAAATAAATAATATTAAAATCGAAATCTTCTAAGGCGTCATATCCTTCCCCCCTTAATAGGATTATGTCCTCAGAATCAACGCTAAGGACACCAATAACAACTTTCTCAAACATCTTACTTTTACTTCCCAGGTTGCCTCTTCAACTCTAGGATTCCATCATACTAACTCATTCATTAATAAGCTCATTCTGCGAGATTTACAATTCCGAAATAACTTTAAACTTTGACTTCCGAGTCTTTTTAACTCTAGTCGTTTAACTCACGGAAACGAATACCTTTCCTCGACAATCGATGTACTTATTCGCATAGTGAACCATACTCTGCGTCAAAACTATACTGCCACGCAAATCTTTCGCAATAATACTGCAGTGCATTCTGCATAGATTTACCACGATCTACGCTTGATATCATTCCCATGCTTTACTTATAACCACACGATTTTAAATAGAATTTCGAGAAAGAATCTCCAAGAATTCTCTGATCGCTTCCACTCCGCTTTCAAGTACTATTTGCCTTTGGTTCCCTATTTTACCGAGTACCCAATCTGGAAACTTAAGCATCATACCGTCCATTCCCAATCGCATCCTTGCAATCGAATACTATAATCACATATACGTCGTTAGACGTACCTCCAGCATAGTTCACTAACAACTGGATTCTCATTCTTATAAAATAGTCTGGTTTGCTAAGTCTTTTGAAGAACATAGCCTCGATCATTTTCAGCTTTGGATGACTAACACACTTGTTACCTTGATTGTGACTTCACTTAATACAACCACAAGAGTGAAATATCCCATTTATTACCAATTCTTCTGCCATCATAACTTCACTCGATACTAATCACGAAACACTTCTTCAACGATTTCCAATAACTCCCGCTTTTATCAACATGAATCTTCCACTTAACCTGCATCGCCACTTATTTACATCTCCTGGAATGAACCTTCCTCAGATAAAATTCTGAGATAAAGAATATTAAGAAATCTTTAATCATTCTTACTTCTCTTTCACGTGCAAAGTTACTCGAGAAGGGAATAATCAGAAAATCTCTATCTATCCTTCGTCTCATCGTTTTACCATGTAACCATTTCGAACTAATAACCATTCTTCTTAAATCATATATATTTTATTCGCAATACATTATTCCGTTTCCTCTGAATTTAACTTTCAAATCACCATTCTGCATACTAGGAACCTTTCAAGGTCATTCTCCATTGGATTGCATACGCTTTACGAGTCTTCAAACATTTTATATGTGATCTACGATCATATTAATTTCTTGATCGACTTGATTACTAAGACTTCTATATCTGTTTTCGACTTCAGAACATCATTTTCCACATTTCTTAAGATCGGAATCTCCCCTTCATTAATAGGAAATAAATCCAATCCTGAATCGTATTTGACTCTTTTTATAGTCGTCACCATCCATTTCCTGATAACTTACCTTATAATCGCATTGAGTTTCTCGATTCTTGATAATTACAACCGTAGTCTTATTATACTTTCTTCATAATTCCACTAAGATTAATATGATACTATTCTGGCAAAATTTTTCCCTCTTTCCAACTTATCACACATTACTTTGACTTCTGACTCTACTACTTATCATCATACTGCCCTTCTGGTTACAACCACAACTTCCCACATTTCTCTTAATAAAGCCTCTAGGCATTCTATCCCTGAAATCTTATTTCCTGACCATGGGATCTCATTAATTTCTGCTAATTCTCTTACTGTAGGCAACTACGATGCCTTATCCCTTTTAACTCCATTTCTTCGGAATTCCACCTTCTTTTCTTAACTAAATTCTGCATGTCTTATTGAGTCACTTCTAGAAACTTTCTGATTTCTCTGCCTTCCACCTTACTGACATTCTACTTCATCCCGGTTAACCTTCTACCATCTTTGTTAACCATAACTTCTCACACTGGCTTTGCATAAGTTATTTACTCCACATATTCACCTTATCCCTCATTCATCCTTAACCCTTGATAATTCTTATCAACCTTTCCGTTCTGCCTTACTCTGTTTTACTCAAATCATCTCTCCTTGATTCTACCATCTTATGGTATTCCATTTACTACCTCTACCTTACAATAGAGGTCTAAAACAATCCTTCTTTAACATTGAATGTCTTATACCAACACATTCATTATTCTCTTTTCGCCCTTTTACTATATCTGCGATAATGTGCTCTCATTTACTGCTCTTTTCCGTTATTCACTTCTTATTAGTCTCAACTCCTGTTCATGATTCCTTGAATCAGTACTTATTCCCATTTGACATAACACATCCGTCTTAACCACCAAATTCTTGAACTTACATAACCAGTTCTTCATCAGCACCATTGTAGTTACATCACTTAAGACGTCGTCGCATCTAACTTCGTATCTCGTTATCATTAGAAATTTTGAAATCATCAACTCTCTGACAAAGGAGGTCAACGAAATGAATGGGATATCATTATGAATATACACTGAGTTTGTTTGACAAAACCTTTAGAAAGGAATTCAACCGAGAGATCAATTATGATCTTTGAACTATTTTCAGGTTGCATTTGTCACTAGGTTAACCACCATAGTACATAAGGATGGCCAGTCCTTAGTACCTTCATGACAAACACAATCAGTGGCGTTCCACTGGACCCCTATCACAAAGATAAGATGTCCCTGAATCCCCTATCTACATAGGTTGTTCATCTCAGCTTGAATAGAGAAAATCAAGTATTCATGATAATGGAAAGGATTCAAGAGTTTCAAAAATCTTCATGCAAAGCTGGATTAAATACCATCTGAAGTATATATATATATATATACATATATATATATATATATTTTCCAAAAGAATGAGATTAAATTCGAATAAATATGATATAGAAGACTCAACATCAATGGATGTATAGAAGACTTTTCAATAGATGCTTCATTGATCAATCAAGAAAAGATTCAAGAAATTCCTAATTATTCATAATCTCACTCTCGTCGACTAAGCACTAATATGCTTAGCTGCCAAAACCGGCCTGATAATAATGAGTTGAATAATTAAGAAGATCTCAATTCATTCTCGATTTTGGACCATCACTGCGCAACGAATGCCTCAGCAACGATACCAACCGGGAATTAATTTACAACAATTCAAAGAAAGAATAGGAAATTTCTTCAGGTAATAACTTTGAACGAATCAGTAATTAGGGGTACACAGTTATGCTTAACCTTCAATCCTTGCTAATACTCGCTTCTCTCTTCGCATTCTTTACCTTCTCGTACCATCTCCGAAACGTTCACATCAAAACTAATCACGTAGGATGTCCTAAATTCTACGCGAAAATCTCGAGATAACGTCTCCCGAACTGATAACTCCAGCTGTTTACTTAGCTTAAGCTGCTTCAGATTCACTGTTTTACTAATAGCTCGATCCGTAAATGATTCGAACTCCTACTCGCGCGATATGTCGAAAGATCGATTTAACGTCGCAGCGCTTGCCAAAGTATCCTAACGCAATCCTTATCCTAAACCGTTCTACCCGACTCCTATCTTATACTCGTACCCTAACCCTCCTAATCTGTTTCAGTGACAATAACCTGTAGCTCTGATACCAACTTGTAGCATCCCAAAATTCGGGGCACAGATATGAGGCCACTAACCAACAACAATAATATACATCTCTGAATATAAACAACATTTAATAATAAAAACCCCTTAACCAAGATCGCATACAGGTTATGGTATGAAACAAACTATCAATTACAATATTACAACTCAATCTCAGAATAATAAAATAATTATACATTCTGTGAATAAATGAAATCACTGTCTAACTCTATTTCCAACCTCGACTATTCTCCATCCTCTATCTGGTGTGATCCATAACTCGACCGTCTCTTCTCGATACCCGGAAATCAATACTCCCGGTCCATTACTAGGTCTACTATGCTTCACTATTAACTGGAGAAAAATAACAAAAGCAAGAGTGAGCCAACAATGCTCAGCAAGTGCATAAAATGATAGCAATTTCAAATATCGAGGCAATCTAATAGCAAGAGGATTTCAACTTATACTGGAAGAATTTGTGATATTTACTTTTAAATTGCCACAAGGGCTAATAATTCTCAAATTACTGAGGTGCAACAAGAACTAGAACGGGTAATAGTCTTGTTCAACTAGAATCAACATTTGGAGACTTCAAGGAATCAGACTTTCACAATTCAAGAATGATACTCAAAAACCCAAGGTCAAATGATAGCCATTCGACAATAATACTTGAAAGTTCATGGTTAAGCAAAAAGGATCAATGTCCCACTGGATACTCAATTTATAGATTAGAATTGGATTTTTATATATTTTTATAAAAACAACATCAAGGTTAGGCTGCTGATCAGTCACGCACTAACCCCGGACAAACGCACACAGCAATGTCCTTTAATGGATCCACGGCACACATTGGCCTTAACATCTGACCATTAAACTGGTCTCCCCGAAGGGACATCCGTTGACCATAATATGGTCTCCCCGAAGGGACATCTATTTTAAAAACATTCCAATTCTATATCCAACGCACTAGGTGTCGGAACAATCGACCACCCTTAACACAACAACTAACTGGAAACTCGCAACCACATCCTTAAACTCACTGATAACAGATCAGCCCAGTATAAGGAATTCCAATTATATAACGAACGCACCAGGGGTCGGAACAATCGACAACCCTTGCCATATCAACTAACTTGGAAACTCACGTTCCAGAATAATTCAAATTTCGAGAGTCAATGCAAAATTCATAATCAACAGGAGTCGACGAGTTCGACATGAGAAATGGGTAATAAATGAAGAACAACAATCTAAAAAGGTATCGATAAGTTCGATACGAATAATTTGAAGAATCAATAGGAGAGAAACTTATATCATCAAGTATCGACAAGTTCGATCAAATACAGAGGAATAACCAACTAATCAAGATCATTAATAAATACCGACAAGTTCGGTAATAAGTGGGGTGGAGAATATATAGAACAACACTTTGAATAAATAGCGACAAGATAAATATAATTAATTGGAGACATAACATTATTAACTTGATTAAAGAAAGATTCGAACTTGGGCAACAATAAAAGATATAAAGTGCAACAAGATTATCAACAAGTAAAATTCTAAGTTGGAGTAGGGACACAATTAAGCACTGCGAAATAATGAAATTTTTCAACACAGGGTGAGGTTTGACTTCACTTAAATGAGGAGGACAACTTAAGCGGTTATTTAAAAAAATATAGTTTTAGGATAATAAATTTTAAATCATTTTGGGAAAAACATTTAAGAAGAAAGGGGTTCTCTGGTGAAATTATGCTAAAATCAGAAATTTCAGTAACAGATATTTGTAGAGGTTTAAAACATGGATTCTCTCTATTTAGAGAGTCCCTTTAATATTTTTAAGTAAACAAAATAAAGGCCTTCCACTAAGGAGGCTTTAACATCCCATGAATAGGGTAATTTGCAGAAAAAGTATTGGTAAGGTTCTAAAAAAAATCTGATGTTTGAGTTCTGGGTGGGGAAGATTAACTATTTTTCGCTAACTGATGGAGTATTTCTTCTAGACATACTTAACATATCGATCTTATACAACAAGGAAATTGAATTGCATCACTTGAATGATAAGTGAAGAGCAACACTTGCCTCGATATATGAAGTTTCCACTTCCACCATCTCAATTCGCTATTCACTTCACGTCGATATCTGCTTCTTTATATGTTGCCCTCTGCTCAACTATACATTCGTCTTTCCCCTATCATTAGTCAGTCGCTCTGCTATTATACTCGTCAGCTTCGATGAATATCTCCTTTTCCAAAATTCCATCATTTCCCACACTGGCACCTAGCCGGGCCTCCTACTCGTACCTATATGAAGGTAAAGTACTATTTTAGTACACTAAAATCCTTAATCATTTAACTCTACCCTACCCAATCGAGACCTATTCCACTTTACAAATAATACACATACAACACAAAAGGTTACACTTAGAAAATACTTTAAGAACCACGCATAGCTTTTACAAGAATTTCGACAACATCTCCTTTATAACATTACACTACCTGTCAGAATATAGTCGACCCAACCAATCAACATAATCTCTTCCGATACATACACTATATATATATATATTAAATTTTCCACTTATAGCAGTCAACGTACTAACAAATTTCAAGTTACCATACACGAATTACAACGTTATATTTATAACTATCATTACTAACAATTTGCACCAACTTGGATAATTTGAACTTAACTTACCGTTACTACACTTAACAATAATTACGACAACAAGCATTACCATAAGCTCGAACCACTAACCAAACTTACCATCCATAAATCAACCCACACATTGTGTACTGCACTATGTCAACATTCACCATTCTTTAAATACAATCCCTTTAATTTTTATTTTCTAGACCCAAAAATCCATAAATTCTTTTGAATCAGAGCTAATAGTATTTTAATGCAACAAAACCATAAACGTAGAACCACACAAAATCCAGTACATACCCATAAGCATACCCATCAATCCTCCATCACTTCTTATATTACTCTTCTCTTGACTTCTTAAAACCCTGTCATAACACACACAAACCAGGAATCTCACCTTACTAACACAAATACATACCAACGTAGTAACACTCCTATTTCTCTTCTTAATTCCCCTCCTCGATCCCTTTATTTCCCATTTCATTTCTCTTTACATCTCTCCCCTGCTCTAGCACCCCTTGATGAACAACTAACACAAGTATACACTACCACACCAGCATAAGTTACACCACATACCTTCCTCTCTACCTTACCCTAGCTCGGCCCTTTTTTTCCAACCCATACTCACACGACTACATCACCTGGTTATACAAACCACACATAATTTCATGCCAACACCCATCCACTCTTCCGGCAACTCCCCGTACTGACATACTCCCATACATCATCATTGAAAAACACAACATACCCATAAATATATACATAGCAACAAGCAAATCTTGAAACAAACAGCAACCTATACCATTGTAACACTGCCATTACCATATCAACACAAACTGACCAACCAAAGAAAATGCCACAGCGGCTACCAAGAATCGGAATCCACACATGGCTGCACAAACACAAACAAATGATGTACATACCCCCTTTTAGTAACCTCACTTCGCAGCTTTTAAAATCACCACTGCGTAGAACATGATCTTAATCCTTACTATCAATAAACAATTAACAGATGTCACCAAATTTTAATTAAACCGACTGCTACTACTCCAATTTCCGGTCATTCTATTTTCAACATAAAACCTTCGAAGAAACTACTTGACAACTCATATCAACCCGAGACCATTATTATCACCTCAGAAGGCAGACTATAAATCAAGAACATGGTTTAATTGACTAAAAATTCGCCAACACACACACCCACTTCAACGACCCACACATATACGACCAAAACATACACAACTCCGAACCACACACACTTATGCCGCATCTCAGACCTACCAGACTTGACACGCGAATTCTATGTATTTATATATAAACGCCCCTAAACTCGATACACACACACAAAGATTAACCCACACACGCACACTCAGCTATTAACAAACACTCTTACACAGGTCTGTTGGCACAGGGGCGAGGGAAAGCAGTTGAGATGAACGGAATTAAAGAGGTTAGAGAGTTTAGGGAGAGAGATGAGAGAGATTGAGAGAGAGTTTTGAGTGAGAGATAAGAGATTGTGAGAGAGATTTTTGAGAGGTAGAGAAGAGAGTTCAAGAGATTAGTTAGAAAGAACACGCCTGAATCCTCTAGACACTTCTGGGTTTTTCAATTAAAGCAACAATAGTAGAATCGTAAAATCACCATGCTGAAAATCTACCTTTTTTACAACTTTAAATCATTTCTAAAATCGAAATTAACTGAAAAATAAGTGAAAATTTAAATTTAAAAATTCTAAAATAAAGTTTATGAATTTACAAACATCCCAATATTTTTAAAATATTTTTCGGATCAAAAATGAATTAAATATGAATTTTCAAAGTTTTGATCCTTTAAATACAATACAACTCTTAAAATTATTTTAAAATACCAAAACATCCAAATTAATCCACCCAACCATTTTAAAAACTAAATAATATTATAAAGATAATATTACAAAAGATTTCATGATTTTTAATCCCTCCGATAATTTTATAAAATTTACAGAGGATAAAAAATACATGATTTAAATATACTCAATCCTCAAAAATACAAATAAAAATACAAGGGCCTTCACAACTTATCCAGATCATCATATAAGCACATAAACACAACTTCATATATTTTTCACCTTTACAACTATATTCACAAAACAAAATATAATTTACAATTTGTAATAAATAAATAATATTAAAATCAAAATCTTCTAAGGCGTTATACAAACAATCCGTGGACACTCAACCAAACGAATAAGATTGCAACAAATATGCAATAAGGCTCAAAATCTCACTTGGTGGAAAAACATACTCAATCCCAAGCAAACATCTCTCTAACGCACCAACTTGTATTCAAAGCATGCAAACTAAATCATCTTGCACATATTCATGTCCTTCTAATCACTTACAACATTCAATAAGTCTACTAGCTTCAACTTACTAGTGTATGTGTGTGCACAAGAACAAAGCATACCACTTCTCAATCAAAAGCGTCAACAACACAAAATTCCTATCAAGCATGGGTGCAAATGCAAACTATTATGCACTCACATGATATACAAACAAAAAAAAACAGAATGTCCTATATGAAACAAACGTAGATAACACGAACATAAATGCATAATTTACTACTACTAATATGCAAAGCATGAAATCCTACATGAACACATAATACAACAACAACTACTAAACCCTCAAACCACCCCCAAACTTAAAATATTCAATGTCCTCATTGAATGGAAGTAAATACAAGGGATAGCAGAAAACATACCCCACCATCTGAATACCGAAGCAGTTACCCTCCTCGAATGAATCTGGTGGATGATATTGCGCACGAGCTCCATAGACTGGCCACCTTGCCTGAATACTACAAAACCCACAATTGACAAGAACACAAATTCGTAATAAAAATAAGATTAGAGAAAAAGATTTACCCAATACGAATCAAAGAGGTGAACTTGCAATTAATTCCTCTTTAGAATTGAATTTTCTAGAGATTAAAAGAATATAGAAGAGGAATTGGATTTGTATGTGTAGGTGGGTACATAAAAATAATAATAATAATAATAATAATAAGAATAATAATAATACATAATAAATAACAACAACAACAATAATAATAATAATAATAATAATAATAATAATAATAATAATAATAAAAAATAAGAATTAGAATAGAAATATGTTTAGAATTTTGGAGAAAAAGATGGGGGGTTTTGGAATTAAAATAGGAAAAGAATAGGTTTAGAAAGGGGGTATAAAAAGAATGGGGGTTGAAAGAATTTTTTATATATACAACAAACTCACGGACAGCAAAGGAGCAAAGCTGAAAAAATTTCTGAACTCCTGACCACGCGCAAGCTGCACGCGCCCAGGGCAAACTGCCTCAATAGCAGTTGCGCAGGCGCAGCCTGCGCAACAGCCCTGCAGCCTGCCCCTAGTCCAGTAACGCAGGTGCAGCCTGCGTTACTCTCCCGCAATCTGCCCCTGTTCCAGAAACGCAGGTGCAGCCTGCGTTACTCTCCCGCAATCTGCCCCTGTTCCAGAAACGCAGGTGCAGCCTGCGTTACAGAGTTGCAACCTGCTCAAAAATTCGATTTTTTTTTTTTTCACAAAACACAAATTTTTTTTTTCCTACACTAATGCATGGGTTGCCTCCCACCAAGCGCTTCTTTAACGTCAATAGCTTGACGTTACTTCCTCAAATCATGGTGGTTTCAAAAGAATAACTTAACCATCTTCAACAGACAAACCATTCATACGAACATTGACATCTTGATTGCTTGCTTTCCACAAATCTCTTCCATCAAACTTCCACTTGATTTTCCTACCCAACGGCCTAATCTTCTTCTTTTTCTTCTTCACACCTCTAAGGTGCTTCTCCGACTCAACCGGCTGAACTAAAATTTCTTCTTCCTTGTCATCGGTCTTCCACCTTCGCAACACGTTATCATGCCCCTCTTCAAAAATCACTAGCTCATTATTCAAAAGGACATACCTCAAATGTGGTGGAAGTTTCCCAAGCTTTACTTTCGAAAGATCACGAACCGAAGAACTGTCCGATTTCTCGCTCAGCAACTGATCAAACTTCTGTCTCTGACCCGTCTCAACTATATCCACACTGCAACACTCTTCATCCTCTGTTGGAAATTTCATGGCCTTGAACACATTAAAGGTGACACTCTGATCTTGCACCCTCATTGTAAGCTCTCCTTTTTGCACATCAATCAAAGTCTTTCCTGTAGCCAAGAACGGTCTTCCCAAGATTATGGGAATCTTCTTATCTTCTTCGAAATCCAAGATCACAAAATCAGCAGGAAATATGAGTTTATCAACTTTCACTAAAACGTCCTCCACTATGCCTCTAGGATATGTGATCGTCCTATCAGCCAACTGCAAAGAGATGTTCGTTGGCTTTGGCTCCGGTAGACCAAGTTGCTTGAAAACAGACAAGGGCATGAGATTAATACTAGCTCCCAAATCACATAAACACTTGCTGAAAGAAAGGTTGCCAATAGTGCATGGAATAGTGAAACTTCCTGGATCTTTAAGTTTAGGAGGCAACTTCTGCTGCAGAACAGCACTACACTCCTCTGTCAATGCCACTGTTTCAAAATCTTCCAACCTTCTCTTCCTTGACAAAATATCCTTCATAAACTTAGCATATCTTGGCATCTGCTCCAACGCTTCAACAAAGGGAATGTTAATGGACAGTTTCTTGAAGACATCCATAAATTTCTGAAACTGTTTCTCTTGACTTTTCTTCAAACATCCAGGAAATGGAGGAGCTGGATAGATCTGATTATTCATTGAAGATTGCTCCGGAGTAGACTTTTCAACAGGTTTCTTACTCTTCTCACCATCAAGCTGATCAGCCACTAAATCAGATTTCTCAATTTCTGGCACTGCAGATTTTTCAACCTGCTGATTCTGAACATCTTCATCTTCTTCAGTTGCTGATTTAGGATCACTCGTGACTTTTCCGGATCTCAAAGTCATAGCCTTCACCTGCTCATGGACCTCCTTCTTGCCTGGATTACCCATTGTATCACTTGGAAGAGTTCCTTGTTGCATATTTACCAAGGCACTTGTAATCTACCCCAACTGGGTTTCCAAAATTTTCTGGCCAGCTTGTAGGTTCTTTACCGTTATCCACACCTCATCTGATTTATCATTAGATGATTGCCCCATATGAGCCTGGGGCTGTTGCTGCTGAAATCCAGGAGGTTGATATGATGTCCTTGGAGCATAAGGCTGTTGATAGCCTTGATTGAATGGCTTCGCTTGCTGATAAGGTTGTTGAGTATTTTGATTATTGCTCCAGCTGAAGTTGGGATGATTCCTGTTGTTGGGATGATAAGTGGCTGGAACTGGTGCAGCAGGTCTCTGGAAATTACTCACGAACTGTGCTGATTCAGAAGAGATAGCACACTGATTCGTCTCATGTGCGCCCGCACATAACTCACAAACACTAGCCACCTGCTGAACTTCATAATTAGCAAGAGAATCCACTTTCATAGCAAGAGCTTTCAACTGAGCCGTAATCATTGCAGCTGTATCTACTTCAAAAATTCCTGCTGACTTGCCTAGAGATAGCCTTTGGGTTGGATTTTGATATTCATTAGCAGCCATCATCTCAATAAGATCATAAGCTTCATCATAGCTCTTTGCCCACAGAGCTCCACCTGATGCTGCATCTAGCAAGGGCCTAGACTGTGCTCCCAACCCATTGTAGAACCCATTAATAACCATCCAATCAGGCATGCCATGATGAGGACACTTGCGTAGCATCTCCTTGTAGCGTTCCCAAGCCTCACACAAGGTCTCGCCAGATTGCTGTTGGAATTGAGTCAACTGGTTCCTTAATGCTGCAGTTTTCGCCATAGGGAAGAATTTAGAAAGGAACTTCTGAGCAAGGTCTTCCCATGTAGTAATGGAACCAGGTGGCAAAGAGTGTAGCCAGCTCTTAGCCTTATCCCTCAGAGAGAATGGGAAAAGCCTCAACCTGATAGCATCATCCGTCACACCATTACATTTGAAAGTGTCGCAGATTTCAATAAAGTCCCTAACATGCATGTTGGCATCCTCCGTAGAAGCACCCCCAAACTGGACTGAATTCTGCACCATCTGAATTGTGCCCGACTTGATCTCAAAATTGTTTGCTGCAATAGCTGGCCTAATAATGCTAGACTGGATATCATTGAGTTTCGGCTGAGAATACTCCTTCAAAGCCTTAGCTGCTGCTGCATCTGCCATTGCTACTGTAGTTTCAAATTCCTCTTCCTTATTCTCTTTATTCTCTACAAGATCGTCTTCCGCCAGTTCTTCCAAACGAGCTTGTAAGCGTGTTCGCATACAAACTTAAGTACCTGCAAACACCACGAAACAAACAAACTAAGTAAGAATCCGAGTCAGTGAACGCTAACGACCACTGATGACAAGCACATAAACTAAAATAAAAACACCGATGATCCCCGGCAGCGGCGCCAAAAACTTGTTATGCAAAATTACGCAAGCGCACGTTGTCACAAGTAATATATGATTAAATCAAGTTCGTTCCCACAGAGATCTAGAATGGTGTTCAATTCAATTAATGTACCTATGCACCGATGTATGGTTTTTATCCACTGCTAAGACAAATAACAAATTGTATTTTTATTAAATACTAAATTAATTATCAAACTAAAGATTAACTAATTAAAGAGATTAAAGTCGAATTACTAATATGAGAATAAAACATGGAATCCTAGTTTCATCATCTACTTCACTTAGAGTTGCAGCCTTTAATTAAAACATGCGATGGTTTTGATATCTGATCGGATAACACGAAACAAGTATACGCTACCTGTCAGCATACGCATACCAAACTAAACATACATCCACAAAAGAGATAGAAGATGAATAGACACCAATTATGCTTAGACCATATATGTCTATAGAATTTGAAAACATAACGGTTGAAGAACAGGTTATCGATAATGATCACATAGGGCAGTATAAGTATTTTCATCTCACACCACAAATCATATTGATAAACAATTATGAACCTATGCTAGCATGGCAAGTTCTAAATCTCAAGATCCACTTCCACTTCACAAGAGATTAACAATTCAATTTAGATGTTAGCTACGCATCCAAAAGCATTAAGATTAACCATACGAGGATATCAAGAATTCACCACACATAAATCTTTAGGGCATGCAAACTACTAAGCTACATAGATAAATCCACTAGGATCCCATGACAACGATTAGTTCATAACTAAACCTTTCGTCACCATGGGATTTGATGAAAACATGGTAAATAACAAGATATGAATAAAAGAAGTAATTATATTAATAAACAAGAGTTTGAGAAAACAAATCTATAATCCAAAGTAACACAAAGGATGAAGTAGATCTAGATCCGTTGCTTGTCACGAGCGTTGAACCCTTCTCTCCTTTTCTCCCTTGCAGATCTAAGCTGGTTACAATAATAAAACTATGATAATGTGTATATCTATTACAATGCTTAGATGTGTTTTTATAGGCTCTATATTTCTTGCCCAGCAAGAATTTATCTTCTATTACAATTAGAATTTAATTAAGGTGCTAAAACCTGCCCGGAATATAATTAGAACTTGAAAAGGGCAAAACAGGAATTTCCCAGCCATGCTTCTCAAAGAATACGTGCGCGATTTTATTCAGCACATTACTTGCACGTGCTTCCTATCCCAGGTTGTAGAAAATCTCTCAAGCTTCGCGTGGGCAGTAAGATCGCTGAAAACGGACTTACAGAACTCCAGATATGGCCAAAACAGTGTAAGCTGCGCAGCCTTCCCAGAAAATCCGAATTTTAATCAATTAATTCCCAAAAAATTATAGACGCATCCACCTTAATCAACATTCTCGTAAACCTGCACAACTAAGCAAAACACATCAAAACTACAAGAAACTTGAGTTCAAGACAATCAATTTAAGTCGATTTAGAATGTTCCAAGTGGATATAAAATCCACTTATCAGTCTCAGATCAGTGTACAAATAGTTAAAAATGATGGAGCTACTCACTACTGTATATGCAAAATTCCAAATTATAATTTAAGGTACAATCACCTCATGTCCATCACCTGAGTGCCTATCTAATCATATGTGAGCTTAGTATTTATATATTTTTTGAACTCAGACAACTTTGTTTGTATGCCTATCTAATCAGTTTGGAATATTAGCTTTTTTGACTAGTAATCTTCGTAATAGATTTCATGTTTATGGCTTGATGTGTTTTTATAATCCAGATACAGAAAATTAGCAGAGATGAAAACACATTAGGTAGAGTATCTTTGAGACCAAAAAATTAAAAATATATAGGCTCTGTACAACTATACTTTCCTGGTAAAGATCATTTTAAAAATAATAAGGAATAATAGAATCATTAGCAGTTCCCAAAACCGATTAAATAGTCATTCTTCAAGGAAAAGAAAACAGTCATAAACTTATATGATTCCACTTCAGGTTAACTACAATCCACCATTTCAGCACAAACACTTCACGGAAGCAATTCAGCAACAGCTCATTAAAGTCGAAAACTGCTAAAAGATCACATCTTTAAGTAAAAACAAACAAAACCAAAACTTAAGAATCAATGAACACTATAACCACAGATTCATACAAGCAATATAAAAAAAAGAAGCATGAAAAAGCAATAGAATTTTTCATACCTATTCCTTCAAGAATGAGATTGAGCGTATGTGTTGCACATGAGGTCCAAAAGATGTGTGGCCTCTTATTATTCAAGAGTTTTGCAGCTACCATATTGTTGGATGCATTATCTGTTACTACTTGAATAACATTTTTTGGACCGACTTCTTCGATCCATTTATCAACATAATCAAAGATATACTTTCCTGTATGAGCCTCGGCTGAACTCTCGATCGAAGATAAGAATGTTGTGCCAAGTTTACAATTAACACACAAATTCATTATACTTCGTCGCTTTCTATCGGACCAAGCATCGGTCATGATTGAACATCCATTTTTTTCCACTCTTCTTCCTGCTTCTTAACTGTCTCCTTAGTCCTTTCAACTGCTTGCTTCAGTAGAGGTTCCCTTAGTTGATATTGAGTTGGCGGTATATAACCAGGACCAAATTGGCCAACAGCCTCGAGAAGTTGCTGAAATGCATCATTGTTAACAGCATTAAACGGAATAGCTGATTCATACACCCAACGTGCCAAGTATGCATGCACTTCATTAGTCCTTTTCATAAATAATACGTCATTAATATTTTGCTGTCTAGTAGTTCTGCGACCCTCATTCACATCACCAGTAGTTATTGGCCTGGAAGACATATCCATGGGTCCAACAGAACGTGGTTTGTTAGAGCTATCAAGAATCTCAACATCGATTGTGCTTCTCTCAGAAATATCAACATTATCTTGGAATTCTCGAAGGTTGTCTCTTTTCTCATCTCTTTTCTTTTTAAAATCAAGCAATGCTTGCTTACACTTTGCTTTATCAATTGGAGTAGCTTTTGGACATGACGCCACATTTCCTTTAACTTGAGTTATATACTGTTTTAGTCGATGGACGCCTCCACTAACCACTTTGCCGCATAGATTGCACTTTACCTTATCTGTATCATCTTTAGTTGCTAGTTCACCGAATTCCCATCCTATATCTTCAGATTTTCTCTTCAAAGAGGTAATTGAACCCACGGCTTCTGAATTTGATGCACCTGAGGAGCTTCTCTCCATTGTTTCTGTAAAAGAAAAATTAACGCATAAGTGGTCGTAAATGTTTACTAAAATTGCAACTAATATTCAACTACCAACATGCTGCAAGGATGGAATCTCAGTAACAAGGTTTCTTACACAAAACTAAATTGCAAGAAGTCATAAAACTAAATATTGTCTCACTAAACTAAACTAAGTAAACCCCAATTGACAAATTAAACTAAACTAAACTAAACTAATTGAACTCAACAATTGACAAACTAAGCTAAGCTAAACAAAGTAAACATAAAATTTTAAGATAGTAATCAATCAGTCAAACATATACACACATTGAGAAATATATAGATATAATTTATATACACGTATATGAATATTAACTATTTATTAGCTACACAAAAAGGGAGTAGAAATCAATTGATTTAGCTTTTAGAAAATCAAAAAGTGAGATGATGAATACCTGTTCAATCATCAATCGATCTAAGAGGAAAGTTAGTAAATGAGTGAACTGATGTCTAATGAAAGTAAAACCCTAAAACTAAAATCCTAAAACTAAAACTAAAAGGGGTGATGTATTTTTATTTTGTTCTTAACGTTATTAGTAATTTAGTAGTGAATTACCAGTACTGCCCCCCAATTTCCGACTTTTCAACGATTTTTTGTATTGGCCAATGTTGACCGCCTAACACCGACTTTGACCACCTAGACCGCCTAATAGCGACTTTGACCGATTTTTAAAAAAAACGTAGAATAGCCCGCCTAGCACTGCCTCGGGCGTTTTACCACCGCCTAGGCGGCCGCCTAGGCCGATTTTTAGAACACTGATTGAAACTGGATTGTCTCCCAAGGCATCCTGTAAAGAGTTAGCACAACCTCATGTACTCACTCATGAGGAGCCTACACTTGCAGAAATACACACAGAGTTAGGGCACAGTGAGGGTCATGAAACTTCTACTCTTGATGTTCCACAAGTTACCTCTGTGGAACAATCAAAAATCTCTTCTATGCCATCATCTTCTTTATTCTCTATTCCATCAATTGTTTCTTCTCAACAACCTAGAGAAGAGGACGGTCCCAACCCTTCAGGTTTTGATCATCCATCTCAAGTCATGGATGAGCCCCCATAAAGTGGTCCACAAGAGCCCATTTCTCAAAGTGAAATGGATACCACTCCCTCAAACACTGAGCTAGATCAAGATGGTACTCTGCAAGAAAATGAAACAGCCAACATCTTGGTCGAACTCCAAAAAGCAACTGACCTTCAGGGAGTTACTGTCACAGCCTCAGCTGTTGTCAAAGACACCACAAAAGTTGTTGTCAACCCACCTGTGGACAGTAACATTTTGGGTAAAGATGTTGTCACCTGTACACAGCTTGATCATGATACTGTAATTGTTGAAGATGCTTTAGATGATGATCAAATGACTATCTCTGCTTTAAAGGTACAATCTAAACTTTCTACTTTTTCAACTAAAATGCATGCAAGTACTGCTCATACCCACACTACGCCATAGATGGCCTATAGCAACCCCCAAACTGTGTTACCATAGACCCCTGTTTGAAGTTACCATAGGCCAAAATAGGGCTATGGTAACACTTCAGCTGTGTTAGGTTCTCAGCAGTAACTACAGGTATCTAAGGTAACATCAAAACACAGCCTAAGGTAACATAGCAAATGTGGTTACCAAAAACCTCTATAGTAACATCTTAAACACTCTACAACAACATAGCTTGTGTGTTACAATAGATGATACAATTTTGCACAGGGATAAATGTGGGGCCCACATCTAGGTGGGGTCAGCAATCTATTGTAACACCCTATTTTACTAATTGTAACACATTGTGTGTTACATAATTAAAATCATTTATAACTAATTTAAATAACAAAAAAAAATTAACATTTAAATATTACATTTTCAAGTAAAAGAAATCAAGAACCAAATTAATTACATTTCAATAACATCATCCAACATCATTTCAATAACATCTAGTACAAAACCAATCAAATAATCCAAAAATCCACCAGCACTAAGAACATAAACTAAAACAAATAAGTACTGAAGAAGATAGTAGCTCCTATGTCACTACTACTACTAGCATTATATTGCCGATCCATTGAAGCTACATTTTCTTGCATGTGACTTTCGAATGCAAATTCAAATGCTATAGTCACGACTGATCTTGTACTACCACTAGCAACAGTTTTATTGATGCAAGCTTTATATCCAGGTGAACCAATCTCAAGAGCAGAAGCAAGATCGAGGGTGCGGTTAGGACTAGATGCTTCCTGCAAAATATCAAACTTTAGCACAAGTCGAAGAGATATAAGGAGGGCTATAAATAACATTTAAGAATTAGATTGAAACGTAAACAATTCAGTGTACAAGAATGTTATAGTCATGCAGAATGTTATTCAAAATTAGATTGAACGTGAAAGTGAAGCTTCCAGTCAAAAAAAATATACTTACCAATCAAGTTCAGCTGCAAAATTCACAGCCTTATGCAGGTCTTGTGAAAATACAGAAGTACTTCATGTGTATCATTAACTTCATATATCAAAGGTGTTACTTCCGGTCTCTCTTGGTGCTAGAATTCCCCAGTTATGGTTGTCCACGTTTCTCGACAGAAGTTTTCTTGTTGATCGAAGAGGCTCTGGCAGATTGTGGAGACACATGACTCCCAGGAACCAAAGCAGGGAACCCAACAGCAGGGATTCTGCACAACAATCAAAATTTACGTAAAAAGATGCCAGTCTCCAAAAGTAACATATAAAGAAGCTACAACACACACAAGTCAACTTTAGAAGACGAGGAAACAAATTCTCTTAGTGAAGATAGTAGCAAACGATGTCGTTCGATTTGAATTAATAAAAAAAAATCTGGTATAGTTTCTGCCAAATATATTGCTGAAGGTTACCGGATATTCCAATTCCACTAGACTGAAGCATAGTTCAGTTAATTATATATATCCATATAACCTCTTCAGAATTGCAAGCAGATAACAAGCAATGTAGGTAATAGTTAATCATTACATACTAAGTACTAAATGGCTACAAGTTCTAAAAAAAATTATCATGTGAATAGCATAAATTTTAGCACAGGTCGTAGCAGTAAAGTGATGGCTGAATTATTATCTTGGCTTTAAGAGAGGTAAAGGAAAAGTGATTATAACAACTTCTGCAGAAATTTAGCAAAAAAAAAAAAAAAAACTTCTGCAAAACATGTATTAAATATGATAAGATGATTAAGAATTCAAAAAGATACTCTTGTAAAAATAATCATTAGTGAGTGGATAGTTATCCCGAAAAGGTAACAGTGTGGCCTAGCAAATTACGAGCTTTACGTGTAAAAAAACAATTCTAATTCTTGTTACAACAGAAGAGACTCCTGGCCTCGATTTGTTTTCAAATGATAAAACTTGACACGTAATAATAACAAACTACGATAGGATTTATAAACTCAGTAACACTACAACCTAAAGATAAGTAGGATCAAGGAAAACAGAAGAGGATAGTTTTTCTGGTTCATACCCAAAAAGAGCACAGCAGACTCCTGCTTGGTCCTGGAAACATCAAATGCGTTACTACTCTGCAAGGATAGGCGCAAGGCATGGTTTTCGGCTGTGACACAGTTGAGCAACATCCCAAGCCTCTTACATTCTCCTTCAAAGTACTTGCTCTTCATCTCTAACTCCTTGACATACAATTTCACAAGACCTGCTTAAGGTTGTGAATTTATGTCCGTAAGACCAGATCCATACAAATTTTGCTGAGATAAGACATGAAGGTTTTGCATATCTCTGGAAATCTAAAAGCAAAACCTTGATCAATAACAAACGGTGAGAAAATAGACATATACATCTAAACTACGAAATTGAAAGAAGGTGGCATATGTAAGTACCAAATACATAGGCAACTGAGTATTTCATAGGGAACATTTTTTTTTATAGGTTATTTTTTTGCGAGGGTCTACTCTGCCATCTTCGAACAAGTAACCTATCTCAAGAACTCAGTACCAAGGTAAGCTCCATCAAACAACTGTGACATATGAGCTATGGAGCAGACCAAGCAGTCACAGAGGCCATCAAATCTCGCGACATTAACCTGCAGATAAAAAAGACATGAGCAAGATATAACAGGAAGACTAAGTTCTTTGAAGGTGCCAACAGAAAATCACAAACACGTCACCCTGCAACCATTCTACAATAACAGGACTTCAGTTTTTATGTAACTTTAAAATGCTTGTTAAATATAAATGTTTAAGAAGACAGTATGAATACCCCATTAAGTAGAATTATCTCATGTACAAAGGCACTTATCGGCATTAAGAAAAATAACCACAAGGAGATATAGAATATATGAGGATTACTGAAATCATAACTTATTTTTCCTTTACACAATCCTTCTAAAGTTGGCCACAAAACCAACCTAATTGTGTAAGTAGATACTATCTGGTAGATTAAATTGTTAAGAACCCGGAAGGTTAAACAGTGACACTTGATGAAATAATTAAATGTAGTTAGTAAGCTCTAGGCATTTATAACATGAAACTATAACCCTTGCGAGACCTGGAAAGAATATTCTCAAAAGTGCATTTCAATTTTCCGATTGCAGTTTCCCCTGCAACAAAAAGTAACAAATCAACATTCTTGTAATCATAATCAGTTTTAAATAAATATAATGCTTTGTAATTATATGATTCCACAACTGTTTATGAAAATGTGAGTAATGCAGAGAAGGAAAAGATAATAACATACCCTCTAATATGTACTTAAAACATGTACTATTATGTAGGAATATTCTAAAGTGTACTTATTTGCCTTTTAGATCAGATACCTGACCAGTTATTCTGTCGAGCTCTTTGGCCAAGTATACCCTGTTTTCCGCATCCTGCCACAACCTATATATCGCCAAAGAAGATAAAGTTCGAAGTTAGTGCCTAGCCAACATATGTAACACAGACACAACACTAATATCTAACACCAAACCGCAATAGCAAACTTGAAACAAAAACGTATCAATTCAACACACCATTTCCTATGATTCGTTCTACAAACTTAATCCCTTAATTCCCACCATTCTGTATCAAAATAACAAATATACATTTTCAATGACAACATTGAGATTTAAAAGCAAGGAAGCAACAAATAGCGCCACTAGACTTACACATCGCAACTCAATTAATAGTTCCTAATTACCGAAACAAAATGAAACTTACACAAAACCCTAGTGCGTGACTGTGTGCGAATTTCAACATTTTGTGTTCAGTGAATAAATATACACAAATATAAAGGGGGGGGAGAGAGAGAGAGAGAGAGAGAACCGGCCAGCAACATATAAAGAAGCGAAGGTGGCGAACATAGAGAGCAAGAGAGTAGAGATACGGGATCGGAAAACCATACCGGAGAGGCGGTTACTCAATCCCCTACTCTGCATTTCTTCTTCAATCAAATTCAATTTATGCAGAGTAATTAAAAATTATATAATTTAAAATCGCAGCTGGATTTCGGGGAGTGTGGCGGGGCCAGTTGCGAAATTGAAGACGTGATCTGGGTTTGAACAACAGGTGATAGAGAGGGAGTTGGGGTCGTGAAGAGGGATTTGTGGGGGTGTGGATTTGTAATCAGAAAATTAGGGATTTGTACAGATGAGTGTATGTTTGTGAAATGGGGGAAATAAGGCGGAGAGAGTTGCGTGAGAAGAGGGAAAAAATGCTGAGTTAATTTTTGGTTTGGGGGGAAATTGTCCCGCTCCTAACATTTTCACCTTGTAAAATGTGCCTTTTATTTTCCTTTTAAATCTTAATATTACAATTTCTTTTAATTTGTTGATGTTAAGTTATAATAAAAGATTAATTATTTTAGTTAAATTGTGATAATCTATAATTATTGCAAGTCGTTATTTTTTATAATAAAATTCTTAATAATTTTAATCAAAATTTATTAGTTTTTCTATGTTACTTTATTTTAAAACCTAATAATTTTGAATTATGTTGAAAATATTTTAATTTTAAAAAAATAATAATAATCGATTTATTTGATGGACTATTACGTTTTAAAATGATTATTTCAACGATTTTGTTAAAATTAATTATTTTCTAAAGTTAAATAATTATTAAATCATTAATTTTAAATAACATAAAAATTTTGTTTATGAATACTCTATGGTAACACATCACATGGTGTTACCCACTGTTAACACCTTTTATAACTATAGTAACATACTTTTGAGCCTTTGGTAACACCACAATCACAAGGTTGCGATAGCTCAAAAATTTCATACCTATGGTAACACCCATAGTGGTAACACCCATGCCAAAAGGTTGCAATAGGCCATCTATGGCGTAGTGCCATGCATCTAGGATGAGTGAGGGAGTGAAAAGAAAAGAGAGATAAAAGAAAAGAGAGGTGAGCATAAAAATGAGAGGCAGCCAAACGAGCTGGCAAAAGGTGAGGGACTTGAGCATGTCCATAGTGAAATTGAGGGAACCCCACACACAAAGGCACTAGGCCTTGAGAGTCATTCTGTGAGGAGTGATGAGATCACTTAGAAAAAAAATGAGAGTGTGAGAAACCCTATAGCCTCCTTGCCCCAGTCTCTTTCTTTGCCATAAAAAAGATTGAGAACTGGTGGTCCTTCTAAACAAGCTGAATCAAGGTTGGAATCCCTTGAGGGTAGATGTGCATCCATGGAAGCTAAACTTGATGCTCTATCCACTATTGTAGCTACTGATTTTGCTGATATTCAACAGACTCTTCTATCATTCTCTGCTATCCTTGGTGCTGCCAACTCAACTAAGGGGGAGAAAGTGGTAGATCAGAATAAAGGTGGAGAGAAAGTGGTAGATCAGAATGAAGCAACTCTGGTAGAGAAGGAGAAACAAGGTGGAGCTACAGGTGAGGGGGAGCCAAGAAGTGAGGGGGAGCAAGTTGTGGAAGAAGATGGAGATGGAAGTGAGGGGGAGCAAGAGGAAGAAGAAAGAAACTTTGGTGAAGAACTAAAGGCAATTGGAGATGGTGAATTGATTGAAGGAGAAATAGATGGTGAGGCAGTGTTGTTATCTAAAGAAATATTGGAGCAACTAAAGAAGACTCAAAAGTCTATGAGAACAGTACTGCCACCACTAAAAATCAATGAGCCAAATCCTGAAGAAGTCGAAGCTCCATTCCAGAAGTTGCAGAAGGAATTGAGAGAAAAAGAAATTCAAAATGCTCTGGGTAAAGGCAAAGGCAAAATGCATGAGTATGTGAACATGTCTACTAGAACTACTTGGTCAGATAGAAGTGAATATGCCCTTGAAGATGCAGAATTGATGATGGTTGACCACATGGAGAATACTTTGAATAACAAAGATGAAGATTTTAGTAAGTTGGTGGATGAATCAATTAGTGAAGCAGGGGGAGCTTTTACAAAATTGGCATCAACACTAAAAAGCAAAGTAATAAGTATCTCTGTGAGAATCAACTTGGAAAGAAGGTGGGCTGTTCAATTTTATCTAAAAAACTGTTTGACCATATTCATCACAATGCAACTTTTACAAAGTCTGCATGCTAGAGTACTCCAAGTCCTTGGAACATTGGTAGTCAGAAATTCAACAACCTTCAATGATAGTCTGATAGCACAAATTAAAAGGATGGTTGAAGACAAACTCCCTGAGGTGATTCAAAATCCTTATGGTGTGTGTTTCAGAAGAATAACGAAGACAGGGACAAGAAGGTTGGATTTCTTACCATTGGATAAGGTTTCAGGAGTAAGCACTAAAACAATCATGACAGTGCTGAAGAAACTTCTCAAATCCAGTATCACCAGTGACAAGGTTAAAGCTGCCAAAGATATTCATAGGCTATTAGCAAAAAGAGATGAGGAAATTAGCTTAATCATAAAGAAGCTGATCTCTGATGCTAATGCCAAGATAGGAGGAAGCTGCACCTATGATGATACTTTAGATGATGATTTGGATGAAATTAGAGGAAGTGGTGGACCTGGAGAAATCAAGAGTTCTAGAAGAGAAGCTTCTGAGAATTAATGTTGCTACACAAACTCAGATGGATGCTACCCAAGAAGAGCAAGAAACTCCTAGTACTGAAAAGAAAGATGTTGTCAATGATGAAGGGGAGTTAGAACTTCTTGAAGTCTTGGAGGCAAGTATCTTGAGATTAGTAGTTGAATGTTTTAATACTGAAAAAGATACTATCAACAAGGACACTGTCAAAATGGCTGGAGACACCCAAGTGAAAGATGCTGTCAAGAGCCAAACAGAAGAAGCTGTCAAAGATGTTGTCATGAAAGATGCTGTCAAAATTCAATCTGAAAAAACTGTCAAAGTACGAAAGCTTGTTAAGAATTTCACATCTAACAGAAGAAAGACAAGAGCACAAGCCTATCATACAACCAAGATAAAGGGGAAGACAGTTGCAGCAGCAAAGAAAAAGAAGCATGGAGCAGTTTTGACAGAGAAGCCCATTGACAAGAGAAAAGTAAATAGTTTTGAACTATTGAAAAACTCAATAGATGGGAGCATTACATCTGTCTCAGTGGAACTGGACCCAGTCAACAATAAAGTACGCAAGTATGATCTCAAGGACTGTGGAACTACATGCATAACTGTAGAACCAGATTTCACTATGGAGTAGGGCTGAGCATTCGGTTCGGTTAACCGAAATAACCGAATACCGAACCGAAATAATTCGGTTCGGTTAACCGAACCGAAATAATTCGGTTTTAATTCGGATATGGTCTTTGTGTTATTCGGTTATTCGGTTATTTCGGTTATTTTACCGAAATAACCGAAATTACCGAATTACCGAAATATATAAAATATAATATATTATATATATATATATAATGATATATATACACTGCCCAGTATTGCAAGACTATTGGCAGACAAACTCCTAAAAGAACACTACAACACAAGACACAAAACATTCTCCTAAAAATACTCAAGACGCATGCTAGTGGACTAAACCTTGGAGACACAACCAACTGAAAAGCAGAGCTAGTGCAAGTTTTGATTAAGACCCAACACCCAGTCTGCCCTAGTATCTTTTACGGAGTATTCATCAATCCAAAATGCCATTTTTAGACTTCATTCATTTCCTTTCTATCCAAAATTTCAGAATCTAATTAATCTTTCATACTCCACTCTTCAATCGATTCATCATCAATCATTTGTACAGTCAATTAGGAGTTTCTTGAATCATTTAATCATTTGTACAGTCCTTTCAATCATTTGCCGCTCAATTGTGGAGAAGGATGTCGCGAGTTGATTGTTGGTGAAGGATGGCGGTTGCAGGTCTGGTGGGTGCGAGAAAAGTGAAGGAGATTGAATGGGAAGAAGGGAATGTTACGAAGAGGATGGCTGCGTAGGTGGTGGGCAGCGGAGAAGAGAAGCGGAGGAACGGTGTTGGTGGTGGCTGTTGGTGTTGTGAAGCAACAAAGGAGAAAGAGATGGGTTAATCATTTTGTTTTTATAATTCGGTTATTTAATTCGGTATTCGGTTTTAACCGAAATAAAAATTTCGGTTCGGTAAAATAACCGAAATTATTTCGGTTCTTGATTCGGTTATGATTTTTTGCTTATTCGGTATTTCGGTTATTTCGGTATTCGGTATTTCGGTTCGGTTATAACCGAATAATCAGCCCTACTATGGAGATAGTTTCACATGTGGTATACATGCGTGATCTTTCATGAAAAACGGTAAAGGTAAGAAGAAGAATTGATTTCTTCGTTCTGGAAAGGATGATCACTCTCATGGAAACAGACCAAGATGTTTCCAGTAGTATCTTAGAGCATGTCAAAGAATACTATGCTAAAAAATATGCTGAATTTTATGAGAAGTATGGTGATTGGAGAGCACATGATGATGCAGATCTGGAAGTTAGTTCTGATGGGGAACCAATGCCTGATGTGAACCTTACAGAAACACATCGTCCTTTTACAAAGGCTGGCATGGCTGAATATGAAGTAGAACAAGCTTTTCAGGCTGCTAGAGCTAAATCATCCCAACCTACCAAACCTGTCAAACAAAGTGCTGAAGACCTAGAAGCTCTACTGAATGAAAGCCACAAGAAAATCAACAAGCTATTCAGTGAGGAAGCAGGTTATCAGCCCTGTGTACTGGATAATCCTCTAAGAATCAAGGATGATAAGCAAGAAATCTATGTTGATAGTTTTCACAAACTGAAATCTATGTTGATAGTTTTCACAAACTGAGGACCAGTATACTAAAGGATCTCTACTGGAAAGTTGTTGGATCAGTTCATAAGCTCGAAATGCTAGTTGCTTGGGAACTAGAGGTTATATTTGATCAAAGGAGAGATGAAGATCCAAAGCTAGACAGAAAAAAAAGAGAATCCTTGAATGCTTTTCCTGGAAGAAGGTTCAAGATCATCCAAGGAATTCTGAAGTTCAGAACATACACTTATGATTTTGAAACTTGGTTTGATCTAAAAGATGCTGAAGTATTTCCTTCTCGAGTGATTCAAGGGTACATTGAAGACATTGAAGATGATGCCAGATCACCAGAAGAAAAAGCTTTAGTTGAAGACCTTAGGAAGGCAAGAAATGAAGCTCTCAGAAGAGAGGGAAAAATCTGAACAACTGGAGACTGCTAAATCAAGCTAAGTTAATCTCGGATTTGCTCATTCAATAGGAGCAATTGATTTGCAGTTAATTCATAAGATTCATGTTCTAGATTTTTCTTAACATTTTTCAGATATGGTATTTCAACTATTCTGATCTATGTTAGTTAAGTAGTCAGCACGTTTTGATTGTCAATTTGTTGTTATTGTCCATAAAAACAAATTGGGGGAGATTGTTGGGATTTATGGGTGATAGCATAGAGACAACTTAACTGTATTTCCCTATACTTAGTTTTTACTAAGTTGAACATATTGTCACAGCCAGAGTATGTCTTTGTAATCGAATAATTGTTGTCATGTAATAATTGTATGATTTGGGAGAAGTTCATACATTTGTTCAAGCCTCAAGGAATACATCCAGAAGACAGCAAGAATAAAAGTTACTGTCATGTTCTTGATAGTAAGGTTACAAGAAGACAAATGTTGCAAAGTCACGACAAAGCTACATCTGACAGCAACATTGGCTGAAGCATGAGATAGTAACATTCTCACGCTTGACAGCAAGTCTGGAGTTCCGACAGCAACATTGGCGGGAGCTCGTACTGTCAACTACTGAATATTCCTTTGACAGCAGACTCTGCGGTTAAGGTTACTGTCACCTTTAATTATTTGATTTGGGTATTTTTCTCAGTCAAAGTCCGTGACAGGTTACATGTTCAAGAAACAGATTTGCTGCAACACACTATCGTTTGTAGCAGACCTGCAAAGACTACGACAGAAGCTTAAGAGATTCACAAGATAAGGCTGGTCAATTCGAGGTGTATGTAATATCCACATCTACTAGAATTGTATTAGCTAGAAATAGAAAGAATCTAGGTTGCTTTACTTATAAGGTTTATCCTGTCTGTATAGCAATTTAGGAAAATCACATGGGTGTGCAAATTGTAATGAGCTGCCACTTGAAAACGACAGCAGCTCAACATCCCATGCGATAGAGACAACAGAGTATCTTAGTCTACTTAGATACATCTCAGATTCTTTTCTATGTATGTACGCACATGAAGCAATCTTGTATCTCTTGAGATATCGAAGCTGGAGAAATACTTTTCTCTAGGTTGTAGCAACACTTCACACAAGATAAATAAAACATTTATTTTGTGAGAAATCTTGTTTCACTTATTGCTTGCATACATCTACTGATAATCTATAATCTTTATCTTCGTTGTTGATTTAAAGATTGAATTTTATCAATATTACATTCAACCTCCCCCCCCTTCTGCAACACTCCGGGACCAACATACACTCTCAAAATTATTTTTTATTTTAGAAAATATATTTTAATTATTTATTTTTTTCAAAACATTGGTCAAAATATTTATCTATTTCATAGAAAGACCAATTGTATTGTATTCGGAATCGAAACATGATTTAATCGTATTAAATCTGAATAAAATACTTCCACTTGTTAGAATGACTTGAAACTTGAGATGGGTTACTTAAATGTTATTTTCTATGTATTGAACACATTCTCCAGATAAGAAAAGGTGAAGATTCAAAGATGGACAGGAAAAGGAGGACAACCCTGAATGTTTTCCCTAACAGTAGATTCAAACTTGATCAAGGCATTCTAAAATTCAGAACATATGCCTGTGGTTAGGAATTATGGATGGACTTAAAGGATGTAAAGATGACCACTTCTCATCAAATTCAACAGCACATTGATGAGATAGAAGATGATATCATATTTCCTGATGAAAAGGAGCTAGTGAGAAGCCTCAGGGAGTGTGTAAAAGAAGCTCTCAAAAGAGAGGAAGAAACCAGAAAGAAGAAAAATGATCATCCCCAAGCTAAGTAAATCTCTATATCTACTCAACATTGTCCTGTATATTGTAAAATTCTTGGAAATGTTCTGGACTCATTCACATTTATCAGAAATAAGGTTTTAACTATTCTGATCTATGTTAGTTAAGTTGTCAGCATGCTTAGATTGTAAATTTGTTGTTATTGTCCATAAAAACAAATTGGGGGAGATTCTTGGGATTTATGGGTGATAGCTTAGAGATGACTTAACTATATTTTATCATGCTTAGTTTTTACTAAGTAGAACATATTGTCACAGCCAGAGTATGCTCTTGTAACCAAATTAGTTACTGTCATGTAATAAATGTATATCTCGAAAGAAGTTCATTTAATTGTTCAAGCCTCATGGAATACATCAGGTCGATAGCAAGAATAAAAATGTTACTGTCATAATAACATTGATAGTAATTAAGGTTACAAAAAAGACAGCATGTTGCAAGTCATGACAGAAGATTCACTATGGCAACAACATTGGCGGAAGCATGATGACAACAACATTCTCACACTTTGACAGCAAGTCTGAAATTCCTGATAGCAACATTGGCGGGGATTCATACTGTCATCTAAAGCACATTCTCATGACAACAGACTTGGCGTCGAAGGTTACTATCTCAATGGAATCATTTTGAATTGGAGATTTACCAAGTCAAATAATTTGATAGAAGATGTGTTCAAGAAACAGGCGTGCTGCAGTATCCAAAGATTGAAGCAGACCTGCAAAGACTACGACGGAAGCTTGAGAGATAACAAGACAAAGCTTACCAGTTCGAGAGTATGGTAAATCAACATCTACTAGAACTGGGAAAGCTTAATTTAGAATGTATCCAGATTGCTTTATATGTATTGATAACTCTGTTTGTATAGCAATCTAGGAAAGTCACATGGGTGTGCAAATTGTAAGGAGCTGCCACTTGAAAATGACAGCAGCTCCACAACCCATGTAGATAGAGATAGTAGAGCAAAGTCAAATTTATAGAGATCTATCTCTCATTCTATCTGTATCACTTAAGAACACGAAGCTGGAGAAAACTATTTTTCTTTAGGTTGTAGCAAAACATTACAAAATAAATCAAACACATTTATTTTGTGAGAAACATCTTGAATTACTACTTGTGATTGCATTTCTTCCACTAATAAATTAGAATCTTTATTATTATTGTTGAAGTAGAGATTTGAATTTATCAGTGTTGCATTCAACCCCCCTTCTGCAATACTTAGGGGTCAACAATAATATTGTTATTTTTTTTATAAAATAGAATTACCTGTAACTACAAAATAAATATGTTCCAAATAAAAGAAATTAAGTCAGGAATAATTAAATAAAGGTAATTAAGTAAAAACACAAATAATTGTACCGATCGATCAACCAAACTTTCAGTGTTTCAGCTATTATAATATAGTATATAGATTTAATATAGCTTAGAACCCGTGCGATGCACGGATTTTCTTTAATATCATATGATTTTTTTCAATAATTCGAATAATTATTTGATGATATGAATTTTGTAAGTTAAATTTTTAAATGATATGATTTGATAATAATTATATATATAAACATAATTATATATATATATTAGTCATATATTTTTACACAATTTTTACAATTTTTACAAGCATTGAATGACCATAATTCTTGAGATTTGTCGTATTCCATTGAAAATAAGTCAATAACATACTGATCCTTAATCCAATTGGACATGTCTTCGTTTTTAAAATATTCTTCGGCATTAGTGGTTGGATACTTGGCCTCAATTGATGTATCCCTGAAAATACTAACTACAAACAAGTATTGACCGTAGTAATCAAACTGGATAAGATTGTATAGCTTGATTTCGTAGAATCGGATAAAACTCTTTAATCCATAGATTCTTTTTTCCTTCATCAAATATTGCTTTCCATGCTGTTTTTTTGCACCTTATAATAACATTTGTAGATAGTTGACATCCAAATGCTTCACAAAATGAATTTGGAATCCTCTATATCAAAATTTCATAATAAAATTGATATACTTAATTTATAAATCTTAATCATTATTACTGTAAAATTACAATAAAACTAAAAATGTAATACTTACTAGGGATCCAAAACATTCATTGTCTATGTTAGCAGATAAAAAACTTCCCAAAATTTTTCTATCTCCTATTCAATCATAACATATTTAACAATATATAAATTATGAGGTTGCTGCTTAACAAAACTAACAGATTCATGTTGATAGAGGGTATCATTATGTCGAATTGAAACAAGTTTAGATATACCAGTGTAGTAAGCTTGATCTTTGCTCCTAAATGTCAGAGTTCTACCCTGTTATACAAAAATAAGTAATTAATCAAATATTATCAAATCCAGAAACGAGTAGTAGTAATCATGCAGATTGTTAAGAAACATCAAAATTTAGAAAACCCCAGTTATGAACCAATTTACAAGGTTATAACCCAGTGATTCAAAGTACAACAATAATAAAATTAACTTAGGCAAATATGTAGCTGAAAGACAAATACTACATACAGGGCCGGTGTTGAACCGACGCAGCCCATGCAATGGCATGGGGCCTTGTTTTTTAGGGGGGCCAATTTTTTAGAAAAAAACCCTTAATACATATTTAAAAAAATTATTATACACTTAACACATTAAAAAGTCAATAAAATTAAAACACTATTTATCTTTGTTCCACAATCCCGACACCACAGCCCCATCCCCTCTTTGGCTCTTCCCCCTCCCCCTGTCTCTCCTCAAGCACGACAAATTTAAAATAGAGGCATTTACTTACCAAAATCAAACTATTAACTAAGGTACGCATTCTAACTTCTCAATTTCTTAATTCTTATCTATTAATTTGTTAATTTCAGTACTTGTATAAATTATAATTTAGGGTTATATAATTTAGGTTTAAGATATATAATTTTAGTTGTTTAATATGATGATTATGATCGATTTGTCATATAATTTAGGTTGTGATAATATGGCTCCTAAACAATTAAGTGGTTCAGCAAAGAGAAAGCAAGTAAAAAAAAAGAGCTCAATTAGATAGATCTTTAGCAGGAGGGATCCTAAAGTTCACAAAAAAAATGGAACCTTGTGTTGCCGAGAGTCCAAGCGAAGAAATTATGGAGGAGAATGTTGTTCAAGGTGTTGAAATTATACAAGATAATGTGATTGTGGAAGAAAATGTGGAGATTGCAGATAAAAATGATGATCACATAGAAGATAATATTGATAATGAGGATGTAAATTTAGAGGATAATGTGGTTGAAGATAACGACAATGCAGAGATAGTGTGGCTGAAAATGTGGTTGATTATAACAAATCATACGGACCACTGGACATTTATTATCCGGGAAATTGGAATCAAATGAAACAAAGTTTTAGGGATCTTTTGGTGGGGAGAGGACCGATAAGAGTTCTTCAAGTAGACTTTCAGTTTCCTAAAGATAATAGAAGAACACATTTTCAGAGGATTACTACACTAAAATTTTGCCAAATGGAGAGAAGCAAGATAGAAGGTGGCTAGTGTATTCAATCGCAATCAACAAAGTGTTTTGCTTTTGTTGCAAATTGTTCTCTCAACAAAAGTCTAATAGTAATTTGGTTAACGGGGGTTATCAAGATTGAGGAAATTTAAGTATCAGGCTTGATGAGCATGATTCTAGTCATGCTCATATCAAGTGTCTGATTGACTGGAAGGAGGCAGAGAAGAGACTACAAAAAAATGTAACTATCGACATTGAGGATTGGAGGCAAGTGTTATTGAGGATTTTTGCCATAGTAAAAACCCTGGCTAAAAATAATTTGGCATTTCGTGGTAGTAGTGAAAAGATTGGGGATGAACATAATGGATTTTTTTTAGCATAGTTAAAATGATTGCTGAATTTGATCCATGTATGAATAAGCATCTTCAACGCATTGAAGATGGAAAGACTCGAAAACATTATCTTGGTCACAACATACAAAATGAGATGATTCTTTTGTTGGCGGGTGAGATTAAAAAGATTATTATGAAGAAGATTAAAGTAGCAAAGTACTACTCAATTATCCTTGATTGCACTCCTGACAAAGGTCACATTGAACAAATGTCGTTGATAATAAGATGCAAGGATGTTTCGACAACTTTAACAAAGGTGGAAGAGTTTTTTTATAGATTTTATAAAGGTGGATGATACTTCAGGTGTAGGACTTTTTAATTCACTTTTGACTACCTTAAGAGAAGTCAATCTCGATATTGATGATATTAGAGGACAAGGGTATGACAACGGATCTAACATGAAGGGAAAAAACAAAGGCGTACAAAGAAGGCTTCTTGATATCAATCCTAGAGCTTTTTACACTCCATGTGGTTGTCAAAGCTTGAATCTTACACTTTGTGATATGGTAAATTCTCACGGCCTTGCTATTTCATTCTTTGGTACTATACAACGCATATACACATTGTTCTCGTCTTCTACTAAAAGGTGGAGTGTTTTGAAACAATTTGTGAAAGGACTCTCTGTAAAACCATTATCTCAAACCCATTGGGAAAGTCACATTGATAGTGTGAAAGCAATAAGATATCAAACTTCTCAAATAAGAGATGCTTTGATTCACTTAGCGCAAAGTAGTGATGATCCCAAAACAAGACGTGAGGCAGAGTCTTTAGAAATACATGAGTTACAAGATTTTGAGTTTTTGCTAAGCATGATCATATGGCACAATTTGTTGTTTGAGGTTAATTTTGTTAGCAAAATTCTACAAACTGAAGATATTCATATTGGTGATGCACTCTCTCATTTGAAAGTACTTGAAACTTTTCTTCAAAATTATAGAGATACTGGATTCGAAAATGCAAAGATTGAAGCTACAGAAGTTGCTTTGGAAATGGATATCGATCTGGTATTTTGTTCAAAACGTATCATTCGTAGAAAGAAGCAAGCGGATGAGAGTGCTAGTGAAGAGGTGGTACGATCACGTGAAGAAGAATATAGAGTTGCATATTTTTTACATGTTATGGATCAAGCAACATCGTTACTTGCTTCTCGATTTGAACAATTTCAAGTATATGAAAATACTTTTGGCTTCTTGTTTGATATTCAAAAGTTGAGGTTATTGGATGATGGTGGTTTAAGGACTTCTTGTGAAAGTTTAGAAGCATATTTAAAGAATGGTATAGTATCTGATATTGACGGCAATGATTTGTTTTTGGAGTTGAAACACTTAAAGAGGGTTCTCCCTGATACTTGCAAAACTTCAATACAAGTGCTGAATTTTATAAAAGAATTGGATGGATGTTATCCAAATGTTTGGATTGCGTATAGAATTTTATTAACTATACCTGTCATGGTTGCTTCAGCAGAGATGAGTTTTTCGAAGTTAAAGTTGATAAAAACTTATCTTCGCTCAACCATGTTACAATCAAGATTGAGTGGTTTGGCAATGTTATCAATTGAAAGAGATCTGATAGAAAAATTAGATTATTAGAGTTTGATGGACGAGTTTGCATGAAGAAATGTATGTAGATCGATTTTTAAGAAAGCACCTTAGTTCTTTGTTAAAAAAAATTATGTACCGGGGGCCTATTTTAATGAGCTCGCATGGGGCCTTTTTATAGTTTGAGCCGCCCCTGACTACATATCAAGCATAACACGAATAATCTGTGAATTTAACCATACAATTAAACCATTATGCTTGGAAATAGATTAAGATATGTTTCTACACCTCCATAGTTTGTATATCAATCCAAGTACTTCTTTTATTGATTTGGATTGGATTCTGAATCTCAGGAAGCAACGCGCTCCTCTACATGCAAGTAAGGTTTTGATTTCAGAAGGGAGTTTTTGTAAGTTTGGTATGTAGTGTCTATGTTCGTGTCTATCTATGTAACTGTATTATACCTTTTTATTTAATATACCCGTGTATAGCATTTAGTTCAAATTTATTTTTTGCTCTTTTTTCTAAAAAGATGTCTGTTAAAAGTCAACCCTATTATCCTTTTTAATTTTTTTAAATTTTCTGATTTCGTTATGAAATTAGAATGTGTACGTTATCAATTTTTTTTTTAATTTTTTCTGTTTGGTTTCATTTCAAAGTATTTGGATATTAATTGTTAAATTTATATTCTCTTAAAAAATAATTATAATGTTTACAAAATTTTTGAAAGTTTTTTAATTAATGTTTTTTAATATAAGTTAGGATTTTAAAAATGTAATTCTAATTACTATGTATGTACAAATTTTTGTGTTTTTAATATTTTTTGCATAAAATTTTGAAAATAAATATATTATTCCGTGTGCGAAGCACGGGCATATTTCTAGATAAGATGATATGTTTTAGCCAAAAAAGACAGTCAGTCAATTATTAATTATTATGATATTATTTTATTGAATACAATTATCCGTGATAATATTGGAAAAGAAGATGTTTTAGTAAGAGAAAATATAAAAGGTTACGTGCTTTAGCTGAAATTGTAATTTGTTAGTTATTACTTATTACTTTATAGTAATCATAATAATATTATTTTATTAAATACAATTGCCCGTAGTATTTTTATAAATATAAAAATGAAATCAATTAGTTATTCAAAAATAGAAAAGGTAACATATTTTTACCAATAATAAATATTTGAGTAAAGATAATTAAGTAAAAAAGAAAGTTTGAAAATGAGTAATTATAGTTAGAAAATATAGAAAATATATTAAATTTTAGCTGAAAAAGGTAATCAATTAGTTATTACTAATTATAATTTTATTAGTTTATTTCATTAATAAAATGACCCGTGATATTTTTGGAAATGAGAGGTTCTAGTTAGAAAAGATAATGTGTTTTAGCTGAAAAAGGTAATTGGTTAATTATTAGAAACTATAATATCATTATTTTATTTTATAAAATAGAAATACAGGTTTCTACCAATAATAAATATTTAAGTAAGGATAATTAAGTAAAAAAATCAAGTTTAAAAATGAGATATTTTTGTTAGAAAATATAAAAAAGATATTATATTTTAGTTGAAAAATGTAATCAGCTAGTTATTACTTATTAGTAATTATAATATCATTAGTTCATTTCATCAATTAGAATGAATATTTTTGAAAAGAAGAGATTTATTTTAGTTAGAAAAGTTAGAAAAGGTAATTGGTTAGTTATTATTTAGGAGGAATTCATATATTTTAGTTAGAAAAGATGGAAAAAATATTACCTTTTAGCTGAAAAAGATAATCAGTTAGTTATCAGTAATTATAATATTATTACTTTATTTTATTAATTAGAATGATCATATTTTTGGAAAGAAGATATTTTAGTTAGAAAAACTAGAAAAGATAAAAGCTGAAAAAGATAATTGGTTAGTTATTATTTAGGAGTATAAAAAAGATACTACCTTTTTGCGGGAAAGGTAAGTTAGTTATTAGTAATTATAATATTGTTAGTTTATTTCATTAATTAGAGCGATCATATTTTTTGAAAGATATTACCTTTTAGCTGTAAAAGGTAATCAATTAGTGTTGTGGAATAAAAACTAGGTTGTTAAATTGCGGCTAGGGTTTGTATGTAATTAATACTAGAGTTCGTGAGCTTCGTGCTTTAATGGATGTTTCCGTGTTCGAGACTGATCGGTCCTCACAGATTGCCTACGTATCTCGTTATTGAGAATCAAATCAAGACGTAGTTCTAGGTGATGGTGCCCTCGAGGCTATTGCGGCGAGAGCTCACCTAGGACGCATTGGCTTCTATGTCCTTATTCGAGGATTAAGCCGAAAACGTAAGTGACGTATTGAGCTCTGCCCAACGTAGTTCTGAGAATGAGGGATCAGACCCTTTATATAGGCTGAGAAGCCTTAGAATTATGGTAGGATTTGGAGACTTGGTGGGCAAGTCACCGCCTTGAGGAAGGTTCTAGACTCCTTCCTTGTAGGAGTCAGTTTCCATGTTGAATTAGGTGCCTTGGAGGCTAAGTCAGGCAGGAGTAATATCCTTATTTGACTCTTATTGCTGAGCTATTTATTACCCCTAATATTAATTACGAAATTAAATTAAAATAAGGCTTTTGACCTCATTAATGGGCCCCACATTTGGACCATGCTGGATCTAATTAATGCCAAATTAAATGTGTCTTTAGGGCTTATTTTTAGCCCATATCAATTAGTTATTAGTAATTATAATATTATTAGTTTATTTCATTTATTGGAACGATCATATTTTTTTTAAAAAAAAGAGATTTTAGTTAAAAAATGTAATAGCTGACAAAGATAATTGGTTGGTTAGTTATTATTTAGAGGAATTGTTGTGAAGAGCTACGTGTAATATTTTGAGAAAAGGTTGTGTTTTATTTTTTTATAATTAAGTTAAATAATTAAGGATACTGAAGTAAAACAATTAAATAAGATAAGTACCGTACCGTACCAAATTTGTTTTATAAGAATATTATTTAATCTAATTTATATTATGTTGTAATTATTTTTCTAAATGTTCTTAAAATTGCTTAATCTCATCCAACATCATCCTTGTCCTTAAAATAAAGAAGGGCTCTTTTCATAAATATATTGTCAAAAGTAAATTTTTGCAATTTTACTTTTGTTAAGAAAAGTTATTTGCAAAAATACCATCTTATTTGCAAAAATACCTTCTTTCCTCTTTCAACCCAATTTTCTGCCCAGAATTCCTGCCCAGAATTTCGGATGAACAGCACTGTTCATCGACTTTTTTTTCTTTTCTTTTTCTTTTTTTTTTAAGGTGGGGTGATATTTTGGTGGATTTGGGTTGCAAGGCCCCGCAGGGGCAACCACATTCAACTAAATGCAATAACATTCAACTGAATGCAACCACATGCAACTAAATTTCTGATTTCAAGTTTCGTTGTTCAGTTGTCATTTTCGACCTCTTTTTTGAACTATATATATATATATATAGAGTTCAAAAAAGAGATCGAAAATGACAACTGAAAAATGGAACTTGAAATCAGCAACTTGAAATCAGCAACTGAATGCAACCACATGCAACTAATTGCAACTGAATGCAACCACATGCAACTAAAATTTTAAGGTGGGATGAACAGCACTGAATGTGGTTGCATTTGGTTGAATATTGCCCCTGGCGGGGCCCTGCAACCCAAAATCACCCCACCTTAAAAAAAAGTTGAATATGGTTGCATTTGGTTGAATATTGCCCCTGGCGGGGCCTTGCAACCCAAATCCACCAAAATCACCCCACCTTAAAAATAAAGTTGAATGTGGTTGCATTCACTTGCAACCAAAATAGCACCCCACCTTAAAAATTAAAAAAAAAATGTTGAATTCTGTTGAAATCGGCTGAGAAAGAAGGGGGGATGGTTAGTTATTTTTACAATTTTGAAACTTAGTTTGGTAAAATTGCAATTAATTAAAGGAGATGGTATTTTTGCAAATAGAAACTTTAAACCTAGTATTTTTGGTAAATATCCAATAAAGAATTGGTTATTTAAAAAAATTAAAATAGAAGAGATTTGGCAAGTAAGGTTACCTCAGGGAAATTAAACTAATTGCTTACCTACAAAAGATACATTGCAAGTTAGAAGGGTTCAGGTTAATGCTCAGTGTCCAGTCTGCAACATCTGTGATGAATCAGTCATTCATTCACTCATCACATGTTCTTTTGCTATAGAGTGCCATCAGTTTTCGTCTGTCAAACAAATTGCATGTGGTTTTAATAGCTTTGCTGAATGGCTCCAGTTGGTGTTTGAGCAGTGTAACAACAGGGATATTTGTATCCAGGTAATAGTATGTTGGTTCTTGTGGAAAAACCGTAATGACATAGTTTGGAAGCAGCGAGGTGTTGGTGTTCCTGAAGTATTTCATGCAGCGTTGTCCTTCCTTAACCAGTGGAAAGCTGCTCAAGATAAGAATTTTGATCCGTTTCTGAGTTTCATGTCTCAGGAAGATGGTCTAGAGCAGTGGTGCCCCCCTCCGTCAAATAGTGTTAAGGTGAACGTAGATGCAGCTTTATTCTCAGACCCAAATCGCTACAACTATGCTATTGTTGTTCGAGATCATTTAGGCTATCTTGTACAGGCCATGTCAAAGTGTTCTCTAGGTAAGTTGCCTCCCAAGCTAGCAGAAAGTGTAGGCATCAGAGAAGCACTAAGTTGGATCAAACAAAATAGTATCTCAAATGTCATAATTGAATCTGATTGCCTCCAGGTTATTCAATTGATTCGGAGTTCCTTCACTAGCTACTCGTATCTAGGAAGGGTTGTGAACGATTGTAGACATCTATTGGAGGAGTTAAGGAGTCAGAATGTTTTGATTCGTTTTGTTAAACGTTCTGCGAACGGAGTAGCTCACTATCTAGCGAGGTATAGCTGTTCAATAGCTGAACGTCAGTGGGATGTGGGGAATGTCCACCCTGCTTTTTCTTATGTTCTTTGTAAAGATTTAAGTGAGTAATAAAATCTTTACTTTCCGTGGCAAAAAAAAAAAAAGGTCCCGTTTGTCAAATTTTAATTATAACTTACAAATTACTTATTTTGGGAAAAAAATTTCATATTTACATACTTATTTTTAGAAAATGTACGTGGGAAGTTTAGTGTCAAAATAAGTTACTTATTTTAAAAAATATACATATTTACATATTTTTTTCTAGTAACTTAATTTTGAAAAATAAAATTTTGCAAACGAAACTTAAGAGAAAATTTAGAATTAAAGAAGAAATAGAAGGAAGTTACCCAAACGGAAATAAGCCCAAGCCAAGAATAATGTTCAAGTATTAGGACAAGTATTAGGAACTTAAAAAGGACTTTTCCTCTCTATCTCTCTCTCTCGTGTGTCTATAAATATATTACACGCATGTACATCTCTCTCTCTCTGTCTGTCTGTCTGGTAGTGTCTTTTGTATTCGGATCGAGGTAACCTGCAATCTAGGGCACACATTCTCTTCAAATCTCTCCTCTCTCCTTTCTCTCTCTCAGGTTGCTTGACTAACTCAATTGTAATTCAACATTCAATTTGAATATATGTATTGTTGATTGATTGTTGATTAATATGGATTCAATTTGATTGTAGATCATGACGATTCCTGATTTGGGTGATATGTTGATGGATAATGGATCTTTAATTTTATCTCCCACTCCTCAACAACAGAAACAGATTATTCAAGATTTAACTAACAATTCCATCTCTAAACCAGGCAGCTTGTTCTTTCTCATTTCCAATAGGTATTCTCTCTCTCTCTCTCTCTCTCTCTCTCTCTCTCTCTCTCTCTCTCTCCCTCCCTCTCCCTCTCCCTCTCTTCGTCCCTCCTTATCTCTCCCTCTCTCCCTCTACTTCTCAATTTAGTAAATTACGTTATCTGTGTGTGTATTGATACATCTCAAATTTAAACTATTATTAATGTTTTGATATGTTTGATTTTTGAGTGATTGTAATATGACAACCTTTCTAATTGTCGTAATGATTGTAGCACAAGGAAACATGTATTTTGGTGATGTTTATATTTATCCTGAGTGTTGCTTTTTAGTTTCCTAAAACATCAACTCTCTAGACTCGGCCCTCACTTGAACCAAGTTTAAAAATTATGCTATCCACTTTAATCATTGTCAAAAATGTTAGAAATTGATTACTTAAGATCTTGTTTGTTTTCTTAAGTTCTTTGGGTGGTTATGTTCTTATGAATGATTGTAACAATGCAACCTTTTGGATCGTGGTTATAATTGTAATGCCACATTTACTGATGACAACATGGTTTTTTTTTTCGTCTGAATCTGATGGCAACACTTTTATCAATACAAGGAAACTCTTGTTTTGTCGAGTTTTACCTAGAGTCTAGATTTTGAGTTTTTGATGACCTAAAACACCTTGGTTTTAGCCCCTGTTCAACCAAGAGTATGTCGTTATAAAATTATGCTATCTAATTTCCTATTCTGTAATTTTTTTTATATGTAGCATTTTTTCGTCTATGCCTCTTCTTTCTACAACCACTGTTATCACGAAGACGACTAGTCAACGACTAGTCGACGACTAGTCGACACGAAGGTACTCGGGCGCCGAGAACCTTGAAGCCCGACTTTTTATGACTTTTACTCAAAAACTACGAGTACTCCTGTACTCGGGCGCTGAGAACCTCAAACCTCGAAGCCCGACTTCTTAACGGATTAAAAACTTATACTCTTGTATAGTTACAATGTTATTACTTTTGATTTAAATTGGAATTGATGTGTTTAGTTATGTTATATATTAATCTAGTAAATACATGTATAATTAGCACTTTGTCGACTTTTTACGACTAGTCGGGCGACTTGTCGACTAGTCTTCTCGAAGCTACTCGAGCGTCGAGGCTCGACTTGGCGCCGTGATAACCTTGTCTACAACTATGTTCTCATGTGTGATTGTCGTAAGACAGCCTTTCTGGTTGTAATGATTATATTTGCACTTGCACTGATGAATGCACTATTATTGATACAACGTAACACATAGTTTAGTCATTTATTTATGATTTACCTGGACTTTTTGGTTTTCAGCAACATAACTCCCGTACTTTTTCCAAGGTTGAACCAAGAGAAAATCATTGTAAAACTTATTCTTACCATACTAGTTTGCCACCTAAAATATGGTTAAAAAAAAACCTCAGCCAGCTATATTATTGCTGCTAGTCTCGCATTAATTGCACGGTTAAGTCACACGAGACCATTATGATCTTCGCCTTTATTACCCGTGTGGCAAGTTTTTACCATGCTCCCCAGTTCGTGTGGGATGCATGTCAGCTGGTTGACAGTGTTTGCTACAAGTCAATTTGGTTTCTGCTTTACTTATAATGTCCTATAAATAAGGGGAGAAGAAACAACTTGTTATATTTTAATCCTTTAAATAATCAGTTCTAGTAACTCCTTTATTTCTCATTTATGCAGATGGTTCACTGGATGGAAGAAGTATGCTGGATTTGGTGCTTTTCCATATGATGAAGTTTTACCAGAGCCTCATCTTTTAATATCAGATGCTGCAGATAAACCGGGACCCATTGATAATAGCAATATAGTTGCTACTGGAAGTAACTCTGAGGGTGAAGATCTTCAGCTCCTTGATAACCTTGAGGAAGAACGTGATTATGTTGTAGTATCTCAGGACGTTTGGGAGAAACTTTTTGAATGGTAGGTTTTAAATGTTTACTATTATCTTCCCTAGTGTCTTCTATCCTTGTGATATTGATTTTTTTTTTTTTTTACCATATTGGTTAGTTTTTGAGTTTAATCTAGAATTTGCTTTGGGTGGTCATGGAGCTTTCTTTTTTAGTGCAACATCATGCTTCAGTTTGTTTATTATAATAAACTAATTTTACTTGTATAATAAAGGTCACTTGTAGCTAAGTCTGTTTCCCTTTTTATGGTGACTTCAGAGCTTACATTTAAATAGGTTTTCTTCTCTTTCCTAATATTTCAAATCCTTCTATATAAAGAGCAGTAGAGGACTGGTTTGAATTTGAAACACATCTGCGCAACATATGCAGAGATGATGTGTACTATAGAAATATCGCATGCACTATGTTGTACCAATTACAATTAAGCTGAGTTAACACCTTTGTTGTCTAATAAGTGCTCTTACTGATGCACAGTTTTGTTACTAAATATTTAAACCGTCTAGATAAGGATTTGATCTTTCTTCCCTTACTAGATATATAGGGCACCAGAGTATTCTTGATTTGATGTGCTCAAAATCCCTTTTTAGAATTTTTTTCATAACAAGACTCCCCAATTTACAGAAGTTGTAACATGAGAACTTGATTCTGTTCTGTTGCATGTAAGTATGTGCGCATAAATCTTAGCATTATATTATCTCTTTAGGTACAAAGGAGGACCTGTACTACCCAGGAAGATGATTTCGGTTGGTGTTCGGCAGGAATTAGTTGTGGAGGTATACCCTCTATGCCTGAAGTTGATTGATGCCAGAGATGAAAGTGAGTCAACTATAAGGCTAAGTAAAAAGGTATATCTTATCTTATTTCTTCTTGAAGGTTCAATCAACTGTACTTAAAAACAGCTAATGCTTAAACCTATTTGTTTATGTTAGAGTTCTTTCTAGTAACCATCTGATAAAGAAATCCATGTTATTCTGGTGAGTTGCAATGAAGATGTACATATATGTTGTTACGTATAGCCATACAGCTGATTATGAAGAATAAACTAAGAGATCTACATATTTCTGTAGAGAATAAATACCGAACAGTGGTGGTTCTTACGTAATAATGCCTCTTCTGGACTCCCACATTTTATTTAATATGCCCACTCAATCACATTACTTGCACTGTTTATAGAACTTGGTCTAGATAAGTCAAATAATTTTTGAGTAGTCAACTACTATTACTTCTCTTTTTTTAACTGACAAATAGGTCTGAGTATACTGTCACACTTGACATCTAGTGTGATTCTGACAAATGTTGGAATCACTAGCACCTGTATTACAATGTGCTTGAATTTTCTAGAGATGTCAACGACAGAATTAAATGTTTTTAGAATTCAGTTCAAGAATAGTTTGAAAAATGCAGTGTTTTATTACATCTACCAAGCACTAATATGTGCTTGATATAATAAATTTTTTTCTTGATAGCAGTTGCATCATAACGATGTTATGTAAACACAACTTGCATGTACCTCTGGGTCATGTTATGCGAAGTGCTCTCTTGAAGTAGGCATTTGGAGAGCTAAATCTTCTAATAGTTCTAAGCCAATAGCATTTTTATTGTGCTGCTTTATGACTTGTGTAATTTTTTATTGTGTATGAAATTGAAAATCAAGTACTCTGTGTTTCAGTGATTTTAAAACCGAACTGAGAATCTGGATAATTGTGTTTCAGTGATTTTAAAACCGAACTGAGAATCTGGATAATTGGTTGAAACCTGGTGGTGCATATTAAAAAAAAATATTAGACTGATCGGCTATTATATAATAAAAGCTAAGTAGCTGAGATTAGCTGCCATTTATATTTCCAAAATTCACTGCTAGTCTTTGACTCTGTGTCACTCTTGTGCATCAGACCATGTATCGCATCAAATTTTCTCGCACCTTCTAGTGTGTCTTCATTATAAATATCCTAGTTTTATATGTTGCACCCTGATTGTTGTTAATTATAGTGTCCTTGTTAACGTTTTATGAAATTATTTATATTCAGGCGTCTCTGCATGAGCTTTATGAAAGGGTGTGTTCGCTCAAGGGGACTGATACGGGAAAGGTCTGTTATATTTTTTATCTTTTGAAACAATGAATGCCTGCTGTGTCCTTCAGTAATGATGGAACCTTGTGTTTCTTTTTCCAATAAAGCACACACATAAGCGCGCGTCTCTATGTAAAAGTTGACTATTTGTAATCTTACTGTAAAAGTGGTCTTTCAGGTACGAATCTGGGATTATTTTAATAATCGGAAGGAGACATTACTGGAAGATTCAACTAAAACCTTGGAGGAATCTGACTTGCAGATGAACCAATCTGTGAGTACTCTTTTGAACTTGCATCAATGAAAAGTGCATAAATCTATCAGCAATTTATTTATTTTTTCTCTATGAATTGCTGAATTTTTTTAATGCATAATACCCACTTTCCATGTATGCTAAAAATGGAGAGGAGAGAAGAAAGTGGCTCGAAAGTTTCTTCTCAAAAATGGGATGATTGAGAGAGAAGCTATCAATTACCTTTTCCTTGTGCCCTTTTTTTAGTTTCTTTCTCTCCTGTTTTGCAAACAACTTGGGAGCATGCAAGAGAAAGTGTCCACTAACATTTTTTTATATCTTTTCCTTTGCCTCTGCTTCAACTAAAAGCTCTAGGGCACAGTTAATGTATTGCTGAACTCTTCAATGTTGGAGCACTTTATAACAACAAAATGTATTTAATAAGTGGAGTAGAGGTGAATAATATGTTACCAATAAATTCCAAGCTGGTTCCTCTCTCTGCACTCTTGCTATTTTTTTTCTATGAAATCAACCAACAAATGCTAAAACACACCAAGCTACAGTCTAAACTCCCTTTTCATCCTTTCTCGATTACAGTATAAGCTTTCAACAAACTGCTATAGCTCTAACCTTATCTGGCTTTATTCAAGTGATGTTAATCAATGATTAAAAGTCTCTTGAGCCCATGCGCAGATAGGCATATTGTTGCATGCTTGTGTCTATATGCTGCAGTTTTTTTTCCAAAATCTTCAGCTACTTCCCTTTCATGGTATACAGTGTTAGATGAAGAAAGTTTGTTAGTAAGGTGTGTAATAGGAGAAGTTTCAAGAATAGTTCTTGATGCCTAGTTGATGCTGAACTTGAGCTATCATTTAATTGTTAGTTTCTGTATTTTCAACCTCCCTCCACTCCTTCACATAAAAAGGGTAAAAGGAAAGCGAACAAAAACAAAATATATGTGAATTGGATAATATGAGTTGGAGTGTAAATTTCCTTTTCCTGTATTCGTTAGAACTCCCTCCTTCCCATTTTGCATGTCCCTTTGATTTTTTGCGCGTAATGTAAGGTGTTCAAAACATGTTTCTATTTAGTATTTTTTGAATAAAAATATAAACTTTAAAATTTTTTTCACAAATAGGAAATTAAAAAAGTTATAAGTGGAAGTACCTTTTTTATGTACCTTAAATTATGTGCAAAAAGTCAAAAAGACATGTTAATGGAATTGAGGGAGTTTGTTTAAATATTATACCATAATCATATTAATCTCCAACTTTGGTCTGTTGTAGTTTTGATAAGTCTAGACTCCTTATAATAAGCTTTTCAATTTGACGCAGATTCTTTTAGAGGTGGAAGTTAATGGAATTCTTCCCATCGGTTTTGGCATGGATTCAACTGGGAATGAGTTAGCGTTGATTCCTATAGAACCCTTGAGATCATCTTTGACGATTGCGGGGGGGCCCACTTTGTCCAATGGTAATTCAATTGGTTATAGTTCAAGTTTGCATCAGGGAAGTAGTTTAAGTTCAGTATTAAAAGACATGGAAGATAATTCCGACATTTTAAAGCCAGTATTGAAAGGAAGTAGTGGAGGCTTGGCGGGTCTGCAGAATTTGGGAAATACATGTTTTATGAATAGTTCACTTCAATGTCTAGTCCATACTCCACCCCTTGTTGAATACTTCTTGCAAGATTATACTGATGAGATCAACAAGCAAAATCCCCTGGGAATGCATGTATGTGCCCATTTGGATATTTCACTGAGTTCCATTTACGTATACATATTACATATGCCATTATATATTGCTATGTTTGTGAATCTAACTGATGTAGTTCTACAGGGTGAGCTTGCAATCGCTTTTGGTGAATTGTTGAGAAAGATCTGGTCTTCTGGAAGGACATCAATTGCACCACGTGAATTTAAAGGAAAACTTGGTCGATTTGCCCCGCAGTTTAGTGGATACAACCAGCATGATTCTCAAGTTAGTAACATGATTCTTGGCGACCCTGATTACTTTAATGTTTAAGAGCATCTCCAAGAGACTCTTAAATTGGCTCTTAACTTGAGATTTGAGGAGAGAGATGAATTGTTTTGCTCCAAGAGACTCCTAGTGGCTCTCAAATTCACTAAAATTCTCTTCTCTCTCCTCAATTTGAAGAGCGACTAGCAACTCTTAACTAATATTATATTATAAATTTTTAAAGCAACATTCTCTCTCTATCCACTTCCTTTTGTACTTTTATGGATGTAGCTTATTTTTAATAATATGAAACAAAATAAGGAGTGAATATAAGAAGTATTGTTGGAGATGAATCCATATTAAATCACTAAGAGCCATTATTTTATAATAGATTTAAGGGTAATTTAAGAGACTCTTGGAGATGCTCTAGTACATGTGCTTTGCTTGTTGCTTGTGTTGTCAATATCATATAAGTTGTTAGTAATCACAGTTGAAGGCAAGTTTAAGAATAGGTCAAGTTATACAGTTGGACCACAGTTAGCAAAGCATATAGCCAATGTGCTTTTTGATGTAAAACAGATTTATTAATCTTAAACAAATGAAATAAAACAGCAACAAAGATTAGTTTATTAGTAAATAGTTTAGTTATATTTAGTGTAAAAACTTAGTGTATCTATTTATTTTTTCCTTGGGGCTAGGAGTTCATTTAAATTGTAGATTGTATACAACCAGCCCATTTGTTTTGGTGCTTAGTCCATTAGGTTATGTTACAAGGGTTTTTATTTTCTATTTAAGCAATGTAATCACTATTTATATCATCTTAGACATAATTGGTGAATTATGGAATATTGAGTTTAGTCTTTTTTTTTCATGGTTTGCAATCAAAGAAGACCATGTTACCCGGACTATGTTGTCAGACTCTTAGTTTCTGAAAAATTAGGATTTGTATACATGGATCCGAAATTGGACACAGGTGCTGGGATTCGGCATATTACCTTCAAATGAGCAAAATTATGCCTACTTTTTATGTATTTTACATTTGTAATTTAGTGTCTTCTACCAATAAAAAAACATATGCATGGTTGTTTGTCAAAATTATAGCATAAATCATAAGGATAACATGGAAATAGTAATCTATGTACATCCCTCTGTAGAAACAAGTTGTTGTGAGACCTTGTAAATCATTTTGAACTAGATTGCTTGAAGTTGACGTGTCCGGCTTTCATATGAAGGATCCGACTCAGATCCCATACCCACACCCATGTCATATCCGCTGGACACGGGTATGAGGGCAAAATTGAAGAGTCCGGGTAGCGGAGAAAGAAGTGACCTTCATCTTCTGTGATTAAAGGATTATACTGAATGTAATCCTTGTTTATGGTTCTTGCGTTACATCACTCTTCTTATAGTTAATGTTCATTCAGTATATTTAATTGACGCGTAATGATTAAAAACCTTACTTTCCATCTTAGATCGATAAGTCTGCACCCTTATCAAGTAACTACGTCATCGATCTGTAAATAAAAAAAAAAACCCAATCCAGAAAAGTAGTATAAAGTAACTATGTTCGTTCTTCTCAGGAACTCCTTGCCTTCTTGCTGGATGGGTTGCATGAAGATTTGAATCGTGTTAAACAAAAGCCTTATATTGAATTAAAGGATTGTGATGGTCGTCCTGATGAGGAAGTCGCAGATGAGTACTGGAGATACCACAAGGCCAGAAACGATTCAATAATTGTTGATGTCTGCCAGGTATGATATCTATTTTTAGTAGAATATTGCAATTTACAGATATCTTTCTATTATGTGGTTACAGTTGTTGCGGAAAACTTATGTAAATGTTGATGTCTCATTATTTGTGTGGCAGCAGCTCTTGATTAGTTTTATCTTCAGCACTGTATGAGTAGAGCATCTCTTGATTCATTTTAGATAACTTGAGATAGTTATTTTGATTCTTTGAACCAACTACGTTATGAATTTCTTATGTTATTGGCTGTTCGTTAAACTATCTAATTCTTTTTTTTTTCTACTTGGTTTCTCCTCAAACCACAAACCTAGCAACCACAAAGATAATTATCTTTAACTGACCCAAGGGAAAAAAAGCACATGCATGCACGGACATTTAGCTTTGGTGTAATTCTGCTGCAGAGATGGGCCATTTATAGTTTAAATACTAAATGTATACTTTGCTGAATAATTAATTTTGAACTTCATGTGCCATAATTTTCAGGGTCAATACAAGTCAACTCTGGTTTGCCCAGATTGCCAAAAGATTTCGATTGCATTTGATCCTTTCATGTACTTGTCTTTGCCATTACCCTCAACTGCCACACGGACAATGACCGTATCTGTATTTTATGGTGATGGTAGCGGTCTTCCAATGCCATACTCTGTCACAGTTTTAAAGAATGGTGCTTGCAAAGATCTTAAATTAGCGGTGGCTTCTGCATGCTGCTTAAAGGATGATGAAGACCTGCTTCTTGCAGAGGTAGTTTACTACTCTCCAGTGACATATCCGAGTATGTAATCTAAGTATTGCATGTTCACAAAAAGATTGTTATATTAAATCTGCAGGTCTATGAACATACAATATATCGATATCTGGAAATCCCTCTGGAACCATTGTCTTCCATTAAAGACAATGAACATCTTGTTGCCTACAGACATCCCAAATCAAGTTCAAATTCGACAAAACTGGAAATATGCCACCGTTACCTAGATAAGTGAGTTTCCAAACTTATATTGATTGCTTTACACTCATTTCCATACATTAATTGGTAAATTTATTACCTTTTGCTGGTACGCTAGTAAACGTTGTTATGCTTTTCCTTTTAGTTCCTTCACTTGCTCTGCAAGGCTGGTAAATTGTGCATAAGGGAAATAAATACTGGAATCATGGTCGCCAAAAATGTGTAGATACGACGAGTAGCAGAATTTGTCTGATTATTTACTTGAACTATGATTCAGTTGCTAGTGCATTAGGTTTAATAAAACATAATATGATCTTGAGAATTAAATAGTGAGTCTGAAATAAACCCAAGAATGTTATCGTTCAAATTGACTTAAGATGTATTTGAAGTGCATAATACTAATTAATTTGAATATTCGAATTTGAGAAAGACTAAATTGCATATTCATCCCCTAGGATTCATGAATATAGACGTTAGTATTTAGTACACATAATTTAAAATCCTGCATTTTGGTTCTGTAAGTTTCAAATCTGTTGCACTTTGCATCTCCCAAAAACATTTAGTTCAAAATTCAGAGTTACTATATTCAAGTAAAGGTATTTTTGAACCAAAATTTCGACTCCATCAACTTCAGATTTGAATTAATGATAAAATCAATCAACTTCAAATAGAACTCTAATAAAATCTTAGTAACTTCACCAAACCTTCAGTAAAACCTAAACTTATAAGTTTAAAGTCTATTGAACTCCTAGGTAAGCTCTAAAACTCTTATTGAAACCCAAATTTTCATCTAACAGAGCTTTAGAATAGCTTATTAAAGTTTATTTGAACTTCACTAGAGGTTTAAAAAGAGTAATATTATATTTCCTGAATCGCTCCTCAACAAATTAACAGTAACTATATTTGGATGAAGAAGTTGTTAGGGTTGCAAAATGCAACGAATTTGAAACTTAATGGAACAAAGTGCATGGTCTGAAACTGTATAGATTAATGTCAATATTCGTAAATCCTAGTGGATGCAACATGCAATCTGCTCATTAAAATTTGAGGGATTATGAGGATGTATGAGTGTCTTGTGTACCACACTAAAACATCAACTTTTGAGAGTAGCTGTGTGCTTGCTTGTGTTTTGTTCCAGATTTATTATCCGCTTGCACTGTATCAGGAATTTTTATATAATATAGATAGATGGGCTCTAGTTTTTAGCGTGCAATGAGAATCAGGAAGTAAAAGGACAAATACCTAGGCATTCGTCATTAAGTAAGAAAATCGGTCGGCAAAGGTTCTAGTGCTGAATATATATAACATTCTGAATCTTGATGCATATGCATATGTGTGTACCTCAATTGATTCTTTGTCATCACAATTGATGGAGTACTTACCTGCAGATGCATGTGCATGTGACTCCATTGGTTCTGTCTTCATGATTAATGGAGTACTACCTGTTCCTTTATAGCCTTTTTTCTGCTAGATGTTCACACAATATTTTGTAACTGCCTGCACTTTGTTTTCAGATGTTCAGCAGACAATCTCAAGGGTAGAGAGTGGAAGCTTTTCTTGGCCCCACTTGTTAGTTATGTCAAAGACGTAGAAAGCGGGGCTGATATAGATCTTGCTGTGAATAGATTGCTTTCTCCATTGAAAAGGAAAGCATTCGTGTCTTCCGCAAAAGGTTATAGTCAGGAAAAAAGTGGCTCTACCTCAGAGGTTTGTGAACAATCAACTGGGAACTGCAGTGCCTACTCTGGGGGTGAGGATCAATCGACGAACGAGGTGGACATGGAGGACATATCAAAGAGGGAGTTGTCATTCCGTCTCAGCTTAAGTGATGACAGGGGTTTGTCCTGCAGACCTATTGCAAAGGATTCTCCTATAAAACCTGGCAGATTGGTTAAGGTAATGCTGGATTGGACTGAAAAAGAGCATGAGTTATATGACGCGAGCTACCTCAAGGATCTTCCTGAGGTGCATAAGACAGGGCCAGCTGTGAAGAAAACCCGACCAGAAGCCATCTCCTTATTTTCATGCTTGGATGCATTCCTGAAGGAGGAACCTTTAGGGCCTGATGATATGTGGTATGCTTGTTAGTTTGGTAAATTATGAGTAATGGTCACATGCTCATATATTAGAAGCAATTTGTATTTATTTATATTGGTTATGCAGGTACTGCCCTCGTTGCAAGAAACACAAGCAAGCCACAAAGAAGCTAGATTTGTGGAGGTTGCCCGAGATACTTGTGTTTCACTTGAAGCGGTTCTCGTACAGCAGATACTTGAAGAACAAACTTGACACGTTTGTTAATTTTCCAGTTCATGATCTTGATTTAAGCAAATATATGAAAAGTAACGATGCATCTGGACAATCTTATGTTTATGAGCTATATGCCATCAGCAACCACTATGGTGGCCTTGGTGGTGGGCATTACTCTGCTTATTCCAAGGTAAATTTGTAAGGCACACCTCACAATTTCTTTAATCAGCATCAGATAGTTGTCCACCTGTCAGGATGCTTCTGTTTAGCATTTTAGTGATTTCTAGGTTCATCGAGGCAGGAGAGGCCCAGTCCTAGTGGCTTCCAAATTTGTCTATTTGTTTACCTTTACTTACGTACAAGGGAAGGGATACTATGATTTAGCCAGATGGCTTTTGTATAAAGGAGCTAATCACAGCCCTATTAGGATGTTAACAAAAGTTTAGCGTTCTATATCTGTTCAGTATTCTTTGTTATCACAAATTATATTGTACTAATTAATTTGTCTTTTTTTGCTAAATTGTGCTAATAAATTTGTAAATGAAGATCAAGAGTAAGCAATTACCAAAACGAAGAGTGTTTATAGGTTCATTTTTATTTGTGGATAAAAAGCTGCCATATTCCTGCAATGTTCGAAGTTGAAATTTCCTAAGAGATTTATGCCGCATTTTTGAATTTGATGAGCTTACTTTTTGTCATCTGCCAATTCTGCAGCTTATTCATGATGATAGATGGTACCATTTTGATGATTCCCATGTTTCCCCCGTTAGTGAAGCCGACATCAGGACATCCGCTGCTTATGTTTTGTTCTACCGAAGAGTAAAAGCTGAATCGTCTGGAGTTGGTGAGCCATCCAGGTCTCTTAACGTTTCTTAAGCAGCTTTTCCAGGCAGTACTATATGGTTGTGCCATTACTCGGAGATCTCATGTCGTGCTTTTACAAATGGTAAGCTGAGCTCACTGTAATCTGGCTTGGAGGGGGTTGGGTTAGGATGTTATGTGTCCTACTGAAATGGAAACAGAAAACAGTGTAAATTAAAATGGCAAGGAGGCTTTCAGCATTGGTATTTAACATATTGGTGATTTGGAAGAAATTTTTTGATGCTGCAAGGTAACTAGTCAACCAGATGCCAGTACTATTTGGTTACTAACTCTGAGCTTTACAGTTTCTGTTGTCAATTTAGTGTACTATACTCAGAAATCTGAAGCATGTATTCTGAGTTAAATTTATTGTATGCTCCTATATATTAAGTATCAAAATTAGTCTATCTGACTGTATTTTTCATGGATTTGGTTTATATCGTGTGGACCGTTTTAGCATCTATTCATAATCTTTGTAACAAACTAGCATTAGCTGAAAGTTTGGGCTTTCAAAACATATCTTAATTCATTTATTACATTGTGTGACAGTCTGTTTTTGAAAGTAATCCCTATGGTGTATCTTTCTTATTTATGGTGTTGAAGTCGAGTTATGTAGAATGTGATGTTTCCGGACATGTGCACTGAAAATATGCTGATGTTCCAGTTGGTATATACGAGTGAAGTTTAACCTTGGTGGTATGGTGAGTACCATGAGTTTTGCTCTAAATTTGTGAGAATATCTTACAGGAAACATGAAACATGGATAAAGATAATAAATGGCTTACGTTTTACTGATGATTGAATTTTGACTTTGAGAGTATCTTCCGTTGAGCACTATTTGTTTTTTTTTTACCTGAGGTCACACATTGACAATTCAGATGAGGCAACAGCTATTTTATTTATTTGTTTGTTTATTACCTACCATAATTAAGTGTTTTATGATAATAAAATATGGATTACAAATCATTTTCCAAGTGTGTTTGCTGATGCTGAGAATCAAGAAGCACAAACGAAAGCGTGCAGATCTCGTCTCCGGTAGTGGATGAATATCGTTCTTGTAAGGGCAGCAAGCCGATTAACTTTTTGTGAATTTCTTTCGTAATTAGGATTTACGCCTAGCTTGTGTTTGAATTTACTATAGAAAAATATGTTACTATGTTAACAACATTGAAGGGGTCCAAACCTGAAAAAATCCGGTTTTCGGTTCGGTCCGGGTTGTGCAGCGTAAACTCATTTCTCTACTGAGATCACAAAATATGAAAATTTAAAGTCAGTGTCTCTCTCTCTCGGACAACAGGTAAAGGTAAGGATTCTTCTTTATCCTCTGCCCGTGTACTTCGAATCTAATGCACATAGTTAAATAAAAGAAAAATCTTATGAAAAAGAAAAAAAAGCATGCGTTGACAAGAGGCAAATAAAATGACAATTTAGTTTCATATTTCTGTGGTATGTAACGTATATTCAGAAATATGCAAGTAATCGACAAAAGTACATCTAATCATATTCACATTTAATTTTTAAAAAAATTGATATAGAAGCATTATTGTACAGCAACTAGCAACTCATTAGCTTCTTGTATAAGTTGCAGTACAAAGAAGTAATCTTCTCAAAATCAGTAAAATCTATAGATATCAAACTAAGCAATAAACTAGGATCTGCACCACCCTCACTAGCACCCTATATTCAGGTCTTTAGGCCATCCAAATTCTTCCAAGAATGCCAAGACAACTCCATTCGACCAACCAAACCCAGTCTGCACCATAATTTATGACATATCACAAAACAATTTCGAATTTCAAGTTGGTGCCATCTACTTCGCAAAGTTACTTGGGGTACATAAATATATTCAAACAGAGTAAATTTAAGTATGATGCAATCCTTACTTGGGGTACATATTCACCACCACCGCCAAATGCTCCACACTTTTCCACATCATATTTTTCATGCATGGTGCCATTTTCTTTGTATGCAGCATAGTTGGTATTGATCCATTTCATTGCAATGTCTTTTGCCAAGGACCTTGCCTCTTTTGATCCAGATTTGACTAGGCCTTCAACGATCATGTGTTGTAGTGGTGCCCAGCCATTAGGAAAATCCCTGTTTTAATTTTACTACTTAAATTGTAGGGCCAGTAGAGTGATAATCTTACTGTATCTTGTACCTACTGATGTTAAATTTTTACAGAAATTTACTGCCCTTTCCAAACACTTTTCTTACCATTGTTGTCCTGTATTCGTCAAAGAAGTTGCAATCCCTGCATCACGGAGAAGGCCTGAACGTTGAAGGCTTTTAGAAACTTTCTCCACCAGATCAGTGTCTATACATGCTCAAAAAGGTTGAAAAAAGCAACGTCAGTAAATGATCGGGCTATATTACTGTTTAATTAGCCAAAGTTAATTCCCTGATATTTATAATATATTTAAGAATCTGATCAGCACCAAATGGTAATCATAAAGATTATTGGTAAAGCTTTAGGCTTTTGGTTTCAAATTATCAGAGGTTGGACTATCAAAAGGCAACAATGTGTCAATCTAATTACCCAGGTGAGAACTGCTTTAGGCATTTTTTCTAAACTTGACGATAACTGAGACTAGATCATTTTATGGTCAATGTGAGAAGTCACAAGACATGTAAAATTCAACTGTTGTATAATTTAGATTTTACAAACCTGAGTTAAAAGGCTGAATCCACAAAGGGATGAAGTTTGAGGCAAATACATTATGATTTTGGTCTAATGCCTTCCATTTGCAAGTAACCTAATAATCAATGTAAAGGAAATATGATTGGGTGAAACTGTTAGAATCCGAGGTGATGGCGGAAACAAACACTATATGGTCCATACCTGGCTAGAAGAGTTGGCATCGATCCAGTAATCAAGCCATTGTCCCATTTCTTCATTCCACATGACAGCGTTCATTGCAGTTTGTCTGGCTTTCGATGCTCTCGCAAATCGTTCAGCAGTGCTCTTATCTAGGGAAACATTTGCCAAGTAGGATATGTCAAGTTCCATCTGCAACAATAGACGAAGTAGGACTTTAGTTTATGTGTGTGGCTGTTGGACAGAAACCAGAGGCCTTTTAACCATACCTTCAGTATAAATGCATTCAAGTCTACAGGTATAATTGATGTTGTACACAAAGTTGTGAGATCAGAAGCATTTCTGCAATGAACAATAATGAATTACCATTTCTATCCCCACAGTCAAGTTACTGTTAGGTCTCCATAATATTCTTTTGCAAGATGAGGACTTGGGCAAAGCAGATTACATACTTCTCTTATATGCATGATGATATATGAATGAAAACTTGTTACCTCATCCATCTTGTACTGAAGTCCCAGCCGGATTCAGCAGCTGAAGCAAGTTCACGGTATAGATGCTGTTTCTCACAAAAATTCGAGAGCTTGTCAGCAGTTTCTTTGTCCTGTGACAGAATGTTTAATGACTCTAGCTTAGTTCACAAGACTGAGTTATGAACGACCAATATTTTTTATCAAGTTTTTTTCTTTGGTAGGGGTCAAGATAAATAAAACATACAATAGTTGATGATTCTGGCCTCGGTTCATTCCACATTGCATAGTAACGACTCAAGTAATGAGTTGTTCCTTGACTATCCTGGATGTTCATCCTATGCACGCCTTCAACAGCACAGGCATTAAATAAAATATTAGAATTAGTTGTGCACCAAGTAGTTGGAAAAGAATATCTAAACAAGCAATTGGCAGAATGATTGGACAGTACAAGTAGCGGCAGAAATATCGAAGCAACTCCAAAAGACAATAAGTTAACACATATAGTAAAGTGGAGAGAGACAGACTATTGAGATGCCTTGATACCTGAATTCCAAAAGTTGTGCTCAGTGATCAGGGATGGCAGAGACTTTCGAACAAACTCTAAATCACCAGTTATGTTATATATATCTACTATCATTGCACTTAAAAGTGGGGGCTGGCTGCAGAACAGTTTGCCTCAGATCAGTACTTACAATAGCTACAAATAATTAAGCTCAAGAAAATGAAGCGCAAAAGTACTACCAGCGTAATGAGAAAGCTGGACTAGTTATACTACAGAATAATATTGCAGATATGCCTAGTGCATGATTAGAACATAAGTTACAGAAAGGAACAACATTCTATATGTGAAGAAAATGTTGACTTAAACCATTAATTTAAAGAAATTGCCTTCTATTGGTATAATATGCCCTTGCACCATTAAGGACGTGTCCAAATTTTTCGATCATTGTTACAAGATTTGTCACAATTCCTTTGGCAGTGTCATACATCTTACTTGCCAGCAAGCCCCTGCAGATATTAAACAAGGTTTCAGCTTATCACTATCCAAGTAAACCGTACTCCTACTTCAAGAGGTAGAGAGGTAAGCAGACCTTACTCCAAGAAGTAGAGAGGTTGTTTCCATGAAAAACTTATGAGTAGATAAAGGCTATTTTATATATACAAATCGATTTGTTTATCTGACACAATCCAAACCTCTCCCTAAGTTTAGCAACTAATAGAACTGAAACCGTCCTCCTAAAATCATGTCTTCAATTTCCATTGCAAAACAAAATGTTGGGTAATTAAAAAAGATATAACTATACTTCTAAGGAATTATACTCTGAATGACAAAGATATAAGAATGAAACGTACTAGACTAGCATAAATTCGGAGTGGCCGACATACTAACCTTATTACCCAGTAAGAATCCCAATAATATACCTCACGAAACCGTGATCCTGGAATCATAACTGGGCTTGCCAGGGGCAACAATGAATGCAAATCCGGGTGGACTAGAACCCGGTCTGACACTTTGCGGCTCAAATTCTTCCAAAGGGAATGTACCTCCAATGCCCAAGCCCTCACCTCAAGATTATCCACATTAGGCAAAAACCCAACGGGTTGAGCAACAAAATCAACAGGCTCAACATACACCAAATCATCACCAGCAGCATTCATATATTCACTGAGAAATCCATCCAAATGAGGTGCCGATACAGAACCATTGTCAGTCCTGGGAAGATTGTTAAAGGCTTGATGGGTATCAGAAAGATTGAATTTTAAGGACATGTCCACGTATAATTTGGGGTCAAATCCTTTGTGACCATAAGTATTAAGGGCTGTTTCTTGAAGCTTTTCGAGAAAGATGACTAATGGAGTTGTGGGTATGACAGGACCAGTGTCTGTAGGCAAGCATGCTTGTTTTTCTTGAGCAACAACTTCTTCTTCTGTCAATACAATAATTGTTAAGATAATGAATAAATTTCTTAAAAGAAATGACATCTTTGTGTTCATTCTTTCTGTTCAAAGAATTCAAAAAAACTAACAATTTGGAAATGATAGTTTCATTCCTATAACTAACTTGGCTACTACATATATAACCACTCAAAGAAAAGAATCTACACAACAGCAGCAAAAAGAGCCGGCAAGTGGAATCTATTAGAAAGTTGAACTGGTAACGCTGGCTTTCGATGCGTACTATGTACAACTACTTGTACAACTAGTCTATATTCCACCATTTGACTCGTGACATTTGTTTTTCCTGTCCACAAACGTAGATATATATAAATCTTTCAAGACATTAAATAAAATCTACACTGCACGCTGAATTCTTGAATCTATCGTGTGACGAAAATCGACTTCAACATCCTCGGGTTTTCTATTTGTTTAGGAATAAAGATACCCGTAGTTAGCAGCTTATGAATCGAGTAGAGACTGACAAGAATGATGCACTGACAAATGTCCTGATCGAAATCTTTTATGCGGCAGAGACAATCAATTTTTCATCTCAACACAGAAATACAAAATATACAAGAGTACTTGATCCTTATCGAAATTACTAACATATTACAAACAACATACGAATTTAAGGTTGCATGCTGCCAAGTCAATAACTAAAGCAATATTGAAACAGAACATAATAATAAGAGTAATAAAAATTAACACGACAACATACATACATGCATAATATATGTGAAAACATGGGCAATATATATAAAGAGAGTCAAGAAAGAAAGACAGGAGAGAAGAGATGAAAACCAGAAATAGGAGGTTGAAGAGCCATGTATTCTTCCTGTGTTTGAATCAAATTAAGGCCAGTGATGACTAGAAAGAAAGATTATATATAAACCCGCAACCTCTAGTAAACTCTCGCGACATATGGTAAAGATGTTACACACTGACCTTTTCCTCGCTTCCTTTACGAGATGGTAAAAATTCTAATTACACAATAACAAAGGTTGGAATTCGGGTGGATTAATTACTATTTGGATAAAAAAAGATTAAATATTAAGATAGATTCTGTGTTTGTGAAATACTACTACTCTACATTAGGTTTTATTTGGAAATATATGGCAAAGCACTTTTCGGAAGTTGGTGTTTGTTTGTATGTTTGTTGCTGACTGGCAAATGACAAGCAGCCATGTGCATATATATATATTTTATAGTTTCATATGACTTTGACTTGTTCAACAACTCCTTTACGCAACTCAATACGTATCATAATCCAGTGGGAGCCCCGTGGGTTTCTTTTCAAAAAATGCCCCCAGGTGCTTTGTGGTAGGGTTGATTGTTCGGTTCGGTTAACCGAATACCAAACCGAAATAATTTGGTTCGGTTAACCAAACCGAAATAATTCGATTTTAATTCGGTTATGGTTTTTTGTGTTATTCGGTATTTCGATTATTTCGGTTTTTTTACTAAAATAACCAAAATTACCGAAATATATAAAATATAATATATTTTTTTAATATAATATAATACAAATTTCAAGTTGAGAAGTCTTAAACCCAGAATGATTTAACCAACTGAACATTTACTACTCCCCTCCCCCAAAACCAACACTGTCACAAATAGGGGGTAAAAACCATAAAGTGATTATATCTAATTGGTTGAGATGACACCGTTTTGAGAAGAGAAACCCAAAAGTGTCACGTGCAACCATATGGACAATTATAAATTATTGTAATTATTTTATTACGCTTCAGTAGTATTGTATTTTCAGTATTGCCCCTGTGTACGCGGGATCTATATGCAAAGGACTTGGGCTTTTTCCCACACTTATGAAATGGAATGTTAATTATGCTTCTCTCTCATCCTCATTTTTCTTCGTGTTCAAGCTTTTCAATTACAACTGGTTTGATTAAAAATTACAAATCGTAAGTCAGTATCTGACAATTGGTATCAGAGCGATGACTAGGCCATCGCTGCAAAAACATGAAAAGGAGCTGAAGACATTGGATACACATATGGAGGAACTAGCGACTTTAACGAAGCAACAGAATGAAGAAAATCGGTCCCAAATCTCTAGTCTGGTGGCACAAATGGCTGAAACAAACAGTCAAATCTCTACTATGTCATCTGTTCTTCAAGCCACGTCGCTCAAAGCAAAAGCAGACCGAGACGATCTATCAAACCAACTGCTAAATCTCATGGAGGTGGTGAAGGCTCATTCCACCATTCTTCAACCTCTGTTTTCCAAGGTACCCACTTCTAACGATAGTATCGCCTCTAATTCATGTTATACATCTGCTATCGTAACACATGTTGCACACATATCTATCCAATTTGGTGAAAATGCTTTCAATGGATCAACCCCAAAAGTAACCACCCCCTTGATCACTGAAAAACAAATTACACCTCTGAGAAACCCCAACCTCGATTTCCAAAACCTTCAGCCAAATGCCCAAACCGTACCCCACACCAACTCCTTAATTCCACCAACAACTGGTAATCACCCATCAAGGTCACCGCTTATTAACAACCCTGGGTGGAGTCAAAATCATGAAACCCAATCCCAACGAAACCTATTTCAGCTTCACTATAAATTTCCCAAGATGGATTTTCCGAGATTTGATGGTAAAAATACAAGGAACTGGGTGAGTAAAGCAGACAAGTTATTCCTATTAAACCCCAACATAGATACCCATACCAAGGTCATCTATGCTGCTTTGTATCTTGACGACGAGGCAGATCATTGGTACCAAACTATTCAAGCTGAGCACTATGGTTTGACTTGGGAAATGTTTACTACCCTCCTGCTCAAACTTTTCTCGACCAGTAATCAGGAAAATTTGATTGGCAAATTCAATAAACTGGTTCAAACAGGTAGTGTGGACTCCTATATTGCCCAATTTGAAGAGCTACGAGGATTTATGATGTCGAGGCACTCTCTCCATACGGATGACTTCTATCTCAACAACTTTCTAAGTGGATTGCGAGCTGATATCCAACAGGCACTCTACATTTATAAACCTTCCACCCTTCAGGATGCCATTAACAAGGCCCGTGAACAAGAGAATTTCATCGACATGCTGGAGAAAAAACTGAGGCCAGTTAATAAATGGTCTAATGGCCCCAAATCTACCAATGATGCAGCTCAACAAAAACTTTGGCCACAAACTCCACCAAATAATAATGCTGCCTACAAAAATACCACGAGTCATGGAAAAATTCCTCCTATCAAAGACTCACTCTAGCAGAAATGGTAAAATGACGAGAAAAAGGTTTATGTTATAATTGTGATGAGGTATTCGTACCAGGGTACAAGTGTCTCAAACCGCAATTGTTCCTCATGATTGGAGATGGAGATGATTCTAGTGACTCTGATGAACACCTATCAGAAACAGGGGCAAATATGACTGAAGTAGAAGATTGTGGGGTCTCCATTCATGCAATGCAAGGAACTTAAGGCATCCATACCTTGAAAATAGAAGGACTGATTAAACGGAAACTAGTACAGATGCTTGTCGACATAGGTTCTACCCATAACTTTGTATCTACATCTCTTGTCAAGAGTCTAGGCCTTCAACTCCTGCCATGCACTCCCCTCAAGGTATTACTAGCTGGTGGCTCAAGTGCCTCCTGCAACAATAAAGTGACGGGGTTAAAGTGGCATATGGCATGCCACGAATTTGTATCTGACTTCTACGCCATTCCCTTGGGAGGGTACGATGCCATTTTGGGAATTCAATGGTTGAAAGATGTTAGCCCAGTGAATTTTGATTTTACTCAACAAGAGATTGTGATCCAAAAGGGGAGTGAACGACTTACCTTGACTCAGGTCACTCAGCAACATACTAAATTCTCTGTGGACTTGGCAGCAGACCAGTTGAATAATTATAGTACACAGAACTATTTTTTAGTCCAGTTGACAGCAGTGGAAGCTTCCACCATCGAACCAGATGAGGCCTCACCCCTTATACAAGCTGTGCTCAACAAATACCCTGAAGTTTTCTCTATTCCTGCTGGACTGCCACCTCTTCGACAGCAAGATCACAAGATTCCCATCATGGATGGATGCAAACCTGTTAACCTTAACCCCTACAAATGTTCTTATCTCTAGCGTACTGAAATAGAGAAGATGGTGCGAGAAATGTTAGATAGTGGAATTATACGACACAGCCAATCTCCTTATTCATCACCTGTCTTGCTCGTGAAGAAGAAAGACAACAGCTGGAGGTTCTGTGTTGATTATTGTGCCTTGAACGCAATTACAATAAAAAATAGGTTTCCCATACCTCTAATCGATGAGATGATGGATGAGTTACATGGCAGCATCATCTTCACAAAGCTAGATCTGCGTAGTGGCTACCACCAAATTCGTGTTCATGACCACGATATTCACAAGACAACCTTCAAAATGCAGCTAGGGCACTACGAATTTTTGGTTATGCCTTTCGGCTTAACCTGTAACACCCCCAGATCCGGGGTCAGGGATCTGGTCGTAACGATCTCAATATCCATCCACAAAACCAACATAATTTAAATTACAACCTTGTGACCCAAAACAACAACATAAAACACACCCGTTATGGTCCCAGAGATGAAATCAGAGTAACCATCAATATTATTAATCATAAGTTTGAGTTCTTACAACCCTAAGAATTACAATTTTACCATTACATACTCTTTGCCATCCATTTGGTATATACCATAATATAAATACATTTGATGCTCAAATGCTAACAACTAGCCTACCAGTAGCTGCATCCTCAGCAATGATAGCTATGACCTTAACGGTAATCCTCTGACGGCTGACACCTGCTTACGCTGAGTGCGCCTTGCGCGGCCATCTGATCTAGCTGTTGTTGTGATATAGATAAATAAAGCAAGGGTGAGCAATAGCCCACCTAAAAGAGTATAACTGAACAGTAATAATATATACAGTTCAAAATATCTTTGAAACCATATGCCATGCATTTACGGAAATGATACCAGTATAACTTAAAAGATGAGGTTACTAGGTAACTCAAAATATATATATTTTATGGAAATATCTGGTATACAAAAGATAAGCAAGATATTCTCAATTATCATAAAAGAGGAACTTGCAGGAAAAATATTGTAATTCCAGTTTCAGTACTTTTTCACCTTGCCAACACCAACAGTGTTGCAGAAATTTCTCACTTTTGGAAGATGAACTAATACGGGAGCATTGCCGCGCTAGATGCCCTGACGTTTACGATGATCAGTCGTATGTCATGCATCTCATCAGTCGTTCTCTACATGTAGAAGGTAGCTCCGACGGATTTACTTGTCTACCGCCCTCTGGAACTCCTCAGCCAACGGTTGGGCTATTGCTGGACCGGCGCCACTCGGCCACTTACGCGTCTCCTAGTTCGAATATCATCCATGACTCTGAAACGTAAAGTTCGTTCCCCTTTTCCCCAAGTATAACACTTGTTGATAGGACTCCACAAAGTAGTCGTATCTAATTGAAAAGGAAAATTCACCAATATTTCCCAAGCTGATGCTTGTTAATGGATATAAACTTGTTCCATCACTCTTACCCCTCGAGCGTTGAGGAGGTAACCAAAAGACTCATATCGATGTTTGAACGAATCAAGATGTGAGTGACAAGATAGTTTTAGCAAGTATATGACCGGGCAGCCAAATAAATAACAGCTCTCAAGTGAGGTTCCCTTATATATTTCTGGAAGTTTGAGCGAGTATTTAAATCTTCTTATAAGATAGATTTAAATAAAAGTAGAGTTTTGGGACCTCCCCTTGATTAAATAGTCATAAAAAGACTCTGAAATATTTTGCATAATATCTGAAGGTGAAAGAAAATCTTTGTATGATATAAATCATTATAAAAAGAATTTAAAAGAATTTACATAAGTATTCCAAGAATATTTATTAAATCAATAATACTTAAGGACTATTTTTAAATCATAATATTTCGTAAGTAATCCTCGAATGAATATATAAAATCAGTTACTAAATAAATCTCTTCTTAAATGAATAAATAATATTCATTAAATAATTCAAACCTTAAATGAATATTCAAGACAATATTCATTAAATAAATAAACTTAAACAAATATTTAAAATAATATTCATTAAATAAATCAAACCTTAAATGAATATTTGAAAATAATATTCATTTAATAAATAATATTCTAAATGAGTATTCAAAAGTAATATTCATTACATAACCAAAACTTTAAAGGAATATTCGAAATCATATTCCTTTAGTAAATAGAACTTCAAATGAATATTCTAAAATAATTTTCATTAAGTAAATAACACCTTAAATGAATATCCGGAAGTAATATTCATTTAATAAATACTATTCTAAATGAATATCCAAATAATATTCATTTAGTAATCGACACTCTAAAGGAATATTTGAAATAATATTCCTTAAGTAAAGAGAATTTCAAATGAATATCTTAAAATAATATTCGTTAAATGGATAAAACCTTAAATGAATATCCGAAAGTAATATTCATTTAATAAACAATATTCTAAATGAATATTGAATAATATTCATGAAATAGTCAAATTCTAAATGAATATTTGAAAATAATATTCACTAAATATTTCTCGACTGAGATAATACTCAAATAACATTCCTCGAAAGATTTCCAAGTAATTAATACTTTATGGAAATATAATTAATGTTTAATAATAACATTCCTCAAAAGGAATACTAATCTGTCGCTGGAATCCCTCCGGGTTTCCACGACTATCTCTATATCTCAAAATACTGACTCTCGGTCTATATTTAAAGAATGAATATTATATACCCTTCACTAAGGGTCTTACAAAACAATCCGGCTTATAACTGGTAATCCCCACCTAGTCTATAAGCCAATATCAATTCAGGGAACAAATATTTCAATAGACTTTGAAAGTAGGCATGTATGCTATGGCATATGTATAACAACAATCATATATATATTATCACAACAACATCCTTTAGAAAGGATTTGAAACTTGCCTGGTAATCCTGTGGGTGTAGTGTACCTCGGTTCAATCCAGTGATCTATAAATAGTCACAATATCCGAGGTTAATCTCGTTAATACTTCGACATGCTAAGTATATATTTAACTTAGGCTAAAACACATTTTCAAATTATCTCGTTAGGCAAACCCTAACATAACTCTTATTAATACCGCTATAATCCGACACTCGAATCCATCCTTAATGTCGGATCTTTCGTACATCTCACTTAATCATTTATAGCCTCGTTCTTTGCAGCAATATGTTGTCTTGATAATTCTTAACAAGTTTCATGTTTTAGTCGACTCGAGATTCCTCTTTTAATCTATCCAAAATGGGTGGCCAAAGTAGTACCCCTATAGTTGACTTTTCTGAGAATTACTATTTTGTGACTCTCACTTCAACACTTTTAATAAATCACTGGAAATGTATTTAATTACAAAACCACTTTTAAAATCATCTTTGGTATTTTTAATATTTATCATAAAATTTCCAATTCGAAGCCACGGGTCTAGATAGGTGAAATGTATTTTTGAAGTTCAGTCAACTACGGATCTTTACTATTCACACCTCTTTCACTAAAACGTTCATAACTCGGTAACCGTTAACTCAAATGATGCACCGTTTTCGCGTACATGATCTAGAGAAGGTCTAGAAGGTAGCTAACTCAAAATTAGACTTAGGTCAGAAGAATAATTTTTCGGATTCTTGCCAAAACAGGGCAGGAGCTTTTAGTGAATAGTGTTACCTCCGAAAAGTGGTTTCTTCGCACTTAACCTCGATTCGAACATTTTTATAAAATCGGAAAACGATCCATTTTACTTGTGGTTATCTCTCACACCTTCCTTATGACCTTTAATATTTAATTTCCATGATTCGTCACTGACTTAGTCATGTTAAGGGATTCCAATTTCAGTTACGAACTTTTGATTACGGTTTCGAACCACTTTTACGAATTTAATCATAACTCCTAAACCGTAAGTCCATTTCATACGATCTTTATATCAAAACGAAGCTTATAACATAATCTAGCTTATTATGGCAAGATTCGACACTGGACAGTAAGTTAAGGCTACTGCTTTTCACGGATTTCAAGGGTGGACGAAATTTTGGCATTACGACGGCTATAAATCGAACGTTCCAAAATTTATTTCGACTCAACCAAGCCACACCGGGCATTCATACATCTTATACACATTATAATCAACTTAAAAAGTCCAAAACATCTCACTTTACCAACATGATTATCATATCTCTTAAATCAACAAATCAACTACATAAGCATGCTTTAATCATCACCATAATCATACTAATCTAAAAACTCATCAAGAACATCATTATACTCAAAGTAAGAGCTAGGGTTTTGGTGAGATATTCCTTCCATGGAGTGGGTAAAGACCTTGCTAAGCCTTGTATAGTCCTTGTATATCCTTAACCAAGCTTAGATCATCCAAGAAATCAAGAAAACCAAGATTTGTTCTTGAAAGTTACTATTCACCCTAGACTTTGATGATTTCTTTGAAAATGGAAACAATGGATTTTGAAGCTAGGATTTCTAGGGTATCATTTTTATGAAATATAGGATCTAGGATAAAATTTTGGAGATCAAACAATGGTTGGACTTGGATTTTGGTTCTTGAATTTTGAAGAAAGCCGAATGGGCTTCATGAGAGGAAGATAGAGTTTTTGCTTGGCTTGCTTGGTCTCATCCTTGGAAAATGAATTATTGCTAGATATATCTTTGGTTAACTATGGTATAGTTTATGGGTTAAAGCTGGGTTAAGGATTCTCTTCCATGTGGGCATGTATTGGTGCCTTATGTTGCACCCTCATGCTAACTAGTTTAGTTTGTTTCCAATGGTACTAGTATGCATGCAACTTGCTTGGTTCCTTGCATTAATGGGATGTCTTAGATATTTTCTAGCATAATGCTACTTTATTAAAGGCACTAGGTCATGCATGATGCAATCAAGAGACATGTGTTGCCTTTTTGTGGTTGGATGACAAGATGAAGCTAATTGCTTGGTTTGATCTCCCATTGCTCTAGTTAGCATTGTAACTAACTTGGTTTCTTTGATCTTATCTTGCATAAAGTGATTATGTCACCTTCCACTAGCTCAACATGCATCTTGACTCTCTGCTTGTTTCCTTGTCCGGTTATCGCTCAATTCATTGATCGTTTGTAGGAATATCTCAAGGATTCCTAGTTAGGGTTTTACCGAAAACCTCTGTAATGATTCTATTATAATTTCTATCTTTCATTAATATCCTCGAATTAATATTTCTCAAATATTAAATCCTTAATCTATCAGTGTCTAGGGAAAATCTCGGAGAAAATAAAAGTGTTGTTTTTCAGAATCTGACAGTCTTTACATACACTTATTTTCCCCTCGAATCACTAATACGAACTCAGAAATTCATTCCGGGTACTTCTATATAGTGTCGTCTCATAATATTCTTATTTCCATCAAAAAAAATATTCATCACTTATTCTCTTTTTTGCCCTGGTACTTAGAAAATATCTTTGTGCTTCCTCGAGCGTTCCTTAACTCTTTCATGGAACCTCCTTACTTGTAACCGATATCGATCTGGATGACATGAGGGTATCTATTTCTCTCTAGGGAATCTTATCTTAACTTTCTAGGAGATAGATTATTCTAATCTAAGTTATCACCCAATAGCATCCTCCAGGACATATAACCTTGGAATATATATCCTTTCATTATTCATTCGTTAAAACCAGTATTACATTGTAGTTGTAACCACTATTCACTCTTACATCAATACATAATAAAAAGTTTTAATTCTACCCAAAAATCTGGGTTCTTACAGTCTCCCCTCCTTAAAAGGATTCCGTCCCGGAATCAGGTAGAAGACAATTGGGTACTTGTTGGTTATTTCGCTTTCCAATTCTCTGGTCGATCCTTACACATTCCAATCTTTTCAAAGCACATTGTACTAGTGTTACAATACACCCTTTATCCGTTCTACCAATTCTTTGATACTTTCGTACAACACATTATCCGGTATACGCTCTTGTTCGGTCTTATACTATTTACCTTATTGGTACGTGCAGTGACTTCGGTATCACTATCGCGCTACGAATTCGGAGATAACCTTACTCGTACTACGTTCCTGATCGCTTTTACCTTCGCAATCTGGATCTATATATATTGAAGTGGAAAAATTTATTGAGAGATCACTATGATCAATGAACATTTGTTATATTGCATAGTTAGTACAGAAGGGGGCCAGCCTTTAGTACTTGACAAGCAATTAAACAATTAATGGCATTCCACTTAGACTTCTATCACACAGACAGATCGTCACGTAGCAGTACCTCCCCTCCTTAAAGGGTTGTTCTCCTCAATTCAGAAGAATATGAATAAGTGAGAAGAAAAGAGAAGAATTTCAAGGATTTGTAGAAAATTTTTCTTGATTGCAAAATATCATACTTGGAATTTACCCCCGAACTATAGAGGTTTGTCAAAGAAGAAAATAGTCGTAATCGTAATAAATGTTATTTTATCGTAATCTCATGTGTCAACGTATTCTCGATGTTCTGTCCATCTTTCTATGGACCATCATATCCTAATCAGTATTTCGTATATCATGTCATTCCAAAATTTAAACTATCCGAAACAAACCTGGATGATTTCTCTAACTTAGATTCAATTCCGACCCTTCCACAGTCGTTATCATCTAATTCCGCAGAAAATCACCACTACATTAATGTGGTCCATGGATAAATCGTCATCGTTTATCATTTACGTGGGGCTTTAATAGCTAGACATACGGGTTTCATGATTTGTCAAATCACCACTCTTTTAGGAAGACAGAATAATCACTATTCCTTACCCATAAGGAATACTTCCTGAACTTGATACAGATATCACATGAAGAAGATAGAATTGCAGAAGAGCTTTAAGCATTGCAGCTAGGATAGGTTGAGGAGATTATTAATCGTATATCTCTAGTTGAAGACTGGAAGCTCAACGTTTTACTTAATCACTTTCCAAATCTCGTTAATCCTTACTACATGGATACCTTTCAGTATCACGAATCTTTAACTTTATGCACTCTATCTTGTTTGCATAGAAATACATCAACAATAACTTTCTTGTCATTCATCATCATGCCATTTAGCTCATCAGTATTTGTACCATCTCTGTTTCTGGTCATCTACTACCAATTCATTGTTACTTAACCTCCCCTCTCTCTTTCCAAAGAAAAGGCGAGTCTCTTGGGGAATTTGGTCTGGCCTGTCGTAGAGCCTCCTAATGTCGGTAATGTGCTACCGGCAACATCGGGAATCGAATCTTTACTTAAACTATTCTTATAGTTGATCCTGGCACAATAATCAGACGGAATGTAACTTCCTCTACCACATTATGACCACCAAGGTCCTTTACATTATCATTTTATCTCTTTAGTATGAGCATGTATACTTACTCCCTTATACTTAAAGTGTCGGCCACCTCATTGGCCTTTCCTGAATACAATAATTTCTTGAAATCAATGTTTCCTGGATTTATTCCAACTCAGGATGGAAGCATTCTCCCTTAAATTCTGCTAAATGAGAAAAAGCATATATCAGTCCTTTCCAAAAGTCATTGCTTCCATCTTTCTAGTGTGAACTTTACTACAGATACTCTCAATCATACCTAGGATATTTCCTTACTTAACTCCCTTCTTGTTTTAGGATAATCTCAACCTTATTGGTTCAATCAATACTTTTTCATTGTTTCACACATGCTTCATCTGGCCTTATTGTTACTATGCCATACCTTCCTTACCAAACTTCCCTTTTTGAGTTCAGAATATTACCTCTTCCCTTATAAGGTTTCTTAGGTCATCCTCATCATTCCTCCTGTATCTTCCGGGTACAGGGTATATCAAACATCATTAACCAATTCTATAACGATTCTGTCTATGTACTTTTCGAGACTCATTTCCATAATTCCTTATAGGTTATTGTTACCTTAGTCGACTCAACTGGTATCTTCCAAATTCACAATGTCTTTATTAAGGGTAATGATGTCCTTTGTGCACCCCCAGGGTTTATCTTAATCTATGGATATTCAATCCCCAATTCTATTTTCAAGGAATACATACATCCTGTACTTGGTAATTCAATCATATATCCTTAATAAGGGTCTCTTTTCAATCATTCTCATCTTGATAATCTATAGGTAGCCTAATGCTAACCTCTTCTTTCAAACGAATGTCAGTCTATATAACCTTCCAAAAGACAACATATGTCTATCTGTCTTTCTTACAGAACTTGGTAATGGTAGCAAGGATGTTCTGGAAGATATTGGTCATGTTCAACGTGAATCTCTTAGTGCCTAATGCTCTTTTTGAGGACACTAATCTTCAGATAATCATTTATGCATCATTCTGCACTAACTTTGTCAATCTTCGTAACTTTTCATTAGCCACTACCGTCAATCCTCATACGTCCCTGGTATATATAAAATCCATCATCTTGTATCTCAATTCATTTTATATCAAAAACCCTCGCGGTTGGTGCTTGGTTAAAAGCAACCCCGCTTTATTCTTTCGTTGCTGGTCTAGTCACTTGCTAATCCTTTGTGACTTGGCCTCAACTGGCCATACTAAAATATGTGAGTTTAGGGGTCGGCTAATAGCATTACTTTTCTAGCAATTACTGGCATAGTGCCTCCTACTTTGATACCTTTTGATCTTTTAAAAATTGTACTCCATATAAGTCTCAACCGACTTCTCGGTACCGCCTCCGGTCACCTTTCCTTTACTTTTATTCTTTCAGCTGTTCTTATCAATTTCACGTGCCACAAAAGCTTAACACTTCTGGCATAACAACCTTTTTATTTTAGTCAATCCCGGAATTTCTTAGTCCGGCTCGTTTCTTAATTACATTTCCCTTTTTATCATCCAATCTCAACTTCATCAGTTTATCTCTAGAATCAATCGTAATAATCGGGGTCTGTCTACCAACCCGTATAGTGGCTATCCAACCCCATCCACAGGGTTTGTTCCAGTTTCCACTCTCTTCAATGGCGTCTTTTGATAATCAGAAAGACAAGGTTTGCCAAAATTCATCGAATTCCTTTCCATAATTTGGAAAAATTTAATCAATCTATCCACCCACTGGTAACACTAAGAAGATCCATTTTGATACCCGAGGAATAGTTCTAGGAACATCAAAACAGGTCGAACCGTAAACAGTTATATTAATAGAATGATCAACATAAAGTCAGAAGTTTAGATACTGGAAAGGATCCCAATATACGTACATCCCTTAGAAGGGAAGTCAAAGTTTCAACTGAAACATGCCACATCTTCCCGATACATATTCGTCCTATTAGTCGATACTACCAAATACCAGTCTTTTTAACAACTAGTATCAGAAGGAACACTACCATCGGGGTTAGTCATTCCACCAAATTGGAACTACCAAGGCCATCCGAATCTGGTGAACCGTGTTGTTCAAATATATTCGAGATTACGCTGCCGTACTATATAAGCACAATGCCAAATCTGGTATGAGATGCATCATAATATATCCCAATGTTCTCCTTCTTCCATTTAGCCAACACCAACGCTGGGTCGTCACCAATTTCATCTTTTAGCTCCAGGAAGATTTCCTCCAATTTTTCTGTCTATTCAACTTCTTAGTCCTTGGTTGGTGTGGTTGACCTTTTTCGCTTGAAACTGCCTTTAATTCGACGGGGTCCACCCACACTACTCACTTATTGATCGCATGTCCTAATAACGGAACTTCAATTGCCCGAACTCATACTCAGAGAACTTGGCAGACACTTACCTCCTTTAGGTCTCATCTAAAATATTTTTCCGTTATCTCTTAACCACTAATCGTATTACCCGATCCATTTATGATTCCGCATTGGAGTAACTAATGCAACCACTATAATCCAGTCAAGGAAAAGAAAGAATTTAATATTCTCCTAAACCACATATATCTAATGCCTCTGGTTCCTCATTCCACTGAGTTAAAATAACCCTATACTTAGTTTCTCACAATAGTCTTGTTACGAGTTTATCACAAACCCACTGGTCTTTTCCTCTTGTATAGCCTTATCCAATCGGGCCATCACTTCCCAATGTCTTTACTTTCTAAGTTGACCCATTTATAAGATGGGCATTTCCCTGAATAAAATCACCTTAACAATCTCAATTTGGTTTCATAAATTAAAACCTATGAAATCTGTCTTCTCATGGCGAATTACCATTGACAATATTCACACTAACCCATTTATCCGAAGATATGGCACTTGCCACCTATGTCTTAACTGTTCCTAGGGACTCTGCTCCACGTCTTATATCAATGTCTTTGATAATCATGCATCATTCTAACTCTTTTCTCATTAATCTGAAAGTCTCCAAGGATTTTATCTATCCTTACATAAGATCTTGAGTAATTCCTCAAATCCATCTTACTTACTGGTACTTCATCCGGTAGTCCGGCTATGAATCCAATATGCCTCTTTAATTCCATTAATAATATCTCAGTTCTTTACGCTCATTCCTCTAAGCACTATATCTTAACTCTTATAGTCTTTCGGGATACAGCCCTCATTTCCTCAGGGGTAACTCCTCATCCTCAACAGGATTCCCTTCCTCTGCTGGAACCCTTTCCGGGTCCTTAGTAGGGTATCCTATCGAATTCACAATCCGATTGTCAACATAAAATAAAGCATCATCGTACTACTGCTCGTACACCTCAAGGTCTATCACTTTAGTAGTCGGCACGAGGACGAGCTAAGTTACTATCATGATACTTAAGAGTTCCCATAAAGGTTTTATATGTCAGTACTACATTAAGTAGTCCGAATATGAACTTGGCAAGAGTTCTTATTATCTTAATGAATTTATAATTTTAACGTCGCATCATCTCTGGGGTTTATAACGTACTCTCTCTGATACCATTTCTGTAACACCCCCAGATCCGGGGTCAGGGATCTGGTCGTTACGATCTCAATATCCATCCACAAAACCAACATAATTTAAATTACAACCTTGTGACCCAAAACAACAACATAAAACACACCCGTTATGGTCCTAGAGATGAAATCAGAGTAACCATCAATATTATTAATCATAAGTTTGAGTTCTTACAACCCTAAGAATTACAATTTTACCATTACATACTCTTTGCCATCCATTTGGTATATACCATAATAATACATTTGATGCTCAAATGCTAACAACTAGCCTACAGTAGCTGCATCCTCAGCAATGATAGATATGACCTTAACGGTAATCCTCTGACGGCTGACACCTGCTTACGCTGAGTGCGCCTTGCACGGCCATCTGATCTAGCTGTTGTTGTGATATAGATAAATAAAGGAAGGGTGAGCAATAGCCCACCTAAAAGAGTATAACTGAACAGTAATAATATATACAGTTCAAAATATCTTTGAAACCATATGCCATGCATTTACGGAAATGGTGCCAGTATAACTTAAAAGATGAGGTTACTAGGTAACTCAAAATATATATATTTTATGGAAATATCTGGTATACAAAAGATAAGCAAGATATTCTCAATTATCATAAAAGAGGAACTTGCAGGAAAAATATTGCAATTCCAGTTTCAGTACTTTTTCACCTTGCCAACACCAACAGTGTTGCAGAAATTTCTCACTTTTGGAAGATGAACTAATACGGGAGCATTGCCGCGCCAGATGCCCTGACGTTTACGATGATCAGTCGTATGTCATGCATCTCATCAGTCGTTCTCTACATGTAGAAGGTAGCTCCGACGGATTTACTTGTCTACCGCCCTCTGGAACTCCTCAGCCAACGGTTGGGCTATTGCTGGACCGGCGCCACTCGGCCACTTACGCGTCTACTAGTTCGAATATCATCCATGACTCTAAAACGTAAAGTTCGTTCCCCTTTTCCCCAAGTATAACACTTGTTGATAGGACTCCACAAAGTAGTCGTATCTAATTAGAAAGGAAAATTCACCAATATTTCCCAAGCTGATGCTTGTTAATGGATATAAACTTGTTCCATCACTCTTACCCCTCGAGCGTTGAGGAGGTAACCAAAAGACTCATATCGATGTTTGAACGAATCAAGATGTGAGCGACAAGATAGTTTTAGCAAGTATATGACCGGGCAGCCAAATAAATAACAGCTCTCAAGTGAGGTTCCCTTATATATTTCTGGAAGTTTGAGCGAGTATTTAAATCTTCTTATAAGATAGATTTAAATAAAAGTAGAGTTTTGGGAACCTCCCCTTGATCAAATAGTCATAAAAAGACTCTGAAATATTTTGCATAATATCTGAAGGTGAAAGAAAATCTTTGTATGATATAAATCATTATAAAAAGAATTTAAAAGAATTTACATAAGTATTCCAAGAATATTTATTAAATCAATAATACTTAAGGACTACTTTTAAATCATAATATTACTCGTAAGTAAATCCTCGAATGAATATATAAAATCATTTACTAAATAAATCTCTTCTTAAATGAATAAATAATATTCATTAAATAATTCAAACCTTAAATGAATATTCAAGACAATATTCATTAAATAAATAAACTTAAACAAATATTTAAAATAATATTCATTAAATAAATCAAACCTTAAATGAATATTTGAAAATAATATTCATTTAATAAATAATATTCTAAATGAGTATTCAAAAGTAATATTCATTACATAACCAAAACTTTAAAAGAATATTCGAAATCATATTCCTTAAGTAAATAGAACTTCAAATGAATATTCTAAAATAATTTTCATTAAGTAAATAACACCTTGAATTAATATCTGGAAGTAATATTCATTTAATAAATACTATTCTAAATGAATATCCAAATAATATTCATTTAGTAATCGACACTCTAAAGTAATATTTGAAATAATATTCCTTAAGTAAAGAGAATTTCAAATGAATATCTTAAAATAATATGCGTTAAATGGATAAAACCTTAAATGGATATCCGAAAGTAATATTCATTTAATAAACAATATTCTAAATGAATATTGAATAATATTCATGAAATAGTCAAACTCTAAATGAATATTTGAAAATAATATTCACTAAATATTTCTCGACTGAGATAATACTCAAATAACATTCCTCGAAAGATTTCCAAGTAATTAATACTTTATGAAATATAATTAATGTTTAATAATAACATTTCTCAAAAGGAATACTAATCTGTCGCTGGAATCCCTCCGGATTTCCACGACTATCTCTATATCTCAAAATACCGACTCCCAGTCTATATTTAAAGAATGAATATTATATACCCTTCACTAAGGGTCTTACAAAACAATCCGGCTTATAACTGGTAATCCCCACCTAGTCTATAAGCCAATATCAATTCAGTGAACAAGTATTTCAATAGACTTTGAAAGTAGGCATGCATGCTATGGCATATGTATAACAACAATCATATATATATTATCACAACAACAACCTTTAGAAAGGATTTGAAACTTGCCTGGTAATCCTGTGGGTGTAGTGTACCTCGGTTCAATCCGGTGATCTATAAATAGTCACAATATCCGAGGTTAATCACTTTAACACTTCGACATGTTAAGTATATATTTAACTTAGGCTAAAACACATTTTCAAATTATCTCGTTAGGCAAACCCTAACATAACTCTTATTAATACCGCTATAATCCGACACTCGAATCCATCCTTAATGTCGGATCTTTCGTACATCTCACTTAATCATTTATAGCCTCGTTCTTTGCAGCAATATGTTGTCTTGATAATTCTTAACAAGTTTCATGTTTTAGTCGACTCGAGATTCCTCTTTAATCTAGCCAAAATGGGTGGCCAAAGTAGTACCCCTAGAGTTGACTTTTCTGAGAATTACTATTTCGTGACTCTCACTTCAACACTTTTAATAAATCACTGGAAACGTATTTAATTACGAAACCACTTTTAAAATCATCTTTTGTATTTGTAATATTTATCATAAAATTTCCAATTCGAAGCCACGGGTCTAGATAGGTGAAATGTATTTTTGAAGTTCAGTCAACTACGGATCTTTACTATTCACACCTCTTTCACTAAAACGTTCATAACTCGGTAGCCGTTAACTCAAATGATGCACCGTTTTCGCGTACATGATCTAGAGAAGGTCTAGAAGGTAGATAACTCAAAATTAGACCTAGGTCAGAAGAATAATTTTTCGGATTCTTGCCAAAACAGGGCAGGAGCTTTTAGTGAATAGTGTTACCTCCGAAAAGTGGTTTCTTCGCACTTAACCTCGATTCGAACATTTTTATAAAATCGGAAAACGATCCATTTTACTTGTGGTTTTCTCTCACACCTTCCTTATGACCTTTAATATTTAATTTCAAAGATTCGTCACTGACTTAGTCATGTTAAGGGATTCCAATTTCAGTTACAAACTTTCGATTACGGTTTCGAACCACTTTTACGAATTTAATCATAACTCCTAAACCGTAAGTCCATTTCATACGATCTTTATATCAAAACGAAGCTTATAATATAATATAGTTTATTATGGTAAGATTCGACACTGGAAAGTAAGTTAAGGCTACTGCTATGCACGGAGTTCAAGGGTGGACGAAATTTCGGCATTACGACGGCTATAAATCGAACGTTCCAAAGTTTATTTCAACTCAACCAAGCCACACCGGGAATTCATACATCTTAAACACATGATAATCAACTTAACAAGTCCAAAACATCTCACTTTACCAACATGATTATCATATCTCTTAAATCAACAAATCAACTACATAAGCATGCTTTAATCATCACCATAATCATACTAATCTAAAAACTCATCAAGAACATCATTAGACTCAAAGTAAGAGCTAGGGTTTTGGTGAGATATACCTTCAATGGAGTGGGTAAAGACCTTTCTAAGCCTTGTATAGTCCTTGTATATCTTTAACCAAGCTTAGATCATCCAAGAAATCAAGAAAACCAAGATTTGTTCTTGAAAGTTACTATTCACCCTAGACTTCGATGATTTCTTTGAAAATGGAAACAATGGATTTTGAAGCTAGGATTTCTAGGGTATCATTTTTATGAAATATAGGATCTAGGATAAAATTGTGGAGATCAAACAATGGTTGGAACTTGGATTTTGGTTCTTGAATTTTGAAGAAAGCCGAATGGGCTTCATGAGAGGAAGATAGAGTTTTTGCTTGGCTTGCTTGGTCTCATCCTTGGAAAATGAATTATTGCTAGATATATCTTTGGTTAACTATGGTATAGTTTATGGGTTAAAGCTGGGTTAAGGATTCTCTTCCATGTGGGCATGTATTGGTGCCTTATGTTGCACCCTCATGCTAACTAGTTTAGTTTGTTTCCAATGGTACTAGTATGCATGCAACTTGCTTGGTTCCTTGCATTAATGGGATGTCTTAGATATTTTCTAGCATAATGCTACTTTATTAAAGGCACTAGGTCATGCATGATGCAATCAAGAGACATGTGTTGCCTTTTTGTGGTTGGATGACAAGATGAAGCTAATTGCTTGGTTTGATCTCCCATTGCTCTAGTTAGCATTGTAACTAACTTGGTTTCTTTGATCTTATCTTGCATAAAGTGATTATGTCACCTTCCACTAGCTCAACATGCATCTTGACTCTCTGCTTGTTTCCTTGTCCGGTTATCGCTCAATTCATTGATCGTTTGTAGGAATATCTCAAGGATTCCTAGTTAGGGTTTTACCGAAAACCTCTGTAATGATTCTATTATAATTTCTATCTTTCATTAATATCCTCGAATTAATATTTCTCAAATATTAAATCCTTAATCTATCAGTGTCTAGGGAAAATCTCGGAGAAAATAAAAGTGTTGTTTTTCAGAATCTGACAGTCTTTACATACACTTATTTTCCCCTCGGATCACTAATACGAACTCAGAAATTTATTCCGGGTACTTCTATATAGTGTCGTCTCATAATATTCTTATTTCCATCAAAAACAATATTCATCACTTATTCTCTTTTTTGCCCTGGTACTTAGAAAATATCTTTGTGCTTCCTCGAGCGTTCCTTAACTCTTTCAAGGAACCTCCTTACTTGTAACCGATATCGATCTGGATGACATGAGGGTATCTATTTCTCTCTAGGGAATCTTATCTTAACTTTCTAGGAGATAGATTATTCTAATCTAAGTTATCACCCAATAGCATCCTCCAGGACATATAACCTTGGAATCTATATCCTTTCATTATTCATTCATTAAAACCAGTATTACATTGTAGTTGTAACCACTATTCACTCTTACATCAATACATAATAAAAAGTTTTAATTCTACCCAAAAATCTGGGTTCTTACATGGAAGCATCATCTTCACAAAGCTAGATCTGCGTAGTGGCTACCACCAAATTCGTGTTCATGACCACGATATTCACAAGACAACCTTCAAAATTCAGCTAGGGCACTACGAATTTTTGGTTATGCCTTTTGACTTAACCAACGCCCCAGCCACGTTCCAATGCATCATGAATGAAGTCTTCCGTGAGTACATTGGAAAGTTCGTGCTCGTCTTCTTCGACGACAACTTGATCTATAGCAAAAATGAGGCTGAACATGTTAGTCACTTGGACTTAGTATTCAACAAGCTACAAGAGAATAAACTTCATGTTAAGCAGAGTAAATGTACATTTGGGCAGTCCAAAGTCGAATACCTGGGCCATGTTATCAGTAGCACTGGGGTAGCTGTTGACAACCATAAAATAGAGGCAATGCAAGCTTGGCCTAGCCCAAAGAATCTTAAGGCTTTACGAGGCTTCCTTGGGCTAACTGGATACTACCGTCGATTTGTCAAAAATTATGGTTCCCTCAGCAAACCGTTGACGAATTTACTCAAGAAAGGGGCTTTTCGATGGGATTCTAAGGCAGAAAATGCTTTTCAAACCTTGAAGAAAGCAATGCAGAGCACCTCAGTCTTACGACTGCCCGATTTCTCCAAAACCTTTGTAGTTGAATCAGACGCCTGTAAGTCTGGTGTGGGTGCCGTTTTGATGCAAGAAGGCCAACCACTCGCATACTTCAGCAAGGCAATCTCCAATCGAGACATGGGATTATCTACATACGAAAAAGAGCTCCTTGCAATCGTATTGGCTATCCAAAAATGGAGGGGCTACTTAATCAGAAGGAAATTCACCATTAAGACGGATCAAGAGGCTCTCAAACACCTGCTCAACCAGAAAATAACCACATTAGTCCAAAAAAAGTGGCTAACAAAGCTACTAGGCTTTGATTACTGTATTGAATACAAGAGAGGAAGGGATAACCTTGTAGCAGATCCCCTGTCTCGAAGGTTTGAACCAATTGACTCGTCTCAAACCATGGTTGTGTCATGTGTGTACCCTACTTGGAAAGAGGAGTTAAAACAATCATGGGAGACCGACCCAGCTACAAAGCCGATCCTCACGAATTTAGCAGTTAACCCCTCCATGTTAACCGACTATACACTTGTTGATGGCGATCTTCGTCGACAAGGGAAGCTTTATGTGGGTGCAGTGGGCCAACTCCGCCAAGAGATAATCAAGAACCTCCATGGTACACAAGAAGGGGGGCATTCAGGATCCACTGCTACCATCAAACGAGTAGCTAATCTATTCTGGTGGCCTAACATGAGTAAAGAAATCACAGACTGGGTTTTGGCTTGCGAAGTGTGCCAAAGATTTAAAGGGGAACACATCAGCTATCCTGGACTTTTACAGCCAATTCCTATTCCCCAGGGGGCGTGGGAAACGATTACTATGGATTTTATTGAAAGCCTTCCCAAATTAGACGGCAAAGACACGATACTAGTGGTCATTGATAAATACACAAAGTATGGTCACCTGATTTCTCTACAACACCCTTTTACAGCAGCACAAGTGGCTCAAAAGTTACTCGATCAGGTGATTAAATTGTACGGGCCTCCTAAGGTTTTTATCTCCGACCGAGATTGAATCTTTACCAGTGAGTTTTGGACCGAACTTTTTAAGTTACTGGGCACTTCGACTCACCTCACTACGGCCATCCATCCACAATCCGATGGCCAAAGTGAACGCCTCAACCATTGCATCGAGATGTACCTTCGCTGCTTGACAAACCAAATGCCCACCCATTAAAATTGCTGGCTACCCATGGCCGAGTGGTGGTATAACACCAGCCACCACACAGCCATCAATATGACCCCATACCAAGCCCTCTATGGAAAGAAGCCACCCTGTCTCAATTACCATTAAGCGCAGAGCACCAAGAATGAATGTATAGACTCCTTCTTGCACCAGAGAGCGGAAATGCAAGTTTTATTGAAAACCAACCTTCAAAAAGCTCAAGAGAGGATGACATACTATGCAAATAAGAAACGTACTGATCGTTTTTTCCAGGAAGGGGACGAAGTTTTCTTAAAGGTCCAAGCTTTTCGTCAAATAAGCCTCAAAACAGCCAAAGACAACAAATTTTCTCCAAGATATTACGGCCCTTTCAAAATCTTGAAGAAAATTTGTCCGGTAGCCTATCGGCTTCAACTTCCAGCCACTGCTCGAATCCATCACACTTTCCATGTCTCACTCCTCAAAAAGAAAATTGGAGATACGAGCCTTGTGTCTTCAGATCTGCCCACTACAGATACAATGGTGACTAACAAAGTTCCAGAGAGAATTCTTGATCGGCGCTTGATAAAAAGAAATAACGCTCCGGCAGCTCTTGTACTAATACAGTGGAAAGACTCTATTCCTGAAGATGCCACATAGGAGGAGTACTCTGAGCTTCACCGTAAATTTTCGTGGTTCACCGGCGAGGGCGCCGCTGCTCAAGAAAGGGGCATTGTCACAAATGGAGGGTAAAAACCCTTAAGTGATTATATCTAATTTGTTGAGACGACACCGTTTTGAGAAGAGAAACCCAACAGTATCACGTGCAACCATGTGGACAATTATAAATTATTGTTATTATTTTATTACGCTTCAGTAGTATTGTATTTTCAGTATTGCCCCTGTGTACGCGGGATCTATATGTAAAGGACTTGGGCTTTTTCCCACACTTATGAAATGGAATGTTAATTATGCTTCTCTCTCATCCTCATTTTTCTTCCAGTTCAAGCTTTCAATTACAACTGGTTTGATTAAAAATTACAAATCGTAAGTCAGTATCTGACAAACACCCTCACAGTAATTCCCCCAAAATTAATACTCAATCAAAGGCCAGGCAATGGCGGTTTGGGCAACGATGACCCGATTCACATCGGATCTGGACACGCAAGAATCTTCTGGTCTACCCTGGGGCATGATGTTGACGCTATTCCCCGGCAAAGACGAGAACGGAATTGCTCCGGTGTCCGGATCCAACGGCGACTTGCTTCCTCGATGCGAGAATTGTTGTGCTTATTACAATACTTATTGTGATCAGGAACAATGGGCCTGGACTTGTGCTCTTTGTGGTAATCTTAATGGACTTGCTTCTCAAACTATCTTTAGATACTCTCTCAGTCTCTCCCTCATGCTTGTGCTGAGAATATGTCCTCTATTATTGATCTCGAATAGCCTGGTAAATTGTAATCCTCTCTACTCTCTCTCGATTGATCTATTTCTAGAAAAGTGATTTTTTTTTAATTCGGTTATTTAATTCGGTATTCGGTTTTAACCGAAATAAATATTTCGGTTTGGTAAAATAACCGAAATTATTTCGGTTTCTTGATTCGGTTATGATTTTTGAGCTATTCGGTATTTCGGTTATTTCGGTATTCGATAATTCGGTTTGGTTATAACCGAATAATCATCCCTACTTTGTGGCTAAACTAGGATGCACAAAATAAATCAAAAATCGAAATCTAACTAAAAAATTTAGCATTCAATTGGAAAAAAGTTTAAAATAGATTGAATGAAATAATGACTTGAGTTAATAATAAAAATTTAATAATAAACAAAAATAGAATAAACACATGAAATAATATACCGAGTGTTAAGCTACGAATCCCACTAGTAACCTATTAAAATTGATAATTGTTATAAATATATTAAAATTGAAATTTATTATATTTATTATAAAAATATAAATAAAGTTATAATTACATAATACACACATTATTTGCTTTTCTTTTTTTAGTTCATTATAAAATTTAAAATTTAAACATTAAAATATTTATAAAAAAATCGTATTTTGTAGAATTTATAATCTAGTTAAATATAACTAGAACTCCTAATTTAAATTTCACTAGTATTTATTTATTGTTTTGATAAAAAAATAGATGCCAGTTAAAATGGATAAAAAAAGTTTTAAACTAAATAAAAAGACTCATAATCAGTGTCGTAAATGAGTTAATACGTTCACGAATTCGTTGGTGTTCGAGTTAAAAAAATTTGATTGGAGTTCGGTTTGATTTATAAATTTCGTGAATAAACTTGTAAATATAGTTTATGAATGAATTGGTGCATAAACTTGATATGTCTGCTCGTTAACACATTTCATTAAGATTTCAATTTTCATAGGTGTTTTTGAATTTATGGCAACGAATAAATAATTGTATATGTAATTGTTTACGAAATAATATATTAGTTTATTTTTCTTATTCTATTTTCTTTTGTTAAATCTACTTATTGTTTCTATTTTAAAGAATTAAATTATAACACATGTTACATCGTAAATTATAACATTAATTGGTTATATATAAATAAATATGATTCAAATTCAATTAGTTGAATCGTTTATAAGCCTAAATTAGAAACATGTCTCTTGTTTTCGAGTTTTATCCCCTCTGCTTTCTTTATATTTAAATGCGTTCAAAATTTTGTTAAGAAAAACTCAGAAGGTAAACACGAGATCATGAAAAATATTAGTAAGATGTTCATGAGCTAGTATTCATGAGACATTTTTATAAATAATATTTCGTAAAACATGTTCGTGAACTATTCGTAAACACGTTTATGAATAATATTTTTTTTAATCAATTAATATACAAACAAAATTGTTAGTCACAGAGGCATGCATGTTTACATCTAATAACAAGCATAATTGTTTGTAATACTTTGCATTACTTACATGACCTCTTAACTGAGGGAACCTCTAGTTGTAGAGTTTCTATTTGTTTTGTACTTGTAGTACGCATCAAATCCTAGTTGTGTAACTGCACTTATAAAGTCAAGAATAATGCTTGAAAGAAGTTCCAAGGTTCATGCCTCAAGCAAGAAGATAAAGACTGTCAAATAATCACAGTTGGGATTTGAAGAAATGAAGAATTTGCCTAAGTACCAATTCGAGAAGTACATTTGTCTATTCGAGAAGTCTAGCGTTCGAGAAGTCAGAGATTCGATATCTGAGAAGACACTATTCGATATCTCATACGATATCTTAAAGATTCGACATGTCTAAATACTCTATTCGAGAACTCAAGAAGTCAACAAGTCAAAGTGGTATTCGAGTTCTCAAAGAGTCAACAAGTCAAAGTTCCATTTGATATCTCAAGGGCTCAAAAAGCTATTCGATATCTCAGGGATTCGACAAGTCAAGTGTTCTATTCGACAACTCAAGGAACCCTGGAGAAAAGTGTTATTCGAGAAGTGATTCGATATGTCAATCATACAGTATTCGAGAACTCAGAGTTATCTAATCCTAGTTCTCGAATCAATCACTTAGCCACTTCTCGAATACATTCTTGGAGACAAAATACTGAAGAAATTGTAAAAGTCAAAACCCTGCAACAAGCCAATGCACTTTATGGACCACAATCTGTAACGTGCTCTGGAAAGCCTACAAGGAAGCTTGGAGAGATATAGAAGAAACAAAGAGCTAAAGAAGTGGATCTGAACAGAACTTTGCAAAGTCAAATCTGTAGCCGTTTGGATGCTTACTCAAAAAAGATAGACATACAAGAAAGTAATTTATCATGTAACCTTATTTGTAGTAAGTGAGTTGTATTCATGTTCTATAAGAATACAATCTCACTTCTTTAGTTCATTAAGTTTTTTCATACACATTGTAAGATATATCTCTCTGAGAAAAACGAAGCTGAGAATACTACCATTTGTATTCACAGATTGTAGCAAATCTTTATCTAATAAAATATTAGATTAAAGTGATATTGTGTCTTGTGTTGCTCTTTATCCGCACCTACATATTTGCACACACAAACACATATCTTGCTACACAGATTCAAGAACGAGAAAAAGTTCAAGAATCCATTCACCCCCCTCTGTATTCTTTTACTGTATTCAATACTCAACAAGTGGTATCAGAGCAGGCTGTTTATTCAAAAACAGAAAAACGATCATGAGTTCGAATACACCAAAGACCATAGGAACGGTGAAAGTCCCTAAGTTTGACAAAGAAAATTACAACCTCTGGAAGATAAAAATGATGTTGTTCATCAAAGCCTCTCATCCTTTGTATCCTGAGATTCTCAAGAATGGCCCATTTGTTCCACAACAAGAAATACCTGAAAAGACTGTTGGAACCACAACAATTCCAAGATCTTATGTGGCCAAGGAACCATCCAAATGGACAGAATCAGAAAAGGAGATGGTTGCTCTTGACAGTCACCTCATGCTGCTAATTATAGATTCCATAGATATGTCAATGTTTGCAAACATTGCATCGTGTACAACTGCCAAAGAAATGTGGGATCACATTGAGGTATTATGTGAAGGGACTGATGAGGTCAGGGAAAACAAGAAACAGATACTGGTCACACAGTATGAAGCTTTCATGGCACAGCCCAAGGAAAGCATCACTGAGATGTTTGAGAGATTTCACAAGCTAGTTACTGAGTTGCAGATGAATGGCAAGGTTTATAGCACTAAGGAGTTGAACATGAAGTTTCTACTGTCTTCACCAAATCATCTAGAGCAAAGGGTCATTTCTCTAAGGGAAAGAGATTTGAACAAAATCACTTATGATGTGCTCTATGGGGTTTTGAAGACTCGTGAGCTTTAGTTGCTTCAGAAAAGGGCTATCCAAGCCAACCAAGGTAGAATGATAAACACATCATGTGCCTTGATTGTCAACAAATCTATTCAAGACCTAGAAGCATCTACAAGTCAGCTAAGGATAGAGGAGATAGTAGATGATGAAGAAACTGAAGCTGAGGTAAGTGAACCTGTTGAGGAGAAGGAAGAAGAAGAGTTTTATTCTCTTGAAGAACTAGATGGAATGGAAAACACTTCATATGCTTTCATGGCCAGAAAATTTCCAAACATCAGATTCAAGAGGAACCAACCCTTCAAACCTAAAACCCAAAACCATTAATTCAACAAGAGCAAGGCACCTGTGAAAGCAAACAAGAATAAATTTAAGACCAGCCATGTGGATAGGTCATCTGTAAGGTGTTATAGATGCAATGACCTAGGGCATTTTGCCAGTGAATGCAAGAAGCCTAAAAAGAAGGATAAATAGTTTCTAGAGCTTGAAGCTAAGTATGAGGCCCTTCTGAAAAAGCAGACACAAGGTAAGGCCTACATAGCTGAAGGGAAGTGTTGGGATGATTCTGATAGTGATGGAGAAGAGCAAGAATTTTGCAACTATGCCTTGATGGCCAATACCAAGGATGACACATCTTCATCAGACTCTCAGGTACCATCTCTCACTACCATAGATATGTCTGTTTCTGAGTATAAATGTTTAGTTGAACAACTGTCTATTGAAATGTTTAATAATCATACTAGTATAACTGCTGCTAATGAGGAAATTGCCAAACTGTCTGCTAGAAATGATTTGTTAATAAAAAAGAATGAGGAACTTGAGCTAACAGCTATGCAAGTAGAAAACCTTAAGAAAGAAATTGAATATCTGCAGAATAAGGTTCTATGTGCTAGTCAAATTGAAAAGGCCCTTAGGGATGAACTAGCTGAAAATGAATTCAAACTGAAAACTTTTAAGAACTCATCTAGTCTACTGCAATCCTATCAAGAGAAAATTCAAGCTAAACCCAAGGCTGCCATTGGACTTGACTATGGCACTCTTAAACAGAGGAAAGGCTATGCTGTCATTGAAGATGACATAGTTGTTCAGGAGGAAGTGCCTCACATTTTGAAAAAGGCTGAGACTTCAATTTTTAAAGAATCAATATTTGAAATTGATGAGGATGCCTTACTCATCAAGCAAATGTTGAATGATGAGGATGAGGCACAATCCAGTGAACAACAAGCATCCTCTAAGAGTGAGAGTGTCAAGTCAAAAGCCAAGGAGCCAATAAGTGATAGGTCTAGACCTAAGAAGTTTGTTAAGTTTGTTTCAGCTGAGAAAATGAATCTGAGAAGAAAGTGGCTAAGAAGAAACGGAACAGAAATGGCAAGCTAGGGATTAATAAAGATAACAACTATGCTTATATGCCTAATGCCCCTAGGAAAACTTGTCAGAATTGTTTCAGTACTAATCATTTAACTCATGCATGCAAGAAACCTGTTGGTAGTGTGCCCAAACCTTTCTATGATTGTTCTGTGCCTTTAAGACATAGAGATGCTCCATTTTGTGATAAATTTGACTGTATGCCATGCAACATGAATGTTATGACTAGTTGTTTCAATTTGAGAAGGCAATTCATTGATGGTTGTATCAGTCACAATTCTCACACACACTCCATAAGGTCAAAGTCTTCAAGTCCTCCTAGAGCTAGGAAGGTACCTCTGTCACCTAAGTCTGAAACCTCAGGTTCTAAGACTTCTAACAGTGACAAGAAGACTAACACCAAGAAAGTTGATAAGCATGCTGTTTATGATAAAACTGTTTCTAAGTCACATGGACCAAAACTTGTTTGGGTACCAAAGGAGAAGTAATACCTTTGTGTTTGCAGGGCAAAGAAAGTTAAAAGAAGGTCATGTGGATTTTGGACAGTGGATGCTCAAATCACATGACTGGTGATATGGCCATGCTATAACAGTATGAGGAGAAGGTTGGCCCAATGGTTGCTTTTGGAGATGACAGCATGGGTAACACATTGGGATATGGCAAGTTGAAAGTTGGTAATGTCATTATTGAAGATGTAGCACTAGTCAATGGAATCAAGCATAATCTGCTAAGTGTTGGTCAGTTTACAGATAGAGGATTCAAAGTGGATTTTGACAAAGATGAATGTTTGATCACCCATAAGAAGACTGGTGATTTTGCTCTATCTGGAGTAAGAAAAGGAAATCTGTTTGTAGCCAATATGGACTCTGCAAACAAGGACAAAGTTTGTTGCTTTTATTCAAAAGCATCAAATGAAGATTGTTGGCTGTGGCACAAGAAGTTATCACACCTGAACTTTAAAGCCATTAATTCTCTAGTCAAAAGATAGTTAGTGAGAGGCATGCCAACACTTGAATTCTGTCAAGAAGGAGTGTGTGAGGCCTGTCAAAAAGGAAAAATGAAAAGATCAAGCCACAAGTCAAAGACAGTGACATCAATAACCAAGCCCCTGCAACTAATTCATATGGATTTGTTTGGGCCTGTTAACATTATGTCACTAGGAAGAAAGAAGTATGCCTTAGTGATGGTTGATGACTTTACAAGGTATACATGGGTGGAATTTCTGGCATCAAAAGATGAGGCTCCACAAGTAATGATTGAGCACATAAAGAAAGTTGACAATGAAGCAAAGGCCAACAATGCAAGTGTGATTGCATTGAGAAGTGATAATGGAACAGAGTTCAGAAATGCCATGCTTGAAGCATTCTGCAAAGAGAATGGTATTTCTCAGCAATTCTCAACTCCAAGGACTCCACAACAAAATGGAGTTGTTGAGAGAAAGAATAGAACTCTAATTGAGGTTGTTAGAATAATGTTGCTTGATGCAAAGATGCCTACATGTTTTTGGGATGAGGCTGTGAGCACTGCATGCTATATCCAGAACAAAACCCTCATCAACAAAAACACTGGAAAGATACCTTACAATTTGATGACTAGAAAGAAGCCTACTCTAAAGTATGTTCATACTTTTGGAAGCAAATGCTTTGTATTGAAGGATAATTCAGAACATGTTGGAAAGTTTGATGCAAAGGCATTTGAAGGAATTTTTCTTGGCTACTCTATGGAAAGAATTGCATACAAAGTTTATGTCATCAATCAAAAGAAAATCATGGAAAGCACAGATGTGACATTTGATGATAGCAAACTACCTGGATTAGAAGAAACCAATGATGAAGATAAAGATCCACTAAGATTTAAAAATCTAGATGATTCTGATGAAGAGATTGAAACTGAATTTGAAATTGTAGTTCAACAAACTCAAGTGAATGATGATACAAGAGAAGAATTTGTCCTAATCAACAGTGGAGAAACAAGCATCCAAGACACACCTATGAATAGTGGCTACTTCACAGGGGGAGGAAATGAGAATGATCATGACTTGGATGATGAAGCAACACCAAGGTTGAGAAATCAGACTGAGCATTCCAGGAAATGGGATAGATCACACACTGCAGAGCAAATTATTGGAGATCCAAATGCAGGAGTAAGAACTAGGGGAGCAACTCAAAATGAGTGTCTCTATGGTTGTTTTCTATCTCAAATTGAGCCTAAGAAACTTGATGATGCACTGTTGGATCCAGATTGGATTATTGCCATGCAAGAGGAGCTGAATCAATTTGAAAGAAACAAAGTATGGGAACTTGTGCCTGCACCAAAGAACAGAACCATTGTTGGAACAAAATGAGTTCTGAAGAATAAGATGGATGAAGATGGTGTAATAGTAAGAAACAAAGCAAGGTTGGTTGTAAAAGGATACTCTCAACAGGAAGGCATTGATTATGATGAGACATTTGCCCCTGTTGCTAGATTGGAAGCCATCGGAATATTCTTGGCATTTGCTGCTCATTCAAACTTTAAAGTTTATCAAATGGATGTCAAGAGTGCATTTCTGAATGGAGAGTTGGAAGAAGAAGTTTATGTGCAACAACCACCTAGCTTTGAGGATCCACATTTTCCAGAATTTGTCTACAGATTGCTTAAGGCATTGTATAGACTTAAGCAGGCTCCAAGGGCATGGTATGATACTTTATCACAATTTCTCCTTGAAAATCAATTCACTAGAGGCACATTGGACAAGACACTATTTTACAAGAAACATGGTAATGATATTATCCTAGTTCATATCTATGTGGATGATATTATATTTGGCTCTACAAATGAGAAGCTGTGTGAGAAATTCTCTAAGCTCATGCAAAGCAGATATGAGATGAGTATGATGGGAGAGTTAACATTCTTTCTTGGATTGCAAGTTAGTCAAAGGAAGGATGGCATTTTTATCAGTCAAACCAAGTACATCAAGGATTTATTGAAAAAGTTTTGAAAACGCTTTTCAAAACGCTATACTAGCTGGTGATATCTAAGTGCAGTGCGTGCTAAATAGCACTTTATAAAGCGCTATCTAAGACATTTTTCTGAAATTCATATTTTAAATACTTTCCTACCATTTTCTTGGTTTTAATATTCTTAAAAAATCATTAATACGATTAAATAATTAAAAATAGATTAATGCCAAATCTAAAATAAAACCACTAAATATCATTAATTCAAAGAAAATTAAAGATGCTGTAAAACTGATTACATTTTATCAAGATAAACATCCCTAAACTAGACTAGCAATCACAAGTTCTTAATAGAATTTTACAGCTTACAAAAATTCTTGACTTCTCCACCCACTATGTTCTGTAATGTAATCAAGAAGGAACCCTAATTGCAATTACATGAATTCTTCTGGGAATGTCATAAGAATCTACTCAATATGTGAAGCATAGCGGTCTCAAATGAACATCTAAATATCTTCCTTTGTAAGTTTCACAATGTTATAAACAAGGCCATGAATAGGTCTATACAACAGACTTATGTTGGAGAGCAGTAGCATGCAATTGGCTATAGAAAATTCTTCTCGGCTCTTCTCCGAGTGAATGAGACACCTGAAACCAAAGTCCAACATTAAAAATCAGATATAATAATATGAATGCCACAAGCATGTTTTTTTCCTAACTCGCAATTTTGTGAACTTCTCTTGCAGTATATAATAGTAGAGGGTTCTACAAATGTTTGTAGAAAATGCCACAACGATAGAACCTACTCAAAATCCAGAAGCAAAGAAGAAGCAAGAACCTACTTTGGGTAAGAATGAAATACAAACCAGAGCATATATTTTAGAACAAACATACCAAGAGTGAGTAGCACACCAAGTATTCAAAAAACAGTTGACATAAGAGGATTTCATTGCTGAAAAACAAACTTTGAATCATACACATAATTAACTCACGTTGTAAGTAATAAATTAACTCACATACTTTAGGACATTTGTTTAAGTCCCAAATCTTTGTCCCTTCAAGTGCAGCAGAGTACTTTGTTATAGTTTTACTCTCTCCAATAAATGAATAAACATTTCTGATTGATGAGATTGCTTGCTCTACTACTGTCCCTGCTTTGTAATATTCTTCTCTCAGTACTAAATTATAATGCCAAAAAAAGTTTCAGTTTCAACATGAAAGATTGCATGTCTTAATTTGACCCCAAATGGCATTACCTCTCCCATGAACGTACTAGCCATTAACAATTAGCAAATACTTTCTTCTTGACATCATATATTTGGTGTGAAAATAATTATCCATGTCCATTTTACTCCTACTCAGTACTATAAGATACTTTTATTTAAAATTTCCTAGGTAGTATTATTTTTTTTTCTCAAATTCCTTACTGTTCTAAACTACAATTTTAAATAGCATGTTAGAAGAAGGCAGCCACCTAGAAAATACCGGTGCTTCTTAAGGAGGCATTGTATCTTGAGAAATACTGAAAAGAAAATACATACACAAAAAAACTGGAAAATGCACAAGTAATACACAACATGCTGAATACTAAAAGAAAAGGGGTGCCACATAAATTTTACCTGATTCAAGGAATTGTTGGGTGTTTCATACTCTGCTGCCAAGAATACAAAAACCTGTAGATCATCATTAATAACACATCTAGTCAATTAACATACTTCTTAACTAAAGAATTGTTTGCAGATAGTATGACTAAAATAGTACAGATATATAATCCCTAGCATTGTAGCCTAAATTGATGGTTCAAATCTCAGTATTAAAAACTTCTCTTGACAACAAGGTATGAATGGTTTGAGTCTCCGTGCAGTCTCAGATAAACCTCTTTACTTGCTAACATGGGATTTAAGAATTAAATCAGTCTAACATTGAGTGAATTATTAGAAAAATCAATATACGCAAACGAACATTTTCACTGATAACATCTTGAATAACTAGGCTTTCGCCAGAAAAGCTGGTGATAACTTTAGAGATGCTTGTTACGTGCAAATCAAAGTAACCGACTTTTTGCCTAAGTACTGCTTTTAAGTATCTTGCTCTTAATCTTGAAGCTTGTCTTTCTGCGGTTCTTATCCAGCAAATCCCTCTAAGATACATAAAATTACCAGCGGTAAATATAAGATTTTAATACATAAAATTTATAAATGAATTCAGTTAAAAGCTTACCAAAAAAACAAGCAACCAATTGACCAGACAATGCAAAACTCACAAATTAACTCACAAATTTGTATCAGGAACTCAAAAATTCTATTTAAATGTAATGTAGGAGTTAAGTCATAAACAAAATTAACTCACATTGTACCCGATTGCGAGAACCCTATACGCCCCAGCTTTTCTGCAGAGAAAAGCATGCCCTATAACCAAAAAAAATGAACAAAAATAAAAGCCTAATCGCAAGAACAGAAATGATGTGGAATGAAAAAACAAAATTGAAAATGAATTACCTCAAGAAACCCAAATTGCAAGAACCCAAGGATATCAATTTGAATAAAAGAAATCCTAACTGCCGCAGTAGAGAAGAGAAGGCGGCAGAACAATGTATCCCAATTCGAAGAGCAGCGTATATCAAATCTAATTCCAAACCGATGGAACAAATATGATAGTCTGTAATAAACATAAAAGTGATTAAACAAAAGTTGGGATGAATTTGTTCGATGAAACTAATTTCAAGGGGAGAGAGAGAGAGAGAGAGAGAGAGAGAGAGAGAGAGAGAGAGAGATTAACTTCCCGACTTAGAATTAGATGAATTTCTCAGAGATGAATCATAGAGATAAGCTCCATTGAATTAGGGAAGCTCGACTGATTCTCTTCTTCACACAAATCATAAGATCTATTGTATGGATAGTCTTAGTTATGGATGACAGTCAGCCTAGATGATATATGTGTAGAAATCTAAATAGAAGGCGACGGTGAAGCAACCAAGATGATGGTCGATTGAACATCGCAGAGAAGGAAGTCGGCTCCATTTAGATTTACTTATGATTTAGAATACGAACAGGATAGGTTTTTAGGCCGATACAAAATAAATATAAAATAAAATAAAATTCCTTAGGGTATGTAAGCTTGCATAGTCCTTTTAAAAAGGCTATGGAAGGTGTAACAAATTAAATAAAATTAAAATTAAATTTACTTAAAATACTCCTACTACCATAGCGTTTAAGAAAACGTTTTACAAGTAGTTACATACATAGCGCTGATGACAAAAATGTTATCCAAGTTTTTTTCTTTCATTTTTTGTTTATTTTAAATTTTTTAAATAATAACTTAGATAGCGCTTTTCATGTAAACGCTATGTAAGTAATGCATTTACATAGCGCTTTTCGAAAAACACTATGCAATCAGTGTCATCTAAGTTCAAATTTGTAGTAGTGAATAGAAGTAAGAATTGCAAGTTTCCATGCTTAACACAGCTCTCTAGAATGTTCCTGGTGCCCCTAGTGTTTCCATGTTGATTAGGATTGGATTTATGGAAGTTTCCCACTTCAAATTAAATTTCTGGAAGCTGCTGGATTTTCTGGCCTGTTTCTGGGCTGATCCCAATGGAATACTAATATTGGACCACTTCTGAATTGTAGATAATTTCGCAAGCTTCGCGAGGACAGTAAGATCGTCAAATTCTGACTTCTGGAATTCAAGATATGGCCCAAACAGTGTTAAACAGCCCGTGTAGCCCAATAATACGAATTTCCTTCTATTTTATCTCCAAAATAGCTCTTTTTGCTCCAAATCCTTCCAAGTCATGAATTCTTTATTTCCTACAATAAAACAATCAAATCTATTAAATAAAAAATCCAAATCAATGCAAAACACAATAAATATGAGAATAAAATCATCTAAAATATATATAAAATTATATTCTATCAAAAGCCTACAAGGAAGCTTGGAGAAATATAGAAGAGACAAAAGAGCTAAAGAAGTGGATCTGAACAGAACTTTGCAAAGTCAAATCTGTAGGCGTTTGGATGCTTACTCAAAAAGGATAGATATACAAGAAAGTAGTTTATCCTGTAACCTTATTTGTAGTAAGTGAGTTGTATTCATGTTCTATAAGAATACAATCTCACTTCTTTAGTTGATTAAGTTTTTTCATACACATTGTAAGATATATCTCTCTAAGAAAAACGAAGCTGAGAATACTACCATTTGTATTCACCGATTGTAGCAAATCTTTATCTAATAAAATATTAGATTAAAGTGATATTGTGTCTTGTGTTGCTCTTTATCCGCACCTACATATTTGCACACACAAACACATATCTTGCTACACAAATTCAAGAATGAGAAAAAGTTCAAGAATCCATTCACCCCCTCTGTATTCATTTACTGGATTCAATACTTAACAAATTATTGGTTTGATGGAAATTCAAATTCAAATATATTTATAATAATTTGATACATATAATAAATAATCTTGATGTTTTCTTGCCTTTTTTCCTCGGCCTTCCTCTCGTGTTCGATTTGGTTCGATTATAGCCTTAATCGAGTAATCGAAAAAGAGTAGTGCTAGGGGTACCAAATTGGTTACCATAAATTACTTGACATTTTGGAATATTTTAATTGAATGATCCTGGCAGACCCATTATAATTATAACCAATCAAAATTATTTGGTAACAATTTTTGATACCTCTAGCATTTTTCATCGAAATATTAGATGACTGGACAATAAGTGGATAACCCTTAATCAGATCGTCACAAGGAAATTGGGCAAAGGCAAACAAAACATGGAAGATTATTTATCCTGTGTGGGCACAGTGCTGATTTGGCATTGTCACAGATTGCGCACAATGTACCTTTATCTGTGTCTTTACTTTTTTTTTTGGGTTGAGAACAATCTCTTTCTTTACTTAAAAAAAATAAAAAAACAAGAAGTACCTTTATTTTTCGGTTATGTTTTGCAAATAAGGCTGAGTCCATCTATCTGATCATCTATTATATTATTAATAAGTAAATATTATTTAATTATGTATCAAATTATTAATAAGTCGAACTCGAACTTTTAAATCACATAAAATAACTATTAAATTTAAAAATAAATCGTAAATAAATTTTTTAAATTTAAATATATGATGTGAAATTTCAGAATTTAGAGAATTTTCATTTGGTTATGGTAATAAGAAAGTAAACAAAAAATTACTTTCCGAATACATAAAGATATTTATTTGATATTAATATATTTGTTGATTCAAATAATATCTCATTAATATCAATAAATAAAGTGATATGTTGTCTATATTTGAAGAGTAGTGCTAGAGACACCAAAATTTGGTACAAAAAATTGTCACTAAATGACATGGCATGGCTGATGTGGCAGTATGGATCTTTTTGATTGGTGTTGTTGGTGTGAATACATGGGGCCCATTTATTATTACAACAAATCAGGATTGGCCACATGTATTTGGGGAAAATTTTGGGGACTAAATTTGGTGCCCCTAGCATTATTCATATTTGAATAACCAATTTAATATTATTTCCTTTTAAAAAGAACAGGCTATAATTAGGTGGGAAGTACAATTGTAACTCAGACACATGGTTCTAAAAATCCCCGATTTAACCGATTAATCCCCGATTAATCCTCTGTAAGATAGCTAATCGATTTGATTTTTAAAATCCGATTAATCCCATGAATTTATTTAAAATGATATGTTTAACTGTAAATTAGACTAATATATTAAATATTATTATAATATCAGATTAATACTCCGATTAATCTTTCCGATTAATCCCCGATTACCCGATTAATCTTAAATCGGTACCTCAACCGATTTATACCGATTATCGATTTTTATAACCATGCTCAGACAGCATATTAAAAAACTAAAAACTTCGTCAAAAAAACTAAAAACTTGACGGGTATATTATGAAACCGTCAAGTGGGCTCCGCTACTTGTTGTCATATCTGGTAAGGAGGAGTGGTGAAGAGATGACATTTATAGTCTGTTTTACAATCCCACTAATCCTGGCCGTTAAGGTTCGTACGTTACGGTGTATATATTGCATAATAACAGAGGACTTGGCAGCACTCCAAATTTTGTCAATTACTCCTGTTGTCTTTTGCACTCAGTCACAAACTCCAAGGAAACTGAAAAACAACGTTGCATACTACTAGCTTCTTATTATGCATTTTTCATGTGTCACATTATATGTATACATGTCCAAGCTACCTAGACTTGTAGAAACAAGACAGGGGGAGGGTAAGATATTACAAGTACATAGTATATGAAGCTCCATGGAAGCCATGCGTCCCTCCCATTGCAGACAGCAAAACGAAGCAGGACGAGCTCGTGAGGCCCCAAAACGCAAGCGTTTCAAGGAGACGAGAGCAAGGCTTTACATCATTCGCCAATGTATCTACAAGCTACTTTGCTGGCATGAACATGGAGACTGATCAACTACACCACCGGAGCTGCTCATATACATAACTGGTATCACAAACTGGTATCACAAATGCATACACAGCCCATCACTTGTATATATGCACTTCTCTCCTTGAAAAAACGCAAGAATTTGCATCAAGAGTTGGAATATTTATCCGCCCACACAAATTATAAGTACATAAAGTTTCTAGTGCCTGCTGTAACTTGGCAAAGTTTTAGTACTGTCCATGGCTGTAATATAGATCCTTGCCTATTTATTTGTCTTGTTGAACCAGGCTGTACAATTTTATTGTACACTACATTGCTTTCTATACATTTTGCTAGTAACAAATAAGCATCGAAATTCAGGAGCTCTATGCCCTTTTACTAGTCCAGGTACAATGTACTAAAATTAATTGGAAATGTAATAACCAAATACTTTAACCACGTTAGTGAAAATATATGTGACCCACACAAAAGAGTTTTAATTTTATGAATTTCCAAATGTATCATACATCTCAATGCAGAAAGTTGCTACCAACTTTGGTATCTAAGGGTAACAAAATTTTTTACTAAAGCAGTTCCATTATGTTTTGTTCTGTCATATTACTATAAAAACTCCACGGGTTTGGCACACAACACAAGATGATTGAACCAGCAAATAATATCCTAAGACTGGAGCAATTTTTTGTAATCCTGGAATGTCCCGTCAAAAGGTGTCACCCTGCCTTCAGATACAGCCCACAGCTGATCAACACTTCCAGATATCAGATGTTCATCGTGACTTACCTGCAAGTGAATAAAGATGCAAGTGAAGTCAAATCATATTACAGAACCCTGAGGTGCATAACTGTAGTATATATTATTTTTCCTGGAAAATGAAGTAAAGAATGCTATACCATAAGAACTCCTCCTTGGAACAAAACAAGACCCTGGATCAATGCTTCAACGGCATCCAAATCCTACAATCCAACGATATTAAGTCACACCAGAACCAAAAAATGTAACTACAGAAGTGTACAACTTATGCAAAAACTCCAGTCAAGAAAACAAATAAAATATACAGTAATAGTACAAGGAATCCCACTCTACTCAAGATATCATAAGATTACAAGTATAAGACTTGGAACACATCAGTAAAGCAAAAGTTAGTACAAGCATACAGGACATTTACACTGACAGCTTAATTATATTAGTAACATTTAAAATGCTGAAAACTTCTTATGTCGAGAAAATAAGTACAGAGAAAATGAGAACCATGGTATGACAGAGTACATAAAACTGTAAGTGGTGGTGGGAGGGAAGCGAGAATGCAGAAATTCATGCATATTTGTATGAATAGGAATTTAAATGCTTCTGAATTTGTGAGCAAAAGCACAAGCAAAAGGCCACTATAACAACCTTTCCTTATAAAGTTATAACTGTACATATAAGTATTACTATTATAACAGAAAAAACTATTCTCGGGTCTTTCTTTAGTACTCTTGGTGTACAGAATTCTGATTTGTTTGCTTTTTCATCAAGAAATCCTTTAAGTATTCCTGTTGTAAATAGTAGCAATGCAGAATGAATTTTCAAATATGAATGGTCTCTCTAAAGTTAATAGTTTATATTAATTAGGAAGTTTATTTCTTTCTCTTTGGGCAACTAACTATACCATTTTCAGTAACCAAGTACATGCATGCAAAATTGAACGTCAGTTCATCGACTCTACTTGCTTTAAGTGCATGGTAATGGCAGTCCATTTCAATGTTACCACATATAAGGCAGCAACAACAAAAATAACAAGAACTTACAAGATGATTTGACGGTTCATCAAGCAAAATAATGTGAGGTTTTTTGAAGGTTATCTTAGCAAATGCAACCCTGCTCTTCTGACCACCTGTGACACACCAGATAAGAAACCTCAGCATATATATACTGTAAGCAGTAATGCAAAATATACTCCGACTGGTTCATCAGTGTGCCCAATCAGAATAACCTTGTGCACAATGAACTGAACTCCAGCAAGTATCATATAGCTGCTTATATTCCTAAGTGAAGATTCTAGAGAGTGAATATATCTTATTCTCTAAACGATCGAAACAGATTAATATATAAAATGTAGAGTACCTGATAAAGTATACATAGGCTGAAGGGCAAGATTCCCAGTCACTCCAAAAGAACCCAAGTGACTTCGAAGCTTTTGCTCAGGTACCCCCTGCAGGAAGGAAAAGAAAATCATTGATAAACATAGCAAAAAAGTAAATAACTGCCCATAAGATATACATATCAACGGAGAAAATAAAATATAATTAACATTAGACATGCTCGTCAAAGACTATATACAGGACCTACTCTTCATCAGATTTGATAATGCTTACTGATCAATTGATCAAATTGCACCTTACAAGGCATGAACTTGTAGGCAGGGCAAATACCAAGCTGACCACTATGAGGCCATGAATTATGCATTTACTGAGTTTAGATTTAGCTTTTTAGGAAGGGTGGTTAATCTAGTGCAACTTTGGCGCCTCTCTTCGATAGGGCACGGAGCAGTGCCTAGGCTTCAGTAGAACCTATGCGCTTTTGAGCCTTAGTGCGCCAAGGTCACCTCAGTGGGCCTATCGCGTCAGGTAACACTGCTATCAGTACTTTCTCTTATAACAAATTTTCATCCTATAACTCTAATGCCAAAATGACTTGGCCATAAAATCCTCTAATCTGTTGACTAAGTTAATAGACAATTACAGATGTTGTACCTAAACATATAAATACAGGATTTGGCAATCAAGATTCAAGATGTCACCTAATTGTGAGCTAAACGTACAGATAAGCTACTAAGACGCATGATTATCAAATAGACATCAGCCACCTAGGCATTCAAACACTAAGTACTTCCTTGCCTAAATGCCTTGACTGCCACCATAATAAATATGTGTAACATAGAGACTATACATGGTATGAGAATCGTCTGCTGGATTTGTAGCACCGTCAAAGGCGATTTTGAGCCTTCAAGGCAAAAACCCGGAGGACATAGATTTACAGTGTGTAAAACAACCATGGCTTTAAGGGAAATATGAATAAATAAATTCAAACTAAAACCATAACAAGGTAAAATATTAATGCTTTGCAGGAAAAAGCACTCACTGGGAAGCTACGCATCAGATAGAGAAGGGGATTTGAGGACAAGTCAAGCCCATCAACATGATGCTGACTGAAAACAGCAATGCGAACCTGTAGAAAGGTATATTCTTAAGCAAATTAAAGCATAGTACCACATGAAAAGAATTAGTTGGAAGGAAGTAAATAATTACAATTACACAATCAGGTTCTCAATGCCAACTATATCATATCTAAGAACAAAAAGTAACCTAAGACGGTCAAAAAACTATTCCTGAAATTTTTTGGAACCAAAAAATTCCTGTAAGGTGAGGAGATAATAAGACCTTTCTAAATTTTACTATTAGGCAGTAATATTCAATAGATACTGATACCTTAGCTGATCGAAAAACTGTCCCAGAGCTTGGTTGAAGATCCCCTGAGATAAGCTTGAGTATGGTTGACTTTCCAATCCCATTTGGACCTACCACTGCAAAGAAAAATGTAAACCTAGCTTCAGAAAGATATCAGGGCACCAACTATTTAGCTAGATTTGGAACTAAACAGAAATTTATTAATATAAACTTTGTGCAACTCCTAAGATCTGGCAAGCACATGGAGAAAAGGCAAAACCCAAATACAGATTTACATTTCTTTTTCTATGGTCCTTACAAACTAAATGAATCAACCATTTTATTAGTATACAAAACCGAGCTCAATGAAAAGCTACTCAAAAATTATAAAAAAAATGCAGAAAATCAAAACTTACTTGCTACTCGACTATCAAGATCAATTCCGAAATTCAAATTCTTAAAAAGTATCGGGCCCCCAGGATAACCGAAGGAAGCATCACTGCAATTGAAGGGCATAAGACATCATTCAATGCAAGGTCTACACATGCAATAGGTTCATAAGAGTAAAAAATTAAAACCACCGTCAGTTTTTCCAAGGTAAAGAAAGAGACTATATGAAGATGAAATTGACATTAATACAATACAAGTGAGCACAGCAGTTTATATAACTAGCACCATAGGTACCAAGTATAAAGCCAAACCTGAAACTTATTATAGGTGCTCCAGGTCTATCGTCAGGAGTAGGAAATTCAAACTTGTAGCTGCATACCAAAGAGACAAAGCACAAGCACGTGGAAAAAAAAAAGGAGCAATGTTAATGCTTGGAACTTTAGATATAAAATATGGCACAAAAGAAAAGGAAGAGACATACTCAGGGTCATTAACGACTTCATCCACGTGACCTAAGCGATCCAGAGCCTAACATAATCACAAAAAAAAAAAAAAAAAAAAAAATCGATAACCTTAGCTTTCTTACGATAAATAGAAAGCATAGTTGGGAGACAAAAGGATAAAACTAAATTATTTAAGTATCCATATACAACAATGTTATGAACACAAAGAATAGATTAAGATTATTTGAAGTTTACAAGGCCCATAAAAAATGGCCAAGGGACAATAGAAATCATATGCTTGGCATCAAGTGCACAGAAAAAGGAGATAATTCAACCACCAAAAAAAAAAATTGAAACCACATTCTAGTAATGGTAATATGGACCTTAATTCTTGACTGAACCAGAGATGCACGCTTTGCATTATATCGGAACTTGTCAATAAATGCCTGAAACATTACAGGAAAGAGCCTTTAGAGTTTTACACAAAGAAATAAACATTTAGAATAAGTTAACCATGAACATAATGAATAAGATATACCGATAAATATTAACTATGCCATAAAATAGTTGATGCAATCATACAATAATTTCACTACAAAATGTGTTTCCAGGTTGGGGACCATCTGGCCCCTACCACAATCATTTAATATACCCAAAGAGTGTTAAATATTTAAACCAAAACTATTCAATCACAAATTACAACAGACTCATAACATATCACAATGAAAGATGTTGTATCATAATTCCCATAGCATTATCCATCCCTCGTCACACCGAAAATTACGCAAGTAAATGACTTACTATATGGATAGGGATTGGAATAAGAACAATCACATTGATTTAGCAAATTTAACAGATGAAAAGATAAATCAAGGGTAAAAAAACACGAGGTATAGAATCAACGAAAAACTAGATAATTGCTTTATGATCAACATCTGATAGAGTAGATGCTTCCGAAGAAGACCTGCATGTGTTCCCTTGAACGTTCATTTGACTCAAATGCTTTCTGTTGATTCTTCATCTGCTCTGCTCTAGTCCTTTCAAATGTATCATAATCTCCTTTGTAGGCAGTCATTTTTTGCCCTTGCAGATAGAGGATATCTGTGACTACCTGATGGGATATTTAGAAAGGAGTAAAATTACTTTATGTACATTTACACAAACATCACCAAAATTCTCTTGCAATGTAGGAAAAAAAAAATCATTACCGTATTCAAAAATTCTCTCGCATGAGAAACCACAATAAAAGTTTTTGGCCATTTCACTAGGTATGTCTCCAGCCACAACACTGCGTGAAGATCAAGATGATTCTGCCATGCAAATAAACATATGCAAGATTTTAAATTCAACATTTCTAGTTCACTTAACTGTATTTTTATACACTTCCATGAAATCAAACTCAAGCTCCATCATACTAAATTAAGAATAGAAATTAATATATATACCGTAGGCTCATCAAGTAGTAAGAGATCAGGCTCAATAAACAGAGCACGAGCAAGAGCTATTCGCATTCTCCATCCTCCAGAAAAGGTTCTGGTTGGCCTCTTCTGCATATCTGAAGTGAAACTAAGACCCTGTAACGTTTCTAGTCAGCAGAAGTTATAATATACTGATAAAAATCAGGAAAAGGATGGAGAGGTAACATAAAACTGTCATAATCTATAACTGATTGAGATAAATACCATACGTCCATAGCATTTATCATCTAATATATTTTGAAGAATCAAAATCCTAAATTTCCAAATTTTCCTTCTGATATCTTTCTAAGCACTGAATCCATGTTCAAATATGCAATATACACAATTAAAAAAAACAATTATTCACATCCAAAATTAAGTACCAGGAATATCTAAAGTGAACACGGACACATAACTAACCGCAAGAATGGAAGCTGCACGTGACTCGGCAGAATACGCGTCAATTAACTCAAGCCTCTTGTATATCCGTTCAAGCTTTTGTGCAATGTTATTGTTCTCTATTTCCACACCGGAATCGCCTTTGTTTATTCCCGTAGGTCCATTTAGCTCCAGTTCTCTCTTCAGTGAAATTATATAATGGTTTCATGAGATTCCATACAACGAATAATCACATAGGTATGAAAATTGTAAACAATATATATATATATATATATCAAGGAGGTAATCGGAATCATATTGTTGGCAACCTGTAATGCGAGCAGATTAGCTTCTTCTTCTAGAAGTTGGGTCCTTTCAACATCAGCATTAAGGACACACTGCAAAGCTGATGTATCATCACCAACAACTTCTTGCTCTACATGTAATATTTGGCAATTTTTTGGAATACCATCAATGGCATGCATAGCCATGTACCTGAGGAATGTTGTTTTTCCTGTACCATTTCTTCCAACAAGGCCTGCAGAAAAGAGAACACAATATAATTTACTTATAGTCATGCAGCATTCTCAATGTAAGAAAACGGATTTCTTAGAAGATATAAATGCATGCCTCTGAGCCTCTGATGTGTGATCAAGCAAATATATGTACATGTGTCTGCATTGTGTGGGTGTTTGTTTTTTTTTTTTGATAAGTTATACATATTTGTATAGGGTGGGGGTCGGGGACTGGGGATTTGTGCCCATGACCTTTGTCATGGGGGAGGGCTTAGTCATGCATTGAACTACTGAGACTATAATAGTTCATTCTCAAGAAATGCAAATTGATTATAAATTTATCAATGCATGTTGATTCTATAACATTGACCTGCTAGATAAACATGCTCTAGCACAAATATATATAAGGATGCCAGGTCAAAATTGTCTCCTATCAAAAAGAAACTATCAGGCAGCCTGCTAAATGTCTCATGAAAGATGGAAACTTACTTCCAAAACAGGTATATAGCAAAAGAAACATAAATAAACTACAAAGGATAAACTCTAGCAGAATCAGATCTCCTATCTATACTAAACTATAATAAGCAAACTAGGGGATAATTGTTCGTAGCTTGGTTCAATGGTTCAACCATACAAACAATAGTGAACATTAGATTTTTAGTAAATCGATGAGAACCGTTAGATCTAACACTAAGGAATGTTCGATATTTGTGCTAATTTAATGAATACCCAAGGTTCGAATCCCGTTTAACAACAAATTAAAGTTAAGAATTTATATTATTAGTTCTAAACAATACATGAGTTTTTGACTAATATATATTTAATTAAAATGAAAATAACTATTAAACTAGAAAATTAGATAAAAGTTTAATTTTATTTAAGAAAATATTAGATCGTATTTAAAAGAAGTCCGTGCATCGCACGGGTTATAAGCTAGTGTTTAATAAATTTGAAAAGGTACTTGGATCGTGAAAGCATCCATGTTATCGTAAATCGTAAATATAGTAGAAGAGTTAGTGCTATTGTGGATTGTAAGTTGGACGTCCATGACAAAACATAAAAAGATAGTTACCGAAGCTCAACAAGTTCGTAACAAAGTAATAGAATCAGTTATCAGCTATTCTAACTAAAAGGGTAAAACGCTATGAAAATATAAAATGTAGATGCAATTCATTCGGCAAATATCTCTATTATTACGAGCTTCAATCCCAGAAAAGACGTTTTTAGTATATATTCATGTGTGATTGGAGGAGAAAGGGCAAAAATGAGTGGCAATTTGTCTCACCATAATGTCGCCCAAAGGAAAGTGTGACAGTGCCGTCAACAATGAGATCACGACCACCAACAGAGACATTAAAGTTTTCCATACGGATATCCCTGATAACTGGTCCCTCAACAGTATTGTCGTGATTGACGGATACAACAGGCATTCCAGCTTTGGCAGCTTCCATTTCAGCTAAATGAATTTGGTATTGCATCTATAAAATGTTATTAAATATTAATTATTAATCAAGATATGAACTGATGAATTTTGAACTAAACTTGCTAAAACCCGTTATAGAAAGAGTGATGGGTAGGTACATCCCAGTTGGAGCAGGACATAACACTATACTGGTTCAATTACGTACATATTTATGGACAATCAGACTACTTTTCCATATGCTTAAATATTCTGTTTGTTTACCTCTCTTTGACGTTCCTCTTTTCTCTTCCTCCTTTCGAGCTTTAATTTGTCACGCTCAGACAGTAAAGGACCGTCTAACACCTCAGGCTGCTTCTTCTTTGGTGCCTCATCCATACCGTCATACATTCTCATTGGTGCAGCGAGGCTTCTCACTGCAGGGGCAGCTTTAACCAATCCATGCCTTTGGAATTTGTCACAAAGTTTGGTGCATACCTATAATATATTTCTAATAAACTATCAAACCATAATGAGAAGCCTTTTATCCACATATCATTGCTATATATATGTGGTAGTGTTCCCCAATAAACTCTACAAACCAACTAAAAATCAGTAAATTAATCACTAATCATACTGATACAAATCACCACTTGCAATTACAGAACCACCTTCACACACTAAATTACTTAAACTACTGACTGAGTTGGTATTTTAGAAAGATATTCTATTTAAACACGCCTATATCTATATAGACACATACACGTACAAACACAAACAAAAAACTCCTGTTTGAGCAAATCCTTTATATATTATCTACAACAGTGGATTACATAATAAGTAGCTGTAATGCGTTTGTACTTTTTAAAAGGTGTGAACTTAAAAGACACTCATTTAGAGTGTAAATCAATCCCCCCTCTCTCCTGCATTCTGCTGGTCGTCAGGTTCCATCTCTCTGGTGATATTGGTATAAATTATGTGATATGATATTACCACCGCTCAACAAATCCCCCCAGCTACCGTCCCGATTAATTATCCAGTAGAAGGTGCCTTAACCTATCGCCTTTAAAAAGTCACTCCACACTTGCTGTTATTCAATCACCAAACTGAACTCTATATCTCCTAGACAGCTTAATTATATACAAGACACGGGATTGGATGAGCTCCTACTTAGTAACTTTAAATTAAACATGATATTAATAAACATTAAACACACACAAACAGAAGCTATAAACTACAAGTACCAATTCAATTCGTAAGCAGTAAAACCCTAGGCAGAGATATGAAAACAAATAGAGAGGGAGAGAGAGAGAGGGAGAGAGAGAGAGAGGGAGAGAGAGAGAGAGAGAGAGAGAGAGAGAGAGAGAAACGGGAGAGAGAGAGAGAGAAACGGGAGAGAGAGGAGGGAGAGAGATGGGAGAGAGGGAGAGAGAGAGGAGCATACAGAACGGCATTCCAAGTCATCAGAAACGCAACCAGAATCAACAAGTAGTTCACCCAAAGCATCAAAAGCACCTTCACCCTCATCGCCGAAATCGAAATCTTCGTCAGCGAGAACATTAACAATGTAATCTACAATTGGTTGGTCAACGTCTAGGATACGTTGACCTATAACTTCGTGAATCACTGAGCTCGCCACTTCCGTCATCTTTTGAATTACAGTACTAATTTTCTTCAAAGGATAGAAATGGGTGCCTGTTTACGCTTCTGCTCTTCCTAGGGCTTCCCTTTCCTTTCAATTTTTAGTTATTACTCAAAACACCCACCAAGCTTCTTCATGTTTTGCAATTTAATCATTTATAATTTTTTTTCTTACACATCAACCCAGTTTCGTTTGGTTTGGTTGTTCATTTCACTTTCTATTTCTCAAATCATACTTTATGGCAAAAAACTAAAAAAAAAATTAAAATTAAAAACGCAAGATTTTTAAAAGAATAGTTATATGTGATCTATTATGTATTGGTTTCCAAATTTTTTATGATACTACATTTTTTTTACAAATTACAAGAAAGGAATTAAATCTATAATTTATCGTTAATAGGAGCTCAATCTTCGATATACTACGTGATTGAATGGAAAAATGTATGTGAGATAGATTTCAACTTCACTATACCAAGCTTTTAAACCTTAGCACATAGAGGTTATGAGGTTCTGGGTTCGATACTCACTTACTACAAGATTTGTCAATGAACAAATACTCATTGTAAAAGGTTATAAACCAAAAAATTCAGAAAAAAATTATGTGACTTAAAAGGTTTTTCTTTTTAATTGTGCCCTTTTAGACCTTTTAACTCCAAAACGTAGTATCTAAATCTAAGACATAAAAAATCATTTTTATATAAATTTTAACTTATATCTAGATGTTAATTTCATCCAAATTAGATTATGTTAAAATAAATTACTTATAAATATAAAGTTTTGTAGCATATTATTATATTGCATGTCAGATTTGAGATTGTTTAGTTAAATTTAATAAATTTATTTTTGGCCTATTATTAAATGTGATAACTCTAGATCTCGATCGGGTACTTCCTCGCCAACTCCTGTCTCGGAAGTGGTGTAGCTGTAGTGGGGTATCTGCAAAACAACACCGGAGGGGGGGTTTGGCCCCAAGGTGCCTCTGGCGTGAGAATAAGAGTTGGCTTTGGAAGGTAAAGATCAAGTAGAGTATCACGAAGTAATGAATGTGTGTAGGTGTGTAATAATGGCTAACCCCTAAACCCTATTTACCAGGGGTATTTATAGCCCTAGGCCTAGGGTTTAGGGGTAGGTTACCTTCACCCCCGACCGTTGGATCTGGGGGACAAGCCGCTGAATTCCCGGGATGTGGGACGCGTGGCCTTTGTCTGAAGTGACCATTGACTGGAGTGTGGCCATGTTGTGGTGGGCACGATCTGGCATGCGTCTTCCCTTGTCTTTTAGTGTTGGTCAGCGCTACCAATAGGAGTGTCAGCTGAGGTGGAGTGCCACGTATATAAAGTGTCACGAGTCAGGGGGTCCCCTAGTTCGGGGTGGGGGCCACGCCACGTGGTGGTGGCTCCGGGCCCGGGGTCAGCCACTCTGGGCTGGGCCGTTCTTATTCTCTTGAGATGATTCACTTGTTGTTTTGGCTCCTTGTTGGGCCTTGGCTGTTTATGGCCTATCATTTGCCCCCCACTCCCTTATGCGGATTCTCCGGATGGGGGAGTAGTAAGGAGTGCTCTTGCCTTGGAGAGTGAGCTTTCTGTATTTTTTAGAGTGCTAGATATGTGTCCTCGGGGCCGGAGGTTTTGTAGTTGCTCTGAGAGTCCGTGTCTTCTTTGGGGGAGAAACTTTCGCCTTGGTTGCCTCCAGTTCCGGGGTGTGTAATGAAGTACGTACGCCCGGGGCTAGTAGTTGGAATTTGAAGTTTTTGTTTCTTTGGCTGCCCCCAAGCCCGGGGTTAGTATTGAAGTGCGAATCCCGGGGCTTCGTCTTCTGTAGATGTGCGAAAATGTACGTATATGAATATATATAATATTGCATATATGCACTTCTTTTTTTTTTTTTTGTTTGAAAAATAATAGCTGTCATCCACTCATGAAAGGCATATGATGTAGCATATTTGTATTTCGAGGATACAACTCAACTTAAACAAGATTGTAATAGTAAATAGTATATAGACTGTCACAAGGAATCTCAGATTGTATTATCTGTCAGAAGAAAAAGATCAAGGTCAATCTACAGACTTGAAGATTTACTACATTGAAAGAAGCTCAGTCATCTGATCAAGCCTCAGTGGAGTATTCGTTAAAAAGTGGATTCATTTAAAGTGACAGAGATTTCAAGGTGACAAAGACAGTACAGAAGATTAAAGAGAGAGAGGAGAAAAGAAAAGGAACCAGATTTTAAAGTCAATATATGAAGAACAGTCATTGTGGTTAGTCACTCATGAACCAGACAGTACATCGAGTGTCAACATTAAACAATGGTTGTTCGTCATTAACTTCAGTGGTTCAAGCTATCAAGACTGGTATGTGAGAAAATCATTGTGCAAGCAACAGAAGGGTTAAATTATTTAATCACAATGATTTTATTATCAAGTGGAATGGATACGAGGAAAAAGAATTATCACAAAGAAATTCTAAGTGATATATTCTTAATGCTGAAACTCCGGTTAGAATTGTTGTATTTTTTGCTAAGCAAAAGGAGTCCGGTTTCACATCCTCAAGAGACCGAAGCTTACACCTGGACGGGTTATGAGAAAATAGAATTATCACAAGAATATGGAAAGTGATATATTCTTAAAGCTGGAACCCCGGTTGAAATTGTTATATTTTTTGTTAAGCAAAAGGAGTCCGGTTCCAGACGCTCAGGTAACCACAGTTTAGAGTTTAATTATAATTTTATATTAATAAATATTTTATTTATTTAGAAAATTATATTTATAAATATCTAATAATATTAGATATTTATTTTTATAATTTCTAGATTAAAATAATTATTTATTAATTAAAGATTATAAGCTGTGCGGGTTAAAAACCAATTTTACGGAGTCTAAAACAATTTGTGGCCAGGAGACTTGAATTGATATAGTGGTCGGTTGATGCTTTATTTACAAATGAATCAATTCATTTGTTTAAAAAGAAAAGTGGCCAAGTTTTAATTAACTTAAATAATGGCCAGGTTGTTCAAGTGTCATAATGGAGTTTATTGAAACTGTCATAATGAAAACTGTCATAGTGAAGTTCAGTGAAATTGTCATAGTGGAAACTGTCATGATGCTGACTGTCATAATGAAACTGTCATGATGCTGACTGTCATAGAGGAACTGTCATGATGCTGACTGTCATAGTGGAACTGTCATGATGCTGACTGTCATAATTGAAACTGTCATGATGGACTTCACAGCAACTGTCATAATGCCTGGAAAGTGTCATAGAGGCTCATAAACTGTCATGAAGAAACTGTCATAATAGTGTTAATGTTGATCATTATGACAGTTGGTTGATTTGTTTATAAATGGACAGAAGGCAGTGAAATGAAAAAAAGAGACAGACTATACACGCAAACACACCAGGAGAAGAAAAGGAAGAACAAAAACATCATATCTCTCTCATCTTTCAAGCAATTAAATTGCCATAAATTCTTGAGTTCTTGAATCAAAAATTGTATCCATTAGAACTTGATTATTTGTGACTTGTGTAATACTAGCGAATTAAGTTTCCTAGTTCTTATCTTGATTTTTATTAACTAAATTAGAAAAGTTCATGTCGAATTTTCTAATTAGTTTTTATCATCTTGATAATTAATCTGTACTGAAATTGTAACACCCATCAAGTTAATATATTGTTATATTCAACTTGAAATTTGTTTCAATTTATTCCGCATAAATTTGTCTAAACTAAATTTTATTTAACGGACAAATTTCGAAAAATTGGTATAGATTGTATTCAACCCCCCCTTCTACAATCTTATCGGACCTAACAATTGGCATCAGAGCCTATTGATTGATATACAAATCAAGATCCTATTTTTATTCAATCAAAAATTTATCTCGAATTTTTAACTCACTTAAAAATTCATCATGTCTTCAAAAGCCATTGTTAAGATTCCCATATTTAATAAGGATAATTATGATATGTGGAAAAATAAAATGGAGTTGTTTCTTGATGTTACAAATCCAAAATATTTGTGGGTTTTGAAAAATGGACCAAAAATTCCTATGGTTCATGAAGAACAAGTTGTTACTGATGGAGATGTTACAACACCTGCTAGAACCTATGAAAAGGAGGATGCTGGATTGGACAAAAATCTGAGACTCATTCTAATAGATTCCCTAGATGCTGTAATGTATAGTCATGTAATGAATTGTAATGAGTTGGGACACTTTGCTACTGAGTGTCAAAAACCCAAGCAAGCACAGAAAAAGGACTATGCTTCTGAAAAGAAGAAAACTGGAAGAGCTTATGTAGCTGCCGGTAAAAGCTGGGATGACACAGATAGCGAAGACGAAGAATATGGAAATTTTGCGCTGGTGGCAAATGCTGAAACATCAACTCGTTATACTACACCGGTAATTCTTACTGACGCTGAGTTGATTGATAGCTTATATAATTCCATGGGTAATGCAAAGAAACAAATTGAAAGAATAACTCTATTAAACACTAAACTTGAAAATGAAGTGTTAGAGTTAAAAAAGGTGCCTGATAATAATGATCAGCAAATAAAAGAAATAGCTCGACTTAACTACAGAGAAAAGTCGATTTCAGAATACATGCATAAACAAATTGCTAAAGTTGCTGAACTTGAAACTAAGATAAAGGAACAGAATGTCAAATTATCTGCTTGTTTTAATTCTGTGAAAATTTCTAAAGAGTTATTCAATAAACAAGCTGTAGAACAAACCGTAGGAATAGGGTTTGGCTACAACGAAGCTGTTGGAATGTTAGGCATAAATTCCCCTAATCCTGTTAGTGCTAAAGAAAGGGGAATACCACATGTGCTTAAGAATGTTGAAGATCCACTCTTTAAGAAGTCTGTTGCAGAGCCTCTAGATATGACTTCTCTTGTTATTCAAGAGGAGATGCGTACTGAGGACATTGCTAGTGGTAGTGTTCAACTTAATGAAAAATCTGTTAAGGCACCTACAACCAAAAATGTTAAATCTAATAAGGTTGTTTCTATGAAACCAGTGAAGTTTGTTCCCAGTTCATCTAAAATTGAGTTAGGTGATAACAAGTTGGAGCAAAATAATAACATGTCTAACATGAATACCATGCCTATCATTGATTCTAATCATAAAGCATGTGGTGTTGTCAATTGTATGTCTTGTGCTTTTAATGTGATGTCTGCTTACTTTAATGGTAATCATGCATGTGCTAATAAGACTGCTCCTCGACAACACATGAACAGGAATAATAATGTTAGATCAAAGACTGCTAGTCTTCCTTATGTTAGGAGAGAGACATTTGTACCTAAGCCTAAACAAAGTTTTACTAAGGCTGTCTACAAGGTCAAATGTCCAGTCAATGAAGCAAATGTTATTGATGGTAAACAAACATGGATACCCAAAATGAAGCAAAAGATTGTAAAATCTGTTTATAGGGTAAAATGCTTGTTGACTAATGGTAAAATTGGTGTTAAGGTGAAAAATGTTGTTTTGCCTGACAAAGGCCAATTCTTTAAGTACTCTGGACCCAACCAAGCTTGGGTTCCGAAGAAAGTTTAATCCATTTGTCATTGCAGGGTGTTGAACAGGTTGAACGAGTAACCTGGATCTTGGACAGTGGATGTTCAAGGCATATGACTGGAGACAGAACCCTGCTGACAAATGTGGTGGAGAAGGCCGGCCCAGTAGTTACCTTTGGAGATAACAGCAAAGGTAGAACTGATGGATATGGCAGACTTGAAGCTGGAAATGTTATCATTGATGAAGTCTCTTTTGTGAAAGGACTTGAGCACAATTTGCTCAGTGTTAGTCAATTCTGTGACAAAGGATATGAAGTTTATTTCAACAAGAAGAATTGTCTAATTTCACACAAGAGACATGAAAAGCCACAACTGACAGGAGTTAGAAAAGGCAATCTGTACGTAGCCAATATGAACTCAGGAAGCACTGAAGAAATTACTTGCTTCTACACTAAAGCATCTAATGACGAGAGTTGGCTATGGCACAAGAAACTTTCTCATCTCAATTTCAAAACAATGAATTCTCTAGTAAAAAGAGAATTGGTGAGAGGTTTGCCTTCAATGGAATTCACTCAAGAAGGACTTTGTGATGCATGTCAAAAAGGCAAGCTGAAAAGAGCAAGTCACAGGAGCACTGACACATCTTCAATAACTGAACCATTACAATTACTTCATATGGATTTGTTTGGTCCAGTTAATGTGATGTCTATGTCAAGGAAGAGATATGCTCTAGTGATTGTTGATGATTTTTCAAAATACACATGGGTCCTGTTTTTGAATTCTAAAGATGAGACTCCACAACTGGTGATTGATCACATCAAGTTAATTGAGCGAGATTCCACGTATCCAGTGAGAGCTATAAGATCAGACAACGGAACTGAATTCAAGAATGCAGTTCTAAATGACTTCTGCACTGAGAAGGGTATAACCAGACAATATTCAGCTCCAAGAACTCCTCAGCAAAATGGAGTAGTGGAAAGAAAGAATAGAACCTTGATTGAAGCTGCACGTACTATGTTAAGTGAATCAAGGCTTCCATTGTACTTTTGGGCTGAAGCTGTCAACACTGCTTGCTATACCCAGAATCGAACTCTAATCAATAAAGATCAAATGAAGACACCCTATGAAATTATGGCTGATAAGAAACCATCACTCAAATACTTTCATGTATTTGGGGCAAAATGCTTTGTGCTTAAAGAAGGTGATGACCAAGGTGGTAAATTCGATACAAAAGCATTTGAAGCAATTTTTATTGGTTATTCAATGAGGGCATACAGGGTGTATGTGATTGATGAACAGAAGATGATGGAAAGTGTCAACGTAACATTTGATGACACTAAACTTCCTAGTATCCAAACTGAGGATCCATCTGAAAAGCTATCTTTCGATGACATGACAGATACAGATTCAGATGATGACAATGCACCTGAGATTTTTGCTGATGCTAATGACAACAATGATAATAATGATGATGATCAGGGTAATGGTGATGAAAACAATGATAATAATGAAGATACCCCTGACACTCCTGAACAATCATCTAGTCAACCTGGCAACAACTCAGGGGGAGACAAGGAAGGGTCAACTGGTCACACACAACATCACAATGAAGAACAAGGCGAATCATCAAGATCTAATCTTCCCAGACAGATTGTTTGGAATAGAGCTCATCCTTTTGAGCTGATTATTGGTGATCCAGATGTTGGTGTCAAAACTAGAAGTGCTACTCAAAATCAATGTAACTATTCAGGGTTTCTGTCTGAAATGGAACCTAAGAAAACTGAGGAAGCTCTTTCTGATCCTGATTGGGTGATTGCTATGCAAGATGAACTCAATCAATTCAAACAACAAGAAGTATGGAAGCTGGTACCCAGACCCAAAGACAGGAAAGTGGTTGACACAAGGTGGGTATTCAGAAATAAGCTAGATGAAGATGGTACAGTGACGAGAAATAAAGCAAGACTGGTAGCAAAAGGTTATTCACAAGCTGAAGGCATTGATTATGATGAAACCTACGCTCCAGTGGCAAGACTTGAGGCTATCAGAATATTCTTGGCATTCGCAGCATTCTCAAACTTTAAGGTTTATCAAATGGATGTCAAGAGTGCCTTTCTGAATGGTAAGCTAGATGAAGAGGTATATGTAGAACAGCCCCCTGGCTTTGAAGATCCAGAATTCATGGACTATGTCTACTTTCTCTTCAAGGCTATTTATGGTCTTAAGCAAGCACCAAGGAAATGGTATGACACTCTCTCTGAATTTTTAATTGAAAATGGTTTTGTTAGAGGTGTCATAGACAAAACTCTCTTCACAAAGAAACATAAAAATGATACAATATTAGTTCAAATCTATGTGGATGATATAATATTCGGGTCTACTAATGATCTTCTTTGCAAGAAATTTGCTAAGTTAATGCAGGGTAAGTTTGAAATGAGCATGATGGGTGAGCTGAAGTTCTTTCTTGGATTGCAAGTAAGTCAAAGGACAGATGGTATATTTATCTGTCAATCCAAGTATGTCAGAGAGCTCCTCAAGAAATATCAAATGGAGGACTCGTCTTCAGCAAGAACACCATCATCTACAGCTGTTAAATTTGGAGCATGTGAAAATTCTGCTAAGGTAGATATCACAAGCTACAGAGGTATGATAGGCTCATTACTTTACCTTACTGCAAGTAGACCAGATATTATGCATGCTACATGTTTGTGTGCAAGGTTCCAATCGGATCCTAGAGATGTTCATCTCATTGCTGTTAAACGAATCTTAAGATATCTTAAGGGTACGCCTAACTTAGGCATCTGGTACCCTAAAGATTCTGGTTTTAATCTTGTTGGATATACAGATTCAGATTATGCAGGAAGTGTTGTAGATAGAAAAAGCACCTCTGGGAGTTGTCAATTCCTAGGTGGCAGGTTGGTTTCCTGGTACAGCAAGAAACAGCAAACAGTTTCCAACTCAACAGCTGAAGCTGAATACATAGCTGCTGGAAGCTGTTGTGCTCAGATCTTGTGGATTAGGAATCAGCTAAGGGACTATGGCTTTGTACTTGACAAAATTCCTATCTTGTGTGACAATACAAGTGCCATAGCAATCTCCAACAATCCTGTGCAGCATACGAGGACAAAGCACATCGATATCAGGTATCATTTCATTAGAGAGCATGTCATGAATGGTACCGTGGAGTTACATTTTGTACCCACGGAAGAACAAACAGCAGATATTTTTACTAAGTCTCTTGACGAATCCACATTCACCAGAATTGTTGGTGAATTGGGCATGTTAAATAATCCTAGTAATTAAACTAGTTAATATCTGAGGTTTGCTCTTTAATAATTTATAAGTGATTACTTTGTAAATATTTGTTATTAAAATCACTTGTATAATTATTTTATCAACTTATTTTCTTGCTTGTTAATTCTCAAATCAGTGTCATTATCTTCTTAATATATTCCTACTTACTTCTTTTAATTTTAGAATATTTTAATTTTCTCTAAAAATATTTTTCTCAAATTTTACAAGTTGAAATTTTTGAGAAATCTATTTTTGTTGAAAATTACTTTTGAATATTTGTGTTAATTTGATAAGTCATATTTTCTCTTTAAATGATTTTCTATAAGAAAGTTAATTTTATTAAGAAAATATATAGATTTATTAATTTACTACAAATATTTATGTAAATAGTTAATAGTTTATTAAATGGTTTGTAGTGTTTGTCCTTTTGTTATTAATGTTTGATTTCATAAAAAGGATAACCTATGGTATTTTTAGTATTTTCTATTTAATTATTTTTAAGTAATTTTATTGTTGTAAATATTTTTATAAAATATTTTCTTTTATTTCTAATATTCTGTAAATATTATTAATACAGTTATTTTTGAATAATAAAAAAAATAATAAAATAAAAAAATCGTATTTTTCTTTTCTTTTTAGTTTGTATTTAATATTATTTTTATGTATATTATTTCTTATTTTTGTATATTATTTTTCATGTGTATATAAATAGTTTGTATAGTTTTTAAGTTTAGTCACTATACTTTCAAAACTTACAAACAGGTCCATGTACTTGGTTCTTTTGTAGTTCTTCTGTTTAACACACACATATCATGCTGTTTTAATTTCTAATCTTTGTTGTGTTGTTGTTGTTATTAACAGAATTTCTTATTAAGGAACATTGTTGGTATCTACCATACTGGATCTAAAACATGATAAAATAGTTTTGTTTGTATATATTGGTTTAAACATTAACATTCATTAATTTGATTAATATTCATTGTTAATTGGATTTTTGTTTATGTTTTTGTTTAGTAAAACCGACTCAAGATCTATATCTTTCTTAACTCAAAATCTCTTTCTACAGATGTGATTGCTTACATTGTAAATCTTTTGAAATCACAACTGTATATCATTCTATCTCTATTGCTCATATTCCGTGATGCAGGTTCATCTAAATGGAGTTTTGTTTTCTCACATGATTAGTCATGAGGTTGTAAACCCAACAACTTTTATCCCAGACTACAGTCAAACTCAAACACATTCTATCTTACACCCTAAAAGGAAGTAACCTATCAGACTAAAGGTCACCAGGGAGTAACTGCACATGATGCAGCAAATAAGGATGTGTGGGATATTCAGTTGGAGAGTCACTACCTTATACACTATCTAAAATATTTCATACGCACAAATTGGGAATGCACACACTAAGGATGAATTGACGGAAACCTATAATCCAACCATTTTACGGTTAGGATTATAAGTTAAAGGTTCTTTAATGAACTAAGTGTCTTGACAGACATTAGAAGGAAATCTTGATCTCAATGCTAAATTTCTAGATCATTGTTTACCTTCCCAGAATTCAAATCTGGAACCTTTAAAAGGGAAAATTAGCAACTTGTAGATTATGACTCAGATTTGTCTGACGAGTCTAACGAAGATTTGGGATTTGCGAACTCCCATTGCACCACCACTGACCTCTCTTGAAGGGGCTAGGGTGATTTTTCCTTGCAGGTACACTAATGGATGTTGGAGCTATGAGTGATATGAGTGATACACTAGTGAGCAAGAGTGTAAACACAGAGAGAAGTGAGACACTCAACACAAATGAGTGGAGAGAAGAGTGAAACACTTGTGAGGTACACTAAACACTATCACACACTCACAGTGAGGAAGAAAATGAAACTTCCTTTCTAACAAAGAACTCTATAATTGGTACAAATACTTTGTCAACTAGTTGATTGGAGGATTCCTCAACTAAGGGGGAGAAGTAAAGGGGTACAAGAAAAAGGAGAGTAGGTTAGAAAGGGGGAGCATTTACAGGGGGAGCCTTAGATGGAGAAGTAAGGGGAGATTCGGTTGAGAAGAAAGGGGAGATTCAGTTGAGAAGAAAGGGGAGATATAAGGAGAAGCTTACATCACAATACTATTCTATTAGTCTTTCAATGTACTATGTATAAAGGCTAACTGGAGGAGTAGTAGATTTCCTAGAAGTTAGAGAAATGGTATTGATTCACCATTGTCTATTTATTAGGATCAGTTGTTTTTCTTAATTGAGAAAAGCTGTGTCAGAGAAGGGAAGTGATTGTAAATCAAGAACTGCTGATAATCACCAATGTAAGATGTGAAGGATTATCAGACAGATATATGAAGAATCAGAAATGAAGATGAGTTATCTATTGAAGATCGGTTCAGTGCTAGAGGAACAATCATCTATCATTTCATCAACTGAGGATTCTGGAATTGTTAAATTCAAACCAGAGAAATTTTTTAATGTACTATTTGCTAAGCTCCTAAATGCTTAATCTTTTTCTTGTTTAAGTGAGTTAGTTGAGTTATCCTCTAGGTATTTGCTTGTTATTGTCTAACAAACAAATAGGGGGAGATTGAAAGGCATATGATGTAGCATATTTGTATTTCGAGGATACAACTCAACTTAAACAAGATTGTAATAGTAAATAGTATATAGACTGTCACAAGGAATCTCAGATTGTATTATCTGTCAGAAGAAAAAGATCAAGGTCAATCTACAGACTTGAAGATTTACTACATTGAAAGAAGCTCAGTCATCTGATCAAGCCTCAGTGGAGTATTCGTTAAAAAGTGGATTCATTTAAAGTGACAGAGATTTCAAGGTGACAAAGACAGTACAGAAGATTAAAGAGAGAGAGGAGAAAAGAAAAGGAACCAGATTTTAAAGTCAATATATGAAGAACAGTCATTGTGGTTAGTCACTCATGAACCAGACAGTACATCGAGTGTCAACATTAAACAATGGTTGTTCGTCATTAACTTCAGTGGTTCAAGCTATCAAGACTGGTATGTGAGAAAATCATTGTGCAAGCAACAGAAGGGTTAAATTATTTAATCACAATGATTTTATTATCAAGTGGAATGGATACGAGGAAAAAGAATTATCACAAAGAAATTCTAAGTGATATATTCTTAATGCTGAAACTCCGGTTAGAATTGTTGTATTTTTTGCTAAGCAAAAGGAGTCCGGTTTCACATCCTCAAGAGACCGAAGCTTACACCTGGACGGGTTATGAGAAAATAGAATTATCACAAGAATATGGAAAGTGATATATTCTTAAAGCTGGAACCCCGGTTGAAATTGTTATATTTTTTGTTAAGCAAAAGGAGTCCGGTTCCAGACGCTCAGGTAACCACAGTTTAGAGTTTAATTATAATTTTATATTAATAAATATTTTATTTATTTAGAAAATTATATTTATAAATATCTAATAATATTAGATATTTATTTTTATAATTTCTAGATTAAAATAATTATTTATTAATTAAAGATTATAAGCTGTGCGGGTTAAAAACCAATTTTACGGAGTCTAAAACAATTTGTGGCCAGGAGACTTGAATTGATATAGTGGTCGGTTGATGCTTTATTTACAAATGAATCAATTCATTTGTTTAAAAAGAAAAGTGGCCAAGTTTTAATTAACTTAAATAATGGCCAGGTTGTTCAAGTGTCATAATGGAGTTTATTGAAACTGTCATAATGAAAACTGTCATAGTGAAGTTCAGTGAAATTGTCATAGTGGAAACTGTCATGATGCTGACTGTCATAATGAAACTGTCATGATGCTGACTGTCATAGAGGAACTGTCATGATGCTGACTGTCATAGTGGAACTGTCATGATGCTGACTGTCATAATTGAAACTGTCATGATGGACTTCACAGCAACTGTCATAATGCCTGGAAAGTGTCATAGAGGCTCATAAACTGTCATGAAGAAACTGTCATAATAGTGTTAATGTTGATCATTATGACAGTTGGTTGATTTGTTTATAAATGGACAGAAGGCAGTGAAATGAAAAAAAGAGACAGACTATACACGCAAACACACCAGGAGAAGAAAAGGAAGAACAAAAACATCATATCTCTCTCATCTTTCAAGCAATTAAATTGCCATAAATTCTTGAGTTCTTGAATCAAAAATTGTATCCATTAGAACTTGATTATTTGTGACTTGTGTAATACTAGCGAATTAAGTTTCCTAGTTCTTATCTTGATTTTTATTAACTAAATTAGAAAAGTTCATGTCGAATTTTCTAATTAGTTTTTATCATCTTGATAATTAATCTGTACTGAAATTGTAACACCCATCAAGTTAATATATTGTTATATTCAACTTGAAATTTGTTTCAATTTATTCCGCATAAATTTGTCTAAACTAAATTTTATTTAACGGACAAATTTCGAAAAATTGGTATAGATTGTATTCAACCCCCCCTTCTACAATCTTATCGGACCTAACAACTCATCTCCGGGTTTTGGAGATAGTGGGCCGCTTTTGTGGGCCGCCACGTGTTCGTGGCGTTTGGAATCCAAAGCTTTGCCTATAAATAGTGGCAGTCTCTTGTCATTTTTTCTTTCACGCGTTTCTGATTTTGCTGCCGCTATTCTGCTTCTCTGAAGACCAGTGCTCCGGGCTTAAGGTTCCCTTTTTCGCTTCAATTTCTCGTTGTTCCCTGCTCTCCGGAATCATTTGTAAGTTTTCTTACCCCGGTTTTGTGATTCCTTCAGTAACTTCTTGCTTGTATTTCTTTGTCTTGCTTTGTGTTTTGGGTAGAAATACTGACTTAGGTTGTTATTTTTGTTGGGTAGCCCGGGGTTGTAGATTTGTATGGTTAGGAGGCGTGTAACTGCTAACCGTGTGTTGATTCCCCTCTCCGACCCTAGTAGTTCTTGTAGTTGTAGCTCTTCTGATAGTAGCCTTGAGTTAATAGACATAGACTGGGGTATTATGGGTAAGAAGAAGAGTAGTTTGCCTGTTCTCACTAAAATAGCCACCAAGGATATGGGTCCGGGGTTCAGCCTTAGTGAACCAGATGGTAGCTGGAGCCAGACGAATTTTTATTTCGTAAGAAAGGATCCGGGGATGCCTCCAGCTTATTTCTACAGGGATCTTAGTGTAGAGTTTTCTGAGAATCCGGACGTTGCGGATATGATGAAGTATGATAAGGCGTTTTTAGATTCGAAGTTCGGGGATTTACCGGGCTCCGGGATGGATGTTGGGCCCTTCAGAGCTCAGTATTTGGAGAATCCGGTGGACTGGGATCCAATATTCCGGGCTACCTTCCATTTGGATGCGGATGTTAAGTGGAGGTGGCCTGAGCCCGGAGAGAAGATTTACGATCGGCCAGAGGGTGGCTGGGTCGGGGTGTGGCTGGAGCACCTTAGGTCGGGGTATAGGCCTAGGTGTCATCAGTTTGTAAAATCCTTATGCCTGTTTGAGTACGGGATCCCTATAACCCAGATGACCCCCAACGTGGTGAAGTGGATTTTCTATTTCCTGGGTTGCTGCGAGAAGGCCGGGGTGCTTCCCACTTTTAAACTTTTTCACCACTTATTCCAGCTGGTCCGGTCCAACAATAAACCCATGTTTGAGTTTAGGTTCCGGGGCACTGCTTGTGGTTATCCTTCCGGGGCCTCCAAACCTCTGGGCATGCTTCCTTCGCTGAAAGGTTGGAATGGAGAGTTCGTCTTTCTCCAGGGTGTGGACATCCGGTTCATGCCCACCTTCAAGGAAAAGCCTTTGGCAATGCATTTCGAGGTTATGGACCTTCAGGGTGAGGCTTTGGATCAGGTAAATGCCTTTTGCCGAGGTCTTGGGAGGCAAGTGACCCGGGAGGACCTCATGAGCCACAAGTACCGTTCTGAAATAGGATGTAAGTTCGGGGTCTATTTGTCTTGGCGTAGATATTTATTACTTCTTTTGTTTTCTCGGTTTCTAATATTCCTTTTGCCCGGCTCATGTTGTTTTTTTTTTGTTTCTTCTGTGCAGGTCTCCCAGGCTATAATCCGGAGTTTGAAAAGTTTGCAATGGACAAGGCCAATGCTTCTCTTCACGCCGCTCTTCCCGACATCGGCCAGGTGCGAGATAATACCAAGGTCCCCGGGGAGGCCAGCGGCTCGCGGACCCAGCAAGAGGGGGAGAGCACCTCTAAGGCCCCGGAGGTGGCGGCTGTTGATGTGGAGGGGGATGAGGTGCCCCTGAACCCGAGGAAGAGGAACCGCAATTCAGTGCGGCAAGAGAAGTTTGGGGACTGGGGTTCGGATTGCGAAGTCGTCCCCTCCGGGGCCCACTCTGGGAAGGATGCTCATTTCCAGCCCCACGTCCCGGCTGACATTGCCCCGGAGGAGCGGAACTTCCTTGGCTTCCTGGCCGGACTCCCAAGCCAGAAGGAATGGGATGGGATGGGCCAAAGCTCGGCGATATCCCTCTTTGAGGATGCGGCGGCGGTCTACGGCTAGGTAATCCTTTCGCCGAGCTTGTCTTGACTTGATATTAATTTCGTGTTCTGACTTTTGTTTGTTTTTTTTTTTTGTAGCTCGGGGTTCGTTTTGCCGGGGCCGGGGCTGCTATTCGCCGAGATATGGAGCTGGTCAAGGAGGCCCGGGAAGCTGTGAGCTCTGTGACCGAGGTCAGGAGGCTAATGAATGAGGAGATGGATGCTTTGAAGAAGGAGCTTGCCGAGGTGAAGGAGGCATCCGAGGTCCGGGCCAAGGAGCTAAAAGAGGCTGCCAAGACCCTTCAGAATGAGCGGGATTTGGTCCGGACCAAGTGGAGGGATTCCAAAGATGATGTTAAGAAGCTCCGAGAGGAGTTGAAGAGCAGGAAATCTGAGGAGGAGGTGATTGCCGAATTCCGTAATTCGGATACTTATAACACCGATCTTGCCCAGGCCGCAGCGGCAAAAATCCACCATTGTTGGGTTGTGGCTGAGAACATGTGTAAGACCGATTCGGAGTCGGCCACCTGGGAGCGCTTCGTCTCTGAATATATGAAGGCGGAGGCTGCCCTGGCCCGGGGCGAAGGCGAACCAATTCCGTACAAGGCTCCAAGCTCCTCACCTCCCGAAGAATGACTACTGGCTGCGTCCAGGATCCGGGCCATGCCCGTGTAATCTCTTTTATGCTTTTCCTCAAGACTTGTTGTAAAACTTTGAATTGCGTCCTTGTATAACTTTGTAACTTTTAACTACCGGGTGTTTCGGGCTGTTGGTCAGCCGGGCCCGTTTGTTCGTCGTATATTTTGTGTTTTTCCATACTCGGTTGCTGTTGTTGTTTTTTTTTTAATATAATTTGTGCTGCCCCCCACTCCTTAATTCGGGTATCCCGGATTGACGAGTGGTGGTTTGTCCCCGGGCCTAAGCGTTGCCAAGGTCCCGGGCTTTGGCCTACTTGGAAAGGATGAAAACTTTTCCAAGTAGGTATTTTGATGCATATGGTTTCCCGGGCCAAAGCATTGCTAAGGCCCCGGGCTTTGGCCTACTTGGAAAGGATGAAAACTTTTCCAAGTAGGTATTTTGATGCCTATGGCTTCCCGGGCCAAAGCATTGCTAAGGTCCCGGGCTTTGGCCTACTTGGAAAGGATGAAAACTTTTCCAAGTAGGTATTTTGATGCCTATGGCTTCCCGGGCCAAAGCATTGCTAAGGTCCCGGGCTTTGGCCTACTTGGAAAGGATGAAAACTTTTCCAAGTAGGTATTTTGGTGCCTATGGCTTCCCGGGCCAAAGCATTGCTAAGGTCCCGGGCTTTGGCCTACTTGGAAAGGATGAAAACTTTTCCAAGTAGGTATTTTGGTGCCTATGGCTTCCCGGGCCAAAGCATTGCTAAGGTCCCGGGCTTTGGCCTACTTGGAAAGGATGAAAACTTTTCCAAGTAGGTATTTTGGTGCCTATGGCTTCCCGGGCCAAAGCATTGCTAAGGTCCCGGGCTTTGGCCTACTTGGAAAGGATGAAAACTTTTCCAAGTAGGTATTTTGGTGCCTATGGCTTCCCGGGCCAAAGCATTGCTAAGGTCCCGGGCTTTGGCCTACTTGGAAAGGATGAAAACTTTTCCAAGTAGGTATTTTGGTGCCTATGGCTTCCCGGGCCAAAACATTACTAAGGTCCCGGGCTTTGGCCTACTTGGAAAGGATGAAAACTTTTCCAAGTAGGTATTTTGTAATAATTTGAAGATGGTAGTATCAGGTAAGAACTAGAATTCTTTTTCATTGATAATAAAGCGGTTACATGATTTCCAAGTACAATTTCCAAACAATGCCCGTATATGAGCAGAAGCTATTTTCTTTTACTGGTAGTACTTTCTTAGTCTGAGGCCGTGCCAGGTGTTGGGGACTTCAGTGTTGTCCATGTGACTGAGCTTGTAGGTTCCGGGGCGGAGTACTTCTTTAACCCTGTAGGGACCCTCCCACTTAGGCATAAGCTTTCCTGTGTTAGTGGGGTCTGAAGCTTCGGCGTCCCGGAGTACCAGGTCTCCGATTTGGAAGTTTTTGACCCTTGACTTCTTCCCGAAGTACTCTCTAGTTTTCTCTTTATACTTCTCCATTCTTTGTACTGCATTGTCCCGGACCTCATCAACTAATTCCAGGTTAACTCGTAACCCATCTTCATTTGCATCTTCATCAAAGTTGATTGCTCTGTGGGAGGGGGAGCCCACTTCAATTGGCAGCATTGCTTCGGTTCCATAAGCTAGTTTAAATGGGGTTTCTCCTGTTCCGGACCTCGGGCTAGTTCTGTATGCCCACAGCACATTTGGCAGTTCTTCGGGCCATTTGTTCTTGCTTTCCTTCAGCCTCTTCTCAATTCCCCTTAGTAGGATTCTGTTTGTCACTTCCACTTGCCCATTTCCCTGGGGATAGGCCACTGAGGATTTCTTATGTTTGATTCCCCTTTCCTTCAAGTAATTTTCAAAATCTGAGCCGACGAACTGGGGACCATTATCTGAGACCAGGACCCTGGGAAGGCCGAACCGCATTAGTATGTTGTCCATGAACTTAATGCAGTCTTGTTGATTTATGGTCCTCATTGCCTTTGCTTCGGCCCACTTAGTCATGTAGTCGATGGCTACCAGAAGGTACCTCAGATCGCCCTTGGCCCGGGGGAAAGGCCCTACTATATCGATGCCCCACACAGCAAAGGGGATGGGTGATAGAACTGAAGATGGCAGGACCGGGCTTTGCCTTGGTATGTTGCTGAACAGTTGGCAGTTTCTGCACTTCTTGACGAATTCTACTGCATCTGAGTGGATTGTTGGCCAGTAGTAACCTTGCCTTATGATTTTGTATGCGAGGGCCTTTGCGGACATGTGATCCCCACAAATCCCTTCATGCACTTCTTGTAAGCAGTAATTAGCTTCTTCCGGGCCTACGCACTTCAGTATTAGAGATGAGAAGGTTCGGCGATAGAGCTGGTTGTCTTCTATGAAGTATTTTGAAGCCTTGTTTTTCAACCTTCTGGCCTCATTCTTATCTTCGGGTAATTCCCCTTTTTCCAAGTAGAGGATGAAAGGGGTCATCCAGTTCGGTGTGCTGTCTATCTCCATTACCACTTCTTGGTTGATGGCAGGGGTTCCCAATTCTTCGAAGTAGACCGAACTGCCTAGTTCGACTGAGTTCTGGACTAGCTTTGATAGCTCATCAGCTTCGGAATTTTCTTCTCTGTTGACCTGGTTGATTTGGTACTCCGGGATGGTGGCTAAGTGGCTCTTGACAAGCGCTTGGTATTGGGCTAGCTTTTGATCTTTGGCTATGTATTCGCCTTTTGTTTGCCGTACCACGATTTGTGAGTCACTGTAGATGTTCAGGTTCTTGATTTGCAGAGTTCGCGCCAACCTTAGCCCGGCAAGGAGAGCCTCATATTCGGCTTGGTTATTGGTTGCTGGGAACTTGAATGTTATGGCCTGTTTGATTTGGAAGTCTTCCGGGCTCTTCATGATTAGTCCTGCCCCGGACCTGTCGGCTGTTGAGGATCCATCAACATGGAGAGTCCATGACCCCGGGGCTCTGTTCTGGTTTCTCGGATTTTCAGCCACTGCCATAGCTTGCTGTGGTTCTGGGAAGGAGCACTCTACTATGAAATCTGCCAAAGCTTGTGCCTTGATGGCTGTCCGGGGTACGAATGTCAAGTGGAATTGGCTTAGCTCAATTGCCCAATTTATCAATCTTCCTGATGCATCCGGCTTATGGATTATCCTTCGTAGTGGCTGATCTGTTACAACCTTGATTTCTCTTCCTTGGAAATAGTGTCTGAGTTTCCTTGAGGCTGTGACTAAGGCAAAGGCAAACTTCTCTAGATTGGGGTACCTGGTTTCTGCATCTTTCAAGACTTGGCTAATGTAGTACACCGGCCGTTGGTTTCCCTCAACTTCCCGGACTAGGGCCGCGGCCACAGCTAGGGGCCCGGCGGAGAGGTATAGATGTAGGGGTTCCCCGGTTTCAGGCTTCGTTAAGAGGGGTGGTGATGATAGATATTGTTTGATGTTGTCAAGGGCTTGCTGGCACTTAGGGCTCCAAGTGACTTCTTTCTTGTTGCTGGCTCCCTTGAGCAAGTTGAAGAAGGGCAAACACTTTTCTGCCAACTTGGATATGAATCTTCTTAGGGCTGCTAATGATCCAGCTAACTTCTGAATGTCTTTCTGAGTCCGGGGTGGTTGCATTTCTAAGATGGCCCTGATCTTCTCCGGATTAGCCTCAATTCCCCTTTGGCTGATCATGAAGCCTAGAAATTTTCCTGCTGCCACCCCAAAGGTGCACTTCTCCGGATTTAGCTTCATCTCATTTTTTCTAAGGTTTTCAAAACATTCCCGTAGATCGGGGACATGTTCCTGGACTGTTTTAGACTTGGCAATGATGTCGTCGACATAGGACTCCAGATTTCGGCCAATTTGGTCTTTGAAGACTTCCACCATGGCTCTTTGATATGTAGCTCCGGCATTCCGGAGTCCAAAGGGCATGAACTTATAAGCGTAGACGGCTCTGTGGGTGATGAATGCAGTTTTGGCTATATCTGCGGGATTCATCTTGATTTGGTTGTACCCGGAGAAAGCGTCCATAAAGCTGAGCATCACATGTCCGGCAGTGGCGTCGATGAGCTGGTCTATACTTGGTAATGGATATGGATCTTTGGGGCAGGCTTCATTCAGGTCCGTTTAATCGACACACATCCTCCATTTTCCACTAGGCTTTTTGACTAGAACCACGTTGGCTAGCCACTCCGGGTATTCCACCTCGCAGATAATATCTGCCTTAAGTAGTTTGTCCACCTCCTCGTCTATAGCTCTCTGCCTCTCCAGGGCGAAGTTCCTTCTTTTCTGTTTCACAGGTTTTCTTCTAGGATCAACATCCAGGCTATGCATGGCAAGGGATTCTCGGAGCCCGGGCATGTCAGATGGACTCCAGGCAAAAACATCAGCATATTCCCGGAGTAGTTGGATTAGCTCTTGCCTGAAGGCAGCGTCTAGACCAGTTCCAATCTTTACTTTTCTTTCCGAGTTCCCCGGAATGAGCTCGATTGTCTCAATTTCTACGGCGGGTTCTAGCTTGGCTTGATCTTTCACCAGGGATGATTTCTGGACCCGGGCCTGAGAGTTTGAGGCTAGGTATTCCCGGGCCTCGGATGTACCTGGTTCCTGGTTCGGGGCACTTGTTGTTTCAATGTTTTGCACCTCCTTTCCGGGGTTCTTGTAAGTTGTGGCTCTGTGTTTCTTTCTGCTCAAGTTCTTCTGATAGGAGGAGGCTTTCCGCTTATTCTCCGGGTCTGTTTATGCCATTACTAGGGCTTGGCCATAACATCGGCTAGCTGTTTCGGTATCGCCCTTTACCTCTCCAACCCCGGAGGTCGTGGGAAATTTTAATTTAAGGTGCGGGGTTGAGGTTATGGCTCGGAGTTTGGTCAAAGCCGGGCGCCCGAGGATCACATTGTAGGAGGAAGGAATGTTGATTACGTAGAATTTTATCATATGGGTTATCTGCTTTGGGGCGGTGCCGAACTGGACGGGCAAGTAAAGGGTTCCTTGGATGGGGACCAAGTTGTGGCCGAAGCCGTATAGCGGGTCTTCCCTGCATTCATTCATTCTGACACTGCCGAGCTGCATTCTATCCATGGTGTGTTTGAACAATACGTTGACAGAGGAGCCGTTGTCAACAAGGATTCTCTTTACCTCATTTTCAGCGATGTCTAAGGTCACCACTAGGGCTTCATTGTGGTCAGGGTCCACTCCTTCGAAATCGGCATTGCTAAAAGATATGGTTTGTTCCGGGGCCAAGTCTATCATCATTACCTCGTCTCCGGAGCCCGGACTTGCTGGAGGGGAGTTGGATCCTCCCAATACCACGTGCACCACATGTTTAGTCTTCTGAGCCCCGGATCCATCCCCCCTCTCCGTGGTTCTCCGAGCTAGGTATTGGCCCATGTTTCCTTTCTTAACCTGGTCTTCGATGAAGAACTTGAGGGAGACACAACTTTCTGTTTCGTGGCCATGAGTTGCATGATAGTCGCAGTGCTTATTCCGGGGCCTGTTCTCCGGGGCTGATACCAGAGGTTTGGGAGGATAAAAGAAGGGTTTGTTCCGAACTTCCTTTAATATTTCGGCTCTGGGCCGGTTCAGGGGTGTCCAGTCTGGTTCCGGCCTCGGCTCGGCTCTCCCCGGCCTCGGGGGCTTGGCTTCGGATTTGGCTCGGGAGGAATGATCTTTGTCCGGGGTCGTTAGTTGATGACTTGGGATGTAGTTGTATTGCTTGTTGGGCTTAAACTTCTTGTCTGGGTCGTGGTCGTTTCTAGAGCGATCATCTTTACTTCTTCCCGAGGAGGTGCCCTGCCGGGTCATCCTCATTGCTTGTAAGATATCAGTTTCTTTGATGAATTTGGCGGCCATAGAATAGGCTGCAGCCAGGCTCTGGGGCTCTTTGTTTACCAACTCAATCACATAGCGTTCACTACGCTCCGGGTCTAGGTTCTTCCGGAAAATGCTCAAGGCTTCTCTTTCGTCCAGATTCGTGACTTGATTTATGGCTTCTTGGAACCGTTTCATGAAAGCTGAAAGTGTTTCGTTGTCATTTTGCCTAATTGTTTCAAGGTGGCACATGTGATATTCAGGGGTCTTATTGGCTCGGAACCTCCGGAGGAAGGCCTCTCTGAATTCCTTCCAGCTGTGTATGCTCCGGGAGGGGATCCTGCTGAACCATCTCTGAGCCGCTCCTTTTAGTGTGGAGGCGAAGAACCTGCACTTGGTTAGATCGTTATAGAAATATATCAGGGCTATTTGCTCGAAGTAGTTGAGGTGTTCTTCAGGGTCCTCCAACCCATTAAAGGAGTCAAAGTTGTAGTGCTTGAGGTTCTTTTGCCGGGGCATGGCTTCAAGAGAGCGGCTAAAAGGGGTGAGTGTGTCTTGGATCTCAAACCCGGAGTCGTTGTTGACTTTCCTCTGTAACTCCCGGATCATTTGAACCAGGTTGCTGGGACGTTCTTCATCATCTGAGATAATCTCCGGGCTTACCTCTCTCCGGGTTCTTTTGGGTTTGGATTTTCTCATTCTTTCCTCCTCTTCTTGGAGCCTTCTTTGGATTCTGTGCTCCAACTTAGCTTGTTCCTCTTGTCTTATTTTTTCCCGGAGTCTTTCCATCCGTTTCAGCTCATCGGCCTCCTCTTCTCTGACCTTACTCTGGGTTGGATGGTCCTTTTTGTTCCTTTTGTTTTGATTCCCGAGGCGAGCGAAGACCGAGGTTCGCGGGTTGTTGGAGTTGGCTGAACCTTCGGAGTCTTCCGCCTGCTCGGGTTCAGGTTCCGGATGAGGGCGGTTTCGGTAAGCCCGGATTGCTTCGGCCAGTTCCGCCGGGGTTAAGTTCTCCATCTGGGCAGACTCAAGGGGCACGTCGGTATACTTGTACCGGTTCACTTCGACTGTGACCCGAGCATCATTTGGGCCGATCCCGAGCCTCTCCTGGACCGGGACCTGGTTTTGCGGGATGGGCTCCGGGACTGTAGCTAGGGGCTCTTCTCTTGGGGCGCTGTTTGCTCGGGTGGATTTGCTCGGTCGAGGCATGGCTTTTGGTTTCAGGTAGTTCGGGTTGTCTCAGTTTGGCTGTTGGTTCGGGGTTCTGGAGTTCGGAGGTTCGCCCCCTCTTTCTAGCGCCAATGATAACTCTAGATCTCGATCGGGTACTTCCTCGCCAACTCCTGTCTCGGAAGTGGTGTAGCTGTAGTGGGGTATCTGCAAAACAACACCGGAGGGGGGGGTTTGGCCCCGAGGTGCCTCCGGCGTGAGAATAAGAGTTGGCTTTGGAAGGTAAAGATCAAGTAGAGTATCACGAAGTAATGAATGTGTGTAGGTGTGTAATAATGGCTAACCCCTAAACCCTATTTACCAGGGGTATTTATAGCCCTAGGCCTAGGGTTTAGGGGTAGGTTACCTTCACCCCCGACCGTTGGATCTGGGGGACAAGCCGCTGAATTCCCGGGATGTGGGACGCGTGGCCTTTGTCTGAAGTGACCATTGACTGGAGTGTGGCCATGTTGTGGTGGGCACGATCTGGCATGCGTCTTCCCTTGTCTTTTAGTGTTGGTCAGCGCCACCAATAGGAGTGTCAGCTGAGGTGGAGTGCCACGTATATAAAGTGTCACGAGTCAGGGGGTCCCCTAGTTCGGGGTGGGGGCCACGCCACGTGGTGGTGGCTCCGGGCCCGGGGTCAGCCACTCTGGGCTGGGCCGTTCTTATTCTCTTGAGATGATTCACTTGTTGTTTGGGCTCCTTGTTGGGCCTTGGCTGTTTATGGCCTATCAAAATGTGAATAGAGATATATAAGTCTTTAAAACTCGAGATATCCTGATTTTTAAAGCTTGGACCCTTTTTCTTACCAGGCCGGGTCCGATTCCTTTTTCCTAAGGGTCTGTACTCTTTACCGAGCTGGATCGGGTTTGTCTTACCAAATGAAGGATTACCTTAGCCTGCTGGTCAGGTAAGACCTAACCAAACTTGACCTTCTTATTACTTCATAGATGGGCAGTCCAATAACTTATTAACCGATTGGATAGATTATGGCCTTGTTTGGCTAGACTTATTTAAGTTGTTATTAACTTATTTTCGGGTAAAAATTTCATATTTTGATATATTTTTTATACAAGTATTTAATGTATGTTTGAGATTTTATAAATTGCAAAAAAAGTTAGAAATCTCTAATTTTATCTTAAAATAAATTAATTTATTTTGAAAATAAGTTCTCCGAACACCCCATATATATGTGCACATTTGCAATGGTCTATATACTTACATCACAAAAGTTAAGCAGTGCAGAAAATTCTCAAAAGTCCAACTTTTGGTTTGATTATGCATTGTTTTCTCATCCTCTATCCTTAAAAATGTTGTTTGATTTCAATACGTTTTTTAAATTTGAATTTAACTTTTAAGTATATCTCTAATTTAATATTTAAGAAATTTGATATGTAAACTTGAAATAAGTTTTGGGTATGATAAAAATGACATTTTAAGAAAAAAAATATTCACCAAGACAAAAAGAGGAGAGAGAGATAGAAAATGAGAAGATGCGGTAGAGAGTACGAGAAGAGAAAGTATTGTAAGGTTACATTTTTAATATCAAATATTTTTCATTAGTCACCCACCTACTTTCACTTAGAATAACTTTAACGGTCTTGGTACATTTCTAAAAATATTATTAAGATAATGAATTATAGTTATTTAGAACATTTTAATGTATGCCAACTATAACAAATATTACTATATTTGTATTTTGATATTATTATAATGTTAATTTTGAACTCTAGGCATGTATTCCTAGTGGGTAAGGAACTTAGAAATGAATATTTAATTATTAAAATAAAGATAAGAAATGGCTTCAGGCATCTTATAAGTAAGGTATGAAAGGAGAATTCTAACTTTATATAAAGAATCACTAAAATATTATTAGAGTTGTTTTTTTGTCCAACACTTTTTATATTTTAGTTTAGAATTTTGTTTAGCTAAGTTGTTGGAGTTGCTCTTATATCCTTTTTTTTGAATGAAAATTTTGGAAGAAAATATTAAAAAGAGTAAAATTCAGGATGGTGGCCAAGTTTTACCCCAATTTTCAAAATGTTGGTCAGTCTTTCAATTTCTCAAATTAGTGGCCAACCTTTCACTTTGTCTTTCAAAACAGTGGTCAGTCTTTCAATTTCTCAAATTAGTTGCCAATCTTTCATTCCGTCTTTCAAAAAAGTGGCCAATAGTAAACTAAAATAGCCACTTTTATAAAACGCAGAGTGAAATGTTGGCCACTAATTTGAGAAATTGAAAGACTGACCACTGTTTTGAAATGCGGAGGAAAACATCAGCCATCCTTTTGAAAACCTAATAACACGGTCAACATTTTGAAAATTGGGGTAAAACTTGACTACCATCCTGAATTTTACTCTATAAAAAATTTTCATTTCTAATTATTTGCTTTCTTACTTAAAAAAAATCCAAGAACTAAATTGAAATAAAATTATGTTATTTATCTTCTCATTCACTTATTTTCATTTCTTTTTAAAAATTGGGGAGTAAGATATTAATCGCGTTTCCTAAGTGCCCTCCAAACTCTAATAGACACGTAGTGTCATTTACGTGGCAATATTGTGATAAATGTTTGCTTTATTAATCAAAGCTAAATAATGGCACTCCACTTTCCTTCTAATTATGTGCTACGTTGAAAAGGCAAAAGGGGGCGAAATGGTAAAAAGTTATTCTATCCGTCTCTTATTATCATTTCTGTTTGAATTGGACGCACACTTTTGATTGTTAATATTTTTAATTTTGTATTAATATTAAATATAAAAATTTTATTATATTATTAACAAATATGAATCCAACAAGCTCAGTCATGATCACTATATTTGATATTATAAATTAGATGTATATTAATAATCTATCTCATGACAGAACCGACATTTCAAACAAGAAACTTATTACAAGAGAGAGGAAGTATTATAAGTTAAAAATATAATATTTAAAATTACAGTTTAATTCCACCCAAATCTTCCACCTATGTAGGTGCACACATAGAGGGAGACACAAAATCCTACAATTTAGATTTCGAAACTCATAGAGCTTTGGACAAATTTTTTTTTTTAACGGTAATCGTATTTCTAAAATAATTAACTCATCTACACATTTTGTTTGTTGATCAAATTTTTTTTTGTTACAATTTGAATCCTCAACTAATCGGATAATATATACTTACTCCGTTCTTAATTAATTACTATCTTTTTAATTCTTTTTATGAATATTAGCTTAAAACCCGTGCGATGCACGGATCTCTTTTAATATTATATAATTCTTTTTTTTTTTAATTTAAATTACTTTTTTAAAAATATGACATTTGGAAGCTTTAATATTAAAATCAAATGATTTGATAATAATTATATAAATGTTATCCGTGACATTTCTAGGAAAAGAGTGATTTTAGTTAGAAAATATTGAAAAGATGATAAATTTTAGTTGAAAAAGGTAACGGTTAATTATAAGTACTAATAAAATTATTATTTAAATTTACTAAATAGAATGTCGTGATTTAATTGGAAAAAGAGAGGTATCAGTTAGAAAAAATTAAAAAGAAAACATGTTTTAGGTGAAAAAGATAATTGATTAGTTTATAGTAATAGTAATTTAATTTATGTTATTTTACTAAATTAAATTGCTCGTACTGTCTTTAGATAGTGAGAAATTAATGTTGCCCGTATTTCTAAAAAAAGGAATTTTAATTATGAAATATGGAAAAGATGATACGTTTTAGCTGAAAAATGTAATCAATTATTATTAGTATTATAATATTATTATATAATTTATTAAATAGAACCACCCGTGATATAATTGGAAAAAAAATATTTTAGTTAAAGAATAGAGAAAATGTAACATGTTTTGGCCGTGATATAATTGGAAAAAGAGATATTTTAGTTACAAAATAGAGAAAATGTAACATGTTTTGGCTAAAAAAGGTAATTGATTAGTTAGTAGTAATTATAATATAATTATGTTATTTGTGACGCCCCTGGTCTCAGGATGACCTCATAACCCGACCCGGGGCACGCCAACCAAACCAAACGTCGTAATATATGCTCACACAAACTTAATTTCATTAATAACCAAAAGGAGTTACAACAAAGTCTAGTCTTACGATGAAAGTTTACAACATATTACATGCTTATAATTAACTTCAACATAGGTCTATTACAAAAGCATTCTTCTTAGAGTTCTACATACTTCTTATCTAACTTCGATAGTTACTTCATCACAGTCTTATCTTTTCCCGAACTTCCTTCGCCAAAATTCTTCCCTGTGGAAGTTAATGACATCAAAGGGTGAGCTCATAGAGCCTAGCAAGCATATATCATACTATTTAACTGAGGTTTACAGAACAAGTAACTATGTTCATCAAAACAGATAATTTTTCACATAATTTGAAAATGAGTATTCAAATATGATAAATTCACAAGTTCTACTGGTGGGGATCCCGGCCTGCTAAACAGTTGGTTTAGCTTTACTTCCGATTTGGAAGCATCATCATCAATTCACAACATCAATGTAAGAATACTCAATTTCTAACAATAAATCATCGATATTTCAAAATCAATTTAATAATTCACAACAGTAAATCAGTACAGTATATACTTACAGTAAATCGCTTTTACTTTTTGGTCCTTTCTCTTTTCTCCAAATTTCCCAATATTATCAAATTCGTCTCCCAAAACTATCCAAAATTTAAACTATCAATATTAACACATTATCTATAATATTACTAAATTCCTAAATTAAACAAATATCAAAATAAAATAAACATAAAGGAAAGTACGAAGACTTACAATTGTAAACTTTTACTCCTACATTCCTATTTTGTACACTACTACATATTTATATATGGAAAGGGGAAACCCAAATCCACTTCTACTCGATGTGGTATAGTCACCAGGAGGCTTGAAAATAATTGATTAACTCAGCTTTGCTCAAAACCAAGCTACGCCCGTAATAAGTCCCCTATCACACAAGTCCACAACGAATTTGTTTTGCTATACACAAGTGAAGCTCTGAAATATATACTCCCTTACCTCTCTTTCTGTTATCGATGTGGTATAAAGAAGATTTGTAAAAATGATAAAATGCCACTTGAATGTAAACTCAAACAATCCGGCCAAGGCCTAGCTACGAAAACACTACTGGGCCGACTCCATTGTTCTCATCTTTTCTTGTATGATTGCAGTTAAGTTGTTTTACATATACTCATAAGTCTTCCCATGATTTATCAATGTGGGAGTTTATGTTCTTTTTCTATATCCTATAATGACTACTTATCCCACATCCAAAGGATTACAAGAGTAGCTCCTACTCAGGTCTATATAACCAAGGCAAAATCTTTGCTTACAAAGTTCATAAGTATTAAGTTGTTATAATCAAGTAACAACAATTTGAAGTTTATATGACAAGCTAAATAAGTATGAGCTTCTCACTTACAAGATGAGTTCAATAGATTTAAAACCCAAAAGTAAGACAAAGCACTAATAACTTACTCTTGGAATTATTAACACCAGCAACAACCTTGTCCCACATAGATGAGTATAGATCACAACTCTCTCAAATTTCTATATGTGTAAGTTGAATGGGTTTTCAAAACTACATCCAAGTTAAAAATGTAACATTCTTGGTTGCAAAATATATAAATTTTTTTGTCCCACACCGAGGGATTAAAGAGTGGAACTCCTCCTTGATTCTATATGACTAAGTAGAATTTGTAGCAAGAGTTCTAAACTTCCTCTTGGCTTCACTTGGAGTTGTACCAATTCATTGCGTTATAAGCAAAATAATAGCAAGAAATTAAATTAAAGAAATATTTTAACATCAAACTTTTGCTCCAAGTTGAGTCAGGTTATCAGGTGGTTGTACAACAACATATAGAAGCTTGTATCTCAACTTCTCTTACTTAAAGAGATGATTAAATTCTCAAAGTAAAAAATGCATTTTGTCCCACATCGAAATGGTGTTGGAGAATTCCTCTTTTCAAATCTATAAAACCATATAGGCAGGAGGACTTGACCCTAAGGTTTATCAAGTTAACCATATCTTAGTTCTATTGTAGCTGAGATAACAACTGATATGAAAGTTTAAAACTTTGACAAAATTGGGTTACAATAAAATCCATAAATTTGAGAGGAGGAACCTTTAGTTCTCATACTTCTAATTGGGTTTTTGACAAGATCTATAATATTTATAAGGTTGACTATCCTTTGGCTTCAGTGACAAACTCATACTCAAGACTTATAATTTGATTTGCAACAAAATAGAAATTCTTACACTACTTATAGCATTTCTCATCCCACATCGAAATGGTTGAAAAACAACCTCCTAGGAGCTCCTATAAAACCTGAGCTGAAATGGTGTAATTTCCTAACTTTAAAGCGAAATGGAGGGTCAACATTTCCCTTGGCTTCAATCTTAAATTCCGAGCTATAAAATTCTACATGTCCTTTAGTTGACAAGGATGAACAATGTACTCAAGTTTTCTCACATTAACTCATCTCAAATAAAATCAAAACGTTTCTCTTGGCTTCCTTTGAGAGGCCTAAATAATCATACACTTAAATACTAAATGCAAGTGGATCAAGTCCCAAATTTATAACAATCCAACTTAGCATCTGGTGGTGAATTCTTACAACATGACCAATGTAAATAGACGAATTGATATTATGTCTAGTTTTGGCATGCCTCTTAAAATATACAAGAACTTTGTCCCACATCGAAAATGTAAACAACTGATCCTCTATCCTTCCCTATATAACTGACTTAAGAGACAAATTTATTCTCAAGGGAAATACTTCACTTATCCCACATCGATAGGATACTAGTGCAAGATCTCTTCCTCAACTATATATTGGGGTCTTGTTAGTTAAATCCTTGGGCTAGTTCATACTGGCTCGCATAATCTGTTCAAAATTTTTATCCCTTTCCTCTTTGGGCCTTGATGCTTTTGCTCGGCCCATTTCCCTAGTCCAAATTTTATGGGAACGTCGATATATCGATGTAGACCAACCCTAGTTCAATTTTATGGGAGCTACGAGACGTTGTAGCATACCAATGAAAGAAAAAGTAAACATATTTTAGTTACGAATTTTTATTATATCATTCAAATAAAATTATAATAATTTTGAAAGTAAACATAAAATTTTAATAATTTATATTATTCAAATAAACTAAGTTGGGATATTACATTATTTTATTAAACAAAATTGCTCGTAGTGTTTATAAGAAAGGAGAAATTTTAGTTAGATACAATATAAAAGATATTGTGTTTTACCTGAAAAGTGAAATTAATTAATTAGTGAAAAATATAAAAGGTAATATGCTTAATCTAAAAAAGGAAAATAATTAGTTAATAGGATGAATTTTATCTGTAATAAGTAAGGGTAAATAAGTAAAATCAACTGGTACCGTACCGACCTACCAAACTTTTAATGTTTCGGCTTTTATATAATAGTATAGATTTTTAAGAGTATGTAAAACATAATTCTAAAATTTATTTTTCCAAATATCCTTTCTAAATTTTTATATTTCAATTTTTATTTTAAAAATTTAAATTATTATTAAAATCATATTTTATATATATATATATATATATATATATCTTCAAATACATATAAAAAAATTAAAAAAAAACCACAAATTAGAATCGAAGCAGTTCTTGATATGACATAGGGTGTAAACAACTTAAACTAATTCTGAGTTATTCGAACTCGATTCACAGAATATTCGAATTCGACGTAATAGTTGATCTGAGTTTGAGTTATTTGAATAATTTTCTGAATCGAGTTTAAATTTCAAATTACTTTATTCGTATGGTTCGTGAGCCTAATCGAATTTGGGTGATGGCCCTAAATACCCACCAATCAAATATTTTTGTCCAAAATACCCACCGATTGAACTGATGGCCCTAAATACCCACCGACCACGCATGCTTAAGCATGCGTGTAGCTACACTCACAGTACATATGCGTGTATTTCGTTAATCTCAATTTCAGCATCGTGAACAGTGACCTTGAATGCGCATGTTGAGCATGCGTGGACGAGAATGCGCATGTTCAACATGCGTGTTGGGCACTGTTCATCGTCCCTTCGAACATCGCCGTCGGAGAGTTTTTAGACCAAAACTTCAACATACTCGTTCACTCTTTCCAAGCATCGAGCAGTTACACACCATACACCAAAATGATCGTATTTTCATCATCTACAAGACTGTACCCTTTGTTTATCATTTGTTTCGCTGGATTCGAATGCCCCAAATCAAAGCTTTTTTCCGATTTACTTTTATGATCTATTCATACACGCCCCTGCGGGGCCTAACTCAACAAATCAAACGGGGGAAAATGGAGAGGCACCTCTGTGCTTCATTTTGATGCCTTCAGGAGGGCTGGAGGTAGCCGGAGGGGGAAGAACAGAGGAGGACGATTTCAAGGACGATTTTGAGGGAGAGAGACGACCGAAGCTGCTTTGGAGATAATGACGTCATATGACGTCATCACGCATCTGGGAGATGCGTGACTCAAGACAAGCATGTTCAATATGCGCAACACAGTACCCGCATATGTAAGATACGTAACCCGTGGTCAGAAAGGGCCGACGTAAGCGCCAATCGGTATTTTGGGCATTTTGTCTTGAATGGTGGGCATTTAGGGCATTTTTTCTTCGAATTTTTACTATTTTTAATTATATATATATATTTATATATTATATACATATATTTTATATAAAATATTCATAATTTACATGTTTAATCAATTCGAACTCGAATCGAACCGAACATGTTTGAGCTTTTAGCAAATATTTGGGTATCACACTTTTACGAACTGACTTTCGAACTTGAAATTGAAGGTTCAATTGATCTCGAACTCGAACTTGAACTTTTGTCCAAAATTTTTTAAAAAAATTACATACAGTTAAACCTCGATAAATGAATACGCTCGGAATTAGAAAATTTTATTCATTGATTGAGATTATTCATTTATCGAGATCAAAAATACACTGTCTCTATTATGTCGGGACCAGAAAAAATTATTTATTTAATAAAATTATTCATTTATCGAATATTCATTTATTGAGGTTTAACTGTATAATGTTCGGCTTACCTCAATTCAATTACACCCCAACAATGACACATTTTTTTTTTGTATTGCTTAAACTAAATTAATGGATAGATAATTAGTGGAGTTTCCACCAGTCCCAATTTCTAAGTCCCACTTAACACTATATGTTAGATTATTTTTATAATCTAATAATAATTTATGGGCTTACAAATTAAAGACAATTATATTTAATGTTTATTCTATTTGGACTAATTAAGTGGTCTAAAATAAAGGGTCCAATAACATCTTATTCGGTATGGGCTTTGTAATGTGTAATACCCAATAGTAATCTAATTAGAGTTAATGGGGTCTAATTAGAGTACTATATAAAGAACATAATAGGGTCTTGGTCCCAAAGGCTATTCGCAACCTCTACTCCTCCTATTCCCATCAGTTAGAGAGAGATACGGCTAGAGGCGAATCAAGTCTGTGGAAGATCAAGTCCCATAATCCGTATTCATATCTATCGTCATGGAATCAGGTACGTTTCCGTACTACAGTTTTATCGTGTAACCTTGATAATATCGCATAAGATGATTCTGGTTATTTATTTAGATCTAACAATTGGTATCAGAGCCTATCTTATGTTGAATTATTAGGGTTCATCATATATTCTATATATTATATATGATTGTGTTTATCGGTTCACCGATTAATGTGTATTAATTATACAAATTGCGGTAATTCATACATGTTTAATTTATTAATATAATCCATAAAAGCATGTACTGATTGGCGTTAGTTGTATATGTAAATTTTAAGTTTAAGAGCCCGTTTGGCCCCCCTTAAATTTTTTTTTTATCTACTTAAAGTAATTTCGTGCTGTTTGTCTAACCTTAAATTTTTCCACTTAAAGTTAGTTTTAGTTCAAAAAAAAAAAAGTACCTTGGAGGTACTTTTTTTCCACTTATTTTTTTTCTCATATCAATTTTTATGTATTTGAGTCACCTTTTAACTTGTATTGTATTCTTTGCATATATTTGTATTTTATACTTTCAAAAAAATTTAAATTTCTTTTTTTTTTAATTAATTTTTTAAAAATAAATTTACTTTAAGTGGAATTAGCCAAACAGATACACCTAACTTTAAGTGAAAAATATCACTTTTCACTTAAAGTGAGTAAGTAGCACTTTAAGTGATAAGTAACAATTTTTAAGTTAAGCCAAACACCCTCTAAGTCTGTTTGCGGCCATGCGTGACGAATTAAATTCCAAAGCCTTATGTGATATTGTGATTTTTAGATAATGCTGAGAATGACTTGAAATCACGCTATCGTATTTTTCAGTCCATAGCATAGCATGGTGACTTATAAGTATTTTTTTTTCAATCTGTATGAATTGACGTATAATTTCGTGTATGTCAATTTAATGTGCTAATTAAATGCAATGCATGATACCGGTGGTGTACTCTTGGGCTTGTGCAATACTCCCTCCGTCCCACAATAGTAGTCTCTTTTGAGAGAATTTTTTTTCCCATAATGCATGTCCATTTCCAATTTTCAATGTAAATTTATGTCACTTTTCCTAAATTACCCTTTTTGAAAATTGTATAGCAATTAATGAAGAGTGACCAAAAGTATAAAATAGCTCATATTCTTAAAAGTCAATGCATTTATAATGGGCATAAGAGGAAATGTATCATCAAATTAATGTTTTCTTAAGATGCGTAATTTTTCCAAAAGAGACTTGTATTGTGGGACGGAGGGAGTATTGTTTTTGTGTTTTATATACATGACCTGATCATGATAAAAGCATGATATTAAAAGAATCGCTGTGATAGAGCAAGTTTTTTTAATTCAATTGTGATTGTAAATAAAATCAGTTTCCCATAATGTTTCGGATTTTGGATAAATTTTAGATTTTATTTACATTAATACGGATTTGGGCACATTTTTTTTAAAGAAAGAAAAAATATTTTTTTCTTGTCCTTTTATTTCGCGAATAAGTAAGTTGAAGCAAAATATTGCCAAAGTGATATTTATGTGTAAATTTATTTATTTTGAAATACTAGGATGTGTATGTTTATTATTTATGCGTTGTAATAATCGGCCCAAAGGAAGATTATTTAATGGCCAAATAATGGATATACGTGCGGGAATAAATATGTAATAATTATAAATTTTTCATGTGAGTAATAAACCGGCCCAAAGGAAGGTTATTGCTTGACCGAATTTATTATTAATATTTGATTTCTGCGTGGAGAGTACCACTTGCAAGTTAATATTTCTGTCCAAAGACTAAATATTAATGTTGTGCTAGGTATCTTGTTTAAATGGGCCCACACACACTATAGTATTTAAATTCATGTATTTTTTGTGTGCTATTATGTATGCATATGACATGAATTTCTATTATGCGAGCTTATATTTTTTTTTTTTGTTCCAAATTGCTAGTTAATGCATCTGCTGCTAATATAACTGCCAACATGAACTCCATTCTCGTGCTTAATGGCACAAACTTTAAGAGCTGTAAAGAGAACGTTCTATTAGTTCTTGGCTGCATGGATTTAGACTATGCTATAAGGAAAGAACAACCTGCTTCTCTTACGGATGAAAGTTCTAATACTGATAAATTGAACTTTAAGTAATGGGAGCGTTCGAATCGCTTAAGTCTAATGATGATAAAGCGCAGCATTCCTGAAGCATTCAGGGGCGATATGTCTGATGACTCCGATGAGGTATCTGTTAAGGATTTCCTTGATGAGCTTGAAAAGCGTTTTGCGAAAAACGAAAAGGCTGAGACAAGTAAGCTTTTGGCTGATCTTGTTCAGATGAGGTATAAAGCTCAAGGAAATATTCGTGAGTACATTATGGAGATGTCTAACATCGCTTCAAAACTTAAGGCACTAAAGCTTGAATTGTCTTATGACTTGCTTGTGCATTTGGTACTCATCTCTCTTCCTGCACAATACGGTCAATTTATAGTGAGTTATAATACTCAGAAGGATAAGTGGACTCTGAATGAGCTCATTTCACATTGTGTGCAAGAGGAAGATAGGTTGAAGCGTGAAAAGACTGAAAGTGCTCATGTTGCAACTACCTCAAAGGCTAATCACCGAAAGAGGACTAAAGATAATGAGACTGCAGTGGGAAAATCACAGCTTAAGAAACAAAAGACTCAGGATCAAGCTGTAACTTGTTTCTTTTGTAAGGAATCTGGGCATGTGAAGAAGGAATGTCCCAAATACGTTGCATGGCGTATAAAGAAAGGTAGATTTTTGGTGGGTAGATTCTGGTGCTACTACTCACACAAGTATTTCTATGCAGGGTTGCATTTGGAGCCGGAAACCAAGTGATGCTGAAAGATTCATCTATGTGGGTGATGGCAATGCAGTTCCAGTTGAAGCTATTGGCATTTTTAGATTGTCTTTTGAGACTGGTCATTTTGTTGAATTAAGAGAGACTTATGTAGTACCGTCATTTAGACGGAATTTGGTTTCTATTTCTGTTTTGGACAAATATGGTTACTCTTGTTCATTTGGAGATAATAAATTTAGTCTATTTCTTAATTCTTCTTTGGTTGCGACTGGTTCTTTGATTGATAATTTATATTTGCTAAATACAATTGCTTCACATAATGAATCCTTGCAAACAACATCAAGAGGTACAAAACGAAAATTATCAAGAGATAATTCTGCTATGTTATGGCATAAGCGCTTAGGACATATCTCTAAAGGGAGACAAGAGAGACTTGTGTCACATGGAATACTTGAATCTCTTGATTATTCAGACCTTAATGTATGCATTGAGTGTATTAAGGGTAAACAGACAAACATAAGGAAATTAAGTGCAAATAGGAGTACTGGTGTCTTACAGTTGATACATACTGATATATGTGGTCCATTCCCTACAGCTTCAACAGTATTTTATCACTTTTATAGACGACTATTCTCGATATGGGTACTTATATTTAATTCATGAAAAGTCACAATCTTTGGACGTGTTTAAAGTCTTCAAAGCCGAAGTTGAAAATCAGCTTCGTGAGAAGATTAAAGCTGTTAAATCTGATCGTGGTGGTGAGTACTATGGTCGATATGACGGATCCGGTGAACAACGTCCTGGACCTTTTGCTAAATTCCTAGAGGAATGCGGAATCTTCCCACAATACACAATGCCTGGGCAACCACGCATGAATGGTGTTGCTGAGAGACGAAACAGAACGCTTAAGGACATGGTAAGAAGTATGATTAGTCACTCTTCTTTACCAGAAGCACTCTGGGGAGATGCACTTAAGACTGCAGCCTACATACTAAATAGAGTACCTAGCAAAGCAGTAGCTAAAACCCCTTATGAATTATGGACTAAGAAACCACTTAGTCTCAATCATTTACATGTGTGGGGTTGTCCAGCTGAGGCAAGGCCTTACAAGCCGCATGAAAATAAACTGGACTCAAGAACTGTTAGTTGCTATTTTGTTGGGTATCCTGAAAAAACAAAGGGTTTCAAGTTTTATGATCCTTTGACAAAGTCCTTTTTTTCGAAACGGGAAATGCTAGATTTCTTGAGGATGTTGAGTTTGAGGGGGAAGATAAAGTCAGGGATGTTGTATTTGAGGAAGAATCAGTTTCTTTGCCTCATGTAGTTCAAGACAACAATGTGGATATACCTGTTCAGTTTCCTACTCAAAATCAAGATGATGCTCAAGAAGAGCAAACTCAACAAGCTCAAGATGAAGTGCCACTTAGTAGATCCTCTAGTAGAGACAATAATGGCACTTGTGGATATATCACACATTCAGTGGGAGTAAAGTATTCCTGTTGCTAAAGGAGATAAGTTTAGTCTCAAACAGTGCCCTAAGAATGATCTTGAAGGAAAAGAGATGCAGAACATTCCCTATACTTCGTCTATTGGGAGTCTTATGTATGGTTAGTACCCTGCCGGTTTTGGCATTCATTATGGGTATGTTAAGCAGATATTCAAGTAACCCTGGAATAGATCATTGGTTTGTAATTAAATGGGTTATAAGGTACTTGCAAAGAACAAAAATATTACATGCTCGTTTAACAGAAATCGGAAAATTTGGAGATCATTATGTATTCTGATTCTGATTATGTTGGTTGTGTAGATACAAGAAAATCTACTTCTGGTTAAGTTTTTTTTGTTATGTCTAAACAGATAGACATTAAATATCAAGTCATTGTAGAGAGAATGCAATATCAATTAGTGTCTATTGAGTATATAAGAACAAATTCTATGCTAGCAGACCCACTTACTTACTAAAGTTTTTTTTGACACCATAAAGTTTTTTTCGGGCATACTGCTCATATGGGTGTTGTCTCATTGGAGAATATTCAGTTTTAGTGAGAGTTTTTTGTTTTGTTCTTATATTAGGTACTCAGTTTTTATTGACACTATGATGATATTTGTGTTTTTGAGTATTCTGCAGAATAAAGTTATTTATTTTATTCTCTCTATTGCTCTATATGAGCTGTATCTTTCAATTGTGGTTTTGACATTAAGTTTGAAAGAATAAAGATTGATCTCACTAAGGTATTAAGGACCAATTGGAAATAGGCATGATTGAGATCACATTGCATGTAATTTCCAGTTACACATCCATACTTGATCTATGTCATTGAATATATTTATATGGTGATCATTGAGGATCCAGTTACGACAATGTGACGAAGGTCGCTTTGGTTTCATGTTTATATATGAGAGGGACCAGATTGACTAAGGAAGATGTTTTCTAAAGAATAAACAATTTTGTGCGCACTTATGGTTATTGAATGTAATTGTTGTTTGGAACAATTTGTAGCCCAAGTGGGAGATTGTTAGATTATTTTTATAATCTAATAATAATTTATGGGCTTACAAATTAAAGACAATTATATTTAATGTTTATTCTATTTGGACTAATTAAGTGGTCTAAAATAAAGGGTCCAATAACATCTTATTCGGTATGGGCTTTGTAATGTGTAATACCCAATAGTAATCTAATTAGAGTTAATGGGGTCTAATTAGAGTACTATATAAAGAACATAATAGGGTCTTGGTCCCAAAGGCTATTCGCAACCTCTACTCCTCCTATTCCCATCAGTTAGAGAGAGATACGGCTAGAGGCGAATCAAGTCTGTGGAAGATCAAGTCCCATAATCCGTATTCATATCTATCGTCATGGAATCAGGTACGCTTCCGTACTACAGTTTTATCGTGTAACCTTGATAATATCGCATAAGATGATTCTGGTAATTTATTTAGATCTAACACTATACTGATGGAAGTTTCGGCTGGTAAGTTGGAGCTTTTTTTTGCTTTTTGGTTAAACGTAAGTTCGAGTTTAGGCATGCAGTAAATTTCCAAAAGATCCTGTCACAAAATTGGTAACTATGTTGTCTTTGCCGACCTATATTCTTGTTGATCAGAGTATACCATTTTAATATAAAACAATAAAGATAGATTCTGATGATTGATTGGTGATGAGGAATATATAGAATCAAGTTCCTGCACGTACGTTGGTTAGGTTATAACTACGCAAACTTTTGCAAAGTTGAATTAGGCCGCGACAAGCATGCATGTATCCAACCGGCCTTTTACTGTAGTCTACGCATCCAGTAAGAGGTAAGGAAATGCATCATTTAAAAAAAATTGACTTTTTACATTTGAATATTTATGAAATATGAAAAATGTTTTTAAATAAAAATATAAAATATTTTTCCATTTTTACTCGAAATTCTTTTAAAAAAAGTTTACCGATCGCGATTCGCGAAATTTCGATCAGTATTATTATCGCCATTTGTTAAAGTAACCGAACGAGCTAGTGTTGTTCACTTTAAATAAGCATGGAAATGGTATATGATTCTAGATTTTTAGCGTAATCAAAAATATATAAATTTGCTCGTTTGATGAACAGCAGAGATTCCCCAGTTCAGTTAGCTGAAAAGCTATATAAGTAGCTTGGGTAGGA